>OY728155.1:81640370-86640370 GCA_963277665.1 Viscum album | reverse complement strand
ATTTTATTCTAAAAACATTACGGCATGTTGAGGAAGCCAATGACCAAATAATACTCGCAGCGGCGGAAAAGGTCGTTGTCACCACGTATGTTAAAAGAAACATTCCTTTTTGTCGTTTTGTAAAACGCTTCGTAGAAAAAGATTCCTTTTGTATAAAAGTAAATGTCAAAGGGGTTTATACACCGTATAAAATAATGTTTTGTATAAAACGAAATATGCCTCAATGGAAGGAGATTGAGACGAAGTCCCTTACCTCGGGTCTGACTTGACTCGATCATTCTTTAATGTCCTGAATAATAAACTTGAGTTAACTTATACCTGCTTAAGAACCTTTTTAATGTTCATTATTCCTTTTATATCACTTATTTCTATGTTATAAACATTATGTAACCATTTAAGTTAATAGTGTTTGTTTTGTCAATATTTGGTTCTTAAGTCGAAAGTGGACTTCTTATAATTACATGTTGTTTGTGTGGTCAAAGGTTCTTTATATACAGAATGAAATTACTGATTTGGATATCATATATATCATATATATCCAGTATATACATGTATTTATAATATTACATAATCATTTATAGGTATGAAATGAAATGCACCGTTCATGGAGACGGTAAGCCGTACGTACGCATGAACACTACTTTCATTTCTATTTCGTATTTTATAGGATGGAATCATAATGATATAAGAGTATATTATAATTCCAGTATAATAAAATATATAATATCATTAACTTTATCATTTACACATCCCACATATGGTATTAACGAATCAAATCACTTTCAGGGGGTGGTAGTCCGTACTTCCTAAAATGAAGATATCGTGTTTACCCATAATGGAAACAATAATGGTATTCCATAAATGAAAAATACATAAGCTTAAGTAAAGAAAAAACATATTATATATCATATATAAAAATAGTGACATCATAATGTCCACCTTTGAAGGTGTTAAATGAGTATTGAACAATCATCGTTTCGGGAGGCAGAATTTCGCCATCCACGGAAACCGTATGTTGTTTAACCATTTGATGTAGTTGTGTGAGAGTGTATATTGAATAAATCTTATAACAACATCCTAGTATATTGAAGATACTGGTGTTGTTACAAAAGAAGTAAATAAAAAGAGTTTATCGGGTTGGAGAAGCAAAATAAAACAAATGAACAAGAGAGAATGAATTACCTTTAAAAGTGTAATTCCGTTTGATTTGAGCCTAAAGGCTTCCTTTGAAAGGATTCTGCCCAAAGGGAATCCTCTAGGATGAGGAGATGGATGTGGAGAGAGTAAATGGGCAGGGGATGGCCGAGCCAAAGGCTTTAGGAGTGTGTGAAATGAGGTAGAGGTTGGGGCCTTTTATAAGAGAAGAGGAGGGGCACTTTTGGAAAGTAAAGAAATATTACTTTATTTTAAAAAGCGTTTCAGATTCAAAAGGTCCCACATTGATATAATTCTAGGATAAGGTGATAAGGGTTCTAAATCCACTCATAAAATATGTTTTGGACATGTGTAGGTTTTATATTTTACATTAATGTTCCATTTAATTTAAATCGTTAAATAATGAGGTCATCACTGCATCATCTTGATGTCATAAATAATTTATCTTATTTAAAGTCTAAAAATTATAAAAAAATACTATGATGTAGGAAAGTTTTTACATTTCCAATGAATATTTATAATAAAAAATCTGATCTTTATAACCCCATGTAAAAATTGGTTTTGTGAAACATATTATGTTTGTGTCATTTTTACTTTTACATTAAATAAAAAGTTATTTATGTCATTTCCCAACCAATGTGGCTCCATGGGGTCCCCAAGTTGACCCATGGCTTGTCTTGGTCGTCCATGACACGTCCAATGAGGGTAGGACATGTTTCAAGCTCATCTCATATTATTAAAACATTATTTTTACCTTAAACTACACTAATTACCACTAATCGCGATTAAAAACATAATAAGTTACTATTCACCAAAAAATTATTTTAATCTCATTGAAAAAAAATTTACTTCTTAATAACAACCATGTATGTAGTATTTTTTAAAATACAAACACAATTATGGCAAAATTTCATTTAAACAGAAAATCAGTTTTTATAAGTACCACTTAGTGGTTTCACTATTCATCAAAAATTGAAGTTTTTTAGAAAATTACCAAAAATTCACCCTAAGCTATATTTGATACTCCGAATTCAAAAATTAGGTCTATTTTACAAAATTCAAAACATATAAGTCACATCAAAAGATTGACACCGGTTTATGTCTAATTTCAAAGTGAAATTGATTCCAATGACCACCATTAGATAAAATGGTAAAAATATATTCTAATTTCACTTTAAAAACAATTAAAAAGATAATATAATCATATAAATAAATTAGATTAAAAAGAGGTTTTTAATTAAAATACAACATTTTACACTATTCATTAAAAAAAGAACTTTATCGAAAAGATACCAAAAATTTACACAAAGTAAATTTTGATGTCCCGATTCTAAAGAAGAGTTATTTTTGGTCCAATAGAATTTATAAGATTGATCAAAACTATATTTAATGACGGTTCGCCGTCAAAAGGTGATAAGTGAACCCTTAGTGAAAACTAGGTTATAAATGCCTAAAATTGAATTCTTTTTGTATTTTAAGCCTTTATCCTTCATTGGATAAATGTAAAAACATTTAAAAACATATATAATCATATTTTAGTTATTTCTATCCATTCCCTCCAGTACAACGACTACTTGTTAACTAACATTTAAAATAATATTATTTTATTACTTGTGTGCAACGTAAGTTTTCAAAGAAACTCATCGTTGCCTATCGAGTACGCTATCGAACGTATAAACCCCCTTTTAATTAAAATTAATATTTCATTCTTTAATATTAATAAATATGAAAATTCCTTATTCTTTAATTACCTGGGATGTTACACCAAAGGTTACAAAGCTACATCAGAAAAATAACTACACCCATTGAAACCACACATCCAACTCTCTCTCTCATATTTCATGATATAAATATGTGTGCAACCATTGTTGACATATAATATGAATTTGCATTCCACATAGTGTCTTTTTACTCTGATCATCTATGCGAACTAGATTTTCATCAAAGGATGCATCACGTTTGATCTAAAAATCATTGGGGTCAAGATTGTGAGATAGATTTGGATAGTATTTCAATAGATGAAATACATGTAATACATCATTTAAAATACTATAACTATTTGGAAGAAACAATTGGTCTGGAATAGGGATAAACTTATCTCTAATATAAAATGACACCACATTCATAGGTGCTAACTTTCATTTCCTTTGTATATGTTGTTGTCCATATTTTTGCACTACTTTTAAAAACAATTGGTCACCAAATTCAAAGAAAAGTGGTTGGTGTCGCCGATCTCTATAGGATCTATACATACTCAAGGAGTTAAACATCCTCTTTCATATCAACTAAACATATTTCCAGTTCTCCTATATGAAACTATTCATGATCTTTACTACCTCACCAAAATCTATCCCACAAGTGGAAAATGGCACAACCTACCATGTTGATCATTATATGAAACCATCTGTATATTCTCTAGATAACTATTATTATTTTATAATTTAACTATGTTTTAGTGGTTCTCCCAATAACCTATGAAATATATATTTATTTCTCCAATCATATCCTCTAAAACCGTTATATTATGCTAAGGGTGCCCATTTATCAGCAGATTATAGGTAGTTTTTAGGTTCACCTATATACCAATTTCCTTATATATCCCTTCCATAAACTGTAAAATAAATAAAACATATCTATCAAAAATGATACTACAAGGAACAACATGAGAAAAAATTATCTCCCAGACATAGATATTACCCAAATCAACCACTAAAAAGTAATCCAATGTTTATTTAAAGTGCCCAAACTTTTTTAGCTGATTCACTATTTCGTATACTACTTCGATTTCCATCTATATATCCTAATAAATATACATATGAAATTCTTCTTCATTCCGTGCCACTAGAACATTTATTTCATGTCTTGATTTATTTTAGATAACAAGGGTGTAACGCATAATTAAATGAGTTTATATCTTCAATAATATTTTCATTAATGTCTATGGAATCAAAATGTTCTCTTGAACATGGATAATATTATCAACATCAAGGAAACAATTTAGTTGTCGCTCCTCTCCATATATACTATCTCTTGGGGCTAAGAAATATGTATTTGAAAACTACTATCTCTTTTTCCTATGGAGATGTGAGTTTAAAATATATAAGGACATAGGTGTCCCATGAACCTAGTTATATTAAATATCTAACTGAATCTAAACATACAGGTAAATCAACTATTACTCTCCACTCAATTCTTGGAAAACTTGATCTTATGTCATATGGTTTATAGACACTACAAAAAATTCCATTTCCCTTTGGTGTTAGGAAGTTCAATGAAAACGAACTACATATACTTATCCTAACACCGCCACCAAATATTTAGGCCACATTGGAAGAAGATATATTTATTGATTTTGTTTTTAGTATACACTAAATATTTCTCATCTAAATTGTAATATCTCTATCATCTCATGGAATGATCTACTACTTCTATCTCTAAATCATGTTTATGGTATATCATATTGTATATAGTCACTTTTTGGGCCCATATGTGTTGAAATGACTTCTATATAATAAAAAAAATCATAGCCTACCCACTGATGCTTAAAAATACACAATATAAACCGAAATTGTAATTGGAATGTTTAGGATAAGGGTTCAAATCAATCATTTATCCAACTATGGAAACGTTCCCTAACATTCATTAGACCAAGAACAATTCACTACTATTTTGGTTAGGTTGTTTATTTTTTCTTTAAAAATTGATATTTTCTATATAAATAACTTTAAATAATTAACTAAACCAAAATAATCTGGGTATTTCAAAACATTATTGGGATTATCTTATGAAAAATCTACTTATACCTTCTCAAAATTGAAAAATATACTAATATCATAGATAACATTCCCTAAAAATGAACATAGTTTGTGAAAATTGAAACATCTAGATCTTGGAATTGAGATTACTCTCCCTACGTGTACTCATCATGATCTCTAATTGTTATATATTTTCTTCTATAGACTATGAGTATATGAAAATATTATTCCAAAAAACAACCTCAATGGGGTCAAAATATAGGTGGAATACCCAATTAAGAAAATCCATGATAACTATTAGTGTGTTTGACAAACCAAACTACATAAAATGATTGTTTTATAGGCTATACATTCTCTTTAAAATAATACTAGGTATTTATGAGGGCCTTACACTCCACTGATAGTAAGCCAGACATAGATTGATCTTAGATAATACATAAGTGCATCAACACTAATAAAGGGTGTCGTAAATATATAGAAGTGGATACTAGGTTTTAACTATTATTTTATTCATCTTCTAATAGAAAATAGAACATCTAAATGAATCATACACATTATTTGAGAACATGATAAGATAACCCCAAGTAAATTTGATCGGTTATATTAAACAATTTCCCTCAAAATCCTCTAGTTATGAATTAAGCTCATTTTTTGTTGAATGTTATAACCACTATGGCCAAACAACAATATTATTTTCATGAAAAAATTCTCAATGTTAAACAAAAATTCCCAATCATGTGTAATTACTAATAAATGTTCCTGGAACATGCCCCAAAACTGATCTATCATCAAAGAAAAAACTTCTTGATTCTCATCCCCATCATTCAACACCAAACGAGAGACCTTCTCTATAATCCTGCCTAGTTTTCAGTGTTTAGGACCTACATGTCCTACTAAAATACTTTAATATAAATCCCAAATATACTTACCACCCTTAGAATATGTAAAAAACAATTTAAAAATATATTTTATGTGGGCTTGGTACCCCATAACCTATTCCATGATGAGTATAAAAAAT
Source organism: Viscum album (assembly GCA_963277665.1). Classification (NCBI taxonomy): domain Eukaryota; kingdom Viridiplantae; phylum Streptophyta; class Magnoliopsida; order Santalales; family Viscaceae; genus Viscum; species Viscum album. Next base: position 86,634,442 of record OY728155.1, on the reverse strand, counting down.
AGTTATTTCCAAAAAAAAAAGTGTTCCTAGTGGAATATATGTCCATGAATATCTTGGGAACCCCACTTTCACTATATAATTTCTTATTAAATTGTTACTGATAGTGTATCAATAGACATTAATCCATTTATATGAACTATAATTAAACCAAAAACCATTATATAACAAGAATATATGAAAAAATGTGAAGCCTCTATATAAACAAAAGTTATTATAGAGGCCACTAGTGTCCTACCATAGACTATGGATGCTCTATAATCCTAATAAACCAGTTTTGTCTAGGTCAAATGCAGTTCTCCTACAAATTGTCCAAGGAACCCTTCCTATTCTCCCAGATATACACTACATTACTTGTTCTACTACTCCTAAACCTTATCACCAGGCCTACTAACTCTTCATGTATGGATGATAGAACACTATTTAACAATCTATTTTATTGTAGTGGATTGAGCTCCCAAAACCTATATATATTTAGACCCCCTTTCTCTAAAGTTCTACTAATAACTCTTATATAACATTTCGTGATTCCCCATTCTTCTAAAATATTAAAACTCTAATTGTGTGAAATCATAATGGGAATGACATTGGTTGGCCTTGCCACACTGGAAGAACCACATGTAATTGTCATCTGATGTAGGTGAAGATGATCTAACCCCCTAGTTAAATTTCCCACCACTACTCTGGCATGGAATCTCTAAGTAATGCTTCAAATTGCATGAAACCCCATCACATCCCCACTATAAAAGTAACTATCCAGATCTCTTACCTTATCTTAGGTTTCTCTTTTCATAAATTATGTTTTCAAGCCACAAGGCTTTGGGTTCATAGGCACTAGCTCCCCAGTTTAACCAAGTTCATTTAGCAAGATCAAGGGGGTTCTCTAATGATATGTGTGTTTCCATCGCTTAAATATATAGATGGTATTTTGGGTTTCATGTTGTACAATGAAATAAACTATAGGAATAATTTCCACTGGACCCCAGTGGGATAGATCATATCTCTCATTTGATCGCTCAAGATCTACCACATCTATTTCATTGCACACATAGGATGTGCGTAATGGATTTGTTGTTGATCAACCGGATTTCACTGTTGTGAGAGGTCATTGTCGTCGGTATTGAAGATACATGGAGGTGAATATGTCCTGATTTTGGGAGTGACATCGATGTGCCTCAGTGTATGTGAGTTTATGCTTAACTGAAAATGGTATCCACAAATTATGAACAGTAATCGATGTTGTTCTTTTTTTGTTTGAAATTTTATTTGAAGCATTAAGTATATAGAGGGTGAGGATCTAGGCAATGGTGACACAATGCATGAATTTTTCTTTTTAGCTAGTTGTGGAAGATGAGTTTTCTATGAGATGATAGATAGTTTAGTTTTTTCAAGACCTTTCGGTTTTTAGACACCATTTGAGTGTATAAGGTAGAATTATAAGATCTAGGAACACGTCTTAGCACATAATAAAAGTAGTATAGTGCTAATATAAGGTAGGAGGCTTAATTTTGAGGGTTGGGAAAATTATGTTCATAATCTATCCTCCCAGCACCTGATTTTGTATCTAAACATGGTACTGGTTTTGAGTTGCATTGTTTTTTTTAGGTTAGGCAATCATCTTCCATGACGATATCAAGAGTGATGGGTGTACTGATACCCCTAATATAGCACTTTTCTACACTATTTTTGTAGAGGATTTATGCCTTAGTGCATCATTCCATCATGATGTAATGTATCTCGGTAAAGGGGGGTTAATTTTATAGACTGAGATCATGCGGTGATGCTTTTTTGAAGGGAGAATACATTTAAATAGGAAATGTTATGATGTTGATGTCTCACTCTGGACCTTAGGTATTTTTTTTGAATTTATAGCTATTGGTTCTTTGGTCCATATTTCATTGGTAATCTGGGCCTCTACACCTCCATGTCATATAAAAGTTCCCTCTAAGACCTATTGAGAAAGTTCTTTCATTTTTCCTTTAATAAAAGGGGTTATAATCCCAACCTATTTTAAAAAATAACACAACTGTGATCCCAAATCATAGTCTATCCTTGAAGTATCTCACTCAAGTTTCCTCATCCCCCACTAGAATTGTGGAAAAGGGATATAATTTTCCAAACAATCAAAATAGTCCTTGAATAACATATTCCCTTATACAAAGTTCATGAATTCTCTATCCCTGTTAGCAAGAAGGGTATGTAATGAGAATTGGTCAAATTAATACACCTCAAATTACTTCCTAAAGAAACCAAGATGTTGATATTCTTATACAAAAATGTAACACCACTGCATCATCAAACCCAAAATAATATTCACTTATAACATTAACCTTTTCTATTTCATCTTATATAGGTTCTTAGAAATTATTTCTAAATACTCAACATATTACTCATCTTCTTGAGGACCATCTCTAGAAAACAATGATGGTTGATATAGTTGAAACTCCCTAGTAAGATAGATCACCTAGGCATAAATTATGGATCCTCTATGTCTATAGATTATAGAGAACATAAACATCTTTGTTAGATTTGATAATTTATCACTTGACCTAGCACTATAGGAATTTCCAACAAAATTACATGTGAGAGATGCTCATAACCTCCCTTCTGGTGCTCGGTTGGGGGTCATTAAAGATGTAATTTTATGAAATTAAAAGTGAAAACCTCAGAACACATTACTATAGTATTTTATGATGTCATAATTTATGTAATGTGATATCGGGTATTCCAACATGCTGCCCTTTTTGTAGTTCAACATAGGAATCTCATAGCTCTATCTCTCTCCCTATATTCTTCTACAGATACATTGTATCAATTATAAATAAATGTATATTGAAATATTACTTATAAGTTCCATATCATCCCGTTCTTCCATTTCAAACTAACTATAATTTTTACAAATGGTGCTAAAATAAAAGAAATATCAACTATAAGATATCAAGGAAAACATATTATAGGATTTAATTTGATTTTTATTTAATTTATATAAATATTAAACAAAAACATATATCATTTTGAAATTTTAACTAATTAAATAACAAATTAAATAAAATTACACAATCATGTTCTATGGTAAAATTCAATATGAGTTGATATATATACATTACATAACCACCATATGTCATAATCTAAAAATCCAATAATCTGAAATCCTAAAAATGACGTGGATACTAGATGCCTGATATGTTTAATATACATACACCCACTTGTCATTACATCAAGAAAAAATCCTATAAACCATAAATTATAAAATAATTTCCATTACTCTGGGTGAAATCGGTCAAATTTAAAAGAAGAAATTCTGAAAAATAATCCCATCCATGGTAACATCGTTTTTGCCTCAAACACTGGTTACTAATCCCATGAATGAGTTCATACTATGTCTCGAAAAGTCCCAATATCTTATTTACCTTAACGAGGTAGTCCTCAAAAATAAAAATGAAAATGATTCAAATTTTTTACATCCCTGTCCTAGTATAGTATGAAAAATAATAAGAATAGTGGAGCTATACGAACACAAGTTCTCCTCCTTGAACAACCGGGGTTACTGACTAGAAGTGATAGTTTATTGTGGTGTAATGGGGAGACTGTACCCAGTTAATTGAGTTAAATAATAGTGAAAATAATTATATTTTGATACATATATATGAAGAAGAAAATATACATCATGAACGTTTTAATAAATAATCATTAACCAGTTAAATATCAGAATGAATTATATACATGTAATGTAGTGATACATCTCAAAAATGACATATACATCACCATATAGAAAGATCAAAATTAAAAAACATAGGTTATATTTAACAAACGATATGATTTATTAACTTATTCCCTATCCCCTATTCTATACACAATAAGTCTGATTAATAATCCTTCATATGGAACTTTCCATTCTGAAAATCCAAAAAGATAAATTCTTCTTGAGAACAAAAAAAGTTCAACATATAGTGTGAGTACGAATTAGTAGTCCACCAATAATGATTTATATAAGCATATCCAATTTCAATAATATGTGTATATTGATGAGAATACTAAATCAAGTAAGTAAAAATAAATATACCATTTCCTTTATAGGTTTCCAAGATGACACCCTAATTCAAGTATAAGTTCTTTGGCCAAATAAGAATATCTCTTTCCATAATACCTGATGTAGGGGAAACTGATTATGTGGAGTGTATCCATATAATTCAAAGCTATTTATCCTCAAGAATATAAAGGATAATTTCCAAAGGCATTCCCAAATAGAATCATTATGAATCCATGTGGGTTTACCCATAGAATTCTGAACTATAATCGTGACTAATTCCATGGGGCTTGATCAAGAAATTCCAAACTGGAATCATCATTAGTCTAGTTGGTTTCCACACGGTATTATAAACTACACCTATCAACATGATCCAAATGGGGTTTCCACCAATGTAATTTCTATCCATTAACTAAAATCCTGTGCATAGGAATTTCAATTAACAGTTATTTAAATTCATTTTCAAATACATATTATATACAAAACACATACCCCATATCCTAGAGTATGCATTCGGCATCCCAAACCATTCACTCATGGTCAAAAATATATTCCCCAATATCTCTACGGTCACTTCTTCTATTACCAAACTAGTTTCACATGTCAAAAACATCCCATGGGAAACTAATATTTTAGTCCACTCACCAATGGGCTATTTGTCCCTCATAGAGAGCATTAATTTCATCAATAAAATCCAAATTAAAGTTAATTATAAATTTTAATTCATATAAGTAGTGTTGTGGTCATACTACATAACACACACATAAAAAAATAACCTTAATTTTATGGGATAACCTAAAAACCACATACCCAATGCTCAATGATTTCCACCCATCAATTAATCATCATTAATTTGCGCTCAAATCACATGAATCAAAAAATAAAAAATAGATCTGTAAAAATTGGGAATAATAACATCATATTTATTGAATATGATAAAATTAATAAATGAATATAATTAAAAAATAAATTTACCACTTTCTATGAAATGAAATAAATGATACGTGAATCATAGGATAAACAATTGGAAAACGTTATAAAGTAGGAAAAGGGAATAATTGTTTGGGTGTTGGATAAAATTTAAATAAATTGGAAAATAAAACATGGGTTTAGATATTTAATTTTCCATTGAAATGTGGTAACTATATAGTTTTAATGTGGTTTCATGGTTTTAAACATAGTAGGATAAACCATGGACTAACCATGAAACTCCCATTGTCTAATGAACCTTACCTCACAAGGTTTTGAAAACCATTGATCAAACCTTGCTGATACCACTTCCTAAGGATCCTTACACCACATGGCCAGTTCTTTAAATTAAAAAAATTGTATTCCAATAATTAAAAACACATAGAGAGTTTTCCAAAATAATTAATGGTTTTTTGTAGTGTTTTTCTGGACTTTTGAACCCATGTGATATGCTATTTACAATGGTTGGTTGGGGTGCATGGTTCACTCTAACCATGTCATAACTTGTACACATGTATGTGAATCTATGATTTCATATATTTAGTTATCCTAACCTATAATGGTTCCCAAGACAACTCATACTCACAAAAACATGTCCAATATATATTAACCAATTAAATAAAAAAATATGTAATAAAATTTACAATGGAAACACACCTCAAGAAAGGTGGGATTTTCATATTAAGGAATACGAATTCATCAAAATGATTTATTAGAGGAAAATGGGTAAGTATGCATGATTTATCCAAATAGAATTAGTGTTTTTATAGGGGTGTAGGACAGGTAATTCTATAATTGAGTTTTGAGTAGAATATCCACAACTATTCATTCGTTAATGTATAAGGTCTTCATTTTAAATGAATATTTCAAAAATGTAGAAAAATAATAGATATGGTTCATTAATCCCCTTATCCACATGTTTTAAAGATAATATTTCTTAACCTTTAAAGTGCTTACCACTTTGATTAACCCTTCTTACCGAATTTTACCTTTACAATGGTATCTCAATTTTTACCTTGATAAATTATTTTTATAGACCAAAAAAATAAATATAATTAACTATTTATTATCTCTAGATTAAAAATTTAAACTTTATTTAATAAATCATAAATTTTGAAAATGGTAAATGTTTTTTCAAAACATATTTTTTGTAGAAAAGTAAGATTTTATAGAAAAATGAAATTTTAAATTTTAATTCTACTAAATATAATATCATATAAATTACTAGTTAATTATGTATTAATATATTTATTAATTTACATAAAATCTATATTATACTCATCATTAACTATTGATGAATTTATTTTATTGTGATAAAAATACACAATATTTTAGAAATTATAGTTCATTAAAAATAACATAGTAATGTAAAATAATTTTAGCCACATATTATTATAATTAATTATTCATCTTCTCCAGAATTTAGTGTTATCAATCAATTAGTATTATAATATTTCCTTTAATTTTATATATCCATCATATCATTCATTCATAATAATAATAATATGTTATGCATAAAAATACATTTTTATAAGAATTTATTTAAATTAAATATAATATTTTTTTATTTGATAAATCGGTTATTATTATATTATTTTCAAATGTATAACATGTCATTTGGATATACCAAATGTTAAAATATACAACGACCATTTTTACAATGACCATATATCCAATTACTCTATTTCCGATGACCATACGTATGATCATCAAATTTCATTCCAATATATAGAATTATATACATTAGTATAATTATTCATCCTATAGATTTACTATCTACCAACATTATTATTTTATTTATAATTCTTTAACTTGTTTCCATATTTCAATACTAATTTAGATATTTAAATAAATCTCAAGGATAATGAATTTTTACTTAATTTTATTATATTTTATTGTGGATTTATTCTACTCCTAATTACATTTATAATAGTTTAATTGTTATCTCATAATTTATTAGGGTTTTTCCATATTAAATTATATTCACTCAATCAAATATATTGTTGTTAATTATATTTTTATGCTAAGTGTGAAATAATCTTTTCAACATGGTATTTCTTTAATGAAAAATATATATAGTGAAATCATTGTGAATAAAATTATACCCACTTAAAATAATTACCCACATAAAATTTAATTACTCTGAAGAAAAAAGGAGGGTACCTCTACTTCATTATATCTCTTGGTTCCCTTGTGTATTTCTTAATATTATAATTATAGTTGAGAATATTAACTAGATGAGTGGTCATAAATCATAATACTTCATCTCTACGATCAAATATTTATACTTGTTATTCTTCTTAATAGAGATCATGATCCAGTTTTACTACTTTTTAGTTTAGTGGATTGGGAAGGATAGGTATATAATTCTTAAAAAGTGATACATGGAATACAAGATTGAATAGGGAGAGGTTCGGTGGAATTTTAAAATTAAAAGAAACTATCTCCACAAGATCGGGTGTTTTAAAAGGGTTAATGCATCTATGGATAAAATGTTCCTTCTTCCAAATTCTCATAACCCTTTTCAATGGTGTTATTAAATTTAATACTTTGTCTCTTCAAAATCAAAATCATAGTGACAATTATAAAAAAACTAATCTTTATATCTTTTTATAGATCTACTCTATGACAGAATGGTTTAAATATTCTCAAACATTTATTAGGAAATATTTGAAACTATGAGCTTATGATCACCAACTTTATCCAAGCATGTCTGAGCTCCAATCCTCTTTGCATATGGATCCTCATATCATTCCACTCGAGTGATATAATTAAATATATTGTAAAATTATAACTATACAAAAGGAAGTTTTTTATCCCAACCTCTTTCGAGATCCATGGAACATTATGTCAAAATAACTCTCAGGGTTTTAATTGTACTTTTAAATAGAACATGAGTATATGTATAATAAAAAATCCAAAACATAGCCCTATATATGATTCTTATTTAATAATTTTATTGAACATTGAGGTAAACCTCATATATTTATTGGATACAATTTATATTTGTACTCAAATAAACCTTACCACTTCCATTATTTATAAATTTTCAAGTTGATTGAGTGGGAAATATTATCAAATTGGAATGAAATATACCAAATTCACAAGGGTATCAACTACATCCCATATTTCATTATAGCCATCAGAAGACTTGGAAATTACTATAAATAATCTATGGAAATGGAATCCTAATATTATACCATAACATGATTTAATACAAGGAATCGAGATATGTACTCTACAATTTCCTACTTTTTTTGTTCCATCCTAAATGATTCATGATATGTCTATAAATCATTTTTCTTCCAAAATAGATAGATATTGACGATTTATATGGATTATCCAACAATCCTTATTAAATTATTGTATTAATTTAACAAATATTCATTTATTGAATATTCTAATTCCACCATTATAAAAGTTGGACATTATTATATTGATCAAATTCGTCCATAGTTGTATATCCTCCTAATCCCTCTCCCTGATCTTTATATTGGCTGATGATTGACCATTTATTTGAAAAATAACATTTCCTCATTATTGTTTAAATTTAAATTCTTTGAAAATATTTTAGTATTTTGTCTATTTTAGTCTTCATAATGAATATAATATCTTGATCATTCCCACTAAAAGTATCATGAACATAGTTTACTTCATAGGGTGGTAAAGTGTTTATCCACAATAGTAATAAATTAAATCCAACTATCCCATTTAGCCCAAGATTAACTCATTAAATGTAAATATAAAATATAATCTCTTCTTATAAGTTTCTATTTCATACATTTCAACATTTAAATAAATAATTCATTTCATCAATGGTAATATTATGATTTCATACTTTAAATAATGAATCATGTAATTTTTCTCATGAATATTTAATGACATGGGGAATTATGTACCACTATTTAATTCTGAAAACGTTCATGTTCAAATACATTCATTGATAAATCACTATATATTAAAAAAATTATTTACTATAGGATAGTGGGATTACTATTTTAGTGATTAAAATTTGTTGAGATCATGGACATATTATTTGAATTTTTATATCCAGAGAAGAAAAACTCCCGTCATGGTTAAATTTTTTAGTGTATTTTATAATCAAAAAAATTATCAAAAAGAATCAATAGAATTCATCTAATCAATGAAAACTATATATCTATTTTGCAGATGTTATTCTAGGACATTATTATAAGGACTCGAACATAAACATTACATAATATTTAATTAAAAGAATAATTCACATTGATGATCTTTTCAGGTTTGGAGTTTTGGAGAATTAGGACATAACTATTACATCTCACGAGATTACAAAGTAGACAATTCAACACTTTTTCATTTTTTTTCATAAAATAAAAACTCTTGAAAAAAAGAGTCATGTCTAGTTCCATGTTTTAGACAGCATGACTTTTCCTTGACACTATTCATCTTTAAGTCCATTCAAAACATTTCAAAACATGGGATGGGCATAAAAAGCTCAGTAGGGGTTATAAAACAGTGAATGGAAACATTTTTCTATTAATACATACAAAACATAAACTCTTTTACTTACCAGATGAAAACATAAGATTTATGAATAACACATAGAAATCATAAATCATAATGGTAACTTTTAGCATCCATAACATACATACAATGTAGTTATCACAGCTACATAAGGAGTTACATTGGAATACATATCACAGTATATACCCTAAATCTCTTAGAAAAAACATTCACATTTACCTCCGTCACATTACCCAATGAATTGTAGAGCTATCTCGGGCTCACCCTCCCAAGTTTTATCACGGAGCCACCCGTATACATAAATAATGCCCAAGAACCATAACATGATCATAACACATAACATAAGCATAAAGGAAAGATATCATTTCGACATTGCAATAAAAAAGTATCATTTTAAGATATTAAAATATTAAATCCATTATCAAAATTATTTTTAATAACAAAATACGTAAAATGATTATATGTAATTTATTTTTTCCTTTTAAAAACATTACTGCTTGTTAAAGAAACCAAAGATCAAATAATAATCGTGGTGGCAGAAAGGTCATTATCACCGCATAAGTTAAAAAAACATTCCTTTTTTTCATTTAGTAAAATGATTAGTATAAAAATATTTCCTTTGAATGAAATGAAAATTCAAAGGGTTTTATATTCCTTATAAAAAAAGTCCGGTATAAAACTAAATATGCCTCAATAAAAGGAGATTGAGATGAAGTCCCTTACCTCGTGTCCGACTTGACCCGTTCATTCATTAATATCCTGAATAGTAAAGTAAAGTTATTTTATACCTGATTCAGAACTTTTTTCAAGTTCTTTTTAGTATTATATCACTTATTAGTATGTTATAAAAATTATGTAATCATTTAAGTTAATAGTGTTCATTTTGTCGATATTTGGTACTTGAGTCATAAATGAACACATTATATTTACAAGTTGCCCATGTGGTAAATAGTCCATTATATCCCGAATGATATTCATCATTTATATATCATATATATCATATATATCCAGTATATACATGTATTTATAATTGTACATAACATTAGGAGGTAAGAAATGAAATGCACCGTTCATGGAGACTGTAAGTCGTACGTATGCATGAACGCTACATTCATTTCTATTTCTTATTTTAGTGAAATTATATGATAATGATTCATAGGTATATTATAATTCCAGTATAATTTCAAATAATTGATCATATATAATATCATTAACTCCATCCTTTATACCTCCCACATATGGGATTAACGAGTCATATCACATTGAAGGGGCGGTAGTCCGCACTTCCTCTAATGAGATTATCACATTTACCCATAATGGAATCTATAAAAGAATGATATAAATATAAATTACAGAAGCATAAAGAAAACATAAACATAATATATAACATATATAAATACAGTGTCATCATAATGTCCCCCATTATAGGCAGTAGAAGATAATCGAACAATCATTGTTTCGTGTGGCGTTAGTTTTCCATCAATAGAAACATTATATTGTTCGTTCATTAGATGGAGGTGTGTGTAATATTAGTTATAATCCTTCTTATAAAAACATCCTAGTATATAGAGGATACTGTTGTTATTATAAAATACTGTAATAAAAAGAGTTTATGGGTTGGAGAAGTGAAATAAAAGAAAATAATTTAAAAGAAACTCTTACCTTTAATTTCGGTAACTCCATTTGGTTTGAACCAAAGTACTTTTTGAAGTGCCTTCTGCCTAAGCTAAGGCTTCTTAAGAGGAGTATAGGGTTTTAGGGAGCTTAATTGGGCAGAGTTTGGATGATCCAAAAGGCATTATAGGTGTGAGGAATTGGTTAGAAGTGGTCTCCTTTTATAAGGGAGAGGAGGGGCTCTTTAGGAATGTGTGAAAACATTTTTTTATTATAAACATATTTTCGGATTCAAAAGGTTCAAGAATCATTAAGGTTGACGATAAGGTGACTCATATTCAAAATAAAGTCATCATATCATAATTTTACTTGATTTGGATAACATTTTAATCATTATAATCTAATTTATTTAAATCATTTATTAATAAGGTAAATACTCATCATTATTGTGTCATTAATAATTTATTTAATTGATGTCTAAAAATTATAAAACAAATAAAATGATATATGAAACAGTTTTACATTTCCTATGAATATTCATAGTAAAAACTATTCCTTATATAACACCATAAAAAAATTAATTTACTAAAAGATATTTGTTTTTGTCATTTTTGCCTTTACATTAAATTAATTAATCTAAAATGTCATTACCATTCATAAGTGGCTCCATGGGGTCCCAAAATCGACCCAAGGATGCTCATGGTCGGCCATTACGTATCCAATAATGTTAGGACATGTGTTAAGATAATTAATAATTATTATAATATTCATTATACCTTGAATTTCCATATTTACCTTTAACTGCGATAAATAAAAGTGAAAAGTTACTATTCACCAAAAATTATTTTCATCTTATTGAACTAAATTTTACTTCTTTATAACAAACATGTATGTTTTATTTTCTAAATTCAATTCACATAAGCGGTAAAATTTTATTTAAATAAAAAATTCAGTTTTTTTAACTACTACTAAGTGGTTTCACTATTCAACAAAAATTGACGTTTTTCAGAAAAAATAGCGTGTTTTTAAGATACAATAACTATCAAATGATTGATAGTTGTTTAATTCCAATTTCAAAGTGAAATTAATTCCAATGACCAAAATTGGTTTAAATGGTAAAAATATATTCTAATTACACATTAGAACCAATTAAAAATATAATATAACAATATAAAGATTATATTAAATGGGACTTTTGAAATAAAATACATTATTTTTACTATTCATTTAAAATGAACTTTATCGGAAAAATCCCAAAATTTTACACAAAGTAAATTTTGATGTCCCCATTCTAAATAAGGATTTTATTTGGTCAATTAGAATGTATTCAAGTGACCAAAACTATCTTTGAAGAGGGTTCTCCATTTAATGGTGGTAAATTTACCTTTTAATGTAAATTATACTTAAAATTAGATTCATTCACATTATAGGCCTCTAACTTTTATTAGATAAATGTAAATACATTTAACAAACATGTATAATCATATTGTAGTTAGTTTTTTTCACTCCTGCCAATACAATGTCTATGAGTTAACTACCATTTAAAAAAATAATATTATATTATTAGCGTGCAACGTAAGATTTCAAAGCAACCCGTTGTGGTGTATTTGGTATGCTATCGAACATAGAAACCCATTTAAAATAAAATTAATATTTAATTCAAAAAATTAATAAATATGAAATATTTCTTATTCTTTATTTACATGGGATGTTACGTCCTTCCCCCCTTTTGGAAAATGCGTCCTCTCAATTTTTATCCACTTATCAAATAAGTGGGGGTATTTATCCTTCATAGCATTTTCAGATTCCCACATTGCATCATCAACAATATGGTTTTTCCACAAATACATTACATGGTGATTTACCTTATTCCGAAACACACAATCTCTATGGTTACGAATCTGAACTGGTTGTTCTTCATAAGAGAGATTCTCTTCCCACTGAACTACCTCTAGGCTCAAAAAATGATATGGATCTGGCATGTACTTTCTCAAACATCAAAACAAGAAAATCATTGTGTACCTAGGACAAACGTGGAGGTAAAGCCGCTCTATACACCTCTTATCCAACTTTATCCATAATTTCATAAGGTCCAATGAACCTTGGACTCAACATTCCCTTCATTTCAAATCACATCTCATTTTTCCATGGAGAAACTTTGAGAAAGACATGATCACCTAACTCAAAAAATATCCTTCCTTTATTTATCGGAAAAACGTTTCTGTCTTCTCTAACCTGTTCTCATGCGCTTCTGAATGAACTAAACTTTCTCTACCATATCTTCTAACAATTCTTGTCCCATCAGCTTCTTATCACCTACTTCATCCCAAAAAGCTAGAGTTCAAAAATGCATTAAATATAATGCCACAAATGGAGCCATCTGTATACTGGAATGAAAAATGTTATTATATGAAAATTCATCCAAAGAAAGATTTTGGTCCCAACATCCCTGATAATCAAGTGAATAAGAATAGAGCATATCATCCAAAGTCTGAATTGTTCATTCTAACTTCCAGTATTATGGAGGATGAAAAGTTGTAATAAAATTTAATTCAGTACCCAATGACTTTTGAAGTCCATTCCAAAAGTTACAAGTAAAACCAGGATCACGATCAGATACAATGGAGAGGAGGAACTCCATGCAACTTGACTATCTCTTTAACACAAAATCGAGAAATTTTATCTAGATACAATTTATCCCGAATAGGAAAAAAATGAGAATATTTAGTCGATCTATCAACAGTAACACATATTGCATTATTACCTCGAGATGTCTTTGGGAATCCCACAACAAAGTCCATGGATATATTTTCCCATTTCTTCTCTGGAACCGGTAAAGGAGGAAGTATCCCTTTAGGTAAATACCACTCTACTTTAACCTACTGAAAAATCAAACACTTCACAGTAAAATCCGAAATACCTCTTTTCATTCCATCACTCCAGTAATACTTCTAAAGATCTATGTACATCTTAGTACTACCATGATGAACTGAAAACGGGGAACTATGAGCTTCATATAATAACTCATTCTTCAACTATGAATCACAAGGAAAACATAGCCTCTTCCCAAACCTCAAAACAAAATTATTATCAAAGTTAAAATTAGGCAATATACCCTTTTGAAACAACTCTACCTTTTTCTGCAACTCACTGTCTTCTTTCTGTTCTTGCTTTATTTTGACTGATAGAGAATATTTCACTGACGCCTAAAAAAACAGAAGAATTTCTTGCATCAAAAACTTCTATTCGAATGTTTATCAAATCAAAAACAAAAGGTCCTTTTTCTAAAAGTAACATGGTTAATGAAGCATTAATTTTTTGACTCAAAGCATCAGCCACATTATTTTCTTTTCTAGGATGGTAATGGATCGTGCAATCAAAATCCTTGATTAATTCCATCCATCTTCTCTGTCTCATGTTCAATTATTTCTGAGTGAATATATACTTTATACTTTTGTGATGAGTATATATTTCAAACTTCACTCTATACAAATGATGCCTCCGAATTTTGAAAGCAAAAACAACAATAGATATTTCCAAATCATATTTAGGGTAAATTAACTCATGTGGTTTCAACTGACGTGGATGATAAGCAATTAACTGATCATTCTGCATTATGACACAACCAAGTCCATCCAACGAAGCATCACTTTAGATAACAAACTCACCATTTCTGGATGGAAGTGCCAAAACTGGAGCATTAACCAATCTTCTTTTCAATTCCAGAAAACAATAATCACATTCTTTTGTCCATATTAACATGACACCATTTCGAGCTAACTTAGTTATTGGACTAGAAACCCGTTCAAGATTTTCAAAAAACCACCAGTAATAACCTTCCAAACCAAGAAAACTACGGATATAGGTTATATTTGTGGGTCTTGACCATTCTTAAACAACTTTTGTTTTAGCAGGATCAACAGTTATGTCATTTTTTGAAACAATGCGACCAATGAATAAAAAATATTATAACCAAAACTCACACTTTCTGAATTTCCCAAAAAGTTTCTTTTATTTTATGGTTTTCAAGATAACCCTTAAATGAATTTCGTGTTCTTCATTACTTTTTGAATAATCCAAAATATCATCAATGAACACAACCACAAACTTATCCAAGAACTCGCATAAAATTCTATTCATAAGATAATGAATACAGCAGGTAAATTTGTTAAACCAAAAGGCATAACTACAAATTCATAATGGACAAATATAATAGAAAACGTGGTCTTTAGAAAGTCTTCTTACATTATATTCAACTGATGGTACCCCAAAATTAAATCAATCTTCGAAAAATACTGAGCTCCCTGGAGCTGATCAAAAAAATCATCGATATGAGGAAAAAGATACTTATTCTTGATAGTGATGTTATTCAATGATCTATAATCAATGAAAAGTCTCATTGAACCATCATTATTTGTAACAAAATATACATGATCACCCCATGGTGATGTGCTAGGTCGAATGAAACCTTTATATAATAAATGATTAAATTTCTTCTTTAACTCGAAAAGTTCAATTTGAGCCATTTGATAAGGGGGGTTTGAAATTGGCTTAGCATCAGGAACTATGTGAAAAGTAAATTCGACTTCCTGATCAGGTATAATACAATGAAACTCATCAGGAAAAACATCATGGTACTCATTTACCACTGGCATATCATTAATCTGAAGAGTTCCTTGGTTTTCAACAATATGTGCAAGGAAACATTAATTTCCATCTTTTACTAGTTTCTAAGCTTCCTAATATGTTATCAAAAGCAGGGGTTCATTTTTGTAAACAAACTTAAAATAATTCCGAAACGAATCATCTTTAGCCTTGACGTCAATCATAGCTTGATAAACAGAAAATCAATCCATACCCAAAATAACATCAAAATATATTAGAGGCAAAACAATAAGGTTTGCAGGTAGATTATTTTTTCACACAAGGACATGAAAGTTCATTTGTTTTCTTTTCTTCTCAACATTTCCTTTAGGTGTTTTTATCGTAAGTTCTGTATTCATATTTTGAGATGGAATTCCCAATTTACTAGAAATATTATCAGAAATGAAAGAGTGTGTAGACCCTGAATCAAACAACACATTGGTATAATATGAATAAACAAACTATGTACCTGATACAACTTCATTTGATGGCCCAACATCTGCTGAAGTATTTGAAAAGGATTTCACCACCCCCTTTCTCTTGTAGTCTGGCTACTTTCCTTTGGTTGAGTTCTTTTTTGGACACTCATTTTTAAAATGAACCATTTCATTACACTTAAATCATTTTATTGACTGTAAATCAGATTTTGTCTTATCATTACCCTGATCATTGTCGGTGAAATTACGAGCCTTATGTACCATTTTACTATATCGGTAACACCTACCAGAATTCAAAATACATTACCTAGAATGATTTTTACCACAATTTCCACAAACTCTAAACATAAGTTTCTTACCATCAAACTTTTTTGAAGAGTTATTCCCTTTTGTCTGACACCTCGACCTATTATTATGATGTTTTTCAAAGAGCAATTGATCATCAGAAAGCTCCATTTCCACATTCTCCGCACAATGAACAAGTTTTCATAACTTTTTAACACATGTGAAGATAAATCCCTTCGATACATTGTCTTTAATCCTAAGTAAAATCTTTTATTTTACTGTCAATATCTCGTATGAAATTTGGAGCATACCTAGACAGTCGAGTGAAGTTTTCTTCATAATCATCCACTGAGTCATCATCCTACCTCAATTACAAGAATGTTGTTTCCATTCTAAGACAAACCACCTTAGGAAAATATTTCTCAAGAAACATAACTTTTAATTAATCCCATCAAGAGCATCAATCTCCTCGCTATCCCTAATATTTTTCACCATCGACCACCACTGATCAGCTTCACCTGAAAAATGGTAAATAGCAAGACTAACATTTTTATGTCTTGAACAACCCATGACATCCAAAATCTCCTCTAGTGCTTTAATCCACCCTTCATCTAGCACAGGGTCACAAGATCCTCTAAATGATGGGTGATGTTTCCTCATGAAATTCTCTACTGCTGACATGTTCCTCTGTGGTTAATCTGGATGATCTCTTGCAGGGATACCACCACCATCTATAGCCTGATTCAACTGTGTCATCACTGCAACAAACTTTTCAGTTCTGATTCCAACCATCTCAGGTTACTGATTTGGTAGATTTTCTTCCTCCTGATGTCATCCCAACATAGCTTCCATGTTTCCTCTAAGGAAAACCATTCTAAACACAGAAATATCTTAGGCAAAGCAACATGGTAATCTGTAAATACTATATGATTTCAATATTAACATAAATTACATTATGGTTATTAATTTAACAATACCCTAACTCCTAAAGTAATGTAAACTAACCTCTGATACTTACTATAAGGACTCAGCCTTAAACATTACATAATATTCAATTAAATGAATAATTCACATTGGGGATGTTTTCTGTTTTAGAGTTTTAGTGAATTTGGAGATAACTATTACATCTAATGATATTTCAAAGTAGACACTTCTACACAATATCAATTTTTTTCATTAAATAAAAACTCTTGAAAAAAGAGCCATGTCTTATTCAATGTTTTAGACAACATGACATTTCTTTGATCTTATTCTTGACCCTATTAATCATTAATCCCTGTGAAAATATTTCAAATTTTGGGATGAGCATAAAAATCTCAGTAAGGGTTATAAAATAATGAATCAATACATTTTTTCATTAATACATACAAAACGTGAAATCTTTTTCTTACCTCATGAAAAAATAAGATTTATTTATAACAAATATAAATCATAAATCATAATGGTAAATTGTGTCATCCATAACATACATACAATATAGCTATCACAGAAACATAGGGAGTTACTTTGGAATACCCATCACATTATATTCCCTAAATCACTTAGGAGAAACATTCATGTTTACATCTGTCACGTTACCCAATGCATTGGAGAGCTATCTCGGGATCACCCTCCCTAGGCTTATCCCAAAACCACTCGTATACGTAAATAATTCCCAAGAACCATAATATGATCATAACACATAACATAATCACAAAAGAAAGATAACATTCCCACATTGCAATAACAAAATATCATTTCAAGATACTGAAACAATAAATAAATTCTAAAAATTATTTTCAATACCAAAATACATAAAAAGAGTATATGGTATTTATTTTTCCTTTTTAAAACATTACAGCTTGTTATGAAATCAAATGATCAACTAATACTCATGGTGGTGGAAAGGTCTTTGTCAATTCTTACATTAAAGAAACATTCCTTTTTTTCATTTAGTAAAATGATTCATATAAAAACATTCTGTTTGAATGAAATGAAAAGTAAAAGTGGTTCATATACCATATAGTATAAAGTCATTTATAAAACTAAATTTCCCTCAATTAAAAGAGATTGAGATGATGTCCCTTACCTCAGGTCCGACTTGACCCGTTCGTTCTTCAATATACTTAATAATAAACTAAAGTTAATTTCTACTTGCTTTAGAACCTTTTTCAGGTGTCTTATTCATTTTACACCACTTATTACCATTTTATAAACATTATGTGATCATTTAAGTTAATAAATTTCATTTTGTAGATATTTGGTACTTGAGTCAAAAATGAAAAACTTATATTTACAAGTTGTCCATGTGGTCAATATTCCATTATATCCCGAATTATATTCAGGATTTAGATATCATATATATCATATATATCCACTACACACATGTATTTATAATATTACATATCATCTAGAGATAAAAAATGAATTGCACCATTCATGGAGACGGTAAGTCGTACGTACGAATGAACGCTACTATCATTTATATTTCTTATTTTAATAGAATTAAAACAATGATTAATTGGTATATTATAATTCCAGTAGAATTTCATATATAATATCATATATAATATCATTAACCCCATACATTATATGTCCAACATATGGCATTAACGAGTCATATCACTTTGAATGGATGGTAGTCTGCACTTCCTCTAATCAGACTATCGCGTTTACCCATAATGGAAACTATAAAGGCATGCTATAAATGGAAATTAAAAAATCAAAAAGAAAACATAAATATAATATATATCATATATAAATACAGTGCCATCATAATGGTCCCCATGAGAGGCGGTAGTATATATTCAAACAATCATTGTTTTGTGTGGTGTTAGTTATCCATCCGTAGAAACGTTATGTTCTTCATTAATTAAGTAAAGGTGTGTGTTAGTGTTGTTTGAATTATTACCATAACAAAATCCTAGTATATTTAGGATACTGGTGTTGTTATAAAATAAAGGAACAAAAAGATTTTAGGGGTTTGAGATGCAAAATAAAAGAAAAAAATTTAAAAGAAATCGTTACCTTTAATTTGGGTAACTCCATTTGCTTTGAACAAATGGAATTATTGAAGTGCCTCCTACCTAAGGTAATGCTTCTAAGAGGAGGATAGGGATGTATAAACCTTAATTGTATAGAGGTTGGATGATCCAAAAGGCTTTAGAGGTTTGGTGAAATGGATAGAAGTGGTCTTCTTTTATAAGGGACAGGAGGGGCTCTTTATGAAAGTGTGAAAACATTATTTTATTATAAACATATATTCAGTTTAAAAAGGTCCAAAAATCATAATGGTATAAGATAATGTGACTCATATTCGAAATAAAATCATCCAATCAGAATTGGACATGTTTTGGATAATATTCTAATCATTATAATCTTTTTTTTTTGAAATCATTTATTAATGAGGTAAATACTAAATCATTATTGTGTTATTAATAATATTTTTTATTTGATGTCTAAAAATTATAAAACAAATACCATGATGTAGGAAATAATTTTATCTTTCAAACGAATATTCTTAGTCAAAATTATTACTTATATAACACTATATAAAAATTAATTTACTAAAAGCTATTTGTTTTTGTCATTTTATTCCTTTACATTAAATTAATTAATCTAAAGTGTCATTATTATAAGTGTCTCCATGGGGTCCCAATATCTACCCAAGGAAGCCCATGGTCGGCCATTACTCATCCAATAATGTTAGGACAAGTGTTAAGGTAATTCGAAATTATTATAATATTTTTTTACCTTGAATTACCTTACTTATGTTTAACCGCGATAAATGAAAGTCAAAAGTTACTATTTGCCAAAAATTATTTTCATATTATTCAACCAAATTTTACTTCTTGATTATAACCATGTATGTCAGATTTTTGAAATTAAATTCCAATAAGTGATAAAATTTCATTTAAATGAAAAAAATCATTTTTTTTAACAACTACTAAGTGGTTTCACTGTTCATCAAAAATTAACGTTTCTCAGAAAAATACCAAATATTCATCCAAAGCTATATTTTATCTTCCGAATTCAATAATAATATTTATTTTTCCAAATTCCAAACCTAAACGTTTCATTAATTAATTATAAAATTAATTCCCATTGTTAAAAAAATAGCGTGGTTTTAAGAAACAATTACTATCAAAAGATTGACACTTGCTTAAGTCCAATTTCAAAGAGAAATTAATTCCAATGACCAACATTGGATTAAATGGTAAAAATATATTCAAGTTACACATTGAAACCAATTAAAAAGATAATCCAACCATATAAATAAATTATATTAAAAGGCACTTCAGAAATAAAATACAATATTTTCACTATTCTTTACAAAATGAACTTTATCGGAAAAATCCCAAAATTTTACACAACATAAATTTTGATGTCCCCATTCTAAAGAAGGATTTTATTTGTTCAATTAGAATGTAATAAAGTGAAAAAAAAATTAAATATTTAAATAGGATTCACCATTAAAAGGCGGTGATAGGTGATGTTTCCTCATGAAATGCTCCACTACTGACATGTTCCTCTGTGGTTGATCTGGCATATCTCGTGCACGAATACCACCAACATTTATAGGCTGATTCAACTTTTTGATCACTGCAACAAACTTTTCAGTTCTGATTCCAACCATCTTAGGTTGCTGATTTGGTATATTTTCTTCCTCCTGATGTCGTCCCAACATAGCTTCCAGGTTTCCTCTGCGGAAAACCATTCTAAACACAGAAATATCGTTGGAAAAGAAACATGGTAATCTGTAAATAATATATTATTTCAATAATAACATAAATTACTTTATGGGTATTAATATAACAATACTCTAACTCCTAATGTAATCTAAAAATACCTCTGATACCAACTATAAGGACTCGGCCTTAAACATTACATAATATTTAATTAAATGAATAATTCACATGGAGGATCTCTTCAGGTTTTGAGTTTTAGTGAATTTGGACATAACTATTACATCTCAAGAGATTAAAAAGTAAACACTTCCACACAATATCAATTTTTTCATTAAATAAAAACTCTTGAAAAAAGAGTCATGTCTCGTTCGATGCTTTAGACAGCATGACATTTCTTTAATCTTATCCTTGACCCTATTAATCTTTAAGCCCTGTGAAAATATTTCAAAACGTGGGATGAGCATAAAAATCTCAGTAAGGGTTATAAAAAAAATGGAAAAAAACATTTTTTATTAATACATACAAAACATGAACTCTTTTACTTACCTCGTGAAAACATAATATTTTTGAATAACACATGTAAATCATAAATCATAATGGTAACTTTTGGCATCCATAACATACATACAATGTAGCTATCACAGAAACATAGAGATTTACTTTGGAATACCCATCACATTATATTCCCTAAATCACTTAGGAGAAACATTCACATTTACATCCGTCATGTTACCCAATGCATTGGAAAGCTATCTCGGGCTCACCCGCCCTAGGTTTATCACAAAACCACCCGTATACGTAAATAATTCCCAAGAACCATAATATGATCATAACACATAACATAGGCATAAAGGAAAGATAACATTTACACATTGTAATAAAAAAATATCATTTCAAGATATTGATATAATAATTCAATTATAAAACTCATTTTCAATACCAAAATACGTAAAAAGAGTATACGGTATTTATTTTTCCTTTTTAAAACATTACAGCTTGTTATGAAAGCCAAAGATCAAATAATACTCATGGTGGTGGAAAGGTCGTTGTCACCGCTTACATTAATGAAACATTCCTTTTTTTCATTTAGAAAAATGATTCATATAAAAATATTACCTTTAAATTAATTGAAAAGTCAAAGGGGTTTATATACCATATAGTATAAAGTCATTTATAAAACTAAATCTGTCTCAATTAAAAGAGATTGAGACGAATTCCCTTACCTCGGGTCCGACTTGACGAGTTCGTTCTTTAATATCGTGAATAATAAACTAAAGTTAATTTATACTTTCTTCGGAACCTTTCTCAAGTTTATTATTCATTTTACACCACTTATTACCATGTTATAAACATTATGTGATCATTTAAGTTAATAAAGTTCATTTTGTTGATATTTGGTACTTGAGTCAAAAATGAAAAACATATATTTACAAGTTGTCCATGTGGTCAATATTCCATTATATCCCGAATTATATTCAGGATTTAGATATCATATATTTCATATATATCCAGTACATACATGTAATTATAATAGTACATATCATCTGGAGGTAAAAAATGAATTGCATCATTCATGGAGATGGTAAGTCGTACCTACGCATGAACGCTACTATCATTTCTATTTATTATTTTAATGCAATCAAAAAAATGGTTAATTGGTATATTATAATTCTAGTATAATTTCATATATAATATCATATATAATATCATTTACTCCATCCTTTATATGTCCAACATATGGAATTAACGAGTCATATCACTTTGAATGGGCGGTAGTATGCACTTCCTCTAATGAGATTATCACATTTACCCATAATGGAAACCATAAAGGAATGCTATAAATGGAAATTAAAAAATCATAAAGAAAACATAAATATCATATATATCATATATAAATATAGTTCCATCATAATGGCCCCGATGAGAGGCGGTAGGATATAATCAAACAATCATTGTTTCGTGTGGCGTTACTTATCCATCCACCGAAACGTTATGTTCTTCATCAATTAGATGGAGGTGCTTGTAAGTTTAGTTTGAATTATTATCATAACAACATCCTAGTATATTTAGGATACTGCTGTTGTTATAAAATTAAGGAACAAAAAGAGTTTAGGGGTTTGAGATGCAAAATAAAGGAAACATATTTAAAAGAAACTGTTACCTTTAATTTTGGTAACTCCATTTGGTTTGAACAAAAGGAATTCTTGAAGTTCCTTCTGCCTAAGGGAACACTTCTAAGCGGAGGATAGGGATGTAGGGACCTTAATTGGGTAGAGGTTGGATGATCCAAAAAGCTTTATAGTTTTGGGGAATTGGTTAGAAGTGGTCTTCATTTTTAAGGGAGAGGAGGCTCTCTTTATGAAAGTGTTAAAACATTATTTTATTATAAACATATCTTCATTTTAAAAAGGTCCAAAAATCATAAAGTTCTAAGATAAGGTGACTCATATTCGAAATAAAATCATCCAATCATAATTGGACATGTTTTGGATAATATTGTAATCATTATAATCTTTTTTATTGAAATCATTTATTAATGAGGTAAATACTAAATCATTATTGTGTTATTAATAATATTTTTTATTTGATGTATAAAAACTATAAAACAAAGACCATGATGTAGGAAATAGTTTTATATTTCAAACGAATATTCTTAGTCAAAAGGATTACTTATATAACACAATATAAAAATCAATTTACTAAAATCTATTTGTTTTTGTCATTTTTTCCTTTACATTAAATTCATTAATCTAAAGTGTCATTATTATTAGTGACTCCATGGGGTCCCAATATCAACCCAAGGATTCCTATGGTCGGCCATTACTCATCCAATAAGGTTAGTACATGTGGTAAGGTAATTTGAAAATATTATAATATTGTTTTTACCATGAATTACAATATTTACCTTTAACCGCGGTAAATAAATGTCAAAATTTACTATTCACCAAAAATTATTTTCATATTATTGAACCAAATTTTACTTCTTTATTACAACCATGTATGTCTGATTTTTTAAATTAAATTCCAATAAGCGGTAAAATTTCATTTAAATGAAAAAGTCAGTTTTTTTAACAACTACTAAGTGGTTTCACTATTCATCAAAAATTGAGGTTTATCAGAAAAATATCAAAAATTCAGACAAAGATATATTTGATCTTCTGAATTCAATAATAATATTTATTCTTCCAAATTAAAAACATAAAAGTGTCATTAATTAATTTTAAAATTAATTCCCATTGTAAGAAAAATATCGTGTTTTTAAGAAACAATAACTATCAAAAGATTGACACTTGTTTAAGTCCAATTTCAAAGTGAAATTAATTCCAATGACCAACATTGGATTAAATGGTAAAAATATATTCAAGTTATACATTAAAACCAATTAAAAAGATAATATAACTATATAAAAAAATTATATTAAAATGCACTTTGGAAATAAAATACAATATTTTCATTATTTGTTAAAAAATGAACTTTATCCGAAAAATCCCACAATTTTACACAAAGTAAATTTTGAAGTTCCCATTCTAAAGATGGATTTTATTTGGTCAATTAGAATTTAATAAAGTGACAAAAATATATTTAATTTGGTTTCACCATTAAAAGGCAGTAAATTGACCTATTAATGTAAATTATGTTTAAAATTAGATTCATTCTCATTTTAAGACTCTAACTTTTATTGGATAAATGTAGATACATGTAATGAACATGTATCATAACATTGAAGTTAGTTTTGTTCATTCCTGCCAATAAAACAGCTAGGAGTTAACTCCCATTTAAAATAATAATATTATATTATTAGCGTGAAATGTAAGATTTCAAAGAAACTTGTTGTTCCTTATCGGGTACACTATCAAACATAGTATCCCCTTTAAAGTAAAATTAATAATTAATTCCCAAATATTAATAAATATGAAATATGCCTTATTCTTTATTTACCTAGGATGTTTTAATTATTTAATTTTCTATGTCTCTGAAGGATCCACATATATAACCTCTCTTGTGATTACATGACCCATTATTGATTTTTTTTATCTTGAATTCACACTTGAAAATTAGGAATACAGTTTTTCCTTTTAAATTTCCTTCACCATAATCCTAAAATGATCATTATGATCATTACATACCTATGAATATATAAAAATATCAACTCTAAGAACTATCTTTAAATAGTCATGATAGTCTCCAAAGAGTATTTATTAGATCCATGACGATTACAAGGGATTTGCGAGTCTGAATTTCATCACTATGAATTCATAGTGCACATATCTCATAAAAATTCTTTCATTAGTATATTATTTCTTTTCAACTATAATTCATGATATCTATATCAAACTTTAATATATTAGAATTATTTATCGAGTCATAACTGATTAAAAACATCATTAATAAGTGGTATATGATAGTTTTCTTGATTATTTTTTTCACAACACTCAATATATGAACACATTGATCCAAATTTATTCTTAACAAATACAATTGGTGCAGCCCATTGTAAATAACCAAAGAATATAAAACTCTTTTTTAATAATTTCTTGGAGTATATTCTCAAATTATTCTAATTAAATCGAGGATATTCTACCAGTATTCTTTAACATAGGCATAGCATTAAGCATGAGTTATATAGAAAATCAAACACAAGATTAGGGGTTAAACAATGTAACCCTTTTGAAAAACATCAATATATTTATTCAAATTTTACATATCTTTTATATTATGTTTCTAATGAATAATTATAGTTAAACACCCATTATGATTGGGTATTAAGACCCATATTATCAAATTAATTTCTATAGGTAGTTCATGGACACCGTTGAGATGATAGATTGTCATATGTTGGATTGGAATATAAAATTAAACTTCCCTATCCTATAAATTATTATAGGCCCATTGTAGAGAAATCTAATCAATGATAAAAATCAAATCGCACTACGGTGATAATAATAATATTTTTAAGAATCACATTCCCAAAAACCACTATTAAGGAAGAGTTATTTTATTTGGATTAAATCATAATCTCACAAAGAGGATACATCGATAATTAAATATCTAGATATTGTGGTGGTGATTTTATTACCTTAGAAAATTTTAAAGATATAAAAGAGTGGTTGGAACTAAAAATAAATAATACATTTATCGTTATAGAGTTGATGAAGAGTGTACCATTCAATACTTAATTTTTATTTCCCACATCAAATAATTTTTTTTCAAATGATTTACCTATCTCCCATGGATAATGGGGTTTCTAACATTAATTTACATCATTATCCTTTTAGTTAGTGAATTATTATCATAACATAACACAAAATATAATTAAACCATTGGAGTTTGGTTGGTGTATTATATCGACAATTATTTTCATTCTTTATATCTCCTCATTATTCATGTGCTTGATAACCTTCCCTTCCACCATTGATGAATATCCCAATTACATTGAAAAAATCAAATCTCTATTTTTTCCCACATATTGTGAATTTTCAAAGATGAATATTATTTCCTCCCTTTATTGTATCATTTTATTTTTCATGAAACTATAATTTCGTTTTCTTATCCTTAAATACATGAGAATAATTGGAGTCTCCAATTTCAAAATCATTCTTAAGGTAAAATTGATCAATTTCATAAAATATAAGACTTCCACTTTTAGATAATTTCATTAAAATAATTTGGTTTAATCCAAAAAAGAAATAATAAATTTTTAATTCAGGGAAAAATAAAAAACCATAATGTTACCTTAGATGCCTCATGAAGTTTGATTCTTATGTTCTAGTTCATTTATCTTCCTTTTGTTTCTACTCAATGTTTTCCCCATCCATTTTAATGCAAATAGGTCCAGGAAATTATTTATTGATAAATACTTTTTTGAACTCTTTCCATTACATAGGGGATATTTATTCTTTTGAATAATATTCTTAATGAGTATACACCTTTGGGAGGCCAAACCTTCCAAATGATAAACAATTATGAAAACATTTTAATGATCTAAGAACCATTGAACTGAAATTATATTTTTTATTCGGAAATAAATTTCTAGGAAATATGTGGGTTTGAATACACACTAATGGAGGGTGGAGAATTTTCACATGAATCACTCAATGAAAAGATAATCCTTATAGTTGTTGTGAGTTCTCCATGATTATTGTAATATTTACTGGCTTTAAAAATATTATTCAACATGTTTTCAATGATTTTTACTCCAACCCCCATCCTGTTTGGTTGGCCATGGGGATAATTATTACATAGTCTATCAGAATCATTATTAACTCCATACCTCTAGGTGAAAACCATTTACAATATCCAATAAGGCCAGTGTGTGTATAATGAAATTATAATTAGAGTATGAAACCATATGATCAAAAACTAAATCGTAAGATGCCCAAAATTATGACACATTCATTTCAACGTATGAAATTTTCTGTCCATCCTAATTCACTTTTAGTTCGTCATAGTTTATTTCAGGTTCTTTCCTCTTATTAACAATATATTAACCACCCATAATAACAAAACCCCACTCATATACAAATTGACGTGACCAAAGAACATTGTAAAAATATATTACTTCATTTTATATGATTATTCCTCACATATCAATCAAAAGAGCACCCAAACCTATAAGTAAATTGTATTTAAAGACTATATTAATAATAAATATATTTTACAAATATGTTTAAATATTTCTCGAGAATTTCATTTATCTATGGCACAACTATATATATATATCATACATGACACTCTTCTTCATAACTTGGTGAATAGAAACTTGATAAAGGGAGAGATCAGATTCCCAATAATGGGGTGAACATAAAATATATCAATCAAATATCACATGTTTTCATAATATGAGAATATGGTTATTATAACATAATCAATGTCCCTTGAAATTACATAATAGAATCATAATTAATATAACATTCATCATAATATTTGAGTCATGGCATACAGATTTGGCCATAACAGAGGACATAAGTCATAGCAGTATGAAAATGTGGATCACTAATCCTTTTCCATGAAAACATAAATAAGGTGTATTGCATAACATACGAATTTTGTATAAGCATAAGAGTAAAAATCGAAATATATATCAAGGATAACCACTAATAATGTTATTTTATAAAATTCTAGGATGACCACTTTCCCATATTAAAATGGACTTTGTCTGACCACATGCATAACTAAACATTGTGTACATTGGATAAACACACACATACCATGTCGATATCATTAGATATTAGACATTACTGAATTAATTAGAGGTCTATAAAAGAGTAACTCATAATATAATGACAAACAAATCATAATTTTACCATAATAACTTTAAAAAATGAATAATTTCAACATAAATTAATTAACCCATGAGAAATAAACAAATTCCATAACAATTTCCACACAACCTGATCATAAGTCATCTAATGAAAGATTGTGGTAGGTATTATTATAAAAATAAAAAATTGAATAATAAGAAACAATATGGGGTTTTGATATAGATTATAAAACATTATTATAAAATTATAAAATTACATTCAAGAATGAGAAAAATACACTTTGTTTCTTAATAATTATTATGTCAATGAAAGGAATTTAAAAAACAATAAGAAAAATGATTAATTTGATAATCCAAGAATATATAATGATTTTATTTCAAAAAAAAAGTGATGAATAAGATAGTAAAATTATTTCATATGGATAACACTTAAAAATAGTATTCTTTCACACTTTGTAATGAAGGTTAATGTTGGTTGAAATCTATCAAACCAAAAACGTTAAAAATAATATTAATTTTGTAAAAAAAAGCCTATACTATGGGAAAATACCTTAATAATTCATATAATTAGATATAAAGACTTCCAAAAAACAATATATAAACTATTTAAGTGTAAGAGAATTATTTCCCACTAAAATAAGAGATAATATTGGATTCTCATACATTTAATATTTTTATTGAATTATAAACAAAAAGGTATTTAAATGGTATGTATAAATATAATAAACATTAATAACCATATTAAAATAAAATATATTAGTTCTAGGGATAATTATAATATCATGTTTGAATATGGATTTATAGACATAAATAATTCTAATTCCAAAACGAGATTGGTGAACAAACCCTTATTTTAACTCCCAAATTCCATGAACGTGAGTTAAATATTTTATAACAAACATAATAATTATATTAAAATATTTAAAAACTATAATCATGTGTATTTTATTTTCTAATCTTCAACTATAATCACTCATTAAACATATACTAGTTAATTATTGATTATTTTCATCATCAAATGTTAGTAATATGTATTATTTTTTGAATGTTTCAAAATGGTGATGTATATCCTTTTATACTTAATTTTATGTTCACAATTAAAATATTAGTAAAATTAGTGGTGTATTTAAATTTCAATTATTTACCTAATTACCTTTTCATTAAAAATGAATGTGTGGTTTTGGATTGTGAGAATTGAATCCTAGAAGAGTGTGTTTTAGATAATTTACATATGAAAATGTGTTAATTAATAATTCTCATTTATTTATATGTCATCATTGAAGGTAAATATTAATGAAATATATTAATATTTAATATCACACATTACAATTTTAATATCTTGAAACTTATTTGTGATTATATTGATGATATTCGTATTTTATCATTTTTACATATGGTTCAATCGGCCCAAATAAGTTGTGAATGAGTAATTGTAACATCACAGGTAAATAAAGAATAAAACATTTTAATATTTATTAATATTTGTGAATTAAATATTAATTTTACTTTAAAAGGGTTGATATGTTCGATAACATACCCGATACGCAACAAAGAGTTTCTTTGAAATCTTACATTTCACACTAGTAATGAAACAATATTATTTTAAATGGTAATTAACACGTAGCCATTGTATTGGAGGAAATGAATATAAATAAGTAAAATATCATTATATATGTTTGTTAAATGTTTTTACATTTATCCAATAAAGGATAAAGGCTTAAAATACGAAAAGAATTCAATTTTAGGCATATATACTCTAATTTCCACTAAAGGTCCACTTATCGCCTTTTAATGGTGAACTGTCATTAAATATATATTTGGTCACTATTATACATTCTATTGGACCAAATAAAATTCTTCTCTAAAATCGGGACATTAAAATTTACTTTGTGTAATGTTTTGGTATTTTTCCGATAAAGATCATTTTTAATGAATAGTGAAAAATGTTGTATTTTAATTCATAACCCCTTTTTAATATAATTTATTTATATGATTAGATGATATTTTGAATTGGTTTTAAAGATAAATTAGAATATATTTTTACCATTTAATTCAATTGTGTTCGTTGGAATTAATTTCACTTTGAAATCGGACTTAAACTAGTGTCAATCTTTTGATACTTTTTGTTTCATAAAAACATTCTATTTGTTTTGATAGCGGGAATTAATTATTAAATTAATTAAGGAAACTTATATGTTTTTAATTTTTTAAAATATACATCATTTTTGAATTGGGAATATCAAATATACCTTAGGGTGAATTTTTGGTATTTTTCTGAAAAACTCCAATTTTTGATGAATAGTGAAACCTCTAAGTGGTACTTAAAAATTAATTTTTCATTTAAATGAAACTTTTCCATTTCTGTGTTTCGAATTTCAAAAAATCCGACATAAATGGTTGTTATTAAGAGGAAAAATGTGGTTCTAATGGGATTAAAATAATTTTTTGGTGAATAGTAACTTTTATGTTTTTAATCGTGATTAGAGGTAATTAGTGTAATTTAAGGTATGAATAATGTTTTAATAATATGAAATGAACTTGACACATGTCCTACCATTATTGGATGTGTCATGGCCGACCATGAAAATCCATTGGTCAACTTGGGGACCCCATGGAGCCACATTGGAATGAAAATGAGATTAATATCTTTTTATTTACTGTTAAAATAAAAATGTCACAAACATTTGTTTTTTTACTAAAACAATTTTTATATGAGGTTATACAAGTCATAGTTTTGACTATAAATATTACATATAATTATAAAAAGATTTCCTACATCATGAATTTTTTTTTAATTTTTAGACATTAAATAAATTAAATTATATATGACACCATGATGATGCATCGATTACCTCATTATTTAACGATTTAAATAAAATGAAAAGATAATAAAAAATATAAGCCCTACACATGTAAAAACCCTATTGGATGGGAGGATTTAGAAATCTTATCACCTTATACTTTAAATATATAATTGTGGGACGTTTTGTATATGAAAATCATTTTATAATAAGGTATCTTTTCTTAACTTTCCAAGAGTGCCCCTTCTCTCCTCTTCTAAAAGGCCCCCACCTCTACCTCCTTAACCACACCTCTCAAGCCTTTAAATCAGCCACGATCTGCTCTTTGTGTCTCTCTCCATCCCTCTCTTACTCCTAGAATCCTCACTTTGGGCATAAGTCTTCCCAAGGAAGCCTTTGATCTCAAATCAAAAGGAGTTACCCGTTTTAAAGGTAGTGTTTTCTCTTGCGTCCTTATGTTTTATTTTGCTTCTACAACCCCCTAAACTTTTTTTATTCATTTATTTTGTAACCACTCCAGTATCTTCAATATACTAGGATTTTGTTATAAGAATAATTCGAGCTACACTTACAAACACCTTCATCTAATGGTTAAAGACTATACTGTTTCCGTGGATGGCGAATTTCTGCCTCACGAAACGATGATGGTTCAATATTCTTCTAACACCTTAAAAGGTGGCCATTTAGATGTCACTATATTTATATATGATATATAATATGTTTATGTCTTTATTAAGATTCTGTATTTTTCATTTATGGCACACCTTTATGGTTTCTATTGTGGGTAACACGATAATTTCATTTTAGGAAGTGTGGACTACCGCCCCCTCAAAGTGATTTGATTTGTTAATGCCATACCTGGGACGTATAAAGGATCGATTTAATAATATTAGATATGATATTATTCTGGAATTATAATATACCTTTTTATCATTATTATTTCACTCCATTAAAGTATGAGATTGAAATGAAATTACCATTCATGCGTACGTATGGCTTACCGTCTCCATGAACGGTGCATTTCATTTCTTATCCCCAAATGTCATGTACTATTATAAGTACAAATATATAATGGATATATATGATGTATGTTACATCTAAATGAGGAATATAATTCTGGAACTAAAATATACATACCTCTCATTTAGTTTTAATTCCATTAATATGACATAGAAATGAAAGTCGCGTTAATGCGTACGTACGACTTACCATCTCCATGAACGGTGCATTTCATTTACTACCTCTAAATGATTATGTAATATTATAAATACATGTATATTCTGGATATATATGATATATATGATATCCAAATCATGAATATCATTCTGGATATAATGAACCTTTGACCACACAAACAACATGTAATTGTAAGAAGTCCACTTTCAACTTAAGAACCATGTATCGAAAAAACAAACATTATTAACTTAAATGATTACATAATGTTTATAACATGGAAATAGGTGATATAAAAGTAATAATTAATTTAAAAAATTTCTTAAGACAATAGAAATTAACTCAAGTTTATTATTCAGGATGTTAATAAACGATCGAGTCATGTCGGACCCGAGGTAAGGGACTTTGTCTCAATCTCATTTCATTGAGGCATATTTCGTTTTATACACAACTTTCTTTTATTCGGTATATAAACCCCTTTGAAAATTAATTTTATACAAAAGGAATCTTTTTCTATGAATCATTTTACTAAACAACAAAAAGGAATGTTTCTTTTAACGTACGCGGTGACAACAACCTTTTTCGCCGCTATGAGTATTATTTGGTCTTTGGCTTCCTCAACAAGTCGTACTGTTTTTAAAATGAAATAAATACCATATACTCTTTTATGTATTTGGGTATTTAAAATGGTTTTTATAATGGATTTGTTATGTCAATATATTTATGTGATATATTGTCATCAATGTGTGGAAATGTTTTCGTTCCATTATATTTGTTTTATGTTTTATGATTTTGTAATGGTACTTGGACATTTGACGGATGGTTACGTGATAAACCATATGAAGGGTGGTGCTGTGAATACTAAGATGCGTGGTTACGTTATAACCTCCAATGCATTGGTTATGGAAGTGGGCTGTATGGCTATTCCATTAAGTGATATGTGTGGAAGTTGACCGTATGGTTATTCCATTTAAGTATGTTTATGTCCCAAGTTACCTATATATGTTATGTGATATTTATATGGGTTTTATGGTAATCTTTTGGTTACAAAAGGGTATGTAATGATCTTTTATTTCAGTGAATATTTTTTACTACTTCATAAAGGTGAAAAGTATTACTTTGATAGAGTATAAATGGTTTACTTGTTGTTTTGAAAAAACTAATAGTTTTCATTCATTGTGTAAAACTTACTGAGATTTTTATAATCACCCCAAGTTTTTTTTGAAATGTTTTTCACAGGAATTAATGTGTAATAGGGTCAAGGATGAGATCAAGGGAATGTCATGCTATCTAAAACATGGAATTATACATGTTTCCTTTTAAGAGTTTTAATTTTATGGAAACTTAGTAGAGGTATATAATTTGTAATCTTTTGCTATGTAATAGTTATGCCCTAATTCTATAAAACTCTAAACCATGAAAATATCCTTAATGTGAATTATTCATTTAATTCAATATTATGTATGGTTTATGGTCGGGGCCTTATAGTTGGTATCAGAGGTCGGTTTAGACAACTTTAGGAGTTAGAAAATTGTTAAATTATAAATTAATTAATGGTATGACTGAAATGATATAGCATTTAATGATTACCATGTTTCTTCACCTAAGATATTTCAGTGTTCAGAATGGTTTTCTGTAGAGGAATCAAGGAAGCTATGTTGGGACGACATCAGGAGGAAGAAAACCTTCTAAATCAGCAACCTGAGATGGTTGGAATTGGAACTGAACAGTTTGTTGCAGTGATGGCACAGTTGACTCAGGCTATTAATGGTGGTGGTATCCATGCATGAGATTAGCCAGATCAACCACAGAGGAACATGTCAGTGGTGGAACATTTCATGAGGCAACATCCCCCATCATTCAGAAGATAATATGACCCTGTTCTAGTGAAGGGTGGATTAAAGTGCTGGATAAGATTTTTGATGTCATGGGGTCTTCATAACATCACAAGGTTAGTATTGCAATTTACTATTTTGAAGGTGAAGCTGATCAGCGGTGGTCGATGGTGAAAAATATCAGGGATAGTGATGAGATTAATGATGTTCACTGGGACTAATTCAAAGGTATGTTTCTTGAGAAATATTTTCCTAAGGTGGTTCGTCTTAGGATGGAAAAGAAATATCTATAATTGAGGCAGGAGGATGACTCAATGGCTGCTTATGAAGCAAAGATCACTCTACTGGAAAGGTATGCCCCAAAATTCATACAAGATGTTGATAATAAAATCAACCGTTTTTACTCAGGGTTAAATCCAAGGTATCGAAGGGCTTTAGTTTCTCATGAGTTCAAAAGTTAGGAAAAGCTTTTTCGATGTGCAGAGAAGGTGGAAATAAAGTTTGTCGATGATTAGGTGTTTTTTGACAAACAACAGAATAAGAGGTCTAGTCGGCAGGCAAAGGGGAAGAATTCATCGAAGAATCAAGGAGGTAAGAAAACAAAATATCTATCCTGTGAGAAGTGTGGTAAAATCCATCATGTAGAATGTTTATCCAAGTCTGGAAAGTTCTTTCGGTGTGGTATGTCTGGTCATATTGCTCGTAACTGTAAGGAAGATGATTAAGCAGGCAATGAAAAGTCAGCGGTAAGATGTTTCAAGTGTAATGAAATGGGTCATTATGAAAATTAGTGTCTAACTAAGAACTCAACTGGGGGAAAGAAGCCAGACTATAAGCAGAAAGGGGTGGTGAAATCCTTTGCAACTACTTCAGCAGATGTTGGGCCATCGAATGATGTAGTATCTGGTACACTATTTGTTTGTTCGGAATACGCCAATGTGTTGTTTGATTCAGGGACTACACATTCTTTCATTTCTGAGAAGTTTTCTAGTAAATTGGAAATTCCATCTCAAGATATGAATCCTGAACTTATGGTAAAAACACCCGGAGGGAACGTTGAGACAAAAAGAGATTATAAGAACCTTCATATCCTTGTGTGTGGAATGAATCTACCAGCCAACCTTATTGTTTTGCCTCTAGAAGAGTTTGATGTTATTTTGGGCATGGATTGGCTTTCTGTTTATCATGCTAAGATTGACTGCAGAGCTAAAATGGATTCTTTTCAGAAAGATTTTCAGTTTCTGTACAAGAATGAACCCTTAATATTGATAACATATCAGGAAGTTGGGAAACTAGTAAAATATGGAAATGAATGTTACCTTGCACATATTTTTGAAAATAAAGAAACTATTCAGATTAATGATGTGACAGTGGTAAATGAGTATCTTGATGTTTTTCCTGATGAGTTTCCTGGTATTATTCAGGATCGGGGAGTTGAATTTATGGCTGACTTAGTTATTGATTCTAATCCAATTTCAAAACCCCCTTATCGAATGGATCAAGTTGAACTTTTAGAGTTAAAGAAGCAATTGCAGGGGTTATTAGATAAATGTTTCATTTTCCCTAGCACATCACCATAGGGTGCTCCTGTCTTTTTTGTTAAAAGGAAAGATGGATCAATGAGAATTTTCATTGATTATAGAGCCTTAAATAACATTACTGTTAAGAACAAGTATCCTTTTCCTCATATCGATGATTTGTTTGATCAGCTCCAGGGAGCTCAGTATTTTTCGAAGATTGAATTGAGGTCGGGGTACCATAAGTTGAAAGTAAAATAAGAAGTCATTCCGAAGACTGCGTTCCGTACTAGATATGACCATTACGAATTTTTCGTTATGCCTTTTGAGTTAACAAATGCACCTGCTGTATTCATGGACCTTATGAAAAGAGTTTTCCAGGAGTTCTTGGATAAGTTTGTGGTTGTTTTCATTGATGATATTTTGGGGTTTTCTAAATGTAAAGAGGTGCATGAAAGTCATTTAAGGGTTATCTTGAAAACCTTAAAAGAAAAGAAACTGTATGGAAAATTTTGCAAGTGTGAGTTTTGGTTTCAAAAAATTTCTTTCCTTGGTCACATTGTTTCAAAAGATTGAATAACTTTCGATCCTTATAAAACAAAAGTTGTTGAATAATGGCCAATACCCACAAATGTAACCGAGATCTGTAGTATCCTTGGTTTGGCAGGTTACTACCGAAGGTTTTTTGAAACTTTTTCACAGTTATCTAGTCCAATGACTAAGATAACTCGGAAGGGTGTTAAGTATATCTGGACAATAGAATGTGATTATTGTTTTCAGGAGTTGAAAAGAAGATTGGTGAAGGATCCAGTTTTGGCACTTCCTTCCAGGAATGGTGAGTTTGTTATCTACAGTGATGCTTCATTGAAAGGACTTAGCTGTGTTCTTATGCAGAATGATCAGGTAATTGCTTATGCTTCACGTCAGTTGAAAACTCATGAGGTAAATTACCTTACACATGATTTGAAATTAGCTGCTGTTGTTTTTGCTTTAAAAATTTGGAGGCATCATTTGTATGGAGTAAAGTGTGAAATATATACTGATCAAAAAAGATTAATGTATATATTCACTCATAAATAATTGAACATGAGACAGAGGAGATGGCTAGAATTAATCAAGGATTATGATTGTACAATTAATTACCATTCGGGAAAATCAAATAAAGTGGTTGATGCTTTGAGTCGAAAAAGTAATTCTTCATTAACCATGCTACGTTTGGAACAAGATACTTTGGTTTTTGATTTGATGAGCTTTTTCATGGAAGTTTTTTGTGCAGGAAGTCCTTCTGGTGTGTTTCAGGTATCGGTGAAACCTTCTCTATAAGAGAGAATCAAGCAAGCACAGAAGAAAGACAGTGAGTTGCAGAAAAAGGTAGAGCCGGTTCAGAAGGGTATGTTTCCTGAATTTAACATTGATAATGATTGTGTGTTGAGGTTTGGGAAGAGATTATTTGTGCCTAGTGAATCACAGTTGAAGAATGATTTATTATGTGAGGCTCATAGTTCCCCATTATCAGTTCATCCTGGCAGTACTAAGATGTACAGAGATCTACGGGAGTATTATTGGTGGGATGGAATGAAAAGAGATATTACTGATTTTACTGTGATGTGTTTGACTTGTCAGCAGGTTAAAGAAGAGTGGCAGTTACCGAAAGGGTTGTTGCATCCTTTACCAGTGCCAGAGTGGAAATTGTAAAATATATCCATGGAATTTGTTGTGGGATTACCGAGGACATCTCGAGGTAATAATTCAATCTGAGTTATTGTTGATCGATTGACTAAATCTGCTCATATCCTTCCTATTCGAGATACATTCTCTCTAGATCAACTTTCTCGATTGTATCTTAAAGAAATAGTCAGGTTTCATGTAGTTCCCCTCTCCATTGTATCTGTTCATGATCCTAGGTTTACATCTAACATTTGGAAAGGCCTTTAGAAGTCGTTGGGTACTGAATTAAATTTTAGTATAGCTTTTCATCCGCAATCAGATGGGCAGTAAGAATGAACAATTCAGACATTGGAGGATATGCTACATGCTTTTTTGATGGATTATTAGGGAAGTTGGGACCAACATATTTCCTTGTTTGAGTTTTCTTATCATAACAGTTTTCATTCCAGTATACAGATGCCACCATTTTAGGCATTATATGGGAAGCAGTGTCGAACTCCAGCTTTTTGGGATGAAGTGGGTGAAAGGAAGATGATGGGACCAAAATTGGTAGAAGATATGGCAGAAAAAGATAGTTGATTCAGAAACACATGAGAACACCTCAGAGCAGACAGAAAAGTTATGCAGATAACCGGAGGAAGGATCTATCCTTCGAGGTAGGTGATCATGTTTTTCTCAAAGTTTCACCATGGAAAAGTGTGATGTGATTTGGTAAGAAAGGAAAGCCGATTCCAAGGTTCATTGGACCATATGAAATTTTGGAGAGAGTTGGATCAGTTGCATACCAAGTGGCTTTACCTCCGATTTTATCTCAGGTACACAATGTTTTTCATGTTTCGATGTTAATAAAGTATATACCAGATCCATATCATGTTTTGAGACCATAGGTAGTTCAATTGGAAGAGAATCTCTCTTATTAAGAACAACCAGTCGAGAATCTTGACCGAAAAGAGAAAGTGTTGCGAAATAAGGTAATTCATCAGGTAAATGTTTTGTGAAAAAACCCTATGGTTGAAGAGGCAACTTGGGAATCTGAAAATTCTATGAGAGATAAGTACCCCCACTTATTTTGATATGTGAATAAAATTGTGAGGACGCAATTCCCAAAAGGGGTGAAGGATGTAACATCCCAGGTAAATAAAGAATAAGACATTTTAATATTTATTAATATTTGCGAATTAAATATTAATTTTACTTTAAATGGATTGCTATGTTTGATAGCGTACCCGATAAGCAACAAAGAGTTTCTTTGAAATCTTGCATTTCATACTAATAATAAAAAAATATTATTTTAAATGGTAGTTATCATGTAGCCGTTGTATTGGCAGGAATGAATATAAATAACTAAAATATGATTATATATGTTTGTTAAATGTTTTTACATTTATCCAATAAAGGATAATATCTTTAAATATGAAAAGAATTCAATTTTAGGCATATATACTCTAATTTCCACTAAAGGTCCACTTATCGCCTTTTGATGGTGAACCGTCATTAAATATAGTTTTGGTCACTCTTATACAATCTATTGGAAAAAATAAAATTCTTCTTTATAATCGAGACATCAAAATTTACTTTGTGTAAATTTTTGGTAATTTTCCGATAGAGATCATTTTTTAATGAATAATGAAAAATGTTTTATTTTAATTCAACACCTCTTTTTAATCAAATTTATCTATATGATTAGATTATCTTTTGAATTGGTTTTAAAGTGAAATTAGAATATATTTTTACCATTTAATCAAATTTTGGTCATTGGAATTAATTTCACTTTGAAATCGGACTTAAACTAGTGTCAATCTTTTGATACTTTTTGTTTCATAAAAACATGCTATTTGTTTTGACAGCGAGAATTAATTATTAAATTAATTAATGAAACTTAAATGTTTTGAATTTTTTAAAATAGAAATAATTTTTTAATTCGGAATATCAAATATAGCTTAGGGTGAATTTTTGGTATTTTTCTGAAAAACTTCAAATTTTGATGAATAGTGAAACCACTAAGTGGTACTTAAAAACTGATTTTTCGTTTAAATGAAACATTACCACTTCTGTGTTTTGAATTTCAAAAATATGACATACATGGTTTTCATTAAAAAGTAAAATGTGGTTCAATGGGATTAAAATAATTTTTTGGTGAATATTAACTTTTATGTTTTTAATCGCGATTAGAGGTAATTAGTGTAATTTAAGGTAAGAATAATGTTTTAATAATATGAAATGAACTTGAAACATGTCCTACCCTTATTGGACGTGTCATGGCTGACCAAGACAATCCATGGGTCAACTTGGGGCCGCCATGGAGCCACTTTGGAAGGAAAATGACATTAATATATTTTTATTTAATGCTAAAATAAAAATGTCACAAACATGAGTTGTTTTACTAAAACAATTTTTAAATGGGGTTATAAAAGTCAGATTTTTGACTATAAAAAATCATTAGAAATATAAACGATTTCCTACATCATGATATTTTTTTATAATTTTTTGTCAATAGATAAATAAATTATTTATGACACCATGATGATGCAGCGATTACCTCGTTATTTAACGATTTAAATAAAATGAAAAGATAATGAAAACTCTAATACCTACACATTTCAGAAACCTATTGGATGGGTGGATTTCGAACTCTTATCACTGTATCCTATAAATATATAATTGTGGGACCTTTTTTATCCGAAAATCATTTTATAATAAAGTATATTTTCTTAACTTTCCAAGAGTACCCTCTTCTCCTCTTATAAAAGGCCCCCACCTCTACCTCCTTACCCACACCTCTCAAGCCTTTGGTTTGGCCAATCTCTACTCCTTTTGTCTCTCCACATCCCTCTCTTACTCCTAGAATCCTCACATTGGGCATATGTCTTCCTAAGGAAGCCTTTGAGCTCAAATCAAAAGGAGTTACCTATTTTAAAGGTAGTGTTTTCTCTTGTGTTCTTTTGTTTTATTTTTCCTCTCCAACCCCCTAAAATATTTTTATTCATTTATTTTGTAACAAATCCAGTATCATCAATAAACTAGGTTGTTTTTATAAGAATATTTCTATCTACACTTACACACACCTTCATCTAATGGTTAAAGAGCATACTGTTTCCGTGGATGGTGAATTTACGCCTCACGAAATGATGATTGTCAATATTCTTCTAGAAACCTTCAAAGGTGGACATTAAGATGTCACTATATTAATATATGATATATAATTCGTTTATGTCTTCCTTAATATTCTGTATTTTTCATTTATGGGACACCTTTATGGTTTCCATTGTGGGTAAACATGATAATTTCATTTTAGGAAGTGCGGACTACCGCCCCCTCAAAGTGATTTGATTCGTTAATGCCATACGTGGGATGTATAAAGGATGGATTTAGTAATATTATATATGATATTATACTGGAATTATAATATACCTTTTTATCATTATGATTTCGATCCATTAATGTATGAGATAGAAATGAAAGTAGCGTTCATGCGTACGTACGGCTTACCGTCTCCATGAAAGGTGCATTTCATTTATTATCCCCAAATGTAATGTACTATTATAAGTTCATATATATAATGGATATATATGATTTATGTTACATCTAAATGATGAATATAATTCTAGAATTAAAATATACATACCTCTCATTTAGTTTTAATTCCATTAATATGACATAGAAATGAAAGTAGCGTTCATGCGTACGTACGGCTTACCGTCTCCATGAATGGTGCATTTCATTTCTTACCTCTAAATGATTTTGTAATATTTTAAATACATTTATATTCTGGATATATATGATATATATGATATCCAAATCATGAATATCATTCTGGATATAATGAACCTTTTACCACACGAATAACATGTAATTGTAAGAAGTCCACTTTCGACTTAAGAACCAAGTGTCGATAAAACAAACATTATTAACTTAAATGATTACATAATGTTTATAACATGGTAATAAGTAATATAAAAGTAATAATGAACTTGAAAAATGTTCTTAAGCAATTATAAATTAACTCAAGTTTATTATTCAGGACGTTAAAGAACAATCGAGTCAAGTCGAACCCGAGGTAAGGGACTGCGTCTCAATCTCCTTTCATTGAGGCATATTTTGATTTATACACAACTTTATTTTATACGATGTATAAACCCCTTTGAATTTTAATTTTATACAAAAGGAATATTTTTTATGAAGCGTTATACTAAACGAAAAAAAGGAATGTTTCTTTTAACGTACGCGGTGAGAACGACCTTTTTTACTGTCATGAGTATTATTTGGTCTTTGGCTTCCTCAACAAGCCGTAATGTTTATAAAATGAAATAAATACCATATACTCTTTTATGTATTTTGGTATTGAAAATGGTTTTTATAATGGATTTGTTATGTCAATATATTTATGTGATATATTGTGATCAAAGAGTTGAAATGTTTTCTTTCCATTATATTTGTTTTATGTTTTAAGATTTTATAATGGTACTTGGACATTTGATGGGTGGTTACATGATAAACCATATGACAGGTGGTGCTGTGAATACCAGGATGGGTGGTTAAGTTATAACCTCCAATGCATTGGGTATGGAAGTCGTCCTTATGGCTATTCCTTTAAGTGATATGTGTGGATGTCGAACGTATGGTTATTCTATTTAAGTATGTTTAAGTCCCAAGTTACCTATATATGTTATGTGATCATTATATGGGTTTTATGGTAATATTTCGGTTACAAAAGGGTAAGTAATGATCTTTTATTTCAGTGAATAGTTTTTACTACTTCATAAAGGTGAAAAGTATTACTTTGATAATGTATACATGGTTTACTTGTTGTTTTGAAAAACTAATAGTTTTCATTCATTGTGTATCCTTTACTGAGCTTTTTATGCTCACCCCAAGTTTTTTTTTTGAAATGTGTTTCACAGGACATAATGTGGAATAGGGTCAAGGATTAGATCAAGGGAAAGTCACGCTATCTAAAACATGGAACTAGAAATGTTTCCTTTTAAGAATTTTTATTTTATGGAAACTTAGTAGAAGTGTCTAGTTTGTAATCTTTTGAGATGTAATAGTTATGTCCTAATTATCTAAAACTCTAAATCGTGAAAAGATCCTCAATGTGAATTATTCATTTAATTCAATATTAAGTATGGTTTAAGGCCAGGGCCTTATAGAAATATTTTAGATTTATATAACAGTTTTATAGTTTTATCTAAAGAATAATGATGGTAATATAAAATAATTTCAGTAGGGAATAA
This sequence comes from Viscum album, assembly GCA_963277665.1. Taxonomy (NCBI): domain Eukaryota; kingdom Viridiplantae; phylum Streptophyta; class Magnoliopsida; order Santalales; family Viscaceae; genus Viscum; species Viscum album. The sequence continues at coordinate 86,591,807 of OY728155.1, read as the reverse complement.
TATTTTTAAATAGTGTATATGAGAAGTCAAGTGAATATGTTAGAGCTGAACTTATACACTTACATGATGATTGATCTTATTTTTGACATGGGTTCCATTGGAATGAAGGATTTTGTCACACCCTGACCATTGTTACCCAGAGTCGGTGCATTATTACGTAACATTGGCAAGATCACAAAAGATCAAGTCTTGAAAGACCGATTAGTTTTGTAGCCTTGGAATCACTAGATACATTCATAAGGTTTACATTACATCATAAAGTGAAAAACTACAATAATATAGTCTCCATATCCACACTCATATCCCCTTCAGACTATCCCTGCAGGTCAGTCATAAAATATTTCTTCACGTCCTGGGAAAAATAAAACATAAAAAGGGGTGAGCTCAGATGCTCAGTACGGATAACAATATAGTGGAAGCTTTCATAAATAAGCATAAACATTTTAGGAAATGAATAACTAAATCAAAGGCCTTTAAAACATGAAATTCAAAATAATATGGCAAATATAAAATTAAATAATGCTATTTACTTATTCACATGGATTTTCTACTAGTCGAATAATCACATGCAATATCAATAACCACTTTCATAATAATGAAAATGCATAATTCCGAACTTTAATTTTTGTGTCAAGGCCTCGGGCCAAGACCTAAGGGATAATTATAACCGGAACCCAAGCCAGAGAGCCTCTATAACCGGACTCCAACCCGGAGTGCCTCTAATAACCAGAAACCAACTCAGAGTGCCTCTAATAACCGCAGACCAACCCGTAGTGCATCTAATAACCTGAAACCAACCCGGAGAGCCTCTAATAACCAGACCCCAACCCAGAGTGCCTATAATAACCGAACAAAAACCCATAGTGCTTCTAATAACCAGTCACCAACCCAGAGGGTCTACTATAACCGGACCCCAACTCACAACAAACTCGTCCAACACATTCATCTTAAGAAGAGGATGAAATATAACTATTGGGAAAAAATCCCTCAAGGTATCATTGAAGCATTTTTGAGGTGATTGTGTTTGTTGACAATGTGGACATCTTCGTAGTGACTGTTGACAAAGAAAAACAATGACATACAAATTTGTTGACCAAGAGGATTTCATGGTGGAATGTCGATTTTAAGAGCTGAGGTCAATGATCCATGTTTGATTCAAGAACGTCGATGAAATAAATGGATGATCTGGAGGCGGTACAAAAGAACAGATACAAGGTGGCACCGTTTTCCAGTGTTTTCCAAATTTTAGGGCCTGAAAATCGGCAAATGAAGAAAAGTGTTTTTAGAAATGGGACTTGCGCGCCGAGGACTTGAAGAATAGGAAACTTGCGCGCCATATGTTTTTCAAGATCAGAAGATCAAAATATGGAAAAGGAAGTAGGTTCGCGCAATTTTGGGAGTTGGTCGCGCAAGTTTCCAAAAGGACAGAAGACTTGCGTGCCGAAACTGGGTTGCGCAGGTGACTTGCGCGCCGTCGTGCAGGGTGGTCAGATTGCCTATAAATACTAGACCACCCCTCTTCATTCTTCAATGGAGTTCAACACTTTGAGAAATCAGAGCTCCCGTCGTGCAGGTGTGGTGGTCGCGCAAGTGGTGAGTGTGAGTCGCACAGGTGAATTTGCGCGCCATTAGCTGAAGTTGTGCGCCAGTGTTAGAAGTTGCGCGCTGGTTGGCAGTTGCGCGCCAATATTCGTTTGGGCGTAAAAGGAAGAGTGTCGTGCAAGTTTGGAGCTGAGGAAGCTTGAGTCGCGCAAGTGTCTGAGGAGGAGTTGCGCGCCCGTTGTGACTTGCGCGCCGATACTTGCGCGCCGAGGTTGACTTGTGCGCCAAGTAAGGTTTTGTTCCAGCAGTGATTCTCGGACTGCGTGGAAGCTGGTACATTGCCCGATACCTTCGGTTCAAAGAGATATTCATCTACGGGAGAAAGTTGTACTTCAACAGAGCATCTACATACAGAGAAAGATGAATTCATTCATGCAAATGAAGAAGCCTACAGGTCTATAAACTGTGAGTGGATTCCTTCCAAGGGCAGTGAGCTTAGGAAGAGGAAGAAGGTGATCCTCTCCACCGGCAATGAGCCAGAGAGAGAGAAACAGGGAGTGACCCTTGGGAATGCAGTGAGGTGACCCTAAACATTGTAAAGGCAGTGAGCCTGGGCATAGAAGTGATCTAGTATGAACATTGTATCCACATCTAGTGAAGAATAGTGGAATTTGGTACGACTGGCAACTTGTCGGCGTATGCTCCTTGGACGTAGCCCAGTGAGGGTGAACCAAGTAAAAATCTTTGTGTCTATTTGTTTGCTTACCTGCACAGCATTCAAAGCATCATCATTAGATAAAGAAGTAAAGAAGTGATCATAGTTTACACACAAGAGCTAACAAAGTGACCCTTGTAATAAAGAGGTCAAGATCCAGTGGGGTAGGAAGAACTTTGAAAAAGAATATCCATACCATGATTCACCCCCCTCTCATGGTATGTAGTCCCCTATTGGTCTTAACAATAACATAATAATTTGTATTAAAACTAGCATACGAAATGTCAATACTTTACCCATAAACCATGAATGGAATAAGAATAACACATCCACAGTCAAACATATCACAAAACATTCAACACAATATGGAAGATTTGTATCATGATAAATCAACTTCAAAACAGGTTTAAAATCTATTAAAGGATCTTGACGTGTATGAAAATGATTTGTAAAACTCTATGAGATAAATACACTTTGTTCATGAAACCATATAAACATCACAAAATTTTGAAAAGAAGTCATTTAAAGACATTTTTGAATCAAATTGTTCCATACAACTTTGAAACTATTTAAAGGAATTATCCTTTTAAAAACATTCACTTCCATATAAATAAATCCTTAAAACCATTTTGAATACATGGAAATTAATGGGGATGATTTAGAAGAATAAATATTTAAAACATTTGAAATGATGTTTTAGTAAAAATAAGTCCATTAAAAGAATCCCTTTGAAAACTCTTTCATAAAACATGGACATGGATAATAAATATGTCCCAGTAGATACTTATGTAAAAACAACCTCGGATAATAAAGAGATTGTGAAATTAAACCTTACCAATTGGGTAACTTACGAAACATACAACCCATGAAAAAGTTATCATACAATGAATATGTAAATACACATAAATTAAAGTGTATTACTCAATTAATACAATTGTGGGAAGAACATGCACCAGACAAAAGTTAATGGTGGAAATATGGCATGAATCTCACGGGAATAAGGAGTGAGATGAAAACCCCTTACCTTGAACTTTTCCTTGGTTGAGGTTAGGCTAACCTCTTGTATAATGGTGAAAAAATTTTAATTAAATTATACAAGAATAATATTCATTAAAATGATATCATATATTATATTTTAACATTTCATTGTTAATAATATCTTAGTATTATTGTCATTTCGGGTGTTAAATTAATCATTTTCTTTTATATGTTTTGTTACATAAGCCATGTTTGATATGGATATTTTTTATCTAATTCATATCCATAATGATATCAAGTCCGTAAACATTATTTTTAATCATAAAATAGTAATTATAATTGAATGGATACAATGGGAAATGAATCTCATCGCGTTTGTGGAGACGGTAGTCCGTACGTACGCACGAGCGACAATATCACTCTTTTGATATTACCATAATATATAATTGGATATTATATCATATATAAATAATCATTATCATGTTATATTTATTATTTACATGAATTGCATATCATTATTATACCCATCCAAATAATAAGGTTCTGAAGAACAATTACACCACAACGTGGAGATGGTAAGCCGTACGTACGCACGTATGGTAACATGTCATTCAAAGGATGCATAGAATACTGACTATGGTCGTACCATATTTATAATAACATCACAGTATATAGAGGATACTAGAGTTATTATTTTATAATGGGAATAACAAAGAAAAAAGAAGTTTAAGAAGAAAGGAACTTGAAAGAGGGTGGTGAACACATTACCTCTTCTTCGGCTTCTTCCTTTTGATTTGATCAAAAGGGCTCCTTATGATGGCATTCGGATCAAAATAAGGCCTCTATGATGAATTGAGGGACGTTTGGAGGATATTTGGGTAGGGTTTGTCCGATCCAAAAGTCTTTTAATGTGTGAATTAGTGAGAAGGGTGAGTTCCCTTTTATAAGAGGGGTTAGGGGAACCTTTGGAAAAGCTAGAAATATAATTTTATAATAAATTCATATTCAGTTTCTAATGGCTCAAAAGTGGATTATTAAAATTATAAGGTGGTTATGGGTCGAAATAATTTAATCCAATATATTTTAGAGAGGTTTGGGTCATTATATTAACAATATCGTTTAGTTTTAACTCTTAGTTAATTAGTTTGACATTTTCCATGTCACTTTGTATTTTTTATTATATAGTTAATAAACTTAATATATACATACATGAGACCCCCATGTGGTCTATTAATGATAAAACTATCATTATATAAGTCCTTTGGATGAACCTTATATTTTAAGAATAGAATATCAATTAATAGTATATTATTTGTTTTAAAAACTCATTTATGTCGATTTTGACAGTATTCAATAATTAATTTTTGTTAAAGTCTTAAAAACTTTATTAATTCGAACAAAATTCATTTAACCAATCCTATAATGTCATATTAACCAATAAAATTCATGGATGTCATCAAAACATTAAAATTATATTTATTTTAACATTTATATTACCAAATATTTGATTCTTTCATTAAGAGGAGAATACTGCATCATTATTGTGTCATAAATTATATTAATTATTAAATGTATAAAAATTATAAATAATATACCATTATTTAGGAAATAGTTTTATCTCTCTAATGAATATTTATAGTTTAAAATCCAACATATTTAACCCTATGTAAAAATTGGTTTTCTAAAAGATATATGCTTATGTCGTTTTTGTATTTATTTTAACTTAATTAATATAAAGTGTCCTTATCACCTACGAGTGGCTACATGGGGTCCCAAAATAGAACCAAAGATGACCATGGTGGGACATGTATCAACCAATAAGGTTAGGACACATTTTAGGGTAATTTAGTATTATTATAATATTATTTGTTTACCCTTATTTACTAGATTTACCTTTTAACCATGGTAAATAAAATATTTACCGAAATAATTATTCAAAATATCTAAAAATAAAAGTTACCTATTTACAAAATTTATAAATCATGACTCCAATTATGGAATTTATTTTTCCAAATTAAAAATACAGAAGTGGCAGAAATTAATTAAAAATTAATTCCCGTTGTTAAAACAAAAAAGCGTGTTTTTTAGAGATAATAACTATCAAAAGAATGACACTTGTTTATGTACTGTTTAATTATGATATTATGTACAACGACCAGAATTGTATTAAATTTTAAAAATATATTCTAAATATACTTTAAAACCACTCAAATTCATAATTTATCACTGTTAATTATTTCGATAAAAAAGTTGTTTTAATTAAAATTTAGTAATTTTCACTATTCATCAAAATATAAAAGTTATCCGAAAAGTACCATAATTTCACCATAGGATAATTTCGATATTCCGAATACAAAAATGAAGTCCATTTTGAAAGATAAAATTTATAAAATTTCAAAATGTTGGTATTACTATTCATAACGGCGAGTTTGATTGGTTGTGGTGTGAGTTAGAACTTGAAGTTGCGTATAACACACAATACTGTATTATTGAAAGTGATGTATACCATGGAATCTTGGGGTGTTACATTCTCCCCTCCTTCAATAAATTTCATTCTTTCAATTTGAAATTTTTCTTCGAAAATAAAATGTTGAAAGTAGAAAATACCTTTGTGGAAAACCCACATCGGAAATAAGGTTCATAACATTTAGCCTTAATAAAATGGAAAGAGAAATTAAAAATTCCCCACCAAATTATGATCTTGATTAGGAATAACATTGGTGGAAATTAGAGACACCTAATTGGAGGGAAAACGTAAATACTTTTAGGGAGTGATTGAGATCATCAATCACAAACAAGTGAAAAATTGAGGGCCTCAAATCTTTCAATCTATAGTGATTTAAAATATCACCAGTTCAACAAAACATAAGTTATTAGGATAACACATTTCCTTTTATATAAATTTACAAAAGTTTAAAATTAATTTATGAGAGAGAGGAATATATATATATATATATATTTGTGACACGTAGAGTTTCAACCATCAACTAATTTCTCCAACAAACTCAAATTTCACTCAGAAAGATAATAGAACTCAAAAGTATTATATTTTCCATAATCGTACAAGGTTCCAAATATTAAAACATACAATTTAGATTGTGAAAACTATTTTTTAATAACAAGGGACTTCCTATAGGCTAGTGGTAGGTAATAAAGGCTTGTCGCACTATGGTTGTGGGTTCGATTCCTGCAACTTTGTCCGACGCGATGGGTTATCTCCCGACCTGCAGGCTGTCCATTTTCCTAAAACTATAATATTATAATATCCCAAAAATAATCTTTAGAAATCATTTAACATTAAGCCATACTATCCAAAGTTCAACATAATCCATTCCAGCCATTATAGTTATCCAAAATACTTTTATCCAAATTCTCTCTTTTCTAGGGAACATATCCATTTCCTCAACTACTAATGGATTTGTAATCCCATTTAATTTTGGTGGTTGTTGCCTCATGAAGAGATCTAACATTTATCCTCCACGCTGTGGATCAGGGTGCTCTATACGGGTAAGGTTATTATTCATAACCTGAGTGAGTTGTCCCAGTATAGTGATTAGCTGATCAGCACCAGTTGCATCACCAACTCCACTATAATTATCTTGAGTAGGAGGGAAATCCCTACAAGGAGTGCATGCATTGATACAGTTTTCATTCCTTCCACCTGGAACCATTTATAAACAATGGAATAAACTAGATCAGTTCATGATTCAAAATACATAATTCCATACTTGTAAAAAACATTACATAAATTGAAATATTTATGGATATAATCCATAATCATAAAAAAATGTCTTCATTGAGGAAGTATATACTCATAAACCCTTCATAATGGTTTGTAAAGAAAATGAGAATTATCCTAAGTATATCCCCCAGGAGTGTCATAACCAAGAGTGCAGTAAGGCACATTGTCGTGCACTAGTTCCCGTTCGAATCTAGCTCAAAGCGGTGTTTTCGGGTTCAACCCCTAGGTACATTTGTTCCAGAGTCGCCTCTACCTGCTTGTATCCAGACAGGGATGTATTACTCCTAAAACTCACAAAATCTCTACAATACCAAAATTCTAGGAATTTCTTTTATACTAATCCTCAAATTCCATCTTAGGTCTCTGTGATCTAATCAGAGTTTGTCTAAATATAGCTTCCAAGGTTTGTACTAAACTTTCTTTGATACCAACTGTAATGCCCTGACCCCAGTTACCCAGAGTCGGTGCATTATTACGTAACATTGGCATGATCACAAAAGATCAAGTCTCTAAAGACCGATTAGTTTAGTAGCCTTGGAATCACTAGATACATTCGAAGGTTTCGGGAATAGTGGATGCGCATGGGTGGATGTCCCCACATGGATTTTTTTCATTAACAATGATCAATCCGGGATCAATACGACGATAAATTCCAGTCTCCATGGATCGAATCACATCAATGGACAATGAAAATGAAAGTCCCGGAACCACAAAGTAGGATCGTTACAGGTTGATTATAATTAATTTAATAAATTGAAAAGAAATACCATTTGGGTTTTCTTTCTTTGTTGATGTTCTTGATCGCGTTCCAATGTGATTTTTCGTTGCGTCGTAGAAGCCAAGTGTAGAATTCTTCTAGCGGTGATCCACACATGTACCTCGTATCTCGGGACATCTCCAAAGGAGTCTCTGGGTGCTAGCGTAGAGAAATATTTGCTTGCGTTTTCCGCCTCAAATCATCTTGATCCAATGGAAGAGGATATCTCTCGGTCTTGAGAGCATTCATTGAGTAAGAGGTTCTTTCGGTCTTGAACGAATTCTCCTGAGTTTTTATGTACAACGATTCAATTGTGTTTCGGAAAAGAGTTGGGATTGTGAGGATAATTATAATCAGGTTTGAGGTTGTACATTTATGATAATAAATAAACGCGTTATGTATATTATTTATTTCATTGACTATTATTTAAAACCCCATGTCGAATAATTAATTCCTTGTCATGCGCCCACGCTAATTATAATAAATGTCATTTAAAACAATATTATATCCTCAAAATCCAACTGAAAAAATTACATGGCGTGTATTAATAAATACACGACCTGTACTTGTTTTTCATTGAAAACTACATGGCGTGTACATTAAATTTACATGGCATGTATATATTGTTTTCATTTATTCATTTCCTTTCCATAAAAAAACTACACGGCGTGTAATAATTAATACACGGTGTTTACTAGTTTTCCATGAAAAACTACACGATGTGTAATCTTTAATACACGGCGTGTATATCTTGTTTTTCATTTCCTTCTTCTTCCAATCATTAAAATGATGTAGGGTTCCTTGAATAATTATGAAACCACGTACATAAATAATCTTTATTCTACTTCAGATACTTGAATACACTTAGTGTGTGACCCTCTATGCCTCTTTCTCGTTGGCATTAGGTGATTTTTCCTAAAGTCCAAGATTACTATCTATCAATGTGACAAGGCACCCAAGAGAATGAAGTTGATGCCGCATTGATGTATCACCTCATACGGATTCTTACTGTGTAATATAATCCCTTTGTCTCGATATCTCGTCAAGTAGGTTTCGTGGTAGTGTCATAAACCTATATGCTTGATCCGTTGTTCTTTGACTACCTGAAATAATCTCGTCATTCACACCATGGCCATGGAATTTAATGCGACACTTATATTTCAATCCAAGGGTCGAGATATCATCTTCCATAAATGGAAGGGACAAATCCTTCCTCGACTTATCCACTAACAACATGTCACTCATGACGCACCCAACGTACCCTACATCACGCCAACTGTCTGTGTGACGGTTTTCGTCAGTAAATCTAGGTGCGCGATTCATGACATGAGTTAATGATAATCTTTCAGTCTAAGGAACATTACACACGCTCGTAGATAGTAATATCCGATGACACCAAGACATGAGGAATTGGTATTGGAGGGTCTATTATAACGACCCACACTTTATATACATTTTTATTACTTCAAAATTGAAGCACACTTATTACAACATATAACAAAACTATGAAAGTACCATATAGGTATAGTGTCTTTAGAAACTGGGAAACATAAACAACTGGTTCATAAAGCGTCTACACTGTCTCCCATTTATTTCATCATATCTATATTCCTTTTCGGCATATCTTACTTAATAACCTTCTTCCTGACCTGGGGAAAGAAAACATACAAAAGGGTGAGCTCAAATGCTCAGAATGGGTAAACAAAAGAAATATCAATCACATCATATTCCTAAGAACATAACTTTTGGAAATATTAACCTACAAAAGAGATCATAATTTCATAACATGGGATAAATCATAGTAGTGAAATGTAATCCCAATAATCATAACATAAATCATGAAACTTTGTGTCATACACACATAATCATAGAGAATCATTTCTTATTAGTCAAGACTCATTTCCAAGACTATCTTAGTTGACAAAGTCCATTTCTGAACTGAGTCCATTCCTCGTTTCAGTCCTGTTTCACTGAACCGGTTTAACCTGCCGTTCCAGCTGTGTCTATCTCATGAGATATAAAATCTTTACCCAATTCATTGGAGGGAGATATAGGTCCCACCCATCTCATAATTATACCATTCTTATGTGTGCCACAAAATCATAAACCATACATCATAGCATAACCCATGTAATAAAAATCGGATTCTTAAACAACGTGACATCATAAAAAAATTCATACAAGATAAAGGAATACATAAAATTAATTCCATCACAACATAATCAAATCAATGTAATAATAGTGATAGAAACAAAACCCTTTATTATCTTAGATGGACAATAATTTTGATAAAACACTTGAACTCCATTCTTGAGAAAAATATCCTTTCTACTTCAAAAACACCTTTCCTTTCTTAACATGTCATACAATTCTAAACTAAAAGTAGTTGATTAAAAATAAACTTGTAAAGGAAGCTTCTTGGAAATAATGTTTTAAAAATCCATTCATGCTGTATAAGTTAAAAAAACATTCTTCTCGTACTTTTGTCAGAAAAGTCATAAATTACCTCGTACGAAAAACGACAAAAGATTCCTTTCATATCTATTACTAAAAACTCACCGAAGGGTAAAATTGTATTTAAAAAATTGTAGGTGGATGGAAATAATATTACATATTTAGGAAACATGGATGTGGATGATAAATATAGCCCAATAAATTCCAAAGTATAAACAATCTCAGATAAAAATGATATTGTGATATTTCCCTTACCATAGGTCCGATTTGCTTCATAAGTGTCCGAACCTCCTGTATAATGATTTAAATAATGTCATTGACTTATTCCAGAATCATACTCATTTAAATGATATCATATATGGTCATATTCTTAGCTTATTATTAGTAATATTTCATTGGTACTTGTTATTCGGCTGTTTATTACTTTTTGTTCTTATGCGTGTTTTGTCGAATAATTTCTTATTCTTATTTTTAGGATATAGATTCCTCATTTACAGAATGTTATTAGTGTAATATATATCTTATTCATTCATTCAATTCATTTATATAATCATTATTAAATGATGATCATGTAGAACGATTCGCATCACATCGTGGAGATGGTATTCCGTGCGTACGCACGAGCGATGATATCGTTCCCATGATTGTGGAATTGTATTGTATTGTATTGTATTGGAATTGTATCGTTCCCATAATATATATTCATTCTTTACACCATTATACCCATCCAAGTTAGGTGGTGGTGGAAAATACATTACACCACGGCGTGGAGACGGTATTCCGTACGTACGCACGCGCGGTGATTTCATTTTCCGTAGGATGGATAGATGGTGAAATAGGGTTGTTTCATACATATAATAACATATCAGTATATGCGTGATAATGATGTTATTACCTCATGATGAAACAACTAATGAAGAAGAAGTGGAAGAAGAAATAATGATGAATGAATCAGTAACGGGCATTACCTCTTCTTTGAAGCGCTTCTTTGATACCTCCTTTCAGGGCACTAAAATTGGTCGTTGAAGAAGGAAAAGACCTCTAGGATGTCTCTAGGTAAGTGGAGAGAAGAAAGTTTTAGGGGTTGGCCGAGCTTGAAGGCTCAAAGTGGTGTGAGGAAGAGAGGGAGGAGGTGCCCTTTTATAAGGGAGGAGAGGGGCACCTTTGGAATACCTAAATATTTTAATTTATTATAAAGCCAAGTTCGGTTTTAAATATCTCTAAATTAATTTTTTTCGAAGCTAAGGTGGGTCTGGGTCGCAATCCTCTCATCCAATAGAATTTAGATGAGTTTAGGTTCCTATTTTAACCTTATAATTTAGATTTAACATTAAGTTAAATAATTTTACTTTTACCGTGTCTTCGTGTGTTCTTACACTATAAGGTTAATAAACATACTATAACAAGCCAAACGAACCCCAAGTTGTTTATTATTAATATATATAACCTTATCTAAGTCATTTTTCTGGACCTCAGATTTTTAGGAATAAAATAACAATTAATAATATAATATTTTTTTTAAAAACTATTTTATGTCAATTTTGACACTATTTAGTAATTGATTTTTTTTAAACTTATAATAGGGTGAGTAGTTCGAAAAAAGTTAATTAAATCAATACTAACATGTCATATTAACCTAGAAAATTAGTTGAATTCATAAAAAGTCTCAAATTACATTTATTTGGGTATTTATAACATCAATTATGTCAATATTTCATTAATAAGATAATTACTTCATCATTGTTGTGTCATAGATAAATTAAAATCTTTAATGTCTAAAAATTATAAATAAATTACCATTATGCTGGAAATATTTTTATCTTTCTAATGAATATTTATAGTAGAATTTATCTTATTTATTACCCCATATTAAAAATCATTTACTTATTAAACATTGATTTTAACTATTTTAACCCTTCTTTAAGTAAATTGATAATAAATGTTCTAATCTAATCCAAGTGGGCCTAAATGGTCATATGTTATTCCTAAGATTGTTTTTGGTAGAATTAACCTTATCCAATAGAATTAGGACATGTGTTAGGGTAATAATAATATCATTTTTACCTTTAATTACCATATTTACTTTTAACCGTGGTAAATAAAAGTAAAAAGTTACTATTCACCAAAAATTTATTTTCCTCTCATTGAACCACATTTTACTTACTGACATCAACCGTGTCTCTCGGATTTTTGAAATTCCACTCACAGAAGCGGTAAAATTAAGTTTTATGAAAAATTCAGTTTTTTTAACTACCACTTAGTGGTTTCACTATTCATCAAAAATTGAATGTTTTTAGAAAAATACCAAAATTTCACCCTAGGATAATTTCGATATTCCGAATCCAAAAATGAAGTCTATTTTGAAAAATAAAATTTATAAAATTTCAAAAAGTGGTTATTACTATTCATAACGGCTATTTTTAATAATATTTTAATAGCATATCATTGTTTAGTGAAACTCGGTATTGCGTACGACGCAAGCTATCGAGGAAGGCCGCGATTGCGTGTAAAGAAAGGCAATCTAGTGTTTTGTGTAGTGAAAGATTCCTTTGATGACTTAAAAACAAAATATTTCTCACAAAAGTCTCGAGTGTTACATTCTACCCCCCTTAAAATGAATTTCGCCCTCGAAATTCGTCACTTTGTAACAAACAGATGAGGATACCTCTCCCTCAGCACATCCTCAAGATCCCATGTAGCTTCTTCTAATTGGTGGTTACTCCATAAAACTTTCACCAAGCGAGTGGTCTTGTTCCGTAGGACTTTTTCGCTACGATCCAGAATCTCTATCAGTTGTTCTTCATAAGAAAGATCTTGCTCCATCGGTACAACTTCTGAGCTGAGTACATGTGAAGGATCAGGTATGTACTTTCTCAGGAGAGATACATGAAACACATCGTGAACATGAGAGAGATTCGGTGGAAGCGTCAATTGGTAAGCTACCTTTCCAACACGATCCAGTATTTAGAAAGGACCGATATATCTAGGGCTCAACCTCCCCTTCTTTCCAAGTCTCATGACACTCTTCCAGGGAGATATTTGTAAGAACACTTTATCACCCACTTCAAACTCTAGGTCTTTTCTTCGGTTGTCAGCATAACTTTTCTGTCGACTCTGAGCTACTCTTATGTGTTTTTGAATAGATCGGACCTTTTCTGCCATATCATCAACAAGATTATGTCCTAATAGCTTTCTTTCCCCAACTTCATCCCAGCAAGTTCGAGTCCTGCATTTCTTTCAATAGAGAGCTTCATAAGGAGCCATCTAAATACTGGAGTGAAAGCTATTATTATAAGAAAATTCCACCAAAGGTAGGTGTTGATCCCAACCACCTTTGAAATCCATAGAGCAAGCTCTCAACATATCTTCAAGAGTTTGAATTTTTCTCTCATACTGATCGTCTGTCTGAGGATGATATGCAGTGCTGAAACTCAACTCTGTATCCAGAGTATGCTGAAGACTTCACCAGAACATTGAGGCAAACCTCGGGTCCCGATCAGATATAATAGAATGTGGTACTCCATGCAAAGTTACCACTTCCTTCACATATATCCTGGCAAGCTGATCCAGAGAGAAATCCTCTCTAATTGCAATGAAGTGTGCAGACTTTGTAAGACGATCAACTATGACCCAGATTGCCTTTGGATGTTTTAGGAAGTCCTGTGACAAAGTCCATAGTGATGTTTTCCCATTTCCATTCGGGTATGGGTAATGGTTGTAACATCCCCTTGGACTTCTGTCTCTCAGCTTTAACTTGCTGACAAACCAAGCATCGAGAGACATGTTCAGCCACATCTCCTTTCAGGCCATCCCATCATAAGTACTCTTTCAGGTCCCTATACATCTTCGTGCTTCCAGGATGAATAGATAATGAAGAACTATGAGCCTCATCCAGCAGCTCTTTCTTTAATTCGGGGATGGGAGGAACACAAACCTGATTCATGAACTTTATTTTCCCATCACAATCAAGGTTGAATTCAGGAATATTTCTCACCTTCTTTTGTAACTGGACATCTTCTTTCTATGCCTCTTTAATCTTCACATTTATAGATGGTTGAACATTCATTTGATAAAGATACGATTTTTCCCTTTCCATTAAAATTCCAAGATCCTTCCTTTGTAAATCCATAAATATTGGATCTTTTGTGATCCTCATCATGGATAACCTAGCATGGTCTTGTCGACTTAATGCATCTGCCACCTTGTTTTCTTTCCCAGGGTGGTAATGGATTGAGCAGTCGTAATCCTTAATCAGCTCCAACCATCTTCTTTGGAGCATATTCAGCTCCTTTTGTGTGAAAATATTCTTTAAACTTTTATGATTAGTATAAATATCACACCTTTCACCATAAAGATAATGCCTCCAAATCTTTAATGCAATGTTTACCACAGATAACTCCAAATCATGTGTTGGGTAATTTTTCTCATGGATTTTCAACTGTCGTGAGGCATAAGCTATCATCATATCATTTTGCATAAGAACACACCCCAATCCCTTCTTGGATGCATCACTATAGATCACAATCCTTTTTCCACTACAAGGCAGTGTGAGCACAGGTGCACTAGATAATCTTCTTTTCAAGTCCTTGAAATTCTCTTCACATTCTTCCTTCCAAACAAACTTAACTCATTTTCGAGTCATCTTGGTGAGTGGATTAGATAATCGTGAAAAATGTTTCACAAAACCTCAATAATATCCATCCAAACCAAGAAAACTTCAAATCTCAGTTAGTATTGTTGGTCTTGACCATCTTTCGATAACCTCTGTTTTTGCTGGATCAACAGATATCCCCTCTTTTGAGATTATGTGACCCAAAAATGCAACTTTTTTAAGCCAAAATTCACACTTGGTAAATTTTGCATAATGTTTCTCCTTTCTGAGGGTCTTCAATATAATTCTAAAGTGCTCTTCATGTTCTTCCTTTCTCTTGTAATACACAAGAATATCATCTATAAAGACTACCACAAACTGATCAAGATAGTCTCTAAAGACTCTATTCATCAGATCCAGGAAGATAACAGGGGCATTAGTAAGACCAAATGGCATCACTATAAATTCATAGTGTCCATACCTTGTATGGAAAGCCGTCTTTGGTATATCCTCCCTTTTGACCCTTAATTGATGATACCCTGAAATAAGATCAACCTTGGAAAAGTATTGAGCTCTGCGTAGTTGGTCAAATAAGTCATCAATGCATGGGAGAGGATATTTTTTCTTGATAGTGATCTTGTTAAGTTCATGATAATCAATGCAGAGTCTCATTGATCCATCTTTCTTCTTAACAAAAAGAATAGGTGCTCCCCAAGGTGATGCACTAGGGCGTATGAACCCCGTATCAAGACTCTCTTGGAGTTGCTTCTTCAATTCCTGGAACTCAATTGGGCCCATTCTATTAGGTGTCTTTGAAATAGGCAAAGCACCCGGTTTGAGTTCTATTGAAAACTCAACTTCACGATTTGGTGGATGACCCAGAAATTCCTCCGGAAAGACATCATCAAACTCCCGTACAATGGGTATATTCTTAATCGTGAGTTTCTCACCAACCATTTGAGATAAATAACCTTCATTTAGTGGAATAAAGACCCATAATATGGAATAAATTTACACTTTAAGGTTATGTTCATCCTAGCATCGATAGACGATCATAGATTGATCTGGAATATGAAATTTGACTTCCCTTCATTGGCAATTGATATGATCTCCATATAAAGAAAGCCAATCCATGCCAATAATCACATCAAATTCTACTATAGGAAGGATCACAAGATTTGCAGGAAGCACTTTCCCACAAACTTCAATCGGGGAAGAATTATAAACATTTGATGCGACTGTTGTGCCATTAGGTGTTGTCACAACTAACTCAATATCTAATTGTTAAGGTAATATGGTGATAACCTTAGAAAAATCTTCAGAAATAAAAGAGTGGGTGGCCCAGAATCAAATAAAACATTTTCTACATTAGAGTGGATGGTAAGTGTACCTTTCACCACATCGTTATCATACTCCACATCGATGATAGAAATTGCATGTGAATTTCCTTTTTCTGTAGCATTAAGATTTTGTTGATGTCGATCATCATCAACAAACCTTGGATTAGGGAATTTATTGGCATAATTCTCCATCTCCTTGCACTTGAAACATTGAAGTGTAGTAGGTTCATTCTCGGTATCCCTTCCTTTGTTTGCATCATTATACATCTTCTTCCCATCATTGTGGCATTCAAATGCATGATGACCTTCCTTTCCACATTTGAAACATTTACTTGTCCCTCTAAGACAACTCCCTCCATGTTTCTTTCCATACTTTGAGCATAAGGGAAAGCTCATCTTTTTTTCAGTGTGCTCTTTAGATTTTCCATTGAATTCCATTTTCCTCTTCTTATCAAACCCATATAACTGATGGGTTACTCCATCTCCATCACAACTTTGAGAGCACATCGAACGATTTCCTCATAGCTATTGAAGTCCCTTATGGATAAGGCCCTTCGAAGACCTGGTTTTAAGCCACTAAAGAATCGATCGATCTTACTCTCAGGTTGGATAATAATACCAGAATCATACCTTGTAAGTCTTGTAAAATTTTCTTCATAGGTACCAACAGATTCATCATCCTTTTGCTTCAGTTCAAAAAACACTTTCTCCATCTTTGTTCAGAGAATACGAGGGATGTACTTATTGAAAAATAAGTTCTGGAACTCATCCCATTCCCTGGGCTCAATTTCACCTCTTTGCTTCGTATTCTTGATAAGATTCCACCATTGATCAGCTTCTCCTTCCAAATGATAAACTGCTTGGATGACATTATCATGTTCAGAACATTGAAGAACTAAAAATAACTTTTCAGTAGTACTGATCCATTGTTCAGCAACTAATGGATCAGTAGACCCGCGGAATGAAGGTGGACGCTGCCTCATGAAGGATTCAACAGAATGTTGCTCCTTCCTTTGCTCGTTTGGAAGTCCTGCATGATTCATAGCTTGAGAATTTTGTGTGAACATGGATACAAGATTTTGCATTCCATCTCCCATAACGTTTGGTTGCACAGGGGGGCAATCATTTCATTGCCCGTCACATTCTGTATTAACATGGTTCCTTCGGATTCCGGCCATTGACTAAAACCAAGAAGAATAGTGTGAGCAACACTAATTATAATAGGAAAACCACATAATCAGGAATAAAATTTCACACTTAAGGTCTTATCCTAGGTTATTCATGGTCATTTCTAAAACACTAAGATTGTGTTCTATGCTTGGAATTATCCTTAGGGTTCTTACTAAGGCTTTCACATCCTAGTTTCCAAAGGTTGACTATACCTTTCCTCTAATACCAACTATAACTACCCATACTTTACATAAATTGTTATTACTTCAAAATTGAAGCACATTTATTACAACATATAACAAAACCCGGAAAGGATCGTATAGGTATAATGTCTTTAGAAACTGGGAAACATAAACAACTGGTTCATAAAGCGTCTACACTGTCTCCCATTTATTTCATCATATCTATAGTCCCTTTTGGCATATCTTACTTAATAACCTTCTTCCTGACTTAGGGAAATAAAACATAAAAAAGGGTGAGCTCAAATTCTCAGTAAGGGTAAACAAACGAAACATCAATCACATCATATTCATAAGAACATAACTTTTGGAAATCATAACCTACAAAAGAGATCATAATTTCATAACATGGGATAAATCATAGTAGTGAAATGTAATCCCAATAATCATAACATAAAACATGAAACTTTGTGGCATACACACATAATCATAGAGAATAATTTCTTATTAGTCAAGACTCATTTCCAAGACTATCTTAGTGGACAAAGTCCATTTCTGAACCGAGTCCATTCCTCATTTCAGTCCTGTTTCACTGAACAGGTTTAACCTACCGTTCCTGCCATGTCTATCTCATGAGATATAGAATCTTTTCCCAATGCATTGGAGGGAGATATAGGTCCCACCCATCTCATAATGATACCATTTTTATGTGTGCCACACAATTATAAACCATACATCATAGAATAACCCATGTAATAAAAATGGGATTCTCAAACATCGTGACATCATAAAACAATTCATATAAGATAAAGGAATTCATAAAAATAATTCCATCACAACATAATAAAATCAATGTAATAATAGGGATAGAAACAGAACCCTTTATTATCTTAGATGGAAAATAATTTTCATAAAACACTTGAACTCTATTCTTGAAGAAAATATCCTTTCTACTTCAAAAACAGTTTTCCTTTCTTAACATTTCACACAATTCTAAACTAAAAGAAGTTTATTAAAAATAAACTTGTAAACTAAGATTCTTGTAAATAATTTTATAAAAATCCATTCATGTCGTATAAGTTAAAAAAACATTCTTCTCGTACTTTATTCGGAAAAGTCAAAAAGTACCTCGTACGAAAAACGACAAAAGAATCCTTTCATATCTTTTACTAAAAACTCACCGAAGGGTAAAATTTTATTTAAACAATTGTAGGTGGATGGAAATAATATTAAATTTTGAGGAAACATGGATGTGGATTATAAAATACAGCCCAGTAAATTCCAAAGTATAAACAATCTCGGATAAAAATGAGATTGTGATATTTCCCTTACCTTAGGTCCGATTTTCTTCGTAAGTGTCCGAACCTACTGTATAATGATTTAAATAATGTCATTGAATTATTCCAGAATCATACTCGTTGTTATGATATCATATACGATCATATTCTTAGCTTATTATTAGTAATAGTTCATTGGTACTTGTTATTCAGGTGTTTATTACTTTTTGTTCTTATGTGTGTTTTGTAGAATAAATTCTTATTATTATTTTTAGGTTATAGATACCTCATTTCCAGAATGGTATTAGTGTAATATATATCATATTCATTCATTTGATTCATTTATATAATCATTATAAAATGAAGATCATGTAGAACGAGTCGCATCACATCTTGGAGACGGTATTCCGTACGTACGCACGAGTGATGATATCGTTCCCATGATCGTGGAATTGTATTGGAGTGTATGTATACTATCTCAGAATCAATATCAATTTAAAATAATCATTTATATTCATTCTTTACACCATTATACCCATCCAAGTAAGGTGGTGGTGGAAAATAGATTACACCACGGCGTGGAGACGGTATTCCATACGTATGCACGCGCGGTGATTTCATTTTCCGTAGGATGGATATATGGTGAAATAGGGTTGTTTCATACATATAATAACATATCAGTATATGAGTGATACTGATGTTATTACTTCATGATGAAACAACTAATAAAGAAGAAGTGGAAGAAGAAATAAAGATGAAAGAATCGGTAACGGGCATTACCTCTTCTTTGAAGCGCTTTTTTGAGACATCCTTTTAGGGCACTAAAATTGGTCTTTGAAGAAGACTAGGACATCTCGGTTGTCTATAGGGAAGTGGAGAGAATAAATTGGAAGGGGATTTCTGAGCTTGAAGGCTCAATGTGGTGTGAGGAAGAGAGGGAGGAGGTGCCTGTTTATAAGGGAGGAGAGGGGAACCTTTGGAATAACTAAAAATATTATTTTATTATAAACCAAAATTCGGTTTTAGATAGCTCCAAATTGATTTATTTCGAAGCTATGGTGGGGATGGGTCGAAATCCTCTCATCCAATAGAATTTAGACAAGTTTATGTTCATATTTTAACCTTATCATTTAGATTTAACATTAAGTTAAATAATTTTACTTTTACCGTGTCTTCTTGTGTTCTTACACTATAAGGTTAATAAACATACAATAACAAGACAAACGAACCCCAAGTTGTTTATTATTAATATATATAACCTTATATAAGTCATTTGGCTGACCCTTAGATTTTTAGGTATAAAATGACAATTAATAATATAATATTTGTTTTAAAAAATATTTTATGTCAATTTTGACACTATTTAGTAATTGATTTTTGTTAAACTTATAACAGAATGATTAGTTGGAAAAAAGCTACTTAAATCAATACTAACATGTCATATTAACCTAAAAAATTAGTTGAATTCATAAAAAGTCTTAAATTACATTTATTTTGGTATTTATAACATCAATTATGTCAATATTTCATTAATAAGATAATTACTGAATCATCGTTGTGTCGTAAATAAATTAAATTATTTAATGTCTAGAAATTATCAATAAAATACCATTTTGTTGGAAATCTTTTTAGATTTCTAATGAATTTTTATAGTCAAATTTATCTTATGTATAACCTCATATTATAAATGATTTACTTATTAAAATTTGATTTTAACTATTTTAACCCTTCTTTAAGTAAATTGATAATAAATTTCCTGATCTAATCCAAGTGGGCCTAAATGGTCATATTTTATTCCTAATATTGTTTTTGGTCGAATTACACTTATGCAATAGAATTATGACATGTGTTAGGGTAATAATAATTTCTTTTTTATCCTTAATTACCCTATTTACTTTTAACTGTGGTAAATAAAAGTAAAAAGTTACTATTCACCAAAAAATTATTTTCATCTCATTGAACCACATTTTACTTAATGAAATCAACCATGTCTCTCGGATTTTCGAAAGTCCACTCACAGAAGCGGTAAAATTATGTTTTATGAAAAATTCAGTTTTTTTAACTACCACATAGTGGTTTCACTATTCATCAAAAATTCAAAGTTTTCAGAAAAATACCAAAACTTCACCCTAGGATAATTTCGATATTCTGAATCCAAAAATGAAGTCCATTTTTAAAAATAAAATTTATAAAATTTCAAAAATTGGTTATTACTATTTATAACGGCTAGTTGTAATAATATTTTAATAGCATATCGTTGTTTAGTGAAACTCGGTATTGCGTACGACGCAAGCTATCGAGGAAGGCCACGATTGCCTGTAAAGCAAGCCAATATAGTGTTGTGTGTAGTGAAAGATTCCTTTGATGATTTAAAAACAAAATATTTCTCATAAAAGTCTCGGGTGTTATATCTATTCTCATAATCTCCCATCTTGGAGATTACCAAGTGTGAACTCCATGAGAGAGAGTCTCGTCTTCTTACGAGTACACGCACATGACGGTATGTATACTATGTGTCCTATCATAGTATGGAATCAAACCGTAGAACTTTATTTACGAATATTGTTATAGCATTTCAAGGATCTCATCATAGCAGGGATCTTCCATGACCTTATCAATGAAACAAATATTCAAGGATATTATTATTATATTATAGTCATGCAGAACAATGAACAATATATAATAAGTGAACATTCATGTAATCAAAGTAGAAAACAGTCGGTTATCAGGACACCAACCCTTACAAACTCCCACTTGGACTAGATCCAACTGCATACAACTTTTAGTCCGCTAGACCTCACATGATGATCATGTTTCTACTAATTCAAGGCTTTAGTCAAGGGGTTTGCCTTGTTGTCTTTTGTGGAAATACTGCTCATTGCAACTTCACATCTCTGAGAAAAATCCCTCAAGAGATGATACTTCCGAAGTATGTGGTTTTCCCACTGATTTAAACTTGGCTCTTTAGCAATTTCCACCGCTATAGTATTATCACAATAAGGTGTTATAGGATATTTACTGCTTAGTACTATATCCAGCTCTTGGAAAAAGCATCGCATCTATACTGCTTCTTTAGCTGCCTTAGAAGCTGCGATATACTCAGAATCCATTGTAGAATCTGCCACCACACTTTTCTTTCAGTTCTTACAGCTCACTTCACCTACATTCAAACTAAAGATATATCCAGTCTATGACTTCATGTCATCTTGATCAGTATGGAAACTAGAATCTACATGACCTCTGATGACTAGTTCCTCATCTCCTCCATAAACCAGGAACACATTCTTAGTACGCCTCAGATACTAAAGGATAGTCTTGACTGCCATCCAATAGAGGTCTCCAAGATCACCATGATATCTTCCTACCACACGTAATGCGTAAGCAACATCTAGCCTCATACATAGCATAACATACATGACTGACCCAATCGCAGATGCGTAAGGGATCCTTTCCATTCTATTTCTTTCCCCATGTGTTTGAGGACACATTTTCTTGGAAAGATGAATGTCATGTGACATTGGCAAAAATCCTCTCCTGGACTGTTCCATACTGAATCTATTCAGTATCTTGTCAATGTATGTACTTCGACTTAGGCCCAGCATTCTCTTGGATCTATCACGATGGATCTTGATCCCAAGAATATATGCTGCCTCACCTAAGTCTTTCATGGAGAAGAATTTATACAACCATGCCTGAACTGACTGTAAGACAGATACTTCATTTCCAATTAGTAATATGTCATCAACATATACTATTCGGAAAACGAATGCACTTCCACTAAACCTATTGTAGACACAAGGCTCAAATTCATTATTAACAATTCCAAATTCTATTACAGCTTCATCAAAATTGAATGTTCCATGACCTTGATAGTTCCTTTAATTTATATATGGATTTCTGCAACTTTCATACCTTGTTGGAATCCTTTGGAGTCACAAACCCTTCAGGTTGTGTCATGTAGACATCTTCCTGGAGGTTCCCGTTAGGCAATTCTATTTTGAGATCCATTTTCCAAATTTCAAAGTTATGGTAAGCGGCAATGGAAAATAAGATTCTGATGGATTTCAACATCGCAACTAGTGAAAAAGTTTCACCAAAGTCAATTCCTTGATGCTGTCTAAAACCTTATGCAACTAGTCATTCCTTATAGGTGCTGAATTTCCCCTCTATGTCAAGTTTCTTCTTGAATACCCATCTATTACCAATAGGCTTTACATCAACGGGAAGATCTATCAAATTCCAGACATGGTTTTGGTAAATGGAATCCATTTTAGAATTCATGGCTTCATGCTACTTTGTAACAATTGTGCCTTGAACTGCTTCCTTGTAGGTAAGAGGATCATCATTTTCAACCAACAATGAGTCACCATCTTTGGTGACAAGAAAACCATATCGTTCTGGTTCTCTCACCTCTCTTGTGCTCCTACGTAGTTCTTGTGTCTCTAGAACAAATTGTTCTTCCATGGGGCTTTGTGGAATCTATTCTTGTACCAACTCCTATGTATCTTGAGCCTTGACTTCATCAAAGTGTATCCCACTCCCACTATCACTTTTAGAGATGTGCTCCTTCTCAAATAATATAGAGTGTCTTTCCACTATAACCTTTTTGTCTGAGGGGTTGTATAGGTAATATCCCCTTGTTTCCTTGGGAAATCTTATAAAGATACACTTTGTACCTCGAGGTGAAAGTTTGTTACGTGAAGAGGCCTTAACAAATGCTTCGGTACCCCACACATGTAAATTCTATAACATGGCTTTGCGTCCACTCCATAACTCATATGGAATACCATTTATCGATTTAGTTGGTACTTGGTTTTGTATGTGCACTTCTATTTGTAATGCATATCCCCAAATGGATAATGGAAGACCCGCATGACTCATCATTGACCACACCATGTCCAACAGGGTGCGGTTCCTCATTTCACTTACACCATTCCACTACGGTGTGTAAGGAGGAGTGAGTTTAGATAGAATCTCAAACTCCCATAAGAAATCAATGAAGTCCAGATTAAGATATTATCCTCCTCTATCTGGGTGGAGTTTCTTAATCTTCTTACCAAGTTGGTTCTCAACTTCATTCTTGTATTCTTTGAACAGATCAAAATAATCTGACTTATACCTCATTAAGTAGATATATCCATATCTATAAAAATCATCAGTAAAAGTTATGAAGTACTAGAACCCACCCCTTGCTTCAACTGGAAATGGTCCACACACATCTGTGTGAACTAATTCTAGAATCTCTTTAACTCTTTCACCTTTTATACAAAATGGGGCTTTGGTCATTTTTCCTTGTAGACACGCATGACATACACCAAGTGGTTTTAGTTTGAAATAATCTAAATACCCATCTTGATGTAGTTTTGACAAACGTTTCTCATTGACATGACCTAGTCGGTGATGCCAAAGTTGGGTGTGATATGAGTCATGTGAATTATCTTTGTTATCGATTTCCATTACTTGGTTTGTATAGTCTAACACATAAAGGTTGTTATATAAATGTGGCCTACCAAAAAAATGCTATATTTATAAAAATAGAAACATCCACTTCCAAACTTGAAGTTGAATCCATCAGTATCTAATTTGGATACTGAAATAATGTTTTTGGTTAAAGAGGGTACATAATAACATCATTTCAAAACCAAGACCATCCTTGTAGGTAATGTGAGGTGGCAGTCCACGACAGCTATAGCAGAAAGTCTAGCTCTGTTGGTTGCTCATAGATCTACCTACCCTCGATCAATCTTCTTGAATCTACTTGGTTCCTGTATTTTAATATAGATGTGAGCACCAAAAGTAGTATCTAATACCCAATTAGAAGAAAAAGATAGATTACATTCGATAACAAATGAACCTGAAGCTTCACCTTGCTTCCTTGGCTGGGTGCAGTTTTTCTTCCTGTGGCCCTTCTTGGCACATGCGAAACAAACAGCATCCTATACCTTTGCCTCCCCTTTGATCTTCCTTTTCTTGGAAGGCCTTGAAGAAGCTTTGGGCTTAAACCTCTTTGCCTTCCCTTTCATTTTATTCACCATGAGGAAAAAAGGATTTTCATTCTTCATGTCATTTTCCACATGGCGAATAAGGATAAGAAGATCAGACAGAGTCTTCTCAATGTTGTTCATGTTGAAGTTCACAAAAATGTTTGAGAAGCTCTGGGGGAGTGATGTGGGAATGAGATCGGTACCAAGTTCTTCAGGGAGTTTAAACCCTAGAACCTCCAAGCGCTCAATGTAGCCATTGACCTTGACTACATGAGGCCTAGCTAGGTAACCATTCCAAGCATGCTCTGAAATAGAGCCTTGGAGATCTCAAACCTTTCTTGTCTTGATCTCTCCTCGTATAGACAATGGAGGTTCTCGATCATGATATAGGTATCCATGTATTCATGAGACTTCATGAGATCCCTAGACATTGATGATAGCATCAAACATTTAACATCAAGTGAATCATTCAAATGTTGATCATAGACTAGGAAATCATCATCACTCGCCCCTGGGGTAGGGGAATCAGGAAGTGAGGACCCCCACACATAAAACATTCGTTCATGGCGTAGGATAACCTGAAGGCGCCTAAACCATTCTTGAATGTTACAGCTAGTGAGGATGTTGTCTTTATCCAGAATTGATCGCAGAGAAAATGTGGTTGATGGGTTTTTCATTTTTATTCTACAAATTAATAAAGCAAATTTATCAGTACTTTCTTGATTACAATTTATGAGAAATAATAAATTTTATTAAGTATCCCACTATTTTATCAAGTCCTAATGGCCCTCACCATTGAACTTCGAATGTCCAGTTGCTTTGACATTCTAGTGGAAGGGATCCATATTCCCCTGTGCATTACCCCAACAAAGGTCGGTCAAGCTATTTGAAGGTATTTAGGTAGGTAGGTCTTTGCCAACTATGAGCTTACAGTTCCTTGATCTATTGAGTGGACTCCCCAATCCTGAAATCCTGACTTGGATTTCCTCAACTCTTGCCTCCAATATTACATCAAGTAAAGTAAGGGCTACTCCTCTTGATGCAATATGGTTATGTCAACCCGAAACATTTCATAAGGGCTTCCTTTATAAAAGTAAGTGTCCCAACAAGGGTTGGTCAAACAAATAGTTTTATTAAGTATTTCCCTTAATCAGGTAACAGAAGGCTATGTCTGACTTAATATGGTATTGAGGGATTTTAATCCTTTATGCATAGTTTTGCATTATTGCATGCTTGTTAATATTATGTGATGCTTTCTTAAGTGATTAAACATGTTCTGATAATGTTTACGCATAGTCCAGTTTTTATTTTATTCCATCTTTGCATGCTTGTTCATTTTATTAACTATGTGATTACGACAACACATAAATAATAAATAAACCATGCAATTTAGACAGAAATAAAATAATATGGCATGATCATGAGCTTCTATTGGTTAGCTTATCTAGCGGTTTTGACAAGCGAACCATGACCTATGGAAAAACACCTTGAACCCGGTGGTTCATGTTTTGCAGCTCCCACATGTCCACCATTGTATCTTCTTGCGTCGGTTTCGCCTCACCTTCGGGATTTGAACCATCTCCTCTACCTTTGGAGATCCTCCATTACATGGGTTTACATTAAAAGAACCATGGGCATGCAGGCCCTACATTTTTTTGGATGAAGGCTCGCATGCCAACAAATTTAAATTAAATAAATTTAAATGAAACCTTACACATAGAAGGGGTCTTTGGTCTCGATCATGATCATTCATAGCATGCAACGACATTTACACAAATTTTTAATTCAAATTCTTTTAATCGTTCTTTCATTTAAGATAACTCCCACCCGAATTCAATTAATTATGATCTTATAATTAATAAATTATTTATCTTAAATTCATTTCTGAATTTCCTTGAGATTCTTCTCATCCATATTCCTTGTATGGGTCTTTGTACATTGGAGGAAACATGGTGAAATTCCATTTCTGGAAAGTACATGGTGTGTAGTTCATAATTACACGGCGTATATTTCTTTTCACTCTATATCCAAATTACACACCGGGTGCTTTGGCGTGTTTTCTGTACTTTAGAAATTTTAGAGTACAGGGTGTGTAGATGAATAATACACGGCGTGTACTTCCTTGTTACACAGTAACCAGCCTGGCGATCCTGTGTACGTGGTACGTGGCTTATCCTTGTACATGGTTTCACCTGGGCTGGAACAGTCTACATGGCATGTTACTTCAATATACACGATGTGTATTCCTATTTCCATGTGCTCATCAGTTCTGGTCAACACGGTGTGATTAATACATAGGCATATTCAATTCACATGGCGTGGTTTGGAGGACCAGTGTCTGTTCTTTGAACCTATGTACACGACATGTAGTTTTAATTACACGCCGTGTAATCCCATGTTGTACAGATAGAAAGAACGGATCCTCCGAATGAGTTCCCCATTTTTATTTTAATCAAAATTAAAATTAAAATGTCATTTCAGTGTTGTGAATCGAGACACAAAGGAGGAAGAACAGATCTCTATTATCCATATTTATAGGACGATTTATTTCGAATTAAATCAAATATAAATGCATAAATTAACAATGAAAATTAAATAAATATAAACAATGTTGTAACCTCCTTATGATTCCATTTGAAGGTTCCGGGTGCAGCAGAATCACGTGGGTGGATGTGTCACCTCATACGAACGCTTACTATGTAATTTAATCCATTTTTCTCAATATCTCATGAAGCAGGTTTCCTGGTAGTGTCATAAACCTATATGCTTGACTCGTCATTCTTTGACTACCTGAAATAAACTCATCGTTCACATCATGGCCATGGAATTTAATGCGATATTTCTATTTAAATCAAAGGGTCAAGATATAAAAATCCATAAATGGAAGGGACAAATCCTTCTTCGACTTATCCATTAACAACATATCACTCGTGACGCACCCAATGTACCCTACTTCCCGCCAAATTTCTGCGTGACAGTTTTTGTCAGTATATCTATGTGCGTGAGTCATGACATGAGTTAATGATAATTTTACAGTCTAAGGACCACTACACACGTTCGTAGATAGCAATGTCCAATGACACCAAGTCATGTGGAATTTCTACTGGCGGTTCTGTTCTCAAAATCTCCCATCTTGGAGATTACCAAGTGAGAACTCCATGAGAGAGGGTCTCGTCTTCTTACGAGTACTCTCCCATGACGGTTTGTATACTATGTGTCCTATCATAGTATGTCATTCAACTGTAGACCATTATTTAAGAATATTGTTATAGCCTTTTAAGGTTTTCATCACAGCGGGGATCTGCCATGACCTTAGCAATGCAACAAATATTCCAGGACATTATTATTATATTATAGTCATGCAGAACATTGAACAATATAAAATAAGTGAACATTCATGTAATCAATGTACAAAATAGATGGTTCTCATGACACCCTCCCTTAAAACATTCATAAGGATTACATTATTTTATAAAGTTAAAAACTACAATAATATAGTCTCCATAGCCTCACTCATATCCCCTTAAGACTATATATGCAGGTCAGTCGTAAAATATTTCTTCACATCCTAGGAAAAATAAAACATAGAAAGGGGAGATCTCAGATGCTCAGTAAGGATAATAATATATCGGAAGCTTTCATAAATAAGCATAAATATTTTAGGCAATGTATAACTAAAACAATAGCCTTTAAAACATGAACTTTAGAATAATATGGCAAAGATAAAATGAAATAATGCCATTTAATTATTCACATGGATATTCTACTAGTCGAATAATCGCATGAAATATCAATATCCACTTTCATAATGATGTAAATGCATATTTCTGAACATTAATTTCTGTTTCAAGGCCTCGTGCCAAGACCTAAGTGAGAACTATAACCGGAACCCAACCCGGAGAGCCTCTGTAACTGGACTCCAACCCCGAGTGCCTCTAATAACCGGACACCAACCCGGAGTGCCTATAATAACCAGACACCATCCCAGAGTGCCTCTAATAACCAGACACCAACCCGGACTCCCTCTAATAACCGGACACCAACTAGGAGTGCCTCTAATAACCGGACACCAACCCAGAGTGCCTCTAATAACAGGAAACCAACCCGGAGGGTCTTCTGTAACCGGACCCCAACCCGGAAGATACTAGTCCAACACATTCATCTTAAGAAGAGGATGAAATATAAAATAAACATTCCTATTAAAACTGGCATATGAAATGTCAATACTATACCAATAAAACATTAATGGTATAATATTAACACATCCACAGTCAAACGTATCACAAAAACTTCAACACAATATGAAAGATTTGTTTCATGATAAATCAACCTCAAAACAAGTTTAAAATATATAAAAGGATCTTGACATTTATGAAAATGACTTATAAAATTCTTTGAGAGAAATACACCTTTTTTCATGAAAACATTTAAAAGTCACACAATTTAGAGAACAAGTCATTTAAAGACATTTTTTAATCGAAGTTTCCCATACCACTTTGAAACTTTTTAAAGGAATTTTCATTTTAAAAACATTAAATTCCACATAAATAAATCCTTAAAAACCATTTTGAATACAGGGACATTAATGAGGAAGATTTAGAAGAATAAATATTTAAAAAATTTGAAATGATGTTTTAGTAAAAAAAAGTCCCTTAAAAGAATACCTTTGAAAACTCTTTCATAAAACATGGACATGGATATTAAATATGTCCCAGTAGATACTTACATAAAAACAACCTCGGCTAATAATGAGATTGTGAAATTAAACCTTACCAATTTGGTAACATATGAAACATAAAACCCATGAAAGAGGTATCCTACAATGAATATGTATATACACATAAATTAAAGTGTATTACACAAAGAATGCAATTATTGGCCATAAATACACCAGATAAAAGGTAATAGTGGCAATATGGGATGAATGTCACGGGAAAAAGGAGTGAGATGAAAACCCCTTACCTTGTACTTTTCCTTGGTTGTGGGTAGGATGACCTCCTATATAATGGTGAAAAAATTGTTATTAAATTATAAAATAATCATACAAATTAATATGATATCATAAATTATCTTTTAACATTTCTTTGTTAATAATATCTTAGTATTATTGTCATTTCGGGTGTTAACTTACTTGTTTTCTGTTATATGTTTTGTTACATAAGCCATGTTTGTTATGGATAGGTTGTATATTATTCATATACCGGATGACATAAAGTCCTTAAATTTTTTTTAATCATAAAAAGAAAATTATACCTGAATGGATACGATGGGGAATGAATCTCATCGTGTTCGTGGAGACGGTAGTCCATACGTACACACAAGTGACAATATCACTCTTTTCATATTAAAATAATATATAATTGTATAGTATATCATATATACAGAATAATTATCATGTTATATTTATTATTTACATGAATTAAACATCATTATTATACCCATCCAAATAATAATGTTTTGAATAACAATTACACCACGATGTGGAGACGGTAATCCGTACGTACGCACGTATGGTGACATGTCATTCAAAGGATGGATAGAATAACGAATATGGTTGTACCATATTTATAATAACATTATAGTTTTTATAGGATACTGGAGTTATTATTTTATAATTGGAATAACAAAAAAAGAAGAAGTTTAAGAAAAAAGGAACATGAAAGAGGGTGGTGAAAACATTACCTCTTCTTCGGGTTCTTCCTTTTGATTTGATGAAAAGGGATCCTTAGCTTGGATTTTTGATCCAAATTAGTCCTCTAGGTTGAATTGAGGGTTGTTGAGAGAATATTTGGGAAGGGGTTGGCCGAGCCAAAAGGCTTTGAATGTGTGAATCTGTGAGAAGAGGGAGTGCCCTTTTATAAGAGGGGTGAGAGGCACCTTTGGAAAAGCTAGAAATATTATTTTATAAACTATTAATATTCAGTTTATAATGGCTAAAAAGTAGATAATTAAAGTTATAACATAGGTATGGGTCGAAATACATTCAACCAATAGATTTTAGACAGGTTTGGGTAATTATATTAACCATATCTATTAGTTTTAACACTTATTTTATTAGTTTGACATTTACCATGTCACATTGTATTTTTATATTAAATAGTTAATAAAGTTTCTATATACATCCAACCGACCCCCAAGTGGCCCATTAATGATACAAGGATAATGCTATAAGTCTTTTGGACGAAACATATATGGTTAAGAAAAGAATACCAATTAATAATATAATATTTGTTTTAAAAACAGATTTATGTCAATTTTAACACTGTTCAATACTTGATTTTTGTTAAATTCATAAAAACTTTATTAAATAGAAAAAAACATCATTTAAGAAATAATATATTGTCATATTAACCAATTAAATTCATTTATGTCCTCAAAACATTCAAATTATATTTATTTTAACAGTTATAATACTAATTATTTGATTCTTTCATTAATAAGGAAAATATTGCATCATTATTGTGGCATAAATAATATTAATTATTAAATTTCTAAAAATTATAAATAAAATACCATTATGTAGGAAATAGTTTTATCTTTTTAATGAATATCTATAGTCTAAAATACAACATATATAACCCAATGTAAAAAAATATTTAAAAGATATTTGCTTATGTCATTTTTGTATTCATTTTAACTTAATTAATATAAACTGTCCTTATCACCTACAAGTGGCTCCATGGGGTCCCAAAATCGATCCAAAGATGCCAATGGTCGGACATGTATCAACCAATAAAGTTCGGACACGTTTTAGGGTAATTTATTATTATTATTATATTATTTTTTTACCCTTATTTACCGGATTTACCCTTTAACAATGGTAAATAAAATATTTACCGAAGTAATTATTCAAAATGTCTAAAAATAGATGTTACCTATTTACACAATTTGGACATCCTGATTCCAAATATGGAATCCATTTTTCCAATTTCAAAACAAAAAATTTGTATAAATTAATTTAAAATTAATTCCCGTTGTTAAAACAAAAAACTTGTTTTTAAGAGATAATATCTATCAAAAGTTTGACACATGTTTATGTCTGGTTTAATTATGAAATTATGTCCAATGACCAATATTTTATTAAATTGTAAAAATATATTATTAATATACATTAAAACCAATCAAATTCATAATTTATCACTGGTAATTATTTCGATTAAAAAGGTTGTTTTTAATTAAAATTTAGTAATTTTCACAATTCATCAAAATATAAAAATTATCTGAAAAGTACCAAAATTTCACCCTACGCTAATATTGATATTTTGAATACAACAATGAAGTAAATTTTGAAAGATAAAATTTATAAAATTCCAAAATGTGGGTATTACTATTCATAACGGCTAGATTGATTGGTTGTGGTGTGTGTTAGAACTCGAAGTTGCGTACAACACACGCTACTGTATTATTCAAAGAGAATCGTGCTGTGGAATCTTGGGGTGTTACATTCTCCAATCCTTAAATAAATTGAATCCTCGCAATTTGAAATTTTTCTTCAAAAATAAATGGTTGAAAGTAGAAAATACCTTTTTGGAAAACCCACATCAGAAATAAGGTTCATAAAATTTAGCCATAATAAGAGGGAAAGGGAAATGAAACAGTCACCACCAAATTATGATCTCAATTAGGACAAAATTTATGGAAATTAGAGACACATAATTTGAGGAAAAACAAAAAAAAATTTATGGAGTGATTGAGGCCATCAATCACAAACAAGTGTATAATTGAGGGCCACAAAGCCTTCAATCTACGGTGATTTAAAATATCAATAGTTCAACAAAAAATAAGTTATTAGGATAACAAAAATTTTTATATTACTTTCCTAAAGTTTAAGAATTGATTTATAAGAGAGAGGTATATATATATATATATATATATATACGTGACAAGTAGAGTTTCAACCTTCAACTAATTTCTCTCACAAACTCATATTTCACTCAAAAAGATAATAGAACTCAAATATATTATATTTATCCTAATCGTACAAGGTTCCAATATTAACACATACCATTTAGATTGGGAAATGTATTTTGTAATAACCAGGGACTTCCTATAGGCTAGTGGTAGGTAATAAAGGCTTGTCGCACTATGGTAGTGGGTTCAATTCCTGCAGCTTTGTCCGACGCGACAGGTTATCCCCCGACCTGCAGGTTGTCCTTTTTCCCAAAACTATAGTATTATAATATCACAAAAATAATCATAAGAAATTATTTAACATTAATCCATACTAACCAGAGTTCAACATAATCCATTTCATCCTTTATAGTCATCCAAAATACTTCTGTCCAAATTATCTCTCTTAAAGGATTCTAAATTCCAAAATCAGTTTTAACATCAGATTCTCCAATCAAAGTAATGATTCTTTTTCACATACTAAAAATATGATTACCTTAATCATATTAAAAAATTAATGAAATAAACAAGTACTACAGTACAATCCTTATATATATCACATTATTATTATAACCAAAATATAATCCTTGAGTCCGAAAACAAAAATACATTAATTATTCAACTTCATCTATAGTAACAACATAAGCTTGGAATTGCTCCCTTGGCCATTTTAAGGTATGTTTCCTTGAATATTTTGGCATTAATTTTCATAATTACCCATTTCTCTCCAATTGTAGTATTCAACATTGAGAGCCTCTTTCTTCCCCTTGCAATCACGAGTCTGGTGACCTTCTTCTCTACATTTGTGACAAACTCCCATTCCTTTTAGGCAAGTACCTGGGTGTTTCTAACCACAATTATCACATAATGGAAAATATTTCTTTCACTTTTTCCCTGTATCTGTCTCTTGATCCACCGTTATCTTCTTCTCTTTCTTTACATTGTTGTCATAAGACATAGAGAATTCCTTTTCTATCTTGATAGCACATGAGACAATATCATCGTATGATGAGAAGGATTGTGATACTAAAGGTCGATAGTGAAATGGTTTTAACCCATCAAAGAAACGATCAATCTTACATCATGGGTTAAATATATAATCTGTAGCATGCCTCTCTAACATTGTAATGTTAGACTCATACTTTGCAACATTCTCATCCTCCTTTTGCCTCAGACTCAGAAATTTCTTTTCCATATCTTCTTGATGGTCACGAGGAAAGTATTTTCCAAAGAAAATCTCTTTGATCTCTCTATATTCCATAATTGATAATTCATCATCACCCTTTGTGTTTTATATCAATTACCACCATTGATCAGTATCTCTAGTGAGATGATAAACTACCATAATGACTTTCTCCCTTTCACTACTCCCCAAAGCCTGAAATATTTTTTCTAGGGAACTTATCCATTGCTCAGCTACTAATGGATTTGTACTCCCATTGAACAATGGTCATTGTTTCCTCATGAAGCGATCTAACATTGATCCTCCATACTTTGGATCAGGGTGCTCCATATAGGTAAGGTTATTATTCATAACTGAGTGAGTTATCCCAGTATGGTGATTAGCTGATCAGCACCAGTTGCATCACCTGCTCCACTATAATTATCCTGATAAGGAGGGAAATCTCTACATAGAGTGCGTACATTGATACGGTTTCCATTCCTTCCACTAGGAACCATTTCTAAACAATGGCATAAACAAGATCAGTTAGTGATTCAAAACACATAATTCACTACTTGTAAAACACATTACATAAATTGAATGATTTATGGATATAATCCCTAATCATAAAAAAAATGTTTTCTTTGAGTAAGTATATACTCATAAACCCTTCATAACGGTTTTTAATGAAAATGAGAATTATCCTAAGCATATCCCCTGGGAGTGTCGTAACCAAGAGTGCAGCAAAGCCCATTGTCGTGCACCAGTTTTCGTTCGAGTCTAGCCCAAAGCGGTGTTTTCAAGTTTTACCCCGAGGTACATCTGTGCTAGAGAAGCCTCTACCTACTCGTATCCAGACAGGGATATATTTCTCAAAAAACTCAAAAAATCTCTACAATACCAAAATTCTAGGAAGTTCTTCTATACAAAGCCTCGAAGTCCATCTTAGGTCTATGTGATCTAATCAGAGTTTGTCTAATTCAATCTTCCATGGTTTGTACTAAAATTCCTTTGATACCAACTGTAACAGCCCGACCCTAGTTACCCATAGTCAGTGCATTATTACGTAACATTTTCAAGATCACAAAAGATCAAGTCTCGAATGACCAATTAGTTTAGTTTCCATGGAATCACTAGATACATTCATAAGGTTTACATTACATCATAAAGTGAAAAACTACAATAATATAGTCTCCATAGCCACACTCATATCCCCTTCAGACTATCCCTACAGGTCAGTCATAAAATATTTCTTCATATCCTGGGAAAAATGAAACATAGAAAGGAGTGAGCTCCGATGCTCAGTAAGGATAATAATATAGTGGAATCTTTTATAAATAAAAATAAACATTTTATGCAATGTATAACTAAAACAAAATCCTTTAAAACATGAACTTTAGAATAATATGGAAAAGATAAAATGAAATAATTCCATTTACTTATTCACATGGATATTATACTAGTCGAATAATCGAATGCAATATCAATAACCACATTAATAATGATGGAA
This sequence comes from Viscum album, assembly GCA_963277665.1. Classification (NCBI taxonomy): domain Eukaryota; kingdom Viridiplantae; phylum Streptophyta; class Magnoliopsida; order Santalales; family Viscaceae; genus Viscum; species Viscum album. The sequence goes on along the minus strand of OY728155.1, from coordinate 86,556,516 downwards.
TTGCATAATGTCTAACTTTAATTTTTGTGTCAAGTCCTCTTTCCAAGACCTAAGGGATAACTGTAACAAGAATCCAACCTGAAGAGCCTCTGTAACCGGACTCCAACCCAGAGTGCCTCTAATAACCTAACATCAACCCAGAGTGCCTCTAATAACCTCACACCGACCCGAAGTGCCTCTAATAACCGGACACCAAACCAGAGTGACTCTAATAACCGTACACCAACCCGGAGTGCCTCTAATAACCAGACACCAACCCAGAGGTTCTGCTGTAACCAGACCCCAACCCGAAACATACTAGTCTAACACATTCATACTAATAAGAGGATGAAATATAACATAAACATTCATATTAAAACTAGCATACAAATGTCAATACATTACCCAAAAACCATGAATGGTATATGAATAACACATCCACAGTCAAACATATCAAAAAACATTCAACACAGTATGGAATATTTGTATCATGATAAATCAACTTCAAAACAAGTTTAAAATCTTTTAAAGGATCTTGACATGTATGAAAATGATTTGTAAAACTCTTTGAGATAAATACACATTTTTCATGAAAAAATTTAAAAGTCACACAATTTATAAAATAAGTCAGTTAAATACATTTTTGAATTAAATTTTCCCATATGAAATTGAAACATTTGAAAGGAATTATAATTTTAAAAACATTCAATTCCATATAAATAAATTCTTAAAAACCATTTTGAATACATGGACATTAATGAGGATGATTTAGAAGAACAAATATTTAAAACATTTGAAATGATGTTTTAGTAAAAAAAGTCCCTTAAAATAATCCCTTCGAAATCTCTTTCATAAAACATCAACATGGAATATAAATATGTCCCAATAGAAACTTACGTAAAAACAACTTCGGATAATAAATAGATTGTGAAATTAAACCTTACCAATTTGGTAACTTATGAAACATAGAACCCATGAAAGAGATATCATACAATGAATATGTAAATACACATAAATAAATTTTTATTACACAATTAATAAAATTATGGGCAGTACATACACCACACAAAAGATAATAGTGACACTATGGCATGAATCTCATTGGAATAAAGAGTGAGATAAAAAACCCTTACCTTGTAATTTTTCTTGGTTGAGGGTAGGGTAACATCCTGTATAATAGTGAAATAATTGTTATTAAATTATACAATAATCATATACATTAATATTATTTCATATATGATCTTTTAACATTGCTTTGTTAATAATATCTTAGTATTATTGTCGTTTCGGGTGTTAACTTACTCGTTTTCTTTTATATGTTTTGTTACATAATCCATGGTTGTTATGGAAAGTTTATATATTATTCATATCTATAATGATATCAAGTCCATAAACATTATTTTTAATCATCAAATGATAATTATACTTGAATGGATACGATGGGGAAAGAATCTCATCGCGTCCGTGGAGACGGTAGTCCATACGTACGCACGAGCGACAATATCAATATTTTGATATTAAAATAATATATAATTGGAGATTATATCATATATACAGAATCATTATCAGGTTATTTTTATTATGTACATGAATTACACATCATTATTATACCCATCCAAATAAAAATGTTTTGAATAACAATTACACCACGACGTGGAGACGGTAAGCCGTACGTAGGCACGTATGGTGACATGTCATTCAAAGGATGGATATAATACTGAATATGGTTGTACCATATTTATAATAACATAAAATTATATAGAGGATACTGGATTTATTATGTTATAATGGGAATAACAAAGAAATAAGAAGTTGAAAAAGAAAGGAACTTGAAAGAGGGTGGTGAAAACATTACCTCTTCTTCGGGTTCTTCATTTTAATTTGATCAAAAGGGCTACTTAGGATAGCTTACTGATCAAAATAAGGTCTCTACGATAAATTTAGGGATGTTTAGAGGATATTTGGGTAGATTTTGGCCGAGACAAAAGGCTTTGAATGTGTTAATTAGTGAGAAGGGGGAGAGCCCTTTTATAAGAGGGGTGAGGGGCACCTTTGGAAAAGCTAGAAATTTTATTTTATAATAAATTCATATTCAGTTTATAATTGCTCCAAAGTGGATTATTAGAAGTCTAAGGTGGGTATGGGTCGAAATACTTTTCATCAATAGATTTTAGACAGGTTTGGGTCATTATATTAACTATATATTATAGTTTTAACTCTTAGTTAATTAGATTAACATTTACATTGTCACATTGTATTTTTTTATTATATAATTCATAAAATTACTATATATATACAAGAGACCCCAAGTGGTCCATTAATAATATAAATATCATTATATAAGTACTTTTTCCGAACCGTAGATTTTTAGGAATAGAATATCAATTAATAATATAATATTTGTTTTAAAAACTCATTTGTGTCAATTTTGACACTATTCAATAATTTATTTTTATTAAAGTCTTAAAAACATTATTAATTCGAACCAAATTCATTTAATAAATAATATAATGTCATATTAACCAATAAAATTTATGTATGTCATAAAAACATTCAAATTATATTTATTATAACATTTATAATACCAATTATTTGATTCTTTCATTAATAAGGAAAATACTTCATCATTATTGTGTCATATATAATATTAATTATTAAATACCTATAAATTATAAATAAAATACCATTATTTAGGAAATCTTCGTATCTTTCTAATTAACATTTATAGTCGAAAATACAACATATATAACCCTATGTAAAAAATATTTGTCTAAAAGGTATATGCTTTTGTCATTTTTGTATTTATTTTAACTTAATTAATATAAATTGTCCTTATCTCCTACAAGTGGCTCCATTGGGTCCCAAAATCTCCCAAAGATTCCCATTGTCAGACATGTATCAACCAATAAATTTAGGACACGTTTTAGGTTAATTTATTATTATTATATTATTATTTGTTACCCTTATTTATTGGATTTACCTTTTAACCATGGTAAATAAAATATTTACCGAAGTAATTATTCAAAGTGTTTAAAAATAAAAGATACCTATTTATAAAATATGTAAATCCGGATTACAAATAAGGATCCATTTTCCATATTCAAAACATAGAAGTGGAAGAAATTATTTTAAAATTAATTCCTCTTTTTTTTAAACGTGTTTTTAAGTAATAATAACTATCAAAAGATTGACACTTTTTTATGTCCGGTTTAATTATGAAATTATGTAAAATGAACAAAATTGTATTAAATGGTAAAAATATATTCTAAATATACATTGAAACCACTCAAATTCATAATTTATCCCTGTTAGTTATTTCGATTAAAAAAGATGTTTTTAATTAATATTTAGTAATTTTCACTATTCATCAAAATATAAAAGTAATTCGAGACGTACCAAAATTTCACCCTAGGCTAATTTAAATATTTCTAATACAAAAATGAAGTCCATTTTGAAAGTTAAATTTTATAAAATTTCAAAATGTGGGTATTATTGTTCATAACGGCTAGTTCTATTGGTTGCGGTGTGTGTTAGAACTCGAAGTTGCGTACAACACATGCTACTGTATTATTCAAAGAGAAGCGTACCCTGGAAGCTTGGGGTGTTTCAAATTTAGGGCTATATTATTTGAATAGGATGTTGTGGTATTTCTAATAATAATTTTTGTGGGGGTATAATTGGTATTTATTTATGATATTTCATAATGTAATGTTTTTTTTGGAGGGGTAGAATAGGGGCCCCTTTATAGGTGTTTTTTGTTATGAAATCCCACAAATACTCATTCATTAATTTTTAAGTCTTCCATTTCAAAAGGAATGTGGATAAAATGTGGAATAATTAAGGATATGGGTTCTTAATCTACTGTAACACACAATTCAATGATAATATTCCATGATATTTTATGTCTAGAACACTTAGTACACATTTTACCATATTTTAACATAACCGAGGTAACTCAATTCATTACCTTATTAAATTATTTTGGTGCCAAAAAATGAAATAGACCTATTTACATAAATATGATGGGATATATAAAATTATTAACTCCATTTAATATATATAAATGAATAAATATTATAAATTCTACATTTATTTGAAAATATAATAATATAGAAAAAACTATTATTATTGAAAAATTAATATTGCAATATTAATTTTTTAAAATATTATTTCATATAAATTAATAATTAAATAAATGTTAATATAAAATTTTTATTGAAAAATTATATCATATACACCCTAAAATTTCGATAAATTAAATTTATTAAGATACAAATTGCATTACTTAAAATATATAGCTCTTTAGGAAATGTAATTTCTTAAAATAAAATAATTTGAAAAAATGGAATTAAAATATGTTATAAAAAATTGGAGCATTTAATTTTAGAAATTAATTAGTGTTAAAATATTTATTTTTATTTTATCAATACATCAAATCATTCTTCAATAATAAAAATATGAAACACAGAAAATATATTTTTATAATAATGATTTCTCTAAATATTCTATTTTTTCTTAATTCCAAAATTAGTATTTTATTATTTTATTTTTAATTAAACAATTTACCCAATGGATGTACCTAAAGACCATATATAAAATGACCATATATCCAATGACCACATTTCCAATGAGCATATAAGTTATGACCAAATTTTATTCTTATATATAACATTTACTAGAATGTCAGAATAATTAATCCTATTAATTTAATTCTCTATATAATTGTGTAATATGTTTCTAATTATATTCCTTTCTTCCTTAGTTTAATTTTGGGTTACGATATTTGAGACAACCCGAGGCTCACAATCCCAAATCCAGTTCTAAAATACTACACATAACATATTGCTTATGATGCATATTATAGAGATCCAATTTTAAAAATATATTAATATAATATCAATAAATATAAATTTTTCACTATTATAAAAATGAAATATTAATTTACTAGTTTTATAAAATTATGGAAAAACCATTTACGTAAAAAAACCCATGTCTTTCCCATCAAATACGATTTTTACCATTATACCATGATTTTTTCTGCTTCCATAAGAAGACATGAACCTCTCCCTAAAATTATGCATATATAAAACCCTTTTAATAAAATCATACATAATATAATTCTTAATAAGAAATAAATATTGAAACATAATATAGGGTCAGATCAGATGCTCTATACGGATAAACATTAGAGATAGTAATCGATGGTCATATATAAGAATAAGATAAGAATACGGGAATCATATATTGACAAATACTTACAAAATTATACCCCATTTTTCATATAACATAAAACAAGAATCATAAAATAAAATCTTTTCATAACAAGATAAAGAGATCATAATAGTATGTGGTTATCAATAATAAATCACGAGCCATGAGAGTATATCATAATATTAAAAGATAAGGATCTGGAATACACATAATTATATGGAATTATTTCCTTAGTCAAGGATAACATTAACATATATAATAGTCTAGAGATCCCCATATTGGATTGGGTTTGTTCCCCATTCACACCATTTCCTTAGTTAAGGCTCACTACTAAGACTATTATAGTGTACAAATATTCTTACTGGACTGGGGTTACTCTATATCGCATTTCATATTATCTCATGAGAGATAAATCATTACCCAGTTAATTATATGTTTATATTAATATAGTAAAATAATCCACACAATGAAAAACATGAAAAATTATAGAATAAAATCATAATTAGAGACATCATTTCATCATAGTGTAACTAATACATGGGAAAGAAATATGTTCCATGCAATCATCATTAAAATATAATCAATATAAGGAATAAATAAAAAAACAATGGTTGAGATCATAAAATCAAATCCCCATTTTAAAGTATATAGACATAGTTGAGTTATCTCTTTCATAAAATCATTTAATGTATGAATTGGACTTCAATATAAGAAATCCATTTTATTATAGAATCATAAAAATACAAAATTCCAAGAAAAATTATTTATGGTTTTCTTTGTAAAACATTTGAAAATTATACAGTGATATTTATGAATATGGAAGTACATGACAGTGTTAAAATTTTCAATCTATAAAAATTAAGATAGGGAATTATTTTCATAGTTTGATAAAATTTCAATAGATATTGGTATAGACCAAAATTGGAAATAGTTATTTCAATCAATTTTAAAGAAAGTTAATGGTATTGAAAATGAAAATAATAAAACATTTATGTATTTGTAAAAAAATTTATAAAACTTTTTGAATAAATATGATATGAAAGGTAGGGATTCCCCACTAAAAATAAGATATATGATTGATATTTGTTAAAAACACATTATCAATAATTTTTAGTACAAAGGAGATGGGAATTAACAAAAAACATTAAAAACCCATAAATAACTAGAAACGAAGAAAATACAGGGGTTTTGAAATACAAATATTATATATTCTCATCTCTATGTCAATTTCAATGTAAAATCCTGCAATGAAATGAGATCATAACATAAATTCCTTACCACTTTCGTATCATTTGAAACATAAACCATTTAAAGAAGTAACTTATAATGGAAATGTAAATGCCATTAATAAGATGATATTCATAGTATCATATATCAAAGGGATATTATATTAATCCTATTAATAAAAATCGGTGCATTACATGAACATGCCTCAATAAAAAAAATATTGAGACCAAGAACACTTAAATAAATGGAAGAAATGATTTAACATGCTCTTCCCCCATTTATCATAAAATTTGATTTCATATAAATATATAAAAGAACAATATTATTACTTATAATACAAAATATGATTCACATATAACAATATTTACACTAATTATTAATATTTATTTGTTAAAATAATTATTCATGGTGTTAACTATTCCGTTTTTATACATGTGTGGGTTCGGTGGGGTGACGACATGCATCATCAAAGGTTTTAGAAATCAGGGTATAATATTTATACATCTTTTCTCAGATTTTTTATATAAAAAATTAAATTTGTCTTGTTAGATTATCTCATTATATTTTTGGTACCACTTCATAGGTCCTGAAATATATTGTATACTCAAGGACATGATATTGTAGAATTCCGAGGAATTCAATTTTATTCCAATATTTAATATTTACTAAATTAAACATTAATATATTTGTGCAATTTTTTGGTTTTATATTTTAAATATAGTTTCACATTATGATTATGTGTTTTTATTTGAGTCTAGAATTTTGTTATTTTTCTTGGAACGACAGAACCTTGCAAAGGGAATTAGGGTCGAGACAGGGTCCCTGTTTCTTTAAATTTTTCTTTTTCTGTTTTTTCTGCATCTGTTTTATTTTTTATTATTTATTTTGACCCTTGGATTATAGTGTAATCATGTGGTGCTCCCGCTTTTGAGAGCTCAGTTATGGTATGGAGATGGATATAATTTGGAGAGGGAAGGAGAAGGTGTCACCTAGGAGGATGTTCGGAGTTAGATTGGGGTTCAGTGTTTTCGTGGTGCAGTTTTGAGATTGAAGATTTGGGTATTTCCACATTTTCGATGGTCATTTTTTTATTTTTTTTTATCATAAATACCTATATTTTATATTTTTTTCATTTTTATAGTCATTTATGGGTTTTTGGATTGAATTTTGTTTCGATAATAGAGCTTCAAGGAAAAATTGGGCATCTCAGGTGGGTTGATGATTTTACAATTCATAGATTCCCGTGTACATCAAATTTTGTTCAATGAACTGAGGGAGATGATTTTTTGGGGGAAATTCACTCCATGTACTAGTGGTACACTCAAATGTAGTTGGATTTTAGTGTATAACTGAGTACTCGGACATACACCACTTTTAGGGGTACATGGCCGTGTACGAAACACAGACAGTGTTTATTTAGGATGAACACTATGTAAGAATACACAACCATGATTTGTACAAGTATAGGTACACCGGTGGGAAAACATGTGGAGTCAAACAGTCTGTAATGGAGGTACACACTGTGTACTCGGATATTTTACACGATGAGTGGGGCTGAGGTACATGGGAAGGTACCCATTTAGGGGGACATGGTATGTACATGGACGATACTCCATGTACATTGGGAAATTCAATGATGGGTGTCATGTTCCACATGGAAAGGAAGACTTTTTTGATACATGCCATGTACTATAATTACGTGGTGAGTTATCTTTATCACCTTGGCTGATTTTTTCTCTTTTTCAACATGATTTCAAAATTCTACTTGTGAGTGTTCTTTATATATTTTTCCCACATTCATTTTATGTTGGAATCCATTTAGTAATCATAATCTATTTTTATAGTGTTTTGGATCTTGGTATTTCACTGTGATGATTTTTTTTAGTTTTTTTCTAAATCCTCTAGTGGGTTGAGTGTGAGATGTTAGAACTGGGTGAGGGTTGTGAGCTCATTTGTAGGCCAAGACTTTTTATATGAGACAATGATTTTCCGGTTTATTTTGAATATATTCTAGAAGTGATGATAAACTATTATCTTGGAAGATATCTTAGTTTTTTCCTATGTGTCCGGATCCATTTCTTGAGGTTAAGGTTATTGAGGTTTTCTCCCATGTTTGAGGAATAAAGCTTCCAGAGCCTTTGAGATGGGATGAAAACATTGGATGTAAGATAGATATCATTGTTATTGAGCCGGTGAGATATGCTTGAGGTACTACTCAAGATGCTGATGTGGCATGCAACTTTTCAGGAGACATTATGGTAAAGTTAATACCTATGGACGAGTTGTCCTCTTGGAGGGATGACTGAGGTGTTCTTGAATGAAATTTCCTCCAAGTTTTGTCATGTGTTGAGGAAAATGTGTATTTTCTTACATTGATGGTGGTCCTGAGGTCCATTTTAAATTCCCCTATAGGTGGTCTTGTTATTTTGGATTTTCATTAGGTTATTTGTTGATCGGTTATCAGTTGGAGGACCTTGATCATAGCTTGTGGATGTTTCCCATGAAGGTCATGGATAAGTTTATGGACAATTTAGGGAACCCATTTTTGGGGTTTCATAATAATATTTTAGAATTTGAAAATTTGGGATGATTATTTTTTCATGGCCCATGATCTTATATTTAGGGGGAGAGTCCCTTCTTGGACCTCACTTCATGTTATGACCCAAGGGGGATTGGGAGTTGCTGTATTGATTTGGTCTTAATAAGGGTTTGATAAAGACCATGATGGTTTATTTATAGTAAGAGAGATGATTGGAAGTTCTTATTATGCTTTTTTTGGTGGGGTCAAGGTCGGATTTTCCCATGTTTATTTGGCCATTGGGAATGGTGGTTGAGGTACTTATTACTAAGTAATATGTTTTGAGGAGTCCTATGGGATATCTTGGAATGGGTAGTGGCCCTATTTTTTTGTGGTGGTTCTCTCCTCCATTGTATAAAAAATTTAGATTTTCTTGGGGAGGTAATGGATTATTTTGATTAGTGAAACCCCATTCTAGCTTATTAATCTCCCTGATTAGTGTGGTTGCATGATTTTGAGGTGTTGTACCACTCACTGAGTTATTTTTTAGGTTCCATAGCTATCGTTCAGATCCTAGGGCATGTGGATGATATTCATTCTCCCAGGTATTATATGGAACCCACCTTGTTGGGTTAATTGAAAGTGCCGAATCTTTTTAGTTTGACTCTCAGGATTGATGGGTTCTCTAGTTTTTTCCTCATTGATGTTATCATTACCCATTCTAATCATGCTTTTGGGGTACAAGTGGTTAAGAGATGTTGTTTGTTCATGTAGATGCCTATAGTAATTCTGTGGGGTCTACAAAACATGCCTTCTGTGTTTAGACATCTTAGAGATCCAATTATAATCTGGTGGATGCATTGGATATAGTGTTTCTAGGAGAGCCATGTGTTATAATCCTATGGCATGGGCTAGAGTGGTTGTAGATTTACGAAAGGTGTGTGGCTAAAATATGATAATTAGGTGATTTATTGTGTTTGTTTCTCCATTTTATATATTTTTTCCTTCTATTCCTACTATTGTTATGTTTCAACAAGGTTGGGCATTTCATGTGTGAAGTATGTTTTTGTAATAATAGATTATATGTACCAAATTCTTTCTAGTGTACTGATATTAATTTATCAGCATAGTATTTCAACATCTCTATGTGTGTAGACATGTTGTATAATTTTAGGTTAGAGAACAGGTTTCATTATTCATGGGGATGAGGCCCTGTTTTTATTGGCCAAGAAGAACCATGCATGTAGAGTCACAAGATCAGGTTAGTGCATCTCGAGTGTCATGGAGACCAGGTGTGTGGTTTATCATGGTGTTGGAAGTAGAGCCTATTATTTTTATCACATAGTTTTTTGTATATGTGGTCGAACTATTGTCTAAATGAATTTTCTATTTTCTGTATGCATAAAGCCTCTATGACGGCATGTTGCATTACATTTGTTATAAAATTCCATTGTTTTATTTTAGTTATCAATAATTATATGATATTGATCCCTATGAATGAGTTTGGAAACTCACAACCATTATTTTACTCTAAACCTAGGATATAGTCTCCTCACTACACCATTTTGACAGTTTTTAATTATTAGTAGCCTCTGGTATTTGGGTTGATACATTTGAGGTGTTTTAGCAGGAAATATCTGGTGGAATTTTAAGTCGACCTGGGCTGGTGCTTTAATAAAAGAATATGAGGTGTTTGGTTTTTTTATTTGGGAATTTTGTATAATGGAGGTGAATGAATGTTTCTGAACATGGAATGGGTATCAGACTCGTGTGTTTCAAAAACCTATTCTGATAGGTATTCAATTTTACTATGGAATGGGATTATTGTTCATTGATTGCGTTTTTATAATTCTGTGACTTAACCTTGTGTGATTCACTTGGGTTTTTGGATTTATAGTTTTTAATATTGTTTTGATCTAGGACATTGGTCAAGAGGCCAGTGTTCATGAACCATTCTCTGAATTTTGGATTGAAATGATATATGCATTTCATTAGTGTTTTATAATTTTTTGATTATAGGTCATGTGGATGATTTAGAGAGTGTCCACTGGTTTTTGAGATGCCTTCCCTTGGATGTTTGATTCATAGAGACCCTTATTGTTTGATAAATGTCAAGTATTTCTCTATTTATAAATTGGTGAAGGAAATCATAACTAAGAGATATTATGTATGGGATTTATTTTTCATGAGTTTTTGGTTCCCTTGTAGTCCAAGGTTCAATTTAATTGAGAGTAGTAGTTCTTGAAAAATGTTGTTTCGGAAATCATGTGGTGGGACTAATGTTACTACTATCACTGATGGGTTGGGTGTGTGTTTCTATGCTTCCTTACTGGGGCTATTGAGGTATGATATCACCAAAAAAACTTAAGAATATGATTTCTATAGTTTTATAAGTTAATCATTTTGCGTTCCCCATGTCTCATAGTTTTTTTGAGAGGGTAGGTTTTGTTAGACCCCTTGTCCTGCACGTTTTTTATTTCACTATGTGTAGTGTAGTGAGATAATGGATGGATTCTTAGGGTTTTGGACAGAATCCAAAGAGGAAGGTGGTTAGTTGAATTATCTTTACATGAGGTATATTCATTGATGTTTAAGGGGATAGATGTAGGTGATCTAATTAATTTCGAATGGAATTTTTAATGTGTGAGGTTATTGATTATTTGAATATTTTCCTTGTTTAATTAGGACATGGAATGCTTAAGAATGTGGCATATTTCCCTTGGAGGGTAGATTAAGGAAATACTTTTAATGGGGTGAACACTATATGCTGGATGAGGTCATGAACCTCATTTTAAGTTGTTCTTAGAGCCTATATATTGCATTTTTTTATGTAGGTACTTAGGTGTGAGTGGTTTTCCATGTCTATCCATTTCATTTGGTGATGGATGCAGCATGGTCTATATGATTTTCTATTGGGAAGAGGGGTGATTATAAAGATACTATAATTATGGGGACAATTGTATTTGTCAGAGATGAATGTCTCTCGTATTAAATGACAGTTGTAGAATATGTAAGCCTGATCATTGGATAGACGAGACTGCATTTCCTGTTCTAGTGATTTGGGGAGAGATTGGATCCAAGTTGTCCACTAAGGATTCATAGGGTTGAGAAGCATTTGTGGTGGTGAGTTTATTATAATACTCATCATCACAAGTTATAAAATTCAAGGGAAATTTGTACCCTTTTATCCAAAGTGTTTACAATAACAATAGAAATTTCTCCTATAAAATGATCATGTAAAAATTTTCTTAGCACTCAATTAGTAGGAGAATAAGTTGTTTATCCTAGTAGTGGATTTTTTTGGAAACTTGAGCCTTTATAATTTTCACCAAATATTTAATATTTAATACATTAAATGTTAATTTATTCAACTCTTTTAATTTGGTCATATCTTTAAAAAATGGAATTTTATTGAAATTCCATCTTCGTGGCTGATTCAAGAATGGGGGTTTTTCCAAGGAGAAGAATTTTTTTTGGTTGCGAGTTGGGAATGGTCCCCTTTATTTATTTATTCCATATTATTTTTTCATAATTATTTTCTACCCAAAATTGATACATATGCCAATGGGGATCACCCTTTGGGGATCTTAGCCAAGGGAGTTAAAGGGATTGAAGAGGGGAAGGGAAACAGGATTTCCCACCTAAGAGCTCATTCGAAAGTAGATCAATGCTTGATGGGTGTGTAACATAGTTTTGAAATTGAATATTCAGTGAATTCCACCCAGAGGATGGGATGTTTTATATTTTTCACAATAAATCTCTAATTGTTATTTTTTTTATTTTTAAATCCTTGTATGGGTTTTTAGTAACTCGTGTGTGTTTGAATTGGAAGTTTCTAGGATAAAATGGGTTTCATTGGCTTTTTAGAGTGTTTTCGATTCGGGATTCCTATTTAGATGGTTTCTTTTTCTTAGAACACACGAAATGTGTTCTTACTGTTTGAGGGAGATGAATTTTTTGGAACTACACACCATGTACTAGGGGTACACTCTAACGAAACAAGATTTATGTACAGGGGAATTACATTTCTATTGCTGAATATTTAATACATTCCACAAATAGGCGCCCAAATACCGTATTAGTATAGTGTCTTTTGAAACATGAGATACATTATTATAGCTAGGTAAAAAGATCTTCAACATCACCCATAAAGATATTCCACTATATTTTTCCTACATAAAACAAATATTAATATCATGGAGGAACGAAACATAAAGAGGGTGACCCCAAATTCTCAGTAAGGGTAAACATAGAGAACACCAAACAAAAATAAACACAATAATGTAAATTACAAGAACATATATTTTGAATATAAATGTCCTGAGGGATAAAATAAATCTTGGTAGTACATACGATATTAATAATAAAGAAACATTAACCCTAATAAAATAAAATTCAACTAAATCATAGAATTATGGAAAAAATAATAATAGAATATAATTTCAATATTATATATGGTTCATTTCCAAACCATAATAGTAGAAGAATTCCATTACTGAACTGAGCTCCCTCTTCATTCAAGCCTTATATTAATGAACCAAATATACTTTTAGTTTCAGCCATATATTACTAAAAATGATTTAATTTTCATTTTAGCCCTCTCTATCTCATGGGTTATAAATCATTAACCAATTCATTTGATGGAGGTATAGGTCCCACCCATCTCAAAATTAAATCATTCATACATGTTACACAAAACATAAATGTTTCACCATAGAATAATCAAAGAAATAAAAAAGGTTTCTTAAACATATTTCTATTATAACATAATCCTTGTAAACCAAATAAATTTCATAAATATAATTCCATTATAAACATAATTACCCATAAGGAGAATATTGATATTATACTTGAAACATATCCTTAATCATATATGGAAATTTTTTTTTGATAAAACACTTGAATTTAATTCTTCAGGAAAATATCATTTCTTATTCAAAACAATTATTTTCAAAAAATGTCGTACAATCCTAAAATAATAGAATTTAATTGAAAATAAAAATTAAATCTTTTAAATAAATATTTATGGAAGTAAGGCATTATTAAATCACAAAAATATATACATTTCATATTGGTTAAAAAAACATTATCCTCGTACTTTTTCTGAAAAATTAAAAACATACCCCGAATCGAATAAAGACTAAAGATTAATTTCCAACTATTTAATAAATATAAACCAAAGGGTAAAATTAAATTTAAAAAAATTTAGAATAGTATAAGTAATATTATATACTTAAGAATCATGTATGTGGATGATAAATATACCCCAGTAAATTCTTATATTTAAACAATCTCGGATAATAATGGGATTGAAAAATTGTCCCTTACCTTAGGTTCGATATCCATTGTATGATTCAAAACATACTATATAATGAGTAAAATTAAGTTATTTACTTATTATATAACCATATTATTTTTTATAATCTCACATATGATCATATTATCATTTATTTGGTAACAATATTTCATTATTACTCGTTATATGGGTATAAACTGCGTCTTTTACTTATGTATGTTTTTCCAAAGAAGTTCTGGTTCTCCATTATAGGTTATATTTATATCATTCCAAAATTATGTTAACATTATAATTATCATATTTTTTTCATTATTTATATTTATATATCCATTGTTTAATGTATATCATTTATAATGAATCACATCGCAGCGTGGAGACGGCACGTCTTACATATGCACGATTGACAAAATAATTCAAATAATTGTGAGATGGTATGGATGTTGATGGTATATATGTTTTCCCAGAATATATATCTTGTTATAGTAAACATATATAGTTATTATAATCATTATTATATCTATAAAAGTAATTTGATGGTTAAAAACAGATTACACCATTTTGTGTAGATTGTAAGCTGTATGTACAGACGATTGGTGATTTCATTTTTCAAAGGATGGATTGAGTGTGGAATTTCGTTGTTTTATAATTATAGTAACAAATAAGTATATGGGTGATACATATGTTATTAGTTAATATTTATAAATCTAATAAATAGGAAGTAGAAGAAGAATTATGTTCGAACGATTTAGTAGAAGAGATTACATCTTCCTCAAGGTGTTTCCTCTTAATTAATTTTTAGTTGGGTAGATATGGCCTTTGAAGAAGAAAATAATATATTTAATGTTACTAAGAAAATTAATATGATAAATTTATATGGTTTTCTGATCATTATGGTTCAAATTTATGTAAAGAAGTGAGGGAGGGGGTTCCCTTTTATAATTGTAACGTCCCGACCCAGAAGCCACTAAACCGGTGCTCCGAGCCAGTTCACCACAAGGCCTCAAGAGCACCTCCCCGTATGGCCTAGGCTGCCGACTAGCAGCGAGGGCCTAGGGTGTGATAGTGGGGAGACAATTCCCTCATACCATAGTAAGATAATAATAGAAATAACTAAGTATCATACACAGGGGAAAGTAAACAGAGTGCAGAAGCAGTAAACAACTGAAATAGAACTAGCAGTAATAGTAAAATGTTGTGAATGCCCGAACTGCTATGAAATACAATACAACACTGGTCAACCACTGGCCGACCATACCGATAAAAGTACAAAATAAAGTGAATGTAAAAGTACAGGGCTCTGCTACTAACTCCGAGCCAAACCAAGTACCTGATCTTCAAACACTATCGAACTACTGTATCCCGGTCAGTAGAAGCACTCGAGCAGCTCCGCTCGATCATGCAACACTGGGCCTCAGCCCTATCTACCATGCAACTTGTGATAAACCTGAAAAGAAGACATAAAATCTACACATACACCGATATGCACGTGCAATGGTGAGAAATAATCTCAGTAGGTCACCCCGACAAGCAACCTATAACTGTGCTACTAAAAGTGTATGCAACAAGAACGTGCTCAGCCTAGCTCGAACACAACAAAGGAAGTAAACCAAACATGAAAACATAGTTGAACTCAAGTTATGTAATCCCTGTCAACTAGGCATGTGCCACCGTGGATGTCCATATCTATACATGTACACATGTATAGTTCGATACCTATACACATGTACATAGATATGAATATTCATGATTAAGTGATTCTAATAACAAGAAACCATAGCAGCAGTCGATCCTTGGGACCATAATCCCGATCTCCTGGACATCCTGTGCAAGGGAATTGAGCTGGATGTCATTTCACTCATTCCGTGTATAATTAAGTCGATATATGGGTCTGTAATCCCATCGACATGTACCTTCTTCGGCAATCTCCAGAAATATATCTCTGAACAAGTTAACCAAAAACAAGTAACCAGTTCAATATAATTCAATTCTGAGTTTCTCTTAGGCTCAGCCTCGACCGACCATCTCCTATACTAAAGCCATAACAGAAACCACAACAGGAAATTAGCAAGAAAAAGATAACAAGAATACCAAGCCTGTGATGTATCTTGGAAGGTTCAACAGAAGAAATCACCACTGTGAATATACAAAGTAACCACTATCCTCAGACATGTGAAACCTTGCCCTCAGGTGAATAGAAACAAAAACCCTTAGGTTACTGCCCTCAGGCATAACGAATAGTTCCCTCAAGCATATAAGAATCTTACACCCATGCATGGAAGTTACTTCCCTCAGGCAAGAGAAACGTTTCCCTCAGGCTAAACAACACTGCCATCAGGCTAAACCAGCACTGCCCTCAGGCATAAGAAACGTTTCCCTCAGGAAAAACAGAAACTTTCCCTCATGCGAAAAAAACACTGCCCTCATGCTAAATCAAATATTTCCCTCAGGAATTCCATAGGAAATCATGTAACCAGGTGAAGCCTGACATACAAACAATCATTTATATATACTTTCTGTCAAAAAATTTCAATGCATAGAATAATCATGGCATACCCTCGGGTACCCTGGCCAAACGGCTAAACAGAGGAACGCTCCCCCGGGGTGGTACTTGATCCAAAAAGTTATTCCAAACAACAGTTTAAACTTATCATTAGATTATCTATGCAATTCTAGATATATTTTTGGAAAGGACTCATCCATACGACACCTCAACCATGGGTTCGTAGCACTATGATAGAGAAAATCAACTCAATAGTTGTAAATAAACATCAGACCACCTACTACTCAGGCACACAATGAAAAATAGGAATCCCAAAAAACATGAAGACGCCTCCCATTTGGATCAATATCCACCAACCAAGAAGTGCCGCTGGTAACCACTACAGCATCAACAACCCATGTCAGATATAGACAAACAAGTGAGGGTGGCCTAAGGCGCAACCCAACACTAAAAACATAACCCCGCATGATTACTAGTGTGGAACGGGTTCTATATGACCCCCGAACACCTTCTCTACCCACACCCGATGTAACAACTCAGGTAGGTCAAACAACGGGCACCTGCCAGGTCCCACAAATCAAACACCAAGGATTCATCCTACTCGGGATCTTCCAGATAACTATAGATAAGGAATCCTACACAGGATCCTTGGAAAAGAGGAATCCTACATGGGATCCTCAGCAAAGAGGAATCCTACATGGGATCCTTGATTGATGAAAAAAAGAGGAAACCCATAAAAAGTGTCCTCTCGAAGAAAACAACAGAGAGTTTCTACAAGGACTCCCTAGTTCAAATCACAAGCAAGGCATCCCTCAGGGGACCCTTAGAAGCATCTGGTCTCATGGCCTCACAGGCCAGAAGGGGGTGTCTCACAAGGGAAAACGTCTTCTAAAGAAAAATTTATGGCAGATAGCTCATAGCTCATCTCATATAAAAAGTCTCGACTAAGTTGCTCCGAACACCCAACCAAACAACCTCGCCAAGTCTCACCCTCAGGTGACAACCGAGCTCGATAAAGGGAGGAAAAATCCCCTCCATTTATATAAAAACCTCTAAACCCCCATTTAGACGACCTCTAAATGTAAAATTGATTCCACCATCGCGATCTACGTGCAATAATGCTCAAAATCGATTACTCACACTTACAATTCTGAATTCCAAAGCCCATGATATCCCAAAATTACTAAACTCGAGCAGTACATGGCCAGAGCACATGGCCAGAACCCATTTGGCATGCTTGTGTAATAGTACATGGCATGTAATTTACTGTACATGGCATGTACTATCCAAAAAAAGATACGCCACATCCTTTTTCACCCGAAAACATGCCCATGTACCACTACACGGTGGGTACTTTACTGTACACGGCGTGTACTTCAAAAAAACCACTAAAACTGTGTTCGATTCCACACGGCTGGTGACACGGCCTCCACTACATGGTGTGTACTCAAATTACATTGTGTGTTCTTAAAACACTATGTCTTCCCCGAACAGGAAGAACACACGACGTGTTCCCCTGGAACACACGCCGTGTATACTGGGTTTTCTGAAGGGAACTCCCTAAAAATGTCTGATTCGCCCGTTTTCGCCCCCGAAAGAACAGATCGAGCCCCGTGGGCATAAATTCAAGAAATATAAGGCATTAAAAACTTAATAAAATTATTTTAATGGGGATCTATGGGAAAAACAAAAACGACCCTACCATTGGGCGGAAACCACCGAAGCCTCAGTTGATTTCACGGTCCACAGATGCCGCACGCCGACTCAGCGCATCGAGGGCTTCGATTCGGTACCCCTCTTGCCACCCAACTCTCAATGTTTATCAATCTACCAATCCCGCAATGGGACACGGCCATGGAAGATCACACATGGAGCGTGCGCAAGAAGGAGGAGGAGGGAAGATAGAGAAAAGAAAAGAAAAGGAAGAAAAAGGGGCCCAGGATTGCCCTGATGCCCGACATGAGTTTATTCCTTCTCTAGGAAAAACTCCCCATTCAGGACTCAATGGAGCAAAAGGAATTGCAATCCAACGCTCCGTTTAAAAGTTTTTTCCAAAAAAACCTACACGAATAATTTGATATTTAATTTAATAATATTAAATATTAAATATTTCTCCAAAATTCGAACAGCTCTGATTTCCACCAAACTCTTATCCGAGGGTAAAAACGCTATTCCAAGACCAACAGAGTGGTTAGAAAAATTATCCAAGATCATATGGTAGGGTAAAATTACTATTTTACCCCTCACGGGCATTCCAATGCAAAAAATTCAAATCTCTGCTCAAAACTGTAGTCCGGAAAAACACAGGTTCTTACAAAATCCCCACCATAAACCTTCTCTTCCACAAGAAGCCCAGTGTAAGAATCAAAAACCATACTCATGACTCAAGAATCAACACAAACAAGCTATCTAGACTATCTGACGACTAGCCTTATAGCATTAACAACTACCTTCTACGCAGAAGATATTCAACTATGACCAAACTGGTACTCCCCACCATAGGAAAACCCTTTTCATCATCTTAAAGGAAACGATAAGCTCAAAATCTCTTAGAAAGCACTGAGGTTTAACCTAAACAAGGATAACCACCTTCAAAAGGCCAAAGGTGTACTCCCCACCATATGGATTTCCTTACACCACTCCGAGAGCACAACCATAACAGGTTTCATCCTCAACCGGGATGAACCTTAGGAATGAAAAAGGAGCTCGATGTAGGGTCGATTCTCTCTCAGCATACTCAAGAGGAATCAGGATAGTGCATTATCGTCTCTAACAGGAGTACACTTTGATTTTACCTAAGGCATGTCCAGCTCCCTCTATGCCACACTAACATCCCTCCATAACTCGTCCAGGATTCAAGAACAGGTCAAACTTTCTCAGAAGGCCTCAAAATGAGATCATAAGGTCCGACCACCTAGCCAAAAAGATACAAAACCTATCAAAAGAAGGGAATGACCATAAAGACTAATGACATTCAAAACCAAAACACAAACTACAAGGGCCCTAATCATCTCCAAGCATCCTCATAAGGAACTACTCCCTGGAGTTCACAAACCAAGCAGAAGAGAAACTGAACTGACACTCATCGGGTATCTGTATACAGAAATACCACAAGGAGGTCCATTTCACAAGGAAAGACAAGGTATCTATCGACATCATCCTCAACAATCCGACTTGATAACCACAGACCTGGAAAAAAACACCCAATAAGGGTTAAATAGAAAGGCATCATACGCCACATAGACCAACTGGGGTCACTACACGACCTGTGCACAAGGAATGAGTCATCATCCTTACACCAACACCTCAACATAGATCCACATAACCTGACATCAGTGTAAAAAGTATGTGTAAGAATAACCAAAGGTCTCAGTCATCAGTAAAAACACACACCATCAGGCCTATATGTTGTGAATCCTTTGTTCATAGTATCATGCATGAGATGCCTCTTACCTTTGCTGGCCAAGAGTAAAAATCCATCCTTGAAATCTTACCAATGGAAAATTTCCAGAGATCCATAATAAAAAAGCACCACGCAACATGTGCATCACTCAGAGATAAAATCATATACCACTGTAACATCACAAAATCTGAACAGCAATCCTAAACCATGGAAACTGGGAATTCTTACCTGGACAAGTGTTCTTGACGCACCATCCCAATATCCATCATAGGTTCTAACACATTCCTAATACTCATGTCTACCATATACAAAATAGTAAAGACCAGGAATGAAAACTCCTCTGATTCCCCTTTGTAACATCCCGACCCGGAAGCCACTAAATCGGTGCTCTGAGCCGGATCGCCACAAGGCCTCAAGCACGCCTCCATATATGCCAGAGGTTGCCGACTAGCAGTGAGGGTCTACGGTGTGATAGTGGGGAGACTATTCCCTCATACTAGAGTAAGAGAACAATGGAAATAACTATGTGTCATACACAACGGAAAGTAAACAGAGTGCGGAATCAGTAAACACCTGAAATAGATCTATCTATAATAGTGAAATGTTGTAAAATCCCGAACAACTATGCAATACAATACCACACTGGTCACCCACAGGCCGACCATATAGATACAAGTACAAATGAATCTTAAAGTAAAAGTACAGGGCTCTGCTACTAACTCTGAGCCAAACCAGGTACTCGATCATCAGACACTGTCGAACTGTGGAAGCCCGATCAGTATAACCACTCGAGCAGCTCCGCTCGATCATGCAACACTGTGCCTCATCCCAACCACCATGCAACTCATTATCAACCTGAAAAGCGGACATAAGTTCTACACGTACACCGAGGTGCACGTGCAGGGGTGAGAAATAATCTCAGTAGGGCACCCTGAAAAGCAACCTATAACTATCCTTTTAAGAGTTTATGAAACAACAATGTTCTCTTCCTAGCTGGAAAACAAAAAATGAAGTAAACCAAACGTGTAACCATAGATGAACTCTGGTTATGTAATCCCTGTCAACTCGTCAGGTGCCACCATGATTGTCCATATCTATACATGTACACTTGTATAGTCCCATACCTATACACATGTACATAAATATAAATATTCGTGATTAAGTGATTCAAATAACAATAAACGACATCAGTATTTGATCTTTGGTACCATAATCCCGATCTACTGGACATCTAGTGCAAGGGAATTGAGCTGGGCGTCATTCCACTAAAGTCGTGTATCATTAAGTCGATCTCGGGGTCTGTAATCCCATCGATATGTACCTGATTCGGCCAATGTTGAAAATATGTCTCTGAACATGTTAACCAAAAAAAGTAACCAGTTCAATATAATTCAATTCTGAGTTTCTCCGAGACTCAGCCTCGACTGACCATCTCCTATACAAAATCCACAGAAGAAACCACAACAAGAAATCAGCAAGAAAAAGATAACAACAATTCCTAGAATGTGATGTAGCTTGGTAGGTTCAACATAAGAAATCACCATATTGAATATACAAAGTAACCACTATCCTCAGACATCTGAATCCTTTCCCAAAGTTGAATAAAATCAAAAATCCTTAGGTGACTGCCCACTGGCATAACGAATAGTTCCCTTCAGGCGTATAAGAATCTTTCCCTCAGGCATGGAAGCTACTGCCCTCAGGAAAGAGAAATCTTTCCCTCAGGCTAAACAACACTTCCCGTAGGCTAAAGAAGCACGGCCCTCATGCATGATAATCATTTCCCTTAGGCTAAATAGAAACCTTCCCTCAGGAAAAACAAAACACTGCCCTCAGGATAAATCAAATACTGCCCTCAGGAATTCTATATTAAATCAAGTAACTGGGACAATCCCAACATACAAACAAGAATTTATATAAACATTATCTCAAGAAATTTCAATGCATTGCATAATCATGGAATACCCTCGGGTAACCTGGGCAAACGGCTAAACAGAGGAACACACCCCCAGGGTGGTCCTGGATCCAAGAAGTGATCCCAAACAATAGTTTAAACTGATCATTAGATTGTCTATGCAATTATAGATATATTGTATCAAAGGCCTCACCCATATGACACACCAACCATGGGTTCATAGCAAAACAATACACAAAATCAACTCAACAGTTTGAAATAAACATCAAACCACCTACTACTCAAGAACACAAGGCAAATTAGTCATCTCAACAAACAAGAAGACGCCTCGCATCAGGCTCAATAGCCACCAACCATGAAGTGCCTATGGTAACCACTACAACATCAACAACCCAAGTCAGATATAAACAAATGAGTGAGGGTGGCCGAACGCCCAACCCAACACTAAAAACATAACCCTGCATGATTAATAGTTTGGAACATGTTCTAGATGAAACCTAAACACCTTCTCTACCCAAACCTGACGTAACAACTCAGGTCAGTCAAAAAACGGGCACCCGCCAGGTCCCACAAGTCAAACACTAAGGAGTCATCCTACTCGGGATCCTCTAGATAACTAGAGAGGAGGAATCGTACATGGGATCCTTAGCAAAGAGGAATCCTACATGGGATCCTCGGAAAAGAGGAATCCTACATGGGATCCTAGAATGAAGAAAAATAGAGTCAACCCATAAAAGGGTTCCTCTGAAAGAAAACAAGAGAGAGTTCCTACAAGGACTCCCTAGTTCAGCACACAAGTAAGGCATCCCTCAGGGGACCCTAAAAAAAGAATCCTATCTCATGGCCTCACAGGCCAGAAGGGAATGTATCACAATGGAAAATGTTTTCTAGAGAAAAGGTTATGGGAGATAGATCACAACTCATCTCATATTAAATGTCTCAACTAAGTTGGTCTGAACACCCAACCTAACAACCTCGCCAAGTCTCACCCTCATGTGACTACTGAGCTCGATAAAGGGAGGAAGAATCCCCTCCGTTTATATAAAAACCCCAAAAATCACATTTATAAGACCTATAGAAGTCAAAATAATTCCACCATCGCGCTCTACATAGAAAAACACTCAGAATTGACTACTCACACACCAAATTCTGACTTCCAGAGCCCAAGATTTCCCAAAATTACTAAAATGGACCAGTACATGGCCAGAGTACATGGCCAGAACCCATTGGGCCTTCCTGTGTAAGAGTACACGGCATGTACATTACTGTACATGGAATGTACTATTGACAAAAAGTTAGTCCATGTCTGTTTTCACCTGAACACATTCCCATGTACCACTACACGACATGTACTTTACTGTACATGACATGTACTTCAAAAAAACACTAAAACTGTGTTCGATTGCACAAGGCCGGTCACACGGCCACCACAAGACAGAGTGTACTCAAAGTACATGGAGTGTACTTAAAAAAAACGTTTTCTTCCCTGAATGGGAAGAACACACGGCGTGTTCTCCTGGAAGACATGCCGTATCTACTGGGTTTTCTGATCGGAAATCCCTAAAAACATCCGATTCGCCCGTTTTTGCCCCTGAAACAATAGATCGAGCCCCATGGGAATTCAAGCAAGAAATATAAGGCTTTAAAAACATAAAACAAAATTATTAAGGGGATATATGGTGAAAACATAAACGGACCTACCATTGGGCGGAAATCACTGAAGCCTTAGTTGATTTCACGGTCCACAGATGATGCACGCCGACTCAGCGTGTCGAGGGCTTCGATTCAGTACCCCTCTTGCCACCCAACTATCACTCTTTCTCAATATCCCAATTCCCCCCATGGGACACGGCCATGGAAGAGCACACATGGACCCTACACAAGGAGGAGGAGGAAGGAAGAGAGAGAAAAGAAAAGAAAATAAGAAAAGAAAAGGAAGAAAAAGGGGCTCGGGCCGGCCCCGACGCCCGACATGAGTTTATGCCTTCTCTAGGATAAACTCCCCATTCAGGAATCAAAGGAGCAGAAGAAATCACAATCAGACGCTCCGTTTATAATTTATTTCCAAACGAACCTACACGAATAATTTGATATTTAATTTAATAATATTAAATATTAAATATTTCTCCAAAATTCGAACAGCTCAGATTTCCACCAAACTCCTGTCCTATGGTAAACACCCTATTCCAAGACCAACACAGTGGTCAAAAAAATTATCCGAGATCAGATGGTAGGGTAAAATGACAATTTTACACCTCACGAGAATCCCAAAGCCAAAATTCAAATTTCAGCTCAAAACTGCAGTCCGGAAAAACACGGGTTCTTACAATAATTGTGGTCAGGGGAACCCATGGAAGTTCTTAAAATATTAAATTAATAAAACTTAATTTTTTTTAAAAAATGGCTTAAACATGAGATATGTTTATGATACGATTATTAGAGTTTTAAATACTCTCATAATGTATCTTTTATACATGTATATACTTTATTTTAAACCTTATCTTTTTTCTGTTACACTTAATTATTTTCTTTTGATTTTATTTTTGGTAATGACATTTTAATTATTAAATGGTTACTTATTTTAAATATATTAGGTAAATTGAACATAATTTAACACTTAATGAAATTTTATAAATTATATTAGCCACATTGGCATTTTAAATTTTTTTAGTATTTTTAAATAATTTCATCAAATACAATTTATATAAAACATCAATTATATCAATTTTTACACTATTTATTTTATTTAATTTCAATAAAATCCAAAGAGTGGGATAATATAGAACCAAATAATTTAATAGTACTAATGAATTTCATATTCACCTACAAATTTTTTTGATGAAATAAATTATTTCATATGTTATTTATTTTAATATTTATAATATCATTTATTTGAAATTTTTATAAATAAAATAATTTTTCAAACATTGTTGTGTCAAAATTTATTGTAATTATTTAGTCTATAAAAGTTCAAAATATATTCAAATGATGTTGAAAATTTAATTATATTTCACTAGACTACTTACTTTTGTAGTTTTATCAATTTTCTCACCACATTAAAATTCTATACTTATAAGAGATAAGATAGTGACATGTTGTCAATTTATTTTGTTTTAATAATAATTATATCACTTTATTGAAAAAAATCTAATAATTGAACCAATTTTTGTCATAATGTGTTAATTATAGACATTTATTTTTTAATATTAGTTTTTCATGTTTTAGTGTAATTTTATTATACATATCATATTATTTGTTACGTTAATTTACTTGATTTACCTTTAACCGTGGTAAATAAGTATTACCAAATATACTATTAATAATGTCCAAAATTAAAGGGACCTATATAAATAATTTGGAATACCTCATTCCAAATATGGAATCCATTTTTCCAAATTCAAAAAATAGATGTTAAAGTAATTAATTTAAAATTAATCCTATTTTTAGAAAGAGAGGACATGGTTTAATTTACTTGATTTACCTTTAACCATATAAATTATTTCGATGAAAAAAGATTTTTTTAATTAAAATTTACTGTATTTTAACTATTCATAAAAATTCAAAACTTATCAGAAAAATTAAAAAATTTCATCAAATGTAAATTTTTATAGTAATATTCTAAATAAGATGTATATTTTTTAAATATATTTTATAAAAGTGTATAAAATAGATTTATAATGGGTATATCATTAAATGGCGACAAAAGAACATTTTTTTTAAAAATTACTTCTTTTATCCAAAAAATTGGATTTGTTCTTATATCATATCTTGAAAAATTTTAATATGAATTATAAATAAAATTATAAATATATTAAATTAATAAAATCCTTAAAGATTTATTTCAATTTTTTATTTTAATTTTATTATTTTTTTAGAAGTATATTAATTTTAATCATTATTTCTATTATAATGACTAGGTTATAATATTTATCTGTTCAATTATACTTGTTCTTACATAAATTGAATTCTATCAAAATAACATGAATTTTTTGTAAAACAAACCAAAAATAGTGTTTTATATACCCCAAGCTAATATGGTGTTGCGTATAGTGCCAACTAATCTTTTTGTAGCGAACAACATAAGACACCAAAGAAATTAAAAATAATCTATCTCACAAAATCTGGGGGGGTTACATTCTACCCCCTTATAATGAATTTCACCCTCAAAATTCATAATGGTTATAATAGGTTAAATACTTGAATGTTTTTTAATAGAAACCCATATCTCAAAAAGTAATACTAAAACATAATTTTAAAAAGTAAATTTAGAAACATAATGGTTACCCAAAGTAACTTCTAATTCGGTTTCCATATAGAAGAAAATAGGTGGGAAGCGAAAACAATGATATTGGATAAAAAATATAACCATCATGTTACGATAGAGAGTGATTGAGAATAAGGATAAGAGATAGTTAACAATATAAAAGCTAAAAATCTACGTTGATTTATTGGACCATCTGATTCGTCGGATAAAATTCTTCTTGGGAAAAATTTTTTGTTTAAATATACTAACCCCAATGTTGAAAAAAATCATTAGAAGAGATAATTTCTATATTTTGGTACAAAATCACCATTGTTCGTTCCATTAATAATTTCCACTTAATATATTTTTGAATGAAATAACGTTAAATTTTTCAATCTTCAAGTGTTAGTAGATCATGTGATTCATAAATAGAAGGATAGGTCAATCCATATATTTCAACAAAAATGTTAGAAAAAATTATCAAATATGCACAAGTCCACATATAGTGAGATAAGACATTAAAAAAATAAACATCAAAAGAGTATAACTTCTACTATCCATAAATTGATAACCATATAATCTTTCCAAAACTAAAAATGTAGAACTTTAGAATGAGGTGAACTAAATTCTCATAAAATTTAATTCTAATATATAATTGTGTAGTTCATTTCTACCATATTCCTAACATGTGAATACGTTAATCATGTATTCCCTTGAAACATGGTCATAACCTAAGCTATTAGATATCATTATTGAAAACATGCATGTTTCCTTATTATAAAACTTATTGGATATATTCCTTAAGTCTGAAAAGGTTTTATACTTTATCCATTATAGCATAACCCTCCTTTAAACAACTCCATAATTGGGTCCAAATAAACTAGAATCATCCAATTTACTTATTCAAATACAACATATCGTTATCGAAACATCATTACCTTATCATAAGGAACAGATTAAGGGTTATCTTTCCCTTCGTAATGTGTTATCCAAGTATATCACCATACCCTTAAATCACTTTTTACCCCTTAAAAATACTCAAAGAGTCTTTTATAATCGTTAATAAAAAATTAAAATTGAAAAAAATTATATATTTCATGATTCATATAACAAAATCTATGAGTTCCAAAACATATACACCCCAATCATCCAACGTTATTCTTAATCCATTACTTAAGATCTATCATAATCATATTTATTAAATAGGAACTTTGTCTTATGGTTTCTCAACATCAAGCTACTTAGGATTAATGAAATCAATACAGGAAGAAAATAATGTACCTTTCACCTGTTGTTTACAAAATAATTATCATCGGTAGTATGAACAAAACTCATACCATGTTCTAGATTCTCATCATGATATTTCTTCATAGGAAATCAATCTTAAAAATTCCCAGAATTTAAAAATCTAAAACATTCAATGGTTAACTATGTCCTATACATTTATGGATATTGACTAAGTCTATAGAAAAGTGTGATAAATACTTATTAGAGATTATAAACACATATGTAAGGTAAATTACATATAATATTTCAATCTATGATATGTTCCGTTTAACCCTAGTTTAGTCGTGATTATCACAAAAACCCTAGGATTGTAAACTATACATAGACTTATCACTATGACATCCGTAGACATATCCTTATAAATATCTCTAAGGATCTCATTAATGTTTTTTCATTCAAGTTTCTAAGGACAACTAAACCATCGTTCTGATACCAACTCTAACGAACCATGATTTAATTACATTGATATTAAATTTTTTTATTGAAAAACATAATACATTACAAAAATAGAGAGCCAATGACTATATTAGTTTAGTGACTTTGGAAACTAGTAACACATTCTATTAGCTTGATGTAACGATATTCCACATCTCCAATAAAGATCTACCCTATTAGTTTTCGTACCTAATACTTTCTTTATATCCTGGTGGACGGAAAAACAAATTGTGACCTCCAATTCTTAGTAAGGGTAAACAAATAAAACATCAAACAATGAAAAAACATGAAAATGTAAAAAAATAGAAACATTTATTTTTATTACCAAAATCTGGAGTAATAAAATAAATATTGGGAGTACGTAAGGAATAAATCATCACGGAAATTAACCATGATAAAATATAATTAGCATAAAAATGGAATTGTGCAAAAAAATCATAGAAAATAATTTCTATATTATCCATGGATAATTTCCAAGACCATCATCGAAGAAAAAGTCCATTACTGATCTGATTTTACTCCTTATTCCAGCCCTATATTACTAAACTAGACATACATGTCATTTCATCCTTGTATTACTAAACCATATTTACTTTCCATTTTATACCTTTATATATCCTGATATACAAATATTTATACAATTTGTTGGAGGGAGATATTGGTCACACCAATCTCATAATTAAATCATTCTAATCTGTGCACCAAAAACATAAATATTTCATCATAGCATAACCCAAGAAATAAAGTGGGTTTCTTAAACATAAATCCATCATAACATAATCCATGTAAAACAAATAATTTTTTAAAAAAAGGATTCCTTTATTAACCTAATAAACCATAATAATGATAGGTACAATATACTTTAAACATATCCTTAATGTTATATGGAAATTAATTTTAAATAAACACTAGAAATTAATTCCAGAATAAAATATCATTTCTTCTCCCAAAATATTTTCTTTTCTCAAAATATAATTCCTTATTAAAAGAGAAGAATATTGTTTAAAATAAACATGAAATATTATAAATTAATAATAATGAAAATTATTAATTATGAAGGTGTAAAAATATGATCATGTTGTATATGTTAAAAAAACATTCCCCTGGTACTTTTTCTGAAAAGGTCAAAAAGTTCCCCGAATCTAATAAATACGAAAGATTCCTTTCGTACCATTTAATAAAAATTCACCAAAGGGTAAAATTAAATTTTTAAAAATCATAAGAATATTAATAATATTATGTACTTACGAAACAATGAGGAGGTTAAAAAATATACCCCAATAAAAAATTACGTAAAAAAAGTCCTGGATAATAATGAGATACCATAATTCTCTGTTATCATAGGTATGATATTCTGAATATGTATCCAAACACCCCGTATAATGAGTTAAATAATTTTATTGACTTATTATAGAACAATAGTCATTTTTATGATATCATGTATGATCATATTATCATATATTTGGTAATAATATTTCATTATTACTCATTATTAGAGTATGAACTGCTTCATTTTCTAATGCATGTTATGCCGAATAAGTTATGTTTCTCTTGATTAAATCATACTTATATCATTAGGAAAATTTATTAACTCAAAAAATATCATATTTATTCATTGTTTACATTTATATATCCATTTTTTAATTTTTATCTTGTAGAATGAATCAAATCGCATCATGGAGATGGTAGGTTATATGTATGCTCGAGCGACGATATCATTCTGATAATTGTGAGATGTCATGGATGAACTTTGTATATTTACTGTTCCAAAAAATAGGCAATGTTATAATTATCATATATAGTTATTATTTCCATCATTATATCCATCCATTTAAAGTGGTGGTGAAATACATGTTACACCATGGCGTGGAGATGGTAAGTCGTACGTATGCTTTCATGGGGATTTTGTTTTTTTAGGATGGATAGAAGTTGAAATATGGTTATTTAACAATTATAATAACATTCAGTAAAATATTTTTACTTATATTATTACATTATAATAAATAAACTAATTAAGAGTATGTATAATATGAAAGAAGTTTGAATGAATCTGTAGAAGAGATTACCACTTCCTCTAAGTGTTTCCTTTAATATCTTCATATATGAGTAGAGATGGTCATTGAAGAAAAAAATCCTATATAATGTATATTTGTAATTTTACAAGGTAAAGGGTCAAGGGATACTGATATTCAAGGCTCAAATTGATGTTTAGAAGTGATCGAGGAGGTTCCCTTTAATAAATGAGGTTACGGGAACCCTTTTGAATTCATAAAAAAAAATTAATAAAAAAATTATTTCAAATGTATCCAACATGAAATATGTAGAATATAAGATTATTATAGTTCTAAATAATCTAATTCAATAATATTTCGACATTTATTTAGTTTATTTTATACCTTATCTTTTCGGTTCACACTTAACTATTCTCTTTTAATTATAATTGTCGTAACAAAATTTTAATTTTTAAGGGGCTAATAATTTTTACAAATATGTGGAAAATTTCCCAAAATTGTAAATTTAATAAAAATTTAGACCTTATAATAGTCAATTTGTGATTTAAAATGAGTTTTTGGATTTTAAATAATTTAATAAATGAATTTTTTATAAAACTTCAATTCTGTCAATTTTTACATTATTTATTTCATTAAATATCATTAAAATACAAATAGAGGGATAACATTGCACAAAATAACATAATAGTTTTATAACATGTAATATGCACCTATAAAAATTGTGGATGAAATAAATTATTTCATATAACATATTTTTTAATATTTATAATCTCATTTATTTGATATTTCTCTTAATAAAATAATTATTGTATCATTGTTCATTCAATATTTATAGTCATTATTTATTCTCTAAAATTTATAAATAAATCAATGTGATGTAGATAATTTCATTATATTTCTGGATACTGCTTATGTTAATTTTTTTATCATTTTTTCACTACATTAAAATTATTAAACTTATAAGTGATAATATAGTGACATGTTGTCATTTTCTTTTGTTTTAATAATAATTATATCCCTTTCTTCGAATCAGGTCCATAAAATGAATAAATTTTTAACAAACGGTGTTAAGGGTCAAAATTTATTTATCTAATAGGATTTTTTTAGGAGTTAGGGTGTAACATACCAAGTAAGTGATGAATAATATATATTTTTATCTATGCCTATTTATGAATTAGATATTATTTTAGAGGCTTAAAATAAGAATAAATCCAATCTGAAGCATGGAAAACAATAATATTCTTAAAAGATTGTTTTACTGCCTTTTGATGGAAAACCATTTTTAAATCAAACTTTTGACAATTTTATAATCTCTATATGTAAAAATAAACTTATTATTTATTATTGGGACATTTAAATTTACAATGGATAATTTTTGGTATTTTTCTGACATTGTTCATTTTTTTAATGAATAGTGAAAAATACTACATTTTACATCAAAACTGCTTTTTCATCTAATATAATTATATGGTTATAATATATATTTAATTGGTTTTAAAGTAGAATTATAATATATTTTTACCATTTAATCTAATGGTGGTCGTTGGAATCAATTTCACTTTGAAATTGGACTTAAACTACTTTCAATATTTTGATACTTTTTGTTTCATAAAAACACGTTATTTGCTCTGACAGCTGAAATTAATTATTAAATTAAATAATGTAACTTATATGTTTTGAATTTTTTAAAATAGACATCATTTTTTAATTTTTAATATCAAATATATCTTAGAGTGATGTTTTGGTATTTTTCTGGAAAACTTCAATTTTTGATTAATAGTGAAACCACTAAGTGGTACTTAAAAACTGATTTTTCGTTTAAATGAAATTTTACCACCTCTGTGTTTTGAATTTCAAAAATCCAACATACATGGTTTTCATTAGGATGTAAAATTTTGTTCAATGAGATTAAAATAATTTTTTGGTGAATAGTAACTTTAAAGTTTTTAATCGCGGTTTGAGGTAATTAGTTCTATTTAATGAAAAAAATGATATTATAATAAAATTAAAATACATAGAAACATGTCCTAACCTTATTGGATGTGTCATGACTGACCATTAAAACCCATGGGTCGATTTCTGGGACCCCATGGTGCCACTTGGGTAAGATAATGACATTAATGCCTTTTAATTAAAGTAAAAGTAAAAATGACACAAACATGTATTGTTTTATTAAAACAATTTTTACATGTGGGTATTACAAGTCATCTTTTTCACTATAAATATTCATTTGAAAGATAAAAATATTTCCAACATCATGATATGTTTTTTATAATTTTTAGACATTATATAAATTAAATTATTTATGACCTCATGACGATTCAGTAATTACCTCATTAATAAAGGATTTAAATAAAATGAAAAGAGAATGGTAAAACTATAACTTACACTTGTCAAAGACCTATTAGATGAGTATATATCTAACCCTTATCACCTTAGCCTCGAAATAAATCAACATGGGACCCTTAAAATCCGAAACTCATTTGAAAATAAAGTAACCTTTTATACCTTTCCAATAGTACCCCTCATCTCCTCTTATAAAAGGCCCCCACCTCTACCTCCTTACCCACACCTCTCAAGCCTTTGGATCAGCACAACAGTGCCCATTTTGTCTCTATACATCCCAATATAACTCTTAGAAGCCTCACTTTGGGCAGAAGTCTTCCCAAGGAATCCTTTGAGCTCAAATCAACAAGATTTACCCAATTTAAATGTTGTGTCTTCTCTTGTGTTCTTATGATTAATTTTGCTTCTCCAACCCCCTGAAATCTTTTTATTCATTTCTTTTGTAACAACACCAGTATCTTCCATATACTAGGATGTTGTTATAAGAATTATTCGAGCTACACTTAGACACACCTACATCTAATGGTTAAAGAACATACTATTTCTGTGGATGGTGAATTTCTGCTTCACGAAACGATGATTGTTCAACACCCATATAACACCTTCATAGGTGGACATTAATATGTCACTATATTTATATATGATATATAATATGTTTATGTTTTACATAAGATTATTTATTTCTCATTTATGGCATACATTTATGGTTTCCATTATGGGTAAACGCGATATCTTCATTTTAGGAAGTGCGGACTACCGCCCCCTCAAAGTTATTTGATTCGTTAATGCCATATGTGGGGCGTATAAAGGATTTAATTAATGATATTATATATCATATTATAATTTAATTATAATATACTTTTATTTCATTATGATTCCATTCCATAAAGTAGGAAATATAAATGAAAGTAGCGTTCATGCGTACGTACATCTTACCGTCTCCATGAACGGTGCATTTCATTTCTTACCTCTAAACGTTATGTAATATTATAAATTCATGTATATACTGGATATATATGATATATATTATATCTAAATCATGAGTATAACTCGGGATATAATGGATACATGAACAACTTGTAATTATAAAGAGTTTATTTTTGACTCAATTACCAATGATCGTTAAAACGGTCGTTATTAACATAAATAATTACATTGAGTTCATGACATGGTAATAAGTGATATAAAAGGAATAATGAACTTGATAAATGTTCTTATGCAAGTATAAATCATCTCAAGATTATTATTCTGGAGGTTAAATAACATTCGAGTCAAGTCAGACCCGAGGTATGGGACTTCGTCTCAATCTCCTTTCATTGAGGCATATTTTGTTTTATACACAACCTTCTTTTATACGGTGTATAAACCCCTTTGACTTTTACATTTATCCAAAATGTATCTTTTTATACGAAGCCTTTTACTAAATGACAAAAAGAAATGTTTTTGTCATACGTATGCGACGACAATGACTTCTTCGCTGCCATGACCATTATTTGAGTTTCGGCTTCCTCTACAAGCCATAGATTTTTTTATAAGAAAAATAAATACCCTGTTTTACTTTTCTTTTATTTTGGTATTTAAAATGGTTTTCATAATGTTTTTATTATACCAATGTTTTGTATTGATATCTTGTGATTGAAATGTGGAAATGTTATGTTTCCTTTATGCATGTTTTATGTGATACGATTATGTTATGGTTCTTGGGAATTGTTATGAAGATGGGTGGTTCGATGATAAACTAAGGGCGGGTGATCCTGATATAGCTCTCAAATGCATTAGGTAATGTGAAGGAGTTAAACGTTATGGTTTCTCTGAAGAGATTTAGGGAATATACTGTTATGGGTATTCCAAACATAACCAAGACGGTTACTCCCTACGTAAGAAGGTTATGAATGCCTCAAGTTACCTATATGTATTATGATTTCTATGATTTATTCATGATTTGATGAGGCATGTTAAAGTTCTTATGTTTAATGAGTAGAGTATGACTTCATTTATTCTTGTGTATACAAGTACTCATGTTTCCTTTCCATATTTTTATATCCCTTACTGAGATTTTTAAGCTCATCCCATGTTTTTTAAATTTTTTCACAGGTCAAGGGAAGGGTACATGATATAATTATAGTTTCAAGGAAGTGTCAAGAATGAATACATGTTTTATTTTAAATATGTTTCCGTTGATGTGAAAAATGAATACTATATTTTATGTAACCACTTTGTTTAAATGTGGAATGTAATGATCTAATTCTCTAAAACTCTAAACCTGCAAAGATCCTCAATGTGTAATCTTGTAATAACTAAATATTATGTAAGGTTTAAGGCTGGGGCCTTATAGTAGGTATCAGAGGTCGGTTTAGATAACTTTAGGAGTTAGAATTCTATTAAATGATTATCCAAAAATATTTTATTTATGGTAAAATTGAAATGATATAGCATTTGAAGATTACGATGATTCTTCATCTAAGACATGTTTGTTCAGAATGGTTTTCCACAGAGGAAATAGAGAAGCAGTGCTAGGAAGGCATACAGAAGGAAATAACCTTCCGAATCAGGATCCTGAGATGGTCGCAATTGGAACTGAACAGTTTGTTGCAGTAATGGAGTAGTCGACTCAAGCGATAAATGTTGGCGGTATCCATTCATGAGATCAGCCATATCAACCACAGAGGAACATGTCAGTGGTGGAACATTTTATGAGGCAACATCCCCCATCATTTAGAGGATCATCTGACCCTGTGTTAGCTGAATGGTGGATTGAAGCACTAGAGAAGATTTTCGATGTCATGGGGTGTTCATAAAATCAAAAGGTTAGGCATGCTATTTACCGTTTGGAGGGTGAAGCAGATCAGTGGTGGTCAATTGTTAAAAATATCAGGGACGCTGATGAGATTGATGATCTTGACTGGGATAAATTCAAAGGTATGTTTCTTGAGAAGTATTTTCCAAAGGCTGTTTGACTTAGGATGGAAAAACAATTCCTGGAATTGAGGCAAGAGGAAGACTCAATGGCTGCCTATGAAGAGAGGTTCACTTGATTGGCATGGTATGCTCCAAATTTTATCTGAGACCTTGATAGTAAAATTAATCATTTTTACTCAGGATTAAAGACAAAATATTGAAGGGCATTGGATTCTCATGAGTTCAAATGTTATGAAAAGCTTTTTCAATGTGATGATAAGGTGGAAATGGAGTTTTTCGATGATCAAGTGTTCTATAACAACCAACAAAAGAAGAGAAGGAGGTGGCAGGAGAAAGGAAAGAATTATTCAAAAAGGTCTGACAGTAAGAAAAATAAGTTTCTAGTTTGTGATAAATGTGGTAAAAGGCATGCTGGTGAATGTCATATGAATTCTGGAAAGTGCTACCGATGCGGTAATATGGGACATAAGGTTCGTGATTGCACTGAAAAAGATCAAGGTGATGGTAATACCAAATTTTATTTACAGTTAGTGAAATGTTTTAAGTGCAATGATACTGGTCACTATGAAAATGAGTGTCCAACAAAGAGCTCGACTGATGGGAAGAAGTAAGACTACAAGCAGAAAGTGGTGGTGAAATCCTTTGAAACTACTTCAGCAGATGTCGGGCCATCAAATGAAGTTTTATCAGGTACTTTGTTTGTTTTTTAAGATTATGCCAGTGTGTTGTTTGATTCGGGGTCTACACATTCTTTCTTCTCTGAAACCTTTTCTAGTAAAATGGGAATACCATCTCAATAAATTACTCCTGAACTTGTGGTAAAAACACCTGGGGTAAATGTTGAGGAAAAAAGAATTTATAAGAATATTCCTATCCTTATCTGTGGAATGAACCTACTTGCAAACCTAATTGTTCTACCTCTTGTAGAGTTTGATGATATCCTGGTTATGGATTGGCTCTCTGTTTACCATGCTAAGATTGACTGTAGAGCAAAAGAAGTTTCTTTTCATAAAGACTTTTAGTTTGTGTGCAAGAATTATCCCTTACTGCTGATAACATATTAAGATGCTGAGAAACATGTAAAAAATGGAAATGAATGATACCTTGCACACATTGTTGAAAACAAAGGAACTGTTCAAATTAATGATGCGCCAGTGGTAAATGGGTATCCTGATGTCTTTCCTAATGAGTTTCCTGGAATAATACCAGATCGGGAAGTTGAATTTACTGTTGGATTAGTTCTTGATGCTAATCGAATTTCAAAACCCCCTTATCGAATGGCTCAAATTGAACTTTTAGAGTTTAAGGAGCAATTGACAGATTTATTAGAGAAAGGTTTCATTCGACCTAGCACATCACCATGAGGTGCTCTTAGTTTATTTGTTAAAAAGAAAGATGGTTCAATGATAATTTTCATTGATTATAGAGCCTTGAATAACATCACTGTTAAGAACAAATATAATTTTCCTCATATCGATGATTTTTTTGATCAGCTCCAGGGAGCTCAGTATTTTTCAAAGATTGACCTGAGATCGGGGTACCATCTGCTGAAGGTAATGGAAGCATATATTCTGAAGACCGTGTTTCTTATAAGATATAGCCATTATGAATTTTTAGTAATGCCTTTTTGGCTAACCAATGCACCTGCTGTATTCATGGACTTAATGAATATAATTTTCCACGAGTTCTTGGATAAGTTTGTGGTGGTTTTCATTATTGAAATTTGGGTATTTTCTAAAAGTAAAGAGGAGAATGAAAGACATTTAAGGGTTATTTTTCAAACCTTAAAAGAAAAGAAACATTATGGGAAATTCAGAAAGTGTGAGTTTTGGTTGCAACAAATTTCATTCCTTGGTCATATTGTTTCCAAAGATGGGATAACCGTTGATCCTGAAAAAACAAAAGTTGTTGAAGAATGGCCAAGACCCACAAATGTAACAGAGATTCGTAGTTTCCTTGGTTTGGCGGGCTATTACCGAAGGTTTGTTAGAAATTTTTCATGGTTATCTAGTCCAATGACTAAGATAACTTGGAAGGGTGTTAAGTTTATATGGACAAATTAATGTGATGATTGTTTCCAGGAATTGAAAAGAAGATTGGTGAATGCTCTAGTTTTGGCACTACCTTCTAGGAATGGTGAGTTTGTTATCTACAGTGATGCTTCATTGAAAGGACTTTGTTTTTTCCTAATGCAGAATGATCAGGTAATTTCTTATGCTTCACAACAGTTGAAAACTCATGAAGTAAATTACCCTATACATGATTTGGAATTAGATGCTGTTTTTTTGCTCTAAAAATTTGGAGGCATCATTTGTATGGAGTAATGTATGAAATATATTCTGATCACAAATGTTTAAAGTATATATTCACTCAGAAATAATTGAACATGAGAGAGAGGAGATGGCTTGAATTAATCAAGTATTATGATTGTACAATTCATTACCATCCGGGAAAAGAAAATAGTGGCTGATGATTTGAGTCAAAAAAGTAATGCTTTATTAACAATGTAGCATTTGGAACGAGATCCATTGTTTAAGGATTTGATGAACATTGGAATAGATGTTGTTAGTGCAGGATGTACTTCTATTTTGTTTCAGGTATCAGTGAAATCTTCTCTATCACACAGAATCAAGCAAGAAAAGAAGCAAGATAGTGAGTTGCAGAAAAAGGTAGAGCTGGTTCAGAAGGGTATGTTGCCTGAATTCACCATTGATAATGATTGTGTTTTGATATTTGGGAAGAGATTGTGTGTTCCTTTTGATTCACAATTGAAGAGAGAGTTGTTATGTGAAGCTCATAGTTCTCCGTTTTCAGTTCATCCTGGTAGTATAAGAAGTACAGAGATCTGCAGGAGTATTACTAGTGGGATAGAATGAAAAGAGATATTGCTGATTTTAATGTGAAGTGTTTGACTTGTCAACAGGTTAAAGTAGAGTGGCAGTTACTGAAATGGATGCTTCAGACTTTACCAGTACCAGAGTAGAAATGGGAGAATATATCCATGGACTTCGTTGTGGGATTGCCGAAGACACCTCGTGGTAATAATGCAATTTGAGTAATTATTGATCGCTTGACTAAATCTGCTCATTTCCATGCCATACGAGATACTTTTTCCCTATATCAACTTTCTTGTTTGTATCTTAAATAGATAGTCAGGTTACATGGATTTCCTCTCTCCATTATATCTGACCGTGATCCCAGGTTCACTTCTATCTTTTGAAAAGGACTTCAGAAGTCATTAGGTACTGAATTAAATTTTAGTACAGATTTTCATCCTCAATCAGATGGCTAGTCAGAACGAACAATTCAAACTTTGGAGGATATGCTACGTGCTTGTTCGATGGATTATCAGGGAAGTTGGGACCAACATCTTTCTTTGGATTAATTTTCATATAATAACAGTTTTCATTCTAGTATAAAGATGGCACCATTTGGGGCGTTATATGGGAAGCGGTGTCGAACTCCAGCTTTCTGAGATGAAGTGGGTGAAAGGAATCTGATGGGACCAGAATTGGTAGATGAGTTGGAAGAAAAGGATCAGTTGATTCAGAAACACATGAGAACAGCTCAGAGCAGGCAGAAGAGTTATGCAGACAACAGGAGGAAGGATCTATCTTTTGAGGTAGGTGATCATGTTTTTCTCAAAGTATCACTATGCAAAAGTGTGATGCGATTTGGTAAGCAAGGAAAGCTGAGTCCAAGGATCATTAGACTATATGAAATTCTGGAAAGAGTTGGATCAGCTACATACCGAGTGGCTTTACCTCCGAGTTTATCTTAGGTACACAATGTTTTTCATGTTTCGATGTTGAGAAAGTATATTCCAGATCCATCTCAAGTTTTGAGTCCAGATGTAGTTCAGCTGGAAGAGAACCTATATTATGAGGAACAACCAGTCCAGATTCTTGACCACATGGATAAAGTGTTACGGAATACGGTGATTCATCAGGTAAAGGTTTTGTGGAAAAACCACATGATTGAAGAGGCAACATGGGAATCTGAAAATGCAATGAGGGATAAATTTTCCCACTTATTCGATAAGTAAATAAATTGCGAGGATGCAATTTTCAAAATGGGGGAAGGATGTAACATCCCAGGTAAGTAATGAATAATAGATATTCTTATCTTTTCCAATTTATGAATTAGATAGTGTTTTAGAGGCTTAAAATGAGAATTAATCCAATCTGAAGCATGAAATACACTAATATTCTTAAAAGATTGTTTTACTGACTTTTGATGGAAAACCATTTTTAAATAAACATTTTGACAATTTTATAAACTTTATTTTTCAAAATAATCTTATTATTTATGATTGGGACATTGAAATTTACAATGAATACTTTTTGGTATTTTTTTGACAATTTCATTTTCTTTAATGAATAGTGAAAAATACTTCATTTTACATTAAACTGGTTTTTCATGTAATTTAATTATATTCTTTTATTAACTTTTTAATTGGTTTTAAAGTACAATTAGAATATATTTTTACCATTTAATCCATTGGTGGTCGTTGGAATCAAATTCACTTTGAAATTGGACATAAACTATTGTCAATCTTTTGATACTTATTGTTTCATAAAAACACGCTATTTGCTCTGATAGCAGGAATTAATTATTAAATTAATTAATGTAACTTATATGTTATGAATTTTTTAAAATAGACATCATTTTTGAATTCAGAATATCAAATATATCCTATGGTCAAGTTTTGGTATTTTTCTGAAAAACTTCTATTTTTGATGAATAGTGAAACCACTATGTTGTACTTAAAAACTAATTTTTCATTTAAATGAAATTTTACCACCTCTTTGTTTTGAATTTCAAAAATCCGACATACATGGTTGTAATTAGGAAGTAAAATGTGGTTCAATGAGATTAAAATAATTTTTTGGTGAATAGTAACTTTAAATTTTTTAATCGCGATTAGAGGTAATTAGTGCAATTTAAGGAAAAAATGATATTATAATAAAATAAAAATACCTAGACACATGTCCTAACCTTATTGGATGTGTCATGGAAGACTATGAAAACCCATGGGTCCATTTTTGGGACCCCATAGATCCACTTGGGTAAGATAATGACATTAATGCCTTTTATTGAAAGTAAAAGTAAAAATGACACAAACATGTATTGTTTTATTAAAACACTTTTTACATGGGGTTATACAAGTAATATTTTTGCCTATAAATATTCATTGGAAATCTAAAAATATTTCCTACATCATGATATTTTTTTTATTATATTTAGACATTAAATATATTAAATTATTTATGACATCATGATGATGCAGTGATTACCTCATTAATAAAGGATTTAAATAAAATGAAAAGATAATGTTTAAACTATAGATTACACTTGTCAAATTCCTATTGGATGAGTATATTTATAACCCTTATCACCTTATCCTTGAAATAAATCAATCTGGGACCTTTAAAATCCGAAACTCATTTGAAAATAAAGTAACCTTTTATACCATTCCAAGAGTGCCCCTCCTCTCCTCTTATAAAAGGCCCACACCTCTACCTCCTTACCCACACCTCTCAAGCCTTTGGATCGGCCAACCCATGCCCATTTTGTCTCTCCACATCCCTCTATAACTATTATAAGCCTCACTTTGGGCAGAAGTCTTCCCAAGGAAGCCTTTGAGCTCAAATCAAAAAGAGTTACCCGATTTAAAGGTAGTGTCTTCTATTGTGTTCTTATGTTTTATTTTTCTTCTCCAACCCCCTAAACTCTTATTATTCATTTCTTTTAAAAAAATCAGTATCTCCCATATACTAGGATGTTGTTAAAAGATGTATTCTAGCTACACATACACACACCTACATCTAATGGTTAAAGAACATACTGTTTCTGTGGATGGAAAATTTCTGCCTCACGAAACGATGATTGTTCAACACTCATATAACACCTTCAATGGTGGCCATTAAGATGTCACTATATTTATATATGATATATAATATTTTTATTTTTAAAATAAACTTTTGTATTTTTCATTTATGGCATACCTTTATGGTTTCCATTATGGGTAAACGCGATATCTTCATTTTAGGAAGTGCGGACTACCACCCCCTCAAAGTGATTTGATTCGTTAATGCCATATGTGGGACGTATAAAGGATGTAATTAATGATATTATATATGGTATTATAATGGAATTATAATATACCATTATATCATTATGACTTCATTCCATAAAATATGAAATAGAAATGAAAGTAGCGTTCATGCGTACGTACGACTTACCGTCTCCATGAACGGTGCATTTCATTTCTTACCTCTAAACGTTATGTAATTTTATAAATGCATGTATATAATGGATATATATGATTTAAATGATATCTACAACATTATTATAACTCTGGATATAATGGATACATGAACAACTTGTAATTATAAAGAGTTTATTTTTGACTCAAGTACCAAGGATCGTTAAAACGACCGTTATTAAATTAAATAATTACATAGTGTTCATGACATGGTAATAAGTGATATAAAAGGAATAATGAACTTGAAAAAGGTTCTTAATCATGTAAAAATTAACTCACGTATATTATTTAGGAGGTTAATGAATGTTCGAGTAAAGTTGGACCTGAGGTATGGGACTTCGTCTCAATCTCCTTTCATTGAGGCATATTTGGTTTTATACACAACCTCCTTTTACACGATGTATAAACCCCTTTGACTTTTATGTTTATCCAAAAGTAATATTTTTATCCGAAGTGTTTTACTATATGACAAAGGGGACTGTTTTTGTTGTACGTATGCGGCGACAACAACTTCTCCACTACCGTGACCATTATTTGAGTTTCGTCTTCCTCTATAAGCCATACATTTTTTAAAAGAAAAATAAATACCCTATTTTACTTTTATTTTGGTATC
Source organism: Viscum album (assembly GCA_963277665.1). Classification (NCBI taxonomy): domain Eukaryota; kingdom Viridiplantae; phylum Streptophyta; class Magnoliopsida; order Santalales; family Viscaceae; genus Viscum; species Viscum album. Next base: position 86,514,344 of record OY728155.1, on the reverse strand, counting down.
GAAAATGGTTTTCATAATGTTTTTATTATATCAATGTGTTGTATTTATATCTGGTGATTGAAATGTGGAAATTTTAAGTTTCCTTTATGCATGTTTTGTGTGGTAGGATTATGTTATGGTTCTTGGGCATTGTTATGAAGAAGGGTGGTTCCGTGATAAACTATGGGCGGGTGAGCCCGATATAGATCTTCAATGAATTGGGTAACGCAAAGGAGTTAAATGTTAATGTTTATCCGAATAGATTTAGGGAATATACTATAATGGGTATTCCAAACGTAACCAAGAGGGTTACTCCCTACGTAAGAATAATATGAATGCCTCAAGTTACCTTTATGTCTTATGATTTCTATAATTTATTCATGATTTAATGAGGTATGTTAAAGTGATTATATTTATTGAGTAAAGTATGACTTCATTGATTCTTGTGTATACATTTACTTATGTTTCATTTCCATATTTTTATATCCCTTACTGATCTTTTTATGCCCATCCCATGATTTTAAAATGTTTTTCACAGGTCAAGGGAAGGGTACATGATATGATGATAGTGTCGAGGAAGTGTCAAGAAAGAATCCATGTTTTGTTTTAAATATGTTTCCATTGATGGAAAAAATGAATACTATCATTTATGTAACCACTTTTTTTAAACGTGGAATGTAATGCATGTTTTATGATCTAATTCTCTAAAACTCTAAACCTGAAAAAATCCTCAATGTGTAATATTGTAATAACTCAAGATTAAGTAAGGTTTAAGGCTGGGGCATTATATAGGGTAATTTTATTATCCATATCATGTTATTCATTACCCTAATTTATCTAATTTCCCTTTAACTATAGTAAATAAAAATTACCAATGTCATCTTTCATAAAGTACAAAAATAAAGGGGTCCTATTTAAAAATTTTGGACCTTATGATTCAAAATATTGAATCCATTTTTGAAAATCCATAACACACAAGTTTCATTAATTAATCTAAAATAAACCAGGGTTATGAAATGGGAGAACATGTTTTAACAACCAAAAAATTGTAATAGATTGAAATGGTTTACATCGGAATTCAATGTAAAATTAATGATATTGGCATAAATTAAATTTAACAATAGAAATATATTCTATTTATACTTTAAGAACATTAAATAATCAATTTATCCACAAATATTATTTCAATGAAATATGATGATTTTAATTAAAATATAGTGCATTTTTATATTCATCAAAAATTTAAGCTTATCACAAAAATATTAAAAATTATTCCGAAAAAAATAAGAATTATATTTTTTTATATAGAATATATATAAATGTAAGTAAAAAAAATATAAAATGGGTGCACCATCAATCAGTGAAAAAACAGTATTTTCGTGAAAAATACTTCTTTTATCCGAAAAAATTACATTTGTTCTTATATCATGTCTATGAAACTAATTATATAATTTTTAAACATTATATTGAATAAATTAGATTTATATTACATTAATAAATCATTCAAGGGTGATTTCATTATTTTATTTTCAATTAAATAGTTTTTTAGAAGATAGATAATACTATTAAAACTTTCTGATACAATCTCTAGGTTATAATATTTATTCAATAAATTATAATCAGTCTTACATGATATGAATTCTATCGAAGTAACATGAAATTTTCTGTAACAGAATTCAAGAATAGTGTTTCGTGTACCGCAAGAAAATAGGTTGTTACATATAGCACAAGCTAATCTTTCTATAGCGTACAACACATGACATCAATGAAATTAAAAAATATATCTCTTATAAAATATTGAAGTGTTATATTCTACCACCCTTAAAATTTATTCCACCCTTAAAATTCATCAGGGGTTTATAATGTTTACTATAGGAATGTTTCTTTCATTGAAACCCACAACGTAAAAAGGAATACGAAAACATCATTTTATAATGGAAAGATACAAACATAATGTTTACCCAAAGTAAACCATCATTAGGTTTCAATAAAGAAGAAAATAGGAGGGAAGTGAAAACATGGTGTGGATGAAAAAATATAACCCCGAATTTCTGAGGAAGAGAGATAAAGAATATATTTAAAATAATTATAACAATTTTAATGCCACAAATATGAGACTATTAAAGGGATCATTTGAATATTCAAATAAAAGGTTACTAAGATAAAAATTTTGGTTTCAAGGTCTTTTCTGTATTGTTGAAGAATTTTTCATTTGAATAAATACTTACCAGATTTTGGAATAATTCCATTATTGGTCAGTTATTGAACAATTTCCATTTTATCTCTTATTTACGGAAATGTAGTTGAATATTTCATTCTTAAAGTGTTAGCAGATCATGAGATCTATAAATAAAATAAAAGTTCATTTATAAAGAGGTGAACAAAATAAACATAGCATTTATCTCCCATATATCATAGGGTAGTTCTTGGTTGTCACATTCCAATCATGTGAATACCTTAATCATATATTATCTTCAAACATGGTAATAACATGAATTATTAGATATCCTTATAGAAAACATGCTAGTTTCCAAGATCCAAGATTTATAAGATAGATTACTTTTGTCTGAAAAAGTGGTATATTTTATCCATGATAGCATAAACCTCTTGTTAACAACTCCATAATTAGTTCCCATGAAAACAAAATCATCTAATTTATCATTTTAAATCCAATATATCATTATCCCAACATCATTACATTAATATAAGGAACATATAACGATTTATATTTACCATAAGCATATTTTCTCCAAGTAATTATCCATACCCTAAAGTCACTTTTTTGGCTCCTTATAACGTTTAAACATTTCCTCTACTATCCTAAATGAAACAATTATACTGAAAACACTTATATATTTCATGATTCATATAACATATTCTTGAAATTCCAAAACAAAAAAATCTCAATCATAAATCATTATTTTTAAACCATTACTATGGATCCATCATCTTCGCCTTTTTTGAAATATAAATAATGTCTTATGGTTTCTCAACCTAATAATTCTATGGTTTAATGTAAAAAACATTGGAAGAACATCACAAACCTTTCACATGTCGTTCAAAATCTCTTTATCCTCAATATTATGACCACATTTTATACCATCGTCGGGATTATCTTCATGATATTTCCACCTAGGAAATTGATCTTCAAAATACCCATAATTTCTGCCTCTGATACATAGAATAGTTTACTATATTCTATATATTTGTGGTTATCAACTAAGGATAGAAAGAAAAGTGTGAGAAATACATATCAGATATTTGAAACAAATAAGTAAGGTAAATTACTTATAATAATTCAATATATGATATCTTTAGTTTACCCCTTGGTTAGTCATGATTATCACAAAAATACTAGTATAGTAACCTATATTTATACTTATCCTTAGAAAATACCTTAAAATATCATTATAAATATCTCTAGGTATCTCACTAATTTTTTTCATACTACATTCCAAATGTTGACTAAACCTTTTCTTTGATACCAACTCTAATGACACATGCTTGACATACATTGACATTAAATTTCTTATGTATAATACATAATAAATTTCACAAATAGACACCCAAAGACCGTATTATTTACTGACATTTTAAACTTGGAAGACATTCTTATAGCTCGGTGAAAGGATTTTCAACATCTCCCATAAATATCTTCCCCTTTAGTTCTCCTAATTGAAACCATTCTTCATGTCATGGTAGAAAAGAACATTAAAAGGGTGAGTTCAAATGTTCAGTACGGGTAAAAATAGAGAACATAAAACAAAAAATTAAAATAATAATGTCAAAAAAATGTTAACATATATTTTGAACATCAAAATATTGAATCGTGAAATAAATCTTGTCCGTATATAAGAATAAATCATAATGAAAAATTAACACTGATAAAATCGAATTGACATAAAACATGGAATTCTGGAAAACACATATGCATAGAAAATCATTTCCATAGTATACAAGTCTCATTTCCAAAACCATCATAGCACACAAATTCCATTTCGGAATCGTTTTTACTCCTCATTCTAGCCATGAATCATTGAACCAGATATACTAACCGTTTCTCCCTGTATTACAGAACTGAATTTACTTTCCATTTCTTCCATGTATATATCATGAGATATAAATATTTACTAAATTAATTTTAGGTAGATATAGGTCCCACTAATCTCATATTGAAATCATTTTTACGTGTTCTAGAAAAACATAAATCCTTTCTTATGGCATAACCCATGATATAAAATGGGTTTCTTATAAATAATTTCATCATAACATAATCCATGTAAAACAAATGCATAGAATAAATGAGATTCCATTATAAACATAATAAAACATAATAATTATATGGATATTATTCTTGAAACATATCCTTAATCATAGATGGAAAATAATTTTGATAAAACTCTTGAAATTAATTCTAGAGGAAGATATCCTTTGTTCATCAAAAACATTTTCTTTTCTCAAAATGTAATGAAATATTAAAAGAAAATAATTTGATTTAAAATAAACATGGAATATTTTAAAGTAAACTTTATGTAAATAAGGAATTATGAATGATTAAAAATTGGTTCATGTCGTTTAAGTAAAAAAAATTCTCCTCGTACTTTTTGCATTAACGGCAAAAAGTACCCAGAATCAAATAATGACAAAATATTCCTTTCATTCCATTTAAAAAGTATTCCCCAAAGGGTAAAATCAACATTAATAAATTGTAAAATAATATAGACAATACTATAAACTTGAAAAACATGGATGTGTATGATAAATACACCGTAGTAAATACATACATTTAAACAGTCTCAGATAATAATGAGATTGAAAACTATCACTTACCATAGGTCTGATATGATTCATATGTATCCAAACATGTTGTATAATTTTTTTAAATAATGCTATTTACATATTCCAAAACTATATTGAATTTTATGATATCATATATGATCATATTATCATCTGTTTGGTAAAAATATTTCACTATTACTCGTTACTCGGGTATAAACTGCATCATTTTCTTAAGCATGTTTTGACGAAAAATTTTTGGTTCTCCTTCATAGGTCATATTTATATCATTAAAATTTATATTAACATAATACATATCATTTATATTCATTTTTAGCATTTATATAGTCATATTTATTGGATATCGTATAAAATGAGCCACATCGTATCATGGAGACAATATGATGTGCATACGCATGAGTGATGATATCATTCTGATAATTGTGATATGGTATTGATTTGGATGGTATATATGTTGTTCTAGAATCCATATAATGTTATTATAATCAAATATAGTTATTATTTCTATCATTATATCAATCCATGTAATGTGGTGGGGAAAAGAAATTACGCCCTTACATGGAGACAATATGTCGAATGTACGTACACGTGGTGATTACATTTTTCATAGTATAGATAAAAGGTGGAATACAGTTGTTTCAAATTTATAATAACAAATCAGTATATGAGTGATACTTATGTTAATAAATTATAGTGAAAAATCTAATTAAAAATATGTAGAATAAAAAGAAGTTTGAAATAATTGGTAGAAGAGACTATCTCTTCCTCGACCTGCTTCCTCTAAATCACTTCAGAGTGGAGTACATATGGTCTTTAAAAAAGAACAATACCAATAGAATGTAACTAGGAATTTATTATATTAGAATAGAGTTTGGAATTACCAGGTTTGAAGGATCAATGTGTTTTGAAAAAGTTAGGGAGGATGGGCCATTTTATAATTGAGGTTAACATCACCCTTAGAAATTCATAAAATATAAAATTAATAAAAATTAATTTTTAAATCCAAATGGCACTAACAAGAGATATGTTGAATATAATTTTATGATATTTCTAAATATTCTCATCCAATAATTTTTTGACATGTAATTACATTATTTTAATCCTTATTGTTTTGGTTTACCCTTAATTATTTTCTTTTAATTTTAATTGTGGTAAAAACATTTTAATTATTAAAAGGATATTTATTACTTATATAGAATAAATTTCACATAAATGGACCCTTAATGAAATTTTAGACACTAATATATTCACATTTTGACTTTAAAAGATTTATAGTATTTTTAAATAATTTTTTAAGTTACTATTTTTATAATACATTAATTATGGCAATTTTACACTATTCATTTCTTTGAATTTCAATAAAATACAAATATGGAAGAATTTGAACCCATGAATTAAAAATAATTATAATATTTCATATTTACACATGTATTTTTTTGATGAAATAAATTATTCCCTATAATATGTAATTTAATATTTTAAATATCTTTTATTTGATATTTCTCTTAATAAAATAAATTTTATATTACTGTTGTATCAAACATGATGGAAATTATTTAAACTCTAAAAATAAAAAAAAAATTCATGATGTATATAATTTAATTAGATTTATATAAAATACAATGTTTTTTAGTTTAATAAATTTTATTACTACATTAATATTTTTATACTTGTAAGAGACAAGATAGTGGCATGTTGACACATTCTTTTTTTAAAAATAATTATATCACTTTGTCGAAAAAAGACCATAAAAATTAAATTTTTATTCTTAGGTGGTAATGTTAGTCTTTTATTTGTGAAATAGGGGTTTTCAGGTGTTATAGTAATTTTATTATCCTTATTATATTATTTGTTACCCAAATTTACATGACTTACCATTAGTCATCGTAAATAAAAATTACGCATTACTATTCATAATATCCAAAAATAAAAACAGAACTATTTACAAAATTTATACCTTCTTATTACAAATATACAATAAATTTTTTAAAAAACAAAGTAGATATGTTTTAGTAATTAATATAAAATTAATTCTATTGTCAAAAATAGAGAACAAGTTCTAAAAGCTAAAATATTTCAAAAGATTGAATTGTTTTTACATCGAAATTCAATGTAAATATACTAATATTTAAATTCATTATATATAATGATAAAAAATATATTTTATTTCTTCATTAAAACCAATCAATAATAAAATTTTATCATAGAAATTATTTCAATGAGAAAGTTGTTTTTAATTTAAATTTATTGGATTTTTTCTATTTATCAAAATTTAAAACGTATATGAAAAAATATCAAAAATTCATCTAAAGTATATTTTTATATTAACATTCCAATTAAGAAGTATATTTTTTTAATAAATTATATAAATTTGTAAAACCTAGATTTAGAATGGGTGTTCCGTCAAAAGTCGACAAACTGCATTTTGTTTAAAATACTCATTTTTTCCAAAAAATTAAATTTTCTATTAAATCGCAACTAGAAAACATATAATATTAATTTTAAACATTTGATTGAATATATTAAATATATATTTATTTAATAAAATCCATAAAGAGTGATTTCATTGTGTTATTATCATTTAAATTGTTTTTCAGAAGAAATTTAATACTATCCATACCATCCATTATAATGACCATGTTGTAATATTTAGTTACTCAATTATACTCAGTCTTACATGGAATGAATTCTATAGAACAGACATGAATTTTTTTAACACAAACCAATCAAATTGTTATGTATATAAAAAGATCATATGTTGTTGTGTATAGTGAAATTTAATCCTTTTATAGCATATAACAAAATAAATCAATGAAATTGAAAGGAACCTATCTCATAAAATCTCAAGGTGTTACATACATTTAATATAGAGTGTTTATAGGGTGTGGGTAGGTACTCATATAGACTCCTCATGTGGGGGTACATGGCTGTGTTGGGTACATGACAAGTTCCCATGTGGGGTGTCCTCTGTGTAGGTGTACAAACCCAAGTAGGTTGAATATCCAAGTACATGGGATGGTACACAAGTGATACCACACACCAATTACGATTGGTACACACCATGGATGTTTTACATTCCAATTGGGGATGAGTTACATGGGAAGGTACCCATGTGTGGGTAATCACCATGAATAGGGCCTATATTCCATTTACTTTTCGAATGTAAATGTCGAGTGGCCTATAGAACCCATCTAGGAAGGAAGTTTTGGATACATGATGTGTACCAGGGGTACACATCCTATAATATTTCTTATCTTAGAATTTTTCCCTTGTTCCTCCAATTGTTGTCAAAATGGGCCTATTGGGTATTACATTTTAAGTGTTTTTACTCATAGATCATGATCGAGTTATCCTTTCATTATTTAGTGTTTATTTGGAATGCATAATTTATTTTTATAGTTTACTAAAATGATTTTTTTGAGAATTTGTATTGGGGATCTCTAGTGGTTTGGGTGTGAGATTAAGGGCCTAGGTGAGGGTTGTGATCCCATTAGGGGGTTGGATTGTGGATTTTTAGGTAGTGTTTTTTGAGACTATTTTGGAATGATTTTAGAAGATGAGATTGAAAAGTATCTCTGAGGATATCTTGGTCTGTAATAGTCAGTTAAGACTTGTTTCTTGAGGTTAGAGTTGTTTAGGGTTTTATCATGATCTTGGGGATTAGATCTACTATATCCATTGGTTTAGTTTGATTCCATTTTATAACATTTACTATTCCATGTTTTCGAGATGATAGGATGAGTTTGAGGGAATATTAAAGATTCTAATGTGGTATGGTTCTTCTTGGTATCCCTTATGGGTAAGTTAGTTCATGTGGATGAGTTTATTTAGTGAGGAAGTATGAGGTATTCTTGTGTGGAATTTTCCCTATAACGTCGCTTATATTGTGAATTCCCTCAAGAGTTCTACGTTTGATGTGGTAATGATGGTCATTGTGAATTCCCCTATTAATACTCTTGTTCTTTTGATTTTCCTTTGGCTTCATTGTTGATCATGGATTAGATGAAGGCCATTTAGGGATTCTTTTGAAAGTATCACATGATAATCATTAATGAGTTATTGGATGAGATGGAGGAACCCATCTAGGGAGACCTTATCATATTATGGAATATTGTATGGTTAGTTGTGCTTATATAAGAGTTTCTATAGATCTTGGGTGAAATAGGGGAGTTCCCGTTTGGATATCCCATTATGTGGTTATCATGGGGCACTTGGAGACTCGTGTTTTTTAATTTCATTTAGATTGGTTGGGGAGATCCCATGGTATGTAATGATTTGGATACATTGATATAGGGTTCCTAAATAGGTTCAATTTTGTATTTCTTAAGAGAGGATCGGTGCTTTTTATTCACATGTTTTGATGGTGGGGTCATGGTTAGATCACCCCACATTTAGTTTTCCATTTATTGTGGGTTTAGAAGTAGTTTTTTCATAGGACTATGGTTTTATGAGGATTACCTAGGGATATATTAGATTGGGTGGTTTCCCTGAGTTATTATCTAGTTCACTCCCATGTTTTTTGGATAATAATTTCTCGTATTAGGGATTTAATGGGATATCTAGATGATGGAAACCCCCTTAAGTTGAGTGTTAGTCTTGAATAGTGTGGATTAACACTTGTGAAGTGATAAGGCACTCAGAGAGTGGGTTTTTATGTGTCGTGGATGCTATTATATACATAGGTAATGTAGATTTTAGTTGAGATCATAGGTATTTATGGAACAAATCATTTTGGGTCTCCAGCTGGTGTATGATATGTTTTCACACTAGTACAAAATCCTTTTTTTACGTCGGTTTTTTTTGCTTTTTAATGTCGGTTTTTTGGGCGATGTTATTGCAAGTGACGTTAAAAATATGATTTTTCACGTCAGTTATTTAATAACTGATGTGAAAAATTGGGTTTTATGGTTTTTGACATTGGTTTTTAAAAAACCGACATGAAATACATTCTGGAAATGGCGTTATGAAGACATTTTTTACGTCTGTTTTTGAAAAAACCAACGTTAAAACCCCATTTTTTACGTCTGTTATTTAATAACCGAAGATAAAAGTTATTTTTTACATTTGTTATTACATAACCGACATAAAACTTTATCACCATCTTGTATAAAATTTCCTAATCTTTCATTTGACAGGTCATAGAGCTGAAACAGAGTTACGGTTCAAAAGTTATGACTATCCGAACTTTGATATTTTTTTTGAGGAATGATTGAATGAGCCAACTGTAGCTTCATCTTAGAAGGAATTTTTCAATTAGTAGGGGGATTCATAGTTTTACCATGATATAAATAATCATCTATTATTATAATAAATTAATAGTCATTAAATTTTATATCAATTAAGAAAATTACTCATAGAAAATATAAATCATGGGAAAATAATTACAAATACCATGATGAGGTCACGGGAATAAGAAATTGTTGATTCAAGTTAAAGATCAAAAAATTTCATCTATTGGAATGATTATGGTCAAATGAAATGATCGTAAAATGGTATAAAAATTAAGAAATCAAACCATTAATACCCTCAATCATGGATATATGATTGAATATACCCTGACAAGATCGCGAAAAGAAGAAATAATTGATTTACGTTGAGGATCAGAAGTGTTAATTTGGGAACAATAATGGTTGAAATAAATGATCGTTAAATTATTATTTTTTCATAATGGAAACATATAATTGATATGCTAATAGAAAACACGATATTTAAAATTTTAGGTGGCAATTCAAAATTTGGATGCCCCGATGTAAAAAAATTGAAATTTTGCGTTCGCGGGATATTAAAATTTTCTTTCATGTCGGTTTTATGATAACCGACGTGAAAAGATATTACAATTTATTTTATTTTTCATGTCGTTTATTATAAAACCGACGTGAAAAATCAATCTTCATAACGTTTTCACGTCGGTTATTATAAAAGCGACGTGAAAAATTGATTTTCATGACTTTGTCACGTCAGTTATATAATAACCGACGTTAAAAGGTAATTTTCACGTCGGTTATTTAATAAATGACGCGAAAAAAGTTTATAAAAATGTAGATCATTTATGAATCTTTAATTTGACAGGTCATGGAGCTCAAATGGAGTTACGGATTAAAGGTTATGTCCTTCAGAAGATGATCATCTCTAACGATGTCTTAGGGAATGCCAACTTCTGAAGGCCATAACTTTTAATCCGTAACTCTGTTTGAGCTCTGTGACCTGTCAAATTAAAGCCTGGAAAATGAAATACATTTTTTAGACTTTTTACACGTCGGTTATTAAATAAAAGATGTAAAAATAACTTTTAACGTTGGTTATTAAATAACAGATGGTAAAAAGTCATGAAAATCGATTTTTCACGTCAGTTTTATAATAACCGACATAAAAAATAAGCAAAAATTTGAATATATTTTCCTAGAAATGGATTTTTCACGTATATTATTAAATAACCGATGTGGAAAAGTGATGTACATTGATTTTTCACATCGTTTATTATATAACCGACTTGAAAAATCAGATTTAATGGATTATTGACGTCGGTTCTTATATAACCGACGTGAAAAATCTGCGAAACTTTTTTTTGACGTCGGTTTTATAATAAATGATGTAAAAATTCATTTTTAGATATTTTCATGTTGGTTCTAGAAAACCGACCTAAAAAAAGTGTGACGTCAAAAAAGGTCATTGTACTAGTGTCAATACTCTCTGGACTGCCGGGTCCGCTAGTTGTGTTGACCTCCAGTTCAAATAATTCTCATAGAGCCCTAGAGTATCGTATATGTGTTTTTTTATATTTTATGGCTATGATTATTTCCGGGGACCCAATATCGATCTCTATTGCGTTTAGACATACTAAACATGATGTGAGGATATAATGGATGCGTTGGTTTATGTGTGCCAGGGTGAGCCAAATTTTATAATCCTCCATAAGGGGCTAGAGTGGCGGTATAATTCCCATAAATTTCATAATGTAATCTACATGTTATATACTTAATTTTTTCCTTTTCTTTTTATAAAATATTTTCTTTTATTCTAGGTGCTATTAGTTTTTATCTTTGTTGGGAATATCACATTGGCATAAACGTTTTTTGACAAAGGATTATTGGTCCACCATTAGGGATGGCCTTATAAGATTTATTTATAACCCCCTATAAGTGAACTTTGGTGAGGTTAAAAACCATATAACTACTTTCATGTTGGATCATAGGTTGTGTAATGAATGAGTATAAGACCCAGTATTTCTTGTTTTATTGAATCTATTCATATAGTGTCTCAGGATCGGACTGTTGTAGCTCATGAATAATGGAAATTGGGTATGTGGTTTACCATCATGTTGGAAGTAGAGACAATTATATTTATTATATTTTTTTATATGTGGTCAAACTAGTGGAATACCGAATATTTTATGTTTTATATTCCTTCAGTTTGTATGATTGTATGATGTTTTCCAATTTTTATATAAGGCCCTAGTTTCAGTTTCTTTATTATGCTTACTATAATGTTGATCTGGATATTTTAATTGGGTTATTTTCCACTTTAATTCCACTATGACTAGAGGTTATAGTCTAAAAAAGAAACTTTTATACCCTCACTACCAATTATCTTACACTAATATCTAATGAGGTGTTCTTGAGGCCTTGTGGAGGGCCAAATTGGGTTATGTGTCTGGTCGATCTGGGCTAGTTAGTTACATGTGAGATCATTCCATATACCATGATCATATTTCATTTTCTATATATTATTTATCATGTATTAAATATCATATTTTTTTATATTATACACATTTTAAATCATTCAAAATATGTACTAATGAATAATTAATTATATCACTTCGTGGAGATGGTTGTTCGTACGTAGAAATGAGTGAGGTTTTCACTTTCTAATGAATAAATACGGAGAAATTTAAATAATAAAATAATTCTGTAAAATTTTAATAGTATCATTAACATCATATATATTCATTAAATATGGCCTTATTCCTATCCATGGAATGTTTAAATGAAAAAACAACCACTTTACAATGTAGATATTATTGTCCACAGGTATGGACAAGCGATATTAGCATTCTCTAATGGATTGGATGGAAAGAAGGTAGATAATATATTTTATTCCAAAATCCATAATTATGTAGTGATAAAATATATATTTATATGTTTATTTATATCCATTAAATCCATCTATATAAAATTCCATTAGATATAATGATGAAAAATAAAAATTCATCACTTCATGGATGGGGTTGTTAGTATGCACACATGAGTGATGATTTTATTTTCCATTAAATATAATGAAGAAATAATATGGATGTAAAATTAACAAAAAAGAATTAATGTATTTTAATTTTAACTATTTCACCATGTTATGTAAGTTATAATATATTTATATGAGGTTAAGGAGGGAAAAAACTCTAAATAAATCAGTATAAACAATTACCACTTCTTAGGGTATTCATCATTGGGTTAAACTCAAATAATTTAGATGACAAGGTTATGGAATCACTAGAAGCTTGGAAATGTTATATGGTATGTGTGGATACATATTTTGGTAGATATTTGAGATAAAAAACTCATAAGTGTATTTTAAAAGGTATAGATTAATCCCTTTTTCATATGAATTAATAAACTGTGTTTTCATAAATAGTAAATCATCATGGGTCATTAATGTGATTATCAATGGGAAAGTGGATCAAAAATGGAAAATGGTTGATATTATTGACTTGTTCAAATTAAATTTTAGAAAACTATTTTTATGATTTTATAATGATTTAGAAAAAAATTAAAGATTTAAATACATTTAAAGACATTTTAGTGACTATTAAAAAAAATTTACCATAAAGTCATCAAGATAAGAATTTATTTGAAATTTAAACACTCTAAACATCATATATATTTTTTTAATTTTCTATCAAATTCATAGAAACACCATATTTCCTCCTAATAATATATCATTTAATGTTATTAAAATAATTTACATGTATTTATATTTCTTCCACAAGAACCACGTCGGTATTACGTAAGTTTTCAAGGTTATTATACCATAACTAAAAATTTTAAAATAAATTTAAATTATAATATTAATTTATTATTATCCATAATAATTATATATAACCATTAATAACTTTTATCATCCCTATGAAAATGAATTAGAGATATTAAAATAAAGGGAGTGAAATTTTCTACTTATCCTTTACTTAAAATATTGTAAAAGAAACTATCAATGGAAAATGACAAGAAATTGACATATTATAAAAAACAATATGATTTTGTTTAAAAATAACTCATTAAATTAAATAAAATAATACTTTTTTATATATTTTGAGACCTTATCATATAGTGTTAACCATATTAATCCATTTTATCCTTTACAATGGTGAATAACTTTTCTCATCCTTAATATTTATTTAAAAAAGATAAATTTATCTTATAAATAAATTTAGTCATGGAGATTCATAATACAGATGAATTTATATGACATTCAATATATGTAATTTATAAGTATTAATTTTTTTTTAACTTTTCAAAACGCAACGGAAATTATTTTTAGAAAAAATCCCATTTTAAGCATATTAATGATTTTTTATGAAACTAATATGTAATATTAATTGAAATTTAATTAACTACATAATTCATAAGAAAATTGTACATATTTTACTTTAAAAATATAGCAAAACATAAATTAACCTTATGAAAACTAGTTTAAAATATATGTATTGAAAATATTTTTTATTCTAATAATAACCTTACATTGATTTCCAAAGAAGTTAAACATGGATTATAACATAAAAAATATATTTTTAAATAATTAATATTATTTCATAAATGATATATATATACATATATATATGTTTTCATAAACCATTAATAAATAATGTTATCACTATAATGTTTATAAGGTGACATTATTTGTAACATCTGTATTTTTTACTTTTCACCCAAGAAGCATCAATTTTCTGTAAAATCCAAACAATTCACCCATAGATAATATTTAAATTATGAATTAGAATATTAAATACTTTTTATAGAAATCAATTTCTATAATTTGGATCTTTTTTTATAAAAATTCAAAATATACATGAAAATAACTTTTAACAGTTATTAACCTTATATGATATAATTCATATCATTCAAAATTGAGTACCTAATTCATAGATATTAATAAATAAATTTTCATTACCAAAAAATTGAAAAATATTGTTTATGATATGGTTATTCAAATTCATACTCATAAATACTATGAAAATTTCCTCATAATTATATTTCTTGATTCGTTTTGTCTCAGAGTTGTGTGTGGTAAACCCTCTCAAACATTGTTATTTTTCAAAATAAAATACATTTAAAATTATGATGGTTTAATATTTTACCACCTTATTGAAATAAAAAACTAAAAATTATCTCCCATTTATGATAAAAATGGATAAAAAATATTTAAAAAAGTTAATGAATCAAATATAAATATACAAAAGTAGTAAAAATAACATATTAAAACACATCAAGTGAATTTCCTTTTAAAATAGAAAATATTTTCTACGTAAAGAATATGAGACATATAATTTACTAAATTTTTAATCAACAATTTATGTTCCATTATAATACTCATTCATTTTAGGGAACTTGAAAAACAACACTTCATAGATGACCGATATTTTCGAGATATGATCTAATAGATTTATTTATCTCTTACATGAATTTGAGGAATTATTTCACCATGAAGTTAATTTACATTAGAAAATACACTTACATTATTTCCTTTGATAAGTTCATCCTTCGGTTGTTCTTCGAGCATTATTTTGACCTCTAATCCCCATCATATGAAAAATAACCATGAAGAAAGTTTTATGCTAGAAGCACTAAAATTTACTTCTAATGGTTCATAAGATCCATAAAATTATAAGACGTTATTCCTATTATCTCTAGGAATTTAACAAATATAAAATGTGCACCACATGATAGGATTATCTTTTCTATGGATAAATAATACATTAACATCCAAAACCTCAATCATAGCATAAAATGTTCATCTTAAATAATTCTATGAATAATAATTATATTACTCCAATGAATATGAAAAATCTAAAATAAAAACCCAAAAAATAGAAATATATTTTCACATATTCAACCTATATCAGCTTAAACTTTCTCCATAGATATAATTAATCACTCATAAAGTAACAGGCAAAAAATATATACACCATAGTCTAATATTTTCTAAAATATAATAATCATTTTCTAAAATAACTTGAATAAATAAAAAACCAAAACAAAAACATATATCATTATTTAGGTTAAATAAATATTTATTCATCAAATATAATTATATCTTAGAAAATAATATTATGTTTACCTTTATAATATAGAGTCCTCTATATATATAACTTCATCAAAAATAATATTAATCACTTAGTCACTAAATAAAATTTCATTCTTATCATTATATAAATATTTAATAAAAAATATAATAACCACTTTATTCCAATTAACTATAATTACCCCATCATCAAATAACTTATTAACATTAAATAATATGAGTTCCATAAAACTTATGTCCCTAATAACATTGTTCCTGATAAAATTCTCACTTCAAACCAAGGTAAACCTAATTGTTACATATATCAAACTATTATATTAAAATTTGATAAATATATACAAAAAATACCATTTTCCCCTATAAAACCAATAACAAAAAAATTAAAAATTGTATTTATTCCTTCAAAATTTTGATAATACATAAAAAATTTATGCCTTAATAGTATCCTTAACATTTAAATTATCATAATTTTATAACATCATAACCTATAAATTTATCTAAACACTACATTGATATGAACTCAGATAGCCCTAAATCCATACACATAGATCCAATGTAAAATTCATACTATGTACTTATTAATTATGATAAAAACTTTAGAGAAATGATTTTAGACATCAATATATTCAATAACAATAAAAAATATTGTTTTACATACATTCCAATAACATTTTTGGTTAAATGTTTGAAATAATTAAGAAAAACCGACTTAGGTATTAAAACCCATGTTTGTCTCAAAAAGTGGAAACTTTTCCATTATACACCGATTTTATTTATCTACAATATGTATTCAAAATATTCCAAAAAATCCTCCACAAATTACCCACATCTAGAAATATCATACTTAATATAATTCTTCATAACCTTGGGAAATGGAAATGTATGAATTGGTGAGATTAGATGACTAGTAAGGGTTACCATTGAGATATTAATTTATGATAATATATAAGTATAATATACAAATAATTGTATTAAAGAATTATTAAAATGTAACAAATGAATTTCTAATTATTCATATATCATAAATCATGTATCATTTAACAATAAAATATCAAAATAAGATACATGAGTAGTAAGTGTGGAGAATCATTAACAATCAGTCACGATCCATAAGATTATATAATAACTATAAAATATATGGTTGATAGATAAAAAAAGAATAAAAATTAATTTCCTTATGGAAGGGTCAATTTGAGTACTGTAATATTTTACAGAGTCTAAAAGGGTATTGGTATCACTCTTTAATCTCAAATTATCATTAGTCAATGATCAATTCCAAGATAATAATTATTGATGGTGTCCCTTAATAGATTAGGTTCAAACCACATTGTTGATTATGTTAACTCATGAGAACTAAATATTTACCAAATTCATTATAGGTCTATATAATAATGGTTCGAACTGTCACTTAATTAAAAACATACATTAGTGTGACATAAGATAATAATAACATTCACCACATCATCACTGTGTAATTATCTCAGGGAAAATAAATTGGATTCCTGAAATCATTCATTAAACATCATAAATAAAAGGAATCAAGAAAAGAATATGGATGATATAATTAAATAATATTATAATTGAATAATTATAATATTATTTTAATGATGTTGACATATATGAAAAAGATATTTCATAAAAGAATCTAAAGTACTTCTTGAAAATCAAGAGAAAACACTTATTTTATTTTGCTAACATATATAAAATATAATTCATATAATTCATATTAATATTTTCAAATTTGTTTCATTATAAAACCTTAGAAATGTGTAAAGTACGATTTATAATAACGAAATGTCAAAAAATCTGAAAAATTGATTCATACTATATACCCCAAAAATATGACATGCTTTTTATACTTTGTAAATATATAAAAGTGTGGAATTTAATTTTTGTAAATTTTAATTTTAATAATTTGTAAGTAAATTCAAAGGATATGAAAATTATTATTATTTAAATAATTAATTATCGGTACAATATTATATAATTTTTTTAAGAACTTGGATATGGAAGAGAAAGATTCCAAACTAAAAATAGATAATAAATTCAACTTTTCTTAAAATAAATTCCCTATTTTTTTATCTACCAAAGAGGGTAGACTGAAATTAAAAAAAAACATATAAAATATCTTAAGATAAGAAAAAATAGTTGTGTTTTAAGAGATAATTATCATAGGAGTTCACTAATATGAATTTTAAGGTGGATAATCCCAAAGGAAATTTGTTTATAACACAAATTATTTACCGCTTTGGAAACATTTGAATCATACCGCCCACAAAATAAATAATATCAAAAAGAAAATAAAATACCATGAATATGAAGATAATAATGATATAATATTTAAAATGGTTGTTATATACACTATATTGAAACTAATAAAAGCATAATATGAAACATTTATAAACAAAAAACAATTAAGGTGAAGAACCCTTAACTAAAGTCTTAAATTAAATCATAAATACTATTATCCAACTATATAATTACTTATTATTTCTTATATATATATATATAATAACAATATTCATACTTATATAACAATATTTTTTTTATATAATCATATCACCATTTTATTTATAGTTATTCTTTAAAATCATTATTTTAGGTGTTAGCTATTCTATTTTTCCTGCATATTTTGGTTCGGTGGTTCTTTTACTTGCACCATTATCAAATTTAATATTATCTCTAATTTTAATGATGTCATAAATATAAAATTTATTCATTATCAAAACATTTATAAGAATTCATGTTAGGTGGGGATGAAAAATTAATTACATCACATTTTAGATATTGTAGTATGTACCTACACATGAGCCTTGATTTAATTTTCTGATTAATGAAAACATATAAATTTAAATAGTAGTATATGATTAAATAATAATATTAATATAATAAATATCTCATGTATTCATTAAATATATCTTATTTACAATCCATTTTATGTGGAAATGAAAAATGAATCACATCACTTTATAGAGTTGGTAGTCCAGACGTACTCGTGAGTGATGCTATTATTTCTAAGGCCTGGGAAGGTAAGAAACTAATAATATCATAGATTTAATAATTTTTTATAATTTAATGAAAATATTATATATACATTAAATAAATATATATATAACCATCCATGAGATATGTTGATGAAAAATAAAATACATTGCTTCTTGGAGATGATAATCTGCACATTCAGATTAGTAAAGTTTTTTTCTTATTATATATAAAATAGATAGTTAATCTCTATTCCATGCACATAAAAAACCAAATTATAGTGAATATAATATTTTAATAACTTTAATATGGTAACATAATATTTTTTTAGGTTATGGAGGAAAGAAACATGAAATGTATCTGTAATGAAAATTATATCTTCTCTAGGGATCCTCCTTTTGATTGAACTCGAGACCATTAAATGAGAGGTTTATGGTCACACAAGAGGATATGGAATTTCATAAGAAACATTTTGAGTTATATTTTGGTATATTATTGATATAAAATCAAACTCACATGATCTATTGAAAGGGTTATATTAACTCCATTTTTTATGGAACAAATCAAGCGTGTTATCATTAATATGTAGACATTAAGGGACACTAATCTCGTTATAAAAGGGTAGGTGGATCATAAATGAAAAATGGATTATATTCTCAACCATTTATTTTTCACATGAAAAATATAATATTTTAATGATTTTATAATTATATAGAATTTTATAAACATTTAATATCATTTAATGTCATTTTTATGTCTATTTAATTATTTGGAATTTAAAAATCATCAATATAAGAGTGGAATTTTTATATAAACACATTAAATATAAATTTAATTATATAATTATTTATTAAATTTCTATAACACAATAAGTTACCCAAAATTTTTTATCTATAATGTTTTAAAGAAAACTTACATGATTCTTTTACTGCTTGCACAAGCGTCGTTTCAGTGTTGCATAAACAATCTAGGTAATCATACCATCACTGAAAATAAAAAATTTATTAGTACCACAAAAGAAAATTTGATGCTGAAAATAAAAATTTATAACCATAATCACTTATTTTTATTCCTTTAACATCATTTTATAGTTATTAAAATAATGGGAATGAAATTTTGTATTTATAATTTACATAAAATATTTTAAATGTAATTATGAATGAGAAATAATATAAATTTTCAATATTTTTTTCATAAAGGATGATTTGGGTAAACATTCACTCTCCCAATGAAATAAAAGAATGTTAATGAGAGATTTTGAGACCATATCTAATAGATTTAAGCTGACACCCGGAGATTTTAAGAGGAAAAGTTTTTTCGATATCATATATGAAACGCTAAACCATTATTATAAGATAACATTACAGACTAAGAATTCATGAGATTTTTATTTTTAAATAAATTCCCTCTCTTTGATAGCTTTTAGTCCATGAAAATCTAGGATTAAAAGAAACACATTTCTCTATTAAAATATTCTTATTTAAAATGTGACCCTAATAACCTAATAGTTATATTGAATTGTATGAATAGAACTAACTAATTTATGAAAATATGTTGTCCACATATTTTTCATTTTTTATCTACTGATTATAAATAAAAATAAATATCATTGGAAAGAAAAATAAGTACATAATAGAAAAATGTATTTTTCCAAAAGTGTGTTCATTCATGAATTTCATGAATAAATTAAAATATATTTTTAAAACTTTTAGATAATTTAGTTGAAAAATTTAACCTCATTTTGGAAATTATAATGTCAAAATTATTTTTGGTTTAAATTTCTTGTATTTTTTAAAAATGGTTCATTTTTTGAAGAAGAGTGAAATTAATGATTTTTATAGAAAGGTTATTTTTTGTTTAAATACTTTATAAGGATAAATTATATTTTAAATTAGTTTTCAAGTAAAATTGGTTCAGTTATAATAACATTTATGTAAATTAGTCCATTGAAATCAATTACATATTTTATTTTGATATTAAAACTTTTTATACTTATGAAAATGTTATCTTTGGAAAACTATATTTTATTTGTATCTGATGGTATAATTTTAAATTAGATTCTACCAATTCTATGAACTCAATAATTAAACATGGTTTTTATATTTGGAATGATAATAATTTAAATTATATAATAATGTAAAAATCCTTTTTTATAATGAATTGTTAAAACTGTAAAAATTAATTATTGTAGTTCGAGTAAAAAAATTGTATTAGGGGGTTATAATATATGATAAGGATTCAATATAAGAAAAAACATGTTAAAAGACCATTTTATAGAAATATATCAAAATAACACCTCAGCATCTTTCAAACGACCCATTTTGTAGTATTTTTTAAAGATAAAAATGTAGGTGTAATTGATTTGTTGAAATCATTCCATGTGTGTCCTCTCCACCAATTTAAAAATGACACCCACTCTCCCCACTACTTCACACAGACAAATAAATTTGGTTGTCCAATAACTGAAAAAATAAATTCATTAATCCCATCCTAAATTATTATATTCCTTTTTTGATCAAAAATATAACCAAATAAGGTTTTAGTGAAAACAAAAATAATTTTTTCGGATATGAGGTAACCATCTTAAATGTGAATTTTTATTTTTTTATATTTAAAACTCTTTATAATATTATTAATATATGATTATATAATAAAATAATTAAATTTCATATTATTAGATTTTATTAGGTTAAGTTCATGACCTATATCCAAGTCATTTTCTATTAAATGGGAAAATATATCATCGATGGTATGTTCGATGGTCTACTGCCTCACGAACTGATTTAATTTGTTTTCAAAAAAACCCATTCAAAGATGGATATAATTATATATTTAACAAATTTATATTATATTTATGATATTATTATACATATTTAATTTTAACATAACAAACACCTTCTTATGTTACATTCCTTTTAAAATATGATAATGTTGCTCTTGTGTATGGCAAATTACCACCTTGTGAAGAGATGTTATTTGTTTTTCACTTCCATTTACATGGAAGGTAATAAAGATAAAACTAGTGAATATATGTGATATATATGGAATTATATATCTTCTGGAAAATTTTTATATCACTCATCTCTTTACCCTTTCATCCATTAAGGATGTTATAACATCGCTCTTGCATATGAACAACATACCATCTCCATTAAGTGATATAATCCATTCTCCATGTTCAAATATCAATCACTTTTCTAAAAATTTATATACTAAAAATAATTGAATATATAATATGAAAATAATTATTGGTATGATTGGAATATACAATATACACTAGAATTATGAATTTCATGAAAAAAACACACAGGATAAAATAATCAAATTAACATTTAAAACAATGAAAGTAATGAAATATTATTAATTAATAGGTGACCAAATATTATAAATGGATGAAATTTGATATTATTAATAAAAATATGATTATAATATAAATTTAAAAAAATTAAAACTATTATACATGAGGTTCAATAATGTTCAATTAAAATTAAGTGTAAGGTAAAGGAATTCATTTATGTTTCCCTTAATTTGAGGCATATTTTATTATTATGAAAATAACTTATTTTATATGGTCTGTATACTAACCATTTTTGTAATATTATAAAAAATTAATTATTTAGGTTATTTAATATTTTAATTTTAATTATTTCATGTAATTGGATTTGACATAAAAGTTAACAAGTTTAAATAATTTTATACTGAGATTTATTTTCATTAGGTTATAATACTTTTTAATTATATTTTTTATTCTAAGATTATATTTGAAAATAAATTTGACTATCTTATATTGTATTTATAATTTTTATATGTATTTAATTTTTTCAAATATTATTTATTTTGTGGATTAATTAAGACTTTAATATTATGATATTTGTAAGGGTTTGTTTCCAATCTCATTTTAAATGGGATTTTTAATACTGGAATATCCTTTGAATGGAATTATTTTATAATTATCAAATAAACATTTTTAATTTTATTCTACTACAGTCATTTATGATTATTAAAAGTAATATTACTATATTTATTTCTTTATTACTTAAAACTATAGAGATTTTTTTAATAAAACACGACATCATTTCTCACTTTGGTAGAAAATATTTATTCTCATAATAAAGATTTTTTAAAAACTAAAAGTGTATTTAAAATTATTTATGTTATTTATGAAATTGATTATTAAAAAAATTTTAATTTTTTTTAAAAAATTTGAATTGAATCTTCATGTAATTTTTAAAGAATGGTTTATTTATATTTAATCGAAAAATTGAAAATAATCATTATTTAAAAATTTACGCCTTGTATGAAATTACACATATTCATAACCAATGAAATTATAATTCTTACTTTATAATATTAAGAGGAAAAATTTAAATAAAATTATTTTAAAACTATTTTTTGTACTTTTGAGTTTTAAAAATTCTTTTCAATGTGAAAAGGTTATTTACCACATGATTTTTTGATGCCATTTTATGGAATACCTATTCATCGACAACAACAAAACATAATTTTAAATATGATACAAAGGGGATATTTTGTATTTATGCAATCCTTATTTTTTATATGGATTATTTAGAATATATTTGACCAAGTAATGTATTGAAATTTTCTTTCATGATAAATTTTGTTTATCCTTATAATTCCCTTTAAATATTCACATCCTTGTTTTCATTAGACATTAATATTCCCCTATGTATCCATATTATTTATCATGGATATACTTATTATATAAATCATATTTCATTTATAAAATTTTAATTTTAATTTTAATGTTATTTTATTTACTTGAGATATTTATGTTAATACATGATCCTTTCTAAATAAATGAATTTTTTCATAATGAATAATTTTAATTAATTAAATCTTTCATTTGATATAGGATGTAATTTGGGTCATGTTGATAGGATTGTGGTCTAGATGTAGATATCACGTTAATGCATTGGCAGTATCGTGAGAAGAATCTGTTTTCTATACTAATTTAAATGGTTTTCTGGTGTTTACCTACCCATCAATTTTAAAACTTTTACTGTGAGGTCTCAACTGTGTAGGTATCAGGATGCCTGAGATCATGAAGTCTAATAATATATCATTTCCTTCATTAAGAATTTATTTATTTTTATCCATGATATTTTCACAATGATATTTTATCCTTATTAATTTCATTCTTATTTTTTTAATTAGATGGCATGTATTTTCAGTTATGTAAGTTTCCATATTAATTATTCCTTTTCTATTCATGATAGTTAAATTATTTAAACTGAAATTTTGTTTAGTTATTTACCTGAACATGTTGATTATTTATATATAATTATGATATCTTCCATGATAATTAACCCTTACTGCTAATTTGTGGTCACTAATATTGTTATCTATTCCTAGGAATCCAAGAAGTGTATTCTGAATGATATGGAAGGGTATACCAGTGGAAAAATAAAATTCATGAACAAATTATTTTGTAATTTTTTTATTCAAATGTAAAATTGGAATCATGGGTTCAACTAGTTTTCCAAGAAAACTAAACTATTTAGATATTTGGGATGTAGTCACTTTTATCTTATGTCGATGTAGTAATGTGGAAATCTGATTTGAAATATTAGGTTCATGCTATTTATTGTAGGTATCAGATGATGATTTATTGAACAATTGGGTATCCTATTAAGGAAAACATAGAATAGAAAACATAAACCTATAATAAAATTTAATGATATGTATAGAATAGAATCTTAATATTTAGTATGAAGGTATTATGTGGGTTTCCTAGAAATATATCCCTATATGAATACTACATGTGGACATCGTTATGGAATATATAAACCTGGAAGTAATAATTTTCTAAAAGTAATATAAGGATTATCTTGAGTATTACATATTACATGATAATGGGCCTTAGTAGACACCTAGTTTGACAATCATGGGGGATTTTATTTGGATAATTTACATTTTATTTTTAAACCATTATGAAAGATTTAAATAGAAGATGATAACGACTGAGATAAGTTGAAGATAATTTGTATTGGATTGAAAAGAAGGTGTCATGATTTAGACATGCTATAAATGATTATTCATGATTATATGTTATCTTATAGTGATTATTTTTTTCCCACAAAGTTTTTTTTTGTTTTAGTCCTCTAAATAATTTTATCGATTTTCATAAAATACTCTTTCAGGATAATGTTGGAACTAGACATGAAAAACTACACCTTACAGTGGGACAAACATTCAAAATTAAAATTCAGTGGAAAAATAAATACTCAAAATCATAAGTATTCATTGCTGGAACCATAAAATCAATGAAAAATCCCATAAATCGTTCTAGACACTTAGGAAATCCCACACTGAAGAAGGCTCATCGACACTATTGTGTCATCTACACTATCACTATCATCATGAAAACACTATCAGCATAATTATTTCATCACTATCCAATAAAAAAAACATCTCCATATCCATCTCTTTCCTGCATGTTGAAACATCCACATAATCTAGGGTTCAACATCTCCATAGAAACACCACTCTAGATAATGAATCTTAATAGAGTAATGCAGATAAGCCTGGATTAATCTGAACATGGATAAAAACACACCATGGGGGATTCCTTTGGTAATGTCATCAGCTACTCGAATTGACATCCCATAACACCATTAAAAAAACTATGTAGGTCCAACAAAGAAAAGAATGGTCGAATCCTATTGCAAGAGCAGGGAAAGGATTATACTCTATCCTTGAAAAAGGGCCCATCTCCATGACAACCCAATTCTGACAGCCACCACCACATCCATAATTGAACATCATGATAACCAAAAACATAGACGAACATCTTCTCTAAACAATAATCAAATTATCTAAGTGTTCAATGTAAAAAAATACAAAAAAATACAAAAAAGTAATCCTTTAACAAGAACCCATAAAAAATGTGAAACCCAACTCAGGCCACCACAGGATGTCTTTGACCACCGAGTAGCCTATCCCAAATCCTCTATGTAACTTCTATGCCAGATCTAAACTGAAGAAACACAATGAAATGAGTCAGAAAATCTATGGTTTGACATCCTAGATTTTCTATGACACACTCTTCATTAGGACCATGCATATCCATCTTAAATCCATCATCAGAAGCTAAAACACAAAGCACTGGAGATAAATAATCAAGAGAGAAAAGAGAATTGGAGGGACAGAGATGAGAGGAAATGAAGGGGGGTGGGGGAGGCATCTAAGAACAAAATCCCCCTCTTTAATGCCACTGAGGGAAACCCTAATATGAGATGGAGAAGTCACATACGCCACTAAAGGGATTGATTTTTTTTGAAAAATGAATTATTAAAGTATTTTATTAACTCATGTTTTTTAGTTTTAGTCATTGTATGGATCCTAAAGGAATAATATGTGAATTAAACATGAAGGCAAATGTGGTGAATATGACAAACCTCATGTGATGACGATAAGAGTTAAAGATATCATGATTATAACTAGTTAGTTATCCTGAAATATCATCAATAACCTATACCTTAACCAATTCTCATAATCACCAAATAAGAGGGGGGTGTAGTTATATAAGACTTCAAGTAGTGGAAACCACTAGGGAATAATGATCAATTTCCTTCATGTCCAAAATTTCGAATGATTCACTGAGGAAGGTGTCTCAAATCAATAGGAAAATTTTTTATGATTGCAAATGAATGTCAGAAAGTAATTCATAATTTAATAAAAATGAGTAGTATGAGGGGAGTAAATAAATTTCATTACGTTTATCCATTTATAGTTATATTTTAAAGACCCATGCATTATGTACACAGATTTTACATTTTTTTAGTGGAATAATTAATAAATGACACAAATATATTCCCAATGATTATATTAGATCAGTTCCATTGGTAACTAGAAAACATAGACAACTAGTTCTTAAAACATCTACATTGTACCATTATTTATCCTTTATATATAGAACCATGTTTGACACATCTTACTTAATACCCTTCTTAAAATCCTCTGAAAAAAATGAAAATGGGTGAGAAAAAAATGCTTAATAAGGCTGTTTACGCCAAAATTTGGAGAAGACTGGAATCAGGATGATAAAGACAAAATGAAGGAACCTAGGAGGGGGAGAAAATATTTCAGCACTGTGAGGCATCTGAGCATAAGATTCAAGGGGTGCACGAAAGATTCTCTTCGGCATGGAACAGATTTCTCACCTAATACGACATTAATGTAACTCGTCCACGACAACCCCTACAAAACCGTTGAAGGCACCGATGCGCATGAGGGCCCGGGTGCACAGAAGCATCCCTCAGACATGAAAATGTTTTCATGGCCAATGTGATGTCAAGGGGACCCTTTCGCATCGAACCCTAGAAACCTCCAAAAGGCGCGGGTACGCGCAGGTTCGGGAGGTGCACAAAGGTTTGCGTGCCTAATGTGACATCAACTGAACATTTGCGCACAACGTCCATTTTCGTGCTTCCTCCACGGACTACGATAGTAAAATGAAGAATACCCCCCCTGCCTTTTGGGATTGTAACAGAAGACGATGTTCCACTTTGTTATATGAAACAAACCCCTTACGCAACCTGGTGAAAAATACCCTGGCCTGTAGGTATTGGATCTTACAGGACAGGTCCCCCATGGGTCCTCCTTCTGGTGGGATCTCTTGGGCTTTATCCTCATCCATTTCCATTCAACCAATGTCATTCACAAGTAAGAGATCTCTTTCCCACACAAGATTCCTCTACATCGGACCTCTTGTGCGAGTATCCACATCCACCTTGTGCCCAACCCTTCCATATTGTGCACAACCCTTCCATCTTGTGCGCAACCATTCCATCTTGCACGCAGATCATCCAAAATTCACACATCCTATTCTCTTCCTCGTTCTCCATGTATTATCCTCGCCTTATGGAACCATGTCTGATCTCCTCTTATGTGGAACACATCTGCATCACATGCACTTTTCTCGTGCAGACATTCAGGTTTTCACGGAGAAATTTTATATTACCTTGGGCGGTGCTTTACATTGCATTGCTTAGCCTCATGATTCTTTGTATAGGCATGCCAACATCTATTGGTTCTTCGCATAGCCACACTAATGTGGGTCCCTCATTAGATAACACAATAACACCCCTGCCATGGAATTTCTAATGCATACCCTACCCCAAGGGGTGGTAGGTATCAATTATGTATGTCCATAGGTGTACGGAGTAAACCCACCTCGTCCAAGCTACAGGATGTTACGCTTCCAAGCACTATCGTGCTCAACACATTATGTTAAACTGTAACCTCACCTCGTGCGTTGTATGTGGGATTCCCCACTTTGGACATTATGCATTCCCACTGGTCTCCAAGGGAGTGAAATCATTCCTCACATGGATTGAGATACTCTTTATTGGAGTGGCGTTTGTTAGTGGGGGGAGGGAAACCACCTTGGTGTAAGCCCCTATACTTTCTTGCAGGAGGAAGCATACCTGCTCTTCATATCTTCTTCCGAGACGAAGGCCAGAGACAGGGGGATGCGCACCAGAACCCTCCTTTCTTCAATTCCAAATCCCTCTCCCGTTGGGCTTTATCACAACCCAGGCCTCAATCCTAGATTAAGTCCCGGTATCCATATCCCTGGAAGGCAGACCACGCATAAGCCCATGTTTTCATTTTGGGCCTCTAACCATGTGTAATCCCCATTCCACTTCCCACGGATGCATGTTCCACGATGGGATTGTCAGGTCTTTGCAGCCTCTTGTTTCTCATATTGAGCATGACTCATGTGGGATTAGATCAAGAACCTAACATGACATCATCTCTGGGCCGCCTTAACGTGTAAGCTCCACCCATAATTCTGAACTACATTTACATTGATCCTTGCCATGGTAAAGTACGTAGGAATCCTCGATGAGGTTCAAGACCAACAACCATTGGTTCTGACCCCCTTCACATACATTCACACCATTCCGAACTACGTGTAATTTGGTCCTTTCCAAGGTAGTATATGTATGAAGCCTGCTTGAGGTTCAAGCCCAACAACCACTGGTTCTAACCCCCTTCACATCGGTTCCCACCATTTTGAACTATGTGAACTTTGATCCTTGCCATGGTAGGGTACGTAGGAAGCCTTCTTTGTGGTTCATTCACAATAACCATTGGTTTTAACACCCTTCAGGTCGTCCCCCCCCCCCTATTCCGAACAACGTGGACTTTGATCCTTGCAAAGGTAAGGTATGAATGAAGTCTCCCTGAGGTTCAAGCCCAACCACCATTGGTTCTGACCCCCTTCACGTTAGTTCCAACCATTCTGAACAATGTGGACTTTGATCCTTGCCACAGTTGGGTAAGTAGGAAGCATCTATGAGTTTCATGCACAACAAACATTGGTTCTAACCCCCTTCTCTACGGTTCCAACCATCACGAACTACATGGACATTGATCATTTCCAATAAAAGTTATGTAGGAAGCCTCCCTGAGGTCCAAGACCAACATTCATTGGTCCTGACCACTCCACGTCGGTCCACCCTCATCCTGATTGATGTAAAATTGTTCATCCTTTTTGTCCCATATGACACTGAATTTCCCCCATCTAGCATAATGCTGTTGTGACCCATCCACCAGTAATCCATTGTGATCCCCTACCCAATGGTAAGCTGTTGTGAACCTCATGCAGTGGTAAGCCACTATGAACCCCATTTAGCGGTAAGTCGTTTTCAACCCAAACCCAGCAGTAAGGCATTGTCATCCTTTCCATTGGGACCCATATCTCTGGACCGTCCTAGTGGCATCAAACAAACCTCGGGTTGTTACCCACATGTAAGCCAACATATATCCTCGGGTAAAAGTACTCAGCCTTATAAAATTACATAATCTTCAATTAAATGGATAATTCACATTGGAGATCTTTTTAGGTTGGGAGTTTTAGATAATTAGGCCCTAATCTATACATTAATTCTCAAAAATCACAATCAAGACACTTCTACGCAGTTTCCATTTATTTATAAAATAAAAAATCTTGAGAAAAAGAGCCATGTCTAGTTCCATGTTTAGGTAGTATGACTTTTCCTTGATCCCATCCGTGAACCTATTCATCCTTAAGTCCCGTGGAAAACAATTAAAAAATTGGTATGAGCATAAAAAACTCTGTAAGGGTTATAAAATAAAGAATGAAAACATTTATCCACCAAAACATAAGATTTTTATCATACCACATGAAATCATATGATTTATGAATAACACATAGTAATCACAAATCATAAAGTCTACTTTTGGAATCCACATCATACTTACATTTTTGTTTTCACAGTTACAAAGAGAGTTATGTTTAGAATACCCATCACAATATATTCCCTAAATATCTTAGGAGAAACATTCAAATTTACATCTACCACGTTACCCAATGCATTGAAGAGCTATCTCGGGCTCACCAGCCCTAGGTTTATCATAGAACCACCCATATACGTAATAAATGCCCAAGAAACAGAACATAATCATAACAAAAAAAACAATCATAATAGAAAGATAACATTTCCACATTTAAATAAAAATATAGATTTTCAATATATTAACATAATCAATTAATTATCAAAACTATTTTCAATACCAAAATAGATAAAAATTGTAAATGGTATTTATATTCCATTTAAAAACATTACAACTTGTCAAGGAATGCAAATATAAAATATCGCTTGTGGGGGTAGAAAGGGTCATTGTCATTGTTTACCTGAAAATAGACTGTTTTTTTACATTTAGTAAAACGCCACATTGAAAAATGTACATTTTGAATGAAATGATAAGTTAAAGGTGTTTATACACCATATAAAATAATTTCATGTATAAAAAAATATGCCTCAATGAAATGAGATTGAGACGAAGTCCCTTACAAAGATAATTTTTTTAAATAAAATAGATTAATTATGTGTATTACCTATATGCACACATAAATCATGTTTAAATACATGATATGATATAAAAATTCATTTATCAAATAATTAAATAATGACTTAAACAAGAAAGAGAAGATCAACCCAAAGAATAGAAATTGGGTTAAGATGTTCCCTTACCTCGTGTCTGACTTGACACTTTCGTTCTTTAATCTCCTGAATACTAATCTAAAGTTAATTTATAATTTCAGAGTAACATTTTTAAAGTTTATTATTTCATTTATATCACATATTACCATGTCATAAACATTATTTAATTATTTAAGTTTATAATGGTCGTTTTCTCGATATTTGGTACTTGAGTCAAAAATAAACTTCTTATAATTACAAGTTGTTCATGTGGTCAAAACTCCATTGTCTATAAAATTATATTGATGATATCAATATCATATATATCTTATATATCCAGTATATATATGTATTTATAGTAGTACATAACAATTGGAGATAAGAAATGAAATGCACAGTTCATGGAGATGGTAAGTCATACGTACACATGAACACTACTTTCATTTTTATTTCGTATTTTAAAGGAATGAAAAAATTAATGCTACATAGCTATATTAAAATTCAAGTATAATATAATATATAATTTCAGTTACTCCATCCTTTATACATTCCACTTATAGAATGAATGATTCATATCAATTTGAGGGGGTGGTAGTCCACACTTCCTCAAATGAAATTATCTTATTTACCCATTATGGAAACTATAAAGTTATTATATAAATGATAAGATAAAAGAAGCATAGAGACAATATTAATATAATATATATCACTAACATTTACAGTTTCATCATAATGGACACCATTAAAGGTGATTGGAGAATATTGAACAATCATCATTTATTTAGGTGGTAATTCTTCATCCACAGAAACAGTATGTTCTTTACCCATTACATGGATGTGTGTGTAAGGTTAGTTAGAATACATCTCATAAAAACAACCTAGTATATTGAGGATACTAGTTTTTTTATAAAATAAATTAATTAAAATAGTTCAGGGGGTTGGAGAATTAAAATAATACAAAAGAACATAAGAGTAGATGTTACCTTTAAATTGTGTATCTCCAATTGGTTTGAACAAAAAGGTTTACTTAAAGGGAATTCCTCCAAAGGTAAGAATTATAATAGGAATAGGGTAGTGTAGGAAGCTTAATTTGGTAGAGTATGGATGAGACAAGGGAATGAGAAGTGTGAGGAATGAGTTAGATGTGAGGGCCTTTTAAAAGGAGGTGGATGGGCTCTTTTGGAAAATCTGAAATCATTATTTTATTATATAATGAATTTTGGTTTCTAAAAGTCCAAAACACATTAAAGATAAAGATAATATGACTCATGTTATAAATAAAATCATCCAATAAGAATTTGACTGGTTTGGGATATTGTTTTAATCTTTATAATCCTATTTATTTAAATCATTCATTAATTAGGTAAACATTGTATCATTATTGTGTCATAATTAATTTTATGTACCCGATGTCTAAAAATTATAAAGTAAATACTATCATGGAGGAAATATGTTTTTCTCTCAAATTAATATTTATAGTCAAATAGATAACTTATATAATCTTATTTAAATATTGATTTAATAAAATATATATGTTTATTCCATTTTGGTCTTTAATTTAAATTAATTAATATAAAATGTCATTAAAACTTTTAAGTGGCTCCATGGGGTCATCAAATCAACCCCAGGATGCCCAAGGACTAAAATATATCAACCAATATGACTAGGATACATGTTAGGATAATTATATTTTATTATAATATTATTTTTACCTTGAATTACATGATTTGCGTTTAACTGTGGCAAATGAAATTCAACAGTTACTATTCACCAGAAATTATTTTCATCTTATTGAACAAAATTTAACTTACTAATAACAACCATGTATTTTGGATTTTTTTAAATTCAATTCATAGAAGCGGTAAAATTTCATTTAAATGAAAAAGTCTATTTTTTAAATACTACTCCATGTTTTCAATATTCTTAAAAATTGATTGTTTTGAGAAAAAAATACCAAAAATTCATCCTATTTTTTTTTGATATTCCGAATTCAGAAATGATTTCTATTTTAACAAATTAAAATCATATATGTTTCATTAATTAATTTACAATTAATTCCTGTGGTCAAAACAAAAAATCATGTTTTGATGAAATAATAAATATCAAAAGATTGACACATGTTTATGTCCAATTTGAAAGTGAAATTATATCCAATGACCAACATTAGATTACATAATAAAAATGTAATATAATTAAACCTTAGAAAAATTAAAAAGATAGTCTAAACATTTAAATAAATTAGATTAAAATACAGTTTTGAATTAAAATACATTATTTTTCATTGTTCATTAAAAAATGAATTTTATCAGAAAAATAAAATAAAATTACACAAAGTAAATTTTGATGTCCTAATTCTAAATAAGAGTTTTATTTGTTCAAATAGAATATATAAAAGTGACTAAAAATATATTTCAGGATGGTTCACCATCAAAAGTCAGTAAATCGACTTTTTAAAAAACATTAGAGTACTTATGCTTAAAATTAGATTCATTCTAATTTTAAGCCTCTAATGATTATTGGATAAATGTAAACACATTTAAAAAACATGTATAATCATATGGTAGTTAGTTCAATTAATTATCACCAATACAATGGGTCGTAGTTAACTACCACTTAAAATCATATTATATTATTATTCTTCAGTATGACTCAGCTTTGTGTTCAACATAAGATTTCAAAGAAACCCGTTATTGCGTCTCAAGTATTCCATCTAACATAGAATTACCAATAAAATGACGTTAATATTTATTTCAAAAATATTAGAAAAGCTAAAATATATTATTCTTTATTTACATGGGATGTTACATCCTTCCCCCCTTTTTGAAAATTGGTCCTAGAAATTTTTATTCACATATCAAATAAGAAGGGTTTTTTTATCCCTCATAGCATTTTCAGATTCCTGCGTTGCCTCTTAAACCATATGGTTTTTCCACAAAATCATTACCTAATGAATTACCTTATTCTGCAACACTTGTTCTCTACAGTCAGGAGTCTGGACTAGTTGTTCCTTATAAGAGATATACCCATCCAACTGAACTGCCTCTGGGTTCAAAACATTAGATGTGTACAGAATATACATTCTCAACATTGAATCATGAAAAACATTGTGTATATGGGATAAACTTGGAGGTGAAGCCACATTGTACACAACTGACCCAACTTTCTCTAGGATTTCATAAGGTCCAATTAACCTCGAACTCAACATTCCCTTCTTACCAAAATGAATCTCACTTTTCCATGGAGAAACATTGAGTAAGACATGATCACTAACCTGAAATGAAAGATCCTTCCTCCGATTATCCGCATAACGTTTCTGCATGCTCTGAGCTGTTCACATGTTCATCTAAATCAACTGGTCTTTTTCAACCATCTCTTCTTCCAATTCTGGTCCCATCAGTTTTCTTTCACCTACTTCATCCCAAAAAGATGATGTTTGACACCACTTTCCATATATTTCTTAAAATGGAACCATCTTAATATTGGAAGGAAAACTTTTATTGTAATAAAATTCAACCGCAAAAATATAGTGGTCCCAACTTCCTTGAGAATCCAGTGAATAAGAATGTACCATATCCTCCATGTTTTGAATTGTTTGTTCTGACTTCCCATCGAATTGAGGATGAAAAGATTTACTAAAATTTAGTTCGTTACCCAAATACTTTTGAAGGCCTATCCAAAAGTTAGATGTAAACCTAGAATCATGATCAGATTCAATGGAGAGGGGAAATCCATGTAACCTGTCTATATCTTTAACATTCAACTAAGAATGTTGATCTAGAGACAATGTATCTAGAATAGGAAAGACATGAGCAGATTTAGTCAATCGATCAAAGATAACCGAGATTGCATTATCACCTCGAGATGTCTTTAGAAATACCATAATGAATTCCATGGATATATTTTTCCATTTCTACATTGGTACTAGTAAAGATTGAAGCATACATATCTACGACTACCGCTCTGTTCTAACCTGTTTACATATCAAACACTTCGCTATAAATTTGGCTATATCTCTCTTCATTCCATCCCACCAGTAATACTCCCTAAGATCTCTGTACATATTAGTACATCCAGGATGAACTAAAAATAAGGAACTATGATATTCACATAATAACTCAATCTTCAATTGTGAATCACAAGGCTAACATAATCTCTTTCAAAATCTCAATGAAAAATCATTATCAATGTTCAATTCGGGCAACCTAACCTTCAGAACAAACTCTACATTTTTCTGTAACTGACTTTCATCCTTCTGCACTTTCTTAAATCTGTCTGATAGATATGCTATCACTAACACCTGAAAAAAAACATAAGATTTTACTACAACAACAACTTATATGCCAATGTTCATCAAATTGTTAAACAAAGGATCATGTTTCAAATGTAACATGGTTTATGTAGCATTGTTTTTCTGACTCAAAACATCAAACACTTTAATTTATTTTCCCGAATGGTAATGGATTGTGAAATATTAATCTGTGATTAATTCCAACCCTCTACTTTGTCTTATATCTGATTATTTCTAAGGGGATGTATACTTCAAACTTTTGTCGTTTGTATATATTTCAAATTTTACTCTATACAAAAGATACTTCCAAATTTTTAAATCAAAAACAACAACCTCTAATTCCAAATCACATGTAGGGTAATTTAACCCATGAGGTTTCAACCGACATGAAGCATAAGAAATTACCTGAGCATTTTTCATAAGGACACATCCAAGTCCTTTTAACAATTCATCACTATAGATAACAAACTCACCATTTCTGGATGGTACTGCCAAAACTGGAGCATTGACTAGTATTCTTTTCAATTACTGAAATCAATCATCACATTCTTTGGTCCATATGATCTTAACACCTATTCGAGTAAACTTAGTTATTGGGCTAAATAGCCATGAAAATGTTTCAAAAAACCTCTAGTAAAAATGAGCCAAACCACAAAATATACGAATCTCAGTTATATTTGTGGGTCTGGGCCATTCTTCAATGACTTTTGTTTTAGAATAATCAATAGTTATTCCAATTTTTTAAACAATGTGACCAAGTAAAGGAAATAGTTGTAACGAAAAATCACTCTTGTTGAGTTTCCGAAATAGTTTATTTTCTTTTATCTTTTGCAAGAAAATCCTTAAATGACATTCATGATCCTATTTACTTTTATAATTAACCAAAATATCATCAATTAATACTACCAAAATTTATGTCCTTAGTAAACTGATCCATCACTGTAGAAAACAGTTAAATTCTGATTCTGACCAACTCAGGATGCCAATTTTGTAAGGCCATTTCCCTTTGTATGCCTTCCCTGCACAACTTCCCAGTTTCCTCTACGAAAAACCGTTATGAACACAAAAATATATTACGTGAAGCAACGTGGTAATTTGTAAATTCTATATAATTTCAATCATAGCATAAACTAAAAATAATTTATAGATATTAATTTAACAATATCTTATCTTACAGAGTTGTCTAAACTGACCATAGATACCAAATATAAGGACACTACTATAAAAAATTTCATAATATAAAATTAAATAGATAATTCACATTAAGGATTTTTTCAGGTTTATATTATTAAGGAATTAGTCCATAATTATTCCATTACATCTCAAAAATCACAAAGTAGACACTTTTACAAAGTTTCAATTTTTTTTATAAAATAAAAACTCTAGAAAAAAAGATCTATATCTAGTTATATGTTCTAGACAGCATGAATTTTACTTGGTTCCATCCTTGAACCTATTCATCTTTAAGTCACATGAAAAACATTTCAAAACTATGGATGAGAAAAAAAATATCTTTACAGGTTATAAAATAATGAATGAAAAAATTATTCCATCAAAACATAATTGTTTTAACATACCTCATGAAATCATAAGATTTACGAATAACACAGAGTAATCACAAATCATAAAGGTAACTTGTGGAATCAATATCAAACATAATTTGTAGCTATCACAACAATATAGGGAGTTAAATTTGGAATACCCATCACAGTATATTCCATAAATATCTTATGATTGATATTCACATTTACCTCTGTCACATTACCTAATGCATTAGAGAGCTATATCAGGCTCACCCGCCAATGGTTTATCATGGAACCACCTGTATATGTAAAAAATTCCCAAGAAACATAACATAATCATAACACATAATACGAACATAAAAGAAAGATAACACTTCCACATTTCAATCACAATATATTATTTAAATATATTGACATAATAACTCCCTTATCAAAACCATTCTCAATACAAAAATATGTAAAAAAGATAAAATGGTGTTTGTTTTCCTTTTAAAAATATTATGGCTTGTTGTTGAAGACAAATATCAAATATTGCTTGAGTTAAAGGAATAGGTCATTTTCACCACTTACATTAAAAGAGACATTCTTTTTTCATTTTGTAAAACGCCTCGTAGAAACATATTCC
The DNA here is from genome assembly GCA_963277665.1 of Viscum album. Lineage (NCBI taxonomy): Eukaryota > Viridiplantae > Streptophyta > Magnoliopsida > Santalales > Viscaceae > Viscum > Viscum album. The sequence goes on along the minus strand of OY728155.1, from coordinate 86,476,886 downwards.
TTTTGAATGAAATGAAAATTAAAATGTGCTTATACATTATATAAATTAATGTTGTGTATAAAACAAATATGCCTCAATGAAAGGAGATTGGGTTACGAAGTTCCCTTACCTCCTATCTGACATGACCAGTTCGTTCATTAATCTCATGAATAATAAACTTCAGTTAATTTCTACATGTTTTATAACTTCATTAAAGTAAACTATTCATTTTATATCACTTATTACCATCTTATAAACATTATGTAATCATTTAATATAATAACGGTTATTTCGTCGATATTCGGTACATGTGTCCAAAATGAACTTCTTAACATTACAAGTTGTTCAAGTGGTCAAAAGTCCATTATATCAAAAATTATATTCATTATTTAGATATCATATATATCATAAAGATACAGTATATATATATGTATCTATAATTGTACATAACATTTGGAGATAAGAAATGAAATTCACCATTCTTAGAGATGGTAAGTTGTACATACACATGAACACTACATTCATTTAAATTTCGTATTTTAATGGAATGAAAAATTAATGATACATTGGGTATTATAATACTATTATAATATCATATATTATTTAAATAATTCCATCCTTTATACGATCCACATATTTCATGAATGAGTCATATCACTTTGAGGGGCTGTAGTCTGCACTTTCTCAAATGAAATTATCATATTTACCCACTATGTATACCATAATGGTATTCTATAAATGAAAAATAAATAATCATAGAGACAATTTTAAAATAATATATATCACTTATAAATATATTTTCTTCATAATGGCCACCATAAAAGATGGTAGGAGAAAATTGATCAATCATCATTTCATGAGGAAGTAGTTTGCTGTCCACAAAAATTGTATGTTCTTTACCCATTAGATGGAGGTGTGTGTAAGTTTAGTTTGAATCATTCTCCTAAAAAACCTAATATATTGATGATACTGGTGTTTTTATAAAATAAATAAATAAAAAATAATTTAGTGGGTTGTAGAAGTAAAATAAATCAAAAGAACTTAAGAGACGATCTTTCCTTTAAAATTGGTATCTCTCGTTGGGTTGAACCAAAAGGTTTACATGAAGTGCCTTCTAGATATGTTAAGTCTTCTATGAGTAATAATGGGATGTAAGGATCTCAATAGGGAAGTTTTTTGATGAGCCAAGGGGCTTGAGAAGTGTGTGGAATTGGTTAGAAGTGAGGGCTTTTTATAAGGGGAAGATGAGCTCTTTACGAAAGTGTGAAAATATTACTATATTAAATAATTATTTTCTGTTTATAATTGTCAAAAACTAATTAAAGTGGAATATAATATTACGCATGTTCTAAATAAAATCATCAAATAATAATTGTACAGATTATTTATTTTTTTAATCTTTATAATCTTATTTATTTAAATCATTCAATAATGAGGTAAACACCACATCATAATTCTGTCATGATTAATTTTAATTATTTGATGTCTAAAAATTATAAAACAATTACCATCATGTAGGAAATATTTTTATATTTCTAATGAAAAATTATAGTATAATAGATAACTCATATTACCCCATGTAAAATGTGATTTACTAAAAGATATATGTTTATGTCATTTTTGTCTTTACTTTAAAAAATTAAAAATAAAGGGTCATTATCACTCTTAAGTTGTTTCATGGGGTCTCAAAATCATCCTAATGAAGCCCGTGGTCAGAAACATATCATCCAATAGGATTAGGATACATGTTAGGGTAATTTTATATTATTATAATATTATATTTACCTTCAATTATCTTATTTACCTTTAATAACCGTAAATAAAAGTCAAAAGTAACTTTTTACCAAAAATAATTTTCATCTTATTGAACCAAATTTTACAAAATAATAACAACCATGTTTGTTGGATTCTCTAATTTCAATTCACAAAAGAGATAAAATTTCATTTAAATGAGAAAGTCGAATTTTTAACTACTACTCTTTGTTTTCACTATTCATAAAAAATGGATGGTTTTCATAAAAATACCAAAAAATAAGCCTAAGATATATTTGAAATCCTAAATTCAAAAATGATGTCAATTTTACCAAATTAAAATCATATAAGTATCATTAATTAATTTAAATTTAATTCCCATTGTCAAAACAAAAAGGGTGTTTTTATCATATAATAACTATCAAAATACTGACACTTTTTTATGTCCAATTTCAAATTGAAAATTCTTTTAATTATTAACATTGGATTATATAGTAAAAATATAATCTAATTAAATCTTAAAAAAAATAAAAAATAATGTAACCAAATAAATAAATTAGATTAAAAGGCAGTTTTGCATTAAAATAATGTATTTTTCACTATTCATTACAAATTGAATTTTATCAGATAAATACAAAAATTTTACCCAATGTAAATTTTGATGTACCAAATCTAATGAAGAATTAATTTTTCCAGATAGAAAACATAAAAGTGACCAAAACATGATTTAAATAGGGTTCGTCATCAAAAGGCGGTAAATCGATCTTTTAAATAATATTAGAGTATTTATGCTTAATATTAGATTCATTTCAATTTTAAGACTCTATAATTTATTGGATAAATTTAACTACATTTAACAAACATGTATAATCATTTTTTAGTTATTTTTATTCATTCCCACCAATACAACAGCTATGCATTAACTACCATTTGAAATAATAATATATTATTATTTTTTTGTATGACTCAGCATTGTGTGTAACATATGATCTCAAAGAAACCTATTGTTGTGTATCGAGTAAGCCATTAGACCTGGAATCCCCTTTATAATAATGTTAATTTTTAATTCACAAATATTAATAAAAGTAAAAAATGCATTATTCATTATATAATTAGGATGTTACATTGGGTCACTATCCTCTACGCACAACCTGATCCGATACCCCATCCTGAACTACTTGAAATTTGATTCCCTGCCACAAGGGTACATAGGAGGTCTCTTCAAGGCTCAAGGACAACATTATTGTCACCCTCATGTTGAATCTGTTTCATTCCCCATTCACTTAACTTAACCAACCACCATCCACCTTGGATCTTTCCTGAGCCACCACATCCCAGCGAGACCATGCCAATCCACCTCTTCAAAGATTATAGAGGTAACATGGTAACTAACTACATGTTAGCCCCAACATCAATGTTCCCTCCTGTTTTCTATCCCAACCGATCAAATCTAGTCAGTGTTCCGATCAGTCTGATCCAACTCCACTTGAAGTTGATCCTGCGGCATAGCATGTGTTAAACATGGAAAGCTGAGGAAAACCATAGAGACATGCCTATGGAATTTAGTTCCCCAAATTTGAGGTGGGGTTCCTCAGAATTATGTGCCCTCGTGAAACCCTATAATAAGGGGAAGAAACCCAGATGTGCTAGTGTCCCAACGTCGAGACACGAAAATGATGTCCAACATGACTACTCCCTGGATCGAAGGTTTATCCCCACACTGGAACCCATGGAATATCCTGACAGAAGTAGTGTAATTAACTGGCGTCCACGAAGATATGGAACTGGAAAGAGATTCATGAACAATGCCTTAGTCTATAAGAGATACCTAGACTAGGTAACGAGTTCCTATGAGAAATCCACAGAAAAAAGAACTAACATCCCATCATCATGTTTCAATCAATGAGAAGACATCCATGAATAAGGAACATATTATGCCCTCTTTTGGAAAGTGGTAATGCAGGGTAATAGTCATCACATCCTCGTCATCCTCGATTAACCGATGCACGCACCCCCTCAAAAGTTTCGCAAACTAAAATGGTGAACCCGTTGTGAAATTATTCTCCTCAATGTGGATATTGAAGAATTTGAGACATCAGTGGATTAGTGTATCACCATATCCATTTATCACGCACTGGGTTTCACCAAGAAAATAGCGGTCTTGGTGTGAAACTCACCAGAATTTGGGGCAGTTAAAATGTTGGGAATCTCGGCCTGTGATGTTGTCAGCTAGGAGACCTCTTATGAGCCATGGAATATGGAATTTCACGGGGGAACTAGATATCTATTTTCTTTTTCTAGAACTAATTCTTTAATCTCCCTGCTTTCCTAGAACCAAAAATCTGCATCACGAATCTGATTTCCACCCTGCCACCGACATAGGGGTAGAGGTAATTTCAACGCAGCAGTGTCGCATGGCTCCCCTGTTTCTAGAACCATCTAAAAAAACATTTTCTAGGCACCCAGAACCCATATCCCCTTCTGAGTTTGTTCAACGAAGCATCGTAAACGACGTCGTATGCCGATATGATGAGGAGGGAATTATCCTGACGTGGGAGATATCCCACCAGGACATAGAGGTGCCTGCGCCTTGTCACTACTGTCACCCCCAAGGGTCGCACAGGGAGCCACTGCTCCCCACTCGAACATACAATTATTTCGAGAGCCTCTCCCTAGAACACATCTATGACTCCCTCCCCTACACTGACGAGTTAGGGGATGTCTGGGCCATCCCAGTCGGGATCCCAATTAAGGGGATCCCAAGGAGGGCTCCCACTGGGCCTCTCTAGTGGCGCCACCTGATCCCACAAGCTAAAGAGTAGGTATTCCATGTGCCTGCACCATTGGCCCTAGTCTAGGTGATGCGACATAGGTGTCCGACACAGGGGGGATAGGACTCCCACTAAGGGGCTTCAACATCGACATCGACTACTTTGGCTCGCACCACCGGCCGACATGTATCATCATCCCCTTGTGTATACTGAGTTGGGGAACTTGTATACCCAACCTGGATTGAGGCCCCAAATACCCCACGGGCAGGCTGGGTCGACTCTCTTGGTCGCTGGTGCTGGAAGTGCCCGCTGTGGGATGACCAACATCAACAAGGCCGAGTATTGAGGTCCTCCTTGTACCGCCAACATTGAGAACACAGGTCCACCCCGCCTCCAAGATTGGCATGGAGGTTCTCTGAATGGTACCTTCAGTCTGAATGGGGGACCTCCCCACGATGTTGATTCTCAGTACGGAAGCCTCTCTTGTGCTCATTACATCGGTTATGGAGTCATTCCTCTTCCCACAAACCACTGGTGTGGGGATGTTTCACATCCATTCAATCTCTAGCATGGGGGGGGGCATCCCATGCAATGACAATAGCTGGAGAAAGTCCTCCTTGCCTCATAAATTAGAGGGGTGAATTCTAGCTTCGCTTTACCAGCAACCTACACATATGTCCTACTAGTGTTCTGCTTGACCTGTATGAGGACCTTGCACACACCAACCCTGTTAGTGGAAACAAGCATGGAGGTCCTACACGTGCTTATATCGGCTCCTATGGAGGTCCTACCCACTCTGGAATTTCTTGTAGATATTCCCTCTTCACATCAGTCAGTGGGCATCGTGGTCCTCCCCATGTTCCCTTTGATATCTTTCTAGGTGCTCCTCCAACCCCGGCTCACACATGTGGGAATCCTCTCCGCCCGACACCAATACGGTCTAAGTTCATCCATGTGCCAAAAATCTACCCTATGATGAAAAACCATCCTAGGGGAGGATGGTGGGTCATCACCACATTTAAAATAATGTTGAGAAGACTCAGACTGATATAAATCAAGTCTTCTTATCAGATTCTGAGGCAGATTACATCCTGGTGAAGGAACCCTCCACAAGATCCTCTATGTCATGGGCCGGGGCACAAAAACGGCACATCAGCCTCATACTTTATGAATGTTTGGTCGATCGGATTCCCACCTCCCTCTTCATATATATCCAAGAGGATTTAAATTTGGAAACTCTACAGGTTACGGTTGGGAAATCACCACCAACATCACCAGAAGCACTCTGTACCTCGACTAGAGATCCCATAGAGCTATTTTGGGGACCAATAGCTAATGTGCACCAATGTGGTCCACCACCATAATCCATGGTCACTATGCTAGAAATTGTGGTCATTACCCAATATTACTGCTATTTGGTGCCTATGTCACTACTCTCTTCGGAGGATAGCCTGAGATGCGGTGGTTTTTTAGCACGGTCTCCATATCCTCCGTCGTCCAGCCAGCCATCTCACCAGTCTGCTTTGGTACCACTACTAGTTCCCCAATTGGATTCCATTGACGACTGGGGTAATAAAGGTCCAGACCTAGAATCTGAAGCAAGTACCTTGTGGGATATTATCATAGTGGACCATTTCCCAGATATGTTCTAGCCGGTTATAGCGCCAAATTTCAGGGTGCCAGAGGCACTCACCTAGGAGGAGGTTGGATGATTTTTCCAGACAATCGGGGTGACTCATTTCTATCTTCATCATCGATGAGTGGCCTACCCCAAGAGTAAGGGGCACTTAGAAGACATCATCCAACAATGTCGGTAGGTTGATTTGGCAGCAATCCCTTAGCCTAGCACCCAGAGTCACCGGGCCACCATAGAACCCTCCAATAATGATGCGTTCAGAGCTTTAAAGTGATCCAAAGGATAATGAAGGAGGATTCTCCCCAGAAGAAAAATCCATGGCTGGGGGTAGTACGCGCACTTCCATTTCAGTTCCATCCGACGCCAGCCCGACTTGTCAGGCGACATAGAGGATATGCCTCTAGGCTGGATCACAGTTAACATGGATGACCTTCTGGGGGTGGGAACGAGTTAGAGATTCTTGGAGAGGACATACCCACCAAAAGGGGTTTCATACCTCTTGGATCATTTGGGAAGGATTTCTCGCTATTAGAGAAATCTACTGGGCCATCTCGTTCCCACCGAGGCACTAATCCTTAGCCGCAATCCCAACAAGGGAAAGGAACACCTTAGAGCCGTCAAACCCTCTGACCAGTCTGTTACAGTGTAGAAGGAGGATGAAGTTCATGAAAAATCAATGTTGCATCAGCAACTTTCCAAAAACAAGAAGATGGTTGACGGACTCCTAGCTCTATGCACTGTAGAGCGATGGCCTGACTACGGTGATCATCGGCCAGTGCAATAGGGGTAGGAAAATGTACCCTTTGTGAACATCCCCAAGATGACCCTGACAATCCTACTCATGAAGTCAGGGTTAAGGCTAGAACATACAACAATATTTTGTGGTATGTCCCACAAAATCCTCCTGAATGGCGTGAGAATCCTCAAGCCCCAGCTCATGTTCTCCCAGATTCTCTACAGGTTGTTCCACCAGCCACTCCATAAAACATTGTGTCTGTTTGTCAAGTTGAAGAACCTACCAATGCACTACTGTTCAGTGATCCCCATCAAGATAGGGACACCCACCCCGATGATCTAATGGTCGCACTCATTTCCCGCCTCGAGGCGTTGGAGACACAACAAGTGGAAATTTTTCATGATCAAAGTCCTTATCTAGTGTGGGTGAATGATATTCCAGCACTCTAGGGTTTTTGTGGATCCCACTTTCCCCATTCAATAGGACAGGGGACCCGCCGCAGCATCTGGAACACATTATCTCAATGTGTGGACATATTTTGGGAACCCCGTCGCATCAGGAAGCCACCAAACTCCAATGTTTTGAACATACATTGGAAGGGCCTATGTTTTTTTGGTACATCCATCTCCCCAACGAGAAAATTTCCAGTTGGGAAGACCTTCGTATGGAATTTATATACTAGTTTACTTCCACCACTCGGAAGACGTGTATCACAGACCTATTCAAGTGAAATAAGAGGCCTTATGAGCGTGTTGGGGACTTTTTCGCCTAGTGAAAAGGGCTCATATACTCCCTCGACATGCTACTGACTCTGGAAAAATTGATGACGATGTGCGTAGGGAATGTAAAGATGGAACGGGTCCCCTCTTTGGTCACCTAGAACTACCCTGGGGGATTTCAAGACTTCCTTGATAAGGCCCAACACCTAGAGTAAGACTTACAGTAGGCTAAGAAATAATGTTTATTGCCTCCTACAATCCCTACGAGGAGGGATTCTAGAGTCGATCCTACTGCGGTGGCCCAAATAGAGGCTCACAGAAAACTAGAATTATTACATGTAGAGTAGCCACCATAGCCCTACAGTGGCCCTCCACCTCAAGCGCAACTTCCGACCCAGCATCACCCACCTCAGAATCTGTAGGTTCCCCCATGAAATGTTCCACCACTGCCTGGGTGAGATAACCAGGATTAAAATCCTTGACGGGCTCCTCCAGGCCCTCGCCAGGATCAAGTTTTAAGGGCCCCCTTCTCAGACATGATGAACTGAACCTACACGTTCAACAAGGTCAAATTCCTGGGTTACTTCTATAGTGCATTGGAGCAGGGGATTTTATGTTTTCTTGATTGTAAGAGGCCAGAAGAAGAAAACCTCACTAATCACCATAATTACTTCCCCTATCACCAGATCCTAGGAAAAACTATCATGTAGTGCTTTGTGTTCACTGACTGGCTTCAAGACCATGTGGAGGATAACATATTTTGGTTAGGCCCAGCTCCGGAACATGTGGCATATATCTTCAAGAGGCGAGACAAAAACAGTGAAAATGAAGGAGAATGGGATCATGTTTCTAACTGTGGGTCCCATAAGTATGATGGATGGATGGCTCATAAAACAGTCGCATGTGACCATGTTGTGATCCATGCATGCCTAAATCAGCCAGATATTTCAAAATCCCTAGCTACTACTTCTCCACTATCTTATCATCTGTCCTCTTCCAATAAGAGCAAGCACCAACGATGTAATGGAAAACAAGGACCCCCTCCAATTCCATTATCATCTAGTACTCTTTCTGACTACATGCCTCCGGAGATTGAGAATTTTCCCAGAATACAGCTAGTATTGGATGGCACTTTGAGTGACGGTCAAGGATATGCCGTTGTTAATAACGTAGAGCTTGTAAACTTCTACATTATTCCTAATGATGAGGAGCGCTAGGAGGATCCTATCAATGTCCCATTCATCGTCAATGATGGTTGATCCATGGCTAAATGGGTTGTCAGAGTACCTAGGTCTGCAATTCTATCTAGGTTGAGCATGCTACCGAAACCAGACAGCATGCCCAGCGTAGAGCTCGGCATGTGCATCCTTCTAATCTAGTTACATCAGGCCCGCCTTCACCTCCATTCATTTTGTTGGGTCAGGTAGAGCCACCTCGACCATACTGTGACCATCCAATCCCTACTATAGGCCGGTCTCAGTTATTTGGCCTTCATCAGGTTTTCACTCCACATACATCGACTAGTGATCCAAGGGATATTCCTTATACCAATCAGTCATCGGTCTAGTCAGCAGGGCCCACCATTCATTTTGTCATAGAGAGACCACCTGTATGAATAATTTCACTCCTAGAACGAAATTATGATGTCCTAAAGAATCTGTCCAGGATTACAACAACTCTCTCTATCCTTGAGTCTCTTCTCCTATTGTCAGACATGTGTGAGGCCCTTTCTGAGTCTTTAAGTAACCCCCTCCAGTTTGAGATGGAAGTAGCAGCGGCAAAAGCCTTTCATGCTAAGGCAGTCAGAAATGCTGAATGATAGGCCATCATCTCTTTCTCTGGAGAAGATAAAGGATCTCCCATATAGGCATATTTTCCTAGTGTACATCACCATCCAGTTAAAAGGCATGGAGGTTCGCCACTGTCTCATCGACACGTGATCTAGGATTAACCTAATCCCAACTCAGACACTGTGAAAACTAGGATTTTCCAAGGATGATCAAAGTCCCTCTAACCTATGAATCCATGTTTTTGACCAGACGGAATAGACACTGATCAGAAATATCTACTGGAAGACCTAGTTTAGTGGTCTAGATGCTAGCACCGAATTTATGGTTGTCTCCCAAGACACCACCTACAATGAATTGATGGGAAGTCCATGGCTCCACCTGCATGGAAGATTCCCTTCATCATATCACCAGTGCCTCAAGTACTACCTTAATGGTCGAGTGGGAATACTCCAAGTTGACACGTCTCCCTTTGCCTCTTGTGAAGCCCAATATCCAGATGTAGACTATTACAAGATCATGGACAAGAAGATTCAGACTAACACAGTCGAGCATACAACGGTTGCGACAGATCCTTGGAAAGATCTAGATGATGCCTATGTATTTCCAAATCACCTATTGGAGGATAACACCCAAGACATGGGAAAATACATAGTTTTTTCTGGGAAAAGGGGGGAACACATTCCCAAGTCTATATGACGTCGAATGATTACCTTTTACTCCTATACAAATCAGGCTCAGGTGAAGATGGAGCCTCTAAATCCCATAGGGTATTAGGATGTCTGCCTCACGGCAACGACAATACGGAATAATTTCTTGTCCCTATGAGTTGGGATAAATTGAGTCAAGCCGACGTGCCACTATTTCTTTCATATAATCAAGAATATCCCCTTCGCCCGAAGGCCAGATGGGATCAGAAAAAAATCCTTCATCATTATGGTTGTAGCCGCAGAAGAGTCCCTCGATGCATTGTCCACTACCGATCAGGCTGGTACTAGCCTCCCATCGAGAGATGCCAACTCAAAGAACCCCACCCCCCGCCAAGGATCCCTCCTACATAAGAGAAGAAGAGGATTTAGAGGATGTTCCCCTTTCCTTTGAAGAGGTTTTCTATGCCATGGTTGATGAATTGGTATAGCTGAACCTCAGTAGTCAAGAAGACCTATAACCCACATAGATTAGTAACGTTATGCCCCTTGAGGATAAATGTTTCTACATAGACTTCCTCAGGATGTTCTATGATTTATTCTCCTAATGTTATGATGATATGACAGTACTAGATCCTCAGGTAGCCATCCACTGTCTCTGTCTCCCGCCGAATCACCGCGGGATCAAGTAGCCTCCCAGAAATATGCGCCCTTCTCACGGTGATAGGGTTGAGGTGGAATATAATAATCTCATCAGAAAAAAATTCATTAAGGTGGTCTAGTACCCCAAATTTATAGCCAAAAATGTACCAGTCTACAAGAATAATGGAAAGATCAGAGTCTGTATTGACTTCCGAGATCTCTACCGTCTCTTTCTGAAGGATGATTTTCCCTCATTGTGACAGATTTTTTGATCGACTCTACCACTGGGTTATAAGCCCTATTCATCATGGATGGATACTCTGGGTATAACCATATCTGAATGGCCCCTGAGGATGAGGAGTCTATAGCCTTTAGGGCACAAAAAGTTACGTTTTTTCTACCAATTCATGCCCTTCGGTTTACAGAATGCAGGTGCCACCTATCAACAGGCTATGCATCAGATATTCAAACTGATCCTCAGAATGTAGGTGGAATGATACGTGGATGATTTGGTGGTGAAATATCGCCAACGTCAGGACCAACTCAAAGACATTGAGAATGTGTTCAGCTTCCTCCGTTCCCGCCTCCTGTTGATGAATCCATTGAAGTGCGCCTTCGGGGTCAGCTCTGGAAATTTTCTCAGCTTGTTTGTCAGATACATGGACATAGAAATCAACCTAGAAAAGATCAATTCCATTAGTCATATGTCTCACCCATGAAACATTCAGGAGCTTCAGGGATTCCAAGGACACTTATCCTACATACGCTGGTTTATTAAAAATTTCTAGGGCAAGTGTATCCATTTTATCAGCTCATAAAGAAAGTAATTGTCTATGAGTAGGACAAGGAAGGACAGACTTATTTTGAGGAAATCAAGTAGTATCTACACCATCCCCCATTATTAATCCCACCCATCACTAGAAGTCCATTTTTCCTTTATGTGACCACCTTATAATGGTCTCTCGGTGTCCTTCTTGCCCAGATGAAAAATGAGGGGATGGAGGATTTCCTCTGCTACCTCAGTTGCATGCTCCTCGTTATAGAGACTAGATACTCCCCTATAAAAAATTGATGCTTTTCTCTAGTATTAACAGTATAGAAATTGAAACATTACTTGAAGTAAGACGAAATACAAATGTTGTCCTGAGTAGATCCAATAATATTCATCCTGAACTACCCTATGTTGAGTGGCTTTCTAGACTAGGGGTATGTAATTCTCCAGTAGTTCGACATTAGGTTTTTCCCTCAGAAGGCTATTAAGGGGAAAGCATTGGCAGACGTCCTTACTGCCCATCCAGCTCTTGGGAACCAGTCCCTAGACAGTTATTTTCCAGATGAGTCAATCCTATCGGTAGACCAATCCATCCCATGTTAGAAAATTATCTTCGATGGTGCTTCCAGGGGCCCCATCAATAGAAGGCTCAGTGACCCCCGGATCAATAGAGTAGTCCTCGGAATTTTCTTCATTACCCCATCACATTCCATTCTAACATACTCATTCCTATTATCATAAGGCTACACCAATAATGTGGCCGAGTATTAGTCTCTCATTACTGGCCTCGAGCTGGCCCCCGTGATTGATGTTCCCCACTTTCATGTGATAAGGGATTCCAAACTATTCATCAGGCAGAAAAACAGTGAGTATGTCATTAGAAATCTAGAACTCGTACCATTTTTTGGAATGAAATATTTGGATAATGGTCTTGTTACCATATCGATCAGTGGTTACTCATGTCCATCAATCACAGAATAGTGGAGCAGATTCCTTAGCCAGCCTAGCTGCATCACTTGTAGAGTCAAAACAGAATGATCTGATTATCTAAGTGGAACACCAAATATTCATTGCTCACATCACTTCAGATGACGATGACATCCCATTGGTAAGCCACCTTACTATCAGCACATCATGGTCTGAACCATCAAGTCCGCTAGATACAGTGGTTGAAGTGAATCTTGACTGGAGAACCTGTTTTTTCTAGTATCTCCAAAATGGTTATCACATGGGAGATCAGGACAGGAAGGAGCGAATCTAACGCCACGCATTATAGTTTACCCTCAAGGATGCTCATATTCATTAGTTGATCCTCTAAAAGTTATGGTTTGATGGGGTTCTATTTCATTGCATTCAATGAGTCATGATTTCCCATTACATGCAAGAGGTTCATGCTAGTTTTTACAGGGCTCATCAGATATGGCCGAAACTATCTCACCAGATCCAGAGAGTGGGGTAATTTTGTCCCTCCATGATCCATTACTTCATAGAGTTCACCAAGAGGTGCCATGAATTTACAATCCATGATAACATCATGCTTCGTCCGCCAGAGCCTCTCCACTCCACAAACTACTTTTGGCCATTTGTGGTATGGGGAAATGATATTGTGGGACCATATCCCTTGATGATACCTCGCCCGTGAAAATTGATCCTGACTGCTATAGATTTCTTCTCCCAGTGGGAAGAGGCAGTTCCACTCAAGGAGTTCAGTACCCATTCCATCGTTGACTTTGTGAGATCCATCATCATCTACTGATTTGGAGTCCCTCATGCCACCCTCACCGATAACGACACAAAAATACGAGCAGTTGAGCTGATGAAATTGTATGATTATTATAACATCCTTTCTAACCATACCTCCTATTAACATGCCCAAGAAAATGGATAGATCGAGGCGTTCAACAAAATGCTCTCTAGAATTTTTCAGAAAATAGCTGGTCATAATAAGAAGAGTTGGTTGGACAAGCTCCCTAATTCTCTATGGGCTTACCGGATGAAGAATCTTAATTCCTCCTATGTGACGAAATATTACTTAATATATGGGAGGAAGGTCGTCCTGCCCATCGTGATTAAATTTCCCTCATTGCGCACAAATGTCTATAATCAGCAAGTGATAGATAAAGTAGCTAAAATCCACCTAGATGAGTTGGAAGTGCTCGACCAGAATAGGCTTCGTGCCCTGCACAATCTAGAAAGTCCTCAAAACAATATAGCTAGATCTTTCAACAAGAATTTTCTCCTATTCTCCTTAATTCAAGGCTACTTGGTTTTGGTTGTGAGAACACCAATGATACCTGGGAGGAAAACACCCATGTTGGATCCCAAATGGGAAGAACCTTACATTGTTCACAAGGTTTACTCAAATGGCACAAACTCCCTGGTTACCATAGATGGTGAGCATATAACTCCTCCCACCAATGCCAAGTTAGTCAATAAATAGTTTTTAGGTGTCTTATAGTCCAGCATGACCTCAAACTCTATGGTCCTTCATGACCTCAAATAGTATTATGGTCCTGCACGACCGTAGACTACATTTCGGTCCTACATGACCTTAAACTCTCTAATCCTACATGATCTTAAACTATGAAATGTCAAGGATGACATTAAACTATGTGTCATCTAGCAAGATGTTAATCTGCATCTCACGAACGATGTATGGCTTAATTCATATCCTCATGGGAGATATAGGAATGCTCAAATGCCTCTTCCTGAGTCTAGCCCCGCCCTCTTCTTGTTTGGCTACCCGTTCTGGGTTTAGTTCCCTCAAAGGATCTCATGTGACACAACCTAATCCTATTTGGCCCCACTCATTGAAAGATTGTGAAGGTCACACCATGTGCCCCTCCCCTTCTACTAGTCCTCCCACGTCCTTACTACATGACTTTAAACTGGTTGGCCTTTTCAGAACTACGTATGGCTCGATTACCATCCTCATGAGACACGTAGGATGGCCTGGGCATTTTTTCCACAGACCAAGCCCCAAACTATGAGATCTCCCCGTGAGTCTCATCCCGCACATGCATATTGATGCTTTACTCAACCCCTCCATTGTGGGTTTTCATAATCTTTCAATTCTAAATGGGCCCCTGAATGGCATGCATACTCGGCCAATGGGATCTCCTACCATTACAGGACAATGCCCAAGAGGAACTCAAATGACAAGTTGATATTAGTCATGCATTGCGAATAACGTCAGTGTTCAATGCTCATTTTTTCCCATTTCAGGTCACATGATATGGTTGTTTTTTTATATCTAGTCAAAAACCATCATTTTTCATTATCACCAGCACCATATCTGCCAAACATTGAGTGTATTGGTTCATTCTACCCTGTCGTCTCTCCAAACCTCGGTCTACGTCGAGAAGGAGTGTGATTCCAGCTGGTGGTCCCTTATGTGATGGGGATAGACTATTCCTACCACTTGGTTCCCTTACTGATCATTGATCCTATGGGTATCGGAGCTATGATAAGGAAATACCTGCATGAGTGGCCATATGGAAACAGGTGGCCAAGACACCCAACCTCAGGTCCCTCGGCCTTTTCACCTCCTGGACCATGTTCTCATTTAGGATTGTGTGGTGTGGTATGGACTCATGTCCTCATACATTTCATGCTCTTTTTCCATGCCACACATACACTCTTGAGACATTAGTCCTTCATTTATCATCCTTTATATGAGTGTCGGCTCTGCCATTCTTCGCAAGCCCCATCATCTGCGTTTTCATCATCTTCTAAGTCCAAATAGACCCCTAAATGGCTTGGATGCTCTGCCTAAGGGCTCTTCTATCATTGCAAGAAAATGTCCTAATGGATTTCTAGAAACAAATTGATACAAGTATCATGTTGATAATGTATTCAGCATTCTATGATCAATTAATCCCCCTCAAACTCTAGTCACACAGGGGCAGATACTGTGTTGTAACATGTTCAATAGTTGTCCTCTATCATCATTGTCACTTTGAATTATTCCAATGGCATGATGATTCAACCTTTCCACTCAGTTTTTCCTTGAATATGAAATTAAACTAGGCATCTATGGTCCGAGATCTATGACCATGAACTAAAATCACCATTTTTTTCACTACAAGATGTTAAACTGCATGCTTGCTGTTACATTCTGCTTTGGCCCAGCCTCTGGTCCCTTGGACTTCTCGGGCCCCAGACCCAAGTTATCACTTTGAATTTTACAGGGTGTTATGGTATAATGTCCAAATTCACATTGGCTTACTCTTCATGACATACACATCCCTTATTGGGGTATCTCTCCCTTGTTTTCATTCTTATGGCATGATGATAAACTACACATAATCCACCGCCGGAACTACCTGTGTATTGAATCCCATCCTTATGGGATACATAGGACTGACTGAACAACTAGTCTTTCATTCCAGCCTCATCTCTTAAAACCCCCTATCATCTTGGCCCCATGGCCTACTTCCTTCTAGGAGAGGGGTATATAGTGTGTTATGGGATTATGTCTACATTCGTGTCGGGTTTGTAACAATCATGCCACATACCTCTCTCTCCAGAGCACCCTTCACTCAATTTCCCTACACTCATCTCTTTGAGTCTGATTCTCTTAAGTCAGGTCCCTTGACCCTCTCCGATGATTCACAAATGTGCCCAAGATTACTCTCATTTAGAGCCTAGTCTATCAGATTTTTAACAAGACATGCTTCCACCCATTTTTCATTCTTCATGTTCCCCTTCATTTGGGATTCGATTATCTTTCACATCCGAAGGGACCCCACAAGGAATGGATTCTCATCTTATAGGCTCTCCTACCATTACGGTCCAACTTCCACGAGGGTTTCATAAAAAAATTGATACAAGTCCCTCTTTACGAATACAGTCAGCGGTTCACACTCATTTGTTGTTCACATTTCAGGTCACACGATGTGGATGCAGTGTTTTGAACACTGTAAATAGTCATCCTTCATCGTCTCACAAACCCCATCAAGAATTAAATGTTTGTTACAAGATTCATATCATTTTCCCACCCCATCATGTTCAAGTAAAATTTCCACCATCTCAGTACTATCCCTCAGTGCATATTTTCACGATAGGAGTACAATGTAGCGGAAAGGTATCATTCGAGGCTCTGCACTGACTTCCCCCTTCTCGTGTTTTCCATGTGTTTCAAGGAAAATATCCTCCCTTAATTCCCACAATGAGTTTGAAACATGTGGGCTTAAGGATTGGATCGAGGATTGCGCCTACATGGAAGTGTTCCAATTCTCCATGGTCTGAGCTCTAAGACCTTAAACTAAGATAACTTTATATGTCTCCTCTTTCAGAGCTATGAATAGATTTATTCCTATCCTCATGTGGTATGTAGGAATTCTAGGACATCTCGTATTAGTGTCCATCTCAACTAAGATCGTGTCTCTCCTACCCAGTATTCTATAACCTTTTCTGGCCCCTTGGCGCAAGGTTTCATTCTCAGAATCACATGTGGTGTGATGTGGGTCTCGTCCCCATTCACGTAGGGTATTCTTAATCATGCCCTGAAAATTCTCACATGAACCTCATATCTCATGTATATGTCTAAGACATTTGATATTAAATTATGATTCCTAGTTTTTCATGACATTAAACTGTTAAGTCACGTGACCCTAAACTGTGACATTATCGCCTTGGCCGCACGACGAAAAAATGGCACTGCATCGTGATTTCCTCATTTGTGGGATATCATGTTTGGTATCAGTCATAAAATATACCATTTTTCAATGCCAGCATACCTCTTGATTCTTGTGGCGATGCATATAATTTCTATCCTAGGTACACTACTTCACAAAAAGAAAAAAAACATACATGCATTTCTCCTAAAGGGCAAACAAGATCTATCAACTTTCACTTCTTGAGGTATGAGGTATAGAAACACATGACCTTATCTTCCCTGGCACTGGTACCTTACCGTTCCACCTCAAGAAACACATGGTGATCTGGACTTCAGGTCCTCATTCACATCGGTTTATAATTACCTCACCATGTGTCTCTTGCATTCCCTACAACCCCTGGTCCAAGCTCTACGACCATAATCTAAGATCACTTTGCGTCCTTTTCGCAATATGGTAAGTTTCACAACATCTTTCAGAACTATGTATGGCCTGATTCCCATCCTCTTGGGATAAATAAGAACACCCATTTAGCTTTCCTAGGGTCTAGCCCTTGGTATCAATAGTCATGTTCCTTTTATTTTTTATCCCCTTGGCTCGAACTCTTTCGGGGATCCCTGTAACAGCCGCTCTACCCTAATCAAGTTGGGGATGACCCACAACAATGATGGGTTGCGTCATATTCCTCATCAGAGAGGTCATTTAATGAAGGAGGAATTCCTCCTGATCAAATCAATACGTCCATATAATGGGTTTCCACCATGGTGGTGTGATTTAAAGATTGTCAGACTCCTGTCGAACAACCCATCACTCCATGCTACACGCTTTGTGTGCCCTTTATTTGTACTCTCATTCATCTTTCACATCTAAAAATAGCTCCCTAACTATATGGATGTTCAGCCTATGACTCGCCTACAGTCCTAGGTTAACATTTCGAAAGACTAATGGATGAAATTTTGAGTCAGGCCCTATGTTTCAATCATGGTTAGCGGTCAGCCCTCATTTGATATCCATATTTAAGGATAACGCTATATGGATATTGTGTTCTGAACACAACCAATATTTGTTCCTAATTATCAGGTATCCCCCCTTTCTTTTTGGAAGCCTGGAAGGATTTTCTCTACCTCGAGTGTCCAAAGTATGATTTCCACTCCCAAATTCAAATGGTTTACAGTGCAATAATCCCTTGTTTATCACATAGTTCATGACCCACGTGAGCTTAGGGATGGATCGCTATTTATTTCAGTATTATGGACGAAGTGAATTAAAATAAACAGCCAAATAGTTTGTCCATGAACACAATAACGAGCTGTAATAATAATGAAGGATAAATTTAGGGTGTCAGCCAAAACGTGGCCCTTAAGGATCAACATTTCAGATGGACGGTTCCAATGCTGCCACCTTTGGACTTGTGGCTGCCAGCATCGCTTCCCGTCCCATGAGATCCATCTCTTCAATAGTAGGGATGGGCCGTAACTTATTATCCTTGGCCTGTGCCTATGATTGTTCAATCTTGTACTCAATCATTTTGCGATTTGCATGCGCAATCTGCTCCTGAACAACCGCGAACTATCCCTTCAATCTCTCAATGAGATCTGATTGGTTTTCAATGAATGCCTCGCATTCCTTCATTGGTTCCTAATGGAGTTAGACCTCATGATCTGCCTCTAGGAAGGCCTAAGTATTCTATGAATCATCCTGGAACTCGGCAACGTCTGAAAGTTGGATATACTCCAGTATCATCTCCAACATGTAATCATGTGTCATTAAGTGATAATGGTGAGCATCTACCCATTCAGTGTAGATCAAGAATATCCAGGTGCGGAGTGACCCCATCTGGCTTTTCAATTCTGCCCGTGGCTAGCTGAGAAATCATATAATGCACTTCGACACTTTCTGCCATGTCATATGTCTCTCTTCAGCAGCATCAGAGTCAGAATAGTCAATTTCTTTGGGTTCTGGAGGCTTGTATTCAGTGAAATAAGAAAGGATTTCAGCGGTAGGGTCTTATTAGGGAACTCCACCATCAGCGACTTCACACCCGTTGAGCTGGAACTCCCCCCGGTGGAATTTCCCCTCCATCATTCTAATCTCCAACTCATCAAGTATTGGGAAAGGGACACCTAGAATGGTTTATTCTGTAAATGCAAATGTAGCTACTAGAAGGGCTCGTGAAGATGTCCCGGACTCAATGGTCTATCATGCATCAGTCCTTGCGATCACTGCATCAGGAATCCGTATCTTGATTAGCTAAATTCTCCATCAAAGATGACAGCCAATGAAAGGGGACTTACGGGAGCTACGTGCAGCGGTGTCCAATGTCTGTGTCATGGAAGAGCTGCCATTATGGTAGAGCCTTCGGCATGTGTCAATTCAATCACCAGCGTCAACTCCTATCAAACTATGGGAATTTCGGGGGACTCAGAGGTCTTCATACCCTCTCTTTCTTCAATCTCATTATAATCTAATTCGACCGTGATTTGTACCCCACCATGATGAGTCCCAAGGATAGGCTTATAAGAATTTCACATGTCCTACATAGGCATATATTCATTCCCTGTGGTGAAGGTTTCATTGGAACCCTCGCCCATGCGTTCCTAAACGGGACAGATATCAGTTAACAGATTGGGGTTGTAAAAAAATAAGGGTCGACGGTGATAAAAGTTAGGATTACCTCAAGTTGCTCACCCAGTTCTGCGTCCGAGCCTACAATCTCACCACACTCCTGAGATATTATCTGGAAAATAGAATCTTATAAAGGTTTTCATCGCCAAGACCATCCACCTAGTACTCCACTTCAACTTCTTCATCTCCACCTGCTTCCCCTTCTTCCTCCTCTACACTGTTATCCTTGAATGGAAACTTCTCTGGGTTATGCTCCTGGACAAGCATCGCATTCACTAGGAGATGTGGTTCTTCATACCACGCCCACTGGCATGCGTAGATATTTATGGCTGTCAGGTATGAACCCCGACAATTAATGTATACCCTATCCGTCATCTGGATGTGTTGTATGTATGGCAGACCGAGCTCGGTGCCTACCAACCTCTAACACAACTCTTCAATGGACATAGAATTTCAAAGCGTTCTGCAAGAATACCATAGTGAAGGAAATAAATCATCGACAAATGACTTTAGGAGGTACCTGAATTGCTTTCCTGGGAGTTCCATAGCTAGTCGACGAGGCCAGATCTGAGACCACCCTTCTCTGAACGGTGGAGGCACATTATCAGCATGCAATGCTCTTACCGATGAAGTACCGGCCTGTGCCATGCTAGCCACCTAGACCGTTATATTCCTAACATCTCCCATTGAACCTCGTCTACCTCTCAGATCTTTTGGCTCTACACTAGCCACCTTGATTTTCTGAATGTGTTTCAAAAGAATCATCTCAGGATACGTTTCCATCCAGTGTTCAACATACTTTGTTGACAGGCCCATAATGATGTCGGTGGTAGGAAGTGTGATTATTCCACCCAAGCCTAATTTCACGAACATAATCAACAGTTGGAAGAGAATACAAGGATCTCATTCATTATGAACCTCTATGTATACTCTATTCAGCATCCATTAAATTCACTCAAACTTCCTGGTGAACCTGGTTGGCATGTACAGTTTGTAAATGATTTTACCTTCATACCAAGAAACAAGTACACTGCCCCAGATACATTTCAACTACTCACTCTTCTCTAATGGCCCCCACAAATCATCTACCAATTGACTGACTAGGGTTCGGAATGGGTGGAAGTCGAAGTGGGAGTGGCTTCCAATCTTAAGCAAGATCCCCTCTTCTCTGAGCGTCGACGGAGGGGGGATTCTGGAAATTCTCAAGAGGGATGATCCCATACCATTCCCATGGGATAATGGAATTGAGAATTCATACACCCCACAGTGAGCTGCGACCCAGCCATGAAGAATCCGGAAAAGTCTATATATCCTCATGGGCATGCTTCCCCTCGGGATACGCCCAAGAATACTATACAGCTTTGCCAACACTATCACCCCCACATTGATCTTGTTATTCGTCATCATAACTATGTCCATCACAAGCATCCCCGAGAAGACCCCCATCCTCGTGTCCCTTACTAGAAATAGTCACCTTCTCAAGAACATGGAATAAAACGTGATACATTGCACATTTGAGTCTCAACTTTCATTAATGCCAATGCCCCACGATCGGTACACTCCTGTCTCCAAATCACTCCTGTATGATCCCGCTTTTCCCCTATGAGATGTGTAAGGACATTTCATCCATCATCCTTGCATCTTCACAGCCGGGTCCTGCATCAGGAAAAGTCTAAAAAACCCTGAATTGGATATTTCCTTCAAGACATATTTTATTTTCAGTTCCTCCTTATCCAGCTTCAGTAGGTGCCATGAAATCATTGTGGTGCGTGTCCTATCCCCCCAGACATTCCCTGTCGGGAGGAACTCGTCATACTCGTACCCCTTCAAGGGGATTCTGCCTATACAATGGACATCTCTCAGACTGATTACCACCTCCCCATGGTGGAGTTGGAAAGTGTTGGTATCATTCCACTAGTGACTTAACAGCTCTGCTACCGAGTCCTTATGTCGGTAGAAGTGGATTTGGTATGTCTAATCAGCATAAAAAAGCATGATATACCACAAATCCATCCCAAATTTCTCACATTTCTGACGTACCCAGTACTCCCATGTGTGCTAATTAGTAAAACTTCCCCCGATTCTGAAATCCAATTGCTGAAAACCCTTTGTCACATCAGTAATTATTCTTCTGAAAGTGCATGCATAGATGGTGGTCGATTCCTCAAGAACCATATAGTTTCCCACAATAATCATAGTCATCAGATTTTGGATATAGATGGCTATGTTCTGCGTTTTCCTAGAAGGATGGTCGTTGCTTGAAAATTGGATCAGTGGAGGACTGTCCTCGCGAGTCACCCACAACTGCGGTGTGTCCCTCTCGAAACCGGGCATTAGCACCTCCTCTAGAAGGCTGATGTTTCATAGCGGCATACTATCACCCAGGAAATAATCTTTTTGAGCTTGAGTAACAATTCCAAAAAGTATTTTCTTATCAGACACAACCCTCCTCACATAAAGATTTTGAGGGGTCGTGATCATCTGATACCTTCTCGAAGTAGTGGTGGCCTCCCTCTCGACATCAGTCTGTTGAGCGCACATTTTGTAAATCGTAAGTGGTTGGCACGAAATAATGAATTTAGCTGCGCAAAATATAAGGCGGTGCGCAAGAATGTCGATGTACATGAAAAATGTGGGATAGCGCACAAAACAAGGGGTGAGCTGTGGAAACATATGTGCGGATTGGGACCGTTTTCACGCATGAGAGAAAATGCTTGTCATGCAAAAAATTCAAAGTACTGGGCTATGCTGGGGAACTCAACCCACATATAGGTGCATACTCACCTTCCATGCACGCGAAACAGGTTTTCACTAGAAAATTATGGTTTTGCGCACACTGAATGAATGCTTCTCTTTTTTCGGTGTGCCCTCAGAATATGACCTTTGGGGTCCTCTTCAGCTCCAGTTTTGAGGGGGGAATTTATTGATGCCTAAATTCTGAGAAGTACAGCATCAGGATGATAATGAGCTAGCGAAGTAACCTATGAGGGGAAGAGAAGATTCTGACACTAGGAGGCTACTATGTGAAAAATTCAGAGGGTGCGTGAAAGCGGCTCTCTGATGTGAAAGATCATACAAGCCCAATACGACGTCAAGGGTACCCTTCCGCTGAAACCCCTCCAAAACCACCAAAGGCACCGACGTGCAAAATCGACTAGTTTCATAGAAGCGGTACTCTGACAAGAAAAAGTTTGTGCGCCCCATGTGACGTCAATGGGAACCTTCCACTTAGACCCCCAATGACCTCTAAAAGGCATGGGCACGAGTAGGTCCAGGCGGCGCACAAACATTTGTGCACCCAATGTGACTTCAACTGATCGTTTTCACGCAACACCCCTTTGCACACCTCTTCTGAGGACTGTGACTATAAAAAAAATCATACCCCCGCCCTTCAGGATGGTAACATAAGACGAATGAACTCTATGCTTCGTGATAGACACCTCTTTCGCGGCTGCGCGATAAATACCATTGGCTCTAGGTAATGGATCTTGCACGACAGGTCCCACAAGGGTCCACCTTCGAGAGGGACCTCTTGGGCTTGATCCTCTTCCATTTATTTTCACCGAAAGTCGTTCGGGCATAAGTGATATCTTTCACAAACTAGTTTCCTCTACATCAGACCTCTCATGTGTTCATCCTCTTCCACCTTGTGCACAACCCTTCCATCTTGTGTGAAACGCTTCCATCTAGTGTGAAACCCTTCCATCTTGCTCGCAGATCATCCATATTATGCACAACCTATTCCTTTGTGCATGCTCCATATGTTTTCCTCACCTTAAGGTAGCATGTATGATCCCCTAATATGAGGAGCACACCCGTGTCACGTGCTCTCTTCCTATGCGTCCCTTCTGGTTTTCACGGAGTGATTTAAAAGTCCCTTGAGAGATAATTCACATTACATTTCTTTGCCTGATGCTTCTTCGCATATGCACGCTAACAGTTATTCCTTCTTCGTATAGCCATGCTAATGTGGACCCCTCGTTGGATCACTCCATAAAACCCCCTTTACATGACACTCCTGATGAAATCCCTCCCACAAGGGGAGGTAGGTATCCTTTATGCATGTCTTAAGGGGTAGGGAGTGTACCCACCTCGTCCAAGATGCATGACATTAAACTGCCAAACGCCATTATCCTTAACATGTGACATTAAACCGTGACCTTGCCTAGTGTGTTGTACACATGGTTCCCCACCTTGGATATTATACATGCCCACTGGTATCCATAAGAGTAAAATCATTCCTCACATGTAATGGGATTTTCCTTATTGGAGCGGCGATTTTCTGTGGGGGGAGGGAAACTACATTGGTTTAAGCCCCTAGCCTTTCTTGTGGGAGGTAGAATCCATGCTCCTTCTATCTTATTCTCAGATGAAGACCAGAGAGTGGGGATGGTCACCATATCCCTCCATTCTTCAGTGCCAAATCCCTCTCCCATGGGGCTTTATCGTCACCTGGGCATCCATCCTGGTGTAATTCCTAGTTTCCATCTCCTTGGGTGGCAGACCACCTATAAGTCATTACTTCCACTTTGGGACACTAACCATTTGTAAGCCCAATTCCAATTCCCACGGATTCACCTTTTGTGACATGATCGTTCGATCTTTACTGCCACTTGTTTATCACACCAAGCATGACTCATGTGGGCTTAGAGTGAGCACCGACCATGACATCCTCTTCAGGCCGCCTTAACGCTTAAGCCCCGCCCACCATTCCGAACTACATGGAAATTGATCCTTTCCAAGTTAAGGTACGTAGGAATCCTCCCTGTGGTTTTAGCCCACTAACTATTGGTTCCGACCACCTTCACGCCTGTTCCATACATTCTGAACTAAGTGAACTTTGATCCTTTCTAATGTAAGGTATGTAGGAAGCCTCCCTGAGGTTCAATCCCAAAAACCATGGGTTCCGACCCCCTTCTCTCCAATTTCCACCCATACGAACTACGTGGAATTTTATCTTTGACAAGTATAGCATCCCTCCTTTTTATCACATAAACTTTCATTACATTTTACAAAACTGAGGATCTTTAAGGTTTAGTGTCTTGGAAACTAGGAACTTAAAACATGAAAACATAAAACATTCTTCTTAAACACTTGAACGGCTTCTCCTCATGTTCATCCTAGGTTAATTACTGCATCACATAACCGAGGGACATACATCAAACGAAATGGTGAGCAGAAGGCCCAGTAAGTGAAACAAGAGAAACATTTTACATGTGAACTTGAGATACTTCAATAAGGTCAGGAAAAGAACTTTAAGGCATGAGAAAGAAATCATGAGGCATATCATAATAAAAATAACATTTTTCATAACTTTATGATGTGGATGCAACATTTAATATTGAAAATCATTTCGTTTCACCAAGGTCCATCCCCAAGGTGTCAATAAAAATTACCAAGTTTATTCACCAAGGTATCAGTCTAAAAAGTCATCTCTAGAGATTAAGTATTTACCCAATGCATTGGAGCGCTATCTGGGTGCACCCTTGACATGTATTTATTATCATGTGAGCCACATATATCATCATAAATAATTTCATAAACAACCCATGTATCATAAAAGAAATGGTTTTCATTTCATAATCATAACGTTTTAAAAACTGCTTTAAAGACATGATCATTATGTCACTTTAAACCCACGGAATGGGAAAGCGGGTTTCATGTATGTAAATACCATAATTTAAAATAGAACATTTTTATATATATGTGAATACCCCTATAGAATTATGATCTTTGATTATTCACTTAATAACATAAATTAATTTTTAGAAAAAGAGAGAGGCATTTTGAGACGAAAATTCGGCAGCATAACAGCTATGTTACAGGGTTTTAGAAAACGTTGAAAAGAGAGGGGACATGGGTCACCCACTCATAAATGATCCATAAAACAGTAGGGGAACAGAATATAAAGTATTTAAGAACATGGAAATGAAATTTGAATGATATACCATATGAAACGAAGAACTTTAAAGGAAGACAAAAAATAAGATTTCTCTTATGAGAGTTCGGCAGCCTAACGACGTCACTTAAAACATCCAAAACTGGATTGACGAGATCAAATAGGGTCTCTAATAATATGAATGAAAATTATCAGTATGATAGATATAGAGATCATACCCCAACATAATAAAAAGGAACTTGAAATACTTGACATGAAAATTGATCTTGAAAACAAGAAGGGTGAAAGAACCCCTTAGAAATTCAGCAGCCTAACGACGTCACTAAAACTTCAACAAAAATGAATTGATGAGATAAAATAGGGTCTCTCATAATATGAAAATAATATATCAGTATGATATATTTAGAGATCATACCCCAACATATTAAAAAGGAACATGAAAGACTTGACTAGAAAATAGATCTTGAAAATGAGAAGGGTGAAAGAGTCCCTTAAAAATTCGGCAGTATAACGACGCCACTTAAAACATCAAAATAATGAATTGAAAAGATAAAATGGGGTCTCTCATCATATGATCATAAAATATTTGTATGATAAATATATAGATCACACCCCATAATAATAAAAAGTAACATGCAAGACTTGACATGGAATTAGAACTTTGAAAAAGGAGAAAGGTGAAAGAACCACTTAAAAATTCGGCAGCCTAACGACGCCACTTAAAACATCAAAATACTGAATTGAAGTGATAAAATAGGGTATCTCATCATATGATCATAAAAGATAAGTATGATAGATATAGATATCATACCCCAACATAATAAAAAGGAACTTGAAAGACTTTACATGAAAGTAGAACTTGAAAATGAGAAGGGTGAAAGAATCTCTTAAAAATCTGGCAGCCTAATGGAGCCACTTAAACATTCATAAAATGAATCGATGAGAGAAAGAGGGGGTCTCTAATCATATGAACATGAATAGGGAAGTAAGACGAATATATAAAAACATCCTCCAACATAAGAACATGGAGCATAAAATAAATGACATAAAAGAGATTATGTGAAAAGAAAGAGAGAGGTCAGATCCCTTACCTTAAAACGTAACTCTTAAAACTCAATGGTTTGGACCGTGAGGGCTTGGGGGCTCCTTGGGAGGACTCCATGGGAGGTAAGGAGACCAGAACATCATTGGGGGAGAGTTGGGAGTGAAAAATAAAGGAGGAAAGGGTGGGTATTTACAGGGAAAGTGAGGGGACAAGGCATTAATGGCCAAGGGACACCTCACAAGTGCTTTTCTCAAAACCATGTGCTCTCCCATTGAATTTACCATGGAGTTAGGCCACATGGGGCCCCCAATACAAACATTCATCACCTTTGGCCGTACAAACCTTAAAATATCTCATGAAATCCTCATGAAACAGTTATGATGTCATTAAACATACCGAAACCCTAAAACTGCATTTTTACTATTCACTGAAAAATTTATCTTTCTCAGAAAAATCCCAAAATTTCACCTTAACCAAATATCGATGCTCTAATTACATTTATGAAATCCATTTTATAAAAATAATTTTCTAAATATTTTTAATTTAATTTTTAAATAAAAACACTATTCATCAAGATTTTATTTTTTCAGAAAAAAACCCAAAAATTACCACAACATAATATCGATGCACTGAGTTCAAAAATAAAGTCCATTTTATAAAAATAATTTTCTAATAATTTTTAATTAAAAATCACTATTCACCTGAAAAAACAAATACTTGACTAATAATTTATGAAATTGTTATTTACCCATTTTATTGAATCTCATTACTTAATCGAGGTGTCCAAATTATATTAACACTTTCTTTAAATGAGATTACTAATTCATTTGGACACATTACTAATTCTAATCATAAAATCACTATTCATAATTTACTATTCATCAAAAATTAAGCTGATCTTATTAGACTCTAAATTTCGTACTGAACATAATTGTAGAGGATCATTTTTTGAAAATCATTACACATTTATATTTATTTAAGGTTTACATAAACATTTTTAAAATGTCCTTTCTCTAAAATTAATCAAAAATATGCATACTATATTTATCCGGACATTTGAAAATTCATAAACTTCGTCACAAGAAGAAATAAAAATTTTTATTTAAAACAATGGTTTACACAAGGCAGTTACGGTCTCCTTACATAGCCCATTATCACACCAGCATAGGACATAAGTGTAAGGTGTGCTAAGGTGAGAGAATCTGAGGGAGGATCGGCCAACATCGCACGAGTAGTAATTTCTATCAGTTTGAACTTCTTGTTAAGGCGATTCCTTTCTAGCTTCACACGATGAAGTTCGGCTTGTGTTTGGTGCAGATCAAATCCCAATGGTGCTACCTCCTTCCCAAGTTCTGTTATATGGGCTTCGATCGGTCCAAGACTACTGGGTGAGGCCATCGAATCTTCATTCTATATTAATTAGCCAAGATTACTTGTATTTAGAGACGATAATCAAAACGTTTAGTTCCCAGTGGTCATATTGACCAATGGTCATATAACAGTCAAAACCCCACAGTTTCATTTTAATTATACTCATGTTATCAAATGAAACAGTTATGTTGAGTATCAAAAATAAAATAACACACAAAATTAGGAAACAATATTTATTCAAAATTTCAGGTCGTTACAATCTTCCCCCCTTAAGAAATTGCGTCCTTGCAATTTTTTTTAAAATTGGGTTTTGAAATTTCATTGAAAGTCCCACATCGGAAAAGGAGTCAGAAAAACTATTACCTTAAAAGAAAGAAAGATAAGTACAAAGGTCACCCAAGTTAACCCATACTAGGATTCCATGGAGGAAAACATGGATATGGAAGAAAAAAAGGGTCATGTTCTGGGGGAGATTAATAGAAATCATGATTAGGAGAAAGTTAACCATAAGAAAATCCCAAACTTATGATGTGTGTAAACGGTCGTTGATTACCTAGTAGGAAACGTAAACCAACAACCCTTTTTTACATTCCTTTTCATAATTTTGAGTAATTCATTTACTATATAGAACAAAAACATAAGAAAATATACCTACATTCAAGTAGAGTTTTATCGTTTAATAAGTCTCTACCAAAACTAATCTTTTCCCCAAATGATGAGAATTCAAAAACACTTGGTCTCATCAAAACACAAGAATGATCTTCTAGAGAATCACATATTCCACAAAAGAAAAACTATATATCTTTAAACATTACTCCCAAAAACAGAAGGGGTAAGATAAAACAACTCTTTAAAAAGAAAGAATCCCATATGAATGGAAACTACTTTTAAATATTCAAAGTTCCATGGTACTACCCAAAGATCATCATAGACCATTCCATAAATAACGGTCCTTAAAATTCCTCAAAATAAACTAAACTAAGATTGAAACCCAAATACAAGAAGTACTTGATAACATAGTCTTCCAAAATAATCTTCATTGTTCATCTTCAAACAACATCAACCACTCCTAACATCTTCTAACAAAAGTAGCTGACCTAATCATATTTTACCCAAGATAGGTTAATCATTCCCGTAAGTAACCTAAATTACTATAAGTCCACCTAAAATTCATCGATTCTTAAAAATATAAGTCAACCTTACTCCTCAATGAAAATACCGTAGTAATCTATTTACATCGATCATATAGGGTCCACAAAATAGTGAACGTCTTCCAAAATAATAATCATCTTTTAATACCCTAATCATCTCTGTCATATTAATATGACAATCGTCGCATTTCCTATCACATTGGTTGTTGGGACATGTTCTTCCATTTCTCACCATTAACTAAGAAGACAAAGTATAATTAGGGGCTTAAATAATTATCCAATAATCATGAAAAGAAACTTAAAGCATATAAGGATAACTTTTAGAAGAAAATTATACCCTAAATTTTTATCCACTATGTCCCCATCTAGGTTATCCATGATCATATATTCTTATGTGAATCTTTATTTTATTTTATATTTGTTCCTTTAACAATGGTTCATACTAAGCATATGAATTTACAAAAGCACATCCCTCGGGAGTGTCGTAACCAAGAGTGCAGAAAGTCCCGTTGTTGTCTAACATTTCCCGTTTGAGTCTAGCTCAAAGCAGTGTTTTCGGGTTTTACCCCTATGTACATCTGTGCCAGAGCCACCTCTACCTGCTCGTATCCAGACAGAGATGTATTTTCTTGGCAACCCATTACTCAATACTCACCAAAATACCAGGAAGCTTCCCTATATATAAACTTTTCTATAGGATTCTTACTAAAGTTCTCATATCCTAATTTCCACAAATAACTAAACCATACTTTGATACAAACTATAGCATCCCGCCTTTTTATCACATAAACTTTCATTACATTTTACAAAACCGAGTATCTTTAAGGTTTAGTGTCTTGAAAACCAAGAACTTAAAACATGAAAATATAAAACATTATTCTTAAAAACTTGAAATTATTCTCCTCATGTTCATCCTAGGTTCATTAATGCATCTCATAACCTAGGGACATACATCAAAAGAAAGGGTGAGCAGAAGGCCCAGTAAGGGAAACAAGAGAAACATTTTACATGTAAACTTGAGATACTTCAATAAGGTAATGAAAAATACTTTAAGGCATGAGAAAGAAATCATGAGGCATATAAGAATAAAAATAACATTTTCAATACCTTAAATATGTGGCTGAAACATTTAATATTGACAATCATTTCGTTTTACCAAGGTCCATCCCTAAGGTGTCATTAAAAATTACCAAGGTTATTCACCAAGGTATCAGTCTATAAAGTCATCTCTAGAGATTAAGTCATTACCCAATGCATTGGAGCGCAATCTGGGCGCACCCTTGACATGTCTTTATTATCATGTGATCCACATATATCATCATAAATAAATTAATAAAGAATCCATATATCATAAAAGAAATGGGTTTCATTTCATAATCATAACGTTTTAAAAACTGCTTTAATGACCTGATCTTTATGTCACTTTAAACCCATGAAAAGGGAAAGCGGGTTTCATGTATGTAAATACCAGAATTTAAAATAGAAAATTTTGATATATATGTTAATAACCCTGTATAAATATAGTTTTTAGTATTCACATAATAACATAAAATATTTTTGAGAAAATGAGAGAGGCATTTTGAGACGAAAATTCTGCAGCATAACGACTACGTTACAGGGTTTTAGAAAACGTTGAAAAGAGAGGGGACATGGGTCAACCACTCATAAATGATCCATAAAACAGTAGGGGAACAGAATATAAATAATTTAAGAACATGGTAATCAAATTTTATTGATATTCCATATGAAACTAAGAACTTGAAAGGAAGACAAAATATAACATTTCTCTTATGAGAGTTCGGCAGCCTAACGACGTCACATAAAACGTCCAAAAATGGATTGACAAGATCATATAGGGTATATCATAAAAGAAACATAAATGATCAATATGATAGATAGAGAGATTGTACCCCAACATAATAAAAAGGAACTTGAAAGACTTGACATGAAAATAGATCTTGAAAATGAGAAGGGTGAAAGAACCCCTTAGAAATTCAGCAGCCTAACGACGTCACTTAAACTTCAACAAAAATGAATTGATGAGATAAAATAGGGTCTCTAATCATATGAAAATAATATATCAGTATGATACCCCAACATATTAAAAAGGAACATTAAATATTTGACTAGAAAATAGATCTTGAAAATGAGAAGGGTGAAAGCATCCCTTAAAAATTCGGCAGCCTAACAACGCCACTTAAAACATCAAAATACTGAATTGAAGAGATCAAATGGGGTTTCTCATCATATGATCATACAATATCAGTATGATAAATATAGATATCATACCCAAGCATAATAAAAAGGAACTTGCAAGACTTGACCTGGAATTATAACTTTGAAAAAGAAGAAAGGTGAAAGAACCACTTAAAAATTCTACAGCCTAATGGCGCCACTTAAAACATAAAAATACTGAATTGAAGAGATCAAATGGGGTCTCTAATAATCTGATAATAAAAGATCAGTATGATAGATATAGAGATCATAACCCAACATAAAAAAAGTAACTTGAAATTCTTGAAATGAAAGTAGAACTTGAAAATGAGAAGGGTGAAAGAATCTCTTAAAAATTCGGCAGCCTAACGGCGCCACTTAAACATTCTTAAAATGAATCGATGAGAGAAAGAGGGGGTCTCTCATCATATGAACATGAAAATGGAAGTAAGATGAATATATAAGAACATCCTCCAAAATAATAAGATGGACAATAAAAGAAATGACATAAAAGATATTACTTGAAAAGAAAGAGAGAGGTCAGATCCCTTACCTTAAAATGTAACTCTTAAAACTCAAAGGTTTGGACCTTGAGGGATTGGGGGCTCATTGGGAGGACTCCTTGGGAGGTAAGGACACCATAACATCGTTGGGGGAGAGTTGGGAGTGAAAAATAAAGGAGGAAAGGGTGGGTATTTATATGGAAAGTGAGGGGACAAGGCATTAATGGCCAAGGGACACCTCACAAGTGCTTTTCTCAAAACCATGTGCTCTCCCATGGAATTTACCATGGAGTTAGGCCACATGGGGCCCCCAATACGAAACTGCATCACCTTTGGCCAGACAACCCTTAAAATATCACATGACATCATCATGACACAATTATGATGTCATTAAACATACCGAAACCCTAAAACTGCATTTTTTCTGTTCACTGAAAAATTCATCTTTCTCAGAAAAATCCCAAAATTTCACCTTAACCAAATATCAATGCTCTAATTACATTTATGAACTCCATTTTATAAATATAATTTTCTAAATATTTTTAATTTAATTATTAAATAAAAACACTATTCATCAAGAATTCAGTTTTTTTCAGAAAAAACCCCAAAAATTACCATAACATAATATCGATGCTTTGACTTCAAAAATAATGTCCATTTTATAAAAATAATTTTCTAATTATTTTGAATTAAATTTTAAATTAAAAAACACAATTCACTTGAAAAAACTAATAATTGACTAATAATTTATGAAACCGTTATGTACCCATTTTATTGAATCTCATTACTTAATCAAGGTGTCTAAATTATATTAAAACTTTCTTCATGTGAGATTACTAATTCATTTGGACACACTACTAATTCTAATCATAAAATCCCTATTCATAATTTACTATTCATCAAAAATTACGTTGATCTTACTAGACTCTAAATTTCGTACTGAACATAATGGTAGAAGACCATTTTTCGAAAATCATTACAAATTTTTATTTATTTAAGGTTTACATAAACATTTTTAAAATATCCATTCTCTAAAATTTATCAAAAATATGCATACTATATTTATCCGGACATTTAAAAATTCATAAACTTCATCATAAGAAGAAATCTAAATTTTTATTTAAAACAAAGGGTTACACAAGGCAGTTACGGTCTCCTTACATAGCCCCTTATCACACCAGCATAGGACCTAAGTGTATGGTGTGCAAAGGTGAAAGACTCTGAGTGAGGCTCGACCAACACCACACGAGTCATAATTTCTATCAGTTTGAACTTCTCGCAAAGTCGATTCCGTTCTAGCTTCACATGATGATGTTCGGCTTGGGTTTGGTCCAGAGCAAAGCCCAATGGTGCTACCTCCTTCCCAAGTTCTGTTATATGGGCTTCGATCGGTCCAAGGCTACTGGTTGGGGCCATCGAATCTTCTTTCTATATTAATTAACCATGATTACTTGTATTTACAGACAATAATCAAAACGTTTAGTTCCCAGTGTTCATATTGACCAATGGTCATATAACAGTCAAAACCCAACGGTCTCATTTTAATTATACTCTTGTTATCAAATGAAACAGTTTTGTTGATTATCAAAAATAAAATAACACACAAAATTAGGAATGAAGATTTATTCAAAATTTCGGGTCGCTACACCAAGCTAGGGTACATAAAAAGCCTCATGTGGTTCAAGCCCAATAACCATTGGTTCAGAACCACATCACATTAGTTCCCACCATTCCAAACAATTTGTAAATTGATCCTTTCAAAGGAAGGATACATAGGAATCCCTTAAGAGGTTAAATTCCAACAACCATTGGATTCGACTCCCTTTGTGTCAGTTCCCACCATTCTGAACTATGTTGAATTTGATCCTTGATAAGTTAAGGTATGTAGGAAACCTCACTAAGGTTCAAGCCCAACAACCATTGGCTATGACCCCCTTTTTGTTGGTTCCCACCATTTCGAAGTACGTGGACTTTGATCCTTACCAAGGTAGTGTACGTAATAAGCCTTCATGAGGTTCAACCCAAGAACCATTAGTTAGGACCCCATTCACATCGGCTCCCAAATTCCTGAACTTTGAGGTCATTGATCTTTGACAAGGCAAGGTACATAATAATCCTTCTTGTTGTTTAGGACTAACACTCATTGGTCCTGACCACTCCACGTCAGTCCACCCTTGTGCAACACGATGTTAAACTATACACCCCTTTGACCTGCATGACAGTAAATTTTCCCCAATCTAGAGGTAAGCCGTTGTGATCCCCTACCCAATGGAAAGTAGTTGTGAACCTTAGGTGGGGTAATCCATTGTGATCCCCATTCAGCGTTAAGCCATTGTCAACCTGAACCCAGCGGTAAGCTGTTGTCGTCCCTTCCGGTGGGACCAACATCTCCAGTTCTTCCTAGTGGCATCAGGCCATCCTTGGGCTGGTAACCACATGTATGCCCTAGTATATCATCAGTTCGTTGTCCCCTATATACACCCTGATCCTATACCCCATCCTGAACTACGTGAACTTTGATTCTCTGCCACAGCGATACATAGGAGGTCTATTCGAGTCTCAATACCAACATCATTGTCGCACTTAGGTTGAATCTATTTCATTCTCCATCCACTTCACTTAACCATATATCATCCACATTGATTATTTTTCATGCCGCCACATCCCAGAGAGATCATTCCAATCCACCACATCACTAGTTAAACGGGTAACCAGGTAACTAACCACGTTTTATCCTCAACATTAGTGTTCCCTCTAGGGGTCCAACCCATCTGATCCAATCTAGTCAGTGTTACGATACGTCTGATCCCTCTCCGCTAGATTTTTAACCTATAACATACCCTTTTTGAAACATGGGATATAGAATCCTACCTTTTTATAACATAACTTTTCATTACATTTTTCAGAACTGAGGATCTTTAAGGTTTGGTGTCTTGGAAACCAAGAACATAAAACATAAAAACATAAAAAATCCTTCTTAAACACTTGAATGTATTATCCTTATGTTCATCCTAGGTTCATTACTGCATCTCATAACCTGGGGACATATATCAAAATAAAGGGTGAGCAGAAGGCCCAGTAAGGGAAACAAGGGGAAACATTTAACATTGAACTTGAGATACATCAACAATGTCATGAAAAAGTAAATTAAGTCATAAGAAAGAAATGATGAGGCATATCATAATAAAAATAACATATTTAATAACATGAATATGTGGCTAAAGCATTTAACATTGAAAATCATTTCCGTTTTACCAAGGTCCATCACCAAGGTGTCATTAAATTTTACCAAGGTTATTCACCAAGGCGTCGTTAAAAATGGTCATCTCTAGAGATAAAGTATTTACCCAATGCATTAAAGTGATATTAGGGTAAACCATTAATTTGTCTTTATTATCATGTGAGCCACATATATCATCATCAATCATTTCATAAGAAACCCATATAGAATCAAAGAAATGGGTTTCATTTCATAATAATAACGTTTTAAAAACTGCTTTAAAGACATGATCTTTATGTCACTTTAAACCCACGGAAAAGGAAAGTGGGTCCCATGTATGTAAATACCAGAATTTAAAATAGAACATTTTGGTATATATGTGAATACCCTTTTAAAAGGAAGGGCTTTGAGTATTCACATAATAAAATAAAATAATTTGATAAAAACAGAGATACATTTGAGATGGAAATTCTGCAGCATAACTACGATGCATCGGCATTTTAGAGAACATTGAAAAGAGAGGAGAAATAGGTACCCCACTCATAAATGATCCACAGAAAAGTAGAGGGACAGAATATAATGGATATAAGAACAAGGTAATGAAATTTTAAATATATACCATATGAAATGAAAAACAAGGAGGGAAGATAAAAATATGATTTCTCTTATGAAAATTCAGCAACCTAACGATGTCACTTAAACTTAAACAAAATGAATTAAAGAGATCAAATAGGGTTTCTCATAATAAGAAAATAGAATATCAGTATGATAGATTTAGAGATCATTCCACAAAATAATAAAAAGGAACTTTAAAGACTTCACATGAAAGTAGAACTTTGAAAAATGAGAAAGGTGAAAGAATCCCTTAAAAATTTGGCAGCCTAACGGCACCACTTAAACTTCAACAAAAATGAATTGACGAGATAAAATATGGTCTCTCATCATATGAACATAGAATATCATTATGATAAATATAGAGATAATACCCCAACATAATATAAAATAACGTGAAAGACTTGACATGAAAGTAGAACATTGAAAAATGGGAAAGGTGAAAGAATCCCTTAAAAATTTGGCATCCTAACGGCCTCACATAAACATCAACAAAAATGAATTGACAAGATAAAATAGGGCCTCTCATCATATGAAAATAGAAGAAAAGTATGATAGATTTAGAGATCATACACCAAATTAATAAAAAGGAACATTAATGACTTGATATGAAAGTAGAACATTGAAAAATGAGAAAGGTGAATGAATCCCTTAAAAATTCAGCAGCCTAACGGCGCCACTTAAACATTCGTAAAACGAATTGATGAGAGAAATATGGGGTCTCAAATCATATGAAATTGAAAAGTGCAGTAAGAGGAATATAGAATAACATCCTCCAACATAAGAGCATGCAGTATAAAAGAAATGACATAAAAAAGATTACTTGAAAAGAAAGAGAGAGGTAGGATCCCTTACCTTAAAACGTATCTCTTAAAACTCAATGGTTGGGACCTTGAGGGCATGGGGGCACATTGGGAGGACTACTTGGGAGGTAATGAGACCAGATCTTCATTGGGGGAGAGTTGGGAGTCGAAAAATAAAGGAGGAAAGGGTGGGTATTTATAGGGAATGTGAGGGGACAAGGCATTAATGGCCAAGGGACACCTCACAAGTGGTTTTCTCAAAACCATGGGCTCTCCCATGGTATTTACCATGGAGTTAGGCCACATGGGCCCCCATACAATAATTCATCACCTTTGGTTGGAAAACCCTTAAAATATCTCATGACATCATCATGACACAGTTATGATGTCATTAAACATACCGAAACCCTAAAACTGTATTTTTACTATTCACTGAAAATTCATCTTACTCAGAAAAAACACCAAAATTTCACCTTAACCAAATATAAATTCTATGATTTCAAAAATGAACTCCATTTTAAAAAATAATAATTTTCTAAATATTTTGAATTTAATTTTTAAATAAATACACTATTCACCGAAAATTCATTTTTTTCAGAAAATTCCCCAAAAATTACCTTAGCTTAATATCGATGTTATAAATTCAAAAATAAAGTCCATTTTATAAAAATAATTTTCTAAATATTTTTAAATTAATTTTCAATTAAAAAACAATATTCACCCAAAATTACTAATACTTGACTAATAATTTATGAAACCATTATTTATCCATTTTTTTGAACCACACTACTTAATCAAGGTGCCTAAATTATATTAATAATTTCTTTAAATGAGATTACTAATCCATTTGGTCACATGACTAATCCTAAGCATGAAATCACTATTCATGATTTACTATTCATCAAAAATTATGTTGATCATATTAGACTCTAAATTTCGTACTGAACATAATTGTAAAAGACCATTTTTTTGAAAATCATTACATATGTTTAATTATTTAAGTTTTACATAAATATTTTAAAATATCCTTTTTCAAAATTCATAAAAAATATGCATACTATATTTATCCAGACATGTGAAAATTCACAAACTTCATCATAAGAATAAATCACAATTTCTATTCAAATCAAGGGATTACAAAAGGCAGTTACTGTCTCCTTACATAGACTCTTATAACCCCATCATAGGACCTAAGTGTAAGGTGTGCTAAGGTGAGAGAATCTGAGGGCGGCTCAGCCAACATTTCACAAGTAGTAATTTATATTAGTTTGAACTTCTCACGATGGCGATTCTGTTATACCTTCAAACGATGATGTTTGGCTTGATTTTGGTCTAGAGCAAAGCCCAGTGGTGCTACCTCCTTCCCAAGTTCCATTTGATGGGCTTCGATTGGCCTGAGACTAATAGTGAGGCCATCGAATGTTCTTTCTATATTAATCAACAAAGACCACTTGTATTAAGAGACAAATATCGAAATGTTTAGTTTCCAATGGTCATATTGACCAATGGTCATATAACAGTCAAAACCCAACAGTCACATTTTAATTATACTCATGTTATCAAATGAAACAGTTTTGTTGAGTATAAAAAATAAAATAATACACAAAATTAGGAAACAAGATTTATTCAAAATTTCAGGCCGTTACAATCTTCCCCCTTAATAAATTGCAGCCTCACAATTTTTAAAATTGGGTTTTGAAATTTCATTGAAAGGCCCACACTAGAAAAGAAGTCAGTAAAACTATTACTTCAAAATAAAGAAAGGGAAGTACAAAGGTCACCTGAGTTAACCCACACTAGGATTTCATGTTGGAAAACTTGTACATGGAGGAGAAAACAAAGGGTCACGTTCGGAGGGAGAGTGATAGAAAACATGATTAGGAGAAAGTTAAAAATAATAAAATCAAAAACTTATGATGGGTCAAACGGTATTTGATTTCCTAGTAGGAAATGTTAACAGGAATCGTTTTTGGTTTATGTTCCTTTCCATAGTTTTGATGAATTCATTTACTACATAGAATAAAATCATAAGGAAATATACCTACCTTAAGGTAGAGATTAATCCTTTAATAAGTTTCTACCTAAACTAATCTTTTCTCCAAACAATGAGCATTGAAAACTCTTGGTCTCATCAAAACACAAGAATCATATTCTTGAGAGTCACATAATCCACCAAAGATTAACTATCAATTTCTTCTATCTTTAAACATTAACCCAAAAACAGAAAGGGTAAGATAAAACAAATATTCAAAAAGAAATAATCCCATAGGAAGGTAAACTACTTTTAAATCTTCACAGTTCAATGGTACTACCCAAAGTTCATCATAGATCATTCCATAAATAACTGTCCTTAAAATTCCTCAAAATAAACCAAACTAAGATTGGAACCCAATTTTAACAATGATCTCATAACATAGTCTTCCAAGATAGACTTTATCATTCATCACCAAACAACATCAAACAAACTTATCATCTTATAACAAAAGTAACTAAACTAATCACATTTTCCCCAAGATAAGCTAATCATTTATATAAGTAACCTAAATTACAATAAGTCCACCTTAAATTCATCAATTCATCAAAATATATGTCAACCTTTACTCCTCAATGAATATACTATTGTAATCTATTTACCTCAATCATATAGGGTTCCCAAAATAGTGAACGTCTTCCAAAATAATAATCATCTTTTAATCCCCTAATCACTCTTTTTTTAAGAAGAACTGCTTCACTTCATCAACATGTGGAAATAATAATAGATGTTTTCTTTAATGATATAAAATCATCTTAGGTAGTGACTAGATTATCTTAGAAAACATAAATGATATGCTCATATAGCACGAACTAAAATACAACATGACATTGATAATTATTGTGAACAAGTTACATGTACTTCAGTCATCATGATCCATCTCAGGATAGGACTTGCATTGTTCCCTTGTCCTTGAAGATTGTTGATGCTCATCATGCTTCTCATCCCGTCCAAGAGAGAATTTCCTTGGATA
This sequence comes from Viscum album, assembly GCA_963277665.1. Classification (NCBI taxonomy): domain Eukaryota; kingdom Viridiplantae; phylum Streptophyta; class Magnoliopsida; order Santalales; family Viscaceae; genus Viscum; species Viscum album. Next base: position 86,437,379 of record OY728155.1, on the reverse strand, counting down.
ATTCCCAACTTCTCCACATTTATGACATTGAATAGTATAAGGTACATTAGATTAAACCTTATATCCATTCATCACATTATCCATTTTTAAAGCAATTGGATACATTATGCCATATCCTCCCACACTTAAAACATCTCCCGGTTCCATTATGAAATTCTCCTTAGTGCCTCTTCCCACACTTTTTTCAAAAAAGAAATTGGGTCTTCTTTCCCTTATCAACATTATAAGATGAACATCCTTGAGACTTCGTCTTCTTCTTCCTTGATGAATTTGGGCATTCAACTAGGTACCATTTATTAATTGTGATTTTTGATAGCTGGTTTGGAATAATCACAATACGTTCAACTTGATATTTCATCATCTCTGTCACATTAATTGGGAAATCGTCACATTTCTGATCACATTGGTTGTTGTGACATGCTCTTCCATTTCCCTCCATTAACTATGAAAAGAAATTATAATTAGGGGGCATAAATACTTAGCCAATAATCATTAAAAGGAAACATTAATCATAGAAGGATAAACATGTAGAAGGAAGGTATACCCTAACTTGTGATCCCATATGTTCCAATCTAGGTTATCCAAGATCATATATTCTTATGTGAATTTTATTTTATGTTATCTTTGTTCCTTTAATAATGGTTCATACTAAGCTTATGAATTTACCAAAGCATATCCCCCGGGAGTGTCATAACCAAGAGTGCAGCAAGGCCCATTTTCGTGTACCTGTTCCGGTTCGAGTCTAGCTCAAAGTGGTGTTTTTGGGTTTTAACACTATGTACATATGTGCCAGAGCCACCTCTATCTGCTCATATCCAGACAGGGATGTATTTTCTTGGAAATCCCTTACTCAATACTCACCAAAATAATAGGAATATTTCCTATATTTAAAATTCTCTATAGGACTCTTCCTAATGTTTTCATATCCTAATTTCCACAAATAACAAAACCATCCTTTGACACCAACTACAGAATCCCACCTTTTTATAACATAACTTTTCATTACATTTTACAAAACCGAGGGTCTTTAAGGTTTAGTGTCTTGGAAACCAGGAACTTAAAACATGAAAACATAAACCATCCTTCTTAAAAAATTGAAAATATTATCATTATGTTCATCCTAGGTTCATTACTTCATCTCATAACCTGGGGACATATATCAAAAGAAAGTGTGAGCAGATGGACCAGTAAGGGAAACAAGGGGAAACATTTAACATGTGAACTTGAGATATATCAACAATGTCATGAAAAAGAACTTTATGGCATGAGAAAGAAATAATGAGGCATATCATAATAAAGATAATGTATTTCATAACATGAAGATGTGGCTACATCATTTAACATTGAAAATAATTTCCGTTTTACCAAGGTCCATCCCCAAGGTGTCATTAAAAATTACCATGGTTATTCACCAAGGCGTCGTTAAAAATGGTCATCTCTAGAGATTAAGTATTTACCCAATGCATTGGAGCACAATCAGGGCACATCATTAATTTGTATTTATTATCATGTGATCCACATATATCATCATCAACCATTTCATAAACAACCCATAGAGAATCAAAGAAATGTGTACCATTTTGTAATTATAAAAATTTAAAAACTGATTTAAAGACATGAACTTTATGTCACTTTAAACCCACAGAAAAGGAAAGCGGGCCTCATGTATGTAAATATCAGAATTTAAAATAGATCATTTTGGTATATATGTGAATACCCATTTATAAGGAAGGTCGTTGAGTATTCACTTAATAAAATAAAATATTTTCAGAAAAAGAGAGAGACGTTTGAGATGGAAATTCTACTGTATAACGGCTATGCATCGGGGTTTTAAAAATCATTGGAAAGAGAAGAGAAATAGATAACCCACTCATAAATGATCCAAAGAACAGTAGAGGTATAGAATATAATGGATATAAGAACAAGGTAATGAAATTTTAAAGACATACCATATGAAATGAAAAACATGGAGGGAAGACAAAAATAATATTTCTCTTATGAAAATTCGACAGCCTAACGACGTCACTTAAACTTCAACAAAATGAATGGAAGAGATAAAATATGGTCTCTCATAATATGAACATAGAAGATAGGTATTATAGATACAAAGATCATTCCCAAACATAATAAAAAGTAACTTTAAAGACTTGACATGAAAGTAGATCTTTGAAAAATGAGAAAGGTGAAAGATTCCGTTAAAATTTCGGCAGCCTAACGACACCACTTAAACATCAACAAAAATGAATTGACAAGATAAAATATGTTCTCTCATAATATGAACATAAAATATCATTAGGATAAATATAGAGATCATACCCCAACATAATAAAAATAACTTGAAAGACTTGACATGAAAGTAAAACATTGAAAAATGTGAAAGGTGAAAGAATCCTTTAATAATTCGGCAGCCTAACGGCGCCACTTAAACTTCAACAAAAATGAATTGACGAGATAAAATAGGGTCTCCCATTATATGAAAATAGAAGATAATTATTATAGATATAGAGATCATACCCCAACATAATAAAAATGAAATTTAAAGACTTTACATGAAAGTAGAACTTTGAAAAATGAGAAAGGTGAAAGAATCTCTTAAAATTCAGCAGCCTAACGACGCCACTTAGACATTCTTAAAACGAATTGATGAGATCAAGAGGGGGCCTCTCATCATATGAACTTAAAAAGGGGAGTAAGAGGAATATAAAATAATATCCTCCAACATAAGAGCGTGGAGCATAAAATAAATCACATAAAAGAGATTATTTGAAAAGAAAGAGAGAGGTAGGAACCCTTACCTTAAAACGTATCTCTTAAAACTCAATGGTTGGGACCTTGAAGGCTTGGGGGCATCTTAGGAGCACTCTTTAAGAGGTAATGAGACCAGAGCTTCATTGGGGGAGAGTTTGGAGTCGAAAACTAAAGGACGAAAGGGTGTTTATTTATAGGGAATGTGAGGGGACAATGCATTAATGGCCAAGGGACACCTCACAAGTGATTTTCTCAAAACCATGGGCTCTCCCATGGTATTTCCCATGGAGTTTGGCCACATGGTCCCCCTATACAATAATTCATCACCTTTGGTCGGCCAAACCTTAAAATATCTCATGAAATCATCATGACACAGTTATGATGTCATTAAAAATACTGAAACCCTAAAATTGTATTTTTACTATTCACTGAAAATCCAACTTTCTCAGAAAAATCCCAAAATATCACCTTAACCAAATATCAATGCTCTGATTTCAAAAACGAACTCCATTATAAAAAAATAATTTTATAAATATTTTTAATTTAATTTTTAAATAAATACACTATTCACCAAAAATTCATTTTATTCAGAAAATTCCCCAAAAATTACCTTAGCATAATATCGATGTTATGAATTCAAAAAGAAAGACCATTATTTAAAAATAATATTCTAAATATTTCAAATTTAATTTTTAATTAAAACTTATTATTCACCCGAAAAAACCTATACATGACTAATAATTTATGAAACCGTTATTTAACCATTTTATTGAACCACACTACTTAATCAAAGTGCCTAAATTATATTAATAATTTATTTAAGTGAGATTACTAATCCATTTGGTCACATTACTAATCCTATGTATAAAATCACTATTCATAATTTACTATTCATAAAAAATTATGTTGATCTTATTAGACTCTAAATTTCGTACTGAACATAATTGTAGAAGGATATTTTTTTGAAAATCATTACACATTTTTAATTATTTAAGGTCTACATAAATATTTTAAATTATCCTTTTTTTCAAAATTTATCAAAAGTATGCATACTATATTTATCTGGAAATTTGAAACTTCACAAACATCATCATAAGAAGAAATCATAATTTTTATTTAAATCAAGGGATTACAAAAGGAAGCTATGGTCTCCTTACATAGCCCCTTATAACCCTAGCATAGGACCTATGTGTAAGGTGTGCTAAGGTGAGAGAATCTGAGGGCGGCTTAGCCAACATTGCACGAGTAGTAATTTCTATCAGTTTGAACTTCTCGTGAAGGAGATTCCATTCTAGCTTCACACGATGAGGATCAGCTTGTGTTTGGTCCAGAGAAAAGGCCAGTAGGGATACCTCCCTTCCAAGTTCGGTTAGATGGGCTTCGATTGGCCCGAGACTACCGGATGAGGCCAGCAAATCTTATTTCTATATTAATTAACCAAGATCACCTGTATTTAGAGACAAATATCGAAATGTTTAGTTTCCAGCAGTCATATGGAGCAATGGTCATATAACAGTCAAAACCCAACAGTATCATTTTAATTATACCCACGTTATCAAATGAAACAGTTTAGTTGAGTATAAAAAATAAAATAAAACACAAAATTCGGAAACCAGATTTATTCAAAATTTATGGTCGTTACATGGGAAGCTGTGGAAAACCATAGAAACATTCCTATGTCATATAGTTCCCTGCATTCGTCGTGGGATACCACAGGATTTTACACCCTCTAGAAGCCCTGTAACAAGGGGAAGAAACACATATGCACTAGTTTCCCAGCATCTAGATACGCTCGTGATGTCCAACGTGACTACTCCCCCAACAGAAGGTTGTTTCCTTTACCGGACCCCTTAGAATGTTCGGATATAAGTAGTGTAATTAACCAGAATTCATGAAGATATGGAACTGGGAAGAGTTTCACGAACTATGTCTTAGTCTATAAGGGAGGCCTAGATTAGGCACCGAGTTCTGATGAGGAATCTTCGAAAGGATGAACTGAAATCCCATCATGCCATTTCAATCAGGTAGTAGGCTTCCCTAAATAAGGATCACATGCCACCCGCCAATGGATGGTGGGAATGTAGAGCAATAGCCGGCGTGTCCTCGTCATCCTCGATAGATGAATGCACGCACCCTGGAAAAAGTGTCAGAAACAAAGGGTAAGAATGAAAAAAAATCTAAAAAAACATAAAAATAAGAATGTAAAAACATGAAAAATGTTTTTGAAACAAATACCACATTTACCATATACCAAAATACCGAGTCATGAAATTAATCTTGGTAGTCTATAAGGAATAAATTATAATAAAATCATGAACCATGAGAAAATTGCATTAGCATAAAACATGGAATTTTTTAAAACAAATCAAAATATAATATGATTTCTATAGTATCCAAGGAATTTCTACCAAGATCACCATTGTGGAATAATCCCATTACTGAACTATGTTTTCTTGTCATTCCATCCATATATTACTAAATTGGATTTACATGTCATTTACTAACTAGATTTACTAGCCATTCTAGTAATGATTATATCATGAGATATAAATAATTTCCCAATGCATTGGGGGGAGATATAGGTCTCATGAATCTCATAATGAAATCATTCTTACATGTGCCATGAAATCATAAATAATTCATCGTAGCATAACCCATGAAATAAAATGGGTTTCTTAAACATCATTTCATCTTAACATAATCCATATAAAATAAATGGATTTCATAAAAATAATTACATCATTAACACAATATTATCATGGTAATAATATGGATAAAAACATTACCCTATTTAAAGAGAACCACCTTAGAAGGAAAATAATTTTGATAAAACACATGAACATAATTTTTGATGAAAATATCCATTCATGTTTAAAAAAATATTTTCTCAAAATGAAACACAATTTTAAAAGAAATTAATTTAGATGAAAATTAATGTTAAATATTATAGATAAATATTAATTAAATAATTTGTTATCAAGATGTAAAAATCCTTTCAATTCATATATGTTAAAAATACATTCTTCTCGTTCTTTTGTTGGAAAAGTCTAAATGAACCTTGTATGGAAAATGAATGAAAGTTTATTTCCATACTATTTAATAAAACTATAAAAATGGGTATTATGATATATAAAAAATAGTACAGTATTAGAAATAATATTATATATTTTGGAATCATGGATGTGGATGATATATATACCCTAGTAAAGATTTATGTATAATCAATCACGGATTATAATGGGACTGGAAAATTAACCATTAAATTAGGTTAGATTTCTTCCTTATGCGTTCAAAAATATGGTATATAGGGTTTAAACATATTATCATCCATTAACATAACGATGATAAATTTTAGGTCATCATATATAATTCAGTTATGACTATATATTACCCGTTCATTTATCAATTGCATGTTGAAGCAACATTTTGGGTAATAATCGTCTTATTTAACTTACTTGTTTTTATTTGTTGTTCTATAAGATTTACCTAATTCTAGAATATAAAAACTGATTTATATATCATAAATATTCAGTATATAAATATATATAATAAATAGATAAAGTAAATTCAATACACCGTTCATGCATATGGTAGGTCGTAAGTACGCATGAACATTGTTTTAGTTTTCTTATTGAATTGAATCGAAGCAAGTAAATGATATATATATATACATAAATATTATAGAATTATTATGTCATATATTTTATTTTTATTTATTATATATACTTTATAATTATTCTTTAACGGTTATCATGGAGATTGAATCTCATCGCGCTGTGGAGACGGTAAGTCCTATGTACGCGTGAGCAACGGTATCATTCACTTAATCGTAAAATGGTATGTAATTATATGTTATATTAATTATAAGAATAAATATAAGGTTATATTCATTATTTAAATATATTATAAAAATCATTATTCCCATCCAAATTAAATAGTGTTGAATAACAAATTACACCGTGACGTGGAGACGGTAAGCCGTACGAACAAACACATGGTGAAATTGTTATTTGTAAGATGTATAAAAGGAGGTATAAGGTTTTAGCATAGATGTAATGAAATATAATCAGGTATAATATATTGTTTTTATTACATTAGTATGAGGAATACATAATAATAGGAAGTAGAATAATACAATATTTTTTGAAGAGGTGATAAAAACAATTACCTCTTTTTCTAGTATCTCCTTTTGGTATGCACAAAAGGACTCATTAAGATGGATTTCTGCCCAAAGTGTGTCCTCTAGGATTAAGTGGGTGATGTTGGTAGGTGATTTGGGATGGTTTTTTAGAGCCAAAGGGAATTGGAGGGTTGATTAAAAGAGAAAGAGAGCTTCCCTTTTATAAGCGATGGTAGGGGGCATCTTTGGAATGTCTTGAAATATTAATTTATTATAAATTGATTATCAGTACATAATACTCCCAACCTCATTTCTTTCGAAGATAAGATGATTATTGGTCATGATCATCTAAACCAATAAAAGTTATACATTATATGATTTTATTTTATACCATATCATTTTAATTTATTCTTATTTAATCAATTTAATTTTATTTTTGGTAACATAATTCTTAGTAGTAAATGATTATAAATATTTATTTATTTTTTTTAAATGGTCCAAAATTGTATACGTTAATACCTTTTTGACAAAAAATATCAATTATTAATTTTTATATATCTTTGGGAATATTGATTATTTTAATAATATGTTATTTTTATAAAATATCATGTGACAATTTTGAAGAGTTTCATTTATTTGACATTAAATAAAATACACACTGAAGAAATGTTATAACCACAATTTTTAATAGACTCGCAAAATGACACTATGAGCTAGAAAATTAATGGATAATTTTAATTAGTTTATACAATATTTATTTTAATATTTGAAAAATCATTTATTTGTTATCTCTATCAATATAATAATTTCTACATAAATATTATGTAATCATTTTTCGTTATTAACTAGTTTCTAAAAACTATAAATAAATTCAATTGATGCATATAATTTAATTATATTTATGTGGACTATTTATGTTCAAAGTGTTATGAGGTTTATCACTATATAAAAATTATTATACCTAAAAGTTATGAGAGAGTGACATGTTGTCTCTTTCTTTTGTTTTAATTATAATTACCGCACTTTCATAGACAAAAGCACATTAAATGAATCAATTAAGAACCTTATGTAATATTGGTCTACGTTAAATCACCCAATATGATTTTTTATGTGTTAGGATAATTTTATAATCTTTATCATAATTTTTGTTTTCCTAATTTACCTGATTTACCTTTACTTATGGAAAATAAAAATAACCATAGATAATGTTCATAATATCCAAAAAATAAACATAAACTATTAAAATAATTCAGAACCACCGATTACAAATATGGAATCCATTTTTTACAACTCAAAACATATAAACATCGTTAATTAATTTAAAATTAATTCACGTTGTCAAAACAAGAAACTGGGGTTTTAAGAAGTAAAAACTATCAAAAGATTGACATGTGTTTATGTCCAATTTAAATGTGAATGTACATCTAATGAACAAAATTGGATTAAATGAAAAAAAAGTTATTATAATTATACTTTGAAACAAATTAAAAAATTGTCTAACCATATAAATATATTAGATGAAAATGTAGTTTTGAATTAAAATGCACTATTTCTCACTATTCATTCAAATATGGATTTTATCTGAAAAATACAAAAAATTAAAAAAATAAAAAATTTTATGTCCCACTTCAAAATAATACATTTATTTTTTCAAATATAGTATATGAAAGTGTGAAAAACTATTTTTAAAATTGTTTCACCATAAAAGGCGGCAATATTGCATTTTTTTTAAAATACATCTTTTATCCCAAAAATTTATTTGTTTCTTATATCATGTTCTTTAAAATACATAACATTAATGTTAATGTAATATAATATTAAAATTTTGGATAATACTATTCAAAATAAGTAGATTATATCCCATTTAAAAAAATATTTTAATAATATATCACTGTTTTTTTAAGCTCTGTTTTGCATAAAACACTAGCTATCAAGGAAGGTCACTATTGTGTGTATTGAAATCCAATTCATTGTGGTGTTTAGTATAAGATTCATTTAGTGATACGTATAACATAATCAAAACATATTACTTTTATTCTTTGAAAAAAATATATACATAGTGTTTTGTGAATTTATTTATATCAAAAGAACATGAATTTTTTTATAACACACGTCATGTAATGTGTTGTGTATATTTCAAGCTAATACAATATTTCATATAGTGCATGCTCATCTTGTAGTAACTTACAACAGAAGACATCAAAAAAATTATAAATAATAAATCTCATAAAATCTCGGGGTGTAACATTACAACACCCTCAAAAGGAATTTTTCCCTCGAAAATCATCATGGTTATAAAAGTTTTACTAATTGAAAGATTCATTAATAGAAACCCACATAGTTCTAATAAATACTAAAAATTCATTTAAAAAATGAATTTTAGAAACATAATGGTTACCCTAAGTAAATCGTCACTGGGTTTCCACAAAGGGGAACATAAGTGGGAAGTGAAAACATGGATATGGGATAGAAATCTAACCATCATGTTTTAATTGATAGTAATAGCGAAAAATGTTCTGTGAAAGTAACCAACCAAAAAACAATAAATCTATGATTATTTAAGGGACCATAAAATTCATCAAATAAGGCGGTACTAGGATAACATTTTTGGTTTCCAAGATCCATTCCCCAAAGTTGAATAACGTTTCATGAGAATAATTAATAAATTCATTTTGGTACAATCTCAACACTGTTCAATCCTTGAAAAATTTCAACTTCATCTCATATTTTAAGAAATGAAGTAGAATTTTTTTCATTCTTGATTTTTTTGTATATCATGCGATATAATACAGGTCATTCCATTTGTCGAAAAAAATGTTAGCACATATAAAAAACATGAATAAGTCATCCTATAGTGAGATAATACATTAATCTAACAAAAATCAACTGGAATATAACTCAAAATATCCATAAATGGATAACATTACAATCATTCTAAAAAATGAAAATATAAATCTACAAGAATTGGTGACATATACTGACTTCACATTTATCTCCCATATCTAATAAGTTAGTTCATGGTTGTAACCATCTTTACATGTGAGTACCTTAATCATGTATTCTCTTAAAACATTATAATAGCTTGAATTATAGTATAACCTTATTGAAACCCTGCATTCTGCCAAAATTAACTATTCCCACACCCCAGAAATACCAAATAATCTATATACTCTAAATATGATATATCTTTTTCCATATATATTTCATGGGGTCATTAATACTATTGAACATCTCATTATCTCAATATCCATTCATTATGTGCATATCATATGCTTTCCAAAAATATTTGAATAAATTTTCATGGTTACTGGTCCCATTGAACATATACTTTAAAATACTTATAGAAAAAATAGTTTAACAATCCCTAAATGTTTCTTTATTACATAGTACCATAAAATTACTTATAAAAAATTATTATTGATAAACATTATAGCATTAAAATATCTTATTAAACCATTGACCAAGCTTATTTTTTTTATTCCTTAACACAAATTATATCTCATATATTATTTGTAGTCTCTTCATCATCAACAACATAATTACTACCCATATGACAATGTGGATTATATTCATGAGATTTTCTTTTATGGGATTGTTTTTAATAATTCCCATATATTCCAATTTAAAAATATTTAACTTTCAATTAGGTCATAGAAATGAAATTATCATTGTCCACTATATTAACTGGACATTTTCCTTTGCAATTACTGGATTTCTTTCCTTCTTTTCCATACCCAAAGTGTCTTCCAGTTCCTTTGAAACATTCTCTTTCATGCGTTTCCCCACATGTATTACATGTGGAAAATTGAACTTTATTTCTTCTATGATAACCATGAAACTCCATCTTTCTCTTATTATTTGTGTGAGGAAAATCACTAATGTTTATATTATTGATCAAATTATGAGATTGATGATTAGGCATAATAACTATGTTTCGCCTTCCAAATCCCATTTATTTTGGTTTCTCATGAAGAATATCATTCCATTTTCCATCATATTCTTCATTAATGTGAATCCTCATATTTTCAACCATTTTCTAAAACTCAAAAAGAATAGTGTGAGAGGCGAAAATCATACATGGAATGAAATATAATCAAGGGGGATTACATTCAATCTCTAACATCTTACATTTAATCCAAGGTTATTTATGATCGTTTCCATTATTCTAGGACTGTAACCTATAGTTATAATTAACCATATGGACATCCCTAAAAATACCTTTGAAATATCTCTAGGGATCTCACTAATGTTTCAGCACCCCAGTTTCCAATGGTTGACTAAACCACTGCTCTGATATCAACACTAACGACCCAAGATTGTCGTACATGGACATTACATTTATTTGCTGGAATATTTAATACATAAAACCAACAGACTCGCAAGGACCATATTATTTTAGTTCCATTGAAAACTATAAAAAATAAAAAAAAACCCTTTTTCATAAAACTACTACATTGCCTCTTTATTTTTCCTTGATAACTAGAAACCCTCTTGAAACATCTTACTTAATACCCTTCTTTAAATCCTACAAAAAAGAAACATGAATATGGTTGAGATAAAAAGAACAGTAAGGGTAATAATGTAAAAATCTTACAAAACATAAACATAAGAATTTAAAAACATGAACATTAATTTAAAAAAAACATACCACATTTAACATATACCAAAATCATGTGTCATGAAATTAATATTGGTAGTTCATAAGGAATAATTTATAATGGAATCATGAACCATGAGAAAATATCATTGGCATAAAAAATGGAATTTTTGAAAAAAAAATCAGAACATAATATTATTTATATTATTGCCAAGGAATTTATTCCTAGACCATCGTTGTGGAAAAAGTCCATTAATGAATTGGGTTTACTTTTCGTTCTGGCCACGTATTACTGAGCAAGATTTACATGACGTTCCATAATTATATTAGTAACTAGATTTACTAGCCAATACAGTAATGTTTATGTCATGAGATATAAATATTTTCCCAATACATTGGAGGGATTTATAGGTCCCACCCATCTCATAATGACATCATTCTTACATTGTGCCACAAAAACATAAATCACTCATCATAGCATAACCCATGAAATAAAATGGGTTTCTCAAACAACATTTCATCTTAATATAATCCATATAAAATAAATGGATTTAATACTATATTTAAAAAAATATAATCTTTTTAATAATAGGGATAAAAAAATAACCTTATTTAAAGAGATCCATATTAGATGTAAAATAATTTTGATAAAATGCTTGAAAATAATTTTTGAGGAAAATATCCCTTCATATTTAAAAGCATTTTCATTTCATCAAATTCCACACAATTTTAAAATAAAATAATTTAGTTGAAAATAAATTTTAAATATTATAGATAAAGATCCATTAAATAAGGTGTTATTAATATTTAAAAATCCTTTCATGTCGTATAAGTTAAAAATACATTCTCCACCTACCTTTGTTGAATAAGTCAAAATGTACATTGTATTGAAAACAAAAGAAAAATTCCTTCCATATCGTTTAATAAAACTCTAAAAATGGATAAAATGGATTTCAAAAAATAGTAAAATAATATAAATAAAATTATATATTTTGGAAACATGGGTGTGGATGATCAATATACCCTATAAAATATTTACGTATCAACAATCTCAGATTATAATGAGACTAGAAAATTAACACTTACCTTAGGTTAGATTTATACCATATGTGTTCAAAACTATTGTATAGAGGGTTTAAACATATTATTAAACATTAAAAATAACCATAATAATACTTTTTTCAACATATATTATTCACTTATGAATTTATATTAACCGTTCATTTGATAATTCCATGTTGAGGCAACATTTTGCGTAATAATCGTTTTATTTATCATACTTGTTATGACTTGTTATAATTCATGATTTTTTTAATCCCAGAATGTAAAAACTGATTTATATATCATAAATATTCAGTATATAAATATATATAATAAATAGATAAATGAAATGGAATAAACATTTCATAGAGATGGTAGCTCGTATGTACTAATGCACGCTGTTTCAATTTTTTATTGAATTAAATGGAAGAAAGAAAATGAAACATATATATAAATATATATATATATATACGTAAATCTAGTTAAATTATTATGTTATATTTTTAATTTTAATTTATTATATATACATTATAATTATTAATTAATCGTTATCGTGGAGAATGAATATCATCGTGTCGTGGAGACGGTAAGTCATATGTATGCATGAGTAAGGATATCATCCACTTAATGGTTAAATGATATGTAATTAGATGTTATATTAATTATAAGAATAAATATCAGGTTATATTTTTTTAAAATCTATTATAATCATTCATATAACCATCGAAATTAATTATTGCGGAATAAAAAGTTACACCACGATGTGGAGACGGTAAGCCGTACGTATGAAGAGATGGTGATATTATTATTTGTAAGATGGATAAAATGAGGTATATGGTTTTACCATAGATAAATAATATATAATCATGTATAAAATTATTTATTTATTACTATTGTTATAAAAAAGTATATGAATATGAAGTATAAGAATAAAATATTTTTGGAAGACGTGATAAAAGAATTACCCCTTTTTCGGGAATCTATTTTTGGTATGCACAAAATGACTCTTTAAGATGGGGTTATTTCCAATGTGTGGACTCAAGGATGAATTGAGGGATGTTGGGAGGATATTTGGGAAAGGTTTTTCTGAGCCAAAGGGCATTGGAGGTGTGATTAAATGAAAAGGAGATGTTCCCTTTTATAAAAGAGGGGAAATGCACCATTTAGAAAGTCTTGAAGTGTAATTTATTATAAATTTATTATCAGTTTATAATTCTCCCAAACACATCTATTTCAAAGAAAATATGTGTATGCGACAAAACACCTTAAAATAAGAAAATTTATAAATGTTCTAATTTTATTTTATACCTTATAATTTTGATTTAGTCTTATTTAATCTATATAATTTTATTTTTGGTAAAAATATTCAAAATAGTAAATGCTTATAAATATTTACTTATGTGTATTAAATGGTCCATAATTTGATACTTTATTACCTTTTAGACCGATAAATTTTCAATTTTTTATTTTTAAATACTTTTTTTAATTTTAAATATATTAATAATATGTTATTTTTAAAAAATATCTTGTGTCAATTTTGAAACATTACATTTATTTGACATTAAATAAAATCCAGACAGAAGAAAATTTCTAACCAAAATATTTAATTAATGAATAATATGTCATTATCAACTAAAAAATTCATGGATCACATTAATTAGTTCATATGATATTTATATTAATATTTTTAAAACCATTTATTTGTTATCTCTATCAATAAAATAATTTCTACATCACTATTATGTCATCGTTAATGGTAATTAACTAGTTAATAAAAATTATAAATAAATTAAAATGATGTAGATAATACAATTAGATTTATTTGGAGTATTTATGTTCTATGTTTTATTAAGATTATCACTATATAAAAAATATTGTACCTATAAGACATTAGAGACTCACATGTCATCACTTTCTTTTGTTTTAATTATAATTACAAAACTTTCATGGACAAAAGCACATTAAGTTGATTAATTAAAACCCTTATGTGATATTGGTCTACATTAAATCAACCAATAAGATTTTTTCAGGTGTTAGGATAATTTTATTATCTTTATCATAATGTTTGTATTTATAATTTACCTGATTTACCTTTAAATGTGGTAAATAAAAATAACCATAGAAACTATTCATAATATCCAAAAAATTATTAGTAACCTATAAAAATATTTTAGAACCACTGAATCAAAATATGGAATCCATTTCTCAAAATTCAAATCATTAAACTTTCATTAATTAATTTAAAATTATTTCTTGTTGTCAAAACTAGAAAGCACGGTTTAAAGTAGAAAAAACTACCAAAAATTGACATGTGTTTATGTCCAATTTAAATGTCAAAATACTTCCAATGACCAAAATTGGATTAAATAATAAAAATATAATATAAATACACATTAAAACCAATTGAATAAAATTATATAACTATATAAATATTTTAGATGAAAATGTAGTTTTGAATTATATGGAACTATTTTTCACTATTCAAAAAAATATATATTTTATAAAAAAAATTCAAAAAAATTTAAAAAAAATGTTTATTTTTATGTCCCACTCCCAAAAAATCCATTTTTTTAAAATATAATATATAAAATATTTAAAAACAATATTTAAAGTTTGTGCCCCATCCAATGGCGGAAAAACAACATTTTTTTGAATACTTAATTTATTCAGAAATTTGATTTTCTTTTTATATCATGTTCTTGAAAATACATAAGATTAATTTTAATGTTATATAAAATTAAAAATCTGGATAATACTCTTCAAAACGGGTTGTTTATATCCCATGAAATAATAATATTTTAATAATATATCAATGTTTCATGAAACTTAGTGTTGCGTACAACACAAGTTATCGAGGAATGTCACTCTTTTGTGTAATGAAAGCCAAGTCATTATTTTGTTTAGTACAAGATTAATTTGGTGTTACATATAACATAATTAAAACATGGCTCATTTATACATTGAAAAATATCTATACATAGTGTTTCCTGAATTCATTTCTATAAATAGAACTTGATATTTTGTGTAACATAAGCCAAGTGGAGTGTTACATAGACTCCAAGCTAATACGGTGTTGCATATACCGCCAGCTAATCTTTGTGTAAAGTAAAACACAAGACATAAAATAAATTATAAATAATCATTCTCATAAAATCTTAGGGTGTAACATTATAACCCCCTTAAAAGTAATGTCTCCCTCAAAATTCACTAGGGTTATAAATGTTTTACTAGTTGAAAGTTTCTTTAATAGAAACCCACATCATAAAAAGGAATAATAAGCTTCACTTTAAAAAGGAATGTTAGAAACATAGGGGTTATGAAATGTAACTGCTCACCGGGTTTCCACAGAGGATAACATAGGTGGGAAGTGAAAACATGGATATGGGGGAGAAATGTAACCATCATATTCTGAGGGATATTTATAGTGCAAAAGGTTTGGAGAAAGTTACCAACCAAAAAAAAATTATGATGATTTAGGGGAGCATAAGATTCATCAGATAAGAAGGTACTAAGACAAAAATTATGGTTTCCAAGATACTTTCACCATAGTTGAATAATTGTTCATGAGAATAAATACTTACTCGATTTTGGAATGATCTCACAATTTTTCCTACCTTTAACAATTTCCTCTTCATCTCTTATTAATATGAATGAAGTTGAATTTTTCAATATTAATGTGTTGGTATATCATGAGATATAATTATAGGTAATTCCATTTATCTCAAAAAATAATTATCATAGGTAAAAAAATATGCACAAGTCAACTTATAGTGAGATAATACATTAATCTTACAATCTTAAACTGGAATATAGCTCAAACTATCCTTAAATGGATCACATTACCATCCTTCCAAAAACTAAAAATATAAATCTTTAGAAAGGGGAGAACTATATAGACCTAAGCTTTACCTCCCATATCTAATATGGTAGTTCACGGTTGTTACATTCTATAAAAGTGAGTGCCTTAATCATGCATTCTGTTAAAACATGATAATAACATGGATTACCATATAACCTTAGTGAAAAAATGTTTTCTGTGAAAATTAACTATTTTCACACACCAAAAATATCAAATAACTTGTATACTAAAAACATGATATCAATTCTTTCATATATATATCATGTGGTCATTAATATTATCAAAAATCTAATTATCTCCATATCCCTTCATTATGCGAATATCATATTATTTCCAAAAATATTTGAATAATGTTTTATGGATACTTGCACCATTCAAAATATACATTAAAATACTTATGGAATAAAATAGTGTAAAAATACCTAAATGATACTTTATTAAAAATTATCATAAAATCACTTATACAACATTATTATTGATAAACAAGCCATCCTTAAACTATATTCTGATTCCATTGATTGAGATTCATCATTTTATTCCTTAACACAATGACTATCTCATATATAATTTATAGTCTCTTTATCGTCAGCAACATAAATAATAACGATATGATATTTCTGATTCTCGTCATGAGAGTTTCTGTTGGGGAATTGATTTTAATAATTCCCATACATTCCAATTTTAAAACATTTAACTATCATTGATGTATTGGAAATACCATTATCCTTGTCCATTGTGTTAGCTGGACCTTTTCCTTTGTAATTACAATATTTCATTCCTTCTTTTCCATACCCAATGCATCATTAAGTTCCTTTGAAACATTCTCCTTGATACCTCTTCCCACAAAATTTACATGAGGAAAATTGAACATTATTTTCTCTGTGATCACCATGAAACTCCATCATTATCTTATTAGTTGGGTTCGGAAAATCAGGAAATTTGATATTATTGATCTTATTATGAGATTGATGATTAGGCATAATAACAATGATTTTCCTTCCAAATCCCATTTCTTTTGATTTATTATGAAAAATATCATTCAATTGTCCATCATATTCAACATTAACCTGAATCGTCCTGTTTCCATCCATTTTCCAAAACCCAAAAAGAATAGT
This sequence comes from Viscum album, assembly GCA_963277665.1. Lineage (NCBI taxonomy): Eukaryota > Viridiplantae > Streptophyta > Magnoliopsida > Santalales > Viscaceae > Viscum > Viscum album. The sequence continues at coordinate 86,419,899 of OY728155.1, read as the reverse complement.
GTGAGAGGTGAAAATCATACTATGAAAGAAATATAATCAAGGGGGAAAATATTAATTCTATAACATCTTATGTTTAATCCTAGGTTATTCATGATAATTTCCATAATTCGATGACTATAAACTATAGTTAGAATTAATCTTAGGGACATCCCAAAACATAACATATAAATATCTCTAGGGATCTCGATAATGTTTTCGTGCCCTAGTTTCCAATGATTGGCAAAACCTTTGATCTGATTCCAAAATCAACGACCCAATATTGACGTACATGGACATTAAATTTCTTCAAGGGGATAATTAATTCATGAAACAAATAGACATCCTAATATCATATTAGTTTAGTGCCTTTGAAAACTGTAAAACATAAAATGACTTGTTCATAAAACATTTACATATTCTCTTACATTATCCTTCATAACTAGAACCCCTCTTGACACATCTTACTTAATACCCTTCTTCAAATCCTGGGGAAAAGAAATATGAAAATGGGTGATCTAAAATTTTCAGAAAGGGTAAACATGTATAATAACTTACGAAAAATAAAAATAAAAATGAAAAAACATGAAAATAAATTTTGAAAAAAAACATATGAAATATAACATATACCAAAATCGCGGGTCCTGAAATTAATCATGGTAGTTAATAAGGCATAAATTATAATAGAATAATGATCCCTGAGAAAATCTCATTTGAAAGAAACACAAAATTATAGAAAATAAATTGGCACATAATGTTATTCATATAGTAACCAAGGAATTTTTTCTAAGACCATCATAGTGGAAAAAACCCATTATTGAACCTCATTTACTTGTCATTCCTGCCACGTATCACTGGACCGTGTTTAATTTCCATGCATGTCTTATATTACAGATCCATATTTAATTATCGTTTCATTTAGGCCTATATTATGAGATATAAATCATCACCCAATGAATTGTAGGGAGATATATGTCACACCCATTACATAATTAAATCATTCTTATATGTTCCACAAAAACAGAAATCATTCATCAAACTGTAACCCCTAAAATAAATGGATTTCTTAAACATGATTCCATCATAACATAAAAAATATAAAATTAATGGATTTCATAAATTAATTCCATCATTAACATAATAAAATCATAGTAATATTAAGGATTGAAACATAACTTTAACATCCCGGTTCTAGAAGCCACCCAGAGGCACCCCGTACCCGGTTGGTCACATAGCCTCAAGCACATTTCCCCAAAAGCCAGAGGATGCTGAATAGTAGTGAGGGCCATGGGTGTGATAGTGGGGAAACTATGCCTTCATTGGCAGAGTACACAACAGAAGAAAAATAAACCTGAAATATTGGAAGTAGTAATAACCAACAATATAACAATGGAAGACTAAATCAACAATGGAGCACATATGTATGTATGAAACGATGCATGATACATAACTAGGAATGCATCCAAACAAGTCACAATGCTGGAAAACACTACAGTACAAAAACAAGTACAAATGAAAATTAATAGCTCTTCAGCATCACAAGCCAAAGCGTGGTTCCATGCTCTCATGCTCTAAGAAATAAAGTTCCAGAAGTCAAAGGGTGCTTTCCCTTGACTATACCTATAACAACATAGTCTTCTTGGGCCCAAAAGCATGGACCAAACTGGGTGTGAGATAAAATCTCAGTTGGAATTCACTCGAAGATCTGTGCCTAACAGTCAGTGAGTATATGGAAGGTAAAAGTACAATAAGAAGTAAACAGCAACATCAAGCTGTAGGCAGTAAACAGTAAGGAGTAAAACAGGATGATAAATAGAAGCAATCAATCCACAACAAATCCAAAGTAGTGAAACAAATAGATAATAAGCCGGAAAACCTCTGAGATGTACTCGTATCCATCCCCTCTGGTCCAATCCAATAAGTACCACAACCCTCTGGGCAGTGCACTCAGCCTAACCCCTCTGGCATGGTCATACAAATTTATGAGACTCTCTGGGGAATCTCACTCGTTCAATTTCCCTTATAATCTAGGGTAGTCATGGACTCTCTTGAGGAAGATCACGCGGTCTAACCCTCTTTTCCCCAAGGTCTATAGACTCCCTGAGGAAGATATCTCGGTCAATTCCTCCTATAGCTTTAGGTATACCACATTCTCTCTGAGAAATCTCACCAGGTCAATACCTCCTCTAGCCTGATAAGGTTATTAAAGAGATTCAAACAAGGCAAGTATCTCTGAGGAAGATCGCTCGGTAAACCCTCTTGTAGTCTATAAAATCTAAGACTCTCTGAGAGCTCACTCGGTCCATCCCCTCTGTAGTCTGTAATATCTAAGACTCTCTGGGAAACTCACTCAGTCTATCCCTTATCGTCTATAGCACCAGGTTCTCTCAGCCTCGTGCCAGTCAGTGCATAATAATACTATAAGCCCAAAGTACACCTATAGAGCTACTTTTCTAACCAAAGTACACATATAGAGATACTCAGCTAAACAATATACAAGGCAACAAGCATTTCATGAGTTTCACTTCAACCTATAACCGTGAAGCATTAAAACAGGTGTAGCAGCCAAAGGAAAACGAGACCCAAAGGTTGTAAACAGAACAAATAAAGGGAAAAAAACATCCAATCAAAACAAATTACCCTCTAACATGGTCAAATTACCTCTACACAAGAATACAAGAAAAGAAAGAAAACAACGAAGGAAAAAAAAGGTAACACGCAATACCCTGTTCACGGGTATCAGTGGAAATTTGCACATAAACTCAGAGACATTGAACGGTAAGGCACAAACCACCTACCTCGATCCAAAGAGATAGACATGCTTGAACCAAGATGGCTGATTCTCCATAGAACTTCGTAGATCTGAGAAAACACACAAAACGTTCAACCTTAGATAACTTGAGAAGGATGAATAATTGAAAAAAAAAGGCTCAAGAAGAAGGAAGAACTCACCATTGTGCTTCCAACGCAATCAATAGAGCTCGAATCGGAGAATGGATGCAGGCTCGGGACCCGGAGAAGTTTTGCAGCCCTACGGCATCTCTTGGTCGAACCAGACCTAGATGAAGGAAGATTATGATGATGAGGCATGGCCCCGGTCCGTTTAGTGAAAAAAAGAAAAGTACACGGCGTGTATTTTTAAAGTACACCGCCTGTAGTGGGTTTTTCCATACTCCTCCAAAATCAGCCTCCACGTCACCCCAACACATCGTGTGTGTGGCCTGGAAATATCCAACACACGATTTTGAGTAGGAAAAGAGTACACGGCGTTTACTCAAAAAGTACACGGTGTGTACATCAAAAATTTCCAAAAACTCCAAAAATTCTCAAAAACTATAGAAAAGGAGAGACATACCTGAAATGAAGAACCAAATTCTTACAAACTTCCCCCCTTAAATAAAATTGTCCCCGAATTTCCCTAGATGGTCATAGAAGAAAAAACCTTGAATAACTCCGGCCACTGTGATCGAATCTCAGCCTCCCTCTCCCAAGTCTCATCCTGTACTCGCCCGTGCATCCATAGCACTCGTACCAAAGGAACAGACCAACCTCGGATAACCTTTGTACTGCGATCGACAATCCAGATAGGATACTCTTCAAACAATGCATCCGCTTCGAGCTCAATCTCCTCTGGCTGAAAGACATGAGACGGGTCTGAAAAATAATGTCGGAGTTGTGAGACATGCAAGATGTCGTGCATAGCCTGGTGCCTATGAGGTAGTTTAAACTGATAGGCACCAGGACCAACTCTCTCCAATACCTCAAACAGCCCGACATAACGTGGTGAAAGCATACCCTGTCTCTAAATCCTCTTGTGTCCCAACCTCGGTGCAACATGCAGGAAAACCTGATATCCGACCTCGAACTCCAGATATCGACTTCGCTGATCAGTATAAAACTTCTGTCGAGACTGTGTTGTCGACATCCTCTTCTGAATCAAGTCTATCTGCTCTGAGGTCTCCTGAACAGGGAAAAGTCCTAGAAAAGCTACCTCTCCTGCCTCGAGCCAGCATAAGGGTGATCAGCATGGCCTACCGTACAGTACCTCGTATGGTGCCATCTCAATGGTCTCCTAAAAACTATTGTTGTAGGAGAACTCCACAAGAAGTATATGCTTATCCCATGAACCGATGAAGTCTCGAATGCATGCTTGGAGAATATACTCAGGAACCTGGATCATGCGTTTGGACTGGCCATCAGTCTGGGGATGGTAAGTTGTACTCAAAAGTACATGTGTAACCATGTCCTTCTGAAGTCCCTTCCAGAACAGAGAGGTAACTCACGCATCCCTATCTAAAACAATGGAGTGTGGAACTCCATGTAGACGTACAATCTCTCGGATGTAAAGTCGTCCCAGATCATCAACACTGAAGGTTTCCTTCATCGGTAAGAATTGTGCTACCTTCGTAAGCCCTTCGACGATGACCTAAGAGACATCAATTCCCCGTGCTGACCTTGGTAACCTGGTCACGAAGTCCATCGCGACATCATAACACTTCCACTCCGGAATGGGTAACTGCTATAAAAGCCCTGCTGGTCACTGATGCCCGGCTTTCACCTGCTAACAAGTAGATCATTTCATGACAAAATCAGCAACATCTCTCTTAATACCTGACCACTAGTAATGGAGATGAAGATCCCGATACATTTTGGTGACGCCAGGATGAACTTCCCAAACTGAGGAATGAAAATCTCATATCAGCTCCTTGCGTATGTCTGTTGGCACCCATATGCATCCCTGGAAATGTGTGATCTCATCCTCGACCACTATCCATCCAAGAAGAGGGTCCCCTCCTGTCAAAATCTTCCACAGGACTAAGGCCTCCGAATCTGATAGATGCCTCATTCGTACCAGATCAAGAAGTGGAGAGGTAACAACCAATGATGAAAGAAAGGAATGAACCTTCCTGTTGTGCACCTCCAGATGCATCTCAGAAAACATAGCCATCTGCTGCCACTCACTGCTGGCCTCTTGAACTGCCTAAATCTTAGTCCTTCGGCTCAACACGTCTGCTACTATGTTTCCTTTTACCAGCATATAGGCGAGCTTGAAGTCAAAGGACTGAAGATACTCAACACACATGTGCTGTCACAGATTCAGATTGTACTGAGTGTAGATATACTTCAGACTCTTGTGGTAGGTAAAAACCACAAAGTTCTCTCCCAGAATATAGTTGCTCCAACAGAGTAAGGCACGAACAACTGCTACCAACTTCAGATCGTGCGTCAGGTAGTTTCTCTCTTGTGGCCTCAACTTCCTAGACCCGTAAGCAACTACCCCATCCCCCTACATAAGCACAACTCCTGTCCCAATACCTGAAGCATCACAGTAAACAATATAGCCCTTTCCTGGCTACGAAAAAAGTAGTATCGTTGCTGACGTCAACCTCCCTTTCAGCTCCTGAAAGGCTGACTCACAAAAATCTGACCATAATACTTTTCCCCTTCTTGGTCAGACCTATCAACGGAGCTGCTAGGTGCAAGAAGTCCTGAATGAAGCATTTGTAGTTCCCATCTAGCCCTAGAAAACTCCGCACCTCAAAAACATTCTTCGAATGCTCCAAAGAAAGTACAGCTCTCACTTTCTCTGGGTCCAAAGATACCTCAGCCTTTGAGATGACGTAACCCATAAAGTGAATCTGATCTATCCAAAAGTGGCACTTTGAGATTTCAGCATACAACCGATTCTCTCTCAGTGTACTCAGAACGATCTCAAGATGTGTGGCATGGTTGTGTCGAGTGTGAGAGTATCCCCTGATATCGTCCACGAAGACCACGACAAAAGAGTCCAAGTACGGATAAAACACTCGGTTCATCAGTGCCATGAAAACTACATGCGCATTAGTGAGACCGAACGGCATGACTGTATATTCAAAAAGACCATACCTGCTCCCGCTAGCTGTCAGAGGTATATCTAATGGTCTAACGCGCAACTGATGATAATCGGACCTCAAGTCGATCTTCGAGAACATCTAGGATCCTTGATGCTGATCAAAGAGGTCATCGATCCTTGGCAAGGGATATCAGTTCTTGACTGTAAATTGGTTCAGCTTCCGATAATCCATACAAATCTGAAGGGTACCATCTGCCTTCTTCACAAACAGGACAGGCGGACCCCAAGGAGAGGTACTGGGTCAGATGAAACCCTTTTCCTACAACTCCTCCAACATCTTCTTGTGCTCCTGCAACTAAGGTGTATCCATACTATAAGGAGTAATGGACACCAGTGCTGCTCCTAGCACGAGCTCAATCGAGAAGTCTGCCTCACGTTCCAGAGATAAAAATGAAAAGTCTTCTGGAAAGACATCCCTGAAACGATCCACCACTAGAGGAAAGTCTAACTGTGAAGTTGCATAGTCATCCAGATAATGAATAGAAATCTAGGCTGTAACTTTCCCTAGCCAATGATGCTCTGGTCTTGCTCTACATGCCTGGACATCCCACTCGCCTCTATAAAGGAAATATCCACCCTTTGGTGATATGAAACTCACCCTACGACGATAGCAATCGACGATTGCCTAGAAATGAACTAACCTATCCATCCCAATAATGATGCCATAGCATGTCATCTCTAGGACATAGAGGTCCCTTAAGAAATGAAACCTTGCAACCTCAAGAGGTAAATCTCTACACTGATGTATCCTAGATTTCCTCGATCGAAAAGGTGTGTCAATAGTCCACATGTCGGAAGACGAAAAGATACAGAGCCCAAGGCTCTCCACGACAGCAATAGAGATAAATCTATGTGAAGTACTGGTATAGAAAAGTTCTGAAGATAAAATTGAAGCTACTAAGATCGTACTTAGAACTATAGAAGTTTTGGGATCCTACTCCTGATAGGTCTGCTTAATGGAGAAAGACTACCCTACAACACAGCCCTACGACCTAGGCTGACTGCTCTGAGCTGATCCGCTATGTTGTCGCTGATGACCTGGTGACTGACCACCACTTCCGTGACCTCCACCTCAGCCAAAACGGCTGAACGACATCAAGTTCCCTGACTGGTAGGAAACTGGTGAAGCATATCCCAAACGTGGGTTCATAGAGAAACCCCTACCACTATCTGAAGGTGAGAAGATGCGACCAAAATGCTGAAGATGGCCCATCCTGCCACAAGACCGGCACTCCATCGGATCTCTTTGGAACTGAGGCCTAGTATGCCCACTCCTACCGCACAGGAAGCACACAACCTGGTTTCCATAAGATGCAACCCGCAAAACTCGATCTCCCCAAGAAGACTCTCTACGACGCTTCGTATTGTCTGTAGGAGGAACACCATCTCTGGATGACAAACCTCCCTGGATCATTGCTTCAGAATCTCTCATATTTGCGCTTAGTGATCAACGCCTTGTTGACGATGGAGGATATAGAAGTCAGCTAAAATATATTCACCTGGGAATGGATCTCTTGCCTAAGACCGTCCTCAAACTTCCTAGAAAGAAACAAATCATCACCTACTGGGATCGGTGTGAAACACTGCAGATCAGTGAAATGAGATGAGTACTCCATAACAGAAAGAGTACCCTGCTAAAGACTCATAAACTCTCGAGCTTGATCATCCCTCATGGTCTCCGGATATAAGTAGTCATAGAAGGTGCGTCAAAACGCATCCCAAGATATATCCTACTGACGCCCTAACTGTGAGATCACCTCCCACCACCTCTTGGCGGTGTCCTAGAGCATGTAAGTAGCCAGCTTTACCCTTTTCTCTTGAGGGATATCTAGGTGCTCAAGGAAGGTCACTGTTTCCCATATCCACGACTCTGCAGCCAGGGGTCCTCTATCCCCTGAAAAAGTACGAGGATGCTGCTACTGGAAAACCCGCATCAACTCAGCCATCGACGGGGCAGGAGGCGGCGCTCCCTGGAAGGTCTCTATCATCCTCAAGAAGTCCTCACTAAACTGCGCCTTGGTGCTTGAAATGGGTATAACTACTGGTGCCAAGGCTGGTACAGCAGGAGGATCCGTTGGAGGTCCCTCGTCAGCCATATCCGGTGTCTGGTCACCATCTAGAAAATGACGCACGACCAGAGGAAGTCTCTAAGGCATAGCTATGAAAGATCAAAATCACACCATAGATCAGGATTAACAAATATTGAAAACACAGGAGTACAAAACGGGAACAAGGGAAGAAACTATCAAGTTTTAAAAAACATGACTACACGACCTGTATAAAAACTACATATCATGTCTACTTAACCCATTAACATTGGAGTGTACCCTTTCCCGACAGGTCGTGTAACACCCCAAACTACACGGCGTGTTGTTCCCCCACACGGCGTGTACTTGATCTCTAAACCCCTGCCCGAGCCTCCTTACATGGCTATCCCACACGGTTCAAACTAACCCCAGACTACACGGCGTGTTCCCTATTGACATGGCATGTACTAGACACTGCCTGGGTGGCCCGTGTTGTTAGTTACACGGTCTTCTACATGGTTGTACCTTAGACGCTGTGGTCTGAACAAACACGACATGTATAGGAGAAGGTGACATTGTCCTGTGTTTTTAGTAACACGGCTGGGTACCTGGGCAAGCCTACAAGGCGTGTTCCGAAAACAACACAGCGTGTATTAGATAAGGTCACGCCATCCCGTGTTGTTCGTGACATGGACAGAAACCTGGATAGAACTACACGGAGTGTTCCTTTACAACACGGCGTGTTCTACTCGAGCTTCCCTGACCCTTGTTGTTAGTGACACGGCTAGGAACAAGGCTCTACACTACACAGCGTGTACATACCATACACGGCGTGTTCCTGAAGATATTTTCACAACACCGTGTCCCTGCACACATAGTCAGTAACACGGCCTAAAAACTACACGGCGTGTAACTAGAAAGTACACGTCGTGTATTCTGGGTTTTTCTAGGGAGTAGCATAGAAACTGCACAGAAGCCCAGAAATAGAGAAAACAATGCAAAGGGGTGACAAATTCTGATCCCTAATGGCCCATACTCCCTGATAATCAAATCTTGTCATCCCCTATAGTCATGTACGAGAGTAAACAGGATCATTATCCTCTAATTTTCGATTCAATAGGGTCCATAACACCTCAAGAATCAAAACATGGCATTCATTTAAACAATGTACAAAAAAACAATCCTCTAGAAAGGCGGAAGAGATTCTATCAAGCAGCTATCAAAACAGCATGCATAATCTACACCGAGTCTATCACAACAGCATGCAATCACTAATTCACCCTAAATGGCATGGAAAGAATGAATGGCATGTGATTTCTACAAGTTCCAATATGATGCATGAGATGGCATACCCTCATCTCATCAGGTTGCAACATAAATAGTCCCACAATATGAAAACAATAAAAATTACAAATAATGTGAATCACTCTAGGTGAAATCGTATCAACCGTAACATCTCAAGACCAGAAAAATACAATTAACAATATAGTATGGATTTTCCCTATACACGGGTTAACTACTCCCGAGAACAACTTATTACCAAGTTCCAAATATATCATATCTCTGGCTATGTCTCCAAACAATAATGCAAGAGAAAATAATTCCTCTGATACCACTTTGTAACGTCCTCGGTTCCGAAAGCCACCCGGAGGCACCCCGCACCTGGTTGGTCACATGGCCTCAATAGCATTTCCCCAAACTCCAGAGGATTCCGAAAAGAGGTGAGGAACTTGGGTGTGATAGTGGGGAAACTACGCCCTCATTGGTAGAGTAAAAAACAGATAAAAAATAAACATGCAATAGCGGAAGTAGTAATAACAAACAATATAACAGTGGAATACTAAATCAACAACTGGAGCACATATGTATGTATGAAACGATGTATAATACATAACTAGGAAAGCATCCAAACAAGTCACAATGCTGGATAACACTACCATACCAAAACAAGTACAAATGAAAAGTAACAACTTCTCAGCATTGCAAGCCAATGCATGGTTCCATGCTCTCCTGCTCTAAGAAATCATGTTATACAAGTAAAAGGGTGCTTTCCCTTGTCTATACTTGCAACAAAATTGTCTGATTAGGCCCAAAATCATGGCCCAAACATGGTGTGAGATAAAATCCTAGGATTCATTCACCCGGAGATCTGTGCCTAACAGTCAGTGAGTATATGGAAGGTAAAAGTACAATAAGAAGTAAACAACAACAGCAAGTAGTAGGAAGTAAACAGTAAGCAGTAAAACAGGATGATACATAGTATCATGAAATCCACTACAAATCAACAGCAGTGAAAAAATAGCTACTAAGCTGGAAACCCTCTGGGAAGTACTCGCAGCCATCCCCTCTTGTCCTATCCAAGAAGTACCACAACCCTCTGGGTAGTGCACTCAGCCTATCCCATCTGGAATGGTCTTACGAATTAATGAGACTCTCTGGGGAATATTACTCGGTCAATTAACTGTATAGTCTAGGGTAGTCAGGGACTCTCTTGAGGAAGATCACGCGGTCTAAAAATATTTGTATGAAGGTCTAAAGACTCTATGAGTAAGCTATCTCGGCCAATTACTCCTATAGCCTTAGGTATACCACAAACTCTCTGAGGAAGCTCACTCGGTCAATTTCTCCTCTATCCTGGTAAGGTTCTTTAAGAGATTCAAAGAAGGTAAGACTCTCTGAGGTTTCTCACTCAGTCAACCCTCCTATAGTCTATAAAATCCAAGACACTCTGAGAGAACACTCGGTCCATCCGCTCTGTAGTCTGTAATATCTAAGACTGTCTGGGAAGCTCACTCAGTCTATCCCTTATAGTCTATAGAACCAGGTTCTCTCAGCCATGTGCCAATCAATGCATCATAATGCTATAAGGCCAAAGAAAACCTATAAGGCTACTTGGATAACCAAAGTACGCATATAGATCTACTTATCTAAACAGTCTATAGGGAAACAAGCATGTCATGAGTTTCACTTCAACCTATAATCGTGAGGCATGAAAATAGGTGTACCAGCCAAAGGGAAATGAGACCCAAAGGTCATAAAAAGAACAATGAAAGGGACAAAAACATCCCATAACAAAAAATTACCCTATTACATGGTCAAATTACCTCTACACAAGCATACAAGCAAGGCATGAAAACAACAAAGGCAAAAAAATAGGTAACACGGAATACCCCTCTCACAGGTATCGGTGGAAATTCGCACATAAACTCAGATGATTTGAACATTAAGGCACAAACCACCTACCAAGATCCTAGGAGATCGATATACTTGAACCACGATAGATGATTCTACCTAGAACGTCATAGATCTGAGAAAACGCACAAAAATTTCAACCTTAGATAACATGAGAAGTAGGAAGAATTGAAAAACATGGATCAAGCAGAAGGAAGAACTCACCACTGTGCTTCCAACGCAATGATAGAGCTTGAGTCGGAGAACGGATGGAGGCTTGGGAATCTAGAGAAGTTTCGTGGCCATACGACGTTTCTCAGTCGAACCATATGTAGAAGAAGGCAATTATGATGATGAGGCGCGACCCCGGTCCGTTTAGTCAAAAAAAGAAAAGTACACTACCTGTATTTTAAATGTACACGTCGTGTAGTGGGTTTTTCCGTACTCTTCCAAAATTGGCCTCCACGTCACCCCTACACACTGTGTGTGTGTTCTGGATATGGCCAACACACGGTTTCAAGCGGGAAAATAGTACACAGAGTGTACTCAGAAAGTACATGATCTATACTTCAATAATTTCCAGAAACTCCAAAAATTCTCAAAAACTCCAAAAAAAGAAAGAAATACCTGAAACGAAGATCTGGGATCTTACAATAAACCTATTTAATGTGTGTCATCTTAGACGTAAACTTATTTTGATAAAACACTTGAAATTAATTCGTGAAGAAAATATTCATTCTTCTTTAAAAACCTTTTATTTTCTCAAAATTCCAATAAATTGAAAAAGAAAAAAATTTAGTTGAAAATTGATGTGAACTATTATATAGAATGATTCAGAGAAATAAGTCTTTATCAAGACGTAAAAATCGGTTCATGCCGTATATGTTAAAAAAGCATTCTTTTCGTACTTTTGTCAGAAGGTCAAAAAACACCTTGTATGGAAAACAAATGAAGGATTTCTTCAATACCGTTCAATAATATACCACAAATGGGAATATTTGAAATTAAAAATAGTATAAGAATAGAAAAAACATTATATATTTTGGAAACATGAATGTGGATGATAAATATAACCCAGAAAATAATTGCGATTAAACATCCCTGGTAATAATTAGATTATAAAATTAACCCTTACCATAAGTCTGATTTCTTCTATATGTATCCAAAACTCTTGTGTAGTGGGATTAAGAATATTATTAAATTGTAATATAACCATAATAATATTTATGAAATCATATATGATTCAATTATTTTTTTATATTACCCATTCATTTTTCAATTCCATATTAAAGCAATGTTTTTTTGGTAATAATTGTTTTATTTATTGTACCTGTTTTGACACGTTATTTTTTATCTCATTACATGGATTCTGAATTAATTAATTAAAAATTTTAAAACAAGATTTATATGTCATATATATTTATTATAGAAATATATATAGTAAATAGAGAAATGAAATTTAATACACTGTTCATGGAGATGATAGGTCGTACGTACGCATTAATGTTGTTTCTGTTTCCTTATTGAAATGAATGGAAGAAAGTAAATGATATATATATATATAGTAGAATTATTATATCATATATTTCATTTTTATTTATTATATATACTTTACAATCATTCTTTAATGGTTATCATGGAAAATGAATCTCATCACATCGTGGAGATGGTAAGTCGTACATACGAACAAGCGACGATATAAATAACTTAATGGTAAAATGGTATAGAATTGGATGGTATATTAATTATACAAAATAATTATGAAGTTATATTCATTATTTAAATAAAAAATACACATCATTATAAGCATCTAAATTATGTATTGTTGAATAGAAAATCACATCATGATGTAGAGACGGTAAGATGTACATACACACACATTGTCATATTCGTATTCATATGATGGATAAAAAGATTTAAAAGGTTGTACCATAATTATTATAACATCTCATAATGTATAAGATTTTGTATCTATTACTTTTTTATGAGAAAAACATATGAAGAGGATGTATAAGAAGAAAATAATTTTTTATGAGGCGATTAAACAATGGATTCTTTTTCGATTATCTCCTTTTGGGACGCACAAAAAGGCTCACTGAGATGGCTTTCTATAAAAAATGTGGCCTCAAGGATGAAGTGAGGAAAGTTGGGAAGAGTTTTGGGAGGGTTTTGTCTGATCCAAAGTGCAATAGAATTTTTGTTAAAAGAAAAGGATAGGTGTTATTATATAAGAGAAGGGAGAGGAACCATTGGAATGTCTGGAAATATTAATTGATTGTGAATTTATTATTGACATATAATGCTCCAAAAATCATTTATTTATAAGATAATATATGTACGGGTCGAGATAAACTAAATCAATAACATTTTGACATGATTTGATTTTATTTAAACCTTATCATTTGGATTTATCCTTATTTAATCTATTTTTTTTTCTTTTTGGTAGTAAAATTATAATTATTAAATGGTTATATAAATTTACTTATGTGTAGTAAATTTTCTATATTTGGATAAATTATAAAATTTTAAACAATTTAATTTTATCTTTATAAATTTTAAATTTTTTTGTGATTTTTAAATAATTTATTAATATGTTATTTTTGTAAAATATCAATAGTGTCAATTTTGACACTATTCATTTACTTGACTTCAAATAAAATCCAATTAGAATAAAATGTCAAACCAAAATGTTTAATACAGTCATAACATGTCATTATAACCTAGAAAATTCGTGGATCATATAAATTAGATCATATGATATTTTTTTAATATTTTCAAAACCATTTATTTTATATTTCTATTAATAATATAATTTCTTCATCACTATTATTTCATCTTTAATGGTAATTATTTATCTTCTAAAATTTCTAAAAAAAAATTTCATGATTTATATAATTTCATCAGATTTCTGGATATTATTTAGGCTTTACGTTTTATTAAATTTATCAATATATTAAAATTATTTTACTTATAAGATATAAGAGAGTGACAGGTTGTCACATTCTTTTGTTTTAATTACAATAACATCACTTTCATTAACAGAAGTCCATTAAGTTGATCGATTTAGACCATTAAGTGATACTGGTTGACTTTAATTCATAAAATATGATTTTTTAAGGTGTTATGAAAATTTTATTATAATTATCATATTGTTTTTACCTAAATTTTCCCGACTTACATTTATCTATTGTAAATAAACATTTTCGTAGTTATTATTCATAATATCAAAAAATATTAAAAGTAAAATATTAAAATAATCTGGATCCACTGATTGAAAATATTTAATTTATTTTTCAAAATTAAAAACATAGAAACTTCATTAATTAATTTAAAATTATTTTCTGTTTTCAAAACTAGAAAGCAGTTTTTTTAGGAAGAAAAAACAATCATCATATTGACATGTGTTTGTGTCCAATTTAAATGTAAATTTTCTTCCAATTACCATAATTGGATTGAATGTTAAAAATATAGTCCAATTTAAATTTAAAACCAATTTAAATGATAATATAACTAAATTTATAGATTTCTTTAAAAGTTCGTTTTGAATTAAAATAAATTTTTTTAACTATTCAATAAAATATAAATTTTTTCCTCAAAATACCAAAAATTATTCTAAACAAAATTTTTATGTCCCTCTTCCAAAGAAGATGTTTATTTTTTAAAATATAATATATAATATTGTTAAAACTATATTTAACATTGGTCTTCCATCAAAAGGAGGAAAAAGTTCATATTCTTTAAATATACTTTTTCTATCCGAAAAGTTAAATTTGTTCCTATATAATGTCCAATAAAATACATAAGATGAATATTAATGTCATAATAATAAAAAATTTAATTAAAAATATTAAAAATATTTAGTTTATTAAACTATTAAGCAATAATAGTTTAATAATATAACCATGTTTCGTGAAATTCAGTTTTGCGTACAACGCAAGCTATCGAGGAAGGTCGCTTTTTTGTTTAATGCAAGACTGGTCATTGTTACATTTAGTGAATGATTACTTTGGTATTTCTTATATGATAATCCCAACATAGTACGTTTATATAATGAAAAAATATTTATACTTAGTGTTCTATTAAATGAATTCTATCAAAATAACGTGAAATTCTATATATCACAAGCCAAGTATATTGTTTCGTATACTACAGGCTAATACAATGTTGTGTATAGAGCATATTAATATTTTTGTATCGTATAACAGAATCTATCAAATAAATTAAAAATAATATATCTCATAAAATCATGTGGTGTTACATCTCTGTCTTAAATGTGGGGAACCTGGGCATTGTCTGTGTCAATGCTCTCTTCAAAAGGTTACCCCCTAGACCAGGGAGTGAATTATACAAGAATAAAATGGTTAATGTTTTTATGTATTTTTATTCCAGAATTAAATTTCATTATCGGTTTTAACACTTATTTTTATAATAATCATGAAACACATATAAATTGATTAAAATTTTAGAAGAATATATATTTTCGTTAACTTAGTTGTTTGGAGGATCATATTATGTCTTGAGTTTAGGTTGATCAAAAGTTCAAAAACATAAAACCCTTTTTTGAAATTTTAGTGTTGTGAATATAACATGTATAGTGATATTTTTTGGAAAATATTTATTTGAATATAAACCATTTGTTTAAAATATGAAAAATTTATTTGAGTTAGAATTTAGGTCCATTCATTTGGACCTATGATTAAAAGAATTAGTAACCATTAAGGATTATATAATATTTGAAGATTTAGTAATTATGGTTCATCAAAATTTGATAATTTTAAATGAATTATATGAATTTCATTTTATAAAAAGGACAACGCATATAATATGTGAAAACCCATTTCATCAATTAAAGGATGTTGGACATTAACCAACAAATGGAGGATAATAAGGGTTTAGATCTTATTAATGGGCTATATTATATTCTGGTAAATATTTTAATATTTTTACTATAAAAAAATTGATGAATAAATATTGATGAGGACACTATGGTTCTACTATTTAAGTTTAAATTTTAATAACACGTGGTAACCATTTTTGTTTTGGAAAATATTTATAAATAGGTAAAAAGAGTAATCACAATTTTAATTATCTTGTAATATATTAAAAGTAAATTTTAGTGCATCTGGAATAAATATTAATTTTGTATTTTAATGTCTACAAGAAATAGATGAAGTGGAAATTGATCAAATTATATCCAAAGGATAAAATTATTCTTATGAAATAGAAACATGTCATGTATGTGCATTTCCATGTATTTGTAGACAACAAAAGAAGTCTTCTAATTTAAGAAAAGGGTCTAAAAAAACACTTATCCTGTTACATTATTATATGATGAATCAAATAGAATTTAATATCATCACATATTTATGGTTTTTAGGCCCACAACATTCCATTTATCATTAAATTTCATGTTATCTATGATAAATATCACTCTATATTGGTTTTTAAACTTATATTCCATGTCAAAATGTTCACAACCAACCTATGTTCTCATACTTAGAAATCAAGTTTGTGTTATTATAAAAAATATCCTATTTATCATCCATTGTTTTAGGAGGTTTCTTTACCCATTTCATGACGTGTTTTTAGAAAAATGAATTTTGGAATTTCAAACCCTTGATTTAGAAGTGAAAATTTGAACTACGAGGACACAATTTTGTGAAGGTGGGTAGAATGTGACACATCTGGATTTTAAAAGGGAAACACCATGTTTAAAAGAATCTATGATATAAAACAAAAATATTATAATATAATTTAACACCTATAGACTTTATAATATATTTACTTCATAATTAATTCAATTTATTTGATATCTTGTGATACACATAACACCGATTTGAAATAAATTAGAAATCTCTATTAAAATATTATTATTTAAAACATGGCTTTTATAACCTTGAAATTATGTTTTTGGGTATGAACATGGCTAAAAGATTTATTAAAAATATAATTTTACACATATTCGCTGGTTGTATGTTTATTATAAATAAAAATAAAAAACATTTCATAGAAAAAGAAATGTTTAGGGAAAAGCTATAATTTTATAAAAGAGTATTAAATAACACCTTGAATGTGTAATTTAAGATTATTTTTTACTAATTTTAAAAAAATAATTAAATAAAATTAATTTCATTTTTTAAATAAGAATATTAAAATTATCATAGGGTTAAAATATTAGTATTTTTCAAAATTGTTAAATTTCTAACGAATAGAGAAGAAGAAGAAAATATTTATTTAAAACTTTATCTTAGTTTAAATAATTTAAAATGATAAATTATATTATAAATAATGTTTAACATAAATTTAGATCAATAAAATTAAAATTTTACTAATATATTTCATTGGAATAAATTTATCATTGAATTTTTTTAATAATATTGTTTATACTTATGAGATTTTTCACTTTTGAAACCGATTTTTTAATCACGTGTATAGGTGTAATTTTAAATTGGATTCCGAAACATTTTTAATTTTATTTTGAAAAAGTAGATTCCATATTTTTAATAATAATAAATTATATTATTTAATATGTTCAACATAACATTGGACAAAAATTTATAGTTAAAAAATTAAAAAATAAATATAATGGTAATGGAAAAAATCACTTTACTAGCGGGTTAAACACGTATTATAAGGGTTAAAATGACCTAAAAGTTCCCCTACCATGATTATAGAAATATATCCACTTTACAATAGGGACTATTTAATACTAACAATGTTTTATGACCGTTTTGATGAAAAAAACATCGGTGTAACTGATCTCTTATAAATATTCAATGTGTGTTCTCTCCCAAACATATAAAAACGCACCTCTCTACTCCCCTCTTCACACTTAATAATCCATTTGATTAATATAATGTCGATAAAAATAAATTCTTACTCCCATAAAAATATCTTAGATCCATCTTTTATCATAATTCCATTAAAAGATCGTGTGTACGATAGACTATCACCACGCAAACCAGTGTATTTTCTTTTCCATCACAACATTTCAATGATGGATGTAATGTTGTATTCAACACATTTATATTATATTTTTTTTATTTTCATAATTATTTAATTTTAATACCATGTTTAACTTGTTATCATCCATTGTATTTAAAATACGATAGTGTTGCATGTCTGTAATAGAAACTACCAACTTGGGATGAAATATAATTCATTTATAACTTGTTATTTAAATGATAGGTATTAAAGATAAATTTATTGAATATATGTGATATATGTGATATTATATATATATTTAAAAATTAATATAAGCCCTAATACCTTACTATTTAAAAATTAAGAAAATTATTATATCACACTTGCGTACATATGACCTTCCATCTTCACAAAGATACGTATAACATTATACATGTTCAGATTTCAATAATGTTTATAAAAATTTATATAGTGAAAAATATTAAATTTATAATATTTATTAAATTCAATAGATTAGGTAACAAAAAAATATCTAAAATAATGGGAACCTTCATGACAAAACATGCATTAGAAAATATGGTAATTAACACCCAAAAAATGAAACTAATAAAATATTATTTACATTTGTGTGGTAAAATATTATAAGGGGATAATATATGATATTATTATTATGAATAAGGTTTTTTTAAAAATTAATAACATTCGTAAATCCACTATATAGGAGGTTAAGTGATGTTCAACCAAAATTAATAGTGAGGTAAGAGACTTCATCTCAATTTCTGTTCGTTGTGGAATATTTTCATGATATGCACCAAAATGTTTTTTATATAAGGTATATACTACCAATTTTAATTTAATATCATGAATACTAAATAATTTATTGTATTTTTTATTTTATTTTATTTTATTTTATTTAAGGGTACTTGAATTTAGATTTACAAATCGAAAAAAAAATTTCATAAATGAATTTGATTTCAATGTGTTCTATTACTTATTAATTGTCTTTAAAATTATATGATTTTGTGTGTAAATAATTTTTAATATATTATTTTTTATTTACACCTATTTTTTTGTGGATTTAAATTAGAAAAATATAATTTATTAATTGATTAATTCTCAGTTCCGTGTTTAGATATTTAAAAGGGTTTATTTTATAATCTAATTTTAATTGGGATTATTTATACATGAATTTTCATTGAATTAAATTATTTCATCATTTTATAATAAAAGAATTTAATTTTATTATCCTTTGATTATTTATTATTTTTTAAATATATAGTACCATATTGCTCTCTTTGGTAATTAAAATGACTGAGAATGTTTTTTTAATAAAATAAAACATCATTTCTCAAATTGTTTAAAAATACATTTTTTCTAACACAATATTCTCTCAAAATATTTTAAACAAGTTATTAACATTCAAAAAATGATTTATTAGTGAAATATTTTTCTATGTTTTAATTTTTAGAAAATTTTATGAAATTAATCTTCATGACATTTTCCACAAATAGTCTATTAGAATTTTATTAAAAAACTTAAATGTAACATTATTTTAATATGCATGCCATGAACTAAGTTTCCCACCATCACAAACCATTACTGATTTGAATAATAAATTATAATTATAAAATTTTATCTTTAAATAAAATTATTATTTATATATATTGTGGAAATTTATATCGGAAATGTATTTTCAATGTGAAAATGTTTTTTTCCTTAAGAACATTTTAATGAAATTTTTATGGTATTTATATTATTCAATGAAATAAAAACATTATTGTACTTATTTTGAAATAGGTATATGTTTTATTGATACCATAATTATTATTTATCTATATGTTCGGTGATCAGTTTTTTCAGGCAATGTATTGAAATTCTATGTCATGTTTTACCTATTTAATTATTAACTTTACCTTTAAAATATCACTTTCATGTAATCATTATTCATTTAATTGAACTTATATATATATATATATATTATTTTTAATTAACATAAATAATAATTGAATTATTTATACTTTATATATATGTTATTTTACATTGAAAGGTATATGATTTATTGGTGAAGTTATTATTATCATTTATTCCTTACTTCATATGGAAAATTTTATGATAAGGAAAATTGGTCAGGAATTAATTCAATAATTCTATATATGAGGAACGTTTTTGAAATGATGATATGGGTGGGCATAGTTTTAGATAGCTAGTTGATTCATATTTAGTCACATGAGGTGAATCGGTTCGCTGGATTTATATAATTGGGTTTCTGGTGTATACCTACACATTTGTTTTAAGTTATCTTATTATAGGTATGGATGGTATAATTATCATAACATAATGATACATACTTTAAATATATATATTAAATATAAATTGAATAATATTCATCACAAAACATAACAAAACCATGCAAAGAAATTATTGGATTAGAGTCTTTAGAAATTAGTAAATATAAACAATTTTGTTTATAGGAAATATTCATTGTCTCCTACTTACTCATTCATAACTAGACTCATTTTTATCATATCTTACATAAAATCATTCCTGACATCTTAGGGAAAAGAAACATAAGAAATGGTGAACTCATATTCTCATTAATGGTAAATAAGGGAGTAATAAATCATGTAACAGTCATATTACTTACGAACATAACATTCGAAAATCGTATCCTACATAAAAAATATAATTATCATTTCATAGAATAAATCATAGATGTTCAAAAAAATTCATTGAACATATTCCCCAAAATCATAACATTAAACTTATAATTTTTGGCATACACATAAGCATAGAAAATAATTTCATATTAGTCAAGGCTCTTTGAAAATTACATCATAGCAGAAAAATTCCATTACTAAACTAATTGCACCCCTCATCCTATCCATGTATTACTAAACAAAGTTTAAATCTTATTCCAGCCCTATATTACTGAATTGAGATCATTTTACATTATATCCATATATATCACATGAGATATAAATATTTACCCAATTCATTATAGAGTTATATAGGTCCCACCCATCTCATAATTATGTCATTATTTCATGTTCTACAATTATATAAATCATTCATCATAGCATATCCCGAAGAAGAACAATGTGTTTTTTGAAAATCGTTCAATCATAAAATAATCCATGTAAAACCACTAGATTTCATAAAAATAATTCCACTATAAAAAAAATCAAACCACAGGAATAATAGAGGTAATATACTTGAAACAAAACCCTATTAATCAATTCTATCTTAGATGAAAAATTACATTGATAGAACACTCAGAATTAATTATTGAGGAAAATATCATTTCATATTCAAAACTGTTTTTTTCTCAAAATGACACACATTTTGAAATGAAATGAATTTATTTGATAATAAACTAAAAATATTGTCATGTAAGATACATGTAAATAATTTTTTATGTAAATTTAAAAATCCATCCATGTCATATGACTTAAAAGAAAACATTCTTATCCTTCTTTTTTCGGATAATTCAAAAAGTAACTCATATAGAAAATGACATAAAATTCCTTTCATAAAACTAAAAAATATTAAACAATGGATAAAATTGAAATGAAAAAATTTTAGAAGAATATAAAGAATATTTTTTAATACATATTTAGGAAAAATTAACATGGATGATAAATAAACCCCAGTAAATACATACTATAAATTGTCTTGGATAACAATGAGATTGCGAAATTATCCCTTACATTAGGTATGATATACTTTGTATGTATCCAAACCTCCTATATGATGATTTAAATAATTTCATGGACTAATTTATGAATCATTTTCATTTTTATCATATCATATACTACCATATTATCATCCTTTTATTAATAACATTTCATTTTTACTCATTATTTTGGTATTAACTACTTCATTTTCTTATGCATGTTTTGTTGAATAAGTTATGGTTCTCCTTGTTAAGTCATGTTTATATAATTGAAAAATTATATTAACATAATATATATCATATTTATTCATTATATACATATATTTAATCATTCTTTAATGTATATCATGTAGAATAAACCGCATTACATCGTGGAGATGGTAGACCATACGTACGCACTAACAACAGTATCATTTCCCTAACATCAAAATAGAATGGAAGTGGATAGAATGTATTTTTTCTAGAATATATATCATGTTATAATAATATTATATTGTTATTAGTTTCATTAATATACTCATCTAGGTAATGTGGTGGTGAAAAACATATTACATCATGACGCGGGGATGGTAAATCGAATGTACACACACGCGATGATTACGGTTTTCATATGATGGATATAAGGAATAATATGAGAGTTACATAATAATAATAATAATAAAACTATGTATATATGTGATACTATATGTATTACTTTATAATTCAAACAACTTATAAATAGGATGTATAAAAATAAATAAGTTTGAAATAGTCTATAGAAGAAATTATATCTTTTTCGATGAACTATCTCTAGATCTCCCCTTAAGGAACTATAAATAATATTTAGATAATTATATAACCTATATAATGTGAATAAAAATGTTTTTATTTGATATGGGAAGGGTATTAAAGATCTTGAAGTATCAATGCAATGTCAAAATGTGAGGAAGGATGTAACCATTTGTAACTAAGGTGAGTGAAACTTTTGGAATCTCCACACATTTTAATATATAATAAAATCAAAAAACATAAAATCCTCTCAAGTGTCTTAATTATAATATTAGATTAGATAAGGTTTTAATATCATGAACCATTAAATTTTAGATAATATTTTCATCCCAATTAATTATTATCATTTCAATTTAACACTTATATATTCTATTTAGTTTTAATTATTATAACAAATATTTCAATATATAAAGGGAGTAGTGTTTACCTATTTGACGTCAATTGGACCCCAAATGAATAATTTAGATCATTTTAAACCATTTAATAATTTCTATATATTATTGTAAATCGTTTAAGACTTTTAAATAATTCAATAATACATTATTTTTATCAATAATCAATAGTGTAAATTTTGACACTAGTCTATTCATTAATAATTAAAAATATTAAGATAACAAGTTAACATAGAAACAAATAACTTATTATATTTCATGGTGGTAAAATTCAACTATAAAATTCATTGCATATATTAAATACATAAAATTAAATTTATTTTAATATTTCTAATTAAAATTAATTTGTATCTCCATTAACAAAATAATTAATACATCAGTTTTGTGAAATTATTTAATTTAAATATTTCATGAATAAAAAATAAAAATAAAACAATAGGAAGAAGATAAATCCTCAATATTTCCTAATAATACATATAGTTGACTATATATCCTAGAAAATACTACATTAAAAATGTTATATCGATTAAAACATAAATGAGAAAACTTTAACATAAAAATAAATAAAATATTATAAGTGCCATTATATTATCCATATGGATCCAAAAAGTCAATAGCTCAACCCTTGAATTATTATGGTCGAAATATACTTTACCAATAATATTTGGTAATGTGTTTCTATCTTATAATATTCATTATAATTTTAATAAAAATTATTTTATAGATTTTTCTTCTAGTAAATAATCTCTCCATCATCAATTTAAAACCCTTTATAATAATTTTTTATTTTCTAGAAATTAAAATTTATTAACATGATAAAGTAAAATATTTTATATTTCAAATGATTATTTATAGTTGAATTTAAATTTTTTTAACCTTATATTTATATTGACACATTTATTAATATATCAGTACGACATATTTAAATTTTCATTTATAACAATAAATTAAATTTCATATCTCATACAAGTAGCATAAATAAGATACCATTAGGACCCAATGATGATTAAGGTAAAAATAATATTCTATTTACTTCAATCCACGTTTATTTTGTTAATTTTATAATAACATCCTTAACTTTATTTACCTGATATAGCCTTTTACTGTATTAATAAAAATTATAGAACATTCTACTTATAATTACAAAAAATAAAATAAATATATTAACTTAATTTGTCCCCACTTATTCCAATTACATAATCTATTTTTAAAATTCAAAATACATAAATTTCAGTAATTAATTTAAAATAAATCATTGTTCTAGAATGACAAAACATGTTTTAAAAGTAAAAACAATGCAATATATTGAAATTATTTTACATCTAAATTCAATGAAAAATAAATTCCAATGAACTATATTACATTAAATGATAAAAATATAATCTATCTATATTTTAAAACAAGTACATTATATCATTTAATCACATAAATTATTTCAATGAAAATATTTTTTTTCAAATAAAATTTAGTGTATGTTTACTATTCATAAAAAGGTGAAGGTTATCAGAAAGACATTCCAAATTCATCCAAATTAATTTTTTTTCCCAATTGAAAATAAGATGATTATTTTTTAATAAAAAATTTTATAATATGTCAAAATTTTAATTTAAAATTTGTTCTCGATTAAAAGGCAGTAAAATTAACCTTTTGAAAAATATAGGTTTTTATACATAAAATAGTGTTCAATCGAACACTATGACTAAAATATCTATTGGGTGAATATAAATAAAATTTATTAAATAAAAAAATATCATTAATTAAATTTTAAATTTTCAATTCACTTTATTTCTTAATATAAAAAATAAAAATAGTTCTTTTACATTTAACTGGTTTATATTTTCCATAAATAATTGGCAGCCAATGAATTTAGCATAAATTTTTATAAGTTAGTTATATTTGTTTCCACTAAAAAAACAAGCATTTCACAATGGTCATTTTATGTTAAAGGTTCCCCACAGTTCTTTTAAACTCATGATTGCATGCAATGTAATCTATTGAATAATTAAAATTATTTAAAGAAAATATTTCATAAAAACATCTGAGTGTAACATTCTACCCCCACCCCTAAACTGAATTTATATCTTATAAATTTTCACTTGGATATAAGTAGATGAGTATACCTATTCCTCATCATATCCTCAAGTTCCCATGTAGCTTCCTCAATTTGGAAATTTCGCAATAAAACTTTAACCAAGAGAGTTGTCTTATTTTGTAAAAATATATCACTTTGATCCAGAATCAATATCCATTATTCTTCATAATAATAATCTTTATATAGTGGTACGAAAGTTGTGTTTGGCACATGTGAAGGATTGGGAATTTCCTTTCTCTAGAGATATAAATGAAACACATCATGAACAAAAGTGATATTTGTTGGAGGAAACAATCTATAAACTACTTTCCAAACTCAATCTATAATTATTGAAGGATCTACATACCTATGGATAAATTTTCCATTCTTTCCAAGTAATACTCCCTTCTAGGGAGATATTCATTGAAAAAACACATCACCCACTTCAAACACATGGTCATTTCCTTGGTTGAGAGCATAATGTTTTTTCAACTATGAGATTCACGTATGTGTTGTTGAATAGAATTGGACTTCTCTAAAATTTTATAAAGAATATTAGGTCATAATAGATTTCATTCCCCTATATCATCCGAGAAAGTTTGATTTCTTCACCACCTTCCATAGAGAGGTTCTTAAGGAGCCACAATGCGTTGAAAGCTATTGTTTTAGTAAAATTATACCAAAGTAAGGTGTTTATCCCAAACACCATTGAAATACATATATCAATCACTCATCATGTCTTATAGAGATTGATTTTTCTTCTCTGATAATCCTTATTTTTGAGTATTATAAGAATTGTTGAAACTTAACTCTGTACCTAGATTCTGTCGAATACATCACCATAACATTGATGAAAACAGCAAATCTGAATCATATTAATGTAACATGTTACTCCATGAAATTGTACCAATTACTTTACATATATCCTACCATGATGATAAAGTTACAAATAATATCTAATGGCAATGAATTGTGTCAACTTCATATGGTGATCAATTATGACACAAATATTATTATTGCCTCTATATGTTTTTTGAACTCTGACGAACAATTCCATATTGAAGTTTTCCCATTTATATTCTGGTATGGGTAATAATTGTAACATCTCCTTAGAATTATGTCTCTCACACATAACATCTTAAAAAACTATGAACCAAGGGAAATGCTTAGTCACATCTCATTACATGTCATCCCACTAGAAGTAATCTATCAATTCCCTATACATTTTTGTGATTTGAGGATGAATGTATAATTATGAACAATGAGCCTCATACAATATCTCCTTCTTTAATTCTTGTATGGGAGGAATAAAAACCCTATTCATGAACCATATTATTCCATCATAATAATGTTGTAATTCAAGAACTTTTATCACTTTATCTTTTATCTCTAAATAGTTATAATGCACTTCTTTAATCATTATTTGTATAGATGGTTGGAAATTAATTTGAAAAAGACAATATTTTTCACTTTAAAATTTCAAGATCAATCCCTCACAATTCCATAAATATCTGCTCTTTTGTGATCCTCTCACCATGGATATATAAGAATTTCTCTCTGGACTCAACTCATCTTTGACCTTTTTCACTTTCCCATGGTGGCAATAATTTGAGTAGTCATAATCTTTAATCAACAAAATCCATATTATTTGGCACATATTAATAACCTTTTGTGTAAAAATATACATTAATATTTTATTATCAACAAATTCATTCAAAATTTCACCATAAAGATAATTCCTCTATATATATATATAATATATTACAGTATATTACTCTAAAATAATGAGTTATATATTTTTTCTCAGGTATTTTCATTTATCATAAAGTGTAACCTATCATTGTAAAATTTTTAATGAGAACACATCACAACACCTTATTAGATGCATCCCTATAGATCCAAAACCTTTCTCCACTACAAGGTAGTGTGATCATAGGTGAACTGGTTAACCTTCATTTTATTGCGTTTAAATTCTCTTCACATTCCTCCTTTCATGAAAACTTGACTCCTTTATGAGTGAAATTCATGAGTTGATTAGATAGTCAGGAAAATGATTTCAAAAAAATCTACAATATCCAGCCAAAAGAAGAAAACTTCAGTTCTCAGTTACTATTTTTGGTCTAGGACAACATTCAATAACATCTGTTTTTTCTCCATCCACAAATATCCCCTGTATTGAGATTATGACAAAAAAATGTATCCTTAAGATTCCAAAATGCATAGTTGGTAAAATTTTCAGGAAGATTCTCCTTTCTCATGGTCCCCAATACAATTCTCATGTGATATTCAGTTTATTCATTTCTTATAGATTATAAAAAAATTTCATCTTGAAATACTACAAAAAAATAATCAAGGTAGTCTTTATAGACTCCATTCATTAGTTCCATGAAGATAGTGGGGGAATTAGTAAGACCAAAAGGCGTAAGTATACATTCATAGTGTCCATACCTTGTACCGAATTACATATTTAGTATATCCTCCCTCTTGAACATTAATTAATGATATCTTAAATGAAGATAAATCTAGGAAAATTTTTGGTCTCCTTATATCTAGTCGACTAATATATCATTGTGGTAAAGAGGATATTTTTTCATGATAGTGGTATTGTTTAGGTCTCGATAATCATTGAAAAGTCTCATTAATCCATCCTTATTATTAAAAAAAGAATAGGATCACCACATGGAAACCTACTAGGTCTTATGAATACATTTTAAATATTATATTTTAATTTGTTCTTCAATTCCTAAAACTCAACTGGGAAAATTCTATAATGTTTCTGTGAAATAGTCATAACACCAAGTATGAGTTCAATTGAAAACATAACTTCATGTTTGGTGGAAGACCTATAATTGCTTATTGAAATACATCAACATGTTCCAATACAATATGAGTCTTATTAATTGTGAGTTTCTCCCAATCCATTTTTGATATTGAACCTTAATTTATAGAAATCCAGACTAATAGGATGGATGGACATTCCACTGGAGGGTCATGATCATAATTTCATCTACATATGATCAGAGATTTATCTAGAATATAAATTTTAAATTCCCATACATGGAAATTGATATAGTATCCATATATATAATTAAAATCCATTCCATGGATAACATAAAATTACACTAAATTAAGGATCATAAAAAATTATAGATGAAATTTCCCACAAAAAAATATGATAATAATTATAAACAATTGATGTGACCGTTGTTCCATTAAGAGTTTTAAGAGCTAAATAAATATTTAATTGTTGAGTTCATATGGTGATTCCCTTAGAAAATTATTCATAAATAAAAGAGTGGATGGATATTGAGTCAAATAAAATAGTTTGTACTTTAGATTATTTGGTAAGTGTAACTTTCACCACATCATTATCATACTCCACATCGCTGATAGTTGTCACTTGTGCCTTAAAATTGCATTTTTCATTAATTATATGAAAAAATCAATCATCATCACTAACCCTTTTTTTAAGAAATTTGGATAGAATTGCACCCCATTTCATTTTTCATGTAGGATTTATTTGTGGTAAGTGCATTATATATATCCTTTTCTCTATCATTATACATATTTTTCCCATTACATTGACATTCAATTTCCCGATGACCTTATCCCCACACATAAAACATTTTAATTTCTCCTTAACATAATTTCCTCTCTTTTATTTCAACAAATTAAGCATAACATAAAACTCCTCTTATTTTCAGTGTAGTCTTAACATTTTCCCTTAAATATCATTTACTCTTCTTATCAAACCCATATTATTTATGGGTTACACCAATATCAATCTCTTTTATTTCAAACTAGGAAATATAAATTAATAGTTAATTAGAAAACTACATTGTCTCGTGATTATTCCATCAGAACTAGACCCCTTTTATACATATCTTACTTAAAACCCTCCTTCACAACCTGGGAAAATAAACATAAGAAAGGGTGACATCAGATTCATAGTATTGGTAATCAAGGGAGATATAAAACATATTATAATCATATGACATTGGAACATAACATTTGAAAATTTTAACTTTCATAAGAAAAATCATGATATCATGTCATAGAATAGATCATTAAAGTTTATAAATAATCTATGAACATATTCCCAAAATGCCTAACATATGACATGGAATTTTTGGAATACACATAATATTCAAATAACATTTCATATTAGTCAATTATCCATTCCAAGACCATCATAATAGTCCACATCCACTATAGAATTGAGTTCACTCCTTATTCGAGGACTATATTACTAATCTTGGTTTACTTCCCTTTCGAGCACTATATTTTGAACTCAAATCATTTCCCATTCTAGCCATGTATATATCTAGAGATATAAATCATTAGCCAATGAATTGGATTGATATATTGGTCCCACACATATGATAAATGAAATAATTATTATGTATGCCAAAAAAAAGATAAATCATTCAAAATAGAAAATACCAAGGAAGCAAATGGGTTTCCTAAACATTCTTCAACCATAATTTAATCTATGTAAAACAAATAGATTTCATAAAACTAATTCCATTGCAAAAAATTCAATACATAAGAATAATATGGATAATATAATTGAAACCCAAACTTATTAAATAATCCCATCTTCTGTGGAAAATAGTTTTGATAGATCACTCAAAATTATTTGTTGAGTAAAATATCCTTTCTTATTCAAAGATATATTCTTTTTCAAAATGCCACACAATTTTAACAGAAAATAATTTCATCAAAACACCATTAAAATTTTGTAATGGGAGATTCATGGAAATAAGTAGTTATTAAAACTTAAAAATATTTCTTTGCTATATGTGTTAAAAGATAAACTCGATCTCATACTTTTTTTTCAGATATTTCATAATGTACCTCATATCGAAAATGAAAAAATATTATATTCGTACTATTTAATAAATATTAACCTATGAGTAATATTGACCTTTAAATTTTGTTATAAGAATAGAAAAAATATTTTTGGAATATATATTTAGGAAACATGGACATGAATGATAAATACACCCTAGTAAATACTTACATATAAACAATCTATTATAATAATGCGATTGGGAAATTGTCCCTTACAATAGGTCAGATATCCTTAGAATATATATGAACCATATGTATAATTATTTAAATAATTTTGTTGACTTATTTTAGAGTAATAGTCATTTTTATGTTGTTATATATGATCATAGAATCATCTATTTATTAAAAACAATTCATTATCACTCATTATTTGGTTATAAATGCTTCATTTTCTTAGGCATGTTTCATTGAATAAGTTTTGGTTATCATTATTAGTACATATTTTTATCATTAAATAATTATATTTAAAATATATACATATATTTATATCATATTTATTCATTATAGACATTTTTATAATCATGCTTTAATGGATATCATGTAGAATGTATCGCATCACATCGTGGAGACGGTAGTCCATACATACACATGAGCAATGATATCATTCCCCTAATTGTGTAATGGGGTGGAAGTGGATGATATAGGTTTGGTTCATTTATCCATATCATGTTGTAATTATAAAATATTATTATTATTTCCCTCATTATACTCATCCATGTAAGTTAGAGGTGAAAAATAAATTACACCACGGCATGGAGATGGTGAGACTTACGTACGCATGTGAGGTGATTTAATTTTTTGTAAGATTGATAGAAGGTGGAATATTATTTTTCCATTATCATAATAACATTTTATTATATAAGTTAAAATGGAGTTATTACTTTATAATAGAAAAAACTAATGAGGAGGAAATATAATAATAAATAAGTTTGAATGAATCAGTATATGAAATTACCTCTTCTTCAATGAGCTCCCCCTTGATCTCATCTTAATGCATTATATATGGTATTTGGAGGATTATATTCAATATAAACTCATATTTTATCAAATTTTTTATATTTTAATGGTTATTATAATTTTAATAAAGATTATTTTATTGATTTTTCTTTAATTAAATAATTTCTACATCATCAAAGTATAAGCCTCTAAAGTAGTTATATATATTGTTAAAATTAAAAATAAATTATTTTGATAAAGAAAAAAAATAGATTTCAAGTTACTATTTATATTTTAATATATCGTTTGTATTTTCATATATTAAAAATTATAAAGTTATTAAAATTTGAGTAAGACATATATAACATTTATTCAAATATAATAAAATAAATGAACCAATCGAATTCGATTAAGTTCTTGAGAATACCATTTAGACCCATGGACAATTTTGGTCGAAACACACTTATCCGATAATATTAGTACAAGTGTTAGGGTAATTTTGTAATATAATTTTTACCCGTATTTAATTGATTTACACTTTAACAGAATTAATAAAAATTAAAAAGTTACTATTCAAAATGCTAAAACCTAAAACAAAGCTATTTATATAATTAAGCGCTATTGATTC
This sequence comes from Viscum album, assembly GCA_963277665.1. Lineage (NCBI taxonomy): Eukaryota > Viridiplantae > Streptophyta > Magnoliopsida > Santalales > Viscaceae > Viscum > Viscum album. The sequence goes on along the minus strand of OY728155.1, from coordinate 86,388,586 downwards.
AAAATATTCAATCCATTTTTGAAAATTCATAAAATATTGATTTCAATAATAAATTTAAAATTACTATTATTTTCGTAATGAAAATACAAGTTTTAAAAGTTTAAACATTACAACTGATTGAAATGTTTTTAAATATAAATTCATTATAAATTTATTGACAAGGCACTAAATTACATTAACTGATACAAATATAATATATTTATAAATTAAAATAATTCAATAATATAATACAGCCATATAATTGTTTTGTTGAAAAAATTTGATTACAATTGAAAGCTAGAATATTTTTATTATTCATCAAAAGATGAATGTTATCAAAAACATATCAAAATATCATCCATTTTGAAGATTTATATACCACTTAAAAAGAAGAAAATTATATTGTCTTATAACAATTATTAATGTATCAAAATCTTAATTTTAAATGGTTCCACCATTAAAAGGCTTTAAAATTATCCCTTTGAAAAATATTGGTTTTTATACGTAAAATAGCGTTTATTCATACCCTATGATTAAAATATCTATTGGATGAACATAAAAGATATTTTTTTTAAATATATATCATATATATTTCCTTAATTTTATTTACTAATTCTAATTCACTTAATTTATTAATAAAATAACACAAATACTTTGTTTATATTTAATTTGATTTTATATTTCATAAATAATTAGATGCCAATGAATTCAAAATAAATTTTCATAAGTTTGTTATATTTTCCACTATTCCTTAATGTATAGGTTACATTGTTTATTTTATACTAATGGTGTATCATGGTTCTTTTCAACTCATGATTCCATGGAATGAATGTTACTGATGAATTAAAACTATTCAAATAAGATATTTCATAAAAACATTCGGATGTTCCACATAATGTATGATATCATGATGTCCATTAATTAATATTTTAAATCATTAAGAATTTATTTATTTTAATACATGATATTTCTATAATGATATTATCTTTATATAAATTTCATTATTAGTTTATTGATGATGTGACATTAAGTGACATGTGATTTTAGTTATTTCCCTTTCCATTATGATTTTTCATTACCTGATTATAATAGTCAAACTAGTTAAATTGCATATGGGTTTAGTTATTAAACATGAAATGTATATTATGGTTTTTGATTAATCATTGATTCTACTTCACATTACCCTTAGTGGTTATTTGATCTTATCCTTAGTTTCCTTTCTTTCCAATGAATCTAGGAGGTGTAATGTGGATGATATGCATGTAAATTCTTCTTGGGAAAATGATATTCTAAAAAACATTAGGTTCTAAATTTTATATTAAAATGTAATATGGGAGTCACCTATATATAAATATTAATAGAATATTGAACTATTCAGCCTTGGTTATATGATTTCATTTATCTTATGTCGATGTAGTAATGTGAACACTAAATATGGGCTACTTGGGTCAGGGTCTTTATATTTAACCCTATTTTACCCATTTATCATTTTATATAGTGAAAATACATTTCTATAGTTTCTATTCATTATGAATAAAATGAAATTTATCATATTAAAAATTATGATTTGATTCAAAACTTTTATATAACATTATAGGATTCAATTTCTATAGGTGTTAAGTAAAGATTACTTTTCAAATAAGCTCACAAAACTCAATGAAATCCTGTTTTTGAAAAATATCCATTTTAATTATAAAATTGATTTTCCCCAGAATATTGTATAAGGATTATCCCAATAGAAGAAATTTTATTTTGAAAAATAAAATCTTTTTTTTGGATTCAAAATAAATCCAAAACTAAAATAAAATTTTTGAAAAAAATGGTTAAATGAAATGTACAAGAATATATTTCATTTTATTAAAAACATTACATAGATTTCAAAAAATAAAAAACACTAATGTATAAGATAAAAATTATAGTTTAAAATGAATTAAATTATATAATAAATTTACATTTGGTCTATAAAAAATCATTCATTAACATTCAATTCTTTATTATATCATGATAATGTCATAATAGTGACATTATTTATAAAATCATTATTTTTAACTATTCACCCAAAAATTAACTATTTTTTAAAAATATCGAAGAATATACCATTTTTAATATTGATATACTAAAACAAAAATTGATATATATTTATAAAAATTCAATTTATAATATTTATACATTTATCAATTAATTGAAAATAATCAACATGAAACAAAATGTTGTTTAACAACTCTTACCATAATATGATTTCATTATTAACATTAAAAAATGGGTAAATAATTCATAGGATGTAATAAAACAATAAAAAAAATCTATATTTCTTTCATAATGTAGTTAATCATATTCATACTTTACAATTTTATGACTAGGTCATAGATTCATCTTATAATAAGGTTGTTGTCATAATATGTCACAAGTTTTTTAATCTTGGTGTTGTGTATGTTACATTCTATCAAACAAAATAATATAAAAAAGAAAATAATTATAAAATCTTGCGGTGTTACAATATTCCTAGAAAACTATGTGGAAAATTATTCTATATTTGGAATATTTATATTTAATTTTAAATTTATTCAAATTCTCAATTTTTAATGATGTTCTATATTTATTTTCATAGTGAATTAACATTTAGCCCTCATTGAAATATTTTCTATCCAAAAAATTATTATGCTTCATTTTAATAATGAATTAAAATAAAACTTTTTTTATATAACAAATATAAAGTAGAATCGTGGGGTGTTTTATTCTACCCCTATTAAAAATATTTTAACCCTAAAATGCCATCACTATAATTAAAGAAGTGATGTTAGTTAATCCTAATTAAATCATTAGGTTCCCACATTAATTACTCAATCCATATATTACTACAAAGAACATTAGTTAGGTGAGTGGTCATTTTTGTAATACCTTAACTATACTATCAGATATTGAAACCATTTATTTCTTAAAAGAGATATCTTGTTCCATTTGTAAAAGATATGAGTCATTTTCATATGAAGGATCAAGTATGTACATCATAAAAATTTATAGTTTTCAAAAGGTTCAAGGGAAGTGAAATAAAATAAGATAAAGTACATAAATGATAAATGATTTCAAAGGGTCCATTGTATATGGGGATCAATATTCACATATTTTGAAATCTCATAACAATTTTTTATATTAATATTTGAAGGAATAATTGTTCTCTCACTTCAAACTTCTAATATAATTGATTATTATTAGCAAATATATAGCATATCTTTGTCTAATTTTGATGTATATTTGTATTGTTTAAATATTTTGTAACTTTCATTGATAATGATTCGTTACCATTAGATTATACTCTCCAACTTCATCGTAATATGTTTGAGATTTGTAGAGCTCTATATAAATATCCTCATATTGTACCATTTGAATACTAAAATTTAAATAAAACATTATATAACTACTCTAAAATGGGAACATTTTGGTTCCAACATACTTTGAAATGTATTAAATAATATATCTATATATCTTCCACTGTATTAATAGTACTTTTATATCGATCGTCAGTCTAATGGTGATAATAAATGATGAATCTTAGATCTGTATCAAATTCTTATTGAATAAGTATCCAAATATTTCATGTAAATCTGATATAAATATTCAATACAATTGAGTTTAATACTCCATGTATCCATGACAATTTTTTATAAATATTTTCACATGTTTCTCAAGAATAATGTTTTCTCAAATATAAATGAAGTTAACATACATCATAAATAAATAAACAAGAAATAAAATGAAACTATGTTCTTTCGAAGTGTTGGGAAGTTCTAAAAAAATCCATGTGATCATTCCCCAAATTACAAATTAGTATGGGTAATGGTTACATTATCGACATAGTCTTATATTATTATTATTTTACATACTAGCATACCATGCATTGTGATACGTACTCAAATACCAACGACTTATTCTTTTCTAACCCAAAGTTATTTATCATATATGTATACAAATTATATACAAATATTTTTTTATGAATGATGATATATGAAAATCATACAATGATAATTTTTAAAATTTTCATATCGATGGAACACATATTCATTTCTAAAATCATGTAATTTTATCATTGTCAATATAGTACTCCAAAATATTCCCTATATACTTTTGTAGCTTCATATCCTCATTTTAAACCTCTTTTAATTTTACCCGAATAGATGGTCGAGTGGTCATTTAGGAAATATTTTATTTATCCCTCGCCAATACAAATTCAAGCTATATCCTTTAAAAATACATCATTATTTGGTTTATTTCAATTATCATCATGGATAAGGTCGATAGATGCTCTATTATCAAATAATTAGTGTCCTTATTTCATTCATAGGATGGTAATGTGTTGATTAATTAATGTACACAATTTACTACACCAATCTCCTTAATAAAATGTTCCACTCCTTCTGTGTGAATATATATTTTATACTCTTTTGATTGGTATAAATCTCATACATTTCACCATATTGATAATTCCACCATATCTTCAATGAGAATACTAACACTTGTAGATCCAAATTTTTCATCGATTATTTTTTCCCATGAATATTTTATTCAAATGAAGCATAAGATTCCACAATCCCATTTTATATAAGGACACACGATCATTTTTCTGATAAATCATTATATGATACAAACCATTATTTACATTATGGTAGCATGATTTTGGTGCATTGACCAAAACTCTAATGAGTTACTTGAAGTATTATTCATATTCATCATACCATGGGAACCCAACTCATTTCCATGTATGATTTTTATGGATTTGATATTTATGAGAAATGTTTCACAATGAATCAATAATATCAAATCAATATTGGAAAGTTATAAATTTATTATATAGTTGTTTTTATGGATCATTATTTATCCCCATTTTTTTGGGGAACCATATATATTACCTCAAATGTGATTACAAGACCCAAGAATGATACTTCATTTATCCAGAATTTAGTCTTGATAAATTTATTAGACAATTTCTCATTTCTCTTGTTTTTCACTAGAATCCTCAAATAATCTTCTTTCACATCCTTATAATTATAATATATTAGAATATAATTCATAAAAAATATCAAAAATTGAATCAGTAATCTATAAAAACTATATTCATTATATGTATAATGATAAATGTGGTATTTTTGAGACCGAATGGGATCACTAGGAATTTCTAGACCCCATATCATTCAATAAAGGTATTCTTATATATATCCCTAATTTTCACCATTAATTGGAGATATTTATATCAAGGTTTATTCATTTAAAACTATTTATAACATCACAACTGTTCAAATAAGTAATCAATATTTGGTAGAGGATAAATTTTCGGGATCATGATTTTGTTAATTTTAAAATATTTATTAAATTAATGCACCGATCTATATTTCCTTTTGAAAATTATTATTTTTCCTCCCCTTCATGAATAACATGGGCATATAAAATCATTTTCTCTATTCACTTTGATTTTATTCTTATATTCCTATATTTTTAATGGTGTCATTATATATGAATTATTTGATATATGAATAAAATTAGGTATCAAAGCAATGGAAACTCAATCTCACAATTTGGGGGAGACTATGTAAGAATTTAGAAAAAAACATCACTGTATTCATTCACCATGTTAATATTATCAACATTATCACTTTCCCGACCAGTTATGCTAACTATCTATCCTAAAAAGGTAATAAGACCCAGATATTGGGAGTAATTTACATGGATAGTTAACGGTCATTATTACATCGATGTATGATCATACATTGATAAGTCACATGAAATTTGACAACCATTTCCTATAATTAATGTGGGATCAATATATAATGATCTAGTTTATTCTCAAAACCACAAAAATTCAAATAAAGGGATAATAATAATATTTGTAGGAAGCTCAATGTTGTAAACATATAATGAACATGAGTTTTTGAATTGTAATTTAATAATCTTTACAATTGGAGTTTTCATCCTTTTTTCAATATCTATCCATTGGGGTGGTTACCTGATTCCTATAGAAATCATTACATATTTAACAAAATGGATATATCCATAATCAAAGAAAATATTTTTAGCTATAGAGGTGATGTTTTTTTTTCACCTTTTAGTACCTATTTTTCATGACCCACTACAGCAGTTCTGATTACATAGGATTTCCCATTCACACATGGCTTAGGAGGTTCTTGATGTTAATTTTTATTATTATGATATGAATTGGTGTAGTTATTGGTATATATTTTGTACTAGTTATAATTAAATAATTAATTTTTAGGTGGTTCATTGAATCAATCATTCTTATCATTATTCATATCCATTTTAAATACATTTGATTGATGAAAGTCCCATCCCCACTTGAATCACTTCCCAATTCTATTGAGACAATTACCACCAATATTATTATCAAATAATTGGATATTATATTAATTTTTCATTGTATTTTACCATTTTATTTTTCATAGAATTATGACTTCATCTTCATGTACCCTAAAGCTATATAATAATGATACAATCTATTTTCTATTTCTACCTCGAGATAACGTCAAAACCTTATTAATATCTACTAACTCCCCATATAGGAAATTTCATTCAGAAACACGGTTTAACCAATAAATTAATTTATAGACATTTATTTCATAGTAAATGATAATACCAAAAGTGTACATTGATATTCTTGTGATTTTATATTATATGTACTAATGGATACTTCATCCTTTTGTTTTATCCTTGGTAATTCCCACCGTATTTTAGTTCCAAGTGTTTGAGTAAAAAATTTATTAAAAAATAAATTATTAAAAATTTATTTTTCCATGGGTTCAACTTATTTTTCTTGAAAATTATTCTTAATGAGTGTTAAATAATTGAAAACACCTCCTTCAAAATGATAAAAAAGTAAAAAAAACCTTTCACACATTATGTAATTGAGGAGAGAAAATACATTTTCTATTAATTTGTTTCATTTCTCAGCAATTATTATGTTGGAATAACGAATAATGGATGGTGGATTTTTAATGTTGATGGACTAATTTCAATGTTCTTTCTTAATTGTCATTTTTGGGATTTAAATGGGATTCAAGTTATTTTTGATATCTTGGGATATTTTTACAGGCATGGCCCTGTGATTTTCTACTCCTTCACATATTTTTTTGGCATTTCATCGATATAATAATTTCATATAACATCACATATATTACTAACTTGATGCCACCAAGTAAAAACCATTTTCTAAAACCAAAATTCATTGTGTGAGTATGATGAAATAATAATTACATAATTAAATCATATAAAGATTAATATAAATCCTATAATATTTAAAATGATGATACCTTCATTTCAACCAATGGCATTATCAATTAAACCAATATAAAATTTGGTTAATAATAGTTTTTTTGTTCTATCCTCTTATTTTTAATTTCTTAATGTCCAAAATTAATAAACAACATCATGATACAAAATTAGGAGACTAAAAACATCATAAAAACATGTAATTAATTTTACATGACTATTCACTTTATCGCACAATAAAAGACACCCCCAGAACATATTGTTTTAGTGAATTTGGATACTAGATATGTAACCAACATATTTTAAAAGTATTTTTTAATATATCCCATATTCATTTCTTTCACTTGACTATATTGAAGAATTGTCATACATGAAACTCATCTTCATAACCTAGTAATATTAACGTTAGAAAGGGTGAGCATAAATTCTCAATGATGGGTAAAGGAAAGAGATGTCAATAAAATATCATTAGTGATAATAAGACTATCATATGGGTATGAAAATATATTCATAGTTCAAGGGAATAACATATTATAAATATACCTAAAATCATAATATGATAAAAAATGTGGTAAGGAATAAGACGTTTTGTATAATATTCCACATGAGTCATATGAGTGTTAAAATGATTGTTAATAATCATGATCCATGACAAAATAAAATAGGTATTTTTCATAAATTTATAATTTGGAACAAAATTTAGTATATAAATAATTAGATATGTCAACACCAACCACCAAGAAATTCATATTATAATAGACTGGGATAACAACCTTCCCTAAACCTAGTAAATTTGGGCTAACCACTTGTATCCTTTAACATAGTGAACATTTAGATAACCACAAATTTCTTATGATAAAATCATGAAATATAAAAAACAACTCAATGAATTTCTTATATATAATTGACTTAAAAATCACATAATGATAAATAATACATTCATATTTGATATGGACATCAAAAAGTTCATAAATCCATCAAATCCCAATTAACCCACAATAAAGAAACAGATTCCACAATTATTTCAAAAACAAATATGATCATAAATTATACATATGAAGAAGGTGGATAGAATTATAAGAGAAGGCCCCCATGAAATCATAATAAATATTAAAGTTTATCGAAAAAGATAAAAATTAATTTATATTAATATTATGAAATTACAATAAAAAATGAGTCGAATTAACCTCTTATGACTTTAATAATATTTATTTGAAATTCAAAAATTAAAAAAAGTATAAAAATAAAAATATGGAATCTAAAAAACCTGTAGAATAAGATTCTTACTGAAAACTAATGAATTTTGTCGAAACTATTTTCAAATGTAAAGTCTTTAAAAAAGAATGTTATCTTTCAAACATTGTTTAGAAAGTCGATGTTGGTAGAAAAGGACCATTTAAAAATGTAAAAAGAAGTTTATATATGTAAATATAGTCAATTACATTGAAAATACCACAATAAATCATATAATTATATGTAAGAGTATAAATAATATAATTTAAAATATATATACAAGGAAGAAAATTATTTTCAAAACAAATAAGATATAATGTTGATTAATCTTAAAAACATACATTCATATTAATTGTGAACTATAGGGTGGTTAAATTGTATGAATACATGTAAAACACATAAACATGTAGATAATAATAAAATAAATTTGTTTAAGAGTGAATGAAATTATAATTTAATTAGATATATTTTCAAACATAAAAAATCTTGATTTGATAATGATGTGGGGGAAGAAACCATTAGAAGAAATCATGAATTCAATAAAAGTACATTAAATTTATGTATATAAGACATAATTATATTTATCACTTCTATCAAAACATATACAGATCTATTTAATTTTTTAATATTCTATTATAATCATTCATTAAACATATATTATTTAGTTATAGTTATTTTTATCATCACATGTTAGTAATATTGATTATTTCAGACAAGTTTGGTAATGATGATGTAAATAATTCTTATTTGATACCAATTTTATAATTTATAGATTATTATAGAAGTTTTTATAATTTTTTTCCAATGATTTATTTGGTCCCATTTTTATTTAATAAATTTTATTAGTATGGTTTGGCATAGTGAAATCTATAATGTTCATATTTTCATTAAATTACACATAATGACGAGATATTAAAAATGTTCATTAATTTTTTTGTCAACCATCCAGGGTTGTATTCAAGAAATATATTAATGTTTAATATCATATATTATTATTATTAATATCTTCATACTTATTAATTTTGGAAATAATGATGTTGCGATAGCATCATTCTTATTGGGGGTTGAACCAACTCAAAAAAGAACATATTATACTAATGAATGATTATGACTATGGATTTTTATATTATTAGAATAAATTTATTAGAATAATAATGATTTCAATATAATATCATTATACTGTATAATAATAATTATAATTAATGTATATGATATGTTAATTGATAAATGTATAGAATAACTTTGATACTTAATCAATGAATTTTAACTTTCCTGACGCGAGTTCCTTTGGAATGAATGATTAAGACTATCTACTAAGAACTAGAATCTTCCCAATTCCTAATAAGGATTTAAAAGAGAAAAAATGGATATGGATTCTATATATAACATAATGGTAAGTGTGGTTCAGGATGGAATTATTTATATTAATTTTTTGTGTGTAATTTTCAAAACTATTTATTACTTAATGTATAAGGTAGTCACTTAAAATATAGGTGGAAACAAATTGGAGAAATAATAGATATGGGTCATAAAGAACATCATCCACATAATTTAAATTTATGGCTTCTTTATATTTTAAATCTTTACAACTTATGTTAACAATTTTAACATTACCCTACCTTGACTCTAGTAACTCAAAATTTTCCACAATGAGATAATTTTATGAAAAAAATGAAATTGAAATATTTATCTAATTTAATATAATTATTAAAAATTTTAAATCATTTATTTTTCGTTTAATTTCTAAATATTAAAATTTAACATTTAATTTAAAACAAAATAATACGGAAAAACTATAATTATAGAAGAATGAATATTTAAATATTATGTGTTCTAAATATGAAGAAACACAATTAGTAATTAAATAACTATTAATATATTTGTTTTTTAATTAAAACACTAAATTATATTAATCATTAAAACTCAATCAATTTAAATCATATAATATAAATAGACAATAATTAATTAGAATTATTATTTAAAAAATATAATGTTTAACTTTAATCAACTTTAACCATATCTTACTAAAATTATTTATTCATCTTTTAAACATTTAATTTTATAAATCAATGAATAATAACATCTTTCAATTAATTTTCTCGAAGCATCAAATATTTCCATAATAATAATAAAACAATAAAAAAATTTGATGAATAATTATATATATTTAAAATTAAATATTAAAATTAAATATTATCTTTTTTAATCATACAATTATATAATATTATATTATTTTTAAATAGAAAAATTACCCCTTGAATATACACAATTAGAATGTATATAATGGCCATATTTCATTCCAATATATATTATTACATATATTTTTATAATTATTGATCCAATTAATTTACTTCTCTTGTAAAATGTATACTATATTTGAAATTCTTTTCCTTATTCCATATTTTCAATAGTTTTTAAGTTAATCATAGAAAACTATAGTGACATGGATTTTATATTTATTTAGTTTTAATTTACTAATCAATTTATTCCACTTTTAATATTATAAATGATGCTTCATATTTTATTCTCAAAATTTATTTTTATTTATCTCACATTATAAAAATTTCTCTCAATAAATTATTTTGTGGTTTATTTTATTTAATTATTTCATGTGAAATAATATATTCAAAAAAATATTTATTTTAAAGAAAAAATATATTATAAATTCATAGGGTGTCACATTCTACCCCCTTAAATAAATGATTCAATCAAAGTTTGATTAATTTAATGAAAAAAATGAGTATAACTATTCCTAATAAAATCTTTAGCTCCCACATTGATTCCAAAATATTAGGATTTCTTCATATAACAATAAATGTCTAAGTGTTCTTATTTCATATCACTTTATCACTACAATTAAATATTTCTAATGATTTTTACTTGTAAGAGATATACAGTTCTAGTCATACTATATATGAGCTTAGTAAATATCATGAGTTTTGTATATACCTCATAAAACGTAATACAAGGAAAACATCATGCACATGGGAGAGGTTAGTGGATTTTTAAAATTATAAGCTACAATCCACACATGATCAAGGATTTTTAAGGGTCTAATGTATCTAGGGATGCACATTATCTTCCTATTGAATCTTGTAACCCACTTCCCTAGTGATTTTCGAAGGAACACTTTTTATCCTTCTTAAAATTCCAAATATCATTGATTATTATTAACATAGATATAATTTCACCCTTGTGTAGTTCCAATGATTAACTAATAGTTTAATGTCTTCTCTAATATCAAATTTTCACGATCTGGTCATACCATCTTATGCTCTCCAACCTTTTTCCAACATTTTAGAGTTATGCACCTCTATCCATAAATTTTCATCGAAGGATTCAATAGAATGTTTGAATTGAAACAATTGACACTTAAAAAATATACCACGTGAATATTTTATATTCACACCATAAAAAATATCAAGAAGGAATTAAACACCTTCATTCATTATAATCAAAATATGTTTAAATGCGGTCTCATATGAATTCAATTAATCCTGATGAATTACATAAGAATTACAATACTTATAGAGTTTATAAATAGACACCAAATTTTTCTTTAATCCAACACATAACGTCTATGAATCTCTATAAAAACTAATGAATTCTGAATAAATATAATGTGTTATTTTTCAAGGATTATGCATAGTATTACAATTCTTATAAGGATAATAGGTCTTCAATGACTTTAATCCAATTTATCTTTCTTCTTTCTCTTGGATCAAATTGTTCCCCTTTTGTAATTTTTTAAATGATGTTTATATAGTAACTTTTTAACACTGTATTATCTTCTAAATAATACAATAGATATATTTGTGTGCTTTTTAAAAACAAACCACTATCTTCTGCATCTCATTCTTTAGTTTCTTACCAACATTAAGGTTAGGGTTCTTGGTTTATGTTTTCCATTAAATCCAATGGACTTGTTTTTGGAAATTAGTTTCTACCAAACCAAGATAATCCTTTCTTCTTAATTGGATATCAATTTCCATTAAAAAAGGGTCCAATATAGCCCTATCAATTCATTTGGATGGGTGGAGATACAGGGGCTCATTATTTACCTTCTTTTAGACTCCATTATCAAAGTGTTCTTTTTAATTATTGAAAATATTTTCCTCTATGATTAATGTTTAAATTTTTACTACACTCACATTACATTGATTTATTATTTTTAAAAATAAATCGTTCTTTTTTATTTCTATTTTTTACACTAGAATTATATAAAAAAATTAAAAAACATAATCCAAACCATTCATTCAATTTTATCTCCAACCAAATACTGTTATCAAAGATATTTTTTTAATATTATAAAGAAATATATTTTATTTAAATGGTATTAGTTTTAAAAACAATTACCAATTTAAATTTTTATATTCTTAATGTGGAATCTATTTCAAACCCCCTAGTGCTCCGAAATGACATTCTATGGGTTTGTAAGATTTTTTAATTGCTAATATTTTAACTAGTGAGACAATTAAAGGGCCTCTTTTTTGTTAGATTATAATATTCTTTATAGAAAATTGTAATTCATCTATTTTCACTTTTGAATGAAGTGGCGGGAAAACAGAATCCCTAATACAATTCTTCTTATGATCCTAATAACAAATCAATTGATGATTTACATTGTTTTTTAGTTTGTAATGAGTATACTATTATTTATAATTTTAAAACCACTCATGAAAATTGTAAATTTCTAGATATAACTCATGAAGTGACAAATAATTATATATACAATAGGTTTGAAATATTTAGAAAATATTTTCAAACCATTAATATGAGCCCTAAAAAATGTATTGTAGAAATATTTACATGTTTTTAAATAATTTAGAATGGAAGTGAGTATCTTGGTTAATATATATCAACATAAACTATAGAAAATAATTTTTTTGTCGTTTCCATGTTCTTGGGAACCCATTTTGAAAACAATATAATAAGTTTAAGAAATAAAAAAATGTATTTCCATGGGGATAATAGGTTCTTCTATGAAATAAGATTTGACAATTAACATACAATATGATAAGAATTCAAAATAAGTAATGGCCAAAAAGAAAATAAACTTCAAAGTATTGAGGAATTTTAAAATGGTGGTGAAATTATTAACCTATCAAAGATGATGAATATATATTTTAAATGAAATAAATGAACCTAATGTTAGAAATAGTAGGGTATAAAATGAAAACAAAAAGTTTCATTCATCAAATGAAATACAAATGGTCACATAAGAAAAAATGTTATCTTCATAATAATTAATAATAAATAGAAAAAGAATAAAATCAATAGAATATTTTAGGATTAAACCTAGTGTACAAGTGATAGTATCTATCCCCACATGAGTTGAGAAATTAATGCACCATGTATATCTTGGATGACGACGAGGTTAATTGAAAAGTATACTCAAACTCATCCTCTTATTATTTTTTAAATTACTAATCATTCTATTCTTATTATTACAACCACCTAAGTTAAGAAGATATAAAATATCCTCATGACAAACATGGAAAAGGTTTTTATAAACCATATTTAATTAATAAAGGGATTAAAACTATTTTTTAAAAATTTCATAAATAAAAGGATAATTTTATAGTAGGAAAATATTATTTTATATTCAAAACTGAATGATCAACTGAATGTGAATAAATTAAAATAAATTAAAAATAATTTAATAATTATATCAAAAAATTCACCAGATATAAATAGAATCAAAATAAAATAATAGCTTCTCAACATCCTATAAAAATCATTATGGGTTTCATTATTTGAAAAATTATAGTTATTCCAAAAAATAATTTTTTAATATGAATTTCAAAAATCATTTTTTGTTATTATTTTCATAAAATAGGACAAGAAATTTGTAAATGAATGTATTAAAATGATTTATATTTAATACCAAATTTTTTTCCATTTTAGCCCAGTCATCTTCTCAAAAATCATATTAAAAAATATGATTTTGTTAAAAATCTATTTTATAAAATAAATGTGAGCCCATAATAGGGGTACCAAACAATACTTCTAATTTTTTTTATGGAATGTGTCTGAACAAAATATCCAAAAAATTATACTCATGCATTGGTTGTGGATTCTCTCGATACATGGTTGGTGACCCCATTAAATTAATTTTTCTGTGAAAAAAATGATGGAGTATATATGAACTTAGTTAAAAATTGAAAATTACAATCATCGATATAGGTAAATTTAGTTTTTCAATTTAATGCATATAAAATATGTTTTATATATTGATGATTTAAAACAATTTCTACGAATTATCCAATTTTGAAATAATGGTTCTAAAAATTATTTTGAAACTAATGTTTTATTATTCAAGATAGTGAGCCTTTAATTTTATGCAGACACCCTCATCCATGTTGAACACGCACACTTGTTTAGCCCAAATGACATCAACAAAAAGATAATTATCATAATTTCATTTCAATGATAGTACTTTTCATGAACCTTCATAAATTTTTAATAAAATCAAAACCACTTTAAAGACTAAAATGGAACTACCGAACACTAAATCCATGTATTTTTTCTATCCTTCCATTTTAAACCAACTAATGTCACATGTATTCGAGTAAAATCAGATTATTTTGTGATTTTTGATGATTATAAATGAATAAATTGTGTGTATTTCTCAGAACACAATGTCGATACTATAAAATACTTTACAATATTTTCTAATAAGTTCTACAGTTTAAAATGTAAAAAAATAAATTTTATTCCTTGTGATTAAGGGGGTGAGTTGGAAAAAAACAATTTTGATGATGTTTTTGCTTCATAAGGTTATAATAATAATCTTTACACTCCTATAACACATCAACTAAATTGGGTAGTTGGAAGATAAAATCAAAAACCTCAAGAAATATTAGGATCCCTCTTGAATGTCTTCTAATTACATCATTACATTGGGGTCGAGGTAGTCAATACCACTTGTTTTATCATAAATCACATTCTTCTAAGAGACTTACTCATAACATCCCTTAATAAGGTTATTAAAATAAAAATAAAAAATTTATCCTTTTCAATATTTTTTCAGGTAAATTTCATATTCTTAACACTAAAGAAAATATAATGTTATTTGATCGAAAATCCAATGAAAGAGTCTTTCATGTGTATGTGAACTCCTGAAAATCTTACCAAGTCATCAATAATATAACCCAAACCATTGAATAATCCATTCGTATCAGATTTACGGAAACTATTCCTAAATTATAAATTTAATTTAAAGATTTTGGTATCCTTTTTTCAATGGATAATTGGTTGCTTGATTGATAATTGTTGGGGGGTTTATAGTGCAATCATTCACACCGTTTTTTCTATTTTGAATAGTGTACAAAAAGATTTCATGGGGAACTAGAAACTCCCAACAGTTATATATTCATGAGGGACCTTATTTCCAAAGGTAGACTCCCATTGGGGATTTTTTCCAATGATGTTAAAATACTCACACTGGTTTACTGGATGGGAGGTCGGGCTCATCACATCCTTTGGGGGTTCAATTATTACCTACTCCAAGACTCTCTTAAAGATTTAAGAAATGTTCATGAAGCATTCCTTAACTCCCAGTTATGATGTGGGTCACACATGAATTAATAATCAATTATTAAAATGACTTGTATTTAGAATCACTTGTGTGTATCAGGGGTTCTTCATCAATGGTATTATATTATGTAGAAATTAGATATATTTTGGTCATTATTATAATGATTATCTTTTTTACCACAATGGTGGGAACTAGAGAGTTTGTTTTCATCTTGGGAGATGGGAGTTGTTTTGATGTCATGATAAAAACAATATATGGTCTTCCTATGTAATCTTGAGAAAGGAATATGAACCCACATAGTTTAGTACCACATAATAGGAAACCTCATATCTTTTAAGGTTATATGATAAGGACCAAACAATACAGTTAGTAGCACGCAACACGGAAGTTTGAAAGAAATATGCATAGTTAATTTTTGGTGTGGGACTTATGCCTAAGACGTTTGGCGAACCTAAAAGTGATATTGATTCCCATACTAAAAAATTCCCTTTATAAAATGTAGCGTAGAGATAATATGATTAATTTTTTGTGTTGGGTTTGGAAATCATGGAGGCTTCCTACATATCCCATTTGGATGGGAATCAAATACCATGTAGTTTAGTGGTAAGGATTTATTCCAATGGAGGCCCTTGAAAAGTGTTATTGTAGGAGATTATGGAACATTGAGAACACTATATTGGGACATAATATTAAAATTTATTCCCATATATTGTATTTTAGGGATAAATTCGTATGTGGATTCCCTTGTGAACAAAGGTTGTGATTAGGGCTTACTCACAAGGATAATTCCCTAGGGTAAGGTGTGGTTTAGTTATAATAGGGTCATAAACCAAATAGGAATCTCAATGGTGAGTTAAGACTAACACTTGGATGGTTTCCCATGGATATGATAGGCTAGGGATTACTGTTGGGGAGGTATCACATAAGACAAGCGATCATATAGGTTTTAGGACCATTTTCAACATCTATGACCATGTGAGTTGTACTCGGTGTGAGAAAAATAAGAAGTAGATGACATCAGAAACCAAATTATTTTCTTGGACCAAAGGTTGGATACCCAACCATGAGGACCGAGACCTATAGAGGCCCTCTGATGGAATGTGAGAGGAAGATCATAAAGAAGATTCCTTAACAAAATATGTTTTTGAATAGGTGGATCTTGAGATAATGGATACACTCTAATACCACATCTTTCATAATGAGTCATATAGTAATGTGAGATAGAATATGAAGAAAAATATAAAAATAATAATATGGTTCCTTTTCCACCAGTGGAATAAGTCAAGGATACGACACATCTATCTCATTGTCTTGCCCTAGGAGCAGACGAGAAGATAACGGGCGTTGATGATTCCCATATCCTCTCCCTTTTTGGTAACAAGGAATGATAGTGGAAGGAAAGAAGTATGATAGGTCCTTCAGTAAAGGATAGAGGATTACTCTAGGAGGGATGCACTAAAATTTGTTCCACCTTAAGGGATGGGGAACTGATTACATGTTGAATGAAAAAAAAGCATGATCCGTAAACTACTTTCCTAGAACCAAAGTCTCTAGGTCTTTGGTAAGGAATGGGAAGAATATGTATATAGACCTTGTGCCCATGACTAAGAGTTCCCTAACACCACCCCTAGGGTTAGGGTTTTCAGAACCATAATAATTCACAATCACATTCACCTACAGGACATTGACTGTCATTTAGGATATGTATAAGAAACCTATAAATATTGGAATTCATACCCACATGTGAGACATTATAGTCTAAATATTTCCATGGTTATGCAATTTAGGATGTTTCAGTGGAGGATTTACCCTAGCCTCTTCCATACAATAGATCTATAGAAAGCAGTTCCCTTCTATTGATGATGTGAAATACGGCCTAATGATTGGCTCGTATATGTAGGGTTGGGATAATCAAGGGAGGCCCATGCAGGTAGGACTAGGAGAGGTGAAGGTTCCTTGGGTGATAGGCCATGGGTAACAACACTTGGGTGAGACTTTTCAAAATCTTTCGAGGGTCCCCACAATCTCTCTCAGAAGATTATCACATAGGTCTCCATTTATGTAATGGGACCTCACAGTAGATTTTTCATCTACAATGAATGGGGATCCACACTCTGATGATATGTGTTTTAAATATTTGTAATAATTTAGTTCTACCACCCCTTTTAATTCCCACTTCTTCAAGTTTTTATGGAGTTCCTAGAAGGTTTCAGACGGATTGGGTATTGTACTATGGTGATATAAACATTGATAGGACTTCATGATGTTTCATTCATACAAATTAAGAACTAGATGGTCTTATTTATAAGAAAATATTAAAACATGGGTGAATGGGATCTCTCACTCAGGTGTCCCGTGTAGTTCGATGCATAGTTCGATCATGTAGGCTGATGAATAGGTACCCTACCCACTGACACTGCTTGAGGGTACCAATATAAAAGGCATGTGGTAGAGTTTTTAATCCCCATATTTATACATTTGTCTTAAATTGTTTTCTTTAATTATTTAGTATTTACACATTTTCATCCTTTTGAAAAAATGGAGTGTCAACAAAAGAACCCCCTCAGTATCGGATCTGATTAGAAGAAAAGGGTCATATCCTAAGTAATTAGATGAGAAGGGAAATTTAGGTCATGAGGTCATCCTTGAAGGCCTGCTACATATGTAATCCGTTCGGGTTGTCATATAGGTGGGGCATACATATTGGCCACACATAGGGGCAAATGCATCAATATATAGGGATATAGAATTCAGCTAACAATTTTTGTTCTTCCATACATTTAGTCTCATTATGCTAGCTTTCCAGACAAACCTTCATCTTATTATTATTTTCTAAAGAATCATTCACAAAAAAAACGTGTGTACCTATCTTCAAAATAGACACTAATTGGAGGATTAATTACATAGGGACCTTGGGCTTGAGGCCGGTGTGAGGTAGTTGGGTGAACGCCTTTCACGGGTTGATGACTTTTCCAAAATTTTCTCATTTCTTCAATTTTTTAAAAATGAATTCCACTTCAATGAAACTAATAGTGCTCATTTTTTGGATAAATGGTAACTCAGAAGACCAGAGTTTCAAATGGTCAATCTAAAAATCACATTGATGATATGGAAAAATCTATAGGGAATAATTTTTATGATTCTCGTGATACAACCGTACTAGATCTAGTGGTTCATATAATGAAATATTACCATTACCTCCATGAGATTAATTATCTTACACATTTAATTCATGGTCTACTAATGTTTTTTTTATACTGTATTTGAGTAATTATAATCTGCTCTTCGAGATTCAAGACTAAAGGAACTTCACTACAACTAAATGTTCAAGAAAATCTGTATATACTTATATCGGGGAATCATCCAAAACGTGTGTCATGCATCATATCCAATGTGATTCATATTTTAATACACACACACCTGAATTTTAGCCTCACTATTATTTTTCTTCATATCATAATTCATAAAAAGACCAGTCGAAGGGCTGGAAGGTGGAATGGAAACTCCGCATAGGAGGGTGTGTTAAGATGAAGTAGATGTGGGCATACTATGTGTTCCAAATATGTGTATAATTTATTAAGGGTAAGTAATATGACTATATCTAGGAAGAAATATAGGTAGGTAAAACCAACGTATATAATAATGTTGAATAAATTTTGGAGTTGTTAAGCTGATGAAGTATGAATATAAATTTTATTCACATGATGCATGATGAAGTAAGTATCACATTGTGGAATTTTCATAAGATATTTGGGGATAATATCCTTGGAGTTATGTATGATGACATCATCCCATAGATGGAAATGTGGGATGACACTAAAATAACACCACCTCTGGAACATCATATAATAAAAATAGCCCAGTATATTATGACAGAAGACCCTTACTTGAGGAGGGATATTGATTCTGATGTGTGGATAAGTAAATTCCCATAGTTGATAGAAAAAGGTCTGACATGAAACATTCCAAAAGGGTGTCCTTATATGGTTAAGTGGAGTTCTCCTAGTACATTCTATATGTTAATAGAATAGGGGGAGTATAACAAATGAAGGTACAATCCCAATTATAGTGTACCTATAAAGACACGTCTTACATTCTTGTTATCCCTTTGGATAAGAATTTACCTAATGGTTGTCCATTATTCCAATGGTTACATGAGGGTGTGTACATTTTTCATGGAGGCCATGCTGGAAAAGAAGAAACACATTGGGTTTGATATTTTTCATACTGGAAAAAATTCAACAAATCGTGCTGAGTATTCATGTGGGGAAGGACATATTCATTACTATAGAGATATATTAGGTACAATGGGGATGGGTCATGGCCCAAATTAAATCCAATTCTATGTTTATCGGGGTTTATATCCCCAAGAGTTGGTTTTGACTAAACGTTCATGTCCTTTCTCGTATTCGTTCCTTATCCCTAAATCCTAGTGAGACCATGACAAAGTTGATCCTATTCAATGAGTTCAACTTCTTCATATATGGGGACCCACATACTATGAGATTTACCACTAATGGAAAGGATGGATATGAGATAAGTTTTTACATTATTGATTTTAGATGTAGCATTATAGAATCCCATCTCGATGGTGAGATAATATGTGTCTGATCATAAAATCATACGATGGTAGCTCGATAGGTATAGATGCATATAAAATTTTAGTTAAATCATGTGGCAATAAACCAACCTCCAGCAGATGTGACCAATGGATTTACATATTGGTACACTGAGGCCTGTATTTTATCATATCACATGGGAGTGTTGGTAAGAATTTGTCCTCAATTCAAGAATAGAATTTTTTCCACCCGTGGAAAGTTATATAGAATGGATCCTCCTAATACTAAACGTGTTTCATCTTCCATAGAGGGTTATTTTTCAAATTATAAAGGTGCATATGAAGAGGTCAAGATTTCACCCAAAGGATCATAAGTTTACTCACATTGAGGCTACGCCTAGAAAATCCATTTCTCTATCATGAAATGACCACTGTTGTTTTTTCTCATCCTTCATCCACGATGGAGTGAGTCTGAAATCCTGTGAAATCTTTCACTAATGAATATTCTTCATGATAGGTCAGTATAATAATATAAATCTTATAATTAGAGGTATTCCAAATTTTTTAGGAGATATCTTCTAATTTTTAAATCACATGGTCACTTATTCATGCAAGGATATGGATTCATTGGATAGAAGATGCTCTTGACCCTCCCAATGTTCTATTCGAGGAGAATATCACTAAGGTAAGGATTTATATATGGGAATTAATTATTCTTATTTATTTAACTAACAACCAAATCCCTAACATGATATGGTTTATGACTTGACAAAATGGGGTGCTACTAAAGGGGTTGAGGACTCATCTTATAAGGATTGGATTCACTATGTCAATATCAAGGATTTATGTTTTTCTTTTTTGGGCCTGTTATTTTGTTCTTTATTTACTTCATATCAAAAAAATTAATGTATCTGAGGATAAGGACATCCTAATTTGAAGTAGGCTCAAGGGAAATCAATACGGATTTTTTCACCAAAATATGGCCTGAATTTCACCCAACTTGGAACCGATGAATCATTTCGCAAGCTTGGAGAGCTACCCTAGGTCAAAAGAAAATTGAGTATGAGATTTTTGGAGAAATTATAATAAATACTATAATACCTTTCATATAATAGGTCGGTTTTATCTTTTCATCTTCAAAAAAAGAAAGATCATTGGAGGATAAATTTTTTTAAGCACCTCATTAGGGATGATATGTATCCACAGTATCATTAATATCTATTTTATTTGACATAAAATTATATCCCTCATAGTGATTACAGAATATACTTACCTCCCATATCTCAAGGGACTTATATAAGAGCCTCCATGATCTATGGGGGAGCTATAGGCCAAGTGAGAGTCCATGTTAGACATCCAGCTCCCTTGACAGAATAAGTGTTGAAGGTTGAGAAAATGTCATCTTCTCCAATAACATTTTATTCCAATGTAATGGGGTAGGAGGATAATAGTAATTTTAAATTAATATCAAAAGGATTCATATATTTATTTATATATTTTATTCCTTAGGACATTTTAGGTTCATCTCATGCATTGTTGGACACTGCGGTGACTAATGCTGGCCATTAAGCTGCCTTTGAAGAAATTGTTTCAGGTCTTAGGTCAATGGAGGAGGGTTTTGAATTGGGTGTTGAGATAAACACTTTATGAATCCAAAAATGTTATACTACCATATGTATTAGGACATTAATATGTTCCATTGAAAATTTTACATGATTTTTTATGAAATGATAGAATATATTAAATATCCTGCCACATTATAAGAATTAAAGTAATTTAATTGGGAATTGAATAGACCTGAGTCTTTTATTTTTTGCAAATAATTTTAATGTCTGATTTCCTAATCATAAATTATTGAATTCAAATGTTCCAATACTGGAAAATATATAAGTATCGATACATGAGAAAAGATTAAAAGTCCATATAACTCCAACTGTTGGGGGAGAACTGAATCAAGTAGATCTCAGAATGAAATATTTTCCCATTCCTTCCTTGGGAAGTTTTAAGAATACCAAGGAGAGTACCCCATATCTAGTGGTTCTAATTAAAATTAATAAAGTCGAGGATGGTATGGAGGAATATACCAAACCTAGTATTCTGTTACATGGTGATTTTAACAAATACTTTAGTCATCCCACATTTCTTCTTGTTTTAATATATATTAGTCTAACGATGAGTCTTGTCCACTATCCATGACAATAAACTATGATAGTTATGTCTGAAGGTAGAGCCTCCACAATTATGTATTTAATACCCAAATGAGAAGATATTATTGACAATGAGGGAGATGGGCAGAGTACATCATTGAGAGAACTGATCCTAAAGTATATTTCACCCTATGACAATGGATTTGACTCATATTTGGATATACAGAATGCAATTTTTCTCACATGACTTGTTAGGGGTGGGAAATATGGAATATAATCATCAATATTCCATTTTAAAACCTGGCATCATGAATTCATCGACTCCCACTCTTATTCGGTATGCTGGGAGACAATAGATTTGATTACCATACAATTCATGCTTCTTGTGAAGGAGATAATTCACCAATTGGAGAGGAAGAATGAGCATTAAAAATACCATAGATATGTGAAGCTACTAGTCAAAACTGATGATCTCAGGGAATCATTATCCAAAGAAAATTACAGCAATACAGTAAAGATGATAGAAATTAAATAATGGATTAATTGAAAACCCTTCAAGTATAATGCCTTCAGTGGGTATGGTATAACATGCTGAGGGATCTCGTACAACTCCATCAATAATTATAAGAATCCTAGATTGATGGGACAACTACTATTGTAGATGTAATGGATTAAATTCTCCAAGCTAAGGAGACTGGTTCCATTTGGTTATCGAGGCTTCTATATGTGGCTGATGTGGCTTGGGTGGACATTGAAAATATGAAGAGTAATGTGGATAGTCTCTAGTAATTTTTTATTTAGATTCTCCATCTTGTCGATTATCCTCCATTTTTTTCAATAAGATAATTTTTTCTCTAATAATCTTTGTCTTCATCTATATTTTCATTATGTGTTTATAATAAAACATTAAAGTTGATTTCTATTGCAAAAGATCTTTCCAATAGCTAGTGTTATCATATTGACATGAATGGGAAATTCTGTAATTTTATTTCAAAAGACATGGGCCCTAGAAATAAGAGTTTTACTATTTCATGTTCATATGGAAAACTTCAAAAAATTATTCCCTTTGTGTTATCACTATAACTTTTGACTAGCATATTAAAGAGACGTAGTAGGTGAGATTGGAATTTTTCTTTCACCACTATGTTTGAGTATTCAACCTAAGAAGTTTTGAAAATTTGGCCTTTTCATAACTTGATTTTTTACATAAAAAAATAGAGCATGTATAGAGAGATATAAAATCAATTTTTTTAGAGTTCTATTGGTAGGTTTTCAATCTAGTGGTTACTATGTCTCTTTTTATGGGAGGTTTATTGTTATGAAAGATAGACTAGTGAATATGGTTTTTAGTTCGAATGGATTTGACCAAAAATATTGAGATGATGACCAATCATATATTTTGGCTAATAATGTTCCATAATTCATCAACTAACCCCAACAGGAACATTGATCCACAATTTATGGGTTTTGAAACATAAAAGAAGGTATTCAGAAATAGAGGAACTCCCTCTTGAGGAAAAAGTGTCCATTTATTGAAAAACCTATTTTTAATATGACATTATGAAAATCCCCCTAGAGCATGTTACTTCATTGTCAATTAGTGGGATCCTTAGGTAGAAAGACCCCGTTATTTGAAACAAATGCAATGAAAACTAGGGAATGATCCAACATAGTCAGGTAACGGTGTTCATAGTATAATTTAAATTATATTGATGCTGACTAAAGGTTGTTTTTGGAGATTTTGATATCTCAAGACTACGATGGGTGATTTCTCAAATAATGGTTTCTCGTAATGAAGGGAATGCATGTATTTTCACTGGCCAAGAATGGGAAACCACTCTTACTTGAATTTTTCTTTTCTGGTAGAGGGAACATTTTGTTGAATGGCCGATGTTTGGGGAGAATCCCCCATTCTGACAAGGGCAGAAAGATCATATAGTTTAGAGTTGTGGGACTAGGATAATGACCATGTAATTTAACATCTTAAAAATAGGTTGTTTTGTTACAGTTTAATGTGTTATGATTAGGATGATATTCTGTGAAATTTAATATTTTACCCAAAGTAAATTCTATTACAAATTTTAATGTCATACAAGTAAATTTCGAAATGGATTTAAATTTCATACAATAATGAAAATTCGTGGATATAATTTAAGGTCATTAGCTTTGAATTTTTTTAATGATTCTCCTATCCTTAGTAAATTGTTCCAGAATGTACCATCATAATGATTTATGAAGATTAGAACGTTGTGATCCATGATTGGTGAGATCATGATCCATAAAGTGGAATAGATTAAGGAATTATGGCCATAATGAATCCCTACCCAGAGTACCAAGTAACAACTTATTGACAAACCCATTTTTGAAATTACATTTTGCAAGTCCAGTAGGGGATTGTTATAATATTTTCAATAGTGGAATCATTTTTATGAAAAACCCATTTGGTGGGATACTTTATGAAAACCCATATGGGGTGTGTTACGATATATTTAGTTAAATAAGTTCTCTGCAATTCAGAAAATATATTGTTGAGGGATGAAGGATGTTTATGGAGATTCTAATTTCCCCATGAACAATTTATAGTTTGTGAAGGAATGTACGTGAATATGGGGGGATCATTTTAATTCAATATTAATTTATATTTCTGGTAAAATATTCCCTCTATAAGTCTAACCCATGCGTGAGAAATATGATGCCTATAGTTTTAGTTCACACACCTAGGACCACATCATTATAGAGATGTTATGTGATATATGGCCCACCTAACCCAGATCATCATCACATACGTTGAACATGAGGGAGGATATTCTAAAACCTAGGTTTATAGGTTTTCATACACTAAATATGAATCCCAGGTTCCCACACAATGTCATCAAATCTTAAAAGACAGAAGAGGCTTTTCCCGAGGTCGAAATTACTAATGGTTAAATATCCCCATTGTGGTGTATTTTATGTAAATAAAATAGAGGAATCATAAAACATATCAAATAGTACAAACCATTGGATGCATAACCCATTTTATGAATAAATTATTCAAATCCAACTGGGGTGTGCTACATCTTTTTCAGACGATGTAGACCTTAGGTCTCATAAATTATGTCACTATAAGATGGAGAATGGTTATGAAAATAACAATGTGTCCATGATTTTGAGTATGAAATGTGGATGGGATATGTATAAGCATAATGAAAATAATTCTATTGATATTTTCCATGTTTTTGACGGCCCCTTGCATATATCTGACTCATATGTTAATGGGGGACATATCTATTTCCTTGGTAGTCCCCCTAATGAGGGGACCCAAATTAAAATCTCCAGCATGGGCCTTTGTTTTCACACTAGAGAGCGGGTATTTTTTATTCACCTCTTTTCTAGGAATAGAACCTGGATATTATTTTTCATTATGTATCTCATTATAACGAGAGTGGAGACACAACTAATTCTTGAGTGACCATGTAGTTTAAAGTCAAGCGGACAAAAAAATAGACGTATAGTTTGATTCCATGTGGTTAGAACGACAACAATATAGTTTAATGTCATGTAGCGAAGACAAAGGTGATTATATGTGATTATGGCTAGAAAACAGTATATAATCTATATATCACTACTTTTTTGAATGATAATCAATATTATACATATTTCTATAAAGGATACCCCATATAGATTGAATTCACGTATGGATAAAAAGTGGTCTTTTATGGACCCACACATGGGGTGGGACCCAACAGTAAATCCTCTTATATAGATCTGAATTGTACATTGGAGGGTGGGGGAAATTCCCATATTATGATGCATTTGGTTCAAGAATTGATGATTCAAACGTCAATATGTATCTCATTTGAATGAGAATCAAGACACACATAGTTCTAAAGGAAATCATGTAGTTTATTATCATGTGATGATGAAATATTTTCTGTATTTCTTAAGTCTTGTATCCATGAACATGTTAATTCTGACACAAGTTGATATGAATTACACGTGTAGGAGATAATTTTAAAGAACTCATAATCCCACATGGGTTATGTGAGTGTTAGAAATAAGGATTTGTTAAATATTCTACCATGACACAAAGGAAACATAAGTTAAATGTCAGGGTATTTATATTTTTACATGCCTATGTTAGGAGGAATGATCCTGGCATCGCTACATATCTCATTCATATAGGAATAAATCCATACATTGTTTTTGAGATACTATACAATTTAACATCATGTTATATGGATGAATTATAATCAACATGAAATTAGGTATTTTGGTTGGACTATGGGATAGGACCTGGGCATCACTAAATATATTTTTGAAGAATTAATCAAGAAACATATAGTTCTCAAAATATTGTTCCATTTATCATCATGCAATGAGGATGTTGATCGTCCAGTTCAATGTCTTTCGGTAAGGAATCCAGTCACCTGATATTAAATAAATATTATAGATAGACCATGATATATTATAGGGGTTCCCCTACCTATCTCATTGGAATTAGAATCAATTGACACATAATGAATTAAAAACTCCCCACATCAATTAATCTTTCACATGGCGAATAAGGATTTTATATTTTAAAGAATTATGAATGGGTAAAATAGATGAGTTTTTTGTATTACCAGCTATCTCATTAAAATGAGAATAAAGAATCATGTAGTTTTGGTAATGTTCCCTATGCAGGTATGACTCGTGTATAGGGAAAATGGGTCATACATTTTTATGTTAATATAATGGTTATTAGAGATACAAGCATCACTACATATCTTATGGGAAAGATAATAAATACACACATAGTTATTATGGTTATGATGAGGTTACATATGGGATTATACCTATAAATGGGTCCTAACTTATATTGTATAATAGAAATGATTTGATTTGGGCTTATGAATTAGAGCATCCCAAATTTTCTCCCTCTTCTCTACCTAAGAGGTTATCTAGACCTGCTAAGGGGTATGAGGGGTGAATGGGACTTAAACGAGATACAGAGGCCCATATCTGAGGAACCATGAGGAGTTCCTCAACTCTCATTGTTTTTGGGATTTTATTGACATCTATTGTGAGGGATATTAACCATGAAATCTAATGGTATGTGGTGAGGAAGAATGGTGTCTTGCAGTTTTTGGTCATACAACCAGAACTATATGTTGTGATGTTTATTTTCATCTGAAAAGGAATATCATGACATGTATATTAATGTCTTTCAGAATAGATTTTATTCCATTCCTTTTAAGGTCATTATACAAATAAAAACTACACAGTTTAATGTCTTGAATCTATTACATTGTATAGAGTCTTATTGTTTAATGTTGTTCATCTAGGAAGAATGTTTTGTGATTATATGAAATATTTTTTAAGTAACATTTCATTGGTGGGGTCATAATGATATCTCCATCCATTGAGGACAATGAATAAGCTCTTTTAAATAATACCTTGTGTACGTAGTATGTCCCTCCCACATTGGTTCATTCTTTTGAGGATTCATTCATGGTATCATCAAACTTCATAGGACCAATACAACTTATCATGGAGGAATGACCGGAGGACAACATTATTATTAAAGGATCATGGTATCTAATTTTGATAAACTTACAAGTGAGAAAGGTATTAAATATTATTTCATTCAATCACCCCAATTCATCTATTAGTTTCTAGCATTTGTCACTTGTGGATAGAGGTTCATAGATGGAAACACTAAGCTATGGAAAATAGACCTAATTGGGAAGGACTACTTCTATCCCATATAGCAATGAGTATGAGACATCCCATGTGTCTGTATGGGTAAAATTCATATAATTCCATAACTAATGAAAGATATTTTTAGACCAATAATATTTATTCTTATCCACCATCTTAAATAGTATATTTGACAGGGTTTTCATAACTTCCTTTATCATTATGTTTTCTTCTTCGTGTAGGTGGGATGAAAGGTTGGAATTAATAGTGTATTCATGATATAGATTTCTATATTTATAAAAAAATAAATTGGTTCCATTTTTTGTTATTATTGAATTAAGAACACAAAATATGGCAATGATGTTGGATTTCACAATGTCGACAATTCTTTTGGCCAAAAATTCATTGAGGGTCACAACATCAACCCATTTAGGGAAGAATTTAGTTGCAGTTAAGATGTATTTCAAATGATTGGCTATAGCTGGATGGTATAGAAAAACAAAATCCATCCCTTATATGAATAATAGAAAAGATTACTTGGATTTATATATAAACTCTTGAGGTTTCTGGATGACTTTGGAATGTTCTTGAAATAAATGAATTTTTTTGGTGAATTCCGTGCAATCATGTGACGCCATGGGCAAGAAGTACCCAACCCTTTGAATTTGGTCTGATAGTTTGGAGCCTAACAAGTGGGCACCATAAAAAATAGTTTGTATCTCACTTCTAATATTGTAAGTATCCACTCCATTGATACATCTAAGAGGGAATCCATTCAATCTTCATTTGTATAGGTCTTTCTGGTGGTTTGGTCCATCATAAATTTTGAAGTAGGATGCTCACCATTAGATTTTATCTTTCCCAACTCTATCTAGTGGAATAACCCTATTTTTGAGGTAGTACATGATTGGAATCATCCTCCAAGTGGTAGGAATATATTTCTCAAGGATATGACTAACATCATTGATCCCATATGTCTTGACTTGAATAGAATGTGATAAAATTTTATTATAGTCAATACCAGTGATTATTTAATCCCATTATAGATCCACAAGTGATATGGATTCATTTTCTAATGCATCTACCTAGACATTTTTTGATCAGGGGGCATGAGTCAATGTTGGATCCAAGGAGAATTATACAATTAACCCTTAGACAAATCCATGTGGATGACTTGAATCGTCTTTTCTAATGGATTAGTACCCCTTGATATGTTTGATTACAAACTCTAAATTGATTTTATACTCTCGATAGTGCATTGGTATTTGAAGTTATAGTTCCAGAACTTCAATGAGAGACTAATATTATGCTTAATTATTGGTGCAGCCTTCTAATAATAGAACGTATTAATGTAAAACATCCTTTTATAGAGAGATAATGATGAATTATAACCCAAATTTATTGAGTTCATGTTCTTCCATTCTCCTCCATATTGGGTTCCTTAACGCATCATCAAAATATATTTCCCATGTTTAGGGGCTGTATTAAAAAAATAATACCTATTCATCCTGAAATTCAGTATTTCATGATGTTGCTTCTACAGATGGGTGCTCTTCATAGAAATCATCCAAGCCCTAGCCTTTCAATTCTTTCTAAGGAATTAAGTTTTTATGAAACTATTGTAGAAAAACTACCCACCATTCCAGATATCCTATCAACAAAGGATATCTAAGGATATTTTTTGGAATGATATTTCAAGAGGCCAATTAGACCCCATGGTGTTGTCGGTAGTACATCATTTTTTGAACTGTGAAGATTAACAATTGGAAGTTATCCCTAATATTGTAATAATGAGTCACGACATCAAGTATGTTTCGAATGAGATAATAAAGTATGTTTTCATTCCCAATTTCATTCTTTTGTGTATGTAAGGCACCCATTGATCGGTCTAGCTTTGTCACATATATAGTGAGTCAATTTACCTTCACATGTTCCATTAATTAGGGTTAGAGAAATAATAATTTATTCACGTTAGAAAATGATATAAGATAGTCCCTGGTCCAATTATATGTGACTC
The DNA here is from genome assembly GCA_963277665.1 of Viscum album. Taxonomy (NCBI): domain Eukaryota; kingdom Viridiplantae; phylum Streptophyta; class Magnoliopsida; order Santalales; family Viscaceae; genus Viscum; species Viscum album. Next base: position 86,358,179 of record OY728155.1, on the reverse strand, counting down.
CTTTATTCATTAGTTTGGTGATGGGTAAACACATGCCTACAAGTTTGTATATAAAGAACTATATGTCAGCCAAGATTTCCATGAAATCCTATCAACTATTTAATGTTTAGAGGATATGATATGATAATGATATATTTTTTTCTCATGGTAAAATTCGATGCTGATATAGAATATGAAGAATATGAGAAACTTTCCTATGGTTTCTCTAAAAGAACATTTCACGTTGTACATCTTTAGGATATGAATTTATATCTTGTTATAGATGGTTTATAGGTAAACTAAGTGGTTATAATGTTTTTGGGACTTATTCACTATGTAATCGTTGTAGAATTCAACAAACATCCTAGTAATGGTTTAAATATGGGATGCATGACATGTTGGTATGAGGAAATGATGTTCTTTAATCCAAAGGGAATTACCTGATGTTATAATACTCCATGGGGAGCCCTAAAGGCAGTTGATTCTTCGTCTTCTTGGGCCATATGATTTGTTTAACCAGAATAACCATTCAGGAAAGAGTGGTATTGATAAACAAGAATTTCATCAATCGGGAGTTATGTTCTTTGAACTGAATAGTCATATTTAAGAAAGTGTCATTTGATATCTCCAAAGTCAATATAACTCAGATTTTAACATTTTTATTCATTATATGGATGATATTTTCTATAAATTTTAGATATTTTTTCTCTTGAATTAATTCATCCATGATGAGATTATCCACTTAAGCGTTAATTTTAGAGATATGAACTGGTTGTGTTCATCCGCCTACTTATTTTTATCACTGATGGTCTTCTAGAAATCCCAAGTGGTGGGTCGCCACCTCTTGGTTGAGTCTTAGAATATCTCCATAGTTCATAGAATATAAATCATGGATTTTGTATTGAAAAGAAGTATATACCTCTTTTTATTTGAAATTCTTGGACATACTGATAAAATTGTGTCTTAGATCTCCAATTGTACCCAGATTTACCTCTATAAGTTCATAAATAGTGGTGGTGACACCTTTTTTAAAAACTGGAGGGGTATCCATGAGGTATTCCTACTCATCAACATGATTTATAAATTTCACATCTTACTAGGACGTAGGTGATTAATCATGTTCCTTGAAGGGAGGATAGGAGTCTACATTTGGACATCCAGAAGGTGAACCAATCATTTCTGTTTTAATCGATGGATCAAGGCCTTTTTGGATCCCCAAAGGGGAGATGAGTGAATGAGAATGAACAGCTCCATTTTATTTTGTAAATATAGAAATTCTTTCAACCTATGTAATAGAACAAATATATGTGATGATAAGGGGATATAATTAATAACTTTATAGTCGAGATTTTACAAATGCGTTGGGAGTTAGTGAATTATTAATTGTTGTTGAGATCAATTTGCAAGAATGACATCTCCAAAGTCACATTTTTTGTGATTCGAATTTGAACCCACCTATTAGAATTGGTTGATGGGGAGATCATACTCTAGAAATCCATTGTCACATTTTAAGGAAATCGCAGAGGGCTTAGCCCGCAGAATAGATAAAGGGAAATTCAGTGATAAATCTGTTTATTCATTCCTCTTGGAAGGAAACTCAGTTATGACCCCTCAACCATGCACAAACGTATCTAATGAGGAAACAGTGGCAGTGAAAATATAGTCGCAACCCGGTATATGATCTGACTCTATTTTGGAACCCTCAGAGCTTGATATAAAAACAAATCAGACCACTTCGAATGCTGGTACTACTAACAGCTATTATGTTTCCCCTGTAAGTTAATAGGAAAGGAATCCCACTCTAGATACATCTCAAATTGTTACAAATTTCCAGAAGAAGAAGGTATCGGGTGGCTCAAAGGGGAGGGGGGTTCTACATCCAATACTATCTTTTAATGGACTTATTTTTCTGGAATTTTCAGGGCATTGACAAACCTAATACATATAATGTTCTTAAATAATTTCTTTCTACTCATAATCCTATAATATTTGGTATTGTTGAACCAAAATTCAACTTTTCCTTGAAATTTAGGCACCTGTGTACCTATGGTTATAATTTTCTTGGATCTAGCAAAGTGGATAATTCTGGGGAATCTGTTTCTGATTTTTTATCATGCTTCCCTACATAATGTACATGTTTTTAAAATCTCTAATAAAATATTGACTTTTAATTTTTCCCATAATGGAACATATTTTTTTCACCATGATTTATGCTATGAATAGATATCAAGACTATAGGTCCCTTTGGCATGATCTTTACAGGTCAGCTAGCACCCTTCATGATCCCTAGTTTGTGATCAGTGACTTTAATGTTATTCTCTCCACTTGATATAAAATTCTACCATCCCATTCTTCCATATCCTCAAGATAATTCCGAATTAAAATTGACGATTGTCACCTTGTTGAAATTAACCTCACTGGTTCTATATTCACAAGGGATATAAGACACAACAATAGGGTTGTTGCTATAAAATTGGACCAGGACTTCACAAATATACCTTCTCTGGACACCTGGGACACCATTTCTAGCATTACCCTATATAAACTCAACTCAGGCCATCATCCCCTTCTTATTACACATTTCACCAAAAGGGTTTAACCCAAACTTCCTTTTAGATTCAACAATTCATGGTCTGCAGACTGAGAATGTCCTAATGTCATAAAAAAGTGTTGGGACTCTATGAATCATCTTAATGGTGAATTTTCTTGTGTTAACAAATTAAAACACCTCAATCTATACCTCCAGGGGTGGTTTAATTCCAAATATAAAAAATTTACAAGGACATCTCCAACCATGAGCATGAGCTTATTCATATTCAAACAACATACAACAACTCTAATTTATCTTTGAATCCCCAGCTTGAATTCAATAATTCCATGAAGCTCAATTCTCTTATTACCCATAAAGACAACTTACGTAAACAAATTCTTAAAACATAATGGATTTATGATGGTGATAGAAATACTATGTTCTACAATTCTTTCAAAAAATCAGAAAAGATTTCATACCACTTTCTCTTCTTAGGGAAGATGATGTCCTCGTTGAATTTGAAGAAGGCATTGCCAATCATGCGGTCACTTATTTTGATAATATTTTCAATGTAAAAAATATCAATAATGACTTCCTTCCTAAGGTCATTCCGGTTATGGTAAATGAAGAAGAAAATTATTATTTTATTAGCATCCCCCTTGAACACTATATCAAAGACATTGGCTTTATCCTAAACACTACTAGTTCCCCAGGCCCTGACAGATTTAACAATGGGGTTTTCCAACAATAATTCGATATTTTTCACACTAATGTTTGCAAACATGTCAGATCCTTTTTCTGTAATGGTAATCTTCCTCATTGCCTTAATGCTCAATTTCATACCTTAAATCCAAAAGTGGGAAACTCCTCTGAAATTCATCTTTTCCATCATATTTCTATTATATATTCTATTTACAAAATCAATGATAAAATGATCTCCAATAGAATTTATACATTATGAAATAAAATTATCTCTTGGAAACAATTTGGTTTTGTCTAGGGGAGGTCTATACAAGATTGCATTTTCCTAGCCTCTGAATGTACCAACAACCAAAATAAAACCACCAGAGGAAGAAACATTTCAATTAAACTAGATATTATAAAACCCACTGATACCATTGATTGGGGCTTCATCTTCAATGTCCTTAAGTCCTTTGGATTTAAGGATTGTTTTATCAACAGGATAAATTCATTATTCAATTCATTTTTCATCTCTATCCTTATCAATGGTTCCCCTAATAATACTTTAATTAATCCAAGGGATTCAGGGAGGGAGATCCCTTATTTCCATTATCTCTTATATTTCAGAGGATTACCTAAGAAAACTACTCACCAGCCTAGTGGATAAAAACAATCTCAAAACTATCCAAGATGCTAGGAACTTAAATGTCCATACTCGTCTCCTACATGCTGGTGACATTATCTTATTCGTCAATGGTTATAAAAATAATATTCAAAAAATAAAGAATACCTTTTCCTATTATGAATAAATTTCTAGTCAGTCTATAAGATAGAACAAATCCTATGCCTTCTTTGGAAAAAAATTCTCCACCTCTAGAAAAAATAGCATCATAAATAGTCTCGGAATAAAAAAAGGTTCTTTTCCATTCACATATCTTGGAGTTCTGATCTTTTCAGGAATTGTCAAATCAAGGTACTTCCTCAACGCTGTTGATCAGGCCATAAACCAACCTGCATCCTGGAAGGGTATGTCCATCTCAATGGCTAGTAGGATCTGTCTGGTGAAATCTGTTATTTTCGCCAAAATGTTTTAATCGATGATTCAATACAAATGGCATTCAAATCTTCTGAAGAAAATCAATGTTTACATCAAGAATTGTTTTTGTACTAGCATCATTATTTAAAGTATTCTATATACCATCCCATGGGCCACTTTTTGCAAACCTTTTGAAAAGGTTGTTATATGAATAAAAAATATCATCCTTTTTAATGATTCCCTTCAAGATAGACTCACCTGGAGGATAATTCATAACAATTTTGACTCCATTGATTTTCTAAAAAAAGGTTCCTTTTAAAATTACAGAAGGGAAATTCGAACTGCATTAACTCTTCTATCTGGATCTCCATTAGACATTATTTTTCAAATATAATGAACAATTCTAGGTGCTTGGTTTGCATGAACCCCTCCCTAAACTTTTGACTGGAAAACTAGTATGACACCCCTTTATCTCTATGGTATCTCCTAATTCATTACTGGAAAATACCAACACCTCTATAAAAGATTTTATGCACCTCGGTACCTTCAAAATTCTGAATACCATCATCCAAGTAATTAATAATTTTTCCTTAAATAATTCTGAGGATTTTCTTATTTCGGAGCTTGATAACAATGGTGCCCTAGATTCCAAATGTTACTATAATAATAAAATCTCAAACTCTGATCTTTATTTTTGTGGGTTAAAATATTTTGACTAATCCTGGATTAAACCCTCAATATTTACTCCTATTTGGTGTCTTGTTCATAATCTTGTTCCCATAGAGGGTTTTCTATGGTCTTTTGGGGTACAACTTTTCTCCAGGTGTCCTTATTTTCATCTATACAGAGAAGATACTAACCAATTTTTCTTATCTTGTGTTGTAGCCTGTGCTATTTGGAATTATATTTCTGACATTTTTTATTGTAGATGGTTAGTCATTGACTCCCTCAGATCCCAATTAATATGATGTGAGGATCTAGATTCTTCTCAACAGATCAAGAACCATTTCCAAGTCGCAGTTCTTGAACTTATCCATGTGATCTGTAATTAGAGAAATTCCCTTATTCAAAACAATTTCACATACATTTATAATTCAGGTAAGATTAGAAATCTCATTGCCATTAGGGATTCTTCTTCGATCCAGAAACCTCCTTAAGACAACATAATTGGAGACTTTGAGATCATTCGTCGACTTCGGATTGAAGGACTCTACAAGAAAACACGGTGCACTTTTTAGGTCTTCTAAAAGGCCCCGCTCCCAGGTTGGAATAATTTGAATGTGGATGGTGCTTCGAAAGGCAACCCAAGCCTTGCGGGTTGGGGTTATGTCATCATATAACAACTTGGTTAGTTCCATGGGTGCTTCTTTGGAAGTAGTGGTATTTCATCATCTCTAGAGGCAGAAATTATGGGAGTGATACATGTCATTATATTTTCCAAGCAACAGGTTTGGAACAATATTTGGATTGAAATTGATTCAACCACTATTGTACATTCTCTTTGGTTGGGTGTGGTGCATCTTTCCTAGAAACTCACCACTCGTTGGATGATCTTCCTTGATTCGCTTGGGGGAAAAAATTTCATTGCCACACATGCCTTTAGTGAAGTGAACAAAGTTTCGGATTGTCTTACTAACAAGGAGTCAAACAGGACTTCACTTGGAAGGAGACCTTGCCGATTGATCTTCCCCCCCTTTATGACAATGATTATTATAAGATTCCATAATTTAGACACATGTAATTACCCTTTCTACTTTTTCGAATAAATTGTGTCTCGGTCTTTGATCGATGCAAAAAAATGGAATTGAGGGAATAATGAAGGATAACATCGATGTGATGTAGAATACGGCTTCCCATCAGAACATGGAAGGTTGTATCCATCCTAAAAACCATTAATATAGATTCAGACAAAAGATCCTTGATATGAGTTTTTATTTTGATTTTTCCAAGAGGATTTTTGTCATTCTCTTCATATCTCATGTAACATTAGATTAGGGGGGGACATGTTGAATTCATTAAAATATAGCTGGTGAAGTTTTCTTATTGTATGGAGGTTGCATGTAGAGCCGTTTTCAATAAAGGATCATCATATATCAATGTCACTTTTCTTTCCGGATATACACAAAGGTCCGAACATCCCCTATGCGACAGTATCCTTTTCTTGTCATGTGAAGTATATGATATTATGCAATTCTATATGATCAATCTCTGCACGATACACTTTGGCATCATTGGCATCAACATCAAGTTATTTAGTGATTTATAAGGCCTCTATGAGTGCTTCTAAGAGTTATTTTTATATACTCAAGTTATCTAGGATTTATAACATATCCATCACCTAGGGTATTTATTTCAAAAGATCATACTTCTAGTCCAAAGGAAATAATATCCCTGCAAGGGTTGTTACTTTAAAGGAAATTTAGGATATGATTTACTTATTGGGGATAGATCAATATTCAGAATATGTGTTGAATGTACTTATTCTCTTGGTGGACTAGATCATATAGGTCTTCCTATAGTACGATATTGATTAGGTGATAAAGTATCATATAATCGATAGTCCAGAATGTTCATCTCATGGAATACCCTTTAATATTTTTGGAACCTACTTTCTTCTATTGAGATCACTGAAGAACTATTCCATGATTTTTGACTGTGTAAATAGTTTGAGAAGGAATGTGGTTAAAGTAGTGTCTCCTTTAACAACTAATTCTACACCTTATCCTCAAATTTTATAGCCTCTTCTCGTAGTTCCCCAATTAAGTGCAAGTAATTTGGGTCCAAAATCACTCTCATTGTCTGATAATGGATCCATTAAGTGAATTACATTAATTAAACTGAATATCAACTATGTGTATGATGTAGATTTCATCTAGTGTGAGGACCATTTTGTACCTTTTGGTAGGGTGGTTCCAACTATTTTCCAACTGTATTCATAATGTATGGTAAATCCAAAATGAAAATCCACATTGTTATAGTCTCATCTGATCATGTTTCCTTCTTGCTCTTTCTAGTATGTATCTTTTTGGATGACTGGATTTTAGTGGACAAAGCTTTAGATGATGTTGGTTGTGTTGTAGTAGAGGCGGTTTAAGGCACAACTGGTTGTTTCAACTATTCTGGTAGGATAGAATGTGTTCAGTTGATCATTTTTATCATCATTCAATAACAAAACATATAGATACTTTTAATCTTAACCTTTTTCCATTCCTTTTCTACTCTTTTATTTGTGTAGAAGACATATTCTACCTGAGAAGGTGAATTTTTTAGCTTCACTTGTCTAGAGTCCACCATTTATTGAAAGAGTTATTTGAAAAAACAAGACTCCTTTATGTTATACCTCAGTAATTAATTAAAGGAGAAATATTTTCGGAGATACTCATAGCCTTATTTATAGGGCTTCCTTGTATTTGGAAACTTGATCGTGTTTTTTCCCATATTGATCCAAATTAGCCATGGATTTGTTATTTTTAAAAGAAAAGTCCTTATTTTTCATCTCCTCAAAATAGTTTTGCCTCTTCTCTATCTGATCTTCTTGATGAGGTGGGATTTTTTGTTGATTCTATGGATGTGGAGACACATGATATGGTGTGGGATATGGAGTGGGTAGAGTGTCATGATTATGTGTAATTATGGTTGCGTCTTCTTTCCATGTTCTCCTTCCTTGAGCTGATGGAATTAATCATAACATAACATTGTTATCTCTGATGGAGTCTTCCACTCACTGAGTTATCGTGTCATGGTCCCAACACCCTATTATACATTTAATATTGATAATTTTCATGCATAACTCATCACAGTGATTTTATATATAGATATTCAACAAGTAATGTTGATGAAGATGTATATTTACATTCATTACACCAAGAATTTAAACATGGGAGAATGTTATTCTCTCATTATGTTTAGTTTGCAAGGTCAAGGATGATTATATTATGTAATGTCAAGTTAAAGATGAAAAGAAACATCAGAAATAGGCTTTCACACCCTATAGTTGACTGATCCTACAATCTTTTGTTCCATAAAAAGGCGCATCCCTATAGTAATTGCACAAAGAGCGCAATTTTCACTTCCTCCTCTTGTTTAGGGGTCCCCATCAAGGGATAACCGTAAAAGAGTGCATGATTAAAATGATTCTATTGGGCCCCTTAGAGATTGTGATGGAAAATTTTTGGTTTCCAATGTTTGGCATGTGAAGATTGATATATATCCATTTGGGGTATGGATTCATTTCCAGTTGTATATGCACGCGCCATTCCTCCATGGCTTCCAATCATGTCACGAGTGACTCAAGAACATTCATGAGACCTCATGGAATGTGTAGTTGAGCATGAGATTGGAAAATTCAATGGAAGGTAGGGCCACCAGTGAGGTCACCACTCATCTGCTTCATGGGTAACACAAAGAGGAGGTCCTAAAAATATGTACCCAATCTAGTTCTATTTGTGCTCCCAAAAAGGGAAATCTAATTCTACTATTATGGGATCAAAGTACCTTGGTGTTTTTTTTCCTAAATTGAGTTGAGGTTCTGGATCTGGTACAATGTTTATGGAAAAATCTATTTTTTTATGTAATATAGATAGGAGTTATAGTTTGGTATCTTTTTGTAAAACATATTTAGTAGGAATTCTGCCTTAAAGTTGTTCTATATTGAGTGTCCTCAATTATTTTATCACTTCCTCTTACTGATAAAATATTTTCTCAATTAAAAGGCCCCTGACATATTCAAGAGTTAGGTAAGGCACAATATACCCTTCCTCTTTTCATTTTTTGGATTCCTTTCATGGTGAAATAATGGATATTTTAAGGAATTCCTAGATTCAAGTAAATCCTCTAGTTCTGGGTATGAACAACTCCTTTAACCGTTTCAATGTGTACAATATTTTGAACTAAAACATACTCCTACTATTTCTCCTCTGAATTGGCCTAGTGTTCTATAGAAACATCAAGGAAGGTGTTGATTAAATTCAATAATTCGTAAAAAAAATAGTCATTATATATGTTCTTTTTTGAAACTGCATCATTCTACGTCCTCCATGTGGCATTTTACACTCCTTTATTGAATCATTGGGACAATTTTTTTGGATGGTAATTTGAATGTAATCTGTACAGGATTAGGTTATGTGTTTTCTAATGGGGATATTGCATCACATCATGGAATGAACTGGCAAGATCAACTATATTGTGTTTCCCCTAATTTGGAGAAGGCTGATATATTCTATGTAGTGTGTTGCTGAGGTGAAAAAGCCCACATCTCTGAGTGCTAGGGCGACTCACTATTTGTTTACACAACTCATAAAACATGGATTGCAGACCCTAATGGTGGGGTAAATAATCCTGTAGACCAATAAGATAGGGTTTTTCCAGAACTACCATGGATGATACTATTATATATACACTTCCAATTTTGTAAACTTTATTTAAAAATGGGATGGGTGGATCATCTGGTATTCACCAGTCGTGAGATTGTTTTATTATATCCTTCATTTTCACTATATGATGGTGTAATTATTCTCTGTTGGAGTATTTCTCAATATTTTCTGAATCTTGTTGGAAGATTACAATGATTTTCTAATCTATTCTGGACCAACATCAGTGAGATTTGGGCAGGCCCTATCTTTGATAAGAAAATTTTCATTTGTTAACAAGGATTTTTTGTTGAATAAGTCTTTAATCTATCAAATTTTAAGATACCATGTCTAATGGGATCTACTATTTAGGAAGAAAAGTTAAATTTAATTCTCTATGTACACTGTATCCTCTGATTTAAACAATGAATGGGGTGTCTATGGTCAACCCTCAACATCATTAAAATGCCCTGATTCATGCACGTTGAGGGGATCCTTGATATATCTCAAGATTTGGATATCAACCATCTAGGAGAGATGCCACGTCAATTTTATGTTTCATCCATTATATTACCTTGACTTGAATTTGACACACATCATAGGCTAATACTCTTTCTTTCATGTTATGAAATGTTTTCCTCAAATTGAGGCAGATGTCGAGCACACAATCTTCAAAAAACATGAAATGGACTGCTATATTGACGGGTTTCTAAAGGAAATAACATGATAGGTATATCAACCTTATACAATTTATTTGTCATTTTATCATGTTTTATTCAACATTCCACAACCTGGTTCAACCAGATTAGGCACTTTCCTACCACTTTATTAAAACAAGTGGGATCAGTAGAGACTTCCTCTGTTAAATTAGTTGGATTAAATCCAATTTTAGTTTGTTATTATCCTTGGACTATCTTATAATTGAGAAATAATTTCAATTTCCAATGTCAAAGAATTGTACGTGACTGGTCATGCTTCCCCATGTTCCTCACGATTGGAGGGAATTCTCATCCCTACTTCGACAATGGGGGGACCCTTATGAGAATGTAAAACATTATGGTGGAAAAAAAATTCACACTGAATGCCATAATAGGAAGGACTAGCATAGTGCATTAAAATAATGGGGATACCCAATTTCTCATTTATTTTCTGTATATGTGGAGGGTTTTTGTGACCCTAATCCGGACATGGGCTCTTGATATTGACCAAATTGTGGTCATGAAGCAATCCTTCATGGTGAAGTGTTTGAGGAGGACCTTAAAAATTACTACTACTGCTCTCGTCAATTATTAATGGTAGGTAAGCATGTTTATCTAATATATATAATCACCTGAAGGATTCGTGAAATCTATCACTATGAAGTTTTGAATCATAGATCAAAAATTTATTTTCATGTTGAGTTTGGTGAAGTTTCATCTTGAATTACTTCAAACAAGCTATTGTCCACCCCTGTAATGGGAAGTGGATTTCATGGGTAGGGGTGAGTTCTTTCCTTGTAGTTTTTATAGGGATATTCCTATAACTTTTTCATGTAATGAGTGTATGCTCTAGATCTGGTTGTCAATATATCATGGGGAGTTTCCTCATAACCCTCTTGGATCAAAGAAGGGGTGTGTGTCTACTCCGGGGTGATATCCTGATCAGCCACCCCATTATTGGAGTAAGAGTTTTTTATCAATCCTTCGGTAACAATGAATTTAACTGTTATTATGTCATGACAGCTTTGTAGAACGTTGGATGGGATTTGTGTCTTCCCTTTTACCATTGTCAAAAACGTTTTGGTGACTACCACAAATGGAAATTGGATATATACCCATTATATTTTTACACAAGGGGTATAGGTCTTATATTATACTACATTTCTTATTGGTGGATACTTTCAATACTCATATGTGGGGTTTGAGATTTTGGTCTTCCCCCAATTTATTAACTGGAATTTCTATGGGACTTCTCGAGGTGATTCTAGATGAGACTGCAGGCATGCTTGATGAATGAACGATGGTGAGTGTGCCTACATGAAATTTCCAAAAATGATTGGTGGGAATATTTATGTGATTATAGATGAGTCTATTTGTAACATCATAGATCTGGGTGCCGCCCAAGTGTCCTTGAAGCTGGTTGGTCACATAACCTCAAGCGCATTTCCCCAAACATTAGAGGATGAGAACTAGCAGTGATGTCTAAGGTAAAATATTGAGGAAACTATTCCTTCATTTGCAGAGTATACATAGAAGAATCAAAATATAAAACAACAGCATAAGAGGAAATACCATAAAAAAAGTAAACAAAGGCTGATAATAATATAACAACTAGACCATATTAAAATGATGCATGTCACATGTGTCTAACAAATCATCCAAACAAGTCACATTGCAAGAAATACTATACTGAAAGAAATGTATAGAAAAATAGTAAACTCTAACAGCATCACCATCCTCATCATGGTCACAGGATCTCCAAATCCAACAGAAATCAAGTACCTGACGAAGAAGTGTTCTTTACCTTAACTATACCAGCAACCGTATTATCTGTCTGGGTCCAAAAGTATGACCCAAATTGTGTGTGAGACGAATATCATTAGGAAACAAACGAAATATTTGTTCCCAACTATCAGTGAATATATATATATAGCATGTAATACACATAAATGATGTAATAAACATGTAAGTACTCCAAAGTATACAATCCTATTGTTTTCAATTACATTAATTTACATTTATTAATTATTTAAAAAGTTGAATAATGAATTATCAGAATCTAGCCAAATCACTTTAAGTCCTTCGAAACAGAAAAAAATGTCTTCGATGACCATATAAACAATCTTTTACGACCATGTCGAGGATTGTGATTTGGCTTGGGAAACTCATCACAATCCAGCAATAAGTCAAAAACAACCCTCTGTGAATGCTCCCACGGTCTACCCCCTATGGTTTAACATATAACTAATCATTATCAAATGACCACCTAGGTATCTTTCATAGTCAATACCCATAGTTCAACATGGAAATAATAACTTATAAATGACTTTCTAGTAGCTCTCACGGTCAATACCCCATGGGTCAACATAGAATAAATAATCATAAAAAAACTCCTAGGTAGACCACACTGTCAATACACCGGAGAGAAATTATACACTAATTCTCTCACAGTCCTGTGTAAATAAACATGGAAACCCACATTGTTATCCTGCTCCAAGGCTCTCATGGTCCATTATAAAAACAACATGCATACCATAAAAAGGAATCACATGAAGTCTATAACAAACACATGGACAACATTGACAATCATAACACATGAAATTAATATAATTAATCAAACACCACCCTTAACCATTAAAGGCTTGGAAAAAAGGTATGTCACATATGAATCCAAGGGCCAACAACCATAAATAGTCAAACAAGGGAAACACCCCCATGGGGTGTCCCTTAAACAAGGCATCTAACATTACGCATAAGAAAAAAACATTTTTAATCAATTAAACCATACAATGTAAATACTGGGGTTAAATTTGAATCAATAAATACCCAAAATATGGGTATGCAACACTATTCTAATATATAATATACAGTCGAACAACTAAAGGCATAAACCACCTACCTTGATGTCTCATGATCAACACTCATAAACGTCAGCCCTTGAATTGTCCTAGATCGACATAGATCCACAAAAAGGAAAAAACTCTCATCCTTGAAATACTTACGAGAGAGGAGCGATCCAGAAGAAAGGCTCTATGGTAATGGAGAACTCACTGGTGGAATTCCAATGCACCTGATGGCGTCTCAATCAGTGGTCAGATGTAGAATCGGGAGAAGATTGAAGTTCTTTGGCCATCTATCACTCCCCTATAGGAACCGAGGCGAGAAGAATGTTTTTTTGAATATTAGAAACAACCCTGCACTAATTTATCAAATAAAATTAAATGTATATGGTGTGTTATTTTAATGTACATGTTGTGTACAAGCCTCAACCGGTCCCAGCTTTAAGAAGTCTTCCATGTCACCTACACAACCATGTACTCGTCTGTTACATGGCTATTACACAACTATACATGGAAACCAAGTACATTATGTGTACTCAAAAGTAAACAGCTTGTACTCACTAAAATTTCTGATTTAATCCCTTTTCCTCAAAATCACTTGAAATCAAGATACATACCAGAAATGAAGATCCTTGTTGTTAAAAACTTCACATTTAAGCAATTCATCCCTGAATTGTTTTTCCAAGGGTGGTGAAGAAGAATCATTGAATAACTCCGGCCACTGTAATCGTACCTCGACATCCCTCTCCCAAGTCTCGTTATGTACTCTCTTGTGCTTCAATATACCCATAGCATAGGAATAGACCAGCAATAGATAAACTTTGTGTTGTAATCCACATTTCGTATAATGTTCTCCTCGAATGAGGAATCCACCTCCAACTCATCCTCCCCAGGGTAAAAACCATTAGCCACGTCTGAAGAGTATCACCATAGTTGAGAAAACTGAAAAACATTGTTCATATCCCGATACCTCTAAGGTAACTGCATCCGATAAGCAACCATACTAACTCTCTCCAAAACATCAAAAGGCCCGATAAATCTTACTTTAAGCATCCCATGTATCCTAATCTTCATATGTCTCATCTTTGATGTGACACGTATGAACACCTAATCTCTATCCTCGAACTCCAAAGGTCTTCTCTATCGATCAGTATAATATTTCTACTGATCTTTTTCTATTTTCATCCTCTTTCGAATCAACTACACGTGCTCAGTGGTCTACGTGACAAGATCAGGTCCTATCATAGCTGCCTCTCCTTCCTCTATCCATCATAGGGGTGATTAGAATGGCCTATCGTACAAATCCTCATAAGGTGGCATTTTAATCGTCAGCTATAAACTATTATTATACAAAAACTCCACCAGGTGTATGTGTCTCTCCCAATAGATCCTGAACTCCAAGTAACATGCTTGAAGCCTATCCCCCAAAATTCAAATCGGACACTCAGACTGGCCATCTGTCTGTGGATTCTATGTTGTACTCCAATGTACATTTGTACCCTAAGCCCTATCAAGTCCCTTCTAGACATGATATGTAAACTAGGTGTCCCTATCTAAAATGATAGAGTTCAGAACCCCATGAAAATATAAAATCGCATAGGTGTACTGATTGGAAAGAAATGGGAATCCTTCTTGATTTTGTCAACAAAAACCCTAACTACATCATTCCCTTGAAGAGACCTTGGTAAACCAGTCACCAAATCCATTGCGACAATATTCCACTTCTACTGGGGATTGGTTAACTACATAAAAATCCCTTCCAATCACTAATGATTCACCTTCACCTACTGACAGGAAAAATATCTCATAAAAACCAAGATGATTCCCTCTTCATACATGGCCACCAGTACTGACGGAGTAAAAATTGATACATCTAAGTAACACTAGGATGAACTACCCCAAACAAGGAAGAAAAAACATGCATAAAATCCTCATATATTTCTGGTGAAACCCATACACATCCTTGAAAATTCAAGACCACATCCTCACATATGATCCACCTAGGACTAGGGTCCTCAGTTGACACATCCTCCCATAAGACTAGGACTTTAGAATATGAAAGCTTCCTCATTCTCACATGATCTAATAACGTAGAGTAAATAGATATATAAGAAATAAATGTCGGCCACTATCTTTCATGAACCTCCAAATTCATCCTAGAGAACATAGATATAAGATTCCACTCACTATTGGCCTCCTGAACTGCATGTTTCTGAGTCCTCCGGCACAACACATCAACCTCAACATTTCCTTTCATAAAAATGTATGCAACCTAAAAGTCAAAATGATGAAGGTACTAATCCCACTGACACCATCTCAAATTTAGATCTCACTGAGTAATGATATACTTGAGGATCTTTTGGTTAGTGTATACCAAAAAATTGTCTCCCAAAAGATAATGTCTCCAACAGAACAAAGAATGCACAAACGCATCGAACATGATATCTTGTGTTGGGTAATTCCTCTCATGTGTCCTCAACTACCGAGACCCATATGCAACAACTCCTTCCCCCAGCATAAGAACCTATTCCAACTCAATACCTGATGCATCATTATAGAGGGTGTAACTCTTTCATGGCTCTAGAATAATTAGTATCGCTGCTGTAGTCAATCTCACTTTTAGATATTGAGAAGATTAATTGAAGGAATCTACCCAATATTTCTAATCACAATTCTTATTCATGATAATTAGTGGAGTCTCTAAGCATGAAATGTCCAGAATAAAGTTACTCTGGTAACCAGCTAGGCCCCGAAAACTCCATATATCAAAGACGTTCTTTGTCTTCTCTCATGATACTACTGATCTCACATTCTATGGGTCTACTGATACTCATGTAACTAAGATAACATGACCCATGAGGTGAATTTGGTCACTCCAAAAGTGGAATTTTGAGAGTTTAGAGTATATATGATTCTCTCTTAGTGTACTGAAAAATATCTCAAGATGGGTGTCATGGTCTTGTCGAGTGTGGGAGTAACCAAGATATTTTCCACAAAGACTACCACAAAAGAGTCCAAGTAAGGATGGAACACTTGGTTCAACAGTGCTATGAAAACTATTGGTGCGTTCGTGAGACCGAACGTCATAGCCAAATACTCATATAGACAATACCTACTCTGAAAGTTGTATGAGGTATATCTAGTGGTCTAACACCAAAATGAGGAAAACAAGGTCTCAAGTCAATCCTTGACAATACTCGAGATCCTCAATGATAATAAAATAGATCATCATTCATCGTAAAGGGATATCAGTTCTTGAACATCAAATGGTTTTGCATCCGCTAGTCCACACAATGTCTGAGGGTACCGTTTCACTTCGTCACAAAATGGATATTTGAATCCTATGGAGAAGTACACAGTCAGATGAAAACATTCGACTGAAACTCTGGTAACAACTTCTTGAGCACTTGTAACTCTTGTGTAGCTATCTTATAAGGTGGAATGGACAATGGTGCTTCTCCTAGAATAAGCTCAACAGAGAAATCTACCTCACTCTGGAGGTAGACCTAAAAATTTTCCTATAAAGAGATCTATGAAATGATCAAACACTAAATGAATGGCCATATATGAAGTCCCCTTGTCATCATTGTAAAAACAAGAAATCTAAGCTATAATTATTACCTACCAATTATGCTTGACTCCAGCTCTGCTTTCCTGGAAATCACATTCCCTGTTGCGTAGAAAAGACTTACCCTATAGTTATGTGAAACTCACCCTATGGTGATAGCAGTAAACAAATGCCTATAAAGGGGAAAAATAGTCTTATCTAAGAATGTAATCGAAGCCTATAATCTCTATGACATAGAGGTACCAAAATTAGAGAAACACCCCATCCTCAAGAGGGAACTCCTTGCACTAGAATTCACTTGTCATCATAATATCCAAATGAGTTTCTAGAGTCTTAATATCATCCTAAGTAAAGAACAAAGTACCAAGGCTCTCCACAATGGAAAAATATATAAAATTGTGGGAATATACTATATAAAAAAGGGAAGAAGCTCAAACTGAGGAAACAATAATCACACCTTTAACGGTTGAGGGTCTGGGATCCCGCTTCTACAAGCTCTCCTCCATCGTAAAATGTTGACATGTAACACGGCCCTATTAGAATACCCAGAGATAATCCTCCATGATGTCACTGAAAACCTATCATCAGGATACACCATCCACAACCACCTCCTCAGCCTGAACAACGTGATGAAATCCACTTTTGTGACTGAGGACAAACTTCTGGTCCTACTCTTGAGCGTGGAGTCATAACCGATCCCATATCACTCATTGCTGGTGAGAAAACCCTAACAAATGCGGATGATGACCCATATTTCCGCAAGATTAACACTTGAATGGGTCTCTCAGGAACTAAGGTCCCATTTTCCAACTCTTGCCACACTGGTATCACCTCACCTGGCTACCTATAGAAACATCCATGTTTCTGGAATCACCATGTGAAGGCTCCTTCTGGTGCTTCCTACTATCAAACGAAGGAGTACTAGCCCTGTATGATACACCACCCAGGAAAACAACTCCTACCTCCATTATATAGTCCTCCGTAATTAGTGCATGTTTTAATATAGCATTCACCGAAGTCATCATGAAAACATTTACCCATTATCATATGACATACCAAAGACCATCCCCAAACAACATAGCTGAATACAACTTGTCACCTCCAAAAATAGGTGTGAAGCACATAATCTCTTTGAAGAAGACGAGTAATCCTTCATTGAAAGAGAACCTTGCTTGAAATACATAAACTGCTTCGATCGGTCATCCCACAACATCTCAGGGTCGAATTAGTCAAAGAAGGTCCCCTAAAACCCTTATTAACAAATCCTGATGATGTACCACTTATGATATAACATCCCACTAACTCTTGCAGGAATCACGTAACATGTTGGTCATGAGATTCACCCTCCACTCCAGAGGCATATCTATATTCATAATGATAGAAAGAATGGCATCCAACCATGAATATACAGCCTATAGTCCTCCATCCGCTGAAAAGGGTAGTGGATTGTGCTGCTGGAACAACCACATCAACTTTACCATTGTCGGTGAAGGATGTGGTGTTCCCTAGAAAGTCTGCATCATCCTCAAACATCCTTCACTAAACTCTAAATTTGCACCTACATCCAGTATAACACATGGTACTTCGATGGGCATGGCATGAGGATCAGTTGGTAGCCCCAGATCTACAATTTCCATTGTTTGATCTTTGACCCGTACTTGGTGTACAATCGGTGGATGTCTGGGCAGCCTGACTCTACATGTTCAAGCACACACCTCAGTTCATGATAATCAAGGACTGTAATTTTGAAGTTCAAGAATGGAATAAACGAACAAGAGCATTCATTTTTTACAAATCAGGGATTTGTCGCGTGTATGAACTCTACACAGCATGTTCTATTAAGATTTTATCATAGCATGTACCTATGGTAATACTGGCCATGTTACACCCCATACACATGATGTGTTCCTCCTGAGACACGTTGTGTACGTGAATTTTCCCTTCTGTCTAGGATCTTATACACGGGTAGAACTACGCGGCTCTCTCCCTATGTAAAACTACACAACGTGTTCACCCTACACATATTATGTTCTAATAAAGTCTCATCCACCTATATCATTGGTCATAAGGTAGGATAAACGGTAGATAACTACACATCGCATATAATCTAGACACGGAATGTACAACCTATGTTTAATCCACACGTGTCATTGGTCACATGGCTAGATACACCGTTCTTTACAAAACAGTGTTTACAATCTAGACATGTCTTGTTCTAACTGAATTTTTCTAGCCTCATGTCTCTACTCACATAGTCTGCCACATGGTCAAGGACTACACGGTGTGTACATATGGTTCATGTCATGTAGTTAAAAAAACTTGTTTCCTTTAGAATAGAAGAACATATGGCATGTGCTCATAACCCCACATGCTGTGTTGTCTGGGTTTCTGGATAGTAAGCATCTGAAAATTATCTGGAACCCTTTAACATAATATTCTATCCAATTCATGAGAAATTATGACACGTCAGAGACCATACACCCCACGAATCAAAGTTCTGCATGCTTTTTCACATCATAACATGAACAAATTCAATTAAAGATCAACAATATCCACCGAATTCCAATCCAAGAGGGCGCATAACACCTTAGGGACCACATATTGGATTTCATCCTAATGAAACATTAAATATTACAATACCCTATCAAAATAGAATGTTTTCTATCACAACATCATGCATATATATCACATCATCTATCATAATTGCATGCAATCAGTAATGCATCTTAAATGGCATGACAAGAATGAATACCACATGATATCTAACAAGTTCCTATATGATGCATGAGATGGAATACCCTCACCTCAATGGGTTTCAACAAAAATATAACCACAATGATATCAATAATAAATTCTAAAAACATGTTCTTCACTTAGTGGTGAAACCAATCAACTATAACAATTGAAATGAAAAAAATTTTCAATATTTGTGGTAACATGGCTTTTACTTGTACATGGGGTAGCTACTCCCAAGAAAAACTTATCACAAACTACCTATTCATTCCTTTCCCTGTCTATAGGCTCCAAATAGTATGGAAAAGCAGAAAATAACTCCTATGATACCAATTTTTATTGACCCAAATCTGGGTGATACCCAATGGTGCACCAGACCCGAATTGTCACACTACCTCAAGAGCATTTACCCAAATTCTAGAGGCTACCAACTAGAAGAGAGGGCCAAGGTAAGACATTTGGGAAACTATTCCCTCATTGGAAGAGTATACACGATATAAATCTACATATAAAACAATTGTGAAAGCTGTAATAGCATTCAAATAAGTAAATAGTGGAACAATGATTAAAATATAAAAACCTGAGTATATAAAAATGATGAATGCCACATATATCTATGAAAGTAAAAAAAACAAGAAACAATGAGGGAAATACAATACTGAATCCAATGTATATAAAAACAAAAAACTGGAATAATATCACATGCCTCATCTTGGTCCCATTCTCTCCAACCCCAACAACAATCAAGTTCTTGATGAACAAGGGTTCATGCCTTTATCTATACCTACAACTGTATAATCTGTTTGAGTCCAAAATCATGACCTGAATAGGATGTGAGATGAATCCTAGTAGGCACCCACCAAATGATATGTGAATAACTTTTAGTGAATATATATATATATTAGGTAATACGTAGAAGTGAAGTAAAAACTAGAAAGCTCTCAAAAGTAAACAATCCTACAGTTTTCAATTACATCCACTTACATTTATTAATTATTCAATCCATTGAATAATGAAATATTTGGATCTAGCATAAGTACTCTATCCATTGTGCAATAGAAAAACTGATGTCTCAGCAAACCATATAATCAATCTAGTTAGACCAAGTCCAAGCTTGTGATTTTTCTTGGAAGACTCATCACAATCGTTAAATCAATCAAAATAACATCTAGGAAAGATCTCAAACTCTAACACCTATGGTTTAACGTAGAACTAATCATTAAGAAATGACAACCTGGGAAGTTCTCAGAGTCAATACCCCTGGGTCAACATGGAAACAATAACATATAAATTACCTCGGGGTAGCACTCATAGTTAGTAACCCATGGGTCAATGATGCATATAAAATCATAAACGACCTCCTGGGTATCTCCCACAGTCTATACCCCTAGGTCAAATCCTACACCAATGCTCGCATGGTCCCATGTGAATAAGCATGGAAACTCCCATAGTTTTCCTAGACCAAGGCTCTTACCATCCATTGAAAAAACCTTGTTCTTATCATAACAAGGCATCACATGTAATCTATAACTACTAAATGGCTAGAAATGACAAGTGTAAAACATGAAATTAATACAATCAATGAAACTCTATCCTAAACAACTCAATGAATGAAAAATATTTACTCCTCATAGGAAACCTAGGCCTAATGACCATAAACAATAAAACTAGGGAAACACACCACTGGGGGTCACATAAACAAGGACTCTAAATTTATGCATATGTAAAAACCCCTTTTGATAAATTAAATAATTGAAGTTAAATATTATTGTCAAATTTACAATCATGAGATACCCAAAACGCGGGTATGTGGAACTTTTATCATATATAATCCAAAGACAAACAATGAAACGCACAATCCACCAACATTGATGTCTCATGATCAACACTCTTGAATGTAGTCCCTTGAATTAGCCTAGAATGATGTAGATCTATAAAAGGTTAAAAATGATCATCCATGAAATACTCACAAGATACGTGGAATTAGGAAAAAAGGGTCTCGGTGATTTAATAACTCACTTGTAGAATTCCAACACACCTAACGATGTTTGGATCGTTTTTCAAACAAATAATTTGGATGATATTGATGATCTTTGGATATTTGTCGATCCCTTGTATCAACTGAGGGGAGATGAAGGGGTTTTCGAAGATGAGACGTGACCCGAAACTGATTTAATAAATAAAAAGAACATTTCCTTGTGTGTACATCTAATGTACATGCCATTTACTAGCCTCAACTGGCCCTCACATTAGGGGGTATGCCCACTCACCTACACGACCATGTACTTGGCCATTACCCGAACAGTACATAGCTATACACAAAACTGGGTACATGGCTTGTACTCTAAAGTACACAATATGTACTTTAAAAATTTCAATTCCTTACATTTCCTCGAAAGACCTGAAATCATGATATACACCTGAAATGAAGATTCAGGAACTTACATTGTTGGTATGAATGTTCAGTACATGTAGGTGTATTATTTTTCTCATGGTATTCTATTAGATATGAATAGAGGGATTATTTGAGTACCACTATGAGGATATGCGAGATAGTTATCTTAGAGAGGGTGGGTGTATGTACCTACTCACAGTTTTTACCTAATTGAGATGTTGGGATTCTCCATAGGGGGAAGATTTGTGAAATTAATCCCTATTGAAAGATTGTTTACCATGGAGGGACGTCTTGTATTCCCGGGTATGAATGACATTGGATGGATGGTCGAGGAGAGTACCCTCATCATGTTGATTGTTCACTACCATGCATTGTTGGTAGTGGATACTATTTGTATGATCCCTTTAGAAGGACCCTATGTCTTCTAAAGGTTGTCATATGAATCATCTTGATCCACCTCCCTGTGATAATGGAGGGAATATTTGTAATTTTTTGGAGATAAACACCTGAAATTGTTGAATATGGTGACAGGTGATGCCTTGTTTTGGACCATCAGACACCCCTGATTGAGTGATCAGTTGAGATTCATGATCTACAAGACCTTCTAGTTGGCTTAAAGGTTCAAGATTGTATTGTTATATCAGTACTCCCGAACAAGGGAATTTGAGACCCAATGATGACGATGATGGGTTGGTGATATCATCCTCTTCTAGAATGATGAGCTATCCTGAACAGTAGTCGGGATATACACTATCAAAAGATTTATGGTTTTCATTGGATAAAATGTATTTCTGAGAGAAAGTACCTAAATAATGACAAACATAAAAAAACCCTTCACAGAAGAATCTCATTTGAATGAACAAATGCATGAATGGTTTTTTGGTTTGGACCTCTTCCATTATGATAGTGTAAGGGTCATAATAGGTGGGTTATACTATCATCATTTTTAAAAAATCATGTGATGTTCACAATTTTTTATTTCTATTAAAAAAATTGATTAGATGAAGGATGAATAATGTGGGTTGAATTAAGAAATCATTTATGATAGTTTTTATATTTCCAAACATTTTCCAACATGTTTTTTTATGAATCAAAAAACACCCAATTTTTCTATATCTATAAGAGACCTTCTTTCCAAAGTCAATTACTCATTGGAATGTTTGTCCAGTGTTTCTTAAGAACCCAAATTATTGGAGAGGATGGGATGTTGGGCTTATCACATCTTCGTGGGGAAATTATTTTCTACTTAGGGAATCTCTTCAATATTTATGAAAAGTTCAAGAGCACTTTATGAAGTCCCACATATGGAATGGGTCACCCTTAAAATAATAATTAATTATTAGCGTGTACATGATTCATAATTATATGTATGTTTCTAAGGTTATTCATCAATAGAGATATCTTTATATATATGAGGGTATTCATTAATGTTACCTTCTTATGAAATGATTATAGATTCATCAGTCATTATTCAGATGATTATGGTTTTACAGACACACATTGGGAAACTATTGAGTTTTTATTTATCAATGGAAATGGTATTAATGTTGATTTTGGTATTGGACCCATGAACAGGTTTCCTACATATCCTTGTCAGAGGAATCAGAACCCACATAGTTTAGTGTCACTTAAAAGGACTCAAAATACCATTTATTGGCATGTGATAAGGTCAAAATTTGTATTTTTAGTGTAATGTAGCATTGAATTATAGGGGGAATATTCTTGATCAAAGAATATTTTGGGACTTATGCTGAATCATGTTAGGGAATATGGATGGGATAGGGATTATTATGCTTAATTTGACCCTACAAGGAATGTGGCCGAGATAGAATAGGGTTTATTTGGGGTGTCGTGTTTGGACCCCAAGGATTCCTCCTATGTAACCCACTATTATGTGAATCAAGGACCACAATGTTTATTAGTGAGGACGTACACCAATGGTGGCGCTTTAAAAGTTCTCTCATAGGGGAGTATATTCTTTTTAGGGGATTGAATTGGGTATTATTTCTGAAAAGGATACTTATATTGGATTTTAGTTCTTACAACTAAAAAGGATGCCCCAGTGAATGGAGGTTATGATTGGGGATTACTCCTGAGGAGGATTCCCAAGTGTGATACATTTCTTAGTAATGATTTGTTTTATACCAAATAGAGTCCCGTTTATGATTTGTGACTCACATTTAAAAGGTTTCCATGGATAGGTTCGTCTCAGTCTTACTGCTAAGGAGGAAAACCATGAGATTTAGGATTATATAGGTTTCATGACCACCATCAAACTCTATGCCCACATGATTCATGCTCAGGGTGAGAAACATGTGGAAAAAAATGATTCAAAAAACCACATGATCTACTTTTCCAGGAGGTTGGATACAAGCCATTGAGGACCCACACCTATGGAGGACCTCTGAATTAATTTGAGAGGAATATTGAAAATAATTTTCTTTTCCAAAATAAGCATATGACAGGGTGGATATCATGATCATGGATTTCCACTATTCCCAAATATGTTGTGATAATTCGTTATCGAATGTGAGAAAAAAGAGGAAGAGGATAATCTGGAAAACCACAAGATTCCTCTAACATTAGGGGAAGATCTGAGGTAAACGACACATCCCTCATGTTTTAATACCCTAGGCCCAAAGGGAGGAAGAAATAGCTTTGAGGATTCCCATCTCCCCTCCCATTTCACTAATCAATATAGACCAAGGAATGAAAAAATAGAATATTTCCTCTAGGTATGTCTAAGGGAATGATCTTGTATGGATTACATAAAATTGGTTTCATAGAAAGGGAGGAGGATCACATTCCATGTTTAATGGAAAATAATGTTTTATCCACACACTTCGTTTCCTGTACCAAAGGATATGATCCTTTGGGGTGGTAAGGGGATAAGGTGGTTCTAGCCCTTATTACTAATATCAATAGTTCCCTAACACCACCCTCATGGTCAAGGTCCTCATGAACATAGGAATTCACACTCAAATACACCTTAAAGACCTCATCCATCTGGTAGGATAAGTGCGGGGAAACCTCTTACCATAGTAATGAATACCCAAATGGGAGACATGAATGTGTGTCACATTACATTGTTCTACAAGTCAAGACTTTTATATAGAGGATTCAAACTATTCCCTTTTATACAAGGTAACCAACAGAATATGGACCCTACCATTAATGGCCTGAAATAAGGCCTAATGAGTGGATGATGCAGGTCGTCTTGGGATAATCAAGGGAGTCCCGCACAGGTACACCTGGGTGGGGTCAAAATGACCTGGGAGATAGGCCAATGATGTAGCAACACTTGGGATAGTCTTTAATCAAGCCTTCAAGGTTCCCCACAAGTTTTACTAAAATGTCGTTGGATAGGTAGTCATGGGGGAGTCATGTTATGCCCAAAATTGATGGCATAGTAGAGGTGAAGGTGCTTTGGGTAGAAGTACATTAGGTAAGAACACTTTGGGAAGTCATTCCTCAAGCCTTCAAGGGTCCCATATGTGTTCACATAATTTTCTCCCATATGTATGCTTGGGAGAATCAGGGGAGGCCCCTGCAAGTGGACCTTGTGTAGGTGAATGTGCCTTGAGTGATAGAACACCTGGGTAACAACACTTGGGCATGTCTTTGCTCAATACATCATGGATCCCCATATATTTTCCAAAAAGTATCTCACAATGGACACTATTTATGGAAGAGTACCTCACACCAATGTTTATAAACCATGGGTTATGGGGCTCCTAATGCATGTGTAATGTGTTTTAATCCTCGTGAAGGATTTAGTTCCACTATCGCTTTTAATTCCTTCTTCTATACTTCTTAGAGGAGAACATTGATGTTTTCGGAGGGTATAAGAGATATATTAGAGAGATAAGAGTGTCATGAGATCTTTAGGTAGTTTTGTGCATTTAAATGAAGAACCACGGGGACCTATTTATATGAAAATATAGTACCCTTGGTGAAGGGTATCTCTTACTCATGATTTCAATGTTGGATGATGTGAAGGTTGGTCACGCAGGATAATGCACAGGTACCATTCATGTCGACACTGCATGGGGGTACTTACACGAAAGCCCTTTAGTGGAGTTTTTGATCCTTGTATTTCTTCTTTTCTCTTCTCCTTGTATATTTATGATATTTCCCTTTAACACTTTTTTATCCATTTGAAAAAATGGATTGCCCATAAAATTGGACCATTTAATTTTAGTCATCCAAATTGTCCTAAAGAGTATATCTAGTTGGACAACCTTTTGGTCATCTACCAAATGTCCTAATAAATCTGAAGACCATAAATTGGAAAAAATATCCAATTATTCTTATACTGGTAATTTTACATGAGGTTTAGAATCATTTTTTATTTCTTTCCTTGTGACAAAAAACCATAATGATTTTATAAATGATGAAACTTATTTTATTTTCTATGCATGCAATTATAAATAAATTCTAATGGAATGATGACCAAAATAATATTGAGAGACTTAATTATCATCCTTTTTTTGGTAAAAAATGTGTTCCTACAAATACATTATATGGGAATGGTAATATCACATGTGAAAACCCTATACTCACTAAAAAATGCTATAACAAAGAGTATTAAATTGAATATGGTGAATCATTTTCTCTCGTTACTAATATTGAAACTTTAAGAATGTTGTTGTAATTTACTATGATTTCAAATATAAAAAATTTACAAATGGATGTTAAAAGTGATTTATTAAATGTATTTATTTATTAAATTGTTTTTTTATCAACCATACAATTTAAGAAATAATTAATTGGAAAACTTTCACATCAATGTTTACTAATGATTTATATGGTTTAAAATAAGTCCTACAATATTTTTATGAATGGTTAACGATTTTTATATTATCATTCGATGTCAAAATAGAAAAGTGTATTCAAATTTACTTCTCAAAAAATTATTTCAAATGATCATTTAATAATTCAATAATATGCCAGTGGAATAATTATTGGATCATGTTAAAAAATTATTAGTTTTAAAATCTATATAAATGAGGATGTTACTTTACTTATCCAATGAAAATACACTAATGATCTTCTAAAAAATTTTGGTATAGATCAAGGTAAGGAAAAAAGTATACCTCTTAGAATATATTGTCAGATAACATTGAATGAAGCTTGATAAATGGTTGATAACAATCCTTATAGTATGATTGGGAGACCTTTTTACATTACAATGACCTGCCTATAAATTATTTTCCCTGTATTTATTTATTCGTGTTTTCATAATAATCCTGCATAATTGAATTTAAAATTTCGTAGAGGGATTTTTCATTTTTTTTATAGGTTTTTAAAAGCATGGGTCATTTTATCGTAAAGGAACCTAGTATAATCTTTTTTGTTTTCTTAATCATAATTTTGGTCTATGTTAACAGGATATGAAATGTAGAAGTTGAAATTTTGAAATTATTACATAGTAATTTATCTATTAGGGCAGTAAAAAAGAAAAACTCAGTTTATCTTTCTATATCCTAAGAAGAATATATTACAACATAGAGTTATTTAAACAATAGTATATGGATGAAACCCACTATCTTATATTTCTGGATTATAATTTATCATTTTCTATGTAAATTTGATAGTTTTATTTCAATAAGTATATTTAGAAATCCTATTTAGCATGAATGAAATATGATCTTTGATATTAAATGTCATATTTTTATAGAACACCTTAAAAAAAGAGATAATGTTTTATAATACATTAGTATTTGTCTTCAATTAGAATATATCATCACAAAATGTTTTCTTTTGAATGTTTTATTTATATTAAAGTCAATATAGTAATGGATTCTTGTAATTATTATTCATAATTCTCATTTTTTCTATGTTTTTTGTTTACAAGTATTAAGTTTTGATGAAAATATTTTGATTATTTATAATGACCTTGTTAAATTTTTTAAAATAACTGTTTTATTATCAACACTATTATATTTTTTGTTATATCTTCTCAATCTTATCCTTTTTGTTACAAGAATGTTTTATAATCACATAGGGGATAAGCGTTATGTTTTTGTAGGAGAGAACAATCAAATCTATAGAGGATCTTCTCTATTTGTTTTTAGTGGAAGAGAATGATATTGTTTGAAGTGGGTGACATATGATTTCATGGAAATGATATTTCAAAATATTTTATCAACTTACTTCCTCTCTCTTATTCACCTAATCCAAATATATTATCATTTATTTAAAAAATAAGTGAGTGTTTATGATTATTAAAAAGTTGGATCTTATTATGCATCAAATCTATTTTAATGATCACATTCACTTAATATGTTTTCTAACCATTTTATGAGTATAATTTACCTTGATGAACTTGTTACATAATGAATAACTCTCTCGGACATGAAATATTATTCATTTCATAAAGGTTTATTGGGAATTGAAACTCATATCACAAATGGAATTAATGATGATTGGTGATGGTGTTTTCCTTCCAAACACATAATTCATGAAATGAATCTTCTCAAAATAAATGAATAAATCCATGAGTATTTTAATGTTTCTAGAATAAATATATTAGCATTGTGATTTTTGGTTCATGTAGTGAAAATGATGGACCACTAATTCAACAAATTTATTCATTATAGTCAAAATATTTAAAAATTTGTCCTCTCATGACTTCAATAAATCTAAAAAATTTACAAAAGAATTTTAGGACCATTGTTGGATATAAATTATGACCAAATAAGGCTCATAACTAGCAGATAACCTTAAAAAATAAGAAAAATATAAACAACAAAATTAATCCACGATTCGATTTTGGAAGGATTCTACATGATCATATAATTCATAAAAGAAAAAATATGATTCAAAGATTTAAATCCAATTTATTTTACCTCTTTCTCTTTGATCTAATTTCCCCCTTATTAAATTTTTTTAAAGAATCCTCCTATTATACTATTTTATCTCTCGTAATATCTTAATATTCTTCTAAATTTTCTAGAGAGAGTTTAATTCCTTGTGAAGTTTCCATAAAAAACCTATATATTTTTTATTGTATTCCTTATGTTCTCACTTTCATTTTAGTGAGGGTTTTGGGTCTTGGTTTTCCTAAAAACCAAGTGTCTTATTTTTAGTTCTTGGTTTCTGTTAAACCCAATGGATTCTTCTCTTATTATTTGCTTATTAATTTAATTTAAACCCAAGGGTGAAATATAACCCTCTCAATACTTCTTAAGGTGAAGAGATCTATGGGAATATTCTAAAGAAATTTTAGAAAACCATAAACAAAGAGATTATTTTTTATTTCAGTAGTTTTTTTCTTTATTAACAATTTTAATTTCATCTATGACCACTTTAGTTTTATTTTCTAATTTTTAAATAAAATTATTTATCATAACTAGATTTTATTTTATAAAATAAATTTATTTTATATAAAGGAAATTCACCCCCACTTTTTCATTTTTTTTCTCTAACAAAAAAATTTATTTATCCTAACCTCCATTGAAATCAATTTAATTATATTTTATCATATATTCCAAATTTTTAATGTTCCTTTTATAATGACCATATATTTTATTATGATAAGTAGTTTTGATAGATATATCTATATCTAATTATTTTTTTAATACTTCCCATTAACATTGAGGTAAACCATAGATCACGGTCAGTTAAAATTGAGAGTGTTACTCTATGTAGACCTCTAATTTTTTATGAGTATCTTGGTAAATTTAATGAGTGAGATATATTATAAAATAAAAATAAAATGTGTTGAATATTTAGGGAGATTAAATACAAAAAAAATTGAATTATTGAATCTAAATTTTTGGAAAGTAGAATTATAAAATCCAAGGTGATGTTTAAGCATTTACATAAACGTATGGGTTATTGTAACATTATTCTTAAATACTTATTCTGTTATAAAATAAATTAGTGACATAACATGACTCATGATACATACTCATAAATGTACCACTTGAAATTATCTCAATAAAAATTATTACTTATATCCCTTTATATCTTTTTCATTACAGTATGGATAAATATTTTTGATCTATTTTCATTATGAAACTAATATTTCTTGAATTTGGGTATTGACATAACACAATTTCATTTACCAAATTATATAATTCTATCATTTTCAAATTCGAAAACTTGAGTATTCCTCACAATATTTTATATATTAATATCCTAGATGTATTTCTCCTTGATCTTTATATATATGGGTGGTTGGGAATCCATTTATGAAAGATAGGATTATTCTCATTCATTTATGTTCTGAAGTTCTATATCTTGTAAATTAAAAAGGGTTGGATCTCTTTTAATACCTATTATGGATAAGGCATCATGATAATTCCATAATTATGATTTAACCACATTGTTTACTATTCAATTATGGTAATGTATTGTGTTTTTACAATCATTGATTAACTCCAATCATCCCATTCAGCACATGCTCAACTTCTTTTGTTCAAATACATACTTTCGGCTATTGTGATCAGTATATATGTCACAATTTTCACCATAAAG
This sequence comes from Viscum album, assembly GCA_963277665.1. NCBI lineage: Eukaryota > Viridiplantae > Streptophyta > Magnoliopsida > Santalales > Viscaceae > Viscum > Viscum album. The sequence continues at coordinate 86,327,887 of OY728155.1, read as the reverse complement.
AAAAAACCTATATATCTTAAATAAAAATATTTTTTCTCATATCTCTAAACCATGAATCATGTAATTGTACATAAGAATATTTAATTTAAAAGAAAACAAATACTGCCTTATCATTCTATATAAAGAGACATTTTAATCCTTTAATTAACATAACCCCCTATATTTCAATCACTTATCCACTATAGGGTGGTGTGAGTATAGGTGTAGTGAGAAAACATATCTTGGGATCATTGAAATTTTATTTACATTCATATATCATTATAAACTTTTATTCCTTCTAAGATAACATTATTAGTGGATTTGACATTCATGATAATTTTCAAACAATAATTGGTAGTAAACATCAAATCCAATAATGTTAATGATATTTGTTGAAGTGGGATTTATAGGTAATTATTTATTCATCTCTATCGGTGAAGTATCCTCATATATACACTTTATTGTAATTTCATCACCCATTACTGATACTTTATATATCTATAATTTAAACTACCTAAACCTAATATACAACTTTTCATTTCTCATGATCTTAAATAGTTTCCTCAAATGTTATATTGCTTCTTATTTTCTCTAAGAATAATTGAGATTATTATTTATAAATGTGATAATAAATTTAAAGATGTAATATGTAAGTAAATGATTAATTAGATATGGAATATTTACAGAGTATTTTTTAGACGGAATTGCATCATGATGAATTCTACTTCCCATATCATGTATAAAAGTATTTTAGGTATATAATAACATTAAACCCTTAATAAAATATATCTAAATTTATTGTGAATATTTAAAAATTATTTATCCACTCATTTTTTATCTAATAATTCATCAATACATGGTAGAAAATTCTTATACATGATCATGATTTTGTTATGTTTAAAATAAACAATATAGAAATTAATTGACTCATATTTGTTATTAACATTGAGGATAGGTGGACACAATGTTAAACCACTTGGGGATATTAATCCCTTTACTATATTCTCTTAGAGTTTCCTATTTAACTCCTTGATTTGAATAATGTGTTTTTTATATGGACATCATTAATTGAGAATATAATCATGTATGAGTTATATGAAAAATACATTCTCATTATTTGTGGGGTGTACTTGTAAATCATTATAGAAAAAATTTACTTATTTATTTAAAATTTGAAAATCTATAATATTGACTCCTCTATTGGATTTTGAGATAAATACAACTCATGATTTGGTATAGAGACCCATATAATTAATGTAATTTTCATAGGGAGTTATTGGTTATTCATGCATTGATTGATGATCATATATTGATTCAAGATATGAAATGTTACATATCTATTACTAAAATTAATATGGAGCCTATATAGAGAGAAAAAATTCATTCCAAAAATAACATAAAATTCCACTAAAGGTAGAATTATATAATTTATAGGAAGTACATTCATAGAAACTTCTATCAGAGAGGAGCTATAGACTTGGGGTAAAATCATCCAGCCATTACGAATTTTCAATGAAAATTATACATCTTCCCAATGGGGGTTTTATTTGATAACCTTATAAACATTCCATGTTTAAAATAGTTAGTGGTAATAGAATAAAATAAGTCATCAATAGCTATATATATGATGATGAGTGTGACAATTACCCCATTGTTTTCATAGACCACTATTATATTTTTTTATTGAATGGGATTTACCGTTATCCCTTTCCATAGTATGTTTTTGATGTTGGTTTTCATCTTTCCCCATTGGATTTATGAACTCATTGGTGCACTCTCTAAACACTTTATAGTTAAATCATTGGAGTGTGGGTGGTGAAATTGATTGATAAATGTTTTTCATTCTTCATAGACCTTTAATATTCATTATGTTGAGGGTATTTCCTTATAAACATGAATCATTTCCCCAATACATTGAGAAAATTCCCCAGCTTCTTCCCATTGATATGACTTGTAGGAAGATGAATGTTACTTCTGTTATGAATTTTATCATTTTATTTTCCATAATGCTCTGATTTATTCTTATTCTCCCCCAAACCATGAGAATAATTTAACAATCTAATTTCCATATTTATGTTTAGAGATTATTGATATGTTTATTTGTAGAAGCCAAATTTCCAAATATTTAATTCCTTTAAAAGTCTTCGTTTTAATCCATTAAATAAATTTTTTCACCATTTTTAAGTATAAAATTAGAATCATACCACGAAATTACAATTTCGTTTTCTTCATATGTACTAATGGATTCATCCTAATATTTCATGTCTTTTTAAATTCTCTCTATAATTTATTGAAAAGAGTTTGGGAAATATATTTCTTTAATAATAACATCTTTATATATTCCCATACTATGGAGTCCTTTTAATTATCATTCCTCATATTCCTAATGTGTTCCCACCGTTTTCTGACTTGAGATTGAAAATTTTAAATGTCGACACAATTCTCCAAATTCATTATCTACTAGAAGAAAAAAATTATTTGTGAAGATACATTGACTGATTATGTGTTTTTAAAAACCACAAAGTGTGTGTGGAAGTCACAGTATCAAGATATTAATTTATAGTTATTCATTACATAGAAAATTTGGGGGTTTAGTATTATTATTGTTTTTAATTAAATCGTTAGTGCTTTTCATGAACATGGACATGAGGTTTTTTAATCCAACTCCCAACAATTTTGGTTTCTTATTTGGTAAATCGTGGTATTTTAATCCACAATAATTGTTAATTAGATAAGTTTTTGTTACATAATTTAAATAAAATCAAAATAAATATATTGTGTATAATGAAAAAAAAATCAATGTATCAAATAATATGATAATGAAAATCGATACTATTATTTCATGAAATATAACACCTTTATTTTAACCTCGGACATTTTAGGTTCATATTAAAATATTTCTTTTTCAAAATAGTAATCTGTTGGGTCAATCATCTTATTTTTAACATACTTATCACTAAAAATAACTATAGGTTTCTCTAATACCATGTATGGTTACCCAAATACATCATACATACATATTACATCATTTAAAATGATTATTCTTTCCATATCACAATGAATCGTACCCCCAAAAATAATAATTATAGGGTATTTAGTGTCAATATACATAGTTAAAATTTTTAATGTTATTTTACAATATCTACCACAAATATTCATTACATATTAAACCATTTTATACATACAATACATGATACAATTCAATATAACCTTGTGAAAGTAAACAAAAGTGTGGGTGAAATCATATTCTTAGTAAGGGTGAAACATAATATTGTCAATAGAAGATCATAACTATAGATAAGATGATAATATGGTTATGATAACATAATTAAGGTTAACGAATATAACATAAAATAACTATACATAATGAAAATTGTATCATAAAACTTGAGCCAAGGATTAACGAACAATGTCAGGTTAAACATCATGAATAAATTTTTACCTCGTGGTTAAACATAGTATAACAAAATATATATATTTTAATTATAATTTACATTTCATTTACCAATATATAAGGTCAAATATAAATAATATCAATTTAGAAATGGTATTTATGATGGAACATTTACCTTTACTCACAAACTTAATTAGACAGATTTGACATCCTATAAAATAAAAATTAATCTTAATAAATTATTTCAGAACCCATTAATTCTATATTAGATTTAATACAATTCAATTATAATAATTTAATACATATATATTAGTTGGTTATAGTTTATTTTCAACACTTTATATTAGTAATATTGCATATTTGATGCAAGTTTCATAATGGTTATATAGATTATTCCTATTTGATAACAAGTTAAAAATTATAAAATTATAAAAGATAGTGGAATAATTTTTATTTAATTAATTATTAAGTTCCATTTTCATTTTATGAAAGGTATTATTATTATTTATAATAATGAAATCTATGGAGTGTATGTTTTGGGTAATTTACTGATAACTACGGGTTACTAAATATTGTTGTTTTATTTTTTTATCATATTATCAAGAAAAATTTCAAGATATATATTAAAATTTACGATCAAATTTTAATATTATTAATAAATTGATACATACTCATTGGTATAATAATTATGTTGGTGTAATTTCATTATTACAGGAAGTTCAATTGACCCAAACAAGAACATAATATACTAGTGAATGTGTCCGAGTTTAGAGTTACATAATAGGATAATCATTTTATGATAATAATAATAATTATGCCAATATAACATATTTATAGTGGATAATATGATTTTTAATTACTATATATTTAAAAGTAGTTGAAGGAGTAAGATATGAACGTAGATACTTACACGAATAAATGGATCCTTCTTGACACATGTACTTTTGGAATGAAGGATTTGAACTTCCATCATTGACGTAAAGTACAAAAAAAGACTAATAACTATTTAAGTGTGTTAATAATATCATTTGTTAAATATAAATATAAATGGTATGGAGGGTTTTTGTGAGGTAGAGGTGGGGTACTTTTATTTGATATTTTCGACTGTCATTTCCATACATATTTTTTACTTAAGGTATATGGTTTATTTTGTAAAAATAATGTAGATAATTTTTAGAATAATAAATTATATTGGTTTTTAAACACCTAATAAACATAATTTTATGATATAAGTCATGATATTTTATGTCTTTTCTACTTATCGTAACCATTTGTTTCTCATTATATGTTTATCTTGGTAACTCAATTGTTTACCTCGGTAAAATAATTTTTTTCATAAAAATGAAATTGACATATTGAAAAAGTTTCTATAATTCTATTAAAAAATTAATATCCTTTTATTATAATTAAATTTATATACATAAAAAGTCCATATTTTAGTAAAAAAAGAAAAAATCATATAGAAAAAACTATTTTTGTAGAAAACTGAATTTTTAAGTATTATGTTTTCTTGATATTATTTTATATAAATTACGGATTAAATGTGTCAGAATCTATTTTTTATTCATTAATACATTACATTATATTAAACCCTGAAATATAATTAATACTGTTTATTCAAATATATATATAATTCTTAAAATATATATTTCTTTGAGAAATAACATTTTTTAACATTGATATTTTCTAACCAAATGCAAATAAAATTTATTATTAACCTTATATTTTTTTTTGTTTTCAATAAATTATTATTTATATTTATCTTTTAATAATATAAATAAATAAAATCATTATTATTTTTAATTTTATCGTTCTTTCATTATAAATTTTTATATTCATATACTATTTTTAATTACACAACGTACCCAATAGATATACCCAAACAGCTATATATCCAACCTATATGTTTCCCATGAACATATATCCAATGACTGTATTTTAAATAACTATATATATAATTTTGAAATTTCATTCCAATATAGATATTTATATATATTCATAGAACCATTCATCATATTCAATTACATTACCCATAACCATGTCAATTATATTTTTATTTCCTTACCTTATTTAAATAGATTCAATTAGTGTTGTGGTCATTATGGACAAGTGTGAGGATAAAGGTTTTAAGACGATGAAATTTTTTTACTTATGGATATAATCAACATATAATTTTATTAATGATTTTTGATCTATTATTTTCATAATCTATTAATATTTATCTTGATTTATTATAAACTATCTCAATCAATCATATTATAGTGTTTCTAGTTGAGTGTTTGCTGTGAATAAATGTATTCAACAAAATACTTATCTAAACAATGAAATATGTAACAAAATCATAGGTGGTTACATTATAAAACCTTTAAAATAAAATTACCCATAACATTTCATTATTATTGTGAAACAAATGTGGGAAATTCGTCCTCATTTTATCCAGGATTTTCCACATTGATTGCTCAGTCTCATAATTCCACTATTAAGATTTAACCTTGTGAGTAGACTTGTTTCAAAATACCTTATAACTATGATATAATATTTAAATCAATTGTTCTTTAAAAGAGTTATCATGTTATAGTTATTCTATATCATCATTTATTACATGTGATGGGTTAGGTACGTACCTCTTCAAAATTTGTACATGCAAAACATCATTCCCTTGAGAGAGATTTAGTGGATGTGAAAGATAATATACTACCATTTTCATAAAATAAAAGATTTCAAAGGGATAAATTCATCAAGAGTTAACCATTTAATTACTCTAAATTATAATAACCATATTCTATAATGATCTTCTATGTAATAATTTTCGTCAAATATAAATTTCCAAATATTTGCAAAAATTAGGAACTTAGAACTCATACTGTCTTTATGTATTTCTAATTTGTAACTTAATAGCTAGAATATTCTTTAAATTTTTGTGAGAAAGATACTGTCCCACCAACATATTCACTCCAATATTATCCCAATTTTTATTAGTTTTTCACCTCATCTGATACATTGTCTCATATGGTTCCATTTTAAAGCCTCAATGGATTTTGTTTTTATATGAGAACTCTACCATGGGAATGTATTGATCAGAAACAACTTTAAAATATATGGAACTCAATATCAAGTTATGCTATAGTTTCTGAATAGTCTTTTAACATTAACCATCAATTATTGAAAGATCAATAGTGCTGAAACATAGCTTTATTTCCAATTCATATTTATATTTCCCAAGAACATTGTAGAAAATTGAAATTCATGGTAATATATAATTGTGAGAGGTACCACATACTACATTACCAATTCCATTATTATATATTGGAAAATTTTTCATTCCATATATGTTCTAAAATATGAATAAAATGCATTAATTTCATAAGGTTCTTAAAGAAAAAAATTAGAATTACAACGTTTATAATTCTTCGAATGTATTATTAAATATCCATTATAATGTTCTCCAATTCAGATATGGACATGGTTTCTGGATATATTAATCCCTTATACATCATCCATTTTTCCTAAAATTGTATTAATAATATGTATTGTGATGTATACTCAACATTACCCATCATTATGATCTACCAATTTAAATTAATATTTATATCATTATATGTATTTATGCTTCCATGATAAATATAGAACGAAGAACTATGTGAATCATCATACATATCCTTCTTAAATTATAATATTTATATATGATTTTTTAATTTCTTTGAATTCAATAATTATATTATTATCATATTTGAATAATAGAATACTTTCAACCATGTTACATAAGTCCACTACCTCGTTTTGTACCTCACAGATATTTACATTCTTGGATGGTTGATAATTTTTTTAAAATATAGGATTTGGCCCTGTAGATTATGATTTTAAGGACTAAATTTTTTTAATTTCATGTATATTGGTTTCTATTCGATCGTCTTCATAAATAATGTAACATAATACTTTCTACCCAATAATTTTCTACAATGTTTTCATACTAAGGGTGATAATGGATTAAGTAGTCATAGTATTTTATTCACTCCAATTATCTCATTTATCATAGGTATAACCCCTTCTATTTGAAAAAACACTTTAAACACCTGTGATAACTATATATTTCATTATTTGACTATAAAAATAATTACTCTATATATTTAATAAAGTTGTCACTAATGCTACCTCTAAATCATGTATAGAGAAAATTTTCAAATTAATCATTAATTGACATGAGGAACACTATAACACTATATAATTCAACATAATGACACATTTCAATCATTTATTTGATGAATCTCTATAAATTAAAAATCCTTATCCATTATATGGTATTGTCTATATAGGAGTAGGAACCAACCTTCCCTTGAGCTCTATGAACTTTTCATCACATTCATCTATATGTGGTAACATTAATCCCTTTTGAGTTAACTTGGATAGTGAATTTAAAATCTTGGATAAATTTGAAAAAACCCAACTATAATATCCAATTAATCTTGGAAAAATAAGAATCCTCATTATAGTGGGTTTTTATCTCATTATTTAATCACCTTAATAATTAAATTATCCTTAGATATTACAATGCTAATGAATACATGACTTAAGGAAAATACTTTCTTCATTAAAAATTCATAGATGTTAATTTTGTTGTACCCTTTATTATTTATGAAGGTCTTTATAACAAGAATCAAATGATTTTATTTCTTTTCCTTCCACATAAAATATATGATAATATCTTATATAAAGGATTTTATAATTTTTTCCAATTTCATTTCTAATAAATCTATTCATCACATCCATGAATATCACTAGGGATTTTTGATTTTTAACAGAATCCCTGTGAATTCGTAGTGCCCTTATATTCTAAAAAGTATGTATTTTTTATATCCTCCCTTTTTACCATTAATTAATTTCATCTAAAATTGGTGGCTAATATTTTATTAATATTGAGTTTCTCACAGTTGATCAAACAATTCATCAATACATTTTATATGATACTTTTTCTTGATCATTATTTTTCATGTTCAAAATAATAAACAAAAGAAACCATGATATATATTTTTTATTGAAAAATAGGACCGGTGAACCCCATGGATAAGTACATGAGAATATGAAACTCTTTTCCAAATTCTGTTGTATTATTTTATTCAATTCCTCTAATTCTATTTAGAGCATTCTTTTATGTTCCTTTGATATAAGATAACATCAGGAATGGGTTATATAAAAAACTGAACATCATGTTTTTGGTTAGGGAATAAAGAATTATTCATAATAAACATCCTATTATTCATTGACAATTAAAATATCCTATATTTTATGTTTCATCAAAACTATTTAAGTAAAATATCAATCATTATTTTGTGTTAACACCCATATAAGAAATTTAATTTCGTTACGGTGTTGGTTTTCATTGTTGAATAGAATGATAATTAAAGGATGTTTCCAAATATAAAATATGAATTAATATCTTAGAAATTAAAATGGTATTTATATAGAAATATCCAATTGATTTCTAAATTCACATATAATTCTATTAATAAGTGAATAATAAAAATTACATGAATCTTATTCCCACACACATCTATTTGTGAGGAGTTATATACATGGGTTGAAATCATCACACCCCTATTATTATTCACTAGAAATATTCTATATAGTCAATATTTTATTGATTTAACTCCCTTAAAAAACATTCCATTTATAAATGTGTTGGTGGAATCCAAATCCAATATTGAATTTATTGTTCAATTGTGGATAATTAGTATTCCTTTCATAATATGAATTTCATGAACCACTTTAGTATTTTTGATAACATAGGGCTTCACATTCTCCCTTGTATTAGGAGGTTCATAATGATGATTATAATTATGAACACTTGGATTGGTTTCCATATTGGTGTAATGTATGTAAAAATTAAAATTAAATCATTGAAGTGTGGGTGATTCACTGGGAGTATTATTATTTTCATTCTATATATCCATTTTAAATTCATGGGCATGGGGGAATTTCATTTCATATATTAAAAATTTCATCATTCCTTTTAAACAATTATCCAGTTATTCTTTTGAAATATATATCATGAAAGAATATGAGTATTAATTCATCCATGTGTATTATCCTATTTTTAAACGAAACTCTTATTTTCTCACTTTTTGTTTTGCAAAATAATGAGTATAATTTGATTTTTTAATTTTAATTTCCTTATCATGAACACATCAAATAAGTTTTCCATAGATACAAATGTCCTATATATCCAATGAATTTCAGAGGATTGGTTTCACATATTTGATGACAAATTTTTACTTCATGGAAAGTGTTAAAAAATAATATTACCTTGAAAGACTCATTAATATTTCATCATATGTACCATTAGATTCTTCCACATTTTGATTCAGCTATAATAATTTACTCTCCATTTTAGTGTGAATAGTTTGGGATGAATATTTGATGGAAAATAACATCATAAACACTTCTCATTCCATAGAGTCAATTTCATCTTAATGACCTATTTTACTAATGAGTGTTTACTATTTCATAGGTTTTCCATCTAACAAATAAAATAGAAAAAAATTGTTTTCCAAATTTTGGAATTGGAAAATCGAAATTATTTTTTCTATTTTTTTTATGCATTGTTCAACAATAAGTTACTTGGAAGTCCCATTAACTTAGGGTTGATGTTTTGGTATGATGTAATAAACACTTATGTGACTGTTCTAAATAATTTAATGGATATAATAATGATTTTCTATATTATTCACTACCTAACAGATTTTGGTGAACATTGATGTGAGGTTTTTTACTCCATCTCCAACATTTTTTTTCACTCATTCGGAAATTAACAACATTATTATTCATTGTTTAATTGAATTTATCATAGAATATGAGTTAGTTTTCTAATGGAATTATCTCTATTGGGTTATCTTCTCCACGCTATGGTTTGATCGCATTATAGGAGAGAATCGTGTTATTATATCTTTTCACTTTATCATTTCAGTGATTTTATCTGTTAGGTACGTCAGAATTTTTGTTATCTATGAGATTACCAAAGGCATAGACTCCCCCCTTCATCTTTCTCCTTCACACTGTGATAGGGAGTGTCTCATTGGTTTTTTCATAATCCAATTTCAAGTCACCTATTTTATTCCTAATTTAGAGGTACTCGCTTAGTTGTAGACCAAATTTCATATCATTATATGTAAAGGCTCTGGTGGCCCCTTATGATTATAGTGTTGTTATTCCAGCCCAAATTTTTGATTTATTTCTTCCTTGAACAAGAATTTACCAGATTATTTGGAAACCACGGACTCGCTATCAGTGTAATAGGGGTGAGATTTACTAGGGTGGAAATTTTATCCTGTGATGGTTTAGCTAATGGGTTTTCTGTTTGAAATTTATGGATATTAGTTATTTTGTCCTATAATTATACTAGTGATGATGATTCTCCCTAAATTTTTTATATTTTCTTGGGTGGGATTTTTTAACCCGTTCTCCCTCTTCTTCTATAATTTCCTTCCCATTATGCTTTTCAAATTCTCTGTTTAGTAAGGGGTCCCTTGTGATGGTTTGGTATGGTGTTTATTTCTATGTTCATTATCGAGTATTCTTTTTGGCATTGAGGATTCATCTCTTTTTCTATTTTCCCTTACTGTGGTTTCCTGTTGACTCATATTTTCAAAAGTAATGGTCTTATATTGTGATATCAATGTTTTCAATCTCTGGATTCTCTGTATCCCTGGTTGTGATGATGGTTCAATGATGGTTCTTCTGGTTTGTTCGAATATATTTTATTATGATGAGGATATGCATATAGCCTCTGTGATAGAGGCTTCTTCAATGGGAGGACTTAAATCTCTTTTAAATATTAAATTTTAATCTATTTTGATTTTTTTGTTTTATAATCTGTGGTGTGTAAGGGTTCCCACTTCACCCAATAAAATTTATTTTTTGAAAATTATAAAATATAAGTTTTGATGGATTACATTATCCATCACACATATTGTTAACTAGATTCCTCTTTCCTAAAACCATTGAATAAGACCCAAATAGTTAGTGTCAGTATCAAGGAATTGTATTCAATTTAATAAATCATTTGATAAATAAAATAAATCCTATTTTTTCATAAAATATGACACTTTAAATTTAAACTATGATATTTTTGGATCATCTTACATCACTTTGAGTTTATCATTGGTTGTTTTATATTATATCCTCTTTTTCATAATATCATATTCTATAAAAAACTATACCCTATAATAATAATAAAAATGTCAACACCAACATGTAATAAATACATATAACATAATTTAATATGAGTTTTCAACAAGGACCACAATAAAAAACAGCCTTATAACCAATAGATTTAATATATTTGGAGACTAGATACATACTAAAATTATTTTTTATTTATTCTTCAAAATATTCCACTTATATTCTTAATAAGTGATTACTTCATTGACATATCATAGAAGATATTGTTCATTATAATCTTGTAAATAAAAAATAAGTGAGGGTGATCATAGATACTTAGTAAGGGGTGAACATAACATATTTAAATCCGTAATTATAATTTACTATAAGAGGGGATTATATTTATGAAGAAATAATCAAAATGAATGTATATAAAATTAGAGGATCACACATAATAAAAAAAATATTATAAAAAATGTTTCATGGAATATGGTTTTTGAAATAATTTCTGACATGAGCCATAGTTGTGAAAAGATATGAGTCATTATTCATTATCAAATATAACATAAAATAGGTATGATTAATGAAATAAGAGTGTGAAAAAAATAGTAAAAATCAGAACATATTTCTAGTATAATCACTAAAATATTCATATGACAACAGATCAGGCTTACTACCTAAACATAATATAGTGGACTTAGGCTAATCATCTGCATACCGTAATGTAGAGAAATTGGGAAAACCACCCATATACCATACTAATCTTAACAGATATAAAATATTACATAATTCATTTTATGGATATAAAAAACCCACCTACCTGTGATGGTAAATCATACGTTCCATTTTCATTAGGACATGAAAACATTTATAATTACAAATGAGCCTAATTAACCCATGAGAAAAAATAAGTCCCATAATAATTTCAAAAAAATGATAATAATAATATCAAGGGTAAAAAGTGGATTATACCATTATTTCATATACATAATCATGAATAAGAACAATTAAAGGGTATGGACAGAGGTAAAAAGAAATTAATAAGATCATTAAGAAAGTAAATTTAAAATTGAAAATAAATATCATTTAATGTTTTTAATAAATTTTATTTATAAGTGAAAAAATCCCAAAACAATGGGAATAAAAATTAATTTGTATAATAATGAAAAATTGAATATAATTTAACTCATACAAAATAATCAATGATGGTTGGAAAATTAATTTTTATAGAAAAATATAATAAACTTTTATTCCCTTCACACATTTTAAATAAGTTTAAAGTTAGAAAAAAGGACCATACTAAAAACGTTAAAAGAAAATTCCGTTTTGTATGTAAAGTAAACTAAATTTAAAAAGAATATTACCAGTTCTATAATTAGATATAAGGAAATCCATAAACCAATATATAAAATAGGGAGATGTAAGACAAACATTTGTTTCCAAATTAAGAGTTAGGGTTGACTCTAGTTACAAACATCTATTTGGTTTAATTTTTTTACAAAAGGGAGGTTAAATGATATTAGTACATGTAAAAACCATTAGTAAATATAATAGAATAAAATAAATGAGATTATATAAATAATTAATTTATAATTTTTTAAATGGAAATTCAAACACAATCCATCTTGATTTCAAAATCAGATTATGGAAGAAACCCTCAACATCACTCGTGACTTCTACGAAAAATATTTAACTATATTTATAATAAAAATAATATGATGAATCAATTATTCTATATAATTATTTGTATATATTACCTTTTATACATTTCAATTAATATCATTAATTACGTATATTTTAGTTTTTTATAGTTTATTTTCATCATATGTTGTTATTAATATTGATTATTTAATAAAATATTCTTAAGGGTGATATCAATCCATATTATTTCATATAAAGTATTGTTCTTTCATTTTTTAGGTTTGTGTAATTATTATGTTCTCAATTTTTAATCAATACCATTTTAATTTTATTGAATATATGGGTATGGTGTTTGAGAATGGAAATCATGTCGTGCATGTTCCTAGAAATTTATTAATAACCATGATTTAAATAATAATGTTCCTTCATTCGTTTCCATAATTGTAGGACTATATTCACAAAATATATTAATCTTGAATATCATATATTACAAATATCAATATCTTAACACTTATTATTTTTTGAAATTTTTGACAAATTTGGATCCCTAGACCCAAATTGAATTGTACTTCTTAATTTATATATCATATATATATATTGAATAGCTTATGATGTAGTATCACTATAATAGTGAAGATATTTAATTACCCACTAATTAAAGGGTAATTTCTATGTATATTAGTTTTCATATTAATAGGTTATAATAGTTTTCATCAATAATGGAAACCTTGAGATACAATGATGAAAATCATAATAATATTTCATAAAATCTATATACATTATATTGACTATAAATAGATGATTTTTGACTATTTGGTTTAGGGGTCTCATAAACATTGATAATTATCCACATGATTTCATCACTTGGTGATCTAACATCGAGTAGGTCATGAGGATTTACTCACTAGTAAGAGCACCACATATTTTGTGTGTCATTAACTAATTAAATAATTCAATACCAACAATTTGGAACCATTGGTATAGCTTATACCAAAGATTTGGAGGTCCATTGGCTATTATAGAATTTGAATAGGCATATATCAACGGTTTAAAAAATGATTCTATAGACCTATTCCAATGATTTTGTAAAACCTTTGGTATAGGTCATATTAAAAACCTATACCGACATTCTTGAAAACCTATGAGTATAGGTAATGTTAAAAATATAACCTAGGTCTTTTTTGATCCCAACACCTCCCATTTATAATTTAATGTCCAAACCACTAACCTAGGATGACTTTTTGAACATAATTTCACAAATATATATATATATATATATGTGTGTGTATATTTACAATTTTATTAATATTTGATATATTTAATGTTATTTTATTATATATTCCATAAAAAATATGGTTACCTATACCAAATTATTATGTAATTTATTGATATATATCTATACTAATGCTTTTAAATACTATTAGTATTTTTCCAAGATATTTGATCTATACCATTCGACATGAAAAAACTATTGGTATAGTGTCTCTATAATGTACGAATACTAATATTTTTCCCAAAACATTTGATGTAGGTCAATAAATGTTACCTATCAAAGTTTTTTTAGACATAACCATGGGTATAGGTCTACATAAGTGACCTATGAAAATAGTTTTGGCCAAAACAGTGGGTCTTGGTCTCTACAAGGGACCTATTAAAATGTGTTATTCCAAATATGTATATTTATGGTGTGTCTATGGTACTTATACCAATAATTGTGGTATGACTATTGGTATATGGTCTCTCTAAGGTTCCAAGAACAATAGTTTTTTTGAAACCATTTGTATAGGTACGTTGGGATAGGTCCAATTTCTAGTAGTTATTGATAGTTTCTCTCACTAGATATTTCTTATTTTTATTACATGATATTATTATTAGTGTGTACCATTTATTATGCACATAAATGAATTATTAAGACCATGGAATCTCATTTATGGGGATGTAACTTATCCTGGGTGCAACTGTAGTGATATTTTATGGACTAAATGATTAAGATAAACTTTTATCTTATAAATTGAAGTGATATCTCAGGCCCATTAGATCCTGACGGTAGTATATTTTATGAAACCCATGCACATGGTTGAATAAGGTAATTTCATTTAGTAAGGTAAATTAATAATAAAATAATAAAGTCGATCAAACAAGCCGTGAATCATTCATTTTGAGATATGATCAATGAAAGAGATTATAGTTGATGTTCTGTGTTTATAGGTTGTTTTCATTAATATTACTATACCTAATCTCCATAGGGGTGTTTATGGGTTTCGAGGGTATTATCCATGTTTGGGATTGGTGTAACACCCGAGACTTTTATGTTATATAAATCATCAAAGGAATCTTTTTCTACACAACACTTTCATGGCTTGCTTTACACGAAATCGTGACCTTCCTCGATAGCCTGCGTTGTACGCAATACCGAGTTTCACTAAACAACGATTTGCTATTAAAATATTATTAAAACTAGCCGTTATGAATAGTAATAACCACTTTTTGAAATTTTATAAATTTTATTTTTCAAAATGGACTTCATTTTTGGATTCAGAATATCGAATTTAGCCTAGGGTGAAATTTTGGTATTTTTCTGAAAACTTTCAATTTTGATGAATAGTGAAACCACTAAGTGGTAGGTTAAAAACTGAATTTTGCATAAAACTTAATTTTACCGCTTCAGTGAATGGAATTTCGAAAATCCGACAGACACGGTTGATATCATTAAGTAAAATGTGGTTCAATGAGAAAAAAATAATTTTTTGGTGAATAGTAACTTTTTACTTTTTTAACCGCGATTAATAGTAAATAGGGTAACTAAGGGTAAATATGATATTACTATTACCCTAACAGATGTTATAATTCTATTGGATAAGTGTAATTCGACCAAAAACAACCTTATGAATATAATATGACCATTTAGGCCCACTTGGATTAGATTATGATATTTAATATTATTTTATTTAATGAATAGTTAAAATAGTTAAAATCAAAGTTTAATAACTAAAACATTTTTAATATGGGTTTATACATAAGATAAAGTAGATTATAAATATTAATTAGAAATCTAAAATTATTTCCTACATAATTATATTTTATTTATAATTTTTAGACTTTAAATAAATTAATTTATTTATGACACAACGATGATGCAGTAATTACCCTTTTAAGGAAATGGTAACATAATTGATGTTATAAATGCTCAAATAAATTTAATTTGAGACTTTTTATGAATTACACTAATTTTCTAGGTTACTATGATATATTAGTGTTGATGTAATCAACTTGGTTCGAAGATATAATTCTTTTATGACTTTCACAAAAATCATATATCAAATAGTGTCAAAATTGACACAAAATAGTTTTTAAATCAAATATTATATTATTAATTTTTATTTTATTCCTAAAAATCTAAGGTTCGGCAAAATGGCTTATATAAGGATATATATATTAATAATAAACAACTTGGGGTTCGTTTGACATGTCATAGTAAGTGTATTAACCATATAGTGTATGAAAACAAAAAGTCACGGTAAAAGTTAAATTATTTAACTTAGAGTTAAATCTAATTGATAAGGTTACAATAATAACCTAAACTTGTATAAATCCTATTGGTTGATAGTATTTCGACCCATCCCCACTTTACCTTCAATATAAGACCCTTTGGAACCATTATAAACCGATTTTGACTTTAATATAAAATAATATTTTGAGATTTTCCTAAGGTGCCCCTCTCCTCCCTTATAAAAGGGCACCTCCTCCCCCTCCTCCTCACACCAATTTGAGCACTCAAGATCGGCCAAACCCTGCCCAAATCCATTCTCCACTTCCCTATAATAATCCTAGAGGTCCTGGTCTTCTTCAAAGACCAATCTTAGTTCCCTAAGTGGAGGATTCAAAGAGGCGTTTCAAAGAAGAGGTAATATCCATTACCGATCTTTTCAATTTCTTTCTTCTTCAACTTCATCTTCTTTAGTTGTTTCATGATAAAGTAATAACATCAGTATTACATACATACTGATATGTTATTATAATTATGAAACAACCCTTATTCACCTTCTATCCATCCTACGGAAAAATGAAATCACCGCGCGTGCGTACGTACGGAATACCGTCTCCACGTCGTGGTGTAATCTATTTTCCACCATCACCTTAAAAGGATGGGTATAATATTGTAATGAGTAACTATATATGATTATTATAAAGTTATATTGATACTGAAATAGTATAAATACACTTAAATACAATTCCACGATCATGGGAACAATATCATCGCTCGTGCGTACGTACGGAATACCGTCTCCACGATGTGATAGGACTCGTTCTACATGATCATCATTACATAGTAATTATATAAATGAATTGAATGAATAAATATGATATATGTTACACTAATACCATTCTGGATATAAGGTATCTATAACCTTAAAAGAAGAATAAGAATTTATTCGGCAAAACACGCATAAGAACAAAAGGCAATAAAGACCCGAGTAACAAGTAACAATGAAATATTACTAATAAGAAGCTTAGAATATGACCATATATGATATAATATCAATATGTATGATTCTGGAATAAGTCAATAACATTATTTAAACCATTATACAGGAGCTTCGGACACGTACAAAGTAAATCGGACCTAAGGTAAGGGAAAATATCACAATCTCATTTTTATCCGAGATTGTTTATAATTTGGTATTTACTGGGGTGTATTTTATCATCCACATCCATGTTCCCTCAATATGTAATATTTTTTCCATCCACTTACAATAGTTTAAATCCAATTTTACCCTTCGGTGAGTTTTTAGAAAAGTATATGAAAGGAATCTTTTTTCGTTTTTTTTTGTACGAGGTACTTTTTTGACTTTTCCGACAAAAGTAAGAAGAATGTTTTTTTTAACTTATACGGCATGAATGGATTTTTAAAACATTATTTCCAAGAAGCTTCCTTTACAAGTTTTCAAGTTTATTTTTAATCAACTTCTTTTAGTTTAAAGTTTTATGACATGTTAAGAAAGGAAAAATGTTTTTGAAGAAGAAAGGATATTTTCCTCAAGAATGGAGTTCAAGTGTTTTATCAAAATTATTTTCCATCTAAGATAATAAAGGGTTCTGTTTTTATCCCTATTATTACATTGATTTGATTATGTTTTGAGGGAATTATTTTTATGAAGTCATTTACCTTATATGATTTTTTTATGATGTCATGATGTTTCAAGAATCCCATTTTTGTTACATGTGTTATGCGATGATGTATGATTTATGATTATGTGGCACAAATAAGAAAGGATTCATTATAAGATGGGTGGGACCTATATATCCCTCCAATGCATTGGGTAAAGATTTATATCTCATGAGATAGACATGGCTGGAACGGATGTTTATTTCGGTTCAGTGATACAGGACTAAAACGAGGAGTGAACTTGGTCCAGAAATGGACTTTGTCCGCTAAGATATTATTGGAAATGAGTCATGACTAACAAGAAATGATTTTCCATGATTATGTGTGCATGCCACAATGTTTCAAGTTTTATGTTATGATTATGGGGATCTCATTTTCACTTCTATGATTTATTCCATGTTAAGATATTATGATCTCTTTTGCTGGTTATGATTTTCAAAAAGATATGATATGATTTTTATTTCCTTTATTTGCCTTTGCTGAGAATTTGAGCTCACCCTTTTTTTGTATGTTTTCTTTTCCCCAGGTCAGGAAGATGGATATTAAGTATAATATGCTAAAAGGGACCCTAGATATGATGAAATAAGTGGGAGACATTGTAGAAGATTTATGAACCAGTTGTTTATGTTTCCCAGTTTCTAAAGACACTATACCTATACGGTCTTTTCGTGGTTTTTGTTATATGTTTTAATAAGTATGCTTTAATTTTGAAGTATTAACAATGTATGTAAAGTATGGGTCATTATAGCTGGTATCAGAGGAAAGGTATAGTCAACCATTGGAAACTAGGATGTGAAATCCTTAGTAAGAACCCTAAGGATAAGTCTAAGCATAGAACACAATCTTAGTGTTTTAGAAATGGCCATGAATAACCTAGGATAAGACCTTAATCATGAAAATTTTATTCTTGAATTATGTGGTTTTCCTATTATAATTAGTGTTGCTCACACTATTCTTCTTGGTTTTAGTCAATGGCTGGAACCCGAAGGAACCGTGTTAATGCGGAATGCGATGGGCAATGCAATGATTGTCCCCCTAAGCAACCAAACGATATGGGAGATGGAATGAAAAATCTTGTAGCCATGATCACACAACATTATCAAGCCATGAATCATGCAGGACTTCCAAACGAGCAAGGGAAGGAGCAACATTCTGTTGAATCCTTCATGAGGCAGCGTCCACCTTCTTTCAGCCGGTCTACTGATCCATTAGTTGCTGAACAATGGATTAGTACTACTGAAAAGATATTTTCAGTTCTTCAATGTTATGAACATGATAAAGTCATTCTAGCACTGTATCGTTTGGAAGGAGATTCTGATCAATGGTGGAATCTTATTAAGAATACGAGGCAAAGAGATGAAATTGAGTCCATGGAATGGGACGAGTTCAAGAACTTATTTTTCAATAAGTACTTCCCTCGTATTCTCCGAACAAAGATGGAGAAAAGTTTCTTGAACTAAAGCAAAAGGATGATGAATTTGTTGGTACCTATGAAGCAAATTTTACAAGACTTTCAAGGTACGCTTCTGGTATTATTATCCAACCTGAGAGTAAGATCGATCGATTCTTTAGTGGCTTAAAACCAAGTCTTCAAATGACGTTAGCCATAAGGTACTTCAATAGCTATGAGGAAATCGTTCGATGTGCTCTCAAAGTCGAGATGGAGATTGGAGAAACCCATCAGTCATATGGGTTTTATAAGAAGAGGAAAATGGAATTCAAAGGAAAATCTAAAGAGCACACTGAAAAGAAGTGGAGCTTTCCCTTATGCTCAGAGTGTGGAAAGAAACATGGAGGGAGTTGTATTAAAGGGACAAGTAAATGTTTCAAATGTGGAAAGGAAGGTCATCGGGCATTTTAATGCCGTGATAATGGGAAGAAGATGTCTAATGATGCAAAAAAAGGAAGGGATACACAGAATGAACCTACTACACTTCAATGTTTCAAGTGCAAGGAGATGGGGCATTATGCCAATCAATGCCCAAATCCAAGGGTCTATGATGATGGTCAACGTCAACAAACTCTTAAGGCTAAGGACAAAGGAAAGTCACATGCAATTTCTATCAGCGATGTAGAGTACGATAAGGAAGTGGTGAAAGGTACACGTACCGTCCACTTTAAAGTAGAAAATGTTTTATTTGATTCTGGATCCACCCACTATTTTATTTCTGAAGAATTTTCTAAGGGTATCACCGTATTACCTCAACAATTAGATGTTGAGTTAGCTGTGACAACACCTAATGGCACATCAATCGCATCGAATGTTTATAATTCTTCTCCAATTGACGTTTGTGGGAAAGTGCTTCCTGAAAATCATGTGATCCTTCCTTTAGTGGAATTTGATGTGATTCTTGGCATGGATTGGATTTCTTTATACGGAGCTCATATCAATTGCCAAAGAAGGGAAGTCACATTTCATATTCCAGATCAATCTATGATCGTCTATCAATGCAAGGATGAACATAACCTTCTAGTGGAAATTTCTTCCATTTTATGGGTATTGATTCCACTAAATGATGGTTATTTATCTCAAATGGTTGGTGAGAAACTCGCGATTAAGAATAGGCCCATCATACGGGAGTTTGATGATGACTTTCCGGAGGAATTACTGGGTTTTCCACCAAATCGTGAAGTTGAGTTTTCAATAGAACTCGTACCGGGTGCTTTGCCTATTTCAAATACACCTTATAGAATGGCCCCAATTGAGTTACAGGAATTGAAGAAGAAACTCCCAGAGAATCTTGATAAGGGATTCATACGCCCTAGTGCGTCACCTTGGGGAGCACCTGTTCTATTTGTTAAGAAGAAAGATGGATCAATGAGACTCTGCATTGATTATCGAGAACTTAACAAGATCACTATCAAGAACAAATATCCTCTCCCACGCATTGATGACTTATTTGACCAACTACGCAGAGCTCAATACTTTTCCAAGAATGATCTTCATTCAGGGTATCATCAATTAAGGGTCAAAAGGGAGGATATACCAAAGACGGATTTCCGTATAAGGTATGGACACTATGAATTTATAGTGATGCCATTTGGTCTTACTAATGCCCCTGCTATCTTCATGGATCTGATGAATAGAGTCTTTAGAGACTATCTTTATCAATTTCTGGTAGTCTTTATAGATGGTATTCTTGTCTATTCAAAGAGAAAGGAAGAGCATGAAGATCACTTGAGAATTATTTTGAAGACCCTGAGAAAGGAGAAGATTTCTGCCAAATTTACCAAGTGTGAATTTTGGCTTCAAAAAGTTGCATTTTTGGGTCACATAATCTCAAAAGAGGGGATATCTGTGGGTCCAGCAAAAACAGAGGTTATCGAAAGATGGTCGAGACCAACAACAGTAACTGAGATCTGAAGTTTTCTTGGTTTGGCTAGATATTATCGATGTTTTGTAAAAGATTTTTCATGATTATATAATCCACTCACCAAGTTGACTCGGAAAGGAGTTATGTTTGTCTGGACGGAGGAATGTGAAGAGAATTTCAAGGAGTTGAAAAGAAGGTTATCCAGTGCACCTGTGCTCACACTGCCTTGTAGTGGAGAAAGGTTTGTGATCTATAGTGATGCATCCAAAAGGGATTGGGGTGTGTTCTTATGCAAAATGATATGGTGATAGCTTATGCCTCACGACTGTTGAAAATCCATGAGCAAAATTACCCAACACATGATTTGGAGTTAGCTGCGGTAATCTTTGCATTAAAGATTTGGAGGCATTATCTTTATGGGGAAAGGTGTGATATTTATACTGATCATAAAATTTTAAAGTATATTTTCACACAAAAGGAGCTGAATATGCGTCAAAGAAGATGGTTGGAGCTAATTAAGGATTACGACTGCTCAATCCATTACCACTCTGGGAAAGCAAACAAGGTGTGAGATGCATTAAGTCGATAAGACCATGCTAGTTTATCCATGATGAGGATCACAAAAGATCCAATATTTATGGATTTACAAAGGATGGATCTTGGAATTATAATGGAATGGGAAAAATCTTATCTTTCTCAATTGAATGTTCAACCATCTATACATGCGAAGATTAAAGAGGCACAGAAAGAAGATGTCGAGTTACAAAAGAAGGTGAGAAATGTTCCTGAATTCAACCTTGATTGTGATGGGATAATAATGTTCAAGAATCGAGTTTGTGTTCCTCCCATCCCCGAATTAAAGAAGGAGCTGTTGGATAAGGCTCATAGTTCATCATTCTCTATTCGTCCTGGATGCACGAAGATGTATAGGGACCTGAAAGAGTACTTCTGGTGGGATGGCATGAAAAGAGATGTTGCTGAATATGTCTCTCAATGCTTGGTTTGTCAACAAGTTAAAGCTGGGAGACAGAAGTCTAAGGGGATGTTACAACCATTACCCATACCCGAATGGAAATGGGAAAACATCACTATGGACTTTGTCACAGGACTTCCTAAAACATCCAAAGGCAATAATGCTATCTGGGTCATAGTTGATCGTCTTACAAATACTGCACATTTCATTGCTATTAGAGAGGATTTCTCTCTAGATCAGCTTTCCAGGATATATTTAAAGGAAGTGGTAAGATTGAATGGAGTACCACTTTCTATTATATCTGATTGAGATCCGAGATTTACCTCGAAGTTCTGGCGAAGTCTTCAGCATACTCTGGACACAGAGTTGAGTTTCAGCACTGCTTATCATCCTCAGACAGACGGTCAGTCTGAGAGAACAATTCAAACCCTAGAAGATATGTTGAGAGATTTCTCTATGGATTTCAAAGGAGGTTGGGATCAACACCTACCTTTGGTGGAATTTTCTTTTAATAATAGCTTTCACTCCAGTATTCAGATGGCTCCTTATGAAGCTCTCTATGGAAAGAAATACAGGACTCTAACTTTATTGGATGAAGTTGGGGAAAGAAAGCTATTAGGACCTGATCTCGTTGATGAAATGGCAGAAAAGGTCAGATCTATTCAACAACACATAAGAGCAGCTCAGAGTCAACAGAAAAGTTATGCCGACAACCGAAAAAAAGACCTAGAGTTTGAAGTTGGTGATAAAGTGTTCTTACAAATATCTCCCTGGAAAAGGGTTATAAGATTTGGAAAGAAGGGGAAGTTGAGCCCTAGATATATCAGTCCTTTCAAAATACTGGATCGTGTTGGGAAGGTAGCATACCTATTGGCACTTCCACCGAATCTCTCTCAAGTTCACGATGTGTTCCATGTATCTATCCTGAGAAAGTACATACCTGATCCTTCACATGTACTCAGCTCAGAAGTTGTACCGCTCGAGCAAGATCTTTTCTATGAAAAACAACAGATAGAGATTCTGGATCGTAGCGAAAAAGTCCTACGAAACAAGACCACTCGCTTAGTGAAAGTTTTATGGAAGAACCACCAATTAGAAGAAGCTACTTGGGAGCTTGAGGACGTGATGAGGGAGAAGTATCATTATCTGTTTGTTACAAAGTGACGAATTTCGAGGGCGATATTTTTTTTAAGGGGGGTAGAATGTAACTCCCAAGACTTTTATGTTATATAAATCATCAAAGGAATATTTTTCTACACAACACTTTCTTGGCTTGCTTTACACGAAATTGCGACCTTCCTCGATAGCTTGCGTTGTACGCAATACCGAGTTTCACTAAACAACGATATGCTATTAAAATATTATTAAAACTAGCAGTTATGAATAGTAATAACCACTTTTTGAAATTTTATTAATTTTATTTTTCAAAATGGGCTTCATTTTTGGATTCAGAATATCGAAATTAGCCTAGGGTGAAATTTTGGTATTTTTCTGAAAACTTTCAATTTTTGATGAATAGTGAAACCACTAAGTGGTAGGTTAAAAATTGAATTTTGCATAAAACTTAATTTTACCGCTTCTTTGAATGAAATTTCGAAAATCCGACAGACACGGTTAATATCACTAAGTAAAATGTGGTTCAATGAGATAAAAATAATTTTTTGGTGAATAGTAACTTTTTACTTTTTTTACCGCGGTTAATAGTAAATAGGGTAACTAAGGGTAAATATGATATTACTATTACCCTAACACATGTTATAATTCTATTGGATAAATGTAATTCGACCAAAAACATCCTTATGAATATAATATGACCATTTAGGTCCACTTGGATTAGATTATGATATTTAATATTATTTTATTTAATGAATAGTTAAAATAGTTAAAATCAAAGTTTAATAACTAAAACATTTTTAATATGGGTTTATACATAAGATAAATTCGATTATAAATATTCATTAGAAATATAAAAAGATTTCCTACATAATGATATTTTATTTATAATTTTTAGACTTTAAATAAATTAATTTATATATGACACAACGATGATGCAGTAATTACCCATTTAAGAAAATGTTAACATAATTGATGTTATAAATGATAAAATAAATGTAATTTGAGACTTTTTATGAATTCCACTAATTTTCTAGGTTACTATGATATATTAGTGTTGATTTAATCAACTTGGTTCGAACATATAATTTTTTTATGACTTTCACAAAAATCATATATCAAATACTGTCAAAATTGACACAAAATAGTTTTTAAATCAAATATTAATTTATTAATTTTTATTTTATTCCTAAAAATCTAAGGTTCGGCCAAATGACTTAGATAAGGATATATATTAATAATAAACAACTTGGGTTCCGTTTGGCATGTTATAGTATGTGTATTAACCATATAGTGTAAGGAAACAAAAAGTCACGGTAAAAGTTAAATTTTTAACTAAGAGTTAAATCTAATTGATAAGGTTAACATAATAACCTAAACATGTCTAAATCCTATTGGTTGAAAGGATTTAGACCCATCCCCACTTTACCTTCGAAATAAGACCCTTTGGAACCATTATAAACCTATTTTGACTTTAATATAAAATAATATTTTGAGATATTCCTAAGGTGCCTCTGTCCTCCCTTATAAAAGGGCACCTCCTCCCCCTCCTCCTCACACCAATTTGAGCACTC
This sequence comes from Viscum album, assembly GCA_963277665.1. Taxonomy (NCBI): domain Eukaryota; kingdom Viridiplantae; phylum Streptophyta; class Magnoliopsida; order Santalales; family Viscaceae; genus Viscum; species Viscum album. Next base: position 86,302,578 of record OY728155.1, on the reverse strand, counting down.
AATCTCGGCCAAACCCTGCCAAAATCCCTTCTCCACTTCTCTAGAATAATCCTAGAGGTCCTGGTCTTCTTAAAAGGCCAATCTTAGTTCCCTAAGTGGAGGATTCAAAGAGGCGTTTCAAAGAAGAGGTAATGTCCATTACCGATCTTTTCAATTTCTTTCTTCTTCAACTTATCCTTCTTTAGTTGTTTCATGATAAAGTAATAACATCAGTATTACTTAAATAATGATATGTTATTATAAATATGAAACAACCCTAATTCACCTTCTATCCATCCTACAGAAAAATGAAATCACCGCGCGTGCGTACGTACGGAATACCGTCTCCACGCCGTGGTGTAATCTATTTTCCACCATCACCTTAAAAGGATGGGTATAATGGTGTAATGAGTAACTATATATGATTATTATAAAGTGATATTGATACTGAAATATTATAAATACACTTAAATACAATTCCACGATCATGGGGACAATATCATCGCTCGTGCGTACGTACGGAATACCGTCTCCACGATGTGATGCGACTCGTTCTACATGATCATCATTACATAGTAATTATATAAATGAATTGAATGAATAAATATGATATATGATACACTAATACCATTATGGATATAAGGTATCTATAACCTTAAAATAAGAATAAGAATTTATTCGGAAAAACACGCATCAGAACAAAAGGCAATAAAGACCCGAGTAACAAGTAACAATGAAATATTACTAATAAGAAGATAAGAATATGACCATATATGATATAATATCAATATGTATGATTCTGGAAACATTATTTAAACCATTATACAGGAGCTTCGGACACGTACAATGCAAATCGGACCTAAGGTAAGGGAAAATATCACAATCTCATTTTTATCCGATATTTTTTATACTTTGGTATTTACTGGGGTGTATTTTATCATCCACATCCATGTTCCCTCAATATGTAATATTGTTTCCATCCACTTACAATAGTTTAAATCCAATTTTACCCTTCAGTGAGTTTTTAGTAAAGAATATGAAAGGAATATTTTGTCGTTTTTTTTGTACGAGGTACTTTTTTGACTTTTCCGACAAAAGTAAGAAGAATGTTTTTTAAACTTATACGACATGAATGGATTTTAAAAACATTATTTCCCAGAAGATTCCTTTAGAAGTTTTCAAGTTTATTTGTAATCAACTTCTTTTAGTTTAATGTTGTATGACATGTTAAGAAAGGAAAAATGTTTTTGAAGAAGAAAGGATATTTTCCTCAAGAATGGAGTTCAAGTGTTTTATCAAAATTATTTTCCATCTAAGATAATAAAGGGTTCTGTTTTTATCCCTATTATTACATTGATTTGATTATATTTTGAGGGAATTATTTTTATGAAGTCATTTACCTTATATGATTTGATTTATGATGTCATGATGTTTCAAGAATCCCATTTTTGTTACATGTGTTATGCGATGATGTATGATTTATGATTATGTGGAACACATAAGAAAGGATTCATTATAAGATGGGTGGGACCTATATCTCCCTCCAATTAATTGGGTAAATATTTATATCTCATGAGATAAACATGTCTTGAACGGAAGGTTATTTCGGTTCAGTGATACAGGACTGAAACGAGGAGTGAACTCGGTTCAGAAATGGACTTTGTCCGCTAAGATAGTCTTGGCAATGAGTCATGACTAACAAGAAATGATTTTCCATGATTATGTGTGCATGCCACAAAGTTTCAAGTTTTATGTTATGATTATGGGGATCTCATTTTCACTTCTATGATTTATTCCATGTTAAGATATTATGATCTCTTTTGCAGGTTATGATTTTCAAAAAGATATGATATTATTTTTATTTCCTTTATTTTCCCTTGCTGAGCATTTGAGCTCAACCTTTTTTTTTGAATGTTTTCTTTTCCCCAGGTCAGGAAGATGGATATTAAGTAGAATATGCTAAAAGGGACCCTAGACATGATGAAATAAGTGGGAGACACTGTAGAAGATTTATGAACCAGTTGTTTATGTTTCCCAGTTTCTAAAGACACTATACCTATACGATCCTTTCGTGCTTTTTGTTATATGTTGTAATAAGTATGCTTCAATTTTGAAGTATTAACAATGTATGTAAAGTATGGGTCGTTATAATTGGTACTCACAACTCTCAAGATAAAGGCCTATAGGGTCACAAATTTACCATATTAGAATGTCTAGAACATTCTTTTTAATAGGATTATAGGACATTGTGTGCCACACCATGGGGTCTAGATGATGTCGGCCTGTGAATGATCACCGTGAAATAAAAAAAATCATATTAATTTAGATTATAATAATTCTTATGGAATTTATTTATTAATATTATTCATAAATTTATAAATTTTATAAATGAAAAAAAATTAACAGTAAAATATTAATTTAATATTCAATGTATGTTTAATATTTTCATGAATAAATATTTGAGTTAATATCTAACTTTTATCATGTTATATATGTATTAAAATGCACGTTAGTCTAAAAAAATGAAGTTTAAGACACATTTAATGGGTCTTAATATGTTGTTTATGACTCAAATTGTATCTATTATATGTTCTGTGTCTATGGTTCTAGTTCCAAATGTTTTTACTTCACTATTTAATTAAGAGAAATCATTGATTTTTTGTACTATTTATCTATTTGAATTTTATAGGACCGATATCATCTCTCTTTCCTCCATGAGAGTGAAGCTAATCATTCCAAGAATACATCCATGTACTCTATTATGACTCAAATGAAATACATAACATCGATCATTTTGACATAGAATAAATCATTTATTCTATATTCTAGCACCAGGATGACAATGGATGACATACCTGTGTGGTTTGAAGGTGAATGAGGATGACCTTGTGGTTTTTATGTACGGTACATTCAAGTTATAGTCATTGATGTTGAAAAAAATGTGATTCCAATAGAAATTATAAGAGGTAATGATTCAACTTATGTTTTTTTATTAAACTAAATTATAAAATATCCTTAGGTTTTAATCATCAAGTTCATATCTAGACGATAAATTATGACATCGATTCCGGTGTAAAATTTTAAAATCCTACCGTATATTAATTTATCTATTCCCCAAGTATCAACACATTATTTCAGAGAATACCCATGATTTTTAAGTTTATTAAAACTAAATCTACATTAAATATATGAATAGGGGATCATTATATTTGCATAACCATAGAAAAAAATTGAATTCCACATCATATGGTTGTGATACAATTATATGACGATTGACAGATGGATTTTTAAATATGGTTAAAAATATTTATCTAGATTTGAGAGGGTGGTGTTGAATTCCCAAAATCTATAGCCAACATATCTTAGCTAAAATAGATACTTTCATTGACAAGTTTATTTCTTAGTGGAAGGGTATTTATTCCAAAATGGAATGAAATTATAAAAAATATTATTTCAAAAATCTGATCAATAGTCTTGGTGATAATTAAAAAATATTTAATAAGGACCAGCTAAATCCCCCATGTTCAAATTAGATTCCCACTTTTTGGGGTGACACAATTAATACCCCATCCAACATGGCATTGGAATTATTATTAATAAAATGTTTTTCCATTTGATTTTATTATTTCATATAAATGGGGTGGTTGTGATGGCCTCCCCAACACTTCCCCGTGCATGCTCCTTGTGGGTGAAGAGTAATAGTCGACTGGGGCCACTAGAGGTCAGGGCTTACCTGACATTTTTAACCACATCCATGCCAAAATAATGGCCTAAAAACCCATTTTGGGGGTTTTAAGGCCACTCATGGCCCGGAAAGAAATTAAATAAACTTATAAAAATAAGTTAAACATTTTTAAATGAATTTAAATATATTTTGGGACTTTTTAACATGTAATTTTTAATTTAAAATTTAGTGAAATTTATATTTTTCATTTGAATAACCCCCGAGTAAATTTTTTTTGTGAATTTTATTTTAATACGCATTTGAATTGTCTTTCATTTGATCGTTAGGATTGTATAACTAGTTTATCTGAAAATTTTCATTTAATATCTTTATAAAATTACATGAGATGAACATGATAATCAATTTTTTGTGGTCTGGGAATCGTATCTCGATGCTATATATATACAAGGGTCAGTGCGTTCATTAGTACTTCCTTGTATTGTTTTTCCTTCCCCAATCACGCACATCTGTTGGTGAAAAGTTATGTATAAACTATATGAAAAATCAAGATGTGGGCCATATCGAGATTTGGTGATGTTCTGGATGAGACATAGATACATTGGATAAGGGTACGAGTTGTGACCTAAGTAAGACATGACTCGAGTTTTCCACCCATTGGGTACGATCTGACACATTTATACTTATTGTATCTTCCACTAGTAAATGATAAATATTATTCACGTCATGTATTTATTTATGATTTTTTTTTATATTATAATTTTATATTTTTATACAATCACACATAATAATAAATGAGCATTTATTGACAAAATAAATTAAGACACTAGGAATTTTTTCTTACTCAATGCATTGTTATGTAAGGAGGACAAACTGATTGCATGTCAATATTAAATAGAATATGATATTGTTCAATTAGAAATAATAAAATAACTTAGATATATATTAATTCACAATCTCTTCGATGACATAAATTTATAAAAATCGAGATGTACGAGTTAATCATTATTTGTAGCAAAGGGTGGCTCAGACTACCAGGGAGTTCCTATGAGATCATTGAGGCAACATAACTAATTTATGTTGTAAAGTAATATCAATAGATATATAATTACAATTTTAATGAAATGAATTTAAAATTGAAAGGATATCCTTTATAGGTTCTAGGACACCATTCAATAGATCATGGAGCGAGTAGTTAATGCATATGGCCCATCAAAATCCTACCTTGAGACACTCTGTGTAGTGGAATAGCCATATCTTGGACTATAATGTCTAGTTTTAAGGGTTTTTTCAACCATAATATTCAAGTTACTAATTATTTTAAATATATTATGTTTAGGGTTACAATAAAATGATAAATAGTTAAAGAAATTATTATAACAGAATCTATAATGTCTACTAACTGGTAATCAAGATACTATTACTAATCTTCATGATATTTATTTTTTAGAAGACTGGGTTTTAATATAAATTTTTTAACTAAAAGTAACTATGGAAAATAAATTACTGTATCACGGTTATAGAATATGAAAAATCAATATACTTAGGGCTACCAACTATTTATTATTTTTAGTCAATGAGGTTTTTTCATAGATTGTATTATATATATTTAATTAAAAACGAATGGAAGTGTAACCGAATCTATAATTCATCAAAATAATGATATTATCATGTGGGAGCTGACATGTAGATATTTAGCAAGTTGGATCTAGTGAAATTGGGAGTGCTCTAAAAGTGGGTACCCTAAACCCAACTTGAACAATTCTTATCAATTATTATATCAGGTATGAAGTGAATAGTTCATGATGTATTCATAATTTAATAGTGTATATATTTCTGCATCTACTATTTAAATGTAAATTTTTATAGATTATTTTACATAAGAATTGGTTATAAAAGTTACCACCTATAAAAAAACCTTTAGATACTATGACTGAAATCCTGAAAATATTTCAGAAGGACTAGATATATTATATTGACTAGTGATAGATGATATAAGACTATTAGGTGCAGAGAAATCATAATCACTGAGTCTTATTCCGATAAAGTACACACATGGTGATATCTAGTAGAGGATATCAGAATGACTAGCCTACCAATAGAAACACAAAATGATTTGTGTGTCATTGGTAATTACTCTTTCTGAATCTGTGTATTGGTCTCCTAAATTTGATAATTATAATTGTGGTAAATTTAATTATGTACTTTTATTTAAGTTGAAAACCATTCAATTCTTTCATGGTGGGGTAGCTTTTTCTAGGGGTATATTTGGTGTTATTGCATTGATGGAATGTTTATGATAAAAAAATTCATCTGAAAGGAGATTTATATTAGGACTAGTTGATAATGATTTTCATACCATTCCCTAAATACATGTCCATTTTAGAAGAAGTTAAGTCCATACAGAAAGGTTAATAAATAATAAACCAAAAAATGATGATGAAACAAGGTGTGCAGCCTAATTTATGATATAAAAACTTATATTTGATGGTGCATGTTTGTTGGAGGATATCATTGTTGTAACGAACTAGCCCAGTTACCCTGGTAACCCGATAACTAAGGAAGTCATGACTTTTCCCAAAGTTTACTCCTTATATCCATGGAATGGGGACTAGGACCTTTCATCATACACTGATAATGTGGGAGTGATTGTTTCTCGAAAAATTAGAAAATCATATAAAAAATCATTATACATAAAATAAAAACATTATAAGAAGTATTTTTCCAAAAGTCAGATAGGTACAAAAACCTCAAAGTACATTATCAATATAATAGAAATCATTATAAAACCCCATGTCTTAGTGGATACTACTCGCTAATTATAGGGATAAATAACTACTAAAACCTCCATGTGGGGTCATACCCTTTCTCGAACCTATAAGAATATAATCTACAAAGACCCAAAGATATCAGTAGGGTGTGATTCAAAATCCATTTAGTGTCTAACCAAGGGTTCCATAATATGAATAGAACGTTTAATTAACCAAATAAATCATTCAAGTTCAAATAAAAATTTATGGAATTTCTGATCATGATTAAAGCAATTCATGATTTACATTTCAAATGATGGTAGTAATATAAACAAACGGCTACACAAACTACTTATATACAATAGTTTATACAAATTCATAAGTCTTGAAAAGTAGTTTCAAACATTTTCACACATTTTTATCTGAAATATAAGTAAGTGAGAGAAACATTCATCTTCCAATTGTTAAGATAGATCTAATCTATGAGATCCTCACACACTCGAAGGTGATCATAGAAATATTTGTATATACACGTCCCTCTGATACATTGAAATGGTGACTCGTCTCCATCACAATGGGGAGGTGACCTATTGCAGTAGGTTTTGATTTTTTTGTAAATAGAAAAATACCATTATCCTAATAACTCATTAATGTACTATACTTGTATGTTCTCTAGTAATACGAATGAATGAAAATTTATATTAAGGGTGTTAAAAATAAAATTTATCTCATTCTCCCTTTAAAAAGTCTTAATTTTATATTTAACTATAAAAATGGGCTTTTAATCAAAACATGCATCTTTTCAAGATAAACCCACTAGGATTCTATAAAAAACATTTTAATCAATTTATATAAAATACAAATTTTAAATCAATTTCTTCAAATCAATTTCACAATTTATATTAAACATTTGAATTTGATCAATTTCCATCCAGTTTCCCAACAGATCCCTACTCAATTTATTTGGGAGTTTTAAACAATCTAATGCAAAAAAATCCAATTTCCCATTCAAAACACCCAATTAAATGGGATGGGGTTTTTAATGAACCAATTGAATACAATTTCATGTAATTGAATTTGAAACAAATAATTCCACATTAATCAAATTTTTTTCCATCATAACGTAACCACATACCAATGTAATTAAAGTACAAATCTTGCAATGGAACCCATCAACATGATTGAAGGAACAGAAGATCTAGGAACTCAACCTAGGAATAAGATTCAACAAAATGGATTTTATATCCATCATTCCCAAGATGATCTAAAAAACTATAAGGAATGAAATAGAAATAGATAAAGAGGAAATGAAAATGGTTACCCAGAATGTCCCGCAATAATTGACACCAAATTCAATTTTTGAATGAAATGGACAAGAAAGGGTTTGAGGGACCCAAAAACGCATGGGGATGGATATTGTGTCAAGAGTAAGGAATTTTAGAGTGAAAGAATTGGGATTTTCATCCAAACTTCAAGATTTAAAAAATGCTCAGGGATTTATATGATATATAACCCAATTACACATCATGTAATTGAAAAATCCCAATATCAGTGAAGAACAAAACACCTTTTATTAGAAATATATTTATTATTATTTTATAACTTACACATAATGTAACCACATTATCAAAATTTTAATCCCTATAAGACCATGGAACTAATAGGTTATATGTTGAGAGTCTAAAAAATATCTCACTTCACCGTTATAGTAATCTTCCCAATTCTTTATAATCCCTACCAAGATAACAAAAAAGGAAAACCATGACAGGGTTTAATAAGTACCTGACATAATAGTAACTGTTTTTATATCCTCTCCACCAAAATGTGTTTTGTCCTTATAATGTCTGTAAAAAATCTTCGATATTGAAACGTCCATGCCATTTCTCTCTCACCTATTCCTCACACTCTCATGTCTCATGAGAATTTAAACCATTATTTCATAACATAGAAAAAAGGTATTTACCTCCCATGAAGTACCATGATATCAGAATAATTTATCCTTACTAGTCCTTTAGACACGAAAAATTATCTTTGATCTCCAGACCACTCCATCCCAGAACATGAGATAGATTAGATAGATACTTTTAGAGTTTTGATATATGGAACATGTTATATTAAAATTTTAAATATGGTGTATGTTCTAAATGTTAATAAAATTTTCCCACCTTCCCAACAAACTCAAAAGGCCCCAAAAAATGATAAGTAATTCCCCCTCTCCTCCCAAGCCATCGATGACCAAACCTAGGTGAAACATTAAATAACAATTAGTCACCATCTAATAATTCCAATGGTTTTTAATGACTATTAGCATTAGGATTATACAATATTTGATCCATGAACATTCTCTGATGGATAAAATGAATCTTTTTTATCATCTCTTGAAGTAAACCTGGCTAACCAAGTAATGTTTACCAATCCATTAATAAAAAAATGAATATCTACATGGGAGGTCACACAAGGCCACAGAATAATCCATTTTAATTGTAGAATGTAAATATTTTTCTAAGAAAACTCAATGTTTCTAAGAAGGTCATCCCAAGCTACACCAAAATCTAAAACATAGTTGTGGAGAATGTCCTTGTGAATCTATATTGATATTCTTGTCTGGCCATCTGACTACAAATACTTAGTCATAATCAAATCTTCATGATATCCCAATTCCTCTTGTAGGCCTCTCCAAAAAATGAGAAGTGAACCAAGGATCTATTATACAAGCGATGAAATCTAGAACTCCGTACGAACGAAAAAATCACTTTCACAATGAGATTTCACAACTCCTCAACTTTGGTTTAAATAAAAATGGGGACAATGTGTGATGATATTTTTATTGGATTGATCATAACCCATATCATATTCTTCTATTTGTAAGAACATGGAAACCTAACAAAAACTTCCATAGTGATATAATCCTACTTTTGAGTTGGTACTTGATCTGGCTAAAGGAAAACCAGTGCTTCTGGAACTCATCCATTACCTGTTGGAAAGTGTAAAAATGAGAGACAAATTTAGAAATGCGCCATATCATACCAAGCCAACATAATTTACACTGCATGTCACAGAAAAACATCATAGTTCTTGGTTACACATCCCAAAGTGAGTTTTGAAAATCCACCATCACATATTCCCTTACCGCTAATGGTAATGAAAAGTGATTATGATAGCATTGAATTTCCTATGTGTAGAATGAAAAGTCAGGAATGGTCTCCCCAACATATATTGAGACTCTAAATCCACAAAAATTTTAATCAATATAGTAATCCTAAAAATCTTATTGAGAATATCATATGTTAACCGAACACTTTTCAATGCATCCTTTTCCCCTATTTCCCAACCCCCAATATGAAATTGGGAAAAAAATTCCATAAAGTTCGACTCTTCTAAACATTTTTTCACATCTCATGTTGGAAATTTTCTTCTCAAATAATTTTCAATGTCATTCCCTTTCATATAGGTATCAGGAATGTCAAAATTGAATGATAGTAAGTATTACACCCAATACCTTCGGTGGGGATTAAAATATTTTTGAGAAAATATATATATCAATATATAATAGTTAGAAAAAACGATAAACCATTCTCTATAAAAGTAATTCCATTCAAATTTAAGCACTCAAATCATATCTACAATTTCATGGTCATAGTTCATGTAATTATTTACATGTGATATAATCTAAACTGTTCCAGAAACAACAACATGATCATACAGAATAAGAACACAACCCAAACCAAAACCTAATGCATCACAAGAAGGCCACATACCTATACTAAGCCTCTAGAAGAGTAAATATCAATGGAGTTGTCAAAATATGTTTCAGGTCAACAATATAATTATGAAAATTTTCATCCCAAGAAAACTATAATCCCTTATCAGTTAGTATTGTACTTAGTGAATCCCAATTTGATAAGTCCTTATTAAACATCTAATAATACCTAGTAATACCCAAGAATCTATTAGTCACAAAAACAAATCGTGGTTATTCCAATGTCATAAAAACCTTTACATTTTTAGGATGCACTGAAACACTATGTTCCAAAACCATGTTTCCCAAAACCTTCAATTTCCATGTCCAACAATCACATTTCAAAAGTTTTTTATAAAGACAATGATTTCTCAAAAATTCCATGACTGCTCTCAGATGATGCATAAGAACCTCCTCATACATGGAGTAAATGAGTTTTTCATAATCAAAAACTATCATAAATATATCAATACATTTATGGAAAATCATATTCATTAAAACCATAAATATTTTAAACTACTTTTAATCCAAATTGGATGAAAATGTACTCATAATGGCTATACCAGCTCCAAAAGGTGTTTTTTTAATATCAGATTCTTTTATCCTCAACTGATGGTAACCTGATAAAACTTAAACCATTGAAATCGGATTTTCCCCTTTCAACTAATCAATCAGATCATCACTCATTGTAAAGGGATACTTTTTGTTTATTGTGACTCAATTGTATTTTAAGTAATCAACCCAAATGCGAAGTGAATCATCATCATTATTAACATTGAAAACTGGAGATACCAAAGGTGACATAGTTAGGAATATAAATGATTTATCTAGAATATCATCTAAATAAACCATCAACTATATCATTAAATTCTGTTTTGTGTGGTAAGATATAATATAAACTCATTGAGCACTAGGAACCGAATCAATATAAAACTCTACCCCCCATAACAATGACAGAATAAGGAATTCAGAAGAAAACATGTTAGGAAAATCGATGACAACTGGAGGTACATCATCACCCAAATATTATTTCTCTGAATCGATGGAAAGCATATATATCACTTTACCAAACTCTATATAAGAAGGTATATCTCTACTCAACATTGGTGTAGGAAAGAAATAGTATATATCGATGCCTAACTACAAGAGGGGTTGAATTTATAAGATTAAAATTATTCATTTTTAACCATAAGGAAAACTATTTTTAAAAAAGGTCAACATGTTAACATCAAAAAAAACTTTTATAGTTCTTAACTATAAAACAAACTTTCTTAGAAGCCAAAAATATGAATCCTGAAATATGAATTCGGAAAACAAACCTAAGAAAAAATTTCTTAGAGAAAGATTCTATCTTAAAGTGTATTGAATATAAACATTCAGAGTATGTAAAAATACATTAAAGTATAAGAAAGGTATACATTATTTCATTAAAAAAATATTGTGAAAATAAAACATGAAACAGGAACATGTAACAAGTAGGAAATATTCTAACCCCAAGAGTAAGGTATCGAATAACCTTGGATAAAGGTCTCTTGATTTATACTTTCATGAAATATTATCTTACCCACACTAGGGTAATCCCTCGATAAGAATATCGGAGTCTATCATGCCTTCCCCACAAGACCTCAATCATTAAAGTAGTGGACACCTCTATCTTCCTATCCCTAAAAGCCCTTGATTGTTCTTAGAAATAATCCTACTCGCACTAAGCAAGATGAACAAGTTGTTCATGGATGAACAAGATTTTCATTAAACGCATGAATCATGAGAGTCTCTCTCCCGAAATCACTTCACAACATCACAGCATGTAGTCTCTTGATCGATGGTGAGCTTGTTCAAATGAGATCTTATTTATAAGAAAATTTTAAATGGTCAGCTCCGTTCTATAATAGTCATATTTTTTCTTGAATTTCTGAGGGACATGTACATGTATCACTCAAAAACAGTTAGTTAGAAACCAATTGTATGACATCATTCTATACATACAAAAATATATATATGGAAATTATGTAGCTTATGTAAATATGAATGTACAGAATCTAAGTAAAAATAGAACTCAAAGTTTAAATATATAAGCTATCTTATTATAGAAAAAATGTATATTTGGATTCTATTTTAGAATGAATTTGGTGTCTGAATTATAAGAAATTTCGTTTCTAAATTCTGGGGAATTTGGTTTCTAGATTCTGAGAAATTTGGAGTCTAAAATATAAGGAATTCAGAGTCTTAATTATGAGGAATTTGATGCCTAAATTCTATGGAATTCAATGCCCGAATTATAATTAATTCATAGTATTAATTTTTTAGAATTAGAGTCAAGATTTCAGAGAATTCAGAATCTATATTTATTAGAATTCAGAATCTGAATTTCAGATAATTCATAGTATGACTTTCATGAAATTCCGAATCTAAATTCCAAAAAACTTAGAGTTCGACTTTTAGAGAATTTAGAATCTGAACTTCATAGAATTCAATGTCTTACTTTCAGAGAATTTTTAATCCATGTTTAAATGAATTCGAATCCTTACTTTAATAGAATTCAAAATCTGAATTTCAAAAATTCATAGTTTGAAATATAAGGAATTCGGAGTCTAAATTCTGTGTAATTTGGAGTCTGAAATAATGAAATTTGGGGTCTAAATTCTATGTAATTCTGAGTACAAATTATGAATAAGTGAAATTATGAATTTCGAGGAATTCAGATTCTTAATTATGTAGAATTTGGACTCCAAAATTTAGAGATTTTGGATTCTTAAGAGTGTAGAATTCAGAATCTGAATTTTAGATAATTCAAATTATAGATTTTAGAGAATTCCAAATATGAATTTTAAAGAATACAGAGTCTAAAAATCCGAAGGATAGATATCAAAGGAACTATATGATTATGAGTTTTAGATAAGGATCATAATTTATTATTTATTAAAAATACACTTGGTTTTGATGGGACATAAAATAAGCTAATCAAAGCTAAGGTAAGGGTAAAATTTATATAGATAATGGAAATATTCCTTAGGAAAATAATCCTTAGAGAAATTATAATATTCTTTAATATAAGGTGTTTGTGAGATTCAAGACAATGAGGAATGGAAAAGTCATAAAAAAAATTATTTACACCACAATATTTCTCTTTTTGAAAAGAACAAACATTCTTTCGAAAAAGAATATAATGAATAATAATTTTATTTATGAACTTTTAAAATAAATACATAACTATTTTTACTTATTAACCATGATGAATACGAATAACTGCCCCTTTGGTTTTGAAATCCCTAAGGATTATATTCATGAAATTCTTAGAGAGATTTTAATTTTTCTTGAATAATATAATCTTCATTAAGTATACTTGGTATTACATAAACTCTCCATTACATAGAGCATTCTCCTCTCTTTACATAGTATTAATTGGATCATTCTTTTCTCCCCCTTTGTGATTTTCAAAAATGAATAGTGAATAAAAAATTGAACCTAAAATATTAGAACTATACAAAACAAAACAATTGAACGATAAAAAATATCATTATGATAGAAAAAATTGATGTATGGTAAAATATAATAAAATATAAAAGTTTACATGAATTATTATCCTTCCTTATTTTCCTTCATCATGGTATTCTTCAAGGTACCCTTTAACATCTTGAGGTCCTTATGATCTTCAACAAACCTCTTGAGAAACTGTTATGAATCCCAATTTTTATCTTCCAAAATCTTTATTTGTTTCATCTTGAGCTATTAGGATATCTTCCTGATACAAAATTACTACTTATTTCAGGTTAAAAATTTATTCTAACTCTTCCATGAGTTCCCTTTCCCACTGCATTTTAAGGAAACTGAATTTAACTTCCCATTCTGATCATTATCTTCTTCCTTCCATGCTACATTCTTAAGATTTATCTTTTCTATAAAACATGTTGTATATATTTTTATCATATTATCTGACTTATAAAAATCATAGTTCAATGAATCTTGGAATTTATTGATGATTCTCATGTCATCAATGGTTATTTTATACCATTTTTTTATTTCATTACATGTTCTACTATGAGAACCATAACCAATATAAAAATGTTTGAAATGTACCTTAAGCTTGATAACATTTTCCAACATCATTATTAACGAATCTGACTTATGATTGAAAGAATGTTGTAGCAGATGACATCTCTAATAAATACTAATAATCAAAGGAATCATGTTCACAAACTTCATTAATGACTGAACAACAAAATCTTGACCCACAGAAGATGAATATTCGGAATCCAATTCCCATGTAGGAGGAGATATGTTGTCTAACTCTTCAGCTTTCCTTTCATATGAACCAACAATATCATTCTTCTCTTTTACAACTACATCCTTTTTAGTTTCATCATCAACCATCTACTTTCCTTTATCAACTTTTAAAATAACCTTTTCAACCCTCATAAACTCATGCTCACTATCTGAAGGATGGACTATTTTTTCTTAATCTAGCACTTCTTTCTCATTATTTTTCTTAGCATAATTAGTTTTAATGAAATCATGGTTTCTAATCTCATCATTAGTAGGTTTTTCAACCTCTTACAATCCATCATCCTCTTTTTCTTGAGAAAACATTTTTTCTAACTCAACCGTGGAAGTCTAGATTGAATGCTTGTCTGAATGGATTTACATATCATGGTATTATTCCAATTTCTTAATCACATAACTACTTTAATCTTATTCCTCTTTTTTTATTCTTCTAGTTATTCTTCTTTAACTATAAATTCATCGACAATAGGTTTTGGAATATGAATTTTATTTCCTAAAGTCTTTACTAGCATAGATTCATACAGAAAATATTTTGGCACCTGGATCCTTTCATAGGATTTTTTAGTATCCTTGAGAATTTCGTGAAGGATCTCAGCTTCATACTTTTTCTTTTTCAACTTATTTTGTTTTTCATTCCTTTTAAGTTCTTTAGTAGTTTGGCTTTTCAAGGCTTTTTCTATAGTCGGATCTATGCCAAAAATTGGTTCTCCTTCTTTCTTATTCTTCTTCTGTTCCCTCCATTTTTATAACACTTCATTAGGGAATTTTTTTCCTTTTTTGTATTTGCTGGTGCTGACTGAGTTTTTGAAAGTGTATCTTTTTCTTTTGTTTCTGATTTTTTTCCATTCTCTTCTTCTTTGATTTCTTGGAAGTCTATTCTTCTTCCCCATTCTTGGATGAAAAATCAATTTCACATTTAGAAATATAATAAATCACTTTGAACATGGTATTGAAACCAAAATTCATTCTCCTCCAGGTATCATCACATAGAGACAAGATCTCTATATTTCTAGGATTAGAACTACTGAGAATTTTGAAGGATTCTCAGAAAAACACTTTGATACTTGACAAGATTACTAGATACAGGATGATCTGAGATTTTAGAGATCCATTCTTAACATTGATGATTGATAGAATAATTTACTTCATCAAATTTACCTTTATCAAGTAACCAAAAAGTCCATAATTAAGATGTCACTTTTCATTAAATATTCCTTATCTTCTTTTCTTAGAATGAGGTAAACCAATATTCATAAACCAAACATCCTAAATATTTTTAAAGGTGGTTGATCTACAGTAACGTTTTTCCTTTGATTCCAATTCAATAAATTTCCATTTCCATCTCAAAACTTCCTGACTAGTCTAGAAACTAGTGAGTGGATAAAATGGCCTCACCTTCATATGGAATTCCATGTATATTTTTCTCCATATTAAAAGATAGGGAATTGGTTTTCCTATAGCATATGAACAAAACCTTCTCCCTTCCACCTTCCTCATATATATTTATTGTATCGCAGAACTCTCTATGTAAGTCAGTTTAAACTAGATCCTAAATCTTTTGGTTGGCTACACAAAAACTCTCCAATCAATTGAGATAAATATTTTTCATAATCAAGGAATTATGATTAGGAAAGAATTTTCGGTCATCCAAACATTCCCTGTAGATTTTTCTACCATCTATTTCCTTGACTGAAGACATATATTTCTAAAGACAGGCTTCCAGCAACATTCAGAGTCTGAGAAAAATATTAAAAAATCGAACAGCCTTTTTGAAGAGGAGTATAGGTTCCACACAAAATGTCTTGAAAACAGATGTGGGATGATGAATATGGGGTCATTTATAGAGGGCTCTAAGTGACGTTTAAAATTCTAATTATGATCCAACTTTTTAAATAAGTAATATTTGATCTGATGGTTTAGATGAATTGCTAATAAGGATTTTGTAGTTTCATATATTTTTAGGTTTTTGGGAAAAATCAAATTTATGGAAGGTGAATCCGATAAATGTTTCTTAAAAATTAGATAGAAATACCAACAAGTAATAAAAATCAATTACAAAACATTATGTAAGGAAACATACCTTCTAAACAACTTAGTAATAATTTTAGTATAGACAATATTTTTCTTGAACAGCTTAGATTCTGGAAACGTTTAACTGGAAAACAATTTTGTGATTACAGAACTGTAGTTTTAGAAATTTTTGAGAGGAAAAAAATTGTATTACCAAAAAAAAGTGAATAAAGAAAAAAATATAATTGGTTATGAAAAAAATTTTGTTACATAAATATTTTGGGAAAAAAGAAAATTTATTCCCCTTATAAAAATGAGTTTCTTAATGTAAGGAAATATGTTTAAAAAAAGGTTAATATGTAATTTTACATTATGGTTATAATTCCTAAATTTTGTTCAATGTTTTCGAAAACTATTGGAGAGTTAAGATTTTGTAAAAATATCAATAAGTTGATCTGGTGTTCTGATAAATTGTAGAATAATACCTTCTTTAAGTGTGTGATCCCTAAAAATGATGCCTAATATCTATGTGTTTTGAACGAGAGTGATGTATGTGGTTTTTAGATAGGGAAATGAATATTTTGTTATCACACAATATTCTTGTTTTGATAAAACTGATGCCAGAGTCTGTGAGTGTGTGTTTCATTCACAAAACATGACCACAAAAACATCCATCTGCTACATATTCAACATCAATAGTGTAAAGTGATATTGATTTTGTTTATTGCATGACCATGAAACTTTTAAATATCCTATGAAATGAAATGTTCTATATGTAGTTTTTCTATCCATTCCACATCCACCAAAATCCTCTTCCAATTTTTTTTTTAATAAATCATTTCTAGATGTATAGAAAATTAATAAATACATGGTTCCCATTAAATATAGAAAAACTATTTTGACTTATTTTTAATGATATTCCTTTAGATTGGATTGATATATTTCACATAAGAATATTAAAAACATTATGTCTGGATGACTAGATGTCAATTATAGTTAACGTCCTATCATTCGTCTAAAAGTTGATTGATCAACAATTTTCCTAGCTTAATCAAGATCAAGATAATTTGAGGCCCCAATTTGAGTGATTATACTTTATGATTTTTCATATCTATACTTTTAAAAAGATCATTAATATACTAATGTTTAGATATATAATTACATTATGGTTGTTTGAGATATTTTATAACCATGTAAAAATATTAATTCACCCATCATACTCATATCAAACTTGGATTTCATCAAATTTACTAATGAATCACTTAAATATTACTGAGTTGGACCAAATATAATGTCATCAACATATATTTAAACAATAAAAATATTTTTCTTATATTTCTGTATTAAAAGAGTCGTAACAGTAGTTCCCATAAAATAATTTTTTTGTAATAAAAATTATGTTAGTCTATCATACTAGGAACTAGGGGAATTTTTCATCCTATTGGTGACACAAAAGTGTGGGGAGGAGGAGAAGATAAAGACCCGATAGCTACCTCGTGAAGCCCATTCGTGGAGCACCGGTCGCACCACGCCGCCGCAAAGCAAGGAGGCCATAATGATCCGTGACTGCCCTTGACGTTTGTGACCGACCGCGAATCAAGGAGGTGGTAACACTCCGTGACCGCCCTTGACGTTCCTAACCCACCGTGAATCAAGGAGGCGGTGACGCTTCGTGACCGCCCTTGACTTTCGTGACCCGCTGCTAAGCAAGGAGGCGGTAAATCTCCGAGACCTCCCTTGACATTCGCGACCCGCTGTGAAGCAAGGAGGCGGTAATGCTCCACAACCTCCCTTGACATTCGCGACCCACCATGAAGTAAGGAAGCGGTAACTCTCCACGACCTCCCTTGACATTCGAGAGCCTGCCACGGAGCAAGCTTTGTCTTTGAGCCGAGCGAGCGCTGCTTCATGATGCCTCTGCCCAATAAATACCTGCCTCCAACCCTAGTCCAAGTGGTGGACAATCCGACCATTCGTCTTCACAGCTCCCGAATCGTGAAGCACACTTTTGCTCTATGAACCATGAGAGGTGTGATGTACTTATACTCTACGAAGTGACCCACCTTTGCCTCGTATTGATCTCCTCTTTTGAGTGGGATTCCTTTTGCAGAGCAGATGGGTCTCGCCAAAGGAAGGGGATCCCCAAGGGGACCCGGGTTGTCACGGAACGCTTATGCTTCACGAAACAACTTTCATGTACACATGATCCACATGATAGGGAAGGGTAGATGTACTTCACAAAGAACATTGCTTCATGAGAACTTGCTTCGAAAGGAACCTTTTCTCCACAAGGATGTGCTCCGTGAATGCCCTTCCACTTCACGAAGCACCTCCAATATGCACCTCTACCCTATTATTAGGCTGAGGTACCCTACTTTGGGAAGTACTCCCATTCGTAAGTACCCTCTACCACATAGAGCAGCAGAGCTTCATAAGGACCCTACATATGAACCCCTCTACGTTGTAATTCCTTTTCTCGTGTGACCATCCAGGTTTTCACGATGTGATTTCAATGTCACTTGGAAGATACTGTCCATTGCGTTTCTTCGCCTCATGCTTCTTCGCATAGGCACGCTAACGGCTATTGCTTCTGTGCATAGCCACTCTAACATGGACCCCCCAATGGTTCGCTCTATAACACCCCCTATCCATGGAGTTTCATATCCCTTCTCTTCACCAAGGATCGCAGGGTACCAGTTATGTATGTCCTAGGGGTGAGAAGCAAACCCACCTTGTCCGAGCTGAGAATGTTAAACTGCCAAGCACCATCATCCTCAGAACATGATGTTAAATTGTGACCTCGCCCTATGCCTCGCATGCGGGGTGCCCCAACCTTGGACATTCTCCTCACCCACTGGTCTACAAGAGGATGAGATCTCCCCTCACAGGGGATGATATCCTCCTTATCAGAGTGGCGTTTGTCTATGGGGAAAGGGAAACTATCTTAGTGTGGGCCCGTATATTTTCATTCCAGAGGCAATATCCCACCTCCTCCTTTCTTTTTCGGTCCCAAGGACTAGGGGGTACGGGAAATAGACATCGAATCCCTCCTTTATTCAGTACCAAGTCCCTCTCACATTGGGATTTGTCGCCACTCGGGCCCCTCTCCATTAGTAATTCCTAACCTCTTTGGGCTTCTAACCACTCATACGCCCATGTCTCCTCTTTGGGCTGCAATCATCTGTAGGCTCCACTCCACATCCCATGGACACACCTTTCGCGACATTATCTTCAGGTCTCTTCTATCTCATGTTTCTCACACTGAACATGAATCACGTGGGATTAGAGTGAGCACCGACCATAACATCTTATATGGGCCAACTCAAAGTGTAATCCCCAAATGCCAACCACATGAACTACGTGGACATAGATCCTTGCTATGGAAAGGTATGTAGGAAGCCACCACGAGGTTCAATCCCACCAACCATTAGAACTGAGGTCCACTATCACATCGGTTCACTAACCCCATACAACCTGAACTACATGGACATTGATAATTGCTAAAGCAAGGTACATAGGAAGCCTACACAAGGTTTATTCCCACCATACATTGGTCATCTCGACCCCCTTCATGTCTGTTCACCAACACCTTGGGCATCCTAGAGTGTAACCCAAATTTCACATGAACTACATGGACTTTGATCCTTGCTATGGGTAGGTATGTACAATAATTACATGAGGTTCAGGACCACCTCTTTTACATGAACTACGTGGAATTTGATCCTTTCTAAGGGAAGTTATATAGTAAGCCTCCACGAGGTTCAAGCCCACCAACCATTGGACCTCAGGTTCACCTTCACGTCGGTTCACCATCCCCATACCACATGAAATACATGGACTTGGATCCTTGATAAGGAAAGGTATATAGGAATCCTCCATGAAATTCAAGCCCACCAACCATTGGACCTCAAGTCCACCTTTGCGTCGGTTCACTGACCCCATACCACATGAACTATGTGGATTTTGATCCTTTCTAAGTAAAGTTACATAGGAAGACTCAAAAAGGTTCATTCCCAACAACAATTGGACCCCAGGTCCACCTTCATGTCGATTCCCAACCACCTAAACTACGTGGACTTAAATCCTTATTAAGGCAAGCTATGTAGGAAGCCTCCACCAGGTTCCATCCCAACAACCATTGGACCCCAGGTCCACCTTCACGCTGGTTCCCAACAACCTGAACTATGTGGACTTTGATCCTTGCTAAGGCAAGGCACGTAGGAATCCTCCACGAGGTTCAAACCCACCAACCATTGGTTGTCCTGACCCTCTTCACATTGGTTCATCAACACCTTGGGAATCCTAGAGTGTAACCCCCATGCCACTTGAACTGCATGAAATTTGATCCTTGGCAAGGCAAGGTATGTAGGAAGCCTCCCTAAGGTTAAATCCCACCATCCACCTAGATCCCACATCCTTATTCACGTCAGTTCACTGACCCCATGCCACCTGAACTACGAGGTATTTTATCATTTACAAGGCAAGGTACGTAGTAAGACTCTCTGAGGTTCAAGCCCAACAACCGATCATTTCGACCATCTTCATGTCGGTTCACCAACTCCTTGGGAAGCATAGAGTGTAAGCCCCAAACAACAGCTGAACTATGTGGACTTTGATCCTTACTAAGGCAAGGAACGTATGAAGCCTCCATGGGGTTCAAGCCCAAAAACTATTGGACCCCGGGTCCACCTTCACGTCGGTTCCCAACCACCTAAACTACATGGAATTTTATCCTTGCTAATTCAAGGTACATAGGAATCCTCCACAAGGTTCAAGATCACCACCGATTGGACATCTCAACCCCCTTCACGTTGGTTCACCTACACCTGGGGTAGCCTATAGTGTAACCTCCATGCAAATTGAACTACATATACTTTAATAATATCCAAGGCAAGGTACATAGGAAGCCTCCCTAAGGTTCAAGCCCACCATCCACATAGACCCCATGTCCTTATTCATGTCGGTTCACCGAACCCAAGACACCTAAACTATGGGGTCATTTATCCTTGAAAAGGTGAGGTATGTAGGAATCCCCCATGAGGTGAAATCCCAATAACCAATGGTCTTGGATACTTCACGTCTGTCCACCCTCATCCTGTATGATTTAAACTATTTTCCACTTTTGATTCCTGATTCATTGGCATGTCGTTGTCACTCCATTCAGTGGAAAAGCCGTTGTGATCATATTTAGTGGTAAGACATTGAGACCACATCTAGTGGGATGGTGAAAAACCCCAATTGGCGGTAATCCATAGTCATATGAACTATGTGGTCTTTGATTCCCTACCATGGGGATACATAGGAATTATCTCTGAGGCTCAAACCCAAAACCATCGTCATCCTCATGGTGGTTCCATCCCATTCGCCATCCACATCATTCATATGATCCATCATCCATACTGATTCTTACATAGGCCAGCACATCCTGGTGGGATCATACCACCCCATACCCTATTCCCCTCAACGGTAATTGGGAATCCACCCACTTGTTGGCCCAAATATCAGTGTTACCTCCAGGGGTTTCACCCATCTGATCCACTCTAGACAGTGTTATAATCAGCCCGATCCATCTCAACTGGATGTTAAGCTTGTTTCACACCCTGTGTTAAACATGGGATGCTGAGGAAAACCACAGATACATTCCCATTACATATAATTCCCCGCGTCTGATGTTTGATGCCTCGGGCTTCTGTGCCCCCAAGAAGCCCTATAATAAGGGACAGATGATAGAAACCCCAATCCCCCATCATCCAGACACGCTAGTGATGACCAATGTGACTAATCCTTTGACCGAAGGTTTTTTCCCTGACTGGACCCCTTTGAATGTCTTGACAGAAGCAATGTAATTAACTGGTGTCCATGAAGATATGGCACAATGATGAGTTTCACGAACAATGTCTTTAGTCTATGAGGGAGACGAGGACTAGGTGATGAGTTCTGGGGATTAATCTATGGAAATAACTGATATTACATCATCCCATTTCGATCAAGGAGCAGACGTCCCTAAATAAGGATAAGAAGTTGCCCGCGTTTGGAAAGCGGGAATACGGGGAAACAAAACTGCGCCCCTCATCCCCAAACAGACCGATGTGCGTGCCCCGGCGAAAGAGTCCGAAAAAGAAATGGTGAACCCGGCGTGAAGTTATTCTCCTCAATATAATGATTATTAGTGCTCTGGGAAACAGTTCATTGATGTGTCAACAGATCTAGTTATCCGGCACCAGGTCCCACCAAGCAAATAGCGGGCCTAGCGTGAAACTCACCAAAAGTTGGGGCAGTAGAATGTTCGACATCCCGTTCTGCAATGTTGTCAACATGGATCCCTCTTATTGTCCATGGAATATGGGATGGAACTGGGGAATTGGTTGTCAATTCCTTTTCCATTCAGCACTAATGAGTTAATATCCCTGCTTTTCAAGAATCAGGATGCTGCACTAGGGATGCAATCACCGCCTGCCCATAAAAGCAGGGGCAGGGGAAATGCCAATACGTCTGTTCTATGTGGCTTCACCTCTTCCACATCGGCCTCTACATCTATTACCATGGGGCACCCACACAACCCCTCCCCGACTATGTTCATTCAACAGAGGGTAATCAGCGACCCCGTGCGTCGTTACGAAGAGGATGGCATAATCCCGACCCGGGATATGGCCTAGATGGATCTGGAGGTTTCTACACCTTGTCGCCAACACCGCCCCTGAGGGCCGCACAAGGTGCCATTACTCCCCACCCCCACATAAAAATGGTTCAGTAGCCTCTCCCTGGATTGCTTTGATGACTCCCTGACTTATGCTGATGAGGTAGGTGATGTCCGACCCAGCCCGGTCAGTGTCCCATTTTAGGGGCTCCCAGCTAGGGCTCCCACCTGGCCGCATTAGTACCACCTCATGATCTTGCCGAAAGAGAAGTAGGTAAGATACTTATATGCACCACCGGCACTGATTCATCTGAACCAATGCTAGTATGGGGAGCAAGATGAGGACGTCTGCCGAGGGGCGTGAACATTGGCCGATGTTGTGGCCCGAGCCACTATAACGCCCCGACCCCAGTTACCCAGAGTCAGTGCATTATTACATAACATTGTCATGATCACAAATTATTAAGTCTTGAATTTCTGATTAGATCAATAGCCTTTGAAACACTAGATATATTCATAAGTCTTACATTACTACATAAAGTGGAAAACTACAACAACATAGTCTCCATAGTCCACACTCATATCCACTCAGACTATCCCTGCAGGTCTGTCATAAAAATCATCTTCACATCCTGGGAAAAATAGAACATAGAAAGGGGTGAGCTCAGATTCTCATTATGAATAAAAATATAGTGGAAACTTTCATAAATAAGCATATACATTTAAGGAAAGGTATAACTAAAACAAAAGCCTTTTAAACGTTAACTTCAGCGTAATATGGAGAAAATGAAATGAAATAATTCTATTTAAATATTCACATGGATATTATACTAGTTGAATAATAACATGCAATATCAATAACCACATTCATAATGAAGGAATTCATAATGCCAGACTATCATAACTACATAATCAAGGCCTTGTTCCAAGACTATGAATATGATTTGGTCAAGGCCTTGTTCCAAGACCCTAGATTGTCTCACGATACCTACCGATGCATCTAGGAGTTATAGTGGGCTCCACCCGTCACTTACTAAGTCCAATGCATTCCTCATATGAACAAGTTTACACACAACATAAATATTCATATTAGAACTAGAATAAGAAATGTCAATACATTATCTATAAACCATGAATGGTATAAAAATAAAACATCCACAGTCAAACATATCACAAAACCTTCAACACAATATGTATGTTTTGTATCATAATAAATCAACTTCAAATATTCTTAAAATCCATCAAAGGATGTTGACATAGATGAAATCAATACTATTTGAGAGAAATATCATTTTTTTAAATTATTTAAAAGTCACATAATTATAAAAGGAAAAATTTACATTGAATTTTTTTTTATAATCTTGTAAGGGAAGCTTCGATGATTTTATAATGGTGGAAAATAGCCTCACCCTCCATATATGTTAAAAAATACATTTTTAACATATTTCTATCGAAAAGGTTAAAAACACCTTGTTTGGAAAATGACAGAATGATTCCATTATAAACATCTTATAAAAGTCAAATAAGAGTATAAAGGACTATAACACAAAGTCTATTAAATAGTAAGAATTTTTTGAAATACATTTTTAAGAAACATGGATGTGAATGATAAAGTGGTCCTAGTAGATACATACATAAAGACAACCTCAGATAATAAAGAGATTGTGAAATTAACACTTACCTTGTACATTTCCTTGGTCAGTGGTTGGTTAAACTCTTGTATAGTGGAGAAATAATTATTATTAAATTATAGAATAATCATATACATTAATATGATATCATATATGATCTTTTAACAATTCATTATTAATAATATCTTAGTATTATTTTTGTTTCGGGTGTTAATAGATTCATTTTCCTTTATATTATTTGTTTTTTGAGTCATATTTGTTATGTATGGGATGTATATTATTCATACCTGGAATTATATCAAGTATTTACATATAAAATTTAATCCTTAAATGAAAAATAGTCTTGAATGGATACGATGGGGAATGAATCTCATCACGTTCGTGGAGATGGTAATCCGTACGTACGCACGAGCGACAATAACATTATTTTGATATTAAAATAATATATAATTGGATGGTATATCATATATACAGATTCATTATCATGCTATATTTATTATGTACATCAATTACACATCATTATTATACCCATCCAAATAATAATATATTTAATAGCAATTACACCACGACATGGAGATGGTAAGCCGTACGTATGCACGTATGGTGACATGTTATTCAAAGGATGGATAGAAAAATGAATTTGGTTGTAACATATTTATAATAACATCATAGAATATAGAAGATACTGTAATTATTATTTTAGAATGGAAACAACAAAGAAAAAGGAAGTGCATGAAGAAAGAAACTTGGAAATGGTGATGAAATATTTACCTCTTCTTCGGGTTCTTCCTTGTGATTTGATCAAAAGGGTTCCATAGGATGGTTTTTTGACTATACGAGAGCCTCTAAGATGAAGTTATGACAGTTTAGAGGTTATTTTGGCAGGTTTTGGCAAATCCAAATGGCTTCAAATGTGTGAATGTGAGAGAAGGGGGAGTGCCCTTTTATAGGAGGGGTGAGGGGCACCTTAGGAAAAGCTAGAAATATTATTTTATAAAAAAATAATATTCAATTTATAATGGCTCCAATATGTGTTATTTAATTTCTAAGGTGGGTATGGGTCTCAAACCACTCAACCAATAGGTTTTAGACAGGTTTGGGTCACTATATTAACCTTAACATTTATATTTAACTCTTAGTTAAATAGTTTGACATTTACCAAGTCTCTTTGTATATTTGTATAATATGGTTAATAAACAAACAATATACCTACAAAAGTACCCCAAGTGTTTCCTTAATGATAAAACTATCATTATATAAGTCTTTTGGCCGAACCTTAGATTTTTAGGAATGTTATATAAATTAATAATATAATATTTGGTTTAAATATTCCATTATGTGAATTTTGACACTATTTAATAAATGATTTTTTTAAAGTTCTAACAACTTTATTAATTAGAACTAAATTAATTTCATTAATCCTAACATGTCATATTATTCTATAAAATTCGTGTATGGAATCAAAACTTTCAAATTATATTTATTTTAACATTTATAAAACCATTTATTTGATTCATTCATTAATAAGGAAAATATTGCATCATTATTGTATCATAAATAAATTTAATTGTTCAATGTATAAATAGAATAAATAAAATACAATTATGTATAAAATATTTTTTGATTTATAATGAATATTTATAATCTAATTCATCTTATCTATAACCCTATATTAAAAATGTTTTAATTATTAAACATTGATTTTATCTCTTTTAACTCTACGATGAATTGAATAATAATAAATGTCTTAATCTAATCCAAGTGGACCAAAGAGGATCATATTTTATTTCTAAGTTTGTGTTTTTGGTCGAATTATACTTAGAAAATAGAATTAGGACATGTGTTAGGATAATTATAATATCATTTTTACCCTTAATTTCCCTTTTTACTTTTAACCGTGGTAAATAAAAGTAAAAAGTTTCTATTCACCAAAAATTATTTTTATCTTATTGAAAAACATTTGATTCCTTGATATTAACTGTGTCTCTTAGATTTTCTAAATTACACTCATAGAAGCAGTAAAATTATGTTTTTTTGTGAATTTTCAAATTCTCCTAGGAGATTGATAAAAGACGGTGAACAGTTCAATATAATTTTTATATATCTTAAATTATTATAAACTGAATCCAATGAATTAAATTAAAATAATATAGGTATTATGTATCTGTATTTACCTAAAATAAATTTAAATAAAATAAATAGTTATTTAAATAAAAAATTCTATTTTAAACTATTACTCAGTGTTTTTCACTATTCATCAAAAATTGAATGTTTTCAAAAAAATATCAAAAATTCACCCTAAGATAATTTTGATATTCTGAATCCAAAAATGAAGTCCCTTTTGAAAGAAAAAATTCATAAAATTTCAAAAAGTTGGTATTACTATTCATAGCGGCTGGTTTGATTGGTTGTGGTGTGTTAGAACTCAAAGTTGCGTACAACACACGCTACTGTATTATTCAAATAGAAGCATACCATGGAAGATTGGGGTGTTACATTCTCCCCTTCTACAAATAATTTCATCCTCAAAATTTGTAGAATATTACTTCATAAAAAGACTCGAGTGGTTCTTCATCATAAGTTTCTCAGTTTTCCATATTTCCTCTTCTATCTTATGGTTTCTCCATTGAACTTTTACCAGATGAGTCGTCCGGTTTCACAACACTTGTTCACTGGTATAAAGAATACTGATGGGATTTTCACAATAAGACAGATCGGGTTCCCGCTCTAATTCCTCATAGGTGAGGACATGTGTTGGGTCAGGAATGTATTTTCTCAAAAGTGATATGTGGAACACATCATTATCTTTGGAGAGATTTGGCGGCAATTCCGAACGATAAGCTACAGCCCCAATTTGTTCTAGAATTTCAAATGGTCCGATATACCTGGGACTCAATTTTCCTTCCTTAACGAAATCTATATCACCGTTACATGGGGATAACATCAAGAAAACATGATCTCCTACCTGAAATTCCAAATCCTTCCTTCGGTTATCGGCATATCTCTTCTGTCTACTTTGAGCTGCTTTGATGTGGTTTTGGATTACATTCACCTTTTCCATTGTTTCCTACAACAATTCTGGGCCTACGAGTTTTCTTTCACCAACATCATCCCAACAGGATGGTGTGTTACATCTCTTTCTGTATAACACCTCATATGGTGCCATTCAAATACTTGAATGGAAGCTATTATTATAGGAAAAATCTACTAGAGGTAAATATGGATCCCGCATTCCCTGAAAGTCATGTGATCCAGATCTCAACATGTCTTCTAAGGTTTGAATAGTATGTTCTGATTTCCCATCAGTTTAGGAGTGGTAGGCTGTGCTCAAACTAAGCTCAGTATCCAGTGCTTTCAAAACACTATTCTAGAATCTTGATGTAAAACGTGGATTCAGATTAGAAAAAATCTATAGAGGTACTCCATGAAGTCTCACAACTTCACTAATATATAGTATTTCAAGACATTCAAGTGGTAAATCCTCCCCTATAGCAAGAAAATGTGCTAAATTGGTAAGACGATCAACAATGAACCATATTTCATTGTTCCTTCAAGGATTCTTTGGTATTCCCATGAAAAAGACCATTGTAATATTATCCAAATTCCACTCTAGTATGGGAAGAGGTTGCATGACTCCTCTGGGCTGTTGCCT
The DNA here is from genome assembly GCA_963277665.1 of Viscum album. NCBI lineage: Eukaryota > Viridiplantae > Streptophyta > Magnoliopsida > Santalales > Viscaceae > Viscum > Viscum album. Next base: position 86,274,217 of record OY728155.1, on the reverse strand, counting down.
TATAGATTTCACTTTTTGACAAACCATACATCTTGACACAAAATAAGTAATCCTCCTCTTCATGTTGTCCCACCAAAAATGATCCTTCAAATCTCTATACATCTTGGTTCTCTCTGGGTGTATATAGAAATTGGAACTATGAGCATCGTCTAATAATTCTATTTTTAGATTAGGTATATCGGGAACACAAAGTCTCTTCCCAAATTTCAAAATTCTATCTTCATGCACAAAGTCACTCAATCTCCCATCATTCACAGCTTTAATCTTCTTTTGAAACTCTTCATCATAGGTCTGAGAACTCTTTATTCTTTCTAGTAAAGATGGTTTGGAAACCATTTGAAAAATTATTGATGTTTCCCCATCCATGGTTATTCCCATATCCATCTTTACTAGATCCATGAAAATAGGATCCATTTCAACTCTCACCTTTTTCAAAACTCCAGGATCCTTTCTGCTCAAAGCATCTGCCACCTTATTTTCCTTCCTTGGGTGGTAGTTTATTGTGAAATCATAATCCTTTTGTAGTTCAAGCCATCTCCTTTTCCTCATGTTGAGTTCTTTCGATGAAAAAATATACTTAAAACTCTTTTGATTGGTATATATCTCACATTTTTTATCATAGAGATAATGCCTCCATATCTTCAAAGAAAATATTACAGCAGCAAATTCAAGATCATGAGTATGATATTTTTTCTCCTTAGTTTTTAGTTGTCTTGATGCATAGGAAATAACCCTATCATTCTGAATAAGAACGGAAACTATTCCTTTATTCGATGCATCACTATAAATAATGAACCCATCAGTCCCCGGTGGAAGAGTCAATATAGGAGCATTGACTAATCTTCAATTCAGTTCTTCAAAAAAATATTCACACTATTTTTTCGAAACAATTTTAACCCTTTTCCATGGGAGATTTGTTAATGGGTTATCCAATCGGACAGAATTCTGGATGAAACATCGATAATAACCTACTAAACCAATACAACTACATACCTCATTTATACTCGTTGGTGCTGGCCATTCATAGATTTCTCTTGTATTAGAAGGATCAACAAAGATTATATCCTTGGAGACAATATGGACAAGAAAAGAAATCTCCTGAAGCCGGAATTCACACATGCTAAACATCCCATATAATTCATGTCTTCTCAGAGTCTTCAGGATAATGCGTAAGTGATTTTAATGATCTATTTAGATTTTGGAGTATACCAAGATGTCATAAATAAATACCACTACAAAATCATCAAGATACTCCTTGAAAAATCTGTTCATTAAATCCATGAAAACATAGGGTTCATTAGTCTGCCCAAAAGGCATTACTGTAAACTGGTAATGCCCGTACCTGGTTCAAAATGCTGTTTTCAGAATGTCTTCTTTCTTCACACAAAACTGATGATATCCAGATCTAAGGTAAATCTTTGAAAAATATTGAGCTCCATGAAGTTGGTCTAATAAATAATCAATGTGAGGTAGGTGATACTTGTTATTTATTTTTATAGCATTGATCACCCTGTTGTCAATGCACAACCTCATAGATCCATCTTTCTTCTTAAAAAAAGGAACGTGGGCTCCCCATGGAGAAACACTAGGGCAAATAAATCCCTTATATCTCAAATCCTCTAGTTGTTTATTTAGTTCCAATAATTCCACAGTGGTCATTCTATAAGGGGTCTTCGATATGTGCCTTGAACTAGGAATTTAGTGAATGGAAAATTCAATTTATCATTCTGAAGGATGTCCATGTAAATCTTCCATAAACACATCAACATATTCTTTCACAATAGGTAGAACCTCTATTTGAACATTACTTTTCTCACCCACAGTAATTTCATTCTCTTCCTCCCCAATAATTGAATTTAGTTGAGCTACTGGGGGTGGATCTAGATAAGAATTATGTGGTGAAGATTCTGATTTAATGATAATGTTTTCTTTATCATCGTCATCAAAAATAGTAACCTCCTTCTTCTTAAAATAAATTTTGGCATCATGGTCCAAAATCCAATCCATACACAGGATTATATCAAATTCAATCATGGGTAGGATGATGAGATCAGTAGATAAAGAACATTTATATTCCCTAATGGGATCTGATTCATATAACTTTGTAGCAATGATACTTCCCTTATGAGTTATGACTGACAACTCCCTTGTACAATCAAATTGGAGATATCTAATTTTCTTAGAAAACTCAAAAGATATGAAACAATGCGATGATCCAGAATCAAATAAACCATGGGCTAAACTTGAATAAAAAAATAAATTACCTGCCACAAAGTCTTTTGGAGCTTCAACATCATCAGTAGTGATAGAATAAGCTTAGCCTTGATCTCTTGGGATTTTCTGAGGAAAGTTTCCCTGACGCTTAAGAAATTCTGTTTCATAATGTCCCATCTCCCTGCAATTGTAGGATTGAATATCGGTAGCTTCCTTCTTCCACTAGAAATCATGAGCTTTGTGGCCTTTTTCACCACACTTATAACAGAATCACATTCCCTTCAAGCACGTACCAGGGTGTTTCTTCCCACATTTACTGTAGGATGGATATTCAACTTTTCCCTTCTTCCCCTTATTTCCATTTCTTGAGTGATCAGAAGATCTCTTCTTCTATTTCTTTTCATTAAAGTCGTAATACATAGAAAATTCTTTTTCTATCTTGATAGAACATGAGACAATATCATCATACGACGAGAAGGATTGTGAGACTAATGCTTGATAGAGAAACAGTTTTAACCCATCAAAGAAATGGTCAATCTTACTTCTTGGGTTATGTAAATAATATACAACATGCCTTTCTAACCTTGTAATGTTAGACTCCTACTTTGCAACACTCTCGTCCTCCTTTTACCTCAGACTCAGAAATTGTCTTTCCATATCCACTCAATGGTAATGAAGAAAGTATTTTTCTAAGAAAATATATTTAAACTCCCTCCATTACATATTTGATACTTTATAATATTCCGTCATGTTTTGAATCAATGACCACCATTGATCAACATCTCCAGTGAGGCGGTAAACTGCCGTGACAACTTTTTCCTTTTTACTACTCCCCAAGGAGTGGAATATTTTCTCTAAAGAATTTATCCATGGCTCAGCTATCAATTGATTTGTATTCCCATTGAACGTTGGTGGTTGTTTCCTCATGAATTGGTCAAACATTGATCCTCCACGTTGTTGATCAGGGTGCTCCATACGGGTAAGGTTATTATTCATAACCTGAGTGAGTTGTCTCAGTATAGTGAAATGATGATCAGCACCAGTTGTATCACCAACTACACTATAATCATCTTGAGAAGGAGGGAAATCCCTACATGGAGTGTGTGCATTGATACAGTTTCCATTCCATCTACTAGGCTCCATTTCTAAATATTGGAATAAACTAGATCAGTTTATGAATCGAAATACAAAATTCTAAACTTGTAAAACACTTAACATAAATTGACCAGTCTATGTATATAATCCATAATCATAAAAAAGGTTTTATTTTAGGAAATATATACTCATAAACCCTTCCTAATGGTTTGTAATGAAAATGCGAATTATCCTATGCATATCCATTGGGAGCGTCGTAACCAAGAGTGCAGCAAGGCCCATTGTTGGGCACCAGTTCCCGTTCGAGTCTATCTCATAGTGGTGTTTTCGAGTTTTTCCCCTAGGTACATCTGTTCCAAAGCCGCCACTACCTTCTCATATCCAGATAGGGTTTTATTTCTCATAAAACACACGAAATCTCTACAATACAAAATTTTTAGGAATATCTTCTATACTAATCTTAAAATTATATCTTAGGATTATGTGCTCTAATCAGAGTTTATCTAAAGCTAGATTCCATTGTTTTTACTAATGTTACTCTAATACCAACTATAATGCCCCAACCCCAGTTACCCAGAGCCGATGCATTATTACATAACATTGGCATGGCCACAAATCATCACGTCTTGAATGAACGATTAGTTTAGTAGCCATGGAAACACTAGATACATTCATAATTCATACATTACATCATAAAGTGAAAAACTAAAACAACATAGTCTCTATAGTTCACACTCATATCCCCACATACTGTCCCTATAGGTTATTCATAAAATACATATTCACATCCAGGGAAAAGTAAAACATAGAAAGGGGTGAGCTCAAATGCTCAGTAAGGATTACAATATAGCATAAACTTTCATAAATAAGCATAAATATTTAAGGCAATGTATAACTAAAAAAATCCTTTTAAACTTGAACATCAAAATAATATGGAAAAAAATCAAATGAAATAATTCCATTTACTTATTCACATGGATATTCTACTAGTCTAATAATCACATGTAATATCAATAACAACTTTCATAATGAAGGAATGAATAATTCCATACTATCATAACCACATAGTCAAGGAATTGTTCCAAGACTACAAAATAAGATTTTATCGAGGCCTTATGCCAAGACACTAGTTTGTCTCATGAGACATACCGATGCATCTAGGATCTATTGCGAGCACCACCCATCACTTACTAAGTCCAATGAATTCCTCATATGAATACGTTTAAACATAACATAATCATTTGTATTATAACTAGCATACGAAATGTGAATAAATTCTCCATAAACCGTGAAGGGTATTAAAATAACACATCCACATTAAAACATATCAAACAACCTTAAATACAATATGTATGTTTTGTATCATTATAAATAAACTTCAAATAATCTTAAAATTCATCAACGTATTTTGACATAGATGAAATCAAAACTTTTTGAGAGAAATATCTTTTTTTGAAATCATTTTAAAGTCACATAATTATAAAAGAAAACATTTAATTTGAAAATATTCTTATAATCTTGTAAGGGAAGGTTTGACGCATTTATAATGGTGGAAAATAGCCGCACCCACTGTATAAGTTAAAAAAAGACATTCTTACCTTAATTCTGTCGAAAAGGTTAAACATGACCTTGTTTGGAAAACGACGGAATGATTCCATTATAAACATCTTATAAAAGTCAAACAAGGGTATAAATGACTTTAACTAAAATTCTATAATATATTAAGAATGTTTTTAAATACATTTTTAGGAAACATAGATGTGGATGATAAAGAGGTCCCATTAGATACTTGTGTAAAAAAACCTCAGATAATAAAGATATTGTGAAATTAACCCTTACCTTGTACTTTTCCTTCCTTGAGGGTAGGTTAACGTCCTTTATAATGGTTATATAATTGTTATTAAATTAAACAAGAATCATATACATTAATATTATATCATATATGATGTTTTATCATTTCTTCGTTAATAATATCATAGTATTATCTTTGTTTTAGGTGTTAATGGGTTCATTTTCCATTATATTCTTTGTCTTGTGAGTCATATTTGTAATGGATGGGATGTATATTATTCATAACCAAGATGATATCAAGTATTTATATATTACATTTAACCGTCAAATGAAAATTAGTCTTGAATGGATACGATGGGGAATGAATCTCATTGTGTTCGTGGAGACGGTAATCCGTACATACGCACAAACAAAAATATCATTATTTTTATATTAAAATAATATATAATTGGATAGTATATAATATATACAGAATCATTATCATATTATATTTATTACTTACATCAATTAAACATAATTATTATACCCATACAAATAATAATGTATTGAATAACAATTACACCACGACGTGTAGACGATAAGCCGTACGTACGCACGTATGGTGACATGTTATTCAAAGGATGGATAGAATAATGAATTTGGTTGTACCATATTTATAATAACATCACATTATATATAAGATACTGTATTTAGTATTTTATAATGGAAACAACAAAGAAAAAGGAAGTTGAAGAAGAAAGAAACTTGAAATAGGTGATGAAATATTTACCTCTTCTTCAGGTTCTTTCTTTTGATTTGATCAAAAGGGATCCTTAGGTTGTATTTCTGACTAAAGGAGGGCCTCTATATTTAAGGTAGTATAGTTTAGAGGGTATTATTATAGGGTTTTCCGGAGTCAAATGTCTTTGAAGGAGTGAATTAGTTAGAATGTGGAGTGCCCTTTTATAAGAGGGGTTAGGGGCACATTAGGAAAAGCTAGAAATATTATTTTATAATAAAATAAATTCGGTTTATAATGGATAAAAAATGGATTATTTAATGGATAAGGTTTGGATGGTTCGAAAACCAATCAACCAATATGTTTTAGATAGGTTGGGTCACTATATTATCCTTAACCTTTATATTTAACTCTTAGTTAAATTGTTTGACATTTATCATATCTCATTGTATTTTTATATTATATGGTTAATAAAAATACAATATACCTACAAGAGAACCCCAAGTGGTTAATTAATGTTGCACCTATCATTATATAATTCTTTTTTCCAAACCATATATGTTTAGGAATATTATATAAATTAATAATGTAATATTTATTTTAAAAACTATTTTATGTCAATTTTGAGACTATTTAATAATAGATTTTTTTTTAATTTCCTAACAACTATATTAATTCCAAATAAATTCATTTACGCAATCTTAACAAGTCATACTAACCTATAAAATTATTTTATGGAATCTGAATGTTCAAATAATATTTATTTTAAAATCTATAAAACCATTTATTTGATTCTTTCATTAATAAGGAAAATACTTCAACATCATTTTGTCAGAAATGAATTTAATTATTCAATTTCTAAAAATTATAAATAAAATACCATTATGTAGGAAATAGTTTTATCTTTCTAATGAATATTTATAATTGAAGTTATCTTATGTATGAATCTATATTAAAAATGTTTTTTTATTAAACAATGATTTTATCTCTTTTAACTCTACTTTGAATTAAATAATAATAAATGTCCTAATCTAATCCAAGTGGACCAAAATGGTTCATATTTTATTCCTAAGGTTTTATTGGTCGAGTTATACATAGCCAGTATAATTAGGACATGTTTTAGGGTAATAATAATATCATTCTTACCCTTAATTACCCTATTTACTTTTAACCGGGGAAAATAAAAGTAAAAATTTACTATTCATCAAAAATTATTTTTATCTTATTGAACCAAATTTTACTCCTTGATATTAACAGTGTCTCTTGGATTTTTGATATTCCACTCACAGAAGAAGTAAAATTAACTTTTATGTGAATTTGCAAATTCTCCTAGGAGATGGGTAAAAGACGGTGAAAAGTTCAGTAAAATATTTAAATATCTAAAATTATTATAAACTGACTAGAATGAATTACATTGAACTTATATAGGTATTATGTATCTATTTTGACCTAAAATAAATTTAAATAAAATAAATAATTATTTAAATAAAAAATTCGGTTTTAAACTATAACTCCGTGTTTTTCACTATTCATAAAAAAATTAATTGTTCAGAAAAATACCAAAAATTTACTGTAAGATAATTTCGATATTCAAAATCAAAAAATGAAGTCCATTTAGAAAGACAAAATTTATAAAATTTCAATATTTGGGTATTACTATTCATAACAGCTAGTTTGATTGGTTATAGTGTGTTAGAACTCGATGATTCGTACAACACACGCTACTATATTATTCAATGTGAAGCATACTATGGAAGCTTGAGGTGTTACAGCCACCACCAACGCATATCATCAGTTCCCTACATACACTATATAGGGGCACTTATAATTCTGATCAGGATCTAGACTCCAACCGCCACACGGGCAGGCTAGGTCGAATCTCTTAGTCGTCAGCACGAGTAGTGGTCACCGTGAGCTAACCTGCAACGATGCCACCCAGCACGGAGGTCCTCCCTGTACTACTACTGTGGAGTGTATGGTCTTTCCCCACTTCTAGGCTCAACATGGAGGTCCGCCCCATGCCACCCTCAATCAAAATGAGGGTCTACCCCCACGATAGTGATACTCGGTACGGAAGCCTCTCACATGCCCGTTACACTAGGTCTAGAGTCATTCCTCCTGCCCCCGACCGCCGATGTAGGGAAATTTCCCATCTGGTCTCTCTCCAACGTGGGGACCCTCCCCACGTCCTCTCTGCAGTTGTTGATGTTCCTCCTCGCGTCAGAAACCAGAGGGGTGAAGTCCAGCCTCGCCTCAATATCACCTAACACGGAGGTCCTACCAGAGTTCAGCTAGACCGGTATAAGGACCCTCCCCGTACTAAAGTCTCTAGGGAAAATAAGAGTGGACGTCCTCCCTATGCTTCTTTCAGTTCCGAGGGTGGTTTTTCCCACTCCAGTGCTACCCATGGAGGTCCTCCCCAAGTCCTATTTGACATTTTTCCCAGTGCTCATTGCACCTCGGATTTCTTAGGTGGAAACCCTCTCCGCCCCAGCACCAGTGCAGCCGAAGGACCCCCTGACAGAAATCTACCATGTTCCGTGGAGCCACCCAGAGGAAGGAAGGTGGGTTTTCTCCTCCAGAAGAAGGATTCTAGGAAGGTCCGGGCAGAGATCAAACTGGTTTGATTCACAGAATCTGAAGCAGAATATGACTCAGCTCGGGAACCCTCCACTCGCTCATCCGAGTCAAGGGTTGTGGCAGGGACAAGGCGCATCAGCCTGGTGCTCCCAGAATGCGAGTTTCATATGATTCCCGCCTTTCGCTGCAGTTATATCCAGGAGAATGAAAATTTGGCGACCTCGCAGGTAACTGTCATGTAATCTCCACCATCGTCACCAGAAGCTCTCTCTACCTCCCCAAGGGATCATGGGGAGCTATTATGGGGACCAATGGTGGGCGAGTAGCATCTCGGCCTATCACCTGTAACCCTAGCCCCTGAGCCGAGAACTATGTCTGTTAGCCCATCGTATCGCGACGTATTGGCCAAGTCACTACACTCATTAGAGCACAACCCGAGATTCGGCGGCTAGTCAGCCTTCTCACCATACTCTTTTCCAGTCAACCTTCCATCCCAATGGTCTACCTTAGTATCGCTGCCCATTCCTCAACCACCCCGAGTTGACGAGTGGGGAAATCAATGGCCAGACCCTAAATCTGAGTCTAGGAGCTTTTGGAACATCCTTATAGTGGGCCACTTCCCAATGAATTTCTTGCCCGTGACACCACTGAATTTCGGCATTCCGGAATCCCTCACCCCATAGGAAGTTGAGTGTTTCCACTAACCCCTCTGGGTGATATTTTTCAGTCTTCTTCATTAGAAAGTAGTTTACCATAGGAGACAAACTCATTTCTAAGACATCAGCGAGCAATGTCGTCTGGTCAATTTGGTCGCACTCCCTGTAGCCCAACGCCCCGAGTCACCAGGTCATCGTGAGGCCCTCCAGCATCAATGCGTTCAAAGTATCAAGATACTCCACAAAATTATCAAGGAGGCTACCCCCACGTGATAATCCATGGTTGGTGGTAGTATGTTGCCCTCATCTTCAGTCCTATACGGTGGCAGCCCGACTTGCTAGGCGACATCGAAGACATGGCCCCGGGAAGGGTCATGATCATCATTGCTGACATAGGGGATGAGGAGGAAGAGCTAGATATTATCGATGGAGAATTACCCCCTGAGGGTGTTCCACCACTATTGGACCCATTGGGGATGATTACATGTCAATAGAGGAACCTAATAGGTCTCCCTCCACCCATATAAGTGTTGGTACTCAGCCAGAATTCTGGTAAGGGAAAAGAGCACGTCGGAGCCTCCAAACACTCAGACTCGTCCGCCTCCATGAAGAAAATGGGGAGGAACCCCAAGAAATCCATGATGCACTAACAAATTTCTGAGCAGATGATTATTGGTTACTAAAATCCTAGCTGAATGAACTGCAGAGCGACAACCAGACTACGACAATCCTAATCCAGTACAGTCGGGGCGGGAACAACTTCCCCTTGGAGAGCTTCCCCTAGGAAACCTTGGTCATGATTCTCCTATAGACAGGGCTGAAGTAGGAGCTCACAGCAAGAGGTCATAGTTTTTATCACCAATGCCTCCTGAACGGTGCGGAAATCCAAGGAATCCATCTTGGGTCCCCCCAACTGCCCCGCAAGTCGCCCCGTCGGCCGCTCCACGAGCCGCTGAGCCTATATACCGTGTTGAAGAACCTGGGAATGCACACATAGTTAGGGATCCACATCAAGACAGGGACCCCCACCAAGATGATCCTATGGAAACACTCATATCCTACCTTGAGGCATTGTATACACGGAAGGTGAAAATCCCACCTGATGGTAAGCCATATCTGCTACGGGTGGATGATATGTCGGCGCCTCCGGGTTTCGAGAATCACACCTCCTCCCCTTCTAACGGGATGGGGGTCCTTCCAAAACACTAGGCCCACTTCAACTCAAGGTGTGGGCCCATGTTATTGACTCCAGCATAGAATGAGGCTTCCATGATCCGCTATTTTGTTCAGACATTGGAGGGGCCAACATTCTTCTGGTATAACCATCTTCCCATCAGATCCATAACCAGCTGGGAGGATCTTTGCATGAAATTCCTCTACTAGTTCAGTTCCACCACTCGAAAAACGACCATCACATACCTCTTCATGTCAAAACAATGTCCTAATTAGTGAGTCATGGGCTTTATCTCCAGGTGAAAAGGGATAACAAAATCACATGACATGCCACTGAATCAAGAGAAATTACTGATTATGTTCGTAGGGAACATCAAGACCGAGCTGGTTACCTCTCTAATAACCCAGAACTACCCTGGAGGATTCTGAGACGTCTCCAAAAAGGTCCAGCACCTTGAGGAATCCTTGAAACAGGCCAGCCAAGCACGTCCTTTTACCCCTGTTATTCTAGCAAGGAGGGCTTCCAGAGCCGAGTCCACCAACATGGCTCAAATAAAAGCCCCCAAGAAAAATAGAATTGATACCAGTGGCACCAGAGCCATAGCCTCACAGAGGGCCTCCAACTTAGGAACATCCTCCGGCTCAGCAGCGTCCACCTCAGAATCGGTAAGCACCTCCATGGAATGTGTCACCACCGCCCAGGTGGGACAATCAGGGTACGCCTCCTCAACATGCCCATCCAGGTCCTCGTTAGGGCCAGGCTCCAAGGGCCCCCTTCCCGGATAGTAGAAACCGGACCTACTCATTCAATGATAATCAGGTCCCAGGTTACTTATATAGCATTTTAGATCAGGGGATTTTTCACTTTCCCATTTGTAGAAGGCCGGAAGTGGTGAACCTCTCTGATCGCCCTAACTACTCCACCTATCATCGGATCCTAGGGAACACCCTTAAGTAGTTCTATGTGTTCAAAGATTGGCTTCAAGACTAGGTCGATAAAAACATAGTCAGATTGGGCCTGGCCCCAACACAAGTGGCGGGTGTCTTCGTAAGGCTAGAAATTAGTATCGACGACAAAGAATAGTGGTAGTAGGTTTCCAACCGCGAGTCCCAGAAGTATCATGACTATATAGATCTCAAAACTATTTCTCGTTCCCATGGTATCATTCATGCAACGTGCCCCAACAATTCCATCATCATCCCACAATCTCAGAAACATCATACCACATGAGATGGGGATTCCTCCCTGAATCTGCCCAGTGATGGATGACGCTTCAATTGATAGTCAAGGGTACGCTTTGGTTAATACCGTGGATTTGGTAATCCACTATATGACTCCTGAAGACTGAGAGTGCCAGGTGAACCTTCCCAACGTCTATAGCTGACGCCAACATCGGCGGAGTCGTGGCCACATGGTTCATTGGGGAACATCAGTTAGCACATCCAACCAGGTTGTGCATGCCACTAAGACTAGATATCACTCCCAACGCAGAACTTAACCGGCGCAGCCTTATCATCTGGTGTCATCAGGCCCACCTTCATCACCGTTTGTGCAACTGGTTTAGGAAGAGCTACCTTTTCCTGGCCATGACTAGCCTCGCCCTACTATAGTCTGATCTCAGTATTCCGGTCCTCATCTGGTAGCTACTCTTCTGGCTTTGACTAGAAAGCAGTAGAATATACCTAGCACCACTCAGCTGCCGGCCTAGCCGGCAGGGCCCGCCACACCTCCTATCACAGAGTGGCCTCTGACAAGTAGATGTTTGTGCATGGCGTGTAAATATGATGTCCTCAAGCACCTTTCCAGTATCCCAGCAAGGATTTCCATCCTAGAGGCCCTTCTCCTATTGTCAAATATGTGCTAGGTCCTCGATGAGACTTTAAGAAGCCCCCCCCCCAATTTGAGATGGAGGTAGAAGCTGCATAAGCCATTCATGCTAAAGTAGTTGAGAACGTTGAATGCCAAGACATCATTTTGTTCCCTGGATAAGATGAAGTCTCTCTCATATAGGAGCACATCTTCCCGCTGTACATCACCGACCAATTTAACAGTGCGGAGGATTGTCAATGTCTTGTTGACACCGGCTCCGAGATCACCCTTATCCCGACGTGGACCCTACAGAAGCTCGAGTTATCTAAAGATGACTTGACTCCCTCTGATTTAAGGATATAAGGATACAATAGGAGCGATCGGACCCTAGTCAACATGATCCGTTTGAAGACCCAGTTCGGTGACCTAGTTACCAGTACTAAGTTTATGGGTGTCTCCTAGGACACCGCGTATAATGCGTTGATGGGAAGACCATGTCTTCACCTGCACGGGGCAATCCCTTCGTCGTATCACCAGTTCTTCAAGTACTCATTTAATGGTCGAGTAGGTATACTCCAAGGTGAAACATCTCTTTTTCCTCTTGTGAAGCCCACTACATGGATGCCGACTATTAGAAGTACAAGGACAAACAGATTTAGGTGAGCGAGGTTGATCCCGTCACAGTCGCAACTAACCTCTGGGCAGGTGTGGATGACACCTACGTCTTCTCGATCCACCAATTGGAGGCCAAAACCCCTGACATGGGTCAATGTTCTGTTGTCTACGACACAAGAGGTAAGCATATACCCAAGTCCAAGTGATGGAGTAAAAAAACCTCGTACTCCTACACAAACCAGTATCAGGTAATCCGGGAGCCCCTACCCCCATATGGTATCGTGACGTCTTCCCCAAGGCAAAGAAATTACATCATACGTGTCGGTTATCCAGGATTGGATTAACCGTCTCAAGCCGACACACCACTATTTCTTTGATATCATCAAGTGTACTTCCTTGGGCCGAATACCAGATGGGATCGGATCGACAGCCTTCATTGTTATGATTTCAGCAGCACGTGGATCTCCCGATATATTGTCGACTACTGTCCAGGTTCGTACCAACCTCCCATCAGGATCATCCAATCCTGAGGAATCTTCTCCCATGGGGAATCCCTCCTCTGCATGCAAAGAAGATTATCTAGATGATGCTCCCCCCAGGCTTTGAAGAAGGCATCTCCACCATGGTCGATGAACTAGTATTGGTGAAGCTTGGTAGTGAGGCAGATCCGAGACCCAAATTTATCAGTGCCACCATGTCCATAAAGCAGCATCAGTGGTACATAGATTTCCTGAAGCAGCATCGTGATGTATTCACCCGGTTCTTTGACTAAATTCCTGGACTAGTTCCTCAGGTATCCATCTAATGCCTCTGTCTTCAAGAAAATTATCGCTTGTTCATGAAGCCTCCTAGAAAGATGCACCCTTCTCACGGTGCCATGGTCGGGGACAAAGTTGAAAAACTCATCAGATCCAAATTTTTCAAGGAGGTCCAGTACCCTATGTGGCCATCCAATCTTGATCCAGTAAGGAAGAAGAACAGACAGATCAGAGTCTGCATTCCATGATCTCAATTGTCACTGTCTGAAGGATAATTTTCCCCTTCCTGGGACATAATTGATGATCGATGCTATGGTTGGGTTCGAAGACCTCTCCATTCGGGATGGTTACTTCAGATATAACCAAATCCAGATGGCACCTAAGGGTGAAGAGTCCACAGACTTCAAGTCACCCCAACTTACTTTCTATTACTAGGTTATGCCCTTCATCATAAAGGATGCATGTGACACCTATCATTAGGACATTCATAGTATATTCAAGCCAATCCTCGGGACGTTGGTGGAATTTTATGTAAACGATCTGGGTGTCAAATCTCACCGGAACCAGGACCATCTTAAGTACCTTGAGAAAGTGTTCGACTTCCTCCATTCCCTCCACTTGAAGTTGAACCCGTTGAATTGTTCCTTAGGGGTAACCTCGGGAAAGTTCCTTGGCTTTGTTGTGAGGTACCTGGACATCGAGATCGACCTAGAGAAGATTAATGCCATCATCTAGATGCCCCCCTCGAGCAATATTCGAGAGTATTGATGTTTCCAAGGCCACTTAGCCTCAAACTCCGATTCATTGTGAATTTGGTCAGCAAGTGTAAGCCATTTCCCCTAATCATGAAGAATGGCTATGCCTACCAATGGGATGAAGAGTTCTAGACCGCATTCGCGGGAATCAAGTAGTATCTGCTCTAGCCACCGGTCTTGACGCCACCCGTCATTGGAAAACGATTGATCCTGTACATGACTGCCCTAGAATGATCTCTTGGTGCCTTTATCACCCAGAAGAACAATTAGGGGATAGAAAACTGCTTATACTACCTCAGAAGCATTCTCCTTGATTCAAAGACCAGATACTCCCCCATCGAGAAAATATGCCTTGAGCTGTTATTCTCATTACAAAAAATGTGACACTACTTGCAGCACCCTGAGATATAGCTGCTTTCTAGGGTAGACCCACTGATGTACATTCTGAACCTCCCCATTTTGGTCGGCAGACTAGTGTGGTGGGTGGTAATCCTACAGCAGTTCGGCATCACGTTTGTCCCTCAGAAACCTATCAGGGGATTGGCATTGGTAGACTCTCTTGCTTCCCATCCAACCCCTGCTGACTAGTCCCTGGACCATGATTTTCCTGAATAAGAAATCCTCTCGGTAACTCCTCCTATCCCATGTTGGAAGATGCACATTGATGGTGCCTCCCAGAGCCCCACTTGCTGGAGGCTCAATGATCCCCGACTCAATAGAGTAGGCAGGCGTATTGTCTTTATTATCCCAGCACAAGCCATCCTGCCATACTCATTCTTATTGTTGGAAGGACACACCACCAATCAAGCATAGTATCAGGCCCTCATTACTGGCCTCGAGCTAGCCCTCGAGATCGATGTGCCCCATTTTCATGTGAAAGGAGATTCTGAAATAGTCATTAAGAAAATCAACAGTGAAAATGTTTTTAGGAAACTAGAGGTCGTACCATTGTTGGAGCGTACCCTCTAGCTAATGGCCCAGTTTCCATCTTGACCAGAAGTTATTCATGTGCATCTGTCATAGAATGGACGTGCCGATGCCCTGGCCAGCCTGGATGCATCACTTGCAGAACCCGAGAAGGTTGAACTGATTATACACATGGCACACCGAAGACTCATTTATCCAATCATCTCAGATGATAATGACAGCCCGTGAGTTATCCATCTTACTTCCGAATCCTCCACGTCAGGACCCCTAGGTTCCACAGATGCTGTGGTTGAAGCGACCCCCGACTAGAGATCCCCCTTTGTCGAGTATCTCTGAAATGGATACCTCGGGGCTGATCGGGCTGAGTGCCAGTGAATCCGATGCCACGTGCTGCAGTTTACCCTCCAGAGTGGTCCCAGTCTTGAGAAGATCCTCTATAAGTGCGGTTTTGATGGTGTTGTCCTCCATTGCATCCAAGGAGTCGAGATTTCTCATGTCATGCAGGAGATTCATGACAGTTCTTGTGGGGCTCACTAGATAGGGCAGAAGCTGTCCCATCAGATCCGGAGACTAGGGTACTTATAGACCTCTATCATCCATGATTTTATCGAGGTTTCCAAGAGATGTCATGTGTGCCAATTCATGCTAGCTTCATGTATCGGCTTCCAGAACCTCTCCACTCCACCAAGTACTCTATGAAATATATGGTGTGGGGACTCAATGTTGTCGGACCATATCCACCAGTGATAGCTCGCCAGTGCAGATTCAACCTGACCGACACAGATTTCATTTCCTAGTGGCCAAAGGTAGTTCTACTCAAGGAGGTCAAGTCCCATTCTATTGTTGGCTTCATAATCTCCAATATCATCTACCAGTTTGGAGTTCCTCAAACTATCCTCACCGATAACGGAACCTACATCTGAGCATCTGAGATGATGGAATTGTACTCCAAGTACAACATCCGTTCGAACCATACCTCCCTCTATCACTCACAGGAAAATGGGTAGATCGAGGCTTTCAACAAAACCCTTTCTAACATTTTGCAAAAAATGGTTGGTCAGAACAAGAAGAGTTGGCCAGAAAAGATCCTCAATGCCCTCTGGGTGTATCGGATGATGACTCGTAATTCCACCCATGTAACCCCACACTCCCTGTTGAACAGAGTTGAGGCTATCATACCCATCGAGATATAGCTGCCTTCATTATGCACAGCGGTCTATAACCAGCAAGCACTAGATAAAGTAGCTGAAATTCGTCTGGCTGAATTGCAAGAACATGAAGAGAATAGGCTTCGTGCCCTGCACGATCTAGAATGGAATAAGAATAAGATACCTATATCTTTCAACCAAAAGGTTCACCTTCACTCTTTTCTGCATGGAAACTTGGTATTGGCCCCCCAGGAACCAACGATCCCTGGCCGGAAACCACCCAATATGGATCCTAAATGGGAAGTACCTTACATAATTCACTGGGTTTACGCCAATGGAGAAAACTCCCTGGTGACCATGGATGCTGATCGTATAACTCCACCATCCAATTACAAGTTCCTCAAGAAATACTTTGCGTAATCCTACTAGTACTTCATGACCATAAACCGGATGGTCCTGCATGACACTAAACTATTCAGTCCAGCATGACCTTAAAACTGTTTGATCCTACATGACTGTAAACAATAAAATGTCCCACATGACATTCTATTGTGCATCATCCCGCAATATGTTAAACTGTTCCCTTAGAACTACATATAGCTTGATTCCCATCTGTATGGGATGTGTATGAACACTCAAGCGTTTCATCTTGAGCCCATCCCAAAATTATTCTCTTTGACTAATTCCCCCTGGGTATAGTTCACTCTATGGGTCCTTGCATGATTTGTTATAGGCTTCCTTATCCCCACTGAGGTCAAATTTACCAGATCTCAAAATGTGCCAACCCGTCATTCTTCAATCCTGCCATGTCTTCACTGTACGATGCTAAATTTTATGGCCTTCAACAACTACGTACGACTTGATTACTATCCACATGGGTTATGTAGGAATGCCCGGACATTTCTTCAGATGGCCCAGCCCAAATGCCAGATCTTTTACTCAGGTCAAGACATAAGGTGGGGTGCAGACATTTGTCGTAATTCATGTCGAGCTAATATCGATCCGGCCATATGTCCCGCTCCCTGGAGACGTTTTCATATTTCATAGATTGGTACAACTATGCTTCACCCATTCCATTGATTGGGACTCCATCTTCTTTCCCATCGAGAAGGGCCCCCGAATGGTTTGAATACTAGGCCTAAGAGCACTCTTACCTCTTCAGGCCAACTCCCTCATGGATGTTGAGCAAAAAATAGATAAAATTACGACATTTTAAATATGGTCAACAATAGATTCTCATTTATTCGTCCCATTTCAGGTCACTAAAGGGATGATGTGATTCAAACAAGGTAGACAGCTATCATGCGTCATTGGAACCACCCCAATATAACCCAATCATTGAGTGTAGTGGTTCATTCTACCCTATTGTATCTTCAAGCGACTAACTCCCTTTGGGAAAAGGCAGCTTTTAGATCCCCATATGTTGGGGAGAGCCGAGACCGGCTCCATGTTTCCCACACTGAGCACTTCTTATGTAGGCTTAGGAGTTGTGATGAGGCGGTAACCGTACAAGATGGCATAGGGCCTTCCCATCCGAGGCCTAGCCTCGGGCCCCTTGGCCCTCTTGGGCCCCGATCCATGTTCTTTCCCAGAGTGTACAGTGTGATATAAGATTATGTACTCATTCACATTGGATTATTCGCCACACCGTACACCTCCATTGTTTGGGGTATCTTACCCCTCACTTCTTCCTCACTTCAAGATGTTAAACAACAAACTGGTTGGACCTTTCCAATCAAGTCTTAGCCTTAGGCCCCTTGGCCTTCTTGGGCCCTGAACTAAGTTCTTACTCAGAGTGTACGGTGTGGTATTGGACTATGTTCTCATTCACGTCAGGTTATTCACCACACCGTACACCTCCCTTGTTTGGGTTATCTTACCCCTCTCTTCATCTTCACTTCATGACAATAAACTAAAAACTGGTTAGGCCTTTCAGACCAAGGCCCAGCCTCAGGGCCGTTGGCCTTTTAGGGCCCCAACCCAAGTTCCTAATTAGGGTTGTAGGGTGTGGTATGTGATTATTTCCTCATTCACATCTGGTTATTCACCACACTGTACACCTCCCTTGTTTGGGGAATCTTACCCCTCTCTTGTTCCTCACTGCAAGACGTTAAACTACAAACTAGTCAGACCATTTAGACTGAGGCCCAACCTAAGGCCCCTTGGCCTTTTTGGGACCCAGTCCTGTTTTCTATTTATGTTTGTATAGTGTAGTATAATATTATGTCCTCATTCACGTCGGGTTACTCGCCATGTCGTACACCCCCCGCATTAGGGTATCTTACCCCTTTGTGCAAATTCCAAAACTACATGTGGCTTGATTCTCATCTTTATGGGATATGTAGGACCACCTGAGCATCTCGACTTCTGGTCCAGCCATATCTCTTAGGGGTATCCCTATTATCCTGGCCCCTCGACCCTCTTTCGATGGTTCACCAATGTGCATATGGGTACTCTGGTTTAGTACCTGAAAGGTCGGACTATACTTGGACATGATTTCTCTCATTTCTCAGGCTTCATGTTACACTTTATTAGGGCTTCCATCACCTTTCACAGTCAAAGGGACCCCTAAATGGCATAGAGGCTAGGCCTAAGGTCTCTCCTACCATTACGTGACAACTTCCTCGAGGGTCTAAGACAAAAAATCATTACAAGTCCTTCTATTCGAATATGGTCAGTCGTCGATGCTCATTTGATTATCCCAATTTCAGGCTAACACGATATAGAAGATGTGTTTTGAATATGGTCAACAACCATTCTCCATCTTCACGCCAACCCCATTAATCAAAAAATGTTAGTTAAATGATTCACATACTTCTTGACCTCATCATATACAAATAGAACTTCAAAACTCATGGTACTATTCCTCGGTGCACATCCGCACGTTAGAAAAAAAAGAGCCGCAATAAGGCAATAATTCGGGCTCTACTGAATTCCCCTTTTGATATATTTCACATATTTCAAATACCTTATCCGCCCTTGTTTCCTACACCGGGTTCAAGTCACGTAGGCTTAGTTATTGGGCTATGGTCCACCCTTACATGGGATAGTCTTGCTTCTTCATGGTCCGAGCACTAAGACCATAAAGTAAGATCTATTTTAGAACTACGTATGGATTAATTCCCATCTGCATGGGATATGTAGGAACACCATGACGTCTCTTTTTCAGGTCCAGCTCAATTGGGAGCTAGGTTCTCCTACCCCTTACCCTCTTGCATCTATTTTTCCCCCTTGGCCTGATGTTCCTTTCTCGGAATCATGTATTGTGTGTTATGGGATTATGTCCTTAGTCGTGTCAGGTATGTTTTATTGCCCTGCGCACATTCCCCCTTTATCCTCGTCTCTAATACGTCTGTACCACATGACATTAAAATGAATTCCTGGTCTAATCACACAACCCTAAACTGTGACATTATTGTCCTGGCCGCACGCTGAAAAATGACACTACATCGTGACGTCCTCATTCAAGGGGACACCATGTTTTGTGTCGGTCACATGTCGTGCCATTTTTCAACACCTATATACGGGTTGATTCTTATAGATATGCCGAGACTTTCTATCCTAGCCATGTCGATTCAAAAAAAACCCATTCACCTTAAAGGACAAACAAGATACATCAACTACCACTTCTTTTGGTATGAGAGCCACCCCAGCACGCCTCTTTTTTCCCTAGCACTGGTACCCTACCGTACCACCCCTTAAAATAATGTATAGATTGATTTTCATACCAATTAGATATGTAAGAACACCCGAGCAATTCCCCATGGTCCTAGCCTAACTTTCATGTTCATTCCCTTTACCTAAAAATTTCCCCAAGGAACACATGGTGATCTGGACTTATGTCCTCATTCACGTTGAGATTCCTAATCACCATAACATGTGTCCCCTGCACCCCTTAACAATCCTAGATCAATGTTCTAAGACCTTAAACTAAGACCTATCTTCTGAAACTACGTATCGATTTATTCCCATCCTCATGGGATACGTAGAGACACCCAGTTATCTTTCCTTGGGTCCAGCCCCAGGAATCAAAAATCCTACTCCTCCTCATATTCGCCCCCATGGCCCGACCCCTTGTGGGGAACCATGTAACTGTAACCGTTCCCTAAACATGTTTTGGATTCCCCATGCTGACGTTGGGAAGTGAAGGCTCCCTCGCCAGAGAGGTCCTGTCTAAAAGAGCAAATGATTCATGATCAAACTGATGCACCCATCTAATGTGCTTCCACCACTGTGGTATAATTTAGAGAGTGTTGTATTCTGTTCGAACAAAACTATATCTCCACATTCCATTCTTTGTGTTCCCCTTATTTGGACCCTCATCCTATTCCATGTCTATGGTATCCACCTAACAGTATGGATGCTCGGCCTATGGCCCGACTATTGTCCTGGGCCAGCGTTCCAGAAGACAAACTGATAAACTTTTGAGTCAGGACCTGTGTGTCGATCATGGTCAGCGGTCAGCCCTCATTTCATATCCCCATTCCAGGCTAATACAATAAGGATACTGTGTTTCTAATGAGGTCAACGGTTATTCTTTATTGTCATGCCACCACCACACTGTTCAGAATCCTGGGTATTGTGATTCACACCATCCATTCCAATCTGTTCAGATTGATTCTAGTGCCCTTGGAATTACCCCGTTCATGCACAAGATAACACTGGGAAAACGGTAATTCGGCTGTTCTGAGAGATTCATTTTCCAGTCAGGTCTCTTCCATTTGCTCCACGAAATCTGGGCTGGTTGTTCAATCACTGGATTCCCGAAGCTTGGTTCACACGCCTACATTTTAATTGGGGTGATAAGGTGGTCATCCCTTGTTTCTTACATCCGGCCCAACCCACATGAGCTTAGGGAATTGTCGCTGGACACTCCATGAATGTCACAAGAATGCAATAAACCAATATAACCAATGGAATGCATGCATATCGTGGAATCAAAAAAACAAATCATGAAAGTAATTTTGAGGGTTAGTAATCATTACAGTACCCATGGGTCGTTTCCCCCCATTGACGGGTTAACATTGTCCAAAGAGCATAGTAGCTCTACCACCCTCTGGCCGGTGGCGTCCAGGAGTTTCTGCCGCCTGTTCAGCTCCCGCTCCTCCTCGGCAGCAATGGGACATAATTCATCATCCGCGATCTGGGTCCACATTACGCCGGTCCAAATGAAGTTAATCTCCTCAGAAGATCGTTTCGTTCCCTCTTCGGCCTCCTCTAACTGGGCTTTCAGCAGCCATACGAGCTCTGATTTCGCAGCAAGGGAAGGAGAATGCTCCTCCACCCGGGCCTGTAGCCGTTGACCCTTATCTTCAGCCTCATGGAGCTTCTTGATGTTTATCACTTTCCTCCACTGCTAGCCCACTTTGTGGCCATGATAATACTCTTGAATCGTTTCCTCCATAAGATCTCGTATGAGCATGTGGGGATGATGGGCATCCACTCCCCCAGCACAAAGTTCGCGCATTCACGAGCGAAGTCTATCCATATCATCCATCAATAGTTCATGGGGGGTGTCACAAATATAGTGATTGATATGCTTCCATGATCAGCGACAAACTATTCTAATGTCCTCTTCATCAGAGGTCATCTCATCCCAGTCGACATGATTGGCAGGCTCATACGTGGGGAACTCTCCCATGAACTCTTCAGTAGGGTCCACATCCTACGTTTGATTAGGAGTGACGGAACCTAGACTATATGATCGATCATCATCAGCGGGTCCTACCTCGATGATCTGGGGTTCAGCCCCGCTGGCAGTCCAACCTGTGATCAGGAGCACCGCTGCTCGGTCAGTTTGATGTTCCGCCTCTTCGATCATCGTTATTACCCTGGGAAGGACGCCGTAAGAATCCTCGAACAACCCCGCCCAGGCAACCCACACCATTTGAAGAATTGTACTCGCCGAAAAGGGACATGGATGTTAGAAAATATGTTTAGGGTTAACAGTCATAAAATTGGTAGAGGGGACATATAGAGATCAAATTCCTAGTCTCGTACTTGGGCTTATGTCGTTGGGAACCTGATGCGTGGCCCTGCTTATATTTTCAGAAGGTCTAAAAATTCCGGAGGGGTCACCTCAGGTGTCCTAGCCCCACTGGACGCAACAATAGATGAAGTTACAGGCATAGATCCCAAAGGTACCGCATCTGCATCCATTGATGGATGAGAATGTGTTCTGTAAATAAGGCTATTCTGCACGATTTAGATGTTAGAAAGGAGTCCAAGATTACCTCAAAGAAAGTCTTAGAGAACGGGGTTTCAAATTGTTACCTCAAGGGATTGTACGAACTATTCATGATCTGAGTCTTCATCTCCAACTTCTACCTCCTCCAATGGGCTCCCTCTCCCGACCTCATCTCCCCAGGAGGACTCTTTTGACTCTTCCAGAAAAGGGAAGCTATCTCTCAAATCAGTGACTGACAACTGCGGGGGAGTAGTGTGATCAAGTAACACCTTGACTCGATATCTCATTGGATGAGGAGCACCCCAGGTGTTCACGATGTCCTCTAGCTTAGTCAAATATGGTTCCCATTCAGATTGGGATTCCGCAAAGACAACCCCAATGGGGCCTATTCCTGGAAAATCCATTCCGAGATAGCTCAGGTTCTGCCACAACTCGGCGGGGCCATGGAATTTCCTGTTGACTTACCAGATTTCCCAGGCCTCCTGGAAGACTGCATCCTCTAGCATGTAGATATGGCGCAACCGCTTCCCTAGAGCCTGGGTGGGTATCCTTCAGAATCCTCTTGGTGGCCTCCCCTTTGGATAACACAGTTCTTCTGGAATCACCAAGTCAGCTACATCTGTCAGATCTGCTAACACTGCATCCCCCTCAACTGGTGTTGGCCATGCCACCACGGAAGCCCCACCACTGTGGGATGCCCTTGCTTCGTTCTGGCCCCGGCCCTGAGGTCGAGAAATCTCACCATCACTAACTCGAATGGTTTCCGGATTCAGCATCTCTCGCGGATAGGCTGCATCCCAGCTCTGGGCATATTCCTTTACCAACCTGAGGATGACGGTCGGTGGACGAAACTCATTCTGCATTTTCCCATCTTCATGCGTTAACATGAGACACATCTGCCTCATCCAGAACAGTTGTTCTTTAGGGCGCACCTTCAGATATACCTATGGAGTCCGTCGCTGCCTACACTGGAATTTCCTTGCAAACCAGAGTGGGGTATACGGCTCACATAGGGGCTCACAGTCCACCCTCTCCACTAGGACTCCACCTAGAAAGGCCAGGAGATACGCTCGGTTCTCTTCCATTCCCCAACCGTCATCCGTGAATACCCATTTCAGAAATAGAAACGAGTCGAAATTGAATTCATGCACACTCCACACCCGTTTTAGAACCAACGGTTCGGTCATCTTGGCCCGATAGCTCCCCAGGGCATTCCAGATCGATGGCTAGAAGTTTGAGCCTGAAGGAGAGATAGGGTTCGGGTATTCATAAATTCCTCTAATATGTGTCGTTATCCAACTGTACAGGTGGTGGAATGGCCCACATACCCTCTGTGGCATTTTTCCCTCATTGATATGCCACAACACCTTATACATCATGGCGAGCATCGAGATTCCTAGGTTATCCCGCCCTCCTGTCACCAATGTGGACGCCATGGTAAATGTTCTACGGCGTACTCCCATGTTGGTATCCCTCACTGTAAGGATCCAACCATAGATAGAAGCCGCGATGACCGCTGCCAAATTGACTATTGGCTGTTGCTCGTTGTTGAAGCTGAATCCCCACGTCTTCCACTGGTTGTTCTCCAAGAGCCACCAATATGAATGCTCCTTACTCAATTCCCCCTTTGGGAAAGTCCGAGGCCTCACCACAAAACTGCCTGTTTTCCGGGATTTTCAAGAACTGTTTAAACCACTGCCTAAAGTGGACATCTCTTACTACTTCCTTGTCCTCCCTGGGCACATGTTCCATCAATGCCATTTCCATCCATGGGATTTGTTTTGGATCCTCCCACGCACTCATGACAATGAGGGATTCGTCACACATCTCCCTCAGTATCGGGACCCCTAAGATCTGGTGGACATCCCACAAGCTAATACCGACCTCCCCATTGTGTAAGTGGAAGATATTGGTTCTCGACAACCATCTTCTCAACAAATCCGGAATCAGGTATTTCAGTTGATATATGTAGAATTGAGAGACCCATGCCACCTCCTACAAACCCACTATCCTCGTCTCAACCACAAACTCATCACATTAGGTGCCTACACAATAGGCCCATTCCCAATCATATGTGAAGTTGTTTCCCTAGTGCAGGTCTCATTCCTTGAACCACCCCTTCCTCAGGTTCCTCAAAGCTACCTTCAATAGCATGTGGTACAGTGGAGGAAACTTCTTCATCTACAACACCTTCCCATCAACATTATTCAGTGGTTGTATAAATTATCTGCATTGATGTGTGTGATATTATCTCAATCATGGCCATCAGCCACCTTGAATCATCAGCGTTGGCACAACGTGCTCTTGAACTAGTAAGATGGTTTATCCTGACTTTCTGCTGGGATGTAGACATCAACCCTCAGCCCAAATCCATACAAAGGAAACCTCTTACATTGAGGGTAGTTCTTCTGGCTCTCCGACAGCAGTTGTAACACCCTAAGATTTTATGAGATATATTATTTTTAATTTCTTTGATGTTTTCTATTATACACTACAACAAGACTAGATTGTACTATAAGCAACACCGTATTAGCTTATAGTATACGAAACACAATTCATGGTTCGTATTACACACAATTTCATGTTCATTTTGTGGAAATTATTCTATGCAATATTATGTATAGATTTTTTTTAATGTAAAAATGAAATAAGTTTTGATTATGTTATACGCAACACAAAAGAGATCTTTCACTATATGCATCCCTGACTTGTCTTGCATTACACGTAATCAATACCTTCCC
This sequence comes from Viscum album, assembly GCA_963277665.1. Lineage (NCBI taxonomy): Eukaryota > Viridiplantae > Streptophyta > Magnoliopsida > Santalales > Viscaceae > Viscum > Viscum album. The sequence goes on along the minus strand of OY728155.1, from coordinate 86,249,049 downwards.
CAATAGCGTGTGTAGTATGAAATACTGAGTTTCACTAAACGAGATATTATTATAATATTATTATGAAATAACCATTATGAATAGTAATACCCACTTTTTAAAATTTTATAAATTTTATCATTCAAAATGGACTTCATTTTTGGATTCGAAATATCAAAATTAGCCTTGGGTGATTTTTTGGTACTTTTCTGAAAACCTTCAATTTTTATGAATAGTGAAAACACTAGGTTACTATTTAAAAACAGAATTTTCATTTAAATAATTATTTATTTTATTTAAATTTATTTTGGGTAAAAATTGATACATATTAACTATATAAGTTCAATGTAATTCATTGAAGTCATTTTATAATAATTTTAGATATATAAAACTTTTATTGAACTTTTCACCGTCTTTTACCCACCTCCTAGTAGAATTTGAAAATTTATATAAAACATAATTTTACCACTTCTGTGAGTAGAATTTCGAAAATCCAAGAGACACATTTAATATAAAGGTGTAAAATGTGGTTCAATAAGATCAAAATAATTTTTGGTGAATAGTAATTTTTTTCTTTTATTTACCACGGTTAAAAGTAAATAGGGTAACTAATGGTAAAAATGATATGATTATTAACCTAACACATGTCCTAATTCTATTGGATAAGTTTAATTCGACCTAAAACAACCATAGAAATAAAATATTATCATTTTGGTCCACTTGTATTAGATAAGGATATTTATTATTATTTTATTTAATGAAGAGTTAAAATAGTTATAACCAGAGTTTAATATCTAAAACATTTTTAATATAATGATATACATAAGATAAATTCTACTATAAATATTCATTATAAAGATAAAAATATTTCATACATAATTTTATTTTATTTATAATTTTTATAAATTAAATAGTTTAATTTATTTACGACACAATGATGATACAGTAATTACCTTATTAATGAAATATTAACATAATTGATGTAATAAATACCCAAATAAATGTAATTGGAGACTTTTTATAAATTCCAATAATTTTTTAAGTTAATATGGCATGTTATTATAGATTCAATTAACCTTTTTCTTACTAATCCTGCTTTTATTATTTTTTCAAAAATCAATTACCAAATTGTGTCAAAATAGACATAAAATAGTTTTTAAAAAAAATAATATATTATAAATTTTTATTCTATTACTAAAAATCTAAGGATAGGAAAAATGACTTAGATAAGGTTATATATAATAATAACGAACCACTTGGGGTTATTTTGGTTTTTAATAGTATGTTTATCAACCATATATTGTAAGAAAACAAGAAGACACGTTAAAAGTTAAATTAATTAACTTAGAGTCAAATATAAATGATAAGGTCAAAATAGTAACCTAAACTTGTCTTCAAACTATTAGTTGAGATTATTTAGACCCATAACCACTTTATCTTCGAATTAAATCAATTTGGAGCTATTATAAACCGAATATGACTTTATTATAAAATAATATTTTATGTTTTCTTAAGGTGCCTCTCTCCTCCCTTATAAAAGGGCACCTCATCCCTCTCCTCATTACACAATTTTGAGCCTTTAAGATCGGCCAACCCCTGACCATTTCTCTTCTCCACTTCCTTAGAAACATTATAGAGGTTATTCCCTCCTCAAAAGACCAACTCTAGTGCCTTAATTGGAAGCTTAAAAGTGGTGCGTCGAAGAAGAGGTAATCTCTTCTACTGATTCTTTCATGATTCCTTCTTCTTCAACTTATTCTTATTTATTTGTTAAATAATAAATTAATAACATAAGTATCAATATTATACTTATTTTTTACTATAAATATGATACAACCATATTTTACCTTCTATCCATCCTACGAAAAATGAAATCACCACGCGTGCTGCGTACGCAATACCGTCTCCACGCCGTGGTGTAATATGTTTTTCCACCACCACATTACATGGATGGGTATAATGGTGTAAATAATAACTATATATAGTTATTATAACATCATAATATTTATGAGATATTATATTATCCACTCCAATACACTTAAATAATTACGGGAATGATATCATGCGTATGTACGGATTACCGTCTCCACGACGCGATGAGATTAATTCTCCATGTTAATCACTCAAGAATTATTATAAAGTATATATAATGAATAATAATGAAATATATGACAATATAATGCTACAGGATATATATATATATATATATCATCTAATTACTTGAATTCAAGTCAATAAGAAAACAACGTTCATGCGTACGTACGGCCTACCGTCTCCATGAACGGTGTATTTCATTTCATTTATTTATCTATTTTATATATATATATATATACTGAATATATATTATATATAAATCATGATTTACATTATGGAATAACTAAATCATGATATTAGTAATAATAATATCAATAACAAAAAGTCCAAACATGTACGATAAATAAAACGATTTTACCCAAAACACTGCTTTAACACAAAATTTACAAAAGAAAGGGTAATATAAAGTCATATGTGAACCATATATGATATCATAACAATTAATATGATTATGTAAAAAGTCAATGACATTATTTAAATCATTATACAGGAGGTTCGGATACGTACGAAGCATATCGGACCAAAGGTAAGGGATAATTTTGCAATCTCATTTTTATCTGAGATTTCTTATTCGTAAGTATTTACTGGGGTTATATTTTTCATCCATGTCCATAAAAATGTTTTCAAAAAGTGTTTAATATTCTTCCATGTATGTTTCAAGTCATTTTTACCCATCTTGACTTTTACTTTATGTTATGGAAGGAATCTTTCTTTTTTATACCATATGTAGTACTTTTTGACATTTTCATTAAAATTATGAGGATAATGTTTCCTTTAACTTATACGGCATGAATGGATTTTAATGATTTTATAATGCCTTATTTTCATAATTCTTAATCTACAAGATTTCATGACTATTTTCAAAAAAATCCTTTTCTTTTAAAATTACATGGAATTTTTGAAAAGAAAATAATTTTGAAGAAGAAAGGATAGTTTCCACAAGAATTTATTTCAAGTCTTTTATCAAAACCATTTTCCATCTAAGATTAAATTATTTCATATGATTATGTTTCAAGTATAATGTCTCTATGATTTACATGGTTTTGATTTTCTTATTATGGAATGATATCCATTTGTTTTATATGGATTATGCTATGATGGTATGATGTTTATGAAACCCATTTTATTATTTGGGTTATGATGTATGATTTATGTTTATTTTTTGGCACAAGTAAGAATGATTTCATTATGAGATGGGTGGGACCTATATCTACCTCCAAGTCATTGGGTAAATATTTATATCCCAGGAGATAGACATGGCTGGAATGGAAATTTCATCCAGTTCGGTGATACAAGTTTGGAATGTGGAGTGAACTCAATTCAGAAAAAGAATTTGTCCACTAAGATGGTCTTGGAAGCAATGCCTTGGATAATATGGAAATCATAACATGTTCGTAATGGTTTCCACAATTACATGTTTTATTCCCATGATATTTTATCATGATTAATGTTTATTTATGATCTATTCCTTACGTACTACCATGTTTTATGTCATTGCTCAAGATTTTGTTGTTTAAATATTATGTTCATGTTTTGAAGTTCAAATGTATATGGTTTGTCTTATTTTCTCCATGTTTACCCTTATCGAGCATTGGAGATCACCCTTTATATTTTTTATTTTCCCCAGAATATAAAGAAAGGTTTTAGGTAAGCAAAAAAAGGAAGTTCTTTATGGGACATGTTGATGATCTTTCACCAAGATTAGAAGATTATATTCCTAGTTTCCAAAGACACTAAACTATTACAATAATTTGGTGTATGTTTTTGTTATGTATTAGATATTATGAAAAAGTAATGTAATTTCTATGAACGTCAAGCTATGGGTCCTTACAGTTGGTATCAGAGGAACGGTTTCGTTAACCATTGGAAACTAGGATGCAAAAACTTTAGTGAGATCCCTAGAGATATTTCTAAGGTATGTCTAGGGATGTCCGTCAGGTTAAGTATAAGTATAAGTTATAGTCCTAGAATTATGCTAAAAATAATAGAATTAACCCTAAGATATTATATATTGAAGGTAATCCCCCTTTATTATGTTGTTTTCCCTAGAATGATTTTGGCCTCTCACACTTTTCATTTTGGTTTTGAGACGATGGATGGAACCTGAAGGAACCGTGTTGATAAATGTAATGGACAATGCAATGATTTTCCTCCTGAAAAAACCAATGTTATGGGAGATACAGTGCAGAATCATATTGTTATACTTAAACAAGCTATGAATCATTCTAGACTTCCAAATGAGTAGAGAAGGGAACAATATTATATTGAGTCCTTCATGAGGCAATATCCACCTTTTTTTAGCGGGTCTTCTGAACCACTTGTTACTAAACAATGGATCAGTACCATTGAAAAGTTATTTTCCATACTTCGCTATTCGGAACATGAAAAATTCATTCATGCTATTTACCGTTTAGAAGGTGAAGCAGATCAATAGTGTAATCTAATTAAGAATATGAGGCCCCGAGATGAAATTGAATAAATGGAATGGGATTAGTTCAAGAACTTATTTTTCAATAAGTACTTCCCTCCTATTCTTAGAACAAAGATGGAAAAGGATTTCCTTGAGCTTATGCAAAAGGATGATGAATCTGTTGGAATATACGAATATAATTTTACAATGCTTGCAAGGTATGCATCAGGCTTTATCATCCAACCTGTAGGTAAAGATGATCGATTATTCAGTGGCTTAAAACCAAGTCTTCTAAGGGAACTAGCTATAAGAGACTTCAGTAGCTATGAAGAAATTGTGCGTTGTGCTATCAAGGTAGAAATGGAAGTTGGTGTTACATATCCATCTCATGGTTTTGATAAGAAACGAAAGATAGAGTTCAAGGAGAAATCTCAGAATAACGGTGAAAAAAATATGAATGTTTCTTTATGCTCAAAGTGTGGAAAGAAGCATGGTAGAGATTTTCGTAAAGGGACTAGAAAATGTTTTAACTGTGGAAAAGAAGGTCATCGAGCAGCTGAGTGTGGAAGTAATGGAAAAAGAGTTCCTAATGATGCGAATAAAGAAAAGACTACAGATAACGCACCACCAACACTTCAATGCTTCAAGTGTAAGGAAATGGGGCATTATGCTAATCAATTCCCTAATACAAGGGTTAATTATGATCAACGTGAGAAACTTCATAAGGAAAAGGATAAAGGGAAGTCACATGTGATCACTATTTGTGATTTTGAGTATGTAAATGATTTCGTGTAATGATTAAGTGTTTTTGTAATGGGATTTCAAAATAGTATCATGGAATCTCATTTATGGTATCGTGGAATTTTAGAATATCTATGTATTGGTTTTCAATAATTATATGGTACCAGTAACCATGAAAAGTGATTGAAATATTTCTGGAAATAAGATGATATGATCATAATGAAGGGATAAAGAAAAAATGAAATGAGCTCATGATTGATATAAGGACAATGTTAAATCATGGTTTGAGTATACAGAAATTTTGGGATTCTAGTATGTGGAAATTGTTAAATTTTGACAGCATTCATGTTTTCACTAAGGTTCAATTGGTATTCATTTTTCAAGAGAATACATGATTAAGGTATTCAGATTTTTTTAATTTGACCAACAAGATATATCATATGATATATGGGGGATAAATAATGGTATTCACATGCTCGGTAGAAGACATTTCTAGTAATTGTTTTCTTTATATTATGAGCTTGGACAGAAGTATTTTGGATAAGCCTAAATATTTGAATGGATTATTTTGGACATAAGTTAGTATTGTTTAAGACTAGAAATTTTTTGATATTATTGATGGAATGTTGTAATAATGTAGTTTTTGAAAAAGGAAAACCTGCAGGACAGGCGACAGCCCGTCGCGTTGGACAATGCATTGGGAATCGAACCCACAACTGATGTGCGACAGGCCTTTATAGCCTACCACTAGTCTACAAGAAGTCCATGGCTAGTAGAAACTAGTTTTATTATATTAATAAGTTTGATATATGATGTATAAGTCCATTTTAGGAACCATATATGATTAATCTCACTATAGACAGACTTATGAATATTTGATAACTTTTGCTAACCTTTTGTTTGAGAGAGATGGAATGACCCATAATTCTATCAAATGTTCTTCTAACGCATAACGAATGACAAATTCAACTTAATTTCTTTAAGAGAAGAAGTGTAAATTTTCCAAGGAACGACCAACAGTTAGATTGTGCCAAAATCAAGAATGTATTTCTTCTAATTCCAATTTGTTCAACTTTAGGGAAATGATCATGAAAACCAAAAATGTTTTCCTAGTGCAATTATATCTGATGAATTAGATGGTACCTTAGATCATCAAAAATTTATGGATTTGTGATTGTTGGCCTTTTCATATCCATGTCCTCTACCACTCTTCATCAGAATTTGATGGTTATATTTCACTTCCATATTCATATTTCAACCTATGTTCTCCTTTGTGAAAATTTAGTGATGAGTTAATCTAGGTAACCGTTACATTTCCTACTTTACTTTTAAAAATTAAGTTTTAGTATTCCTTTTACGATGCGGGTTTTTATGAATGAAACATTCAAGTAGTAAATGATTTAAAACCCCGATGAATTTTTAGGGAGAAATTCATTTTAAGGGGGGTAGAATGTAACACCCTGAGATTTTATGAGATATATTATTTTTAATTTCTTTGATGTCTTCAATTATACACAACACCAAGATTAGTTTTAATATACGAAACAACATATTATCTTGCAGTATAAGCAACCCAATTCTTGGCTCGTGTTACACACAATTTCAAGTTCGTTTTGTGGAAATTATTCTACGCAACATTAAGTATAGATTTTGTTTAATGTATAAATGAAATAAGGTTTGACTATGTTATATGAAAAACCAAATATATATTTCACTACACACAACCCTGAATTGGCTTGAATTACACACAATCAATACCTTCCTCGATAGCGTGTGTAGTATGCAATACCGAGTTTCACTAAACGAGATATTATTATAATATTATTATAAACTAGCCGTTATGAATAGTAATACACAATTTTTAAAATTTTATAAATTTTATCTTTCAAAATGGAATTCATTTTTGGATTCGGAATATCAAAATTTTCCTAGGGTGAATTTTTGATATTTTTCTGAAAACTTTCAATTTTTGACAAATAGTGAAAACACTTGGTTACTATTTAAAACCCTACTTTTTATTTATATAATTATTTATTTTATGTAAATTTATTTTAGGTCAAAATTGATAGATAATACATATATATGTCCAATTCAATTTGTTGGAGTCACTTTATAATAATTTTAGATATATAAAAATTTTATTGAACTTTTCACCAACTTTTACCCACCTCCTATGAGAATATGAAAATTTACATAAAACATAATTTTACCGCTTCTGTGAGTGGAATTTATAAAATCATAAAAACATGGATAATATGAAGAAGTAAAATGTGGTTCAATAAGATAAAAATAATTTTTGGTGAATAGTAACTTTTTACTTTTATTTACCACGATTAAAAGTAAATAGGGTTATTAAGGGTAAAAATGATATAATTATTAACCTAACAAATGTAATAATTCTATTAGATAAGTTTAATTCGACCAAAAACAACCTTAAAAATAAAATATTATCATTTAGGTCCACTTGAATTAGATTAAGACATTTATTATTATTTTATTTAAAGAAGAGTTAAAATTGTTAAGTTCAATGTTTAAGAACTAAAACATTTTTAATATAGGGTTCTACATAAGATAAATTCTACTATAAATATTCATTAAAAAGATGAACCTATTTCCTACATAATATTATTTTATATATAATTTTTATATATTTAGTAAATTAATTTATATATGACACAATGATGATGCAGGAATTACTTTATTAATGAAATATTGACATAATTGATGTTATAAATACCCAGATATATGTAATTTGAAACTTATTATAAATTAAACTATTTTTTTAGGTTAACATGGAATGTTATTATTGATTCAATTAACTGTTTTCTAACTAATCATGCATTTATGATTTCCAAAAAAATCAATTACCAAATAATTTCCAAGTTATCATAAAATAGTTTTTAAAAAACATTATTATATTATTAATTGTTATTCTATTCCAAAAAATCTACGTCATGGACAAATGACTTAGATAAGGTTATATATATTAATAATTAACCACTTGTGGTTGTTTTTTCTTGTTATTGTATATTTATTAACCATACAGTGTAAGAAAACAAGAAGACATGGTAAAAGTTAAATTATTTAACTTAGAGTTAAATATAAAGGATAAGGTTAAAATAGTAAACTAAACTTTTATAATACCTATTGGTTGAGATTATTTCGACCCATACCCACTTTAGCTTCTAAATAAATCAATTTGGATCTAATATAAATCAAATATGACTTTATTATAAAATAATATTTTAAGTTTTCATAAGGTGCCCCTATCCTCCCTTATAAAAGGGCACCTCCTCCCTCTTCTCTTTACACAATTGTGAGTTTTCAAGCTCAGAAAACCCCTACCCATTTCTCTTCTCCACTTCCCTAGAAACATTAAAGAGGTTATGTTCTTCTCAAAAGACCAACTCTAGTGCCTTAAGAGGAAGCTTTAAAGGGGTGCGTCAAATAAGAGGTAATCTCTTCTACCGATTCTTTCAAGTTCCTTTCTTCTTAAGATTCTTCTTATTTATTTGTTTCATCATAAATTAATATCATAAGTATCACTAATAAACATATATGTTATTATAAGTATAAAACAACCCTATTTCCCCTTCTATCCATCCTAAGGAAAATGAAATCACCGCGCCTGCGTACGTACGGAATACCGTCACCACGCCACGGTGTAATCTGTTTTTCCACAACCACCTTACATGGATGGGTATAATGGTATAAAGAATAACTATATATAGTTATTATAAAATCATACTGATTTTGAGATATTATATCATCAACTCAAATTCAATTCAATATTTATGGGAACGATATCATCGCTCATGCGTACGTATGGATTACCGTCTCCACGACGTGATGAGATTCATTCTCCATGATAACAACTCAAGAATGATTATAATGTATATATAACGAATAATAATGAAATATATGACATGATAAAGCTACTGTATTAATATATATATATATATATATATATATCATCTACTTACTTCCATTCATGTCAATAAGAAAACAGCTTTCATGCATACGTACGGCCTACCGTCTCCATGAATGGTGTATTTCATTTCATTTATCTATCTATTATATATATATATATATATACTAAATATATATGATATAAAAATCTTGATTTAAATTCTGGAAGTAAATAAACCATGATATAAGTAATAATAATATCAAGAACTACAAGTCGAAACATGTACGATAAATAAAACGATTTTACCCAAAACGCTGCTTTAACATGGAATTTACCAAAGAACAGGTAAAATAAAGTCATAAGTGAACCATATATGATATAATAACAATGAATATGATTCTGTAATAAGTCCATGAAATTATTTAAATCCTTATACAGGAGGTTCAGATATGTACGAAGCATATCGGATCAAAGGTAAGGGATATTTTGGCAATCTCATTTTTATCCAAGATTTCATATTCGTAAGTATTTACTGGGGTTATATTTTTCATCCATGTCCATATAAATATTTTCATATAGTGTTTAATATTCTTCCATGTATTTTTAAAGTAATTTTTACCCATCTTGACATTTACTTTGTGTTATGGAAGGAATCTTGCTTTTGTTTACCATATGTAGCACTTTTTGAATTTTCTGTTAAAAGTACGAGGAGAATGTTTTCTTTAACTTATTCGGCATGAATGGATTTTTACGGTTTTATAACACCTTATTTTAATGAATATAAATCTACAAGATTTCATGACTATTTTCTACAAAATTCGTTTCTTTTATAATTTCATTACATTTTGAGAAAAGAAAATTATTTTGAAGAAGAAAGGATATTTTCCCCAAGAATTCATTTCAAGTGTTTTATAAAAACCATTTTCCATATAAGATGACATTATTTCATATGTTTATGTTTCAAGTATAATGTCTCTATTATTGACATGGTTTCACTTTTCTTTTGATGAAATGATATCCATTTGTTTTATATGGATTATGTTATGATGGGATGATGTTCATGAAAACCCTTTTTTTATTTGGGTTGTGATGAATAGTTTATGTTAATTATGTGGCACAAGTAATAATGATTTCATTATGAGATGGGTGGGACCTATATATCCCTCAAATTCATTGGGAAAAGATTTATATCTCATGAGATAAACATGGCGAGAATGACAAGTTAATCTCATTCAGTGTTACAGGACTGGAACGAGGTGTGAACTTGATTCAGAAAGGGACTTTGTCCACTAAGATGGTCTTGGCAGCAATGACTTGGCACAATGGAAATCATAACATGTGCTTAATGGTTGCCACAATTACATTTTTTATTCTCATGCTATTTTATCATGATTAATGTTTCTTTATGATCTATGTCATACGTACTTCCATGTTTTATGTCATTGTTAAAGATTTTGATGTTTAAATATTATGTTCATGTTTTGATGTTCAAATATATATGGTTTTTTTTATTTTCTCCATGCATACCCTTACTGAGCATTTGAGCTCACCCTTTATATGTTTTATTTTCCCCAGGATATAAAGAAAGGTTTTAGGTATGAAAAAATGGAATATCTTTATGGGAGATGTTGAAGATCTTTCATCAAGATTAGAATATTATATTCCGAGTTTCCAAAGACACTAAACTATTACGGTCCATTGGTGTATGTTTTTCTTATGTATGAGATATTCTGCAAAAGTAATTTAATGTCTATGTACGTCAAGCATTGTGTCTCTACAGCATCCGCATTGGTGAATCATGGTCGGAATTGCTCCGTACCAACTCCCCCAGACCTAGACTGTTCACCATATCATCCCTTGGGGTGGCATCTGCAAGGACCCCCCAGGCAGATTCATGACAATCTATTTAGTTTTAAAATTTCAGATCTTTTCAGGTTGGTTTGTGAAGCTAGTTCACAGAAGACGTTCACGGAGAACATTTGTGAAGCCTGTTCACGGAGCCCTGCCTCATCTTTCAAACGCAGATTCCTAAAGCGCTCAGACGCGAAGTAAAAGACTCGTGGATGCAATGCAATGCAGAAGGACCGATTCACAGAAAGCAGTCGCAGAGTACACAGAGCTTCAAGAATTGAGATTGAAAATGTCCAAAATCATAGAGAAGAGAAAAGAAAAAATAGAGTTTAGGTACCCTATTTATAGGCGGGGGACCCTCAAAGCTTCGCGGCGCTCCTTGACCAAAGAGAGCTTCATGGCTCATCTAGCCGGAGCTTCACTTTTTAGCTTAGAGATCCCTCTTTGTGATATCGCTTCACGAATGACTGAGGATTTTGGAAATCTATCCTCAGACTTAGACTATTGATTTCTTTGTGGATCCATGTCTGAGGGGGCGGGGGCATTTGATGATACCAAAATGTGGGGAGGAGGAGAAGACATAGACCAGATACCTGCCTCACGAAGCCCATTCACAGAGACCCGGTCACACCGCGCTACTACGATGTAAGGAGATGGTAAGGCTCCACGACCGCACTTGACATTTGTGACTCGCCGCGAAGCAAGGAGGCAGTAACACTCCGCTACCTCCCTTGACATTAATGACCCATCGGGAATCAAGGAGGCGGTAACGCACCGTGACCATTATTAATGATCACAACCCTCCACGAATCAAGGAGGTGGTAATGCTCTGTGACTGCCCTTGACATTTGCAACCCACCGCGAAACAAGGTGGTGGTAACCCTCCGCGAACGCCCTTGAAGTTCGTGACCAGATGAGAAACAAGGTGGTTGAAACGCTCCACGAAAGCCCTTGATGTTCATGTCCTGTCGCAAAGCATGGAAGAGGTAACGCTCACCGACCACCCTTCACATTTTCCACCCACTACGAAGCAAGGAGGCCGTAATTCTCTATGACTACCCTTGACGTTCACGAGCCCACCATGGATCTAGCTTCGTCTTCACACCGAGCTAACACTACTTCGCGGCGCCTATCCTTTATAAATATCGGCCACCCCCAAGTCCAGGAGGTAGGAAATCTGACCTTTTGACTTCCTAGCTACTGAATCACGACACACCTTTCTACTCTACAAACCATGTGCTGTACGAGGTACTTCTGCTCTATGAAGTGCCTCCCATTTTCCTCGTTTTCGTCCCCTATTTCGAGAGGGATGACTTTTGCGGAGTCTAAGGGTCTCTGTGAAGGAAGGGTATACCCAAGGGGACTGGGGTCCTTGCATAGATTTTATGCTTCGCGAAACACCCTTCATGTACACATGATCTACATGCCATGGCAGGGTCACTGTACTTTTCAAAGCACATTGCTTCCTGATACCTTGCTTATGAGGCACCCTTTCTCCAAAAGGCAGTGCTCTATGAATGCCCTTCCACTTAGCAACACACCTCCCATATGCACCTTTGCCCTATGATTTGGTTGAGGCACCCCACTTCGCGAAGCACACCTCTTCGCAAGTTCCCTCCACCACGCGGAGCAGAAGAGATTCATAAGGCCCCTACCTATGAATCCATATTCTTTGCAAATTCCTTTTCCCGTGAAACCCTCCAGGTTTTCACGATGTGATTTAAAAGTCCCTTGGATGATACTGCTCGTTGTGATGCTTCGCCTCATGTTTCTTCGCATATGCACACGAATAGAAATTACTTCTTCGCATAGCCACGCTAACGAGGACCCCACTATGGTTCGCACCATAACACCCCCTAGCCACGATGTTGCCTTTCCCTTCTCTTCAGCAAGGAGCAGAGGGTACCTGTTATGTGTGTCCTTGGGGGGCAATGCAAACCCACCTCATCCGAGCTACATGACGTTAAACTGCCAAGCACCATCGTCCTCAGTACACAATGTTACACTGTGACCACACCTCGTGCCTCGCACACACGGTGCACCCACCTTGGACATTCTCCACGCCCACTAGTCTCCATGAGGATGAGATCTCCCCTCACATGGGATGATATCCACCTTATCAGAGTGGCATTTGTCTGCAAGGGAAGATCAACCATCTTGGTGTAAGCACCAAACTTTTCTTGTCGGATGCAGCATCCAGGCTAATCTTTTCTTCTTCATTCCCAAGGACTAGGGGGAGGGGAAAATGGACACCAGATCCCTCATTTCATCGGTACCATGTCCCTCTCTTTCTGGGCTTTGTCGCTACTCGGGTTTCTCTCATGGAGTTAGTCCCAACCTCTTCGGGCTGCTAACCACACATAAGCCCATGTCTCCTCTTTGGGCTGCAATCACGTGTAATCCCCACTCCACATTCCACGGACGCACCTTTCGCGACGTGATCATCGAGTCTCTGATGTCTCTTGTTTCTCCCTCCGAGAGTGACTCACATGTGATTAGAGAGAGCACCAACCATGAAAATTTCTATGGTCCTCCTCAGAGCGTAAGACCCAAATGTCAACCACATGAACTATGTGGACTTTGATCCTTGCTAATTCACGGTACGTAGAAAGCCTCTATAAGGTTCAATCCCACCACACATTGGACCCCAGGTCCACCTTCATGTCAGTTCACCAACCCCATACCCCCTGAACTATGTGGACTCTGATCCTTGCTCAGGCAAGGTACGTAGGAAGCCTCCACAAGGTTCAAGCCCACCACCCATTGGTTATCTCGACCACTTCACGTCGGTTCACCAACACCATGGGAAACCTAGTGTGTAATCCCCATGCCACATAAACTATATGGACTTTGAACCTTTCTAAGGAAAGGTATCTAAGAAGCCTCCATGATGTTCAAGCCCTCCTTATTTACATGAACTATGTGGATTTTGATCATTGCTAAGGCAAGGTACGTAGGAAACCTCTACGAGGTTCAAGCCCATAAACCATTGGACCCCAAGAACACCTTCATGTCGGTTCACTGACCCCATACCACATGAACTACGTGGACTTTTATCCTGGCTAATTCAAGGTATGTAGGAAGCCTCCACGAGGTTCAATCCCTCCTTTTTTGCTTGAAATACGTGGACTTTGATCCTTTCTAAGGAAAGTCACATATGAATCCTCCATGAGGTTCAATCCAACCAACCTTGGACCCGAGGTCCACTTTCACGTCTGTTCACCGACCCCATACCACACGAACTACATAGACTTTGATCCATGCCAAGGCACAGTACGTTGGAAGCATCTATGTGTTTCAATCCCAGCAACCATTGGACCCTAGGTCCACCTTCACGTCAGTTCCCAACCACCAGAACTATGTGGACTTTGATCCTTGCTAAGCAATGGTACAAAGGAAGCCTCCAGCACATTCAAGCCCAACAACCATTGGACCCGAGGTCCACCTTCACGTCGGTTCCCAACCACCTGAACTACATGGACATTGATCATTAATACGGAAAGGTACGTAGGAAACCTCCATGAGGTTCATGGCCACCACCTATTGGTCGTCTCGACCCGCTAAACGTCAGTTCACCAACACCTTAAGAAGCCTAGAGTGTAACCCCTATGCCACATGAACTACATGGACTTGGATCTATTCCAAGACAAGGTACATAGGTAGCCTCCCTGAGGTTAAATCCCACCATCCACCTAGACCCCAGATCCTTATTCTTGTCGGTTTAACGACCCCATGCCACCTGAACTAAGAGGTATTTGATCCTTCCCAAGGCAAGGAAAGTAGGAAGCCTCCCTACGGTTCAATCCCCATAGCCGGTCATTCAGACCATCTTCACGTCGGTTCACCAACTCCATGGGCATCCTATAGAGTAATCCCAAAACACCACTGGAACTATGTAGACTTTGATCCTTGCTAAGGCATGGTATGTAGGAAGCCTCCATGAGTTTCAATCCCAACAACCATTGGACCCCATGTCCACCTTCACATCAGTTTTCAACCACCTTAACTACGTGGACTTTGATCCTTGCTAAGTAAAGGTATGAAGGAAGCCTCCATGAGGTTCAATTCCTCCACACCTTAGTCATCTCGACCCCCATCACGTCGGTTCACCAACACCTTGGGCTGTCGAGAATGTGACCCCCATGCCACTTGAACTACGTGGACATTGATCCTTGTCGTGCCAATATACGTAGGAATCCTCCCTTATGTTCAAGCCCACCATCCACCTAAATCCCAGGTACTTATTCATGTCGGTTCACCAACCCCATGCAACCTAAACTACGAGGTCTTTGATCCTTGCTAAGGTGAGGTACGTAGAAAGCCTCCCTAAGGAGCAAGACCAACAACCAATGGTCTTGGCCACTTCACATAGGTCCACCCCTATCCTGCATGACGTTGAGCTATATTCCAGTTTTGATTCCCCATTCAGCGGCAAGCCATTATCACTCCATTCAATGGTAATCCGTCGTGATCTTATTCAACGGTAAGCTGTTGCGACCCCTTCCTACGGAAAGCCAATAAACCCCTATCAGTGATAAGATATCGTCAGATAAACTATGTGGAATTTTGTTCCCTTACACAGGGATAAGTAAGAAGTCTCTTGGAGGCTCAATCCCAAAACCTTCGTCATCCTCATGGTGGTACCATCCCATTCGCCTTCCACTTCATTCAACCACTCCATTATCCATTTGGATTCTTACCCAAGCCGCCGCATCCTGGTGGGATCATTCCACCTCAAACCCCATTCCCCATAACAGTAATTGAGATGCAACCCACATGGTGTCCCCAATATCGGTGTTCCCTCCAGGGGTTGCACCCATCTGATCCACTCTAGTCAATGTTCTGATCAGCCCGATCCATCTCCGCTGGATGTTAAACTTGCGGTATACCCTGTGTTAAAAATGAGAAGCTGAGGAAATCCTTAGTTACATTCCCATGGAATATAATTCCCCACATCCAATGTGGGATTCCTCGGGCTTCCGCATCCTCGAGAAGACCAATGATAGAAGACAGAAGACTAAAATGCCAATCCCCCAGCTTCCAGACCCGCCACTGATGCCCAACGTGACTACTCCCCTGGCCGAAAGTTTCTGCCCTGACCGGTCCACTTGGAATGCCTTAATATAAGCGGTGTAATTAACTAGGGTCCATGAAGATATGGTGCCATGAGGAGTTTCACAAACAACATATTAGGTCTATGAGGGAGACCCTGACTAGGTGACGAGTTTCGAGGAGGAATCCATGGAAAGAAGAACTGAAATCTCATCATCCCGTTTCGATCAAGGAGTAGACGTCCCTGAATAAGGAGCAGATGTTTCCCACCTCTGGGAAGCGGGAATATGGGGCAACAAATTTGCACCCCTCGTCCCCAAATAGACGGATCTTCGTGCCCCGACGAAAGCGTCGGAAACACCCATATAAAGCTCTAGTAAGTTGGAAAAAAATGTTCAAGATGTTTTGTTTCTTCAAATCTATGAGGATGTTCAACATAATCCTCCTCTTGAACATATCCATTAATGAATGACCACTGGACATCCCTATGAAAAATTATGAAATTAAAGTATACTGCGAAGGCAAGTAAAAAACGAATAAATTCATGTCTCACTACTTGAGCATACGTTTCATCATAGTCTATTCACTCTTGTTGGTTATAGCCTTTAACTACTAATCTAGATTTATTTATTACAGTGATTTCATTTTTATCACACTTATTTCAAAATACCTATATTAATCCAATTATATAAGTTTCCTCAGCACATTCAACCAAGGTTTATACTTTTTTCCTTTTAAATTTATTTATCTCACCTTGTATGGAATTAGTCCAATAATCATCTCCTAGAGATTCATCGGTGCTTTTTTCTTCTAATTGGGAAATAAATTATAGAGTAATATATCATGTCTTAAGAAACATCAAGTCCTTATAGGTTTATTTACATCCCCAATGATACTATCACTAGGATGAATCTTAATAACTAGCTGATTTGGGTTTTATAAAACCTATTAATCCACATGTGGTATAAAATATTTTGGGTTAAATACATTAGAAACATTTTCTTGAGTATTTTACATATATTAAAAAATTTCTATCAAAGGTAGATAATCATTTTTTGAAAACACATCATAAGATGTAGGTTCGGGTTGTTTAAAAACAAAATTATCACTTTTAACATGAACTATTTCTTCAACATTACATTTATTTTTGTTAAAAAAGTTATAGGCCATAAATGTAGTGGAATAGCCTAAGAAAATTCCTTCATCAGATTAGGGTGTAAAATTATGTATGTTATATTTAGTTTTCAAAATGAATACTTTTCATCCAAATACATTAACGTAAGAAATTCTTGTTGTTCGACCATTCAATAATTCCTAAGGTGTTTTGTTTAGAAAAGGTCGGATTAAAATATGATATAACTATAACAAGAAGTAGTAACAGTTTCAGCCAAAAAATAGCAATTTAGTATTCACTAAATATTATTCTAGTTATCTATATAAGAATTGGATTTCATATTTAAAAAACACCATTTTGTTGATGAGATCATGGAGCATAGAAGTTATTCCTAATGCATTTTTCACTACCAAAAGTTTCAAAATCTGAATTTTGAAATTCTTCTCCATGATCACTATGAATAATTATCAGTGGAATTTTTTTCTTATTTTTAACATGGGCTCTAAATGTTTTTAAATAAGAAACAATTTCAAATTTTTTAATAAAAAATAGACCCATGTAAATAAGGTGTAATCATCAATTAAAATAATAAATAGTATTTGCCTCCAATACTTCCGGTTTGTATTGGACCAAAAATACCCATAGGCACTAACTATAATGAATCAGTAATTGAGACTTCACTGATTGATATAAAAATTGATATATGTTGTTTTCCATATTGTCAAGGATCACAAACATTTCAAAAATAAAATCTATGCTCCGGTAGATCCTTAACAAGTATTTTATTCGATAGTTTTCATAGGATGCTAAGGTTACAGTGTCTTAGTATTCTATTCCATAATAATGATTGATCTTGAATTTCACTATGTCATGTTAGGTCTTGGCTCCTATGGTCTTT
This sequence comes from Viscum album, assembly GCA_963277665.1. Classification (NCBI taxonomy): domain Eukaryota; kingdom Viridiplantae; phylum Streptophyta; class Magnoliopsida; order Santalales; family Viscaceae; genus Viscum; species Viscum album. The sequence goes on along the minus strand of OY728155.1, from coordinate 86,231,000 downwards.
TATGTTTAGGGTATATAAATTCTGATGCTTATGAGCAGAAGGAATAAAATCTTCCTTAGAATTTTGTACAAAGCATTTATCATTCATGAAATTTTTAAGGCATCATTCATCAAATAATTGACTTACTCTTGTGATGTTCTACATAAGACCTTCAACAAATAAAACATTTGAAATCAATGTTTTTCCATGAATAACAATATTACCTATACCAAAAATTTCTCCCCGAGCATTATCTTCAAATGTTTCTTTTCCTCCTTTCGTCTTGATAATATTTTCAAAAATTGTTTTTACTAGACATATGTCAGGAACATCCACTATCTATGTACCATGTATTTTTTTTGGTACATTCTTTATTCTCCTAAAAATAAAAGTTTTAGAATTTTAGAATCCAAAGTTGCATGGATCCAGAAATATTAGAATCTAAATTTTTTAGAACCCACCTTTTCTATGAAAAATAATCTTTATGAAAACCTAAATATTTTGATTTATTTAAACACAACATTTTCTACCAATGTACACCATATTGATATTCTATACAAAAGGGGAAACATTGGGGAAAAAATAAGTATTACTAAACACTCGTTTTGAATGAGTATAACCTCATCCAAAACTATTCTTTAGAGGATGAAGTTGTGAATAAAATTTATCACATTCTTTCCTTCTCGAAGTAAAATTTGATAAATATATCATTAAGGGAAAAATTTTGGATTTTATTTTATATGACTAAATTATTATCCATAATTTCATTAGTTTGAAAATGTGATTTAGTCTCTAAAATATTTTTCTTAGATATATAATTTTCCAGATCCTCATAAAGTTTATCCTTCTTAGAATTAACATCCACAGGGTTTTTAGAAACACTATCAAAATCATAAGTTTTCTGACCAAGATACTTCGAATGATATTTTACATTCTTAGTTAGAACTAAAATTCTTGATTTGTCTTTCTCTAAATTCTATTTTATCATACGATTTTCATATTCATGTAATTTATAAAATATATAATATTCATAAAATTGATGTAGGGTATTATCTTAGGATGAGGAAGATTCATCATATAAATATTCGTAATATTATTTGTTAGCAAAATTATCATTTAAAGACTTATTGGTTGAGTATTCAACATTTTGTATCTTACCCATAAGATAGTGACTTTTAATATGTAAAATGGCTATAAGACCAATATTCTTCTGAGCGGAAGATTCATAATATAAAGATTAATCATTAAAGTCCCCACCACTGGAACTCCTTGTGTCATTTTCCATTAATACTTTCATTACCTTGGATTTTTAATACTTCTTTCTGTCTTTTGCAGAATACTTTTACTTCCTACCTTTTCTCTTAAGCATAGGAAAATCAGGTCTGATATGTCCATCCCTTTTAAATTCATAATAGGTTACTTCAGAATCTTTCTTTTCCTTCCTTTAGTTTTTTCTTATATCATTTCCAAAAATCATTTTTCCCACAATCTTTTTCATCCTTCGATCAAGATTACAAAATTCATTTTCTGAATTTTCACTGTCACTAGATTCAGTTATAACAACAACATTCATAGATATAGATCTAGTTACCCTTTTCAGAGTCATGGATTTAGATGTAGTAGTGAAAGATAAATTTCCATTACTAATCTTGTTTTTTTTAAATCATCATATCTCTTCATCCTTGTTTCATACTGAAGAAGACTTCCAAATAACTCATCAAGAGTAATGTTACATACTTTTATCTTCTCATCAATATTTGTCCTTCTTAATTCTCACTCATTAGGTATGATATACATTATTTTATCTACAATAACCTCATCATCAATACCTTTCTCTACCATACATTGAATACTATTGAAAATGGTCATAAATCTTTGTTCATGTTTTCAGAAAGGCTTTTCATCAAGAAATAAGAATCCAAGACATTAATCTCTTAACACCGCTCTTCTAGTTTCTATTATATTAAAAGTCAAAGATTTTGTTACATCAATTTTCTTCCAAATGATGTTTGATGTTTCAAAACATGATACTTGACTATATATATATTCTTGGTATTAGAACACAAAAAATAATTGTGTACTCTGTAATTTAGTTGATATTTTTTTCCTGATTGGTGAAGGTTCTAAATTATTTGTCCGGAATTTTTTAGTATCCAGTGATCATTACAAAATATTCTACTCTTGAATTGGTGAAACAATTCTTTATTCTTTCTCTATATTACTCATAATAAAAACTATAAAAAATTGGTGGTGTGGTAGGGTGAAGGTTTTCATTAGAACCAATATTCATACATGCCATCCAATAAGAAAATATCTCTTCCACAAAACTTGTTAGCAGTAAAAGATTATCAAAAATGATAAAAAATTCATTAACCAAAACATGAATAAGAAAAGTTATTCCAGAATAATATCGAACAAGGAAAACATGAGCAATAGAACTTATATGTGAATATAAATATTTCATATACCAGGCACTAATACCGATTTTATGATTGAAATTGTATATGTAGATTCTCAATTACAATACAGGGGTGAATTTTAAGTTTAAAAACATTCATTTATAACCTTATTCAAAACAATGTTTAAAAAATATAAACAAGTTAAATTCACAACCCTTATTATAGTTCATAACTATAAAACAAACTTTGTTAGGGTCCTAACATATGAATATGGATATATGAATCCAAAAAAGGATTATAAGAAAAATTTTATTTGAGAAATATTCTACATTAAAGCCTATATAATCTCAATTATGATACTATGTAAAACTAAAAGAAATTATAAGAAATTCATAATTTATTTATTTAACAAAATACAGACGAAATAAAACATGAAACAAGAACAAGTAAATATTGAAATATTTTAACCCAAATAGGAGGGTATCCAACAACCTTGGATAATGGTCCCTTGATTTATACTTTCAAAAAATTATGTCTTACCCACAATAGTGTATTACCTCAATTTGAATATCAGAGTCTGTATTTCTATCTATACAATACTTTTATCTTAAAGGTAGGTTATACCACTGTCTTCCTATCCTTGGAAGCCCTTGATTGTACTCAACAACAATAGGAGCCATCCTAATAAAGCATAACAAGTTGTTCATAGATGAATAATATTTTCTTTAAACACTCGAATCATGAGTGTATCTCTCTAAAAATCACTTCACATTATCACACCATGTAATATATAGATCAATGATGAGCTCGTTAATATAATCTCATATTTGTAGGAAAAAATTCAACGGTCAGCTCCCTCCTCCGACAATAATATTTTTCCTTGACTTTCAAAGAGACATGTACATGTTTCACTCAACCAACGGTTAGTTAGATACAAACATTAAGAAATTTATTTATAAATACATAAACATGTATTAGGAAAATGAAGTAGTTAAAGGTGTTGGATTTGGTGGCCTAGAACCAACTATATTGTACTTTATTCATTAATAAACACATTATCACATCTTCATTTTTCTTCTGGGTGATAGTTCATGTGATAATATCCTAAGGATAGTTGTTGAATTAAAGGGTCATAGAAAATCCCTGCTGTGATGAGATCCCATAAGTTGCATAATACTATTCTTGAATATATGTTCTATGGTTGGATGATGTTATTTGAGGGACAAAAATAATACAATCCATTAAGGGTGAGGACTCATAAAACATTGAGGCAACTTATCATAGTGTGATCCCTTGGTAATATTCAGGAGGATATTATGAGAATGAGACCCGCCAATTGGAAAGCAACATTTCATAGTGTCATTGGATGTTCCTATTTGCGGACGTATGTATTGGTCCTTAGACTTTACGATTATTATTAATGGGTATTACAACTTGTAAACTTCGATGTGTTGATGAGAACTGTAACGAAACACTTTTTGCAGCATGTTACGATACTTTGGGTGCGTCATGAGTGATACTCCATTAATAGATAATGTGAGAAATGATTTTTCCCTTCTGTTCCATAATGGAAGTAGATATCTCAGGTACATTGATTTAATTTATATAGCCTATGTAAATCCATAGCCATGGTAAGGAATGGGCGAGTTTAAATCTGGAAAGTCAAAGAACGAATTATTGAGCCCCTGGGTTGATGACACTAGCATGAAACCATCTCGATTTGAGATATTAAGAAAAAGAGATTATATTACATTATAAGAGGTCATAAGAGGTGACATGTCATCAAAAAGTTAAATTATTTCTCTATGGGTGCCTTGTTATGTTTCTATACACTATACTTGGTCTTTAGGAAAGCTCCACCAAATTCCACTGAGAAAGAGGCATAGAGGGTCATGCACTAAGTGTGTCTAAGTATCTCAGTTAAATATTAATTTAACATGCTGAAAAATATTATTCCCGGCTGTGGTTTAATAATTATTCAAGGATTCCTAATCACATTTAGTTTGACATTAGTTATTTGAGATAATATATTGTGTGTGGAATAATATATTTATCTCTGTGTAATGAAGTGATATTTATTAGAGAAATAAATAGTCATTATTCAATGTCTAATAAATGTGGTGGATGAAATAAAGAAAATAGAAAAATAAAAGTACACTTCGTGTATATTAAGTATACACGGCGTGTATTTTTTTCTAGGAATTTATGAGAACTAATATTATTCATTCAGTGTTCGCATGTCAAGTAATAATAATAAGTCAAATATAATTATTAGACATGTGGTATTACTAAGAATTAAATGGAATGAATAAATGCTTTTGGGTAATTAATTCATTTTATTGTTCAATGTAATTAAAAATCCCAATTATATATATTTCTCATTATCCTAACCTTTTTGTGTGGTTGTGCACAATGGATTTGAAAAATGACTTCAAGCCAAGAGATAATTCCTTTTCCACCAAGAACGCTCTCAAACTATGAGAGAGAGAGAGAGATCGACCTCCACCGAATCAAAGTGATCAAAGGCGGATATCGCAAACAAAGGATATTCCACGGTAGCACCCGGAGATCCCATCTTCTACGTCCATAGATATGTGCAGCACATCTGGATCACCGCTAGTGGAATCCTACAATTGGATTCTATGATGCAACAATGGATCACATCAGATCGTGAACGAAAACATCAACGAAGAATGAATTTAATCAACATAATTCTAGTTAATTAATTAAATTAATTATAACCAACATATGATGATCCTATTTATGGTTCTACTACACCACTCTTTTTTTGTTCTACGTTCTATTCTGAAGATCCTATGTTTTATTATCAGGACGGATCTCGGATTGATCGTTTTTAATGCTAAAATAAAAGTAGGGTAAACCCACCAACGCTCTTATGATTCACCCAAAACATACAAAAGTAAATATGAATATATGGAATCTAATAAAAAAATAGAATTTAGAGTTTAAAAATTTATAAACAATCAGTTTCTAGAAGCATGAATATTTGGATTCTGTTTTACCAAGAATTCAGATTGTGAATTCTATGGAATTTAATGTCTGAATTCTGAGGAATTTTAATTCTGAATTCTGAGGAATTCAGAGAATGCATTCTGAGTAATTTAGAGTCTAGATTCATAAGAATTATGATTCGGAATTCAAGGGAATTCAATGTCTGAATTATAATGAATTCAGATTCTGAATTGTTAGTAATTTAGAGTCTAAATTTTAAGGAATTTGGAGTCTGAATTATAAGGAATTAGGATTCATATTTTCATAGAATTTAAATTATGAATTTTAGAGAATTCAGAATCTGAATTTCGAAGAATTCAGAGTCTAAATTTCAACAAATTTGGAGTCTAACATTTAGAGAATTATGAATAAGAATTTCATAGAATTTTGAGTATAACTTTCAAAGAATTCAGAGTCTAAATTTTAGAGAATTCAGATTCTGACTTTCAAAAAATTCGGAATCTGAATTTCAGAGAATTCAAAGTCTCAAATTTAAGGAATTTGGTATCATAATTTCATAGAATTTGATGTCTGAATTATGAGAAATTATGAGTCTGAATTCTCAAGAATTTAAAGTATGAATTATGAGAAATTCATTGTCTGAATTCTATGGAATTCAGAATCTGAATTCTAAGGAATTTAGAGTCTGAATTAAGAGTAATTTTGAGTTCAAATTAGGAGGCACTTTAAATCATAATTTGGGAGAATTTAGAGTTTGAATTTTAGAGAATTTGATTTCTGAACTCTGTATAATTTTGAGTCAGAATTTTAGATAATTTAGAGTCTGAATTATAGAGAAATCAAAATCTAAATTTCAGTGAATTTGGAGTCTGAATTTTATAAAATTTGGAGTATTAATTTTGGAGAATTGGGAATCTGAATTTCAGAGAATTCGGATACTAAAAATAAGAAGACTCTATATCTAAGACACTACAAGATTCATAGGTTTTAAATATAGATTATAATATTTTTCCTTAATAAAAATAATCTTGTTTTTTAGAGGATATAAAATTAGATAATGAAAACCAATGTAAGGATAAAATATTATTAATTGAAAGGAAATTTTCCTATAGAAAATAATCTTTATATAATGTTAATTTTTCTTAAGATATAGTGTTTGTGATTTTCAAAACATAGAGGAATGGAAAAGACATAAGAATACATTATTGAATCAACACTTGTCTCCCATTATCCATTAATGATATGACATACACCATCGATTGAAGTAATTGAAACCCGCAGAAGATAATTATCAATATGTGATATATTAGAAAGGATTCAATCCATCCAATGTATGATGTAAATAGGTTTCAGGTAGACTAATAGAAAACTCAATGAAATTATGACATCTGATAATGAGAAAGTACAAGAGGGACTATTGAGGCCCCACTTCCTATTTATTTCCAAGATAGTATGAATATTCATCACTTAAGGAAAAAAATCAATAGGAATATTTTTTAGATTAACAATACTGGTTGAAATAAACTAATAAGATGAACTAGTATCAAATAAATCATTCACTAATTAGGAATATATTATGATAGATCCGCTCACAGTCAGTGGACCCATATCCTCTCCATATAGAGACTCTTCCATTTCGTGAAGAATCATCATTCTAGTTTTGTATGGTCAGAACCCCTTTTCCCCATGAAGCATCAAATTTCACTACAAATTTAATAGGTGTTTATAATCCCCTTCCACCACGTGGACTAGAAACAGATATGGAAAATCATTCTCATTTGACCTGAGTGTCCGCTGGTGCCATAGTTCTTAGATGCCTGAGTGAAAACCCTCTTCGAATTCCCAGGATTTCTACACTTGTAAAAAAAATCAAATTTTCACAATCAAAAATTTAAGGAGGTCTAGAAAAAACCCTACTATTAATATCCACCACAATAATAATCAGTATTCTACTTTCCTTTACAGGAATTCACTCTTCCACTTGATGAAAAAGGAACTCTCATCATCCCTGAATTTCCAACCAGATCAATTTAGACCCTCAACTTTCTATCTGTCACATCATCATGAGAATACATAATAAATATGAAAACATCAATCAAAATACAAACTCGAAGTCCCAACCCAAACCATTGAGTCTTCATATTCTCATTTGATACACCCTCATGTGAAAAAAAACTAGCTAAAAAGTATTCCTATACACTATCATGATTTTTCCTACCTTTCCATGTAAGAAGGAATTTTATGCCTTGTATAACAACAACGGCTCCTGATAGAACCGGTCAGTGAAAATATCCATCAAGTCATTCCAATCTAAGACCCAAGGTTTCATTAATATCCCCATTGTATCACACTATATCCTACTTAGTTCCTCCATCGCAAATGTGGCACACATCACTTAGATATCATCAGGTTTCTACAAGAATTAAAAAACACATTCCATCCTACTCAAAAATTATGTGGCCTCTTGAGGATCATTTAGCCTTTAAATACTGGTGGCTTCTGGTGAAGAAACATTTGAGTATAATTCCAGATAAAATCCCTCTAAGGTGCTACAGCTTCAGTCTAAATGAGAACAAGTACAAGTACCTATCCAAGAAATTGTACAATATTACAAATCAACTCAACTAGAATTGGGTCCTTGAGAGTATTTTCTCATTATGGTTTAGTAGTAGCTTTTTATTAGGTTATATTCATACATCTTCTCGGAGCCATGATGCTACATAACACCAATAGAAAACAAGGAAGACATCAGATTTGTCACCCAAATATAGAAATGAGGGAAAATTAATCCCAAATAATAAAAACATAATATTTGGATTTCAATCTATCCAAATAAAAAGTATGGACAAAACTAAAACTAATACTCAGTATATATTTCCCAAAACCACCCCTGGTTACTTATGGCTCATTGCGGTGAGAGCTATCCTATAACTCAATCACAACAACCTCTTATGTCCCAAAGAGTTCACACAAATGCATAATAACATCAAGTAAATATTAAAATCCTTCAATTAAGATACAACTTTATTAGGAACCATCCAAGGTACACTTGTAAGCTGATAAACAAGACGATCATGACATGGGTCGAATGGAATTCTTGATCCCCACGGGTTGATAAAAAGAACTTTTCATCATAAAACATGAAAGTGGGAAAAATATTTTCCCAAAACAATGTGGAAATAGATAAAAACCTTAGTATTAATACAAGAAAAAATCCACAAGGAGTAGTGTAACAGATGTGAATCAGGTAAACACCCCCACTATACTATAAAAAAGTACCCAAAACCAGTATTAAAACACAAATCCCAATATAATTAACTCTCCAATACCAAGGATTAAAATCTAATACCCCCCTAATGTGGAACATTATCCTTGATCGATCCTAGTTTAAGAAAATATATAAAAACCTAAAAGCATAATTTGTATTTTTCAAGAAACCCAATAGGGCATCACAAAGGATTTCATAAAAAGATTCCAACATTGAATTAAACAAATAGTGCTATTAATTTCTAATAAATTTGTAAGAAAAATTTGAGAATATTTAAAAAAAATTATGATTTACATTTGAAATTATGTAAATTCTTTAATAAAATGGATTCTAAAAATCTTTATGTGAAACTATTTATATAAATTCAGTAGGCACGTAAAATAGTTTTAAAACTTTTTCACACATGTCTAAAATATAAAAAAGTGAGCAATGTGGTCATTTATTAAAATGAAGGATAGTTCCAGGAAACATGATCCTCACACAATAAAATTTAATCACAATAATATGTATATACCCAAACCCCTCAAACATTTCCCAAAGGTGACTCATCACCATATCATCGGGGATATGACCTACTTTACAGTGTTTTGTTTTAGTTGTATGGAATTAGAAGAGTTTCGACCCAATTACATGAAACTACCTAGGATTTGATGTGCTCTATTAATATCAATGCTGTGATATTAATTTTAAACTTGTTAAAAATAAATTTAATCCCATTATCCCCTTTCAAAAGTAATAAATTTATATCTATAATCAAAAATTTATTTCTAATAAAAACATAAATTATTCCAAGATAAAACCACAAGGATTCTATCAAAACCATTTTAATCCATTTTTCTCAAATACCAATTTAAAATCAATTTAATAAAATTAATTTCAAAATTTAAATTCCAAAATTAAATTCCATAACTTAATTTGACCAATTTCTATCCAAGTTCACAACACATCCCAATTGAATGGAATTAGGGGTTTCCCCTAGTTTCATTACAAAAATCCAATTTCACATTCAAATAAATAAATTAAATGGAATAATTTTTTTAATAAACCATTTGGAATTAGTTTCAAGTAATTTAATTTAAATAAAATTTATTAGGGTTTATCAAATTTGGCCATCATAATAGAACGACCTAACATTACTATGAAAAAAATCATACAATGAAACATGACAAAAATAACAAAGGTGTAGAAGATCTAGGAAATGAACCTATAAACAATATTCAACAGTACTAAGTTTAGATCCATCAACCCTAAGATGATATATCAAGATCCAAAGAAGGATAGATAAGGTGTTAATGATTTATGGAGAATGCTTAACCAGAAAGTCACACTGCAATTGGAAGCACCTTCAATTGTGGAATGAAATGACCCAGTAGGGTTTGATGGCCCCAAACATGCCCAGGGAAGCCTTCGGGATTGAATGAATGGGAGTATAAAGATAAGAATATATAATTTTCATCTGAACTACCAATTTAAATAAAACACTCAGGACGTCCAATGATGTGTAAACCAATTACATGTCACGTAATTAACAAATCCCAAAATTACTAAAAAAACATGTCTTCTTATATTAAGAATATACTAATTATTATTTTGGAACATACACATCTTACAACCAATTTAAAAAACATTTATATCCAAATAATTCTATTAAAAAATATTTTTTATGGTGAGAGTCAAAAAAATCTCTATCATCACCAATAAGGTATCCTCCCTATTACATTTCAGCAATATTTAGATAACTAAAAAGGAAAAAAATTAAAAGGTATAAAATGTACATGATGGAAATAAAATGAAATTTTATAGTTTTTATAACTATTCCTTATCTATATAGATTCTTTTATTTGATGATAAAATATCTTCTTAGATTATCTGTAGCACTCATTGCTATCAAGATAAGGTCCAAGAGGGTCACACACAAAGTGTACTCAAATTTTTTTCATATTCTTGTGAATAAATGATCAGGATATGGTGGGCCTAACCATGGGGTCTAGTTTATATCCAGGATAGAAACATCACAATGAAATTAATAAAATCATATTATTCAGGTTTTGAATAATTTTTACTGAATTTATCTATTAATATTATTAACAACTTTATATAATGAATGCATGAAAAATTATTTAATGATTGAATATTATTTTAAAATTCAATGTTTTTTTGAATATTTTATGGAATAACAAGTATTATTAATGGCCCTATTTTATCAGATTATATATTTATTATATTACATATAAGATATTGAAACATAAATAAATCATATGGTAGTGTTAATAGGTCAAAATATGTACTTTATAGATTAATTACTATGTAATATATTTTTTAGGGACACGATGGAATTTCTTTGTGTTTTTACAACACAAATTATGCAAGAATAAGCTATAATTCATTAGACTAATCATGAAATCTAATTTGAATTATCCTATTTTTCACTCCCATCTTCTAAATATTGAACAAACATGTTCAAAGAATGAATCCATGTTAACCTTACCTGATTGAAGGAATGATATAACAAAGATTGAAGAGAAATTAAATACATCATCAATTCTACACATTAGCGCCTTGATATCCCCAAATGGATTTCCTAAATGTTGTTAAGTCCTATGTGGAACATCTATAGGGTCAAAAATTCAATAAATTTGTGTGATGATCAATAACAGCAAGAAAAACACGATTCAAATCAAAATCAAATTTTTTACAATTTCGAATTAAGTTTTTTTTGTAAAATTAGATTACACGGTATCCTCGGGTTATAATTGGGATTCACATATTCTGATATGATTTATCAAAATCAATCATGATGAAATATTTTAAAAACCTCATGTATCTTATTTTCATTATATTACTATAACCAAAAAATATGGATATTGGTATACCATCGTTTATATTAGAGGATTAACTAACGTAAACAAGAACATGTAAAACTTGTGAATGGGTATGTGTTTTGAGTAATATAATGCCATTTTAATTTTAATTTAATCGCAATCATTGAGATATAACATCATTATAGTAGAGAATAACATTTATAAATAGTCCATATTATAATGAAACTAAAATAGTTAGAGATGATCTTAAATACATACATAATCATGCTGCTCTTTTTTAATAAAAGATATCTTAGAAGAAAGTATTTATGATACATTATTATAACTATATGCATAAAAAAATCCAAGAAATTTTTTTTAGTGGAAAAATGTGTTTTCATTTATGTCATAACTTACTTTTATGGGTAATTTTGGAAGGGTAAATGGAGGTACATTTATAGGTAGTTTTAGTGTTATTTGTTTAAATATTAATTCATTTATGTATATGGCTATCAATTTCAATTTAATGTAGATTAAAATTGGTAAACTATAGGATATGTGTCATTAATAAACTTATAAAAATAACTAAAAGATAACATTTCTTTATATTTTAGATCTTTGGAACTTATTCTAACCCTTTTCACTTTATTTTACTATTACCATAGTGTTTTATGTTTTACCTCGGTAAGTTATTTTTATCTATATAACGTAAATTAGACTATTTAACTAATTATTATTTGATGATTAAACTAATAGGATTAATTTAATATATTTTTATTTTTAAATAATTGTAATTAAACTTATGATTAAAAAAATAAAAAATGTAGAAAAAACTTATTTTATATAAAAATGCCTCATCTTTGTTTTATTCCATATAAAATAATAATAAGTAAAGTGTTAATATATTTTTGTATTCAATGAAACCATTAATTATGTTATTCCTTAAAAATTTATCAATTTGATTTTTGAAAATAAAAACACACAATACATAAAAAATATAGTTCTTTCAAAAATATGTTTTTAAAATTAAATAATTTTAACCTAATCCTATTAAAATTAATTATTAAAATTATAACCATATAATTTTATCAAAACATATTAATTAAATTTTTTATTTTAATTTTTAAAATATGTGAAATCACTCTTTAATAAAATTAATAATAAGCCAACATAGCCTGGTAGATGGTTCATAGAGACCCATTCCGAAAACATTTGTTAATAAAAATGTGAAAACATAGTAAGGGGATGTTTTAAATTGGTTTAAAAATACCCCAATCAAAAAATTTACAAACTTGAATAAGATAATCAATTAGATATAAAAAACAATAAGTTATCCCTTTCTCTACTTCCCTCTTAAATAATTCATATACTACCATATTGGAATCTCAATATTTGAGAGAAACCATTAAATGTATTTTCTCTATGTGGTCAATAATGTTTTTAATTACATGTAATTTTTTCATGGAATCGTATATTATTTATTCATTAGAATTTTTAAAACAAACAACATATCACATTAATTCCATAGTTTTTCTCTACCATGATGATTGACATATTTGACATTAAAATGAATTCCCAAAGCTCTATGTCTAATTAAATGTGGGAACTAGGGGGTTATACAAAGAACCCCTTGATATGGCATATTGTAATTCTAAAAATACCAAAACCTCGAAATGGAGTGAGTGGTCCAAGATAAACCTCGTAATGATTAACTTTAATCCATTTTTTATTGATTGTTTATACCTCAAAAATTCGGGTTGGGTGCAATTTTTACGAAACCCATTAACCCCAAACAATATGGTAATAATGTGGTCTTCTGTAGTATTATTTTTACAGCCCACCAGAAGTTTATATGGTATATCAATATCTTTCATAACTCATATATTGACATAATTAAATGGTAATACAACCCCCTCATATATGATAGATTTGATAGATTTATATATATAGTGAAGGATAAAAACGATTGAGTAAACAATAATAATGTTTATTTTCAAGGATCATTAATATATTTATCATAAATTCCATAAATTCTTCATGATTTTATTCCATATTTAGTTTTTATTTATATTTGGATAAAATCTCATACTATATGTTCTTTGAATACATGCATTCATCTACTAGGTGTCGAAAAGTTGGACTACATCTTATGAAATAAAATTATTAGTAGACTAAATGAATCTTAACCTTCTAAACCCGGATATCTAACATGAGTTTATTAATATATAATTTCAATATATTAAACATTATTTTAGGAGGACTGAAGTGTTTCCCAAATATTTTAATTCAAATTTGGGATTCTTCTTCAATAAAACACTTGAAAATGAAAATATAGACTATATATGAGAATAACAATTCTAGATGGCCCCCATAATCCTGTATACTACTGCTAAAATTCAGACGAAGAAATTTAGTACTTGATACTGCTGTGAAGGAGGTGATAAACATGTTTAAGTGATTTAAAACACCAAATATATATAAATGATTCAATTTTGAGGGTAACTTATAGGTATCAACTATATGATATATAATCCAATTCTAATTCCATTAATTTTCTTTCAATAGAATGATGCGATCCACTACATACAGATTGCAATTATATAAAATTCAATTCTTATATCCAGCCATACCATGGAAAAAAAGCATTGTTAAATCCCCAATTACATTTTTCAATTAATATATTATTATAAAATTAAATTTCATATTCCTTTCCCTAAAATATATTATAATTATAGCTACACAACAAGGATATTGTTACGTGTGTCATTTTTTTTGAAATCCAACCCTCTATTGTGAATGTATTTAAAAAATATATCCATGACTATAATTCCCTGACCCTAGTTACCCAGATTCGGTACATTATTTTAATAAATTGGCATGATTACAAGGAATCAAGTCTTGAAGGACCGATCAGTTTAGCAGTCTTGGAAAATAGATTATATACACGAACATTACATTACACTTTATAACATACAAAAAACTTAAATAATCCTTTATGAAAACCATTATTCCCCTATCTTAACTCTGCATATCAATCACAATACACATCTTCGAATCCTAGGAAAATAATACATAGAATGGGGTGAGGTCAAACGCTCAGTAAGCGTAAGAAATATAGCATAAACTTTCAAAAAAAATGGATAAACATTTATGGAAATGTATAAAACTAAAAAAAGCCTTTTAAACTTGAACTTCATCATAATATGGAAAAAATAAAATGAAATAATTCCATTTACTTATTCACATGGATATTATACTAATCTAATAATCACCTGAAATATCAATAACCACTTTCAAAATGATGGAATGCATAATGCCAAACTATCATAACCATGTAGCCAAGGCCTTAGGCCAAGACTACAAATAAGATTTTGTCAAGGCCTCATGCCAAGACACTAGTTTGTCTCATTAGACCTACTGATGCATCGAGGAGATATAGCGGGCTCCACCCATCACATACTAAGTCCAATGCATTCCTCGCATGAAAAGTTCTAAACATAACATAAATATTCATATTAAAATTAGCATACGAAATGTCAACACTTTACCCATAAAACATGAATGGTATAAAAATAACACATCCACAGTAAAACATATGAAAAAAACTTCAACACAATATGGAATATTTGTATCATGATAAATCAACTTCAAAACAAGTTTAAAATCCATTAAATTATTTTGACGTTGATGAATAGGATTTGTAAAACTCTTTGAGAGAAATACCCATTTTTCATGAAAACATTTAAAAGTCACACAATTTGGATAAGAAGTTATTTAATGACATTTTTTAATCAAATTTTCCCATACCACTTTGAAACTTTTGAAAGAAATTATAATTTTAAAAACATTCATGTCCATATAAATAAATCCTTAAAACCCATTTTGAAGGCATGTACATTAATGAGAATGATTTAGAAGAATAAATATTTAAAACATTTGAAATGATGTTTGTAGAGACCCGAAGCTTGACATACATAGATATTACATTACTTTTTCGGAAATACTTAATACATAACAAAATCAGACACACAAGTACCATAATAGTTTAGTATCTTTGGAAACATGGAACTTAATCTTCTAATCGTGGTGAAAGATCTTCAACATCTCCCATAAAGATCTTTTACTTTTTGTTTCCTTACCTAAAACCTTTCTTTTAATCCTAGGGGAAAAACATAAAAATGGTTAGCTCAAATACTCAGTAAGGGTAATCATGGATAAAATAAAACATACCATATACATTTGAACTTAAAAACATTAACATAATGTTTAAAAATCAAAATCATGAGCAATGACATAAAACATGGAAGTACATAAGGCATAGATCATAATGGAACATAAATCATGATAAAATAGCATGTGAATAAAACATATAATTGAGGCATCCATTAAGCACATGTAATGATTTCCATAGTATCCAAGGCATTGATGAAAAGACCATCTTAGTGGACAAAGTCCCTTTCTGAATCGAGTTCACTACTCGTTCCAGTCTTGTAATACTGAATCAGATTAACTTATCATTCTAGCCATGTCTATCTCATGAGATATAAATCTTTACCCAATGAATGTGAGGGAGATATAGGTCCCACCCATCTCATAATGAAATCATTCTTACTTGTGCCACAAAATAAACATACATCATTTATAAAAACCTAATAAATAAAATGGGTTTCATAAACATCATCCCATCATCACATAATCCATATAAAAAAATGGATATCATTTCATAATAAGAAAAGTGAAACCACGTAAATCATAGAGACATTATACTTGAAACATACACATATGAAATAATGTCATCTTAGATGAAAATTGGTTTTGATAAAACACTTTAAATGAATTCTTGAGGAAAATATCCTTTTTTCTTCAAAATCATTTTCTTTTCACAAAATGTCATGCAATTTTAAAATAAAAGGATTTTGTTGAAAATAGTCATGAAATATTTTGGATGACATACATATATATATATATCCAGTATCATTATTATGTCATATATTTCATTATTACTCATTATATATACTTCATAATCATTCATGAATGATTAATCATTGAGAATGAATCTCATCGCGTCGTGGAGACGGTAGTCCGTATGTACACACGAGCGATGATATCATTCCCATAATTATTGAATTGAATTGGAGTGGATGATAAAAATATATCAGAATCATTATGATGTTATAATAACTATGTATAGTTATTCTTTACACCATTATACCCATCCAAGTAAGGTGGTGTTGGAAAAACATATTACACCACAGTGTGGAGACAGTATTCCGTACGTACGCATGCGTGGTGGTTTCGTTTTTCATAGGATGGATAGATGGTGAAATATGGTTGTTTCATACTTATAATAATATATCAGTATATTATTGATACTGATGTTATTAATTCATAATGAAACAACTAAATAAGAAGAACTAGAAGAAGAAATAATGTTGAAAGAATCGGTAACAGACATTACCTCTTCTTTGAAGCGCCTCTTTGAGACCTCCTCTTAAGGAACTAAAATTGGTCTTTGAAGAAGAATAGGACCTCTAGTATGTTTCTAGGGAAGTGGAGAAAAGAATATGGCAGGGGATGGCCGAGATTCAAGGCTCAAAATGGTGTGATGAAGAAAGGGAGGAGGTTCCCTTTTATAAGGGAGGAGAGGGGCACCTTAGGAAAAACTAAAAATGTTATTTTATTATAAATTCATATTCGGTTTTTAATAGCTCAAAATTGAGTTATTTTGAAGATAGGTTGGCTATGGGTCGAAAGTCTCTCAGAAAATAGAATTTATACAAGTTTAGGTTTCTATTTTAACCTTATCATTTAGATTTAACTTTAAGTTAAATAATTTTTCCTTTACCGTGTCTTCTTTTTTTCTTACACTATAAGGTTAATAAACTTACTATAACAAGCCAAACTAACCCCATGTTGTTTATTATTAATATATATAACCATATATAAGTCATTTGGCTGAACCATATATTTTTTGGAATAACATAACAATTAATAATATAATATTTGTTTTAAAAACTATTTGATGTCAATTTTGTCACTATTTCGTTATTGATATTTGTGAAACTCATAACAGAATGATTAGTTCGAAAACGGATACCTAAATCAATACTAACATGTCATAGTAACCTAGATAATTATTGTAATTCATAAAAAGTCTCAAATTACATTTATTTGTGTATTTATAACATCAATTATGTCAATATTTCATTAATAAGATAATTACTGCATCATCATTATGTCATAAATAAATTTTCTTATTTAATGTATAAAAATTATAAATAAATTACCATTATGTAGGAAATATTTTTATCTTTCTAATTAATATTTATAGTATAATTTATCTTATGTATAAACCTATATTAAAATGAGTTAGTTATTAAACTTTGATTTTAACTATTTTAACACTTTTTTAAATAAATTAATAATAAATGTCCTAATCTAATCCAAGTGGGCCTAAATAGTCATATTTTATTCATAAGTTTGTTTTGGGTCGAATTACACTTATCCATTAGAATTAGGACATTTTTTATGGTAATAATAATATCATCTGTATCCCTAATTACTATATTTACTTTTAACCGTGGTAAAAAAGGGAAAAATTTACTGTTCACCAAAAATTATTTTCATCTCATTGAACCACATTTTAGTCCATGATATTAACTGTGTGTCTCGGATTTTTGAAATTCCACTCACAGAAGCGGTAAAATTAAGTTTTATTGGAATTTGCAAATTCTCCTAGGAGGTGGGTAAAAGACGGTGAAAAGATCAATAAAATTTTTATATATCTAAAATTATTATAAAATTACTCCAAAGAATTAAATTGAACTTATATAGGTATTATGTATCAATTTAGACCTAAAATAAAATTAAATAACATAAATAATTATTTAAATAAAAAAGTCGGTTTTTGAATAGTAACCCAGTGTTTTTACTATTAATCAAAAATTGAAAGTTTTCAGAAAAATACCCCCTAGGATAATTTCGACATTCCGAATCCAAAAATGAAGTCTATTACAAAAGATAAAATTTATAAAATTTCAAAATGTGGGTATTACTATTCATAACGGCTAGTTTATATAACATATCGTTGTTTAGAGAAACTCAGTATTGCGTACAACACACGCTACCGTGGAAGGTCGTGATTGCGTGTAATGCAAGCCAAGTCCGGGATGCATGTCATGCAAGCTCCTTTTGGTGTATCGTACAACACAAGACATTAATGAAATTAAAAAGAATATTTTTCTTAAAATATCGGGGTGTTACAATGTTTTAGGAAAAAGTACATTAAAATAATCCCTTTGAAAACTCTTTCATAAAACATGTACATGGATAATAAATATGTCCCATTAGATACTTACACAAAACAACCTCTGATAATAATGAGATTGTGAAATTAACCCTTACCAATTTGGTAACTTACGAAACATACACCCCATCAAAGAAGTATCATACAATGAATAAGTCAATACAAATATATTGAAGTCTATTACAAAATGAATACAATTTTGGGCAGTACATACACCACACAGAAGGTAATAGTGGCAATATGGCATGAATCTCACGGGAATAAGGAGTAAGATAAAAACCCCTTACCATGCACATTCCTTTAGTAGAGGGTATGTTTAGCCTCTTGTATAAAGACTATAGTATGTTATTAAATTATACCAAAACCATATTAATATTTATGATATCATACATTATTCATTTATGACTTTATACCACCAATTTAATAATAATTTCCATGTTATATTAATACTTCGGGTAATAATCGCTTTCTTTATTGTACGTGTTTTAACTTGTACTCTTGATTGTATCACTTAGATCATGATTTAAATACTTCCAGAATATAAAACATGATTTATTTATCATATATATTTAGAATATACAAATATTTATAATAGACATATATATGAAATTGAAAACACCATTTATGGATACGGTAGTCCGTATGTACGCATAAACGTTGTTTCCGTTTTCATATAGTATTGAATGGAAGTAAGTGAATAATATTTATGTAAATACGTAAATACTTATATATATAAATATATATATCTTCAGTATCATTATTATGTCATATATTACATACTTTTTAGTTATATATATTTTTATAATCGTCGATGAATGATGAACTTGGAAATGAATATATCGCGTCATGGAGACGGTAATCCGTACATTTGCACGAGCGAAAATATCATTCTTTTGATATTAATATAATATATAAATGGATGTTTTATAATATATACAGAATCCTTATCATTTTAAATTTATTATTTACATCAAATACAAATCATTATTAGAACCGTTCAAATAAAAATGTATTGAATAATAATTACACCACGACGTGGAGACGGTAAGTTGTACGTACGGACGTATGGTGACATGTCATTCAAAGGGTGGATAGAATATTTAATTTGGTTGTACCATAATTATAATAACATCACAGTATATAGAATATACTGGATTTCTTATTTTATAATGGAAACAACAAAGAAAAAGGAAGTGGAATAAGAAAGGAACTTGAAAGAGGGTGGTAAAATAATTACCTCTTCTTCAGGTTCTTCCTTTTGATTTGATCAAAAGGGTTCCTTATGTTTGATTTATGATCAAACAAAGGCATATAGGATGAAGGTAGGATATTTGAGAGGGTATTTGGGCTGTTTTTGGCCGATCCAAATGGAATAGAAGGTGTGAATTAGAGAGAATGTGGAGTGCCCTTTTATAAGAGGGGTGAGGGGCATCTTAGAAAAAAAAGAATATTATTTTATAATAAATTCATATTCGGTTTCTAATGGCTCAAAAGATGATTATGTGAAGTCTAACGTAGGGATAGGTCTAAAATAACTCAAACAATAGGTTTTATAAAAGTATAGGTTACCATTTTAACCTTATCATTTAGATTTATCTCTAAGTTAAATAATTTAACTTTTCCTGTGGCTTCTTGTATTCTTAAACTATATGGTTAATAAACATACTATATAATTCCAATAGAACCTCAATTGGTTCCTTAATGTCATATATATTATTATATAAGTCTTTTGGACGAACCTTATATTTATAGGACCATTATATCAATTAATAATATAATATTTGTTTTAAAAACTATTATATGTTAATTTTGACACTATTTGGTATTTGTTTTTTTAATAATAAAAAAATTATTACTTAAAAAAAATACATTTAATGAATCATAACAAGTCATATTCACCTATAAAATTCGTGTATTTCATAAAAACCTTGAAATTTTACCTATTTTAATATTTATAATACCATTTATTTGATTCTTTCATGAATTAGGTAATTACGGCATCATCATTGTGTCATAAATAAATTTATTTATATAATGTTTAAAAATTATAAATAGACTTCCATGATGTATGAAATCTTATTATCTTTCTAATGAATATTTGTAATCTAATTTATCTTATGAAAACCCCTATATTAAAAATTCTTTAGAAATTAAACTATGATTTTAACACTTTTAACTCTTCTTTGAATTAAATAATAATAAATGTCCTAATCTAATCCAAGTGGACCTAAATGATAATATTTTATTCCTATGGTTGTGTTTGGTCGAGATGAACTTTTCCAATAAAATTAGGACATGGGTGAGGGTAATATTACTATCATTTTTACCCTTAATTACCCTATTTACTTTTAACCGTGGTAAATAAAAGTAAAACGTTACTATGCACCAAAAATTATTTTCATATTATTGAACCACATTTTACTCTTTGATATTAACCGTGTCTCTCAGATTTTCCAAATTTAGGTCACAGAAGTGGTAAAATTATGTTTTTTTTAATTTACAAAATCTCCTAGGAGGTGGGTAAAAGACGGTGAAAAGTTCAATAAACTTTTTATATATCTAAAATTATTATAAACCGAATCAAATGAATTACATTGAAATTATATAGGTATTATGTATCTTTTTTTACATTAAACAATTTAATTAAAATAAATTATTATTTAAATAAAAATTTGGTTTTAAACTATAACTCAGTGTTTTCACTATTCATCAAAAATTAAAAGTTTTCAGAAAAACAACAAACATTTACCCTAAGATAATTGTGATATTCCGAATTCAATAATGAAGTATATTTTACCAAATTCAAAACATAGAAGTTTCATTTATTAATTTAAAATTAATTCTCACTGTCAAAACAAAAAGCGTGTTTTTAAGAAACAATCACTATCAAAAGATTGACACTTGTTTATGTCCGGTTTAAATGTGAAATTATGTCCAATGACCAAAATTTAATTAAATTGTAAAAATATATTCTAAATATAATTTAAAACCACTCAAATTCATAATTTATCACTGTTAATTATTTCGATTAAAAAAGTTGTTTTTAATTAAAATTTTGTAATTTTCACTATTCATCAAAATATGAAAGTTATCAGAAAACTACCAAAAATTCCCCCTAAGCTAATTTTGATATTCTGAATCCAAAAATGTAGTCCATTTTGAAAGATAAAATGTATACAATTTCAAAAAGTCTTATTACTATTCATAACGGCTAGTTTGATTGGTTGTGGTGTGTGTTAGAACTCGAAGTTGCGTACAACACACGCTACTGTATTATTCAAAGAGAAGTGTACCGTGGAAGCTTGGGGTGTTACATTCTCCCCTCCTTCAATAAATTGTGTCCCCGCAATTTATGCTCTGTATTGTAAACTTGGGGTTGACATTTCAAAATCTCTTAGTTGAAATCCCACACAAAAAATGGATTAATGAGGACTCTATTTAAAATAAATAGTTGTAAGTATGAAGATTACCAAAAATAACACATAATAGGGTTCAATGTAAGAAAATATGGATATGGAAGAGAAATCTAACCATCATTATCTGTTGGAGAGTGGTAGAGAACACGGGTATGAAAAGGCCAATAATCCCAAAGCCTAAATTTGTGATGATCTAGGGTACCATCTAGGACAAAAATTTTGTTCTAAGTTCCTTTTCTTAATGTTGAGGAATTTATTTATGAAATAGGATAAGATCATAAAGAGATGTACTTACTTTATAATTAGAGTTTTATCCATTAATAAATTTCTACCACAAACCCATCTTTCACTACACAACATAATACAACTCAAAAATACTCTATTTATTCTAATCGTATAGGGTTCCAAATATAATAAATTTATAATTCACATATCAGAACCATTAAAAAAGGAAACTACATTATACAATATAGGGACATCTCATAGTCCTGTGGTAGGTGATAAATCCCAATCGTACTATGGATGTGGGTTCGATTCCCGCAGCTTTGTCCGACGCGACGGGTTGTCACACGGTCTGTGTGTTGTCCATTTATAAAAATCGAAAAATAACCTTTCAAACATAATCTATTGAAACCTTTAAACTTATCCAAAATACTACTATCCAAAATCACAGTCCAAAATTTATAAGGAAAGTTAAACACAATGAAGATCATTTTTTCCATGTAGTAACATGTGAACACTTTCACTGTGTATTATTTTAAAACATGGTGACATTCTGAATTACCATAAAACCTTATTGATTACATTCATGCTACCTTATTCCATATAGAATAATAGATATACTCCTTCTATCAAAAATGTTGTAAACTCCAATGATAAAAAATCATTAATCGGTTTCAAGTTATTTAAGAATATCAAATAAAATTTACCCAAATAAACCATATCTTATTCCAAAATAAATACCTCAATATTAGGACCATATTAAGGTTTATCAATCCTTCAACCATGTAATTTCCAAAAACTTTAACTTGCTGTAGAGTCACATTTCTTAGTACCATAAAATCTCAAATCCTCAATGAAATAGTACTACAGTACAGTCCTTATTTATTTCAAGAACATCATTGATAGAACACTTAAATGAAATAATTCCAAAATAACAACATAAGAACACTAGTCATTCATCTTCATTTGTGGTAGTATCATAACTTGATTATTATCCAATATCATCATTTGAGGCATAGTCTGATGACTGGGACATTGGTTCGTGTAGTGTCCAAACTCCTTGCAAATGAATCATTGTACATTTGAAACCTTTTTCTTACCTTTGCAGTCACGTACTTTGTGTCCTTTTTCTCCACACATATTACATAATCCCATTCTCTTCAAGAGTTTTCCATGTTGATTCATTCCATAGTTATAACATATGGGAAAATAATTCTTTACCTTCTTCCCTTTATATGTCCTTCTCTCTACCATCCTTTTCTTTTCTAGCTTCCCTTCAAAGGCATAGGACTCCGAGAATTCTTTACTTATCTTATCAACACATGGTATTATTTTTTCATATGATGATAATATGTGGGAGACTATTTCCCTTTTAAATTATAGATTAGGACCATGAAATATTTGATCCTTATTACTCTTTGGATCATGTCTATTTTTGGAGTTCTCATTCCTTATATTGGGCGCCATTTCTAAACAATGGCATACACTAGATTAGTTTATGAATAGAAATACGTAATCCTAAACTTGTAAAAAACTTAACCTAAATTAAACAGTTTATGGATATAATCCATAATCATAAAAAAGTATTAATTGAGTAAGTATATACTCATAATCCCTTCATAATGGTTTGTAAAAAAATGAGAATTAACCTAAGAATATCCCCCAGGAGTGTTGTAACCAAGAGTGCAGCAAGACTCGTTGTCGGGCACTAGTTCTCGTTCGAGTCTAGCTCAAAGTGTTTTTTTTTCAGGTTTTACCCTTAGGTACATCTGTGCCAGAGCCGCCTCTACCTGCTTGTATCCAAACAAGGTTTTATTGCTTGAAATACTCACAAAATCTCTACAATACCAAAATTCTAGAAAGTTATTCTATACTAATCCTCAATGTCTATCTTAGGGAGATATGATTTAATCAGAGTTTATCTAAATCTAGTTTCCAAGGTTATTGCTAAACTTCCTCTGATACCTACTGTAACGCCCGACCCCAGTTACCCAGAGTCGGTGCATTATTTTAATACATTGGCATGATTACAAGGAATCAAGTCCTGAAGGACCGGTCGGTTTAACAGTCATGGAAAATAGATTACATACATGAATGTTACATTACACTTTATAACATACAAAACAACATAAATAATCCTTTATTAACACCATTATTCCATGGTCTTAACCCTGCATATCAATCACAAAACACTTCTTGGAATCCTGGGAAAATAAAACATAGAAAGGGGTGAGCTCAAACGCTCAGTAAGGGTCAGAAATACAGCAGAAACTTTCAAAAATAAGAATAAAACTTTTAGGCAATGTATAAAACGAAAAAAAATCCTATTAAACTTGATCATCAGCATAATATGGAATAAATAAAATGAAATAATTCCATTTAATTATTCACAAGGATATTCTACTAATCGAATAATCACATGAAATATCAATAACCACATTCATAACGATGGAATGCATACTGCCAGACTATCATAACAACGTAGCCAAGGACTCATGCCAAGACTACAAATAATATTTTGTCAAGGCCTCGTTCCAAGACACTAGTTTGTCTCATGAGACCTACTAATTCATCGAGGAGCTATTGCGGGATCCACCCGTTACTTATTAAGTCCAATGCATTCCTTATATAAAAAGTTCTAAACATAACATAAACATTCGTATTAAAACTAGCATAGGAAATGTCAATACATTTCCCATAAAACATGAATGGTATAAAAATAATACATCCATAGTCAAACATATCACAAAACCTTCAACATAATATGGAAGATTTTTATCATGATAAATCAACATAAAAAAATGTTTAAAATCCATTAAAGGATTTTGATGTTGATGAAAAATATTTGTAAAACTCTTTGAGAGAAATACCCCTTTTTCAAGAAAACATTTAAAAGTCACACAATTTGGAAAAGAAGTCATTTATATACATTTTTGAATAAAAGTGTCCCATGCCACTTTGAAACTTTTGAAAGGAATTAACATTTTAAAAACAGTCATGTTCATATAAATAAATCCATAAAAACCATTTTGAAGGCATGGACATTAATGAGAAAGATTTAGAAGAATAAATATTTAAAACAATTGAAATGATGTTTTAGTAAAATGTACCTTAAAATAGTCCCTTTGAAAAATATTTCATAAAACATGATCATGGATAATAAATATTTCCCAGTAGATACTTACACAAAACAACCTTGGATAATAATAAGATTGTGAAATTAACCCTTACCAATTTGTTAACTTACGAAACATACACCCCCATCAAAGAAGTATCATAAAATGAATATGTAAATACAAATATATTAAAGTGTATTACACAATGAATAAAATTTTTGGCAGTACATACACCACACAAAAGGTAATAGTGGCAATATGTAATGAATCTCACAGGAATAAGGATTGAAATGAAAACCGCTTACCTTGCACTTTCCTTTAGTCGAGGGTATGTTTATCCTCCTGTATGAAGACTATAGTATGCTATTAAATTATACCAGAACAATATTAATATTTATGATATCATACAATATTCATTTATGACTTTATACTGCCCATTTAATAATAATTTCCATGTTATATTAATATTTAGGTTAATAATTGCTTTCTTTATCGTACGTGTTTTAACTTGTTACTCTTGATTGTATCACTTAGATCATGATTTAAATAATTTCAGAATATAAAACATGACTTATTTATCATATATATTTATAATATAAAAAAATTTATAATATACGTATATATGAAATGGAAAACACCGTTTATGGAGACGGTAGTCCGTACGTACGCATAAACGTTGTTTCCGTTTTCATATAGTATTGAACGGAAGTAAGTGAATAAGATATATGTAAGTACATAAATACATATATATATATATATATAAATATATATATCTATAGTATAATTATTATGTCATATATTACATACTTAGTAGTAATATATATTTTTATAATCGTCGATGAATGGTGAATTTGGAAATGAATCTCATCGCGTCGTGGAGACTGTAATCCGTACGTTTGCACGAGCGAAAATATCATTATTTTGATATTAATATAATATATAATTGGATGTTATATATTATATAAAGAATTCTTATCCTGTTATATTTATTATTTACATCAAATACACATCATTATTATAACCATCCAAATAAAAATGTATTGAATAACAATTACACCACGACGTGGAGACGGTAAGTTGTACGTATGCACGTATGGTGAAATGACATTCAAAGGGTGGATAGAATAATGAATTTGGTTGTACCATAATTATAATAACATCACAGTATATATAATACACTGTATTTATTATTTTATAATGGAAACAACAAAGAAAAAGGAATTGTAAGAAAAAAGGAACTTGAAAGGGAGTGATGAAATCATTACCTCTTGTTCGGGTTCTTCCTTTTTATTTGATAAAGGGATCCTTAGGATGGATTTATGATTAAACTATTGCCTCTAGGATGGATTTAGGTTATTTTATAGGGTATTTGGGAAGGGTTTGGCTAATCCAAATGGCTTAGAAGGTGTGGATAAGAGAGAAGGGGGACCACCCTTTTATAACATGGGTGAGGGGAACCTTAGGAAAAACATAAAATATTATTTTATAATAGTTTCATATTCAGTTTCTAATGTCTCAAAAGTTGATTATTTAAAGTCTAACTTTGGGATATGTCGAAAAAAACTCAACCAATCGGTTTTAAAAAAGTTTAGGTTACCATTTTAACCCTATCATTTAGATTTAATTCTAAGTTAAATAATTTAACTTTTACTGCGTCTTCCTGTATTCTTAAACTATATGGTTAATAAACTTACTATATAGTTCCAATCGAACCAAAATTGGTTCATTAATGTCATATATAATATTATATAACTATTTTGGCAAAACCTTAGAATTTTAGGACCATTATATCAATTAATAATATAATATTTTTTAAAAAAACTATTTAATGTCAATTTTGACACTATTTGGTATTTGTTTTTTTAAAATAACAACAACATGATTACTTCAAAAATAATACATTGAATAAATCCTATCATTTAATAGTCACCTAGAAAATTTGTGTATGTCATAAAAACTTTGAAATTATATTTATTTTAACATTTCTAATATCATTTATTTGATTGTTTCATGAATAAGGTAATTAGTACATCATCATTGTGTCATAAATACATTTATTTATATAATGTCTAAAATTTATAAATAAACTATCATGATGTAGGAAATATTTTTTTCTTTCTAATGAATATTTACAATCGAATTTAGGTTATGAAAAAGCCTATATTAAATATGTTTTAGTTATTAGACATTGATTTTAACTATTTTAACTCTTCTTTGAATTAAATAATAATAAATGTCCTAATCTAATCCAAGTGGACCTAAATGAAAATATTTTATTCCTAAGGTTGTTTTTGGTCTAGATAAACTTGTCCAATAAAATTATTACACGTGTGACGGAAATATTAATACCATTTTTACCATTAATTGTCCTTTTTACTTTTAATCGTGGTAAATAAAAGTAAAAATTTAATATTCACCAAAATTTATTTTCATCTCATTGAACCACATTTTACTCCTTGATATTAACCGTATCTCTCGGATTTTTCAAATTCAGCTCATAGAAGCGGTAAAATTAAGTTTTATGCAAATTTGAAAAAGCTCCGAGGAGGTTGGTAAAACACGGTGAAAAGTTAAATAAAAGTTTTATATATCTAAAATTATTATAAACCGACTCCAATGAATTACATTGAACTTATATAGGTATTATATATATATTTTTTTATTAAATAATTTAAATAAAATAAATAATTACTTAAATAAAAATTCGGTTTTAAACAATAACTCAGTGTTTTTCACTATTCATAAAAAATTAAAAGTTTTCAGAAAAATACCAAAAATTTACCCTAAGCTAATTTTGATATTCTGAATTCAATAATGAAGTATATTTTACCAAATTAAAAACATATATGTTTCATTTATTAATTTAAAATTAATTCCCGCTGTCAAAACAAAAAACATTTCTTTAAGACACAATAACTATCAAATGATTGACACTTGTTTATGTCCAGTTTAAATGTGAAATTATGTCCAATGACCAACATTGGATTAAATTATAAAAATATATTATAAATATAATTTAAAACCACAAAATTCATAATTTTTCACTATTAATTGTTTCAATTAAAAAATTTGTTTTTAATTAAAATTTAGTAATTTTCACTATTCATCAAAATATGAAAGTTATCAGAAAAGTACCAAAAATTCCCCCTAAAATAATTTTGATATTCCGAATCCAAAAATGAAGTCCATTTTGAAGAAAAATGTATTAAATTTCAAATAATGGGTATTTTTATTCATAACGGCTAGTTTGATTGGTTGTGGTGTGTGTTATAACTCGAAGTTGCGTACAACACACGCTACTCTATTATTCAAAGAGAAGCGTACTATGGAATCTTGGGGTGTTACAAAGACCATTGGAATAATTTCTTTCCATGAATTCTTTTGGAATATAAATTTCATGATTTTTCTTTTTATGAATTTAATTATGTCCTTCTGATATTTTTAATGATAGATAGAGTTGAAAAAACATTGATGTGGTGACGTTATTAAAAAACATACCCTTATAGATTTGGATAATGTTCTTCCTTTATAATTAGTGATATGAGAGGAATTGTAATTTATAATACATTTAAGATAGTTTTCTCTAAATATTACATAAAAAATTAAACACCAAGGAAGTTGAAGGGTATTTTTTCTGGATTGACCTTCATGATTCTAATGATAACTCGTCTCTAAAAGTCTAGAATATCATTCCCAATGATTAACAAAGATTTAATCCATGGGATGGATAGCACATAAACCAACTAATAGAAATAAATTTTTTTTTCTAATGGTATTTAAACATCTATTTTCACCCTCTTATAAGTATTAAATTTCATCAGTATAAAGTATGTTTTCTTGGATCATAGAGATTGCTGAAATCAATAAATGGTGTAGTTTTAACTACATAAATTTTATTATCATGAAATCTACTAAGATAGTCCACAGTAATCATTAAATAAAGATAATTGATGGGTACCCTTCCATAACTAACTCTATTTAATGATTGAGACTCTTGGAGAGACACAATTATTGTGAGAAAACCATGAACAAATAAATAATGTGTGAATATGTCTAATTATTCTATTAAACCATCCCAAACACTTCAGTATTTTCATGATAAAAACATATTTTTGATATCAAATACTTTAGAAATTTTCAACTTCAATGAATGTTTTCCATATTTATACTTCTTATATATAATTTTCACACCTTCAGATGTAGTGTAAAATAAATCCATGATTATACAGCCTATAATGAAAGTAAGTTAGATAGATGAAACCACCATATTGACCATTTTCCTATTCCTTATGGATGGATTTTCCCAAATATTATAGGGATGGAATTCAAAAAAAAGAAATGTAATCCTTTAATTTAATGGCATGATGAGTCTTCAGTATTAGGTTGATAAATTATGCATTAATATATGGGGAAAACATTTCCCTAGTGAATACTGCACTGATAGACTATATAAAATTAGATTGTACAATATCTTAGAAATATAAAAACTTATTAGATAATATTCCATTTCCTACATAACTACAAATATTTTGGGGTATTTTTGACCTCATCATTAGTGGGATGTACTATTGGGAGTAAATTTTTCACTCACTTCTTAGTGATAGTGATAATATAATAAATAATAGAGTTTGATTTGTAACTTTTATCCTTATAGATGTGATCTATGAAGTATGTAAATAGATCCTCAAATTCATTATTAACAACTTTATAGGTAATAACATCAATATAGATAGATGGGATTTCTCTTTTCACATTCCTTCCTTATGAAGTTAGAGAAAAAAATAATTTACTTACTCATTTCATGGTCTAGTTAACCTTGATTTATTCATTTAGAATGTATTCCCATTTATAAATTATACTATAATGGTGGTCATTTGTTTCTATTTCATTAAGTAGAATGAAAGTATAGTATGGAATTTTTATACTGGAATTCTATGGAATCACTTTATTATTTGGGAATATCGAAGTCTAAGAAATACAATTCATTTTTTCTCCCTTTTTCCCAAATAATATTTGAAATTATTTAGTTTTTTATTCCTTTGAAAGGAATCTCTACAATTATAAATAGATCACTATCTAGCCATGTATTCTTTACAATTTTTGATGGATGAAAATTAATTTTGTAATTTAACTATTATAGGATATCTCATATTTGAATTGGAAAGTGAAAATAGGATTGGGGTGTGATATGAATGGATCCTAAGTAACTCTCTAGAACAAAGGGTGGTGTTATAATCACCATATATAAGATAAATGATGGTATTTTTAATATTACTGACTTACTTACTTTTATGAATGTTGAAAGTCTAGGAAATATTAGTTCTAATAATCCTAATATTTGTTAGAAAATATATATCAATAAAACTTTTAAATTTCATATAGGTATACTTAATAATATTACCACTAATTATCTGCATTCAAAAAATAGTTTAAATTCCTAAAAACCAAATAGATCATTTGAATCTAAGTGAATATTCTGGATAATTCTATATACAAATATCTTATTTTTATAGAACTGTTGAATGTATAAAAAGGAGAACAAGAAATATTAACTACCAACATTGATGCTAATAATAATATTCTACTTATCAATATGAAAAATAGTGTAATATATATCATTCCTCCCTTTAACCCACAAGGTTTATACATGAGATGTTATAATATTTTGATCCATAAAAATATATCTAGTTTTACTCCAATTAATATTTTTGATTCATTCAAACCTGATAATTTATAAAATAATACAAATATGTATTATTTGGTGTTGAGAAATGGCATTCCTATTGTCTAGAAAAGTCACTATATTTTTGATGTATTGGTATTTCATGAAAATTATAATTAATTTGAGGTTGATCTAGTTTGGAGTTGGTTATTATAGTCAATCTTTGTTTATGGAATTTTGTTTCTTATATTTCACTTTTTCCGTGGGGTGTTTTGATCATCTTATTTGTATTTCTATTTTTCTTATTATATCTTCAACCTCAATGTTTCATATTTTATCACTAAGGGGGGTTAATTTATTACTTGAGGTTAGAATTATTTAATTTTAATCATCAACTGGTCCACTAGTTATATCCCTATAATATGTCACAAGAATAAAAGAATTATATATCTTATTAGTCATGAGGTTATCCAATAGGACCTATTAAAAGGTATTTAGGTGAGTTAACTAGAAAAAATAGCTTGGAATGGCCAGGATATCTTGTTTATGATCTATGGTAATACTATCATGGGAAAATTTGGTGTCATTAATGGATCTTATAGGGCCACTCCCATCATTGGTACCTATTTAAGCAATTAAAGTAGAGAATGATTTATATCTGACACATTTTATGATAGTCTTTGGATTATTTATAGGTTCAAATTTCAATCCCTTTATAGACATAATATCATTTTCATTCTCTACTTGAATAAATTCATCACTTAAATCCTTTCCATGTTCCTCTTGGGGGTGGTGGAGGGGGGGGAGGCCACAACTCACTTCTTTTTCTTTTTTATTTGACCCATTTTTTAGAGGTGATATAGTATTGTTCCACCCCATATCCTTTGGAAAAATTATTTCTGAAATGGGAATTATTATTCCCCCTTCAATTATATTATTTAAAAATAATTTTCCACCTATATTCATCTAGGATTTTCCCATTAATTTGAGATTACATATAGTGAAAATATCATGGAACGCAGTGGAAGCTGGTGGGCTTTGGATTTTGAGATTTATATTAATAGAGTGATGTAAAATCATAGAAACTAGAAATCTGATCCACGGTAGAGGTCCAAGGATCATGTATGAATATTTCAAATCCCAAAAATAAATAATTGTTTACCTTGTATGATTAAATATTCATTCCAATATAGCTTGTTACCAGTGACTGTTAAATGTTTGACCTAAATATAACCACCTCTAGATCATCCACACATTCTTCTAGAGTATTGTTTTATGTTGTTTGATGATTTTTCGGCAACAATGTGGAGATATTATGATTTATTTGACATTAGGAAAACACCCCAACCTTATGCCTTCATTCTATGGATGCTTTTTCTATGTTAGAGAATATCTCACTCTCTTGGATTCAGTATGAGAGGGAATCTCTCGAATCCAAATGATAAATAATACATAGAATGATATTGTTCTTTACATATATAGTGAATTTAGAAAATACATAGTTAGCATTCTTGACCCCCATATATTTAATGTCTTCTAAATAAGTAATAAATAAATAATTGTCATAAACTCTCTGCATCACAAATAATATTTATATTATTTACCATATATGTAATATCTATTATATTTATATTATGTTATAATACAAATTCATAAAACAAATATTAATTCAGGTTAATTTTAAATGAACCAGGAATATTAAAATAATATTCATTTATATAATATTATTCAATTTTTTTCCTAAAAACATGTAAATAATTTCATATTGAAATTCAACCCAATTAATCTATAATCAAATAATAATGAACTTATTTATAATTTATTCATTATAATACTTCAGAAACTATAATACCACATGGTGGGGCCCCCCAAGTACAATATACTTATTCTGCGAGATATGGAAAATTCTTGAATATGATATTATGTGTGACCATACAACCCTTATCTAAATTGTATTGAATAATATTCATAGAAAAAATAGTGGATTCCAGTTACCCATCAATTACCCTAAAGTGATAAGTAGTAGTCTATATAAATGAAATCTATCTGATGAACACACACAATTTAATATAATCAGTTTTCCATAAAATTTCTAATAAAGTGGGATACACAACATGGGTGATCATCCAATATTTATGTAATGTTTTTTTTTGAACTAAATAGATTTACCTTTACCTTACATGGCCTTGTATTTAATGAATTTATTACTATCCTAATCAACAAAGACCAGGAAATCACTTCATCAACTCAGAAGTGAAGAATTATAACTTGATAATTTAACAAATTCTATACCACTAATGATGCACCTAACAAAAGATACCTCACCACAACATCAATATCATGGTTTTTTCCTTGTATCATTTTATGTTATCAAATGAAACATGTTAATAACAATCTCATTTTATGAGGCCAATAAACATGTTCATAGATAGTAACAAAAACTAACACCTAAAACACGTGGTGTTCCTATTGGTGGATTATTCCCCAAAATCTAAACTATTTGAGATCACCATGTAAAACAATTAATGAGATGAAGTATCAATTCTTATTTACACCTTTCACCTAATGGCAACATATCATTTGTGTCCTATTAGTATGATATACATGGATGATAATTCATTACTTAAATATTATTGTTAGGGTATATATGGGTTTTCATTATATAGTAGGAATTACTATAAACATTTGATAAGAAAAAGAATCTATATACATTACCATTTAAATGGTTGATGCATAATATAAAAACTACAATGGTAATTTAACATCATGTATAACAAAATTTATACGTTGTATGATAAAAAAATATTATTTATAATGTTGGGTTTGTAGAGACCACTTTTACATCACACCCACTTGAAATAGTGCCAACATGATAATAAACCTTTTTATTTATCACATAAGAAGATCATGTGTATGCTAATTTACAGATTTCATCATTGGTTTTTTCACTTTCTCAATATATAGACATTCTTCAATATACTGATTTATCTCCATGATAAAAACTTCTCAAGATATAATATCCCCGAGTATATCACTTTTTATCCAATATATAAAAATCGATATCCTGGATTGTATTATACTAATTAATGTTATGATAAACATTCACTAACTAGGTAAAATTCGATGAACAAAAATAAATTATTTTTTATTATATACTTTTTATTTATCATTCACTAATGCCACAAAGCACTAGATAATTATCAACATTCATACCATAAATTTTAATTATACTGTA
The DNA here is from genome assembly GCA_963277665.1 of Viscum album. Taxonomy (NCBI): domain Eukaryota; kingdom Viridiplantae; phylum Streptophyta; class Magnoliopsida; order Santalales; family Viscaceae; genus Viscum; species Viscum album. Next base: position 86,196,623 of record OY728155.1, on the reverse strand, counting down.
ATTATTATTACCGTAGCCTAACTAGGATATTAAGTCACATTTGATCTAAATTAAGACATGTTTTTCCCTTGTAACTAGAATCCCTACCTCTCCACATAGAAGGAATTTATTCTTTGTACTTATTTATGTGTACTTGGATAGTTCTGTCAATGTCCCTTATAGTTCCCCTAGATACAAAATATATTTTCCAACAATAGAATATATTCTAGAAATAAAATTTCTTATACATATCAAGGAATTGTTTATTGATTCATCAGAGAATAATATTGAATTAGACATATCACGTTAATATCCCTCTATCCCCCATGCTTGTCTTGGATATATTTGTTGAATCTAATAGTGGATAACAATTCACTCTACAATTATTTCAAATTGTAGTTATAAATACATTAAATGTGTATATACTATTGACTAGGTCTAAGCAACCTTTTGATATACCCCATTATATAACTTTACCTAGAATTAAGTTTTCTACTTTATGTCTATCTATGGACAGTTACTATCATTATTTCCCTAACAAATTATAAGACAATAGAGTTTTTCGATATGTTAGCAATAATATTTTACTTTGAAAACAACCATTCACCCACAAACCACTGGTATACATGTGTGAAAACTCATTCCAAAAAAATAATTTATGACCATGTTTATTACATTGATCATAAACTCAATTTTAGTAATTTTCATCCTTATTGGAATTCAATTGTTTCACCATACCATTCTATTTGAGTCACATAAACACATAATAATATTTTGGGTCGTGATGTCTAAAGAACAATATAGTCATACTAGAATATATCTATGTCTATTAAAATTGTTTTGGATTTAAGTATAACCTTAGTATAACCAATAAAGCCTTTTTTAGACAACACATATACTATCCATATATAGTTTCACTTGTATACCCATGACAATATTCAAGATAACAATCTCGTATACATTGATACATGAAAGTCATTATTTAATTTTACATGACCTCTACAATATAAGTTAATTTACATATAACTCATTTTGTACGAATTATTATTCAAAAAGAATAATGTAACATCATTCTTGTTCAATTTAAAACCAATACTGTGGTTTAATCTTTATTACATAGTATATGTCTCTAGAACATTCTACTTCACATACTATTGTGTAATTTGTTCCTATTCCATCAAATTGTTCACCATCGACATTGAATAAATAGAAGTCAATATTTCTCCCACTATCTCAAATAAAAATTTGAACCATTTTATAGAAATACAATCAACAAATTGGTCATGATTTTCTATCATAGGTGTTTCTGTAATATCCTTAAAAACATTAATCATAATTACTTAAGATACACATTGTGTTTATCTTGATGCATGTTATTTTGTTTCCTAATAAACGTTTTTCATGTAGCACAAGTTATCATGAAATGATGGATTTATCACATATTATAACATACATGATATCCAAATATCGTTATAGTTGGCATGTTGTTATGAGATAACACTGTTATTTTCGATGCATTTCTTGAAAAATAATGGATATTTTTCCAATTCATATTAGTTCAAACATTGATACTATTTTTACTAACATCATGAATTTTATTGTTATAATTAAATTTTTATTTAAAAATTTCATTGTGCAACATTTTTTTACCAATGTCAACATATAATACTCAGAATATATCCTCCTTAGTAACATTAATGTTCAAATGTGGCTAGGTTAATTTTAATTTAGGAATTTTTGATGAATATATTAATGATAAATGAATTATTGGTTGAGATATTATTCAGCATACCGGCCCAAAGAAACTCATAGATACTGAAAATGATTCTAAATTTATTCATTTTCTCTTTACTGAATGAAACATAAAAGAATATATTGAATTATATTTACCACCATATTACCTTTAGAATATTTAACTCTATATTATCTAATTCCGAAATCTTAGTGACTTACCATTATTTATAATCCTTTCATTGTCCAAAACTAAGATCATAATTATGTCAATAATACCTAAATTATTTAACTATAATTAATGTAACACCCCAAGCTTCTATGGTACGTTTCCCTTTGAATAATGCGATAGCGTGTGTTGTACGCAACCTCGAGTTCTAACACACACCACAACTAATTAAACTAGCTGTTGTGAATAGTAATACCTACTTTTTGAAATCATATATATTCTATATTTGAAAATGGACTTCATTTTTGGATTCGGAATATCGAATTTAGCCTAGGGTGAAATTTTGGTACATTTCAGATAACTTTCATATTTTGATGAATAGTGAAAATTACTAAATTTTAATTAAAAACAACTTTTTTAATCAAATTAATTACTAGTGATAAATTATGAATTTGAGTGGTTTTAAAGTATATTTAGAATATATTTTTACCATTTAATATAATTTTGGTCATTGGACATAATTTTACAATTAAACCGAACATAAACAAGTGTCAATCTTTTGATAGTTATTATCTCTTAAAAACACGCTTTTTGTTTTAACAGCGGGAATTAATTTTAAATTAATTTCTGCCACTTCTGTGTTTTGAATTTAGGAAAATGGATTCCATATTTGGAATCAGGATGTTCAAATTGTGTAAATAGGTAACTTTTATTTTTAGACATTTTGAATAGTTACTGTGGTAAATATTTTATTTACCATGGTTAAAGGGTAAATCCTGTAAATAAGGGTTAAAAAAATAATATTATAATAATACAAAATTACCCTAAAACGTGTCCTAACCTTATTGGTGGACACATACCCGACCATGGGCATCCTTGTGTCAATTTGGGGACCCCTTGGATCCACTTGTATGTGGTAGGGACACATTATATTAATAAAGTTAAAATAAAAATAAAAATGGCATAAGCTTACATCTTTTAGAAGAACAATTTTTGCATAGGGTTATACATGTTGGATTTTCGATTATAAATATTCATTAGAAAGCTAAAAAGATTTCCTACATAATGATATTTTACTTATAATTTTTAGACATTAAATAATTTATTTTATTTATGACAGAATGATGATGCAGTAATTACTATAATAGTGAAAAATTAAAATAAGTGATATTATAAATACCCAAATAAATATAATATGAAACTTTTAATGAATTAAACTAATTTTCTAGGATAATATGATATATTAGGATTGATTTAATTGACTTTGTTCGAAGTAATAAATCTGTTATGAGTTTCACAAAAATCAACTAATGAATAGTGTCAAAATTGACATAAAAGAATTCTTAAAACAAATATTATATTATTAATTGATATTAAATTCCTAAAAATCTAAGGTTCGGCCAAGAGACTTATATTATGATAGGTTCCTCATTAATGGACCACTTGGGGGTCTCTTGGATGTATATAGTAAGTTTATTAACCATAATATATAAAATACAAAGAGACATTGTAAAAGTGAAACTAATTAACTTAGAGTTAATACTTAAAGATAAGGTTAATATAAGTACCCAAACCTGTCTAAATTCTATTGGATGAGTTGCTTTCGACCTATCCCCACCTCATCATTTGAATAGTCAACTTTGGAGCCTTTAGAAACCGAATATGAATTTATTATAAATTAATATTTCTAGCTTTTCCAAAGGTGCCGCTCACCCCTCTTATAAAAGGGCACTCCTCCTTCTCATTTCTTCACACCTTCAAAGCCTTTTGGTTCGGCCAAACTCTGCCCAAATACTCTCCCAACATCCCTCACTACAACCTAGAGGCCTTAGTTTGATCAGAAAGCCAACCTAAGGAGCCCTTTTGATCAAATCAAAAGGAAGAACCCGAAGAAGAGGTAATGATTTCACCACCCTTTTCTAAGTTCATTTCTTCTTCCACTTCTTCTTCCTTTGTTCTTACCATTCTGAAATAATAACTCCAGTATCTCACATATACTGTGATGTTATTATAAATATGGTACAATCATATTCAGTATTCTATCCACCCTTTGAATAACATGTCACCATACGTGCGTACGTACGGCTTACCGTCTCCACGTCGTGGTGTAATTGTTATTCAATATAATATTATTTGGATGGGTATAATAATGATGTGTAACTCATGTAAATAATAAATATAACATGTTAATGATTCTGTATATATGATATACCATCCATTTATATATTATTTTAATATCAAAAGAATGATATTGTCGCTCGTGCGTACGTACGGACTACCGTCTCCACGAACGCGATGAGATTCATTCTCCATCGTATCCATTCAAGTATAATTATCATTTGATGATTTAAAAATGATGTTTAAGGACTGTATATCATTCTGGATATGAATAAGATACAACAACCATGGCTTATTTAACAAAACATATAAAAGAAAATGAGTAAGTTAACTCCCGAAACGACGATAATTCTAAGATATTATTAACAAATCAATGTTAAAAGATCATATATGATATCATATTAATATATATGATTCTTGTATAATTTAATAACAACTATTTCACCATTATACAGGAGGTTAACCTACCCCAACCAAGGAAAAGTACAAGGTAAGGGTTTATTTCACAATCTCTTCATTATCCGAGGTTGTTTATACGTAATAATCTACTGGGATATCTTTATCATCCACATCCATGTTTCTTAAAAATGTATTTGAAAACATTTTTACTATTTACAAGAATATGGGTTAAAGTCATTTATACCCTTGTTTGACTTTTTATAAGAGTTTTATAAAGGAATCTTTCCGTCGTTTTCAAAACAAGGTCCTTTTTAACCTTTTCGACAGAATTGAGGTTAGAATGTTTTTTTTAACTTATACGGAGGGTGCGGTTATTTTACGCCGTTATAAAATCTTCAAAGCTTTCCTTACAAGCTTATAAGAATATTTTCAAAGAAAATGTTTTATTTTATATGGATCTTTAATGATTTCAAAATAAAAGGAGATATTTCTTTAAAAAGAATTTTGATTTCATCTATGTCAACATCCTTTGATGGATTTTAAGATTATTTGAAGTTGATTTATTATGATACAAAACTTCTATATTGTATTGAAGGTTTTGTGATATGTTTGACTGTGGATGTGCTATTTTTATACCATTCATAGTTTATTGTGAAAGTATTGACATTTCGTATGCTAGTTTTAATACGAATGTTTATGTTATGTTTAAACCTTTTCATATGGGAATGCATTGGACTTAATAAGTGACGGGTGGAGCCCGCTATAGCTCCTCGATGCATCGGTAGGTCTCATGAGACAAACTAGTGTCTTGGCACAAGGCCTTGACAAAATCTTATTTGTAGTCTTGGCACGGGGCCTTGGCTATGTGGTTATGATAGTCTGGCATTATGCATTCCAACATTATGAAAGTGGTTATTGATATTGCATGTGATTATTCGATTAGTAGAATATCCATGTGAAAAAGTAAATGGCATTATTTCATTTTACTTTTTCCATACTATGTTGAAGTTCAATTTTAAAAGGCTTTTGTTTTAGGTATACATTGCCTTAAATGTTTATTCTTATTGATGAAAGTTTCCGCTATATTGTTATCCTTACTGGGCATTTGAGCTCACCCCTTTTCTATGTTTTATTTTTCCCAGGAAGTGAAGATGTAAGTTATGAATGACCTGCAGGGATATTATGAGGGGATTATAGTGTGGACCGTGGAAACATTATGTTGTTGTATTAGTTTTTCATTTTATGATGTAATGAAAAACTTATGAATATATCTAGTGTTTCCAAGGCTACTAAACCAATCGGTCTTTCGAGATTTGATCTTTCTTGTGATCATGCCAATGTTATGTAATTAATGCACCGACTCTGGGTAGCTGGGGTCGGGGCGTTACAGTTGGTATCAGAGGAAGTTTAGTACAAACCTTGGAAGCTAGATTTAGATAAACTCTGATTATAGCACATAGACCTAAGATGAACTTTGAGGATTAGTATAGAAGAACTTCCTAGAATTTTGGTATTGTAGAGACTTTGTGAGTTTTCCGAGCAATACATCCCTGTCTGGATACGAGCAGGTAGAGGCGGCTCTGGCACAGATGTACCTAGGGGTAAAACCCGAAAACACCGCTTTGAGCTAGACTCGAACGGGAACTGGTGCACGACAACGGGCCTTGCTGCACTCTTGGTTACGACACTCCCGGGGGATATGCTTAGGATAACTCTCACTTTCTTTACAAATCATTATGAAGGGTTTATGAGTATATACTTCCTCAAAGAAAACATATTTATGATTATGGATTATATCCATAGATAGTTCAATTTATGTTTAGTGTTTTATAAGTATGGGATTATGTATTTTGATGCATAAACTGATCTAGTTTATGCCATTTTTTTAGAAATGGCGCCTAGTGGAAGAAATGGAAACCGTATCAATGCACGCACTCCATGTAGGGATTGCCCTCCTGCTCAAGATAATTATAGTGGGGCTGGTGATGCAACTGGTGCCGATCAGCTAATCACCATACTGGGACAACTTACTCAGGTTATGAATAATAACCTTACCCGTATGGAGCACCCTGATCCGCAGCGTGGAGGATCAATGTTAGATCGATTCATGAGACAACAACCACCAACGTTCAATGGGAGTACAAATCCCTTAGTAGCTGAGCAATGGATATTTTCCCTAGAGAAAATATTTCAGGCTTTGGGGAGTAGCGAAAGGGAAAAAGTTATCATGGCAGTTTACCGCCTCACTGGAGATGCTGATCAATGGTGGTCATTGATTCAAAACATGAAGGAAGATGATGAAGTATCAAACATGGAATGGAGGGAGTTCAAAGATCTGTTTTTAGAAAAATACTTTCCTCACGACCATCGAGCAGATATGGAAAGGCAATTTCTGAGTCTGAGACAAAAGGAGGATGATAATGTCACAAAGTATGAGGCTAACTTTACAAGGTTAGCGAGGTACGCTGGTGATTATATTCGCAACCCAAGAAGTAAGATTGATCGTTTCTTTGATGGGTTAAAACCATTTCTCCGTCGAGCATTAGTCTCACAATCCTTTTCATCGTACGAAGACATTGTCTCATGTGCTATCAAGACCGAAAAGGAATTCTCTAAGTCTTATGACTTTAAAGCAAAGCAAGAGAAGAAGAGACCTGCTGATCAATCTGGGAATGGAAATAAGGGGAAGAAGGGAAAGGTTGAATATCCATCTTGTGGTAAGTGCGGGAAGAAACACCCCGGTGCTTGCCTGAAGGGAATGGGAGTCTGTTACAAGTGTGGTGAAAAAGGCCACCAAGCTCATGATTGCAAGGGGAAGAAGGAAGCTACCAATGTTCAGTGCTACAATTGCAGGGAGATGGGGCATTATGCAAATGCATGTCCTAAGCGTCAGGAGAACTTACCTCAAAAAAGGCCAAGGGATCAAGGCCAGGCTTATGCTATCACTACTGCTGAGGTAGAAACTCCGAAAGACGTGGTGGCAGGTAATTTAATGGTTTCCTCAAGTTTAGCAAATGCATTATTTGATTCTGGATCATCGCATTGTTTCATATCTTCCCAGTTTGCTAAGAAAATTAGATATTTTCAATTTGATTTAATAAGGGAGTTGTCAGTTAAAACTCCTAAGGGAAGTATCGTTGCAACAAAGTTTTGTGAATCAGTCCCCATTAGAGCACATAAATTTTCTTTATCTGCTGATTTCATCGTCATACCTATGATTGAGTTTGATATAATCCTCGGTATGGACTGGCTTTCGGACTATGATGCGAAGATTTATTGTAAGAAGAAAGAGGTTACGATTCTTGATGATAATGATAAGGAGCACCTTATTTTTAGAGCAGAATCGTCACCACCTAATTCTTATTTAGACCCACCCCCAGTAGCTCAACTTAATTCAATTATTGGGGAGGAAGAGAATGAAGTAACTATCGGTGAGGAAAGGAATGTTCAAATAGAGGATGTACCTGTTGTGAAAGAATTTGTAGATGTATTTCCGGAAGATTTACCTGGACATCCTCCAGATCGAGAAGTTGAGTTTTCTATTGATTTGATTCCTGGATCAAGGCCTATATCGAAGACCCCTTATAGAATGGCCACTGTAGAGTTAGTCGAACTAAAGAAACAACTAGAGGAATTGAGTAATAAGGGATTTATTCGCCCTAGTGTTTCTCCATGGGGAGCCCCTGTTCTTTTTGTTAAAAAGAAAGATGGATCTATGAGGTTATGTATTGACTACAGGGAGATCAATGCTATAACGATAAAGAACAAGTATCCCCTACCTCGTATTGATGATTTATTTGACCAACTGCATGGAGCTCAATACTTTTCAAAGATTGACCTTCGATCTGGATACCATCAGTTGTGTGTGAAGAAGGAAGACATTCCGAAAACAGCATTTCGAACCAGGTATGGGCATTACGAGTTTACTGTAATGCCGTTTGGATTGACTAATGCACCCTCTGTATTCATGGATCTAATGAATAGAGTTTTCAAGGAGTATCTCGATGAATTTGTGGTGGTATTTATTGATGATATCTTGGTATACTCCAAAACCTACGAAGATCATTAAAATCACTTGCGCATTATCTTGAAGACTCTGAGGAGGCATGAATTATATGGGAAGTTTAGCAAGTGTGAATTCTGGCTTCAGGAGATTTCTTTTCTTGGCCATATTGTCTCTAAAGGTGGAATCTCTGTTGATCCTTCTAAGACCAAGGCAATCCAAGAATGGCCAGCACCTACGAGTATAACTGAGGTACGTAGTTTTATTGGTTTGGCAGGTTATTATCGACGTTTCGTCCAGAATTTTGCCCGATTGGCAAACCCATTAACGAAGCTCACACGTAAAGGGGTTAAATTTGTTTGGACAAAAGAGTGTGAAGAATGTTTCGAAGAACTGAAGAGAAGATTAGTCAATGCTCCTATATTGACTCTACCATCGGGGAATGATGGGTTCGTTATTTATAGTGATGCATCAAAGAAAGGACTTGGCTGTGTCCTTATGCAGAATGATAGAGTTATTGCCTATGCATCACGACAGTTGAAAATTCATGAACAAAACTATCCTACTCATGATCTTGAGTTAGCAGCTGTGATCTTTGCTTTGAAGATATGGAGGCACTACCTCTATGGTGAAAAATGTGAGATTTATACTGATCACAAGAGTTTGAAGTATATTTTCTCACAAAAAGAACTCAACATGAGGCAAAGGAGATGGCTTGAATTACTCAAGGATTATGATTGCACGATACACTACCACCCGGGGAAAGCAAACAAAGTATCAGATGCTTTGAGCAGAAAAGACCATGGAGTTTTGAACAATATGAGAATTGAAAGGGATCCAATTATCATGGAGCTAGTGAAGATGGACATGGGAATAACCAGGGAAGGTGAAACATCAATGCTTTTTCAAATGGTTGCCAAACCATCTTTACTAGAAAGGATTAAGAGTTCTCAGACTGATGATGAAGAATTCCAAAAGAAGATTAAAGCTGTGAATGATGGGAGATTGAGAGACTTTGTGTATGAAGATGGAATTTTGAAATTCGGGAAGAGACTTTGTGTTCCCAATTTACCTGATCTGAAAAGGGAATTGTTGGATGATGCTCATAGTTCCAATTTCTCTATACACCCTGGGAGCACCAAAATGTATAGAGATTTGAAGGAACATTTTTGGTGGGACAACATGAAGAGGGAGATTGCTGATTTTGTATCAAGATGTATGGTTTGTCAACAAGTGAAAGCTGGAAGGCAACAGCCTGGAGGAGTCATGCAACCTCTTCCCATACCGGAGTGGAAATGGGACAATATTACGATGGACTTTGTCATGGGGCTACCAAAGACTCCTAGAAGGAACGATGCAATATGGGTTATTGTTGATCGTCTTACCAAGTCGGCACATTTTCTTGCTATAAGAGAAGATCTACCCCTGGAACGTCTAGCAAGACTATACATTAATGAAGTTGTGAGACTTCATGGTGTACCCCTATCGATTGTTTCTGATCGTGATCCCCGTTTTACTTCAAGATTCTGGAAAAGTCTTCAGAAATCCCTGGATACTGAACTTCATTTGAGCACTGCTTACCACCCTCAGACAGACGGACAATCAGAACGGACTATTCAAACCTTAGAAGACATGTTGAGATCTTGCTCACTTGATTTTCAGGGTATGTGGGATCAATATTTACCTCTGGTAGAATTTTCCTATAACAATAGCTTCCATTCGAGTATAAAAATGGCACCATATGAAGCGTTATACGGAAAGAGATGTCGTACACCAACCTGTTGGGATGACGTTGGTGAAAGAAAACTTGTAGGCCCAGAACTGGTGGAGGAAACGGTGGAAAAGGTGAAGGTAATCCAAAATCACATCAAAGCATCTCAAAGTAGGCAGAAGAGCTATGCCGATAATCGAAGGAAGGATTTGGAATTTCAAGTCGGTGATCATGTTTTCCTGAAGGTATCTCCGTGGAAGGGAGTCATACGTTTTGGTAAGAAAGGTAAATTGAGTCCCAGGTACATCGGACCTTTTGAAATTCTAGAACGAATTGGGGCTGTAGCTTACCGATTGGCAATGCCGCCAAGTCTCTCCAAAGTTCACGATGTGTTCCACGTATCTCTGTTGAGAAAATACATGCCTGACCCAACGCATGTACTCACCTATGAAGATTTAGAACAGGAACCCGATTTGTCTTATTGCGAAGAGCCCATCAAGATTCTTGATACGAGAGAACAAGTGCTGAGAAACCGGACGACGCGTCTGGTAAAAGTTTTGTGGAGAAATCATAAGATGGAAGAGGCAACGTGGGAACCCGAGGAACTTATGATGAAGGACCACCCGAGTCTTTTTATGCAGTAATACCCTAGAAATTGCGAGGACGCAATTATTTGAAGGAGGGGAGAATGTAACACCCCAAGCTTCTACGGTACGTTTCCCTTTGAATAATGCGATAGCGTGTGTTGTACGCAACCTCGAGTTCTAACACACACCACAACTAATTAAACTAGCTGTTGTGAATAGTAATAAATACTTTTTGAAATCATATATATTCTATATTTGAAAATGGACTTCATTTTTGGATTCGGAATATCGAATTTAGCCTAGGGTGAAATTTTGGTACATTTCAGATAACTTTCATATTTTGATGAATAGTGAAAATTACTAAATTTTAATTAAAAACAACTTTTTTAATCAAATTAATTACTAGTGATAAATTATGAATTTGAGTGGTTTTAAAGTATATTTAGAATATATTTTTACCATTTAATATAATTTTGGTCATTGGACATAATTTTAAAATTAAACCGAACATAAACAAGTGTCAATCTTTTGATAGTTATTATCTCTTAAAAACACGCTTTTTGTTTTAACAGCGGGAATTAATTTTAAATTAATTTCTGCCACTTCTGTGTTTTGAATTTAGGAAAATGGATTCCATATTTGGAATCAGGATGTTCAAATTGTGTAAATAGGTAACTTTTATTTTTAGACATTTTGAATAGTTACTGTGGTAAATATTTTATTTACCATGGTTAAAGGGTAAATCCTGTAAATAAGGGTTAAAAAAATAATATTATAATAATACAAAATTACCCTAAAACGTGTCCTAACCTTATTGGTGGACACATACCCGACCATGGGCATCCTTGGGTCAATTTGGGGACCCCTTGGATCCACTTGTATGTGGTAGGGACACATTATATTAATAAAGTTAAAATAAAAATAAAAATGGCATAAGCTTACATCTTTTAGAAGAACAATTTTTGCATAGGGTTATACATGTTGTATTTTCGATTATAAATATTCATTAGAAAGCTAAAAAGATTTCCTACATAATTATATTTTACTTATAATTTTTAGACATTAAAATATTTATTTTATTTATGACACAATGATGATGCAGTAATTACTATAATAGTGACAAATTAAAATAAGTGATATTATAAATACCCAAATAAATATAATATGAAACTTTTAATGAATTAAACTAATTTTCTAGGATAATATGATATATTAGGATTGATTTAATTGACTTTGTTCGAAGTAATAAATCTGTTATGAGTTTCACAAAAATCAACTAATGAATAGTGTCAAAATTGACATAAAAGAATTCTTAAAACAAATATTATATTATTAATTGATATTAAATTCCTAAAAATATAAGGTTCGGCCAAGAGACTTATATTATGATAGGTTACTCATTAATGGACCACTTGGGGGTCTCTTGGATGTATATAGTAAGTTTATTAACCATAATATATAAAATACAAAGAGACATTGTAAAAGTGAAACTAATTAACTTAGAGTTAATACTTAAAGATAAGGTTAATATAAGTACCCAAACCTGTCTAAATTCTATTGGATGAGTCGCTTTCGACCTATCCCCACCTCATCATTTGAATAGTCAACTTTGGAGCCTTTAGAAACCGAATATGAATTTATTATAAATTAATATTTCTAGCTTTTCCAAAGGTGCCCCTCACCCCTCTTATAAAAGGGCACTCCTCCTTCTCATTTCTTCACACCTTCAAAGCCTTTTGGTTCGGCCAAACTCTGCCCAAATACTCTCCCAGAATCCCTCACTACAACCTAGAGGCCTTAGTTTGATCAGAAAGCCAACCTAAGGAGCCCTTTTGATCAAATCAAAAGGAAGAACCCGAAGAAGAGGTAATGATTTCACCACCCTTTTCTAAGTTCATTTCTTCTTCCACTTCTTCTTCCTTTGTTCTTACAATTCTGAAATAATAACTCCAGTATCTCACATATACTGTGATGTTATTATAAATATGGTACAATCATATTCAGTATTCTATCCACCCTTTGAATAACATGTCACCATACATGCGTACGTACGGCTTACCGTCTCCACGTCGTGGTGTAATTGTTATTCAATATAATATTATTTGGATGGGTATAATAATGATGTGTAACTCATGTAAATAATAAATATAACATGTTAATGATTCTGTATATATGATATACCATCCATTTATATATTATTTTAATATCAAAAGAATGATATTGTCGCTCGTGCGTACGTACGGACTACCGTCTCCACGAACGCGATGAGATTCATTCTCCATCGTATCCATTCAAGTATAATTATCATTTGATGATTTAAAAATGATGTTTAAGGACTGTATATCATTCTGGATATGAATAAGATACAACAACCATGGCTTATTTAACAAAACATATAAAAGAAAATGAGTAAGTTAACTCCCGAAACGACGATAATTCTAAGATATTATTAACAAATCAATGTTAAAAGATCATATATGATATCATATTAATATATATGATTCTTGTATAATTTAATAACAACTATTTCACCATTATACAGGAGGTTAACCTACCCCAACCAAGGAAAAGTACAAGGTAAGGGTTTATTTCACAATCTCTTCATTATCCGAGGTTGTTTATACGTAATAATCTACTGGGATATCTTTATCATCCACATCCATGTTTCTTAAAAATGTATTTCAAAACATTTTTACTATTTACAAGAATATGGGTTAAAGTCATTTATACCCTTGTTTGACTTTTTATAATAGGTTTATAAAGGAATCTTTCCGTCGTTTTCAAAACAAGGTCCTTTTTAACCTTTTCGACAGAATTGAGGTAAGAATGTTTTTTTTAACTTATACGGCGGGTGCGGTTATTTTACGCCGTTATAAAATCTTCAAAGCTTTCCTTACAAGCTTATAAGAATATTTTCAAAGAAAATGTTTTATTTTATATGGATCTTAAATGATTTCAAAATAAAAGGAGATATTTCTTTAAAAAGAATTTTGATTTCATCTATGTCAACATCCTTTGATGGATTTTACGATTATTTGAAGTTGATTTATTATGATACAAAACTTCTATATTTTATTGAAGGTTTTGTGATATGTTTGACTGTGGATGTGCTATTTTTATACCATTCATAGTTTATTGTGAAAGTATTGACATTTCGTATGCTATTTTTAATACGAATGTTTATGTTATGTTTAAACCTTTTCATATGGGAATGCATTGGACTTAATAAGTGACGGGTGGAGCCCGCTATAGCTCCTCGATGCATCGGTAGGTCTCATGAGACAAACTAGTGTCTTGGCACAAGGCCTTGACAAAATCTTATTTGTAGTCTTGGCACGAGGCCTTGGCTATGTGGTTATGATAGTCTGGCATTATGCATTCCAACATTATGAAAGTGGTTATTGATATTGCAGGTGATTATTCGATTAGTAGAATATCCATGTGAACAAGTAAATGGCATTATTTCATTTTACTTTTGCCATACTATGTTGAAGTTCAATTTTAAAAGGCTTTTGTTTTAGTTATACATTGCCTTAAATGTTTATTCTTATTGATGAAAGTTTCCGCTATATTGTTATCCTTACTGGGCATTTGAGCTCACCCCTTTTCTATGTTTTATTTTTCCCAGGAAGTGAAGATGTAAGTTATGAATGACCTGCAGGGATATTATGAGGGGATTATAGTGTGGACCGTGGAAACATTATGTTGTTGTATTAGTTGTTCATTTTATGATGTAATGAAAAACTTATGAATATATCTAGTGTTTCCAAGGCTACTAAACCAATCGGTCTTTCGAGATTTGATCTTTCTTGTGATCATGCCAATGTTATGTAATTAATGCACCGACTCTGGGTAGCTGGGGTCGGGGCGTTACAATTAGTCTAAAAACATAGTGGGTAAATCCTTGGAAACTACTAATTTTTTCTTTATAAGGTATAATCTCCCCAAAAGTGGGTATATAGGTATAACATTTTATATTCATCGAGTATTGGTAATGATTCAAGCATTACAAACCTATTAGTTGAGTATTAAACACCACAATAAAAATTCATTCGAAAACTAGAATATTGTATCTTTGTGTCTATTAGGGAAATTATATTAATTATTCCTTTTTACTCAAGTAAAATTAAACTAAAACATTTTACTAGTTGTTTGTTTCTCACTGCTGACTTAGGAACCAACCTTTCTTTGCTACTTGGAGAACACACCTTACTTCTTGTGACATTTCTATACTTTATTGGGTGATGTATTTGAGGAAATATTTGTGATGGAAATATATATTGAACTCCCATGAAGTAAAGTAGGAACATTACTTTAAATTTAAAAATATACCTCAAAAAGAATGGATTATTTCCTCTTATAATTAGATCATTTAATTTAATATTTTAAGAGTTTATTTCATGACATGTAAATAAAATAACCTCATGTTTGATAAAATTCATTTTTAGTTAAGGACATTTTGAGGATTTTGTTTCTGTCAAACATTCAATTGGTATTTTTTGCTTAACATTCAACTTCATAACCAAAATAAATTAACATTATACATTATCTATTTTCTTATATAAATAGTGAAATTTTATCTTGATTACCAATTATAAATTTCATATTACTTAATTAAATAATAAAATATCACCCACTATTTTCTAAAACACTAGAAACCCAGTATACTAGAATCAAAATACTCTACCCCATAATTAAAATAGTGGAAATGATCCTTTTAACATATCCTTATTTTCTACATGTTTTGGCTAATCCACTACTTGAAGAGTTTAAAGTAGGTGTTTTACTGGGCAGCCACATTAACAAAATTCTTCTTGATTTATATGGTAAATTAAGATATTGTAGCCTCATAAACATGATTTAATCAATTCTTGCATCTATTGTTGAAACAATTTATATTGGGATACTTCTTTACTATAAAATACACCTAAGTGAACCCATCACTCTCTAAAGAACTCCTAGGTAGGGGGAACCCTCATATTTAGAGGATAATAACCTTGTGCACAAGATGTTGTTGAAATATGAATTATGAAATGTGTTCACAAAATAATATTTGTTTTATAGTTATTTTATATTTATAAAAAAGTTAATTATGTTCTATTATATATGTTCATATTATGTATTTACAATCATAACTAAATGTGTATTTAATGGAATAAAATCATTTCATCTTTATTAATTTTACCATTTTATTATTCTATGTGTTCTCTTATACATGGAAATAAAAAATTAAAAAAATCATTAATGGAAATAAAATACCCATTTATCCTTGAAAATATAATAATGGATGGCCCATTTAAACATAATGGATCAACTGTGACCAAGGGGTATCATACCAAAGATGAATATTGACTAGTACAGCACATCACCACAGCTTAGCGGTTCAATGAATCATCTATGATTTTTCTAATTCACGGCATGGTCCACATATTATTTAAAATTACTCAAAAATAAAATTATATTCAAACATAATTGAAGGGGAATAGGGAACTGAACAGGAATATAGATAAATTGGATATGTAGACCATTATATGTATTGAATTAAAATAATAGAATGTGCATACCATAAAAAATAACTACTAGTACAAACATCGCACATGGGAAACAAGCAATTAAATTAAATTAATAATACATACACATATTCATTCTATTTTCAATACCAATTTTTGGGTAAAACAAAGTGGTGATAAATTTATGTTTCAATAAAACTAATGTATGAGGGAATTCAAATAAATTAAATGAATTACTTGAAATCAAATATTTCATTCTAATTTAGTGAAATAATCAATTAATTTTTATTTCAAAAATAAAATCAATTTATAAAATTAATGTAATACTAAAGATAAACTATATTTTCAAAAAACTAACATTTTATTTTTTGTAATGAAAAATAAATTTTTAATGAATCTAATTTAATACTAAAAATAATTTAATTTAATTAATTAAATTTCACTATATAAGATCATTTTGGGCACTAAAAACATTTCTAAATTCCAATAAAGGTCAGGTCATAACCTCTTAGGCCCATTTAATGCCTAAAATATCATGTCCAGGGATGTTCTAGTCTGGGCCAGCCTGTCCCGAATCATTCTGAGTCATGATGATCGGTCCCATCCCATTCCATAGAGAGTTGAGTCCAATGGGTCTAGAGGGAGTCTATGGTCGGGGGATGATAATGGATGGGGAGCTCGCATAGGGGGTTATTTTTCTTTCTTTGGGAGACAAGATGGTCGGGGTTATAGGGATGATTTATGAAGGGAGGAATCTCGGCGATTAAGGGTATCTGTGATAAGTGGATATAGTGTCAATGTTGAGGGAAGTGGCCAAACAAGGTGGGGAATAGTGTAATAGTGGAACAGTGGTGCTGAGATGTAGGGTTAGCTTGAATGAAGGTGATGATGTGGGATCTGATGAAAGTGACATCAAGTGCGGGGAGGAAACCTATTCTTGGAAGGCACAATTAGAAATCAAATAATCCCGGAGGAGGATATGTCGAATCCTACCATGGAAATCTTCACTAGAATAGGTGGTAGAATCTACATCAGGAGCCAAGGTGGTGGATTGATGTAGGGTGGAAATAAAACATTATGGAATCACCCTAGGAAGATTATGAGGATTAACAGTGGCAGGCTTGGCCGACCAAGCATCGGATTCCGATGAACCTGACGATGTGTGTGGTTACTGTGGGCTAGGGCGATGATGGACATCCAAACAGAATGGATTCAGGGTTGGCTTCCATCAGAAACCAAAAAATATTATTACAAATAATATTTTTAGTTATTTTGAATTGTTTCATGACTCACATGAAATATCCATTATCCCATTATTCGTGTCTACCAAGGATATCTGAGCCCCAATTTTTCAAATTCCCACAATTTTCAAAGCCTATAGATTATGTTTTTTTATAAAATATCATTAAATTCAAAACTAAAACCCAAGCTTCCACTAGAATTCATGTTTCATAGAAAAAACTATCATACTATTGTGGATAGTTTTTCCCTCCAATAATTTTATATTTTTTCAAAAAGGATATGCATTTATTTTTTATGTTTAGATAAATCCATTTTTATTTTTATTTTTTTATCAAATATTCTATGATAATATTACTATAATTACCCTTGAAAGAAGCGGATTCGACAACCAAAATTCCTCTGATACATGGCTGTAATGAAAAAAGAGTCACTAGATCAAATAATGTATGGAAAATCACAATTTGTTATTCATATTTACCTGTGAGACCAAAATTTTTCATAAATCCATATTATTATTTTTTGATTTCCATAAAATTAAAATTCAGAATTGGATGAACACATAGTTGGTTCCATTGGGAAAAAATTAAAGTCCTATACTTAATTTAATGAAAAGTAATTTTTTATTTTCATAGAAAATTTATACGATCACTCATATATGAATTGAAGTTATTGAGTCACACAATGAAATATAGTTTGAATGGTATTTTAAAATTTCCATCATCGAAGTGACATAACATTGTCTTCTCTAGTAATCCGATTCCTAGTATAGGTCCTATGATCTCTCATGAATATTTAAAATCACAAAAATAAATAATTTATTACCTAATTTTTTTACATGCCTTCAAATGCTTCTTTTTGCTGATAATTATTGTATAAAGGATTCGAAGTAAAACCCCTCTAGATTATCCACACAAACATCAAGAGTTTTTACATATAGAATTTTTTTAATTTTGAGGGATATCATGGAGCTTTGATGATTTCATTGATTTCACGATGATCACCTCGATCACATGCATTTTATCTGCAAAGTCATTTTGGGATTGTTCACTTAGTTTAAAAATTTATCTCCCTGGGATTTGTGAGGAGAGAGAATATATCAAGTTCAATTGAGGAATTTTATATTAAATTATATTCTCCTATACATATATATTTTAAGTTTAAAATATTCAGTTAGTGTTCCCCAACCCCAATTATATATTTAACATCCAAATATTAATTAACTAATAAATAATTATAATAAACTACATGTGTCATAAAAATTATTTATATTTTATCACATACATTTAATATATACTCAAAATAAATTACATGATAAAACTGAGTCAAAAAATATTTTTTAATTCCTCATAATATTAAACAAACCTTTAATTTTAATATAATATTCATTTGTATAATATTATTCCTTTTATTTATTTAAAATATATTAACAAATTTCAATAAAAACTCTATCCAATTATTATACACTTAGACAGTAATTTGAATAATTAAATCTTCAGTAATCGATAATACATGGAAAACTATAAGATCCCATGGTGGGGCCGACCATGTCATGTATACCTATTAAACAAAATATGGAAGAAGCATGAATGTGCTCTCTTGTGTGACCCACTAGGCCCCTGTCTAAATAAAATTGAATATTATTTATAGACCAAAATAATGGTATAGAAACCCATGAATTCCCCTAAAGAGAAAAATAATAGTCAAAGAAATGACAATTATCCAATGAACATTCACTTTGTAATATAGCTCATTTTTCATAAATTTCTCATAAAGGATGATGAAAAACTTATGTCATCGTCCTTTATTTATTTATTATTTGATTATCTAACCAGACATATTTATCTTTGACTACCACAACCATGGATTTAATGATGTTACAAAAATCTTTTCCAATTGGTCCCATGATATCTCTTTCTAAAATATGAATCGAAAAAAATTCTACCTTGATCATTCACCCACATCCACACCACCAATGATTCACCCAATGAAAGTTACCTCTCCATAAATTCAATGTGTTGGTGTTTTTGGCATCAACGTACATGATGAAATAGAACTCATTAATAATAATCTCATTTATGGAGACCACGATACGTTTTTGTAGATAATAGCTTCCAATGACACCTAAAACATGTGGTGTTACCATGGGTTTTTCTATCCTCATGGTCTCAACTATTAAATAACACTAAGTGTGAACTTCAGAAGAATAATTATCAATGCTTATGAGTCCCCAAAACCTAATTGTTACATATCATCTATTTTCTATGAGTATGATATATCTAAACCATATGAAATTACATTACGATTACATTTACGGTATCTATAGGTTCTAATTATAGAATGGAAACTACTAAAACCATTGGATATGGAAAATAATATATAAGCCACACATTTATTAATGGTTGATAGAGAATATAAACACTATAATGGTCGTCAGAATCATTTATAACTCAATGTATTCATGGTTTGGTAATTGAATATTACTAATAACATTGGGTATAAGGAACCAACTTTTAAAAAATATTGAACATTATCACCTTATCATATTTAATTTTCAAATATATGTTCTCTCTTATTATTTTTAAGACATCTTCCTACAAAATGGTGGTGGAAATCTCAACCACCACCATAACCATTAAATAATTATGATATATGAAATTTTCTATTTCCATATAAAATCTAGGCAGTACCAATTGAGTATAAAATTTACCTAAAGATTAAAGGGTTTAGTACATCAAATTCTCCCTGTGGATTATTATCCATTAGTGGAAATTAGTTTCCATTACATGAAAAGGGTAAACCCCCCTCTCTCTCTTATGGATTTTCAGAATTCATGGATTTAATGAAATGGATCTAATACTCCATGCACCCCTTTTAAGATCAAACCAACCAAAAAATTAGAAAATACCCCCACCCATCCTGAGCATCATGTTGTCATTTAATCCCAAAATTTCATCAATTATCATAGATAGATTAGTGAATTTCTATAGATATTCCCTTTTATGGAGTGTGAATCTCACATTGATTTGTAACCTAAGTTTTTTCAGTCATTCCCAATAGAATATAGATTATCTATAACATGGTGAACTTTTCCCTTTATAATGATCCCACCTGATGTAGCACCACATAAAGATACTTAAGTACATGGTTACAATTTTTTATATTCCAAGAAGTTCTTATTAGGATCTTCCTCTCCCTGAATTCCTTTGCAAGTTATGGTTCTAGATAAATTATTCTCTCAATGGTGGTTGATTTTATTTTGCATTAAGCCAATGCAATCGTCTATATAGAAAGATTTATTTTTAACCTAATTTTTTTTAATCCTTCAGATTCCAGACACTCTAATCTATAGAACATGATGGATCATTTCAATTAACTATCTTCAAATCTCACTACATTCCAATGGTTAGTTCATCTCTCAAATAGGTTGGGTTTTTCATCTTCAATACATTAAAATCCTAATTTATCATGAGATTGCTGATGTTTCCTAGAACCCATTTCTCCATCCTAATAATTATATTCCTTAATAATAATAATAATAAATACGTAATAAAATATTTTTCTAATAAAATATTATAATTAAATTATATCTCCAAAATTTATTCCAGAATTATTTAAATTACTCTGTTTTCTTCAAGATATGTAAATATAAACATATAAATCATGAAAAATAGATATATAGAGATTGAATAAAAAAGAATAATGAAACTAGGAAACTGAAAAAAAAACAGAATAAGGAAATTTGAATGAATAATATGTATGGATTTTATTGATGATCAATAAATAATTGAATATCATGCTATTTTAGGAGAATATTAATTTGTTGTTTGAATGTTTGGAAAGAATAAGTTACATTTTTGTCAATACGGTTGTATAGAATGGAATGAAAATAATTTTGTTGGTGACAAATGGAATGAAGAGTATGTGTTGTTTTACATGAATATCATAAATATAAAACTACAGTGTAGAAACCCTTATATGTGACAATTGATGTAAAAATATTGATAATAAAGGATAATACTTATGATGTGGGTGTAATACCAATAATATATATAAATAGGATTATATATATCCAAATGAAGGGATATTGGTGATTTGGGGAAAGAAAGTGGATCTCTTTGAGTTTTAAGGAATGTTATAAGACTTGGAGAAACTATACATAAAAAACTAAGAATACCAACTGGAATATTAGGTGAAGGAATACCTTTCTATGTTTTGTAAAGAATGTTTCAAGTGTTTAAGAAGGCCTTGGAATAACTTTAAGTGTATTTGATGAGATTATTAATAATTATATAAATCTATAATACTTTAAGTACTTATAAGAATTCTCAAGGTCCAACCATATGACTTTAATAAAATGTTTATAACTTGGATGCATCTGCTAAAACATTCAGTCTATGCATAAGACTTCACAATATTCCACAATTTGACATTATATATGAATTTTTCCTTTGATCGTATGACTTTATCAGTGAAATACTTTTCACGTAGAACATTGATAAGGTACATAAGAATTTTTTCAAGAAAAGAAGTACATTAGGATTAGTTTTAGGCCTTTGAGTGGTTCTTGTACATGTATATTTAGAGAACATAGAACATAAATACATGTATTTATGAATTTACGTGGGTATAATGCATTGATTTATACATATAAATTTGTAAATTCTCTATTATACATTCACATGGATATCATAAGACATTAAATGTCTTAAAAAATTTATACTGCAACACTATTTGAGTATTTCAAAATAATTATATTTATATAAAGATATTTCATTCAGTTGATGATGTTAAACATTGATTCAATGACTGAAAAAACATTATTACATAATTTTCGTTATCTAATTATAGGTAGTGAATAAAGCTGAATATAATTCAATTTGGTGTGTTTGTTGAGATGATGTCAATGTTGGAAGGGACATATCCACACCCCAGTTCTATGAACACATGAATAATTCAATGGATTTTAATGTATTAGAATTCATGGAAATATTAATTTAGTCAAACACTTGAGTCTTATAAGAGAATTTATTGGGATATTAAATAATATTAGATAAATTTTAAATGATTTTTTATATATTCTAGTTATTGATAGAAGATCACATGTATTGGATTATTTGAATTTTCTATATTTTTATATGACTACCAAAAGAAATAACTCTAGTTAGATAATATGAAAAAACCTAATATTATACTAATATGATCATCTAACAGTATCGATGAGGGGGAAAGAGAAGGATATGATAGAATATGGTATTACAATATCATATTATAAATTCATGATAACTTCTAAAACAGTTTTATAAGAAGAGTAAACCCAGTTTATTATATACAATGAAGGTGGTAGAAGTTGAATTCATACTCAGTGGTTCGTGATGTGTACATTCATAAACTATTAGAGGTATTCAATATAGTTATGAGGATTGATCAATGAGTGACCATTAAGGAGAAATAGTCGGAAGTTGCTAACAATTTGACGTATTATAATTTCTCTCTAGTGGGTCTTTGGATCACTGTATGAGATGTTATGTAAGTATACTAAGATCCCATTACATGTAACCACTTAATGATAAATAATTGAAGAATATGTGATTAGGGGGATAATTAATCACTAAAAGGATTATGATTTAAAATACACTCATTATAATTCTTATTTTTACTGTTCCTTTATTTACCAAATCAATTAAGAAAGGCATGGAGACACCAGAAGGTGAGGATAAATACTTTAACTGATAATAGGATTTTCACTAAAAATGAATTAAATCATGAAATATAAAAATAGGTCATTTATTATCCCCCACCCCTATTATTTATGCATTAATTATAGGTGATATAGTTTTTATTTACTAAGTCACCTTTAGGATCATTGATGCCTCACTAAGAGGGGTGGATCAGTGATCCAACTTCATTTTATGTTACCTTGATGAAACAATAATAATCACTAGTTAATGTGAAAACTGAAGGATTTCCAAGACAAACACTTCATGGGAAATAATATTTACTAGGTTCAATACTCCAAACAAGAGGGATAATGCTTCTCATGATCTAGATTTCACAGAGACCATACTACCCTTTTGTTCCAACATGTAGGTATAACATGTATGGATTATCCTAATAATCATGTCACATCAAGTATGGTGATTGAGATTGTGCATCCAAACTGTTATAATGATAAAAAAGGTGTTGCAAATAAGAATAAATCCTTCCATATACAGACTTCAATAATTGATATAGTTATTCTCTTCCTTTTCTTATTTCATCTATGAAAACATAGGTATAATCACTTAAATTTGTAAAAATCTACACAAAAAAAATTATTCTTACTCTTTCATTAATTTAATTTCCCTATTAAACCTCTATTCAACTCACACCACAATTAAAAAACATGTCATACCATTACAAATTAATAATAAAAATGAATAATAGCCATTTAAAATTTCAAATTTGAATTAAAACCTCTGACTTCCTTTGACCAATGTAACTAATTCAACTTTTATGATCCATATAATATTTTTTAATTGATTGGAAATCATTAATACCTTAAAAACTTTTCCACTAAACAAGTTATAGAGCCACCTTATCATTCAATAATCAATTTCATAAAAACATATCATAATTAAAGAAACCCTCATAGAATGGATTGCACCATGGCTTGGTGCCCAATTTATGGATGTTTTTCTTAAATCATCTTAAACCATGGGTATAGTCTTTCTGGGTATCGCTATTTTACCATTTAACCATTACCTATCAACCAAAGGATTCTAGACCATGGATTCGGTTAGTATTCTTTTATTCCATTAGATGTTAAACTATATTTTTACCATGGAATCCTTTAAGAACCACCATGGTAATAATGGGTGAGCCTGTTTCACTTAGATATACTCAAAAAATACCCTGGTAATCACCACAACCATTTTTCCCATGGATGTTTCATATAGGAACTCTGTAAGATGACAAAGGCCATCAAAAAACTTCACCATGGCTATGAGATTTCCTACTTTGGATCAACTTATCAAACTTATCATTAAAATATCCTCTAATATGGTCACGAACTTCCAAGCATTCCCCTCATTTCATCCACGAACCTTCACCACTTTAAAAACATTCTGACAACCAAATAAAAACCATATAACTTCATAAAAGGACTAAATCATGATCAACCAATCATGTTATATTACAATGATGCTAATTTTACATTTAATATTCTGATTTAGACTTCTAATATGATATTTTTATTTATCTAAAAAATCAAATTCACTCAATTATATCATCCTCACCAATTATAGAACTTTAGATATCATAATTACTATCACAAAAACTCTTGAGATAAAAAATAAAACCCATTTCATTTTGTGTTCAACTAAAGAAAAAAAATTACTATAAAATAATAAAAACATATAAATAAATCACCCTTAAATAATTATAATAA
Source organism: Viscum album (assembly GCA_963277665.1). NCBI lineage: Eukaryota > Viridiplantae > Streptophyta > Magnoliopsida > Santalales > Viscaceae > Viscum > Viscum album. The sequence goes on along the minus strand of OY728155.1, from coordinate 86,171,748 downwards.
CACATGATCTAAATAGATGCAGGAAAAAACAATTTTGAATAAATAATACTATATTGTACATAAGGTAGTGATATATATATGAAACTTCTAATACAGGAACCTCATAAAATTCAATCTAAATTTTATTATAAAAAAATCAACCATTTAAACATAAAATATCCCTTTGAACAATTATAAAAACCTGTTTGAAAATTTAATGACATAACAAATAAAACCCTCCACATTTACTAATTATTTAAAAATAGATTCTACATTTTAAGAGAAAATTCTCACAAAGGTAACACATATCAATGTAAACAAGGCCAACATTATATAATCCACTTTTACATAAAATATGAAGATAAAAATTATGTAAATATTTATGTTTTTTATTTTTTTCGTTTTTGAAAACCATATGAAAATATAATATGATATAGGGGATAGTTGTATCATACTTTATCCCATTGATGAATTATATTGAACACCTAACATTGACATCGTATTATGATGTTATTCTTTTGACAGTGGCTTGTAGATGACATAAAAAATATTTACCCTTTTAGGAAAATATTAAAATGTTCACTCATTTTGATAGAATATAAATTTGATGAAATTTTATTTAATATTAATGTGCATGGATTTTGATTGATGAACCTGATTCTTTGATATGTTCAGATCACTTTATTATCACATCCTAAAAGTGATGGAAAATTCACCTCAACTTTTAAATCGTCTAACAGTGTCTTCATCCACATAGTTTATTTTGAGGCATGAGTGGTTAGAACAAATTTATCCTCATTAATTATCACAAGGATGAAATTATTATTATTTTAATTCAATAAAATACATGTTAATCTAAGAAAAAAAGTACCACTAGATATTTAATTCCAATCTTCAACACTTCCAACCTAATCTGCATCTGAATTAAAAAAATATCAAGATTCCCTTTTAAATCATATATCAATCCATAATTTGATGTTTTTTTATGTATCTTAGTATTCCATTTTCATAAATTAAATGAGACACTTTTTTTGAACTTTAATACTATCCACAATGTGTCACAACATATATAATAATGTTATCTAAGCCGTAAAGTATTTTATGCAACTGATTACCATCATGAATTCCAATATATCCATATCTTTTCCCTTTTATCTTTAGAAAATTTACTTCTTGAGGAAATTAGTGTACAAAGAAACTTCAAATCCTCTATTTTTATTTTCCATGATTTCACTAATATATATATCTAGAGGTAAAAAATCATAATATATTCCATGAGAGATTTGAAATCCAATACATTAACTCATCTCACCATGTATAGATATTTAAAAAATATTATTCACTCTTTTAGAAAAATCATCACAAATTCATTCACTATTTATTAAAATAATAATTGAATATACCTAAAGTATAAAAATGAGAAATACCTCATTATCATCTTTAATGTAAAGAATGTTTTTAACTATTCCTTTTATGAATTAAAATTTATTCAAATATGTTTCCAACCGACAATTCAAATATTTTGGATATTTAATTATATATAAATCCATTTTAACCCCAAAACACAATGTTAATATTCACTAAGAATGAAAGAATGCATTTTTCCAATTTTCAATTCCCCGTCCAATTAGCCACTGAGAAAGGATGACTTGAAGTCTATTTGAGTGATCTCGCATTTCCTTTATAATGCAATAGAAGAAAAATTTCACATGGTATCAATAATTAAAACTAGTGAAAATATCATATTTAAGTAAACTATTTCAACCTTTAAATATCCTTTTCACACCAGTATTTCTTTATTCTCACGAATTCACCTTTTTCATTCATCTAGTTTTGAATGACCCACTTTTCCCCGATAAGGTTATTCTCTTTGTCTTTAGTATGAAATTTAATGTCTCACTATTTTATATCTGATCAAAATATTCATTCATAGAGCCAAACTACTATTTAAATTTTATTACTTCTAACACATATCTTAGTCCACCTTGAGATAATAATGATATATAAGTGGTCACTCTTAAATTTATACTAGTTTGATTCCATTCCATTGATTTTCAATTATATTTTGAAGATAAACTTGTCTTATAAAACATGGATGATGTGAAAAGGTACATCCTTAACGAAATGAATTTTCTAAATCAACTTCATGAAAATGAGATTATTCAGAATTCCCATCATTTTCTAAGACATCACCTTTTGGTTTGATGAAAATAGATTCTTAACCATCACTTATAGAACAAGATTCCTTCTAAAACTTCAATTTTATTGTGTGTTCCATCACATTCACATGAAAAAAATTAAAAATATTCCATATATATTTATTATAATATTGATATCCTCTTCGATTTGGTGGATAACCTAGGAATATTCCATCAACACCTCTTCATTCAATTTTTCCCAGATTTACACCAGTAACTCTGACAATTAATGGTCTTCCAAACACTCTTACATACTTTAAACATATATATTTATTATAATTAATATTATATGATGACATATTATCATTTTTTTATAAGGAAAATTATTTTGAATATGAACCTCTACTCTAATACATTGTATCCATAAATATTAGTTTTTTCATGATCTTATAATATAGATCAAACTGTATCTTTAAGAAATATATTATTTCATTCATCCTAAACATTTTTCTATATTGTGTACAATCAACTAAGTTATTGAAAAACTACAATTTTTTAATAAACACATAAAACCTTCCACTAGTATACTCTACATCATTATCTTTCTGAATATTCGTCAAATAATAACTATTATTTTTTTCAAAATGTCTCTTGAAAATATTGAACCATTATAGGGCCACTTATTTAGGGTTTATCAACATAACACTTATATTATTATTAAATTAGACAATATATAAAATAAAATACTTATATCCAATTATTTCATTTTTCCTTTAGGGATATTAAAATTCAAAGATAAATAACTCTAAAAGATGAGTAGATTTTATTTTAAGAATATTTCATGTTGTATTAAAACCCATTCCTGTTTTATAAGTTAACACATCCGATTATTATATCATTTCAAGTCAGAACATACTGATAATTTACTTAATGAATAAGCATTCACTTATTTTTTTAAGATGACCAATCCATTTGTTCCACATTCCATTTTTTTATATCAAACTGAAATAATAAGAATTTTTAACATCGTCAATAAGAAAAAGATGCTTTTTGTCGTACTAGTATTGTTAAGATACATCTTTATTTCATGCGCTCCAACAAAAATCCATATCTCTAAAAGATCACTTCAGTTACTTAATTACATAACTCTGACACACTATGTAATCTGCGTTTTTTCCATCAACGTAAAATGTGCACAAGGAATTAAATTTATATTTGAAAATCAATATTTAGGCGACATAATTTATTTTTAGTTACCAATAATTTCAAATAGTTACATATTCTCCTGTACATTTTTCATAATCCTTACGTATTTCTATAGATCCTATAATATTTAAAGAATAACTTCTATAAAAAATCCATGGACATTATCCTTAGGATTCTTTCTATAAAACATCACGAACAAATCCTTTGTCTTTTCCTTGGTTTATATTTTTATGATATATCATCATTATATTATGATCAAATTTGGATAGGTATTATAAAATGATAACCTATTCCAATATAAATAGGTTTAACACATATTTTACAAACAACATCCAATGGTGAAATCTACTGAAAACTTTAAATGAAAATTTATTAGGTTGTATTTAAATTGCTATTACTTATGTGTGGTGAATTCCCATCAATATTTTACTTCTAAACCATTTAAAATCAGTATTTCATGGGTAATTAAACAAAATAATCCATTCTATTTTATGAAATTCTCTATAATTCCTACAATAACTATTAAAATAATATTTTCCTTTTAAAATGTCATGTTTTCTAGAACAGTATACCTATTTGTCAACCATCTTCCAAACATTAATCTTAGGACATTGCACAAAAAAACCATGGTGATCACATTATTAATTCTTCTTCATATCCAAATTTTTTTCATCATTTTTCATTCAACATTTTATGTAGTTTCTACATTAAAGTAGATATAGTCATAATTCCCAATATCGGAAAGTCACTAAATTTTGAAATAAACATGGTATTATTCATATTATTCATATTCTCAAATACAAAAAATGTAAATTTTTTATTTCAATCCACCTTTGTGGCTAACATTTTTTTAATATTCATGAGAATCATCTTAACATGATATTTTTACCAATTTATTATTATATTTCCTTAAATTTAGCATAATTTTTTTTAGTTCATTTTTCCTTAATCACCAATTTAATTTTCTAAAATATAGAACTAATTATCATTCATTTTCTCAATTTCATACCATTTTATTATTAAATAAATATATTATACAAAAATTTTATTTAATTACTTAAATAGTTTATATAACTATAATTTCACTTTATTATGAATTGATTCCTTATTTTTAGGATATTTATTTTACATAATTGGATTTTTATCTTGTCATTAAACAGAGATATTTGAGTGATAATCCTTGTGATTTTTCAAAAATAATTACATCTTAGTTTCATCATTTTTTTGAATTCCATATAACTTTCACTATTGAATTTTTATTCATTCACCATAAAATGAAAGGATTTTCATCAAAATATATTATAATATCTACTTAATATTCCTCATCAATGATATCACTACATTAAAACATAGAAAATAACTTTCCATTATTGAATTTATATAAATTCTTCATCTTACCTTTATTTTAATCCCCTACATTTTAAAACATTGTTGATTTCTTCTCAAATAATTTCATTCGGGATTCTTCTTCTTCATCACTAACTTATTCTAATTTTTACCCCATAAAATTATAAACATAATTTCAAAAAAATCCACACCTAAACCATATTTTTGTAAGATTACCATTAATCCTTCCCTTACCTATTAATTCATTTATATATATTAGAGATATCATATTATCATACATTAGATCTAATTAAGAAATTGAATCATAATAATCCACAACATCTCCACAAACCTTATTATTATTCTTCTATTACAATGAGTCCATAAAGGGTATTTATTTTTCATCCTTATCATTCATCTTGATAATATGGTTTTACCTCATTTTATAAGGCATTAAAACATTGTTAAAAACATCAAGAGAAAAATAACATGGATCTTTTTCTTACAAAGATGAAACTTTGAAATAAACGATAAGTTGAAATGTATGAAAAATATTCCCATCAATATTTTGACCTTCCTGCAACTAAAAATTTTCATTGACTGTGCTCACAGCTACATACAAATTTTTTAGGAAACTATCACTATTTTCATCAACATTAATTTATATATGTTCATTAATAAGTGTTAAAAACCACAATTTTTAACCCTCCACATTGGAATTTACTTAATAAATATATTTAAGTTTATCGAATATTTATTTCTAGGTTTTGAAAACATATAATATTAATAAATTAGTTTCTAAGAGTAATGAAGTAATAAAATTCATTACTTCTCATTCATATTTTGAATTTCCTCTTATTTGTTATTATGATAACAACACCTTTATCTTAAGAACAAACCCAACATTTATAACTTACAAAACATAAAAACTCATAGATAATATTTATAAAAACTTCCAACCATTTTATTTGTCATGGATTTTCCAATTAAATAAAGATATCCCCTTAATTTCATTGAATTGTGGTTTTCCATGACAAATTCATTAAATTTTGTAATAAAAAATTGAATAGAGATAAACTATTGAAACGTAAAATAGAAAACCAGAAATTATAGAAACATTTTTCATTCATAAAACTTTAAAAAATAACCTCTTATATCAGTTAATATTCTTTAGTGGGGGTGAACATTGATTGAATTTATGTTTATGTTTAATTTATGAAAAAAACCCGATGGCCGATTAAAATGATTCTTTCTCACTATACTACCCACAAATATATGATGCAAAAATCATATTTATGTGGATCATCTCTCAAAAGAATAAGGATATTATTGGTAATGATATAAGTTTCACAAATACCATACAAACTGCTTGATTCAACATATATGTACATGTAGAATGATTTATCCTTTAACTAATGTTACTCGATGTCACTATACTATGATAGTGACTCATACAATTTTTTAGGGATAATGAACATGATATAAATGATAATAAATCCTTCCATACATATCTATCAATTGTTGATTTAGTTTTTTCTCTACCACTTCTACATTAAATAGTAGAAACTCATGTATTATCACTTCAATCTATGTGAATTTTCAATGAATATTAATCTTGTTTTTATATTATTCTTATTTATATATTATTCCTTTGATCCACTCTCACAACACTTATAGAAATTACTAACATAAAATAAAAATAATATCAAATAATAAAATCAAATAATAAAATCAAATTAAAATTTCCACCATCACCTTCTTTAAACCAAATGAACATCTCCAACATGATTTTGATCCACAATGACTTGATGAATTGATTTTACATTTGGATACTTCCAAAATGATATCACTAATCAAGTTAGAGATCAGTTTGATGATTCAAGATTCTATGTCATAAAAACTTATATTACCTAAATCAAACCACTTAACATGCCTTAAACCATTGAATGGTGTAGAATATAATGATTTTTTTCCCTTCAAAACCCCTTTCACTATGGGAAAAGTCATTTGTGGTCTTGCCAATTTTTATTTCACTTTTTCCTGTAGACCATTCTTATTTGACAATGGGCGTGGCCATATTTGTTTGGTTATATTGATACACCACCCCATTTATTGATCTAGAATACCTTCAAAAATCACCACCAATGTAATGGACTATCATGTTTGACATAGGTATACACATTAAAAACCATAGGAACACCCATGTCCATTTTTTTCTTGTATATTTTTTACATGAACACTAGAATATCACAATGTCCATCTTAAAAATCCACCATGTGAATTGACTTTAATTATTTAGACTATGCTGTTATTAAATCACTATCAAATATGGGAATCAAATTCTTTCATTGAACCTCCTTTATTATAAGAACCTTTATCATTTCAAGAAACTTGAAACAACCAAATAGGATCCTTCTAACATCATAAGAATCCGCATTCATTATCAAATAATCATTATTTACATCACTAAATATCAGTTCACATGGGATCATGTGATTTACACATAGAATAATATTTATTTAATAGAAAATACAACACAGTCAATCAAATATTCTCCACCAATTCAATAACTTCACATCCCACAAAAACCATATCACCACCACTAGGGATCAAAAATATAAGTGACAATATATGTTCCCTCCAAAAAATGGATCCTAAATTATTATCAATTTCAGGATGCATCATTCATATTTGGTTTATTTTCTCCCTATTATTAGAAATATGGGAGTTTTAAAATAACTATAAAAATATACTAAATAAATGATCTATGAATTTATGGATGAGTTTGAAGAAAATTGAACTCACTTTACACCCCAAAGATCAAGAGAGTAGTATGTGTTCAACAAAAACTAGAGATTATATTTCTTCATATTAGTTAAATTAAAATTATAATCATTTTATTTTTATGAATCACATAATTTTTTCTACTTTTATATTAAAAATTAAATTTAAATTGTTCATACAGAGGATATTGTATATATATTTGTGTTTTAAAAATGATTCTAAGATGAGAATTCGAAATTGGAGTAGGTGGCTAAAATCGAGGTTAAATATTGAAATGATAAAACCCTGAGTTTTTATGGACCTTTTTTCAGATGAATTAATTTTCATTGATGTTTTTCAATTCTCTAAGTCAAACATTCTGTATATAAGACATCGACTTAGCATACATTATAAGAAACACTGAGTTTTACAAAATAAAAATATTATAAAAATATTATATATTCAGAATTAAACTAGCTGTGATGTTAATGGTTATGAATAGTACAAAATAACATACGAAAAATATGATTTACACAAGTAAAAAAATGATTAATTAGTTATAATAAAAAAATTAATATAAATGGAATATTTTTATAGAAAAATATTTTTATGATCACAAAGAATTTTTATCCTAATATATTAATTTAATTAAAATTAGTGAGTGATATTAATGTAATATATATATATATATATTAAATAAACTATTTTTTATATTCATCCCATCGATTTTATTGGAATTAGATAAAAACAAACCCAGTTTTCCACATAAAACATATATTTATATTAACGCATTTTTTCTTCCTTTTGATTGAGAACCTATTTTAAATCTAAATTTTGGATAATTTAAAAATTTTATATATCAAAATAAACTTCAATTTTTTTGGAGAAAAATAAAAATTAGGTTATGGTGAATTTTGGGTATATTTTTATGAAATTTATTTTTTATTTAATAATGAAAAATACCGAAAATCAACAAAAAATTGTTTTTTTCATCTAATTTATTTATATAGTTAAATTATATCTGAAGTTTATTTTAATGTATAATTATATTAAAATTTTATCAATCAATTCATTTTGATCATTTGACTTAATTTCACTTTATAATATAGTATAAAAAAATATCATACATTTAAACGTTTTTCACTTTTAAACCGTACATTGTCATCTCATCTATGAGACTATATTTATATTATTTTTTTCAATATAGGTGTTATGGATTTGAATAAATTAATTCAATATTTTTAATCAGAAAATTTTATAATTTCTAATAAGTTCAATTTATTTTTTCACCCAAACAATTGGTGAATGTAATTGAAATTAATTATAGAGAATAAGGTTAAATGAAGCTTAATAAGGGACCAAACAGAAACCTTCTGGAACAAAAAACCATATAAACTTGTACAAAATAGTTTTGATGCCCATATTTAGACCTTATCCTACCTTGTATGAAATTTATACCATTATTTTATTCTCTTGTCATAAAACAATGTGGATGGTCTTTCCCTTTTTCCAAAAAATATTACAAGAGTACCACTCCTCCTCCATTATAAAATGAATCTCTCCTCCCACACACACACACCACTCAAGAAACTTATTTTAGGCCATGATATACTCAAATATCTCCCCAAAATCCCACCCTTCAACCTTTAATACTACGCTTTGGAAAAAAATCAATTCAGGTAATTACTTCGGTGAAAATTAAATGGATTTACCAAAGAAGAGGTGACATCCTCCATCAAGATCCATTATATTACATTAATTATCTATCCCATACAATATACTTTTTCCATTCATATAAAGAAATATCAGTATCCTAAATATATTGGAATTTGTTTTATTATAATATTGAATCCTTCACATACACACACATCCATCTAATGGGTAATGAACATCCTGCTTATGTGTACGACATATAACCACATCTCAAAACAGTGATTGTTAATTCTTTATCTACAGACACTCATGTATGAAATTATGATGGGAACAATATTTTTATATATTATTTATTATTTATATATGTTTTAGTCTTATTTAATTGTTTTATAACACATATCTTTAGACATTCCATCTTGTGTAGATATAATAATTTCATTTGAGAAAGTGTGGACTACCTCCCTCTCAAATTGATGTGATTCATTCACATACTACATGGATTGTATTAAGGATGTATTTATTAAATTTATATAATATTTTATAAAATAATTCTTTGGGAATAATGTCGTATGTATATATATGTATATTTATTTTTAATTTACAATCTTTCTTCCAATATGATAATAAAATAGAAACAATGTTCATGTGTACGTACGACTTACCGTCCACATGAACAATGTATTCCATTTAATACATATATATATACTATAGGTTATTAAAGTAAAAAAATAATCTATATTAAAGATATTTATATCATTTTTTAAATTCATTAAATAATGATATAAGTATAAGGAGAAAATATACACAAAAATTAAGACACATGAAAATAACAAAGTGAATACTACCCGAAGTCAAACCCTAACATAGAGTTATTAATAAGTTGATAATATAAATTCATATTAAGACCATATATTATGTTATATATAATAATATGGTAATTCTATATATTTATAATAATCTTATATTTATTATACATTAATTTTTTATTAGTACGATGAGGGTCATGAAGCAAGGTAAGATAATTTCTTCTCACTTTTTATATCTGTGAGATACAAGCAATGTTCACCACTATTTTATTTTATGTGGTGTATATAAAAATATAGAATGTATTATATGATGATTATTATTTTTAAATTTATGGTTATTTACATATCTCATCAATTATTTTAATTTAACGGGGATTCTATTTGAAATGGTTTTTCAAAAGGTTTTTTTATGTTCTCAAAGAAAACAATTTTGAAACAGTTTTAAAGATTATTTATAAGATTCATGGACATATGTTTTCAAAAAAATTTAAAGCTTGTATTATATTTTTTAAAGTTTATTTTCAAACGAAATTTTTTTACATGGTTTTATGTTTTAAAAATTATTTCTCAAAAAAGAGGGATAGTTTCCTCATGAAATGTTTTTAAAAGACCATTCAAATTTATTTCGCATCTAAGATAAAATCTACTAATGTTACTCTTAAATTTCATGGAAATAATCTAAACATTACATTTATGTTATTTATATGAATGGTTTTTTATTGATATAATGGTCTTTATTAAACATGTTTTTATTTCATGGGTTATATATTTATGAAATCCTTTTAACTTTTACAAATAATGCTTTTATTAAATTGATTGTGAAACTTACATCCTTTTCCAATGGTTTTGATATGATTACATGTTTTTTATACCAATTTTATATAATGAGTTATGATATTAATTTTTATTATTTTTAGGAACATGTATGTATGATATTATTACGAGATGTGTGGGACCTATATCTCATTCCAATGTTTTGGGTAAAGATTTATATCTCATGAGATATAATAAAATGTTTTTTTGAGTGAACCGTAAATACAAATATGGCCATGTTGGAAAACCATGACTGCCAAGATGGTATGATTAGTGAAATAATGCTACTAATATTGAGAAGTTAGTGAACTAATACTACGAAGATAGAATTTGGAGTTAATACATACTACTAATATGGCCTTGGTAGGGAATAGTTGGACACTATAGATATAATTATATATACATATGTGAAAGCCCAAATTCCATGTTTTATTTTTATGTTATTTGTTTATGGATTATTTTATTTATTTCCTTATTATTCATGTCTTATCAACTATCAACATTTATTCCATGATTCATTTTCATGATCTTTAATATTCCTAGTATGATATTCTATTATTTTGGTCTCATTAACATTCTCCTATGCTCATTTTTATGATTCCATGTCTCTGTAGTTTACCCTTAAATCATCTATGATCGTACCTTTTTATTTTTCTTTCCCTTGGTTAAGAAGATATGTATTATGTATTATTTTTCTAATAATGGTTCTAGTCAATATCAACCTAGTGGATGATAGTATAGCACACATATGTATTCGTGTTCATGTTTCCATGTTTCAAAAGGAACTAGACTGGTACAATCATTGGGCGTTGGTTTTTATAATGTTTCAAGTATTCTACAAAAGTTATGTAATGTTAATGTTTTTTATTACCAGGTCATTATTGTTGCTTTCAGAGTGAATTTTAAGTTAATATTTGGATTCTAATTGAGAAAACCATATTGAGAACTCTAAGGACATGTCTGAGGATGAAGAAATGTATAAGAAAATGTTTTGGAATTTTGGTAAAAGATAAAGTGTGCGGTTTCCTAGAAATAATCCCTTTTCTAGATACTACGTGGAATTTTGGTAAAGGATAATGTGTGTAGTTTCCTAGAAATACTCCCTTTTATAGATACTACGTGTGGATTTGGATCTGTTATAGATTTATCGAGGGGAAACAACATGACCAGGATGTTTCAGGACTGATTCAAGATAATCTTGAAGACAACAATGGACCGTGCTTCACACCATGTTTGACACTCCCATAAGATATATTTTAGGAATTAACAAATACTTCATGAACCATAAATAAGGCTTTATAAATATGTTTTCTAAGATTAACCTATGATAAACCTAATGTGTCATTGATTAAAAATGGGTCCATAATATAGACAACATATAAGTGAATTTTCATAATTATTTAGTTCCCTATTATGATAACTATTTCTTACTATATGAGTTTGGTTTTAGTCAATGGTTAGAACCCATGGGATACATGTTAATGCTCCTTGTGATAGAGAATGAAATAAATATCCTAATGAGATGCTAAATTATATGGGATATGGAATGAAAAATCATTTTTCAATGGTCACACAAATTTTGAAAGATATGAATCTAGGTGGACATTTAAATGAGAAAAGGAGGGAACGATATTATGTTGAGTCATTCATGAGGAAACATCCAACATCTTTTAGAGGCTCTTGTGATCCGGTTTTTACTAAAAAATATATTAGTACAACTGAAAAGATATATTTCATTCTCTAATGTTCAAAAAATGGGAGATTAACTCAGGCTATTTATCTGTTTGAAGGAGAATCGAACCAATGGTTGTATATAATTTGAAATACTATGTAGTGAGATGAAATTGTATCCACAGATTAGGATGATTTCAAGAACATTTTTAAATATGTTAATTCATCATATGATTTATACAATGATGTAGAAAGAGTTACTTATGTTAAATAAAATGGATGATAAACTTGTCAGTCCCTGCGAGGCTAATTTTATGAGACTTGTGAGGTACACATCAGAAATTATCATCAAACCAAGTTAAAATTCATAGGTTCTTTAGTGGATTAATTCCAATTCTCGGATGGGAACTAGCTATAATATACCTTAGTTGCTATAAACATATTTTGGTTTGTGATATAAATATTAAAATTGAGTTTAAAGTCACATATCAATCTGATGGTTGTGACCAGAAAATAAAGATGGAGTTTAAACAAAAATATAACAAATGTTAAGAGAATAAGATGATCTTTACTTTGTGATCATTGTATTGTATGAATAGTGTGGTAAATTGTCCTAAGGGATCTAATAAATATTTTAAGTGTGTAAAGGAAGGCCATCTATAATTTGATTCGTAAAGTGATGCAAAGAAGTTAAGTAATTGTGTGAATAGAGAAATAGTGACACAGAATGCACCTCTGATCCTACAAATCTATAATTGTGTGAAGAATGGGAATTTTTCTAACTAGTTACCAAACATAAGGTATAGTGATGAAATTCTACTTTAGAAACCAATTAATAAAAAGGAAAAGGCTAAATATCATCAAATCCCTATTTTTTATGTGGGGTGTAATAATGATGTGGTGAAAGGTACACTTACCATTCACTTTAAAACAGTTTATGTCTAATTTTATTCTAGATCTACACACTCTTTCATATCTTAAAATTTTTCTAATTGTGTTAAAATTCCACAAAAATGATTGGATGTGGAATTAGCTGTGAAAAACCCTAATGGTGTGATGATTCCACCCTAAGTCTATGATTCCAATCTAATTGATGTTTGTGGTAATGTTCTCCCTACAAATATTTTCATTCCTATATTGGTTGATTTTTGGGTCATTTTAATCAAGGATAAGATTTTTCTATATAAATAAAACCTCAATTTTTGAACAAGGGAATTTATGGTTGATATTTAAGACCCCCTATGATCTTTCATAAATTTGGAGAAATTAATTAACTACCTGTGGAGATTTCATCCACTATATGTGTTTTAATTTCACTTAAGAAGGGCTATTTATCTCAAATGGTTGGTGAGAAAGTAAGATCGTGAAGACTAATTGATAATTGTACAAAAGGACATAATGATAGAGAATCTATGACATCCCAGGTAAATAAAGGTATAATATATTTTCATTTTTATTTATATTTTGTGAATTAAATATTAATTTTACTTTAAAGAGGTTTCTATGTTCGATGGCGTATCCGATACGCAACAACGTGTTTCTTTGAAATATTATGTTACACACTAATAATATAATATAATTATTTTATATGGTAGTTAACTCCAAGATGTTTTAGTGGTGGGAATGAACATAACTAACTACAATATGATTATACATGTTTGTTATATGTTTTAACATTTATCTGATAAAGGTTAGAGGCTTAAAATATGAAAATAATTCGATTTTAAGCATAAATGCTCTATTCACTAAAAGGTCGATTTATCAACTTTTGATGAATAAATATATTTAAATCTAGTTTTGGTCACTATTATATGTTCCATTTTAAAAAGTAATTTTTTTTATAATCAGGACATCAAAATACACTTTCAATGAAATTTTGGTATTTTTCAGATAATGTTCATTTTTTTATGTATAGTGAAAAATGTTGTATTTTAATTCAAACCCACATTTGAATATAAATTATATGTATGGTTAGAATATCTTTTTAATTTGTTTTAAAGTATAAATAGATTATACTTTTACCATTTAATCGAAATTTCATCATTGGAAGTAATTTTTTTTTTAAATTGGACATAAACAAGTGTCAATCTTTTGATAGTTATTATTTATTAAAAACACACTTTTTGTTTTGAAAATGGGAATTAATTATAAATTTAATTATTGAAACTTATACGTTTTGAATTTTTTAAAATAGGCATCATATTTTAGTTTGGAATATCAAAGTTAGCTTAGGGTGAATTTTTGAAATTTTTCTGAAAACATTCAATTTTTTATGAATAGTTAAACCACTAAGTAGTAGTTGAAAAAATAAAATTTTCATTTAAATGAAATTTTAAAACATCTGTGAATTTAATTTCTAAAATCTGACATACATTTTTTTCATTAGTATGTAAATTTTAATTCATGGGATTAAAATAATATTTTTTGAATAGTAACTTCTAAATTTTATTAACATCGACTAAAGGTAATTAGGGTAATTTAAGTTAAAATTAATGTTATAATAATATAAAATTACATTAAAAGTTGTACTAACCTTATTTGATGAGTCATTTCAGACCAAGAAAATCCATGGGTCAATGTTGGGACCCCATGGAGCCGCTTGGGTAAGATAATGACATTAATAACTTTTTATTTAATGTCAAAATAAAAATGTCATAAACATGTTTTGTTTTACTAATACAATTTTAATTTTGGGTTATATAATTAACATATTTGTCAATAAATATTCATTATAAAACTAAAAAAATTTTCTACATCATGTTAATTGTTTTATTATTTTTAGAAATTAAATAAAGAAAAATATTTAGGACACAATGATGAAGCAGTGTCTAAGTCATAAATGGGTGATTTAAATAAATAAGAAGATAAAAATTAATAAAATATAAAAAACTTGTCCAATTTTTATTGGATGATTTTATTTCAAACATGGAACACCTTATCTTCTACATTAATTATTTTTGGACCTTTAGAAACCGAAAATCATTATATAATAAAATAATATTTTCAAAAATTCATAAGAGCCCCTCTTCTCCCTTATAAAAATTCCTCACTTCCTAATCATTTCTTACCAATATCAAGCCCTTTAGATTATTCAAAATCTACTTTAATAAGATACCAGTATTCCTATCTTAATCTTAGAATCCTTAATTTAAGAATGAGACACTTCAATAAACTATTTTGGTTCAAACCAAAAGGAGTTACCCGATTTAAAGGTAACACCTTCTCTTAAATTCTTTTGTATTATTTTATTTCTCCAACCCAGTAAACTATTTTTATTAAATTATTATATAAAAAAATTATCCTCAATATACTAGTATGTTTTCATGAGAAGTAATCAAACTACACTAACACACACCTCTATCTAATGGGTATACAACATAATGTTTCTGTGGATGGAAAACTAACACCTCACGAAATGATGATTGTTCAATTATCTCTTACCGCATCTCATGGTAGAAATTATGATGGAACTGTAATTATATATGATATATATTATTTTTATGTTTTTTTTATTATTATATATACTCTTTTTATATAATGTATTTATGGTTTCCATTATGGTTCAACGTGATAATTTCATTTGACGAAGTGCGGACTACCGCCCCCTCAAAGTGATATGACTCGTTAATGCCTAATGAGGGACGTATAAAGGATAACGTTAATGATATTATATATGATATTATACTATAATTATAATATATCTATGTACCATTATGTTTTAATTCCATTAAAATAACAAATAAAAATATAAGTAGCATTCATGCGTACGTACGACTTACAGCCTCCATGAATGGTGCATTTCATTTCTTATAACATAATGTTATGTACTATTATAAATACATAAATATAATGGATATATATGATATATGTGATATCTACAACATGAATACCATTATGAAGATAATGGATATTTGACCACATCAACAACTTGTAATTATAATGTTTTCATTTTTTACTCAAGTACCAAATATCAACAAAATGATCGTTATTAACTTAAATGAATAAATAGTGTTTATAACATGGTAATAAGTGATATTAAAGGAATAATAAACTTGAAATTTTTTTAGGAATGTAGAAATTAACTTTAGTTTATTACTGAGGATATTAAAGAATGAATGGGTCAAGTTAGACACGAGGTAAGGGACTTTGTTTCAATCTCCTTTCATTGAGGCGTATTTTGTTTCAATATGGAACATTATTTTATATGCTGTATAAAACCCTTTGAATATTCATTTCATTCAAAAGGAATTTTTTTTCTACGAAGAGTTTTATTAAATGAAAAAAATAATGTTACTTTTTATTCTAAGCGGTGACAATGTCCTTTTCTGCCACCGTGACTATTATTTGATCTACGACTTCCTTAACAAGCTGTAATGTTTTTAAATGGATAATAAATTACATATAATCTTTTATGTATTTTGTTATTGAAAATGGGTTTTATAATTAATTTTGTGATGTCAATATATTTAAATGATATATTTTGATTGATATGTGAAAATTTTATCTTTCTTTTATGTTTTTATGTGTTATAAATATGTTATGGTTCTTGGGAATTATTTACGTATACAGATGGTTCCATAGTAAACCTAGGGCGGGTGTGCTTGAGATAGCTCTCTAATGCATTGGGTAACATGACAGAGGTAAATGTGAATTTTTCTCATAAGAGATTTGGGGAATATACTATGTTGGTTATTCCAAATGTAACTCCCTATGTAGTTGTGATAGCTACAATGTAAGTTTGATATGGATTCCACAAGTTACCTTTATGATTAGTGTTTTCTATGTGTTATTCATCAATATTTTTATTTCATGAGGAATGTTAAGGATATTATGTTATGTATGTAAGGGTGAACTAATGTTTTCATTCATTGTTTTATAACCCTTAGTGAGCTTTTTATGCTCATCCGATGCTTTGAAATGTTTTTCGCAGGGCATAAAGAAGAATAAGGTCAAGGATGGGATCAAAGAAAAGTCATGTTGTCTTAAAATAGGAACTAGAGATGAAACTGTTTTTCAAAAGTTTTTATTTTGTGAAAAAAATGAAAACTGATTAGAAGTGTCTGCTTTGTAATTCATGAGATGTAATGTAATAGTTATGACCTAGTTATCTAAAACTCTAAACCTAAAAAGATCATCAATTTGAATTATTCATTTAATTCAAAATTATGTAATGTTTTAAGGCTGGGTCCTTATAGAATCTACATGATAAAATTAAAAAAATGT
This sequence comes from Viscum album, assembly GCA_963277665.1. Lineage (NCBI taxonomy): Eukaryota > Viridiplantae > Streptophyta > Magnoliopsida > Santalales > Viscaceae > Viscum > Viscum album. The sequence goes on along the minus strand of OY728155.1, from coordinate 86,154,170 downwards.
GAATTTTGGATGGAAAAGGATTCATTTTTTGGCCATGTAATCTCAAGAGTTGGTATATAAGTAGATCCATCAATTATAGAGGCTATCAAATGCATGGCAAGACCAACTATTTTTTCTAATATCTATATATTACCTAGTTGGAAGGATATTATTCATGGTTTATTGAGAATTTATTGTGAATATCTAATGTGAGGAATATTTCATGAAAATGAAGATAATGTTATTTAATTCACCTGTCATCACATTTGTAACACCCCAAGATTTCATATTATGTTATTATCTTTAACGTAATTCAATATCTTACACTACACGCAACACCGAGTTTAGGCGCACCAAGACTTACCAAAATATACGTTCAAAAGTGGTTATGAATAGTATTAAATGAATTTTTAATTTTATAAACTTGTAATAATTTTAGAATCCATATTATGTGTTTCATAGACATAAAATAAGAACAATTTAATTTTTTCAGATAAAGGAAGTATTTTTCAAAAAAATGCAATTTTACTACCTTTCAGTGGAAAACCCTTTTTAAAACAAATATTTTAAACTTTTATATATTCAATTTAATGAAATTTAATTCTTCTGTAGAATCGGGATATAAAAATTTATTTTTGAAAAATTTTTGGTACTTTTCAAATAACTTTTATATTTTGATGAATACTGAAAAATACTAAATTTTAATTTAAAACAAATTTTTTAATTGAAATAATTTATTGTGTTAAATTATGTATTTGAATGGTTTTGAGGTATAATTAGATTATATTATTGTCATTTAATAAAATTTAGTTGATTATAAGTAAATTCACATTTAAATTTGACATAAACACATGTAAGTCTCTTGATAGTTTTTACTTATTAAAAACACACTTTTCGGTTTCGACAAGAGGAATTAATTTTTAAATAATTAATGCAACTTATATGTGTTTATTTTGGTAAAATATAATTCATTTTTGAATTCAGAATATCAAAATTATCTTAGGGTAAATTTCTGGTATTTTTCTGAAAACATTCAATTTTTGATGAATAGTGAAAAACACTACATTATAGTTTAAAACTAACATTTTATTTAAATAATTACTTATTTTATTTAGATTTATCTTAAGAAAAAATAGATGTATAATACATATATATGTTCAATTTAATTCATTGGTGTCATTTTATAATAAAATTAGATGTATAATATTTTATTGAACTTGTTACATTCTTTTACCCACCTCCGGGGAGCATTTGGAAGTTTCCATAACACTTAATTTTACCACTTCTGTGGGTTGAATTTTCAAGATTCGGGAGAAATGCTTGATATCAGTAAGTAAAAGTTCATTCAATAAGTTGAAAATAATTTTTGGTTAAAAGTATCTTTTTACTTTTATTTACCACGGTTAAAAGTAAATATGGTAATTAGGGGTAAAAATAATATTTTTATTACCGTAACACATGTCCTAATTCTATTGTATATGTTTAATTAGAATAAAACCAACCTTGGGAATAAAATATCATCCTTTAGGTCAACTTGGATAATATTAGGACTTTTATTATTATTTTATTTAAATAAGACTTAAAAGAGTTAAAATCAATTGTTAATAACTAAAACATTTTTAATATAGGGTTATACATAAGATAAATTCGATTATAAATATTAATTATAAATAATAAAATATTTCCTACATAATGGTATTTTATTTATAATTTTTAGACATTATATAATTTAATTTATTTATGACACATTAATGTTGCAGTAATTTCCTAATTAATAAAATATTAAAATAATTGATATTATAAATCCCAAAATAAATGTAATTTGAAACTTTTTTTGAATTTCACTAATTTTCTTGCTTAATATGACATGTTAGGGTTGGTTAGATTAATTATTTTTGAAGAAATAATGTTGTTATGAATTTAGAAAAAACAAAATACCAAATAGTGTCAAATATGACATAAAAGTGTTTTTAAAACAAATATTATATTATTAATTGATATTATCTTCCTAAAAATATAAGGTTCATCCAAAGGACATACAAAATTTTATTTGAATCATTAATGAACCACTTTGGGTTCTCTGAGAAGTATATAGTAATGTTATTAACCATATAATATAAAAATACAAAGAGACATGGTAAATGTCAAACTATTTAACTAAGAGTTAAATCTAAATGATAAATTTAATATCGTGACCCAAACCTATCTAAAACTGGTTGGGTTAGCAGTTTGCAACCCATAACCTCCTTATAATTTAAATAATTAATTTTGGAGCCATTAGAAACCGAAAATAATTTTATTATAAAATAATATTTATATCTTTTCCTAAGGTGCCCCTCACCACTTATAAAAGGGCACTCCCGCTTCACGCAAATTCACACCATCAATGCCTTTTGTCTCGGCCAACACCAACTAAAATAGCATCTAAACATTCATCCCTTCATCCTAGAGGACTTCTTTTAGCTAAAAAGATAACCTAAGAAGCCCTTTTGATCAAATCAAAAGGAAGAACCCGAAAAAGAGGTAAATATATCATCACCACTTTCAAGTTCCATTCTTCTTCCACTTCCTCTTTCTTTGTTGTTTCCATTCTAAAATAATATCTCCAGTATAGTATATATATTATGATGTTATTATAAATATGGTACAACCATATTCATTATTCTATCCATCATTTGAATGACATGTCACCATACGTGCCTACGTACAGCTTACCGTCTCCACGCCGTGGTATAATTGTTATTCAATACATTATTATTTAGATAGGGTATAATAATGATGTATAATTGATTTAAATAATAAATATAACATGATAATGATTCTGAATATATGATATACCATCCAATTAAATTTTAATTTAATATCAAAATAATGATATTGTCGCTCGTGTGTACGTACGGATTACAGTCTCCGCGAACGCGATGGGATTCATTCCCCATCGTATCCATTCAAGACTAATTTTTATTAGATGATTAAAAATAATGTTTAAATACTTATTATCATTCTGAATATGAATAAGATACATCATATCAATAACAAACATTACTTATGTAACAAATCATATAAAGGAAAACGAATCAGTTAACACTCAAAACGACGATAATATTAACATATTATTAACAAAGAAATATTAAAAGATCATATATGATATCATATTAATGTATATGATTCTTTTATAATTTAATAAAAATTATTTCACAATTATACTGGAGGCTAACCTACCCTCGACCATGTAAAAGTACACGGTTCGGGGTTTCTTATCTCACTTTTAATTCAGGGAGATTTCCATTATTCACCACATATTTATTGAATGTGGTGTATTGCATACTAACATTTGATATATATTATCATGATTATATTATTATTCATGGTATTCTGTGATCCATTTGTTTTTATTAACTTTTATTCATATAACTCGATTTATTACAACGAAGTAAGTGTTTTTCATCTTACTTTTATCCTCGTGAGATTCATGCTATATTGTCCACTATTTACTTTTGTATAGAGTATGTACTGCCCCTGATCGTATTATTTTTTTCATATAATTTAATGTATTGGTATTTTCATCTTCATTGTATGATAATTATTTCATGGGGTGTATGTTTCATAAGTTACCAAATCGATAAGGTAATTTCAAATTTCAATTTCCACTCATTGGGCTTCATGCATAAATCATTGATTATTTTACTCCATGATTATGTGTGGAATAACTAATTATTATTTTTGTAGTAATTTCCACTACCATTTCTATGGATATAATTTTTATACACATAATCTCCCCATTGATAAATAATCATTTCAACGATATGAACTTGATAAGATTAATTTTAACTCAATCTCCATTTATTGAGTAAAACATCCAATTCACTGGTGTTGTTTTTACAAGAATATGTGTGAATATTATCTGATTTATTTACAATAAATATCCAATCATATTGAGCATAATTATATTTTTCACACATAATTATGTTGTTGATTTATCCTTAACCTAAGGATACGGTCTTTATAAGATATCTCATCTCAATTTACATTCCATTGAGACTTCTTTATTGTTATACACCAATTAAATTTTATATGGTGTATATAATGTACTTTAACATAGTATATCATGAATCCCTTTATTCTATTGATATTATAATGTTTTGAATACCTCAGTTATTTTTATTCAAGTGTCTCTCTTTTGGATAGGAACGCTAACTAAAATATCATTTTAAATGTTTTAAAGATTTATTATTTTTAATCATTCTTATTGATGTCGATGTTTTAAAAATGGTTTTAAGGATTTATTTAAATGAAAATTAATGTTTTCAAATTAAAATTATTTTTAAAGGTTCCAAAGTTGTATTGGTAACTTTGATTCAAAAATCTATTTTAATCTACTTCTTGATAAATAGTGATACTTTTAAATGTTTTCAAGAAAAAGGGGGATATTTCTTTTAAATAGTTTTGATGATTATTTTCACCTATGTCAATATCCTTCATTATTCTAGATTGAGGTTAATCTGTTACAATACAATCTTCCATATTTTATTGAATGATTTATGTTTGACAGTGGATGTGCTATTTTTATACCATTCATGGTTTGTGGATAAAGTATTGGCATTTCGTATGCTGGTTTTAATACGAAGGTTTATTTTATGTTTCAAACTGTTCATATGAGGAATGCATTAGACTTAGTAAGTGACAGGTGGAGCCCGCTATAGCTTCTCGATGCATCGGCAGGTCTAATGAGACAAACTACTATCTTGGAACAATGCCTTGAAAAAATCTTATTTTTGGTCATCACACAAAGCCTTCACTATGTGGTTATGAAAGTCTAGAATTTTGCATTCCATCATTATGAAGTGGCTATTGATATTTCATGTGATTATTCGACTAGTAGAATATCCATTTTAATAATTAAATGGAATTATTTGATTTTATCATTGCCATATTATGTTGAAGTTCAAGATTAGATGGCTTTGGTTGTAGTCTTATACAATGCGTTAAATGTTTATGCTTATTTATGAAGGTTATGCTATATTGTTATCCTTATTGAGCATCTGAGCTCACCCCTTTCTATGATTTATTTTTCCCAGGATGCGAAGAAGTATATTATGACTGACCTGTATGGATAGTCTATGGGGTCTCAGTGTTGTCTATGGAAAAAATGTTGTTATATTTTTCTATTTTATGATGCAATGTAAACCTTATGAATGTATCTAGTACTTGTAAGTCTAATAAACTAATCGGTCATTCCATACTAGATCTTTTGTGATCATTCCAATAATAAGTAATAGTGCACCAACTCTGGTATTCTGGGGTCAGGGAGTTACAGTTGGTATCAAAGGATGTTTAGTACAAATCTTGGAAACTATATTTAGATAAACTCTGATTAGAGCACATAGCCCTAAGATCGACTTTGAGGATTAGTATAAAATATCTTCCTAGAATTTTGGTATTGTAGAGATTTTTTGATTTTCCAAGCAATACATCCATGTCTGGATACGTGTAGGTAAAGGCTACACTGGCACAAATGTACCTAGGGGAAAAACCTTAAAACACTGCTTTGAGCTAGACTCGGACGGGAACTGGTACATGACAATGGTCCTTTCTGTACTCTTGGTTACGACACTCTCGGGGGATATGCTTATGATAATTCACATTTTCTTTACAACCCGATTTGAAGGATTTTAATATAAGATGAGAATAAATAATACTCGTTAATTCTAAGTTGTTTTAGATTGAAAATAAGGTTTTATAATATTCTCTAAATGATTTTACGACTCACACTATTCTTTCTGGTGTTAGACAATGGCTGGATTCCAAGGAAGTCCTAGTAACATTGAACATGATGTACAAGGTGGTCATGGTAGAGGAAATGAGAAACAGAATGGAATGTTGATAGGTGAAAAAGATATTATGTTCATGCTGAATCAGTTTTCCAAAAATATGATCAACAACATATATATTAACCAACTCCCAGATTCAATAAAGAAGAGAAAGGCGGTAAATGATAAGAGCTCCAGTAGTGGAGACCAGATAGAAAATAAAGCTCAATTTCCATCATGGAGGAAATGTGGAAGGAGACACCTAGAGAAGTGTTTCAATGGAACAATGATATGCTTTTTGTGTGGGAAATAAGGACATAAAGTAAAGAATTGCCAAGGAAAAATGAAGAGTACTATGGAAAAAAAATAAAAATGATCCAAAGAATCTATTTACAGTCATTTGCTGTAAATGTAGGGGACCTGGGAATTACATGAGTGAATGACCTATTTTTTAGGATAACCCCTTGGTCAACGAATAACCAATGTGAACATAAATGGATGGTAAAATGTTTAAAAGTATTAGTGCTATTTGTTGATGGGATTAATTTGAAAGACTATTCTCTTATGTCTAACCCAGCTGTTTATTATGTGAAAATTATATTTTAGGAAGAATTGTGTTTTCTATTGTTGATATAGTTATAAATAACCATTTGGGTATATATGATCCTTCAATTTGAGGTAATTACGTGTTATTAAATTTTTAGATGAAAATGTGAGGTACGAGATAACATTTGGGGTGAAATTATGGTATAGTTATTTTGAGGAATTTATCTCATTTTGGGAACATTATAAAATATAGTTTTGGAAAAAGGAAAACACGCAGACCATGTGACAACCCATCGCGTTAGACAAAGCTGCAAGAATCGAATCCACAACCATAGTGTGATTGGGATTTATCACTTACCACTGGACTACATGAATTCCCTGGTTTGTGTGACTAATTATTTTTAGTTAAATGAATTTATTTATCAACAATAACATGATTTGGGATCCTATGTCTTATCAAATCGATATCCTTAGTATAGGAAAATGATTTGTGAATTAAGTGATAAATGTTATTTTGGAAGACATTCTCTCTTTTAGGAATACTATATACCTAAGGATAATAGACTACTATGGCATTTCATTTGAGGATTAATGGTGAATTTTTATCTATGTTTTTATTGTCAATTTATAGCGATTTGGTTAATTTATTGAAATTATTAACCTATCATAGAGAATATGTGATTAGGTTAATTACTTTTAAGTATGTGACTTTCAGTGTAGTCGATGTTATTTAGAAATACAATTTAACATGGAAGACTGCGTAATCAAATTCTTCTATGTTTTGGGTTTCAATATTAGTTTGTATTATATTGATGTATTTTACGGACAATTGATTATTGAATTATATTTATTGAAATTTTGGTATTTGTGGTTTAATTTTAGAAGTTAAGAAAAATATTTCTTTCACTAAATGATTATCCTTTTTTGGGATAATCTGATCTTATACTAACCATTTGGTTTTGGTTAATCTTTAAATACAAGGTAAATATATATAGTTCATACTTGGTGGATTATGTGATTCTCTAGAATTTGATTCTAGCGCTTCAGGTGTGACCAAGTCATCTTGAATACTTATTGTTTGAAAAAATATATGAGTTAGTATTATAAATTTATTAAAGGATAAAACTCTACTTAAAAAGTAAGTATATCTCTTTATGTTCATAGTCAATCTCTTAAATAAATTCCTCAACATTATGAAATGGAACTTAAAAGAAAGAAACGTTATCCATTTAATTTTTCTACTAAGAAACTGATGAACATTTATCTCAGAACAAGTTTGTGGCTTTGTAGTTTTTATCATTATCCTAATCATGTTTTATATTACTCTCCACCAGAACATGACACTTATTTATTTTCCATATCCATTTTTTCCTACATGGAATCCTAGTGTGGGCTATCTCGGGTTACCTTTGTACTTCTCTTTCGTTCTTTTAAATAAATAGTTTTATTGAGTCTTTTTCCAATGTGGGACTTTCCATAATGTTCCCAAGACAAATTTTAAAATTGAGAGGACACAATTTCCAAAAGGGGGGAAGAATTTAACACACCATGATTTCATAGTAAGTTATTCTTTTTAAATTAATTCAATAGCTTGTGCTACACGCAACACTGAGTTTGAGCGCACCATGACTTACAAAACTAGCCGTTCAAAAGAGATTGTGAATATTATTAAATGAATTTTGATTTTTTAATTTCTCTTTTTTATTTTAGAATCAATATTATGTTTTTCTTAGACATAAAATAAGAACAAATTCATTTTTTCATACAAAAAAATTATTTTTCAAAAAAATGAAATTTTACTACATTTTAATGGAAAAGCCTTTTTAAAACCAATATATCAAACTGTTGTATATTCAATTTAATGAAATTAAATTATTCTTTAGAATCGGGGCATAAAAATATATTTTGGATATTGTTTTGGTACATTTATAGTAACTTTTATATTTTGATGAATACTGAAAAATACTAAATTTTAATTGAAAACAACTTTTTTAATAGAAATAATTTATAGTGAAAAATTATTTATTTGAATTGTTTGGAATTATAATTAGATTATATTTTTATCATTTAATACAATGTAGGTGATTATAAGTAATTTCACATTTAAATTTGACATAAACACATGTCAATCTTTTGATATTTATTAATTTTTAAAAACCCATTTTTCGGTTTTGAAAATGAAAATTAATTTTAAATTAATTAATGAAACTTCTATGTTTTGAATTTAGTAAAATAGAATTCATTTTTGAATTCGGAATATCAAAATTATCTCAGGGTAAACTTTTTTTATTTTTATGAAAATATTCAATTTTGGATGAATAGTGAAAAACACTTCATTATAGTTTAATACCGACTTTTTATTTAAATAATTATTTATTTTATTTAAATTTATTTTAAGTCAAAAAAGATTTATAATACCTATATTATTACAATGTAATTCATTGGTGACATTTTATAATAAATTAGATCTATAAAATTTTATTGAACTTTTTACCGTCTTTTACCAACTTCCTAAGAGCATTTGAAAATTGACATAAAACATAATTTTAATGCTTCTTTGTGTTGAATTTCAAAAATCCGAGAGAAAAAGTTGATATCCATAAGTAAAATGTTGTTCAATATGTTGAAAACAATTATTTCTAAAAAGTACCTTTTTTGGTTTATTTACCACGGTTAAAAGTAAATAGGGTAATTAAGGGTAAAAATGATATTATTATTACCATAACACATGTCCTAATTCTATTTAATAAGTCTAATTTGACCAAAAAAAACCATAGGAATAAAATATGATCCTTTATATGCACTTGGATTAGATTAATTAATTTATTATTATTTTATTTAAAGAAGAGTTAAAAGAGTTAAAATCAGTGTTTAATAACTAAAACATTTTTAATATTTGGTTATACATAAGATTAATTCAACTATAAATATATATTAGAGAGATAAAAATATTTCCTACATAATTGTGTTTTATTTATAATTTTTAGACATTAAATAATTTAATTTATATATGACACAATGATGAAGCGGTAAATACCTGATTAATGAAATATTAAAATAATAGATATTATACATATTGAAATAAATGTAATTTGAGACTTTTTATGAATTAATCTAATTTATAGGTTAATATTACACATTAGGGTTGGATAGATGAATTGTTTTCGAAGTAATAATGCTGTTATGAATTTAGAAAAAAAAATACCAAATAGTGTCAAAATTGACATAAAAGAGTTTTTAAAACAAATATTATATTATTAATTGAAATTCAATTCCTAATAATATATGGTTCATCCAAAGGACTTATATAATGATATATGTATCATTAATGAAACAGTTGGGGTTCTCTTGGATGTATATAGTATTTTTTTATCCATATAATATAAAAATACAAAGAGACATGGTAAATGTCAAACAATTTAACTAAGAGTTAAATCTAATAGATAAAGCTAATATGGTGACCCAAACCTGTCTAAAACCTATTTGTTGAGTGGTTTTAGACTCATCCCCACCTTATACATTAAATAATTCATTTTGGATCCATTTGAAACCGAAAACTATTTTTTTATAAAATAATATTTCTAGTTTTTCCTATAGTGCCCCTCGCCCCTCTTATAAAAGGGCACTCCCCCTTCCCTAAAATTCACACCATCAAAGACATTTCACCCATCCAACCTCTGACCAAATACCCTCTCAACTGTTATAAATTCAGCATAGAGGTCTTCCTTTAGTCAGAAACCAAACTTATGAATCCCTTTTGATCAAATCAAAAGGAAGAACCCGAAGAAGAGGTAAATATTTCATCACCTCTTTCAAGTACCTTACTTCTTCCACTTCCTCTTTCATTGTTATTTACATTATAAAATAAAACCTCCTGTGTCTTATATATGATTTGATGTTATTATAAATATGGTACAACCATATTCATTATTCTATCCTTCCTTTTAATGACATGTCACCATACATGCATACGTATGACTTACCGTCTCCACGTCGTGGTGTAATTGTTATTCAATACATTATTATTTGTATGGGTATAATAATGATGTATAATTGATGTAAATAATAAATATAACATTATAATTATTCTGTATATATGATATAACATCCAATTAAATATTATTTTAATTTCAAAAGAATTATATTGTCACTCGTGCGTACGTACGGATTACCGTCTCTGCGAACGTGATGAGCTTAATTCTCAATCGTATCCATTTGAGAAAAATTATCATTTGATGATTAAAAATAATGTTTAAAGACATAATATCATTCTGAATATGAATTAGATACATCATATCTATAACAAACATTACTTATGTAACAAAACATATAAAGGAAAATGAATCATTTGACACCTGAAACGATGCTAATACTAAAATATTATTAGCCAATAAGTATTGAAAGATAAAATATGGTATCATATTAATGTATATTATTTTTTTATAATTTAATAACAATTATTTCACAATTATATAGGAGTTTAACCTACCCACAACCTTGGAAAAGTTCAAGGTAAGGGGTTTCTTATCTCATGTTTAATTATGTGAGATTTCCAGTGTTCGCAACATATTTTTTGAATGTGGTGTATTGTGTACTACCATTAGATATATATTATCATTATTATATTTATAATCATGATATTATGTGATTCATTTGGTGTTTATTAACTTTTTTTCCACACGAATGAATTGATTAAAACAAATTAAGGGTTTTTTCATCTCACTTTTATTCTCATAAGATTCATGCTATATTCGACACTATTTCCTTTTGTATAGAGTATGTACTTCCCCTGATTGTATTATTTTTTTAATATAATTTAATGTATGGGTATTTTAATTTTCATTTTATGATAATTATTTCATGGGGTGTGTTTTTCTAAGTAACCAAATCAGTAAGGGAATTTCAAATTTCAATTTCCACTCATTGGGCTTCATGTATACTTCATTGATTATTTTACAACATGATTATGTGTGGAATCACTATTTATTATTTTTGAAGTAAATTTAACTCCCCTTTATGTGGATATACTTTTGATACACATAATCGCCCCATTGAGAAATTCTCAAGTCATCGATATGAACTTGATAAGAGTAATTTAAACTAAATCTCCATTTATTGTATTAAATATCCAATCCATTGGTGTTGTTTTTACAAGAATAAGATTGAATGTACACTGATTTATTTACACTATATATCCAATCATATTGAGTGTAATTATTTTGTTCACATTTAATTATGTTTTTGATTTATCCATAACCTAATGATATAGTCTTTATACAGGATTTCATCTCAATTTATATTCCATTGAGACTTATTTCTTGTTATAAACCAATTCACTTTTATATGGTGTATATAATTAAATTTGACATAGTATATCATGAATCCATTTATTCTCATGGTATTTTAATTTTTTGATTGCCTCAATTATTTTTATTCAAGTGTATCTCTTTTTTATGAACTCTAACTATAATATAATTTTAAATGTTTTAAAATTTTATTATTCTAAATCTTTCTCAATTATGTGCATGTTTTAAAAATGGTTTTAAGGATTTATTTATATGGACATAAATGTTTTCAAATTGAAATTCCTTTAAAAATTTTCAAAGTGGTATGGGACAATTTTAATCAAAAATCTATTTTAAACTACTTCTTGATAAATAGTGATACTTTTAAATGTTTTCAAGAAAAAGGTGGATATTACACTCAAATAATTTAGATGATTATTTTTATCTATTTCAATATAATTTATTATTATTTATTTAGTATAATTTGTTAAAATTAAATCTCATATATTGTATTAAATCAGTTATGTTTGACTATGGATGTGATATTTTTATACCATTCATTGTTTGTGGATAAAGTATTGACATTTTTATGCCATTTATAACAAGAATTTTTATGTTATCTTTCAAAATTTTCATATGAGGAATTCATTGGACTTAGTAAGTGATAGGTGGAGCCCACTATAGATCCTCAATGCATCGGTAGGTCACATGAGACAAACTAGTGTCTTGTCACAAGGCCTAGACAAAATCATATTTGTAGTTTTTGAACAAGGCCTTGAATATGTGGTTATGAATGTCAGTCATTATGCATTCAATCATTATGAAAGAGTATATTGATATTTCAAGTGATTATTCGACTATTATAATATCCATGTGAATAAGTAAATGGAATTATTTGATTTTATCTTTTCCATATTATACTGAAGTTCAAGTTTAAAAGGCTTTTTTTAGTCTTATACATTTCTTTAAATGTTTATTATTATTTATGAATGTTTTTCTATATTGATATCCTTACTGAGCATCTGAGCTCACCCATTTCTATGTTTTATTTTTTCATGGATGCCAATAAGTATATTATGACTAACATTCAGGGATAGTCTATGAGGTCTCAGTGTTTTCTATGGAAACAATGTTGTTGTATTTTTCCATTTTATGATGTAATGTAAACCTTATGAATGTATCTAGTACTTCCAAGGATACTAAACTAAGTGTTCCTTCAAGAAATGATCTTTTGTGATCATGCTATTGATATGTAATAATGCACTGACTATCAGCTTCTAGGCTTGGGCCGTTACAACATTACCATGTACTTGATAAGGGTTTCTAATCTACATCAACGAATACAATAAGGGATTGTTATTTTTTATTATGCATAATAACATGGTAATCGCTAATACCTCATGGGAGTTTAATATTAATGAGAAAAATTATCCAACTCATGATTTAGAGTTAACAGTGATTGTTTTTTCAATAATGATATGGAGGAATTATCTTTATAGTCAAATTTTTTATATATATTTTGATCATAAATGTATAAAATATATATTCCTAAATAAGTAGTTAAACATGTGTCAGAGATGATGGTTGAAGTTGATAAATTATTATGACTTCTCAGTACATTACCACCCTATGATAGTGAAAAAAGTGGCATATGATTTATATTAAAAGGATGATGCTAGGTTATCCATGATGAGGATAAAAAAAGATCTAATATTTTATAATTTCGAAAGGATGGATCTATAAATCGTGAAGGGGGGAATATTGTCTTTGTCAAAAGAAATTTTGACCCTCTATTAAAGTGAAGATTAAGGAGGCGTAGAAGTAATTTGGAGAGAAGAAAAAGAATGATCGAAATGTTCATGAATTTTACATTAATCAGGATGTAATGGGAAGGTTCACGAACCGTGTATGTGTTCCTTACTCACTAGATTTGAACAAGGATCTATTATATGAAGCTAAAATTTATTCATTCCATATTTGCCCTGGACGATTAATGATGTATTTGGAATTGATAATATATTTATAGTTCTATGGCATGAGGAGAGATATTAAAGAGTTTTTATCTTGGTGCTCGGTATGCCAGAAAGTTAGGGATGAAAGAAAAAAGTCTAAAGGGATGTTGCATCCATTACCCATGCCATAAAAGAAATGGGAGATCACCACTCTGGATTTTATCATTGGACTTCCTAAAATATCTAAAGGGTAGAATGATATTTTTGTAGTTAGTGATCACTTAGTTATGTCAACACACTTCTTTTCAATCAGAGAATATTTCTATTTGGATCATATTTCTAGGATATACATTGAGGAAGTGGTACGACTATATGGAGTCCAACATTCCATTGTATCTAATCAAGGTCTGAGGTTCACCTCAATGTTTTTTTGAAGACTTCAGCAATCACTTGATACATAATTGAGTTTCAAAACTCATTATCATCCTTATATGGATGGTCGATATGAATGAAAAAATAAAACACTAAATGATATATTGAGATCATGTTCCTTAGATTTCAAAGGTGGTTAGAATAAACACATTTACATGTATGAGTTTTCTTAAAATATATCATTCATTCAATAATTTATATGAAACCATATGAATCCCTATATGGGAAGAAATAATGAGCTCCAATGTGTTCAGATGAACTTCGAGAAAGAAATCTATTGGGACCTAAGATCAATTATGAATTATAACGAATGTTAGATTTATCCAACATCATTTAAAGGAATCATAAAGTTGGTAGAAATGTTATTATGATAACCGTTAGCAAGATCTAGAATTTGAAGTTGGTGAGAAGGTGTTTCTATGAATATCTCCATTAAATAAGGTTATGAGATTTAGAAGAAAGGAAAACTAATCCCTATATATATCAATCTCGTTGAGATTATTGATCATATAGGGATGGAGCCCATAACTAAATACTTTCACAAAATCTCTCTCAAGACTACGATTTGTTCCATATATCTCTCCTAAGGAATTACATTCCTGAACCTCCACATGTTCTGAACTCAAAGGTCATCCCACTAGAGTAGGTTATTTTTTATAAGGCGAAACCCGTTGAAATTATGGATCGTATACAGAAAGTTCTTCTAAATAGTACCAGACATATGGTCAATGTTTTTTGGATAAATCTCCAATTTTATGTAGCTAGGTGGAAACATTAGGATTTGATGAAGCATAATTATCCTCATTTTTTTGCACCATAATAACAAATTTTGAGGAAACAATTCATTTTAATGGGGTATAATGTAACACCCCGAGGTTTTATGGACCATTTTTTTTATGATGATGTCAAACATTCATTTCACATGGCACCGACTTAGCGTACATTACATGCAACATCGTTTTTAACAAAAAACAATATTATTAAAATATTTTATATTAATATATAAAATATATGTTAAGTTGTAGGTTATGAATATTACTACCTAACTTATGAAAAATTGCAACATCCCAGGTAAATAAAGAATAATAAATTTTCATATTTATTATTATTTGAGAATTGAATATTAATTTTACTTTAAAGGGGTTGCTATGTTCGATAGCGTACCCGATACGCAACAAAGAGTTTGTTTGAAATCTTACATTGCACACTAGTAATAAAACAATATTATTTTAAATGGTAGTCAACACGTAGCTGTTGTATTGGAGGGATTGAATAGAAATAATTAAAATATGATTATATATGTTTGTTAAATGTTTTTACATTTATCCAATAAAGGATAAAGGCTTAAAATACGAAGGGAATTCAATATTAGGCATATATACTCTAATTTTCACTAAAAATCCACTTATCGCCTTTTAATGGCGAACCATCATTAAATATAGTTTTGGTAACTCTTATACATTATATTGGACCAAATAAAATTCCTCTTTATAATCAGGACATCAAAATTTACTTTGTGTAATTTTTTGGTATTTTTCCGGTAAAGATCATTTTTTAATGAATAGTGAAAAATGTTGTATTTTAATTCAAAATCTCTTTTTAATCTAATTTATTTATATGATTAGATTATCATTTGAATTGGTTTTAAAGTGAAATTAGAATATATTTTTACCATTTAATCCAATTTTGGTTGTTGGAATTAATTTCACATTGAAATCGGACTTAAACTACTGTCAATCTTTTGATACTTATTGTTTCATAAAAACACGCTATATGCTCTGACAGCGGGAATTAATTATTAAATTAATTAATGCAACTTATATTTTTTGAATTTGGTAAAATATAAATCATTTTTGAATTCGGAATATCAAATAAAGCATAGGATGATGTTTTGGTATTTTTCTGAAAAACTTCAATTTTTGATGAATAGTGAAACCACTAAGTGGTACTTAAAAAAATGATTTATCATTTAAATTAAATTTTACCACCTCTGTGTTTTGAATTACAAAATCCTACATACATGGTTTTCATTAACAAGTAAAATGTGGTTCAATGGGATTAAAATAATTTTTGGTGAATAGTAACTTTTATGTTTTTAATCGTGATTAGAAGTAATTAGTGTAATTTTAGGTAAGAATATTGTTTTAATAATATGAAATGAACATGACACATGTACTACCCTTATTGGATGTGTCATGGACTAAAAATACAATCCACGGGTCAACTTGGGGACCCCATGGAGCCACTTTGGAAGGAAAATTACATTAATATCTTTTTATTTAACGTTAAAGTAAAAATGTCACAAAGATGAGTTGTTTTACTAAAACAAATTTTAAGTGGGGTTATACAAGTCATAATTTTGACTATAAATATTCATTGGAAAGCTAAAAATATTTCCTACGTCATGATATTTGTTTTATAATTTTTAGGTATTATATAAATTAAATTATTTATGACATCATGATGATGCAGCGATTAACTCATTATTTAACGATTTAAATAAAATGAAAAGATAATGTAAAATATAAAACCTACACATTTCAAATAAATATTGGATGAGTATATTTAAAACCTTTATCACCATATCCTCGAATTATATCAATGTGGGTTCTTTTTAAATCCGAAACTCATTTTAAAATAAAGTAACATTTCTTTACTTTCCAAGAGTGCCCCTCCTCTCCTCTTATAAAAGGCCCCCACCTATACCACCTTACCCACACTTAAAAAGCCATTGGATCAACCAAACCCTGCCCATTTTGTATCTCCACTTCCCTCTATAACTCTTAGAAGCATCACGTTTGGCAGAAGTCTTCTCAAGGAAGCCTTTGAGCTCAAATCTAAGAGTGTTACCCGTTTTTAAGGCAATGTCTTCACTTGTGTTCTTTTGTTTTATTTTTATTCTCCAACCCTCTAAACTCTTTTTATTACTTTATTTTGTAACGAAACCAGTATCTTAAATATAATAGGATGTTTTTATAAGATGAATTCAATCTACACCTACACACACCTCCGTCTAATGTTTAAAGAACATGTTGTTTCCGTGGATGGCGAATTTCTGCCTCACGAAACGATGATTGTTCAATATTCATCCAACAACTTCAAAGATGGACATTATGATGTCACTATATTTATATATGATATTTTTATGTCTTCCTTAAGCTTATGTATTTTTCATTTATGGCACACCTTTATGGCTTCCATTATGGGTATACGCGATATCTTCATTTTAGGAAGTGCAGACTACCACCCCTTCAAAGTGATTTGATTCGTTAATGCCATATGTGGGACGTATAAATGATGGATTTAAAGTTATTATACATGATTTATGTAACATATAAATGATTAATATAAATCTGGGATTAAAATATACATACCTCTTATTTAGTTATAATTCCATTAATATGACATAGAAATGAAAGTAGCGTTCATGCGTACGTATACCTTACCGTCTGCAAGAACGGTGCATTTCATTTATTACCTATAAATGATTATTTAATATTATAAATACATTTATATGCTGGATATATATGATATATATGATATCCAATTCATGAATATAATTCTGGATATAATGAACCTTTGACCACACGAACAACATGTAATTGTAAGGAGTCCACTTTCTACTTAAGAACCAAATATCAACAAAACAAAAATTATTAACTTAAATGATTACATAATGTTTATAACATGGTAATAAGTTATATAAAAGTAATAATGAACTTGAAAAAGGTTCTTAAGAAAGTATAAATTAACTCAAGTTTATTATTCAGGACGTTAAAGAACGATCGAGTCAAGTGAGACCCGAGGTATGGGACTTCGTCTCAATCTCCTTTCATTGAGGCACATTTAGTTTTATACACAACTTTCTTTTATACGGTGTATAAACCTCTTGTAATTTTACTTTTATATAAAAGGAATATTTTTCTACGAAGCGTTTTACTAAACGACAAAATGGAATGTTTCTTTTAACATACACGGTGTCAATGACCTTTTCCGTCGCCACGAGTATTATTTGGTCTTTGGATTCCTCAACAAGCCGTAATGTTTTTTAAAAAAATTAAATAAATACCATATACTATTTTATGTATTTTGGTATTAAAAAGGGTTTTCTTATAATGGATTTGTTATGTCAATATATTTATTTGATATATTGTGATCAATGTGTGGAAATTTTTTCTTTCCATTATATTTGTTTTATGTCTTATGATTTTATAACGGTACATGGACATTTGACGGGTGGTTACGTGATAAAACATATGACGGGTGGTGGCATGAATACCAGGATGGGTGGTTACGTTATAACCTCCAATGCATTGGTTATGGAAGTCAGCCATATGGCTATTTCATTAAGTATGTTTGGAAGTCGACCGTATGGTTATTCCATTTAAGTATGTTTATGTCCCACATTACCTTTTTACGTTATGTGTTCTTTTTATTAGTTTTATGGTA
This sequence comes from Viscum album, assembly GCA_963277665.1. Lineage (NCBI taxonomy): Eukaryota > Viridiplantae > Streptophyta > Magnoliopsida > Santalales > Viscaceae > Viscum > Viscum album. The sequence continues at coordinate 86,135,717 of OY728155.1, read as the reverse complement.
ATATTTTGGTTACAAAAGGGTAAGTAATGGTCTTTTATTCAGTGAAGAGTTTTCTACTACTTCATAAAGGTGAAAAGTATTACTTCGATAAAGTATACATGGTTTACTTATTGTTTCGATAAACTAACAGTTTTCATTCTTTGTGTATCCCTTACTGAGCTTTTTATGCTCACCCCAAGTCTTTTGAAATATTTTTCACAGGAATTACTGTGAAATATTGTCATGGATGGGATCAAGGAAAAGTCATTCTATATAAAACATGGAACTGGACATGTTTCCTTTTAAGAGTTTTTATTTTTTGGAAACTTAGTAGAAGTTCATACTTTGTAATCTTTTGAGATGTAATAGTTATGTCCTAATTATCTAAAACACTAAACCTGAAAATATCATCAATGTGAATTATTCATTTAATTCAATATTAAGTAAGGTTTAAGGCCAGGGCCTTATAGTTGGTATCAGAGGTTGGTTTAGATAACTTTAAGAGTTAGAATTTTATTAAATGATTATCCAAAAATATTTTTTTATGGTAAAATTGAAATGACATAGCATTTGAAGATTACCATGTTGCTTCATCTAAGACATGTTTGTTCAGAATGGTTTTCCGCAGGGAAAATAGGGAAGCAGTTCTAGGAAGGCATACAGAGGGAACTGACCTTTCAAATCAGTATCCTGAGATGGTCAGAATCACAACTAAACAGTTTGTTGCAGTGATGGCTCAGTTTACTTAGGTGAAAAATGTTGGTTGTTTTTAGGGATGATATTTTGGTGTTTTATAAAAGTAAAGAGGAGCATGAAATACATTTAAGGGTTATTTTTCAAACCTTGAAAGAAAAGATATTTTATGGGAAATTCATCAAGTGTGAGTTTTGGTTGCAACAAATTTCATTCCTTGGTCACATTGTTTCAAAAGATGGGATAACTGCTAATCCTGCAAAAACAAAGGTTGTGGAAGAATGGCCAAGACCCACAAATGTAAGTGAGATTCGTAGATTCTTTGGTTTTGGAAGGCTATTACCGATGGTTTGTTAGAAATATTTCCCGGTTATCTAGTCCAATGACTAAGCTAACTCGGAAGGGTGTTAAGTTTATCTAGATAAAAGAATGTGATGATTTTTTTCAGGAGCTGAAAAGAATATTGGTGAATGCTCCAGTTTTGGAACTACCTTCAAGGAATGGTGAGTTTGTTATCTACAGTGATGCTTCATTGAAAGGACATTTCTGTGTCCTTATGCAGAATGATCAGGTAATTGATTATGCTTCACGATAGTTGAAAATTCATGAGGTAAATTAACCTACACATGATTTGGAATTAGCTGCTGTTGCTTTTGCATTAAAATTTTGGAGGCATCATTTGTATGGAGTAAAGTGTGAAATATATACTGATCACAAAAGTTTAAAGTATATATTCACTCAGAAAGAATTGAACATGAGATAGAGGAGATGGCTGGAATTAATCAAGGATTATGAATGTACAATTCATTACAATCCCAGAAAAGAAAATAAAGTGGCTGATGCTTTGAGTCGAAAAAGTAATGATTTATTAACAATGCTGCGTTTGAAACTTGATACTTTGGTTATGGATTTGAGAAATTTGGCATAGAAGTTGTTGGTGCTGAATTTCCTTCTATTTTGTTTCAAATATCAGTGAAATCTTATCTATCAGACAGAATCAAGCAAGAACAGAAGCAAGATAGTGAGTTGCAGAAAAAGGTAGAGCTTGTTCAGAAAGGTAAGTTGACTGAATTCAACATTGATAATGTTTGTGTTTTTAGATTTGGGAAGAGATTGTGTGTTCCTTGTGATTAAAAGTTGAAGAGAGAGTTGTTATGTGATGCTCATAGTTCTCCGTTTTTAGTTTATCCTGGAAGTACTAAGATGTACAGAGATCTGCGGGAGTGTTACTAGTGGGATGGAATGAAAATGGATATTGTTGATTTTACTGTGAAGTGTTTCACTTGTAACAGGTAAAAGTAGAGAGGCAGTTACCGAAGGGATGCTTCAGCTTTTACCAGTACTAGAGTCAAAATGGGAGAATATATCTGTGGACTTCGTTGTGGGATTGCCGAAGACACCTTGAGGTAATAATGCAATCTGGGTTATTATTGATTGCTTGACTAAAGATTCTCATTTCCTTGCTATACGAGATACGTTTTCCTTAGATCAACTTTCCCATATGTATCTTAAAGAGATAGTTAGGTTACATGGAGTTCCTCTCTCCATTGTATCTGACCGTGATCCCAAGTTCACTTCTAACTTTTGGAAAGGCCTTCAAAAGTCGTTGGGTACTGAATTAAATTTTAGAACAGATTTTCATCCGCAATCATATTGGCAGTCAGAACGAACAATTCAGACCTTGGGGGATATGCTACGTGCTTGTTAGATGGATTATCTGGGTAGTTGGGACCAATATCTTTCTTTGGTTGAGTTTTCTTATAATAATAGTTTTCATTCCAGTATACAGATGGCACCATTTGAGGAACTATATGGGAAGTGGTGTCGAACTCCAGCTTTTTGGGATGATGTGGGTAAAGGGAAGCAGATGGGACCAGAATTGGTAGAAGAGATGGCAGAAAAAGTTCAGTTGATTCAGAAACACATGAGAACAGCTCAGAGCAGGCAGAAGAGTTATGTGGATAACCGGAGGAAGGATCTATCTTTTGAGGTAGGTGATCATGTTTTTTTCAAAGTTTCACCGTGGAAGGGTGTGATGCAATTTGGTAAGAAAGGAAAGATGAGTCCAAAGTTCATTGGACAATATGAAATTCTGGAGAGAGTTGGATCAGTTGCATACTGAGTGGAATTACTTCCGAGTTTATCTTAGGTACACAATGTTTTTCATGTTTCGATGTTGAGAAATTATATGTCAGATCCATCTCATGTTTTGAGCCCAGAGGTAGTTCAGTTGGAAGAGAATGTCTCTTATGAAGAACAACCAGTCCATATTCTTGACCGAAGAGAGAAAGTGTTGCAAAATAAGGTAATTCACCAGGTAAAGGTTTTGTGGAAAAACCATATGGTTGAAGAGGCAACATGGGATTCTGAAAATTCTATGAGGGATAAATATCCCCACTTATTTTGATAAGTGAATAAAATTGCGAGGAAGCAATTCCCAGAAGGGGGAAGGATGTAACATCCCAGGTAAATAAAGAATAATACATTTTCATATTTATTAATATTTGAGAATTTAATTTTAATTTTAATTTAAAGGGGTTGATATGTTAGATAGCGTACCCGATACGCAACAAATAGTTTCTTTGAAATCTTACATTGCACACTAGTAATAAAACAATATTATTTTAAATGGTAGTTAACACCTAGTAATTGTATTGGCAGGAATGAGTATAAATAACTAAAATATGATTATATATTTTTGTTAAATGTTTTTACATTTATCCAATAAAGGATAAAGGATTAAAATATGAAAAGAATTCAATTTTAGGCATATATAATCTATTTTTCACTAAAGGTCCACTTATCGCCTTTTAATGGAAAACCGTCATTAAATACAGTTTTGGTAACTCTTATACATTCTATTGGACCAAATAAAATTATTCTTTATAATCGGGTCATCAAAATTTAGTTTGTGTAATTTTTTGGTATTTTTCTGATAAAGATCATTTTTAATGAATAGTGAAAAATGTTGTATTTTAATTCAAAATCTCTTCTTAATATAATTTATTTATATGATTAGATTGTCATTTGAATTGTTTTTAAACTCCAATTAGAATATATTTTTACAATTTAATCCAATGGTGGTCGTTGGAATTAATTTCACTTTGAAATCGGACTTAAACTAGTGTCAATCTTTTGATACTTATTGTTTCATAAAAATACGCTATTTTCTCTGACAGTGGGAATTAATTATTAAATAAATTAATTCAACTTATATGTTTTGAATTTTTTAAAATAGACATCATTTTTTTGAATTCGGAATATCAAATAAATCTTAGGATGATGTTTTGGTATTTTTCCGAAAAACCTCAATTTTGATGAATAGTGAAACCACTGAGTGGTACTTAAAAAACTCATTTTTCTTTTAAATGAAATTTTACCACCTCAGTGTTTTGAATTTCCAAAATCAAACATACATGGTTGTATTTAAGATGTAAAACGCTGTTCAATGGGATTAAAATAATTTTTTGGTGAATAGTTACTTTTATGTTCTTAATCACGATTAGAGGTAATTAGTGTAATTTAAGATAAGAATAATTTTTTAATAATATGAAATGAACCTGACACATGTCCTACCCCTGTTGGATGTGTCATGGCCGACCAATAAAATCCATGGGTCAACTTGGGGACCCAATGGAGCCATTTTGGAAGGAAAATGACATTAATATCTTTTTTTTAATGTTAAAGTAAAAATGTCACAAACATGAGTTGTTTTACTAAAATAATTTTTAAGTGGGGTTATACAAGTCATAATTTTGACTATAAATATTCATTGGAAATATAAAACTATTTACTACATCATGATAGCTTTTTTATAATTTTTATACATTAAATAAATTAAATTATGTATGACATCATGATGATGCAATGATTACCTCATTATTTAACGATTTAAATAAAATGAAAAGATAATGTAAAATCTAAGACCTACACATGTCAAAAACCTATTTGATGAGTATATTTATAACCTTTATCACCTTATCCTATAATTATATCAATATGGGACCTTTTAAATCCGAAACGCATTTTAAAATAAAGTAACATTTCTATAATTTCCAAGAGTGCCCCTCCTTGACTCTTATAAAAGGTCCCCACCTATACCACCTTACCCACACTTCCAAAGCCTTTGGCTCGCCCAACCCCTGCCCATTTTGTCTCTCAACATCTCTCTCTAACATTTAGAAGCCTCACTTTGGGCAGAAGTCTTCCCAAGGAAGCCTTTGAGCTCAAATCTATGACAGTTACCCAATTTTAAGGTAATGTCTTCACTTGTGTTCTTTTGTTTTATTTTTCTTCTCCAACCCTCTAAACTCTTTTTATTCCTTTATTTTGTAACAAACCCAGTATCATCAATATACTAGGATGTTTTTATAAGATGTATTATAGCTACACCTACACACACCACCTTCTAATTGTTAAAGAACATATTGTTTCTGTGGATGGCGAATTTCTGCCTCACGAAACGATGATTGTTCAATATTCTTCCAACACCTTCAAAGGTGGCCATTAATATGTCACTATATTTATATATGATATGTTTATGTCTTCCTTACGCTTATTTATTTTTCATTTATGGCACACCTTTATGGATTCCATTATGGGTATACGCGATATCTTCATTTTAGGAAGTGCGGACTACCGCCCCCTCAAAGTGATTTGATTCGTTAATGCCATAAGTGGGACGTATAAAGGATGGATTTAAAGTTATTATATATGATGTATGTTACATCTAAATGATGAATATAATTCTGGAATTAAAATATTCATACCTCTCATTTAGTTGTAATTCCATTAATATGACATAGAAATGAAAGTAGCATTCATGCGTACGTACAGCTTACCGTCCCCATGAACGGTGCATTTCATTTCTTACCTATAAATGATTATATAATATTATAAATACATGTATATGCTGGATATATATGATATATATGTTATCCAAATCATGAATATCATTCTGGATATAATGAATCTTTCACCACACGAACAACATGTAATTGTAAGGAGTCCACTTTCGACTTAAGAACCAAATATCAACAAAACAAACATTATTAACGTAAATGATTACATAATGTTTATAACTTGGTAATAAGTGATATAAAATTAATAATGAACTTGAAGAAGGTTCTTAAGCAAGTAGAAATTAACTCAAGTTTATTATTCAGGACGTTAAAGAACGATCGAGTCAAGTCGGACCCGAGGTATGGGACTTCGTCTCAATCTCCTTTCATTGAGGCATATTTCGTTTTATACACAACTTTCTTTTATGCGGTGTATAAATCTCTTTTACTTTTACTTTTATACAAAATGAATCTTTTTCTACGAAGCATTTTACTAAATGACAAAAAGGAATGTTTCTTTTATCGTACGTAGTGTAATGACCTTTTTTGCCACTGCGAGTATTATTTGGTCTTTGGCTTCCTCAACAAGACGTAATGTTTTTTTAAAATTAAATAAATACCATACACTGTTTTATGTATTTTGGTATTGAAAAGGGTTTTTTTATAATATATTTGTTATGTAAATATATTTTTGTGATATATTGTGATCAAAGTGTGGAAATTTTTTCTTTCCATTATATTTTTTTTATGTGTATGATTTTATAACGGTACTTAGACATTTGATAGGTGGTTACATGATAAACCATATGACGGGTGGTGTTATGAATACCAATATGGGTGGTTACGTTATAAACTCCAATTCATTGGGTATGGAAGTCAGTTGTATGGCTATTCCATTATGTATGTGTGGAAGTCGATCGTATGGTTATTCCATTTAAGTATGTTTATGTCCCAATTTTCCTTTTTATGTTATGTGTTCTTTATATGGGTTTTATGGTAATAATTTTTTTTCAAAAGGGTAAGTAATGATCTTTTATTCACTGAATAGTTTTTTACTACTTCATAAAGGTGAAAAGTATTACTTTGATAAAGTATACATGGTTTACATGTTGTTTTGATAAACTATCAGTTTTCATTCTTTGTGTATCCCTTATTGAGGTTTTTATGCTCACCCCAAGTTTTTTGAAATATTTTTCAAAGGAATTACTATGGAATAGGGTCAAGGATGGGATCAAGGGAAAGTCATGCTATATAAAACATGGAACTCGACATGTTTCCTTTTAAGAGTTTTTATTTTATGGAAACTTAGTAGAAGTTTCTACTTTGTAATCTTTTGAGATGTAATAGTTATGTCCTAATTCTCTAAAACTCTAAACCTCAAAAGATCCTCAATGTGAATTATTCATATAATTCAATATTAAGTAAGGTTTAAGGCCGGGGACTTATAAAAATAATGGGTTACACAAATATAAAATGAATTTATTAGTTACAAAGAACCAATTAAAAAAAATGGAATATTTTTATAGAAAACTATTTTAAAGCTCACAACTCTATTTATCCTAATATATTAAATTAATTCAAATTAGTGAGTTATATTGATGTAATATATATATATAAATATATTATATTACATGAAATATTTTTTATTTTAATAAAATTTATTAGATATTAATAAGAAAAGAATAATCATAATTTGACACATAAAACCCAATAGTTTTATTAATGTACTTTTACAACATCTTGATAGAGAACATGTTTTAAATATGATTTTGGAAAAAATTTAAATTTTATATGCCAAAATAAATTTAAAATTTTTAAATAGAAATAGATAAATTATATTAGGGTTGATTATTAGTTTTTTTCTATGAAACATCATTTTTTAGTGAATAGTGAAAAATACTAAAATTTAACTCAAAATTGCTTTTTGATATAATTTATTTATATAGTTAAATTATATTTTAAGTTGGTTTTAAAGTATAATTAGATTAAATATTTAACAATAAATTCAATTTAATTCATTGAAATCTATATCACTTTGAAATTGACAAAAAACATAGCAAACATTTGAAAAATGTTTCTTAAAAAACCTGTATTGTCATCCTATCTATGAGATTATATTTAAATCAATGTCTTCCACTTTTTTTGGAATTTTGGAAAATTGATTAAATATTTTAAATAATAATAATTAGAATTTTATACTGAGGTAAACTTATTTGTTTACGAGAAATGTTTTTGAAAGTAATTAAAATTAATTACAATGATTAATGTCAAATTATAAAAATAAGGGACTAAAATATAAACTTAAGGCCCCAAAAAACCAACAAAATATATAAAAAAATAACTTATTTGGACATATATAAACCCTATCCTTCAATGGGTAATATTTTTACCATTATTACATCAACATGAAAGAATACAAACATGGGTGGGGTTTCCCTTTTTCCAAAGTATTACAAGATTACCACTCCTCCATTATGAAGTCCTCATCTTCTCCCACCTGCAGAAACCAATAAGGCCACATAAGTTCGACAAATATATTCCCCAATATCTACCCACCATAAATAAATTACTCTTTTAAGCCTCTGTGTTTTCAGAAATCAATCCCCGGATGTCCTTTAGTGAAGAGAAAAGGGAGTTACCCAATGAATAGGTAACATCCTCTCTTAAGATCCTTTATCTTACATTCACTCTCCATCACATACACTCAATTTATTCCATTATTTTACAAAAAAACAAGTATCCTAAATATAATTATATTTTTTTATTCTTATAGTTATACCTACATGTACACACACATATATATAATGGGAAAAGAAAATAATATTTATATTTACGATAAATTATTGCCTTACAAAACGTTGATTGTTCATTCTTCCTCTACAACCTCTCATGGTGTAAATAATTGTGGAAACTATACTTTTATTTAATATTTATTATATTTATATTATATTTAATCATAATTAATTATTTTACAGTAAATATCACTGTAAATTCTATATTTTTTAAATAAGATAATTCAATTTTAGGAAGTGTGGACTATCACCCCCTCAAAGTGATGTTATTTTTTCAAAGGGTACATGGAATGTATTAATTATGTTTATAGTGAATTTTCATTATATGTATGATATAATAATTATACTCTATAAATAATATATATATATATATATATATAATTTACTCTCTTTCTTCCTATACAACAATAAAATGGAAATAATGTTCATGCGTACATACATCCTACCATCTCCATGAACTTTGTATTCCATTTCTTATTACTATATCATATAGAGTATTATAATAAGAATATAATCAATATTTATGATATTTATATCATTATTTACATTCTTTAAATCATGATATATGTATAAGGACCAAAAAAATAAAAAAAAAATTAAGACACATGCGAAAAACAAAGGGAATATTATCCAAAGTAAGAGATTAACAAAGAATTGATAATAAGTGGGTAATATAATTTCATAGTCACACCATATATGATATTCGATATAAAATTATTATTTTATTATCAATTTATTATAATCTAATATTTATTAAACAAGATGATTCTACGAGTACGATGAAAGTCAATACACAATGTAAGGGAATTTCATGTCACTTTTCATATCTGTGTGATACATTCCATGTTTACCACAATTTAATTCTGTGTTGTTTATATAATACTCATGACTGTATTATTTCATTCTTTTATTTAAATTTAAGTTTATTTACATATCCATTCTATGATTTTTCTTTAGTGGGGTTTTTGTTTCAAATGTTTTTTCATATTCTTGTATAAGTTATCAAAGAAAATAGTTTTGAAATGATTTTAAATATTATTTATTAGTTTGAAGGAAAAAAATTTCAATATTCTTTCAAGAATATATTATATTTTTTCAATTTTATTTTAAAATAAAATAGTTTTCAAATGTTTTTATGATTTAAAATAAATTTTTTAAAGAATAATTATATTTTCCTCAATAAGGGTTTTTAAAATATCATTCAAAATTATTTCCCATCTATGAATGAATCTATTTATGTTACTAATGAATTTATAGGAAATTATCTAAAGGTTCAATTCATAATCTTTATTTGAATGTTTTATTCTTGATTAAATAGTACTTATAACACCCATTTCAATTTCATTGGTTATATGTTTATGAAATCTAGTTTTCATTGTAGGGTTCTTATTTTGAAGAAATGGTTATGAAAATTGTATCCTTTTCCACATGTTGTTATATGATTACATGTTTATGATACCAATTTTATTTCATGGGTTATGATAATATTATTTGTGCTTTTGTGGAACATGTATATATGATTTCATTATGAAATATTTGGAACCTATATATCCCTCCAATACATTGGGAATATTTTTATGTCTCATGATATTGACTTACATGGTATTGGGAGTGAAATAATGTAACTAATATGGCGAAGGGAGTGAACCATTATTATGAAGTCAATATGGGGAGTGCAATAGTGGTACTATGAAGGTCATATGAGTGAACTAGGACTACCAAGATGGTATGGGTAGTGAGCTCACACTACTACGATGGTCTTTTAATTGATGTGTTGGCTACTATGGAAATCATTATATATATTTATCTGTCGGCCATAATTCCATGTTTTAAACCTACATTATGATTTCAAAGATTATGTTCTTTATTTTCTTATGTTTTAGGTCTTATGAAATTTCAAGATTTATTTCTTGATTCATGTTTATGATTTTTGATATGAAGTATATGATCTTAAAAAAAATTATTATGTTATCATGCTCCATGACTCCTTGGATTAACCACACTAATCATATAATGCCACCCCATTTTATGTTTCCCTCCCAGTTTATGATGATATTTAATATGAATGATGTGTCTAAGAAGGGTGTTAGTCAATAAGAACTTAGTGGGAGATAATGTATTACAATTATATAAAATTTTTCATGTTTCCATGTTTTCAAGGGCACTAGAATAGTACAGTCTTCTGGAATCTTTTTTTATGTTTTAGGTGTTCTAGAAATGTTATGTATGGTTAGTGTATGTTGCGTTCAGGTAGTAATTTTTTCATATGAGAGATTACTTAATTAATCTTTGGAAACCTAGATGATAAAATCATATTGATAACTATATGTAGAGATTGAAGGATGAGTCCTAGGATAATGAAAAGTATAGGAAAATATCTTAGAATTTTGTTAAGGGATAAAGTGTGTGGTTTCCTATAAATAAATCCTTGTATATATAATATAAGTGTATGTATCTCTCCCACATATATACCTTTTGGTAACGACTCCGATCGGATACTTTTGGCTTGACTCATGGTAATTTCTTACACGACAAGGGGCCTTACTGCACACCTAGTGTGAAAATCGTGAGGAATATTCTTTTGAAATTCAAAAATTCTTCGCAAACGATCAGTAAGGATTCAAAAATAAGATGTCTATGAATAACCTAGTACAAATTGAAGATTTCATACATTAAAAAAAGTATTCATAAATTAGATATTCTAAACATTATTTTTCCTAATTATGTGTTTCCAAATTATGATAATTGTTTTTTACTCTATATATTTGGTTTCATTAAAAGGCTATAACCCAGGGTAATCACATTAATAGTTATTTCATTAGATAATGCAATGATTTTCCTCTAGAGAAACTGAATTCAGTGGAATATGGACTAAATAACTTATTTTAATTCTCACACACTTTTCTCAAGCTATGAATCATGGTGGACATACATGTGATAAAATGTAGGAACATAATTTTTTTGAGTATTTCATGAGGAAAGATCGAAATTATTTTAGAGGATCTTTTGATCCACTTGTTTCTGAGAAATGGACCAGTACTGCTAAAAATATATTCCTTGTTCGCAAGTGTTCAGAGCCTTAGAAATTCATTTTGGCTATTTATCGATTAGATGGTGAAGTGAACTAGTGGTAGAATCTAAAATAGAATGCAAGGTAGAAAGATGAAATTGAATCCTTGTATTGGGATATTTTAAAGAACTTATTTTTCTATTAGAACATTCCATGAATTATTCATACAAATATGGATAAAGAGTTCCTTGGGTTAAAGCACATGGATGATGAATGTATCGGTACCAACGAGTCTAATTTCATAAGACTTGTGAAGTACGCTTGTGGAATTATCATGCATCCCGAAAGTATAGTTGATGGGTTCATCAGTGGATTAAAACAAGTATTATAAGGTAATTAGACATAAGATAATTTAGTATCCATAAATATATTTTTTTTATTGTGCAATGAAGGTTGAAATAGTGGTTAGATTCACCTATAAATATCATTTTTTTGAAAGAAAAAAATATATATAGAGTTTAATGGACACTCTAAGAACCATGAAGAGAAGAAGAAGATATTTCATTTGTGATCTATGTTTAGGAAGAAACATGGTGGAAATTTTCTTAAGGGTACTAACAAAGGTTTTATGTGTGGAAGGGAATTCCATCTGGTATTTGATTTCCGAAGTGATGATACAAAGTTGGATAATAATTCAAATCGAGGAAACGTGGCACAAAATACACCTCACATGACTCAATGCTACATGTGTAAGAAGGATATGCATCATGCTAACCAGTGACAAATCTCATGTTCTGGTGATGACAAATGACATCAATAACCTCTAAATCCAAGGGAAAAGGATAAATGTCATTAAATGACACTTTATGATGAGTGATGTGATAACGATGTGGTGATGGGTACACTTAGCATCCATAATATAACTACAAATGTCTTATTTGATTCTAGATCTACCCACTAATTCGTATTTAAAGAACCTTATAAGGGTTTTAATAATCTACCAAAATGATTAGATGTTTAATTAGCATTGTAAACCCCTAATGGTTTGACAATTTCTTCCCAAGTCCATGATTACACTTCGGATGAAGTTTTTGGAAATGTACTTCCTTAAAATATTAATATCCTTATTTTTTTGAATTTAATGACATATTAGAGAGGTATTGGACTTATATACATAAATGCCACATCAATTTTAAAAAAAATGGATGTTACGTTGGATATTTTGGACCCACCTATGATCTTCTATAAATTTGAAAATATAAATAATATTCCATTAATGATTGCCTCTGATGTATGGGTATTAATTCCCATTTATAGAGGATTTGTTTTGAAAATGGTTGGGTAGAAAATCATCATCGATGATATGCCCATTTTTCAAGAATTTGCGGATGCCTTTCCTGTACATTTTCCTAGTCTTACACCAAAAAAAGGTGTTGATTTCTAAATATAACTCATACATAGTTCCGTACCAATTTCAAAGACTCAATGTAGAATGACCCAAATTGAGTTTTAGGAATTGAAGAATCAAACCAAAGAAAAAATTGACAAGGGATTCATTCAGTTCAGTGTGTCACATTGGAGATCACCAGCTATTTTTCTGAAAAAAGAAAGACTGATCAATGAAACACTTCATTGATTATCAAAATTTGAAAAAAAATCACGATCAAGAACAAGTAACATCTTCCCTTTATTGAGTAATTTTTTGATAAACTAAAGGGGTCTCCATACTTTTACAATATTGACCATCATTTTGTATACCATCAATTGAGGGTCAAGAATGAGTATAAACCAAAGACAACATTTGGTACAGGGTATAGAAATTATGAATATATATTAATGACTTTTGGACTTATTAATTCCCCTGTTATCTTCATGGATTTAATGAATAGAGTCATTAGTGATTACCACAATCATTTTGTGGTAATAGTTATAGATTATATTATTATCTATTAAAATTCCATGTAATAACATAAATACAACTTGAAAAATTTAATAGAGATCATAAGGAGAAACTATATGATAAAATTATAATATGTGAATTTTGGATGCAAAAGGTTTCATTTTCGGGACAGATAATCACAAAAGATTATATAACAGTACATCCATCAACATTGGAGGCTATTGAAGGTTGGCCTAAATTAACCTCGATGGATGAGAATTATATATTTATTGGTTTAGACAGATATTATCAATGTTTTGGGAGTAATTTCTGAAATTTATCTAATCCTCTGACCATTTTACAAGAATGGTTGTTAATTTTCTCTAGGTAGAAAAATGCGATTAAATTTTTCAGGAACTGATGAGACTATTCATCCGTGTACCAATTCTAACATGACCTTGTAGTGGATAAGAATTTTTAATATAAAGGGATGTATCCAAGATGGGGTTCAGATGTTTTATTCAGAATAATAACAATGTTATCTTTTATTCATCATGACAATTAAAGATTCATGGGGAAAATTACATAATTCATGATTTAGAGTCTACATTTGTAATTTTTTCATTAATGATATGTAGGAATTATCTTTATATAGAAAAACCTGTTATATATATTGATCATAAAATTATAAACTATATATTCACACAAAAAGAGTTATACATGCCTCAAAAAAGATTGTTGGATTTGAGATAGGATTACGATGGCTCAATACATTACTACCCTATAAAATAGAACATGGTGGTGAATGTTTTAAATCAATAGGATCATTCTAGATTATCCATGGCTAAGATCACAAAAGATACAATATCTCTTGATTAACAATGTGTGTATGTAGAAATCCTGATGGAAGGGTAAAATCTTTTCTTTCTCAAATGAATGGCCAAACCTCTATCCAAGTGAATATTAAGGAGATACATAAAGAAGATATAAAGCTACAAAAGAATTATAGAAATGATCCTAAGTTTAACCATGATTAGGATGAAATAGTATAGGTCAAGAACCATTCATGTGTTCCTTCAATACAATAATTGAAGAAGGATATTTTAGAGGAGGCTCATAGTTATTCAATATATATTCGACCTAGACGTGAGAATTTGTATTTTTATTTTGGATGAATATTTCTGGTGGGATGGAATTAAGAGAGATATCACAGAGTTTGTATATTAGTGCTTGGTATTCAAGAAAGTTAAGGAATAAAGACAATAGTTGAATGGGATGTTGAATCCATTACCCATACCAAAATATAAATGGGGGAGAAAAACTATGGATTTTATAATTGGTCTTCCTAGAACCTCTAAATGGTTTATTTCTATACATGCGGTATTCGATCACTTTACTAATTAAGATCACTCATTTTCTATGATAGATGATTTCTCTTTAGATCTAATTACTTGGATATACATTAAAGAAGTGTTAATTAAACATCGAGTACAAAATTAAATTGTATCTGATCTGTATATGAAGTTCACATTAATGTTTTGGGGAAGTATTCCGCAAGCAGTTGTTATAGTGTTGAGGTTCATCACTACCTTTCATCCTCAGATAGATGGTCAATCTGAAAGAAAAATTCCAACACTAGAGGATTTTTTATGATCTTTTCTGTTATATTTCAAAGGTGGTAGGGATCATAATCTTCCTCTAGATGAGTATTCATACATAAATATCTTCCACTCAATCATTCATTTGGAACCATATGAGGCCCTCAATGGGAAGAGATGTAGAGCTCCAATGTGTTGGGATGTTGTTCATGAACAAAATATATTGGGACATGATAACACTGATAAAATAGTAGAAATGGTTATATCCATTTAGTAGAAAATTATTGGAGCTCATTGTCAGATGAAAATTTATTCTCATACCCATAAGCATGATCTATTATTTGATGTTGGTGAAAATGTGTTTCTACAAATCCCTACTTGTAAGAGGGTTATGAGATTTTTGAATAAAGGGACACTAATACATTGCTATATCTATCCCTTTGAGATTCTTGATCATATCCAGATAATGGAATATCTCTTTTACACTACTCCAAATCTCTCTCAATTCTGTAATTTGTTTCATTTATCTCTCATATATAAGTACATACCTGACCCTTCACATGTACTGAACTAATTGGTCATCCCATTGGAATAAGATATTACATTTTAAGTGAAAAAAATTGATATTGTAAAATATATATGGACTTTTAAATGGAACAATTACACCCACATAGTCAAATATTTATGGATAAATCACCACTTTGAGGAAGATATGTGGTAACTCAATCATATGATGATGTAGAAGTATCCTTCGTTGATTGTAACAGAATGATGAATTTGGAGGGAAAATAACTTTTAAGGAGGGAATAATGAATAACCCTTAGTTTTATGGACCTTTGTTTTGTAGTTAATTAAATTTCACTGATTTTTTAAAATTGACAATGTTAGAAATTATTTACACACGGCCCCACCTTGGAATATTTTAAATAAAACACTGAGTTTTAACAAACAAATATATTATTTAAATATTATATATTATGATTAACCTAGATGTTATGTTCGTTTTTATTAATAGTACAAAATAACTTATCAGTTCCTATTTCTTACATAATTATTAAATTAAATTATTAGTTACATGGACCCAATTGATTATAAGTGGAATTTTTATAAAAAAAACTCTTTTTATCCTCACAAAGCAGTTTTATCGTAATATATTAATGTTTCCACAATTAAATAGTGATATGAATTTAATATATATATATATATGTATATATTATTCAATCAATTTTTTTATATTCAACAAATAGATTCACTAGGCATAAGATAGGATCAAACCCAATTTTACACATAAAAACAAAAATTTATATTAAGGTATTTTTACTACCTTTCGATCAAGAACCAATTTTAAATATAAATTTGGGAACTATTATAAATTTAATATGTAAAAATAAAAATAATATTTTATACCTAAACAAAAAAATTATTATTCGGTGAATTTTTGTAATTTTTCTAGGAAATTTCCTTTTTTTATAAATAATGAAAAATACTGAAATATTACTCAAAATGGTTTTTTCATATATTTTATTTATATATTTAAATTATAGTCTAAGTTGGTTTTATGGTTTAATTAGATTAAAATTTTATCAATCAATCCAATTTAAATTATTTTAATTGTTTTCACTTCGAAATTGACAATTAAAAGATATAATTTTTTTTAACATTTTCTCTTTAAAAATAAAAAATGTGGTCCTGTTTTCGGGATTATATTTAAATAAATTTATTCCACTTCTGTTATTGTAATTTGGAAAAATGAATTCCATATTTGGAATAAGAAGTGTTTATAATTTCTAATATGGTCATATTAGTTTTTTACCAAAAATATTAGTGGAATTAATTAAAATTAATTACAACAATTAATGTTAAATTAAGTATAATAAGGGACTAAATCTAAACCTTAAGGCATAAAAAGACCTATAATATTGCCTAAAAGATTTATGGACATATTTATACGCTGTCCTATCTTGGATAAATTTTTTTCTATTATTGGATCCACTTAAAAGAAAACAACATTGGTCGGGATAACTTTTTTCCAAAATATTAAAAGAGTACTACTCCTCCTCTATTATAAAAGGCCTCCTCTCCTCCCACTTATACACACCGACCATGCCACATATGTTCAGACAACACATGCCCAGATTTCTCCAAAAAATCAATCCCTTCTATCTTGAGGCGTATTTTTGTGATTAATGCAATCCTAGTATGCCATTTGGTGAAAACCAAATGGAGTCACTGAAAGAAGAGGTCACTTCCTCTTTCATGATCCTTTATCTTACATTCATTCTCCATAACCTAAACAATCATTATTACATTATTATAAAATATCACCATCATAATGGATATATATATATATATATATTATTCAAATATTTCTATCTACACATTCACACACTTCCACATAATGGGTAATGAAGATACAGTGTATGTGTTCAATGAACTACCGCCTCACAAAATGATAATTGTTTATTATTCCTCTACCGCATCTCATGGTGAAAATGATTATGGAAACTATGAGTTTATATAATATTTATTATATTTATATAGTTTAATTTTATTATATTATTTTATAATAAATATCATTATATATTCCATCTTTTGTAAATACAATGATTTCTTTTGAGGAAGTGTGGACTACTACCCCCTAAAAGTGATGTGATTCATTCACATAATCTATGGATTGTATTAAATGGGTTTTTAGTGAACATATATGATATATATGATATAATACCTCTACTATTATAAATTTATATATAAATATATATATGTACTTATCTTTCATTTACTCTCATTCTTCCAATACAAAAATAAAACGGAAACTGCGTTAATACGTACGTACAACCAACCGTCCCCATGCAAAGAATATTTTTTAAAACATCTATATCCTATTTGATTATTATAAAACACATATATTTCATATTATAAATTTTAATATCATGATTTACAATCTAAAAATTATTATATATGTATATGGAAAAATTATACAAAAAATTAAGACACATGTGAGAAAAAAATATTAACCAAAGTGAAACCTTAACATACAACTGTTAGAAATATAGTATAAAAAGTCCTTGTAAACCATATATGATATTAGATATAATCGTATGGTACTTTTATGTATTTATTTTAAATTTAAATTTATTATACATGAATAATTTGTTAGTGTGATGAGATTCCAGAGCAATGTCAGAAAACATCATGTCACTTTTTATATTTATGATATACATTCCATGTTCACCACTATTGTTTTTGTGTTGTTCATATATTACTCATGAATGTATTATATGATTATAATTATTAAATTTGTGTTTATTAACAAATACCTTCTATGATTACCCATTAATGGGGTTTGTGTTTGAATTGGTTTTTAAAATTCTTTTGTAATTTCTCATAGAAAAATATTTTGAAATGTTTTTAAAGATTATTTATTAGTTTCAAAGAAAATGGTTTTAAACTTTTTTCAATATTATTATATACATTTTAATTTTTATTTCCAAATAAAATAGTTTTAAAAAGGTTTTATGTTTCAATTATAATTTTCCAAGAAAAATGTTATTATAATCATGAAATTTTTATAAATGATCATTCAAAATTGTCTCTCACAAAAGATAAAATATGTTTATGTTAATCATTTCTCTCTAGGAATTTATCTATATAATCCCTTTATAATATTCATTTTAATAGTTTATTCTTGGTTTCATTGTATTTATGAAACATTTTTCTCATTAACTGGTTATATTTTAATGAAATCATTTTTTAATTCATGGGTTCAGATTTTTTATGAAATGATTGTGAAGCATGTATATTTTTTCATAAGTTATTATATGAATACATCTTAGGGGATATCAATTTTATTTCCAAGGTTTATGATATTATTTCTTTTTATTTATTCATACATTTATGTATGATTTAATTATGAGATGGTTGGGACCAATATCTCCCTCTATTTAATTGGGTAAAGATTTATATCACATGATATAGACTAAGATAGTCTTGGGAGTGAAAAATGGATACTAAGATGGCCATGGGAGTGAACTATAACTACCAGGATGGTATGGGGATAGAAATTATTCTACTAATATGTCTATTGTATTTAACAATTCATACAATGGTTTTATGGGAATTCAGATGGTCATTTTGCCGAATGTATGTTTTTGGTGTCCCAAATTATATTTACCCTGACATGTATAGTACTAATAAGCAGTCGATGCACGAGAAACTATGAGGATATTTTAACGGTGAGTCATTTAGTTTGTATTTTTGTTTTCAGTGAAGTCTTCTGAATTTAATATCGATTTTGGTTAGTTGTTTAGGTATAAAAAAGAACAATTTGTTTTAAATATTCTTTTAACGGAATAATTAGTAAAATCAATGTAAAGACGAGAAAGTTGGTTTTGATGCAAATAAGAGATAGAAATGCATTGGGGTTATGTATTTGTGATAATTTGATTATTAAATCAATTTTGTTATGAGGTTGTGTTGTTCATGATAACCCAATACTCTAGGTTAAATTTTTAAAAAAGATTCCATGATCTAGTAAACATTATATTTAGAACTGAAGAGACTAACTCCTTGGTCCAGTAGTTAGTATTTAACAGATCTTTATCTGTCTTAGTACATTTTGAGCACATAGTTACTTCCAATGGTTATGGAGTTGTTCTTCGTTATTATTCTTTTGAATCCTTAAAAATTATTCCCTTCGTCCGGTATAGAATTTCCAGTGATATTATGATGTGATTTAAGATGAATAAGAAGATATTATTAAAACACATTTAGAGAAACTTAATTCAAATTACAACTTCTCAGTTTCCAAAACCCCAACACATTGGGTGTTCAGTTACACATATTGAAAATGATAAACACTTAAAAATTGATACCTGATGAAATCATGCTTGGGATATAGAAAAAGGAAATGGTCCTTTGGTAGACGGAATCACGGTAGTACTATGGAACAGTGCCTTTCCTTTGGAGCCTCAACCATTTTCTCCACAAAATAGTACACACACCACCCATTTGTCTAGAGGCCAAGGCCTCCTTTTGTAGAAAATTAAACTACATGGCGTGTCGGAAAGTACATGTAGTGTACTTATTTTTAACATTTTTTTGCCCCCATTTTCTCCACTGGTCAGCATTCTAACACACCGTCTTTGACATGGAACACGGCACTGCCTAGTTGGTGAATCTACACGGCATGTAGCGCCACCATACATGTCGTGTAGTCTCAAAATTCGTCCACCAACCGCTTCTAGAAATGATTACATGGCGTGTATCATAGTAACACAGTGTGTCTCCTTCGTCTGGCCCCATGGTCATGTAGACTCTTCTTGGCCACCAACTACTTATAGAACAGTATACACGGCGTGTAACCATAGAACACAATATGTTATTCCTTTTGGTTACATGGGCATGTGTTTTTCCATGTCAACCCGTGTCTGAGAATGAAAGTATACGGCGTGTATATTAGTACCCGTCGTGCAGTTGGAAATTTTTTCTTAGTTTTCCTCATTTTTGTGCATTTGTCCAAATACCTTATGAAAATGAACAAGATCACCAAAATCAAAGTATTTGTCCACTATGCAGTAGATAAATGATGAAAACTTGTTCTTATTTTCCAATAATGTTTATGAAAATGTATGCACAAATCGGGTGCATAAAACTCCCCAATACATAGTTATTTTATTGACCTCAATAAAATATCAACATGTAATTAAATTAATCAATATTTTAAAAGGAATAATTTTAGTTAATCATAAATGTAAATAATAAGTGACAAGAGAAAATTTCCAAAATATTGCAATGAAGTTTCAATCCAGGAGATATTCTAATCATGACACATATATTATTCAATTAACTACTTTCATCCTCTTTTAACACATGTTTCAACCTTTCAAATATAAGAAAGCAACTTGATGATTTAGCTCACCAAATATATTCTCAACACTCGAGATGTTTTTTAAACAAAGTTATGCTCAATCAAAGATATATATACTCTATCCATAGGTTTTCAAGAATTTATGTTCTCCACTTTAGAAAATTTTATTTTCAAAAATCGTGAGGACATTTTAAATAGGATCAGATGTTTCTGTGGCTAAAGGTTTGTAGGTAAAGATGTGAAAAATAACTTTGAGGATTGAAAAAAGGAGGCTAAATTCTTAAATAACAAAGCATGATATTCGTAGTTAAACTCAATGTAAACACGTCCAAACCATGCTTATTCAAATGATCTTATCACCACTATCTACTTTAATTGAGTAGGATTCTGTAACCAAAAAGTGTGTATAAGGCCCCGTTGTTTTGTATCATCTTTTTTAACAAAGGAAACCTTTCTAAATTTCCAAAATTGAGGATTGGAACTCTGTTCTCCCTAAATGTTCAAGAGTCACCCCCTATACTTCATTTCTAAACAATTCACAAATTTAAACCAGGTGTTTCCAATCCCTTCTTGTGAGCTCAAATGAATATTCATGCAAAATTATAAAAGAATTAGGGTAGGAAGGGAAATATGCTTGTAATATGGCTTACTATAAAGGATATTCTTGGTCTCTATGGGTTTTACGAAGATAATATATAGGGTAGGCTAATGATAATGGAGTTAACAATCACATGCCTTAGTCATTTTTTAGTAATTCAAAAATTCTTCATGTTTCGAAAAAAAACTTTCAAATTCTGGTAGTGATGTATTTTCTAAGAATCTATCAAGAAATATAGTATTAGAAATAATATAAAAATGGGGTTTAGAATACCTCTCGGTAGTGGGAAAAATAAATAAAGAGACAATCCGGTCATGACTTTAAAAATAATTGATTAGTCTCATCGTTGTAGATATCTAAGGATTACATGTTTGTAATTTAAATTATATCAGCAAACATTTTAAAATACCTTAGAATAAAAATTAGTATGAAATTGTTAAAATTTTCCACTTTCAGCTTTATTATTTAAAAATATGATTAACCAAAAATGTATTCAGGTTTTCAAATATATCTTCTAATAATGATGTATCCTAGAATCTGAAAAAGGGAAAAGACTAAAGAGGTTGAAAGACAACCCCCCATTCGTAATATCGCACATGGTCCACCAAGTGCCCAAAAAGAAGAACAAGGGGAGGTGGGGACACAATAGTGAACCCCACCAAGGGGAATTAAGGAAAGAATTAAACTAATAATGAATATAAAACAATGGAAAAAAGAATACTCCCCTCGTGTCTAGGCGTAGTTCAATAGTATGTGATGTAAAAGCGCAGCCCAAAACGTGCCAGAGTATTTGAGGGGGGGTAAGAAAAAGAACACTACAAGTAGGAATATCAAACACAGGCAAAAAAGATCACAAATATATATATACAACAAAAATAAGGTGTCCCAAAACCAGTCATGAGGTCGCCTCACAAGATGCATCATCTAGTATAGAACCAGGAATTAAATCAATGGAAAACTCAATTTCTCATTCTGGGGGATGTCTAGGTAAATCTTTCGGAAACACATCTATATATTCTTTCACAATAGGTACATCCTCTATTTGAACATTCCTTTACTCACCCACAGTTATTTCATTCTTTTCCTCCCCGATAATTGAATTTAGTTGAGCTATTGGGGGTGGATCTAGATAAGAATCATGTTGTGATGATTATGCTCTAAAGATAAGGTTTTCTTTATCATCAAAAATTTTAACCTCCTTCTTCTTATAATAAATCTTCACATCATGTTCCGAAATCCAATCTATATTAAAGATTATATCAAATTCAATCATGGGTATGATGATGTTATCACCAGATAAAGAACATTTATGTTCTCTAATGGGGACTGATTCACAAAACATTGTTGCAATGATACCTCCCTTAGGAGTTTTTACTGAAAACTCCCTCGTTAAATCAAATTGGAAATATCTATTTTTCTTAGAAAACTGGGAAGATATGAAAAAATGCAATGATCCGGAATCAAATAAAGCATTTTCTAAACTAGAGGAAACCATTAAATTTCATGCCACCACATCTTTTGGAGTTTCTACCTCAGCTGTAGTGATAGCATAAGCTTGTCCTTGATCCATTGTCCTTTTTTGAGGTACATTTCCCTGACACCTAATAAATTCATTTTACTAATGCCCCGTCTCCCTACAATTGTATCATTGAACCTTTGTATCGTCTTTCTTTCCCATTCAATCACCAGCTAGATGGCCTTTCTATCTACATTTATAGCATAATCCTTTTCCTTTTAGACAAGAACTAGGATGCTTCCTTCCACAATTATCACAGGGAGGAAATTCAATTCTTCCTTTCCTCCATGTTTCCATATTTCCTTTCCCATAGTGTTTATCAGATCTCTTCTTCTCTTGCTTTTCTTTAAAGTCATAAGACTTAGATAATTTGTTTTCTGTCTTGATAGCACATGAGACAATATCTTCGTACAACGAAAAAGATTGTGATACTAATTCTCAATGGAGATATGGTTTTAACCCATGAAAGAAATGATCAATCTTACTTCATGGGTTACTTATATAATATGCAGTATGTCTTGCTAACCTTGTAAAGATTGCCTCATAATTTGCGACATTCACGTCCTCCTTTTGGCTTAGAATCAGAAATTATCTTTCTATATCCGCTCGATGGTCACGAGGAAAGTTTTTTTCTGGAGAAAAGCACATTAGACTCCCTTCATTCCATAATTGAAATTTATTCATCCCCCTTTTTGTTTTGAATCAATGACCACTTTTGATCATCATCTCCAGTGAGGCGATAAACTTCCATGAAAGCTTTTTATATTTCACTACTCCCAAAAGAATGAAATATTTTCTCTAGGGAACTTATCCTTTGCTCAGCTACCAATGGATTTGTATTCCCATTGAATGTTGTTATTTTTTTCCTCATTAAGCGATCTAACATTGATCCTCCATGTTGTGGATCAAGGTGCTCCATAAGGGTAAGGTTATTATTCATAACCTGAATGAGTTGTACCAATATGGTGATAAGCTGATCAGCACCAGTTGCATCACCATCTCCACTATAATTTTCTAGATTATGAGGTATAATTATAAATGGAGTACATGTGATGATACGATTTCCATTCCTTCCACTAGGTGCCATTTCTAAACAATGGCATACACTAGGTCTGTTTATGAATCACAATTCCCAGTTCCAAAAATGTAAAATACCTAATGTAAATTGACAATTTTATGGGTATAATCCATAATCACAAAAAAACATTTCGTTGATGATTTATATACTCATAAACCCTTCATAGTGGTTTGTAAAGAAAATGAAAATTATCCTAAGCATATCCCCCAGGAGTGTCGTAACCATGAGTGCAGCAAAGCTCATTGTCATGCACCAGTTCCCATTCGAGTCTAGCTCAAAGAGGTGTTTTCGGGTTTTACACCTAGGCACATAGGTGCCAAAGCCACCTATACCTTCTCATATCTATATAGAGATGTATTTTCTTAGAAAACTCACAAAATCTCTATATTACCAAAATTATAGGAAGTCCTTCTATACTAATCATCAAAGTATATCTTAGGTTTATGTGCTCTAATCAGAGTTTATCTAAATCAAGCTCCCAAAGTTATTGTTAAACTTCCTCTGATACCAATTGTAAGCCCTGATCCCAGTTACCCAGAGCTGGTGAATTATTTTAATACATTGGTATGATTACAAGAAATTTAGTCCTGAAGGACCAATCGGTTTAGAAGTCTTGGATAATAGATTACATACATTAACATTACATTACAATTTAAAGCATAAAACACATTGTAAATATTTCTTTGATAAATCCATTATTCCCTTTAGCTTAACCCTTCATATCAATCATAATACAATACTTGGAATCCTAGGAAAAATAAAACATATAACGGGGTGAGCTCAAACGCTCAGTAAGGGTAAGCAATACAGCGGAAGATAAGATAAATTTTAAGCATGGAGAATAATTGAAACCACATGCCTTTACCAATAATAAACATGAATACTTTTATGGAAAGAATATGACCTAATTAAATAATTCCATAATAAAACATAATCATGGGTTTTCTACTAGTCGAAAGACCACATGAAACATCAATATTATTTTCGTATTGAGGGAATGTATAATGCTGGACATTCTGCAGCATTTTGTCAAGGCCTGATCCTAGACGTCTAAAAATGATAAAGGCCTTGGCCAAAACCATATATCAAATTTGGAAAGGACCTCGGCCAATTACATGTCTAGTTCTCTCATGAAACCTACCGATGCATCGAGGAGATATAGTGGGCTCCACCCGTCACTTACGAAGTCCAATACATTCCTCATATGAAAAGGTTTAAGAATATCAAAAACATTCGTATTAAAACTAGCATAGAAAATGTCAATACTTTAATGATAAACCCTGAATGGTATAAAAATAGCACATCGACCATCAAACATATCATAAAACCTTCAATACAATATGGATGTTTTGTATCATAATAAATCAACTTCATATAAAATTAAAATCCATCAAAGAATGTTGACATAGATGAAATCAAAACTTTTTGAGAGAAATAACTCTTTTTTTAAATCATTTAAAAGTAACATAATTATAAAATAAAACATTTACATTGAAAATATCATTATATTCTTTTAATGGAAGCTTCGAAGATTTTATAACGGCAAAAAATAGCAGCACCCGTCGTATAGGTTAAAAAAAGACATTCATACATTAATTCTATCGAAAAGGTTAAAAAGGACCTTCTTTGGAATACGACATAAAGATTCATTTATAAACGTATTATAAAAAGTCAAAAAATGGTATAAATTACATTAACCCATATATTGTAAAATAGTAAGAATGATTTCAAATACATTTTTAAGAATCATGGATGTGGATGATAAAGAGGTCCCGGTAGATAATTACTTTTAAACAATCTCATATAATGAAAAGATTGTAAAATAAACCCTTAACTTGTAATTTTACTTGGTCGAGGGTAGGTTAACCTCCTGTATAATGGTTAAATAATTGTTATTAAATTATACAAGAATCATATAAATTAATTTTATATCATATATGATCTTTTAACTTTGCTTTGTAAACAATATCTTAGTATTATCGTCATTTCAGGTATTAACTTACTCATTTTATTTTATATTTTTTATTTCATAAGCTGTGTTTTTTCTGTATAGGTTGTATATTATTCATATCCTGAATGATATCAAGTACTTAAACAGTATTTTTAATCATAAAATGAGAATTAGTCTTGAATGGATAGGATGGGGAATTAATCGTATCGCGTTTGTGGAGGCGGTAGTCCGTACGTACACACGAGCAACAATTTCATTCTTTTGATATTAAAATCATATATAATTGGTCGGTATATCATATATAAAGAATAATTATAATTTTATATTTATTATTTACTTCAATTACACATTATTATCATACCCATCCAAATAATAATGTTTTGAATAATAATTACACCACGACGTGGAGACGGTAAGCCGTACATACGCATGTGTGGTGTCATGTCATTCAAAGGATAGATAGAATACTGAATATGGTTTACAATATTTATAATAACATCACAGTGTATAAGAGATACTATAGTTATTATTTTATAATGGAAATAAGAAATAAAGAGGAAGTGGAATAAGAAAGGAACATGAAAGTGGCTGGTGAAATTATTACCTCTCCTTCGGGTTATTTTTTTAGATTTGATTAGAAAGGATCCATAGGTTGGCTTTTTGACTAAATTAAGGCCTCTAAAACTAAGGGAGTAATGTTTAAAGGGTATTTGGGTAGAGTTTTTCCAAGCCAAAAGGTATTTAAGGTATGAATTTGAGATAAGGGGGATTGTCCTTTTATAAAGGGGGTGAGGGGAACCTTAGAAAAAACTTAAAATATTATTTTATAATAAATTTATATTCAGTTTATAATAGCCCAAAAGTGACTTATTTCAAGGATGAGGTGGGTATGGATCGAAATCCTTTCAACCATTAGATTTTAGACAGGTTTGGTTCACTATATTAACCATATCATTTATATTTCACTCTTAGTTAAATAGTTTGTCATTTACCATGTCTCTTTATATATTTATATTATATGGTTAATTAACATACTATAATAAACCAAGAGTACACAAAGTAGTTAATTATTAATATATATATCCTTATCTAAGTCATTTGGCTGATTCTTAGATTTTTAAGAAGTGAATATCAACTAATAATATAATATTTGTTTTAAATACTAATTTATGTAAATTTTGACACTATTTAATAATTAATTTTTGATAAAGTTCTAAAAATATTATTAATTCGAAATAAATTAAATTAATCAATCCTAACATGTCATATTAACCTAAAAAATTAGTGTAATTCCTAAAAAGTCTCCAATTATAGTTATTTGGATATTTATACTATCAATTATTTTAATATTTCATTAATTAGGAAATTACTCCATCACCATTGTGTCATAAATAAATTAAATTATTTAGTGTATAAAAATTATAAATAAAATACCATTATGTAGGAAATGTGTTTATATTTCTAATGAATATTTATAATCAAATATATCTTCTTTATAACCCTATATTAAAATTGTTTTAGTTATTAAACATTGATTTTAAATCTTTTAACTCTTCTTTGAATTAAATAATAATAAATGTCCTAATCTAATCCCAGTGGACCAAAGAGATTAATATTGTATTTCTAAGGTTATTTTTCGTTGAATTATACTTAGCCAATAGAATTAGGACATGTGTTAGGGTAATAATTATATCATCTTTACCCTTATTTACCCAATTCATATTTAACCGTGGTAAATAAAAGTAAAAAAGTTACTATTCACCAAAAATTATTTTTATCTTATTGAACAACATTTTACTCCTCGATATTAACTATATCCCTCAGATTTTCGAAATTCCACTGGCAGAAGAAGAAAAACTATGTTTTATGTGAATTTGAAAATTCTCCTAGGAGATGGGTAAAAGACGGTGAAAAGTTCAATAAATTTTTTATAAATATACCCCAATGAATTAAAATTAACATATATTGGTATTATGTATCTATTTTGACCTAATATAAATTTAAATAAAATAGATAATTATTTAAATAAATATTCTGTTGTTAAACTATAACATAATGTTTTTTCACTATTCATCAAAAATTGAATGTTTTCAAAAAAATACCAAAAATTCACCATAAGCTAATTTTGATATTCCAAATCAAAAAATTATGTCCATTTTGAAAGATAAAATTTATAAAATTTTAAAAAGTGGTCATTACTATTCATAACGGCTAGTTTGATTGATTGTGGTGTGTGTTAGAACTCAAAGTTTTGTACACCACACGCTTCTGTATTATTAAAAGAGAAGCGTGTCATGGAAGCTTGGGGTGTTACAACCCAAATCCACTGTCTTCATTTTATTCGAGAAAATTTCCTTCATGAATTTAGCATATGTGGGAATTTGTGTCAGAGCCTCTCCAAATGGGATATTGATGTGTAGTTTTCTCAATACTTCCATTAATTTTACAAACTGGTGATCCATCTTTATTTGCATCATCCTCTCCAGAAAAGGTAATGCAGGCTCGAATGGTTTGACAATCTCCTTTACTTTTCCTGGTTGAGCCCCCAGTGACAGATTTCTAGATGAAGAAGGTTCTGAAATTGTACCATTGATCTCAATAGAATGTGTAGGTGCAGTGGAATGTCCTGGTTCCTTCTGATGAAGATTCTTTCCACTTCGTAAAGTTATCGCATGGGCCTCCTCCCTAGGGTTCTTCTCGGTGTGTCTTGGTAGTGTACTAGGATATCTCCATGAGAGATGGTTTTCTAACTGACGGATTTGGTTCTCAAAGCCTCGAATTGAAGCCTCTTGGTTCTGAAATATTGTCTCAGTAGTTGATATGAATTTGTTCATAAGATCCTATAACCTTGATGTATTCTATTGCTGAGGTGGTTTTTCAGCTGCTGGAGGGGGTTGATGCATTGGCTGGTGTGGGAGAGGGTTTTGATACCCTTGCTAATAGTAGGATCCCTGTTAGTTCTATTGTGGCCTTGGGTATGGGTTCTGATATGGTGGCTGACTGTATCCAGGCGATCGATGGGGCGGAGGATTGGGTTGCTGTTAGCCCCAGCCTGTGTTCTGGTTTTCACACCATGTCGGGTTCTGGTATTGTAGATACTGGTTCGACCCTCTGTTTTAGCATAGATCGCCTCTCTTGTCGAAGGGTCAATTGAAGATCCAAGGCATTCTCCCTGGATGTGGTTCTTACCACAGTCACTGCATACTAGATGGTTCACTGTATGGACTTGAGATTCACCCTTGAGATTCAATGCGTCAATATTTTGGGGTACTGCATGCAACATGGAAGAAAGCATGGTAGTAGCATCAATACTATGTATACCTCGTTTTTGGGCCCCTCGCTCGGAGTGCCACTGGAAGCTGTTGGTAGACATATCTTCCAGCAGTTCAAAAGTTCGTCGGGGGACTTTCTCATTACCGTACCTCCGGTAGCTGCATCCAACATAGACTTTGTATTTGATGTTAGTCCTTCGTAAACGGTTTGGACTTTCATCCGGAGTGGAAGTCTGTGGTGTGGGCATTTATGTAACATTTCCTTGAAACGTTCTCATGAATCGTACGACTCCGATTCGTGTTGCTGAAAGTTATGGATCTCATTTCGCAAGGATAATTTCTTTGAAGGTGGAAAATATTTATACAGAAATTCCTGGGCTAGCTCCTCCTAGGTGAGAATAAATATTTGCAGAAACCCTTTGATCCAATATTTCTCCTTGTCCTATAGAGAGAATGGGTAGAGGCGAAGACGAATGGCATCCTTAGACATGACATGGTAAGAGAATGTATTGCAGATCTCCATAAAGTTGGAGAGATGGGCGTTCCAGTCATCACTAATATGGCCGCCGAATTGAACGGTGTTCTGGATCAGCTGCATAATAGCAGGTTTGATCTCGAAGTGTTGGGCCTGTACCGGAGGATTAACGATACCCGTATCAGCTCTGTAGATCGATGGAAGATCGTACACTATAAGTGTACGTCATGGAGATGGATGTTGAGGGGGTGTATGTTTCCTGAATTGATGCTCCTATGGGGAAAATAAGTACTTTGGAAGATATTCTACGGTTGTTGATGTTGGCCGCACTCTGGAGGAGGTTGTTGTAGTGGCCTTTGGTAGTTCTTGGGGAGGAATTCCATGAAGCTTCCTGGTGCCTACTCCGGTATACCAGCAGCGGGAGGCTGCTGGTCCTGGTACAGGTGTTCATCCGCAACATTAGTGGTTGGTTCTCCCTCCTCCTTTTTTCCATGGTTAATGGATTTTGGTTGTGCATTTCCACCAGTGTACGTCAACGATGAGACAAAGTCCGTTTTATTTTTGGGTCAAGCAGAAAAAGATCCGATGACTCGGCGATCCTAGACCCTGTGAGGCGTTGGTTCATGCACCTGTGATCATGAAAAAACACAAAATAAAACCCAGGCGTAAAAGGGAAAACAAAATAGAAATAGAAATGGGATTAGGAAATAAATGTTTAGGAATTTTTGGTTATTATTTCCACTAAAATTTGACACAAATTTAATTGAAACAAAAATAAAATTACTATATGTTCCCAGGAAAAGGTGCCAAAATTTGGCTGGTTGTTTTACTAAATGTTTGTTTTCGTTGTCCCAAATTATATTTACTCTAATATGTATAGTACCAGTAAGCGGTTGACCCACATGGAACTATGAGTTTATTCTATCTCTGCTTAATTTAATTTGTTTTTTTAGTGAAGAATGCTGAATTAAAAAACGATTTTGGTTGGTTGTTTGGGAATAAAAAGAAAATTTCGTTTTAAAAATTCTTTCAACTGATTAATTACTATAATGAAAGTAAAGGTGGGAAATTTGGTTTTGATGAAAATATAAGATATAAATGTGTTGGGGTTATGGATTTGTGATAATTTGATTATTAAATCAAGTTTCTTATGAGGTTCTATTGTTCATGATAACCCATCTCTCTGGGTTTAATTTCTAATAATGTTTCCTTGATCCTGTAAACATTATATTTAGAATTGTAGAGACTAATTCCTTAGTCTGGTAGTTAGTATTCAACAGATCTTTATCTGGCATAATCCATTTTGATCTGACGGTTACTTCCAATGGTTATGGAGTTGTTCATTATTATTCTTCTTTTCAATCCATAAAAATTCTTCCCTTTGTCCGGTATAGAATTTCTAGTTATATTATGAAGTGATTTAAGAAAGAATAAGAATATATTATTAAAACAAACACATTTAGAGAAACTTAATTCGAATTACAACTTATCATCTTCCACAACCACAACACACTGGGTGTTTAGTTACACATATTGAAAATGATGAACACAAAACAATTTATATTTGACAAAATCATGCTTGGAACCCTGAAAAAGGAAATAGTTCTTCGGTAGACGGAATCATGGTAGTACTATGCCAGATTGTCTTTCCTTCGGAGCCTCAACACTTTTCTCCAAAAAATACTACACACACCACCCATTGGTCCGAAGGCCAAGGCCTCTATTTATAGAAAATTAAACTACATGGTGTGTAGAAAAGTACACACCGTTAACTTATTTTCAATGCAGTTTTCCCCAATTTTCTCTGCTGGTGGGTGGCCTAACACACCGTCTTTGACTTGGAACATGGCTCCACCTAGTTGGTGAATCTACACTGTGTATAGCGCCCCCATACAAGGCATCTAGTCGGAAAATTCTACTACAAACTGCTTCTAGAAATGACTACATGGTGTGTATCAGAGGAAAATGGTGTGTATCCTTCGGTCGGCCACATGGGCGTATAGACTCTTCTCGGCCACCAACTACTTCTATAATAGTATACAAGGTGTGTAACCATAGAATACAGTGTGTAATTCCTTTTGGTTACTTGGTCATGTGTTTTTCCTGGTCTACCTGTGTTTGATTTTGAATGTAAACGGTGTTTATATTAGTATATGCCATGTATTTGGAAATTTTTGCTCGGTTTTCCTTTTTTTGGCATTTGGCCAAAAACCATCTAAAAATGAACAATATCACCGAAATCAAAGTATTCGTCCACTAGGCAGTTGATAAATTCTAAAAACATGTTCTTATTTTTCAATAAAGTATATGAAAATGTATGCACAAATTGGGTGAATCAGAAGTGAACCCATACTAGTATGATGGTCATGGTAGGAATTCATTCTCTACCATGTAAATAATTATATATACCTATGTGTCTTCCATAAAACCTTGTTATATTCTTATGTTACACTTATATGGATTATGTTATTTATTTATTTATGATTCAGGTATTATGAAATATTAATCTTTATTTCATGATTCATGTATATGATCGTTTATATGTATGGTATGGTCTTCAAACATTTTGATCATGTTCTTATACTCTTGTGCTCATGTTTCTGCTTACATTTCTCCCTAGTTTACCCTTAATGAGCATCTGAGATCACCCCATTTTTTGTTTCGTTCCCCAGGTTTTGAAGATATGTATTAATAATGATGTGTCTAATAAGGGTTCTAGTCAATAAGAACCTAGTGGGAGATAGTGTAGCTCATTTACATACCAGTGTTCATGATTCCATGGTTGAAATGACACTAGACTAGTACTGCCTTTGGGCTTCAATTTTTTTATTGTTTTAATTGATACACGATAGTTTTTTAAGGATAATGTATATCATAAATGGGTTTTTATTATTGGAATCAGAGTGAGGATTTAGTTAAAATTTATAAACCAGGATGAGAAAACTATATTGATAACTCTGAGGACAAGTCTAAGGATAATGAAGGGTATAATAAAATTTCCTGGAATTTTGGAAAATGATAGATTTCATGGTTTCCTTGAAATATATCCCTATATAGATACTAAAAGTTGATGTGTCTCTGTAAAATATTTAACTAGGGGTAACAACTCCAATAAGTTATTCTGGGCCTGAGTTAGGGTAATCTAGTACATGACAGTGGGTCGTGCTCCACACCTTGATTTACACTCCCTGGGGATACGTTTTTGGATTTCTCAAACTATTCATGAACCATAACTAAGGATTTAAAAATAAGTTTTCTATTAATAACATAGGATAGTCCTAAGGTTTCATATATTAAAAAAAATTTCTTAACTTATAAATCCTATAAGTGACTTTTCTTGATAATGTTTTTGCCCATTATAATATCAATTTCTTTCTCTTTGTTTTGGGTTTTAGTGAATAATTGGAACTGAGAGAATACTGTTAATAGTGATTGGAATAGATGATTCAATAATTGTACTCCTATGAATCTAAATGCTATAGGAGCTAGAATTAAAATTCTTGTTTCAATGAAAACATAACATTCCCAAGCTATGAATCACGGTGGAATTACAAATGAGAAAAAGAGGGAAAACATTTTATTTAGTCTTTCATGTGGAAATGTCCAGCTTATTTTATAAGATCATATAATAAACATGTTGAGGAATAATTTTTCATTACTTATGATAACATATTCTCCGTTCTCAATTTTTGGACCATGAGAAATCCATTATAGTTGATCATTGGTTAGAAGGTGAAGGAGACTAGTGTTGGAATCTAATTAAGAATATGAGATAGAAAATAGAATTTTTTTTCCATGGATTGGGAAATGTTCAATAATATATTTTACAATAAGTACATTCCATGGATTCTTTGTACAAAGATTCATAAATAGTTCATTGAGTTTAAGAAAATGGATTATGAATCGGTTATTACCTATGAGGCTAATTTCATGAGACTTGTGAGCTACACTTTTGAAATTATCATCCTACCCAAATTAATGTGGATAGGTTCTTTAGTAGATTGAAACCAATTCTCAGAAGGTAATTTTCCATAAAATACTTTAGTAACTGTGAAGAGATTGTGCATTGGTCAATGAAGTATGATGTGTTGGTTGTGGTCACATATCAATCAAATGGTTTTGAAAAGAAAAGTAATATATAGTGTACTGGAAAACAAAATAACCATTAAGATAAGAAGATGAGATTTCCATTATGCTCTACGTATGGGAAGAAGCATGGAGGAAATTGTCTTAAGCGGTCTACTAAATGTTTTAAGTGTGGAAGGGAAGGCCAACGGGCATTTAACCATCTATGTGATGGGAAGAAGTTATCTAACAGTGCAGATGATGAAAAAGTGTCACATAATTCATCATTAATGCTTTAATGATACAAGTGTAAGGAGAATGGGAATTATTCTAACCATTAAAAAACCCTAGGTTTGGTGATGAAAATTGACATCCACAACCTCTTAAGCCATGGGAAAAGATGAAATCTCATGAATTAGCTATTTTTGACGAGGGATGCGATAATGACGTGGTGAAAGGTACACTCACTATCCACTTTATAATTGATAATGTCTTATTTTATTCTAGATCTAACCACAATTTCTGATCGAGATAATTTTATATGGGTGTTAAGATTCCTCCAAAATGATTAGAAGTATAATTAGAAGTACATCCCCTATTGGTGTGATGATTGCATCCCGTGTCTTTGATTCATATTCGGTTGATGTTTATAGGAATGTTTTTCCTAAAAATATTTTCATTCTTCCTTTGGTTGAATTTCATGTCATCATATGAATGGATTGACATACTATGCATAAAAAGAGCATAAATTATCGATGAAGGGCAGTTATGTTTGATATTTATATCCCTCCTATAATGTTTTATATTTCTATTATAACAATGAACTTCCAATGGATACTACATCCAATGTATGGGTCTTAATTCCCATTTGGATGTTCTTTTTATCTCAAATAGTCGCGGAAAAATAAATATCGATGATATAACCATTTGTTTTGAATTTATGGATGTATTTATATAATTATTTTCTATCCTTACACCAAAAAAATAATTTTTAACTCTCAATAAAACTCATACTTCGATTTACAACAATTTCTATGACTCCCAAGAGAATGACCTCAATTGAGTTAGAATAATTGAAGAAGAGACTCAAAGAAAACCTTGAAAAGGTATTCAACTATCTAACTATGTCATATTGGAGTCCACATGTTCTTTTTCTAAAAAAGGAACAAAGACTAATGTCACTCATCATTGATTATCTAGAGTTGATGAAAAACAAAATCAAGAACAAGTAACGCCCTCCTTTTATTGATGAATTGTTTGATCATCTATGTGGAGTTGAATAATTTTCCAAGATTGACCTTCATTTTGGATATCATCAACTAAGGAATAATAATGATGGGTTACCTAATATGGAATTCCATTTATGGTATTGTAACTATGAAGATATAGTAAAGCCTTTTTTCTATCCTAATTTCTCTTCTATCTTCAAGGATTTAATGAATATAGTCTTTATATATTACATCAATATATTTTAGGTAGTATTTATAGTTGATATTCATATTTATTTAAAGTGAAAGGAAGATCATGAATACCAATTGGAAATTTATTAAAGAACCTAAGGAATGTGAAACTATATGATAAAATTATAATGTTTGAATTTTGGAACCAAAAGGGTTCATTTTTTGGGTCCCATAATTCCAAGAGATAGTATAGAAGTAGATCGATCAAATATGAATTCTATCGAATGCTTGTATAGAACAACCATGATGACTACATTCCTAAGATTTATTAGTTTTGATAGATATTTTCTAATTTTTAGGGAAAAATTCTCATGACTATCAAATACTATGACCAAGTTAACGTGGAATGGTATCAATTTACTCTTAATATATGAAAATATGATTACAATTTATAGGAACTGAATATAAGGATAGTCAGTGCACCTATGAATACATTACCCTATAGTGGGGAAGCATTTTTAATCTATAGTGATGCTTCCATGAAGGGATTGAGATGTTTTCTTATGAATAATAACATGGTTATGGATTATTCCTTGCATTAGTTGAATATAAATGAGAAAAATTAACCAAATTAGGATTTAGAGTTAGAAAGTGTACCTTTTTAATTAATTATATTGATGTATTATCTTTATAGGGAAAAGTGATATACGTATACTGATAATAATAGTCTAAAATAAATATTGACATAGAAGGAGTTGAACATGAATATGAAAATTTGGTTGGAGTTGATAATGGATTATAACTTCTCAATACATTACCACCAATGGAAATCAAACTAGGTGGCATATGAATTATCTCTAAAGGATCTTTCTAGAATATCCATGATGAGGATCACAAACGATCCAATATTTCTTGATTTTCAATGGATGGATCTAGAAATCTAGAAGGAAGGGGTTAAACTTGTCTTTCTCAAATGATTTTTCAAAACTCTATCAAAGTGAATATTAAAATTGTACAAAAGAATGTTTTTGAGTTGAAAATGAAAGTTATAAATCTTCATGATTTTAACATTGATTAGGATGAAATGATAGGTTTTATGAACCATTTATGTGTTCTTTACATAAGATATTTGAATAAGGATAAATTAGAAGAAGCCAATAGGTCTACATTCTCTATTCATCCTTGAAGTACAAATTTGAATAAGTATTTTAAGGAATATTTCTAGTGGAATGGCATGATGAAAGACATCTTAGAGTTTGTATCTCGGTACCTGGTATATAAGAAATTTAAATATGAAAGAAAAAATTCTAAAGGGTTGTTGCATCCATATCTTATATAACAAGGGTAATAAAATAACATCACAATGGATTTTATCATAGGACTACCCAAACCTACAAAGAGATTAATGTTATATGGGTGGTATTTGATCACCTTAATAAGTCAGCAGACTTTTTTTTATATCATAGAATATATGTATTTGGATCATCATTCAAGGATATAAATTAAGTAAATAGTAATTATACATGAGTAACTACATTCCATTATATTTAATCGAGACTCGAGGTTCACCTCAATGTTATGGAATAGTCTTCAGCAAGCACTAGATATATAATTGAGTTTTTTCACTACTTATCATCCTCAAAAGGATGTTCAATATGAAAGAAAAATTAAAACCCTAGAGGATATGTTAAGATCTTGTTTTTTAGATTTCAATTATGGTTGGGATGAACACCTTCCTCTCGTTTAGTTTTACTAAAAAATAGATTTCACCCATAAATTCAGATGGCACCTTATGAAGCCCTCTATGGAAAGAGAAGTAGAGATCCAATGTGTTGGGATGAAGATGGAGAAAGAAAGCTATTGGAACTACAGATCATTGAAGAAATAGTAGACAAGGTTATATCTATTTATCAACATATCGAGGATGGTCAAAGTTGGTATAAAATATATGTTTAAAACTATCAGTATGATCTAGAATTTATATTCTGTGAAAAGTTTTCTCTATGAATATGTCCCTAGAAAGGAGGTTATGCAATTTGGGAGAAAAGGGAAACTATGGATAAGGTATATTATTCCATTTGAGATTATTTATCGTATTGGTATGGTAACTGATCACTTTTTACCTTTTCAAAATCTTTCCCAAGTCCATGACGTGTTCCATGTATCTCTCCTAAAGAAGTACGTAGCTTATCCTTCACATGTACTAATCTTGGAGTTCATCCAATTGGAGCATGATATTTCTTATGAGGAGAAACCAACTGAAATTAGGTATTGTATATAGAATGTTCTATGGAATAAGACCACTAAATTGGTCAATGTTATGTTGCTAAATCACCCATTTGAGACAGCTATTTGGGAACTCGCGGATATGATAAAGCCGAAGTATCCTCAATTTTTCATCCAAAAAATAATTTTGAAGGAAAACACATTTTATGGGGGGGAATATAACACAAAATTTTTTAAAGACCTAATTTTAAATGATTTAATTTTCATTTATTTTTTTCAATGTACTATGTCAAAAATTCCTTTCTCATGTCACTAACTTAGCATACATTACACACAACACTGCATTTTATCAAAAACAATTATTATTAAAATATTATATATTAGTTATTAAACAATTTTTTATTTTAATGGATATGGAAACTACTAACTAAATTATGAATACTTATCTTTTATATAAATATAAAATTAATTCATTAGTTACAATGAACATATTGTATATAAATGGAATATTTGTATAGAAAACATTTTTTATGATCACAAAGTTGTTTTATCTTAATATAATAAAATAATTAAAATTATTGAGTGATATTAATGTATTATATATATATATATTATATTTAATAATACAGTTGTTATATTAATCCTATATATTTTATAGTTGTAAGATAATAACAAACCCAATTTTATACATAAAAATAAATATTTTTATTAAGTTACATTAACACATTTTGATAAGGAACATAATTAAAATATACATTATTGAACTTATATAAATATTATATGATACAAAATGTCATTTTTTAATTGAAACATAAACATTAAGTTTGGGTTAATATATTTCATTTTTCTGTGAAGATTCATTTTTAAATTAAGAGTAAAAAATACTGAAATATAACTGAAAACAGCATTTTCATCTAATTTATTTTTATATTTAAATTATATTTATATTTAGATTTACAGTTCAATATAATTAAATTTTTATCAATCAATTAAATTTACTTAATTGGAATAAAATTAACATTCAAATTGAATATAAAAACCTTGTAAACTTTTGAACATTTTTATTTTAAAAGCCTGTATAGTCTTCCAGTCTGTGGGATTATATTTAAATTAATTTCATCCTTTTATGTGTTTTGAATTTTGTAAAATGGTTTCCATATTTATAATCATCATAATATATAATTTTTATTAATTTTATGTTAGTTTTTTTCCAAAAATATTAGTTAATGTATTTAAAATCAATTGCATCGATTAATTATAGATTAAGCTTAGTAATGGACTAAACCACAGCCTTAAGGCCTAAAAATACCATTAAATATGTAAAAAACATTTTAATGGACATATTTCGAACATAGCCTCCCATTATTCAAATTTTCACCATTATTGGATCCACTTTCAATATTAAAAAATGTTAGGGATGATTCCCTTTTTCCAAAATATTACAAGAGTGCCACTCCCCCTCAATTATAATATTCCCCCTCTCCTCCCACTTCCACAAAAAAATCTCTAGAAAATTATTTTCAGAAAATATCTTTCCAAATATATCCACAAAATCCATTCCATCCACCATGAAGCCTCCCATTAGTTAGAAATAAATCCAAGTAATTCCTTTGCAGAAAACCAAAAGGAGTTACCCAAAGAAGCTGTAAGATCCTCCCTCAATATAATTTATATTACATCCATTATCCATACCCTCCACCATCCATATTCTATTATTATAAAATAACACCATTATACTCAATATATTGAGTTTTTTTTTCAAATAGTTTTACCTGCACATACACACACTTCTATGTAATGGGTAACGATCGTACTGTTTATATTTAAGATGAAATATCGTCTCACCAAAGAATGATTTTTCATTATTCCATTACTGCCTCTCATCGTGTAAATTATGATGTACAACGAAATTTTATATAATATTAATGATATTTATAATTTCTTTAATATTCTATAATTATTTCAAAAAATATATATTTATATTTTCTATCTTTTGTAATGATGTTAATTTCGTTTGAGGAAGTGTGGACTGCCACCCCGTTAGAGCGATGTGATTCGTTCACACACTACATGGAATTTATTAGGGATATGTTTAGTCAACTTTTATTATATATATCATATAATAAATATAAAGAAATAATTATATATATATACATATATACTTATATTTCATTTAATCTCTTTCTTTTAATACGATAACAAAATGGTAATAGTGTTCATGCGTACGTACGATCTATTGTCTCTATGAGAACTGTTTTCCATTTCATTCTTCTATACCACATAAATTATTATAATACATATATAATTAATATTAATGATATTCATATCATTAGTTACTTTCTATAAATCCAAATATAATTAGAAGGACCAAACATAAAAAAAAAATTAAGACACATGTGAAAAATATATAATATTACCCAAAGTGAAACCTTCACATAAAATTGTAAATAAGTGGGAAATATAAAGTCATAATGAAACCATATATGATATTAGATATAATAATATAGTTATCTGATAGATGTATAATGAAACCATATTTATTATATAGCATGTTTTTGTTAGTACGCCGAGAGTCATGAAACAAGTTAAGGTATTTTCATATCCCTTTTTATATCAATGAGATACATTCCATGTTCACTAATATATTATATTGGGTGGTGATCATACTACTCATGAATTTATTCTATGATTATTATTATAAAATTTATGGTTATTTACATATCATTTATTTTATTATTATTTAATGGATTTTATGTTCCAAAATTATTTTAAAAGTATTTTATAAGTACTCAAGGAAAATGGTTTTCAAATAATTTCCATGATTATTTATAAGTTTCAATGAAAAGGGATTTAAAAATGAATTAAATATTTCATTATATGATTTCATGTTTACTTTCAGAGATAATAATTTTCAAAATGTATTATGTTTGAAAATAATTATTCAAAGAAGAATTATATTTTCTTTAATAAGTTGTTTTTAAAGAGATTTAAAAATTATTTTCCATCTAAAATAATATTTGTTGATGTCACTCATTCATTTCTAGTAAATGATATAAATTTTCCATTCATATAATATATTTGAATTTGTTATGATTTATTTAATTGTATTTATGAATCCCGATTCACTTCTACTAGTTATATATTTATGAAATCATATTTTCATTCATGGATTATCCTTTTGATGAAATGATTATGAATCATGTGTCATTTTCAGGAGGTTCTAATATGATTACATGTTTATGATACCCATTATATTTCATGGGGAATGATTTGATTGTTTATGATTTTTTTGTCCCATTTATGAATGATTTCATTATGATATGGGTGATACCTATATCTCCCTCCAAAGCATTGGGTAATGATTTATATCTCAATAGATAGACTAAGATGGTCCTGGGAGTTAACCATGACTACAAGGATATCCTTGCGAGTGAACCATGACTACCATGATGGTATGAAGAGTGAAGTCATACTACTGATATGGACATTATATTTTACCATGACAGCCAAGATGGTATGTGGAGTGAACCTATCCTACTGATATGGTCCTGGAATTGATGCCCTGTCTGCTACGGAAATCATTATATTTTTACATCTGTCTTTCTTAATTCCATGTTTTATTCATATGTTATTCTTTCATGGATTATGTTTCTTATTTAACTATGATTCATTTCTTATGAACTATCATGATTTATTCAATGAATCAGGTTTATGATCTTTGATATGCAGGGTATGATCTTCAAAAATTTTGATCATGTTCTCATACTCTTATTATCATGATTATATTTACATGTCTCTCTGGTTTAGCATTTCTATGCATTGGATCTCAGTCCTATTTACATTTCATTCCCAAGGTTATGCAGATATTTATCATTTATGGTGGGTATAATAAGGTTTCTAGTTAATGAGATCCTAGTGTGAGACAATGTATCTCACCTATGTACCGATGTTCATGTTTTATTGTTTCAAAATGCACTATACTAGTACGGTATTTAGGAATATTTTTTTATCTTTTCTGTTTTACAAAAAAGATATGTAATGTTAATGTCTGCAAATATTGAATCGTTATATAAAAATTGAATGGATCTCACATATGATATAAAAGGTAAAAATGGGCTATGCTAATTCACAAAAAAAGACAAGCCTTGGGTAAATAAAAGTTGAAATGGGAAATTAATGAGAAGTATAATTAAGATAAGAGTAGTAAAAACCAAATCTATTATATCAAATAAAGTTCAAAAGAATCTATGGATGTCAAGGATTTCTAATTATATACAAAATAGAAAACTATAATGAATATTGATTGTTAATTGAAAGAAATTAGAAAATTTCTCAATGATATGATTGATAAGATAAATAGATAGAAGTTAGAATTCCCTAGATCAATTGAGGATTTGCAGAACTCATTCAATATAATTTTCCATGTATTATGAGTAAAATTAATCAACATGGAATTGATAGAAACAAGAACTTCCAAATATATAAAGTGGAATGCTTCTTACACATAAGTTTTTATTGATATTATTGAATCTATGAAGACTCACATAAGTGGTAAGAATTATTGTCATCCTATAATCAAGAAACAAATGAATTTTTAAAAAATGTATTATCCACATGAAAACATGTTTATTTTACTAAATATGTTTCCCCA
Organism: Viscum album; assembly: GCA_963277665.1. NCBI lineage: Eukaryota > Viridiplantae > Streptophyta > Magnoliopsida > Santalales > Viscaceae > Viscum > Viscum album. Next base: position 86,093,827 of record OY728155.1, on the reverse strand, counting down.
AAAAAGGCCAAATATAATGAAAAAATGGTATAGATACAGAAGATATAAAATGATGATAAGTAAATAAAGAGACCTTGTCCTTTAAATATATTATTACGTTATTTTACTCATTATTATCCATTAATTAGAAACCAAGGATCAAAATGATTGGTTTCTTTGGAAGACATGGTACATAAAATTGAAAATAAGGAAATAAAATAAAAAAATCTCTTTATTAATCTCTATAATGAAATCATAACATACCTTTTCCTCCTCCTACTTCATAGGATAACCCAGGGAATACATAGAGAAAAGGGATGAGTGAAAATGATCAGTTCGTGAATAAGAATAGAAAAGAAGCATAACACATGAGTAAAAGGAATAAAATGATAACATAATAGATATGGAACATGAATAAAAATATAAAAATATATCGTACAATATTTGGAATCATATGATCAAGGAAACATAAGAATGTGGTAGCAATACATAACATGACATAAATATGAGTCAGGACTAACTAAAATATTGTATCTTGTGACTTTATCTCTGAGATTATGTAATAAACCTCATAAATTTGCAGACTCTGTCCACCATATGTGATCCATAATAAAAAATCAAGTATAAGGTATAATAAAAACATACCCATGAAAATGAATGGGATTCATAATCATGTCATAACGAAAAAAGGGTGCATCATATTAGTATACCTAAAATAAGGGATTGAATTCTTATTTGAAAATAAAAAATTCAATATAATAATATATCAATAATTATTATTTCCAACTTCTGTGAAAACATGAAAAAGGGTGTTTATGAAACCTTAGAAATGTGCCAATTTATTCTGGTTTAAGGGAAAATATTAAGGAGTCCTTAAAAGGGATGAAAGTATAATTGTTTGAATAAAACCAAAAATTAATATAGATAATTTTTCATGATTAAACTAGTGATTCTATAAAAAATATTGATGACTTAAAATATTTTATGGATAGTACATAAAATTGGTAATAAATAGAGATGTTTCCATTAATCGGGCTTTATAATATTGAGTATTTGAGAAGAAACATTATTAAATATGTATTTTTCCCATAAAATAAATATGAATTGAGATACATACATATCTTTAGAACATTTACATAGAATATTGGATAATTAAATAGAAATATTTAAGAATTATATTGGCTCTAAGAGAGAGAAAGTGCAACCAAAAAGAAAAGATGGAGGTTCTGAAGGATCCTTACCTTATATCTGAATATGTTCAACACTTGATCATAATATACTGGATAATAAAGTAAAATTAAATTATAATTTAATTTATGAACCTATTTCATATGTATATTATTTATAAAAATTTTATAGAGTTAATTTATGTCTAATTAGACAAGTTATAATGTTCAATTTCGTCTTTCTAGGGGAATTAATTTCATGGATTCATTATCAGATCACTCGTTTAAAATTATTGATTTTTTAAATGAATAAGGATAAAATAGAAGAAGTGGAATTATATTTTATTAATGCATATTCATAAGACTAAATGGTGGAATATTTCAATTTTTCTGAAATGAATATGATTGGTTTGGTAAAACATTAATGATAATTTTGTAGTGTATTTTGGTTAGTTTTTTGACCTTCATGAACTAGGATTTTTTATTTAATATTATCTCTATATATTGGTCAAAAAAATTAAATATGTTATAATGTACATTTTATAATATTATTTAAAAAATTAATTTTTTTTTGAGAATTCTTGAAGGCGGTAATGGAAAATAAAAACTCATTATCCCTGAAGGTGGGGAGACGATATATTATGGACAATGATTTTAGTTTTAAAATAAAAAAATAGGGATGGGATTTCATGATAGATATTATTTTTACATAATATGATTCTAGAATATATATATATATATATGGTACTATAGTTTTTATGTCACATTGGATAATGTGTGGGGAGGAAATGGTAGAATAAATAAATAATTTAAAAGAGAGTGATAGAGGATTTTACCTCCTGACTATTGTCTCCTTGAGAACCTAAATAGGGAAGTTGATTTTTAATTTTAGAGAGACCATCAAGTATATGACATGAAAAATAGGCTTGGGAATGGGATTGGGTAGAATATCAGAAATCTCTAATGCTTATAAGGTGTGAGGATAAGGGGTGGTATTTATAATGGGATGGGAGGTCTGTTTTTTATTATTATATTCATTCGTATTTTTATCAATGCATTCACTATTGTTGAATATTGTGACTATATATAGAAAATGGTTCATTTGAGATTGAACTAATATGTGCTTATATAATCCATGACTCAAAATTTCATGTATTTAGTTTATGATGTTAAATATAAAAAATTATAGTATTTCACTACTCAAAAAATATTAAAATATTTTATAAAAATAACATCATATATCCCTATATATTTTGTGATGGGTATATTTCTTAGAGGAAATATATATTCTGAAAAAAAATTCTAAATATGATACATTTAATTTTTAAATAAACGAATCATTTATTTGGAAAAACATAAAATTTAATATTTCAATAGACTTTATAATTTATTGAAACATTATTTATTGTATCATATATTGATATTGTCATTAAAAAAATATATTATTAATTTATGAATCCATTTTTTTAAAATAAAATTTATTTTAAATCATTATATTCTTTTAAAATACACAAATTATGTTTCAAAAAATACTAAGACTCAATTTATCATTTTTAAAACATTTATTCAAATTTACCATGATATAAATCTACTATATTTTCATCTATAAGATTTCAAAATATTATTTTACACTTTCATAGGTGAGGATTATATTCTGTCAGTCATGTTACAATTCTTAATAGTTTGATTATTATTCTAGCAGTTATGTTACTATTCCAACGGTGTGATTACTATTCCAACGATAAGATTTATTACAGTCATAAGGGTTCCCAACATCTATGAAATACCTATACTTCCATTCATTTTTTATTGAAATTTATTTTATCCCAAGTTTATATATGATTTCTTCTACGATATGAATTTTTTATTATTAACATTATGTTTTATTTCAATGTCTATTCATGAGCGCAACCATTTTGGTGGATCAACTAGATCCAAAGTATATAAATCTTATTCTCGTGTTTTTTAATTTATTTTCCCACTGTAATATTTGAAATTGTTTTGGTTTTCTTTTTTGACTAATGTATCATTCTTATTTTATAATAATAATGAGTTTTTGGTTTATCAGTTTGATTTCTGTGCTTGATACTACACAACATAATTATAAAAAGGTAAATTCCATTGATAAAATTCTGAGTCATTACAATCAAACTACTTTTAAATGGTGGATGTATTATTTTTTATGAAAGGGTATTCCCAAAAATGATCACAAATAGAGGTAAAATCACAAAAACAGTTTTGTGTCAATTCAGACTAGAATAGTTCTATAGAAAATAGCGTGTGGCTTAGTGGGTTCTCATTTTTGTATTTCAAAGTACGATCACAAGACTATATATTTTAAGAAAAAAAATTCATCCTATAGGAAAAATGGAAGCCTTGGTTAAAATGGGATAATATTTGGGGGAAAAAGAATGTCTTCTTAGAAGAAGCATATCTCATAAAAAATTTATAATAAATCCACTATAAGAAAATAAAATTTCTCTGAAGAATTTTGTTATTTCTACATAAAATTTGTTATTCTGAAAGAGTGTGATGGTATAAGTGAACTCAACACAAATAATGTTTAATCGTTAATATAATATGAAGTAATGAAAGATGTAAGTGATGAAAGAAAATATTTAATCCCTAAGGAGTGATAAGAAGGTGAAAATAAAGTAAACTACTCCCAAGAAGATAGTGAAGTTGGCATGAAGATGATTTAAAAATATTTGAAAATAAATATGAAAATATTCCAGTAATTATAGAATTTAAAATGGTCAAATAATTGAGTAAAATTTGTGAATAATCATGGAATACACCACAAAACATTATGTGCATTCTACATGTCAAGTTAATATCTTTTCAAAATATAATGAAATTCTCATATAAGTTTTATTTCATAATTTATAAAGAGAAAAATCGAGTTTCACACAAATGAGAACCTAATAAAGAAAATAAATAGTTTTATAGAATCGTGTCTCCTGTTTTCCACACTATTTATAATAATAAGCTACCCCCTAATATTCCCTTTTATATTTTATGTTTTTGATAACATGTAGGGATTTAAAAGAGAAAATGTAAAGGGGAATCTTGTAAGTGCTCTTGTGATTTTATACAATATGGTAAAATAATTCATCAAGGAATAAGTGATATTCTATGATAAAAAAATATTTATGTGTACCCCTTGTGGGGAAGAAAACAACGAAGAGGTTGTTGTAAAAATTTGTTATATGAATTATGAATTGTGAAATCACAGAGAAAAACTGGGATATGAGGTATACAAATCTAAATTTATAACCTAAATAATATTACACCCAATAGTTTTTTAAAGGTTGAGTTTTGGTTAATTAAAATTGAAGAAAATGGAGATTTTTATTTCATGCAATTGAACTTTTTCATAGGTTTTTTTATTTGAGTGAATTATTCAAGGTTCTTGAATAATCTATCTACATGGATTCTGAATTAAAAAAGTTATTTTGTATCATATTCATGTGAATTTATAGATATTACTAATCAATTTTTTTGGATCAATATTTTTTTCTAAAATAGGATAGACCAAGTAGACTTATATTTGACTAAATAAAATAAATTTTATAACATTAAATTTGGAATCATCCTTATCAAAAAGGTGGATCAATATGTGATGCTTAATGAAAAATGGATCAAAAGAATATATTTTAAGTATCTTGGAAGAATAATGAAAATGAGATGAGTGGGTCACCCTTGTATTCCACATATATATTATCAACCTGGGTAAATCAATTACTTTTACTTGATAGAAATTAAAGGGGTATTTCCAATCAATATGAATAAGACATTTAATAATAAAAATGATTGAGTTGTATTAATTTTCATAAAATCTATGTAAAATAATTTGTTGGCTTTCCATATATGATCAGTTTCTTCAATCATAAATTATTAAAAGAATATGTGTGTTACTTCTTGAAGACATTTTATAGAAAAATTCAATGTAGCTTCCCATATATGTGATGATTGGTTGTATATTCTCATGATAAATACTGTTAATTTATTATTGTATGTGATGGATATAATAGTTATGATTTATTTTAAATGAAGACATATATAATGAATATTATAGATTTTAATTAAAAATGAGGATATCATAGAGGTTTAAGGTGACAGTTCTAGGAACAACAGAGTTTCCTTTTTTGGGTGATATATTAAAATTTCTTTTAACATATAGTTCATATAATTATAATGTAGGATCCTTTCGTGTTAAAATTATATATAATTTATTTTGGTCAAAAGAATTTATTACATGGTATTAGTTTATCTATTTGATGTATATTTTTATCATTACAAAAGCGTTGTTCTGAATTACCTTCTTGAAATTTACGTATCCATGTATACAATCACTCTAGAGGTGATACTCACTATATACTTTGATCTTAGAGCAATTCCATTTGATTTCTAAGTGCTATAGCAATGAATCAAACATATTGAATTGTTCACGTTCATCACTCTAAGATCCATCCTGCCTGAATAAGTTTTTACACCCTGAGTTTCAATAAAAGGGTAATTTTTATTAATAAATTAATTATAATTTAAATAAATATTATTATGAAATATGTTATTAAAATCATGTGATTTCATTTAACTGAATTGAAAATTATCAACATAGACATATGTTATATTCAAATGATATTTTTTATACTTTTATGAAATGTAGTATCATGAAAAGATATTTTATAATATATTATTTTAATAAATAAAAATAATTAAAGGTAATATTATTCTAATAAATTTATTTAATAAATTTATAATTTTTCTTCTAAATATTTTTATTAAATATTTTTATTATACATGTCATTTAAAATTATTATATTAAAATATTATATGTTGTAATGTTAAAAATGTAAAATATTTTTAGTAACATTATTTTGTAAAAACCATGAGTTATTAATATTTTCATTCTATTGTTTAAAGCATATAATTTATTAATATAAATAAAATTGAATAATTTATAATGAAAATGTGATGTTTTTAATAAGTTTATTAACAAAATGAAAATTATTTTTAAAAAATATAATTATACTATAAAATTATTTTATTGAATAATAAATTATATTATTTTTTTTAATGTTAAACTTATTCATATATTATGTTTACCTTTATACAAAGTATATTTAATAAATTAGATATATAAGAATAATTATATAATAATCATAATAATCATAATAATAATAAAAAAAGAGGGATTGTGATTTAGGGTTGGAGAGCGTTGCGACATGGGATTTAGGGTCGTGCAACAGGTCTTCATGGGAGCCAAGCAGAGGTGCGATCTATCGGATGGGTGTCACTATGGGAGGAGAGAGGTTGTTTGAATTGATCATGTTGAACATTGGGGTTAATCATTGGCTTCGGTGGATTCATGTTTCGTGGGGTCGTGTCAAGAATATGAGTCGTTGTTTCGATCCAAACCGTGTGTCGATGAGGAGTCCGAACAAGTTATACTTTTTCTTTGACCACATATGAGGTTTGATGGGGATAGGGTTCCGATTTTGGGTTCCTCTAACCTAGCATGAGGTAGGTGAGTGTTTTTCTTTGTAGGAGTCTGTTTGTTTCTACCGGATAAACGCTTACATTTGTATATTTCTCAAATATTTCATCCTAAATAACTAGTTTTTATATTGTTAACTATTTTTTGGATTGTTTTAATCGATTTAATGTAATTCATCATATCCACTGTCATTATTTGGTTATATAATACTATTTCTATCAATTTCTGGTTACCTCTGTGTACACATCTTGTAGTGAAATCTTGTTTATGTGTTTATTTTTACCCTGGACCATTGATTCACTATTTTTCATATAAATTAATATCCATACATTGTGAAAATTGTGGCTATAAAAGGTATGTTCCTTTGTGAAAACTACAACTAGGAAAAACAATATGAAGTCTGGTGTGTATGTGTCCAAGGAAATATAACATTCAACATTTTTTTTACCTTATGCAAACCAATTCGAGTAAGGGATAATTTATTATATGATTTATGTTTTAAAAATCCTGTAATAATGATAAAATATTTTCGTGTTATTTGTTCACCAAAAGTGTATTATATTTAATTATAATGTGACAATAAATTTATTTGTTGTTATGTGAAGTTAATGTTATGACAGTTTATTTTTTAGATTTGGTTCATGAGTCTTAATTCTAATTTGTACATATATTTTATGTTAGTCATCAATGGACTTCCTTTATGTTCAGAAGTAATTTTTTTTTCTGTATCCATTTTTATGGGATTTTAAAATTAAACAAACATATTTTCAATTTATGATTTTTATAGATAGATTTATGTTAGATTGATATAAATTGGTGTAGTTGTATAATAGTGAATATGTATTACAAATTCCAAGTGAATTTTTTTTCTAAGTTTATGTTTTTTTATTATTCGTAAATATATATATATATATATTCATATTAAAAAGTTAATACATGTTTTGTACGAGAAACAAAAACATTTTTAAATATGAGATAAATTGCATATCATTGGTGTTATATAAGATTCTAGTTTCATTATAATCATGGATGCAATGTTTTAATTAAAATATTTGTTATATATTTTTATGTGAATATCTATGATTATTTATCTATTAATCAATGGGATTTAATTTTCTTTATTTTAAGGTTTTAAAAATTCATTTATTTATAAATTAGACCATCGATATTTCTATTTTTGATTTAAAAAAAGTTAGTTTTTCAAAAAAATGATTCTCCAAAACTGTTTTTATAAACTCTCAATGAAACTTTTTAGACACATCAGGATCAATGTTACTACATTTCAAAGGAAAAAATTTTATGTATGTAATTTTGAACTATTTTGGGTACGAAATGAGAAAGGAAGGTCCATAGAAACCAAGGCTTTCAAAATTGGCGCTAGTTAGTTATGTGATAATTTGGGGAGTTAACCCATAATTATATATTATTACAGGTGGCCTTATTTAGATATTTTAATATGTTCATCTGGGTATTATTAACGACCCAAATAAAATTACTACTTTTAATAGAGAACACCCAACTGTTTAATTATAATTATTTTTTGAAATATTGTTTTTCCAAATTTATTGTTGTGTTTTGAAAATCTATTTTATGAATATATACTTATTTTTTTTAAATTATTAAATGAATTTATTAGTTGTTTTTAAACCCTTTAATGGGAATAATTAATGCTCACCCCATGTTTTGAAATCTTTTCTACAGGTTTAGTAGAGTTTTTGGCGGTGTTGGATTTCGTTAAATAGTTATTAAGCAGTGATTCTTATCATTTATTTTATTTTGTGTATAGTTTTGTTATAAGGTTGGTATCTAATCCTCCAATTACTAGACCGATATATGATCCTGATATGTAACTCAAATGTGGTGCATTTATTATGTTTATTTTATTTTAAAAAAATACACAGCAATTATAAGGGATGATTCCAGAATCACATACTTGTTTTTTTACAATTGGTATGAGAGGAAGGGTCTGTAAAACATTGGATATTAGATGTTACTATTAAAATAGAATAGTTTGGAGTTTAGAGGTCTTAGTTTTCATAATTCTGAAGATGTAAATTCATAAATCTTTTTAGTCCAACGAAACAAATTGTGAGGACAACATAATTTTAAGGGGGAATAATGTAACTCCCCAAGTTTCAATAAATAAATAATTTTAATTATTAATGAAATATTATATAAATAAATAATATTAATAAATATTTTAATAAAATCATGTGATTTCATTTAACCGAAATGAAAATTTATTATAATACCTTATATTGTATAAAAAATGTTATTTTTTATACTTTTAAGAAATTGAGTATCATGTAATGATATTTTCTTATATATTGTTTTAATAAATAAAAAAATTAAAGGAAATATTATTATTATATTTTTTTAATAAAATTATATTTTTTTATTATAAATATTTTAATGAAATATTGAAATTTTACATGACATTTGAAATTGTTATATTAAATTATTATATGTTGCAATGTTAAAATTGTTAAATATTTTAATTATCATTATTTTGTAAAAAACTAAATTATTAATATTTACATTGTATTATTTAATTGTTATAACATATTGAAATAAATAAATAATGAATATTGTTTTATTAAAATTTCATGTTTATAATAATATTATTTATAAAATGAATTTTATTTTTGTAAAATATAATTAGATAACAATTTTTTTTAATAATAAATTATAATTTTTTTGATAAATATAAACTTATAAATATATTATGTTTACCTTTATATAAATTATATTAAATAAATTCGTTATACAATAATAATGATATAATAATAATTATAATAATAATAATGACTAAAAAAGGGATCGTGATTTAGGGTTGGAGAGCACCATGGCCAAGGCATCTGGGTTGTGCAGCAGGTCTTCACAGGACCTGAGTAGGGGGATAATCTATTGGATGGGAGTTACGGCGGGAGGCACGTGGGTGGTATGAGTCGAGCATGTCGAGCGCTAGGGAGATTCGTTGTCTTCAGTGGAGTCATGGCACCTGAGGTTGAGTCAAGGCTGTGAGCCACTACCTTGTTCCTAACGGAGTTCTAGTGAGGAGTTCGAGTAGGTTATGATTTATCTTTGTATAGATCTGAGTTTTGATGTGGACAGGGTTCCAATTTTTGATTCTATCAACCTAACATGAGGTAAGCATGCATTTTTCTTTGTTGTAGTCTGTTGTTTTCTACTAGATAAACACTGAAATTTATCTATTTCTCAAATTTTTTCAACCTAAATCACTATTTGTGATATTTTTTACTGATTTGTGGATTGTTTTATTCAATTTATGTTAATGAGTTATATCTTCTCAAATTATTTGATTATAGAATATAATTTCTGTCAATTTCCGGTTGCCACTGTGTACACAACTTGCGAAGTAAGCTTCTTTGTGTCTTTTTTTCCTATAGTCAGATGATTAATCCATTTTCATATAAATTATTATCCTTACATAGTGAGAATTTTGGCTATAAAAGGATTATGCCTTTGTGAAAATTGCAATTGGGAAAATGAATATACAGTCTGGTGTGTATGTGTCAAAGGAAGCAGAACATTCAACATTTTTTCACCTTATGAAAAACAATTCAAGTGAGGGATCTTTTTATTTATATTATTTATGGTCTAAAAATCTAGTGTAAAGGAAATTAGATTTCCATATTATTTTTTCATAAAAAGTATTTTATTTTTAATTATAATGTGATAATAAATTTATTTTTTGTTCTGTTATGTGTATGTTTTAACAGCTTTATTTTTCGATTTGGTTCATGACTCTCGATACTAATTCGTGCACATATTTTAGGTTAGCTATTGAAGGATAGCCCATATGTTCAAAAATTAACTTTTTTAATAAAAACATGGGTTTTTAATTTCAAAATTAAACAAAATTATTTTTAGTTTCTGATTTTATCTTGATAGATTTATGTTATATTGTTATATATTGATGTTCTTGTGTAAAATTTAATGTGTATTACAAATTCCAAGAGTAGGAATTATTTTTTGAGTTTATATTTATTTTTTTAAAGAATATATATATACATATATATATCATATTAAAAATTTAATACATGTTTTTTATGTGTAAGTAAACCATGTATAAATATGAGGAATGTTTCATATGATCAATCTTGTACAATATTATAGTTTTGGAATATTCATGGATGTAATATTTATATTTAAATATTTCATAAGTAATTTTATGTTCATTTATATGATTACTTATCTATTAATTTGTGTGATTTACAATTGTTTTATTTTAAGGTTCTAAACATTCGTTTTTTTTAGGAATTAGTCCTTCAATATTTCTATATATGATTTATAAAGAGATGGTTATTTCATTCAAGGGATTATCTGAACACTTATTTTATAAACTTATGAGGAAAATATTAAGATAAATCATGAAAAATATTACTTTGTTTTAAAGGAAATAATTTTAATTATTTATTTCTTTAATGTTTTGGGTAAGAAATAAGAAAAGTAATTCCATAGAAAAAATGCTTTCAAAATTTGGCACTAGTCAGTTATTTGATATTATTGGGAGTGAACCCATAATTCTAAGTTATAAATGGTGGGTTTATATAAGTATTTTAATATGGTATACCAAGAATTATTAAAACCCCATAGAATATTATTACTTTTGAAGGATAATTCCCAACAATTTTCAGTTATAATTATTTCGTGAAATAATGATTTTCCAAATATATTCAAGGGTTTTAAACATATTTTTTAAGTGTGTATATTTATTTTTATGAAATTGTTTGAAGAATTTATTTGTTTTTTAAACCCCGTACTGGTCATAATTTATGCTCACCCCATGTTTTGGAATCATTTCTACCAGTTTAGTGGAGACTTATTGGTGTTAGCTTTGGTTAAAGAGTTATAATGCATGGAGCCTTTATTTTATTTTATTTTATTTTATACAGTTAAGCTATATGGATGGTATCTAATCCTCCAAAACCTAGATCGGTAATAGATCCAGATATGTAATTCCTATTTTTTGTATCAATTATGTTTTCTTTTATTTACAAAAATTACAAAGCATTTATAAGGGCTGCATCAGGTAGCTCGAGCTCATGTCTTTAGATTATTATCATTCATGAGGGGAGGAGATGATAAGTTTTGTAAATAAAGTGAAATCTATTGTTTTCATTTAATTTCTACCCTCAATTATTTAACAACCATACAAAATTGAAAAAAAAATATCTATTTATAAACCATGGTTTAGGATACAATAATATTTAACTTCATGTCAGCCATTAAATATTATAATAATCTTTATTAACCCCCATTCTATGATATTATTATTATTATTAATAGGTTATGTAAAATGTGGAAATTGATGAATAAAAAATATTATTTACCAATATTGTAAATTAATATTTTTTCTCGGATGTGGTATTGGTCCATTCAAACTCCTCGCCATTTATTGAATACACAAATAAAAAATTTATTCAAATGTAAATATTTTATCCACAAACATGGAACAACTATTAATTAAATAATCATTAAAATAAATAAATATCTTTCATTTTCAATCCGGTTAATAAATATTTATTTTATATATGTGATATATAAAACATTAACAAAATAATTCCTTGGAAATGAGAATAATACTTTTCCCATTAATTAAATTCAAATTGAATTTAATTGAGGTCAACATAAACACTTAGTGTGTGACCATCTAGATTTCATACTCCGTAGAATTAAGAAAGATGACCAAAATTATAAGTTTACTATCTTGAAATGGTTCAAGGAAATAGAGATAAAGATATTAATGTACCGAGGATAACATCCACATATGAATGATCAATGTGTAATATAATCAATTTTCCTCAATATTTCATCAATAAATTTATATATATGTTTCATCAAACTATATACTTGATAAATCATTCTTTGAAAATCTAAAATAAATGTTATTATTGAATTATAATATAATTTAATGAGACATTAATATTTGAATCAAATGGGTGGGATATATATTTCTTTCAAAATAGAGGGGGGAATATTTACTTGACTTTTTAATTGACAACATGTCATTATTGAGTAAACCAATGGATGTAAATTCTCAATTAACTGTTATAATTATGAATTAAAATTTTACTTTATGTTTGTGATTCATAAATTGCATTAATAATAAATTCTAATAATTATTTCACAAGATTGAATATTGAAATATCCAATGACACCTAATCATGCAGAATTCCTACTGATGGGTTTTTTCTGATAATCAACCATCTGGGAGATTAATAATTGTGTACTTCATGATAATAATCCTCATACAATTACAAGCACATACATCTAATGATCTATATATAGTATTCCATATAAAAATTTGTTATCTAATTGTAGAGCTATTTTTTAAAATCTAATCATGGTATTTCAAGGTTTTCATGATAGTGGGTAGATTCTTTAACCTTATAAAAACTATATATACTGTCATGCATTTAAACAAAAATGTTAAGTAGAATAAAAATAAATATATTCTAATATATTTATATTAACATTAACTACCTTCAATATAGATTAAATATAATTTTCATTGTTGTTTGTTCATGGAAACCAACTCCAAAACCCCCCCAAATACACTGGAGTCAACAACTAATAACCAGTTATTCATCACATGGAAAACATGGTTCTTTTAAGTATGGATATAGTTACTTTTAAATCCATGTTTCCATTTCTAGGTTGGGTGAATATACATTTTTTATTATAATTTCTTTACTAGAACAATAACATCTTGTTAAAATCTCTTATCTAGTGATATAATTGTGTATCCACCTCTTATTTCCATGTCATAATCTAATCCTCCTTATTAAATCCATCGTCTGGGCTTATCATAAAATGATAAATCTCTTTCTATATTTATAACCTAACATTGGAATTGGATATTCCTAATATATCTTCTTAAGCTATGTTAGAAGCTACTACATACATAGACATTGTAGATATGAAACCCACTATAAGATCTACTGTTATATTGCATATTAAGTTATCATTTTTTTAATATATTATATCTAATTGAACCTAGTGTATACAAGTTTGTAATTATCTTGATTTCTAGTATTATCACTTCTACAGACACCAGGAACTCATCTAGTTTTACATTTCTATGTACTTTATGATATTTAAAATCATGACAATAGAAAAATTTGTAGGATATTATTATATTATCCTTTTTATTTATGCATCAAAAATATCAATTGTCTGTACATATCATAGAATATGAGATGGATTCCTTGAACGTAAGATTGTGATATTATTTTAATGTGCATAATCTATTCCTATTCCCCTGAAATTTATATTGAGATGGATTATATTCCAATAATAATTTGGTATTAAATTTTTTATACTTTTATTTTTCAATACTATGTAAATATATATATTATGACTATATGTATAAAAATTAAAGATCTAATATTTAAATCTTGTTACCCAAAACTCTGTTGGTACTTTAAGTTAACCTGAGAGAAATTTCATTCATTAATCATATCAAACTTTTAAGACACAATAATATACTCATATGTTATAATCATATTTATCATGAAAACATACATCTCCCCCACTAATAAGTTAGAAAAAGATGTCATTGATTTTTCTCTAAATGAATATACAATGATCACTATGCATTATTTATTCAGAATTTAATTTATTTAATATGAAAATCTTATTGGTATTAGTTGAAATCACCAATCCATATACTTATTATAGGTATACCCATACCATAGGTTCTCCTCTCGGTCATATTATATAGACATCTTCTATAAGGATTCCTCTAAATTTGCTAACCGTGAAAATAAATATCCCAATATGATGATCCTATAAAAATAATTTGACTAGAAAAATTAAAATTTAGTTTATTCATGATGATTGGGGAATAAATTCTTGTTATATAATACACCTTTATACAATGTATCATGATATATTAGTACCATCTTGTACAATACATCTGCATTTTCTCTTGAATACTCGCCAATTGTATACTGGCGTGGATATATTTAAAATTCGGATTCCCAAAATCTTTATACATGGATTTATTTAATTTAGTTTATAATCACGTTCCAACCATATAATATTACCATTTATTAATTATTTTAATGAATATATATTCTGAATGAATAATGTATGCATCACCTATCATAGTGAACATAAACTGCATATTTGGTTATATTTATTCCCACATTTTAAGTGTCTCAAGGATTACTCCCACCTCTGAGCTTAGTGTAGAATTATATTCCTATGTTAACCCATTCTCATCATGGTCCTTAAGCTATAAAAGTTATTTATTCTCCCACTATATTCAAAGGGATAGACTTCCGTTATGGAAATATAGTCATTCTGGATTGTAGGATAATTAACATAGTGAATATAGTATATTAACTCAGATGCCCCTTATTCATTTAATGATTTTTTGAAGCTAGGGATTGGTTATCAAAAATGGTTCTAAAAACACATGTGGTAATGTCCTAATATATACTTACCATCTTTCAATTAATATAATATCCATTAAAAATATGGTCTTAATATGGTTAGTTGTAACACATCTATTTCGAAAACAATTCGTGAAAGGAAAGATTTAAGATTTGTAATATTTATTTGTATGACTCTTCATTGATGTTACTTTTACTAACCACATGAAATTGATTTATATAAGTAAATGTGAGTTAGGGATAACCTTTAATCCACATTAATGATAAGTGGTTACATGGAGAATTGTTTTCTTACAATCCTCCTAATTGATTCCTCAATCATTACCAAGTTAACTCATTTAATTCACCATCCCTTATTAAAATTTCATAAATAAATATAATGATTTATATGAATTTAATTTTATCTTTTTAAAATTTCAAATGGAAACGTTGAAATAAATATAAATGTTTTGTGATTTATTCTTATTTTTAATGGTTCCTTTATATAAAACAAGATAATTAGTTTTTATATGAAGTGTCTTATCTAAATTGTTACTAAAACTATTTTATGGGTATAAAAAGGTTAATGAATTTTAGTTTTATTTGAAAATAATTATATTTCCACAAATAAGTAAGAATACTATATTTTTATATTCATAATTCATTGTAATGGAAATTTTTATTCAAGATTTATTGAAATGCTGGTTTGGTATTTATGTAGGGTTAAAAATTTTATTATTAAAATCATATAATTTCTCATTGTGTCAATATAGAAACTGAGATAAATGTTTTTATCACACTTATAACAAAACTAAATCAATCTAACCCTTCATTGAGAAATAGTTATCTCAATTTGGATGATATAAGAATTACTAGTTCTTAGATCCTTTTGAGTTCACTCTACATCGTTTCAATTATTGATAGTTTCTTGTGCTTAAATACTTGTATGTTATAACAATATATTATTTAATATACAATCTATAGGTTGAAAATTTATTAATATATCTGAAGTGGAAGAAACTTCTTTCCTCTTCAATTTATTGGTATTTCTTTTTTCCATTGCCTTCTGTTTCAACATAAGAAGTAAAGAGCCTACTATTCATTCTTCTATCTTTTAATCATTTTCCCCTTAAAGAACATTATAAAGAAACATTTCTCTTTATATAAGCAATTAGATAACTATAATTTTATTTTAAACATTTCATCATTATGTGTGAAGAAATAGGTTTCAACTAATCTTTATCCACTTGGTGAAGTATGTAAAAATATTTCTTTAGTGATTTATCTATTTAGTTTTTCCGGGATTGGACAAATGAGGATAAAAATGATAGTAAAGATAATAATATAATATTAATGGATAATTTATTATCCAAGAAAAACAATAGTATTTATAATTAATAAATATTCTAAATAAATTTGAAATAATTATCTATTGCTATAATTCCTTCTTCCATCTTACACTACTCTAGTTCATTGACAATATAATATATTTCAAGACATACCATACCTTACTCAAGAGAGTGGAGATATTATATTATGGTGAAATCATCCTTGCATTTATGTTTTATTATAAAAGATTCACACATAGTAGATAATATAATACAACAGGCATAAGATGAATACTTAACATATCTATGATAGGAATCATTTTCATCATCGCTCACCTTCCATGGTGTAAGAATAAGAAAAGGGTATTCAAACACATAATAAAAATGTGATGACAATAATTTATCACCTAAACTATTATATAATATCAATAAATATTTATTTTTAAGGAAATACCCTGAGTTAAATAATTATTACACTGTTTTCAAGGTTTTTACTTTGATTTTCAAAAATAAATTAAATATTGAAAAATAATCTATATGACTAAAAATTATAAGATAAATAATCTTGATTACTTTTATTAATTATTCCACTATTTTATCAGGTCTCAAAACCCTCACTATTGAACATGGAATATCTATTTTCTATGAAATTATAGTGGTATGGATCTGTATTTATTTTCTTATAATGTAGACAAATTCCATGAAAATGGAAATAATGTTTATAGGTATGCAGTCTTACCTACCGATGGATTTCATGTACTTGATGTTTTGAGTGAACTCCCTAATTTATAAACCATAAGTCACATTTCTTCAATAGTTTTAACCAAATTATTATTGAAAAAATAGAGGGAAATAAACCTAATACTACTTTGGTTATGGTTCATCTTAATTCAGATGATAGAAAGCATCATGTCTTAATAAAAACATGATGTATATTTATTTATTATGCAAACATTTTGTTTCTGTTTTATCCTTTACCTAAAATTTTAATATTAAGTGAATTTTGATTAATTAATAGGTATTTCGTATTAAAATATTAAACATAATACATTTATTTTGATTCCATCTTTTCTCACTAATTCATTTATTCATTTAATAGTTTTAGTTTATCCATAAAATAAATAATGCATAAGACAAAACTAAATAATTAATTAGAAAACATGTCATAAACTTATCTAATATTTAATTTATTTATTGGATGAAAACAATACTTTGACCTAGGTAAAATTTATATATGCCATCATTGGAATGAGTGACAACATTCCACCTATACACCACTATATCCCTGGAGTTAGCATCATTATGGTTCTCTCTTGAACCGCCTCAGCATGAGTATTTCTAACTCACACAAAGATGAGATGAACCAAAATATTGGTCAATGGGGATTACCTAAATAACCATTGACACATATGTCCTATATAATTATGGAGGTTGGGATGACATGATTGATATAAAATTTAATTTAAAATTAAATAATTTCAATACCATTCAATTAAATAAATTTAATAATTCCAACAAATAAATATGATTTGGTAAATATCAAGAAAGATCATACACATAAAAAAATAAAAAAAAATTGATTAACATTTATTTCTAATTCATTAGTTACTATTATGATAAATGTGCCTAAGTTAATTAATTAATTAATTATCTTTCATCTTAATGACCACCTGAATTCATTTGAAGATATCTATCATTAGTGGAATTTGTGGAAAATAACTGCTAGAATGAATTATTTTAGATTTATTTTATTATATTAATGGAAAATTTATAATTTTTTAAAACTATTGTTAAATTTTAAAACAAACATGGTATTTATATATGTAGAAAAATATTTTAATGCTAATATTTTCAATTTAATGTAATTTAATTATATAAATTCTTTGGACATTAAAAATAGTATACATATGAGAAACTCACTTTGTATATCTATTAATCTGTACCCGAGTAACACACCCGAGGCTTCAAGCGTGTACCTCAAAATGACAAAACCTTATAGGCACACTACATACATGTCTTACTTCACTATTTCCATGTTTTTGTGCAACCCTTTGAATAACTCTATGTGGTCTTTTGTTTCAACAATACAACATTAATCGCAAGCCTCATATCAGGTATTTCTCATGATGTGTGTCCACATAACTCATATAATGGATAATAATGTGTTTTGGATACATGAAATGATGAACTAAATACCATGTACACCGCATATGTGCCACGAAAATCATTAATTCCATAGGTTTTCAGTATAACCCAGTTTGACTATGCATAATGACCACAAATATTGTGTTAATCTCACCGCTAACCCTTTTATATTAAAAATCCTCTATGCAAGCTACACACTGTGGAATTAGAAATTTCAAGTGCCCGGTTGGGCCAGTTTCCACATGGTGCATAATAAATTCACTGTGTTTAATTACTTCATAGCATGTTTTGTATCCACAGACATGGACAGGTGTAGTAATATTTCGTCCATGACATGTACTTTGGCTATATGTAGTGTAATCACAGGCTATCCATTAAGATTTATTATCATGTCCCAATTGAAATCATTGATCATTCTTCATCTATTCTGGAACTTAATATATTTTGAAGCATGAGTGAGGGAATGAATATAGTGAAAACAAGATAATTAAAATATTATTAAATAAAAATTAAAATCGAATGAAAAATTCAACCACTACAATATATATTAATCAAAAATCAAATAAATTGTTATAAATTTAAAATGGGACCCACGTGATACTATTTGAAGTATATGGGAACATCATAAGCACTTTTGGTGGGTAAGATTTTAAAAAATATTTTAATATAGAGTTTTTTGATTCCCTAATAGAGGATCATTGAATGTTAAATTTATAATTAATTTACATAGATTAAAAGAAATGAATAACTCATATTAGGTTATTTTTTCAATGTTGTTTTTGATCATTATGAAACCCCTTTTATAAATATACTTTATTTTTCTTTAATTATCCAAGAGACGAATCCCTCTAGTGGTGATCAAAACATGCTCCTTTGATCTTTGAGAAACACAAATTGATTTCTTTGTGAAAGTATGGTGAATAAAAAAACATGAATTTTTAGTTCTTGTGACTCTATGGTACTCTAGGATTGATGTAGTACTTATCATACAAGGGATCTATATAGGAGACTTTAGAGAGATAGGGATGTCCGTTGTTCAAAATGATTATCTATTCTCACTAATTGGAAAAACCTACACAAATAGACATAAATATCATTTTAGAGACCTAGGGTTTATTATACAATATTATTTAATTTTTAAAATCCTTTTAAATTATATAATAAAAATTTTTAAACACCATAATAAATTAATGAAAGTAATATTTCTATTTAATGGTGAACACTATAACTTGGAAAATAATAAATATTATTTAACTTGCTGGTAGATTAATATTTGTCATCGGACCCAGTCCTAGTTATATCGAACTCCTCAAACATTATTGAATAATGAATAAACACTTTATTCATAAATTAATATTTTATCCATTATCCAGTGAACAAATATTTATTAAATATTATAAAGAAAATAAATAAATTTTATTCACAATTCAATTAATATTTACTTTTTTTACTTATATACTATACATAAATTAAATAAAATTATTACCTAGTCTTGAGAATTTTATTAATAACATAAATTAAATTGAAATAAAAATTAATAGAGATCAATAGAAAGGCTTGGTTTGGGAACCTCTAGGATTATTCCTCATTGTAATTATGCAGGATCAACAAAAATCAATGATTAATATCTAGTAACGGTTCAGGGAACCCAAGAGAATAAAAATTTTGTTGAAGTGATGATAACCACATAAAAATGAATAGTGTATAATAAAATCCCATTGCCTTGATATCTCATCAAGTACATTTCACATCTGTGTCATTAACCTATATGCATGATACATATTTCATTGACTGTCTGAAATAAATAGTGTTACACTATGGACATGGAATTTAATGTGTTAGTTATATTTCAATCAATGGGCCGAGATACAAACTTACATAAAGATAAAGTGGAAAAATCTATTGAACACTTATTAATTAAAGACATGTACTTTATAATACACCTAACATATGAGACTCTATCCAAATAAATTATCAAAATTTTAATGAAAATAAATCTATGTTAATGAGTCAAAACATTCATTTAAAATAATTTTAACATAGAAATACCATTAAATACACACAAAAATATTAATATTCAATGACCCCAAAACATGAAAAACTCCTACTGACGGGTCTGTTCTCATAATATACTATCTTGTAGATTACCAAGTTCAAAATAATTTAGCATAATCCTGATCATCTTACAGGTAATCCCACCTAAATACCACCATACTATATTTTATATCATTGTATATTATCCAAATTTAGAATTGTTTTTTTAATATTGTTATGGAAATCTAGGTTCTCATTATTATGAGGAACTCTATGACCATATGAATGTAGGAGATACTCTAGGAAAATGTAACGTCAATGTAATGTATAAGAAAAATAAAAATGTGATAACATATTTATATTAAAATTTAATCCTTTAAATATTAAAAAAATCTAAAGTATAATGTATTTTGTTCTAAGGTACCAAATTTAAAATAAGTAATTTTATTATAGTTCCTAAACTTCCCCAGATCACCAATAATACAACATAATAAATCAAGGGAAATAATATATAGGTAAAATATTAGAAAATTATCCAAGAATTTTAGATTTCATTGAATTGATTTGAAGTGTTTTTTGATGATATTCGGGTAATGTATTGAATTTCATAAGCCTTTGAGTGCTCATAAGACTTTTGGATGTCTGACCATAAGTATTTGATAAATTTTTTATGACATTGATGCATCATTTAAGACATTTAATATAAGTGATATACATCACAGTATTCTAGAATTGGGGGGATAAAAAAATTTGGTATTTTTTTGTATGACTATGAATTCTTAAAAATAAATAAATAATAATTTTACAAGTGTTAGATGAATTTTACTCAATCCATGTCAATCTTCCTAACTGCGTGTAAGATTTTGAGATGTTTTTACATGATTTTTCTGATAACCTAATACTTAAATAAATTTTTCAAATTTTAATATGAATAATAATTTTTATGTAAATGTATTACTATTAATATATGTTGTATAAATTTCATAGCCATATTTAATGAAATTAAAATTCATGAAGAAATATTTATCACTACATTATTATATTATTTTATAATTATTTAATATGAAGAATGAGATGTCAATCAGTTGATGTTGTGGAACTATTATTCAAGCATAAACTACTAGTGATCATTTTAATTTCATGATAAAATATGTTTCAATGATTTAATACAAATATGATTCAAGTTATAGTGTTTTATAAGATGAGTTCCACACATTAGTGATCACTTCAATGTCACAATTTTATTCACTCAATGATAAATTGAATGAGATTATTGTTGGGCATTATTTTGTACAAATTTGAATATTTATGTTTTTATGACCTTTTTGAAAATTGATCATTTGATTAAATGATATTTGAGATGATTTGAATAATGATTGTAAACTATTTGTATCTACCACAGTTTTAATAGAATATTACCAAAATGAATTATGAGGTGTTTCAACATTTTAATATTGAAATAATATTCATGATTATGTGAATACAAAAAGAAGAAAGAGGATATGAATAAGGAAGTGCTATGATACAAATACTTTTTAAATAAATATGTCTAACTGGGAAAAGTTATAGACCAATATTGTACCTTAATGAAAACCAGCTGATATGGAGGAAGAAGAAGGAATTGAAGAAGAATGCCTATAATAAAAATGTATCATAGATGGAGTTCATGTGATCTTTTGATGCTATTTTAAAAGATGAGGAAGGTTAGTGTATTTCAAATGAATGGATGAGTAATCAATGTTTGTCCTAATAGTTCATTATTGTGTAATTCACTGATTTCGTATGAATCTTAATCCAATAATGATGTTCAATAAGTGGGATACAAAAAAAGGGGGACTGGTGGGATGTTCATTTTTTTGATTTATTATATAGACCATTTTGTATAACTCTAGAGAACATAATATTATTTAATTTTTTCATAGTTTGAGACCATGTTGTGTAACCATTTCTCATTGAATATTCGAAGAAGCTGTCATTGGGGGAAACAAACCAATCACAAAAAGGATTAGGTTTTCAATGATGAATCTTGAAAATCAAAGTGTTCATGTGATTTTATTTACTACATAAATTGAGTAAGGAGAAGATATGAAATAAGGAGAGGATATTGACTTTAATCAGTCAAATAGGATGAATAAAAATGGAAAAATTAAAAAAAGATTTACTAATTCACCACTCCCCCTCTCAGTGATCCACTAAGGGTAGGTAAAATAGTGTTTATGATTTTTTATGTTTGTAGTATAAATACCATATGTATTTAGTCTATTATTTTTATTTTTTTTAAATTTTTATACTGAACGAAACTATTTTATTTATAAAACCTATATTTATGTTGTGAGTAACAATAATATAAATCAATATTACCCATGACCTCAATAATTAATTAAACCATAAATTTATTATCATTATAGTTATCTAGTTATATTTATTTCACATGAATCTTTTCATGTATATACAACTTTGATATTAAAGATTGTGAAAAAAATAAATCATATCGGTTTATACATTGTTTTCAATATTTATGGATACTATGATTATATTTATAATGCGATAAATTCATATTTACTCAAAATATGGGTATATTATATATTTAAAATATTTTTAAAAAAATATATCAGAACCAAAACCTAAATCCATCTCAACATGTTTGCGATCATTTTTTAAAACATGTTTTTTAAAGATTTAATAGGTTAATTACGGTGAATTTCATTTCAAGGAAATATTTATCTGAACACTTCTTTACCACCAAAATACATTTTATTTTTTTAAAAGGAAAAAAGGATAAAATTCCTATATAAATATAGTTAAGGGGGATTAAAATTGTCCAACCTAAGTGCATCAGTATATAAAATGTGAAAACCCTCAGGGGGAAAGGAATTGAGTATAGAAAAAAAAGATCATCCAAAGACACTTTAGAAGTAAAGAAGTCAACAAAAACATTAACCTCACACTAGGTGTAAAGGATGACCATTTGATTGTTCATAAGATGATTACACCTTCTTATGGGGTACACGATAAGCCAAAGAATGGGAATTTTTCCTAATAGAGCTTGATAATTGTTAATGATTCAGTTTCAACCACCCTGATTATGATTCTCTAGTCTCAAAAGGACAATAAAATGTGAATAGTTTGGGCCTCTTCTTTAAGAGAGGCACTATTGTTGAAGGAAGAAGAAAAGGCTTCCACAAAAGATCCATTATGATCTATAATAACACTTCCTTAATGTACTAATCCCATTCAATAGGAATTTTCTATGTTTAACTTGCTTACCAATAGTGGGGGATTTCATTTGAAAAAATTCCCCTTAGCTGATAATACATTTCTGGTACAAGGGAGTAGAGGATAGAGGGTCCTGAGGTAAGATCCATTTTCCAAGTCCTCGCATAACCTTCTTAAGTCCAACACTAGGTTTATTATATTAAAAAGGATACCAAATGTGGTCACTAGATATAACAGAAAGAATTTGTCATTTTGGTTGACTAGAGGACCCATCAACCAACTGTGTAAATCAACAATAGAGGTTTAGTTAATGGACCATATCTATCTGAAACTTCGAATCAATGTTACAGAAAATAATCTTCATAGTTAATAATACTATATCACCTAGAAAGATGACCAAAATAACCCCAAGTTTCCTTATCGCATTTACTATTGAAGAATTTCTGGAGTGTGGACTCACAGTTTGGCATCCTATAGAACAAGCATCTAGAGGCAAGGCTAATATCTGTGTGTTAAATGCACTCCTTGGTTGGCAATGCATTGTTCCGGACATGCCACTAAAGAAACAAGAACATCAACAAGATCTATTTTTCCCAAAAAATATCACCCCAAATATCATAGATATAATGGACCAATTGAATGGAATGAAAATAATTTTTTTTAAAGTACCTATAATAGATTCAAAAACACACATTGATCTTTGTCATTAGACAATACTATGTTGTCAGAAAAACACTTCTGATTATCATAAAAGATGGACTTGATGAGGAGGTCTTGTATATATGCTTTTATGAAATAGATAATTGGGGCTGGGTAGTTTGGAATTTCAAGAAAAGGGATTACCCAATTCGGGTTCCAAAAGCTCAAATCACTATTTCAAACAATGCATTGACACTGCTGCTGAAAAATAAAGAGATATTTCCATACAATGTTCTGAATTCTGGAAGTCCTACATGTTGATTGTGTTGGAACTCGGCAAGCAGCGGAAGCCCAAAATAGGTGGGTTTTTAAAAAAAATTCCACCTTTGTTCGACGTGAAAATGCCGACGTCGGTGAAGAGAAGCCCGGTCAAAGCCGAGGACCACACATGAAGGGTTTTAAGCACAAACATAAACCATAAAATAACTGGTTTAGATCTAAAGTTGTGCACAACATCTTCTCATTATTGGCGATCACTGCTCTAAGAATCTAAAGCCGAATTCCAATAGATCGTCCACATGTGCTTTAAATAATATGCAAGAGCTCAATTCGTCATATTCTAGGAGCTAGTGCGGAATACCAATGATACCTTTGATGTTCCAACAATCACCAGATCGATTTTATAGCGATTCCTGAGAGAGAGCTCCATCTGAGCTCCATAGATCCAGAGCATCTCTCTCTAGAGTGTGGGAGAGAGGAGAGGAGAGAAAAGATCAATATATATTATTTGAAAATTGCCCCTCCACTTCTATTTATAGTGCTTAATTAAAATACCCGGTTTCGGCTCGCCAGTCCCAAATACATAACGCACTATCAACGGTATTTATGACTACTAAACTGTGTCAAAAATATTATTATCACTTACTTGTAATATATTAAAAGATATTATATGATAATAATTGAGTATTTAACTCAAATCGTCGCTCCCATAAATAATAATTGATCCTTGAATAATTTAATATTCATCAATTAATATATTTCATGTATTTACTTAAAACTCATAAATACAATTAACAAATAAATTCAATACTCATTATTATAAACTCGAATAATATGAATTTATTTATTTAATTGATGATCATTTAACTTTGGACAATTCCCAGACCCCTTTGGTGGTGCCCACTATGTCCAATACTCCTATTCGACTGAATAGGGCATATTGTTGAATACGCTATTCTGTGTGACCCTCTGGGACCTTATTTCGATAGGCATGAATTGTATTCACAGAACAAGTGCGGGATATAGCAACCCATCATGGCCCTTGAATAAATAAGGATTGTAACTGTAGTGACAACCAACCTACGAACGCACATTGTGTAATATAATCTCTCTGTCTATAATATCTCATAAAGAATGATGTTCTCTTCTGTCATCACCCTTTTCATGCATTATAGATTATTGATTTAACTGAATGGATTTAGCCTTGAATTCCATGTCCATGGTCCTATAAAGGTACTACCATCCATATAAACATGGCCTAAGATATATTACTTCCATTACTTTGAAGTGACAAATCCTTTCCTGACCATTCAAATGACGTTATACCACTAACGATGCACCCAACTCAAACTACCTCCCCACGACTTCATCTCCATGGTTTTCGTCTTGAATCAAAGTACATAATCAAGTGAAATACATTGGTAATGATGTCAAGTTAGGAGACCATTACACATGATCATAGATAGGAACATCCAATGACACCCAAAAGATGTGGTGTTCCCAATGGCAGGTCATTCCTCATGATCTCACTACTAGAGATCACCAAGTGCAAACATCAAGAGAATAAGTATCAATGATTATGAACCCCCAACACCTGATAGTCAAACATATACTGTTTCCAATTAGTAAGACGTATCTAGACTATAGAACATATATTTAAGATTGATGTCATAGTATCTAGAGGTTCTCAATATAGCCTAGGAACAACTATAACCTTTAGATATGAAAATTATTCTTTGGACAATACCATTTCAATAGTGGACACAGAAAATTCAACATTATAAGGATAATATAACATCAAGCATAGCTAACTATATACACGATATGGTAATCAAAAGAACTGAATAGTTGGGTCTAGGGAACTCACTATTTCAACACTCCCACTTTCACTAGAGCCAACTTGATAACCAAAATTGTTAGCTACTCACATGATGAAAATAATATTTCTACTGAGTAACGACTTTAGCTACAGGGTCCGCCACGGTTCCGCTATGCAGCTATTCTACTATAGTGACCTCATCTCTTTGAGTAAAACTACTCAGGAGATGGTATCCTGACAATATGTCACTTTTTTTACACTTTCATAGCTTGACATATTGTCCATCAAGAATATCATAATTTAGATTTTGATAATACTTTTCTCACTAGGTACTATTAGAAGAATTGTAATAGATTGTTTCAAATATTCTTCTTAGCTTCCTTAGAAGCTTCAACGTACTCGATCTTTGTAGTTATGGATGCCACTAGTTTATATGAGCTTGTATCAATAATATTCTCTAACTGAAATAGTAGATCTCTTGATCTATGGAAGACTAGTTTGTATATTAGAAAAATAGTATCCTTTCTTCTCCACTATCTAGGTACATATCTTTTGTACTTTCCGAACTACAATTATATAGTTCTGACTACATCACGTGAAGTGCTCCTGGAAATAACTAATATTTGCCTATTATAAAATATACCTTTGAAATATCGGTTCTAGTACATATCATGGAATATTTGATTGATCCATCACTCCAAAATATGGATTTCCATATTTATCTCTTCCCATGTCATGGACCGGTCAACATGGAGAGATTATGCCATGTGACATGGGCAACAATCCATCTCTTTAAATGTTACAACATGTATTTTTAATACAATTTGACTCTGTGTACGATTGGCTTGGACCAAGAAACCTATAGATCTACCTTATAAGATCATGTTCCCTAGAACATAGGTTGTTACATTAAGTTAATCATTAGAGAATAAATTTCATTTTTTTCTTAACTAACTGTGTAGCCAATGTCTATTTTCCATCTTTTTCTGAACATACATTACTTGGAAAACCTTGACGCCCCCACTATCCTCTAGTAGACACATGGAAAAAATTTGTTTCAAATGTATATTCTATGATGTTGTTGGATAGTTTAATCATAATCTGGATTTTAGTAACTTTCAACCATTATTAGCATTCGGTGACATGGACATCCCTTTCTGGTTTCATCGTATAGATACCATCCATGGTTGGTTGTCATGACATCCAATGATAAATAATTTGATCATAAATATTATCAATGATAAGTAAAATTCTAATGGATTTAGGCATAACAGCTTGATGTAACCAATCGATCCTTATTGGTACTACACTTGTACTATGCATGTATCAACTCACTTGAATACCAACTGCAATATTCAAAATAATAATCCCCTTTTTCACTTTGATATATGGAATCCATTAATTGAATTTTAGTTGGTCTTATCGATTTTAGCTAATTTCCCTATATTTCTTTCATGAAAGAAATATTATTTACTTTGAATAATAGATCACCGACCACGGTGAATATAAAAACAATCACCATGGTTTTATCCTTCCTATGCAGTATGATCTCTAGAACATACTTTGTTCCACATGCACTTGTGGAACTAGTTCCTATGCAAACTACTTGTGCATTTTGAGCATTGACTAAAACCAAGTCAATATAGGTCCCACCATATCTTATAGAGATGTGAACCTTTATATAGAAGTGTATTCTATTGCTTGACTACCAAATCATCTATCTTAGGGATTTAAGTAACATCCTAAACAACTGTTAGGATTATTACACTAAATGAAAAATGTGTTTGTCTTGATTAAAGTTTGTTTATTTCCTATCAAAATCTTTGCATCCAAACACACATTCTAATGAAATAATGGGTTTACATCATACTATGAATCGTATGATATCCATTTTTCATTATATTTGGAATTTGGTTGTGGGATATCTTTGTTATTTGAAAATCATTTCATGAAATATAATGGAAGTTTCTGCTAGTTGCAACATTGACATTGCTTACATCAAAATTTTGATGTATAACATATGAATATAGGAATTTCTCCACACTATATGTTTATTGATCAATTTTGATATGTAAGACTTGATCATAAATCTTCTTCATTAACATCAATTCTGTGATGTCAATAAGGTAATGTGCGTTTAGGAATTACTCCACACTACATTATCATGATTGATGAATGCTTTGTTGAGATATTCCTTAGTATCCAAACTTAGAGCAACTTATATCTACTGAAAATGAAAATAATTCAATTTATTATTCCATAATTCCTTAAAGGAATATTATGAAGCATATATAACTATAGATTATACTTGGAATATTTTACACATACGTGTTGCACTATTTCTAAAATCGTTGTGTCATACCTTTATTTCTAAAGGCCACTTTCTCCAAACTATAGACATCAATTACACCATAAGTATTTAGCTGTGCAGAGACAAAATACCATACTTGTTATATTCATTATGTCCATTTTTAGTATTGATTGACAAAGAATTATCCTATCACAACTGGGTATATGATACATTTTTATTCATCACTAATTGTCTATAATTCATGTATAACTAAACTAGTGATTGAGTTTTTCAAAAACAACATTCATTCCAGAAACAGAAAGAATGTATCCTTGTGTCCAAGGAAACATGAGATTAATTTTTCTGGTTATACTCAACAATATTTCAACATGAATCATTCACTTGGAAATTAAATAAGTTGTGTACTTCTCACAACTGGACTAGGTGTCACCCTATCACAGACACTTGGAGAATACACCTGAATTCTAGTAAGGTTTCTATACTAACTTGTTTATCATATTAGAATACACATATATTACCAACATATTGTATTTTATACCCAATTAGTAAAAGGGAACCATTACATTGATGAATACGCCTGATGTAGAAGCGGCAACATGCTCTTTTAAATCAGGTTTTTGCTTTTAAACATCCATAGTACAATTTTGTAATATGAAATGAAAATAACATCTCTTAATACCTCATTAATTCAAGGACATCATGAATGTTTCATTGGCATTAAATTTCTTTGACCTTTTCACATTTCCTTTCAATTTATCCACCATTAGAATTAAAGCTTAATTGTCTTTTATTCTTATTCACTTGACGAACCTTACCTAGAGAGGTAATGAAGACTTTACTCAATACTTGTTTGTTTTGTAACTCAAAACCATACTTGAGTAATGTGGAGAAAATGATACTTAAATAACATGATCAATCGTTAAATTTACACAAGCCGGTGTAAACTTTTCCTTATTCATATCATTTCTTTGCTTTCCCTTTGCAAAGTTCTCAGAGATGAGAATTTATGTTATATCATCTATGTCCTGGTGTAGCGACCACATCTAACACCAGCTTTTGATAAAAGAATAATGATATAACTATAATATGCTTTGTACATTATTCACCTATAAGTAATTTTCACCCATTCTTGTTGAGGTAGTTTAACAGTGTCGGGGACAATGACACCTTGAGTTTCCTATATCATAGTACTATGCTCACGTGCCTGTACTATTCATGGATACTCATTTTAGTGTTGAAATTTACTTTTTCCATTATTTATCACATTTTAAACTTGTGGTACAAATTTCCATTTTTCTACAGAAAATAATTTTAGCAGATTAGGGCCTTTTATCAAGATTAATGGTTTAGACATTCTCATTAATTACATAAATCATTTAATGTCCCTCACTATTTTATTAGATTCTAGGAACACTCTATACTAGAATCGAAATACTCTATCGCTTGAGTATTATAGTGGAAAGGATCCCAAAACCACCCCTCATAGTCTACAAGCTATGGCTACGCCACTACTTGGGGGGTTCTAGGTGGGATTTTGGATGGCCGACCGCTTTAACATGCGGTTCATTGATCTGTTGAGTAAAGTCCCAACTTCTTAAAATTAAAATTTGATTTACTCAATCCTTGCCTCTAAAATTATAGAAAGTTAGTTTTGTCTAATCCTTACTATAACTTTAGTTAAGTCAACCCATAATTATTATAAGGACTCCCCAATAGTAAGAGGCACCCTCAGCAATGGCATGACCGACACCTCAAACAGCTAGATTTATCCAAATTTCAATGACGGAAGGCTGTTTAGACTTAATATATCTTTGAGGGTTTTATTATATTTAGTTTGATGAAAGAAATACATTTCTATTTTTATAAGCACGTACTATGTGATCACACTCACAACTGATCGTTCACGAAATATAAATTTCATCTCGTCACATGTTCATTTTATCTTGCATGCTTTTATATTATTATACTATTTGATCATGAAATAAATAACACATGCACAAAAATAATAAACATGAAGAAATAAAATGAACACCTGATGATGAGCCGGTATTATTGGTTGATCAGTTGAGTGAATAATGGACCAAACAAACCCCAAGGGGTAAATACCTTTAGTCGCATGGCATGCCACTTGAATAGCAATGTCTTCTCATCCAATGCATCCCACTCCTGTCTGGTGCGTCGTCGTCACATGGTACGAAATGTGTCATTAGTCATCTCTTCATTATATAATTGTACTCTCACGCATGCAAGGGGGTCTCGGGGTATAAATTTATAACTTTGAGAATGTGCGTGTAGACCCATATACATTTAACGACTCTGAGACGACATGCATATCACCTTTTTTATTTAAAACTAATTATTACATAACCACATGCAATAATTAAATCAATAATTAAATAAATAAACCACCAGGCATACTTTGGTAGGACACCAGCTCGTGATTATCCATATACGCATTAAACCCACGTATATTAAATAAATGTAGAATTTAAAATTAAACATTCATTAATATAAACTTGAGGGAATTATTTTATTAAATTAAAATTTCACTCTGAATTTAATTCAATATTGACGTCGTTTGGTCCCATTTAATTAATTTAATTTTAAAACTTAAAAATAAATAAATTAATTAATTTAATTATATCCCCATTAAATTAGTTATGAAACAATATTTATAAACCAATGTTAATATTTAATTAATTTAATTCTATAACGAAATTAAATCAATTAATTTAAATAACATTTCATTCAAATAAAATTACCGGAGCCCCATTTACCCAAAGTAGGGGCTGTGCGGGTCGTGGCGAAACTGTGCATGCCCATCCTGGGCAGCGTCAACCCCGTGCAGGGACTTTTGGGTAGTTCAAGTCTGCCCAAGCCTGTTTCGAGTTGAATAGACCTACCCAAAGATGTTTCGGGGCAGTGAATGTTACCTGCCCACTATGAGGACCGGGGGGTGGACGGAGCTGGGATGGTCCGTTGCGAAGAGAACTAGCCGGACAATGTCAATTTTTCGGATGTAGTCACATCCTTCTAGGAACATGTAAAACATGGTTCAGGGATGGCCAGCGGGGCACAATTTGGAAGGTGGAATATGGAGGCGGCGGTGGTGCGGAGTAGTGTGCCACAGCGAGCGGTGGCCGGTTGGGCAACCTGCCGGGATGTAGGAGGGGCATCCGCGGCTGAGGCCAGAGGTCATTAGATGGGGTCCTGGACCACGGAGGTAGCTGTAGGGAGGAGGACAGACTGAGGTCGGAGAGGTCGACCAGCTGTTCTTGGATCAGGGACTACACAGGACTGTTCCACTGGGAGGTCGAAGCAACACTGGTCGGAATCAATGCTAGGTGTTCGGCGCACTAGGCGCTACTTCGTTGAACCCGCATCAAGGAATCTACCTGGTTTGTTGTGCCAAGTTTTGGAGGGGAGGAGGCTTGGTCTGGTGTACCACTGTAGTTGCAGGAATGGCGGATGCGGATTGCAGTGGGCTGCCTACTGGTCGCGGGAGGCGGCGCCAGCGCCTGCTGCAGGGGGGGATAGGGAGGAAACTTGGTTCTCCTTGTGTAGAAGGGACACGCACAGCAGCTCCGCGGGATGCAGGAGATGGTTGGTTGGTGTGCTAAATTCCACCCCAATGCCCCATTTTATTTACAAGACCTAAAAGAAGGTCTTCATCCCCTTTTATTTATTTTTGATGACTTGACCCACAATGATGAGTCATATATTTTTATTTATTTTACATTTTCTAAAACCTATATAGGTTTAGAAAAAGAGTAATAATATTATAATATTATTATGGAAAAACTATAACAATAATATTACATTGAAATTATTATAATAATTATTATTATGAAATCTCAACAGATGAATTCGTGGTTCATAGATCTAAAACCTCATATGTATTAACCTATGTTAAATCCGAATTAAAAATTAGGATGACTGCATAATGGTCATCTGAAGTCGGATTACCACACGGTTTGTAGCATTGGGACCATATTGACACCCATCATTATATTTTATGAAAATTTAATTTATTTTCTCTAAAATTGACACATTCTTCCTTTGATACATCTTCTTGGAACTGGGCATGCAGAAGAAGCAACAAACAAGTGGGTTATTTAAATATTTCCACAGTCATTCGCCGTAAAATTGCCAACGTTGGTGAAGAGTAGCCTGATCAAAGCTTAGGACCACACATGAAGGGTCTTAAGCACAAACAGAAACTATAAAATACCTGGTTTAGATCCAAAGTCGCGCATTATGTCTGCTCTCCGTTGGCGATTGCTGCTCGAAGAATTTGAAGCTGAATTCCTCTACAACGTCCACACACAGTTCACGGAATCTTCGGAAGGGCCATTCATCATAGTCCGGGTGCTACCATGGAATGCATATGATACCTATGACGTTACAACGATCACCGCATCGCATTGCTAGTGATTCCCGAGAGAGAGTTCCATCCGAGCTCCTTGGATCCAGGGCATCTCTCTCTATTGTGTGGGAGAGAGGAGAGGAGAGAAAATCTCCATTAATAGTATTTGGAAAATTCCGCTACTCATCTATTTATAGTTCTTAATTAAAATACACGGTATTGCCTCGCCAGCCCCGAATACTTAACACATTATCAACAACATTAATACTACTAAACTGAGCCACAAATATTATTATCACTTACTTGTAATATATTAAAATATATTACGCGATAAGAATTGAATCATTAACTCAACTCGCCACTCCCATAAATATTAATTGAACCTTGAATAATGTAATATTGTTCAATTAATATTTTTCATGTATTTACTTAAAACTCATAAATTCATTTAATAACTACATTCAATACTTGTTATTTTAAACTCTAATAATATGAATTTATTTATTGCATTGGTGATCATTTAACTTTTGAAAATTCCCAGACCCCTGTGGTGGGGCCCACTATGTCCAATACTCCTATTCAACTGAGCTATTTTTTGAATACAATCTTGGGTGTGACCCTCTAGGACATTATTTCGATAGCCGTGAATAGTATTCATAGATAAAGAGCGGGATCTAGCAAACCATCATGGACCCTGAAGAAATAAAGATTTTCACAGCAGCGACAACCAACCTACAAACACACAGTATATAATATAATCTCTTGGTCTGTAATATCTCATAAAGCAGGATGCACTCTTGTGTCATCGCCCTTTTCTTGCTCTATAGTTTTTTTATTTAACTGGAATGATTTACCCTTAACTGCCATGTCCATGGTCTTATAAAGGTACTACCATCCATATCAACACGTCATGAGATATATTACTTCCATAACCTGCAAGAGACAAATCCTTTCTTGAACCTTCATCCAATGCTATGCCACCAACGACGCACCCAAAACAGACTACCTCGCCATGATTTCACTGACATGGTTTCCATCTTGCCTCAAAGTACGTAAAAAAGTGACATACATTGGCAATGATCTCAAGTTAGGAGATCATTACACATGATCGTAGATAGGAACATCCAATGACACCTGAAACATTTAGTGTTCCTATTGGCGGGTCAATCCCTATAATCTCACTACTAGAGCTCACCAAGTGAGAACTTCATGAGAATAAGTCTCAATTCTTATGATCCCCCAATACCTGATAGTCAAACATATACTATGTCTATTCAGCAAGATGTATCTAGACTATAGAACATATATTTAATATTAATGTCATAGTATATAAAGGTTCTCATTATATCTAGGGAACTATTATAACCTTTCAATTCGAAAATTAATCTTTGGACATTACCATTTAAATAGTGGATGTAGAAAAGTCTACACTATAATGGTAAGACTAAATCATGCATATCTTACTGTATACAAGATGTGGTAATCAAAAGAACTGAATAGTTGGCTCTAGGGAACCCACTATTTCAAATGATTGGAACCCATCAATTCTATAAGTAAACTAAATATGTTTACCTTTAAAGGATTCCACTAAATAATATACCAATATAGTTTGTCATGAAGTCAATTTATAGTTCTTGAAATAATCTTAATATTGATACAACCTTTATTAATTGTTTTATCCAGTTCACTCCAAGAAGCCCAGTGAAACATACCATCAATGTTTCCATCAAAAATTTATTATATCAAAGTTTTCTATATGATATCAGTCACCTTAATTAGAACCTCAAAATTATAAATAATATGAAATGGGATAAGTAATTAAACAGAATTAATGAATTTGATTCTCCCACCAAATGATTTTACCCTGTTGTTCTAGTTAATAATATATCCCACAATCTTTTCAATGACCGAATCAATGTTCTTAATAAGAATAAGGTTATGAGACACAAGATAGACCAAGTAGTTTAAAGGAAAAGAGCCTTCATGCATGCCTATACTTGATTCCAACACCCTAATTCTCCTCTTCGAACATTTATTAGGGTCGAAGAAATTACTTTTCTTGTGATTGAAAATCTGGCCACTCTAATTATAGAACACCTCTAAAACCTCAGTAACCCCCTAAATTGACCTTCTACTTCCATTTGAAAAGTTGATAGTGTAATCTCAAAACATGAGATGTGATGTACCTGAAATCAATTTTTTTTATCAAAAAAAATATCCATTCAAATATTAATGAAATTATTAAAAGGTAAATTATATTTTATGGAATATAATTTTAAATATGGAATTATTATATAGGACCACATATCCAAATATTTGACAAGGATTATTATTTTAAATCCAAACATGTAATTTAATTAATTAATCCAATTAATATGGATTTAAATAATAAAAAACATATGCTTTTGAATTCAGATAATGTATAAATATTATTTATTTTTAACTCTCTAAAATAAAATCTATATAATTTTTATGTGTTATAAAACTGATAAAGAAATATACAAAAAAATTTCGAACCATTATAAAGGATAAAACAAGGTTAAATATGAATAATATAATTTCCCTATTGTGAGTTTGTTCTGAATGGATTGTGGAGGAAATTTTTTTGATGAACCTTTAGAGAATACTCCAACCATTATTTAATGGAAAACATTTTCTATTACAGAAATATATTCGAATCGAGGTACACATGATAATTTGATAGTCCTCGTTGTGACCTGTGAAATAAGATTACATATATATTGAATATCATGTTATCTACATTGAGAAATTTCATTCAAGGGATTTCAAAATGAAAAGCGATATAATGAAAAAGATGATGAGTATATAAGTGATGGATTTTTATGATTGGTTTCATTGAAATTAAAAATATAAAATGGATGGTTTTGTAGTAGTATAACATTAGTAGGTTTTAGACATGGAAAAGATATATCTAAATATACATGGTTTCTAATAAGATTTGAAGATTAAAATGGTCAGATTGATTTTTCAAAAATAAGATAAAATAAGATCTCATATTTGAATAATAAATAATTACTGATATTATTTTCATAATAGAATAAAAATTTTATTATATTAGAATCTATTTGATTAAAGATGATGAAAATAAATAATAATATAATGGAATTTTTTTTAATAAATTATTATCTAGAGAAAAATTTATTTTTATTTTAATAATATATGATACCAAAATTATATTTAAGTACAATAATAACAAAACATTCATGGTTAGAATGAATGAATCTATAGTTATCATCATGTAGTGGGTATTAAACTAAAGAAAAATAAAAAATAAAGTAATCTAATAAAGGATACATATGAATATATTTATGATATTTATGTTGAAATAACTATACATGAATAAGAAATTTTGGATTATTTTTCTAGCCATTCAAATATAGAGATTGAGAATGATTTTTAGATAATGGTTAATTGTAAATATAAAATAATAAATTATATTAAGTATTGTATATAATATAGAGGAAATAGTTTTAAGATATTAATAATGGATTAGTTGTATAGAAGAAGAACGTAAATGTTGAAATCATATTAACAATTATAACAAGAATATGTAATTTAAACTATTATTTAATGAATTTTCTCTAAAAAATATAAAAAATCATTTCTGATGATCAATGATTATTTGGAAATAAAATTATTCAATGTTATTAGAAAAATTAGACTTTGGTATCTTGGATAATCATCTGACAAACATACTATGAAAACTAAATTGATAGGAAGGATTGAGATAATAATGAATAAAATGGATGAAAATTTTTAAATGAATTCACTGTGAGTATACTAGAAATAAGATGAATGTAAAACTAATGTGAACAATATATTTTAAAATTTTCCCCCATTAATGAAGATTTCAGTCTGTTTATTTCTAAGATACATAATCACTTATTATAAAGAATCCAGAATTAATCCCATAAGTCAAATAGCTATATGAAAATAAATATGGATGTCAACATTCCCCTACATAATAAATGATATATTATTTGAGTGTATATACGTTTTTTATTATAACGATATATATATAGTACTTTATTACACATTTATAGGTTTTGGAATTAATATTTTACTCAATTCAAAATGGTTGAAATAGAAAAAAGGAATTTCATGATTTTGGAAATAGATTCTCTATAAAAGAAGAGAATGATGGTAATCTTTAGTACATTCCATGAATAGTGAAGAAATTCTAAAAAATTAATCAAATCATAAAATATTTATCTAAAATAAAAAATATAATAAAAAATGGTAAATATTGTAAGTGTATCATTGATGTTAAGAAAAAATAACAATATGGGGATTCTTGTTAGTCTATGCTTATCTTAGATCATGAAAAATGTAACAAACCTGAACATAGAATCCAAAAAGTTGGTGGTTAGTCTTATAAATCAGCACAAAATACAAATAAATACTTCCAAACAAATTGAATAGACTATTAGTATTGAAAAACATTATACATGCTTAAATCCCACATTAAAATTGAAAATATAATGTACTACATAGTATTATCTTTTAGAACAATATTATTCCACCTAAAACATAATTTACATCAATAATTATACCCTTCATGGAATCTGGGTAGAGGAAAAAAATAAAAGGGTTTGTTTAGATTCTCATTGACAGAGTTCATATAGTGAAATAAATAATATAAATAGAAAGACATAAATAATATAATTGGACTAAATGATGGGAAAATAATTCCATACAAATAATAATATGAGTTTGATACGTATCACTAGATATCATAAATATTAAATTAATCAAATCAAAATTAATAACTGATTTTATAGTAATGGAATGCATAATTTCTAATATCTTTATTTTACTATAGAGGACCTATAATGAAAAATAATACATAAAAGAAAAAGTAATATGCCAAACTACTTATATATTTTTCCGATGATACCCACTATTGAATTGAGGGGATATGTAATTATGACCCCATCCATTATGTAAAAATACCAATTCATTCCTGATATTAATAATTAATAAAATTTAATCAACATGCCTTAATAATGAATTAATATTCATATTAGAATAACTTAAATTCTGAAATTAGAAAATTTCCCCATTAAATTTACCATAAGACATCCATAGAAATATGTTGGATATTATCATTAGAGTATTTCTCCATTAATACATAAGAATAATCTAATTCTTTTTACATTTGTTAAAACTCATTAAAAATATCACCATAATAATTCTTAAGGAAAATAATCTTTTTATTTTGAAATCACTTATTTAAAATATAATGATTTCGAAAATATTATTGAAAATAATATCATTACTGTGAAAAATGGAGAAGTTCAATGTAAGATTTGATTTTAAATATTTTTTTACGATAACAATAATATCCATTCATGCAATGAATGTTAAAATAATGATTTCGTTTACACTGTTAGTAAAACTTTCATCATCCAGACATTAAAACAAATATTCCATTCTAACAATTTTCTATAAATTAAATAATTTGTAAAAATTAATTTAATTAATCATTTTAGAATATAAAAAACATTATTAAAAAAATTTCAATGAAATTATTGACTTGGAAGAAAATTATTCCCAACTGAATAGAAAAACAACATCTGTTTTCTGTAAAAACATTCTTCCAGATTTCTGAGTATTTAAAGGGATGGAAATTAATAGAAAAATTTTAATTTCAATAAAAAAACTATAGAAAAATAAAATATTAGTCTTTTAGGATTGAAATATCATATAATTATCCCAATGAAATATTAAACATAAATAATTCCAAATAATGAATAGATATTTAAATAAATCATTACCTCTTGTTTTACTTTCGTTATAAGTGATTTCAACCTCATTAATAATAAATTTCAATTCAATATAATTATATACCATAACAATATAGATACTTATAATATCATATATTATCATCCTATAAAATTTTATAACCCTTATAACAGTTAATATTTATAAAAATCTTCATATTGGATTGTTATCCGTTTCAGTTTCCATGTAAGTTCTAGTTATGTAGTTTCAACCCTAACATCATGATAATGGTTGCACAAAATATATAATTTCACTAATGATAAAAATATAATATATATATATATATATATTAAATTTATAATCATTATTGAATGGTGGGTATGAAAAATTAATTACAATACTTAATGGTGGTGGCTGTCCACATACATTCAAAAGGGATGTATTAAATTTTCTAATGAGAGGAAGGGTAGGAAGGTAAAAGATATATCATCTTTATAGAATAATATTTATGTCATAAGTATCATATATATTAAACATTTAAATCATTATAGCCATCCACCAAATTTTTTATTATACATGAATGACCCCAATACATGGAGATGGTAGGTCATACATACGCACTAGCAATGTTTTATTTTTCCATAGGATAGAAAGGCATTGAATATGGGTGTATACACCAGAATAAATAAACTAAACTATATTTAATATACATATATTATTATAAATCACTGTTATATAATATTTGGATGAGTTATAAGAGGATGTAAAATGAAAAAACTCATTTAATAAGTATAACTATACTTCAGAAAACCACTTTTAGAGTATACCTTAAGACTTAAAAGATTGGTATTTTGATGAAAATAAAACCCATAAATGATGGTGTGGGACGTTTGGAATGAAGTTTCAAATTCAATTTATATTATATAGGAAATATTCTATAATATTAATAGATGGTATGCGTTTTCCATTCAGAAAGGTCTGGGAGAACACACTTATAATATTAAAATATATTAAACTATATTAACAATATATTAAAGTAAAATGGAAACAAATGTAACATATTCTAATATTATATGATATAGCATATATATATGAACTTTAATTTTTATTTTGATAAATTTTTATGTTGTTATAACCATTATAATTTTACATTTTATCCTATTTACCAATTTTAACTCTTACCATGTTAACTATATTTTTTCCAAAGATCTTATTTACAATGAAAAAAGTTAAATCATCAAAAAGATTGTAAATCATGCTTCTAAACTTGAATTTAGTTTTATCAAATTAAATTTATATAATTGTAAGAAAAAAAATATAAAAACAAACATGTAAAACACACTGAAATACAATTTCCTAGAATAATGCATTTCTATGTATGTCTTGATACCAACTTCAAGTATAATGTTGATCCTAATGTAATTAATTTTATTATTTAAAATTAAAATGAAATAATTTAATTTTAATATAATAGATAATATTATGATAAATTGTAAAAACATTACAAGAAAATATAGTATCCAAATAAATCCGTATTTACTGATATTGATCCAGAAATCACTTTTTTAGAATATTTCATAAAATTATATATAAGTTAATATGGAAATTATGATTTCCAAAATGAAATTAAATTAATCCTATTAAATTTATAAAAAAAATTAAATATTTGTTTTTAATAACTTTATTGAGTTAATATTTGTACATTGTGATATTATTTCTCTAGACTGAAAATATTATTATAATTGAAGATAAGGTGTTACATTCAACCCTCCTTTCTATATTTAATCCTCAGAATATATAAAATGACACATAACTTATAGTTGTTGAGAGTTATTCATTATAACTTCTTTTAGTTCCCATGTCACCTCTTTCGTCTTATTATTTCATTAATGCAGCTTTACCAGTGGACTAATTCAATTCCTAAACACTTTTTATCTTCTATCTAGATTTTCGATATTCTATTTAAGATAATATTAATCAGATCCAAATTATATTAATTCATAGGTGAGTTCATTTATAGGATCTATAATGTAATTAATCAATAAGGAGATATATAAAAAACCATGAACATCAGAGAGACTATGTGGAATTTCTAAAATTCTTGACACATATCCAATTATTTCAAGAAATTCAAAAGAATTTACACACCTAAGACTTATTTACCAATTATTATTTAATGTTATAACACAACTCCATGATGATAACGTAAAGAAAAAATGCAATCCCACTTGAAATTTTACATCCTTCATTTAGTTATATTCTAAAAATATTTTTCTTCTTTGAGACCACATAATATGAATCTAAATAGTAATCACTTTATTGATAGTCTCTACAATAAGATTTTTTATTGAAAGATTACATTCTTCAAGGTCATCCTAAGAAGTTGTACTATGAATACTATTTCCATAAAATTATTTCTTTGGTTCTATTTGAATTCGTGATTGTAAGATATTGTTCTATAAAAATTATACCAAAGTTAAATACTTATCCACTATCCCTTTAAAGTAAATTTAGGAAGAAATCAACATATATTTTTATATATTAATAATAATTTTCAACTATTCCTTAGATTAATTATTGTATTCTATTCTCATACATAAATCAGTGTCAGGATTCGTATAAAGACTCTTCGAAAATTTTGATGTAAATAATAGATGATGATCTTATATAATTGAAAGTGGTATATCATGATGTTTCACAACCTTATTAATATATACCCACCAAAGGTACTCAGAAGGTAGATATTACCTTACAGTAAGAATATTCATGAACATGGAATGGTAACTAATAATAACTCATATGGAATCACTCTTTCTAAAAATATTTGGCAATCTAGTGACAACTTCCATAGTAATATTATCCCATTTAAATAAAAGGAATATGTAGAGGTTTCATGTCTCTTTTTGTATGCTGTATATTATCTTATATTTTTTGAAATACAATGTATAATGTTACAAAGATTAAAATTTCAAATTTCATATTATCCAAACAAAAATTTTCATTTAAATATCAATAGATTTTGGTACTTCTAGGGGGTGTATCGAAATTTGAGTTATGGGCTTCTCTAAAAATTAAATCATTAACTTAAGTATGAAAGCAATGCATAACCCATTTCTATATTTTAGAAAACGATCTTTATAATAAAAATAAATTAGTTTTACATCCTAAAAAACTTTAATTTTCATTTGTAAACACTTATCATCAACCTAGAATATTTTTATCATTTCTAATAAGGATGGATTAAAAATAATTTTGAAAAAGAGAGATGTTTCACCATAACTAATAATTACCAAATACAACTTTACTATGTCACTAATAAAATAATACTTGTAAATACCATCTTTGTCAATAATATATGATATTTCATTCTAAATACATCAACCAACTTATTGGACTTCCAGTGGTAGTTTATCAAGAAATCAGTGTCCTTGGGTAGCTTAAGCCATCTCCTTTTCATCATGTTGAGAAATTGTTATGAAATTATGTATTTAAAACTCTTATGATTCATATATGTCTGAAATTTTCACTATAGGGACAATACCACCATATCTTCAAGTCAAAAAATATGTCTCCAAACTCATGATCATGGGTTTTGTTTATATTTTTAGGTTCTTTAATTTCTATTATACAGTGGTAATAACTTCTTCATTTTATATAAGGACACATCTACAGCATTTCATGGATGAATAATTAAATATAACAAATACCACCCATTTATGGTAATGTAAATAGATGTTCATTGATCAAGATCCTTTTTAACTCTTCCAAAAATTGTTTACATTCATCACTACATAAGAACTTAACACGTTAATGTTTCAACTTCATTAAAAGTTTTTATAATTGGGAAAAAAATTCAAAAAATCAACTATAATAACCACTTAAATTTTCAATAAAAATCCTTTTTTCTAAGAGTCACAACAATGGTCCATAATTAAATCATATTCAATTTAGGAAGTTTGTAATATACGATGATATAATTAAAAAATACCATATCAATTAGGAAAATATTCATTAAATGCCCATTTCATCATTTCAATGAAAACAGAGTGTGAATTATTCAATCCAAAGTGTATTACAATAAACATGTATTATGATAACCTCATATGTAATATTTTGTTTACAATATCTTTTTTATTTACTTACAATTTATGATACCATGAATGATGATCAGTCTTTGAAAAAAATTGAGAACCTTGAATTTGATCAAACGAGTCATCAATATATAGTATAAGATATTAATTATTCTTGATGATGGGTTTTATTTCCTTGTAATCAATGTATAACCTCATTATCACATCATTTGTTTTCTAAATACGAGCATGTTATTCCAAATGTGAAATAGTTGGGTGATTAAATCCCATCTCAGAAGACTATTTTAGTTATTTCCTTAAATATACTAATTTGAATATGCACATTATTTGTGGATTATTATTTATACATCTGGATGAGTTTGTAGAAAAATCAACTTTATCCTCCGATGGGTGACCAGGTATTTCTTCCAGAAACCCAGTAACATAAGATTTCACAGTAAGATCATCTTTAATCATAGGGCTACCTTTCCCATATATAGGTTGTGTTTTCTCTTATTCTACAACTATTTTATTACTGAGAGCTACTAAAGGTGGATCCATATAGGATTCGAATAATATAGTTT
Organism: Viscum album; assembly: GCA_963277665.1. NCBI lineage: Eukaryota > Viridiplantae > Streptophyta > Magnoliopsida > Santalales > Viscaceae > Viscum > Viscum album. Next base: position 86,050,241 of record OY728155.1, on the reverse strand, counting down.
CACCTTTGAAGGAAAGGGATTCTATATCACAATCCCAAATCATAATCTCCTTCCCTTAGAAATTAATATTTGAATTATAATTTGAAATAAAATATATACTAATGATTATTTAAAAATATGACATAGGGATAAAAAATTAAATATAGTACATCAATAAATCACAATGAGGATTAACTAAATTATCAATAATGAAATAATATTTCTCCATATCACTTTATTGATCCCTTATTGATGTGATAGGGTAATATTTTATTTCTTAGAAAACATAGAAGATATAAAAGAGTTTGAGGATCCAAATTCGAATTAATAATTAACCAACATTAATGTTATGATCAGTTAACCTCATGTCACAATGATACAATCATAAACCTTGGTTCTATTAATTGCATATGTTGTCCCTTTACCCTTTCCCACTTATTTGGTAAGTTCACTTAATGAATAAAGAAGAGGTTAGAATCATTCCTTATCTCCGTATAGTTAAATAACATTAGGTGGATATATTCTCCCTTACCATTTAAATAATGTGTATGATGGTATTTCTCTCCACACGTGTAAAAAAATCATTTTCCCTTCAGTCATGTAGTATGGTTCTTCCTTTGAAAAGGTTCACCGATTAGAAATTCATCCTTCCCTTATTCCCCTTATTGATTTTTTTCACAAGATTATAAATTGTATAATTCTTCTCATTGTTTCATTTTATCTAATATGTCATAGATAATTATTTCTTTATATTGATAATAAATGATACCATATCCTCATATCATGAGAATGGTTGGGAGACTGCTTCATTTCAATGGATCGACATTAACCTTTCAGAGACATTCTTGATCATACTCATTGGATTACATATATAATTTGTTGCTTGAATATTTAAACATTTAAGGTTGTAATTATTGTTAGAAATATTTTCCCCTTCCTTTTTCTCTTTGTCTCAGAAATTATCTCTCCATATCTGCTCATTACTCATGGGAAAAATATTTCTAAGAAAAGTACCTTATAATAATTCAAATTTAGGCTCCTTCTTTTCACCACATATATAATGTTTTGAACCATTGAACACCATTTTTTTAAATCCCCTGTGATATGATAAAATAATATGAAAGCATTAACCATTTCATTACTTCCCAATGTGAGAAATACCTTTTCTGAGGAACTTTTCCATTGCATATCTACTAATAGAATTGTTTCCATTATATTATGGAGTATGTTTTCATATGAAATACAATATCATTGTTACCTCACATTGGGTAACAGTACACTGCACCGTATTAGAATAGTTATTATTCATACATATAGTTAGTGTCCCTAATATTGTTATAATGTTTTCAGCTAAAGATTCGACTTCATATTATATCTATTATTGGAAATCACAAAATATATTACATTAATTGATATAGTTTATATTTCATCCACTACATAACATTTATAAATATAATTACAAACTATATTTTATCATAACGTTATAAATTATAATGTTTAATCTTGAAACAAATGAACTGGTTAACAAAAATTGAGTATTTATGCATAGATAATATGAGAATCATATTCTTAGTATAATTGGATATATCCTTAAGAGATAAAAATAATTTCAAATAATCCCTGATGGGTTTTAAATAGAAAATAAATCAACCAAACCATATCCCTTATGAGTTTTTAGCTAGGTGTGTAGTCTTATACCTACTCAACGTGCACCGAAGATAATTGAGTCAACACCCAATCGAACCCTTTCATATTTGTTACCCATATGTGCATCAATGACACGTTACGTCCTCCTTAACATATCCATATAGGGAATTATTTTATTTTGAAACCACATAATATCAAATTTACCAAAACATAATTAAATTATCAAATTCTTAAATATATGACTAGGCTCTATTAGAGGATTATAGATTCTATTCTATGTTATTGAAAATATAGTTCTCAAAGTTAAAACTAAACTTCCCTTGATACCAACTGTAACAACCCAAACCCTTTTATTATAGAGATGATGGTTACATTTTTATATTTTCTCTAGATATTTTTTATCACATCCTTATGGATAAAATAATTTAGTAGTATTTGAAATCTAGATACATGCTTGGATATAACATTACATTTGAAAACATAACATAAAAAATAGTATTTTATTTTATAAAATATATATTCCCTCTAGTATATCCTTTCATATTAGTGATATTAAACTTCATAAAATTATTTGTAATGGAAGAAATTGGTGTTCCCATATGCTTAGTAAGGGAATACATACAATATAATCTATCATAGAATAAGTAAAGGATTCATTATATGGAATGAAAAAATAATCAACAAATAATGAAATGGAAATAAGAAATATGCTTGAAACCTATCTAGGGATATCATAACTTCTATAAATATCACATGGAAATCACTATATAATTTTATTTTAATGGAATTCATAATATTGGACATCTTAAACATACCTTAAATGCCTCTTACCAAGACAACATACATTAATGGGCTAGGAATATTCCAAATACCTATCCAGTATTATCTTATGAGACATATTGATGCATCAAGGGGGTATGTAATTTGTTTCACACTCATATCTTAATATATCCAAAGAATTTATCATATGAATAAATAATACAACATAATTAAAAATTCATAATAATCAATAATTTTCCGTATTGGAAGTACTATCATTTGGAATGTCAATAATTTCCCCTATCAAAATGATCACAATCCATCCTTATAAATAACGTGGATGGTATCATGACATTATATCATCATTAATTAATTATATTCATCAATGGATGTCGACATATATGAATATAAATTTAATATATCTATGGAATATTTATTGAGGGAAATACCATTTTCATTTTCAAATAAAGTATTTAAAAGGAAATTATTTTGGAAATATTTGGGAAAGAAATTTCATTGAAAAGAAAAATAGAAACTATTATAGGAATCTTCTAATAAATGAGAAGTTGTGATTATTGAAAAATCTATTCATGTAGTGTGTGTTAAAATAATGTTCATGTTAACAACTTATATAAATAGTGAATTATTCAGAAAATAAATAGGTAGATTCATTTTAAAACTTTTTATAAACACTAAAAAATGGTTAAAATGACTGTATTTTGTCATTTTAGAAAATAAAAAATATTTTAATGAATGATGGACATAGAATAAAAATATTACTAACATAATATCTAAACAATGACAGTTTTCTTAAAATCATTATTTCAAAATTTTGAGTGCATTGATATTAAAAAATCAAAGGAAAACTATTAATTTTAAAAATTAACTATATTTTAATAATATATTTCGGATTTAAGATAAAAATAAAATACAATTCTTTCAATTAAAACTTAAACATCAAATATATTGAAAAGGATGAGATTGTAAAACAAACCCTTACATTAAGATAAGATTTTCTTGTACGTGATTTTAACATCATATAAAATAAATTTAAATTTAATAAAATTATACACTATAACCATATAAATAATTATTAAATCATTTATTATCCCCTCATAAAATTTCAATATCCATATATTTTTATGTTTTTATTAAAATGACAATTCTAGATTGTTAACTGTTTTGCTTTTCACGTATCTTTTGGTTAAGTTATTTTTTTCATTTCTTCTCTTTAATTGTTCCATTATCTTCTAAATTAAACTAATGATTTAAATCTAATATTTATTACTTATGTAAATATATTTAATAACTATTTAATGGAAGCCATGATATGTTAATCACATCTATTCATTTTAGTGGTAGTCCACCCGTACACATAAAATACATTATTTTTTAACTGGTAAAAGGGAAAGAATATATATGATATATTGTTTTTAAAGAATAATATTTATTTAAAATATTTAAAATATGTATATATATTCATTACTTTCGTTGTTATATCCTTCCATTAAAAGTGGTGATGAAAATCAAATTATATCGCTACTTTGACATGGTTGGTCGTACGTACACAAGAGCGGTGTTTTGTTATCCATTGGACGGAAGGAGATGAGTAATTATTATGAAACCAATATAACAAAAATTTATTATATGTAAGATATTTATATTAATAATGAAAATTTTTATATAATATTTTAAGGAGGAATAATGGGAAATAAAATTAAAAAATATGGTTTAGAACTATATATCTTCTTACAAATGCTCCTTTTCCTTACACCATAAACAATATATGATTTGTATTTTGATTAAAATATAGATTCAAGATAATGGGGATTGGTTGTTGGATTGGATTTTGGCCTGGAAGGGCCAAGTTATATATATCATAATGTTTTAGTTAAAGATGTGTGTTTTTTTCCTTTTATAAGGGAGGGATAAGATACACTTGGCATTTTTCAAAATATTGAAATATATTAATGTATTAATCAAACAAAATGAAACCAAAATGACTCATATTGTAATTGTAAATGTGATAGGGTAAGAATATGACCAAATATATATATATATATATATATTCATTTTAACATTTATTATTTTATTTTTTGACTTTTAATGTTTTTTTTTTGAAATCTTATCATTATATCAACCATTTTCCATACCAAAGAATCTATTCATCATGATGAAAAATTAAAGTGACCCCATTACAAAATTTAGAAATTATAATTACAGTTTTGGATTTGGTTTTATAAAAATAAATATAAATATATATATGTTATAATTTAATTTAAAAATAAACATATTAAACATGACGAAAAATAGATTCAGGACAATTGACTTTTTAATTATAAAAATGTTTTCCTTCAAAATTAATGTATAATATTGATCCAATAGAATTAATTGAATTATTGATAATTAAAAAGAACTCATGTAATTTTATAATAAATTTAAAATAAAATGAGACTGTATAAAAAATGAAATAAAAATACATATTTCAAAAAAATAAGTATTTTCTACAATTCAACCAAAATAATATTGTTTAGAAAATCCGTAAAAATCAGTCTTGGTTAAGGAAGGCCTTATGATTTCAAAAATAAAATTCATTTTTTCCAATTCAATATATAAAAATGTTATATTATGGTTTTTAATAAAAAATTTCATTAATAATATGTGAATTGTTCTATTATTTCTCTAGAAAAAAACATTTACTATAATTAATGCTAAAATGTTATAATAAATGATTGATTTATAAAATATTTTAAAATTAATATGATTTAAAATTAAATGTTTTCCCAATACCATTTTAAACATGATTGAGGGTAAACATATAATATTCCCTATGTTCCAAGGGAAAAAATATATTTGAGTATTTATAGATAGATGTACTAAACACATATTGATGGAACATCCACGACATGATAAACCCCACTCCATACTGTTTCATTCTATAGATCCTAAAATCAGCCACCAAAAATAGTACTATAAACACAAAAATTTTAAGGTTCTTTTATAGTGGGATTAGAAGGAAGAATTTCCATAGTGGGGGAAAGAGTAGGGACCTATAAGTTCATTCTATAAGATGAGTACTAACACTGGTGAAGCCTCATTTATAGAGGTCCAAAAGTCAATGCTAATGCAACAAAACAATGGGATTTCCATGATAAAAAAATACCTCCCAACACCATTGAATTATTCTCAATTATAACATTGAAAATTTGATATCCATGAGTAATTGAAGTAGAGAAGGGAAGAAAAAGAGTGATGACTCTAAATCCCTTCGACCATAGAGAATAAGAGAACCCCATTAGATACATCGTGAATTCAAACCTGGGAACATTCTAATTCATTAGTTGAAAATTCTTGTAAATGGTATATATTAGTTATCATGACCCGTACCCTAGGGCCCATATCGTTACTACACCAAGCCCACCTTCTATAGACTAGGGGTTGGAGAGTAGCACCAAAGGCGTAATTTTCTAAATCTAGGAAGGTGTTTCCTTTATAAAACGCAACACACACAACCAGAGTACGAGTGGAAGAAAACACTAAGTAAAGTAGTATAACAAGTGTGTTTAAAGTAAAAATGGGCTGGAAATACAAGCGTAACAAAAAGGTACAACTATAACTGAAGAAAGTACAACTGAAAAGGAAAAATAGTTGAATGGTGAAAGATGCTCCTAGATCATCCTCCGGGTTCCTACCTAAAGGGTATGTACATATGGTCTCCACAGCACTCCACATCCATCAGACTCCACTGGGTACCGTCTTCTCATGAGGTTCACCTCCGAGTACTATCCAGTCCTCATACACACAACCTCAGTCAGTGTTGTACGTCGTCTGCATCAAACAAGATGAGGTGCGGGCATTGCCCGTGTAGGGGTGAGTATAACGATACTCAGTAGGGACCCCAAGACTCTCAAGGTCTTAGAAAATCCATCAAGGATAAACCAAATAGTATGATTCAATGGATAACCATTACATAGGTATATGCCCATACATATACCTATGTTATCAAGTAACTCATCTCAATCAGGAGGAAAACACAAAGGTCATTGACTCAGCTCAAACCAGGATTTTTATTCACGATGTCGAAACCACGGCTGCTGGAGAACTCCTCATCTATCGAGTACAGTGGCCATGCCGCTACAACTAAGAACTTCCCACTAACCATGGATGGCTGAAATACTCCACCTGTCGAGTATTGTGGGCCAGCTGCTACAAACATGTTTTTCCCACCAAGGGTCAACCACTACAACCAAGCCCTCCCCCTCATAGCCTACAGAGGTACTCCTTCTGTCGAGTAGTGTGGGTCTGCCGCTAAAAACAAGCACTCCTGCACCATGGGTCTGCTGCTACAACCAAGCGCTCCCCACTGGGCCATCCAAGTCACTCTAATTCGATCAACCTGGATTCATCAAGTCTCAGCTAGCTACTAGGTCTCTCCAATATGCTCGCTCGTCACCGGAAGGGTCTGCTCCAAAAGCCTCAAGCTGATACTCCAAGTGTTATGATTTTACACATAGATGTATCAAAAAGTACCACCTCATCATAGGGGTCTCAATGCAATAGACGACACGTCAATCGGACGCCCAGTCTGTGAGTTATTAGCATATTAGTCCCGGGGGTCTGGTTGGTTTCATGTATGAACCAACCCAAAGTAACACAACTATACCCCAAACTCCAATGGGGTGTACTCAAGGGACCGTTTCTCAACGAGATTACTAACATAGCTGACGGTTCGTCAAAAGGACGTCTGGTCTGAGAGATACTGGCATTTCTGTTCCAGGGGCCCGGTTGGATTTATGCACGATCCAAACCCGGTTGTTTTCCAAAGTCATCCCAAAACTCACTACGAGAATTGAAAAAGGACAACCTCATCACGAGTTTCCCAGTTCTACAGACGGTGCGGCGATCGGACGCACGGTCGTGAAGTTATTCGCATTTAAGCGTAACTGGCACGACCCGTTAAGCCCATTGGGCCTGCGGGTCAGGTCGACATGGTTTTGGTGGGTCTGACTCAGATGGTGTGGGACCAGCCCGGTGAAGCGCGCGGTCTGGACCGGTGGGGTGCAGCCCGGCTTGAGGGGCATGGCTCAGTCCGGCAGGCCGATCAGCTCGTCCCGGGTGGCCGAGCAATGCGGGGGGAGCGACTTCCCAAACTGGCGGCACCGAGCGGCGTTGTCCTCCAATCTGGTCGGCCGAAGCCGGATGGTATTCCTGGCCGGAGCGGCCTGCATGAGCAGGCCGCGATCCTCTTTCGTGGAACCTTCAAGTGCCACAGCCTTCATCAACCCGACCGGCTGATGAGCCGACCAGTTCGCCCGCCGAAGAGGCCTTCGGAGCGCGGGCAGCAGTCCTCCGCAGTGCGGCACCACAGTTCCACTAGCCCGGCCCGCTATGGCTGGCCAGTTTTTCCTTGGCCCAGCGGCCCACGGATGTGATCCACAATTCTTATCCACGCGGCCGACACACGGCCGTCGCTCCCTCCGGTCACCGCAACCTCTTCAATCAAAATAAAACACAGGTCAATGGGGGGTCGTCGGGCCGTGTTCGTTCAGCCTCCGCCCTCTACTTTAGGTGGTATCATAAGGCCGAAGATAAAACATGGTTTCAATGAGGGACAAAGAACAATTTTATTCCATTATAATTGAAACAAACCTCCTACCTCGAAATAAGGTTCGTTCATAGATGGAGTCACAAGGAGGCGGTGTCAACTCGTTGACGTTGGGGAAGAAGGGGCCAAGGATGGCGCGTCGTCGGCGTTCCTAGCAGGTGGATCCTTCTCCTTTGTCATGGTCGAATATCGAAGGACATGATCATCATTCTTCGGTGGTTATTCGTTGAAAGAATAACTCTATTCTTCTATTTCTCAAGAGCTCTCCCAAAATTCTCTCAACACAAAGAGTGCCAAAATAAAATAATAGCTAAGGATATTATTTTATTCACACATAAATTTTTAAAATTCAATCACTTTAATAAATTAATTGTAAGGTTCAATTCATTAATCAAAAGTGTTGGAAAAAATTAATGGGAGAGAGGGAGGTGAAGAGATCACATTAATTAATGGGAAAGTTGTTGAATTAATCAAGGGGGGATTAATGGGGATTTTAAGGGAGTTGAATGGTTAGGGGTTCTTTGGGCCCCACCTCACATTATCCTCTCATGGGTGGTTATGTGGGTGTGTTCCCCACCTATAACTTCCCCTTGTAGGATATAACTAACGTCTTTAAATAAAATTGTGTACTACAATTTTATTTATTTTATTCTAAATCCCCAAAAATTAACTCTCAACCCGCATAAAACGCAACTACAGTAAAGGTCCCCTTAAGCGAATACCGGCGTTGTGAGTTCATTGGTGTCCTTAGATTAAAATTCTGAGCACAAGTTCAAAATATAGAAAACCCCGCACGTATGTTTACTAAATGTACCCAAACAAAACTTTAGAAATTGATTCCTAGCACACCGGGCCTCGGAATCAAGTGCATTCAGAAACCACAAACTTGTAAAATTCCAAAGAAATTAAGAAAAAAAAATACATGAAATTTCTAGGTCTTTAAATTACATACATCTCAGGGATTTACGTCCCTGTAAAGCTACAACTCACACTAGGGAAACAAAGGTGGGTTCTATGCATGCATTTTGAGCCTCCCGCTCCCATGTGCTCTCCTAGCAGCTGAATACCAGACCTCCTATTGAGCGCATCCGCAACAGCGTTCCCCTTCCCTGGATTATAGACTATCTTGAAGTCATAGTCCCAGAGGAACTCAAGCCATCGTCATTGTCTCAGGTTCAGGTCTTTCTGAGAGAAGATACTCCTGTGACTATAGAGATTAGAGTAAACCGCAAATCGTTCGCTCAATGAACTATGGATGAGACTAGCCAATTGTAAAAACTCGACATCACCATTCTTTTTCTATGTTCTTCAAGAGCTTCTAAGATTTATCCATTGCTGAAATGATAAATCTATTCTCATCCCCAGGATGAACCACTTCTTTTGCCTAATATAGTCAATTTTGACATGAATGGTACTAATTCATGCCATGGACGACGTCGTAAGTCCTCAACGCTACTACTAAGAGATCCACCTGTTTGTCTCACCACCAAGGGTTGAGTCACACTGTCGGCATCAGTGTGTGGTCACTAGGTCTCCTCCAATAGAAATCTTGAATGTGAGGGTCCAGTCAACAGTTTTAACCGGAACCCCTTTTTATTAACCACACAAAAGGAAGGAAAGAAAACTTCACAAATAAAATTGTCTTTTATTACTGTAGCTCAAAGTATAAAGACACATAAAAACCACAAAAAACAACCTCAAGGAAGCTAGAAGCACCACGAACAAAGGCATCCATGCCTGGAACTAGTCCAACTCATGTACACCTGATTCCGAAGCTCTATAGTCGTATGACTCAGCTGCCTGAAGCGGTGCTCTCCTATGTCCACTTGTTCCCTATGATCGGGGTGGACTTCATGGTGGTGGTGGAGGAAACACATCAAGCATCGTCCACCACCAGCTTCATGAACAACTCCTCTTCCTCAGTCTCCTTCTCCTTACGGTTCGCCTCGATCAAAAATATGCCTCTACCTGGGAGGTCCTTCTTCTATCTGCTGATATTATGCAGGGTGAGTCAGACAGTCACGTGCCATGTGACCAAGCCCTCCGCAGGAGTAACATTGTCTGCTCCCAGTAGGTCGTTCTCCACACTGGGTGCCTCACACACATGATCCTAAGTCATGCCATCGACCACCTGTGGGTTTGGCCCTCTTGGACCCCTGTGTCATCTATCTACTTCCAGCTACAGAAGATTCTGATGCATGTCAGCTAGTGGTGGGTCTAGCTGTTGGAGACTTCTCAGCAAGGAAACTCTCCACTAGCAGGGCTCACTTTAACACCCCCATCTGCGTCGGGATACTATGAGAGATAACTGAAGCTCTGATCTATCTCCTGAGTTCCTTCTCAGAGGACTAGGTCCTAAATAACAGGTCCCGTACCATATCAGTTGAGTAGCATGAGAGGTCAGTGAAACTCCCTGAGTACTGAGCTACACTCATGCATCCTTGCTAAAGATGAAGTATATCCTATATCCACACCGATCGATGGGTTGCAGGGATAGACTCCATCCAGAACAGGCTCTCGAAGTCTACCTGGAGAAGTGATGCCTCATAATGCATCTGGAGCATCATGCTCCACCATCTTCCTACTGTCGCCTGAAGGAGGCTAGTAGCAAGGATCCCCATGAAGAAGGATGGTGTCCCTACTAGACTGAAGACTCTCACCACAACCTCCAGCCATTCCTCAGCCGCTTGCAGGTTCGTCTCTCCCTTGAACCATGGTGGCCTCTAGCGCTGGATGTAACGACCCAAAATTTTGAATAAATCTTGTTTCCTGATTTTGTGTGTTATTTTATTTTTGTTACTCAAAAAAAAATGTTTCATTTGATAACATGATTATAATTAAAATGAGACCGTTGGGTTTTAACTATTATATGACCATTTTTCAATATGACCACTGGAAACTAAACGTTTTGATTATTGTCTCTAAATACAAGTAATCTTGGTTAATTAATATAGAAAGAAGATTTGATGGCTGCACCTAGTAGTCTTGGACCGATCGAAGCCCATCTAACAGAACTTGGGAAGGGGGTAGCACCACTGGGCTTTGCTCTGGACCAAACCCATGCCGAACATCATCGTGAAAAGCTAGAATGGAATCGTCTTTGTGAGAAGTTCAAACTGATAGAAATTCCTACTCGTGCGATATTGGCCGAGCCTCCCTCGGTTCTCTCACCTTAGCACACCTTACACTTAGGTCCTATGCTGCTGTGATAAGGGGCTATGTAAAGAAACCATAACTGCCTTGTGTAATCCTTTGTTTTAAATAAAAATTGGGATTTCTTCTTTTGATGAAGTTTATGAATTTTTAAATGTCCGGATAAATATAGTATGCATATTTTTGATAAATTTTGGAAAAAATATATTTTAAAATATTTATGTAAACCATAAATAATTAATAATATGTAATGATTTTTAAAAAATGGTCTTCTGCAAAAGTGATCATTAAGGATTTTAGATTTTAATAATATCAACATGATTTTTGATGAATAGTAAATTAGGAATAGTGACATTATGTTTAGGATTAGTAATGTGACCAAATGGATTAGTAATCTCACTTAAATAAAGCATTAATATAATCTAGGCGCCATGAATAAGTAATGTGATTCAATAAAATGGTTAAATAACGGTTTCATAAATTATTAATCAAGTATTAGTTTTTTCGGGTGAATAGTATTTTTTAATTAAAAATTAAATTAAATTAATTACAAAAGTTTTTTTATAAAATGGACTTTATTTTTGAACTCAGCGCATCGATATTATGTTATGGTAATTTTTGGTGTTTTTTCTGAAAAAAATGAATTCTCGATGAATCGTGTTTTTCTTTCGAAATTAAATTAAAAATATTTAGAATTTTTTTATAAAATGGAGTTCATATTTTTAATTCGAGAATCTATTTTTGGTTAAGGTGAAATTTTGGGATTTTTCTAAGAAAGATGAATTTTCAGTGAATAGTAAAAATGCAGTTTTAGGGTTTCGGTATTTTTAATGACATCATAACTGTGTCATGATGATTTCATGAGATATTTCAAGGGTTTTCCGACCAAAGGTGATGAATTATTGTATTGGGGGTCCCATGTGGCCTAACTTCATGGGAAATATCATGGGAGAGCACATGGCTTTGAGAAACCCACTTATGAGGTGTCCCTTGACCATTAATGCCTTGCCCCCTCACTTTTACTATAAATACCAATCCCTCCTCTCATCCATTCAACTCCAAAACCATCCTCAACGAAGTTCTGGTCACATTACCTCCCATGGAGTCCTCCCAAGGTTCCCCTAAGTCCTAAAGGTCCAAAACATTGAGTTTTAAGAGTAATGTTTTAAGGTAAGGGATCCGACCTCTCTCTTTCTTTTCAAGTAATCTCTTTTATGTCATTTATTTTATGCTCCATGTTCTTATGTTAAAAGATGTTCTTTTATATTCCTCATACATAACTTTTTATTTTCATATAATTAGAGATCCCCTATTACTCTCATTATTTCGTTTTATGAAGTTTTAAGTGGCGCAGTTAGGCTGCCGAAATTTTTGTAACGGATTCTTTCTCTCTTCTCATTTTTCTAGATCTATTTTTATGTAATGTCTTTCATGTTCCTTTTTATTATGTTGGGGTATGATATATATATATCTATCATACTGATATATTATGTTCATATGATTAGATACCCCATTTTATCTCTTCAATTAAGTATTTTTATGTTTTAAGTGGCGTCGTTAGGCTGCCGAATTTTTGAGTGGTTCTTTCACCCTTCTCATTTTCAAGTTCTACTTTCATGTCAAGTATTTCAAGTTACTTTTTATTATTTTGGGGTATGATCTCTGTATATATCATACTGATCTTTTATGATCATATGATGAGAGACCCCATTTGATATCTTCAATTCATTATTTTGATGTTTTAAGTGGCGTCGTTAGGCTGCGGAATTTTTGAGTGGTTCTTTCACCCTTCTGGTTTTCAAGTTCTACTTTCATGTGAAGTCTTTCAAGTTCCTTTTTATAATGTTGGGGTATGATATATATATCTATCATACTTATATTATATGATCATATGATTAGATACCCCATTTTATCTCTTCAATTCAGTATTTTTTATGTTTTAAGTGGTGCCGTTAGGCTGCCAAATTTTTAAGTGGTTCTTTCACCTTTCTCCTTTTTCAAATTTCTAATTCCATGTCATGTCTTCAAAGTTATTTTTTATTATTTTGGGGTATTATCTCTATATCTATCATACTGATATTTTATGTACATATGATGAGAGACCCTATTTCATCTCATCTATTCATTTTTTGTTGAATTTTATGTGACGCCGTTAGGCTGCCGAATTTTCATAAGAGAAATCTTATTTTTGTCTTCCTTTCATGTTCTTCGTTTCATATGGTATATTTTAAAATTTCATTACCATGTTATTAAATCCCTTATATTCTGTCTCTCTGCTGTTTTATGGGTCATTTATGAATGTTTCCACCATGTCCCCTCTCTTATCAATGTTTTCTAAAACCCTGTAACATAGCCGTTATGCTGCAGAATTTTCGTCTCAAAATGTCTCTCTATTTTTATAGAGTTCTTTCATTTTATTAAGTGAATAATCAAATATATTTCTTCTAAATGGTTATTCACATATATACCAAAATGTTCTGTTTTAAATTCTGGTATTTAAATACATGAGACCCTCTTTCCCTTTCCGTGGGTTTAAAGTGACATAAAGATCATGTCTTTAAAGCAGTTTTTGAAACGTTATGATTATTAAATGAAACCCATTTATTTTATTCTATATGGGTTGTTTATGAAATTTTGATGATGATATATGTGTCTCACATGATAATAAAAGAAAATTTAAGGTTTCTCCCTGCTAGCGATCCAATGCATTGGGTAATGATGTAACCACTAGAGATTACAATTTTCACGATATCTTGGTGAATAGCCTTGGTAATTTTCAAATGACACCTTGGGGATGGACCTTGGTGATATGTTCATGATTGTCTATGTTAAATTATGTAGCAACATCTTAATATGAAAAATTTTATTTTTATTATGATATGCCACATGATTTCTTTCGCATGCCTTAAAGTTCTTTTTCATGACCTAGTTGATGTATCTCAAGTTCACATGTTAAATGTTTCTCTTGTTTCCCTTACTGGGCCTTCTGCTCACCCTTTCTTTTGATGTATGTCCCAAGGTTATGAGATGCAGTAATGAACCTTGGATGAACTTAAGTAGAAGCCTTTCAAGTGTTTAAGAAGAATGCTTTTTTTGGTTTCATGTATTAAGTTCCTGGTTTCCAAGACACTAAACCTTAAAGATCCTCAGTTTTGTATAATGTAATGAATGTTTATGTGAAAAAAAAGTGGGATGCTATAGTTGGTATCAAAGGATGGTTTAATTATTTGTGGAAATTAGAATGTGAAAACTTTAGGAAAAGCCTATATAAAAGTTTATATATACTAAATCTTCCTGGTATTTTGGTGAGTATTGAGTAATGGGTTGCTAAGAAAATATATCCCTCTCTGGATACGAGCAGGTAGAGGTGGATCTAGCATAGAAGTACATAGGGGTAAAAACTGAAAACACCACTTTGAGCTAGACTCAAACGGGAACGGGTACATGACAACAGGCATTGCTGCACTCTTGGTTACGACACTCCCGAGGGATATGCTTTGGTAAAATAATAAGCTTAGTATGAATCATTGTTAAAGGAACAAAGATAAAATAAAATAAAGATTCACATAAGAATATATTATCATGGATAACCTAGATGGGAACCTAGGGGATTAAAAGTTAGGGTATAATTTTCTCCTACAAGTTATCCTTATATACTTTAATTTCCTTTTCATGATTATTGGCTAAGTATTCAAGCCCCTAATTGTACTTTATTTTTGTAGTTAATGGCGGGAAATGGAAGAACATGTCCCAACAACCAATGTGATAGGAAATGTGACGATTCCCATATTAATATGACATAGATGATTAGGGGATTAAAAGATGATTATTATTTTGGAAGATGTTCACTATTTTGGGGACCCTATATGATCGAGGTAAATAGATTACTATGGTATTTTCATTGAGGAGTAAGGTTGACTTATATTTTGAAGAATCGATGAATTTATGGTGGAATTATAGTAATTTAGGTTACATATGGAAATGATTAACCTATATTGGGTAAAATATGTTAAGGTTAGCTACTTTTGTTATAAGATGATAGGAGTGGTTGATGTTGTTTGGAGATAAACAATGAAGTTTATTTTGGAAGACTATGTTATCAAATACTTCTTGTATTTGGGTTTCAATCTTAGATTGGTTTATTTTGGGGAATCTTAAGGACCGTTATTTATGGAATGGTCTATGATGAACTTTGGGTAGTACCATGTAACATTGAAGATTTAAAAGTAGTTTCCATTCCTATGGGATTCTTTCTTTTTGAAGAGTTTTTTTACCTTACCCTTTCTATTTTTGGGTTAATGTTTAAAGATAGAAGAAATAGATAGTTAATCTTTTGCGGATAATGTGATTCTATAGAAGATGATTCTTTTGTTTTTATGAGACCAAGTAGTTTTGAATGCTCATCATTTGGAGAAAATATTAGTTTTGGTAGAAACTTAATAATGGATGAAACTCTACATGAAGGTAGGTATATTTCCTTATGTTTTTGTTCTATGTAGTAAATGAATTCCTCAAAATTATGAAAAGAAACGTAAAAAAACGTTTTTGGTTTACTTTTCCTACTAGGTTATCAAAGACCGTTTACACACATCATCAGTTTGGGATTTTCTAATGGTTAACTTTCTCCTAATTATGTTTTCTATCACTCTCCCTCAGAACATTACCCTTTGTTTTCTCCTCCATGTCCATGTTTTCCTATATGAAATCCTAGTGTGGGTTAACTCAGGTGACATTTGTACTTCACTATCTTTCTTTTAAAGTAATAGTTTTAATGAATCCTTTTCCGATCTGGGACTTTCAATGAAATTTCAAAACCCAATTTTTAAAAATTGCGAGGATGCAATTTATTAAGGGGGAAGATTGTAATGACCCAAAATTTTGAATAAATCTTGTTTCCAAATTTTGGGTGTTATTTTATTTTTTTTACTCAACAGAAATGTTTCATTTGATAACATGAGTATAATTAAAATGAGACCATTGGGTTTTGACTGTTATATGACCATTTTTCAATATGACCACTGGAAACTAAACGTTTTGATTATTGTCTCTAAATACAAGCAATCTTGGTTAGTTAATATAGAAAGAAGATTTGATGGCCGCACCCAGTAGTCTTGGACCGATCGAAGCCCATCTAACAGAACTTGGGAATGAGGTAGCACCACTAGGCTTTTCTCTGGACCAAACCCAAGCCGAACATCATCGTGTGAAGCTAGAACGGAATTGTCTTTGCGAGAAGTTCAAACTGATAGAAATTACTACTCGTGCGATGTTGGTCGAGCCTCCCTCGGATTCTCTCACCTTAGCACACCTTACACTTAGGTCCTATGCTGGTGTGTTAAGGGGCTATGTAAGGAGACCATAACTGCCTTGTGTAATCCTTTGTTTTAAATAAAAATTTGGATTTCTTCTTATCATGAAGTTTATGAATTTTCAAATGTCCGGATAAATATAGTATGCATATTTTGATGAATTTTGGAAAAAAAGATATTTTAAAATATTTATGTAAACCTTAAATAATTAATTATATGTAATTATTTTCAAAAAATGGTCTTCTGCAAAAGTGTTCATTAAGGAATTTAGAGTTTAATAAAATCAACTTGATTTTTGATGAATAGTAAATTATGAATAGTGATTTTATGCTTAGGATTAGTAATGTTACCAAATGGATTAATAATCTCACTTAAATAAATTATTAATATAATCTAGGCACCTTGATTAAATAATGTGATTCAATAAAATGGTTAAATAACGATTTCATAAATTATTAATCAAGTATTAGTTTTTTTGGGTGAATAGTGTTTTTAATTAAAATTTAAATTATAAATTATTAGAAAATTATTTTTATTTAATGGAAATTATTTTTGAACTCAGAGCATCGATATTATGTTATGGTAATTTTTGGGCTTTTTCTGAAAAAAATGAATTTTTGATGAATAGTGTTTTTATTTAAAAATTAAATTAAAAATATTTAAAAAATTATTTTTATAAAATGGAGTTCATATTTGTAATTAGAGCATCGATTTTTGGTTAAGGTGAAATTTTGGAATTTTTCGGACAAAGATTTATTTTCAGTGAATAGTAAAAATGTAGTTTTAGAGTTTCGGTATGTTTAATGACATCATAACTGTGTCATGATGATGTCATGAGATATTTTAAGGGTTGTATGACCAAAGGTGATGAATTATTGTATTGGGGGCCCTATGTGGCCTAACTTTATGAGAAATATCATGGGAGTGCACATGGCTTTGAGAAACCCACTTATGAGGTGTCCCTTGGCCATTAATGCCTTGTCCCCTCACTTTCCCTATAAATATCAAGCCTCCTCTCATCCATTCGACTCCAAAACCATCCTCAAAAACGTTCTGGTCTCCTGGCCTCCCAAGAAATCCTCCCAAGGTGCCCCCAAGTCCTCAAACTCCAAACCTTTGAGTTTTAAGAGTTGCGTTTTAATGTAAGGGATCTGACCTCTCTCTTTCTTTTCATGTAATCTCTTTTATGTAATTTATTTTATGCTCCATGTTATTAGGTTAAAATATGTTCTTTTATATTCCTCTTACTTCCCTTTTCATGTTCATATAATGAAAGATCCCCTCTTACTCTCATTATTTCATTTTATGATGTTTTAAGTGGCGTCGTTAGGCTGCCGAAATTTTTGTAACGGATTCTTTCTATCTTCTAATTTTTCAAGATCTATTTCCATGTAACATCTTTCAAGTTACTTTTTATTATGTTGGGGTATGATATATATATCTATAATACTGATAGTTTAGGTTTATATGATGAGATACCCCATTTAATCTCTTCAATTCAGTATTCTGATGTTTTAAGTGGCACTGTTAGGCTGCCCAATTTTTGAGTGGTTCTTTCACCCTTCTCGTTTTCAAGTTCTACTTTCATGTCAACTCTTTCAATTTCCTTTTTATTATGTTGGGGTATGATCTCTATATCTCTCATACTGATATTTTATGATCATATCATGAGAGACCCTATTTTATATCTTCAATTCAGTATTTTGATGTTTTAAGTGGCGTCGTTAGGCTGCCGAATTTTTGAGTGGTTCTTTCACCCTTCTCGTTTTCAAGTTCAACTTTCATGTCAAGTTTTTCAAGTTCCTTTTTATTATTTTTGGGTATGATCTCTATATCTATCACACTGATCTTTTATGATCATATGATTAGAGACCCCATTTGATCTCTTAAATTCAGTATTTTGATGTTTTAAGTGGCGCCGTTAGGCTGCCGAATTTTTAAGTGGTTCTTTCACCTTTCTCCTTTTTCAAAGTTCTAATTCCATGTCAAGTCTTGAAAGTTCCTTTTTATTATGTTGATGTATGATATCTATATCTATCATACTGATCTTTTATGTTCATATGATGAGAGACCCTATTTGATCTTATCAATTCATTTTTGGTTGAAGTTTATGTGACGCTGTTAGGATGCCGAATTTTCATAAGAGAAATCTTATTTTTGTCTTCCTTTCATGTTCTTCATTTCATATGGTATATTTTCAAATTTCATTAACATGTTCTTAAATACCTTATATTCTATCTCTCTACTATTTTATGGGTCACTTATGAATGTTTGACCCATGTCCTCCCCCTTTTCAATTCTTTCTAAAACCCTGTAACATAGCCGTTATGCTGCAGAATTTTCGTCTCAAAATGTCTCTCTCTTTTTCTAAAGTTTTTTCATTTTATTAAGTGAATACTCAAATCTCTTTATTCTAAATGGTTATTCACATATATACCAAAATTTTCTATTTTAATTTCTGGGATTTACATACATGAGACCCGCTTTCCCTTTCCATGGGTTTAAAGTGACATAAAGATCATGTCTTTAAAGCAGTTTTTAAAACGTTATTATTATGAAATGAAATCCATTTCTTTTATGCTATGTGGGTTGTTTATGAAATGTTGATGATGATATATGTGCCTAACATGATAATAAAGGAAAATTTAATGGTGATCCTGATGTTATTAATATTTTCATGACCTATTATATTCCCCCTTTACTGATTTTATATGAATGTGCATAATTTGTGTGAAATATTAATGTTTTAATATTATGTATAATTTTTGGGCATTTTTTGAAGTAGTCCAATTGAGTCAGTTTAATGTTTTAAAAATAACTGTCACTATACTGATCCAAATTGTGTTGTTATAGTTTTTTATGATTATAATTTCAATATACACCATTTAATTAGAAGGTACCATGAGCCAATTCTTCCATTTGAAGGGTCATATGGTCCTCACAAACAAGACCAAAGAATCTGTGAACACACTGGACCAGCCTTGAAGATTGATTTACTGGGTTCAATATAGAAAGTCCAAAAACATGAACTCTCCACCATAATTCGGGGGAAACTACATGTCATCTTGGATAAAAATTTCAAGGCCCAAATCCAAGTACAAGGGGCCCAAATGAAGCATTGAAGTCCAGCCCACCATTCTGTCTGAGAATTAAAATCAGTATAGTATGCATGCCATATATCATGATGTAAGAATCAAATAGATCTGAGATTTTGTTGTGTGAAAGAGAATCCATAGGCGGCCGACTTTGTTGAAGAAACCATTCGGATTTGAAGGCATCTTTATATTCAAAAACCATTTCATATTATGGACTTTAAAACACTGGATTGAAATGGACTGTTTTACTTTGTTTAATCAACCGGACAAAACATTAGATTCGTAAGTCCAAATGACTCCAAATATTGAGATTTGTCATCCAACTGTATTATATAAAACTTTGAAGATGGAGATTTCGCTAGATTCGGCTGTCATGATGTCCATATCTACGAGCCAATGGGAGGGGTATTGCTGGAATGTAAACAGTCCACTCCTTGGGCTATACGTACTCTCCCCTTCTCTCCTTGAGAGGGGTTGGAATTTCAGAAGAGAAGAGAACATATTGGCATGACCAAAGCCTTTCCAAATTCTTGGTAGGATCTTCAATAATAATGTTTTCACTTGAGAGACCTTTCATCCTCTCTTTGTTTTCACTTACTTTCATGTTCTCCGTTTTTGTAATTTTGTAAGTCCTTTCTTTTGTAATTCTGTTTTAATGCAAGTTTCTTCTTCAATATCTCTTATTCTCATCCACCTTCTGTAGTTAAATATTTATATTCTTAAAATAGTTTAAATTTAGTTGAATCCCCCTCCCTTCTTTTGCTTCCTCATTCAATCGAAAATTCGTTTTTAATTATCATCATCGTTTGTGTGTGTGTGTCGACGTACCACTCTTTTCTAATCCCTTTCTTTTTCATATATTCGTAATTTATTATCATAATTATTATAAACAGAATATTAAACACCCAAATGGATGAGTAAATATCTCATTGGGGTGAGTTATAATTTAGGGATGTTAAGTGATTGAGAGTATTTGCTCGATGAGTATTCGTTAATTTAACATTGTGTATGTTGGACTTAATTTGTCATGGATTAATGACATATTTTGTTTAGTATGTGGTTTATATGGATTATTTGAACTACAAATACACTACCATAATCATGTACTGATTGAGATTAAAATCCTAGTTAATTTAAGGCTTGGATTAAAGCTATAACACTTAGGAATTCTAATCGATGTCAACTTGTGAAGTGGGTGTTAATTTAAATGCAATATAAAGGAAAGCTCAAGGATATCACAAGCTTAACTCCCTAATAATGAACACACCCCAATCTTTTTCAATTTTTTGAATCAAACATCATCCATAAATTATTTCATAGGCTCTGTAAACAAACCCTCCAATCAGAATACAATTAACTAAAAACAAACGACTATTTCAAAGTATCATCGCCGAGGATTCGACCCGAGTGCTGCTATACACATTAGCAGAGCACCGGAACTTTGACCGGTCGATAGGCGACAATCGTCCGTGCATTTCAATTGGTGCCATTTTCGGGGATGGTGCTTTAATTATTCATTAGTTTCTGGTTATTGTAATAAAAACAAAAAAAATATTTTAGAAAAATAAATTGAAAAAAACACAAAGAATAACCTGTCTTCTCAAAAAAATCATAAACTACAAAAAAAATAAAAAGAAAAAAAAATCGTCTTCCTCTTTCTTACAAAATCTCTCTGAATGCCCCATAGCCTCCGAAACAATCCCTCGGATTTTTTTGACCCTGAAATTGATCGAACACTTCGCCAACTTAGGAGGAACATAAGAGATACTCAAATAATTCAAGAACCAGTCCTCATCCAACCATTTGAAATTGAAACAGCCAATCCTAGGGAACAAACCCTAAAAGAACTCGCTGCCCTTGATATGAATTACCTACCTGTTGGTATTAAATATCCAAACTTATAAGCTTACTTTGAACTCAAATCGGGTTAGATTCATCTTCTCCCTCATTTTCACAGGCTAACCGGTGAGGATCCACATCTCCACCTTAATGAGTTCCAAGTAGTGTGCTCTACCATGAAGCCTCAAGGTGTTTCTGAAGAACAAATCATACTTTGAGCATTCCCTTTCTCCATAGCTGACACTGCTATGTCATGGATCTACTACCTTCATCATGGTTCCATAACCACATGGAATGACATGAAGAAACTTTTCTTAGAAAAATTCTTTCCTGCTTCTCCTACTGCTTCTATCCGAAAGGAAATAAGTGGTATAGGTCAATTCCCAAGTGAATCACTTCATGAGTACTGGGAGAGGTTCAAAAAACTTGTTGCAACCTGCCCACACTGCCAAATTCCTGACCAACTCTTGATCCAATACTTATATGAGGGGTTATTTTCTATGGATAGAACTCTCATTGATGCCGCAAGTGGCGGTGCTCTGGTTGATAAAACTCCCGGAGCTGCAAGAGATCTCATAAGTAACATGGCTGAAAACACACAACAATTCCATACTCGAGCACATGCTCAAGTCAAAAAATCCCAAGATAATCAATCAATTGATCCGAACAAGATGACTGAGTGGATGAGTGAACTTACAGGTCTTGTGCGACAGCTAGCTGTGGCCACCAAATACCCAACCTCGTCTTCTCCGAAGTCAATGTTTCTTGGACCAATCAAAAACTATGGAATCTACAACTCTCCATCTCATCCAACTAACACATGTCCACATCTTCAAGAGGATCAATCTGATTCATCTGGACCAATGGAGCTTAATACAGCATATGCTCAGCGGAACACCAATCCTCAACTATCAGGTCGGATTGTTAGAAACTTCAAAAAACTCACTCTGAGCCCTTCTCCTCTAACTTTAACCAAGGATTGAGGTATGGTAACCCCATGTATCATCCCCCTCAATTCCCTCCCCAAAAACCAAACTAGTTTCAATATGGTCAAGGTGTTGATAACTTCCATCAACCTTATCCTTTTGTTCCTCAAACTCAACAGAACAATCCTCCTCCTGGATTCCATCATCCTAGTGAGCCATCCCAATTCCAAAACTAATACAATCGATTTCCCAATAACCAAAATCAAGGAAATCCCAATCCCGAACAAGCCTCTTCTTCCAAGAAACCATGGGAAAGTGTTGTTGAAGATCTTTCCTCCTTCACCAGTTCTAGCCTTAAAAACATTGAAACTCAAATAGGTCAACTTGCATCCGACCTGAGCCAGCAACAATAATCAAATTCTTCCCAACTCCCAGCTCAAACATTACCGAACCCCAAGGGTAATGTAAGTGAAATTTCACTTAGATCGGGAAAGAAACTTTCTATTCCTCAAGATAAATCCTCAAACCCTCCTTTGAATGTTGACCTAGAAAATGAAAAGAAAAAGAAAATTGAAAAGGAATCTGAATCAATTCCATCACCTCCTTCCATTCCACTTAGGAACCCAATTCCTTTTCCTCAAGCTATCTCTAAACCAAGGAAGTCCTTTGAACTTGATCCTGAAATTCTTGACATGTTTAGACGTGTTGAAGTCAACATTCCCCTATTAGATGACATAAAACAAATTCTTAAGTATGCCAAGTTTCCCAAGGATTTGTGTACCCACAAGAGGAAACTTAGGACCTTTGAAAATGTTTCCACCTAGTAGTCCATACCCATTAAGTGCAAAGATCTAGGTACCTTTACGGTTCCATGCCAAATTGGAAGTTCCAACTTTAATGATGAACTCATATACCTAGGAGCCTCAATTAATGTCATGCCCAAATCCATGTTCTCCAACCTTGGTCTAGGACCCTTGCACCCAACAGGTGTTGTAATTTAGTTAGCCAGTCAAAGCACAGCCAGTCCTGAGGGAATAATTGAGGATGTCCTTGTCCGAGTCAATGATCTTTTCCCTGCTGATTTCTAGGTCCTTGACATGGAAGGTGAGACGAACTCTTCCCGATATCCCCTAATTCGAGGAAGACCATTACTCATGACTGCGAGAACCAAGATTGATGTCCATTCAGGGATCCTATCCATGGAATTCGGTGACCAACTGGTCAAGTTCAACATTTTCCAAGACATGAAATACCCATATGAGGATCACTATACATTCTCATTCCATGCTTCTGAGGACACTTCTAAGAGTCAATTGAACCCCATTCCATCATGTTCATCCTATTCTGAAGAGATAGGATCTTGTGAAATCTGCACTAGGATTAACCAAGTCATAAATGGTGAAGTTGATCTAGACCTTTTATTCATAGACTCCATCAATTTAGAGGTTCTTCAAAACTCTCTTGAATCCCATCTCAACTCTGCTCAAAACTGCTCCACCTTGGACAATATTGGGAAAAATGAATCTAAAGCAACTGAAGTCCCATCCTCCATTTCTGAGTTTCCTAACCTAAATATTAATGATGACATTAATCTGAAACCCCTTCCTACACACCTGAAATATGTATTCCTTTTCAATGATCACTCTTATCCTGTCATTACCTCTTCCTCACTTACTGAAACTGAGGAGTCCAAACTTGTTCAAGTGTTAGAGGAAAACAAAAAGGCCTTAGGGTGGACCCTAGATGATATACCAGGGATCAACCCTACCCTTTTCATGCATCACATACATCTTGAGGAATCATCCCAACCAATTAGACAACCACAAAGAAGACTCAATCCACTCATCCTTGAGGTAGTAAGGGAAGCGATCACCAAGCTTCTTCAAGCTGGAATTATCTACACAATTTCAGATAGTGAATGGGTTAGTCCGATTCAAGTTGTACCTATGATGGGTGGGATAACTGTTGTCACAAATGAACATGGATAGGTAGTCACAACTCGAGTGAAGAAAAAATGGTGTGTGTGCATCGACTATAGGAAATTGAATGTTGAAACCCGAAAATATCACTTTCCTCTTCCATTCCTTGATCAAATGCTAAAGAGATTGGCCGGAAAGTCACACTATTTATTTCTTAATGGATACACCGGCTATTTTCAAATCCCAATCGCACCTCAAGATCAAAAAAATACTACTTTCACATGCCCCTTTGGAACTTATGCATATAGAAAAATGACTTTTATACTTTGCAATGCTCCTGCAACATTCCAAAGGTGTATGATGAGTATCTTTTCATAATTCATTAAACACTACATGGAAGTCTTCATGGATGACTTCACCATTTATGGTGAGTCATTTGAGTCATGCTTGAATTCAATTTCTATAGTCCTTCAAAAGTGTGTCCAGTGTAACCTTGTGTTAAATTTTGAAAAATGTCACTTCATGGTTGCAAATGGGATTGTTCTAGGGAACATTGTTTCAAAAGATGGTATTGAAGTTGATCCAGCCAAAATTGAAGTGATCCATTCACTAACGGAACACACTTTTGTTCGAGACATCTGTTCATTCCTCGGTCATGCCGGTTTCTATCGGAGATTCATCCATAACATCAGTAAACTTTCCCTCCCACTCACTCATTTTCTCCAAAATGATGTCACTTTCCATTTCGATGTGGTTTGCAAGAGACCCTTCATTGAACTCAAAACTGCTCTCACATCTGCCCTGATAATCCAACCCCCTAATTGGTCCATACCCTTTTAATTGATGTGTGATGATTCTGATAGAGCTGTTGGGGCTGTTCTTGGTCAAAGAAGAGAAATAATTCTTCATGTCATCTATTATGCCTCAAAAACATTGGATGAAAACCAATCTCACTACACTGTCATTGAAAAGGAACTTATAGTAGTGGTTTTTGCATTAGATAAATTCTGGTCCTATCTCTTAGGTGCCAAAATCATCATCTTTATAGACCATTCTTCTATAAAGTTCTTACTCAAGAAAAGTGATTCCAAACTGAGGCTAATAAGATGGATCCTAATGCTCCAAGAATTTGACCTTGAAATAAAAGATAGACCAGGAAAAGAAAACCCTATAGCTGATCAGTTGAGTTGAATTTCTAATTCTTCTCATTCATAAATCATTGATCTTGAATTCCCCAATGAACACCTTTCATTTCTCACTCCAAAAATACCATGGTATGCCCCAATTGTAAATTACTTGGTTTCTGGTGTTTTTCCTGAAAAGTTTTCAAACGCACAGAAAATGAAGTTGTAACATGATTCAAAATACTATTTTTGGGAAGAAAATAAACTTTGGAAAACTGGGGAAGAAATGGTAATTAAAAGATGTGTTGAAGAAAATGAGCATTCTTCCATCTTAGAATTCTATCACTCACTTCCCAGAGGTGGCCACTTTGGACCCCAAAGGGCCTACCGAAAGGTAATAGACTCTGGATTCTTCTGGACTTCACTCTTAAAGGACTCACATGAGTTTTTTCAATCATGTCCCACTTGCAAAAAGTTTGGCACAATTTCCATGAGAAATTAAATTCCCCAAAATCCTTTAATTTTCTATGAGATCTTCGATGTTTTGGGGCATCGATTTCATGGGACCATTTCCCCCTACCAATGGATTCTCAAACATTCTTCTTGCAGTCGATTATGTTTCAAGGTGGGTTGTGGCCAAACCCACTAGGAAGGATGATGCTCATACTATTAGTGAGTTCCTAAAGACCCACATCTTCCAATGATTTGTCACACCGCGTGCCTTGATCAGTGACTTAGGAACCCATTTTTGTAATAGAACCATGGAAGCTCTTCTGAAAAATATTGGGGTTTTATATAAAACTTCAACTACATATCACCCTCAAAAAAATTACATGGCTTAACTCTCTAATAGAGAAGTGAAAAGGGTACTTGAGAGAATTGTTAAGCCCACCATAAAAGACTGGCCTGAGAGACTTGGTGAAGCCCTTTGGGCTTATTGAACTGCCTATAAAACACCCATTGGGATGTATCCTTTTAGGTTAGTTTTTGGTAAAGCGTGTCACTTACCAGTTGAAATCCAGCATAAGTCTATTTGGGCTGTGAAAACCTGTAATTTTGATTGTGAAAAATCTGGTGAAGAAGGATTGTTGTAATTGGATGAACTGGGGGAACTTCAACTTGAATCCTTTGAGAATTCCAATCTGTAAAAAGAGAAGGCTAAGGTACTTCATGACAAACACATCCATAGAAAGGTATTTCATGAAGGTGAAAAGGTAATGATCTTCAATTATCAATTTCGGCTTCACCCAGGTAAGCGTAATTCTCGTTGGGACGGTCCTTTTGTTTTTACTAACGTTTACCCATTTGGTGCAGTGCAAGTCCAAGACCCATCTTCCAAAAAGAAATTAACAGTAAATGGACATCGGTTGAAACATCACTATGAGAGGACATGCAATCCTGGAACAAAATCAACTTCCATTGGATCCACAGTAGACCCACTACTGGATAGAGATGGCAACCCACTAAATCCAAACCAGAGGGCACCTCTTTCCCTTTGACTCTTCTTCTCCCTCTCTTCATAACTCTCTATTTATTCTTCCTCCCTCATTCTCATTTGGTTTTTCTTACCACTTTCCTAATAATTTTTTTTCCTTTTTACTCTTTCTCTTTTGTGTGGGTTTGTCTTTATAAAAAAACATAAAAAAACTAAAAAACAAAAACAAAGACTCATAATTACTCACAATTTAATTTTTAAATTTTGTCCAACCATTTTGGGGAGTCAATAGGTCTATTTCATTTCAAATTTTTTTTGTTTTCATCATAAAATTGTATAAATACTCTTGTGTCAAAACAATCAAATTTTGAATGCTCTAATTTTTATTTGGAAAATGGTTTTCCCAAAATGTGAGGAAATACATTTTCTTTCATGCCAAGGCCACCTATGGCCATCTTTTCAAAATGTGTGTTTTCACCCCCATTTGTGAGTCTTGAGTTTGTAGACCTTCAAGCTAAATTACCTACCATAGTGTGTATTAATATGATAGAGGCATTTTCTGAACAACATGAGAATCACAATAGCCAAATAGCCTCTCATTTCCCTTACATTAATCCTCCATTGGAAATCCCCTTCAAGCCTATGAAATCTTTTTCTTTGATAGCCAAATTACATGCCCAATACCTTATCCCACCTAATATCAACATGGATTTTCATGTAATAAGTTTTTGAAATTTAAGTGTGGGGGGGAATGGATTTCATTTTTGGGTATCATTTCCTTACTTTCCGGTGTGTTATCATCTACTTGAGGACAAGCATCAATTTCAGTGTGGGTGAGAGTTTGTCATTAAGTGGGTTTTTTGGAATGTAATGAACTTCCATTTATGTAATTTTGTAAATTTTATTGACAAGTGTTCAAAAAAATGATGACAAAAAATAAAAAAAATCAAAATAAATAAAAAAAATGATGAAAAAATGGGTTCTGTCTTCGGTAGGTCAAAAATCACTCTTCCTCAACCTTTGATCTTATTATAATTATTAAAATTAGTGTCATGAGGAGATCAATAATGGGTTGGGATATGAGTGTGAGATCTGTTTCAAGGTCAAATTTTGAAAAAACAAAGAAAAAAAGGAAAAGAAAAAAAAGAACACTTGCATTAAATTCTTATTGGGAGAAGTTTTTTGTTTTGTAAATATTCCATCTTCTCATTACCTTCATATTTTCTTCCTCTATTGTGTCTTTCTTCACACAATCAATCCCTTGTAAATATGTGTTTTCATTTCCTTCCATGTTTCATTTCAAAAAAATGTGCATTGCTTTTTCTATGTTGGTATTTTAACCCTCTTCTTCTCTCTCTTGGACATTATATTCCTACCATCCCATAGCCATAGAAAAACCCCTTAAAAATACCTCTTGATTCTTGTTCACTTTGGAAAGGGATTGGAAGCTGAGAGCACATTTCATACTCTAATATTTTCACTTTTGGTTGGTGAAAGAGTGAACCTCCACAAATTAATTTTATCATCTTGAGAGGTGTAAGTTTTGAGTGTCCACATTTTAGATTTCTTAATTTGAGCATGAAAAAATGATTTTGTTTTGGAACATTGTTTCTGTAAAAACATGTAGTGAAATTCAAAATTGATGAGTGAAATAGTCTAAACCTCCCCTGATTGGAGAAAACAAAATTTTAAAATCTGTTGGTGAGTAAAAATGATTTTGTCATGTTTTTTATTTATTGCACATGGGGACATGCAAAAAACTAAGTGTGGCGGAGTTGATGTTATTAATATTTTCATGACTTATTATATTCCCCCTTTACTGATTTTATATGAAATGTACATAATTTGTGTGAAATATTAATGTTTTAATATTAAGTATAATTTTTGAGCATTTTTAGAAGTAGTCAATTTAAGTCAGTTTAATGTTTTAATTATAACTGTCACTATAATGATATAAATTGTTTTGTTGTTGTTTTTTAGGATTCTACATTCAATATAAAACATTTCATTAGAAGGTACCATGCACCAATTCTTCCATTTGAAGGGTTATATGGTCCTCACAAACAAGACCAAAGAATCTGTGAACAAACTGGACCAGCCTTGATGATTGATTTACTGGGATCAATACAGAAGTCCAAAAACATTAACTCTCCACCACAATTCGGGGGAAACTACATGTCATCATGGATAAAACATTCAGGGCCCAAATCTAAGTACAAGGGGCTCAAATGAAGCATTGAAGTTCAGCCCCCCATTTTGGCCGAGAATTAAAATCAGTATAGTATACAAGACATATCTCATGATGTAAGCATCATATAGAGCTTAGATTTTGTAGTGTGAAAGAGGAGATATAGACAGCCGCCTTTGTGGAAGAACCCATTCGGATTTGAAGGCATCTTCATATTCAAAAACCCTTTCACGTTTTGGACATCAAAAAGAATAGATTGAAATGGACAGTTTTACATTGTTTAATCAAACGACCCTAACATTTGATTCGTAAGTCCAAATGACTACAAATTTTGAGAGTAGTCGGCCAACTGTATTATCTACAACTTTTAATAAGTATGTTTCTCGCGATTCATCTTTCATGATGTCCATATATGCGAGCCAATTTGAGGGGAATTGCTGGACTGTAAACAATCCACTCCTTGGGCTATAAATACTCTCCTCTTCTCTCCTTGAGAGGGGTTGGAATTTTAGAAGAGAAGAGAACATATTGGCATGACCAAATACTTGCCAAAGGCTTCGGAGGATCTGTCATACTCATGTTTTCCCTTGAGATAACTTTCCTCCTATCTTTGTTTTCACTTACTTTCATGTTCTTAGTTTTTGTAATTTTGTATGTCCTTTCTATTGTAATTATGTTTTAATGAAAGTTTCTTCTTCAATATCTCTTATTCTCATCCACCATCTGTAGTTTAATATTTATGTTCTTAAAATTGTTTAAATTAATTTGAATCACCTTCCCTTCTTTTTCTTCCTCATTCAATCAAAAATCCGTTTTTAATTATCATCATCGTTCATGTGTGTGTGTCGACGTACCACTCTTTTCTAATCCCTTTCTTTTTCTTCTATTCTTGATTTATCATCATTATTATTATAACCAGAATATTAAACACCCAATTGGCTGAGTAAATATCTCATTGGGGTGAATTATAATTTAAGTATGTTAAGTGATTGAGATTATTTGTTCGATGAGTTTTCGTTAATTTAACATTGTGTGTGTTGGACTTAATTTGTCATGGATTAATGACATATTTTGTTTAGCATGTGGTTTCCATGGATTATTGGAACTAAAAATAAAATCCTATAAACATGTACTGATTGAGATTAAAATTTTAATTAAGTTAAGGCTTGGATTAAAACTTTAACACTTAGGAATTCTAATCTATGTCAACATGTGAAGTGGGTGTTAATTTAAATGCAATATAAATCAAAGATCAAGGATATCACAAGCTTAACTCCCTAATAATGAACTCACCCCAATATTTATCAATTTCTTGGATCAAACATCATCCATAAATTATTTCATAAGCTCCGCAAACAAACCCCCCAATCAGAATACAATTACCTAAAAACAAACGACTATTTCAAAGTATCATCGCCGAGGATTCGACCCGAGTGCTGCTATACACATTAGCAGAGCACCAGAACATTGACTTGTCGATAGGCGACAATCGGCTATGAGTTTCATCACCCTGATAGTGCTTGAATGAATTGGGTAATGATGTAACCACTAGAGATTACAATTTTCACGATATCTTGGTGAATAACCTTGGTAATTTTCAAATGACACCTTGGGGATGGACCATGGTGATATGTTCATGATTTTCTCTGTTAAATGATGTAGCCACATCTTAAAGTTATGAAAATGTTATTTTTATTATGATATTCCACATTATTTCTTTCTCATTCCTTAAATTTCTTTTTCATGACATAGTTGATGTATCTCAATTTCACATGTTAAATGTTTCTCTTGTTTCACTTACTGGGCCTTCTGCTCACCCTTTCTTTTGATGTATGTCCCCAGGTTATGAGATGCAGTAATGAACCTAAGATGAACTTATGGAGAATCCTTTCATGTGTTTAAGAAGAATGTTTTTTTTTGTTTCATGTATTAAGTTCCTGGTTTCCAAGACACTAAACCTTAAATATCCTTAGTTTTGTATAATGTAATGAAAGATTATGTGACAAAAAAAGAGGGATTCTATACTGGAACTCGTGCAGTGTGCTCAAGAGGCGTGCACTCTCTGCTACTAGGGCTGGTGGCATCGGTGGCCCAACAGGTGGTAGTACTTCTAGTGCCTCCGATGGTGCCTCAACTGGAATATGGCCATGTACTGAGGCCTCGTCCCTCAGCGAGCTATCAGTACATACAA
The DNA here is from genome assembly GCA_963277665.1 of Viscum album. Classification (NCBI taxonomy): domain Eukaryota; kingdom Viridiplantae; phylum Streptophyta; class Magnoliopsida; order Santalales; family Viscaceae; genus Viscum; species Viscum album. The sequence goes on along the minus strand of OY728155.1, from coordinate 86,019,072 downwards.
CTATCGGGGCTCTAACTGGTCGTCTGTGGGGAGGCAACCTGAAAGAACATATGTGACACCGTCAAAAGACTATACCTAGTGAGATGAACTGGTTTGAGTTGACTTAAAGGAAAAATTTTAAATCACACACACAATCAGTGTTTTCGTGCACTAAGTTGGAAATCAAAAGTCAGGGTCCTGGTGTATGGATACGTCGGCCGCCCGCACCAACACTGGACTCCCTAAACCGAAAACCACACTTAGTACCCTTAACAATATATCTTCACAAAAAAGAAATATCAGAGTCCTATGTTCTGCGGTAGAATAGACTTCATTGATACCAATTTGTCATGACCCGTCCCCTGGGGCCCATATCGTGGCTACCCCAAACCCGCCATCCATAGGCCAGGGGATGAAGACTAGCACCAAAGGCGTAATTTCCAAAATTTTGGAAGGCGTTGCCTTTATAAAACGTAGCACACACAACCAGAGTAAAAGCGGAAGAAATCACTAAGTAAAGTAGTATAACAATTGTACTGAAAGTAAAAAGGGGCCATAAATACAAGCCCAACAAAATTGTACAACTACAACTAAAGAAATTACAACTGAAAAAGACAAATAGCTGAATGGTGAAAGCAGCTCATGGATCCTCCTCTGGGTTCCTACCTGAAGGGTAAGTACAGATGGTCTCCACAGCACTCCACATCCATCAGACTCTAGAGAGTACCTTCTCTTCATGAGGTACACCTCCAGGTACATTCCAGTCCTTATACACTCAGTCTTGGTCAGCGTTGTCTATCGTCTGCATCCAACACAATGAGGTGCGGGCATTTCTCGTGGAAGGGTGAGTATAATGATACTTAGTAGGGACCCCGAGACCCTCAAGGTCTCACAAATTCAATCAATGATAGACCATAAAGTAATATTTCAACGGATAACCATTAGATTGGTATATGCCCATACATATACCTAATTTATCAAGTAACCCATCTCAATCAAGAGGAAAACAAAAATGTCATCGACTCAGCTCAAACCAGGATTTTTATTCATGATGTAGTATCCACGGCTACTAGAGAACTCCTCCTCTGTCAAGTACAATGGGCCTTCCGCTACAACTAAGCACTTCCCACAAATCTTGGACAACTGATGTACTCCACATATCGAGTACTGTAGGCCTGCTGCAACAACCAAGCACTTCCCACCATGGGTCTACCACTACAACCAAGCGCTCCCCCTCATAGCCTACATAGGTACAACTTCTGTCAAGTACCGCGGGTCAACCTCTACAACCAAGTGCTCCTCCACCGTGGGTCTGCTTCTATAAACAAGCACTCCCCACTGGGCCATCTGAATCACTCTGATTCGATCGATCAGCATTCGTGAAGACTCATCCAGCAACTAAGACTCTGCAATCTGCTTGCTCATCACCGGAAGGGTCCGCTCCACGAGTCTCAGGACGATACACTAAGTATCACAATCTCTCATGTAGAAGTATCACAAAGGACCGCCTCATCATAGGGGACTCAAACGAATAGACGGCGTGTCAATCGGACACCCGGTCTGTGAGTTATTATCATTTTAGTCCCGGGGGTCCGGTTGGTAGAATGTACTAACCAACCCTACCATATCTCTACTATACCCCAAACTCCAATCAGGTGTACTCAAGGGAACATTTCTCAACGGGCTTTCCATCACCGCTGAAGGTTCATCAAACGGACGTCCGGTCAGAGAGATACTGGATTTTCCATTCCAGGGGCCCAGTTGGATTTACGCTCGATCGAAACCCAGCAGTTTTCCAAAGTCATCCCAGAAATCACTAAGAGTATCACAAAAGGACCACCTCATCACGAGGATCCCAGTTCTGATGACGGTGCATTGATCAGATTCACGGTCACGAAGTTATTTTCATTTAAGTGTAACGATCCCGGCCCGTTAAGCCTAGTGGGCTGGAGGGTCAGGTTGACCCGTTTTTGGCGGGTCAAACCCAGCTGGTGTCGGACCGCCCCGGTGAAGTGCACGGCCCGTTCCGGTAAGGCGCGGCCCATACCAGTGGGGCGTGACCCAGCCCAGTGTGGTGCGTTCCGGCCTGGTTGGCCACAGCTTGGCCCGGCTGGTTGTGCGGCTCAGCCCGGGTGGTCGAGCAATGCGGGGGGGGGGGGGGGGGGGGGGGTGGGGGTTGGGTGACTTCTTCAACCGACGGCGTCGATCAGCGCCGCCCTCCTATCCGGCTGACTGAAGCCGGCCAGTCATCCTGGTGTGGTCGGCCCGCATGGGTGGACTACGGTCCTCCTACCCCGCACTTGTTGGTGCCGCGAACTTCATCAACCCGGCAGGCCAACGTGTCGGCCGGTTCGCTCGCCGAAGCGTCCCACGGAGCGCGGGCTGCGGTCCTCCACAGCGCGGCGCCATGGGGCTCCGGGGTTCCACCAGGCCCACCCGATTATGGTCGGCCGGTTCATCTTCGGCAGAGCGTCCCACGGATATGGGCCGTAGTTCTTCTCCGCGCTGCCGGCACACGGCCACCGCTTCCACCGATCACTACCACCTCTTCCATTAAAAAACAGGGGTCATCGGAGGGTCGTCGGGCCATGTTCATTCGTTATGCACCCTCCGCATTAGGCGATATCATAATGCTGAAGATAAAACATGGTTTCAACATGGGGTGAAGAACAATTTTATTCAATAAAAATTCAAACAAACCCCCTACCTCTAAAAAAGGTTAGTTTGTAGATGGAGTCATGGGGAGGCGACGTCAACTCATTAACGTCGGGGAAGAGGGGTCCAAGGATGGAGTGTCGTCGGTGTTCCTTGTGGGTGGCTCCTTCTACTTTTTCTTCGATGAAGATCAAAGGAGATGATCGTCATTTTTTGACAGTTCTTCATCGAAAGAAGAACTATATTCTTTTATTTCTCAAGTGCTCTCCCAAAATTATCTCAACACAATGAGTGCCAAAATTAAATAATATCTAAGGCTATTATTTTATTCACACATGAATTTTCAAAATTCAAAAACTTTAATTAATTAATTGTAGGGTTCAATTCATTAATCAAAAGTGTTGGAAAAAATTAATGGGAGAGAGGGAGGTGAAGAGATCACATTAATTAAGGGGAGAGTTGTCAAATAAATTAAGGGGGATTAATGGGGAGTTTAAGGGAGTTGAAAGGTTAGGTGTTCATGTGGGCCCCACCTCACATTATCCTTTCATGGGAGGTTATGCGGGTGTGGTCCCCAACGATAAATTCTCCTTGTAGGACATAACTAACATCTTTAAACTAAATTGTGTACTAAAATTTTATTTATTTTATTCTAAATCCCCAAAAATTATTTCTTAACCCGCATAAAATGCTACTGCAGTAAAGGTCCCCTTAAATGAATATCGGTGCTATGAGTTCATCGGTGTCCTCAGATTTCAATTCTGAGCACCAGTTGAAAAGAAAAAAAATCCCGCACAAATGTTTACTAATCTTACCAGAAAAAAACTTCATAAATTGATTCCCCGCACACTGGGCCTTGGAATCAAGTGCCGTCAGAAACTACAAACTCGAAAATTTCTAAAGAAATTAAGAACAAAAAAATTCCTTCAAATTTTCGGGTCTTTACATTACCCCCACCTAAGGGATTTACATCCCCGTAATGCTACAACACACACTAGGGAAACAAATGTGGGTTCTGTGCACGCATTTTGAGCCTCCCGCTCCCAGGAGCTCTCCTAGAAGCTGAATACCAAACCTCCTGCTCAGCACATCTGAAACAACATTTCCCTTCATGGGAGTATACACTATCTCGATGTCATAGTCCCGGAGGAACTCATGCCCTCGCCGCTGTCTCAGGTTCAATTCCTTCTAAGAGAAGATACTCCTAAGACTATAGAGATTAGAGTGAACCACAAATTGTTCACTCAATGAACTATGGGTGAGACTTTCCAATTTTAAGAACTCGACTTCACCCTTCCTCGTCTACATTCTACAAGATCTAATAAGATTTGTCCTTTTCCGAAAAGAGAAATATGGTCTCATCCCCTGGATGAACCACGTCATATGCCTAATAAAATCAATCCTAAAATGAACGGTACTAATTCATGCCATGGACGACGTCGTAAGGCCTCGATGCTACTACTAAGATATCCAACTGTTACTCTCTCCTATAAGGGTTGAGTCACACTGTCGGCATCAGTGTGTGGTCACTGGGTGTCCTCTAGTATAAATCTCGAAAGTGAGGGTCAAGTCGATAGTTTTAACTAGAACTTCTTATTATTAACCACACAAAAGGAAGGAAAGAAAACGTCACAAAGAAAAGTTTATTTTATTACTGTAGCTCAAAGTAAAAAGACACATAAAAACCACAAACAACATCATCAAAGAAGCTAGAAGAACCTTGAATAAAGGCCTCCATGCATGGAACTAGTCCCACTCATGTCCACCTGGTTTCAGAGCTTCATAGTCATATTCATGAGCTTCCGGAAGCTGTGCTCTCCCATGTCAACCGGTTCCCTATGATCGGGGTGGACCTGCTGGTGGTGGTGGTGGAATCACCTTGAAGCGACGTCCACCACCAGTTGCACGACTAGCTCCTCTTCCTCGGTCTCCTGCTCCTTAAGGTCTACCTTGATCAAACCTTTACCTCTGCCAGGGAGGTTCTTCATCTATCTGTTGATCGTCTTCAGGGTGGGTCGGATAGTCATGTGGAATGTGACCAAGACCACCGCATGAGTAACATTTTCCGCTCCTGGTAAGTCGTTCTCCACCCCGGGTGCCTCGCACACACGATCATGAGTTATGCGGTCAACCACCTGTGGGTCTGGTCCTCTTGGACCCCTATGTCTTCTGTCTACTGCCAACTGCAGAAGACTCCACTGCATGTCGGCTAGTGGTGGTTCCCGCTGCTGGAGACTTATCAACAAGGAAACTCTCCACTAGGAGGGCTCTCTCTAACACCCTCATATGTGTCCAGATGCTGTGAGAGATAAATAAAGCTCTGATTTCTCACCTAAGTCCCAGCTCAAAGGTCCAGGCCCTGAAGAACCGTTACTGTACCATATCAGTGGAGTAGCGCGAGAGGTCGGTAAACCTCACTGAGTACTGAGCTACACTCCTGCTACCCTAATGTAGATGAAGTAGCTCCTGTATCTACACCGCTCGAAGGGTGGTTGGGAAAAACTCCACCCGGAACAGGCTCTCGAAGTCTGCCCAGGGAATTGACGCCTTGTCATGCATCTAGAGCATCAGGCTCCACCATCTTCCTGCTGCTGCCTGATGGAGGCTGGAAGTAAGGATCACCATGAAGTTGGTTGATGTCCCTACCAGTCTGAAGACTCTCACCACAACCTGCAACCAATCCTAATCCACCTGCAGGTCCGTCTCTCCCCTGAACATGGGTGGCCTCTGGCACTGAAACTCATGCAGCGCGCTCAAGTGGCGTGCATTCTCTACTACTGGGGTAGATGGAATCGGTGGCCCAATGGGTGGTAGTACCGCTGGGGCCTCCATTGGTGCCTTAACTAGAAGAGGGCCCTGTATTGAGGCCTCGTCGCTCGGCGGGTTGTCAGTACGTACAACTCTATGGGATCTAACTAGTTGTCCGCAGGGAGGCATCTTGAAAGAACAGATGCGACACGGTCAAAAGACTATACCTAGTGAGCTGACCAGGTTTGAGCTGACGTAAAGGAAACTTTTGAAAACACACACACAATCAATGTTTTCGTGCACTGATTCGTAAATCAGAAGTCAGGGTCCTGGTGTATGGATATGTCAGTCACCCGCACCAACAATGGACTCCCAGAACTGAAACCCACACTTAGTACCCTTAACACTATTTCTTCACAGAAAATAAATATCAGAGACCTATGTTATGTAGTATAATCGACTCCTTTGATACCAATTTTTCACAACCCATCCCCGGAGCCCCGTATCGTGACTACCTCAAGCCTGCCTTCCATAGGCCAGGGGCTGGCTACTAGCACCAAAGGCGTAATTTCCCAAATCAGGGAAGGCGTTTCCATTATAAAACATAACACACTCAACAAGAGTATAAGAGAAATAAAACACTAAGTGAACTAGTATAAAAAGTGTGTTGAATGTAAAAATGGGGTGGAAATACAAGCCCAACAAAAAGGTACAACTACAACTGAAGAAAGTAAAACTGAAATAGACAAACAGATGAATGGTGAAAGAAGCTCCTGGATCATCCTCCAGGTTCCTACCTAAAGTGTAGGTACAGATGGTCTCCACAGCACTCCACATTTGTCAGACTCCACCGGGTACTGTCTTGTCGTGAGGTCCACCTCTGGGTACTGTCCAGTCCTCGTACACTCAACCTCTGTTAGCGCTGTCCGTCATCTGCATCCAACACAACGATGTGCGGGCTTTGACCGTGTAGGGGTGAGTATAACGATACACAGTTTGGACCCCGAGACCCTCAAGTTCTAAAAAAATCCAACAAGGATAAACCACAATGTATGATTGCAACGGATAACCATTACATAATTAAATACCCATATATATACCTATGTTATCAAGTAACCCATCTCGATCAAGAGGAAAACACAAAGGTCATTGACTCAGCTCAAACCATGATTTTGTTTAACGATGTCGAAGCCCCAGCTGCTGGAGAGATCCTCCTTTGTCGAGTACATTGGGCCTACCGCTACTACCAAGCGCTTCCCACTAGCCTTGGACTACTGAAGTGCTCCACCGGTGGAGTACTGCGGGCCTGCTGCTACAATCAAGAACATCCCACCATGGTTCTGCCACTACAACCAAGCGCTCCCCCTCACAGCCTATAGAGGTACTCCTTCTGTAAAGTATCACGGGTCTGCCGATACAACCAAGCGCTCCTCTACCGTGGGTCTGATGCAATAACTAATCGCTCCCCACTGGGCCATCTGAATCACTATGAGTCGATCGATCAGCAGTCTTTAAGTCTCATCCAGCTACTAGGTCTCTACAATCTGCTCGCTCATCACCAGAAGGGTCCTATCCACGAGCCTCAATCTAATACACAAAGTGTCATTATGTATCACGTAGAAGTATCATAAAGGACCTCCTCATCATAGGGGTATCACCGCAACATACGACGCATCAATCAGATGACTGGTATGTGAGTTATTATCATTTTAGTCCCGGGGGTTTGGTTGGTTTAGTGTACGAACCATCCCGATCATAACTCAACTATACCCTGAACACCCATGGGGTGTACTCAAGGGACCGTTTCACAACGAGATTTCCAACACCGCTGCCGGTTTATCAAATGGACTTCTAGTCTGTGAGATAATGGATCTTCCGTTCCAGGGACCCGGTTGGATTTAGGCTCGATCCAATCCCGACCATTTTCGAAAGTTGTCCCAAAACACACTAAGAGTATTGCAAAAGGACCGCCTCATCGCGAGGATCCCAATGCATTAAACGGAGCGTCGATCGAATGCACGACCTTGAAGTTATTTGAATTTAAGCGTAATGGGCCTGGCCCATTAAGCCCAGTGGGCTGGCGGGTTGGGTCAACCCGGTTTTTGTGGGTCCGACCAGGATGGTGTCGGACCGGCCCTGTGGGGCGCGGACCGGCCCAGACTGGCGCATCACGGCGCGGCGCGGCCTGGCCGACCGCGGCAAGGCTCGGGTGCCTGAGCGATGTGGCGGCGTGGGGAGGGGGGGTGAATTCCTAAACCGGCGGTGCCGAGCGGCGCCGCCCGCCTGTCCGGACGGTCAAAGCCAACCGGTCTTCCCAGCGCGAGAGGCCTACTTTGGTGTACCGCGGTCCACCTATGCGGCACCTGTGGGTGTCGCGGCCTTCATAAACCCGTCCAACCGACGAGCCGGCTGGTTCGCCTGCCGAAGCGGCCCTCTGAGCGCGTTCTGCGGTCCTCCACAGTGGGGCGCCATGGGGTGCCGCAGTTCTACCAGCCCAATCAACTATGGCCGGCTAGGTCTTCTTCGGTCGAGCATCCTGCAGATGCGGGCTGTGGTTCTTCTCCATGCGATGGGCACACAGCCACCACTTCCTCCGGTCACTGCCACCTCTTCCATAAAAATAAAACAGCGTTCAATGGAGGGTCTTTGGGCTGTGTTCGTTTAGCCCATGCCCTCTGCATTAGGCAGTATCATAAGGCCGAAGATAAACCATGGTTTCAATGAGGGATGAAGAACAATTTTATTCAATTAAAATTGAAACAAACCCTCTACCGAGAAATAAGGTCCGTGCATAGATGGAGCCTCGAGGAGGCGGTGTCAACTAGTTGACATCAGGGAAGATGGGGTCGAGGATGGCACGTCGTCCGCATTCCTTGTGGGTGGCTCATTCTCCTTTAGCCTGGATGAAGATAGAAGGAGATGATTTTCATTCTTCGGCAGTTCTTCATCGAAAGAAGAACTCTATTATTCTCTTTCTCAAGAGCTTTCCCAAAATTATCTCAACACAATGAGTGCCAAACTAAAATAATAGTTAAGGATATTATTTTATTCACACATGAATTTTTAAAAATCAAAACCATTAATTAATTAATTTTTAGGGTTCAATTCATTAATCAAAAGTGTTGGAAAAAATTAATGAGAGAGAGGGAGGTGAAGAGATCACATTAATTAAGGAGAGAGTTGTCAAATTAATTAAGGGGGGTTAATGCGGAGTTTAAGGGAGTTGAATGTTTAGGGGTTTGTGTGGGTCCCACCTCACATTATCCTCTCATGGTAGGTTATTTGGTTGTGGGACCTACCTATATCTTCCCCTTGTAAGATATAACTAACATCTTTAAATAAATTTGTGTACTAAAATTTTATTTATTTTGTTCTAAATCCCCAAATATTAAATCTGAACCCACATAAAATGCCATTGTAGTTAAGTTCCCCTAAAGCGAATACCGGCACTACGAGTTCATCGGTTTGCTCGGATTTCAATTCCGAGCACTGGTTCAAAAGAAAGAAAAACTCGCACGTATGTTTAATGAATGTACCTGAAAAAAACTTCAGAAATTGATTCTGAGCACACCAGGAATTGGAATCGAGTGCCGTCAGAAACCACAAGCTCATAAAATTCCAAATAAACTAAGAAAAAAATTCCTTGAAATTTATGAGTCTTTACATTACCCTCACCTTAGGAATTTACGTACCTGTAAAGCTACAACACACACTAGGGAAACAAAGGTGGGTTCTGGGAATGCATTTTGAGCCTTCCGCTCCCATGTGCTCTCCTAAAAGATGAATACCAAACCTCCTATTCAGCGCATCTAAAACAATATTCCCCTTCCTGGAAGTAAAGACTATCTCGAAGTCATAGTCCCAGAAGAACTCAATCCATCTATATTGTCTCAGTTTCAGGTCCTTCTGAGAGAAGATACACCTGAGACTATAGAGATTAGAGTAAACTGCAAACCGTTCGCTCAACAAACTATGGGTGAGACTACAAAATTGTAAGAACTCGGCTTCACCCTTCCTCGTCTACGTCATACAAGAGTTTCTGAGATTTTTCCTTTTCCATAAAGAGAAATCGAGTCTCATCCCCTGGATGAACCACATACTTTGACTAATACAGTCAATCCTGACATGAACGGTACTAATTCATGCCATGGATGACATCATAAGGCCTCGACGCTACAACTAAGAGATCCAACCATTACTCTCACCTCCAAGGGTTGAGTCACACTATCGGCATCTTTGTGTGGTCACTGGGTCTCCTCCAGTAAAAATATCTAAAGTGAGGGTCAAGTCAATAGTTTTAACCGAAACCTCTTAGTATTAACCACACAAAAGGCAGGAAGGAAATCCTCAAAAAGAAAAGTTACTTTTATTATTGTAGCTCAAACTACAAAGACACATAACAACCTCAAACAACAACATCAAGGAAGCTAGAAGCACCAAGAAAAAAGGCATCCATGATTGGAACTAGTCCCGCTCTTTTACACCTACATCCGGAGCTCCATTGTCTTATTCTTCAGCTACCTAATGTTGTGCTCTCCCATGTCCCCTCCTTCCCTACGGTCAGGGTGGACCTCCAGGTGGTGGTGGTGGAAACACCTTGAAGTTTCCTCCACCGCCAGCTGCACGGCCAGCTCCTCTACCTAGGTCTCCTACTCCTTATGATCTGCCTCAATCGAACCTCTGCCTCTGCCTGGGAGCTCCTTCATCTATCTGCTGATCGTCTGCAAGGCGGTTTGGACAGCCACGTGCCATGTCACGTAGCCCACTGCAAGAGTAACATTGTCCGCTCTTGGTATGTATTTCTCCACCCCGGGTGCCTCGCACACACGATCCGGAGTCATGCGGTCGACCACCTGTGGGTTTGGTCCTCTTGGACCCCTGTGTCATCTGTCTACTTCCAACTACATATGACTCCGCTACATGTCAGATAGTGGTGGGTCCTGCTGTTGGAGACTGGTCAGCAAGGAAACTCTCCACTAGGATGGCTCGCTCCAATACCCCCGTCTACGTCGGGATGCTGTGAGAGATAAATAAAGCTTCGATCTCTCGCCTGAGTCCGTACTCAATTTTCTAGGCCCAAAATAACGGTTCCCTTATCATAATAGTGGAGTAGCGTTAGTGGTCAGTTAACCTCACTGAGTACTGAGCTATAGTCATGTTTCCCTACTGTAGATGAAGTAGCTCCTGTATCCACACCGTTCTAAGGGTGGATGGGACACACTCCGCCTGAAACGGGCTCTCAAATTCTGCCCAGAGAAGTGATGCCTCGTCATGCATCTAGAGCATCAGGCTCCACCATCTGCCTGTTACTTCCTGAAGGAGGCTGGCAGCAAGGATCACCATTAATTCAGCCAGTGTCCCTACCAGTATGAATACTCTCACCACAACCTCCATCCAATCCTCAAACGCCTGCGGGTCCGTCCTCCCCTGAACCTGGGTGGCCTCTAGCATTGGAACTTTAGAATCATGCTCAAGTGGAGTGCACTCTCTACTGTTGGGGCTGGTGGCATCGGTGGCCCAACGGGTGGTAGTACTGCTATTCCTCCGCTGGTTACTCAACTAGAAGAGGGACATGTACTGAGGCCTCGTTGCTCAGTGGGATGTCAGTACATACAACTATCGGGGCTCTAACTGGTCATTTGTGGGGAGGCATCCTAAAAGAACAGATGGGACACGGTCAAAAGAATATATCTGTTGAGCTGATCAGGTTTGAGATGACTTAAAGGAAACTTTTGAAAACACATACGTAATCAGCGTTTTCGTGCCCTGAGTCGGAAATCATATGTTGGGGTCCTGGTGTATGGATACGTCGGCCGCTCGCACCAACACTGGACTCCCTAAACTGAAAACAACACTAAGTACCCTTAACACTATTTCTTCACGGAAAAGAAATATCAGAGTCCTATGTTCTACAGTAGAACCAACTCCTTTGATACCAATTTGTCACAACCCGTCCCCCGGAGCCCGTATTGTGACTACCCCAAGCCCGCCTTCCATACGCCAGGGGATGGAGACTACCACTAAAGAAGTAATTTCCCAAATCTGGGAAGGCGTTGCCATTATAAAACGTAACACACACAACCAGAGTACAAGCGGAAGAAAAAACTAAGAAAAGTAGTATAACAAGTGTGCTGAAAGTAAAAAGGGTCCAAAAATAAAAGCCCAAAAAAAGGTACAACTACAACTGAAGAATGTACAGCTCAAAAATACAAAAAGCTGAATGTTGAAAGAAGATCTTGGATCGTCCTCCGGGTTACTACCTGAAGGGTAGTCATAGATGGTCTCCACAACACTCCACATCCGTCAAACTCCACCAGGTACCATCTCGTCTTGTGGTCCACCTCTGGGTACTGTCCAGTCCTCGTACACTCAGCCATGGTATGCGTTGTCCGTTGTCTGCATGCAACACAACGAGATGTGGGCAGTGCCTGTGTAGGGGTGAGTATAAGGATACTCAGTAGGGACCCCGAGACCCTCATGGTCCTACAAAATCCTACAAGGATAAACCAAAATGTATGATTTCAACGGATAATCATTACTTAGGTAAATTCCCATACATATACCTACGTTATCATGTAACCCATCTCGATCAAGAGGAAATCACAATGTTCATTGACTCAGCTCAAACGAGGATTTTTATTCACGATGTCGAAACCCCGACTACTGGAGAACTCCTCCTCTGTTGAGTAAAGTGGGCCTGCCCCTACATCCAAGCACTTCCAACAGGCCTTGGACAACATATGTACTCCACCTATCGAGTGTTGTGGGCCTGCTGCTACAACAGAGGACTTCCCACCATGGGTCTGTTGCTACAACCAAGTGCTTCCCCTCACAGCCTACAGAGGTACTCCTTCTGTCGAGTATCGCGGGTCTGCCGCTACAACCAACAGCTCCTCCACTGTGGGTCTGTAGCTACAACCAAGCGCTGCCCACGAGGCCATCCGAATCACTCCGAGTTGATTGATCAGCAGTTGTCAAGTCTTAGCCGGCTAATAGGTCTCTATAATCTGGTCGCTCATCACTGGAAGGGTCCTCTCCACGAGCCTCAAGAAGATACTCCAAGTGTCACGATGTCTCACGTAGAAGTATCACAATGGACCGCCTCATCATAAGGGTCTCAACTCAACAGACGGTGTGTCAATCAGACGCCCGGTCTGTGAGTTATTAGCATTTTAGTCCTAGGGGTCTGGTTGGTTTCACGTATGAACCAAACTGACCGTAACTCAACTATAACCCGAACTCCCATGGGTTGTACTCAAGGGAATGTTTCTCAACAAGATTACCAACACCGCTGAAGGTTCATCAAACAGACGTCTGGTCTGAGAGATACTGGCTTTTTTATTCTAGGGGCCCGGTTGGATTTACCCTCGATCCAAACCTGGCCGTTTTCCAAAGTCATCCTCAAACAAACTAAGAGTATCGCAAAAGTACCGCCTTGTCGCAAGGATCTTGGTGCTAGAGGCGGCGCGTCAATCAGATGCACAGTCATGAAGTTTTTCGCATTTAAGCGTAACGGGCCCGGCCCATTAAGCTCAGTGGGATGGCGGGTGGGTCGACCCAGTTTTGGCAGGTCCAACCCGGCCAGTGTCAGACCGGCACGGTCAAGCGTGCGGTCCGGCCTGGTGGGGCGCGGCCCGACACGGCGCGGTCTGGCTGGCCGCTGCTCGGCCCGGCTGGCCGTTCGGCTCACCCCGGGGGGCCGAGCGATGCAGGGAGGCCCAGCTTCCCGAACCGGCGGCGCCGAAGGATGCCACCCTACTGTCCTGCCGGCCGAATTCGACCGGTCTTCTCGGCGTGAGCGGCACACATGGGCATGTTGCGGTCCTCTTGTGCAACACCTGCGGGTTTCACGTCCTTCATCAACTCGGCCGGACGACGAGCCGACTGGTTCCCCCACTGAAGTGGACCACGAAGCCTGGGCCACGATCCTCGCAGCGCGATAACATGGGGCGCTGTGGTTCCACCAGCCCGGCTGGCTACGGCTGGCCAGTTCTTCTTCGGTAGAGCGGCCTGCAGATGCGGGCTGTGTTTCTTCACCACGCGGGCATCACACGATCGCATCTTCCTCCGGTCACTTCCACCTCTTCCATCAAAATAAAACAGGGGTCAACGGAGGGTTTTTGGTTCGTGTTCCTTCGGCCCGCGCCCTCGGCGTTAGGCGGTATCATAAGGCCGAAGGTAAAACACGGCTTCAACGAGCGATGAAGAACAATTTTATTCAATTAAAATTGAAACAAACCCCCTACCTCGATATAAGGTTTGTTAGTATATGGAGTCGCGGGGAGGCAGTGTCAACTCGTCGACATCGGGGAAGAAGGGGTGGAGTATGGCGCATCTCGGTGTTCCTTGCAGGTGGCTCCTTCTCCTTTGGATTGGTCGAAGATTGAAGGAGATGATCATCATTCTTCGGCAGTTCTTCGTTGAAAGACGTACTCTATTCTTCTATTTCTTAAGAGCTCTCTAAAAATTCTCTCAAGAAAACGAGGGCCAAAATAAAATAATAGCTAAGGCAATTATTTTATTCACACATGAATTTTCAAAATTCAAACACTTTAATTAATTAATTGTCGGGTTCAATTAATTAATCAAACGTGTTGGAAAAAAATAATGGGAGAGAGGGAGGTGAAGAGTTCACATTAATTAAGGGGATTGTTGGAAAATTAATTAAGGGGGATTAATGGGGTGTTTAAGGGAGTTGAAAGGTTAGGGGTTTGTGTGGGCCCTACCTCACATTATCCTCTCATGGGAGGTTATGTGGGTGTGTGCCCCACCAATAACTTCCCCTTGTAGGATATAACTAACATTTTAAATAAAAATGTGTACTACAATTTTATTTATTTATTTCTAAATCCCCAAAAATTAACACTCAACCCGCAAAAAGTGCAATTGCGGTAAAGGTCCTCTTAATAGAATACCAGAGCTTCGAGTTCATCGGTGTCCTAAGATTTCAATTCCAATCACCGGTTCATAAGATTTAAAAACCTACATTTACGTTTATAGAATGTACCTGATCAAAACATTAGAAATTGATTATGGACACACCGGCCCACAGAATCAAGTGCTGTTAGAAACCGCAGACTCGTAAAATTCCAAAGAAATTCAGAAAAAATATTTCTAGAAAATTTCTGGGTCTTTACATTAGTTTTGAAATAATGGACCTTTAAATATCAAATGAAATTAAAAAATTACTATTACACGGTTCAATGTGTAAAACAAGTGTATATTTTTTTATAGGTTCAAATAAACATAATCATTTGAAGGTATGTCATAAGTGTGACTCATGAATTAAAATTTCATTCAATAATTTTTTTTGAAATATCAAAAATGTATAATAAGATCACTTTATTTAAAATGGGAATACATAATATAAATAATTACAAAATGTTATAATAAGGATTGTATATGAATTCTAAAATAGACAAATAGTGTGTCCTATGGAGTTAGTGACTTGAAAATGTACCTAAACAAATCACAAAGACTACCATTAAGATTGAAAAAGAAAATGATATACTATTTTTTTAATATAATTGAAGAATTATTGTTTTAAAATAAATAATTAATAAATAAATTATAATATCTATAAAAAACAAGGAAAATTGATAAAACTATTCATGATTTAATTCATTTAGATTTTCGGAATCTAATGACACCAAAAATGAACTGAAGGAGAAAGGTTTTCTATTTTCATTAATGATTATAAAATAATGAAACTCATTGTGTCTTTGAATTTATTTAAATAAGTGATGTATTTTTTGAAGATATATCAATGAAATGTTTAATATTTTGTGGAATTATTTTGAGAAATTTAAATAGAAAAACCAAATAAAACATTTCATTATTTAGGTCATGAACAATTTTGAAAATAATGAAATAATTATCAATTTTCATAAGTACAATCATTAAAAAATGAATTTTATGGGGTTAAAAATAAATTAGTTTAGGTTATATAATATTAATTTATTATTAATATTGGTCATATAAAATATTTTTATTAGGGACCAACATAATTAGTAGTGTATATTTAAAATATAACCTACCTTTGTAAAGTAAGTAAGGTGATATCATTGGATTTTCCACAGAATAGAAAAGAATATAAACCATTTTAGAGTATTTAAAAGAAAATATTAAAAAATAAAAATTCAATCAATATAAATATGGTGATAACTTGAAATTGACATATTATGGGTTATCTTATATATATTTGTTCATAGAAATTTCCAAAAACGTTGTTATAAAACAATATTTACCCTAGATATACAAATGTAATTAAAGAAAAAAATATAGATAAATCATATAGGTCAAAACTAAAACATGACGATAAATATAGATATGATAATGTATATAAAATTGATTATATTAATTGAATTAATCATGAATAAATTTATATAATTTAAGTAGAGGAAAAAGAAATATTTGAAGTGAAACAACCTAAAAAAACGTTGAAGGGAAAGAAGTAGTTTTTGGAAATATTAATATAACATATTTAGTACAATAAATTTAAAATAATTTCAAAATTTATGAATGAAAATTTTGGAGGAAAATTTTTAATCTCGTGTATAACCAATTAAATTTAAAAAAATATTAATTACATTTCATGGTATAAGGAAATTTAGGTGGATATAAATAAAATAGAAATGAAAATTCTATGGGACTTTAGGAATAATAAAACAACCAGTGATTTAATTAAATATTTTTCCATAAATAAATATTGTTTTTAAAAGATGGTTTCACACACAAAACCAAAAAAAAAAGATCAATGAAATATTAGATTAATTTTCAAAAAAAATACTAAAACCTTTTTAGATAAAAATTTAATCAATTAAAAATTTATGAAACAATGGTGTAAAAACACTTAAAGCATAAACATTTAATTTTTCAGTAAAAAAATTTTAAATGTACTTTCATATTATATATTAAATATTTACAAAAATTAATCATTTTTTTAGATTTAACATTCTATTATAATTTAGATTGATAGAATATTATTAGGATGAAATTTTTGGGTCTTGCCAATAATGATTAATTTTTAGGAGAATAATGATAAATATAGTTTTTACCAAAACTATATCATTTATGATAAGAATAAATTAGAAATAAATATAATATTTTTTAATTTATCAAAGATATTTATATGAGGTATCCTTATTTATTTTAATTAATATTATAATCATAGAAAATTTTTACAATAATTTTGAACTATGGTAACATTTGATTCCAAATTAAAATTAGTTTTCAATATTTTTTAATTAAATATTTTCATTGATTTTTTTATTTTTTTATTTTTTACTATTTTTTAATTTTTTTATAAAAAATTATTTACGGTATAAAAATTATTAATATTGATAATTTTCTACCCTCTACATAAATTTTAAACACTAAAAGAAACTTTTTCTAAAAATAGGGTTCACTTGTTTTATATGTTAATACTAAAATTGATATTCATTAGGCACTAAAATTTAATCTTGTAGAATGGATTTGATATTTGGAATCATAATTTAAAAATTATTAAATAACTTCAATTTCATATTTAGGCATATAAAATTACTTAGGTAAAAACATGTTGCCTTAATAAAACCCAAAAAATGGTAAAAATAGGTAACTGAATGGGTAAAAGTCCTAAAATGTGTAACATATTATCCAATTGGGTCTTTGGGATTTTTATTTACCATAATTTTTTCCACTCATTTATTTTAAATTTCTTACTCTTCATTAAATGTGGAACATGTTCTCTCTTTATATTGAGTTGAAATATTTACAAAAATTTCATTATCCCGACTTATAAAAGTGGAAAATAGTAACCCCATAATGACAAAAATAAATTTATGTTTCCAATTGAAGGCATTCCATTTTTACCTCCCGTATAATACACTTTCACTTCCAATTATATTCTGGTAAAAATAAATTAGTATAGTCCCTCTATTTCTATGGAGTCCTCCAAGGGAAAACAAAAGTCCTCGACATGAGTACAGAGCTGTACCAAAATTATCTTCTTTTCAATCATAATCTCAAAAAATATAAAATTATAATTAGTATGTAATAAAATTATTTTTGTTACTATAATTAGTATTATTATTTTATTTTATTTCCTATTATCCACCTTCACTCTTTTCCATTAAGATAAATGAAAATACAGTTCACGTGTGTGCAGACTATCACCTCCACAAACTAATGTATCATGTTCTTCATCTATTATTTTTCTAATTAATTTATAAGGATTGAGATTTGATTGAAACCAGTAAAAATAATAGATATGATTCAACTATTATTATTTAATAAGGACATTATTTTCAAAGAAATCGTATTCATAACCGTAATCATCTATTAATTATGCAAGGTTCATGTTTGGTTCGGTCTAACCATATAGTTGAACAATGATACAAAATAATATCATGGATGAAAATGTGAAATTAATTTATTATAATATGTGAAATAAATATGTATATAGTGATTTTAATTTTATGGAATTTTAACATTGTTATTATACAAATTAATTAATCTACGAACACATGTTTGTTAAAAATCACTAAATATGCTACACATCGATATAATCTTTTTGGATAAAAAACATATATAATGGAATTATAAAATTAGAAATCATCATATAAAAACATTAAAAAAAACTTCTCTGGTATCGTATTAATCCACTTTCGGGGAATAATGGAGAACAAAACCACAATTATGAAACTTCTTCAAAATGATCATAATTTCTAACACCTGATTTTGAAAATACATTACAACTAACAAATATAAATATAGAGAATAATATTAAATGATGTTTTTTCAAAATTTATAGTAATTAATTAAGTTATTAAATAGGTGATAAATAAATTTTTATTTTTATACAAGTGTTTGTAGTGAAATAAAAGGACTTGGTTTCTTAGGTAGGGGATTCATTGATTCACTTTCCGATTAATGAGGCCATAATATATCTTATATGAATATACATTCGAATAATTATTTGACACTAAAATTACCCTATTTTATATGGAATATCCACTTTTTATCTAGGGAAATTAATTATCATCATTAATAACCAATTCATTAATAAATGTTTTTCTGAAATAAATATATAATATTTGTTGGAATTACTTCTACATTGACCAATGAATATTTTTATTCCATGCCAATATTATTTCTATAAAAAAATCATCATTAAAAGAAAAATTTATTTTTTACTTTATCTTCCACATAGTTTACTTTCACCATTTAATAAAATAATGTTTTTCTACATTTCAATGATTTGGTTTCATAATTAAAATGAAACAAAATTCATAATAAAGTTAATTAATTCCATTATTTACCACTCTCGATTTATTTAATTGTTTTTTCATTTGAAGGATACATTATTCAGAACTCTTTATAATAATTCTTTGAAAATCACTATATTTCCCTTAAAAAACCTTATTGAATGTATTTTAAACATATCATTTTATAACAAAATTTAAAATTTTTTGTGAACCTTTATGTATTCTCAATTATACTTTTATTTGAAGGGTTATTAATCATACCATTATTCACTATTACATTTTCACAATTACACCATTATATTAAACAGAATTTTTATTGTAAATTTAAAATATAATATCAAATGTCACTTCATGTTTCATTAATTTATTTTGTGTTTATCTTGGATAAAAGGGGATATTATACTTGTTTTGATACTTTCATTGAAGGTGGAGGTGATTTGGAGGCCCTGAAGATGATCTAGAAGAAAAAACGGCCAAACTACAAGGAATCCCCTGGACATATGTCCACTTTTTGGATACCTTCCAATAACTCTTCACTTTTGGTCAAGTAATGATATTACTTTCTTCTACTTTAAAACTAATATACAAGTGGTATCTTAAAAACCTGGTGCTCAAAACCAGGATCTATTTTTTCTATAAAAAGGCACCATGGACACTTAATTGGGATTTTCGAACCAAATGCAAAACTCTTCCATTTTGGAGTCGTAGTGGAGTGTCATCCTCATCCTAGATGTTCTAGAGTCCCCTATCCTCATAGGGGGGTCCAGAATGAAGAAGTAGTTTCACACAAGCTTCCTCCTCCTCCTGATGTTGAGCTAAGTGGTGGGTGATCATTGCAAGGGAGATACATATTTGAATAAAGAGTTTTGGCACATAATTATCTACTAGTTTTCTGTATATTTCATTTTTAATAGTTCTTTAATATAGGTCTTAACCTGTTTTGATGATTTTAATTGAAACAATTTTTATTTCATAACTGATTGGTGAGAAATTTAATGTTTGTGTCTTGTGTTGTTCTGATTGGAAAACACAAGAACCATTTCTTATCCCAATCATTTGAGATTTCAATGTTCTTTTACAAACCATAAAACATGCTATGGGGATGTAACTTTACTACATGATTGTTATGTGAAGGTTTAGTTCTAATCGCATCATTTTAAGAGGCTTTTGGGTACCCAATCTCTTGGTTAACCCTTAAACAAAGGATTACACTAAAACCTAAAAATAAATTAATAATGAGATACTCTTTAAGTTATTTAGTAACATAGAAATGATCACTTTTTTATGTAATATGTTTTACTATCTACTTGATCATTCAACTTTATAACACTTTAAATTATATTACATTTTTGAAAATGTATTCAAAACCACAACCACCCCGCAATTTTATAATTTAAAAAAAATACACACTCAAAACCTATCAATTATTTATGAGAGATGATCTTGGGTCATTCATAAACTACAAAATATTTTTTAAATCACTATCATTATGACAT
Organism: Viscum album; assembly: GCA_963277665.1. NCBI lineage: Eukaryota > Viridiplantae > Streptophyta > Magnoliopsida > Santalales > Viscaceae > Viscum > Viscum album. The sequence continues at coordinate 85,998,947 of OY728155.1, read as the reverse complement.
GTCATGACAACATGGTGAAATGAAGCATTAACTATAGATTTTGGTTGTGACATTGTCCACTTTAACATCTTTGATTCCATGAATCACCCCTCAAAAGAACATTCTTCTTTATATATTAATTCAATTCATGTACTCCCTTTCCCTGAAATCTCATCTTATCAATACCCCAATCCCCTTTCTATGTTTTCATCCTTGATTTAATTTCATGGTAATGAATCATGCATTGATTTTTTAGGTGTCTATAAAAGTTTCATGCATGTTTATTAACATGATAATTTCTTGAACAATGGGGATCCAATGACAATCTATGATACGTCCAAGCTTTTACAAGCTCATTACTCATTTGAGGATGATACCATTGATCAGTTAGATGAGATTAGCGACCTCTCACTTTCACACACACTTGAATAAATAAAAAATCAACCTAAAATGGAAATACCAAAAAACCCTCATGGTTTAGAATATTTATATCTTGAGCATAGAAACAAGTGTCCCATCATTATTACTTGTTCACTCCCTCCGGAGCATGAATTATGACAACTTGAAATTTTGAGGGAGTATAAACAAGATTCAGGATCGAAAAATTCCTACATTCTTGATATTATCCTATCAACTTGTAAAAATCATATATTTTTAAATGATGAGGCTAAACCAGTGAGGGAGGGATTAAGTCGATTGAACCGAAACCTAATAGATGTTTTGAAAAAGGAGGAACCAAAATTATTGGTTTCTAGAATCACTTACCACATTGATGATAGCCAATAGGTCAGTCTGGTTAAGTTAGTTCCTAAAAAATGGCCTTACAGTAATCAAAAATGAAAATAATGAATTCCTTCCAACAACTATTTCCTTGATGGGTAGTTACGACACTTTCATATCTATATTTCCCCCGAGGACTAAGAAAAACGACATTCACTTACCCCCTTGGCACATTTGCATATAGGATGATGCCATTTGTTCTGTTCAATGATCTGGGTATATTCGAACGATTCATGGTTAGAATTTTTTCAAATTACCTAGAGAATTTTTTGGAAGTATTCATGGATTATTTCACTATTTATGCATCATATTTTGATGAATGTTTGAGTTGTATTGGTTTAGTCTTATGTCACATTATTAAAAATATTCTTGTATTAAATTATGAGAAATTCAATTTTAGGGTGTAACAATGTATATTTTACGGGAATTTCATTTATGGGGATTGTATGCATATAGATAAATCAAAAGTGGATTTCATTTCTTCCTTACAATTCCTTAAAAATGTAGGGGATGTGTGGTGTTTCCTAGGCCTTGCTGGATTTTACCGTCGTTTCATTCATGACATTTGTAAAATTGTACTCCCCCTATCCCAATTACTCTAAAAATAAAAAAAATTATAATGAATTTAAATATTATTTTAATAAGATAAAATGGAGTCTCATGTCACTCATGGTAATCCAACCAACACAATGGGATTTACCATTTGAGCTCATGTGTGACACCACTAACTATGCTGTTGGGGAAGTCTTTTCACAAAGGGTCAATTGAGCTCCTCATGCCATTGCCTACGCCTCACATATTTTGGACCCTGCCCTAAAAAACTACACCACAACTAAAAAACAATTCCTTGCCATTATGTTTTCCTTAGACAAATTTAGGTCATACCTTTTGGGTTCCAAACTCATTATGTTCCCAGACCATGGAGCCCTCTGGTATCCCCTAATGAAACCAGAATCCAAACCACGTCTCATTCACTGGATGTGCCTCCTTCATAAATTCAATTTATAAATTAGAGTTAAAAAAGGAGTACAGAATGTAGAGGTTGACTATATCAGTTAGACCCACCCATCCTCGGACACTAACTCATCCCCATATATTCATATAAATTATATGTTTCCTTATGAGAAACTATACGGATTGCAAGATGCTATTCCATAGTATGTTGAAATTGAAATTATTTGGTATAATATTTCATTCCTACCGATTTCTGCAAAAACCAGGTCGACTGTCTAAAACATGAGTCTAGATGGTACATTTGGGATGACCAATACCTTTGGCGCACCTGTAGCGATCAAGTCCTTAGGTTCGACCACACTCTTTCTTGGGGTTGGGCACTTTCGTCCCCAATGGACTGCTCGAAAGGCCCTCAATTCTGGTCTCTTTTGTCCCACATTGTTTTGGGATGGCCATGGCTTCTATATATCTAGTCCTAGTTTTCAACAAATGGGTAATGTATCTAAAATAAATTAGATGCCACAAATATCCATACTCTTCAAATAATTTTTATATGTTTGGGTAATTAACTTTATGGGACCATTTCCCAATTCATCTGGTATCCATTAAATTCTATTATATGTGGATTATGTTTCAACATGTGTCGAGGCACGACTTATAAGGACTGATGATTCTAAGGAAGTTGTAGAAATTTTGAGTACCCGAATTGTTTATAGTTTTGGCTTAACAATGTTTATCATAAGTGGACATGGTTCGCATTTCTAAAAAAAATACAATACAATCTCTTTTTCATCGATATGGGGTCGGGCATTGAGTGTCTACTGCTAATCACCCACAGACCAGTAATCAAGTCTAGGTGTCTAATATGGAAGTAAAACAAATTATTGAAGAAAATATTTATCCCAATAGAAAATACTAGAGTCTTAGACTCTATGAATCAATATAGGCTTATCGTACTACATTGAAAATCCCCATTGGCATGCCACCATATCAACTAGTGTTTGGAAAGAGTTGTCACCTCCCTGTTGAGATCGGCCACCGGGCCTACTATAAAATCAAACAATGAAATTATAATCTTTATGGTGTAGGTTCACAAAGGAAGTTTCATATTCATGAGTAGGAGGAAATGATATGAGATATATATAAGAACTCGAGGATTTATAAGTAGCGAACCAAGGCTTCCCATGTTCGTATCATCCTTCATCGTCAATTCCACATTAGGCGGAAGGTCCTCCTCTACAATTAAAGGCTGATGTTGCATCTATGAAATATTCATTCCCACTGGTTTGGACCATACACGGTTACTAATATATCTCCATTTGGGGTTGTTCAGGTTAAAAATGATGAAACTAAGAAAACCTTCACTGTCAATGGGAAGCAGCTAATGTACTTCCACGAATCCCTTCTGGAGTTCCCGATAGAGGATCTCTGTGTTCAAGAAGCAACAAACCAATGGCTCCAACCTGGTTTTTTCCTTCCTTCCCATATTCTTTTTTATTATAGTGAGAAAAATCCACACTCTAGGTGTGGGGGGATTGGTACATTCCTAGGATAGTTAGGAATTGTCATCAATTTTTTTATTTTATTGTCTTTTTAACCTTATTTATAGTTTTTTCAATTTTTCATGTCTTGTCATGTTCATTAGTATTTTCATCACCTTTCTTCTTTCTTCCCTTTTAATCCTTCTTTATGGTATTTTAACTTTTCCACATTTTGTTCATTTTATTTGTATTTTCATTTTCTTTATTTTTTATTCTCTTTTTTCCCATCATTATGCTATTTTTACATCCTCTCCTTCTTATCGTAACCAAATCATGGAACCTACAGAAAATTCATGATGAAATTTTTGATTCCATATTTAATTAACATTTGATGAAATACTGAATCAATTATGGAATGAATGTTTGTTTGAATTTAACATTAGGGATTGATTTTTAGTGAATTGGTTTTCTATTAATGATATAAATGGTTGAATCTCTGTGAAACCTATGAGTTGATTGATTCCTATTGTGTCAGTAGTTTTTGGGAAACCAGTTTCACTAATATCAAAACATATTTTTGTGATAACCCAGAATGTGTGAATATTTCTTCATTAATAAAAGATAAATATATGTTAGGTTAATATTTTACATCTTAAAATGATATTTCCATATATTCATTCCTTATCAGATCTATTTCATTATTGTACCAGATTGACATATGCGTATGTACCTGATATCAAACTATTGTACACCAAACTAAAATAAAAATTATAAGAACAAAAATGGGTAGTGACTTGGGCAGGTCGAAAACCACACCTCCTAAACCATTGATCTTGTTATAACTATTACAATTAGTTTCATGAGGAGATCAAACATGGTTTGAGAGATGATCGGGAGATTTATTCCAAATGCAACATCTGAGAAAAAACAAAAATATTAAATGAGGGGAGTGATAAAATGTGAAACTTATGGGGATATCTAGGTCATGAGCTTATGGTTTGACTTCTACGAATTCTTAAGTGAGTTGGTCTTGAAATATTATTGTGAAGGTTGTAAGGTAGGTTCGGTGGACAAAATCCTTTAAGCTAAAAAATGTTAAAATAACCTATATTTATTGGATAGAAAGTGAAAATAATAACAAGTAATGGTTTTCACACACACACATGGAGAGTTAGTGGAATTTTTGACTTCTTAATTACTTTCTCAATTTGGTATCTGGAATCTCTATGAATTTCAATGTGATATGATTTATGGGACATCTTTTTTTATTTTCACTAGTAAGAACTCCTTGGTGTGGTTTGTGCATTGATCAAATTACATTAATAAGTTAAATTTTTCTGAAAAGATAACTCTTAATGATGATGGTAATATATACATGGATAATTTTTTAAAATGTAACTTTGCTCTGGAGTGAAAATATTTAGGTGTAGGGGTGTGATCGCACTGCGATTCACTGTTTCATTTTCAACCTTACACAACTATAAGAAACTGATTTTTTTTAAATTTAAAATATAATAACATTTTGAAATTCATGTTTGATTAATTTATTTTGTTTTTATTGAATTTAAAAGGGTATATTATATTTTTGTTGAAATTTTCATTGAAGGTGGAGGTGATTTGGAGGCCCTAGAGATGATCTAGAAGAAAAATGGGCCAATCAACATGGAATCCCATGGACATATACCCACTATTTTGATCTTTGAGATACATATGTGAATACAAATGGGCTGAAATGTTGTGGTCAGACCAAAAAAATCATGGGCTACAAATCCTGTCAAGGAACCGAATCCTTGTTCGGCCATCTGGTGGCCCATCTGAACCATTCTGTCTGGGGAAGAGAATATGCCTGAATTCAAAATTTTGGCACAGTATTTTGACCATATATCCCAATAAAAATATAAAATGGAAACCAAAATTAACATTGAGTAATTCAATAGTCCGACCAATAACTCAACACCTTTTTTTAAGTCATGATATTTCTTTCTACAAATCCAAAACCCAGACACAAGTGGTATCTCAAAAAAATGGTGCTCAAAACCATGTTCTATTTAGTCTATAAAAGTCACCATGTGATCCTAATTGGGTAGTTCGAACCAAAAGAAATGATATTCCATTTTGGAGTCCTATAAGAGTCTCCTCTTCATCCCAGAAGTTTTGGAGGACCCTATCCTCATAGGGGGATCGAGACAGATGAAGGATTTCCACCCAAGCTTCCTCCTCCTCCCGATGTCAGGCTATGTAGTAGCTGATCATTGGTAGGGAGCTACACACTTGGGGAGGGAGCCTCAGCACATAATTTTATAATTTTTTTTTGTATATTTTTTTTAATTGTTCTTTCATATGTATCTTGACATGTTTTGATGCACTGAATTGAAACTCTTTTTTTCATAACTGATTGGTGTGAGATTTTATGTGCCCGTCCTTCATTGTTCTGATTATACAACATTAGAACCCATTTATTTCCAAGACATTTGATATTTCAATGTTCCTTTAAAATCATTTCAACAAGTTATGGGTCTAGAACGTGACTACATGATTATTAATTCAAGTTTTAGTTTTAATCTCATCATTTTAAGAGGCTAGTGGGTACCCTAGATCTTGGTTAACCCTCAACCAAAGGATTAAACTAAAACCTAATAATCAATTAAGAACAAGGAACTCTTCTAGTTCATCAGTAACTTAGCAATGATAAATTATTTATCTCCTATTTATAACCATCCACATGGTCATTCAACTTTATAACCCATTAAATTAAGTTACTTTCATGAAAATGTTTTCAAAATCACCCCATCTTTTAGTAATTCTTATTAAAAATACACACTCAAAAGATATCAATGCTCCTTGAGAGATGATTGAGGGACTTCCCAAGACTAGAAAATATTATTTAAATCACAATAAATTTTACAAGTCATGACAACTAGGTCAAATGGAACATTAAATATAGATTTTGGTGGTGACATTGTCGACTTCAACATCCTTGATGCCGTGAAGAACCCCACCGAAGAACATTACTCTCTCTATGTTAATTTAATTAATGTACTCCATTCCCCTAAAAACACTTGTTATCATTCCATTGATCCCTTCTAGAGTTCTCAACCATGATTGAAATTCTAGGTAATGCATCATGCATTAATTGTTTTAGCGGTCTAGAAAAGTGTCACACATGTTTATTAATTGATAATTTCTTGAATAATGAGAATCCAATGACAATAGATGATACTTCTTAGTATGTACTAGATCATTCCACATCTAAGGATGATACCAATGAGCAGTTATATGAGATTAGTGACCTCTCACTTTCTCACACACTTTGATCAATTAAAAATATACCCGAATTAGAACTAAAACAACTACCTGGAGATTTAAAATTTTCATATATTGAGAATAAAAACAAGATTCCCATCATCATTTCTAGTTCACTCCCTCGTTAGTATGAATTGTCACTAATTGAACTTTTAAGGGAGTATAAACACACATTGGGATGAAAACATGATGACATTCCTAGTATTATCCAAATATATATTGTTAAATGATGAGGCTAAACTAGTGAGGCATGCACAATGTCGACTGAACCGAAACCTCCTATAAGTTGTGAAAAATGAGGTAACAAATTTATTAGCTACTGGAATCATTTACCCCACCTCTGATATCCAATAGTAAAGTCCCATTCAAGGAGTTCCTAAAAATTGTACTAACATTATTCAGAAATGAAAACTCTGAATTGGTTCGAACTCAGATGCAGAATAGTTGGGGTGTCTATATAAACTATCACTGACTAAAACAACACACAAAGAAGGAAATTTTCCTTCACAATTAATTAACCAAATTCTAGATAGGCTTGTAGGTAAGTCCCAATATTTCTTACTTGATGGGCATTCTTGATACTTTTATATCAATATTTCCCCTGACGATCACGAAAAATGACCTTAACTTGTCCCTTCGGAACATTTTCATATAGGGAGATTCCATTTAGTCTATGCAATGTCCTAGGCACATTCAATTAATGCATTCATAGTATTTTTTTATTACCTAGATAATATCATGGAAGCATTCATGGATGATTTCACTATTTATGGGTCCTCTTTTGATGATTGTTTGAGTTGTCTTTGTTTTGTCCTACATCACTGCATAGAAAAGAATCTTGTATTTAATTATTATAAATACCATTTCATGGTGCAAAAAGGCCTTTTTTGGGGCATGTCATTTCTGGGGATTGTATCCATGTCGATAAATCAAAAGTGGATGTCATTTATTCTTCATAATTCCCTAAAAATGTTTGGGATGTGTGTAATTTCCTAAGTCAAGCTGTATTTTACCATCGTTTCATTCATGACTTTAGTAAAACTTCACTCCCCATCTCTAGATTACTCCAAAAAAATACATTGTTTTTGATAAAAAAAATCTGAATAATATTTTAATAAGTTAAAATGGAGTCTCGAGTCACCCTCGTAAATCCAACCACCATGATGGGATTTACCATTTGAGCTCATGCGGGACACCTCTAAATATGTAGTTGGGGTAGTCTTATCACATGGGGTTGATGGAGCTCCATATGTAATTTCCTATAACTAACATACTTTAAAACATTCCCTAGAAAATTACCCCACAACTGAAAAACAATTCATTTCCATTGTGTTTGCCTTGGAAAAATTCAGGTCATACCTTTTGGGGACCAAACTCATCGTGTTCTCAGACCATGTAGGTCTCTGATATCTCATTAATATAATAGAAGGCAAACTGTGTCTCATTCATTGGTTGCTCCACCTTGATGTATTAAATTGTGTAATTATAGATAAAAAGGGTGTAGAGAATGTGGCGGATGACCATATCAGTAGGATCCACTCATCCTCCAACATTGACGCATCCCCCTGAATTCCTATAAATGACATGTTTCGTGATGATCAATTGTACCGAGTGCCAGATATTATTTTACGGTATGCTGAAATAGTAAATTATTTGGAAGCATCTTGCATCCCTAATGATTTCAACAAAAACTAGGCTAGCCATCTAAAACCTGAGTCTCGTTGGTACATTTGAAATGACCCCTACCTTTGGTTAACCTATAGTGATCATTTCCCCAAGATCTGTGTTCTCGATAGTAAGTTTCAATCCTTCCTTAGGTATTTCCACACTCTTGGTTATGGGGGCCACTTTTGTTCCCAACAGACTTCTCACAAGGTCCTCAATTCTGGTATCTTTTGGCCCACATTTTTTCGGGATTCCCATGACTTCTATAAATCATGTCTTCACTATCAAGGAATGGGGAATGTATATAAAATATAATAGATTCCACAAAAACCATTTCTCTTCCATGAAAGTGTAGATGTTTTGGGAATTGAATTTATGGGACTATTCCACAATTCATTTGGTAACCTGTATATTCTATTAGACATGGTTTATGTTTCAAAAAGGGCAGAGGCATGTGCTACAAGGACTGATGATTTTAAGTAGTCGTGGAATTTTTTAGAATCGAATTTTTCTGTAGGTTTGGCTTACCTAGGATCATCATCATTTACCAGGGTTCTCATTTTTTCAACTGAACAATGCAATTTAATTTGTGTCAGTATGGGTTGGGCATCAAGTTTCTACTACATATCACCCACATACCAATGGTCAAGTTGAGCCGTCAAATACAGAAGTAAACCAGATTCTTGAAAAAATGGTTCAACCCAATAGAACATATTAGAGTCTTATAATCGATGATTCATTATGGTCTTATTGTACTACTTTCAAAACCCCCATTGGCATGTCACCATTTTTACTAGTGGTTGGAAATATTGTTCATTTCCCTATTGAGATTGAGCATCAAACCTACTGGGCTATCAAACAATGTCATTCTAACATTTATGTTGTAGGTGATCAATGGATGTTGTAGATTCAGGATATGGAGGAAATGAGAATAGATGTATACGAGAACTCTAGGATTTATAATGAGAAAACCAAGGATTCCCATGACTGTATCATCCTTAATAATCAATTCCAAATTAGAAATAAGGTCCACCTATATAAGTAAAGGTTCAATTTTCATCCATGTAAGCTTCATTCCAATCTTATTGGACGATACAATATTCCTAATGTATAACCATTTGGTTTTTTTAGGGTTCAAAATTAAAAAACTAAGAAAACCTTCACTATCAGTGGGTAGCATCTAAGCACTTCTATGAAGCCCTTCCGAATTTCCCATTGGAGGAGCTCTGTGTCCAAGAAGAAACATACCAATGACACATACAAGGTTTTATCCTTCCATCCCATGTTCTATTTTATTACTGTGGTGAAACTACACACTCTAGGTATGGGGGGAGAGGATGAATACATTCTTGTTTTAGTTTGTAATTTTCATCATTTTTTCCCTCCTTCTCTTTTGGGCCTTCTATCGGGTATTTTCACTTTTCTCTATCTTTTTGAGTTCTTTGCGATTTTCATTGTCTTTCTTCTTTCTTCTATTTTTCTCCTTCATTATGGTTTTTTTACTTTTGGAAATCATTTTCAGTTCATTCTTATTTTCACCATCTTTCTCCTTTCCACTCCTTTTCTCCTTCTTTATGGTATTTTTACTTCTCCCCTCCCCCTTATTGTCAATAAATCATGAAACATACAGAAAATGAAAGTTGAAATTTTTGATTCCATGTTAACTGATTTAAAATTTTATGAATACCAGACACTATTATGGACTGAATGATGGAAAGAATTTAACATCAGGGAGTGATTTTTAGTGAATTTGATTTATTTCAATGATATAAATGGTTGTATCTTTGTGAAACCTTTGAGATGATTGATCGCCATTGTGTGATATTTTTTAAGGAAAACTGTGTCACTAACATCTTCACATATTTTTGCACCAAACCACAAAGTGTTAATATTTCTTACAAAATTTAAGGTAAATATATTCCTGGTTAATATTTTCCATCTAGAAATGTCATTTCCATATGTTCATTCAATATCTGATCTGTTTCGTTACTTTACCATATTGACTAATGTTAGTGTACCTGATATTCGACAGTTGTACGCCATAAAAAAACAAAAAAATTCAGAAAAACATTCGGTTGTGTCTTGAGAAGTCCCAAAATAACTCTTCATAAACCTTTTATCTTGTTATAACTATTAAAATTAGTGTCTTGAGGAGATAAAACTAGGTTTGAGAGATGAGTGTGACATTTGTTCCAAATGAAACTTTGGGAAAAACAATAAATAAGGGGATGATGAATTGTGAACATATGGGGATATCTAGTTTGGGAGATTGTGGTTTGACTTATGGTATGTCTTATGAGAGTGGGTCTTGAAATATGAATGAAACGAATGTAGGGAAGGTGTGGTGGAAAAGTCATTTATGTTTCAAAATGTTAAAATAACTGTTTATGACACTTTCGTCGGGGCGAGTGCGTCTGTCTACATGAGTGCGACAGGAACGACTTTTTTTACCCCGCATTCTGACTTTCTAATGGTGGGCAGCATCCGTTCCTTTTTCAGGGACATTTTCTCCTTGATAGAAATGGGATGATGGGATGTTGGTTCTTCCTTTCGTGGATTCATCATTGGAACTCATCACCTAGTCCGAGTATCCCTTATTGATTATGTCATGGTTCGTGAATCTCATTCCCAATGCCATATCTTCATGGATGCCGGTTAATTACAATACTTTTGTCTGGATATTCCATGGGGTCTTGACATGGTAGTGACCTTCAGTCAGAGTAGATGACAACATCGGGCATGTCGGGGCATCTCTGGGGGTGTGTACATCGGGGAACCTATATTATTCCTCATAAGAGGGAATCTCAATGGTTCATAACCCGATGCATCTCACATCAAATGCAGGGAATCGTATTCCATAGGCACAAATATGAGGTTTTCCTCAGCTTCCCATGTTTAGCACAGGGTATGCTGCATGTTTAACATCTTGTGAAGACGGTTACTCCAAAGGCATGTCATATGAGGTTTTCTTCAGGCATCTAATGTTTATCTTGAGGTAGGCCATGAGTTTATTGTCTTGTGGAGACAGAAAGAGAGTGATCAGAATGTCCCATATTGATAGATCAGATTGGTACATCCCTAGGAGGGAACACCTGGAAGGTTTACCAAGTGGATGGATCAGAACTCCCAATGAGGACGGATCCGAGGTGGTGCACCCCATGGAGGGGAGATGTCATGCTGTAATGGTTGATCTGAACACCACTAAGAGAGGATCAGGGAGAGTGCATCCCATAATGGGGGACACCAAGGTTTACCATTGGCAGGGATTGATCCTTAGGGAGGTTTCCTACGTACCATGTGTAGAGGAGAGGGATCAAAACCCACGTAGTTCGAAGGGGTGATGAACGAGGGTGTACATAGAGGACAATAACCTGGAGACATACTATGGATTACGTATGGTTAGCTACCCAAGTACTGCTAGGTGTAGTGAGGAGGGTGGATCACATGATACCAACGGGATGTAGCGACCTGGGTAAGAATCAGGATGGATGATGGAAAGTTGAATAGAGTGGAGGGGGAATGAGATGGGACTGTCATGAAGATGACGGTACTGATGGGATTGAGCCTCTAAGAGACCTCAAATGTATCCTCGTGACAGGGAATCAAAGTCCGCATAGTTCAGATGGTGAGAACCGACATGACGGGGGTCAGAGCGACCAATGGGTGTTGGGCTTGAACCTCATAGAGGCTTCCTACGTACCATGCCTTGACATGGATCAATTTCCTCATAGTTCGGGATGGTGTGTCGAAGAACCGATGTGAATAAGGACCTTGATCCAGGTGGATGTTGGGATTGAACCTCAGGGAGGCTTCATACATACCATGCCTTGACACGGATCAAAGTCCTCGTAGTTCAAGATGTTGTGGGTCTTACACTATAGGCTGCCTAGGGTGTTGGTGAACAGATGTGAATGATTTTCAGAATGACCTGGTGGTGGGATTGAACCTCGTGAGGCTTCCTACATACCATGCCTTGACATGGATCAAAGTACACATAGTTCAGGATGGTGTGGGTCTTACACTCCAGGCTTCCCAAGGTGTTGGTGAACCGACATGAATGATGGTCGGAACGACCGGGTGATGGGCTTGAACCTCGTGGAGGCTTCCTACATACACTACCTTGACAAGGATCAAATACCACATAGTTCAGAATGTTGAGTCGGAGAACTGACATGATGATGGACCTAAGGTCTGATGGGTATTGGACTTGAACCTCAGGGAGGCTTCCAACATACCATGCCTTGACATTGATCAAATTCCTCGTAGTTTGGGATGGATGCCGTAGAAATGACATGAAGATGGACCGGGGGTCTGATGGGTGTTGGTCATGAACCTCATGAGGTTTCCTACGTCTCCCCGTGGTAGGTAATCAATGTCCGCGTAGTTCATCTGACAAAGGCTTGTCGCCTAATGAGGTTGACAATGGCTTACTACTGAATGAGGTCACAACGGCTTACTGTTGGATGGGATTTCAACCTCTTACCACTAAATAGGGTCACAATAGCTTACCTCTGGATGTGGTCGAACCGACATGAAGGTGGATGGAATGACTAGGTGGTGGTCTTGAAACTTAGGGAGGCTTCCTATTTACCATGCCTTGACATGGATCAATGTCCTCGTAGTTAGGGATTGTGTGGGGATTACACTCTAGGATTCCAAAGGTGTTCTTTAAATGGTGGGTTCATACTCTATGCCCACGTGAGTCATGCTCGGTGTGAGAAACAAGAGGCACTGAGGACCTGGCGATCACCACGCAAGGGTGCGTCAATGAAGGGTGGTGAATGGGATGGAACCGTCATTAGGATGATGATGGTTTCAGTTTTGATACTTGAATAGGCTTCCGAAGTATCCATGTGGTAGGGAATAACAGTCCATGTAGTTCTCCTGATGATGGCTTGCCACCAATTGGGGGTTTCAACGGCTTACTGTTGGATTGGGTCACAACGGCTTACTGTTGGATTGGGTCATAAAGGCTTACTGCTGGGTAAGGATGTCACCGGCTTAATGCGGAATGGGGTCGCAAACGCTTACCGCTGGATAAGGATGTCAAGTTCTTACCACTAAATAGGATCAAAATGGCTTACCGCTGATTGGGATCACAACGGCTTTCTGCTGGTTGGAATGAAAACAGTTTACCGCTGAAAGAGGTGATTATGACTTACCGGTGAATGGAGTGACATAAATGGAAGGGGATTGCGCAAGGAAGCATCTTGGGTGCCGTTATGAAGCAGAAATGGTGAACGAGGATTACACAAGTAAGCTGCCTCGGTGTCGTCATGGAGCCGTAGTTGTGAACTGGGCTTACGCAAGGAAGTTTCCCGGGTAACGCTATGGAGCAGTAATGGTCAAAGGGGCTTACGCATTGATGCTGCCCGAGTGCTGCTATGGAGTGACAATGGTGAATGGGGCTTACACAAGGAAGCTACCCGGGTGCCACTATGGAGTGGAAATAGTGAAAGGGGATTAGGCAGGGAAGTTGCCTGGGTGCCGCTATGGAGTGGCAATGGTGAACGAGGCTTACACAAGGAAGTTGCACGGTTTCCGCTATGGAGCGGCAATGGTTAATGGTTCTTATGCATGGAAGCTGCCTGAGTTATCTACAATTAGGGTGAAAAAATATCCAATATCTCTTAATTTTAAAAGGATGTATCTATAAATAATGATGGATTGAGAAATGATTATCTTTCTCAAATGATATTTTATCCAACTATAGATGTGAAGATTAAGGAGCTATAGAATCAAGTTCAAGAGTAGAAAAAGAATGTCCTAAATGTTCCTGAGTTTTACCTTGATCAGTGTGGAATGAAATTGTTCAACACCCATGTATGTGTTCCTTCTACACCAGATTTGAAGAAGGAACTATTTGAGGATGCTCATAGTTATTCATTCTCTATTGATCCTGGAAGTAAAATTATGCATATGGATTGAATGAATATTTCTGGTGGGGTGGAATGAGGAGGGATATAGTAGATTTTGTATCATGATTCTTGGTATTATAGCAAGTTATGGATGAAATAAAAAAATCTAAAGGGATGTGGCATCCATTACCCATACCATAACAGAAATGGGAGATCATCACTGTGGATTTTATCATCAGACTACCTAAAACCTCTAAAGGGAACGATGATGTTTTGGGGTTTGGTTATCACCTTTCTATGTCAATACACTTCTTTTCCATTAGAGAATATTTCACTCTAGACTATATTTTTAGGATATACATTGAGTAAGTGTTAAGGCTACATAGAGTACAACATTCCATTGTATCTGGTTGAGATCTGAGGTGCACTTCAATGTTCCGTTGAAGTATTCAGCAAGCAGTTAATACCAAATTGAGTTTCAACCCACATTTTCATCCTTATATGGATGGTCAATCTGAATGAAACATTCCATCACTAAATTATATCTTGAGATCGGGTTCCTTATATTTCAAAGGTGGTTAGTATAAACACATTCCTTTAGATGAGTTTTCTTTAAAAAAATCTTTCACTAAAGAATTTAGATGGAACCTTATGAATCCCTATATGGGAATAAATATAGAGCTCCAACATGTTGGGTTGAATTTGGAGATAGAAATATATTGGGACTTGATATCACTAAATAAATTATATAGAATACTAGATCCATCCAACATCATATAAATAATCTTATTGTAGGTATACACTTTATGATGATAACCGTTAGCAAGATTTAGAAATTAAAGTTGGTGCAAAGGTTTTTCTATGAATATCTCCCTTAAAAATGGTTATGATATTCAGAAATAAAGGGAAAAGAGTCCCTAGTTATATAAATCCCTTTGAGATTATTGATAATATAGGGAGGTAGCACATCAAATGGAAGTTCCTGTAAATCTATCTCGATTCCATGATCTATTCGATTTATCTCTTTTGAGGAAGTACATTACGGAACCATCACATGTACTGAACTTAGAGGTCATCCAACTAGAGTTGGATATATCTTATAAAGAGAAAGTAGTTGAAATTATGGATTGTATATAGAAAGTTATTCAGAATAATACCAGACAGCTGGTCAAATTTGTATGTATAAATCACCAATTTGAGGAAGCAAGGTGGAAAATTGAGGATATGATGAAGCATAATTATCTTTATTTTTTTATAACATAATGAAAAAATATGAGGAAAATTTTCATTTTAATGGGGTAGAATTTCACACCCCGAGTTTTTATTTATCATAGTTTGAATGAGTTAAAATTCATTGATGTTTTAGATGCATGAAGTCATTCATTCCTTTCACATGGAAAGGACTTTTCGTACATTAAACGCAACACCAAGTTTTACCAAACTACAATATTATTGAAAAATTATATATTAAGAAATAGACTAGATGATAAGTTAGATTTCTTGAATATTAATAACTAAATTTTTAAAAATAATTGTTTACACAAAAATATAATAAATTTATTAGATACAATGAAACAATTAAATATAAATGGAATAGTTTTATAGAAAACAATTTTAATGCTCACAATGATTTTTTGTAATAATATAATAAATTAATTAAAATTAGTGATATATTTTTATGTAATATATATATATATATATATTATATATTCCATAAAACATTCTAGATATTCATACAATTGATTACATGTTCATAAGATAAGAACAAACATAATTTTACACATAAAACCCTATTTTTTATGGTACTTTTACAACCTCTTGATGGAGAACATATTTTAAATATAAATTTGGGAAACAATTTAAATTTTATATGGAAAACTAAAGTTAATTTTTTTAATAGAAATAGATAAATTATATTAGGGTGAATTATTTTTATTTTTCTGTGAAGCTTCATTTTTTTAGTGAATAGTGGAAAATACTGAAATTTAACTCAAAACTGCTTTTTTATATAATATATTTTAACAGTTAAATTATATTTTAAGTAGGTTTTAACGTTTTATTAGATTAAATTTTTATCAATAAATACATTTTTGAACATTTAAATCCCTTTCACTTTGAAATTTTCCATAAAAACATAGTAAACTTTTGATCATTTTTCTTGAAAAACCTATATTGTCGTCATATCCATGGGATTATAATCAAATTAATGTCTTCAAAATTAGTTTTTGGAATTATGGAAAATTAGTTAAATATTTTGAATAATAATAATATGTATTTTCTACTTAGGTTGACTTATTTATTTTCCAAAATAATTAGTAAAAGAAATTAAAATTATTTTCTATGATTAATGTTAAATTAAGAAAATAAGGGAATAAACAATAAACATAAGGCATAAAAGGACAAATAAAATTTAGAAAAAGGATATTTTATGTACATATATAAACCCAATCCTCCCATGGATTATAGTTTTACCAGTATTATATCCACTTGAAATAAAAAAATATGGGCGGGGTTTCCCTTTTTCCAAAATATTACAAGATTACCACTCCAACATTATAAAGACCTCATCTTCTCCCACTTCCACAAACTTCTAAATCCACATAGTTTCAACAAATATATTACCAAATAGCAGCCTAATTTCCCTAAATTACTCTTTCAATCCTCCCATTTTTAGAAATCAATCTGAGGACATCCATTAGTGAAGAGAAAAAGGAGTTACCCAATAAAGAGTTTATATCCTCTATTTAGTTCCTTTATCTTACATTCATTGTCTATCCCCTCCAGTATATTTATTACATTATTATAAAAAAATAACAGTATCCTAAATATAATTGTATTTATTTATTATAAGATTTATAACTACACATACACACACATCTATCTAATGGGTAAAGAACATACTATTAATGTTTATGATAAACTACCACCTCACAAAATATCGATTGTTAATTCTTCCTCTACCACCTATCATGATAAAAATGATGATGGAAAATCTACGTTTATATAATATTTTTTATATTTATATTAAATTTGATATTCATTAATTATTTTACAATAAATAAATATTTTCATTCCAACTTTTTTAAATTCGATAATTGCGTTTGAGGAAGTGTGGAATATCACCCCCTCAAAGAGATGTGATTCGTTAACAGAGTACATGGAATGTATTAAAGATGTTTTTAGTGAATTTATATGATATATATTATATAATAATTATACTAGAAAAATAATATACATATATATATATATAATTTACTCTCTTTCTTCCAATATGACAATAAAATGGAAACAATGTTCATATGTATGCACATCCTACTATCTCCATGAAAGGTGTATTCCATTTCATAATTATATATCCTATATATTATTATAATAAACATATATTGAATATTAATGATATTTATATCATGATTTACATTCTTTAAATCATAATATATGTATAAGGACAAAAATATAACAAAATTAATCCACATGAGAAAAACAAAGTGAATATTACCCAATATGATACATTTACATAGAATTGAAAATAAATGGGTAATTTAAAGTCATAGTCACACCATATATGATATTAAATATAACAATGTAGTTTTAGGGCTGATTTATAAAAAACCAATATTTATAATATAGGAAGTTTGTACGAGTTTGAAGAAAGTCAAGACACAAGGTAAAGGAATTTCATCAAACTTCTTATATTAGTGAGATACGTGCCATGTTTACCACTATTTTATTCTATGTTGTGTATATACTACTCATGAATGTATTATTTCATTCATATTATTAAATTTATTTGTATTTACATATCCCTTCTATGATATTTCTTTTGTGGGGTTTGTGTTTGAAATGGATTTTCAAATTCTTGTATAAGTTCTCAAGGAAAATAGTTTTGAAATGTTTTTAAATATTCTTTATTAATTTAGAGGGTAAATATTTTTCAAAATGTTTTCAAGAATCTACTATAAGTTTTCAATTTTATTTAAAAAAAATGTTTTCAAAATATATTATTATTTCAAATGGAATTTTTCAAAGATTATTATATTTTCATCAAGAATGTTTTTAAAATATCCTTCAATATTATTTCCCATATATGATAGAATTTGTTAATGTTACAAATAAATTTCTAGGAAATTATCTAAAGGTTCCATTCAAAATCATTATTAGAATTTCTTATTCTTGATTTCATAGTCTTTATAAAACTCATTTATTTTTCATGGGATATATATTATAGAAATAAATTTGTCATTAAACGGTTATGCTTTTGAGGAAATGATTATGAAAATTGTATGCTTTTCCACAGGTAGGGATATGATTACAGGTTTATGATACCAATTTAATTTAATGGGTTATGATAAGATTGTTTGAGATTTTGTGGAACATATATATATATATATGTGTGTGTGTGATTTTATTATGATATAGGTGGGACCTATATATACCGAAAAGGCATTGGGTAATGATTTATATCTCAAGGGATTGACTGAAATGGTCTTGGGTGAAAACTCATGCTACTAAGAATACCAGGGAGTGAACCATAAGTATGAAGAAAATATGAGGAGTAAATTGTTTCTACGATGATGGTCATGGGAGTGAATGAGGAATAACGAGATGGTATGGATAGTGATCTCATACTACTCTGATGGTCTTGGTAGTAATGTGCTGGCTACTATGGAAATTATTATATATGTTTATGTGTCCCCTATAATTCCATTTTTTATTCTTATTTCATGATTTTAGGGATTATGTTTTTTATTTACATATCATTCATGTCTTATGAAATTTCATTCTTTATTCCATGATTCATTTTTATGATATTTTATATGAAGGGTATGATCTTCAAAAAAAATTATTATTTTCTCATACTCATATGCTTATATTTGTTCTTACATGTCTCCTTGGATTAACCTGACTGAGCATCTGAGATCGCCACATTTTATGTTTCCCTCCACATGTTATGATGATATTTAATATGCATGATGTTTCTAATAAGGGTTCTAGTAAAGAAAAAATTAGTAGGATATAATGTATCTCACTTATATATAGGGGTTCATGTTTCCATGCTTCCAAAGGCACTATAATAGAACAGTCTTTGGGAATCTATTTTTTAATGTTTTAAGTGTTCAAAAAATGTTATGTAATGTTAATGTATGTTAATTTCAGGTAGTGATTGTTTTTATTAGAGGGATGAATTAATTATCCTTTGGAAAACTATATGATAAAATCATATTGGAAACTATAATGATAGGTCTATGGATGAGTCCAAGGATAAGGAATTGTGTTGGAAAATATCATATAATTTTATTAAATGATAGAGTGTGAATTTTCCTTGAAATAAATTCTTTTCTTTATACTACAACTGGATGTATCTCTAGAAGAGATGTACCTAGGGGTAACAACTCCGACCAGACATTATGGGATTGACTTTGGGTAATCTGGTAGACTACAAGGGGACGTATTGCACATCTAGTTTGACACTCTTGGGGAATATGCTTTCGAAATTAAAAAAATTCTTCATGAACCATCATTTAGGATTTAAAAATAATTTTTCTATGAATTACCTATCATACACCAAATGTTTCATACATTAATAAGGTATTACGAAATTAGACATTCTATAGGTTAATTTTTTTGATTATGTGTTTCCTAATTTTTATAATTGTTTCTTAATCTATACATTTGGTTTCAGTTAATGTATAGAACCCAAGGAAATAAATTTAAATGTGATTTCAATAGATAATTCAATGAATGTTATATAGAGAAATTAAATTTTATTGGGTATGGAATGAAAAATATCATAGCAATACTCACACAGCTTTCTCAATCATTAAATAATCGTGGAATTCCATATGACAAACGGTGGGAAAACATTTTGTTGAGACATTCATGAGGAAACATAAACATTATTTTAGAGGTTCTTCTGATCCACTTTCTTTTTAGAAATGAATCATTACTACTAAAAATACATTCTTTTTTCTTAGGTGTTTAGAGCTTGAGAAATTTATTTCGGCTATTTATCAATGAAATGGTGAAGTGGACCGGTGGTGGACTATAATTTAGAATACAAGGTAGAAAGATGAAATTGAATCCATATATTGGGATATGTTCAAGAACATATTTTTCTATTAGTACATTCCTTGGATTCTTCATACAAAGATGTATAAAGAGTTCCTTGAGTTAAATCAATTTAATGATGAACATATCAGTACCAACGAGTCTAATTTGATGAGACTTGTGACGTACGCTTCTGGAATTATCATCCAACCCTAGAGTAAAGTTGATAGGTTCATTAGTGGATTAAATCCATGTCTCAGAAGGTAATTATACATAATAGACATTATTAGCCACAAATAGATTTTTCTTTTTTCAATAAAGGTTGAAATTGTGGTTAGAGTCACATATAAATATCATGGTTTTGTAAAAATAAGTAATATAGAGTTTAATGGACACTCTAAAAACCATGAAGAGAAGAATAATATAATAACATTATGAAATATGTGAAGGAAGAAAAATGGATGAAACTTTCGTAAGGGGTCTAACAATTATTTTATTTGTGGAAGGGAATTCCATTAGGTATTTGATTTCTTAAGTGATGAGAAAAAGATAGATAATAATTAAAATGGAAAAGTGTGGAAAAAATAAACCTCTCATGCCTCAATTATTCATGTGTATGTAGGATAATAATTATGCTAACTGGTGCCCAAACCCAATTTCTAGTGATGAAAAAATATGGCAATAAGAACATAAGCTAGGGTAAAAGGATAACTACTATGAAATCACACTTTTTAGTGAGTGTTGTGATAACGATGTGATGAAGGGTAAACTTACCATCCACAGTAGAACTGCTAATGTCTTATTTGATTCTAGATATAACAAATCATTCATAAATAAATAATTTTATAAGGGTTTTATGAATCCACCAAAATGATTACATGTTGAATTAGTAGTGCAAACCCCAAATGTTATGATGATTTCAACACAAGTCCATTATTCCTATCTGGATGACGATTGTGGGAATGTAATTCCTTAAAATTTTATCATCCTTCCTTTTTTTGAATTTGATGACATCTTAGGCATTTATTGCTTTTATATACATAAATCCCATATCAATTTCCAAAAAATGGATGTTATGTTTGATCATTTGGACCCTCCTATGATCTTCTATCAATGTGAAAATACAAATGAACTTTTAATAGATATTGCATCTACTGTATGAGTCAGAATTTCTATTCATAAGGTCTATTTATCTCAAATGGATTGGGGGAAAACCATCATTGATGATATTCCCATTGTTTAAGAATTTGAGGATATCTTTCCAAAAGATTTTCTTAGCCTTCCACCAAAACATGAAGTTGATTTCTCAATAAAACTCATACCAAGTTCCAAACCAATATCAATGACTCAATATAAAATGGCCCCATTTGAGTTTTAGGAATTGAAGAAGAAACTCAAATAAAACACTAAATAGGGATTCATTTGGCTCAATATATCACCTTGGGGTGAACTAGTTCTTTTTGTGAAAAAGAAAGACTGATTAATGAAACTCTTCAATGATTATTAGGAGTTTCTTCCTTTTATAGGGGAATTTTTTGATAAACTAAATTGATCTTCATACTTTAACAATATTGACCATCATTATTTATATCTTAAATTGAGGTTTAATTCATATTATAAACCAAAGACAATATTCCATACAGGGTATAAAAATTAGGAATATAGAGTACTGACTTTGGGTCTTATTAATTCCCCTGTTTTCTTCATGGATTTATTCAATAGAGAATTTATAGATTACCAAAATCATTTCATGTTAATAATTATAGATTATATTATTATCTATTCAATGTGAAAGTAATAAAATAAATACCACATGATAGTTGTACTGGAGAAAATAATTAAGTAGAAACTATATGATAGATTTACAATGTGTGAATTTTGGATGCGACTGGTTTCATTTTCGGGTCACACAATCTCAACAGATGATATAACAGTATGTCTGTCAAAGAGAGAGGCTATTGAAGTCTATCCTAGACCTACTATGGTGGCTGGGATCTATATTTTTTTTTCATTTAGATGGATATTATCAATGTTTTGGGGAGAATTTCTCACAGTTATCTAATCCTTTGACCAAGTTTACTAGAAAGGGTGTTAATTTCCTCTAGATAGATAAATGTGATGAAAAGGTTTTGGAACTAATGTGGAAGTTCGTCAGTGTGCCAATTCTTACATTACCTTGTAGTGGATAAGAATTTGTAATCTATAGAGATGTATCCATGAAGTGATTGTGATGTTTTATTATGAATAATAACATGGTTATCTCTTATGCATCATGACAGCTTGAGATTCATGAGAAATATTACCCAACTCATGATTTAGAGTCAGCATCGCTGATTTTTTTCCTTAATGATATGGAGGAATTATCTTTGTAGAGAAAAGGGTGTTATATATACTAATCATAAAATTATAAAATATATATTCACACAATAGGTGTTGATCATGCATCAGTGAAGATGGATGCAGTTCATAAGGGATTATGACTACTCAATACATATCCACCTGGGAAAAGAGAACATTGTGGTGGATGTTTTAAATCGATAGGATCATGGTATATTTTCCATGATGAGGATCACAACAGATACATTATTTCATGATTTAAAAATTTTGGATGTAGAAATCTTGTAGGAAGGGTAAAATCTTGTCTTTCTCAAATGAATAGTCAACCCTCTGTCTAAGTTAAGATTAATGAGATACAGAATGAAGATAAAAAGCTAAAATATAATTTTCGAAATATTCCTATGTTTAACCATGATCAAGATAGAATATTAAGGGTCAACAACGATGTTTTATTTCCGTCCATATGAGATTCTAAGAAGGATCTATAGAAGGAGGCTCATAGTTATTCATTATCTATTCAACCTTGAAGTGAGAATTTGTATAAGTATTTTAATGAATATTCTTGGAGGGATGTAATTAAGAGAGATATCACAGAGTTCGTATCATATTTCTTGATATTACAGTAAGTTAAGTATGAATGACAATTGTTTAATGGTGTCTTGCATCCATTAACCACACCCAAATTGAAATTTGAGAACATAAATATGGATTTTATCGTTGGACTACCCAGAACCTCTAAAGGGTTTATTTCTATATGGGTGGTATTCGATCGCTTTAATAATTTGGAAAATTATTTTCAATCATAGATGATTTTGATCTAGATCTGATTAGTAGTATATAAATTAATTAATTGTTAATGCTCATGGTGTACCAAAATTTCAATGAATCAGATCAGAATATGAAGTTCACCTCAATGTTTTGGTGATGTATTCATTATGAAGTTGGTACAAAATTGAGTTTCATCCCTACCTATAATCCTCAGATAGATGTTCCATATGAAAGAAAAATTAAAACCATATGGGTTTTGTTAAGATATGTTTTGTTACATTTCAATGTTGGTTGGTATCAGAGACTTCCTCCGGATAAATATTCACACCAAAATCACTTTCACACAATCATTCATATGGAACCATATAAGGCCCTCCATGGGAAGAAATTTTGAGCTCCATTGTGTTGGGATGATGTTGGTCAAAAAAATATAATGGGAGTTGAGATAACTAATAAAATAGTAGTGAATGTTAGAGCCATTAAATAAAAAACATGGGAGCTCAAAGACGGAAGAAAATTTATTCTCATACCCATAAGCATGATCAAGAATTTAAAGTTGGTGAAAAGGTGTCTCTACAAATCTCATCCTGGAAGAGGGTTATGAGAATCTAGAAGAAATAGACACTAATACCTTTGTATATCTGTCCCTTGGAGATTCTTGATCATATCAGGATAATGTCCTATCTCTAAGAAACTACTTCAAAACTCTCTCAAGTCTATAATTTGTTTCATTAATCTCTCTTGTTGAAGTAATTAACTAACCCTACATCTGTACTGATCTAATAGGTCATCCCACTAGAAAATGATCTTTCTTTTAAAGAGAAACAAATTAAAATTGTAGATTATATAGAGAATTTTCTAGGGAACAAGACCAATCACATGGTCAAATATTTTTTGATAAATCACATATTTGAGGAAGCAACGTGGGAACTCAATGATATGATAATGTAGAATTATCATTATTTGATTGTAACAGAATAAATAATTTCGAGGGAAAAAGCAATTTAAGGAGTGTAGAATTTAACACATAGAGTATTATGGAACTTTTTTCGAATAATGTAATTTTCATTGATTTTTTACAATTCACTATGTGAAATATTTTTTACACACGGCAAGAACTTTCCATATTTTACATCGAACACTAAGTTTTACCAAATTACAATTTTATTAAAATATTATATATTAATATTATCTTAGATGTTAGGTTAGTGATTATTAATATTATTATATAACTTATGAATTCCTATGGCTTCGATATATATTAAATTTCTTTATTAGTTACAATGACCCAATTGATTATAAATGGAATAGTTTTATGAAAACCCATTTTTATTCTCACATAGCATTTTTATCATAATATATTAAATTTTCTATAATTACTTAGTGATATTAATTTAATATATATATTATTCAATAATTTTTTTTTGATATTCATCCAATATATTAAATAGGCATAAGATAAGAACAAACCCATTTTTACGCATAAAAAACATAAATTTCTATTAAGGTACTTTTACCACAATTGGATAGAGAACCAATATTAAATATAAATTTTTTAACTTTTATAAATATTATATCTAAGAATGAACTTCATATATTATACAGAAATATAAAAATTAATATTTGGTGAATTTTTTGTATTTTTCTATGGAATTTCTTTTTTAATGAATAATAAAAAATACTGAAATATAACCCAAGACTGATTTTTCATATATTGTATTTATATATTTTAATTATAGTGGAATTTTGTTTTTTGGTTTAATTAGTTTAAATTTTTGTCAATCAATACAATTTATGTTATTTTAATCAATTTCACATTGAAATTGATTATAGAAACATAGAAATTGTTCCAACATTTTTTACTTAAAAAATACGCAATGTGATCATGTTTGTGGGATTATATTTTAATTAATTTAAGATACATATGTTATTGTAATTTGTAATAATATATTCTATATTTGGAATAAGAATTATTTATAATGTTTAATATGGTAAAATTAGGTTTTTACCAAAAATATTAGTATAAGTAATTAAAATTAATTTCAATAATTAAGTTTAAATTAAGAATAATAAGGGAATAATCGTAATATTAAGGCACAAAAACAACAATAATCTTTCATAAAACAATTATGGACATATTTAGAACCTATTCTATCTTGGATATACTTTTTAAAATTATTAGACCCCCTTACAAGAACAAGACGTGGGTGGGGTTTTACTTTTTCCAAAATATTAAAAGAGTATTACTCCTCCTCCATTATAAAGGACTTCTCTCCTCCCACTAACACACACCTACCATGCCAAATATGTTCGGCCAAAATATTCCCAAACTTCTCCACAACATCACTCCCTTTCTCATTGAAGTCTCCTTTTTGGATGAAATAAATCCATGTAATCCATTTGGTGAAAACCAAAAGAGTCACTAGAAGAAGATTTAACATCCTTCATAAAGATCCTTTATCTTACTTTCATTCTAAATCCCCTCCATTATCCTTATTCAATTATTAGATAACAACACCATTATACTAAATATACAAATATTTTTTAATTAAAAGTTTTCTACCTACACAAACACACACTTCCATATAATGGGTAACGAACATATCGTGTGTGTGTTCGACGAACTATAGCCTCACAAAACGTTGATTGTTTATTCTCTCTCTACTACCTCTCATTGTGGAAATGATTTTTGACACTATTTTTAATATAATATTAATGATATTTATATTTTTTTACATTCTTTAATTATTTTACAACAAATATCAATATACTTTCCATCTTTGGTAAATACAATAATTTCATTTGAGGAAGTGTGGACTACCGCCCCTTCAAAGTGATGTGATTCATTCATAGAATACATGGATTGTATTAAGGATTTTTAGTGAACTTATATGACATATATGATATAATAACTCTACTATAATAATTATATATATAAATCTACATATATATACACATATATTTCATTTACTATCATTCTTCCAAAATAAAAATAAAACGAAAATTGTGTTTATACATACGTATGACCTGCCGTCTCCATGAACAATGTATTTTTTCATAATTCTACATCCTATTGATTATTATATAACAATTACAATAAATAATTTTAATTTCTATAATTTTACATACATTATTGAAATCATTATATTTTTATGGACCAATGATATAAAAACATTAAATCAATTACGAAAAACAAAGAAATTATTAACCCAAGTGAAAAATTAGCATTGAATTTTAAAAAATATAGTAATGAAAAGTCATAGTAAAACCATATATGGTATTTTATATAAGAATATTTTTTGTGATAGATTTATTATAAATTTATATTTATTATACTTGAATTTTTTACGAGTTGGATGAGAGTCAATAATCAATGTATGAAAATTTCATCTCACTTTATATATTTGTGATATAACTTGAATGTTCACCATTATTTTCTTTTGTTTGGTTCATATACTACTCATTAATGTATTCATTGATTATTATTATTAATTTTATGGTTATTTCATATACCATCTATGATGATTCATTAATGGGGTTGGTGGTTGAAATGGTTTTTAAAATTCTTTTATAATTTCTCATGGAAAACATCGTTGAAATGGTTTTAATGATTTTTATATCAATTTCAAGTAAAATGGTTTTAATTTTTTTTCAATCTTCCACTGTAAATTATCAAGTTTATTTCCTAATAAAATTATTTTCAAAAGGTTTTATGTATAAAATATGATTCTTCCAAGGAAAAGGATGTTATCCTTATGAAATGTTTCTCAGAGATCTTTAAAAATTATCTCCCATAAAAGCTAAAATCTATTGATGTTACTCACTATATTATAGGAATTAATCTAACGTATCCCTTTATAATATTTCTTTTAATGGTCTATTCTTGGTTTCCGGGTATTTATCAAACATTTATCTCTTTAACAGGTTATATTTTCATGATATCCTTTTTCACTCATGGGATAGGATTTTGATGAAATGATTATGAACCATGTATCATTTTTCAAAAGTTATGATATGATTACATCTGTAGGATATCCATTTTATTTTATAGGGTTATGGTATGATTTTTTATTATTTTTTAATACATGTATTTATTATTTCATTATGAGATGGTTGGGACCTATATCTCCCATCAATGAATTAGGTAAAAATTTATATCTCATGAGATATACTAAGATGGTCTTCGAAGTCAACCATGGATACTATGATAGCCATGGGAGTTAAACATAACTACCAAGAAGGTAAGAGAAGTGAAATTACTTTACTAATATGTCCATGGTATTGAAAAATTTCTACCATGATTGTATTGGAGGTGAACCCATAATAATAATATGGTCATAGTGGGGATACATTCTCTACTATGTAAATAGTTATATATACCTATGTTTTTGCAATAATTCCTTATTCTATTATTATGTTATGCTTTTTTGTATTATGTTATTTATTAATTTTTGATTCATGTCTTATGAAATACCAATTTTTATTTCATGATTCATGTATATGATATTTTATGTGTAGGGTATGATCTTGAAATATTTTGATCATGTTCTCATACTCTTTTGCTCAGGTTTATGCTTACATGTCTCTTTAGTTTACACTTAATCAGTATCTGAGATCACCTCATTTTTTGTTTCATTCCCCATGTTATGATGATATGTATTATGTGTGATGTTTCAAATAATGGTTAAAGTCAATAAGAACCTTTTGGGAGAGAGTGTATCTCATTTATGTACTAATTTTCATGATTCCATGTTTATAAATGAACTATACTTGTACTACCTTGGGGCATCTATTTTTTAAAAGTATTAAGTGTTCCACAATAGTTATGTAATGCTAATGTATGTCAATAATGGGTTTTTTTGTTGGAATTGGAGTAATGATGTATTTAACCTTTGTAATCCATTATGAGAAAACTATATTAAGAACTCTAAGTAAATTTCTATGGATATGGGAAGGTATAAGAAAATGTCCTAGAATTTTTCTAAATGATAGATTTCTTGGTTTCCTTGAAATATACCCCCATATAGATACTACAAGTTGATGTGTCTCTAGAAAATATGTATCTAGGGGTAACATATCCAACAAGATGTTCTGATCCTAACTTAGGGTAATCTAATATATGACAATGGGCCTTGATGCACGCCTAGATTGACACTCCCGAGGGATATGGTTTAGGAATAGACATACTATTCATAACCCGTCATTAAGGATTTAAAAAGAAGTTGGTTATGAATAACCTAGAACAATCCTAAGGGTTCATATTTTAATAAAGGTGTCATAACTAATATATCCAATAAGTTGCTTCTCTTGATAATGTGGTTTCACATTTTGATATCTATTTCTTACTCTTTGTTTTAGGTTCTAGTTAATGGTTGGAAATGAGGTAATAACGTTAATAGTGATTACAATGGATGTTGCAACAATTTTCTCCTTGAGGAACTAAATTCTATATGTGATGGATTAAAAAATCTTATTTCAATGCTAACATATCTTTCTTAATCTATGAATCATGGTGGACTTACAAATGAGAAAAAGAGGGAAAAAACATTCGGTTGAGTCTTTTATGAGGAAATGTCCCCCTACTTTTATAGGCTCTTATGATCAACATGTTGGGGAACAGTTGTTCATTAATTATGATATAAGGATGAAATTTAATCCAAGGATTGGGAAAAGTTAAATAACATATTTTTTAATAAGTAAGTTTCTCAGATTCTTTGTACAAAGATGCATAAATAGTTTGTTGAGTTTAAGAAAAGTGTTAAAGAATCGTCCAGGTCCTGCGTGTCTAATTACAAGAGACTGGAGAGGTATACATTTGTAATTATCATCTAACCCAAAATTAAATTTGATAGGTTCATCAGTGTATTAATGCCAAGTCATAGATGGGAATTTTCCATAAAATACCTTATTAGCAATGAATAGATTGTGAATTGTTCAATGAAGGTTGAAATTTTGGTTGAGGTCACATATCAATATAATGGTTTTGAAAATAAAAGGAAGATAGAGTTTAAAGGAAAATAAAAGAACAATTATGTTAAGAAGATGAGCTTTCAATTATGCTCTACTTGTTGGAAGAAGCCTAGATAAAAAATTTATTAAGGGGTATACTAAATGTTTTAAGTGTGGAAAGGATGGAAATCAGTTATTTTACTGTCGAAGTGATGGGATAAAGTTATATAATGGTTCAAATAAAGAAAAATTGGCTCATAATTCACCTCATATGCTTCAATGCTATATGTTTTAGGAGAATGGGAATTATTCTAAACATTGAGAAACCCAATTTCTGGTGATGAAAATAGACATCAACAAACTCTTAAGCAATGGGAAAAGTGGAAATCTCTTGAAATAAATATTTTTGATAAGTGTTATGATAATTATGTGGTGAAAGGTATACTCACCATCCAATTTATAAAGGAAAATGTCTTATTTGATTCTAGAACTAACCACTATTTGAAATTGAGATAATTTTATAAGGGTGTTAAGATTCTACCAAAATCAATAGAAGCATAATTAGATGTATAACCACCTAATGGTGTGATGATTTCATCGCATGTCTAGGATTCCTATTCAGTTACTGTTTATGGGATTGTTCTTCCAAAAAATATTATCATTCTTCCTTTAGTTTAATTTGATGTCATCTTATGAATGGATTGACATTCTTTGCATAAAGATCACATAAATCCTCAAGGACGGAATGTTATGTTTTATATTTAGAACCCTTCTAGGATCTTTTATAATGTGATTATTACAACAAACGTTTTATGGAGACTACATCGAATGTGTGGGTCTTAATTCCCATTCATAATTAATGCCTTTCTTAAATGGTTGGGAAAAAATCAATATCGATGATATACCCATTTTTATGGAATGTGAGATGTCTTTATTGAAGCGTTTCCAAACCTTCCACCGAAAAATTATGTGGAACACTCAATAAAACTCATATTTTTTTACACCAATTTCGAAGACTCCCAATAGAATGGACTCGATTGAGTTACATGGGTTGAAGAAGAAACTCTAAGAAACCATAGACAAGGGATTCAATTTTCCCTTCGTGTCATCTAGGGGTCCACATGTTATTTTTATAGAAAAGATAGACGGACTAATGTGACTCTTTATTGATTATCATGAGTTGAAGAAAAACACAAACAAATACAAGTAACATATTCCCCGTATTGATGACTTGTTTGAACAACTATGTGGAGTTGAATAATTTTCCAAGATTGACCTTTATTTTGTATATCATCAACTATGAATTAAGAATGATGGTTTAACAAATATGGAATTCCATACAAGGTATGGAAACTATAAAGATATAGTAATTCCTTTTGTCCTTCCTAATTCCCTTGTTATCTTCAAGCATTTAATTAATAGTGTCTTTAGAGATTACATCAATCTAATTGTGTTAGTATTCATAGATGAAATTCATTTTTATTCAAAGTAAAAGGAAGAGAATGAAGACCACTTGAGAATGAACCTAAGATAAGTGAGACTATATTATAAATTTACAATGTGTGAATTTTGGCAGGAAAAGGTATCATTTGTTTGGTCACATAATCTCCAAAGATAGTATATAAGTAGATCCATCAAATACGGAGGCTATCAAATGCATGTCTAGACCAACCATGATGAACACGTTACTCGGATTTATTATTATAGATTGATATTATCGATGGTTTGAAGATAATTTCTCATGACTATCTAATCATATTACCATGTTAACCTGGAATTGTGTCAATTTCTTCTCAGTAATAAATATGATGAAAATTTCCATGAAATGAATATAATTTTAGTCAATTCACCTGTGAATAAATTACCCTATAGTGGGGAAGTGTTTTTAATCTTTAGTGATGCATCCATAAATGGATTGAGTTGTTTTCTTATAAATAATAACATTGTTATGGATTATTACTTATGGCTGTTAAATATTAATGTGAAAAATTAACCAAATTAGGATTTAGAGTTTGCAACTGTAATTTTTTCATTATTTATATGGAGGCATTATCTCTATTGGAAAAAGTGAGATATGCATACCTATCATAAGAGTTTGAAATATATATTCACACAGAATTAGTTGAACATATATCAGATTAGTTTGTTGGAGTTGATAAAAAATTATGAATGCTCAATACATTACCACCTAGGGAAATCAAACAAGTTGGTAGATGATTTATCTCAAAAGAATCATTATAGCATACCAATGATGATGATCACAAATGATCCAATATTTACTGATATTCAATGGATGGATCTAGAAATCCTGATGGAAGGGTAAAACATATGTTTCTCAAATGAATGTTCAAACCACTATTGAAGTGAATATTAAAAAAGTACATAAGGAGGTTGTAGATAAAAAAATGAATGTTATAAATTTTCTGGAGTTTATCTTTGATCAGGATGCAATGATATGGTTTATGAACTGTTTGTATGCTCCATCCATAACAAAGATGAATCGTGATCAATTTGAAGAAGATAATAGTTTATTATTCTATATTCATCCTTGAAGTACAATTATGAATATGGATTTGAATGAATATTTCTGCTGGGATGACATGAAGATAAGCATCACATAGTTTTTATCTCAGTGCATGGTATATAAGAAAGTTAAATCTTAAAGAAAATAGTCTAAAGGTATGTTTCATCAATTTTATAAACAATAATATAAATAGTAGAACATCATAATGGATTTTATAATTGGAACAACTAAAACCTATAAATGGATTAATGCTATATGGGTGGTATTCGATCAGGTTAATGAGTTATCACACTTCTTTTATATTAGAGAATATTTCTCTCTGGATCATCATTCAAGGATATAAATTAATTACATAGTAATTTTATATGGAGTATCACATTCCATTATATTTAATAGAGATATGAGGTTCACCTCAATGTTCTGGAATAGTCTTCAGTAAGCACATGATATTTAATTGAGTTTCTACACTACTTATCATCCTCAGACGGATTTTCAATATGAATGAAAAATTACAACCCTTGAGGACATGTTAATATCTTGTTTTTTAGCTTTCAAATATGGTTGGGATGAACACCTTCCTCAAGTTTATTTATCATTAAAAATATATTCCACACCAAAAATTCAGATTGAACATTATGAAGCCCTTTATGGAAAATGAATTAGAGATCCAATGTATTGGGATGATGTTGGAGAAAGAAACATATTGGAACTAGAGATAGCTGAAGAAATGGAAGACAAGGTAAGATAAATTTTTCCAACATATCAAGGATTCTCAAAGTCGACATAAAATATATATTGATAACCATCAGTGTGATCTAAGATTTATAGTCTGCGAAAAGGTGTTTCTACGAACCTCTCCCTCGATGAATCTTATGTGATTTGGGAGAAAAGGAAACTAAGGACAATGTATATTAGTCCATTTTAGATTATTTATCATATTGGTATGGAAGATGATAACTTGTTAATTCTTCAAAATCTCTCCCAAGTCCATGATGTGTTCTATGTTTCTCTCCTAAATAATTACAAACCTTAACCTTTATATATACTAAACTCGGAGTTCATCCAATTGAAGCATGATATTTTTTACGAGGAGAAACCAGTTGAAATTATAGATTGTATAGATAATGTTCTATAGAATAATACCACTAACCTGGTCAATGATTTAGGGATAAATCACCAATTTGAGGAATCGTTTTGGGAACTCGGGGACATGATTAAGCATAACTATCCTCATTTTTTCATCAAAAAAAATAGTATGGAAGGAAAACCCATTTTAAGGGGGTAGAATGTAACACCCCAAATTTTTATAGACCTTATTTTAAATGAATTAAGTTTCATTGATGTTTTTAAAGGACTAAGTTAAGACTTACTTTCTCATGTCACCGACTTGGCTTACATTACATGCAACACTGAGTTTTAACAAAAAAATGATTATTAAAATATTATATATTAAGTATTAACCTAGTTGTAAATTTAATGGTTATATAAACTAGTAACTAAATTATAAATACTTATGTTTTATATAAAATAAAATTAATTCATTAGTTACAATGAACAAATTGAATATAAATGGAATATTTTTAAAGTAAACTATTTTCATGCTCAGAAACCTGTTTTGTCTTAATATAAAAAATATAATTAAAATGATTGAGTGATATTAATGTGTTATATATATTATATTTAATCAAACATTTTTTATATTCATCCAATATATTTTATAGTTATATTATAATAACAAACCCACTTTTAAACATAAAAACACATAATTTTATTAAGGTACTTTTACAACCTTTTGTTAGAGAACCTAATTAAAATCTAAATTTTGGTACTTGTATAAATTTTATATTTTAAGATAAACATTATTTTTTATATTGAATCATAAATATAATTTTAGGGTTAATTTCTTGCATTTTTCTGTGAGGATTCATTTGTAAAAGAATAGTGAAATATATTGAAATTTAACTCAAACCGCATTTTCATCTAATTTATCTATATATTTATATTATATTTTAATTTGGATTTAAAGATTAATTATATTAAATTTTTATCAATAAATTTAATTTGTGTCATTGGAATAAAGTTTCCTTTGAAATTGAATATAAAAACAAAGTAAACTTCTGAACATATTTATTTTAAAAACCTATATAGTCGTCCCATCTGTGGGATTATATTTAAATTAATTTCATCTGCTTATCTGATTGTATTTGGAAAAATGGATTCCATATTTGGAATCAACATAATATATAATTTATTATAAAATTAGCTTAGTTTTTTTCCAAAAATATCAGTGAATGTAATTAAAATTAATTACTTCGATTAAGTATAGACTATGCTTAATAAAGGACTAAATTAAAACCTTAAGGCCCAAAAATACCTATAAACATGTAAAAAATCCTTTTTATAGAAATATTCAGAACCTATCGTACAATTATTTAAACATTTACCATTATTGGATCAACTTTCAATAAGAAAAAATGTTTGTGATGTTTCCCTTCTTCCAAAATATTACAGGAGTGCCACTCCTCCTCGATTATAAAATGTCTCCTCTCCTCCCACTTCCACACGCATATCAAGACAATTATGTTTGGAAAATCGTTGTCTGAATACCTCAATAAAATACCTTCCTTCCCCCCTTGAAGCCTCCCATTGGGTAGAAATTATTCCAAGCAAGTCCTTTTATGAAAAACAAAAGGAGTTACCCAAAGAAGATGTGAGATCCTCCAACAAGCTCCTTTACATTATATCCATTCTCTATCTTGTCCAACCTCTATATTAAATTATTATAAAATAACACCATTATACTCAATATAATGAGTTTTTTTCAAATATATTTACCTAAACCAACACAAACTTCGATGTAATGGGTAATAATTATATTGCTTTAGTGTTTGGAAAACTACCGCCTCACCAAATAATGATTCTTCATTATTCCTTTACAACCTCTCTTGTTGTAAATTATGATATAAAGTGAAAGTTTATATAATTTTTATGATATTGAAATTATCTTTAATATTATATATTTATATCACAACACATATCTTTATACTTTCCATCTTGTGTAAAGACTAAAAATTCATTTGAGAAAGTGTGGACTACGACCTCGTCAGATCGATGTGATTCATTTACACACTTCATGGAATTTATTAAGGATGTTTTTAGTGAATGTATATGATATATATGATATAATAAATCAAATTAATTAATAATATATATACATATGTATAATTTTATTTCATTTACTCTATTTTGTTCAATACAATAATAAAATGGAAACAACATTCATGCATACGTACGACTTACCGTCACCATGAATAGTGTTTTCCATTTAATACTTATATATCTTATAAATTATTATAATAAAAATATAATGAATACTAATGATATTCATATCATTATTTACATTCTATAAATCTTGATATAATTATAAGGACCTAAGATAAAAAAATTAGATATGAGTGAAAAAATTATAATATCACCCAATGTGAAAGCTTCCCATATAATTTTAAATCAGTGGGTAATATGAAGACAAAATCGAACCATTTATGATATTATATATAATAATATAGTTCTATGATAGATTTATAATTAATATATAATTATTATATAGTAATTTTTTATTAGTTTAATGAGATTCAGACACAAGGTAAGGGAATTTCGTCTCCCTTTTTATATTTGTGTGATAGATGCCATGTTCACCAATATATTATTTTGAGTGTTGATCATACTAATAATGAATTTATTCTATGATTATTATTATTAAATTTATGTTTATTTACATATCTTTTCT
Source organism: Viscum album (assembly GCA_963277665.1). Lineage (NCBI taxonomy): Eukaryota > Viridiplantae > Streptophyta > Magnoliopsida > Santalales > Viscaceae > Viscum > Viscum album. The sequence continues at coordinate 85,963,517 of OY728155.1, read as the reverse complement.
ATGATATTTATTTAATGGGTTTTATCTTTCAAAATTATTATAAAAGGATACTATAAGTTCTCAAGAAAAATAGTTTTGAAAAAGATTCCAAGATTCTTTATAAGTTTCAACGAAAAAGGATTTCAAAATATTTTCAAGTTTCTCTTATATATATTTGATGTTTATTTTCAGAGATAATAGTTTTCAATATTTTTTATTTTTTAAAAATATTTTTTCAATGAAGATGGGTGTTTTATTTAATAAGAATTTTTTAAAGATATTTAAAAATTATTTTCCGTATATGATAATATTTGTTGATGTCGCTCATTACTTTGTAGTAAATTATTTACATTTTCCATTAATATTATTTATTTTAATAGTTTATGATTTAATTAACTGTATTTATGAAACCCTATTCACTTCTACGGGTTATATGTTTAAGAAATCATATTTTTATTCAAGGATTATGCTTTTGAGGAAATGATTATGAATCTTGTTTCTTTTTCCACAGGTTCTGATATGATTACATGTTTTTGATAACAATTTTATTTCATGGGTCATCGTATGATTGTTTATGATTTTTCCCATGTTTGTATTATTTAATTATGAGATGGGTGGTACCTATATATCCCTCCAAATAATTGGGTAAATATTTATACCTCAAGAGATAGACTAAGACAGTCTTGGGAGTGAACCTTGACTACTGAGATAGCCATGTGAGAGAACCATGACTACCAATATTGTATGAGGAGTTAACTCATACTATTAATATTTCCATGAGTTTAAACCATTACGTCCAATATGGTATGGGGAGTGAATCAACACTACTAATATGGTACAGGTAGTGATTCCTTGGATACTATGGAAATCATTATATTTTCTTATGAATCTTCCATAATTTCATTTTTTATTCCTGTGTTATTATTTCATGGATCCTATTTTTTATTTACCTTTGATTAATTTTTTTGGAACTATCATGATTTATTTAATGATTCAAGTTTATGAACTTTTATACGCAGCGTATGATCTTCAAACATTTTGATCATGTTCTCATACTCTTATTCTCATGATTATATTTAAATGCCTATGTAGTTTACCCTTTATAAGCATTGGAGATCATCCCTCTATATATTTCATTCCCTATGTTATGAAGATATGTATCATGTATGATGTGTATAATAAGTGTTCTAGTCAACAAGATCCTAGTGTGAGATAGTGTATCTCACCAATGCACCAGTGTTCATGTTTCCCTGATTCAAAACGCACTAGAAAAGTACTATCTTTAGTAATATATTTTTTGTAATTTTTAATGTGTTCTAAAAAAGATGTGTAATGTTAATTTATGTAAATATCAGGTCATTACAGAATGATTGCAAGGATATAATCAATGATGTAAAAGGTAAGAATAGGCCATGCTCATTCAAAAATAAATACAATCATTTTGTAAATAAAAGATGAAAAGGGAACTTAATGGGAAGTATGATGAACATTATAGTATTAAAAAGTGGATATATTCTATTAAAGAAAGTCAAAAATATTATGTTGGTGTCAAGGATTCCAAATTGGATACAAAAATATAAAACTATATTGGATATTGATAGTTAATTGAAATAAATTATAAATTTTTTTGATGATATGATTGATAAGATAGAAATATTATAGGAATAATAACTTAGATCAATTAAGGATTAGAAGAACTCACTCAAAATGAAGTTCCATGAATTAGAATTATTATTAATCAACCTGGAATTGTTATAAACGAGAGCTTCTAAATATATAGAGAAGATAGATTATTACACATAAGTGCTTATTTATATTATTGGATCTAAGAAGACTGACATAAGTGGTACGACATAATGTCTCCCTAAAAAAAACTAATGTTTTGAAAAATGTAATATCCAGATCAAGGAATGTTTATTGTACTAAATATGTTTCCCAAGACAAGGCCATATATAATGAAAAAATGGTATAGATACGGTTGTGAAAAAAGGATGATAATTAAATAAATAGACCTTATCCTTTGAATATAATATTACATTATTTTAAGCAAAATTATCCATTAATTACTAACCATGGATCGAAAGGTCTAGTTTTTTTGGAAGACACGGTACATAAAGTTGAAAATTTGGAACTAAAATAAAAAATCTATTTATTATTGGCTATAATGAGATAATAATTTACTTTTCCTTCTAGTATCTTATAGGATAACCTAGGGAATAGATATAGAAAAGGGATGATCTAAAATGCTCAGTTAGTGAATAAGAATAAAAAAGAAGCATAACAAATGAGTTAAAGGGATAACATGATAACATAATATCTGCGGAACAAGAATAAACATATATATCTATATCGAACAATAATTGGAATCATATGATCAAGGAATCATTAGATTGTTGTATTAATACATAACATGACATAAACATGAGTCAAGACTAACGACAAGACTGTATCACATGGTGGACAAAGTCTGATAATTGATTATGTTTACTAAATAATACCATAAATAATGTCTCATGAGACAAATAATTACCCTGTTCAATGGAGTGATATCTAGGATAATCCATCATAAATTGTACATGAATATTTTTCCCACATAAAGAAACCAGGTATAAGGTATAATAAATAATTACCCATGAAAATGAATAGGATTCATAATCATGTCATAACGCATAACCAAATGGTAAAAAATAATGGTATCCTTAAAAGAAGGGATTGAATCATTATTGGACAATAAAAAATTCACTATATGATTATATCAATAATAATCATGTCCAACTAATGTGAAAACATGAAAAAGAGTGTTTATAAAACGTTATAAATGTGCCAGTTTAGAACGGTTTAATGGAAAATATTAAAGATTCCTTAAAGTATATGAAGGTATAGTTGTTTAAATAAAACCAAAAAATAAGGTAATTTTTAATGATAAAACTAGTGATTATATAAAAAAATATCTATTACAAAAAATAGATTGTGGATAGTACATTAAATTGGTATGAAATGGAGATGTTTCCTTAAATAGGGCTTTCTTATCTAAAGCAGTTGAGATGAAACCTTCTTAAACATGTTTTTTCCCATCAAATAAATATTAACGGAGGAACATACATATGTTTAGAACATTTAAACACAATATAATACAATTATAAAAAATATATAAGCATTATATTGGTTCCAAGAGAGAAACAATTTAACCGAAATTAAAAATTAGAGGTTTGGAAATATCCCTTACCTTGTGTATGAATATGTTCAACACTTGATCTTAGAATCATGGATAATAATATTATATTCAATAATAATTTAATTCAGAACCTGTTTCATATATTGTTTTATAAAAATATTATAAAGTACATTTATGGTCATTTAGATGAGTTATGATGTTCAATATTTTTTATATAGGAGCATTCATTTCATGGATTCATTGTTAGTTCACTTGTTTATAATTTTTGATGTTTTAAATGAATATAGATAAAATAGAAGAAGTGAAAATATATGTTATTAATGAAAATTCATAATATTAAATGGTTATATATATAATTTTTCTGAAATTAAGATTATTAGTTTGGTAAAACATTAATGATAAATTTTTAGTTTATTATGTTGGGTTTTTTAACCATCATGAACATGTTTTTTTATTTAATATTATCCTAATATATTAGTTACAACAAATTAAATATTTTATAATGAAAATATTATAATCTTATTTAAAAAATAATCGTTTTATGACAACTCTTGATGGAGGTAATGGAAAATGAAAACTCATCATTCATGAAGGCGGTGAAAGGATATATTATGGACAGTGATTTCAGTTTTACAAAAAAATAAAGAGATATGGGATTTCCTGATGGATTTTATAGTAACATAATAAGATTATAGCATATATATATATATATATATGGTAATATAGTTGGTATGTCCCATTGGATAATGTGTGGGTAGGAAAAGGTAGAATATAGAAATAATTTAAAAGATAAAGATGGAGGATTTAACCTATTGACTATTTTCTCCTTGAGAACCTCCATAAAAAACATGGGTTTGTTATTTTGGAGTGACCATCATGTCCAAGACCTGAAATATAGGCTTTTTAATGGAATTGGGTAGAATATTCAAAATCTATAAATCTTATAACGTGTGGGGATAAGGAGTGGTGAGGGGTGGTATTTATAATTGGAGGAGATGGTGTTTTTTGTTATTATATTCATTCGTATTTTTTTAAGACTTTAAATAGTGTTGACTCTTGTGAATATATAAAGTAAATGGTTCATTTGAGTTTGAACTAATATGTGCTAATATAATCCATTACTCAAAAATTCTTGTATTTAGTTTATGATGTTAAATATAAAAAATTATTTTATTTCACTACTCGAAAAAGATTAAAATATTTTAGATAAAAATAACAACAAATATTCCTATCTATTTTGTGATGGGTAGATTTCTCAAAAGGAATTTATTTTATTAAAATAAGTTTCTAAATATGAGAAATTTAATTTTTAAATAAACTCTCCATTTTTTTGGAAAAACATCATGTTTAATATTTTAATAGAGTTTAAGATTCAATGAAAAATTATGTATAGTCTTGTGAAATAATATTATCATTTTAAAACACATATTATTGATTTATGAATCCATTTTTTGAAAATAATAATTATTTTATATCATAATATTTATTTAAAATAAAAAAAGATATGCTTTAAAAAATACTAAGGATCAATTTATCATTTTTAAAACATTTATTTACATTTACAATGATACAAATGTACCATAATTTCATCTATAATATGTCGAAATTTTATTTTTACACTTTCATTGGTGAGGTTTCTATTCTATCAATCAGGTTACTATTCATAATAGTTTCATTATTATTCTAGAGGTTATGTTACTATTACAATGGTATGATTACTATTATAACGGTTAGATTTATTACAGTGATAAGGGTTCCCAACATCCAATAAATAGATCTACTTCCATTCATTTTTCATTAACTTCTATTTTCTCTATATTTTATATATGATTTAACCAGTTATATGAGTTTTTTATTATTAAAATTATGTTTTATTTCAATGTCATTATTCGTGAGTGCAACCATTTTGGTGGATCGAGTAGATCCAAAGTATCCAATTATTATTCTCATATTTTTTATTTATTTTCCAGATGTAATATTGGGAATTATTATTGGATTATTTTTGGACTAATGTGTCATTATTATTTTAAAATAATAGTGCCTTTTTGTTTTATCTATTTGATGTTTGTGCTTTATATTAAATTCAATAATTATAATAAGGTAAATTCTATTGATAAAATTATGATACATTACAATCAAACTCCATGTCAATGGTGGATATATTATTGTGTAGGAAAGGTGACTCCCCAAAATGATCACAAATAGAGGGAGAAAATCACAAAATCAATTTTGTGTCAATTTAGGCTAAAATAGTTCTATGGAAAATATTAAGTGACTTTGGGTCACTGTTATTGTATTTATAAGTTTGATCAGAGGGTAATATATATTTTGAAAAATGTTTCATCCTCTAGATAAAATAAAATGGTTGGTTAAAATGGGAGATTAGTTGAAGGAAAAACTATAACTCCTTATAAGAATCATATATTATAGAAAATTTATAATCAATCCACTATAGGGAAATAAAATTTCTCTAAGGTATTATCTAATTTCTACATTAAAGTTTGTCATTGTGAAGGAGTGTGATGGTATAAATGAAATCAACACAAATCATGTTTAATCGTGAATAAAATATGATGTCAAGAAAGGAAACTAGTGATGAAATAAAATATGGCATCCTTAAGGAGTGAGAAGATGGTAAAAATAAAGTAAACTACTCCCAAGAAATTAGTAATGTAGGATGAATATGATTTCACCATATTTGAAAACAAATATGAAAATATTCCAATAAATATAGAATTGAAAATGGTCAAATACTTGAGTGATGCCTTTGAATAATCATGGGATACTACACAAAACATTATGTACATACTACATGTAAAGTTAGTATTTATTAAAAATATAATGAAATACCCATATAAGTTTAATGTTCAAATGTATAAAGAGAAAAATGGAGTTTCACACAAATGAGAACCTAATGAATAAAATAATTATTTTTTTTGTGAATCATGTCTCCTCTTATCCACGCTATTAAAAATATTATTTTACTTACTATTATTACCTTTTTTGTTTTATGTTTTTGATAACAGGATGGTATTTTGTGGAGAAAAGTTAAATGGGAATATTTTGAGTGCTATAGTAATTTTATACAGCAAGGTAAAATTATTCATCATTGAAAAAGTGACCTATAATGATAAAGGGTTTTTTAAGTGCACCCCTTGTGGGGAAAAACATTTAAGAGGTGAGTGGTTCACCCTTGTAATACATATATATATTATCAACAATGAGAGATTAATTACATTAACTTGTTGGAAATGAAAGGGATATTTCCAATCAATATGAATAGGACAATTAAGCTTCATAATGATTTAGTTGTATTAATTTTTAAAAAGTCTATAAAAAAGAAAGTGGCGATTTTCCATCCAGGATGAGTTTCTTCTATAATAAACAATAGAAGAATATGTGCGTTTCTACTGGAAGATCATTAATAGAAATCTTCAATGTGGCTTCAAATATATAGGATGATTGATATGTTTATTCTCATGATAAATAATATTAATTATTTAGTGTATGTGTTGGATATAATAGTTATGATTAATTTTAAATTAAGACATATTAAAGGGATACTATAGATTTCAATTATGAAAGGGGATATCATAGAGTTTTAAGGTGATGGTTTTGGGAACAACAGAGGTTCCTTTTGTGGGTGATATATTCAAATTTCTTTTAACATATAGTTCATAAAATTCTAATGTATGATCCTTTCATGTTAAATTTAAAAATAATTTATTTTGTTCAGAATAAATTATTACATGGTATTAGATTATTTATTTGATGTTGATGTTGGTCATTATGAAACCCTTGTTCGGAATTACCTTCCTTGTGATTTAAGTATCCATGTGTACAATCACTCTAGAGGTGGTCTACACTTTATCCCTTGATCTTAGAGTAATTCCGATTGATTTCCAAGTGTTAGCGCAATGTATCAATCATCATGGATTGTTCACATTGATCACTCCAAGATCCATTCAGCTTGAAGATGTTTTTTTACATCCTGAGTTTCAATAAAAGGGTAATTTTTCTTAATAAATGAATTATTATTTTAATAAATATTATTATTAAATTTTTTAATAAAATCATGTGATTTCATTTAACTAAAATGAAAATTTGTAACTTTGAATTATATTATATTCAAATGATAACTTTGCAATTTTAAGAAATGTAGTATCCTGAAATGATATTTTCTAATATATTATTTTAATACATAAAAATAATTAAAGGTAACATTATTCTTTTAAATTTGATTAAAAAAATTATCATTTTTTATTATAAATATTTAAATTATACAGGTAATTTAAAATTATTATATTAAAATATTACATGTTGTATTGTTAAAAATGTGAAATATTTTAAGGAACATTTTTTGTCTAAAAAACATACATTATTAATATTTTCATTCTATTATTTATGAGGTATGATTTATTAAAAATAAGTACGAATTGAACATTTTATAATGAAAATGTTATGTTTATAATATGTGTATTAACAAAAAATATTATTTTTATAAAATATAATTATACCATTAAAATATTTTGTTTAAAAATAATTTTTGTTGTTAAAGTTAAACATATACATAATTATGTTTACCTTTATATAAATTATATTTAATAAATTAGATATATAATAATAATGATATAATAATAATAATAATAATAATAATAATAAAAGAGGGACCATTATTTAGGGTTGGAGAGCATCGTGGCATGGGCTTTAGGGTCACACAAAAAGTCTTCATGGGAGCCGAGTAGAGGCGTGATCCATCGGATGGGAGTCACGATGGGAGGCGGATAGGTTTTTTGAGTCGAGCATGTTGAGCATTGGGGTGAATCGTTGGTTTTAGAGGTGTCGTGTTGTGTGGGGTCGAGTCAAGACCATGGGCCATTGTTTCGAGCCAAACCGAGCTTCGATGAGGAGTTTAAGAAGGTAAGGGGTTTTCAATGTCCATATCTATGGTTTGATGTGGATTGAGTTATGATTTCGGATTCCTTCAACCTAGAGTGAGGTAGAAGAGTGTTTTTCTTTGCAAGATTCTGTTTTTGTTACTACCGGATATACCCTAAAATTTGTATGTTTCTCAAATATTTAATCCTAAATCACAAGTTTTGATCTGTTAAAATTTTTTGTGGATTGTTTTATTCAATTTATAGAAATTAATTATATCTACTTTCATTATTTGGTTATACAATATTATTTCTATCAATTTATGGTAACCTCTATGAACACATCTTGTATAGAAATCTTGTTTGTGTTTGGCTTTTTCACCTGGTCCATTGATTGAACCTTAATCATATAAACTACTATCATTACATTGTTAAAAATTTTATATTAAAAGGCTTGTGCCTTTATAAAATCTAAAAATAGGAAAACCAATATGAATTCGGTTGTTTATGTGTCAAAGAAAGTAGAACATTCATCATTTTTCCACCTTATTCTAACCAATTCAAGTACGAGATAATTTTTTATATGATTTATGTTCTAAAAATATGATGTAAATGAAAACAGATTTCATTGTTATTTTTTCCTCAAAAGTGTTTATTTTAATTTATAATGTTATAATCAATTTATTTTTTGTTCTTTTTAGTGTATGTGTTGATAGTTTACTTTTTAGATTAAGTTCATGACTCTTGATTTTAATGTGTACAATTATTTTATGTTTGTCATCAATGGACTTCCCTTTTGTTCAAAATTAAATTTATTTTTTCTACAATTTTTTTTGAATTTCAAAATTAAACAAACATATATTCAATTTATGATTTTTTGTTGAAAAATTTATGTTATATTCATATATATTGAAGTTTTATTGAAATAGTGTATGTGTATTACAAATTCCAAGTGTATGTGTTTTTTTCTGAGTTTATGTTTATTTTACATAATCATACAAATATAAATATATATATATACATATTGTCATATTAAAAAATTCAAACGATGTTTTGTATGCGAAAGAAAAAAATGTATAATTCTGAGATAAATTTCTTATCATAAGTATTATATACGACTCTAGTTTTGTAATACTCATGTATGTAATGTTCTAATAAAACTGTTTGATATATAATTTTATGTGAATATCTATGATTATGTTTCCATTAATCCATATGATTTACAATTTTTATTTTATGGTTTTAGACATTCATTTATTTAGAAATAAGACCATAGATATTCCTATTTATGTTTTACAAAAAGATAGTTATTTCAAGAAAGTGATTCTCCAAAAACTGTTTTTATAAACTCTCAATGAAAATTTTAAGACACATCATGAGAAATATTACTATTTTTTAAAGGACATAATTTTATGTTTGTATTATTGAAATGTTTTCGTTATGAAATGAGAAAAGTAGGTCCATGAAAAAAAAATGTTTTCAAAACATGGCACTGGTGAGTTATGTGACATTATGGGGAGTTGAAACATAAGTCATCATTATTACTGGTGGCCATATTTACAGATTTTAATATAGTCTTCTGTGTATTATTAATGACCAACAAAAAATTACTACTCTTGAAAGAGAACTCCCAACATTTTAATTATAATTATTTTGTGAAATACTGGTTTTCCAAATATATTCATGTTTTGTGAAAATATGTTTTATGAAAATATATTTATTTGTAAGAAATTATTTAATGAATTTATTAGTTGTTTTGAAACCCCTTACTAGGCTTATTTAATGCTCACCCCACGTTTTGAAATCTTTTTTATAGGTTTAGTTTCGTTTTTGGTGGCGTTCGCTTAAGTTAAGAAGTTCATGATCTGGGTGTCTTCTCTTATATTTTATTTTTTAGTATAATTAAGCTATAAGATTTGAATCTAATCGTCAAATTCCAATACCAATAAAATATCCTGATATGTAATTCAAATTTTGTGTTTTTGTTATGTTCATTTTATTTTAAAAAAACTACATAGCATTTATAAGTGTTGAGTTCAGTATCTCAGACTCAGGTTATTATAATTGGTATAGGAGTGAAGGTCTATATAACATTAGATATTAGATATTGTTTTTTAAATGGTAGCGTTTAGAGTTCAAAAGTACTAGTTTTCGTAATTCTGAAGATGGAGATTCAGAATTCTTTTTAGTCCAACGAAACATATTGCGAGGACAAAATTCTTTTAAGAGGGAATAATGAAACACCCTGAGTTTCAATAAAAGAATAATTTTAATTGTAAAAGAATTATAATTTAAATAAATAATGTTATGAAATATTTTAATAAAATCAAGGGATTTTATTTAACGGAAATAAAAATTTCCTATAATAACTTATATTATATTCAAACTGATATTTTTTATACTTTTCAGAAATTTAGTTTCATTAAATGTTTTCTTCTAATATATGTTTTTAATAAATAAAAGCAAATAATGGTAATATTATTCATATAATTGTTTTTGATAAAACTATATTTTTTTATTACAAATATTTTAATGAAATATTGAAATTATACATAAAATTTCAATTTATTATTTTAAAATTTTATATGTTGTAATGTTAAAATTTTCAAATATTTTAAGTAACATAATTATGTAATAAAATGAATTATTAATATTTAAATTTTATTACATAGGTGATAAAACATTTTAAAATATATAAATTTTTAATATTTTATTAGGAAAATGTGATGGTTTTAAAAAATTTATTAATACAATGAATATTATTTTTTAAAATTATAATTAGATTATAAATTAATTTTTTTAATAATAAATTATATTTTTTTTTGTTAAAGTTAAACTTATACATATATTATGTTTACCTTTATATAAAGTATATTAAATAAATTGATTGTATAAATATAATGATATAATAATAATAATAATAATAATAATAATAATGATGAATAAAAAAGAGGTTTCATGATTTAGGGATGGTGAGCAGCCTGGACTAGGCTTCAAGGACACGCAGCGGGTCTTCAGATGAGACGATTATAGGCATGGTCTTCTAGAAGGGATCCATGTTGGGAAGTAGGGCGTTGGTGAGGGTCGACCATGTCGTGCATTGGGGTGAATCGTTGGCTTGAGTGGAGTTGTGGCACGTGAGGTTGAGTCAAGGCCGTGAGATGTTTTTTTGAGCCTAACTAACTACCGACGAGGTGTTTGAGAAGGTTAGGGTTTATCTTTGTCTAGATCTGAGTTTTAATGTGGATAAGGTTCTAATTTTGGAATCCATCGACCCAGCATGGGGTAGGTAATCATTTTTTGTAGGAGTCTGTTTTTCACTACCAGATGAACACATACATTTTTATTTCTCTAGACATTTTCAAACTAAATCACTTTATGTGGTATTTGTATCTATTTTTTTTCTTTTATTAAATTTCCAGTCATTCGTTATATGTTTTGTCATTATTTGGTTTTAGAATATTATTTCTTTCAATTTTTTGTTTCCTCTCTATACACAACTTGCGGAGTAAGCTTGTTTGAGTCTTTTTTCCTATGGTACATTGATTAATCCTTTGTCATATAAATTATTATCCTTACATAGTGAGAATTATGGCTATAAAAGGAATGTGACATTGTGAAACTTGCAATTGGGAAAACCAATATGCAGTTTGGTGTGTATGTGTCAAAGATAGAAGAACATTTAATATTTTCTCACCTTATAAAAAAACAATTTAAGTAAGGGGTCTATTTATTTATATGATTTATGGTTTAAAAATATGGTGTCATAGAAATAATATATCCATGTTATTTTTTCATCAAAAATGTTTTATTTTTAATTATATAGTGATAGTCAATTTACTCTTTGTTCTATTATGTGTATGTTTTGACATTTTTTGTTTCATATTTGGTTCATGACTAGTGATTATAATATATGCACATATTTTATGTTAGACATCATAGGACTGTCCATATATTTGAAAGTAAATTTATTTTTTACTATAAGCATGGTGTTGGAATTTTTAAATTAAACAAACATATTTTTAGTTTGTGATTTTATATTGATATATTTAGGTTATATTGATATATATTGATGTTCTTCTGTAAAAGGGAATATGTATTAAAAATTAAAAGAGTAAGTATTATTTTTTTAGTTTATGTTTGTTTTTCTTAAGAATAAATGTATACATATCATCATATTAAACATTTATTACATGTTTTATATGCACAAGCAAACCATGTATAAATTTGAGACAAATTTCATATCATCGATCTTGTACGAGATTGTAGTTTTGGAATACACGTAGATGTAATGTTTTAATTAAAATATTACTTAATTAGTTTTATGTGCATTTATATGATTATGTATCTATAAATATGTGTGATTTAAAATTTTTTATTTTTTGGTTTTAAACATTCATTTTTTAGAAATTTTTCCTTTGATGTTTCTATTGATGATTTATAAGAAGTTATCTATTTCAATCAAGGTATTATCCAAAAACTAGTTTTATAAACTCTTGAGGGAAATATTATGATAAATAATGAGAGAGATTATGGCATTTTAAATGAAATAATTTTAAGTATGTATTTATGAAATGTTTTGGCTAAGAAATTAGAGAGGAAAGTCTATGGAAAAAAATAATTTCAAAATTTGGTACTGGTGAGTTATTTGATATTATGGGGAGTGAATCCATAAGTTTATGTCATTAATGGTGAAATTATGTATGGATTTCAGTATGTTCTACCATTTATTATGAATAACCCACATAAAATTATTACTTTTGAAGGATAATTCCCAATAATTTGTAGTTATAATTATTTTCTGAAATACTGGTTTTCCAAATATATTCAAGTGTTTTAAAAATCTTTTTTACGTATATATATTTAAGTGCATGAAATATTTTAAATAATGTATTAGTTATATTGAAACCCCTTAATGGTTATAATTTAATCTTATCCCATGTTTTGGAATCATTTCTACAGGTTTAATAGAGCTTTAGCGGCGTTAGCTTCAGTTAATGAGTTAGGAAGCATGGAGACTTTTCTTTTCTTTTCATTTATTTTATACAGTTATGTTGTAAGGTTAGAATCTAATCCTCCAAAACATAGAATGTTAAAAGATCCTAATATATAAATCAATTTTTGTGTATTTATTATGTTTCTTTTATTTTAAAAAATTACACAGCATATATAAGGGCTTCATCCGGTAGCTCAGGCTCGTGTCATTATATTCTTCTCATTCTTGAGGAGAGGAGATAAAAAGTTTTGGAGAGAGAGTGAAATCTATTTTGTGCATCTATTCTATTCTCTAAATTATTTAACAACCATACACAAAAAAAAATATATCTATTTATAGACCTACGGTTTAAGATAAAATATTATTAATGTTCTTGTTAGCCATTAAATATTATAATAATATTTATTAAACCCCATTCTAGGATATTATTATTATTATTATTATTATGTTATGCAGAACATTGGAATTGCGGAATAAAAATTATTATTTAACAATATTTTTAATTATTATTTTTCTTTCGATGTTGTATTGGTCCATTCAAACTCCTATAAATTTATAGAATACCCTTATGAACAATTTTCTCATATTTAAATATTATATCCAGAAACATGGAAACAAATATTTATTAAATAATTAGAAAAAAATAAAGATTGTTCATTTGAAATCTTGTGAATAAATATTTATTTTATATATGTGATCAATAAAACATTAATAAAATTATTCCTTGTTCATTAGAATAATTTTTATCCCACTAATTAAATTCAAATTGACTTTAATCAAGATCAACAGAATTACATTGTGTGTGACCCTTTAGAATTCATTGACATTAGAATTAGGAAAAAGGACCTAAATTCTATGTTCACTATCTTGAATGGTTCAAGGAACGAAGATAACGATATTAATGTAGTAAGGATGACATCCAGAAATGAATGATCAATGTTTAATATAATCAGTTTTACTTGATATTTCATCAAGAAATTTACATATAAGTTTGATCAACCTATACGCTTGATACATATTTCTTTGACTATCTAAAATAAATATTATTATATAATTTCCATTGAATTTAATGAGACATTTATATTTCAATCAAATGAATGGGATATTGAATCCCATAAATATATAGGGGGAAATCATTCCTCGACCTGTTAATTGACAATATGTTATTCTCGATGCAACCAATGTATCTAAATTCTAAATTAACTATTATAATTATTCTATAAAAAATACATTTAAGTTTTTGAATTATACAATTAATTAGTAATAAATTATAATGATTATTTCATGTGATTAAATATATAAATATCCAATGACACCTAATCGTACAGAATTCATACTGATAGGTTTGTTCTCATATTCACCCATTTATGATATTACAAATTGAGTATGTCATGAGAAGAAGCTTCATACCATTTCAAACACTTACATCTGAGGATCTATATGTCTTCTTCCATATGAAAATGTCTTATCCAATCGTAGGACTACTGTTAACAATGTAATAAATGTATTTCAAGATTCTCATCATAGCAGGTAGCTTATCTTACCGTAATAACACTATTTATACTATATGATATTTTAAAAACAATGTTATGCAGAATAGAAATAAATATATAATAAGATATTAATAATAACATAAACTACCTTCAATATAAATTTAATCTAATTTTCATTGTAAATGGTTCTTGGGAACCAACTTCAACGAACTCCCACTTACACTGGAGTCAACAACTAATAACAAGTTATTCATCACATGAAGAACATGGTTCTCCAAAGTACGGCTATAGTTACTTTTACAACCATGTTTCCATTTCTATGTCTAGTGAATCCACATTTTTTTGAAGATAATATATTTACTAGATCATTAATATCTAAAAATAATCCCCTACGTAGTGATATAATTGAGTATCCAACTATTATTTCAATGTCATAGTCCTAACATCCTTATTAAATCTATAGTATAGGATTATCATAAAATAATAAATTTCATCCTTTTTTATGACCCAATATTGGAATTGGATGTTGCTAAAATTGCTTCATAAGATTCATCAAAAGATACAACATACTCATATATTTTAGATATGAAGAGAACATTAAGTATTCATGTCTTATTTTATATTAAAATATATTTTTTTATATACTAGATCAAATTGAACAAAGTGTATACAATTTTTTAATTCTCTTGATTTCAAGTATCATCACTTCTCCCGAAACAAGGAACACATCTAGCATTACATTTCCATGTACTATAAGATAGTTATAATCATGTATATGGAATTATGTCGGATATTTTTATAATAACCTTTTATGATATATGAATCAAAAATATAAATTGTTCGTACATATCATGCAATTTAAGATGGATTCATTGAATGGATGATTATGATATTATTTTGATGTGGATAATCTCTTCCTATTCCCTTGCATGTTATATTGAGAGGGATTATATTCCAATAATAATTCTCTATTGAATTTTTTAAACTTTAATTTTTCAATACTGTGTAAATATATGTATTTTGACTATATTTATAAAACTCAAAGATCAAATATTTAGATCCTGTTACGCAAAACACAGTTGGTAATTTATGTTAACCTTAGAGAAATTTCATTCCTTGATCTTATCAAACTGGAAAGACACAATATTATTTTCATATTGTATCATCATATTTATCTTGAAAACATATAGTGATCCCACTAAATAGTTAGATTAATATGTCACTACTTAGTCTCTAAGAAAATATACAATGATCAGTTAGCCTATTTTGTTCAAAATTTAATTTTTTAATATGAATATCTTATTTGAATTAAATTCCATCATGAAACAATATAGTTATTCTTGGTATACACATACCATAGTTTCTCCTCTCGGTCATATTATATAGACATCTTCTATAAGTATTCCTCTAAATTTGGTTACCATGAAAATAAATATCCCAATATGACTATCCTATAAAAATTATTTGACAAGAAAAATTAAAATTTATTTTAGTCATGATTATTGGGGAATGTGTTTTTGTTTTATAGTACACCTTTTAATAGTCTATAATGATATATTAGTACCATCTTGTACAATACATGTATAGTTTCCCTTGAATACTCACCAATAGTATAAAGTCTTATAAATATTTAAAATATGGAGTCCCAAATTTTTGATACATGGATTTAATTACATTAATTTATAATCACTTTCTAACCGTATAATACTACAATTTATTAATTATTTGTAGAAAAATTTATTCTGAAAGAATAATCTATGTACCACCCATCAGGGTGAACATAAAATTTTTCTATGGTTATATTTATTCCCACATTTTACGTGTCTGTAGGATTACTCCCACCACTATGCTTAGTGGAGTATAATATTCCTATGTTAACCCATACTCATCTTCATCCTTAATATATTAAAGTTATGCTTTCTCCCATTATATTCAAAGGGGTTGACTTCCATTATAGTAATATAGTCATTCTTGATGGTAGGATAAGAATCTTAGTGACTATAGTATCATTAACTCAGATGCACCTTAGTCGTTTAATTATTTTTTGCAACTATCGATAGATTTTAAAAAATGGTTCTAAAAAACACATGTGGTATTGTCCAAATATATTCTTATCATATTTCAATTAATATGAAATCCAATAAAAAATATGGTTTTCATATGGTTAGTTTCTTCACTTATATTTTTAAAACATATCTTGGAAGGAAAGATTTAAGATTTGTAATATTTATTTATAAGACTCTTCATTGATGTTCCTTTTTCTTACAACATGAAATTGACGTATATAAGAAAAAATGAGTTATGGGTAACCATTAATCCACATCTATGATCATTGATTAAATGGATAATATGTGCTCTTACAATCCACCTAATATATTCCTCAATAAATACCATGTTAACTCATTTAATTCGCTATTTAACATTGAATATCTAGTATATCAGGTCTCAAAATCCCCACTATTAAACTTGGAAAATATAGATTCTATGATATTATAGTTGTAAAGATCAATATTTATTTTCTTATAATATATAAAGAGGCCAGGAAAATGACAATAAAGTATTTAGGTAGGCATCCTTCCCTACTGAGGGATTTTAACTCCTTAATTTGTTGAGTGAACTCCCCAATTTAGAAACCATAATTCATATTTCCTCAATAGTTTTAACCAAAATTGTATTAAAAAATGGAGGTCATTGAAACTAATATAAATTCGGTTAAGTTGGCACAATATCTTAGTTAAGACATCCCAATAATTAAAATTTCCTTAAATAGAGATTGAATTAGTAGTTAAATTATGGTTCATCTTAATTAAGCTGACAGAAGGCCCGATGGTTTAATATAAACATGATGTATTTTTATTATTATGGGAACCTTTTTTTGTGTTTTATAGTCACGTAACTTGTTAATATTATGTGGATTTTACTTAATTAATTAAATATTTCAGATAAATATATTACACACAATACATTTTTTTAAATTCCATCTTTTCACATTAATTCATTTATTTATTTAATAATTTTCTTATATACATAAAATAAATAATTAAAAACACATAACTAAATAAATAATTAATGAACATATCATAATAATTTCTAATTTTTAATTTATTTAGTGGATGACAATCAATCATTGAACAAGGAAAAATTATATATGCCCTTATTGGAATGAGTTATAACATCCCACATATACTCCATTGAATCACTAGAGTTAGCATCATTATGGTTCTCTCTTGAACTGCCTCAACATGAGTATTTCTAACTCACACAGAGGTGATATGAACCAAAATACTGGTCAAAGGGAATTTCCTAAATAACCATGGACACACATGTACTATATAATGATGGAGGGCGGGATGACATGAAGGATATAAAATTTAATTTAATATTAAATAATTTCAAACCCATTTAATAAATTAAATTTAATAATTCCAACACATACATAGGACTTGGTAAAGATCAATAAAGGTCATACATGTGAGAAAAATGCAAAAAAAAATAAAATTTATTGACATTCATTTCTAATTCATTTGTTACTATTTGGGTAAATGTTCTTATGTTAATGAATTAATTAATTGTCATACATCTTAATGACCGCATGAATTTATTTGAAGATATATTCCATTAGTGGAATTCATGGAAAATAAATGACATAATGAATAATTTAATATTTATTTCAATATATTAATTGAACATTTAGAATTATTTAAAACATTTTTTAGTTTTTAAAACACACATGGTATTTAAATAAGTAAAATGTTCTTTTAATTCTAATATTTTAAATTTAAGTTAATTTAATTATATAATTTATAAGGATACTAAAAATATTATACACATGAGAAACTCCATATATATATATATATCTTTTTTTGTGTACCCGAGTTACATGCCAGAGGCTTCTAGCTTGTACATCGATAAGACAAAACATTATATGCAAGCTAGATAAATGTCTTAAATCACTGTTGTTAGGTTTCTTTGAAACCATTTGAAGAAATCTATGTGTTCACTGGTTGCAATAATAAAACATTTATCAGAAGTCTCATATCATGTATCTCTCATGACGTGTGTCCACGTTACTCATTGAATGGCTCCTTTTGTGTTTTGGATACATGAAATGATGAAATACACACCATGTACACCACATACGTGTCATGAATATCATTAATTCTCTATGATTTTACTATTACATAGTTTTACTATGCATAATGACCACAAGTATTGTTTTAATGTCGCCACTAACCCCTGTAGATTACAAGGCGTGTAAGAAAGCTACACACTGTGCAATCAGAAATTCCAAGTGCCCGGTTCGGCCGGTTTTCACATGGTGCACAATAAATTCACTATGTGTAATTACTTATTATAATTTCATGTATCCAGATACATGGAAAGGTGTAGTAACCTTTCTTACATGACGATCACTTCGGCTATACGTCGTGTAATCCCATGCTATCCAGCAATATTATTTAAAAATTACCAACGAAATCATTTATCTTTATTCATATTTTCCTTAACATAATATATTTTGAAACATGAGTTATGTAATGAATATGATGAAAACATGATAATAAAAATATATAAATATATAAATTAAAAAGGAATGAAAAATTCATCCACTACTATATAAATTGATCAGCAATAAAATAAATAATTATAAATTTAAAGGGGGACCCCTATGATACTATTTTATGTATAATGGAACATCCTATGATATTTTAAAAAATATTTTAATATAGAGTTTTCCAATTCCCTAATAGAGGATCGTTGAATGTATAATTTTTAATTAATTTACATAGATTAGAAGAAATGACTACTTTATCCTAGGTTATTTATTCAATGTTTATGTTGATCATTATGAAAAACCTTTTATAAATATAATTTATTTTTCTTTAAGTATCCAAGAGTAGAATCCCTCTAGTGGTGATCCACACATCCTCCATTGATCTTCGAGAAACACCAGTTGATTTCCTAGTGAATGTGTGGTGAATCAAGAAACATGCATTGTTAGTTTTTGTAACTAGATTATCCTCTAGGACTGATGGAGTACTTATCATACATGAGACCTATAGAGGTGAAGTCAGAGAGATATGGAAATCCATTGTGCATAATGATTCTCTATTCTCACAATTTCAAAACCCCTACACAAATAGACACAACTATCATTTTATTGAGCTAGGGTTTAGTATAAAAAATTATTTAATTTTAGGAATCCTCTTAAATTATATAATTTACTTTTTAAAAGACATACTAAATTAATAAAAGTAATATTATTATTTAATTGTGCACACTATAACTTATAAAATAATAAATATTTTTTAACTAACTTCTAGATTAATATTTCTCACCGAACCTAGTCCTGGTTCGCTCGAACTCCTAGAACATTATTCAATACTAATTAAACACATTCTTCATAAATTAATATTCCATCCAAAATCCAGTGAACAAATATTTATTAAATATTAAATAAAATATATTATTAAATTTTATTCACAATTTAATTAATATTTATTTGTTTAATTTTTATACTCATCATCACTTAAAAAAATATTCCCTAGTATTGAGAATTATATTAATACAGTAAATTAAATTCTAATTGAAATTAATAGAAATCAATAGAAATACATGGTGTCAGATCCTATCAGATTATTTCTCAATGGAATTAGGAAGGATCACTTGTAATCCAAGATTAATGTCTAGTAACGGTTTATGTCACCCAAGATAAAAGAAATTATGTTGAAGTGATGATAACCACATAAAAAAATAAGTGTATAATAAAATATTATTTCCTTGATATATCATCATGTAGATTTCACATCTATGTCATTAACCTTTATGCTTGATACATATTACATGCACTACCTGAAATAAACATTGTTACACCATCAACATGTAATTTAATGTGTTAGTTATATTTCAATCAAAGGGCCAAGATACCAACTAACATAATGATAAAGAGTAAAAATCCATTGAAGACATATTAATTAACAACACGTACCTCATAAGGCACTCAACACATGTAACTCTACCCAAATCAATTATCAACATGATTTTTGAAAATAAATATATTTTTATGAGTCAAAACATTCATTTATAATAATAATAAAGGATATGACCATTAAACACCCTCAAAAATATGAATTTTCAATGACCCCAAAACATGAAAAATATCTACTGATGGGTATGTTCTCATAATATACCCTCATAGAGATTACCAAGTTCAAAATTCATTAGAATAAGCCTTGTCATCTTACATGTAATCCAACATGATAAAAACTATACTATATTTTATATCATAGTACATTATCCAACTGTAGAATTTTTTTGTAATATTTTTGGGGAATTTCATGGTTCACATTATTATTAGGATCTTCTATGACTTTATGAATATAATAGATAATCTAGAAAAATATCACATCAACGTAATGTATAAGAAAAATCAATATGTGATAAGATATTTATATTGATATATAATCCTTTAAATATTCACAAAATATAAAGTATAATGTATTTTGTTCAAAGGTACCAAATTTAACATAAGGAATGTTATAATAGTTCATGAAACTACCCCTAGATTACCAACCATACAAAATAATGAATCAGGTGAAATAATATATAGGGAAATGATTATAAAATTTACGATGAATGTGAGAATTCATTGAATTGAGTTAAATATTTTCTAAAGATATTGGGGTATTTTATGGAATTTCCTAATCCATTGAGTGCTCATATAGATTTGGGATTTCCAACCATAGGTCTTTGATAAATTCTTTATGGATATGTTGCATCATATATGACATTAAATATATGTGTTATACTTAATAGTATTCTAGAATTTGGGGTTTAAATTATATTTTATTTTCATGTAAGACTATGGCTTATTAAAAATAAATGAATTATAATTTTACAAGTTGGAGAAGACATTTCTTCAATCCATGTCAATCTTCATGACTGCATGTAATAATTTGAGAGGTTTTTACAAAAGAATTTTCTGATAACCTAATACTACAAAAAAATATTGTATAAATGTTTCTATGAATAAAACCTCTTATATAAATGTATGACTATTCATATACGTTTTAAGAATTTCTTAATAATACTATATGAAATTAAAATTCACGTAGAAATATGCACAACTACATTTTTCAAGTATTTCATAACAATTTAATCTAAAGAATGATTTTCCAATCAATTGTTATTGTGGAACTATTCTTCAAGGATAAAAAATTAGTGATAATTTAAAATTTGTGATAAAATATGTAACAATTATTTAAGCCAAATATGATTCATGTTATAGTGTTTTCTGAGATGAGTTCCACACATTAGTAAACACTTCTATGTCTTTTTAAAATTGATTAGGTGATTAAATGATTCATTTTCCTATGTATTTATTTAAAATTGATCATGTGATTAAATGATATTTGAGATGATTTGAATAATCATTCTAAATAATAAATATCTAACAAATGTTTAAGAGAATATCACCATACTGAATTATCAGGAGTTTCCAAATTTTCATTTTGAAATAATATTAGTGATTATGTGAATGTAAAGATAATAAATGGAATATGAAGAATGAAGATATCTAATATAGATATTACCTAAATAAATATGTCTAATTGGAAAAAGTTATAGACCAATATTATACCTTCCGGACCATAAGCTGGTATAGAGGAAGAAGAAGGAATAGAAGAAGATGGCCTATAATAAAACTTTATCATAGAAGGAGTTAATGTAAAAATTTTAAGTAGTTTTAAAAGAATAGAAAGGCTGCTGAATTTAAAATGAATGGGGGGGGGTAAACAATATCCTACCCAATAGATCATTATTATGTAATTCATCAAATTCATAGGAAAGTGAAACCAATTATGTGGTTCAATATGTGGAAAAGGGGGATTGGTTATATGTTGTTAACTTTTTAATTCATTATATAAACCATCTAGTTTGACTCTGGAGAACATAATATTATTTTATTTCACCATTTTCCGAGACCATGTTGTGTAAACAGTTCTCATTGAATATTGGAAGAATCTCTCATTGGGAGAAACTAACTAATCACAATAAGGATTAGGTTTTCAATGTGGAACCATGCAAATCCTAGTGTTCTTGTTATTTTCTTTACTACATAAATTGAGTAAGGAGAGGATATGCATGAATGAGATGATATTGTCTTTAATCAATCAAATAGGATGAATTAAAATGTAACAATAGTTTTCATGATTTTGTATGTTTGGACTATAAATACAATTTTTATTTAGTCTATTATTGTTAGATTTTCATTTTTATACTGAATAAAACTCTATTAGTTTTAAAACCAATATTTAAGTTTTGAGTAACACTAGAATAAATCAATGTTACCCTTGAACTCGATAATTAATTGAACCATAAATTTTTAATAAAAATAATGAGCTATTTATTCTTATTTCACATGAATCATTTCATGTATATACAACATTGATATACCACATTGGAAAAAATAAAACTTCTATATTTAAGAATTTTTTCAATTTTATGGACACTAAAATTATATTTATAATCCAAAAAATTTATATTTACACATAATCAGGGTATAATATCTATGAAAAAATATTTTAAAAAAAATATTTCATAACCCAAACTTAAATCTATATCAACATGTTTGGGATCATTTGTTATAACAAGTTTTTTGAAGATCCAAGACGTTAATTATAGTGAATTGTTTTTCTAGGAAATATTTTTCGGAACCCTTCTTAACCACCAAAATAATTTTTATTTTATTTAAACTAAAAAGGTTAAAATTCCTATAAAGAGATAGTTATAGGGTCTTAAAATAGTGAAACCTATTTCCATCAGCCTAAACAATGTAAAAACCCTCAGGGGGAAAAGAAGTGAGAATAGAATAAAAATATAAAAAGATAATCCAATGGCACTTTAGAAGTAATGAAGTCAGAAACAACATTACCATCACATGAGGTGTGAGGTATGAACATTTGATTGTTCATAAGATGCTTAAACCTTCGGATGGGGTACACGATAAGCCAATGAATGGGACCATGGCCTAAGAGAGCATTATAATTGATAATGAATTAGTTTCAGCCACCCTGATTAGGTTTCTCTAGTTGAAAAGGACAATACAGTGTGAATTGTTTGGTCCTATTCTGAAATAGAGTCACCATTGTTGAAGGGTGTGGAAACATCTTCCACAAATAATCCATTATGATCTCGAATAATGTCACCCTCGTTTATTAATCCCCTGAAACATGAGTATTCTATGTTTATCTTGTTCACCAACAGTTATTGACACTAAATCTCCTAAAAAGCTAACCAAAACAACCCCAAGATTCCTTCTCCCATTCACTATAGAATAATTATTGGAGGGTGGACTCACAGTTTCTCATCTTGTAGAATAGATATCTAAAGGCAAGGCTATTCCCTATGCGTTGAATTCATTACTCAGCTGGCAAGGAATTGTTCAGAACATTCCACTAAAGGAAGAAGAATGTCAACAAGATCTATTTTCACCAAAAATATCACCCCAAAGATCATGTATAGAAGGAACCAATTGAATGAAAAGAAAATATTTTATTTTAAAAGTACCTATAGTAGCTCCAATAAAAAAACATTGATCTTGGTCATTATTTAATACTATGTTGTTAAAAACCCTCTTTTGAATATCATCCATGATGATATTGATGAGGATAGATTATACATAGGTTTATATGAAACTGATACTTGGATCTAGGTGTTGTGGATTTTCATGAATAAGGCCTACCCAATTCTGGTTCCAAAATCTCAAATCACCATTTCCAACAATCCACTGACAATGTTTTTGAAGAATATAGTGATATTTCCATACCATGTTCTGAATTCTGGAAGACCAACATATGGATTGGAACCCATCAAAGACATAATTAAACTAAATGGGTTTACCTATTAATGATTCCCCTGAATAATTTGCCAATACAGTTTTTCAATATGTTTATATATAGTTCAATAAATATTCTTAATGTTGATACCACAATTATTAATTGGTTTATCCAGTTCTCTCCAAGAAGCCTAGTGAAACTTAACTTTTCAAGATTCCCTAAAAAAATAATTATATCAGAGTTTTCTATATGATATCAGTCACCTTATATGGAACCTTCAAATTAGAGAGAATATTCATTTTTATAGTGGATAAAACAGAATTAATCAAAGTTATTCTCCCTCCAAATGATAAAAATAAATTTTTCTACTCAAGAACACATCCCCAAATTTTTTAAATGACCGAATAAATGTTCTTAATAAGAATGGGGTTATGAGACACAAGGGAACCCATCTAGTTCATAAGAAAATGTCCTTCCATCATTCCTAGACTTGATTCCAACTCCATAATTATCCTCCTCAAACATTTATTAAGGAAGAAGAAATTACTTTTATCATGATTGAAAATATGGTCATTCTAATTATATAACACCTCTAAAACATCAGTAACCCCCCTTAATATACCTTCTATAACCATTATAAAATAAGAAAGTTTCTTCTCAAAACATGAGATGTTTTGTACCTCCAATCAAATATTTTTTAATGAAATGATTCTCCATTCCAACATCAATGAAATGATTAAAATGGAAATTATATTTTATAGAATATAATTTTAAATATGGAATTATTATACAAGACCACATATCTGACTATTTGACATGAAATTTTTTTAAATGAAAAATGTAATTTAATTATGTAATACAATTAATAAGGATTTACATAATTAAAAATATGTCTTTGAATTCAGATAATGTAAAAAAATTATTTATTTTTAACTCTCAAAAATATGAAATATATACTATTTATGATTAATAAAATTAACAAAGAAATATATGAAAATATTCCAAACAATTATAAAGGATGAAATAAGGATAAATATGAATAATATAATTTTATCAATGTGAGGCTGTTCCAAAAGGATTGAGGAGGAAATTGTTTTAATTAAAATTTTGACAATACTTTAACCATTATTTAATGAAAAAAAATTATCTATTGAAGATATATATTTCAATCATGGAAATCATGATGATTTTATATTCCTCCTTTTGAAATATAAAATAAGATTACATATATGTTGAATATCATATTATCTATACTGATAAATATCATTCAACAGAATGTAAAATTAAGAGCTATATAATCAAAAAGATGATGAGGATGTAAGTGATGAATTTTTATGACTAGTTTAATTTAAATTAAAAATATTAAATTAATGGTTTTACAATAGTATATCATTAGAAGGTTTTAGACATAGAAAAGTTGTATATAAAGATACATGGTTTCCAATAAGATGTAATGATTAAAAGGGTGATATTGACTTCTCTATAATAATATAAAATAAGATCTCAAATAAGAATAATAAATATTTATTGACTTTAATATCATAATTTAAGGAAAAATTTATTATAATATAATCTCTTTGATGAAAGAGGATGAAAATAAAAAATAATATTATGAATAAAATGCTACTGAATTATTATCTTCAGAAAAATATATTTTTATTTTAATAATAGATGATGCCATAATTAAATTTAAGGAGAATAATAACCAAAAAAATCATTGTTGGAATGACTGAATTTATAGTACTCTTCATGTAGTTTGTATTAAAATTAAGAAAAATAAAAATTTATGCAATCTAGTAAAAGATAATTTTGAATATATTGATGATCTTGAAGTTGAAATTACTATGCATGAATAAGAAAGTTGGGATTATTTTTCAACCCATTAAAATATAGAAAATGCAAATGATTTTTAGATATGGATTAAATGTAAATATTAAATAATAAATGTTATTAATTATTGTATTTAATAGTGATAAAATAGTTTTAATTTATTTATAATGGATTAGTTGTTTGGAATATGAATTTAAATGTTGAAATCATATTAAAAATTATGACAAGAAGATGTAATTTAAACTATTATTTAGTGAATTATCTATATAAAATATTAAAAAACCATTACTGAAGATCAATGAATAATTGGAAATAAAGTTCTTTTATTTTATGATAAACATTAGAATTTGGAATGTTGGATAATAATCTAACACGCTTAATTTGAAGATAAAATTGCTAGGGATGATTGAGATAACACTGAATAAAATGGAAGGAAAGTGTTAAATTCATTCATTGTGAGTATACTAAAAATTAGATATATGTAAAAATAATGTGATAATATATATTTTAAAATTTCCCCCCACTAATGAAGTTTAAATTCAGTTGGTTTTTAGGATACATAACAACTTATTACAAATCATCATGAAGTTATCTAATAAGTCAAATAGATAGAAGAAAATAAAGATGGATGTCAAAATTCCCCACATGATAAATGAGATATTATTTGAGTCGATATACTATTTTATTCTAGCTATGGATATATGGTTCTTGATCAATCATTTATTGGTTTTGGAATTTATATTTTACTTAATTTAAAAAGGTTGAGACATAAAAAATGATTTTCATGATTTTGTAAATAGATTCTTTATAAAAGAATAGAAATATGGTGAAGTTTTTATACATTCACTGAATATATAAAAAGTCATAAAAATTAATCAAATAATTATCTGAAATAAAATATATAATAAATAAATTGGAAAGATTGTAAATTTATCATAGATGTTAAGAAAAAATAACAATATGGGGATTTCTAGTAGTCTATGTTTATCGTAGATCATGAAAAACGTAACAACCCTGAACATAGAATCCAAAAAGTCGGTGGTTACTCTATTACCTAGACTCTAGATATAAAGGATTACATCGAAAAGTATTGAATAGATAATTAGTCTTGAAAAACATGATACATTCATGAATCCCACATTAAATTTGAAAATATAAAGTACTACATAGTATTTTCTTTTAGAACATTATGATTCCCTCTAAAACATAATTGTATATCAATCACTATACCCTTCATGGAATCGAGGAAGAGGAAACAAATAAAGGTTGAGTATAGATTCTCATTAAGGGAGTTTGTATAGTGAGCGAAATAATTTAAATAGAAAGACATAAATAATATAATATGACGATATGATAAAATAATAATTTTATACAAACAATAACATGATTTTGATACATATTTTTGGATACCAAAACAATATAAATAAACACATGGAAATTAATAACAGATTTTATAGTGATGGAATACATAATTCCAAATATCATTAACTTAATATAGAGGCCTCATAATGATACATCATACATAAATGGATGAAGAATATGTTGCACACCGTACATGTTTTTCCAATGACACCCACTAATTAATTTATAGGCTATGTAATTTTGGACCCCACACATCACATAATAAGTCCAATTCATTCATGATATGAATAATTAATAAAATTTAATTAACATTCCTTAATAATGAATTAATATTCATATTATAATTACTGAAATATTGAATAACAAAAAATTTCCCCATTTAAATTTTCAAACATCCATAGAATTATGGTGGATAATATCATTAGATTACTTATCAATTAATAAATAAAAATAATATAATTATATTTACATTTATGAAAATCTATTAAAAAGTTTGCCAAAAATTTTCTTAAGAAAAATTATCTTTTTGTTTTCAAATTACTTATTTAAAATATAAAAATTTCCAAAATATGAGTGAAAATAATTTCATTAGTGTGAACAGCGGAAAAGTTTAATGTAATATTTAATTTTAATATTGGTTATGATAACTAGAAAATCTATTTATACAATTCAAGTTAAAATACTGATTTTGTTCACACCCTCATAAAAACTTTCATCGTTTAGACAATGAAAAGGACATTCCATTTTAACAATTTTCTATAAATTACTCAATGGGTAAAAAATAAATTCAATAAGTAATTGTATAATATAAAAATCATTATTTAAAACATTTCAATGAAAATAAAGATATGGAAGAAAATTATTCCTAACTTACTAGAAAAACAATATATGTATTCTGAAAAAACATTCTTCCAGACTTTTGAGTAATTAAAGGAATGGAAATTAAAGGAAATATATTATTTTCCATAAAAAATATAAAAAAAGAAAATATAAGTGTTTTAAAAAAGAAATATAATATAATTATCCCAATTAAATTGGAAATATTCAAAATCTTGAATAAGGAATAGATATTTAAATAAATCATTTCCTCATGTCTGACTTTCATTATAATTGATTTTAACATCAATAATAATAAACATAAATTTATTATAATTATATACCATAATAACATAAATACTTATAATATCATATATTATCCTCTTATAACATTTTAAAACCCTTTAATTAATTAATATTTATATAAATATTTATTTTTGAGTGTTATCAGTTTCATTTTTGATATAGGTTTCAGTTATGTAGTTTCAGTCCTTCCATAATGATAATTGTTACATCAAATATGTAATGTTAACAATGATAAAAATATAAAATATATATAAATTTTAAATATTTATAATCATTATATAATGGGGCGTATGAAAAATGAATCACATTGCTTTATGGTGGTGGTAGTCCACATGTTTGTAGAAGAGAATTTATCGTTTTTTATTGGGATGAAGGGTAAGAAAGTAAATGATATATCATCTTTATAGAATAATATTTATGTCATTAGTATCATATATATTAAATATTTATATCTTTATAACCATTCACCTAATTGGTTTATTATAAATGAATTACCCCACTTCATGGAGATGGTAGGTCATACATACGCACTAGGGTTGTTTTTGTTTTCCATGGGACAGAAAGGAGTTGAATATAGGTGTACACACAAGAATAAATATATTTCACTATATTTAATATAATTATATTATTATATAATCATGGTTATATAATATTTTTATGAGGTATAATAGGATATAAAATTAGAACACTTGTTTAATAAGTATACATGAACTTTTGAAAAACTCCTTCAACTTACACCTTAAGCCTTACAAGATTGGTATTTGATGAAAAGATGACCCATAATGGATAGTTTATGAGGTTTGTAATGGATTTTGGTAAGACCTTTACATTATAGAAGGAATATTATATAATAGTAATAGTTGGTATGTGGTGACCATTCAGAACGGAGTGGGAGAACACATTTATAATATTAAAATATAATAAAATTTATTAATTTTGTACAGACGTAAAATAGAAATATATGTAACATATTTAAATATTAAATGATATAGAGTCTATATATAACCATTAAATTTTATTTTGATATATTTTTAGATTGGTGTAACCCTTATAATTTTAGTTTTTACCCTTTTTCCTATTTTAACTCTTACCATGGTAACTAGCTTTTTTCCCAAAGATTCTATTCAAAAAGAAAAAAATAAAAGTGAAATAATAAAAAGATTTTAAATCATTCTTCTAAATATGGGTTTATTTTTATAAAATTTAATTTATATAATTGGAATGAAAAAAAAATAAAAAACAATCATGTAAAACACAATGAAAAATGCTTTCCAAGAATAATGCCTTTCTTAGTAAAAAATATTATTGATACCAACTTCAAGTATAATATTTATCCTAATGTCATTAATTTTATTATTAATAATTAAAAAGAACTAATTTATTTTTAATATAATAAATAATATTATGATACTTTGTAAAAACAATAAAAAGAATGTATATCTTCCTTATAAATCATTATTTACTGATATTGATCCAGAAATCAAATTTTTTAAAATATTCCCAAAAATTATATATAAGTTAATATGGAAATTATGATTTAAAAATTATATTAAATTCATCCTATTAAATTTATTAAAATTTAAAATATTTTGTTTTAATAAAATTAATGAGTTAATATTTGTGCATTGTCATATTGTTTCTCTAGAAATAAAATATTACTCTAATTGAAGCTCAAGAGTTACATTAAACCCTCTATTCAAAATTTTATCCTAAACATTTATAAAATGAAACATCATTAACAGTTGTCATTATTTATTCATTATAACTTATTTTAGTTCCCACATCACCTATTTCATCTTATTATTTCTTTAATGTAGTGTTTCTAGTTGAGTAGTTCAATTCAAAAACACTTCTTCTCTAGTGTCTAGATTTTGAATATTATATTTATAATAACATAAATCATGTTCCAATTATTTTAATTCATAGGTGAGTTCATACATAGGATCTATAATTTAATTCCTCAATAAAGATATATGCATCAAACCATTAACATTAGATAGAATAGTTAGAATTTCTAAAAATCAGGCCACATCTCTAATTATTTCAAGAATGTAAAAATTTAGTTATACACATAAGACTAATTTTACAATTATTATTGAATATTATAACACCATTCCGTGGATATAACATAAATAAAATATTCCATCCCAATTGAAATTCTAAATCCTTCCTTTAGTTATCATCTTAAAATCAATTTCTTCTTTGAGACAACTTAATATCAATCTGAGTAGTCATCACTTTATTTATTTTTTCTATAATAAAATTTTATATTGAAATATTACATTCACCAAATTCATCCTAAAAAGTTGTTTTATGAATCCTATTTCAATAATAGTCATCCTTTGGTTCTATTTGAATTCTTGAATGGAAGATATTGTTCTATGGAAATTACACCAAATTTAAATACTTATACATTATCCCTTTAAATTAAATTGAGGATGACCTCAACATATATTTTAACACATGAATAATCATTTTATACTATCCCTTGGTTTAATGATGGTATTTAGTTCTCAAACATAACTCGGTGTCAGGATACATATAAAGTATCTTCGAAAATTTTGATGTAAAAAAAAGATGATGATCTTATACAATTGAATATGGTGTATCATGATGTTTCACAACCTTATTAATATAGATCCACCAAATATACTAAAGATTTTTATATTCCCTTATAGAAACAATATGTGTGATCTTGGAATAGAAATTAATAATAACACATATAGAATCACTCCTTCTAGAAATTTTTGGCAATCCAGTGACAACTTCCATAGTAATATTATCCCATTTTCATAAAATAAATATGTTGAGGTATTATTAGTCTTTTTATATGTTGTAAATTATCTTTTATTTTTTAAAAAACAATGTATAATTATATATAGAAAAAAATATCAAATTTCACATTATCCAACCAATAATTTTCATTCAAATATCAAAACATTTTGTTACTTCATGGGGGTGTATAGAAATTTGAGTTATGGTCTTATCTAAAAATTACATCTTTAAATTAAGTATGGATGGAACACATTTCCCATTTCTATAATTCAGAACACCATATTTACAAACAAAATCCTTTAGTTTTCCATTATTAAAAATATTAATTTTAAATTTTAAACACTTATCATCAAACGAGAAGTATTTTATCATTATCTATAAGGATGGTATGAAAATTATTTTGAAAAGGAGAGATGTTTCACCTTAATAAATAATTACCAAATCCAACTTTACTACATCACTAAAATAATAATCCTTGTAAATCCCCATATTAGTCAAAAATCATTGATATTTTATTCTCAATACATCAACAAACTTATTAGCCTTCATGGGGTAGTTTATCATGAAATCATAATCCTTGAGTAGCTCAAGCCATCTCCTTTTCCACATGTCGAGAAACTGTTATGAACTTATTTATTTAAAACTGTTATTGTTCATATATGTATGAAATTTTCACTATATGGATAATACCACCATATATTCAAGTAAAAAATGTCTCCCAACTCATGATCATGGGTTTTATTTATATTTTTAGGTTCATTAATTTTCATGATACAGAGGTAATTACTTCATCATTATATATACAGACGAATTAACATCCTTTCTTGGATTTATCACTAAATATAACAAATAAACCCCTCTATGATAATGTAAACACAAGTTCATTAATAAAACTCATCTTTAACTCTTTAAAAAAAAATTACATTCCTCACTACTTAAGAATATAACATGTTAATGTTTTAACTTCATTAAAAGTTTTTCTATTTGGGAAATTGTTTTCAAAAATCAACGATAATAACTTCTTAAATTTACAATACATCTCCCTTTTTTAAGAGTCCTAATAACGGTTCATAAATAAATCTCATGAAATTTAGTAACTTTGGATTATACAATGATATAATCAATAAATACCAAAACAATTATGAAAATATTCCTCAAATGCTCATTTGATCAGATCAATGAAAAAAGGGTGTGAGTTATTTAATCCAAAGTGTATTATAATAAATTCATATTTTGATAATGTTATATGAAATATTTGGTTTAAAATATCTTCCTTATTTACATACAATTTATGATACCATAAATGATGATCAATCTTGGAAAAAATTGAGCACCTTTAATTTGATCAAACGAGTCGTCAATATGTGGTATAAGATACTAAATATTCATGAAAATGGATTTTATTTCCATGTAATCAAATTATAACCTCTTTATCCCATAATTTTTTCAAAATACGAGCAAGTTATTCCCAATGAGTATTAGTCTATTGTTTCAATCCCTTCTCAGAAAACAATTTTAATTATTTCTTTTAAATCTACTAGTTTAAATGTGCATTTTATTTGGGGCCTCTTAGATATAGGTTTTTCCATATGGACAAGTTTGAAAGAAAAATCAAATTTATGCCTAGGTTGATGACTGGGTATTTATTCAAGAAACATAGTAACATATTCCTTCACAATATGAACATCTTTAATCCTAGGGTTACATTTATCATAAATAGGTTTTCTTTATCTTATTCTACAACTATTTATTTAATTAGAGATAATGAGGGTGGATCCATACAAGATTCAGATAATATAGTGTCACCATTGAAGAAAATGGATTCCATATCACCATCCCAAATAAAAATATCCTCCCTCATAAATAAATTTTTTAATTATATTTTTAAAAATAGTATATAGTAATGATTATTTCAAATTATTCCATAGGGATAAAAAAAATTAAATAGGGTACATCAATGAATCATAATGAGGATTTACTAACTTATCCACATTGAAATATTATTTCTCTATGTCACTTTATTGATAACTCACTTCTTCATGTGATAATGGAATATTTACTTTTTATATAAAACATGGAAGATATAAAAGAGTTTGAGGATCCAAAATCGAATGAAAAATTAACTAACATTGATGTTATGATCAATGTACCTCCTTCCCCAATGCTAAAAACATTATAATTTGGTTTTATTAATTCCATATGTTGGGCCTTTTCCCATTCCCTCTTATGCGGTAAGTTCCCTTTATGTTTAGAGAATAGGTTGGAGTAGTTCCCTATCTCCTTACAGTTAAGGAACAATAGGTTGATGTATTCTACCTTACCGTTGCATTCATCTGTATGATTGTATTTCTCTTCACACGTGTAAAAATAATAATTTTCCTTTCGAGCATCTACTATGATGCTTCCTTTAAAATGATTCACATGTTAGAAATTCCTCCTTCCCTTATTCCCCTTATTGATTTTTTCATGGGGTTATAAATAGTATAATTCTTCTCTTGGTTTCATTTTATGTAATAACACATAGAGAATTATTTCTTTATATTGACAATAAATGATACCATATCCTTATATGATGATAATTATTGGGAGATTGCTTCCTTTATATAGATCGACATTAACCATTTAAATATATTCTCGATCCAACTCTTTGGATTACATGTATAATTTGTATAAAGAATTTTTAAACTTTTAAGGGTGTCCTTATAGATAAAAATATTTTCCCCTTACTTTTTCTCTTAGTCTCATGAATTATATCTCCATATCTACTCATTACGGATGGGGAAAATATTTTTATAAGAAATGTACCTTAAAATAATTCCAATTCAGGCTTTGTAATTCCTCCATATATATAATTTTCTGAATCAATGACCACATTTTATTAGAATCCTTTGTGAGATAATAAAAAAAATATGAAATCTTTATCCATTTCATTACTTCTGAATGTGAGAAATACCATTTCTAAGGAACTTTTCCATTTCTTAGCTACAAATGGAATTTAATTTCTATTATATGATAGAGTATGTTTTCAAAGGCAATAGACTAGAATTCTTACACCACATTGAGTATAAAAAAACTAAACTGTACGAGAAAGGTTATTATTCATACCAAGAGTTAGCATCCCAAATATAGTTATAATGTTTTAAGCCATAGATTAGACTTCATTTTCTTTTTTTGAAGGAAATTTCAACCTATATTACATCAATTGAAATGGTTTTCATTCCATCCACTACATAACATTTATAAATATATTTATTAACTATATTTTGTCATAACATTATAAATTATATTGTTTAATCCTAAAACTAATGAACCAATTAATAAAAATTAAATATTTATGCGTAGATAATATCAGAATCTGGTTCTTAGTATCATTGGATGTATCAATAATCCATAAATATACTTTCAAATAATCCCTGATGTGTTTTATGTAGAAAATAAATCAACCAAAGTATATCCCCTATGATTAAATGATAAGGTGTGTAGTATTATGCCCACTCAACCTGCACCAAAGATGATTGAGTCAATACCCAATCGAACCCTATCTGATTATTTACCCCAACGTGCATCAATGTCTCATTACATCCACCATAAAGTATCCATATGGGGAATTATTTTCTTATAAAACCACATAATAACTAATTTACCAAAAAAGTTATTAAATAATTATATACTTAAACTTCTATCTAGACTCTATCGTAGTATTATATACTCTAACATATGTGTTCATAAATATAGTTCTCAAGGATTAAACTAAACTTCCTTTGATACCAACTGTTACAACCCCAAATCCAAGTATCCTAGAGTTTATTGGTACATTTTTATATTTTAAGTAGAATTTTTTTTCACATCTTTAAGGATGAAATAATTTATTATTCTCTGAAATCAAGATACATGCTTGGATATCACATTGCACTTGAAAACATAATATAAAACATAGTATTTTATTTTATAAAATTATTATTCCCTCTAGTAAATCTTTTCATATCAGTGATATTACGCTTCCTAACATTATGGGTAATGGAAATAAAATATTGGTGTTTCTATATTCTTAGTAAGGGAATACATACAGTAGAATCTATCATATAATATGTAAAGGGTTCACTATATGGAATGAATAAATAATCATAAAATAATGAAATAGAAAAAACAAATATACTTGAAACATATCCATGGATATCATAACTATTATAAATATCACATGGAAATCACTAACTAATTTTAGTATAATGGAATTCATAATATCCTTGGATATCATAACTACTATTAATGTAACATAGAAATCACTAACGAATTTCATTAAAATCACTTATTTAAAAAGAAAAATATTTTTAAAATATTGGGAAACATTTTTCTATGAAAAGAAAAATATAAAATTTTATAGTAATCTTATAATAAATGGGTATTCATGATGATGAGATAATCCATTCGTGTCGTGTATGTCAAAAATGATCATGTTAACACCTTATGTGAATAGTGCATTATTTTGAAAAAAGATAAGTAGATTCATTTTAAAACTCTTTATAAAACATAATTTTTAAAATTACTGTATATATTCATTGTAGAAAATAAAAAACATTTGAATGAATGATGGACATAGAAGAAGAATATTCACAACATAATATCTAAACAAAAATGATTTTCAGGAAGTCATTATTTCAAAATTTTGAGTTCATGGATATAGAAAATTGAATGGAAATATAGTAATTTAAAAAATAAACCCTATTATAATAATATATTTTGGTTTTGAGATAAAAATACGAAACAATTCATTCAATTAACACTTAAACATAAAAAATATTTAAAATGACGAGATAGTTAAATAAACCCATACCTCTAGATCAAATTTATTTGTAAGTGATTTTAACCTCTAGTAAAATAAATTTAAATTTAATTAAATTATACACTAAAACAACTTAAATACATATAATATCATTTATTATCCACACATAAAATTTATATATCCATTTCTAAATAACCCTTTATTAAATTCAAACTTTTAAATTGTTATATATTTTTTTCATGTATATTTTGGTTTCGTATCTTTTTTTCATTTGTTAAATTTCATTGTTCTATTATATTCCAATAGTTTATCATGATTAAAATTTTATATTTATTCCTTATATAAATAAATATAATAATTATTTAATAGAAGGATTAATAAATTAATCAGATCAATTTGTGGCAGTTGTAGTCTACACGTACACATAAGAAACATTATTTCTTTATGTGGTGGAGGGGTAAGAAGATATATGATATATTTTTTATAGAATAATTATTATTTAAAATATATAATTTACTCATACATGTTCATTATTTTTATACTTATAACCTTCCATGAATATTGGGGATAAAAAACGAATTATAACGCTACCTTGAAACGGTAGGTCATACGTACACAAGAGCGGTGTTTTTGTTTTCCATTAGATAGAAGGAGATGATAAATTATTATGAAACTAATATAAAAAAATAATTATATTTCATATAATGATATTATAATATATACATTTTTATATAATTTTTTAAGGAGGAATAAAAAGAAATAAAATTAAAAAACATGGAATAGAAATATATATCTTCTTAAAAATCCTCCTTTGGATTACACCTTAAACAATCTATGATTGGTATGTTGATTAAAATATAGATTCTAGATTATGGGTATGGATTTTTTGAATGGATTTTGGCCTGGAAGGTCCAAGTTAGGTGCATCAGAATGAGTTAAAAAGAGAAGATTGTATCTGTCCTTTCATAAGGGAGGGATAAGACACACATGGAATTATTCAAAATATTAAAATATATTAATGTATTAATCAAAAAAAATTACCCCAAAATGAATCATACTATAATAGAAAATAGGATAGGGTAATAATATTTCTATAAAAATAAATAAATAATTTTTTCTTAACTCTTATTATTTTATTTTTAACCCTTTAATTTTTTTGAAATCTTATCATTGTATCAACCATTTTCTTTAGCAAAGTTTCTCTTTAAAATGAAGAAAACGTAAATTGACCCAATTACCAAATTTGGGTATTATAATTATAGCTTTGGATTATATTTTATAAAATTAAATTTATATACCTTTAATATATTAATTTAAAAATAAACCAATAAAATGCGAGGAAAAACCGTTTTCAGACAAATACCTTTTTAATTATAAAAATGTTCTCCTTCCAAATTAAAGTATAATTTTGATCCAATGGAATTAATTGAATTATTTATTGTTAACATTAACTCATGTAATTTTATAATAAGTTTAAAATAAATTACGCTGAATAAAAACATGAAATAATAATATATTTTTCATAAAAATCTGTATTTTCTAAAATTCAACCAATATAATATTTTTTGAAAATACAAACAAAAATTAGTCTAGTTTATGGATGACATGATTATTTAAAAAATAAAATTCATTTTTACCAATTGAATTTATAAAAATGTGAAATTATTCTTTTTAATAACATTTTTCATTAAACATATGTGAATTGTTACATTTTTTCTCAAGGAGAAAACATATACTATAATTAATGATCAAATGTTATAAGAAATGTAGGATTTATAATGATTTAACAAATCTTATTATTTAAAATTAAATTTTTTCTCAGTAATATATTAAACTTGGTTTAGGGGAAACATATAATATTCCCCAAGTTCCAGGGATAATATATATTTTTGTATTCATAGATAGATGTAATGAACACATATTGATGCCACTTCTAAGGAATGATAAAACCCATTCCACATTGTTACATTCCATAAATTCTAAAACCAATAACCCAAAATAGCAATAGAAACACAAAAAGTTTAATCTTCCATTATAGTGGGCCTAGAAGCATGAAATCCCATACTTGGGGAATGATTAGGGACCAATAAGTTGGTACCATTAGATGAGTATTAAAAAAGGATAAGTCTCATTGATAGAGGTCCAAAATAAAATGTTAAATCCAAAAAACCATGGGTTTTCCAAGATAAAAAAACTACCACACCAAATCATTGTTTTCTTCTCGAATCAGACGTTGAAAATGTGATAGCCATGAGTAAATAAAGGAGGGAAGGGAGGAAAAGGAGTAGTGGATCGGAAACCCTTGGACCATAGAGAATAAGATAAACCCATTAGATACATCTTGATTTGAATCCTTAGACACTTATAAGTCATTAGTTGAAATTTCATTTAAATGGTATGTAACAGTTTAGAAGTAATAGACCATTAAAAATCTAATAAAATTCAAAAATCACTATTACATGATTCATGTTGAAAAACAAGAATATTTTTTTATAATTCAATCCATCAAAATCATTTGAATTTAAGTCATAAGTGTGACTATTGAATTAAATTTTCATTAAATAAAAATGTTTGAAAAATAGAAAAAGTAATATAGAATCCACTTTAATTAAAATGGTAATAATTAATATAAAAAATTTCAAATTATAAAATATGGATTATATTTGAATTTTTCAATAGATTTACAATGTAGCTT
This sequence comes from Viscum album, assembly GCA_963277665.1. NCBI lineage: Eukaryota > Viridiplantae > Streptophyta > Magnoliopsida > Santalales > Viscaceae > Viscum > Viscum album. The sequence continues at coordinate 85,924,600 of OY728155.1, read as the reverse complement.
GTAGAATCTGTTACTTGATGATATACATAAAAAATCACTGGGACTAAAACTAAGATAATAAAAGAACATGATATTCTTGTTTTTTAATATAATTAAAGAAATATTGTTTTAAAATAAATAATGAATAGATAAATTATAATATCTATAAACCTATGTGTAAAATCTGGAAAAAATATTCATGATTTCATTCATTTAGATGTTTGGAATATAATGACATCAAGAAAGAAACAAATTATAAAGGTATAATATTTTCTTTAATGATTATAAATTAATGTAATGAATTGTTCTTATTAAGTTATTTTAAAAAGTGATATAATGTGGGGTGATATATCAATGTAAGGTTAAAAATATTTGTGCAATTGTTTTAAGAAAGTTAAATAGAAAAATGAATAAAATATTTCATTATTTAAGTCAGGAACTATTTTTTAAAATAATGAAATAATTATTAATTATCACAAGTAAAAACATTAAAATAATGATTTTTATAGGAGTAAAAATAAATTAGTATATGTTATATAACATATAATTGTTCTTAAGAGTGGTCATTTAAAATATTTTAATTAGGGACCAACATAATTATTAGTGTATATTTAAAACATAACCTATCTTTGTAAAGTAAGTAAGGTGATATCACATGAGTTGTAACATAAAACAAAAAACTCTAAAACATTTTAGAGTATTTAAAAAAATATTTTAACGAAAATAATTCATTAAATTGAAAATATGGTGATAAGCTATAATGGAAATATGATGGGTTATTATATATAGATTGGGGCATAGATATTTCCAAAAAAAGTGGTTATAAAAAATATTAAGGGTAGATATATAAATGTAATTAATGAAAAATATATTGATAAATAATATAGATCAAAAATATAAAATCTCCGTGAATATAGAGATGATAATGTATATAAAATTGATTATCCTAATTGAATTACTCATGAATAATTTTATATAATTTAAGTGGAGGATGAAGACATATTTCAAGTGAATCAGCCTAAAACAAAACGTGAAAGGCAAAGGAGTAGTTTTTCAAAATATTAATATAATATTATTATTAATAAAATAAAATAAAATATTCAAAATATATGAATGAATATGATGGAAGGAAAAAAATTAATCTCATGTATAACCAATTTAATTTAAAAACTTTTATTTACATTTCATGGGATAAGGAAATGGTTCTGGAATTAATTAAAATAGAAAAGAAAATTATTTGGGACTTTAGGAATAGTGTAAAAAGAAGTGATTTAAGTAAATATTTATCCTTAAATAAATATGGTGTTTAAAATATGGTTTCAGACACAAACCCCAAAAAAAAGATCAAAAAATATTAGATTAAAAACTTATAAAAATAATAAACCCCATAGTAGACAAAAATTTATTGATCAATTACAAATTCAAGAAACAAATTTGTAAGAACACTTAAAGCATAAACAGTTCATTTTTCAGTAAAAGAATTTTTTAATGTATTTTCTCCTTATATATATAATATATAAATAAATTAATCATTTTAGTTTTTTAAAATTAACACTCAAATTTAATTTATATTGATAAAATTATCTTAGCATGAAATTTTTGGGTCTTTTCTATAATGAATATTTTTTAGGTGATTAATGATAAATATTGTTTTTACCTAAAACTATATCATTTATGATAAGAAATATTTACAAATAAATGTTCATGTTTGATTAGGTCTAACCATCTAGTTAATTAATGATACAAAATAATATCATTGATGAAAATGAGAAATTAATTAATAATAATATATGACATAAATAAGTATATAATGTTTTATTTTTTATGGAATTTCAGCATCACTATTTAACACATTAATTATGTTACCAACATCTGTTTGTTAAAAATCACTAAATATTATATTCCTCAATATAATATTTTTGGATCATAAAAAACATATAGAATGGAATTATAAAATTATAAATCATAATATAAAAAAAATAAAAACACCTTCTCTGATATAGTAATGATCCACTTTTGGGGAATCATGAAGAACAACACCATAATTATGAAACATATTCAAAATGATCATTATTACTAACATTAAATATTGAAAATAGATTACAACTAACTAAAATAAATATAGAGAATAATTTTCAATGATGTTTTTAAAAATATTAAGGAATTTGTAAGGCCATTAAATATGTGATAAATAAATTTATATTTTTCTACATGTATTTGTAGTGCAATAAAAAAATTAGATTTCTAGGTAAAGGTTTAATTGACCCACTTTCCAATTAATTAGGTCATAATATATCATATATGAATATTGTAAAGACCCATAAAATTCAAGGAAATATTTTTTCTTAATTTTCTTTGGAATTTTACAAGAACGTTGTTTCTGATGACACCAGATTCCAAGAACCGGTGGCCCAGAATCAATTTATAAACATTATCTCGGCTACGTTCAGTAAATGAATGATCAGGTTTTCCTAACTTTTGAATCAGTGCTTGAAATCAAAATCTGAGGGCACCGATGGAATCGCAGCACCGGTAATTGCTTAAGAACACGTTTTCAGGAGTGGCGTTTTCTCGGGTGAGGTTATTAAATTTTGGGGTAAACTAAAGAATAAAAATAAAATTTTTTGCAACCAAATTTTATTTTTATTTAAGGTAGCTTAACCCTAAGCATGATGGCTGAAGTGGGACCCACTAATACCCTAACACCTATGTAGGATATTAGTGAGGTGGGGCCCACAAAAGCCCCACACCTTAATTCCTTTTACCTTCCACGTGCATTCAATATGGTAACTCACCCGCACCCCTTTTTTTAAATGCCAAGTCTACTATTGTATTTAATTAAATTATTAAACGCCTCTTTAATTTGGTCAACACTCATTAATTAAATCGTGATATGTTTTGAATTTCAAAACAGTTGGTATGGGAAATAAAATAAGGCAAAGCCTTCTTTTATGAGGGGGCTGTTTCATTGTGCGAGAAGAATTGGGAGAGGAATAACTCAAGCCTTGAATCTTCACCTTCTTCATTGAAAAACGCGAAGAACACAAAGAACGCACCGTCGCCGAAAAAGAATGTCGGCCTCCGAAGAAGGGTGACGAATAACGTAGAACCCTCGAAGATTGCCGACGCGACGCCGACGATCCTCCTCCCACGATGCCGATGATCCTCCTTCCGCGACACTTTTCTGCGACGTTCCTTCTACCGTGACAATATTCGATCATCAACCACTTGAGGTAGGGGGTTTGGTTTATTTAAATCTATTTGATTATATCCTCGACATGTGTTTAATTTTTTGAAGTCATTTGAACAGCTAACGCGGTGGGTGCGGACCAACGAACAAGTCCGAACCCACCGTTTATTTGTTCTTGGTGTGCGGATCGACGGGCGACGACGAAGCAAGCCGAAAAGGCGTTATGAGGACTTCTCAGTGAAGGGTCATCCTTGGGAGGACCGTTGGCGAAGCCGGAAGGCAAAACGGACCATCGGGGCGCGACCGGTGGTCCGTGGAAGACCCCGCCGGTGCGCCATGCCGGCGGCCGGCACCGGCCGGCCGCCAGGAGGCCACAGCGCCCGGCGCACCTCCGGGAAGGACCATTGCGGCTGAAGCCGCAGCGGCAGGCGGCTGGGCCCACGACCGCACGGGACCGAACGGGGGTAGTTGGGGACGCGGCGCTGGGCCACGTCCGGTGGCAAGGAATGGCCCCCACGCGGGGGTCTCAGCGGCAATCAAGGGGGCAACTTCCCCCATTTGCGTGGCCGCTCGGCCAGCGCCGACCTGACCCCGCTCGCCCAGCACCGAGCCACCCCGGGCCAGACCGGCCGCACCGTGCCGGGCCGTACCCATCCAATTTGGACCCAAACCCAGGTCGGGTTGACCCGGGGGGGTTGGGTCGGGTCAGACCGGGCTCAGACCCCCCTTTTTGGGAACATTTCGGTCTTTTGCCCATAACATTGGATACAGACCCCGATCGACGCACCGTCAGTTACGTAGAGATCCCTAAATCGAGACGGTCATTTTAGTATATTACACTCAAGGTTTCGGATAAATTTGGGTATGTCCAGGTTGGTTCGAACACGAAACCAACTGGTCCCTCGGAGCGGAAACACTTGTAACTTGAGCTCCGTGCGTCCGATTGACGTGCCATCGACTTTGTGGGATTCCTCTTAGTGAGACGGACCTTTTGGCTTACGACGCTCAAGGTCTGGACACATCTGGAATTTGGTCATGTTTGTTTTGTCTTAAAACCCAACCGGGCCCCTATGATGAATAAACCAATAACTCTTGGACCGGGCGTCCGATTGACGTGTCGTCTGTCGCGTTGTGTTCCTTTTGACGAGACAAAACTTTGGGATACAAAAACTCCGGAATACGTTTCAATTGATGTCTCGACCTCTTGGCTAGTGGAGTGGACCCTCCCGGAATGAGTGTGCTGTGTGCGGAGACCCTAGACCTAGCTACGACAACGATGCCTTTCATATGGGAATCCTCTGTGGGTTCAACGGTAATGACTACGGTACATTCAATCATTATGAAACCCTAGAGCTGGATGAGACTTGAGGACTGCTGATCGATCGACTCTATGTGTTTCGGTTAGCCTAGTGGGGAGCGCTTGGTTATAGTGGCAGACCCATGGTGGAGGAGCGCTTGGTTATAGCAGCAGACCTGCGGTACTCAACAGAAGGAGTACCTCTAGAGGCTACGAGGGGGAGCGCTTGGTTGTAGTGGCAGACCCACGGCAGAAAAGCGCATGGATGTAGCGGAAGACCACGGTACTCAATAGAAGAAGTACCTCTAGAGGCTATGAGGGGGAGCGCTTGGTTATAGCGGAAGACCCATGGTGGGAAGCGCTTGCTTGTAGTAGTAGGCCCACAGTACTCAACAGGTGGAGTACTATGGCAGTCCAAGGTTTATGGGAAGAGCTTGGTTGTAGCGGCAGGCCAACTATACTCGCTAGAGGAGGAGTTTCTCCAGCAGCTATGGTTTCGACATCTTGATTTTAATCCTGGTTTGAGCTGAGTCCTTACTTTCAATCATTATCATCAATATGATTGACTTGATTTCCTATGTGGATTGGTTGGGGTTTTCCTGTGTGGTTTGGTTGTGCTATCTTGTGCGGACATGATTGAACGTGGGCTCGGATCTTGGAGCCGAATTGGGATTGATGACTTAGGTATATGTATGGGCATATACCTAAGTAGTGTCGAATGTTACTTCGTGACTGCATCATTCCTTTGTGGATTATCCTTTGTGGATTCTAGGAGACCTTCAAGGATCTCGGGGTCCCTACTGAGTAGCGTATACTCTCCCCAGCATGGGATATTCCCGCACTACGTTGTGTTGGATACAGATGAAGGACAACGATGATCGTGGCTGAGGCTTGTGGAGCGAGTCGGTACCTGGAGGTGGACCATAGGGCGGGACATAAACGGAGCGGACGACTGGACCCGTGGAGCTGTGGAGACTATCTGTACCCACCCTTCAGGTGGGGCTTCCAGTGACGGATCGACGTTTCAGCCTTACTTACAGTTGTTGTACTTACTTTCCAGGTGTACTTTACTTTCAGTTTGGGTTTGTATTCTTGCAAACATACTTTTCCGCACTTACTATTGTACTCGGTTTTTACTTAGTGTTTACTTCTGCTTGATTACTCTGTCATGTTTGTTTACTTTAGAAAGGAAATGTCTTCCCCTTTTTTCAGGATTTTACGCTTTGGTGCTAATCGCCAGCCCCTGGCCTATGGAATGCGGGCATGGGATAGTCATGGCATGGTCCCAAAGGACGGGTCTTGACAAATTTGTTATCAGAGGAGTTCGATTCTACCGAATAACTCTGGACTCTGATCTTTCTTCTATGTGAAGCAATAGTGTTAAGGGTATTGAGTGTGTTTATCAGTCCAGGGAGTCATGTGTTGGTGCGGCGGCCAATGTATCTGTAAACCAGGACCCTGAACTCTGATTTCCAACTCAATACACGAAACATTGATTACATGTGTGTTTCAAAAGTTTTCTTTGTGATTACTTTGTGCCAGCTCACAAGGTATACTTTTTTGACCGTGGCGCACCTGTATCTTTTCATGATTGGCCCCACGACGGCAGCCAGCTAGGGTTCAGAGCTTTGTGCGAGACGATAGCTCAACGAGCGATGAGTCCTCGGTGCAGGGCCCCTTTTTAGCGGAGGCACCAGCGGTACCTCTACCCTCCAAGCCACTGATGCTACCAACGCCAGCAGATGAGAGTAAACGTCGCCTTAGTGCACTGCACGAGTTTCAGTGTCAGATACCGCACAGGTTCCATGGGGAGACGGACCCTCAAGTAGCCGAGGATTGGCTGGAGGCGGTTGTGTGAGTTTTCTGGGTAGTGGGGCAGCAGCCAACCTCATGGTGATCCTAGCAGCGAGCCTCCTGCATGAGGCAGTAGGAAGATGGTGGATCTTGATGCTCAAGGTGCATGATGAGGCATCTCTCCTCTGGATGGACTTTTAGGGTCTCTTCCGCTCGGAGTTCGTCCCAGCCACCCTCCATGCGGTGCGCATCCAGGAGCTTCTACAACTGCGGCAGGGCAGCATGATGGACACCCAGTACTCGGCGAGTTTTACCGATCTGTAGCACTATTCCACGGACATGGTACAAGACCCCTTCTTCAGGGCCTAAACCTTCGAGCAGGGGCTCATGCGAGAGATCAGATCTTCAGTTTTTTCTCACAGCATCCCGACGTAGATAGGGGTGTTGGAGCGAGCCCTCTTAGTGGAGAGTTTCCTTACTGTGCAGTCTCCAGCAGCAGGACCCACCACTAGTCGGCATGCGACAGAGTCTTCTTCAGCGGACAGTAGACAGATGACGTAGAGTTCCAAGAGGACTAAACCTACAGGTGGTCGATCGCATGACATAGGATCATTTGTGCGAGGCAACCAGGGTGGACAACGACTTACCATGAGCGGACAGTGTTACTCCTGCGGTGGGGTTGGTCACATGGCTCGTGACTGTCGGACCCTCCATACAGATGATCAAAAGATAAACGAAGGACCTCCCAGGCAGAGGCAGAGGTACGATCGAGGCGGACCGCAAGGAGCAGTAGACCTTGGCAGGGGATCTGGCCGTCCAGTTGGAGGTGGATGACGCTTCGAGGTGTTTCCACTACCACCACCAGGAGGTCCAACCCAACCGTAGGGAACATGTGGACATGGAAGAGCTCAGCTTCAGGCAACTGAGGCCTACGATCATGAAGCTTTGGGAGCATATGGAAAAGAGCAGGACTAGCTCCAAACCTGGAGACTTCTGTTCATGTTTCTTCTATATTTGGTGATGTTTGTTTGTAGATGCTTTGTGTCTTTGTAATTTGATATGCAGTAATAAAAGACACCTTTCTTTGTGGAATTTACTTTCTTATCCTCCATTTTTTTGTTACTAAGAGGTCCCGGTTTAAAAACCGTTGACTTGACCCTCACCTTTGAGATACCTACTAAAGGAGACCCAGTGACCACACATTGATGCCGATTGTGTGACTCAACCCTTGGAGGTGAGAGTTACGGTTGAATCTCTTGGTAGTAGCATCGAGGCCTTACGACATCATCCTTTGTATGGATTAGAATCATCCATGTCGGTATTGACTTTATTAGGAAAAGAACATGGTACATCCATGGGATGAGACCGGATTTCTCTTATCGGCAAAGAAGAAATCTTATCATCTCTTTTAGGACTAGAGAAGGTCTAGGTCATCCAGGAGAGAATGAGGATAGCTCAAAGACGGAAGAAGTCTTATGCTGACAGGAGGCGGAGGCCACTGGAGTTCGAGGATCGAGACTGTGTCTTCTTGTAGGTCTCACCTCGACGTGGATTATGGATATTTGGCCGAGGCGGAAAGTTATCTCTGTCCTTCATCGGACCGTTCCAGGGCCTCAACACGATAGGCGAGGTGGCTTACTGCCTGGCTCTACCACCTCGGTCGCCTCAGGTGCAATGCATTTATCCTCGTATCTTAATTGAGGAGATACGTACATGACCCGATGCATATCATCAACCACGGGGAGCTGAACTTTGATGATGGGGCGACTTTTGCGGAGGTCCCTGTGGAGATCAAGGATCGAAAGGAGCGGGTCCTACGTGGATGGTCGATACCTCTAGTGCGCATCAGATGGCAGCACGGGAACCTCCAGAAGAGAACTTGGAAGTGGGAGGCTCAGATGTGTGCTCATTACCCACATTTGTTCCCCTAGTTTATGATGTATCTTTACGGGGACGTAAAGCCTTGAGGTGGGAGTAATGTAAAGACCCGTAAAATTCAAGGAAATTTTTTTTCCTAATTTTCTTTCCAATTTTACAAGAACACGGTTTCTGACAGCACCAGATTCCGAGACTCGGTGTTCCCGGAATCAATTTCGGAAGTTTAGCTCAGGTACGTTCAGTAAATGAACGCGCGGGTTTTCCTAACTTTTGAATCGGTGCTCGGAATCAAAATCTGAGGGAACCTATGTAATTGCAGCGCCGATAATTGCTTAATAACACATTTTCTAGAGTTGCGTTTTCTCGGGTGAGGTTATTAAATTTTGGGGTTAACTATAGAATAAAAATAAAATTTTGTGCAACCAAATTTTATTTTTATTTAAGGTAGCTTAACCCTAAGCATGATGGTTGGAGTGGGACCCACTAATACACTAACTCCTAGTTAGGATATTAGTGAGGTGGGACCCACACGAGCCCCACCCCTTTATTTCCTTTTACCTTCAACGTGCATTCAATATGGTAACTCCCCCGCACCCTTTTTTTAAATGCCAAGTCAACTCTCGTGTTTAATTAACTTATTAGACGCCTCTTTAATTTGGTCAACGCTCATTAATTAAATCGTGATCTGTTTTGAATTTCAATATAGTTGGTATGGGAAATAAAATAAGTCAAAACCTTATTTTCTGAGGGGGTTGTTTCGTTGTGCAAGAAGAATTGGGAGGGGAATAACTCAAGCCTTAAATCTTCACCTTCTTCATTGAATAATGCGAAGAGTGTGAAGAACGCACCGTCGCCGATGAAGAACGCCGGCCTCCGATGAAGGGCAATGAAGAACGCCAAACCCTCAGAGATCGACGATACGATGCTGACGATCCTCCTCCCACAACGCTGACAATCCTCCTTCCGCGACACTTCTTCCACGATGTTCCTTCTCCCGAGACAATCTTTGATCATCAACTTCTTGAGGGAGGGGGTTTGGTTTATTTAAATATATGTGAATTATATCATCGACATGTGTTTAATTGTCAAAAGTCATTTGAACGGCTAACGCGGTGGGTTCGGACCAACAAACAAGTCTGAACCCACCATTTCTTTGTTCTTGGTGTGGGGATCGACGAGCGATGACGAAGCAGGACGCAAATGCATTATGAGGACTTCGCAGTGAAGGACCGGTCCCGGGAGGACCACTGGAGAAGCCGGGAGGTAAAACGGACCACCGGAACAATATTGGGGGAAGCCGCCCCGCTTCGCGTGGCCGCTCGGGCAGCACCAAGCTGACCCCGCTCGACCAGTGCCGAGCCGCCCCGGGCTGAACCGGCCGCACCGCGCCGGGCCGCGCCCAGCCGGGTCGGACCGGGCCCAAACCCCCTTTTTCAGAACTTTTCGGTCTTTTTCCCATAACATGGGCTATGGACCCCCGATTGACGCACCGTCAGTTGCATAGAGATCCTTGAATCGAGAAGGTCATTTAGGTATATTACACTAATGGTTTCGGAGAACTTTCGGTATGATCGTTTTGGTTCGAACACAAAACCAATCAGGCCCTCGGAGCGGAAACACTTATAACTTGAGCTTCGGGCATCCGATTGATGTGCCATCAACATTTTTGGATTCCTCTTAGTGAGACGGGCCTTTTGGCTTACTCCACACAAGGTTTGGATGGAGAGGGAGTGCGGTCGGGTTTGTTTTGACTTAAAAACCAACTGGGCCCCTAGGACGAAAAAGCCAATAACTCTCGGACCGGGCGTCCGATTGACACGCCGTCTGTTGCGTTGTGTTCCTTTTGGCGAGACAAAAAATTTGGGATACATCAACTCCAGACTACGTGTTAATTGATGTCTCGACCTCTTGGCTCGTGGAGTGGACCCTCTTGGAATGAGTGTGTTGTGTGCGGAAACCCTAGAGCTGGCTGCGACGATGTTGAGTTTCGTACAAGAATCATCTGTGGGTTCAATGGTGACAACTACGGTACTTTCAATCATTATGAAACCCTAGAGCTGGCTGAGACTTGATGACTGACGATCGATCAACTCGGTGCGTTTCTAATAGCCCAGTGGGGAGCGCTTGGTTGTAGCGGCAGACCCACGGAGGAGGAGCTCTTGGTTGTAGCGGCAGACTCGCGATAGTCAACAGAAGGAGTACCTCTGGAGGCTATGAGGGGAGCGCTTGGTTGTAGCGGCAGACCCACGATAGAGGAGTGCTTGGTTGTAGCGATAGACCGTGGTACTCTACAGAAGGAGTACCTCTGGAGGCTATGAGGGGGAGCGCTTGGTTGTAGCGGCAGACCCATGGTGGGAAGCGCTTGGTTGTAGCAGCAGGCCCACAGTACACGACAGGTGGAGTACTACGACAGTCCAAGGTTGATGGGAAGAGATTGGTTGTAGCGGCAGGACCAATGTACTCGATAGAGGAGGAGTTTCCCCAGCAGCTATGGTTTCGACATAATTATTTTAATCCTGGTTTGAGCTGAGTCTTGACTTTCAATCATTATCTTCGATATGATTGACTTGCTTTCCTATGTGGATTGGGTGGTGTTATCCTGTAAGGTTTGGTTGTGCTATCCTATGTGGACATGATCAAACTTGTGCTCCGATGTCAGATCCGAATTGGGATTGATGACTTAGGTATATGTGTGGGCATATACCTAAGTAGAGTCAAATGTTACTTCGTGATTGCATCATTCCATTGGGGATTGTCCTTTGTGGATTCTAGGAGAACTTAGGGGTCTCGGGGTCCCTACTGAGTAGCGTATACTCACCCCTGCATAGGCTATGCCCGCACTACGTTGTGTTGGATGTAGATGACGGACATAGCTGATCGTGGCTGAGGATTGTGGAGTGAGTCCGTACCTGGAGGTGGACCACTGGGCGGGACAAACACGGAGCGGACGGCTGGACCTGTGGAGCTGTGGAGACTATCTATACTCACCCTTCAGGTGGGGCTTCCAGTGACTGATCGACGTGGCAGTTTTACTTACAGTTGTTGTACTTCCTTTCTAGTTGTACTTTACTTTCAGTTTGGGTTTGTATTCTGGACCACTTACTTTTCCACACTTACTATTGTACTCGGTTTTTCCTTAGTTTTTACTTCTTCTTGCTTACTCTGTCGTGTTTGTTTAATTTACAAAGGCAATGCCTTCCCCCTTTTATTGGGATTTTATGCCTTGGTGCTACTCGCCAGCCCCTGGCCTATGGAAGCTGGGCTTGGGGTAGTCACGGAACGGGCCCCATGGAAGGGTCATGAAAAATATACTTTGGAATACCTATTTGAACCTAAAATTACCCAATTTTAAATTGAACACCCACTTTTTATCAAGGAAAATTAATTCTCATCCTCAATAAAAAATTCATTTATAAAATGTTTTCTGAACTAAATATATAATGTTTGTAGGAATTTCTACTACATTGACCAATGAATCTTTTTATTCCATGCCCATATCATTTCTATAAAAAGTGTTTTCATCGTTAATATACAAATATTTTTTTTATTTTATATTCTTCATATTTTACTTTACCCATTTAGTGAAAAAATGTTTTTCTACATTTCTATGATTTTGTTACATTCTTTATATGATTCAAAATGAATAATAACGTCAATTCATTCCATTATTTACCACTGTTGATTTATTGAATTGTTTGTTTCATTTACAGGATAAATTATTCATAACTCTTTAAAATAATACATTCAAAAGTCCTATCATTCCCTTATAAAAAAATATTTTTGAAATAAATTTAAACTTATTATTTTATAAAAATATTTAAAAGGTTTTTTGATCGTTCAATTATTCTCAATTATACTTTTATTCGAAGGGTTATTTATCTCATCATGATTCACTATTTCGGTTCCACACATACACCATTGTATTGAACTAAATATTTATTGTAAACTAAAAATATAATATCAAATTTCACTTCATGTTTGACTAATTTATTTTGTGTATATCTATGTTAAAAGGGTAAAATATACTTGTTTTGATATTTTCATTGAAGTTGGATGTGATTTGGAGTCCTCAAAGATGATCTAGAAGAAAAATAGGCCAAAATACATGGCATCCCATGGATATATGTCCAATTTTTTGAAACTATCCAATAACACTTTTCTTTTTCTCAATCCGTGATATGGATTTATACTATTCCAAAACTAAGAGACAAGTGTTATCTCAAAAACATGGTTCTCAAAACCATATTCTATTTTTGCTATAAAAAGGCACAACATGCACATGATTGGATTATTTGAACCAGATGCAAAGCTCTCCCATTTTGGAGTCCTATATGAGTCTCCTACTCATCCTAGATGTTATGGATGCCCATATCACCATAGGAGGTAAACAATGAAGAAGGAGATTCACATGAGATTTCTCCTTCGCCAGATTCTGAGCTAAGTGGTGGGTGATCATTGCGAGGGAGCTACACACTTGAATATGGAGTTTCATCTCATAATTATCTACTAGTTTTTTGTATATTATGGTTGAATTGTTCTTTAATATGTATATTAACTTGTTTTTATGATTTAATTAAAATAGTTTTTTTTTCATAACTGATTGTTGTGCGATTTTAAGTTTGTATATTGTTTTGTTTATATTGGAAAACATAAGAACCCTTTTCTTTTCTAAACATTTGAGATTTCAATGTTCTTTTAAAAACCTTAAAACATGTTATGGGGATGGAACTTTACTACACAATTGTTATGTCAAAATTTAGTTCTTATCACATCGTTTTAAGATGCTTTGGGTACCCGAGATCTTAGTTAAACCTCAACAAAAGTATTACAGTAAAACCTAATAATCAAATAATAATGAGTAACTCTTCAAGTGTTATAGTGACTTAGAAATGATCACTTATTTATCTAATACTTTTTACAATCCATTATGTCTTTGAACATTATAACTATTTAAATTATATTACCTTGATGAAAATGTTTTCAAAACCACCACCTTTTTTAGAGATGTTTGTTAAAAATAATAACTCAAAACTGATCAACGCTCCTTGAGAGATGACCTAGGGTCTTCCATAAACTAAATAATAATCTTTAAATCACTATCAATTTGACGGTTCAAGACAACGTGGTCAAATGTATCATTATCTATAGAGTTTGTTTGTGACATTTTTTACTTCAACATACTTGATGCCACTAATCACCCCTCAGAAGAAAAATATTCTCTGTATATTAATTCAATTGATGTACTCCCTTCCTCTAAAGACACATATTATCAGTACCCTGATCCCCTTTCTAATTTTTCATGATTGATTGAAATTCATGGTAATGAATCATGAATTGATTGTTGTAGTGGTCTAGAAAAGTTTCATGCATGTCTATTAATTGATAATTTCTTGAACACTGAGGATCCAATGACCATCGATGATACTTTTATTCTTGTATAAGCTCATTCCTCATATGATGATGATACCATTGAGTAGTTAGATGATATTAGTGACCTATAAATTTCACACACACTTCCATCAATCACAAATCTACGTAAATTGGAACTAAAACTACAAACTAAATTTTTAGAATATTCACATCTTGAGAATTGAAACAACATTCCCATCCTCATTTATAGTACAATCCCTGCTAAACATGAATTATGACTAATTAAACATTTGAGGGAGTATAAAAAAAATATATGGGATTGAAACTTGATGACATTCATGGTATTATCCCATCAATTTATACACATAATATATTGTTAAATGTTGCGGATAAACCATCCAGTGAGGGACAAATTGGACTGAAACCAAACCTCAAAGAAGTTGTGAAAAAGTAGGTAACAAAATTATTTGCTGCTGGAATCACTGACCCCATCTCTGACAGCCAATGGGTTATTCTTGTTCAAATAGTTCATAAAAAATATTACCTTAACGAAATAAAAATGAAAATAATGAATTGGTTCCAAATCTTGTGCAGAATAGTTGGTGTGTCTATATAGACAATCATCAACTAAACCAACACACGAGGAAAACCATTTCAATTTTACATTCATTGACCAAATGGTAAAGAGTCTAGAGGGTAAGTCCCACTATTGTTTCCTTTATGGGTAGTTGAGATACTTTCAGATCTATATTTCCCCTGAGGACTAAGAAGAAAATATTCACCAGAACATTTGGCACATTTGCATATATGAAGATTCTATATGGTATATTCAATGCTTTGGGGGAACTTGAAATTATATTTTGAGGAAAAATAGGGAGTTGCATGGGCGGTGCATGGTTTGTCTAATCGTGCGACCAGACCATGTGTAGAAAGAACTCAAAGAAGTGGAGACTGCACGGTTGTCACACGGTTAATGGAAACCATGGGATGAGACTATGCAAGGAGTGTTGACAAGGCGGTACAGACAGCACGGTTAACACACGGTTTGTCTAAACGTTCGAGAAACCTGTGCGTGTAGTTAAATCTAGATCCTAAATTTGTGTATCTAACTCATTTTTGATCTAATCACCTTGTTTAAGCTCCTAAACGACCATAACTCGGGATTACTCTCCCTTGAAGGATAGAGAACTTCTCCCAAGAATTTCGGAGGTGATCTGTAGGCTTCTCTTGGTGAACCGAAGCCAGATTCTTGAGTTATGTGATAGTTCTCCTTTGTTCTTGATAGTTTTCTTAGATATTCTTAGATCTACCTCTACTCTTCCCTCGGATTCTTAGATCTATGCCCGTTATGGGTATATCCATGTGTGTAGAAGACAAATTTGATGAGTTTGGGTCTTGATCTTGTTATGAGAAGGAATATATGTTGGGTTCTTGGATAATCAACCCGAGTTTCTTGTGCGTTCTTCGTTGTTGGGGTTTTCGTCAAAATCATCGATGTAGGTGGTTTGATTCCTTGCATTAAATATCTTCAGTTTTTGTACCAAAGTGTCGGATACCCATGCATCAGGTATCTCAGGATAGGGTTTTGAACCTGTTTTATTATCTACCTTTGATTTCTTGTGTGATTGGGGCTATTAGATGAATAATGATTTCTTGTTTGCATGTCTGAGGATCACCCCATTTGTGTTGTCCTTGTTTTGTCTGTTTATCGCCATTTGTATTAGGTTTCCTATGAGGGAAACCTTGTTACATTGATTTCCTTCCATGATATGAATAATTTCATGTGTTTCCTATAGTTTAAATGCTTTTTATTCATTGTAGCTATTTGTCAAGTAGTTTTTTAAACAAACTTAGGTCTGCTATGAATCGTTTACGTATGATTACTTTTACTTAGGGCTGCTGGAACCTGGTTTAGCAAGACTGTAAAGTTAATTGACATTGAGTGATTCCTCAGAGGTTCTGTTTAATTATTACCACTATGAGACAATAAGGGGGATTGACTTTGTGCTCTCTCAGAGTGTTTTATATTTATCGAATTGAGACTAAAGGGGTAATTAGACATAAGTTCTTCCTCAGAGAGTTTGTATTATCACCGAAAGACCATAGGGGGAACTGAGGATGAGTGCTTCCTCGGAGTGTCTTTGCCTTCGTTGAATACTTTACCATAGGGGTCTTCCCGCGTGAGCCACACAGAGGTTCAGCTTGATAAATTCATGTTTGGTTGGTTGTGATGAGTCCACGAAGCCAAAGAACAAGATTGGGTTTGTACTGCTTGTTGTTAGGTAGTCTGTTGAGATACCTGTTGTGTTACCTACTATTCCTATTGATTATAGAGCTATTTGATAAATTCCTTGGTTGATAATTAAATGATTGAATTAAATTAATTAATAAAAGTGAATTGAGATTTGTAGTATTGTTTACTTTAGTGTACTCTTGTTTCTCTGTTGCATTTATTTCCATTACTTTTTCTATATTTCTCACTGACAGTAGGGCACATATCATGTGGTGGTTGCATAATGGGATTAGTTACACACCCTATTTGGGCCCTACTGTTTGGCCCAAATAGGTTATATGGTTGCAGGTGTGGATAGGGATTTTGGCCCTTCTACTTCAGGAGCTTAATTACTAGTTAGAGCAGGAGATAATGGGACCGAGCTTAGGCTTGTGATGCTATTGGAGTTTACTGTTTACTTTTAGTACTTTGGGTTCAGTTGTATTCAGCACATTTTTTTCTTGTTTCTTTCCATAGATACATGTACCATGCTCCATTATTATTATATCAGACATTGCTTCTACTGTTTAGTTTTAGTTTTGTGTATGCTGTTTACAGCTTCCTCTATTGTTATGATTATCCTTCCACTATATACTTTATCAAATGAGTGCATAGTTTCCCCACTGACTCACCAAGGCCCTCACTGCTAGTCGGCAGCCTCTGGCGTTTAGAGAAATGCTCTTGGGGATATGTGGAGAACCTGGTTCGGGGTACCAGTTGAGTGGCTCCGGATTTGGGTCGTTACAAAGAGGTATCAGAAGAGTTTTTTTTTCTATTTCCTTACTTTTTGGATATAATAGATAGGGATAGGAAGGAATGGGTTGTTGGTACATAACTATGCCCAGGATTAATTAACCCGTCTACAGGGAAAAGATATATTACCCCATAATTGCACTTTTTAGTTTTTCAAGTGTTACAGTTGATTATATTTCACAGTTGGGTGATGCACTTGTTTTGTGCTATTATATTTTATATGATCGTGGTTCTATTTTGTTGCAACCCGGTGAGGTGAGGGTATGCCATCTCATGCATCATATAGGAACTGGTTAGAAAATATCATATCATGAATTTTACCATGCCATCAAGGGTGCATTAGAAATTGCCTATTGTTGTGATAGATGTCGTGATAGGTTATGCATGATGTTGTGATAGTTTCTGGGATAGAGATACTTACTATGATGATATGGTATTGTTTATTTTACAGCTTATTTAGAATGGACTCCAAACTTGGGTCATAGATGTGTTATGGGCCCTCTAGGATTGGAATTTGGAAGATCATGGGATTATCATAATGTTTACATGTTATCTTTATTATTATGGTGTCTAGATTTGATTCATGGAATGTATGGTCCCCCACTGTAGAGACCCGAAGCTTGACGTACATAGATATTTCATTACTTTTTTGGAATACTTAAAACATAATAAAAACAGACACACAAGGACCGTAATAGTTTAGAGTCTTTGGAAACATGGAACGTAATCTTCTAATCGTTGTGAAAGATCTTCAACATCTCCCACAATGATCTTCCACTTTTTGTTTCCTTACCTAAAACCTTTCTTTTAATCCTGGGGGAAAATAAAACATAAAAAGGGTGAGCTCAAATGCTCAGTAAGGGTAAGCATAGATAAAATAAAACATAACATATATATTTGAACTTAAAAATTTGAACATAATGTTTAAACATCAAAGTCTTGAGTGAAGACATAAATCGTGGACGTACATAAGGCATAGATCATAATGGAACATAAATCATGATAAAATAGCATGGGAATAAAATATGTAATTATGGAATCCATTAAGAACATGTAATGATTTCCATAGTAGACAAGGCATTGCTTCCAAGACCATCTTAGTGGACAAATTCCCTTTCTGAATCGAGTTCACTCCTCGTTCCAGTCCTGTAATACTGAACCAGATTAACTTAACATTCCAGCCATGTATATCTCATGAGATATAAATCTTTACCCAATACATTGGAGGGAGATATAGGTCCCACCCATCTCATAATGAAATCATTCTTACTTGTGCTACAAAATAAACAAACATCATTCATAAAACCCCAATAAATAAAATGGGTTTCATAAACATCATCCCATCATCACATAATCCATATAAAAGAAATGGATATCATTACATAATAAGAAAAGTGAAACCATGTAAATCATAGAGACATTATACTTGAAACATACACGTATGAAATAATGGTATCTTAGATGAAAAAATGGTTTTGATAAAACACTTGAAATGAATTCTTGAGGAAAATATCATTTCTTCTTCAAAATAAATTTCTTTACACAAAACATCATGCAATTTTAAAAGAAAGAGATTTTGTTGAAAATAGAAATTCAATCATTTTTAGGGAGCTTCATTAAAATAAGGCTTTATAAAACTGTAAAAATCCTTTCATTTTGTATAAGTTAAAAAAACATTCTTCTCGTACTTTTTCCAGAAAAGACAAAAAAGTACCACGTAGGGTAAAGAAAAGAAAAATTCCTTCCATACCATGGGGTAAAATTAAAAATGGGTAGAAAATAGCTTTAAACATACATGAAAACACTTTTATAAAACATGGACAAGGATGATAACAATAACCCCAGTAAATACTTACGAATAAGCAATCTTTGATAAAAATGAGATTTGCAAATTTATCCCTTACCTTAGGTCTGATATGCTTCGTACGTATCTGAACCTATTGTATAATGATTTAAATACTGTCATTGACTCATTAAATAATCATATTCATTGTTATGATATCATATATGTTTCACTTATGACATTATATTACCCATTCTTTTGTAAATTCCATGTTAAAGAAGCATTTTGGGTAAAATCATTTCATTTATCGTATGTGTTTCGACTTGTCATTCTTGATATTATTACTTATATACTGATTTAAATAATTCTAGAATGTAAAACATGGTTTATATAATATATATATTCATCATATTCATATATATTATAGATCGATAAAAGGAATGAAATACACCGTTCATGGAGACGATAGGCCATACGAATGCATGAATGTTGTTTTCGTTTCCTTATTGAATTGAATGAAACTAAATAGATGACATACATATATATATATATACATAAATCCAGTAGCATTATTATTTTATATATTTCATTATTATTTATTATATAAACTTTATGATCATTCATGTATGGTTAATCATGGAGAATAAATCTCATCGCATCATGGAGACGGTAGTCCGTACGTACGCACGAGAAATGATATCCTTCCCATAATTACAGAATTGGAGTTGATGTTATAATATATCAGAATCATTATGATTTTATAATAACCATATATAGTTATTCTTTACACCATTATACCCATCCATGTAAGGTGTTGGTGGAAAAACAGATTACACCACAGCGTGGTGACGGTATTCTGTACGTACGCACGTGCGGTGATTTTGTCTTCCGTAGGATGGATAGAAGGTGAAATAGGGTTTTTTAATATTTATAATAACATATAGGTATGTGAGTTATACTTATGTTATTACTTCATAATTAAACAACTACAGAAAAATAAGTGGAAGAAGAAATAAAGTTGAAAGAATCGGTAACAGATATTACCTCTTCTTTGAAGAGCCTCTTTGAGACCTCCTCTTAGGGAATTAAAATTGGTCGTTGAAGAAGACGAGGACCTCTAGTATGTTTCTAGGGAAGCGGGGAAGTGAAATGGGCAGAGTTTGGCTGAGCTTCAAGGCTCAATATTTTGTGAGGAAGAGAGGGAAGAGGTGCCCTTTTATAAGGGATGAGAGGGGCACCATTGGAAATCATAAAAATATTAATTTATAATAAATCTAACCCCACCTAAAAACCTCCAAAAATGACTGATATTAGAATCTTAGATGATATAGGGTTGTAATATCATCAAACAATAAAATTTAGACATGTTAGGAAATTATTTTAAACATTATCAACTTGATTTATCCTTACTTAATCAATTTAATTTTATTTGTTGTAATAACATTATAAATTTTAAATTATAACAAAGAATTACTTATTTGTTGTCAATTGTCCATAATTGGATAATTTATAACCTTTTAGACCATATAAATTTAAATTTATAATTTTTATATATTTTTGTGATTTTTAAACAATTGTATAATATGTTATTTTTATAAAATAACAATAGTGTCAATTTTGACACTATTCATTTATTTGAATTTAAATAGACTATATATCGAATAAATGTTCGAACTAAAAGCTTTAATAGATTCATAAAAATTCATATGTATCTAGATAATTACTGGAGCACATTAAATAGTTCATATAATATTTGTTATACTATTTTTAAAATCATTTATTTGGTTTATCTCTTAATAAAATAATTACTACAACATTTTTCTATAATTAGTTAATATACTTATTTGTTGCATAAAATTAACAGTAAAATAATATGATTAAGATAAATATATTACCTTTCACAATAATACTTTTACTCGGATTTAGCATCTTAAAATCACAATATTTAAATTGTTATATTTATTAAATTATGAAGGTGACAACTTTGGGATCATTTAAAATAAAAAATATAATTGTCATAATCACTTTTATAAGACTCCAAACGGTTATATATTAGGTCATTTAATGATTATGGTGTATATATACACTACCAATAAGTTTTTTTCAGGTTTTCAGGTCTTTTAATGGGTATTATTATTTCAATAAAAACTATATTACTGATTTTTCTCATAATAAATAATTTTTACATCAATAATGTATCACCATTAATGACAATTATTTAATCCCTAAAAATTATAAATAAATTATCATGATGTATATAATTTTATTATATTTTTGATACTATTCATGTTCAAAGTTTTTTTATGTTTATCACTAAATTAAAATTATTATACTTATAAGACTTAAGAGAGTGACATGTTGTCACTTTCTTCGGTTTTAATAATAATTAAATTATTTTCATGGTCAAAAGTCCATAAAATGAATATAATCTGACCCTTAGGTGATATGGGTATACTGTTAGCCATACAATAGAATTTTGGCATGTGTTAGGTTAATTTTATAATATTATATTTACCCTTAATTACCTGATTTACCTTTAACTATGGTAAATAAAATTTACCGTAGTTACTATTCATAATTCCCAAAAATAAAAAGTAGCCTATTAACATAATTTGGACCCACTGATTCCAAATATGGAATCCAGTTTTTCATATTCAATACACAGAAGTTGCAGAAATTAAATTAAAATTAATCATGTTGTCGAATGAAAACGGGTTTTTGTTTAAAACATTGCAAAAGATTGAATTGATTTAACCTACGAATTCAATGTAAAGTCAATGATAATGACATACATTATATTAAATGGTAAAAAAATATTCTATTTATACTTTAAAACCATTAAATATTATCATTTAATTATATAAATTATTACGATGAAAAAAGTTGTTTTTAATTAAAATATAGCGTGTTTTTACTATTCATTAAAATATGAAAGTTATCAGAAAAATATCAAAACATTATCCAATGTAAATTTTTATATCCAGATTTAAAAGAAGAATTTTATTTTGTCAAATTTAACTTATAAAAATGTCAACAACTAGATTTAAAGTTTGTGTGCCATCCAAAGGCGGAAAAACTGCATTTTTTGAAAAATACGTATTTTACCCGAACAATTTATTTTGTTCTTATACCATGTCCTAGAAAATTTGTAAGATGAATAAAAATGTTATAAAATTCAAAAATTAGATAATAATATTCATTACTGCTTGTTCATAATAATATTATAATAATATATCATTGTTTAGTAAAACATGGTATTGCGTACAACACATGCTATCGAGGAAGGTCGTGATTGCGTGTAATGCAAGTCAAGTCAGGGTCGCGTGTTGTGAAATACTCCTTTGTTGTTTCGTTATAACATAATCCAACCATTTTTCATTTATACAATGAATATATATATATATATATACTCAATGTTTCCTAGAATGACTATTATCAAACGAACTTGGAATTGTGTGTAACACAATCTAAGAATAGTGTTGCGTATACTGCAAGAAAATACGGTGTTGCGTATATAACAAGATAATCTTGTTGTAGAATAAAACACATGACATCAAATAAATTAAAAGGAATACTTATCATAAAATATTGGGTTGTTACATTCTACGCCCCTTAAAATGAATTTCTCCCTCGAAATTCGTCGTCGTTGTACATGGTTTTCTACTAGAAAGTTTTTTTAATTGAAACCCACATCGTAAAATGAAATACCAAAACTTATCTTTAAAAACTAAAGTATGAAATGTAACAGTTACCCAAATTAACTCATCATTGGGTTTCCACATAGGAGAACATAGGTGAAAATATGGATATGGAAGAGAAATCTAACCATCAAGATCTTTATGGAGAGTGGTAGAGAACATGTCTATGAAAACACCAACAATCACAAAGACATAAATTTGTGATGATCTAAGGTAGCATATGATTAATCAGATATAAGAGCACTAGGGCAACATTATTGGTTTTCAAGATCATTTCTCTATAGTTGAAAATTTTAAATTAGAAGAAATACTTGCTTGATTTTGTTACAATCTCAATGTTGTTCATGCTTTGAACAATTTCCACTTAATCTCTTAAAGAAATGAAGTTCAATTTTTTATTGGTGAAGTGTTAATAGGTCATGTGATAGAATGATGTGTCATTCTATCTATTTCAAACAAAAGGTTTGCAAAAGTTATCAAATACACATAAGTCCGTCTATGGTGAGGTTAATCATATACGATTCCAAAAATGAACATATACTTCATATATCATACCGCTTAATAATGTAAAACTAGTTTCTACTGACCAAGGACTTCCTGTAGTCCATTGGTATGCGATAAAGGCCAGTCGCACTTTAGTTGTGGGTTCGATTCCCAGATCCTTGTCCGACGCGATGGGTTGTCGCTCGTCCTGCAGTGTGTCCTTTTTCTAAAACTACATTACAATAACATCCCATTAATAATATCGAAAAAAAATTTATCCTTAAACAATACTAACTTATGTCCAACATAATCCATTCCAATCTTTAGGCTTATCTAAAATACATAATTCCAATATCATAGTATAAAGAAAATTATTACTTGAAATGTCACATAACAATCACATGAATACCATCATTTATCCCCCATATATCATAAGATATATCATGTTGGAAAAATTACAAACATGTGAATACCTTAATCGTGTATTCTCTTGAAGAATGAATACCCATTGAACCTTAGTGAAAACATGAATGTTGTTCAAAGTTAACACTTTCCACATACCAAAATCCTCAAAATTCTATATACTCAAACCATGATATCACATAGTCCTTATATCAATCATGAACTCATGAATACAATAAAACATCTCATTATCTTCTTATCGCGTCATTATGCGCATATCATCTTCTTTCAAAAATATTTGAATCACTTTTCATGGTTACTGGTACCATAAAATTATTGAAAACCACAATAGACTAATACAAAAATATTCCAATAAACCATAAAAGTACCTCAAAAACATTATTTAGGAATACCAATACATAAACACTTCAATCCATCCTCTTTAATGACTTTCCTGGAATAATTTCTTCCTTTATTTAGAAGTAAATTTTTAGGTCAGGGCATTGAGTTCGGTAATGCCCATGTTCTCCACAATAAGACATTGAACTCTATAATATTCTGTCACTCTATGACCCTTTTCTCCACACAGATATCATATGTCCCTCCATTTGAGGTATTACTCAAGGTTCTTCTTCCCATATTTAGAAATCTCAATATTCTTTTCTTTATGCTCCTCCACATGCAAACATGGATAAAAGTCTATCTTCCTCTTATTTGGTGAATTAGGAATACCACTAAATTTCACCTTGTTAATCATATATTGTGATGAATGATTCAGCATAATCACAATATCTTTCTCTCTAGGCATTACACAATTTTCTTGATCATAGTCACCAATTTGTCCATAAGATTCAATGTTAACTGAAATCCTTCTCGTTCCCTCCATTAAATAAAACACAAAAAGAATTATGTGAGAGGAAAAAATCATGCTAGATAAAACAACATAGTAGTGGGGGAGTACCCTCAATATATAAGATCTTAGCTTAAATTCTAAGAACGTTACCATATTTTTAGGACTATATCCTATACGTATACTTATCCTTAGGGATATCCCAAGACATACCTTAGAAATATCTCTAGTGATCTCACTAACGTTTTCGCATCCTAGTTTCCAAAGGTCGACTAAACCTTTCCTCTGATACCAACGTTAGAGACCCAAAGCTTGACGTACATAGATATTACATTACATTTTCTGAATACATAATACATAACAAAAACAGACACACAAGGACCGTAATAGTTTAGTGTCTTTGGAAACATGGAACGTAATCTTCTAATCGTGGTGAAAGATCTTCAACATCTCCCATAAAGATCTTCCACTTTTTTTTCCTTACCTAAAACCTTTCGTTTAATCCTGGGGGAAAATAAAACATAAAAAGGGTGAGCTCAAATGCTCAGTAAGGGTAATCATGGATAAAATAAAACATACCATATACATTTGAACTTAAAAACATGAAAATAATGTTTAAACATCAAAATCTTGAGCAAAGACATAAATCATGGAAGTACATAAGGCATAGATCATAATGGAACATAAATCATGATAAAATAGCATGGGAATAAAACATGTAATTGTGGCATCCATTAAGAACATGTAATTATTTCCATAGTAGCCAAGGCATTGCTGCCAAGACCATCTTAGTGGACAAAGTGCCTTTCTGAATCGAGTACACTCCTCGTTCCAGTCCTGTAATACTGAACCGGATTAACTTACCATTCCTGCCATGTCTATCTCATGAGATATAAATCTTTACCCAATGCATTGGAGGGAGATATAGGTCCCACCCATCTCATAATGAAATCATTATTACTTGTGCCACAAAATAAACATACATCATTCATAAAAACCCAATAAATAAAATGGGTTTCATATACATCATCCCATCATCACATAATCCATATAAAAGAAATTGATATCATTTCATAATAAGAAAATTGAAACCATTTAAATCATAGAGACATTGTACTTGAAACATACACATATGAAATAATGTTATCTAAGATGAAAAAATTGTTTTGATAAAACACTTGAAATGAATTCTTGAGGAAAATATCCTTTCTTATTCAAAATCAATTTCTTTTCACAAAAGGTCATGCAATTTTAAAAGAAAAAGATTTTGTTGAAAATAGTCATTAAATATTTTGGATGAAGCTTCATGAAAATAAGGCTTTATAAAACTGTAAAAATCCATCCATTCCGTATAAGTTAAAAAAATCATTTTTCTCGTATTTTTGCCGGGAAAGTCAAAAAAGTACCACGTAGGGTAAACAAAAGAGAAATTCCTTCCATACCATGGGGTAAAATTAAAAATGGGTAGAAAAGGACTTTAAAAATACATGAAAACACTTTTATAAAAAATGGTCAAGGATCATAACAATATCCCCAGTAACTACTTACGAATAAGCAATCTCGGATAAAAATGAGATTTGCAAATTTATCACTTACCTTAGGTCTGATATGCTTCGTACGTATCTTAACCTCTTGTATAATGATTTAAATAATGTCATTGACTCATTACGTAATCATATTCATTGTTATGATATCATATATGTTTCACTTATGACTTTATATTACCCGTTCTTTTGTAAATTCTATGTTAAAGCAGCGTTTAGGGTAAAATCATTTCATTTATCGTATGTCTTTCGACTTGTCATTCTTGATATTATTACATATATCCTGATTTACATAATTCCAGAATATAAAACATTATTTATATATAATATATATTCATCATATACATATATATTATAGATCGATAAAAGAAATGAAATACACCGTTCATGGAGACGGTAGGCCGCACGAACGCATGAACGCTGTTTTTGTTGCCTTATTGAATTGAATGAAACTAAATAGATGACATAAATATATATATACATAAATACAGTAGAATTATTATTTCATATATTTCATTATTATTAATTATATAAACATTATGATCATTTATGTATGGTTAATCATGGATAATGAATCTCATCGCGTCGTGGAGACGGTAGTCTGTACGTACGCACGAGCGATGATATCATTCCCATAATTACAGAATTGGAGTGGATGTTATAATATATAAGAATCAGTATGATGTTATAATAACCATATATAGTTTTTCTTTACACCATTATACACATTCATTTAAGGTGTTGGTGGTAAAACAGATTACACCACGGCGTGGAGACGGTATTCCGTACGTACGCATGCGCGGTGATTTTGTTATCCGTAGGATGGATAGAAGGTGAAATAGGGTTGTTTCATATTTATAATAACAGATAATTATGTGAGTTATACTGATTTTATTACTTCATAATGAAACAACTATAGAAGAAGAAGTGGAAGAGGAAATAAAGTTGAAAGAATCGGTAATGGATATTACCTCTTCTTTGAAGCACCTCTTTGAGACCTCCTCTTAGGGAATTAAATTTGGTCTTTGAAGAATACCAGTACCACTAGGATGTTTCTAGGGAATTGGGGAAGTGAAATGGGTAGAGTTTGGCAGAGATTCAAGGCTCAAAATGGTGTGAGGAAGAGAGGGAGGAGGTTCCCTTTTATAAGGGAGGATAGGAGCACCTTTGGAAATCTTAACAATATTAATTTATAATAAATGTAACCCCACTTAAAAACCTCCAACAATGACTAATATTCGAATATTAGATGATATAGGGTTTTAAAAGGATCAAAACATAAAATTTAAATATGTTAGGAAATTATTTTAAGCATTATCAACTTGATTTATCCTTACCTAATCAATTTAATTTTATTTATGGTAATAAGATTCTAAATTTTTAATTATAACA
Organism: Viscum album; assembly: GCA_963277665.1. Taxonomy (NCBI): domain Eukaryota; kingdom Viridiplantae; phylum Streptophyta; class Magnoliopsida; order Santalales; family Viscaceae; genus Viscum; species Viscum album. Next base: position 85,897,915 of record OY728155.1, on the reverse strand, counting down.
AATAATTACTTATTTATTGCGAATTGTCCATAATTGGATAATTTATAACATTTCATACCATATAAATTTAAATTTATAATTTTTATATATTTTTGTGATTTTTAAACAATTTTATTATATGTTATTTTTATAAAATAACAATAGTGTCAATTTTGACACTATTCATTTATTTGAATTTAAATAAAATATATACAGAATAAATGTTCTAAATAAAAGATTTAATAGATTCATAAATGGTCATATGTGTCTATAAAATTATTTGAGAACATTAAATAGTTCATATAATATTTATTTTATTATTTTTAAAACCATTTATTTGGTTTATCTCTTAATAAAATAATTACTACAACATTTTTGTATAATTATTTAATAAACGTATTTGTTGCATAAAAATTAAAAATAAAATCCTATGATGAATATAAATCTATTATATTTCACAATAATACTTTTACTAGAATTTATCATCTTAAAATCACAATATTTAAATTGTTATATTTATTAAATTATGAAGGTAACAACTTTGGCATCATTTAAAATAAAATAATATAAGTGTCATAATCACTTTTATAAGGCTCCAAACGGTTATAGATTAGGTAATTGGATGATTAGGGTGTATATATACACTACCAATATGTTTTGGTCAGGTTGGTGGGTCTTTTAATGGGTATTATTATTTCAATAAAAACTATATTACTGATTTTTCACTTAATAAATAATTTCTGCATCATTAATGTATACCCATTAATAAAAATTATTTAATCCATAAAAATTCTAAATAAATTATCATTATGTATATACTTTTATTATATTTCTGGAGACTATTCATTTTCTATGTTTTATGATGTTTATCACTAAATTAAAAATATTATACTTATAAGATTTAAGAGAGTGACATGTTGTCACTTTCTTTGTTTTTAATAATAATTAAATTATTTTCATGGTCCAAAGTTCATAAAATGAAACTAATCTGACCCTTAGGTGATATGGGTATACTTTTATCCATCCAATAGAATTTTTTCATGTGTTAGAGTAATTTTATAATATTATATTTTCCCTTTAATTACTCGATTTACCTTAGACTATGGTAAATAAAATTTACCGTAGTTACTATTCATAATTCCCAAAAATAAAAAGTATCATATTAACATAATTTGGACCCACTGATTCCAAATATGGAATCCATTTTTTCATATTCAATACACAGAAGTTGCAGAAATTAAATTAAAATAAATCTCGTTGTCGAATGAAAACGGGTTTTTGTTTAAAACATTGGAAAAATTTGTATTGATTTAACCTACAAATTCAATGTAAAATCAATGCTAATTACATAAATTATATTAAATGGTAAAAATATATTCTATTTATACTTTAAAACCATTCAATATTATAATTTAACCATATAAATTATTACGATGAAAAATGTTGTTTTTAATTAAAATATAGCGTGTTTTTACTATTCATTAAAATATGAAAGTTATCAGAAAAAAATCAAAACTTTATCCAATTTAAATTTTTATATCCTGATTAAAAAGAAGAATTTTATTTTGTCAAATTGAACTTATAAACATGTCAACAACTAGATTTAAAGTGTGTGCTCCATCAAAAGGCGGCAAAACTGCATTTTTTTATAAATACATATTTTACCCAAAAAAATTATTTTGTTCTTATAACATGTTCTAGAAAATGTGTAAGATGAATAATAATTATATAAAATTCAAATTTTATTTAATACTATTCATAACAGCTAGTTCATAATAATATTATAGTAATATATCGTTGTTTAGTAAAACCTGGTATTGCGTACAACACACGCTATCGAGGAAGGTCGAGATTGCGTGTAATGCAAGCCATGTCAGGGTTGTGTGTTGTTCAAGACTCCTTTGTTGTTTTGTTATAACATAATCCAACCATTTTTCATTTATACATTGAATATATATATATATATATACTCAATGCTGTGTAGAATGACTATTATCAAACAAACTTGGATTTGTGTGTAACACAATCTAAGAATCGTGTTGCGTATACTGAAAGCTATTACGATGTTGCATATAGCACAAGATAATCTTGTTGTAGTATAAAACACATGACATCAAATAAATTAAAAATAATACTTATCATAAAATATTGGGCTCTTACACCCACGGATCAGAATTTGACACATAGGTGCTTGTTTTCAGTGTTTTTCAGTGGTTTTGGAGAGTTTTGTATGCCTACTGCCCGGAAACCCAGTTAACACGGCATGTGGCCTTATGAACACACACCATTTGTTCTTCTCTTCGGGAAGAACTACTTTTCACAATTACACACCATGTACTTTCCTTCCGGGTGATCCAGCCGTGTAATTTAATACATGTGTTGGAAAATATTTGGGACAGCACGCCGTGTACATTGTTGATATGTCGTGTAGTTGTGGCCCATGTACCATCCCGTGTGACTAACGACACGGACAGGAAAAATCTTTAACAACGAGTCGTGTAGTTTGGGTTTACACAGCCAGTTTTCCCTGTGTACATGCCCAAGTAAATCCATTCTGGAACATGCTATGTATATAGACTACACGCCATGTAACCATGTTTTTCTAGTCTTAAGAGTTTTTCCTCATCTTTCTGTTTTCACTCTTTTAAGTTTTCAACTGTGCTTGTTGTAAATAAAGGTGTGCTTGATCTTGCATAATCATGCCGCCAAGACATCCTCTCGTTGCACGTTCGGGGTCTGACAATGATCATATTCCGAATATGGCACCAACAATTATCCCAGATACTGGTGTGGACACACAATTCTGTGAGGGATTCATGAGGTTCATACAGACCTTTCAGGGAGCTCAGCAACCTGCCCAGTCTATGGTGGAGCTTACGTGAACCTTCCAGCAGCTGCATCCTCCCACGTTCGTTGGGGATGGATGACCTCACACTGGTGAATCTTGGTTCGAAGCTATGGTTTCTATCATCAACCATCTAAAGACACCCCCATATATAGGGGTGAAGCTTGTAACTTACATGCTGTGAGATTCCGCCAAGAGATGGTGGGATGTAGTTTCTCAGGCAAGGCGTCAGTAGATAGTTTATTAGGATGAGTTTCGGCATACGTTCTATGTCTACTTCTATCCAACGACGATGAGGGCCGACAAAGCCAGAGAGTTCGCAAACCTACATTAGTGTACTCTATTAGTTATGGAGTATTCCTCCCATCTTACTGAGTTACAACATTTCACTCCGATTCTGGGAAATGACGAGCTGTTTCTAGTGAGAAAGTTTGAGGAGGGCCTCAGACCAGAGATCAGATCATAGGTGAACATCTTCCAGATGACTTCTATTTCTTTTATAGTCAACCAAGCTTTGATCATGGAGAGTAATATGAGGGATACTGTAGTAGTGAGCCAGGGAGGTTCAGCATCCTGAGTCAGTAGTCTTTCTATTGACAGCAGTAAGCGCCACCGAGAGTCTACACGAGGTGACTCGAGGAAGCGAGATGCTCATTCAGGTAGTAAGGTTGTGTGCTATCAGTGTAGGAAGGATGGACATAAGAAGCCACAGTGCCCGAGGGACCCAGTGGAGTGCCGAGCTTGCGACAAGATGGGTCACCTGCAGTGGTTTTGCAAGGTTCTTTTTCTAGCAGCTAGTGAAGGTGGATCTGTTTCGACATTGCGTACAGGTGTAGGAATACCAGTTCTGCCGCAGATTGGGGGTTGGAGTTCTTCGGGTCGTTTAGGTTAGGGTAGAGGCCATGGACGCGGTGGTCAGGCTAAGGGAGGATCAACTCAGGGATCTTAGGCTGCTACACAGGGCCGTGGTAATGTCCAGACATTTGCGGTGCTGAAGATTCATCAGAAGCAGGATCCTGGACCTTCCACAATGTGAGGCATGATCTTGGTAGCCTCAATTGTATCTTCTACAATTTTCAATACAAGAGCTTCTCTTAGCTTTATTTCTGTGCACACTATGGAGATACATAGACTTAATATCCAAAATTCTAATAGTATTATTACACTAGACACTCCCTTTGGACTTAGAACTACTAGTGTGCATCAGTGAAAGGTGTGCCCCCTTGAGGTTGATGGGTTTCACTTCTTGTGGAATCATTATGTCCTAGAGATGACATGTTATGATGTCATTCTCGGAATAGACTAGGTAGTTCCTTTTAAGGCCTTTGTCGATTGTTATCGCCGAAGGGTGAGTTTCACGTCACCAGAGGGCAGATATTTTCTTCACAAGGGAGAATGGGATGCCCAGGCGAGTAGAGCTGGACCATAGCATCATGGGTTGGGCGGTGTTACAACCCAGATTTCTTGTTTATATCTGGATGATCAGGGGACTTATCAGATAGACTTTCCTTTGGTAGTAGATCGTTTCAGAGACATCTTTCTAGAGGACATTTCAGGTTTGCCTCCGGAGCGTGAGGTAGACTTCTCTACTGATCTTGTTCCATGAGAAGCACGGGTATCCATACCTCCTTATAGGATGGCAATTCATGAGTTGCAAGAGCTCAAGAAGCAGTTGGAGGAGTTGCAGGCGAATGGTTTTATCTGACCTAGTACTTCTACTTGGGGTTCGCCTGTTTGATTTGCGAAGAAGGTGGATGGTACTTTATGGATTTGTGTAGATTATATGAAACTGAACTAGTTGATGGTCAAGAACTGATATCCATTACCGAGGATTGATGATATTTTTTATCAGCTTCAAGGAGCCAGAGTGTTCTCGGTGATCGACTTGAGATCTGGCTACCATCAGTTGCGGGTCAGACCATCTGATATACCTCTTACTGCCTTCCAAAGTAGGTATGATCTGTACGAGTATTTTTTTATGTCGTTCAGTCTCACGAATGCTCCAGAAGGTTTCATGGCGTAGATGAAAAGAGTTTTCCATCCTCACTTTGTTTACTTCGTGGTGGTTTTTGTGGACGATATCTTGGTGTACTCTCACTCTCGACACGACCATGTTAACCATCTTGATATCATATTGAGTACACTGAGAGAGCATCAGTTATATTCTATGCTCTCAAAGTTCCACTTCTAGATGGATGAGATTCACTTCCTGGGTCATGTCATCTCAAAGACAGGAGTATCAGTAGACCCGGAGAAGGTGAGATTAGTACTAACCTGGGAGCATCCGGAGAATGTCTTCGAGGTATGGAGTTACTTGGGACTAGCTGGTTACGACATGTGGTTTATACATGACTTCTCATGCTTGGAAGCGCCATTTACATGCTTGACTAAGAATGGTGTGAAGTACGTTTGTTCAGAAGCCTGCGATTCATCCTTTCAAGTGCTGAAGGGGAGTTTGACTTCAGAAACAATTCTAGTTCTGCCAGAACCGGGTAAGAGTTATACAGTTTTATGTGATGCATTTGGCATCGGTCTTGGAACAGCTCTTATGCAGGAGGACCATGTTGTTGCATATGGATCTCAGAAGTTGAGGCCAAATGAGAAGAACTATCCTACGCACGACATGGAGTTGGCTGCAGTTGTTCATGCCTTGAGTTGTTCGAGAAACTATCTTCTAGGAGAGCATTTTGTAGTATATACTAACCAAAAGAGACTCAAGTATATCTTCACGCAGCATGACATAAATATGAGATAGAGGATGTGGGTCGAGTACCTACAGTCTTTCTACTTCGAGCTTACTTATACGCCTTGGAAAGGAAATGTTGTGGCGGACGCACTGAGGAGGAGGACTCAGTTACAGGCAGTTCGGGAGGTCAGCAGCAAGTGGAAGCTTATGGCTCTATTCTCTGAGATGAATTTGGAGGTGCATGAAAAACAGGGATAAACAGTTTTTTCTTCTAAAGATGTTACCTCTACTCTTCTGGATCGAGTTCGAATGAGGCAGCTATCAAACTCAGAAGGCCTAGTCCTACGAGAGGGTGTGTTGGGTGGAGACCCTACATTGGGGGGGATAGTGGGCGATGATGAGGTGTTACGTTTTCATGGCTGCATATGGGTTTCAGAAGACATACATGAGGAGATGATGTGGGAGTTTCATGCTTCAGCTTGGGCAGTTCATCCTGGTGGCACAAAGATGTATCGAGACTTACATCATCAATATTTGTGGCTAGGTATGAAGAAGGATGTGTCTAGTTTTGTTATGCGGTGTTCCACCTATCAATAGGTGAAGGCAGAGCATCAGCGACCAGCTGGGCTTTTTCAGTAGTTACCCATTACTGAGTGGAAATGGAAGGATGTCGCGATGGACTTGGTGACAGGGTTTCCGATATCTCTTTTAGGGAATGAGGAGGTTTTGGTTGTAGTGGACAGGTTCACGAAGGTTGCTCATTTCTTTCCGATCAAGGAGACCTTCGACATGGATGAGCTGGGAGGTTGTACATTCGTACGGCGGTACAACTTCATGGGGTTCCGAACACTATCGTTTCAGATAGGGACGCCCACATTACTTCGCATTTCTGGTAGGGGCTACAAATGGCTTTGGGTACACAGGTACTTCTATGTAAAAATTACCATCCCCAGATGGATGGCCAGTTAGAACGCACGATTCAGGTGTTGGAGGACATGCTACGAGCTTGCGTCCTTGATTTTTGAGGTTCTTGGGAGAAATGTATACCTCTAGTGGAGTTTGTCTATAATAATAGTTTTCAAGGAGCTATTCAGATGGTACCTTACGAGGCTTTATACGGTAGGTCGTGTCAATCACCCTTGTGTTGGCTGGAGGCAGGAGAGGCAGCTATGCTGGGACCTCTTCACTACGGCAAAAAAGGCATTTAGCGTCGGTTTAAACCGCCGCTAAATCTTGTGTCGGGAAACTATTCGCGGCGGTTTTCAAAACCGTCGCAGAACGTTTCGCGGCGGGTTTTTAGCAGCGGTTTAAACCGCCGCTAAATGATTTACCGGCAGTGTTTTTTTGTTATTTTTTTTTAATTTTTTTTTATTTTTAATTTTATATATTTATTTATTTATATATATTTATTTATATTTTTCGTATTTATTTATATTTTTATTTATATATTTATTTTTCTTATTTATTTATATATTTATTTCATATTTTATTTATTTATTTATTTATTTTATTTTTTTATTTTATTTATTTTATTTATTTTTTTATATATTTATTTTATTTATTTATTTCTTTATTTATTTCGTATTATTTTATTTACTTTATTTATCCATGCATGCACATCCCATGCACATGCACATGCACATGCATACCCATGCAATATAAAGAAATTCTGCGTTTGGTGAGATTTGAACCCCTACCTCTTGCATATTTTCCAAAGACTTTATCACTCCAACAACCTCGCCATGTGGTTAATAAACAGAATTTAACATACTTATATATATTAATTGAAAAAACAAATAATACATAAATAATAGATATAAACTCAATAATAATAAATAATAAATAATAAATAATAAATAATAAATAATAAATAATAAATAATAAATAAGGAATAATAAATAATATACAATAAATAAATATAAATAATAAATAATAAATAATAAATAATGAATAATAAATAATATACAATAAATAATAAATAATAAATAATAAATAAATATAAATAATAAATAATAAATAAATATAAATAATAAATAAATATAAATAATAAATAATAAATAATAAGTAATAAATAATAAATAAATATAAATAATAAATAATAAATAATAAATAGAAAATAATAAATAATAAATAAATATAAATATAAATAATAAATAATAAATAAATATAAATAATAAATAATAAATAATAAATAATAAATAATAAATAAATATAAATAATAAATAATAAATAAATATAGATATTTAATAATAAATAAATAAAAATAATAAATAAATATAAATAATAAATAAATATAAATAATAAATAAATATAAATAAATATAAAAAATAAATAATAAATAATAAATAATAAATAATAAATAAATATAACTAATAAATAAATATAAATAATAAATAATATATATATATAAATAATAAATAATAAATAAATATAAATAATAAATAATAAATAATAGATAATAAATAAATATAAATAATAAATAAATATAAATAATAAATAATAAATAAATAATAAATAATAAATAATAAATAATAAATAATAAATAATAAATAATAAATAAATATAAATAATAAATAATAAATAAATATAAATAATTAATAATTAATAATTAATAATAAATAATAAATAATAAGTAATAAATAATAAATAAATATAAATAATAAATAATAAATAGAAAATAGAAAATAATAAATAATAAATAAATAAAAATAATAAATAATAAATAAATGTAAATAATAAATAATAAATAAATATAAATAATAAATAATAAATAAATATAAATAATTAATAATAAATAATAAATAATAAATAATAAATAATAAATAAATATAAGAAATAAATAATAAATAAATATAGATAATAAATAATAAATAAATATAAATAATAAAAAAATATAAATAATAAGAAAATATAAATAATAAATAAATATAAATAAATATAAATAATAAATAATAAATAATAAATAATAAATAATAAATAATAAATAAATATAAATAATAAATAAATATAAATAATAAATAATAAATAAATATAAATAATAAATAATAAATAAATATAAATAATAAGTAAATATAAATAATAAATAATAAATAATAAGTAAATAATAAATAATAAATAAATATAAATAATAAATAAATATAAATAATAAATAATAAATAATAAATAAATATAAATAATAAATAATAAATAATAAATAATAAATAATAAATAAATATAAATAATAAATAATAAATAATAAATAAATATAAATAATAAATAATAAATATTAAATATTAAATAATAAATAATAACTAATAAATAATAACTAATAAATAAATATAAATAATAAATAATAAATAATAAATAATAAATAAATATAAATAATAAATAATAAATAGAAAATAATAAATAATAAATAATAAATAAATGTAAATAATAAATAATAAATAATAAATAAATATAAATAATAAATAATAAATAAATAATAAATAATAAATAATAAATAAATAATAAATAATAAATAATAAATAATAAATAAATAATAAATATAAATAATAAATAATAAATAATAAATAAATATAAATAATAAATAATAAATAAATATAAATAATAAATAATAAATAATAAATAAATAGAAATAATAAATATATATAAATAAATATAAATAATAAATAATAAATAATAAATAATAAATAATAAATAATAACTAAATATAAATAATAAATAATAAATAATAAATAATAAATAATAAATAACCAGTTACAAATAATAGATAATAAATAAATTAAAGTATATTATAAATAATAAATAATAAATAATAAAGGAAAGACATGAAAAAGTATGAAAAGACGTGATAAGAGATGAAAAATCATGAAAACGCATTAAAAAGGATGGAGAAGCATATGAAGAATGAGGCATTAGAAAAAATGAGAACGCATGAAAACTCGTAACAACTCTGGAAAACTCCTTAATAATTCAACATAATCATTATAATAACCCATAAAAACCATTGATAAAGATAACAAGTCATGGAATCCCAAATACACAGTAATAAATGGAGCTACCGTTAAAACCCGTCAAAACGGTCATAAAGAGACAAAAACATTGGACTCACATTAACGAAGATAACATATGATCCGAGGGTCCGTTTTAGATCTGTGACTTGTCAAATCAAAGATCCTGAAACGCTCTTCAACCTGAAAGGTGAAAGAGTCCGAATGGACAGACGGATCGGAAGTTATGACCATTTAAAAAAAGCTGATGGAGAACGGGTGCTAGAAACGAGGCATTGAAAAACATAACAAACCCAATACCCACTAAAAAGGCAATAACATGTGATCTAGGAGTGCATGTGGGCGTCGCGACCAGTCAAACTGAAGCTCATGGAACAAGCTATGATCCGGCAGGTGGAGGAGGCCGAACTGACACGCAGATCGAATGTTAGGTCTATTTGAAGACAAGTTCGACGCGACACTGGTGACGGAAATAGGGTTTTGGAGGCCTTCTAAGGGGTTTTTGGGATCGAAAAACATTACAGAACTTATCTTCTGTCGAACTTGTGTGTCGCTCTCTTCGCTGGATTCAATTTGATATGTGGTAGAGCCCAAACGGACACCCGGAGCGAAAGTTATGGCTATTTGAAGTTGGAGAACTTTTTTCAACTTTTTTATAACTCTAATATCTTCCACACCTTAGACCGTCTCATGGTTTTTATTATATGTGCCTCTAGATCTCTTCATGAGCTTCGATTTGACTGGTCGTGGCACTTCAACGGATGCCCGGATCAAAAGTTATGGTCGTTTTAGTGATTTCGGGGTTTCTTGCGTTTTTTTATTTTTTTCATTTCATTTCGTGGCAGTTTTACGGAAACCGATGCTATTTCGCGGTGGTTTTTTAAAACACCATCGCTAATCCTCAAATAAATATAAAAAAAATAAAAAAAATTAAAAAAAAATAAAGTTTTTTTTGCCGTTTCGCGGCGGTTTTTTCGCAGCGGTTTTTATAATCGTCGCGAAATGGTGGCCCGAAAACGTGTTTCACGGCGGTTTTAAAAACCGCCCTGAAAAAACCGCCGATAAACGGCGGTTTTCTTGTAGTTCTTCTTGTTCAGGAGACCACAGAGATTGTGAAGTTGATTCGGAAGAGGATGGCTACTGCAGAGTCTCGGAAAAAATATTATGATGATCAGCGGAGACGACCTTTGGAGTTCAAGGTCGGAGATTAGGTTTTCCTGCGTGTTACCCCGAGGTTGGGGCATAAGGGGATTAAGAGATAGGGAAAGCTTTCACTGAGATATGTCTGGCCATTTGAGGTCCTAGAGAGAGTCGTTCTGGTTGCTTACAGATTGCAGTTACCTCAGAGGTATCAGGCGATGCACGACGTCTTCCATGTTTCTCAGCTTCGACAATATTTCTCAGTCCCGTATCATGTTTTTCAACCCGAAGACGTTGAGTTCGAGCAGGATGCATCTTTCGAGGAGCATCCAATCAAGATTGTTGATCTTAGTGCCAGGGTTCTCCGTGGTCGGTCTGTTCCTCTATTATAGGTGCTATGGCATCACGAGAGAGTACAGGACGAGAATTGTGAGAGGGAAGCCGATGCACGATCATAGTGGCTAGATTTGTTCGAGCTTTCTTCTTCTATGCCATGTTAGGAAACTTCGAAGATGAATTTATTTAAGGGGGGAAGTTTTTAATAACACAGATCTTCCTTTCTAAGTATGTGACCCTTGGATGATATTTTTCTTGGTTTTAATGTTAAGGGTGGTTTTTGGGAGAGTCGGGGGAACTTGAAATGAAGTTCTGAGACAAAACCGGGAGCTGCACGGGCGGTGCACAGTTTGTCTAACAGTGCGGCTAGAGCATGCATAGCTGAAACTCAAGGTAGTGGCGACTACATTGTTGTCGCACAGTTATGGGAAAACGTGTGAAGAGACCGTGCAAGGAGTGTTGACAAGGCAGTACATACAGCACTGTTAGCGCAGGGTTTTTCTAACTGTGTGAGCAAACCGTGTGGGCACTTAAATCTAGATCCTAAATTTGTAGATCTAACTCGTTTTTTCTCTAATCACCCCATTTAAGCTCCTAAATGTCCATAACTTAGGATTACTCTCCCTTGAAGGTTGGAGAACTTCTCCCAAGCATTCTGGAGGTGATCTGAAGGATTCTCTTGGTGAATCGAAGCCGGATTCTTGAGGTATGTGATCATTATCCTTTGTTCTTGATCATTTTCTTATATCTTCTTAGATCTACTTCTCATCTTCCCTCGGTTTCTTAGATCTACACCCATTATGGGTAGATCTAAGTTTGTAGATGAAATATTTGATGTGTTTGGGTCTTGATCTTGTTAGGAGAAGGAAACCAAGGCGAGTTCTTGGAGAATCATCCCATGTTTCTTGTGTGTTCTTCGTTGTTGGGGTTTTCGTCAAAATATTTAAGGTAGGTAGCTTTATGCATTATGTTAAATGCCTTGAGTTTTTGTGTAAAAGTGTCAGATACCCATGTATTGGGTATCTCAGGTTAGGGTTTTGAACCTATTTTATTATCTACCATAGATTGCTTGTGTGCTTAAGGATGTTAGAGGTATAATGATTTCTTGTTTGCATGTATGAGGATACCCCATGGGTGTTTTCCTTGTTTTGGCTGTTTATCTCCGTTTGGTTTAGGTTTCTTGTGAGGAAAACCTTGTTACATTGATTTCCTGCCTTGATATGAATAATTTCATGTGTTTCCTGCAGTTTTAATGCTTTTGATGCGTTGTAGATTTTATCCATGTAGTTTGTTGAACATACTTTGGGCTGCCACGAATCGTTTACATACGATTTCTTTTACCCAGGGCTATGGGAACCTGTTGTAGAAAGACCATAAATAGAGTTGACGTTGAGTTCTTCCTTAGGGGGGCTGTTGAATTATTACCACTACAAGAAGATAAGGGGGATTGACTTTGTGCTCTCTCAGAGGGTCTGATATATATTGAATTAAGACTAAAGGGGGAATTAGACATAAGTGATTCCTCAGAGTGTCTGTATTATCGCCTCAAGACCATAGGGGGAACTGATAATGAGTGATTCCTTAGAATGTATTTTCCTTCGTTGAATACTTGACCATAGGGGTCTGCCCGCGTGAGCTGCCCAGAGGGTCATCTTGATATATTAATGTTTGCTTGGTTGTGATGAGTCCACCAAGCCAAAGAACAAGCTTGGGTCTGTACTTCTTGTTTTTAGGTAGTCCGTTGAGATACCCGTTGAGTTACCTACTATGCCTTTAGATTATAGAGTTGTTTTCTAAATTCCTTGGTTGATAAGTAAATGAATGAATTAAATTAATAAATAAATGTGAATGGATATTTTTAGGATTTTTTACTTCAGTGTACTCCTATTTCTATGCTTCGTTCATTTCCATTACTTTTCCTATATTTCTCACTGACAGTAAGGCACAGATCCTGTGGTGGTTGCCTACTGGGATTAGTCTGACACCCTGTTTGGGTCCTGATTTTCAGCCCAAATAGGTTATATGGTTGTAGGTGTGGAAAGAGATTGTGTCCCTTCTACTTTAGGAGCATGATTGCTGGTTAGAGTTGGAGAGAATGGGACCGAGCTTAGCCATACGAGGCTACTGGAGTTTACTGTTTACTTTTAGTAATTTGGGTTCAGTTTTATTCAACACGTTGTTTTGTTTTCTGCTTTCCATATATACATGTACCATGCTGCATTATTATTATATCAGACATTGCTTCTATTGTTTAGTTTCAGTTGTGTTTATGCTATTTACTGCTTCCGTAATTGTTATGTGTATCCTTCCGCTGTATACTTTACCAAAAGGGGGCATAGTTTCCCCACTGAGTCACCAAGGCCCTCACTGCTAGTCGGTAGCCTCTGGCGTTTGGTGAAATGTGCTTGAGGTCATTTGGCGAACCTGGTTCAGGGCACCAGTTGAGTGCCTCTGGATTTGGGTCGTTACAAGTCCTATGTCACTGTATTGAAAATAATCTTCTATTAAATTATGATAAAATCCATTAAATAATTCATCAAGGTATATTTTTTTGGGTATTTCTTTTCGGGGGATGGTATCTACCATGATAAATTAAAAATTGGATGTCATTCCTTCATTAAAATTTCATAAAAATGTACGGGATGTGTGGTTTTTCCTATGTCATGCAGGATTTTACAGTCATTTCATTCATGACTTTTGTAAAATTTCACTTACATGATCCTGATTACTCTAAAAAAGAAATTGTTTTTTATAAATAAATTAAAGAATCTTTTAATAAGTTAAAATGGAGTCTCACGTCACTCGTGGTAAATCAACCACCACGGTGGGATTTACCATTTGACCTCATGTGGTATGCCTCTAACTATGAAGTTGGGGATGTCTTATCATAACAGGTCGATCGAGGTCCACATGTCATTTTCTATGCCTCACGTACATTGGACCTTGCACAAGAAAACTACACCACAACTAAAAAATAATTCCATTCTATTGTGTTGAACTTGGAAAAATTCATGTCATACCTTTTGGGTTCCAATGTCATTGTGTTCTCATAGCATTGGACCCTCTGGTATCTCCTTAGGTAACCGAAATCCAAACCACATCTCATTCGCTGGATGCTCCTCCTTCTGAAATTCAATTTATAAATTATAGATAAAAAGGAGCAGATAAATTAGTGGATGACCATATCAGTAGGATCCACCCATCCTCAGACAATTAATCATCCCCATATATTCCTATAAATGATTTGTTTCTTGATGAGAGACTATACCGAGTGCAATATGTTATTCCTAGGTATTCTGAAATAGTAAATTATATGGAAGCATCTTTCATTCCAATTGATTGTAACAAAAACCTGGTCAACTGTCCAAATCATCAGTCTCTTGAGTACATTCGAGATAACCCCTAACATTGGTGCAATTGTGGTGATCAAGTCCTCTGGTGTTGTGTTCTCAATAGTGAGTTTCAGTCTCTCCATTGGTTCTTCCACACTCTTGCTTGTGGGGGCCACTTTGGTCCCCAACAAACTGTTTTCAAGGCCCTCGATTCTGGTCTCTTTTGGCCCATATTGTTTCGGAATAGCCATGACTTATATAAATATTGTCCTCTCTGTCAAATAATAGGGAATGTATCTATAATAAATGAGATGCCACAAAAACCCTTACTCTTCCATGAAATTTTCTATGTTTGGGGCATTAAATTTATGGGATTATTCTCTGATTAATTTACTAACATGTACATTCTATTTCTAGTGGATTATGTTTCAAAATGGGTAATGGAACGACCTATAAAGAATAATTAATCTAATTTGTGGAATTTTTTAGATCCCAAATTTTCTATAGGTTTGGCTTACCTAGGTTCATCATCAGTAACTAGGGTTTTCATTTCTGCAACCGAAAAATGCAATCTATTTTGCATCAATATGGGTTCAGGAATCAAGTGTCTACTACATATCACCCAGAGACCAATGATCATGCAGGGCTGTCAAATATGTAAGTAAAATAGATTTTTGAAAAAAAAATGTTCAGACCAATAGAAAAGGTGTGAGTCTTAGACTCGTTGAATCATTATGGGATTATCATACTACTTTCAAACCCCTCATTGGCATGTCACCATACTAGCTAGTGTTTTGAAATAGTTTTCACCTCCCTATTGAGATCGAGAACCAGGCCTACTAGGCCATCAAATAATTAAATTCTAATCTTTCTGGTGCAGGTTCTCAAAGAAAGTTGTAGATTCATGAGTTCGAGGAAATGTGAAGATATACATATTAGAACTCTAGGATTTTTAAGGAGTGAACCAAGGCTACCCATGTCCGCCTCATCCTTCATCGTCAATTCCCAAATTGGCAGAAGATCCTCCTCTACAATGCAAGGTTGATGTTGTATTCAAGAAAGATATGATCCTTTTGGTTTGGAATACACCCAGTTACAAATGTATCTCCATTTGGTGTTTTTCATGTTCAAAATGATGAAACTAAGAAAACCTTCACTATGAATGGGTAGCGGCTAATGTACTTCCATAAAGCCCGTATTGTGTTCCTGATGGAGGAACACCAAGTTCATAATGCAGCATACCAATGACGAACACCAAGTTTTATCCTTCATTTCCACATTCTATTTTTTTACAGTAAGGGCATTGCACACTTTAGGTGTGGGGGATGGGTACATTCTTCGGTTAGTTATAAATTTTCATCAATTTTGTTCTTTTTCACATTATTTATGATATTTTAAAATTTCCCTATCTTGATGAGTTTATTAAGATTTTCATAATCCTTCTTACTTCTTCTCTTTTTCTCCTTATTTATCATATTTTCACTTCCCCCCATTTTTTTCAATTCATTAAGATTTTCATCTTCATTCGTGTTTCATATCTTTTTTTTTATTTCTTTATGGTATTTTTACTTCCCACACCCTTATGGTAATCAAATCATGGACCTTTTGGAAAATACATGTTGAATGTTTTGATTCTGTGTTGATTTAATATTTTATTAAAACATGACTCTATTATGGAATGAATGTTTGTATGAATTTAACATCAGAGAGTAATTTTTATAGAATTGGTTTTCTATAAATGATATAAATGGTTTTATCTCTATCAAACCATTTATATGATTTATTCCCATTATGTTAAAAGTTTTTGGAAAATCCGTGTCACTAATATATCCACACATTTTTTTACTAAACCAAAAAGTGTCAATATTTCTTAATTAATAGAAGATAAATATATGTTAGGTTAATATTATTCATCTTAAAATAATATTTCCATATGTTCGTTCCATATCTGATCTATTTAATTATTGTACCAGATTGGCCTATTAGTGTGTTCCTGATATCCGAATATTGTATGCACTAAAAAAACAAAAAAAATAGAAAAAATTGGGTTGTGTCATGGGAAGGTTAAAACCCACTCCTCCTCAACCTTTAATCTTTTTATAACAATCACAATTAATTTCGTGATGAGATCAAACAAGGGTTGAGAGATGAGTATGAGATTTCCTTCAAATGAAACTTCAGAAAAACAAAAAAAAATTAAATTAGGGGAGTGATGAAATGTGAAACATATGGGGATATCTATGTCTGGAGATTATGGTTTGACTTTTGGGAATTCTTAAGTGACATGTTCTAGAATCATGATTGAAAATAATGTAGGGTAGGTTTGGTGGAAAAAATAATTTAAGATAAAAATTATTAAAATAACCTATATTTATTTTATTGGAAGTGGAAAGAATATCTTGGAATGGTTTTCACACACACACACATGGAGAGATATTATCATGTCTGACTTCTGAATTCCTTACTCAATTTGGTATCATTAATCTCTTTTAATATAACTATGATATGATTTATGATACATCTTTTTTACATTTTCACTAAGAATAAATCCTTGGTCTGGTTTGTGAAATTATCACATTCATTAAATAATTAAAATTTCCTCAAATGCTAAATATTCATAATTTTGGTAATATATACAGGCATAATTTCTAAAAATTATACTTTTCTCTTGAGTGAAAATGTTTTGGTGTGGGGGTTTGATCGCACCACGATTCACTGTTTCATTTTCATCCTTACACCATTGTATTAAAAAGAATTTTCATTGAAAATTTAAAATATAATAAAAAATTGAACATCATGTTTGATTAATTTATTTTGTTTTCATCAATGTTAAAAGGTGAAATTATACTTGTGTTGATATTTTCATTAAAGGTGGAGGTGATTTGGAGGCCTCAAAGATGATCGAGAAGAAAAATGGACCAAACTACATGTCATCCCATGAAAATCTGTCCACTATTTTAATCATTAAGAGACTTATGTGCATCCAAAATGGGTGAAACATTGTGTTACAATCAATAACATCATGTTATACAACTCTTATCAAGGAACCAAAGACCAATTCAGCCATCTGGTGGCCCATCTGAACCATTCTGTCCAGGGGATAGAATTTTCATGAATTCAAAAGATTGGTTTGGTATTTTCACCTCATATCCCGATAAAATATCTAATGGCCTCCGAAAATAACATTCATATATTCAAGAGTCCATCCAAAAACTTTTCAATTTTGTTAAAGTCATGATATGGCATTCTACTAATCCAAAACCAAGACATAAGTGGTATCTCAAAAACATGGTGCTCAAATCCATGTTCTACATTGGCTATTAAAAGGAAACATGGGAACCTCATTATGAAGTTCACACCGGAAGAAAGGATCTTCCATTTTGGAGTCCTAAAAGAGTCTCCTCTTCATCCCAAATGTTTTAGAGGACCCTATCCTCATAGGGGGGTCAAGACTGAAGAACGATTTCCACCCAAACTTCCTCCTCCTCTTCATGTCGAGCTAAGCTGTGGGTGATCATTGTGAGGGAGATACACATTTGGAGAGGGATTCCCATCACATACTTATCTACTATTTTGGTGTATATTTTAGTTTGAATTGTTCTTTCCTATGTATCTTATCTTTTTTTGATGTATTTAATTGAAATAATCTTTATTTAATAACTGATTGATGTGTTATTTTAATTGTGTGTCATGTGTTGTTCAGATTGTAGAACATAGGAACCCATTTCTTTCCCAAAAATTTGACATTTAAATGTTCCTTTAAAAACCATAAAACATTCTATGGGGATATAACTTGACTATATCTTTGTTATGTCATGTTTTAGCTCTAATCGCATCATTTTAAGTGGATTGTGGGTACCCAAGGTCTTGGTTAACCCTCAACCAAATGATTACACTAAAACCTAATAATCAATTAAGAATAAGTAACTCTTCCAGTGCTGTAGTAATATAGAAATGATCACATGTTTATCTCATATTTGTCACTAGACACATGGACTTTTAACTTTTTAACTCCTTAAATTAAGTTACTTTCTTGAAAATATTTTCATAACCACCCCATATTTTAGTAATTTTTATTAAAAACACACACTCAAAACCTGTAAACCCTCTTTGAGAGATAACCAAGGGACTTACTTGGAGTACAAAGTCTTATTTAAATCAATATCAATTTTACGTTTCATGAAAACATGGTCAAATAGAACATTATATATGGATTTTGGTGGTGACATTGTCCACTTCAACATCCATGATGCTATGAAGCACCCATCAGAATAAATTTTATCTCTATATGTTAATTTAATTGATGTAGTCTATTCCCCTAAAAACACTTCTTATAATTATCGGACCCCCTTCCATAGTTATCATCCTTGATTGAAATTCTTGGAAAGTAATCACGAATTAATTGGTGTAGTGGTCTATAAAAGTGTCATGCATGTTTATTAATTGATAATATCTTGAACAAAGAGGATATATTTACCATAAATGATGATGGTAAGCTTGTACAAGATAATTAGTCGTTTATGCATGATACCAATGAGTATTTATATGAGATTTGTGACTAATCACTTTCACACACAGATCCATCAATTAAAAATCCACCAGAATAGGAACTAAAAAATATCCTCAAGATTTAAAATATTCAAATCTGGAGAATGGAAACATGTTGCTCATCATCAATTCTAGTTTTCTCCCTTGTGAGCATGAATTGTGACTACTTTAACTATTGAGGGAGTATAAATAAGCTTTTGGATTAAAACATGGTGACATTTCTAGTATAATCCCATCAATTTGTACAAATCATATATTGTAAAATGATGAGTCCAAACCAGTGAGGTAGGCACAACGTAGAGTGAACCCAAACCTCCTAGAAGCTATGAAAAATGAGGTAAAAATTTATTAGTTGTTAGAATCATTTACCCCATCTCTGATAGCTAATGGTTCAGTCCTTTTCAAGTAGTTCCTAAAAACGGGTCTTACAGTAATCAAAAATGAATACAATTAATTGGTTCCAACTCATGTGAAGAACAATGGTTGTTTCGGTATAGACTATCCCTAACTAAACCAACACACAAGAAAGGAACATTTACCTTTGAAATTCAGTAACCAAATGCTAGAGTGTCTAGTGGGTAAGTCCCACAACTGTTTACATGATGGGTATTCTGGATACTTTCATATCCATATTTCATCTAAGGACCAAGAAAAGAGGACCTTCACTTTCCCCTTTGGCACATTTTTAAAGTACAGGATTCTATTTGGTATGTGCAATGCTTCAGGTACTTTCCAGCTATGAATGGTAAGTATTTTTTCAGATTACATGGAGAATTGCATGGAAGCATTCATGGATTATTTCACTCTTTATGGATCATATTTTGATAAATGTTTGGGATGTATTGGTTTAGTCTGACGTCCCGGCATTGAAAATATTCTAGTATGAAATTATGAAAAATACCATTTCATGGTGCAACAAGGTATTGTTTTGGGGAATTTCATTTTTGGGGATGGTATCCAAGTTGATTAATAAAAGGTAAATATCATTTCCCCCATACCATTCCCTAAAAATAAACAGGATGTGAGGTCTTTCCAAAGTCAATCTAGATTTTACCATCGTTTTATTTGTGACATTAGTAAAACTACACTCCCCTCCCTCGATTAGACCTTAATGAAAAAGATTTTTTTTTCATAAACAATGTAATGAATCTTTGTACAAGTTAAAATGGAGTCTCACGTCAAACCCAGTAATCCAAACACAACAGTGGGATTTACCATTTGAGCTCATGTATGGTATCTCTAACTATGTATCTGGGGCACTCTTATTCCAAAGGGTCGATCAAGCTCCATGATTCATTTCCTATGCCTTACATACTTTGGAAACTGCCTACGAAATCTACCCAAAACTAAAAAATAATGCATTGACATTGTATTTTCCTTGGATAAATTCAGGTCATAACTTTTAGGGTCTATATTCATTGTTTTATCAGACCATGAAACCCTCCGATATCACCTTATGAAGCCAGAAGCCACACCATATATCATTCACTCAATGCTCCATCTTAAGGAATTCAATTTTGAATTAGAGATAAAAAGGGAGAAGAGAATGATGTGGATGACCATATCGGTAGGATCCACTCATCCTCATACATTGACTCATCCCTCTGTATTCATATAAATGATATGTTTCTGGATGAGCAATGGTATGGAATACAAGATGTTATTCCATAGTATGCTGAAATTGTATCTTATTTGGTATCATCTTTAATTCCTGCTAATTTCAACAAAAACCATGCTGGAAATCTAAAACATGATCCCCTTTGGTACATCTGGGATGACCCCTACCATTGGCGGACGAGTAGTGATCGAGTCCTCAGGATTTGTGTTCTCGATAATGAGTTTCAATCCGTCCTTAGGTACTTCCACACTCTGGATTATGGGGGCCACCTTGATCCCCAATAAACTACTCACAAGGTCCTCAATTCTGGACTATTTTTGCCCACATTATTTCAGGATACCTTTGACCTCTATAAATCTTGTCCTCACAATCAAGGAATGGGGAATCTATCTAAAATAAATGAGATTTGACAAAAACTCTTTCTCTTCCATGGAATTTTCTATGTTTTTGGAAATGATTTCATTGGACCATTCCCCAATTAATTTGGTAACCTGTACATTCTATTAGAAGTGGTTTCTGTTTCAAATGGGTAGAGGCACAAGCTATAAGGAATGATGATTCTAAGGGAGTTGTGGAATTTATGAGAACCAAATTTTTTTGTTGGTTTGTCTTTCCCAGGTTCACCATCAGTTACCAGGGTTCACATTTATGAAACTAAACAATGGAATATATTTTTTGTCAGCATGGTGTCAGGCATCGAGTATATGTTACATATATTCCACAGACCAATGGTCAAGCCACGATCACAAATAGAGAAGTAAAACAGATTCTTGAAAAAATGGTTCATCCCAATAGAAAATATTGGAGTCTTAGAATCGATGACTCATTATGGGATTAATATACTACTTTAAAAACCCATATTGGAATTTCACCATATCAAATAGTGTTTATAAATAGTTTTCACATCCCTATTGAGATTGATCTTCAGCCTACTAGGCCATCAAATAATAAAATTCAAATATTTCTAGTGTAGGTGTCCAATGGAATTTGTAGATTAAAGAGCTGGAGGAAATGAGAAGAGATGAATATGATAATCAAAGATTTATAAGGAGTGATCCAAGGCTACCAATTATCGCCTCATTCATCATTGTTAATTCCACATTGGAAAGAAGGTACACCTCTACAATGCAAGGTTGAAGTTGCATCCATGTAAGCTTTGTTCCCATTTGTTTTTACCACAAAATTTTACTAATGTATCACCATTTGGCGTTGATCAGGTTCAAAATAAAGAAACTATAAAAACCTTCACTATCAATGTGTAGTAGATAAAACAATTCCATTAATCACATACAGAGTTCCCATTGGTGGAAATCCAAGTTCAAGAAGAAACATACCGATGTCACCCACCAGGTTTTGTCCGTATTTCCCACATTCTATTTTATTATACTGATGAAACTACAAACTCTAGGTGTGGGGGTGATGGGTACATTCTTGTTTTAGTTAGGAATTTTCATCATTTTTTTCCTTTCTTCTCTTTTTCACCTTCTTTATAGTATTCTCACTTTTCCCTATATTGTTGAGTTCCTTAGGATTTTCATCATATTTATTCTTTCTTATATTTTTATCCTTCTTTATGTTATTATAAAATTTCTCCATATTGTTCAGTTCATTCGATTGTTCATCATATTTCTTCATTATTATATGTTTCTCCTTCTTTAAGGTATTTTTAATTCCCCCTCCCCCTTATAGTCTCTAAATCATGGATATTACTGGAAATGAATGTTGAAATTTTTGTTTCCATGTTGATTTAACATTTTATGAATACCAGACTCTGTTATGGAATGAATGTTTGAAGGAATTTAACATCAGGGTTTGATTTTTAGTGATTTGGTTTTTGTCGGTGATATAAATGGGTGTATCTCTATGAAACCTTTCAGATGATTAATGCCCATTGTGTGATTAGTTTTTGGGGAAATTGTGTCACTAATATCTCGACACATTTTTGAACTAAACCACAATGTGTTAATATTTATTACCTAATAAAAGGTAAATATAACTCAAGTTAATATATTACTTCTAAAATTAATATTTCTATATGTTTGATCCTTATCTGTTCTGTTTCATTACTGTATAAGATTGACCTATGCATGTGTACCTGATATTCGACTATTGTATTCCCTAAAAACAATAAAATTAGAAACAAATTTGGTTGTGTCTCGGGAAAGTCAAAATTAAATCCTACTAAACCATTGATCCTGTTATAACTATTAAAGTTACTGTCATGAGGAGATCAAACTTGGTTTGAGAGAGGAGTGTGAAATTTTTTCCAAATGAAACATCTAGAAAAACAGAAAATAATAAATTATGGGTGATGAATTGTGAAACATATGGGGATATCTAGGTCGGGAGATTATGGTTTGACATCTGAAAATGCTTAAGTGAGTGGGTCTTGAAATATTATTGGAAATGATGTAGGGTATGTTCAGTGGACAAAATCATTTAAGATGAAAAATGTTAAATAACCTATATTTAATGAATTGAAAGTGGAATGAATAACATGAAATGGTTTTCACACACACTGATGGAGAGTTAGTGTCATGATTGACATCTAAATTCTTTTCCCAATTTGGTAACATGATTCTCTTTGAATTTCACTATGATATGATTTATAAGACTTCCTTTTCCATTTCTACTATGAAAAACTCCTAGGTGTGGTTTTTGAATTGATTACATTACTTTAATGAATAAAAATTTACTTGAATATTAAATATTCATAATGTTGGTAATATCTACATGCATAATTTATGAAAACGTTTTTTTCCAAGAAGTGAAAATATATAGGTGTGGGGGTGTGATCGCACCAAGATTCACTATTTCATTTTCACCTTTACACCACTATATTAAACTGAAATTGTATTGTAAATTTAAAATATAACAACAAATTTCACTTCATGTTTGATTTATTTATTTTTTTATCACTTTTTAATGGGAAAATTATACTTGTTTTGATATTTTCATTGAAGGAGGATGTGATTTGGAGGCCTGGACATATATCCATTGTTTTGAGAATTAAGAAAATTATTTTCATACAATGTGGCCGAAACATTGCTTTATACTCCAAATCATCATGGACTAGAGCTCTTATCAAGGAACCAGAGACCAATTCGGCCAATTAGTGGCTCGTCCGATCCATTCTGGTCATGGGAATGAATCTTCAAGAATTCAATTGTTTTTTAGTAGCTTAACCATATATCCCAATACAAATGTCTATTATCCCCCAAATTTAACTTGGAGAAAATAAATAGGCCCTCCAACAACTGTTCTCTTTTGAAAAAACTGTGATGTGGCTTTATTCTATACCAAAACTAAGACAGAGGTGTTAACTAAAATAAAGGGTGCTCAAGAACATGTACTAATTAGGCTATAAAAAGGCACCACGGGAACCTCATTGGACAGTTAGAACCAATATTAAATCACTACAATTTTGGTGTCCCAGAGGAGTCTCCACCTCATCCTAGATGTTCTGGAGACCACTTTCCTCATAGGGACATCAAGAATGAATAAGGAGTTTCACCTGAGATTCATCCTCCTCCCGATATCGAGCTAAGAATTGGGTGGTAATTGAGAAGGAGCAACACACATGGAGAGGGAGTTCAGGCATATAATTATTCACTGGTTTGGTGTATATTGTGGTTTTAATTGTTCTCTTATATGTATGTCAACTCTTTTTATTACCTTTAAAAGAAACAATTTTTTTTCATAACCGTTTGGTGTGAGATTTTAAATATGTGTATTGTGTTGTTCTGATTGGGCAACATTATAACCCTTTTATTTCCAAAATATTTTAGATTTCAATATTCCTTTACAATCCATAAAATGAGATAAGGGACTGGAACTTGACTACACAATTGTTATGTCAAGGATTAGTTCAAATCAATCATTTTAAGAGGCTTGTGGGTTCCCAAGATCTTAGTTAACCCTCAAGCAAATGATTACACTAAAACCTATAATCAATTAAGAATGAGGAACACTTAATGTGTTTTAGTAACTTAGAAATTATCACTCTTTTATCTCATATTTTTCACATTCCACTTGGTCTTTTAACTTTATAATTCTTTAAATTATGTTACTTTCATGAATATGTTTTCAATACCATCCCCCTCTTTTAGTATATGTTATTAAAAATACACACTCCAAACCTATCAACGCTCCTTGAGAGGTGACCTATGGTCTTACCTAGAATACAAAATATTATTTAAATCACAATCAATTTGACATTTCATGACAACGTGGTCAATTATTTATCATAAGGTGTTGTTTTGATATCCATATATATTTTATTATAATACGAATCCCTTTGTAAAATTATATTTCATATACCTTATGATTTCTTAAGTTTAGGACATGTAATGTTTTGAGAACAAATTGAGAAACCCATTCATATTCCATGGGTTCTCTAAGTTATAACGATGACTGATTTTAGGTGGCATAAATATATAAGGATGATGATAGATAGGGTCTTATATTTCTCACTAGTGAATTCGATTATTTTTATATTTAATGGGATATTCAGAGATGGTTATCATGATTATTTTCAAATATGTACGAGCATAATGACTTATCTCCAATTTTCATGCATGGAAATAATGAGTTGGTTCAAAAAAGAATAATAATCATGAGTTTTCTCACAATTTAAGGCATAGAAATAATAAATGTTTTCCCACATTAATGTTAATAATGAGAATACATATATTTTCATGACAATATAAATGAGTTTATTCACATAGGCGTGGGAATATTTTCTTTTCTCACTAATGTTTTTTTCTATACTTATTGTTTTGAATCATTTCATGTTATGAAAAACTTATCTTATGGTTTTATTTTCAAATATATTCCATGTTTTAATGTTATAAATTATTTTTCTAATGTTTCACTCTTATGTCACACTTACATGTTTTGTGATTATTGAGATGTATTCTACTTCATGTTCCAAAAATTATTCTTCTTTAATGACCTTTTTATAATTTCATGTTACTCACCAATGTTTTATTTTAATCATATGTTTTATTATGATATTT
Organism: Viscum album; assembly: GCA_963277665.1. Taxonomy (NCBI): domain Eukaryota; kingdom Viridiplantae; phylum Streptophyta; class Magnoliopsida; order Santalales; family Viscaceae; genus Viscum; species Viscum album. The sequence continues at coordinate 85,872,421 of OY728155.1, read as the reverse complement.
TAAAAAGATATTTTTTTTCCTCCTCATGTTCATATTTATGTTTATCATCTGATACATTTTGATATCTATTTCCACTACCCATTATCTAATCTCACACAATTATTATATTTGTAATATCCATGTTATGAAAAAGATTATATAATGTGATATATTTAGAAAAAGGAAAAAATGTGTATGATTATGGAGTAGTGATTTAATGTATTTCAAAATGATATGTTTATCTAATTAATCATCAAGACACTAAGCCTTTTGATCCTTGGGTTGTGTGATTTTTTTGTGAGATATATTATTAAAATCATGAAATTAATGTATTATTTATTTTATGGTTAAACTGGGTTTATTTAGTTGTTATTAGTAGAGATTGTAGTTATTTTGGGAATTATTATGGAAATGTTCAGTTAAAACCATATGGATATGTCTATGGGATGAATATATGTGTAGTTTATCCCGATGAAAATTTTATAATGTAGGTATTTTGTGGTTTTCCTAGAAATAACATCCATATATAGATAATGAAGGTGTATATAGGATATGGAATAGATGTAACTAGTTATAGTAACCCCAAAATGGGATTGTTTGGTATTCACTACATCTTCAACCTATGCTCGAAAAATTGGTTGATATGTACACCTTTATTGACAATATAGTGGATAATAATTGATTAACTCAAATTCACATTTCTAACAATTGTGAATGATTTCAATATATGAATAGTTTAGTTAGGAAACTCACAATTTAAAACCAATAATGAATATATAAATTCATAGGTTCACACATGAATGACATTTATGAAATCCCCTATCTATTTTTATTATTTCATTATATTTAAATCCAATAATTTAATTATAATTTTTACCATCTTTCTTTAATTCAAGGTAGTGGTGGGAACTCTAAAAACCATATTAACAATCCGTGACATTGAAAATGTAGAGATTGTAAAAATATGAAACCTAATGACATTATGTATTGGCTAAAAAATCCCAGAAATCATCACCAAATTTTCTCAATCAATGAACAACCACACAAATCGCATTTATCTCCAAAATTAACATTGGGAGGAATAAATTTCTTTTGAATTATTAACGAGGAAACATCCAACCTCTTTTATGTGGTATTCTGATCCACTTATTGCTGAGAATTGGTTCGTTGTGATGGAAAAGATAATTTCAATCCTTCACTTATCATAACTTTATAAGGATGTTATGGATATTTATCGTTTAAAAGGAGAGGATAACAATGGTAGAATCTCAATAAAAATACCATGAAAAATTAGAAAGTAAACTCTATAGAATAGAAACAAAAATTCACAATGTATTATCCTTATAATATTTTCCAAAAAATGGTAATGTATTGTTGTAATTTAAGAAAAATTAGGATTAATATATTTGATTTTATAAATTAAATTTTACAAGACTCGTGAGGTATTCCTTTTATTTATTCTCTGATAACGAAAGTAAAATATATCCTATATTTACATCATTAGAGTCTATTCATTGAGGGGAGTTATCTTTAAAATAATTTTGTAGGTAAAAAGAAATTATTCAATGTTATCTTGAAATATAGTTGGAAAATTAAACCCCTCAATATCATGTATACAAAGAAATGAAATCGGAGTATCATGGAAGCTTCGATGACAAGATAGATGGTAGGAGGATTGTCCAATTTATACATGCATTAAATATTGGAGTAAGCACACAGGAATCATCCTCAAGGTATCAAGGAAGAGTTTTAAGTGTGTTCAATAAGAACCCTAATATCATAACTACCAATGTGGAGGAAAGAGGTGGATTAAAATAATATAGTACAAGAAGGCTGTCACTAGTGTACAACCCACACTACAACGATTCAAAAGAAATTTTTTTATGACTTACATGAATCAATTCTCTAGCCCAATGGAAAATTAAAAGAATATACCCCAGACACGTCCTAATATAAGGGAACAAGGGAGAGTATCTTCAATCTCCACTACAAAGGTGGATCATAAACATTTAGTGAAATGTACACTTATCTTTCACTGTGGATATGCAATTGTTATATTTAATTTTTCTTTTTTACCTTATTTATTATTATTAATTTATTATGAATGTTTATTAATCCCTCAAATGTTTTCTATTTATCTATCTTGGAAAAATCTTGGGGTCATGATGATTTTTTCCAAGACATATAACTCTTTCTCAATAACGTTTTTATGGAGATAAGACTAGTGAAACTAATTATACTTCCCTTAGTAGAGTTTGATGTAATATTTGGTATGTATTGGATAACACTACATAGACAACATATAAAGTATTATGATAATGAAATCTCATTTCATATCAAATATCATTGTCTTATCAATTTTTATTAAAACGATTATTTTGAAATCCATATGGAATAAAATACTATAATATGGTTTACAATACCAAACAATAAGAAGCTAATTAGTCAAATAACCGGTTAAGAAGATAAAATTAGGGAGATGCATATTTTATTGTAGTGTACTAATGTATTGCCAGATGAACTTCCTAGGCTCCCCCTAGGACATGATTTTTATCATTAAATTTAAATCATACCCAGATCAATTCTAATTTTAGAGAGTGAGTATAGAGTATCTCCCATTGATATGTAGGAATTAAATATGTCAGGAGAATATTGATTTTACCAAGGTTTTATATTCATTAATCCATCACCATGGGGTGAGAATGTCCACTTTTTTAAGAAAGAATTTTAGATCCATGATTCTTAAAATTTATAAACAATATCTTAATAAAATTATGAATAATAAAAACTATACTCAACCCCATTTTTATAATCTATTGGAATAACTCAATGGATATATATACTTCTTAGAGACTGAACTTCAGTCTGGATATCATCAACTAAGTGTTATTCGGGAGGATATTTCCATGAAAAATATTTATATGAGGTATTAACATTGTGAATTTATAGTGATACATTTTTTACATTAAAATCCCCTCATTAACTTCATGGATCTAATGAATAGAATCTTTATAGACTATATTTAAAATATTTTGGTTGTATTTAGAGAAGATATAAATATATATTCATAGATAAATGAAATAATGTATATTATTTTTCTATTGTGTTAAATGCCCTAAAAAAGGATAAATTGTATTCCAAATTTAGCGTGTGTAAATGAAGGTTGTAGATAGTATCATTCTGGGTACATGTAATAATGAGAAATGGAATATAATTAGATCTATTAAAGATGGTTATATTTTATGAGGGAACCAATCTGAGTGTAACGATCCAGAATTTTATCAATGGAAATTACCTTCTAATAATTATCTCATATATTATAGTCAAATAAAACCCACATTAAGAATAGAATTCAAACATTATAAATGAATAATTAAGAAATTAAGAGGTATTTCTCGAGGTTAAGGAACCTTTACTAATGAAATAGTTATATGAATTTAATAATAGTTATATTTACCCTATGAATATTATGTAAACAGAAAAATAGAATATTAACCTCACCTATGAATATATAAATAAAATTTGGGTGTCTTATAAAAGAAAATATGACATAATTATATCATACTCTATGTGAATAAATATTTTAAAATGTATTAGTTATGTTATGATATTTTATAATACTAAAATATTTAATTACAACTTTATGATTAATTTAATAATATAAAAGGAAATATATTTTCACACAATGAATTCATAAATCAAAATTTTGTTTTATTATGTTTTTATGATAATTTTATGATACCTCAATTAATTTTCCAAAGTGTTATAAAATCAGTAATAATTTTAAAATCAATATTTTCCAATTAAATGATGATTTTAATTTAAAAATAAATTTAATATATTTATAAAACTATTCTCCTAAAATAATGTTCATTTTCAAATTCTATATTTCAAAAACAAATTTATGGAAATTTTTTAATTTTTTTATAAAATACATACTTTTTTTGTGAATAATAAACAATGATAATTTTCAATATATATATTTATTATAAGTTAAATAAAATATTTCATGATTCAAGGATAATTTGAGAACCATTTTTTAGAACATAAAGTTTCTAATTAACTTATTTATTCAAAATAATTTACACTATTTCTTGTCTTTCTAAAAATAATAAACAAAGGAATAAAATAATGATAAAACACTCTTCTCCTCCACAATAAATACCACCTTTCACCTCCTCTTCTACTCACACCTTCCATGATTTTATCCTTGTACAAAATATTCACAATAATAATCCCCAAGCTCTAACCTACATATAGGATTTATCAGCCTCATTAAAAGTCCAAAATCATTTCCCTATGGAGGATTTCCATGACGATAAATTATAGAGGTAAATTAATCTTTCCTTTTCTTTTAATTTCTTTTAAATTTATTTTTTTCTATGCTCACCACATTTGATACAACTAGTATGATAAATCAATTAACTCACATATAATGTAATTTTATTATTATAAGGAAATAATAAATAATTAAAACAATATTCTTTAACTTTTATTATATAAATCAAATCATCATTCCTGAGTTGTTAGTTTATTTCCATCAAGGATGAAAAATTTTAATTTTCTATAAATGCCTTAAAGGCTGGTGATAAAAAAAATTATTGTTAACAAAATTATGATTTATCTATTATAGAATATTTAATGTTCTAGGATCATTATATTCACATGATGTTAAATACTTAAACAAAACATGTTTGTTGTGAGCGAAAACTGTCCAAATTAATCGAAATGATTAACAACAACATCTTATCTAATGATTTATGATCACCAAAAATATCAAATTTACATATATGATCATTTAAGCTTATTTATTTCCATTAATAAATTATAACTTCATTTCTATATTTCTATTTCCATTTTACATGAACTTCCATTATCTTATACAAGAAAAATGATTATGAAAACTATGAAAACGAGCACTCTATACTGATGAAATTAAACACTATAACTCCTAAAAGGGCCATAATTAAATATGATAAAATTATAATAAATCAATTAAATGTATAAATTTTTTTGTAATTATTAATTAATGAATTTAGTTTGGTTATTTAGGATATTAACATCATGTGGATAACTGATTCAGACATAAGGTAAGGGATCCTTTTCGAACATCTATTTTTACATTGGGTTACTCTTTCTCTCCCTTTACCTTAATGTAATGCATCTTTATTTTTAAATATTTCTTCTAAATTTAATTTAAATGTTTCAAAATATTATATTAAAATCATATAATACATATTTAATTGAAAAATAAATGTTTTAAAAAGGATCCCTTCTCAGTTCTTCCCTATAAGTAATCCTGGTTTAAGGGAACTTCCCAATTTCTTAATCATTTTCAAGTGCACTGCATAATATAAACATTCTTAAACATTATTTTTATATGTATTAAATTATATTTGAAATCACATATCATGATATATGTATATTTTCCCATATTAATTTACATTTTGGTTTAAATCCTTTCTTTCATGGACACCATTATGATATTCCCTTATCTTATACCTTTTGACATGATTATGATGCCAAATTCATACCATGGTTAACCATTATATTTATGATTAATTGATTATCTATTATTATTTTTGTGGAAAATATATTCATTGAAATTTTTTGATGGGTGTTACCATTTAGAACTCCAATTAATTTGGTAATTTTTAGTCTCATGAGACGTCATGTTGGGACAACAAGTCAAATTGATTCCATTATGGTACTTTGTACACCATGTCTTGGAAGTTACACTTGACACATTTTAATTTCATGTAATATGTTTTTAACATGTTTATATGATTCCATGATTATATATTCCCATGTTATACATGTTATTTTTCCTTATGTTTATTCCTGTTTAATTCCTTTTCTATCATTATGTTATGTTTCCTAACCCATGTACTTTGATTTAGTACTATGTGTATTCCCTTAACAATATTTCTAACTCAAATCATTTAGTCATGCATAAACTAAGTTATCCTATGACGATTTAAGGGAAAAAATAATTTTAGGTGATGTTCAAGAAGATTAAATTAATGAATTTATTGTTTTGGTTTCATGTTTTATAATTATGAACCTAATCTTTTAAATACACTAGACTTTATGATACTTGGATTGTAATTTTGTGTTTATTTATTCTCAAAATCATGTAATGATATGTGTAAAAGGTTAGGGCCTCTATAGTTGGTATATGAGGAAATGTTTAGTAATTTTTTGTTATTAGGATTAGATAGTTATAGTGAAATCCTTAGGGATAAGACTAAGTATGGGAAAACATTCCTAAATTTTGGAAACTATAGATTAAGTGGTTAATAAAGAAAATACAACCCTTCATTTATACGTAAAGTGGGTGTGGTTTTCAAACTAATATACCAAGGATTTAAAACTCTCACAAGGTGTTCTGGTCATAAATCAGGGTAACGTTGTACATGAGAACAAGCCTTACTACGTCCCTTGTTTGATGATCTAGAGGATGTGATTTTTTAAATTCATAAGATCACTACGAACAATTATTAAGTGGTAAATCAAATAAGAATATATGTTAGGAAATTTTTCATCGATGATACTTAGTGAAACCTACGGAATGACAAGTTTGGATATACTTTTCATTTAAATGTTTATCAATTTATGTTCAAAGTTACCATTTATTATGATTATTAGTGAATAAAAAATCCCTCTAATTATACATTATCTTTCATATATAATCGATGGAAATAGAAGAACTCATGCCAAAAATAAAATTTATATTATATGTGATGATTTCCCTAATGATATTCTAAATATGAATGGGAATATGTTCTCAAAGCATTATGATAGTACTTTCTCCCCTGGATCAGGTTATGAATAATAACTTGAATAGCGTGGAACACCCTCCTTCTACATAGAAATATAATGTTTCAATATAATACTTCATACGGAAAAAATTGATGTTTAGGGGTTCTCTAGATATCCTTATAACAAAATAGGGGATTAAATACATTGAGAAGATATTATCTATCACCCAGTGCTAAGAAGAATATAATGTTGTCCTATAGGAATATCATTTTGATGGGCAAGCTGATTAGTGGTGAAAAGTGATCATTTAAAACCTATATTCAAGGGGAAATTTATTGAATAGAATGACAAAATTTCATGACAATATTTTACAATTAATATTTTCATCAAACCATCCATTTCATTATAGAAAGGGAATTATATATCCTGAAGTAAAAGGAATATGAATCTATCATGGTGTAGGGAGTAAACATCACAAGGAATTCATGATACACATATATATTTTTCATGAACACCGAGATAATGGTAAATCTATTCTATAAGAGACTAAATCCGAGTCTATGAATAAAGATTGTGATAATAGACTTTGATTGTTATGAAAAGATAGTTTTTTTTGCCCTGAAAAATGAAATGGAGATCAGATACTCTCCATCATCTTGTGGGCCCTATGAAAAAGGTGGAAATTGGAGTTTTATATGGGTGATAAATACCATGATGGAAAGAATACCCTACACCACAAAAATAAAAAGTGTGGGAAGAAGAATCCTAGAAACTGATTAATGGGAAACAATAGATATATCAAATGTGGAAGATAATGGAATATGGACAATAATTATACGAGGGATATGAATAATCCCGAAAATCATAAAGAAGAATGTAACATTAAGATCAACATTCATATTGTTGTGCAGTGTTTCAACTTCAATTTATATTGGAATTATGCAAGCCATTTCCCTAACACGTGGGTTGTTTTAGGAAATCAACAACAATAACATACAAGTTATAAAGTAAGGGCATATGCAATCACTACTATTGAGGTGGTTCCCAACAATTATGTGGTGACAAGTAAGCTGGTTAATCAATGAAGAATAGAGAATGTACTATTTGATTCTCATTATATGCATTCCATTATATATATCATGTTTAATATAACTATTAAAAAAACCACAAAATTTTGTGGTTCAGTAATCTGTGAGAACCGAAAATGAGGAAATTAATACATCCAAAGTTTACAACTCATCCATAGTTAATTTCTATGAACTGAACCTCCCAACATATATTTTCAAACTCCCTTTCATAGAGTTTGATGCTATTTATGGAATGGACTGGATATCTTTATAAAAATCCAATGCCGATTATTGTGAAATGGATATTAATATTCACATCTCAAGGAATCCTCATATTCTATAAATGTGTACGGAGGAAGATGAGTCTAATTCAGAGTCATCATCTCAATTGTAGACAATTTTTTCCATTTGATCAAGTATATATATCTTAAATTCATGAGACAAAAAAGAAAATTATGGTCGAAGACATGCCCATAATAAGAAACTAAACTAATGTGTTCCCAGTTGAATTGCCTAGTATTTCTCATGATCAATAGGTTGAGTTTTCAGTTGAACTTATCATGGATCTTGGAAAAAATAAAATACACCTTATAGAATGCCCATCATTGATCTGGAAGAACTGAAGAAGTAGTTGCAAGAGAATACAAGAAAGGGTTTTATATGCATGAGTTCCTCAAAATCGGTTGTTCCAATCCTCTTAGTCAATAAGAAGTATGTATAAATTTGTATTTTAATTTATTATAATGAGCTAAAAAAATTATGATAATGTAAAAGTATCACTTTCTAGAGATATATGAATTGTATGATCAGCTATCTGGGGACAAATATTTCTCTAAGGTGGACCTTCAGATGCGATATCACCAATTAAGGGTAAGTATGGAATATATTCCGATGAATCCTTTATAACATGGTATAAATACTATGAGTTCATAGTGATTCCCTTAAAACTCACTAATTCTAAAAAACATATCATGGACTTAATGAATAGAGTTTTTCATATATTACCTCGACAAATTTTTGGGAGTTTTTATTGATGATATTATGATATAATCCATGATAAAGGAAGATCATGAATATAATTCAAATACTATTCTAAAGACTTCGTGAAGATATTGACATATGTAAAGTATAGTAAATGTGTGTTTTGGATGGAGGAAGAATCATTCTTGCGGCATGTAATCACCATTAAAGGGGTATTTGTGGACCCTTACATGAAAAATTCAATCGAAGAGTGGCCCATGTCAACTTCTATAATGGAGATCTGTAGTTTCCTTAGTCTAATAGGGTATTATCGATGATTCATAAAGAAGTTATCACAATTTTCAACCCAATAACCAAGATTAATCTGAAGGGAGTAATATCTATCCTGACCAATGAATGTGAATATTTCTTTAAAGAGTTTAAGAAGAGTCATATCACTAATCTTGAACTCACACATCCAATTAGTGGGGAAATATTTGTGTTGTACATGATTCTTAAGGATTATGAGGTTTACTGATACCAAATGATAAAGTTATAGCATACACCTCAAGGGAGTTGAAAACTCATTAGAAAACTACACCATACAAGATATTTAGTTGGATGTTGTGATATTTATATTTAAAATTGATAGAAATTATCTCTATGGGGAGAAGAGTGAGATATATACAGATCATAAGAGTCTCAAAAATATATTCACAAGGAAAGAGATTAATATGACCCAATGATGATGGCTATATTTTTTTAAGGATTGTGACTGCTCAATCCACTACCATCACGGTAAGAAAAATTAGGTGACAAGTGATCCAGGTATAAAGGATCCTACATGTATATCAATGATGATAATTGAGAAGGTTCCAATATTCATTAACCATAAAATGATGGACATGGGAATCATTAAGAAAGGAACATCACCAATCCTTTCTCTAATTATTTCTCAACCATCCCATGTAGAGAAAATAAATAAATCTCAAACAAATGATGTGGAAATTATGAAGAAGGTGGAAGCCCTATGAAATGGGAAATCCTTAGAGTTCAAAATTTATGGGGAAGGAGTCATGAGATTTGGATTATAACTATGTGTACCATCGAATCCAGAGAAAAATAATGAGCTTTTGAATAATGTATATAGCTCAAACTTTTCTATTCACCCATGGAGTACAAAGATGTTTTTAAATCTCCAAAAGAACTATTGAAGAGAGAATATGAAAAGGGAGATCATTGAATATAAATCAAAGTGCCCAGTATGTCAACAAGTGAAGGCTGAAAGACAAAATCCTAAGGGGATGTTGAAACTGATACTCATACCAACATGGAAGTGGGAGAACAGTACCATAGACATTTTCATTTGACATTGAAAGACATCTTGAGGAAACAATGCTATATGGGTTATTGTAGATCATCTTACAAATATATCTCACTTTATCTAAATTCAAAAGGACTTCTCAGCAGAACAACTTGCATGGATATATATCAGATACATGGTAAAGATTTATGGAGTATCAGTATATATTGTATCTGATTTAGATCCATGATTCGTATAAAAGATCTGGAAAAGTCTCCAATATTCTGTACGAATTGAGCTGAAATTTTTATGGCAAATCATTCTCAAAATGATAGCCAATATGAGAAAACTATTTATACACTGGTATACATGTTGAGAGATTATTATTTAAACTTTAAAGAAGGATAGTACCAACACATTCCTCTAGTCAATTTATATTACAATAATATTCTCCTCTCTAGAATCCAAATGGTTATACCCTTTATAGTAAAATATGATGAACACATGCACGATGATATGAAGTTGGTGAATGTAAGATTATTGGACCAGAAATGGTCCCAGAACTAGTGGAGAAGGTGAAAACTATTCCTCATCACATCAAGGTAGCACAAAGATGACAAAATAGCTATCCTGAAAATTGTCGACTAGACCATTAGTCTAAGGTTGGAGACATGGTATTCCTCTGGATACCTCTATGGAAGTGGATCATGGGATTTTCGAAGATAGGAAACATAAGTCCTAGGTACATCGACCCATTAGAGATTCATGATCTTATCGGAGATATGGCCCATTTACTAAAAATTCCCCCAACCATTTATCAAGTACATGATGTATTTCACATATCCCTCTTGAGGAAGTACATATCATATCCTTCAAATGTTCTTAATTTAGAGGTGGAATATCTAGAAAGTGATATCTCATATAAGGAGCATCTAGTAAAGATAATTGATCGTAGAGATTAAATTATACAGATCAAGACTACTCACCTGGTCATAGTACTTGGGAGGAACCATATTTATGAATAGGAAACATGGTAACCTGAGGAATCGATGAAAGGGATGTACCAACACATGTTTTTAATATATAATATAAAATTATTTTTTGAGGCAAAAATTTCATAAAGGTGGAACAATGTAATGACCCCAGATTTTATCAATAGAAATTCCCTTCTTATAATAATTTCATATATTGTAATCACATAAAAACCCCATTAAAAACACAATACAAACATTATAAATGAATAATTAGTAAAATAATAGATATTTCTAGAGTTGAAGGATCCTTTACTGATTTAATAGAAACATGACCTAAGGAATAGTAATATGACAATTATGAATATTAAATCAACCAATACAATAGTCACATCACCTATGAATGTATAAATAAAACTTGGGTATCCTATAAATGAATATATGATATTATTATATTGTAGTTTAAGAAAATAAAAGTGTTAAAAATTATTAATAAATTATTGTTTTTCATACAAGTCGTTAATATTTAAATAAAATTTTATGATTAATTGAATAATTAAAAAGAAACATTATTTCCCTAAAAAGAATTTATAAATTAATATTTTGTTTTTATATGATTTTAAAATAATATTATATGACCGTAATTAATTTTCCAAAGTGTTATAAAAAAAGTAATAATTTTAAAATCTTTATTCCCAAGTAAATTAATTTTTTAATTAAAAATTAAATTTACCGTAGTTAGAAAATTGTTTTCATAAAATAAATTTCATTATTTTACTATAAATTTGAAAAAATTATTAATATACATTTTTGGGATTTTTTTTAAATACATGAATTTTTTATGAATAGTAAAAATGAAAATTTACTATATATATTCATTATAAATTAAATACTTTATTCCTTGATTTATGGATTATGTAATTATGCTTAGTTCAAAATCACATGATATAATTACTGTATTTATCCTCAATAATCAAAAATTGTTCTTTTCTTTAGAAAAATAATAAACTAATGGATAAAATAATGAGAAAACACCCCTCTCCTCTACTATTAATACCACCCCTCACCACCTCCTCTCCTCACGTCATCTACACATTGAGCCTTTTCCAAATTCATCCCAATTCAATCCCTGAACCTCTCCCACATGTTAAATACCACTTTTTGTAATCAAAAGACCAATGAATTTTCCATGTGAATGGTTTTAAAGGGGATAAATTCAAGATATAAATTCATGTTTCTGGTTATTTTAATTTCTTTTCATGTTATTTTCTTATTCACTCCTCACCTACTATCATATAAATTGTATGATAGATCCAGTACCTAAAATATAATGTAATTATATTATTACAATTGAATAATACATCATTAAAAACCATTCCTCTCCCTTTTATTCTAAAAATGAAAACATCGTTCCTGAGGTATTAATTTATCACCTATAAAGAGGAAAAATTTTCATTTTCCATTAAAGACTTCAAGGAACATCATAAAACCCTTTTTACGGTAAAAAATAATAATAAATTTATTAAATAATATTTAATTTTATGTAATAATTATATATATATATATTATGTTAAATAATAAAACAAAATAAGTTCATTGTGAGCGAAAACCACCCAATATAATCCCAAAGATTATCAGCAACATCTTACGCAATGTTTAAACTCCCACAAAATAAATAATTTACTTATATGATCCTATAACTATATGGATGTTCATTAATAACTTATAACTTCATTTAATATTTCTTTATCCATTTTAAATGAATGCAAATACTATTATACTAACAAAATGATTATGAAAACTAAGAAAACGAGCACTCCCGAATGATAAAAATGAACACTATAACTCATAAAACAATGAAATTATGAACGTAATAAAATTCTAATAAATAAATTACATTTAGAAATTATTTTTTAATTATTAAGTTTTTTATTTAATTTGATTATTTTGGGCATTAAGATCAAGTGAAGAACCATTTCAGACATACTGTCATGGATGCTTTCTAACCTCTATTTTTCATTTCAGTTACACTTTCTCTCTATTTACCCAAATGAAATTCTTATTTATTTTTTTTGTAATTATTATATATTTTATTTATATGTTCCAAAATAATATTCCAATATCATGTAATACCTCTTTCATGGGTAAATACGTGTTTTAAATAGGATCCCATCTCAATTCTTCTCGAGAAGTAAGCCAGATTCATAAGAACATCCCAATTTCTTACTCATTTTCCAGTGCACTACATGATCTATTTTAAGACAAATTGTTTTTAATAAAATAACTATTTTTATCATGAAAAAGTATCATGGTTCAGTTGTTTATTTTAAAAAATAATTTTTCCTTTCCTATTTTAAAGAATCGTGAATGTTTTCCCTTAAATCATTATAAAAGGGTTTTATTTCTAAAGTTTCTTAAACAATATTTTAATGTGTATTAACATATTTTTTACGTTTCCTATCATGATATATACATATATTACATAATTAATTTCCAATTATGGTTTAATTTATTACTTTTATGTGCACAATTATGATACTACCCTATGATATACCTTTATACATAATTTTGATACCAAATTCTTACCTTGGGTAACCGTCATGTTTGTGTTTGATTTAATATGTATGATTTATTATGTGAAAAAAAAATTCATAAACATGTTAAAATTGGTATACATATATATCTCTTCAACTAATTGGGTAATGTTTTATCTCATGAGATTTCATGATAGTACAGGGAGTTAACATGATTCCTTTATGGGAGTTTGTCCACCATGTCTTGGTGGTTAGACTTGACTCACGTTTATATCCTATTATATGTTGTTCCCACATTCCTATGATTCCATGATTATATGTTACTGTGTTATACAAGTTATTATTACTTATTTTTATTCATATTCCACTACTTTTTTGTCATCATGTTATGCTTTCTATCACTTGCTCTATGTTTTATACCTATGTGTATTCCCTTAATGGGATTTTTGGATCATTCCTTTTGTTCATTTATTCCCTAGGTTATCCTATGTAGATGTAAGAGAAAAAATTTTTGTTATTAGATCTTTAAAAATATTAAATAAATAAACTTAATATTTTGGTATCCATTATTCAAATTATATACCTAATCATCCAAAGAAACTAGTCTTTATGATCCTTGGCTTGTAATTTGATGTATTTTTATGCTTAAAAACATATTTTGATACATTTAAAATACATGGGTGACTATAATGACCAATATAACTAGGATCAATAGTTTTCATTTTTTTAATGGATGTTACCAATGCTTTAGGAATAATTTATCAAAATTTTCAAATTTAATATGCAATTTACCATGAAATGTAGTTAAGTTTCTTTTATATGGAGTAATGTGAACAAAGCTCAAAGTAACTAACAAAGATGTCTCTCATCAATCATATGAGTACGTTACACTATAGTTGGGAAGGATGCCTTATATATAGAGATTCTTCGAAAAAGGATTTTGGTTTCATCCTCTTACATAATGGTAAAGTAGGTTATTATGCTATACACCCATTAAAGGAACATAAATTAAATTACATGACACATAATTTGTAACTTGATAAAGTGATATTTACGTTAAATATTTGGTGACATTATCGACATTGAGAAACGTTTTATATATATGTATATTTTTAAAACTATATATTGAAATATTTATTCACATATAAATAGTTGACTATTATATAAAGGTTATGGATGAAATTTTTAAAAGATTGTGATAAAACAATATATTACCAACCAAGAAAGAAAATAATGTTGTTCATTATTTGAGTAGGATATACCGTGATAATGATTGTAAAAGACCCAATACTCAAGGATTTTCAATGGAAGAACCATGAATTATGAATACTAAGAATGAAATATTATCCCTCAAAATTACGATCACAACCTAACATCCACAAAAACATAAAAGAATCATAAAAATGTAATTTTGAGCAACCAAAAAATGTATAAATAATTCCGGTCATCAAATTTCATAAATATTAATTTATAATTTTCTGTATCCAAGATATGTGTTTCTTAAATATCGAAATAGAGGGGGGAACTTTTTTATAATTTAAATAAATCATCTTTCTCTGTTAATCACAGAAGTATAATGATGTATAGAAATCTAAAAAACATACAGTGAGATACCAGGTAGATAAAACATATAGAATATATATTCTCAATTATTGGTATTTCATCATGTTAATCATGAAAATAAAAATAAAAAGGTATGTTGCAAAAATTACCCATACAAATATGGAAATGGGAAAATATCACCATGTATTTTATCATATGACCCCCCAATTCATCTAAAAACCTAATTCCATTAGGTATTTTGCTGATCTTATTAAAAAGAGAGTGCATTTAATTTCCATATGATAAGATAAATCTCTTGAACAACTCACAGTGATAAACATAAGTGGTGTGGTAAGGATGTATAGAGTACCATTAACATTGAATTATTTCTATATCTAAGGATTACCTCGAGGTTCTAGAGAAGACTTCATAAAGTATTAGATGTAGGGTTGAATCGTAACACTACATGTCATCCTTATATACATAGTCTACTAGAAATGACTATTCAAAATCAATAGAATATTATTAGATCTTTATTGAAGTAATTCCATGGTTTTTGGGATCAACACCTCCCCTAATAAAGATCTCACATAACGACAATTTTCATTATTATAATCATTTGGGAATAAGTGAGGAACTTTTGGAAAGATATGTAGGACTATAA
Organism: Viscum album; assembly: GCA_963277665.1. Classification (NCBI taxonomy): domain Eukaryota; kingdom Viridiplantae; phylum Streptophyta; class Magnoliopsida; order Santalales; family Viscaceae; genus Viscum; species Viscum album. The sequence continues at coordinate 85,856,639 of OY728155.1, read as the reverse complement.
CATACTGGAGTTAAGCTCGATAGAGGAATCTAATAAGTCCTCAACTTATGGAAGAGATGATGGAGGTAGTTAAAACCATTGTAATACATATAAAAGTGGCATCAAATCAATATAAGTGTTATATGGGTTACCATAGGTGAGGTATAGAGTTTAGACTTTATAACAACCACTCTCTTTAATATACATTAATCCATTATTTATTAAAAATGAATAATCATAATGCCAACCAAAAGATCATTATGTATAGTGTCATTTTTAATTAGGTACATAACATAACATTGTCAACATTGGATACGACAACATTATTATAATCTACCCTAACATGCTACGAGAAATCTTCAGTTCTCAAATATTATGTGGGAAAACATGGGGACGTATATAAGAAAGGGTTAATCTATAAATCATAGTAAGGGAATAAAAAAGAATAATATTAATAAATTATTACATGTTAAACAATAGTAATTTAAATGAGACATAAAGGGGTGACATTGATAGACATTATCAATAAGGCATGGTATAACATTGTAATATAAATGACACATGGGAAATATGGAAACAACTTCAAACAAGATATCATAAAAATAAGTCAAGTTCAACCATTTAAACATCATAACATGGTGAAAACGTCCCATTATGTATGAGGTCCACTCCCTTCATAAATTATCATGAGATTAATACATTACCCAGTTCATTGGAGATCTATATAATTTAGGGCTCACTTTTCACCTTCATATCATGTACATGCATAAGTGTGCTACATTTATTTTTCTCTATATCATCATATTTACTGAAATTTAATTACATGATAAAGGAGTGTTGAATATATAAATGTAAATAAGTAATAAAATGATTATATGTATGTCTAGGAGAAAAATCTTGAATGTAGATAGTGTTGGTATTCACAATAAAAATAATTGTCTTCGAAAAATCGCAGTGAAATTTCACCAGCATAACAATAGTTCTTAAAGAATCATAAAATGGTTTGATGATAATTAAATAGGTCTCCCATCATTTGGAAATAAACTGGATAGAAATACTGAAATGAAACAACATATCCCAACATTAGTAATTTGAAATAAAAGTCATAAAATAATGATGATTCCTGAATAAAGAGGAGAATGAAATTATCCCTTACCTAGAGAGGGTGATTCCAAAATCATGGTAGGAGCTTCATGAGAGCATGGGGAACCTTGGGGGGAATATAGTTATGGGAGGGTAGAGTAAATAAATGATAAATGGGTTTTTAAAAGAAGAAGAGGAGGATATTGGGGGGGTTTATATAGAAAAGTAGAGGAGATTCATTTATTATTTCACAAACTTAGGTTTGGAATCTATATAAAAAAGTAATAAAAATCAAAAACTATCACCTGGTTTTTTCCAATGATTTCTAGAAAATATTAGTGGCTTTCATTATTTTATAAATATATTATTTGAAATTATTAAAATATTACCCTTTTTCCTATATATGTGAGGAAAGTTGTTAAAGATTATATTTTAAACCATTAAATTATAATTTAGGTTTTAGAGGATTCATATAGGAATTAAAAATGTAATAAAATAACCTCAAAACACATAAATTAAAGATGGAAACATAAATTTTATCTGGAATAACATTAATAGAAGTCATTATATCACTTTTATTTCATTATGGTGTCATCATAAACACCATATATTTATACTGTATTTAAGTATTTCCGAAAAATTAGACTATCTCAGAGAATTATGAAAAAATCACCATTATATAATTTCAACATGAGGATTCGAAAAATAAAAATTATTTTATTTTTTTTTCAAAATAAATTTTATCTTTTAAAAAATAATTTTCATTTACTAAGAAATGGAGGGTTTTTTACAATAATAGTTTCAAAACCAATATAAAAAATACCTATGACTTCATCAAAATTATATTTTTAGTTCATTTTAATTAAAATAATATAATAATAATATTTTATTAAAATATAATTTTAAAAAAATCATTAATTCATCATACAGAATGTCTTAATCAAAATTATATACTACCCTAGAATATAGTTTTTGTTTTATTGAATCATAATCAAAATCATTTATAAAGTGAAAAAATAAGATGTAAATATAAACATTATTCAATTGAATATAAAATAAAAATATTAACATTTTTAGGGTCTTGAAACATAACCCATTGACACACCAGAAAAATCTATAAGGGTAAGGTGTGCGATGGTGATATTTTTATTCGGTGGTTCAACGTACATTGTTTGGGCCATGATATTAATGAGTTTTAACTTCTTATGTAAAGCGTTTCACTCATGATTTAGTTATTGAACATGATCTTGGTCTTCATAAAGGGAAAATATTAGTGATTAAATTTCCCTCAAATGCTCTGATATATGGGCTTTGTAGTGTATAATACAATAATTTGAGTCCATAACTTCTTTTGTAGATTAAAATTAGATTTTTTGGAAACACTATATTTATAATAATCATATGATTTCTTTTTAATGACTACATTCTCAATGGTTATGATACCAAATAAAAATTTAAATATGATAGGATATAAAAAACCCAAATAATTACATGTGTTTTACATTTTATCCCCTATTTTCACTCATATATATATGGCTTCGATTGAAAAAAATTTGAAATATTTGATAACTTTCATTACAATAAACCCTGAGTCCATGTAATACATTATATATTATTGAATTTATAACCAAGCTATTAGATTTTTGTTTAAAAATATGAATAAGAAATTTATAAAATATATATATAATTGTTTTCCATAATTAAAATATATTTATTAATTCTTAAAAATAATTATCTTGTTTTTGTAAAATCTTTTCATGATTAAAAAAATTGTTTCTACGAAGAAGTGAATTATTGTAAGTGTAATTATTTTTTATATAAATAAATATATTTATTTTAAATACAAAATTATTTTAATGATTGTTGTTGTTAATTATTTACTAATAATTTGTACATTAGTTAAGTAATTGTTAGAAATGAGGATAAAATTATTTAAGGGTAAATGTATTTATTTTTTTAAAAAAAATGTTTTTATATGTGCAATACATTATTGTCTTAATAAATTAAATAAATTATTTTTAATTTATGATTATAATGATATATAAATATTATATATTAAAGGTGACATTTTAACATATATCTAGTAGTTTTTACACAGAAATTAATAAAATTAAATTTGGTTTTATGTCTGAAAATTTATTTTTCAAAAACCTATTTTGCGACATTATGACAACATATTTTAAAGATAATTTATTCCACTTATAGAGTATATAATATCTAAAATTGATTCCAAATTTGGTATCATATTTTCAATTTTTTAATGACTCCACTTTCATTTTTTGTCATAATGGATACTAAAAATATTATCAAATTTGTTACCAAATTTTGGGTTAATTATAGATAAAGAAGGGGGTTTAGGTAATGTATTGGTGAAACATGATATTTAAGATTTTCTAAATATCATATTTTAAAGAAATTATGATATCCTATTATCTTAAATTTAAATTATGCCCCATCATGTTCCAATTTCACAACAAATGACATTATATTATTTATTTGTTTTATATAGTTCCATATATGTCCCTCCCAACACTTATAAAAAGAAACATCTTCTCTTAACTTGTTAATAATCATTGAGAAATAAAGATAATATATTAACATTTAAACAATTCCCTAGATTATTTCCAACCATAATGGTGTCCTATTATTTCCGAAATACCATCCTAAAAATTCTTATATTGTAAGCTAAAGGAGGTCCTTAAAGAAGAGGTAATCATTTTTCCAAAGTCTTTTAATAGGTGTTTCTTTTAATTATATTTCCTATAAATTTATTCTATACATAAAAACATAATAATATAGTACTATCAATATACATATATTTTACTATGATTATGTAAAAACCATTTCCCATCCCCTTTCCATGAAATGCGAAATGGAAGTATCATTTAATCATACATTGGGACTACCCCCTCCACATAACGATATGATTCATTTTCCCTCAATGGGTCACATTGAGGGATTTAATTTTGGATTTAATGAAAAAAAATGTTATTTATAATATATTTATTATTTTATAATTATCATTTATTATTTATATTTCTTCCCTTTTTGTTAGAAAATGAAAATAATGCTCATATGTATGTACGGACTGCGGTCTCGATGAACAGTGTAATTCAATATTATATTTTTCAATTCAAGGACAGTCCTAAATATGTATATTATTAATATATATTAATTATATATCATGAATAATAATTATGATATTATGTAATTGTGATCAAGATGCAAGGACCATAACTACCAAGTCTTAACATACATGAAAAACGAAGCAGTTAACACTCGTCATGTTGATGGTAATGAAAAATTGTTAATTAAATGGTGATAAAATGATATAAGTGTGAAAACCATGGTACTATTAAGACAATAATTTTAGTTTTTTATTAATATTCCTTAATTATAATTTATATAGTTATAATTATTATAATAGTATTAATTATTTGTTCAATTAATATGAAAAATAATTTTTCTAACCAAATTGTGTTTAAATATGTTATACGGTTTTATTGAAAAACAATTATTTCAAAATTAATAAATTTTAATTTTTTTAAAAATCAGTTTTTTAAATAATAATTCCATATTCATCTTATAATGGTTTATGATAAATTTCTAAAAAGTATTATTTTTTGAAAAATAGTAAAGAATACAGATTTTTTTTAAATCATATTTTTCTTATAATCAATTAAAAAGTTTCATTGAAAAAATCAATGTAATATTAATTAACATAAATTATTATTATTCTAATTTTGGACTTTTTAATTAATTTTAAACATTAATTTTGAATAAAACATTTTTGTACTTAAAGGGTATTTATTTATGAAACATTTTTTGTATATTGTTTTGTGGAATTAATTTTAAATTCAATTCCTCCATATCTATGAATTTAATTTGATAAAATTTATTCCATATTTTTAATGATGATAATTAAAATTGATAAAAAAAATTAACGTAGTTTTTAGTCACAATTAATTGTAAAAATGGTAACTTTTTTCCAAAGTTAAGATGAAACAGGTTTACTGGGGGGGTTTAACTAATGTAATAAGTGTTAAAATGACCTCAAAATTGTGTAAATTATATTTTTTTGACCATATATATAATCTATATATAATAATTTTAATAAAAGTCCCATTTTGAGCCATTTGTCTTGAGTAATAAATTAATATTTTTAATCATTTTGAAGATTCTATTTGTGTCCTCTCTCTGACTTATAAGTGGACACCCCCTATCCTATTTTCTCTATAATTCAATTGAATTTTATTTATGTGATTACCTACCAAAATATAAAAACTAAATATGTATCAGTGTCCCAGTGTCATCGGTTTTACTATAAAAACCAACATAGGAAGGATTTATATATAAAGCAAAAGAGGTTGTCTAAATAAGAGAATAGTTCTTCCCCGAGTGTTTTTGTATAATCTATTTTTATTCGAACATAAAATATTCATCAACCATGATAAAAAAAATACATTTCAATTAATTTTATGTTTTTATTTCAATGGAATAACATATATTCATATCCGTATTCCTTTAAATAAGAAATTAAACCATCATTCATGTGTACGGAATATTGTGGCCTCGTTAACTGATTTAATTCGTCTCTCATAAGCACCTCTCACTAATTGTTATAATGATTGATTTACTATGATTAGGTATATATATATATATGATATTAATGAAATATTTATCATTCTATAAATATAATATATCATTGAATTTTTATCCTTTTAATAAATTGAGAAATGATAAAATCATTCAAGCGTATGTGTGGATTACAACCTCTATAAAGAGATGTGGTTGATTTTTCATGACCTGATCACACTGATGCTATATATATATATATATTTGATGAAATAATATTTTATTTATGCTATAATAACCATGTTGTAAATATAAAATAAAACATAAATTTTTTACTTCATGCCCATTGAAAAATAAATATGTTACTAATGAATAATCATGACCCACCATCCCTATTATTATAACATAGTTTTTTTCACAAAAATATTTTATTCGTAGTTTTAATTTTCAATTTTAAGTACAAAAAATAATTATTTTTTTGATTATTATTTTTTGAAATGGTATAATAATTATTTCATTGACCATGGTTAACTTAGCAAAGTCATTTTTACACATATGAGCGGAATACCATCAAAATAGATGATTTGAACATTTTTTAAACAATATTGTTCTGATGCCCCATTTTATTTAGAATCTACATATGTGTCAGACTCATGCTAAGGGTAAATTCCCTTAAAATTCTTGTATTAAATTTTTTTTCGTATTTATTTTCTAAATCTTTTTCTACCATGCTGATATTCTTATAAATGTTTTATAAATGAATTTATATAGACATAAAAGAATTATAATTTTTATTTTTTGGCACATTTTCCAATATTTAAATGGATTTAAAAATTAATATTATTATATATTTTATAATGAATATTTATAAAAAATAAAAAACGAATGTTCTATTTTTATACATAAAACATCTATAATTTTTCTTCCACTATAACCAATATTTTATGTGTGCCTTCTGTAACAATATTTCATTTATTTCATTAAAAAAATCATTCTTCCCTTTTATATGTGTGTTTTCAAAAAAATTATTAAATGTATCTGATATTTTTATATTAGACTATATTTTTATTATTAATTTACATAATATTTCATTGAGTATGATTCTGGAAATGAAATATTTCATGTGTTCTGGTTAGGTTATGTTTATTAGTCATTATTTATAATAATAGGTGAGGGTGATATAGCTTATGATTATGGATGAGTATGATATAGATCGCGAATGAATTTGGTAAATGGATGGAGTAAACTGTTTTGGTTTCCCCTTAGAAGGATATGGAATTTATATAGTAGGTTTTTCTATTTGTAAGTTTGATTATATAACTCATACAGAAATGATGTCACATGTTTCCATCAAAATTTAAATATGAATTATATTCTTTTCGGTAAAAAATTTCATTTTATAAGGTAAGTTATTGAAAATATTTTTAAATGGAAGTTTATGATAATTGTTATTTGTGAAATGTATAATTGATTTAAAATATTTCATGATTTTTATCATTATTTAAAAGAATTATTTATGAGTTTTCTTTTTTTCCCATTTGATAGTTTTTATGAAATATTTTATGAAATGATTTGTGTAGTGAATTTGATTTATTAGGAACAAAATGATTATTTTGATGCCAAATTTTATTTTGGAATAGAATATTTCTATGAGTATTCATTGGCTTTTAAATTTCATTCTTTCTATTTATAATGATTCTATTGAGATATTTATGTTCATAACATGTATTAAAATGTTTTCCATAGTGTTATAATAATGATCATGGTGTAACATTTCAATATTACCATTTTTCTTCATCTAAACTATATGTATATTTAGAATGATTTTCTATATTGAAAATAAGGAATCTGAAGTAGGAATGTACCAAGTGGATAATATACTTCCTAATCAGTAATATGGAATGGTGAATTGTAAAATGAGTGGTTTTTTTTCTATAATTTCTTAGATGGAAAATGTCACAAATGTTGCGGGAATCCAAGCTAAAGATTAACAAAGTATAACAAAGAATAATAAGTAGAATCAAGTCTATGGTGGTCAATGGTTAATAATATTTGAGAAATAGAAGTTATTTTCACTATTGAATGAGATAAATTTATGAATATTGTCCATGAGAAATATTTTTCAAAGGTTCTTTTTTACAAAATATGGAAAATAAATTCTTTAAATATAGTAAAATGGAGGTAGCTGGATGTTTAAGAATGAAGCTTCACTTGATTATTAATCTTTGCACTAAATTGTATTCATGATATTGTTTGTAAAATTAGTCATCTCTAATTCGGTTTAAATCCCTGATAATGAAGATAATATGGCATCACCAAAATTTAAAATTTTTAAGAAATTTATTCAATGATATAAGAAGGTTTAAATAGAGCTTTCTGATGATTGTGTATTCCATGAAAACAAGGGGATCTAGATATCCAAATAGCATTAAAAAATAATGAATACATCAATGAAACCTGATTTAAAAAAAATGATGTTTTCTGTTTATTATTGGTCTGGTAAAAACAACTATAGTGTATGTCTTATAACATCTTTAAGGTGCATCTAATTTGGTATGTTTTTCTATATTACAAATTAATGAAATGAAAAACATATTGGAACATGTAATATATTTTTTGATAAAACGGTTATAAGGTGTTTTAAAATTATTAAGATAGGTAATTATGTTGTTTATTGTCCAAGAATAATTCTTCAATATAGGAAGAAGAAAGATAATAAGAAAAAGGGTGTGGTTAAATCCTCAAATAATATAGAAACTTTTTTTACATTAAATTTAATAGAAACATGTAGAGTTCTTTTTTATTCAAAATGTGATAATGTCTTGTTTCATTCAGGGTCTACACATTCTTTTATTTCAAAAACATTGCTGTTAAAATGAAAATTTATCCTCGAGAAATGAAGTCCATACTTTTGGTATAGATACACGGGGGTTATATTAAAGATACCAACATTTAAAAATATGTTACTATTATCGTCTATGGAATATTTTTCCTAAAAAATATTATTTTAATTTCCTTTATATAATTTTATAATATTCTGGATATATATTGTCTTTATACTTAGTATGCTAAGATAAATTTTTGATCCAATGTTTTTATTTTTTAAAAGTAGTTTTTATTTTTATATAATAATGAATTAAATACTTTGATAACTTGTCATGAATCTGAGAAAATGATAAAATATAGAAACCAAAGTCATCAATATAATATTTTTAAATATGAGGAAACTACTTAGATTAATGATGTGTTGGTAGTATAAAAATATCTACATTATTTCCTTATGATATTCCCATTTTTTAGGAATTTATGTACGTATTACTAGAATTGTGTCATATCCTTTCACCAAAACATTAATTTGAGATCTAAATAAAACTCTACATGGTTCCATACCTATTTCATAGACTCTTAATTGGGCGGGCATAATTAAGCTATAGAAGTTTAAGAAGAAACTCTATGTAAACCTTGGTATGGGATTCATTTGTCCAAGTGTATCACCTGGGTGTGAACATATTATTTTTTTGAAAATGAAGAGGGATCAATGTGACTCTGTATTGATTATTATGAGTTGAAAAAAACTAAATTAAGAACAACAATGTTCTTCCCCATATGGATTAATTTTTTGATCAACTACGCAAAGCTAAATACTTTTATGAGATTTAACTTCATTATGGATATCATCAATTGGTAGTTAATAATGAATATATACCCAATATGGAATTCCATACAAGGTATATAAACTATGAATATCTAGTAATGGATTTTTGCATACTACTCCCTAATCTGTCTTCATGGATTAAATGAATAGGGTCTGTAGATATTACCTAAATCTATTTGTGGAAGTCTTTATAGATGATATGGATATTTATTAATATAGAAAGAATGAAAATGATGATCACTTGATAATTTTAGTAAATAACATAATGAAGGAGAAACTATATGATAAATTTACTAAGTGTGAATTTTTGTAGAAAAAGTTATCATTTTTGGGATAAATACTCTGAAGAAATGTTATAAAGGTAGATCAATCAATGAAAGAGGCTATTGAATGCGGGGATAGACTAACCACAGAGACTAAGTTCCTTATATGTATTGGTTTACATGGATATTATCAATAGTTTGTGGATAATTCCCCATGACTATCTAATCCAATGACTAAGTAAACTCAGAAGAGATATAAGATCTTCTCGATAGATAAATATGAGGAACAATTTTAGGAATTGAAGATAAGGTTATTTAGTGCACATGTGGTTACATTACCCTGTAGTGGGGAAGCTTTTTTAATCTACAGTGATGTATAGAATAATTTATTGTTAATTTTTCTTGTGAAGAATAACATGGTTATCACTTATACCTTAATGCAGTTGAATATTCATGAGAAATTTGACCCAAATCATAAGTTAGAGTTATCAATTGTAATTTTTTCATTAAATATATGGAGGAATTATATTTACCATGGAATTTGAGATATAAATATTGATCCCAAAATTCTGAAATATAAATTCACATTGAATGATTTGAACCTTAATAATATAAGTTAGTTGGAGTAGATAAAGGATTATGACAACTCAATACATTACCACCCAAGGAAAGACTTTGAGTTTCTCATATGCACTATCTTGAAAGGATTATTCTATATTATCTATGACGAGGATCACAAAAGATGCAATATTTATTGATTTACAATGGATAGATCTAAAATCCTAACGGAAGGGTAAAAATATTATCTTTCTCAAATGAATGTCCAACCCTATATCGAAGTTAATATTAAGGATGCACAAATGGAAGATGTAGAGCGAAAATAGAATGATAGAAATATTCCTTAGGTTTAACTTCATCAGGATGGAATTATACGGTTCCAAAACCATGTTTATGTTCCTTATATACCAGATTTGAAGAATGATCTTTTAGCAGAAGCTCATAGTTCTTCATTCTCTATACATCCTGGAAGTACAAATATGTATGGGGATTTGAAGGAAAAAATTTGGTGGGAGGAATGAAGATAGATATCACAGAGTGTGTATCTCAGTGCTTAGTATGCTATCAAGTTAAAGCTGATGGAAAAAAGTTTCATGGAATTTTGCATCCATTACCCAAACAAGAATGTAAATGGGATAACATCACTATGGATTTTTTCATTGGTCTACCCAAAACCTACAAAGGTTTTAATGGTATATGGGTGGTATTTGATCACCTTACTAAGTCATCACACTTCTTTTCTATCAGATAATATTTCTCTTTGGATCATCTTTCTATTATATACATTATGGAAATGGTAATTCTACATGGAGTATAATATTCCATTGCATTTAATCCGGATTCGAGGTTCACCTAAAATTTCATGAAAATTATTTAGTAAGCACTTGATACAGAATTGAGTTTCATCAGTTTTTATCATCCTTAGACGAGTTTTTAATTTGAATGAATAATTAAAACACTATTTGATATATTAAGATATTGTTTTTTATATTTCAATGGTGGTTGGTATCAACACTTTCCTCTCATTGAGTTTTCTTAAAAAACATGCTTTCAATGAAAAATTCAAATGACACCTTCAAAATATCTCTATGTGAAGAAATGTAGAGCTCAGATGTGTTTAGATGAAGTTGGAGAAAGAAATATATTGTAACTAGAGATCATTGAATCAATGGTAGACATGGTTATATCCAATCATCATCATAATAAGGATGATCAAAGTCAGCAGAAAAGATTTGTTGATAACTGTAAGAATGATCTAGAATTTGCATTGGTGAAAAGGTGTTCTTAGGAATCAGTCCCTATAATATGGTTGTGATATTTGGTAATAAATAGAAACTAATCCCTCAGTATATCAGTCCCTTTTGGATTATTTATCTTATTCGGATGATATCGTATCACATATCACTTCTTCCAAATAACTCTCATGTCCATGATGCGTTCCATGTATCTCTCTTGAGGAAGTACATACTAGACCTCTCATATGTACTAAACTCAGAGGTCATCCTCCTAGATCATGATATTTCATATGAGGATCGAACAGTTACAATTATAGATCATTCAAAGAATGTTATATAGAACAAGACCACTCACTTGGTCAAATAGTTTTCAAGAAATTACCTGTTTGAGGAAGCTATGTGTGAACATGAGGGTACGATGAAGCAGAAGTATGCCCATTTTTTTACAAGAATGAAATTTTTTAGGGAAACTAATTTTTAAGGGGTTAGAATGTAAAAAACTCGAGTTTTAGTAGACTATTATTGAAATGATTTAATTTTCATTAATGTTTCTGAATGCACTAAGTCAAACATTCCTTTCACAGGACACCAGCTTGGCGTACATTAAACACAACACTGAGTTTTACTAAAAAACAATATTATTGAAATATTATATACTAAGAAATAACCTATCTGAAAAGTTAGTTATTTTTAACACTACAAAAAAAACATATTAAAACATATGGTTTATACAAATATAAAATTAATTCATTAGTTATAATGAACCAATTGAATATAAAATCGCAATTTTTATAGAAAAAATATTTTATGATCACAAAGTTTTTTTATCCTAATATACTAATTAATTAAAATTAGATAGTGTTATTAATGTAAAATATATTATATATTCAACTGAACATCTACTATATTTATCCAATAGATTTCATAGTCATAAGATAATTACAAACCAAATATTAAACATAAAAACATATACTTTTATTATAGTACTTTCACACCTTTGGATCATGAAACTATTTTAATGTAAATTTTGGAAATTTTTTTAATTTTATATGTCAAAATAAACATTATTTCTGAAATGAAAAAATAAATATTAAGTTAGGGTTAATTTTTGGCATTTTTCTGTGATGTTTCGTTTTTTTAATTAATAGTGAAAAATATTGAAATTTATCTCAAAACTGCTTTTCATATGATTTATTTATATAGTATAATTATATTATATGTTGGATTTAAAGAATAAATATATTTAATTTTTGTCAATAAATCTAATTCTGATCAATGGAATCAATTTCACAGAGAAATTTAATGTAAAAATATTGTTAACTTTCGAATGATTTTAAATTAAAACCCTGCATTATTGTCCCCGATGAGGGATTATATTTAAATTAATTCCACAAACTTTCATGTTTTGAATATGGAAAAAATGTATTCTATATTTTTTGAATAATCATAATTTATAATTTCTAACAAATTTAACTTTGTTTTTTTCCAAAAAAAAATTGGAAAGTATTTAAAGTTAATTACAATCATTAAGCTTAAATTATAAATAATAATGTAGTAAACCTCATCCTTAAGGCCCAAAAATTCCAATAAACTTATCAAAAATACATTTTATGGAAATAATTAGACCCTATAGATCCTTTTCTAGTCTTTGACCATTATTGGATCCACTATCAAAAAGAAAAAAGTTGGGATGGGTTTCCCTTTACCCAAAATAGTAAAAGAGTGACACTCCTCCTTGATTTTAAAATGCCTCCTCTCCTCCAACTTACAAATTCCTCTAAGGCCACTTATATTTAGAAAATATATGCCAAAATATCTCCCAAACACCCCTATCTTCCACCTTGAATACTCCCTTTTGGAATAAACATACCAAATTCTTTTGGTGAAAACAAAAATGAGTTACCCAAAGAAGAGGTATCATCCTCCCTCAAGAACATTAATCTTACTTTCATTCTCCATCCCCCAGACTCCCATTATTCTATTATTATAAAACAAAAATATTATCCTCAATATAATGTGATAATGTTTTGTTAATAGTTGTATCTATACATACACACACTTCCATGTAATGGGTAACAAACATATTGTTTATGTGTACGGTGAATTTACACCTCACATAATAATGATTATTCATTATTTATTTACCACATATCAAAGTGTAAATTATAATGTACTATATATTTTTATATAATATATATGATATTTATAATGTCTTTAAGCTTCTGTAGTTATTTCACAACACATATATTTATAATTTCCATCTTCTGGAAATACGATAATTTTGTTTTAGGAAGTGTGGAATCCCACCACCTCAAAGCGATGTGATTCATTAAGACACTACATTGAATTTATTAATGATTTTTTAGTGAACATATATGATATATATTATATAATAATTCAAATAAAATAATTATATATATATAATTATATTTCATTTACCCTCTTTCTTTTAATACAACAATAAAACTGAAACATCGTTCACGCGTATGTACAACCTAGCATCTCTATGAAGAGTGTATTACATTTCATACTTCTATATCCAAAAAAACATTTAAATAAACTTGTAATTAATATTCACGATATTCATATCATGATTAAAATTCTATAAATAATGATATAATTATTTGGACCAAATATACAAAAAATTATGATATATTTGAAAAAAAATTATTAACTGAAGTGAAACTTTAACATAGAATTGTAAACAAGTGGGTAATATAACATCATAATCAAACCATATATGTTAATAGATATAATAATATGGATTTTTTATAGATTTATAATAAGCTTAAATTTATTATATATGATGTTTTTATGAGTACGATGAGAGTCAAGATACTAGGTGAGGGAATTTTATCTCTCCTTTTATATCCATGAGATAAATTCCACTTTTACTAATCCTTTATTATTGTGTGGTGTATGTACTACTAATAAATTTATTATAGGAATATTATTATTAAATTTATGGTTGTTTTGATATCCCTTACATTATCTTTCATTAATGAGGTTTATGTTTTAAATAGTTTTTCAAAGTCTTACATGTTTTCAAGGAAAACACTTTTGAAATGGTTTCCAAGATTCATTATAAGTTTTTAGGAAAACAGGTTTAAAATATTTTCAAGATTCTGTTAAATGTTTTATAGTTTATTTTCAAATAGGATTGTTTTCAAAAGTCTTTATTTTTTAAAAACAATTTTTTAATTAATAAATATATTTGGTTCAATAAATGTTTTTAAAATATATTTCAAATTTTTTTCCATCCAAGATAAGATTTTTTGATGTTACTCACGAATTTAGATTAAATGATCTAAATATTCAATTCATACTATTTAAATGAATGTTTTATGATTTATTTCATGCTATTTATGAATCCTGATTCTCTTCCATAGGTTATATGTTTATGAAATCTGTTTTTATTACATGGGTTAAATTTTGATGAAATGATTATGAAACTAGTATTGTTTTCCATAGGTTAGGATATGATTACAGATTTATGATACCCATTTTATTTCATGGGTTATAGTATAAGTTTTTAAGATTTTGGAGAACATGAATGTATTATTTCATAATGAGATGTTTGGGACCAATATTTCCTTCCAAATCCTTTGGAAAAGATTAATTTCTCATGAGATAGACTAAGATGGTCCTTGGAGTGATCCCTGACTATTATGATGGCCATATGAGTGAACCATGACTACCAAGATGGTTTAAGGAGTGAACTCATGATACTAAGATGGTCATGGGAGTCAACTATGACTACCACGGTAGTATGGGGAGTGATCCCATACTTCTAAGATAGTATTGACAATGGTGCAATGTCTACTATGGAAACTATTATATATGATTATGTGTCTTCAATAATTACATGTTTTATTCATATATTATTCTTTCATGGATTATTTTTTTTATTTCTATTTGGTTCATCTCTTATTAACTATAAATTATTATTCCATGATTAATTTTTATGATCTTTGATATAAAGGGTATGATATTAAAATATTTTGATTTAATTATCATACTCTTGAGCTCATGTTTATGTTTACATGTCTCCCTAGTTTACCATTGTTGCGCATTTGAGATCAACCCTTTTTATGCTTCATTACCCTGGGTTATAAAGATATGTATTATGTATGATGTTTCTAAGAAGTATTTTAGACATGAATACCCTATTGGAATATATTGTAGCTCAATCATGTACCTTTATTCATGTTAAAATGATTTAAAAGGAACTAGACTAGAACGTTCTTTGGGAATATGTTTTTCTAATTTTTTACGTGTTCCACAAAATCTGTGTAATGTTATTGTTTTTTAAAGACCATATTGTTATAGAAATAATGGAATTATCTCATCAATGATTTTAAATGAAAATAATTGTCCATTATCATACAAAAATAGAGACAAATCATGGGTAAATAAAAAATCACAAGGGAATTTAATGAGATTATAATTAAGATAAGATAAGTAAAATGTAATTCTATGCTATTGAATAATGTAACAATGATTATATTGGTTTCATGGATTCACAATTGAAAAAAAAATATTTAATAAGGATATTCCTTTTTTATTGTAATAAATTAGAAAAATTCTTGATGATATTTTTAATAAGATAAAGAGAATGTGTAAAAAATGATTTAGATCAATTTAGGATGTGAAGACTCTCTGAATATGAAGTTACATGAATTTGAAGTCAAATTAATGAACCTGGAAATGGAATAATATAGAAATTCCAAATATATAAATAGGAACGATGATCACACATAAGTTTTTATTGATATTAATAGATCTAATAAGACTCGCATAAGTGGTAAGACATAAATTAATTTCCTAATCAACAAACAAATAAATGATTGAAAAATGTAATATCCACATAAAAACATGTTTATTGTACAAAATATGTTTCCCCAGAGAGTACCAAATATAATGAAAAATGGTCTAGATATGGGTGAGAAAAAATCATGAGAATTAAATATATATACCCTATCTTTTTACAAATAGTGTAACATTATTTTAAGATTGATTATCTGTAATTACAAACCAAGGATTGAACGGTCTGGTATATTTGGAATACAATGAAAAAAATTGAAAACATGGAACTATAATAAAATCTTAATTAATATCCGCAATTAGATTCTATCTTCCTTTGTCCAGATAATTTTTTATAGGATATCCTAGAGAATACATAGATATAAAGGGATGAACTAAAAACCTAGTAAGTGAATAAGTATCGAAAAAAGCATAATACAAGAGTTAAAGGAATAACATGATAACATAATAGGAATATAACATGAATAAACATATAGAGATAGATAATATAGAATTTGGAATCATTTGAGGATGGTAACACAGTATAGTGTTATAAACACATAAGATGACGTAAACATGAGTCATGAGTAACTACAAGACAGTCTCAAAAGGTGGACAGAGTGCCATAATTGAGAGGTTTATACCCTAATTTAATAAATAAAGTATCATGAGGCAAAACATTGCCCAATTAAATGTTGTGATATCTAGGATAAAACATCATAACATGTACATTCATATGTATTACAAATTAATAAATCAAACATATGGTTAGAACAAAAGTATTTCCCATGAAAATGAATTTGTTTCATAATCAAGTCATAAGGCACAACCTAAGGGTGAATAACAATGGTGTCACTAAAATAAGAGATTGAATAAAAATATGTTAAATTATTGATTTCATAAATAAATATTGGAGTCTTAAAATAGTTTATCGAGTGTACTTCAAAATACATAAGAAATGGAGATGTTCCCCTTCATCAGTCTTGCTTATCTGGAGGAGCTGAGATGAAACCTTTATAAACTTGTATTTCCCCATAAAAGAAATAAGTACTAGGATTCATACATTTGTTTAAAATATTTATAGATAATATATAAAAATTATATAAAACTAATGAATAATTACATTGGTCTTTTTCTTTTGGAGTGACCATCAAGGTCAGGATGTGAAGAAGAGGCTTCAAAAAGGAATTTAGTAGAATATTGGAATCCTCAAATGATTATAAGGTGTGTTGATAAGGGGTGGTATTTATTAGTGGAGGAGAGTTGAGTTCTTTATTATTATATTAATTATTTTATTTTTGATCAAGATATTCAATATTTTTGACAATTTTGACTATATATAGTAAATTGTGATTTTAATTTTGAAGTAAGTGGTGGTCACATCATCCAGGACTCAAATATTCATGTATTTGGATTATGATGTTTAATATCACAAATTACTGTATTTCACTACTCTAAAAAGATTAAACTATTTTAGAAAAATAAAAAAAATCCCTAACCATTTTGATATGGGTATATTTCTCATAGTGAATCCATTTTATGAAAATAATTTTCTAAATATGAGAAATTTAATTTTTGACCAAACTCATCATTTATTTAGAAAAATTTAGATTTTTATTATATAATACATTATATTATTCTTTGAAAAATTATGAATAGTCTCATAAAATATTTTTATCCATATCAAAAAAATATTATTAATTTATGAATCCATTCTTTTTAAATAACAATTATTTTAAATCATAATACTCATTGAAAATAAATAACCTTTGATTTAAGGAAATTATAAGGCTTAATTTATCATTTTTAAAACATTTATTAACTTGTACCATGATATAAATATACCATGTTTTTAACTATAAGATGCCTAAATATTATTTTACACATTCACATGAGAGCTTTCTATTCTATCATTCATGTTAGTATTCCTAATAGTCCAATTATTATTCTAGTGACCGGGTTACTATTCCAACTGTCCAATTTATGAGAGTCAAATGGTTCCCTAAATCTTGTTAATAACTATCCTTCCATTCACTTTTTATTAAATTTTCTTTTCTCTTAGTGTTATATATGATTTCATCTATAGGATGAAAATTTTATTATTAAAATTACATTTTATTTCTATGTCTTTATTCTTGAGCGCGACCATTTTGGCAGTTTTAGAAGATCGAAAGTATCTAATTTTTATTCTGTTATTTAATTTATTTTCCAACTATAATATTAGGAATTTTTTATTGTTTAATTTTTGACTAATGTATCATTATTCATTTATAATATTAATTTTTATTATTTATATATTTAATATTTTTTCTTTATATTACATGACATAATTATAAGAAGATAAATTTCATTGATAAAATTATTAGTTGTTATAGTAAACCACTATGTCAATGGTGGATATATTATTTTTTATAAAATATGATTCTCCAAAATGAGCACAAATAACCGAAAAAATTCACAAAAATAATTTTTATCAAATCGGCCAAAAATCATTCTATATAAAATAGCAGGTTACTTGTGGGTCACTATTTTTTAGTTTGAAGTTTGATCAAAGAGCCATATGCTTTTAGCATAATTTTTCATCCATCGGGGGAAATAGAAGGCCTAGTTCAAATGAGAGAACAGTTGGAGAAAAAATAATGAAATTATAATGAGGAGAATTATTTGTCATAGAAAAGTGATAATATATCCACTACAATCAAAAAAAATTCCCATATGAATTTTTTGATTTATACTTTACAAGTAGTCACTATGAATGAGAGTGATAGTATAAAATAACTCAACACAAATAACAATGAATCATTAATATAATATGAAATTATTAAAGGAAACAACTAATAAAAAATATGACATATTTGAGGAATGAGAAGATGGTGAAAATAAAGTAAACTTCTCCAAATAAGTTATTTATGTATGATGAAGATAATGTAATAGTATATTAAAATAAGAATAAAAATATTATAATAAATAGATACATAAAAATGGTCAAATACTTGAGTGAAATTTGTGAATAATACATTCATACTCAACAATACATTATGGAAATTCTACTTATAATGTTAATATTTGATAAAAATATAAAGAAAGACGCATATATGTTTCATGTTCTAATGTATAAAGAGAAAAATTGAGTTTCACATAAATTAGAACCTAAGGATAAAAATAATTATTTTTTGAGAACCATGTCTCCTCCTTTCCATCCTATTTAAAATAAGATTATACCCTATATTATTCCCTTTATATTTTAGGTTTGCGATAAGATGCAAAGAGTTAAATAAGAAAATGTAAAGGGGAAGCTGGTATAATATCATTTCTCTTTATTTCACAGTTAAACATAATTTATTACATAAAATATTTACTTGATACAACATAAAAGATCATTAGGTCTAGTTTCGTTGGGGATTAAGAACATTACATAACAACTTAAAACCAGAAATACACAACTTTATTGAAATCAACATTTACAGGACCACAAAAATTCATTCGTACTAAGCATTACATGGGATAACTTGAGGACATGCATAAGAAAAGGGTGAGATATGAATATCATTAAGGGATTAAACAAGTCATAAAATTAAGAATACATTACATGTTATGAAATAGTCATACCAGTGGAGCATAAGAGAAACCTCAACATAAAGTCATGATATAGCATGATTATCAAACATAGATATGTGGAAACAACATTAAAAATGATATTAGAATAAGACAAGGCTCATTGCACATGGAGCATTAGTAAACACTCATTTAATGTGAATTATCATGAGTAAACGCTCATTTAACATGAAGTATCATGTTAAATGTCTTTAACTAATTCATTGGAGCGCTATCAGGGTGCACCCTTCTTAATCATTTCATTTCATGAAAATGTGTGCCACATGGATAACATCACATGGATTCATTACACATAGTAATTTATTCCATGACAGAGGAATGTGGAATTAATACATGAAAATAAATAATCAATATTTAAATGGTCATAAAGGTGAATATCCTTAATAGAGAAATGGGCATGGTATTCAGTAAATAGTGACTTTGGTTTCGAAAATCGTCAGGCAATTTCGGCACCATAATGGCATTACATAAGAATTAATCAAAATGGTTTATGATATAGAAATGGGTGTCTCAAAATATATACAAGAAATTTACCTTAATGGGGATATAAATATAAATGTCCCAACATATGTAATCGAATTTATATTCATAAAACAAAATAATTTCTTGAATGTAAATGAGGAGAGAGAAATCCCTTATGGAATTTCGTCTTGGTAACAGGTGTAATTGGGAGAATTAATGAGTGATAAAGGGGTATATGATCATGAAAATATAAGGAGGTAAGTACAGGTGAGGTTTTAAATCAGACCAAATTATTTTTAATTTAAAATAAAAGGGTATAGAAATATAATGAAACCTGGATAAAAAAATAAGAGAGGAAGAAATCCCTTCCTTAGAAGTGTGATCCCAAAGGCATGGGAGGGTCTTTAGAGAGAATTATTGGGAGATTGGGGTGACTTGGGAGGATTTTAGTGATATTAGGGTAGGTTAGGGACGTGCTCCAAGGGTTTTTTGTGAAGATAAGTGGGATCTTGGGTGAGTTTATATAGGAAAAGAGAGAGAATTCTTTATTATTTAGGTTTTGGACACTTATCATTAAACTAATCAATACCACAAACCAACCCATGGTTTTGGCAATGTTTTTATACAATACGGATTGGTAAAAATTAATTTAGAAGTCCAATGGCTGTACTTATTAAAATATTACTCTTTCTTATGTTTAGGTGAGTCACACTCACAAAGAAATCATTTTAAAAAGTTTGAATGGTTTATAAGTCTTGGAGGGTCCACTACGGCACCATAAATTTAATCAAACAAATCTAAAATAAAATTTTTAAAGGTAAAACATCTATTTTCAAAACACACCTTTTATATTATTTTATTATATCACTATTAGGTCATTATGATATCCTAAAACACATTATATATTTAAACGGTATTTAATTTTTACACAAAAATTTGACTATCTCGGAAAATTATAAAACTTTAACTGTTGGATAATATTGAAGTCCTGATTCCAAAAATGAGATTCATTTTATATAAATAATTTTTGAAATATTTTAATTTTTACTTTTAGAATAAAACCTGACATTTATCAAAAATTCATGGGTTTTAACAAAAATGGATTTCAAACCATAATAAAAATTACAATGGTATTCATAAAAATTATATGATCATCCATATTTAATAAAAATTAATTTAGTAATAATATTTTATTAAAATATGAATGAATTAAAAAATCCATTAATTCATCAAGATAGATTTATTAATTGAATATTAAATAAAAAATATTTTTTGTGCTTTAAAACTATTTAAAAAGTAACAGTAAAAAAATTAATTTATATTCATTGTAATCTAAAAAAATAATGCATATAATCATATTGTTAGGGTCTTGTTAAACTACCCCTTATAACAATCAGAGATGACCTAATGGTAAGGTGTGTTATGGTGACAGACTCTTGGAGAGGCTCAGATAACATTTCTCGGGTGGTAATCTCTATTAACTTCTACTTCACTCGTATGTGATTTCGTACAAACTAAACTTATTGAAGCTCGGATTGGTCTTAGTGAAGAGGAAATCCTAGGGACTCCACCTCCTTTCTAAGCTCTGAAAAATGGGAATCGTAATGGATCTATTCTTCTAGATGAGGCCATCATGTCCTTTTTTGATTAAATTGGATAAGTTAAATCCATATATTTATACTTGTCATCGGATAACTGTTAAATGGCCATATTAGCAATGATAACAATTCATAATGGTATTTTTAAATCCAAAAACAAAAAATTATTAAATTTTATATTTTACATAACCTTTTTACATATTAAGACGTCAAATTTTATCATGATGAATTTTTATTAATAAAGGTTTGGGACATTACAATCCCCCCCCTTCAAAAAGTTTCTCCCACAAAAATTATTTTTCACACTAAAAAATATAAGGGTAACTGTACTTCATCACTTCCACCGATTCCCACGTTTCTTCTTCGATCATGTGGTTTTTCCACAATACCATGACAAGGGGAATTTTCTTATTTCATAGAACATTTTCCATATGATATATAATATTCACCGCTTTCTCTTCATAAGAAAGGGCATTCTAAAATTGAACCACCTTTCGATTGAGTACTGGCGATGGGTCTGGCACGTAATTCCTCAGAAGAGATACATGGAATACATCATGTATTTGAGGTAGGTTTGGTGACTATTAATATATCCTTTGATCCCATAAGGGGATTTCATCACTAGGGTTTTCCCACGTCGCCGCCTCCTCTCCCCCGTGGGAGATTTTTTGCGGCTTCTTTTGGCTCTCTCCATGATGATCTCATGGATGATCCCTATGCAACTCTAATTTCATGCTTGGGGATTCTGCGGCGCTATCGGATCCATGAGCATAAGTCTGGTTTGTGTCAAATATTGATTTGTTCACTGGCTTACTCCTTCGGAGCGCTCGTGGGTTCGAGATGGTGCAGCGTCGTCCTGTGGTAATCCTTTTTTGTAGTTGAGGGTCGTCTTCATGATCTATAGTGGCTTGACTAATTTGAGGGTTTGTTGTGGTCTTCTCCAATGGGACTGTTAGTGGTGATGAGATCTAGTGCTCGGATTGATTTGCGGCGTAACCTCCTTCTAGGGGCTGGATTTTTGGAGGTGAGTTGTAATGTTTCCTGGATCTTGGATTTGCGTATGGTTGCATATGTTTTCGGCTGTGATTTTCCTAATTGTGGTTCGGGTATGATCTTCTTGCTGTGATATTCTTTACGGTTTGGGATGTGCTAGTCCAGTCTGTGATGGTGTCTGCTGAATCTGTTGTTGGGTGTTGATTATCAGGATCGACATTTGTGGGTGGCAGCAAGCATTTTGTTTGGTTTATTTTTGGTTTGGCATGACTTTGATTTGGATGGAAGGATTCTTGTGATGTTTTTTGAGTAGGTTTCGCTTTTCTCCTTGGTGGTCTGAGGCTCAAGGGATTCTCTAACCACTCCCATTAAATAATATTCTTGAGACGATGTTCAAGGCATAGTGTTTTTATTGTTTCATGGCTTCTCGGAATATGATGTTTAAGAGGGTATAGCTACAGCCATCGGTACTATGCTCGTGCTCTTTAGCATGGGACTACTTGTCATGCTGCGATGAGACAATGGAAGCTGGACTTAATGTTTTTGTTGCTGGGAGGAGCTCCTCTCTTGATGTGAGGTTTGTCCTTGATCTTGAGTTTTGGTCCGTTGAGCTTCGATTTTTCTGTGTTTTGATGTCTTGATGTATTGATGTCGTGATGTCATGTTTGGTTTCTCACTTTCTCCTCAAAAGTGTTTGACTAATAAAAATTTAATTTTTTTTTAAGATAGGTATGGTGTGGGTGCTAGATGATAGGTCGTTGCTCCAATGCGAGCACGAATCTCAAAAGGGTCGATGTACCTTGGAATAATCTTTCACTACACCCCAAATATCATAACTCTCTTCCATGGTGATATACAGAGGAATACGGAATACCCAACATTGAATTGTAGGTGTTGTCGATGAGTATCACTGTGGTTCTTTTGTTGACTCTGAGTAGCATTAATGTGTTGTTGGATGGTCTTAACCATCTCCACTATTTCCAATACCATTACTGGACCAAAATGTTTTTTCTCCCCAACATCATCCCAACATGCTGATGTTCTTCACATGTTCCCATAAAGGGCATCATAAGGATCCATTTGAATTCTTGATTGAAAGATATTATTTTAAGAGAACACAACCAGATAAAGATAATGATCTCGTCCTCTGTTGAAGTCCATTGAGCATTATCTCAACATGTCCTCAAGGGTTTGGATAGTCAACTCAGATTGGCCATCATTTTGAGGATGATAAGACATACTAAAGTTTTTCTCATTATTCAGAGCATATTGAAGAGTAGAATCTTGGATCTCGATCGGATATAGAATATAGTGGTACATCATGAAGCCTTACCACTTATCTGGTATATATATGTTCCATTCAATCCAAATATAAATCCTA
This sequence comes from Viscum album, assembly GCA_963277665.1. Classification (NCBI taxonomy): domain Eukaryota; kingdom Viridiplantae; phylum Streptophyta; class Magnoliopsida; order Santalales; family Viscaceae; genus Viscum; species Viscum album. The sequence goes on along the minus strand of OY728155.1, from coordinate 85,832,439 downwards.
TTGAATTTTAATGAAGTGTTGAGTCTTTTTAAGATGATCCACAAGAACCCAGATAACATTGTTTCCATTGGATGTCTTCAGAAGTCCTATGACAAAGTCTATGCTGATTGTTTCCCATTTTCATACTGGTATGGGTAATGGTTGCATCATCCCCTTATATTTTTTCCTCCCATTCTTCACTTGCTGAAAAACTTTGAACTTTGATGTATTCTCAGTGATCTCCTTCTTCATGTTATCACACCAATAATGCTCTCGGATATCTCGATACATCATTGTGTTTCTTGGGTAATTGAGGAATTTGAGTTATGAGTATCATCCAAAAGTTCTTTCTTTAACTCCAAATTTTATGGAACACATAGTCTTGACCTAAAATTCACAATTCCTTCTTCATTAACATTTAACTCCAATGGTTTCCCATCTCTAGTAGTTTCCACTTTCTGCTTAATTCCCACATCATCCTTTTTATCATTTTTATCCTTCCTAAAAGAGAGGGTTGAACAATAATTTGTGATAGGATTGATGATTTTACCTTCATTATGATTCCCAGGTCCATCTTCATCAAATCTATGAAGAATGGATCATTTTCAATTCTCATCAATGATAAATTTGTTGGGTCATTTCAACTTAAAGCATCCTCCACCTTATTCCCTTTCCAAGGGTGGTAATGGATTGAGCAGTCACAATATTTGGTTAGCTCTAGACATATTTATTGGTGTATATTCAACACTTTCTGTATGAATATATACATGAGTCTTTTTTGATCTGTGTATATTTCACACTTCTCACCAAAATAGATAATGTCACCAAATTTTGTAATTGAATATTACTGAATCCAACTCCAGATCATGTGTTGGATAATTTTTATTATCAACCCTCATTTTCCTAGAATCATAGGCAATTACTAATACATTTTTCATCAACACACAACTCTAGCCTTTCTTCAAAGAATCACTAAATACCACAAATAGTTCTCCACTTTTGGATAGTCTGAGGATGGGTGCAGTGATAATACTCATTCTCAACTCCTTGAATATATCTTCAAATTCATCACTCTAAGAAAACCTTTCTCCCTTATAATTTAACTAGGTAAATGGGTTGGACAATCGTGAGAAATTTCCCTCAAATCATGGTTAATATGCAACTAACCCCAAGATGCTACAGATATCTGTTACCAATGTTGGCCTCTTCCATCCCACAATTGCAGTTTTCATGGAGGGATCCATAGATATACCATTTCTTGTGATGATATGACCCATTAATGATACCTTTTTTTAACTAAAACTCACAATTTATTTACTTTTTCTAGATCATCTCATTTCGTAGGGTCTCTAGTACAGTTCTTAGATGATATTCATGCTCCAACTTTCTTTTAGAGTATATTATAATATCATCTAAAAATACTACCAAATATTTCTCGAGGAAGTTTCTAAAGAATCTATTCATAAAGTCCATGAATATTTCTGGAGAATTAGTGAGTCCTAAAGGCATTACTATGAATTCATAGTTCACATATCTTGTACAAAAAGAAGTTATGGGGATGTCCTCCTTCTTCACACTTACTTGATAATAACCCAACTACAGATCCACCTTGGAGATTTATTGTCCTCCACATAGCTAATCAAAAAATTCATCAGTTTGGGGTAGGGGATATTATTTCTTTATCATGATTTTTTGAGCTCATGATAATCGATGCAATGGTGCATTGACTCATCCTTCTTCTTGAAGAAGAGGATTGGTTCACCCCATGGTGATGCACATGGTCGTATAAACCCTTTATCTATAATCTCTTATAGTTATTCCTTCAACTCCTCATGTTCCATAATATCCATTCTATATGGATTCTTGTATATTAGAAACACCCCATGTATAATATAAATTGATAATTCAACATCTCTTCACGGAGGAAGACCATGCAATTCCTCGGTAAACACATTAGTGAATTTCCTCACAATATGAATGTCTACAATGATGTTTTCATCCTTATAATAAATCTTCTGAGCTTGATGCATGTGCTCATAGGTCATAAATATACACACATGAGATTATGGAGATAAAGAATATTCAACCTCTTCATTTCACTTGTACAGAATCGAGGCTCAATTCCCTATATGGAGAGTGATATCCCTCTCACGAGAATTTATTTTGGATCTATATAAGGAAAGCCAATCCATGCCAAAAATTGCATCAAATTCCACCATATGATGTATGAGGAGCTTTTATAAGATATTCAATCCACAAATTAAGAAAGGGGTGTGGTTATATTCATGGGATGCAATTAATTCCCCATTTCTATTCTCACCAACATCTTTACTTACATGATTTGTGGTGCTGTTGGGATTGTTATACTAAACATTATAGATATAAAAGAATGCGTAGAACCAAAATCAAAAAATATGTTTGGTATTTTTGAATGAATAACTAGAATACATGTGACCACTTTATTTTTAGGGTTCACTTCAGCAGTAGAGATGGAAAAATATCTCCCTTGCTACATAGGAGGATCATGGATGCCTCTGAAAACCCTTGGCTTAAGGAACTAGTTTTCAAAGTTCCTTGGTTTTTTGCAGTTTAAGAAATGAACATTCCATTGGGGAAGGAACATATCATTCATATCCGTGTTCACAGCTGTGGGTTTTACCTTCTGGAAATTAATGGCCAGCTTCCCTCCTCTTCTACACCTAATGTGTTTCCTCATCACCTTCAAGATATTCCTAGGGTGCTTCATTTCTCTCTTTTGGGAAGTAGGGTGATAAATGTTCTTAGCACTGTTGGATTTATCCATTAGACCATCAGAATTAATTTCCACCTTAGGATTATTATCCCCATGATACCCCTGGGATTCATAGATCTCCATTTCTACTTTGAGGGAACATCGTAAAATTTCCTCATAGATCTCGAAGTCATGGATCACTAGGGCTTTCCATAGGCTAGGTTTTATCCCACCAAAAAAGTGGTCGACCTTGCATTCAAGGGTAACGACAAAGCCTAGGGCATATTTTGAAAGCAATTAAAATTTTTCCTCGTACGCTATGATTGATTTGTTACCTTTTTCTTGAGGTAAATAATGTCCCTTTCCATATTATATTGGAGGGTGAAAGGAAAAAATTTATCGAAAAGCATTTTCCAAAAATCCTCCCATTCTAATACCTCGATATTCTCCTCAGGCTTTGTATTTTTTTGATCAATTTCCACCAATATTCAGCTCTGCCCTCCACATGATAAGTATCTATAAGTTCCTTCCCTTGTTCATAACTGTAAAGGATGGAGAAGATCTTCTAAATGGAGTTGATCAATTGTTTGGCGATTGAGGGATCAAATGATCCATTAAAAGTATGAGGCCTTCTTCTCGTGAATCATTCAATTGTGACTTGTTATTGGGGGGGGGGTTTAAAGTTCCCCTTCACCCATGTTTCTATTTGAATCATGATTTAAATGATATATTATCGTGACAAAGTTTGTGATTCCCTCTCCCATCAGACTGGGCATCTCATTAAAAAATTCAAACCATTGATCTTCGCATTTGTTGTTAGCCTGATTCACCCTACTAATTGCCATTGGATGGAATTAATGGACTTTTTGGGGTAACACATATAGTGGAATCCAATGACCAAAGGGATAACTTATAAATTACATTTATTTCCTTAACATATCTATGATATCCATGATCTACCTCTCAACATATATTCTTAAGTAAATTTTTATTAATTCCCCTAAAAATGGCTCATAAAAAGATTATGAATTTACCAAAAGAATATCCCTCCTGAGTGCCATAACCAAGAGTTCAGAAAGGCCCATTTTCATGCACCATTTCCCATTCGATTCTAGATCAAATCGGTGTTTTCAGTTTTTTCCCCTAGATACATCTATGCCAGAGCAGCCTCTACCTGCTCGTATCCAGACAGGGATAAATTTTCTTGACAAATCACGTACTAAATACTCACCCAAATTTAGGGTTTTTCTTATTATTCTTAGTCTTATCCCTAAGGATTTCACTAGGGTTTTCTAATCCTAATCCCAAAAATAACGAAACCTATCCTTTGATAACAAATATAACAACCCCACTCTTTATTTTACACTTAAAAATAATTTATTACATAAACAATTCACTTGATATAACATAGAAGATCAACGGTTCAAATTTATTTGGTTATTAGGAACATTACATAACAACTTAAAACATTAAATACATGTCTTTCTTCAAAACATATTTTACATGACCACACACATTCCTTCGTACATAGCATTGTGTGAGATAACCTGAGGACATGCATAATAAAAGGTTGATCTATAAATTCCAATAAGGGAGTAAACATTGCATAACATAAATAATATAGTAAATTTTAGGAAATAGTCTTATCAATTGATCATAAGATAAACATTAACGTGAAGGCATGATATAGCATTCTTATCATAGCATGGAAATGTGGAAACAACATTTAACAAGATATTTTCATGAGACAAGTATCATTTCACATGGAGTATGAGAAAATTGTCATTTAACTTGAATTAGCATGAGTAATCCATAATTTCACTTGAGGTATCATGATATTAGACTTTATCGAATGCATTGGAGCATTTTCCGGGTGCACCCTTCTTAATCATTTCATTCCATGCATAAGTTTTTTACATGGATAATATAGCATGGATTTATTAAACATCATATTTTATTCCATGATAAAAGAATGTGGAATTAATAAGTTAAAATCTATAATCAATATGTAAATGTTCATAAAGTTGAATACCCTTGATAGATAAATGGGCATCTAATTCACTACACAATGACTTTGGCTTAAAAAATCGCAGTGCAATTTCGGCAGCATAACGGTGTGACACAAGAATTCATAAAAATGGTTTATTAGAGATAAAGTGGTGTATCATCATAAGTTAATGAAATGGAATGTAAGGAGGTCATAGAGACACATTTTCCAACATCTGTAATGGAATTTATATTCATAAAATATAATAATTTCTTGAATGTGAATGAGGAGAGAGAAATCCCTTACAGAATTTTGGCATAGTTACAGGTGTACTTGGGAGGCATGGATGAGAGACAAAGGGGTTTCACATAATTAAAACATAAGGAGTGAAGTATATGGGAGGTTTAAAATCATACCCAAAAATTTTTAATTGAAAATAAAATGGTATAGTAACATAAAGATACTTGAACAAACAAATGAGAGAGGAAGAAATCCCCTACATAGAAGTGTGACCCAAAAGGCTTGGGAGGGGCTTGAGAGAGGCTTCATGGGAGATTGGGGGTGCCTTGGGAGGATTCTATATAGAGGAGGGTACGGTAGGGATGTTATACAAGGGTTTTTTGTAAATAGAAGTGGGATCTGGGGTGCGTAGTTTTAGGGAAAGAGAGGGAATTAATTATTATTTTGGTTTTTTACACTACACATTAAACTGATCAAAACAAGAAACCGACACATGGTTTTTTCCCATGGTGTTTGAAAAAGAGAAGTGGAAAACATTATTTAATATGTAAAATTTCCTAACATATTAAAATATTAGGATCTATTATGTGTAGGTGAGTCACACTCTCAAAGAAATCATTTTAAATTTATAAAATCTTTTATATGTCTTGGACGGTCCACTAAGGCACCATAAAATTATTCAAACAAATATAAAATCACATTTTTAAAAGTTAGAAAATTTATTTTCGGATGAAATATTTTATAGTAATTAATTATGTTACTATTGTTTTGATATGATTTCATAAAAGAAATTATATATTGAAACAGTATTTAATTTTTACCCAAAATTTTGACTGTCTCCGAAAATTATGAAAAATTCAGTGTTTCAAAATTTCGACATCCTAATTACAAAAATAATATTCGTGTTATCTAAAATATTTTATAAATAAGTTAATTCTATGTTTTCAAATAAAAACCTAAATTTATTGAAAATTCGTGGGTTTTGACAAAAATGGATATCTAACTATAATAAAAATTACAATTGTATTCATAAAAGTTATATGATAATTTATATTTAATAAAAATATATTTCGTAATAATATTTTATTAAAATATTATTTAATTTAAAATCAATTAATTCATTAAAATAGATTTCTTAATTTATTGTTAACTGAAATAAAAATATATGTTGTTTAAAAACTATTTACAGTGAAAAAATAGTAAAATAAATGTATATTCTTTATACAATACAAAAAAATGCACATAATAATATTTCTAGGGTTGTATTACATAACCACTCATAACACCCACATAATGAGTAAGGGTAATCTTTACGATGGTGAAATACTCTTGGGGTGGCTCAAATAACATCACTCGGGTGGTAATCTCTATTATCTTTCACTTCTCCCATAGGAGGTTCCGTTCTAGATTAACATTTTGGAGCTCGGCTTAGTCTTGGTCAAGAGTGAAGCCTAGTGACTCAACCTCCTTTCTGAGCTCCGAATAATGGGGTTCGCATGGAGAAATTCTGCTCGATGAGGCCATCACCTTCTCTATCTGGGTAAATTAGATTTGTTAAAGCCCTATATTTTTACTAACCATGTGATCTCTATTCAATGACTATATTAGAAATGGTAAAAATTCATAACCGCATTTTTAAATCTAAAAACATAAAACCAAGTAAGTGAATATTTTGTATAACCATTATACATAATAATAATTTTTATTATATCAAGAATAATTGAAATTAATAATAGTTTGGGTTGTTACTACATGGGAGTGATACAATAATTGTGTACAACTTGTGAAAAAATTCATCATGGAATTAATGACCTTACATGCTAAATGGGTTTTTAAGTTTACCCCTTGAAATGGAGAAAACATGGAATAGGTTGTTGTCCAAATAAATTCTATGAATTATTAATTGGGAATTAACTTAGAAAAAACTAGGATATGAGGTATGAAATTCACAATTTATAATCTAAATTTTGTTGTGTAAAATAGGTTTTTAGAGGTAAAGTGTTGGTTAATGAAAATTTGAGAAAAATGAGATTTTTATTTCATGCAGATGAACTTATTTATTGATTTTTTTTATTTTAGAGAATGTTTCAAGGTTCTTGAATAGTCTATCTATATATCCTCTTAATTAATAATGTGAGTTGGTATCATATTCGTGTGAATTTATAGATATTACTAATCACTTTGGTTGGATCACTCTTGTTTTATATATATGGTTATCCTAATTATATTTAATACTGAGAAAATAAAATAAATTTTCTAAAAGAGTGGTATAATCTTCCTCACATTGGTGGATCAAGATATGATTCTAAATGAAAAAGGAAGAAAAAGAATATATTGTAAGGATTGTGGAAGAATTATGAAAATGAGATGAGTGAATCACCCTTGTGTCCCTTTTATCTATATTATCAAGAAGAAGGAGATAATTACTTTAACATGATGGAAGTGAAAGGGGTAGTTCAAATCAATATGAATATGAAAATTAATTTCCAAAATGCTTTAGTTATCTTTATTGTCAATAAGACTTTAAAAAAGAAATTTATGGATTTCTATTTAGGATGAGTTTCGTCTATTATAAGTGGTAGGAAGAATATATGTGTTTCTGCTTGAAGATATTTTATAGAAAACGTCAATGTAGCTTCTCATATATATAATGATTGGTGTGTTTATTTTCATCATAAATATTATTAATTATTTTGTGTATGTGTTGGATATCATAGTTATAATTTATTTAAAATGAATACATATAGAAGGGAGATTATATGTTTCAATGGAGAAGTAGGCTATGATGGAGTTTTAAGGTAAAGGTTCTGGGAAGAATAGAAGTGCCTATCATGGGAGATATATTAAAAAATATTTAACGTAGATTTTTCCAAAACCCCAATGTAGGATCATTTCATGTTAATTTGATAATAAATTTATTTTTATCATATGAAATTATTACCTACTACTAGTATCTTTATTTTATGTAGATGTTGATCATTATGAAAACCCAATTCCTAATTACCTCCTTTTTGTTTAAGTATCAAAACATACAATCAGTCAAGTGGTGATCCACAAATGATCCTTTGATCTTTGAAAAATGTCAATTGCTTTTTGGGTGCTGTCATGATGAATCAATCACCTTGGATTATTCACCTTGATCACTCCAAGATCCATCATGTTGGATGGAGTTCTTCTCATTCTTAAGAGGAAGAGATAATAAGTTTGGGAGAGAGAAAGACGTCCATTGTGTGTATGTATTATCTATTCTTAGTTTTTGACCAACCACACACAATAGGGAAAACGATCTATATATATAACTAGGTTTTTTGGATAAAATATTATTTAACTACATGTCAGACATTAGATATTACAATAATCTTTAATAAACCACATTCTACGATAATAATAACAAAATTATTATTATTATGTCATGGAACATGTGAAAGAATTGTGGCATACATCTTTTTGATTAAATGTATTTAAAATTAATATTTTGCATCATATGTGGTATTGGTCCATTTAAAATCCTCAACATTTATTGAATACACAAATTAACAATTTATTAATAAGTAACTATTTTATCCCAAAACCTTCAAAAAATATTTATTAAATAATCTATAAAATAAATTCATATATATCGTTAAAAATATAGTGAATAAATATTTATTTTATATATGTAATCGATAACACATGAATAAAATTATTTCTTGGTCTTGAGAATAATATTCAACCCATTAATTAAATTCAAATATAATTTAATCCAGATCAATAGAAATGATTAGGGTGCAACCCTCTAGGATCCATTCTTTTTATCATTAGGCAAGATTGCCTCAATTACAAGATCACTATCTAGAAATGTTTCAAGGAACCCTAGATAAAGAAATTAATTTTTCAATGATGACATCCACATATGAATGATAAATGTGTAATATAATAAATTTTCCTTAATATCTCATCAATAAAGTTGCAAATATGGGTCTTCAACCTGTATGCTTGAAAACATATAGTGCTACCGCTAAGACACAATAATATATTCATATTTTTTCATTATATTTATCTAGAAAACATATAGTTCTACCACTTAATAGTTAGATAAAGATGTATGTAATTCATTTTGAAATGAATATACGATTATCACTATGCATTATTTATTCACAATTGAATTAATTTTATATGAATATTTTTTTGGAATTAATTGACGTCACTAACCCATTTATTTGTTCTAGTTATGTATATACAATAGGGTCTCCTCGCATTAATATTATATAAATTTATTCTATAAGGATTCCTATAAATGTGGTGACCATGATAATGAATATCAAAATATTATGATCCTTCAAAAATTCTTTGAAAACTAAAATTCAAATTTATTTTAGTCATGATGATTGCTGAATAAGTTTTTCTATATACTAGACCTTTTAATAATATATCTTGCTATATTTATACTATATTGTACCATCCATCTCTAGAATCCCTTGAATACTCATCAAAGGTATGATGTATTAGGCATATTTAAAATACAGAGACCAAAAATATTTATACATGGATTAAATTTATTGAATATATAAACACATTCCAAAATTAGAATAAAACCATTTATTACATTACTTTTAAACATTTATTCAGAAAAGATAATGTATGTTTCACCCATAATCGTGAACATATACTGACTATTGGGTTATATTTATTCCTATATTGTATGTGTCTCTGGGATTACTCCTACCACAGATCTTAGTAGAGTGTAATATTCTTATGTTAACCCATACACATCCAGGTCTTTACGATATAAATGTTAATTCTTATCCCACTAAATTTAAAGGTATTTACTAATTTAATGGAAATTTAGTCATTCTGTACTGCATGAAAATATACATAATGACAATAGGGTCATTAACTCATATGTAATTTAGTGAATTAATTTTTTTTTTTTCAGATTTGGCCATATTTTAAAAAATGTTATAAAAACACATTTCGTATTGTAATAATATATTCTTACCATATTTCAATTGATATGTCATCCATTTGACAATATGGTTTTCAAATGGTCAGTTTACTCACTTCTATTTGTAAAAAAATACTTTGATGGAAATATTTAATATTTTTAATATATATTTTTAAGACTCTTCATTGAAGTTATTTTTACTAAAAATAGAAAAATGTGTTATATATGGAAATGTGAATTAGGTATAACCCTTACCCCCCATGTATGACCAGTGATTACATGGAGAAGATATTTTTTGAAATTATATCTCATAGATTATTCAATCTTTAATAAGTCAATTCATTTACTCTATTGAACCTTTATAAAATTTCTTTAATAAATCAAATTATATAAAAATTATACATTTCAAGAAATAAAATTTCAAATGGAAATGTTTAATTAAATATAAATTTTTTTATATGATTATTTATTTATAAATTTTTCTTTATCTAAAAATTTATAAGTCATTCTTTTATGTATTATTATATCTCAATTGAGACTAAAACACTTTTATTTGTATCAAAAGGCCAACTAATTTAATTTTTATTTGGAAAATAATTAACATTACACAAACATGTAAGAGTATTATAGTTTTCTATTCATCATTCAGAATATGGGATATTTTCATTCAAGAGTTCGTGAAAAAATAGTTTAGGAATAAGGTACGATAATAATATTTATTCTGAAAATGAATCAGGGTATCATTTTTTCAATCTGGTCACTGACATAAATATTTTTATCAAGAATATTACCAAATTAAATCAATCCAATCCTTCAATGAGAAATAATAATCTCTAGTTAGCTGATATAGTAATTAATCTTTCTTAGATCCTTTTGAGTTCACTCTACATCGTTTTAATTATTGGTTGTTTTTCTATTTAAAAACATGTTTGTTATAAGAATATTTTATTAAATATTAAATATGTATATAGAATATTTATAAAAATACCTGAAGTTTAAGAAAATTTTTTCTTATTCAATTTATTTCGATTTCTTTTACAGTGTCTGTTATTTCAACATAAAAAGCAAAGAGCCTCATTTGCATTCTTCTAAAATTTAATATTTTTTATCCTTTATGGACTTCAAAAATTAATAATTTTTTTTATATTAGCCATTAGATCTTTATCATTTTTATTTTCATCTTTTCACTATTATGGGTGTCCTTATCCACTTAGTAAAGTATGTAAATACAATTCCAAATGGATTTATCCATTTGTTTAATCTAGGGTTGTACAAATAAAGATATACATAATGGTAAGGATGATAAGATAATTGTAATGGATAAATTCTTATCCAATACAAAGTCTAATTTTTCTAACCAATACACATTCCACATAATTTTGAAATAATAATTCATAAGTAAAATGACTTCTTCCGGTTTACACTACAATATTGCATTAAAAATAATATTTATTTCAAGACCTAACATATCTTATTCAATATAATTGATATATTATAATAAGGTGTATGAATATGCATATTTATGTTGTAAATCAATGTCCCAGACATAGTAGATTATATAATATAGTCGACATAACAAGAATCCTTATCATATATATGGTAGGAATCCTTTTCACCTTCACTCACCTTCTTGGGTTCAAGAATAGAAATAAGGGATTCCAACATATAATATAAACTCTATAAAAATAATTTTTCATATAAATTATTGTAAAATATTGATAAATATTTATTTTAAGGGACATACCATTAGTAAAAGAATGTTTCTACTATTTTCAAGGGTTTTATCCCTATTTTCAAAAATAATTAAAATAGATGATTAATAATCTACTTGCTTACAAATTATTAGAGAAATAATAGTTATTAATTTTATTAATTATACCACTATTTTTTTAGTTCTCAAAACCCTCACTATTGAACATGGAATATCTTACTACATTTAAATTATATTGGTAGGGGTCTGTATTTCCTTTATTATAATCTAGAGAGTAGCCATGAAAATTACTATATATTATTTAAGTATGTAGTCTTACCAACTGGGGAATTTTATATCCATTATTTATTGAGTGAAATTTAAAATCTAGAAACCATAAGTCATATTTTGTAAACAGTTTTAACCATATTTATATTGGAAAAATGGAGGCCATTAAAGCCAATATTGATTTAGTTAAGTAAGCCCACTATCTTATTTAAGACTTCCCAAAAATAAAAATTACCCCTTTATAGGATGGACCAATACTTAAATTATGGTTCATCTTAATTCGGATTATAGAAGGATAATGGCTTAATATTTACTTGATGTATTTTTTTTATTCATACATTTTCTTCTTGTTTTATAATTTACATAACTTTTTAATATTAAGTAGATTTTATATAATCAATTAAATATATCAGAAAAAAATTATACATAATCAATGTATTTATATTACTTATTTTCATATTAAATAATTTATATATTTAATAGTGGTCCTATACCCTTAAAATAAACAATTCATAAGATAAAAATAATTAAATAATTAATGAAAATATGATAATATTATTGCATAATTTATTTATTTAGTGGAAAAAATGAAACCTTTACATATGGAAGAATTTCTTATTCCATTTTTGGAATGAAGTAAGACATTCCACTTATACTCCTTTATATCACTAGTGTTAGAATCATTATGGTTCTGTCTTGAACTGCCTCAACACACCTTATGTTAATCCATTCATTTCAAGTATTTATATCTCACTTGCTGGTGAGATGAACCAAAATATTTTCAATGGGGATTACCTAAATAACCATGGACATGCATTTTCTATATAATTATGTAGTGTGGGATGACATAAAGGACATAAAAATTTTAGGTAATTTTAAATAATTGAAAACTCCTTCAATAAATTAAAATTTATAATTCCAACACATATATATAGGAAATTGTAAAGATCAATAATGGTCATTCTCATGAAAAAAATACATTAAAATAAAACTAATTTACATACATTTATAATTCATTAATTATTAATTAGATAAATGTGATTGAATTAATTAATTAATTAATTAATTAATTAATTCCCTTTTTTCTAAATGACCATATGAGTTCATTTGGAGATTTTGATCATTAATGAAATTCATGGAAAATAAATGACAAAACAAATAATTTCAGATCTATTTCAATATATTATTTTAGAATTTAAAATTATTTAAAACCATTGTTAAATTTGAAAACAGGCCTAGTATTGCAATTAGTAAAATATATCTTTAATGATACAATTTTCAATTTAATGTAATTTAATTCTATAATTTATTGGGATACTAAAAATACTATACTGATGAGAAACTCACTCTGTACATCTATTGACGAGTACTCGAGTTACAACCCTAAGGCTTCAATCATGTACCTCAACTATAAAAAATTTGTATTCAAGATACCTACATGTCATACATCCCTCTTATCATGTTTCTATGAAACCCTTTAAATAACTCTAGGTGTTCTCAGTTTATGACAATACAACAATTATAGTAAGCCTCATATCATTTATTTCTCGTGATGTGTGCCCACATAACTCATCGAATGTCTCATCGTTTTTTTTTGACTCAGGAAATGATGAATAAAACAACATGTACACTACATACCTATCATGAATATCATTAATTCTATAAGATTTCAGTATCACATTGTTTTACTATTTATAATGACTGTAAGGATTGTGTGAATTTCACTGTTAACCCATATAGATTACATGGTGTGTATGCATGAAATACAATATGAAATACAACAAGCCATGAACTAGGTTGGGCCAATTTATTTGTGATGCACAATAAATTCAATGTGTGTAATTACTTCTTAGCATGAAGAGTGTCCACAAACATGTCTAGGTGTAGTTATGTTTCATACATGACGTGCACTTAGGCTATATTCCATGAAATACCATGCTATCCAACTAGAATAATTAACACTTCCCAATGAAATAAATGATCATTATTCAGATGTTCTTGAACTTAGTGTATTTTGAATCTTCAGTGATGCAATTAATATGGTGAAAACATTATAATTAAAATAGGATTAAATAAGGATTAATCTGAAATGAAAAAATCAACCAAACCTGCATATAATGATCAATAATAAAATAAATGACTATAAATTTATAATTGGACCCCTATTATACTAGTTAATGTATATGGGAATATCATAAAAAACCTTTGGTGGGTGATATTTTAACACATTAGTTTAAAAGTTTTTTTGAATTCCCTAATAGAGGATCATTGTGTGTTAAATTTATAATTAATGAATAAAGATAAAAAGAAATTACTAATTTACATTAGGTTCTTTTTCATTGTATATGTTGATCGTTATGAAACCACTTTCCTAAATTACCTTCTTTTCACTTTAATTGTCCTAAATTTGAATCCCTTAAGTAGTGATCCACACGTGCTCCTTCGATATCTGAGAAATTTAGATTGATTTCTAGGTGAATGTGTGGTAAATCAACCAACTTGAATGGTTTTTATTATCACTCAATGATCCTCTATAATTGATGTAGTAATTATCATACTTGATATAAAGAGAGTGTAAGTTATAGATAGACGGAAGTTCATTGTGCATAACGATTCTCTATTCTCAATGTTTGAACAGCCCTACACAATATACATAACTCTATCTTTATAAAGTTTGGGTTTAGATGAAAATATTATATAATTTTATGAAACCCTTTTATATAATATACTATTTTTTATTAGACCCCATCATAAAATAATAAAACAAATAATATTATTTTATGATTCACACACTAACTTGTACAATAATAAATATTACTCAACTAGCTTGTAGATTAATATATTTCACCAAACCCCGCCATAGTTCATTTGAACTCCTTGACCTTTATTGAATACCAAATAAAAAGCTTATTTATAAATTAAAATTTTAACCACAAGTCAGTGAAAAAATATTTATGAAATATTAAATAAAATAAATTACTGAATTTTATTCATAATCTAATTAATATGAACTTTTCTAATTTTGATACTCAATTTCACTTAAATAAAATATTTACCCTATCTTGAGAATAGTATTAATTCCATTAATTAATTTAAAATATAAATTAATATGGATCAAGAGAAAGTCTTAGTGTCTGAACCTCTAGGATTCTATCTCAATATAATTAAGATGGATCACCTAAAATCAATTATAAATATCTAGTAATGGTTCAAGGCACCAAAGAGAAAGAATATAATGGTGATATAATGATAGCCACATAAAAAACTCAGTGTGTAATGTAATCCCTTTATCTTAATATCTCATGAATTAGTTTATAAATCTATGTCATTAACCTATATGTTTACTAAATATTTCTTTGAATATCTAAAATAAAAAAACTTACACCATGGACATAAAATTTAATGTTTTAGTCATATTTAAATTGAAGGCCTGAGATAAAAACATATATAAAGATAGAGGGGAAAATCATTTTAAGACTTATTAATTAACAACATGTCCTTCATAAGCAACCCAACATGTCCAAATCCCACCAAAACAATTAACAACATGGTTTATGACAATAATTATATGTCCATGAGTCATAACATTCATTTATAAGAAAATTAAAGTCTAAAGACCATTAAACCCACTCATAAATCAGAATATTTGATGACCAAAAAACAAGAAGAATTCCTATTGATGGGTATTCTATCATAATATCCCATCCTGGAGATTTCCATGTTCAAAATTATTTATAATAAGCAACATAATCATACAAGTACTCCCACCTGATAAACACTATATTGTGTTTTTATCATAGTACATTATCAATCATTAGAATTTTTTTTAGAATATTTTTATGGAATTTTAAGTTTACATTATAGTGAGGAACAACTGTGAACATATGAATGAAATAGATATTATAAGAAAATATCAAATCAATGTAATTCATACAAAAAATCAATATGTTATAAGATATTTATATTAATATTCACTACTTTTTAATATTCACGTATTCTAAAGTACAATGAATTTGGTTCTAGAGTACCAAATCCAACATAAGGATGGTTAAAATATTTTATGAAACTATCCCTAGATCTCCATGAATGCAACATAATAAATGAGGTGAAATAATATTTTAGGAAAATTATTCGATATTGTACCATGAATTTAATAATTACTTGCACTGAGCTAATGAGATTTCTAAGATATTTGGGTCATGTATGGAATTTCATAATATTTTCAGTGCTTGTATGACTTTGGGAGGTCCAACCTTAAGTCTCTAATAATATTTTTATGACATTAATGAAACATTTAAACCATTTAATATAATTTTAAAACTTCATAATTTTCTAAAATTGGGGTATTTTAATAATTTTTTATTTTCATGTAAGTCTATAAATTCATGAAAATCTATGCATAATACTTTTAAAAGTTGAAAAAGTATTTTCTTCAAGCCATGTTAATATTCTTGAGTGAATGTATGACTTTGAGAGGTTCTAAAATAATAATTTTCTGAGAACCTGAGACTTCAAAAAAATTGTTTAAATTTTTCTATGAATAAAAGTTATTATATCAATGAACGACTGTTCAGATATGTTATAATACATTCATATGGAGATTTTATGACTTTAAATGTCATGTGGAAATATTTATCACTACATTATATTAGTATTTAATTTTAATTCAATCTAAAGAATGAGATATGAATTAGATGATGTTGTTGAACTATTCTTCAAGGGTAAAAAATTGTTATCATTTGAATATTGTGATCTAAGATGTGGAAATTATTTAGTCCAATGCAAATTCAATTTGTAGTGTTTTATGAAACGAGTTCCACAAAATAGGGAACACTTCAAAGTCACTGTTCCATGAAAACATAAATAAATTGAAATAGATTAATGTAGAGTATTTTTTGTATCAATTTGAACACGGATGGGCCTTTATCTTTCTCAAAAACATTTCATGTGATTGAATGATATTTGAGAAGATTTGAGTAATGATTCTAAACCAGAAATATCTACTAATTCTTGAAGTGAAGATCATTGTACCAAGTTATGAGAGGATTCCATATTTTAATATTGAAATAATATTCATGAATATGTGAATATAAAAAGAATAATGAGGATGATGAAAAGGATGATCTACAATAAAAATATTCCCTAAATAAATATGTATAATTGGGAAAATTTATAAACCAATATTATACCATTAAGACCGTCAGCTAGTATTGAGGAAGAAGAGGGTAACGAAGAAGAAGGAATATGATAAATCTGTATCATAGAAGGAGTTCATGAGAACTATTGAGGCAGTATTAAAATAATAGTAAGGCTAGTTATTTTCAAATGAAGGAGGGAGTAATTAAAAAAAATTAGTCAACATGCCTTAATAATAAATTTCTATTCATATTTGAAAAAATAAAATATTGAATGTAAATAAATTTAACAATGAAAATGATCATAATAAATCTATAAATATATGTTGGATGGTTTCATTACAACACTTCCTCATTAAGATATAATTATCATTGAATTATGGTGACATAAAAAAATACATTAAAAAGATAACCAGAATATATCTTAAGGAAAATAATCTTTCAATTTTTAAATCACATATTTAAAATTTGAAATTTGAAAAATATCAGTGAAAATAATTTCATTGGACCAAAAAATGGGAAATAGTTGTGTAATATTTAATTTCAATATTATTCATGGTGCCAAGAATATCCATTTTCCAAATGCATGTTAAAATAATAATTACATTCACACATTTGGTAAAAATGTCCTTATTCAGAAAATGAAAATAAGATTCTATTTTTACCTTTTTATATAAATTCATATGAGGGTAAAATTGAACTTTTTAAATCATTGTATAATAGAGAAATCATTATTGAAAACATTTTAACGAAAAAATATAAATGGAAGAAAGTTATTCCAAGCTGAATATAAAAAAATATTGTTTTTCCATAAAAAAATTCATTTAGAATTTTGACTATTAAGAGGGATGGAAATTTAAAGAAAAATTTTATATTCCATAAGAACTTTAAAAATAATATTTAGTTTAAGATATAAATTTAATATAATTACCCAATTTAATCATAAACATAAAAAATCCTGAATAAGGATTACATATTGATATAAATCTTTACCTCATGTCTGAGTTGCATCATAAGTGATTTTAACCTCATTTAAAATAAATTTTAATTTATTATAATTATATTCCATAATAATATAAATACATAAAATATCATATATTATCCTATTGTATCATTTTAACCACCCTTTATTAAATAATATTTAAATAAATCTTCATTTTTTACTGTTTTCATTTTTGTTTTTCATGTAAGCTTCAGATATATAGTATAAGTCCTCTCATCCTGGACATGGTTGCATCAAATACATTATGTTTATAATGATAAAAATATATTATATATATTAAATAAATATACTTTTATAATAATTATATAAAGGTGGGTATGATAAATGGATTATTTTACTTCATGGAGGTTGTAGTCCACACGTATACAAGAGTGACATTGTCATTTTTAAATAAGTTGAGGGGTATAAAGGTAAATAAAATATTATATTTAAAGAATAATATTTATATCATATATATCATATATATTCAATATTTGCATCTTTATAACTATACATCTAATTTTTTGAGGATATTTGAATTACCACACTACATGGAGATGGTAGGTCGTACAAACATACAAGTGATGTTTTTTTCGATGGGATCGAAAAGATTAGAATACGAGTTTATACACCAGAATAAATATATTTTATAATATTTAATATAATTATTTTATTATATAATCACGGTTATATAATATTTAGATTTCTTAATGGATGAAATAAAATGAAAACACTCAGTTAATAAGTACACATCTACTTCAGACAACCTCTTTTCGCGTACACCTTAAGCCTTCCAAGATTGGTATTTTAATAAAACTATGACCCATAGATGATGGGTGGGATGTTAGTAATGGATTTTGGTATGTATTTTTTATTATATAATCAAAGGTATGTAAAATTAACAGATGATAGGTGATGACTTTTTAAAAGGGAGGGGGAGAACATGCTTATAATATTGGAAAAGAATAAAAAATATTAATGTCATACTCAATTAAAATGGGACCAAAATGAATAATATTTGAATTATAGTTGATATGTGGTCTATATATGACCATTAAATAATTTTTTTATAAGTATTAAGGTTTTTATAACCCTTATAGTTTTATTTTGTACCCTTTTAACCATTTTAACTCATACCATGGTAAATAGTTGTTTTACCAAATCTACTATTCACAATGAAAAAAATGAAAGTGCGGTCATTAAAAAATTTAGAAATGATGCTTTAAAAAATGGATTTAATTTTTTCAAAATAAAATTATATAATTTTATGCAATTAAGTTACAAACCAACATATAAAAAATAATGGACAATAGTATTCTAGAATAACTCCTTTTTAAGTACAAAAATGACTTGATACCAAATTCAAGTATTATATTGATCCTAATTTCATTAATTTTATTATGTAAAACTAAAAAAATTAGTTAAATTTTAATATAATAAAAATTATTACGATACTATTTAAAAACTTCATATGAATATATTGTATTCTTGTAAAGTAGTATTTACTAATATTGGCCCAAAAATCATTATTTTCAGAATATTCCCAAAAAAATTATTTAAGTTAATATTGAAATTACGGTTTCAAAATTGAAATTATTTTTATGTGATTAAATTTATTAAAAATTATAAATCTAGTTTTTTTATAAAATTATTGATTTATGAATTTGACATTGTGATATTGTTTGTCTAGAGAGAAAATATTACAATAATTGAAGCTCATATGTTACAATAAACCATACTTTAAAAATATTATTCTCAACATTTTTAGAATGAAACCTCATTAGTAGATTTGGTTAGTTCTTCAACATAACTTCTTTTAGTTCCAACATCACCTCTTCCATCTTATTATTTTATTAAACTAGTTTTACAAGCTGTGTTGTTCAATTCATAAACACTTGTTATCTTGTGTCTAGATTTTGGATATTTTCTTTATGATAAGATAAATAATATTCCAATTATATTTCATCAAAGGTGAGGTCAT
This sequence comes from Viscum album, assembly GCA_963277665.1. Lineage (NCBI taxonomy): Eukaryota > Viridiplantae > Streptophyta > Magnoliopsida > Santalales > Viscaceae > Viscum > Viscum album. The sequence continues at coordinate 85,812,502 of OY728155.1, read as the reverse complement.
GCATAGTATATATAATGTACATCCTCAATAGAGTGATATATAACACACCATAAACCTTAGAGAGACTAGGTGATATTTTGAAATAGCAAGACATATCTCTAATTATTTCATGAATTTAAAAAGGATTTATGAACATAAGACTTAATTTTCATTTCTTATTAAATATTATAACTCCTTTACATGGTGATAAAATAAAAAATCTTGGTGGCACACTTGAAATTCTAAATCCTTCTTTCTATTTTCATCTTGAAATCATTGTCTTATTTGACCCAACTTAATATGAATCTAAATAGTAATCACATTATATATTGTCTCCAAAACAAGATATGGTATTACAAGATTACTTTCACCAAATTCATATAAAAAAATTAGAGTATGATACCTATTTCCGTAAATTATTTCCATTGGTACAATTTTAATGCTTGAATTGAACTTATTATTATATAAAAATTCCACCAAAGTTAAATATTGATATCAATTAAATTTAAAATAAATTAAGGATAACCTAAACATATTTTTTAATATCTAAATAGTTCTTTTAGACTATCACTCGGTTTAAGGATTGTATTTTATTCTCAAACATAATTCGATGTCAAAAACCTTTTGAAGACTCTTAAAAAAAATTATGTAATAATCAGATCATGGTCATATATAATTGAAAGTGGTATATAATGATTCCCAGAAACCTTGTTAATATAGATACACAAAATTTACTCAATATTAGAATATTCCCTTATATTAATAAAATGAGTGAACTTAGTTAGGAAATCAATAATAACCAACATCGAATCACTCTTTCTTGAAATTTTTGGTATCCCAATGACAACTTCTATATTAGTATTATTCATTTTATTAAATGGAATTGGTAGAGGTTTCAATAATAATTTGGGATGTTTTAAATCATCCTATAATTTTTGAAAAACAAATAATCTTGATACATAGTATACAATTTCAAATGTAATGTTATACAAAAAAAATGTTCATTCAAATATCAATACATTTTGTTACTTACAAGGGTATATATAAATTTTATTTAAGGATTTTTCTAACAATTACATCTTTATCCTAAGTATTTATGTAATGTATAACCCCTTTCTATAAATCAAAAAACTATCTTTATAAACTAAAAACTTCAATTTACCATCATTAACTATTTTAATTTTCTTTTGTAAACAATTATCATTGACCTAGTAGATTTTGATCGTTTTCAATAAGGATGGTTTGAAAATAATTTTGGAAAAGAGTAATATTTCACCTTCCCTAAAAATTACAATATCCAAATTTAAAACTTCCCTAAACAAATAATAATTTTCAATCCTCATATTATTCATGAATCTATGATCTTTCATACTCAATACATCAAACAACTTATTAGCTTTCTTGGGGGCAGTATATTGAGAATCATAATCCTTGAGTAGATCTAGCCATCCCATTTTCCTCATGTTGAGAAATTTTTATGAACTTATGTATTTCATACTCTTGTGATTCATATATGTCTCTAATTTAAACTATATGTATAATACCTTTGTATCTTCAAGTAAACCATTATGTCTCCCAAATCATGTTCATTGGTTTGATATTTCATTTTAGGATATTTAATTTCCTTAATATATATATATAATAACTTTATCATTCAACATAAGGATATGTGCATTTCCTTCCTTGAAATTATCACTAAATATAACAAATCCACCACCCTTGATGGTAATTTTAACACTGATTCCTTGGTCAAACTCATCTTTAACTCTTCAGAAAAGTATTTACATTCCCTGCTCCATATGAATTTAACCCCTTAATGTGTAATATCAATTAAATGGTTTTCTTGTTGGGATTTTGTTTGCAAAAATCTCCTATAGTAACATATTAAATTTTAAATACAACTTCTTTTTATAAGAGTCTCAATAATGGTTCATCAAAAAATCATATGCATATTATTAACTTTCGATTATACCATGATATAATAAATAAATACCAAAAGAAATATGATAATGTTCCTTAAACAATCATCTCCTCAGATCAATGAAAATATGGGGTGAATTGTTCAATCCAGAGGGTATTACTATGAACTCATAAATTCATAACATTATATGAAATATTTTCTTTGGAATATATTCCTTATCTACTTATAATTGATGATACCTTAAATGATGAACAATATTTTTAAAATATTGAGATCCTTGAATTTAATCAAATTATTTATCAATATGTGGTGTAAGATACTTAATCTTCATTATAATGGATTTTATTTCAATGTAATCAAAGTATAACCTTGTTTTCCAATCATTTTTTCAAAAATCAAGCAAGTAATACCCAATGATAAACAATTGTGTGTACGGATCCCATATCAAAAATATATTATATTTATTTCATTAAATATATTAGATTGAATATGCACATCATTTAGGGAGTCTCAGATATTGGTTTCCCATATACGATGAGTTCGATAAAAAGCTCAACTTTATGCACAAGTGGATGACCGAGTATTTCGTCAAGAAAAAAATCAAAAAATGATTTCACAATAAGAACATCTTTAATATTTAGGTTACCATTTACATCAATAGGTTTTGTTATCTCTTATTCTCTAATTATTCCATTAATGAGAGAATCGTGGGGTAGATTCATATAATATTCTGATAATATAACGTCATCTTTGAAGATAAGGGATTATATATATCTATCCCAAATAATAATCTCCTTCCCTCAGTAAAAAATGTTCACATTATAATTTGAAATTCAAAATATACTAAGGATTATTCCAAATTATGACATAGGTATAAGAATAAAATTTTTAAATATGTTAAATCCATTCATCAAAATTGGGATCAACAAACTTATCAATATTGTAATAATATTTCCTCTAAGTCTCTTTATTGATAAATCCCTTCATCATGTTATAGGGGAATATTTACTTTTCATAGAAATCATGGAATATATGAAAGTGTGTGTGGATCCAAAATCAAATAAATAATTAGCTAACATTGATGTTATGAACAAATTACTTGATTCCACATTTCTAAGAACCTCAAACATGGATTTATTAATTGCATAAGTTGGGAATTTTTTTGTTTTCCTCTTATGTTGTAAATTCCCTTGATGTTTTAAGAATTGGTTAGAATCATTACTCATCTCGTTATAGTTAAATAAAAATTGTTTTATGGATTCTACCTTACACTTTAATTCATAGGTATGATTAAATTTCTCTCTACACATGTAAAAAAATTATTTTCCATTCATTCATGTATTGTGGTGTTTCCTTCAAAAAGGTTCACAAATTAGAAATTCATCCATTCCTTCTTCCCCATTTTCATTTTTTCCATGACATTTTCAACTGCATGATTCTTATCTTGGTTCAATTTTATGTTATAAGACATATAAAATCATTTATTTATATAGATAATACATGATACCATATTCTCATATGATGTGAATGGTTATGAGACTACATCATTTCTAAGGTTCAAATTTTTCCTTTTAAAGATGCAGTTGATCGTACACTTTGGATTATATATATAATCTCTAGGATTCCTTGTTAACCTTGTAAGGTCTTTATTATAGTTACAAATACTTCCCCCTTCATTTTTCTCTTTGTCTCAGGAATTATCTCTCCATATCATCCCATGGATCATGGGGAAATTGTTTTTGAGGAAAAGTTACTTAAAATCCTTCAACTTTTGTCTCTTTATTTACTTCACAATTATAATTTTTTAAATCAATGGCCACCATTGATTTTTATCCCATTTCAAATGATAATATACTGCGACAAATTTATCAATTTCATTACTTCGATGTTCAGAAATATCTTTTCTCATGAACTTATCCATTTATTATCTACTAATTTATTTTTTATTCCACTACATGATTGAGTATGTTTTCAAATAAAATTGACAAAAATTGCTACCCCAAATAGATTATTGTAACAATGATACATAGAGAAAGGTTATTAGTTATAACAATATGAAGATTTTTTAATATAGTTAAAATGTTTTCAGCTATAGTTCCATCTTCATTTTCTTCCCATAGATGGAATCCCTATATTGATTATGTTAATTGATATATATTACCTTAAATCCACTACATGAATTTTCAAAAAAGTGGTGTAAATAATATTTTACAACAAAATTATAAATTATATTGTGTAATACTGAAACAAATGAACCACATAACAATATTTGAATCTTTATTCATAGCTAATTTAATATTAGTATTCTTATTATCATTAGAAATATCCTTAAGTAAAAAAAAATATTTTCAAATACACCCTAATGGTTTCAAAAGAGAAAATAAATCAACCGAAGTATATACCATAAGAGTGTCTAGCTAGGTGTGTAGCATTAGGTCCACTCATCGTGCACTAAAGATGATTGAGTCAATAACAAATAGAACCCTCTCAAATTTGTTACCCCGAGGTCCATCAATGACGTAGTTAAATCCACCTTCTAATATACATAGAGGGAATTATTTTCATAGAAACCCAAATAATATATAATTTAACGAAACACAATTAAATTATCATATTACTAAACTTATTCCTAGAGTGTATCATTGGATTATAGTCACTAATCTTGGTTTTCCACAATATAGACTTCAATGGTTAAACTAAACTTCCTTAGATACAAACTATAACTACCCCAACCCTAGAAGCGAAGAGTCGGTAGTTAGATTACTATATTTTCCCATGATATATGGGATCACTTCATGAAGGATCAAATAATTTAATATTTTTTGAAATCAAGAAACATTCTTGGATATAACATTACATTTGAAATCATAACATAAAGCATATAATTTTTATATAAAATTATTATTCCCTACAGTATATAATTTCAGATAAATGATATTACAATTTCTAACATCATAGGGAATGGAAATAAAAAACTAGTGTGCGTGGATGCTTAGTAAGGGAATTCATACACTAGAAGTTATCATATAATAACTAAAGGATTTATTATATGGATGGAATAAATAATCCCCATATAATGTAATAGAAGTAATTAAATAATGTTTAAAACTATCCATGGATATCATAACTATTTAAAAAATCACATATACATTAATAACTGATTTCATAATAATGGAATAAATGATATTAGACAACTTAATCTTACCTTTGAATCCTCATACCAAGACATCATAGATAAATGGGTTGGGCATATTCCAATTACACATATAGTTTTACATCATAAAACCTACCAATGCATCAGGGGGGTATGTAATTATATTACCCACTCATGTTCTAATAAGTCCAATGCATTTACCAAATTAGTAAATAATACAACATAACTATCATTTCTTAATAATGAATAACTATCTGTATTGGATGTACTAGCTTTTGGAATGTCAATAATATCCATTAAAAAAATAACCTTAATAAATCCTTTAAAATATAGTGGATGGTATCATCAGAGTACATACTAATTAATTCATAATATTAATTAATGGATTACGATAGAGTTGATAATAGTTTAAAGAGATATATGGAATATTTCTTGAGGTAAATATTATTTAAATTTAGAAATATATTATTTAAAATATATTATTTAAAATATTAGGCAAGATGAATATTTAGAATGAATTATGGAAACATGTAGAGGAATGTTTGAATAAATGAGTTTTCATGATGATGGGAAACATCATTCATTTGGTATTTGTTTAAATAGTCTCAATGGTTGCACATTCTTTAAATAGTGAAATGTTTAGAAAAAATAGAGGGTTCATTTTAAAACTCTTCAAAAAAATTAAAAAACGTGTAAAATTCTTGTAGTTAGTTAATGGAGAAAATAAAAAACATTATTTTAAATATCTGAATGAATAATGGACATATAATAAAAGTAGTCCTAACATATTAGATAAACAAAGTTGATTTTCATAAAAACATTATTTCAAACATTTAATTTTATAGAAATTAAAAATGAAAATAAAAACTAGTAATTTATAGAAATAACCAGAGTAGAATAAAATATTTTAGTTTTAAGATACAAATACAAAATATTTCCCTTAATTAAAAACTAAACATAAAGAATATTGAAAATGATGCTATTGTGAAATAAACCCTTAACTAATGATCAAATTTCATGTTAAGTGATATTCAATTCATGTAAAATAAATTTAAATTTAATAAAATGATATAATATAACCATATAAATGTATATCATATCATATATGATACACTTATAAAATTTTAATATCCATTTGTTAATAACTATTTATTAAAATCGCCATTTCAAATTATTACCTATTTTGTTTTTCATATATCTTTTGGTTCGATAGTTTTTTTCATTGCTTATCATTCGTCGTTCTATTATCTTTAGAAAGATAATCATGATTTTATTTTAATATTTATTCCTTATATAAATATATATAATAATTGTTTAAGGAATACATGATAAATTAATAACATCTATTCATGGTAATGGTACTCCTTGCGTACACATAAGTAACAATGTTTTTTTAATTAGTGGAGGGGTAAGAAGATAAATGATATATTATATTTAAATAATAATAATTATTTATAATATATAACATATACTGAGAGATATTAATTATTTTCATCCTTGTATCCATCCATGTAATGTTAGGAAGAAAAACCATTTATACTCCTACTTTGAAACGGTTGGTCATACGTACACAATGGCGATGTTTTTATTTTAAATTGGATGGAAGGAGATGAATAATTATTATGAAACCAATATAATAAAATTTAGTTATATGTAAGATACTGATTTTATAATATTTTCAAGGTTATAATATATTTTAAAGAGGACTAAGTGGTAATAAAATTAAAAAAACATTATTAAGAACTATAAATCTTCTTAAAAACCAACCATAGCTTACACCTTAACCCATATATGATCAGTATTTTGATTAAAATATAAACTCTAGATTATGGGGATGTATTTTTGGTATTCATTTGATCCTAGAAGGTCCAAGTTATATGGATCATGAAGTGTGAGGAAGAGAGGACTGTTGGTGTGCTTTTAAGAGAGAGGGAGAGGAAAGACTAGAAATTTGTCAAAATATTAAAAACATTTAATGTGATAATCAAACCCAAATGACTCATATTTTAATAAGAAATGGGAAATGGTGAAATTAATACTTGAAAACAATTTTTAGAAAAATTTAGATGATTTTAACTCTAATTATGTTATTTTTAACCCTTTTAATTTTTTTGAAAACCTATCGTTGTATTAATCATTTTTTTATTAATGTTACTATTTATAATGAAAAAAAATTAATGTTACCCCATTACCAAATTTGGAAATTATAATTATCATTTTGGATTCCATTTTATAAAATTAATTTTTATATATGTCAGAAATTATTTTATAAATAAATCCATAAAATGAGATGAAAAATGGTTTCCAGAAAAATGCATTGTTAATTATAAAAATGTTTTCATTACAAATTAAAGTACAATAATGATCTTATGGAATTAATTGAATTATTGATAATTAAAAGTAACTAATTTAATTTTATAATAAATTTAAAATAAAATTATACTATATGAAAATGTAAAATAAATATTGGTTTTTATTAAAAATCAGTATTTTCTACGATTCTCCCAAAATAATCTTTTTTGAAAATCCTCTTAAATTCATTCATTTTTAAGCATGAAATGATGACTAAAATATTTAAATACATTTTATACAATTGAATTTATAAAAATTTGAAATTATGGTTTTAAATTACATTCTTTATTACACATATGTGCATTTCTCTATAGTTTCTCTAGAAACAAACATTTATATAATTAATGATGGATTGTTATAATAAATGTACGATTTATAAAATATTTAAAACATCATATGATTTAAAATTAATGTTTTCCCCAAAAAAATTAAACTTGGTTTTTAGGAAATATACATTACTCCCTACATTTTGTGGGTTAAAATTTACATGGGTATTCATTGATATATTTCAATAACACTTATTTATTGGACTCCCAAGCCAAGATAAACACTAATCCGCATTGTTCTATTCCATGGATCCGAAAACCAACCACCAAAAATAATACTAGAAACACACAATGTGTAATTTTCCATTATAGTGGGATTAGAAGCAAGAAAGTCCATATTGGGGGAAAGAGTATGGAGCAAGAAGTTAATTCCACTATATGAGTATTAACAATGATTAAGTCTCGTCGATAGAGGTCCAATAGACAACGATGAAGCCAAAAAACATGGTATTTCCATGATAAGAAAAAATACCACACCACACCATTGAATTCTTCTCAAATCAAACATCGATAATGTGATACCCATGAGTAAATGAAGGACATAATGGGTAAAATGAGTGGTGGCTCTACAAAAATTCGACCATTGAGAATAAGAGAACTTCATTTGATACATAGTGATTTCAATCCTTGGTCCTTTAGAATTAATTAGTTTAAAATTCATGAAAATGGTATATATCATTTTATAAATATCAGACCATTAAATATCATATCAAATTAAAAAATTAAAATTACTATAAACAAGTTGAAAAACATGAATATAGTTTTTATATATTTAAGTCAACAATATATTTTAAATGTAAGTAATAAGTGTGAGTCATGAATTAAAATTTCATTCAATAAAAATGGTATAAAAATAAAAAATGTAGTATAAAATGAACTTCAATTAAAGGGATAATATTTAATATATATGATTTTAAATTGTAAAACTGAGATTATTTATTAATTATATCATAGATAAACAAAATATCCTTTCAAATTGGTGACTTGATAGTAAAAATTAATTTATCATAGAGGCTACCTCTAAGATAATGAAAGAGAATGATATACTAGTTTGGTAAATATAATTTTGGAATTATTGTATTAATATAAATAATAAATCGATAAAATATTTTATATAGAAAAAAATGATTAAAATTTTAGAAAATATTCATCATTTAACTCATTTAGATGTTTGAAATATAATGACACAAAAAAATAACTAAAAGATAATGGTATTCAATTTTCCATAATAATTATTAAATATTGAAATGCACTGTGTCTATGAATATAACTAAATAAGTGATTTAATGTTAGGAGAGATATCATTGGAATGATAAAAATTATTATGTTACTATTTTTTAGACAATTAAATAGAAAAATAGAATAAAACATTTCATTACTGAATTTGGGAACTGTTTTGAAAATCATAAAATAAAATATAAATCATCATAAGTAGGAAAATAAAAAATTGCAATTCATGAGATTAAAAATAAAATAGATTTTATTATATAAAATAAATTTATTATAAAGAGAGGTAATTTGTTATATTTTTATAAAGGACCCACATAATTGGTAGTTTTTATTTAAAAAATAACCTTAATTTGTAATGTAAGGATGTCGATATCACATGAGATGTAACATAAAAAAATCTAAAACATTTTAGAAAATTTCAAATAAAAAATTTTAACAAAAAATAATTCAACCAAAATGAAAATCGTGGTAATTTATATTGAAAAAATTATTTGTTGTCATATGTAGATTGGGGATTATATATTTCTAAACAAGTGGTCATAAACACTTATTAAAGGTATTTATGTAAATGTTTCTGATGTGAAATATATAAATTAAACATAAGGATAAAAACTAAAATAAGACCATGAAGATAGAGATGATCATGTATATAAAATTTATTATACTCTCGAAATTACACGTGAATAATTTTATATTATTTAATTATAGGATGATGATAGACCTTAAGTGAATCATTCTGAAACAAAAACTGGAAGGAAAAGGTGTAGTGATTGGAAAAATTAATATAGCAAATTAAGTTAAAAAATTGAACATATTCGAACTATATGAATGAATAGTATTGAGGGAAAAAATTATTCTCATGTATAAAAAGTTTTATTTAAAAAACTATTAATCACAAGTCATATAATAGTTAAATGGATGTAGATTTAAATAAAATGGAAAATAAAATTCCCTGGGACTTTAGGAGTATGATAACGACTCATGATTTAAGAAAATACTTCACATTAAATAAATAAAGTGTTTAAATGATTGTTTCACACACAAAACCATAGAATATAATATTATAAATATTATATTAGAAAATAAAAATAAAAATATAACCTTTAGTAGATAAATATTTAACAATAAATTATAAATTCAAGCAATAATAGAGTAGAAACACTTAAACCAAAAAGAGGTCATTTTTCAAGAAAATTTTTTTTAATATATTTTATTCTTATATATAAAATTTTTAACTAAATTAATCCTTTAAGTTTTTTAAAATTAAAATTATATTTCAATTCAGAATGAAAAAATTATATTAAGTTGTATTTATTAAATTTATTGAAAAATGATTAATTTTTAGCTGAATAACGGTAAATATAGTATTTACCAACACTATATCATTTATAATAAGAATGAATTAGAAATAAATTAAATATATTTTAATTTATCAATGATATATTTATGATGTATAATTAATTATTTTCAATAATATTATAAACATATAAAATTTATTTTTAATTTTTCTAACTAAGGTAGTATTTCATTCCAATTAGAAATTAGTTTTCATTATTTTTTTAAATTAAATAATTATATTGAAAATTTTATATTTTTATTGAATTTGAATTACATTATTTAACTTTTTTTATAATGAACTAATTTATGTTATTGGAATTAATAATATATATAATATTCTACACTATACATAAATTTTAAGAATTGAAACAAACTTTTTCTAAAAATGGGGTTTACTTGTTTTATTCGCTCATGTTAGAAAACATTTCTTTATGAATACAAAATTTATCTTCTAAAATTGATTTAATATTTTTATTATTAAATTAAAATTTATTATATAATTTAAATTTCATTTTTCTAAATATAAAATGAATCACTTAGGTAAAAACTAGTTACTTCATTGAATGCCAAAAATGTAAAATATTAGTAACCAAAAGGTTAAAAGGCATAAAAAGTCAAAAAACATTCTTCTAATAAAGAGATTTTTATTTTTATTTAACATAATTATATCAAATATAATACATAAAATTTTATTTATTTAATTGTTAAACATGTTCTCTCATTATATTAAGTTTAAATATTTACAAAAATGTCATTATCCCAAATTAAAAAAGGGGAAATTAGTAACCCCTTTATAAAAATAAAAAATTTATGTTTCTAATTTAATACCTCCCATTTATACCTCCCCTATAATACAATTTCAATTCCAGTATATTCTGGTCACATTAATTTACTATAATCCCTCCATTAACATGTAATCCTCCTAGAGAAAACAAAAGTCCTCAACATGAGTACAGTGTTCTTCCAAATTTATATTTCTTTTTTAATCTCACAAATATGATATTATAAATTATATAAAAAATTAGTATTTTTTCAAAACAAAAAATTATTATTCTTCATGAATGACTATTATCCACCTTCACCCTTTTCCATTAATAGAAACAAAATCACCATTCAAGTGCGTGCATATTATCACCTCCCTAAAGTAAAGTATCATGCTTTACATCTAGTTTATTTCTTATTTATTAATATAACATAAAATTTTATTCAAATCCATAAAATGATAAAATGATATCACTATTATTATTTAATAATGTAATTATTTCTCAATGAAACCTATTTAGTAAACGTAATCATCTATTAATTATGTTATGTTAATATTTGGGTTGGTGGAACCACCTACTTGAACAATGCTAAAAAATCAAATCATTGATGAAAAAGTGAAATTAATTTCTCATAATATGTGATATAAATAAGTATATAATGACATAAGCTTTTTTATTAAATTTCAATATCATTTTTAAACTCATTAATAAAACTACCAATATATGTTTGTTAAAAATCACTAAACATGATATTCATCCATTTGAACTTTTTGGATCATAAAAACACCATAGAATGGAATTATAAGATTATAATTTATTATAAAATGAAAATTAAATTAAATTCTCTGATATAGTAATGAATTAATTTGGGATAATAATGAATAACAACACCACAATTATGAAACTAGTTCAAAATGATCAAGATTACACAAAACTGATATTGAAAATTGATAACAACTAACTAATATAAATACAAGGAATAATTTTAAATTAACATGGTACAAAATTATACTAATTAATATTATTAATAAATATGTGATAAATATATTTATATATTTATGAATGTGGTTATAGTGCAATCAACAAAGTTGGATTTCTAGGTAGGAGTTTCATCGACTCGAATTCCAATTCATCTAGTCATAATATATCATATATGAATATAATTTCAAATATTTATTTGATCTTAAAATTAAGATATTTTATATGTAATATCCAATTTTTATCTAGGTAAATTAATTCTCATCATCAAGAACCACTTCATTCATGAAATGTTTTCTAAACTAAATAGATATTTTTTGTAGTAATTACTACCACTATAACCAAAAAATATTTTCCTTCCATGTCCATATTTTTTATATCAAATGTATTTTCATTTATAAATCAAAATTTGTTTTTATTTTATTTTCCAAATATTTTCATCTACTAATTTAATAAAATAATGTTTTTTAACATTTATATCATGTTTTTTCATTCTTTAAAATGATACAAAATGAATAATGAAGTTAATTCATTACATTATTTAACACCATGTATTTATTGGATTTTTTTTCTTTTATAAGATACAATATTTGAAACTATTTATACATTTTTTAAAAAAATTCCTATATTTCACTTCTAAAAGTGTTTTTGAATATAATTTAGGCTTATTATTTTAAAAAAATGTTTAAAATGATCTGTTAACATTTATGTATTTTCAATTTTATTTTTCCTCGAAGGTTTATTTATCATGTGGTGATGTTTTGGTAAACACATATATTTTATTAGAATATGAATCCATTTCTAAACATATATTTTCTATTCCTTATTATTTCTTATATTCATGTTTTGTGATGTTTTGTGAAAATATTGAGAAACCCATTCATATTCCAGGGGTTCTCTAAGTTATAATGATGATTGATTTCAAGTGGCACAAATATAAAAGGATGATGATAGATGGAGTCCAATCTATCTCACCAATGAATTGGTTTATGTTTATATAAAATTGGATATTCAGATATGGTTATAAGGATTTTGTTTCATATAGGTGCGAACATAATGACTTTTCTCGCATTTTGAGGCATGGAAATAATGAGTTGGTTCACACAAGAATAAGAATTATGAGTTTTCTAAAATTTTCAGTCCTAGAAATAATGAATATTTTCCTAAATTCAATGGAATAATAATTTTACTCACATTTACAAGACTATACATAATGATTTTATTCACATAGGTGTGGGAATAATTACTTTTATCAAAAATATTTTTTATTCTTATGGGATTTCCAAACTTCCATGTAATTTTATAACGTTATGGAAAACTTCATTGATGGTTTTCATTCCCAATATATTCAATGTTTTCATGTTATAAATTATTGTTTTAATGTTTCCCACTCTTATATCACACTCAAATGTTTTATGATTATTATGATGTATTTGGTTGTATGTCACAAATTGTATTTGTCTTTAATGACCTTTCTTATAATTTCATGTTACTCACCCATGTTTTATTATTATCATATTTTTTCTTATTATCTATTAATAAAAATAATTACATCCTCCTCCTCATGTTCACCTTCATGTTTATGATCTGACACATTTTGATATTTGTTTCCATTACCGAGAATCTGAGCTCACCCTATTATTATATTTCCAATAACTAGGTTATGAAGTGGATTATATCATGTGATATATCTATAAAAGGGTACAAAAGGAAAATTATTATGGGTTATTGTTTTAAAATATAGAAAAATAAGATGTTTATCTAATAATTCATCAGGACACTAAGCCTTTCAACCATTGGGTGGTGTGATTGTCTATGAGATATATTATTTTAATCATGAAATTAATGTATTTTTTATGTCATGTTTAACTTAGGTTTATTTTGTTGGTATTAAAAGTGAATTTACTTGTTTTCAAAATTTTCTTTGAGAAATTATGTAAAATATAAAGGTGTAATTCTAAGGTACAAATATAAGTATAGTATTCAACCACGAAAATTATATAATATAGATATTGTGTGGTTTTCTTAGAAATAACATCCCTATCAAGATACTATACGTGTATATATGTAATGTCATATATGTACCTAGGTAAAGTAGCCCAAAAAGTGGAATATTGGGAATTCACTCAATATTAACCCAATACATGGAAAAGTGGCCTAGATGTACACATCATTTTAAACTGTAATGGATATGATTTTGTTGATTCACATTCTCTTTTTCAACAATTTTGACAGAATTTGACATTTGAATAGTTTAGTTTGAAAAATAACAATGGATAACCAATATTGAACATATAAATTCATAGCTTAACACATGCATGAAATTTTTTTAATCCATGTTTTATTTTAATCATTGACTTATATTTAAATTAACTAATTTAATTATACTCATTCCCAATTTTAGTTAATTCAATATAATTGTGGGAACATGGAAGAACCATATTAACAATGGATTAAATAGACAATGTATAGATTGTATGAACATGCAACCTAATGAGATTAGGGATTGGATAAAAAATCATAGAAATCATAACAAAATTGTCTCAATTAATGAGCAATAACACAAAAGGAATTAAGAACAAAAATGAACCATTAAAGGAATAAATATCTATTGAATTATTTATGAGGAAACATCCATCCTCTTTTAATGGGTATTCTGATACACTGGTGACTAAGCAGTGGGTCCATTTAATAGAAAAGATAATTTTCATTCCCCATTTTTTAAAACATCATAAGGTTGTTTTGGATATTAATAATTTAAAGGAACTGATGTAAACTGGTGGACTCTTTCTATGAATACCATGAAAAATTGGAAGTAAACTCTATGGAATATGAACTATTAAAGAATCACATAATATTATCCTAATAATATTTTCAATAAAATTGACGATGAAATATTGTAATTTATGAAAAAAGGGGATGAATCAGTTGGATTTAATAATGAAAATTTCAAAAGACTCCTTATGTCTGCCTAATATTTCATCCCTCATAATAAAATTCAAATAAGAACACTAATCTCATAACAACCAAAGTGGTGCTACGATATTGATTAAAACAATATAGAAAAAGAAGGCCCCAACTAATGTAACACGCACTAAAATGCTTCAAATGCAAGGTGTTTGGGATTTACGTGAATCAATTCTATAACCCTATATAAAATGAATAGATTATATGCCAAACACCTCCTAAAACAAGTGAATAAGGTAAATTATATACATTCACCACTATAAAGGTGGATCAAAAACATTTATTCAAATGTAAAGTTATCATTCACTATGGATATGAAAATTTTATAATTTTTTTGGGTTTTGACATTATTTTATATTATAAATTATTCCTATAAATGTTGATTCATTCCTCAAATTTTGGATTTTTATCGATCAATGAAATCTCTCTCTGGCATAATGATTTCATCCAAGACATATAACCCTTTTTCCTCTAAACAAATAGAATATTTAAAATTTTAGGATAATGAAATCTCAATTCATATCCCAAATCATCATTTTATCAATTATTATAAAAACGATTGTTCAGAAATCCTCATGCAATAAAATACTATAATATGGGTTAAGATACGTCACAATAAGGGACTCATTAATCAAATAACTAGTGAAGAAGTTAGAATTCGTGAGATGCCTATTGTATGGGAGTATACTAATATATTACAAGATGAACTACCTAGACTTCCCCTTGGGAATGATCTCTATCATTAAATTGAACTCATACCTAGAATCATTCCTCTCTCATAGAGTTTGTATAGAGTATCTCACATTTATTTCACAGAATTAAAATGTTATTAGTTGATAATTTTTACAAGGGTTTTAATGTATTTGATGAATCACCAAGGGGTGCACTAAGTTTGGATCCCTGAATCTTGAAATTGATTATCAAGACCTTAATAAAAACATGAACAAGAAAAACTACACTCTTCTCTATTTCTATGATCTATTTGATAAACTCAATGGATCTAGATACTTCATAAAGACTGAAATTCAATCTAGATATCATAAATAAAGGGTAATGTGGGAGGATATTTCCATGAGAAATTTTCATATAAGGGATAGACATTATGAACATATAATTACTCAAATTTGACTTAAAACTGCTCTCACTCACTTCATGTATATAATGTATAGTGTCTTTAAAGACTACATTGACCAATTTTTGATTGTATTTAAAGAAGAAATCCTTATATATTTAAATAGAAATGCAAAGAACAAATATTATATATGTATTTTTTAAATACCATGAAAATTTATAATGTAAATGTTAAATTTTTCATTTTTAAATTATTTTTGTAGAAAGTGTGAATATTTTTTCTTGTAATCATAAGTTAATATAAGTAGATCCATTAAAGAAGGTTATTATCGAGCAAGGAACCAGGCTAACATTAATGACCCAAAATTTTACCAATGTAATTTACCTTCTTATAATTATTTAATATATTATAATCGCATAATAAAAATATTAATAATGCAATACAAAAATTATAAATGAAGAATGAATAAAATAAGAGGTATTTCTAGAGGATAAAAAACCATTACCGATGAAATAGTAACCATACCATTAGAATAGTAATATATCCCTTATAGATTGTAAATAAACCTATAGAATGTTAACCTCACCTATGAATATATAAATAAAATTTAGGTATCATATATATGAAAATATGATATAATTATATCATAGTTTATTTAAATTTTTGTTTTAAAAATTATTAATTATGTTTGGGTATTTTATAATCCCAAAATATTTAATTACAACTATAGGAATAATTTTATAATTTTAAAGGAAATTGATTTTCATAAAATAAGTCTATAAATTAATATTTTGTTTTCTTATTATTTTATAATAATTTAATGAGGGTGTAATTATTTTTCCTTTGTGTTATAAAATCGAAAATAATTTCAAAATATGTATTTTCCAAGTAAATTATGATTTTAATTAAAAATTAAATTTATCATATTTAGAAAATTATATTCATAAAATTATATTCATTTATTTAATATACATTTCAAAAAAAATATAGGGTGCATCTTTTGGTTTTTCGGAAAGACTTATATTTCTATGAATTGTAAAATATTGTACTTTTCGGAATATATACATTATAAGTTAAATACACTATTCCTTGATTCATATATGATTTGAGAACTATTATTTTGAAATAATATGTTCCAATTACATTATATAGTCTCATTAATCAATAATATTTCTTTTATTGCAGAAAAATAAGAAACAAATCAATAAAATAATGAGAAAACACCCCTCTCCTCCACTATAAATACCACCCCTCACCACTTCTCCTCCACAAACCTTAAAACATTTTTTCCATGCCCAAATTATTCCCAAAAATCATCCCAATCCTCTCCCCCACTACTATTATCTGTAGGTCTCATCAAAAGACCAAAACATTTTCCCAAAGGTGGCTTTCAAGGAGAATAAATTCAAGAGGTAAATTCCTCGTTCATTTTTTAGTAATTTTTTTTCAATTTATTTTATTATTCTCTACTCAGCTACTCTCATAAAAATGGTATGATAACTCAATTACCTCACACAAAATTGATTTTTATTATTATAATGTAATAATTCCTAATTAAACCCTTCTCTTCTCCCTTTAATTATAAAAATGAAAACATAGTTCATGAGGTGTTAATTTATCGACTTCAAGGAAACAAAATTAATTTTCCATTAACACCTTCAAGGATGGTCATAAAAATATTTTAATGGTTAATAGTTTTATAATACATGTATTAAAACCTATTTAATTTTCTAGAATCATTATATACACATGATGTTAAATAATTAAACCAAACAAGTTTGTGGTGAGAGAAAACCGTCTAAATTAATCGAAATGATTATCACCAACATCTTATCTAATGATTCATCCTCACCTGAAATAACCCAATTAAAGGTATGATCATTTAACCTTATATATTTTCATTAATATCTTATAAATTGAATTCTTTATTTCTACTTCCATATTACATGAACTTACATAATCTTATACAAGCAAACTGATTATGAAAACTATGAAACTAGGCACTCCTGTAATATGAAGTTGAACACTATAACCCATAGAAATGGAAAATAATGACCATAAAATAATTTTAATAATGAAATAAAATTTTTAAATAGATAATTTATTAATAATTAATTAATAAAATTTGGTTATTAAGGACATTAAGTTCATTTACAGAACTGTTTCAGACATAAGGAATGAGATCTTTTCCGAACATCTATTTTTCCTTCGGGTTCCACTTTATATCACTTTAACATAATTTATTTCCTCTTTATTTTTATGTGATTATTATAAATTATTTTTATATATTCCAAGCTCATATAATTAGATAATATAATCCTCCTTTAATGGGGAAAAATTTCTTAAAAATGATTCCTTCTCAATTCTTCCTGATAAGAAAACCTGATTCATTGGAACATCCCAATTTCTTAACCATTCTAAAGTGCACTCTATTATCTTATTTAAGATACCAATATTATTTATAATATCATTCATTAGATCATTAAATACTATACTGGTTCAATTATAGTTTTAAATAAACAATTATCTATTTTCAATTTAAAAGAATCTTGAATTGTTTCCCTTGAAGTGTAATAAGATGTTTTATTTATAAAGATTATAAAAAATTATTTTTTTATGTATCCACATACGTTTGATATCACATATTATTATATATTCATATTCTCCCTTATAAATTTCTATTTATGGTTTAAATCCTTTCTTTCATGGTAACCATTATGATATTCCATTATATTATACATTTTGACATGATTATGATACCCAATTCATACTGTGGGTAACACTTATATTTATGTTTGACTGATTATATATGATTAATTATATGGAAAACATATTCATGAACATGTTGTGATGGGTGTTCTTAAATATCTCTCCAATGAATTGGTTATGGTTTAGTCTCATGAGACGTCATGTTCGCATAGTGAGTGAGCCTGATTCCATTATAGGACATTATCCACAATGTCTTAGTGGTTAGCCATGACTCATGTTTAGGACATGTTATATGTGGTTTACGAATTCCAATGATTCAATTATTATATATTCCCATGTTATATATTTTATTCTTCCTTATGTTTAATCAGGATGCCTTCTACTTATATCATCATGTGATGGTTTCTATCCCAGGTGTTATGTTTTATTCCAATGTTTAGTCTCTTACTGGGATTTGTATCTCATTATTATTGTTCATGTATCCCCTAGGTTATCCTATATAGATATAAGATCCAAAAATAAATTTAGGCCCTCTTTAAATGGTTTAAATTAAATAATTTATTATTTTGGTTTCAATTTTTCAAATTATATATCTAATCTTTCAAAGAAACTTGGATTTATAATCCTTGACTTATAATATGATGTTTATTTTTGATTAAAATAATATAATGATATATGTAATAGGTTATTGTCCCTATAGTTTGTTTCTAGGGAAATTGTTTTTCATTTTATGTATTACGATTTAAAAACTATATAGAAATACTCATGGGTAAGACTAATTATTGGAAAACATTCCTAAATTTTGGTAAGTATAGAGTATGTGGTTTATGAAGAAAATATATCCATGTTGGGATAATATATGTGTACATGGTTCTATTACATATTTACCTAGTAATAGTAATGCTGACAATGTGTTCTTGTCATGAATCAGGGTAACCTGGAACATGAAAACGAGCCCCATTGTGCACTAAGTTTGATGATCTGGGGGATATGATTTTGTAAATTCATAAACCCATTAAGAATGATTATTAAGGTGGAAATACCTTAAGAATATAGGTTAAAAATTTGATCATGGATAACCTAGACTGAAACCTAGGAAATAACAATTTCAAATATAAATTTTCATTTACAAGTTCATCCTTTTATGATATAATTTTCTTTCACTTATTCTTATTATTTGTGGATAAAATACCCATATATGTACTTTATTTTTCTTACTTAATGTATGGAAATAGAATAACCTATGACAACAGTAAATGTTATATACAAAGTGATGATTTCCATAATGATATTCTAAATATTATTGGGAGAGGTTCTCAAAAAAATATGATTGCACTTTCTTAGTTGGCTTGAGTTATGAATAATAATGGAATCACATGGAACGCCATATTTCTCTTTAAAAAGAGAATTTTTCCACAGGATTATTCATATGGAAAATGCCTCTGTTTTTTAGTGGATCTTACGATCTCATCCTTGCATAAAAATGGATTAACTCCATTGAGAAGATATTATCTTCCCTCTAATGCTTAGAAGGAGAAACATTCATGCTATAATTATATCATTTTGATGGGGAATCTGATTAATGGTGGAAACTAATCAAGAAAACAATTCACAGGAGGTAATTTATTTTTTGGAATGGGGATTTTTAATGGAAATATTTTTCAATAAATATTTTCCTAAAATCCTCCATCTCTTGTTTGAAATTGAATTATTCATACTAAAGTATAAGGAATATGAGTATATCAAGTCATATGAAAAAACATCACAATGCATTTAAGAGATGATTTTATATTTTTTATGAATAATTAATGTAAGGTGGATCACTTCTTTAGTAGACTAAAACTAATTCTATGAATATCATTAGTAATTCAAGGGTTTGATAGTTATGATGAGATTATTCTTTGTTCTCTCATGGTTGAAATGGGGATCAAATAATCTCATTCATATCCTGGGCCTGGTGAAAAAAAATAGGAAATTGGAGTATAATATGCGTGATAAGTCCCATGATGGAATGAAGACCATACATCCCACATGTAAAAATTTTGGTAAGAAGCATCTTGGAAACTGATTAATGGGAAAAACAGATGCATAAAATGTGGAAGGAAAGGGACATGGATAATAACTACTGATGGGATATGAAGAATCCCACAAATCCTAAAGAAGAAAGGAAGGTTTAGATCAACACTCATCCTATAGTGTACTATTTAAACTTCAATTAATAAGGGCATTATGCAGACCATCTCCCAAAGACAAGGGTTATTTTATGAAATCAAAAGCAACAACCTCCAAGGCTGCATGTGATGGTATATGTAATCAATACTATTAATGTGGTTCCTAATAGTGATGTAAAGATTGGTAAGATGGTTATTACTTATAGAATAAATAATTTACTATTTGATTCTTGTCCTACACATTCTTTCATATCTTGAATGTCTCATTGAACTATTCACAAACCAGTAAAAAATTTGCTGGTTGAGTTATCTGTGAGAATAAAAAATGATTCCATTACAGCATCAAAAGTTTATAACTCCTCTAAAGTTGAATTTTGTGGAATGAACGTCCCAACAAATATTATCCGACTCCATTTGTTAATGTTTTATGCTATTTTGGGCATGGATTTTTTGTATTTATATAAATCCAACATCGACTGCCATGAAAGGTAGATCACTCTTCACATCATGATGAATCCACCTATTCTATACCAGTGTAAGGAGGAAGATGAATCTCCTTCAGATTTATCGTCTCTATTGTGGATAAAATTTCTTTATATGTAATAATATCTATATAATAATCTTGAGAAAAAAGAGAAATTCATGCTCGAAGAGAAGCCCATTAGGAAGGACTACACTGATGTCTTCCTGGACAAATTGGCTAGTCTTCCCCATAGTCAATAGGTTTAGTTAAAAACTGAAATTATTCCTCGATATCTACCAATATCAAACACACATTATATAATGGCCATTGTTGAGAAGGAAGAAATAATTAAGTAGTTAGAATATAATATAGACAAGGGTTTTATAATCATGAGTACCTATCCCTGGGATGCCCTAGTCCTCTTCATTAATAATAATGATATATCAATGCATCTTTTTTGTTATTATCATGGGCTCAAAAAACCATGAGAAAGAACATGAATCAATTTCCATATAAACAAGACATGTTCGATTAGATATGTGGGGATGGTTATTTCTATAAGATGGACCTTTGAATGGGATATCTCCAATTAATGGTGAATAAGGAAGATATTACCAAGACATCATTTTGAAAAAGGTATAGGCACTATGAGTTCATAGTGATGCCCTTTAAACTATCTAATTCTAAACAAAATTCATGGAATTAATGACTAGAGTATTTAGAGATTACCTCAAAAAATATGTTGTAGTCTTTATTGATGATATTTTTATATACTCAAATATAAAGTAGGAACATGAAGATAATTTAAATATTGTTCTAGAGACTTTTCAAAGTGAAAATATTTAAGGAATGTATATTAAATGTGAGTTATGGATGGAGAAAGAATCATTCATGGGGAATTTTATCACCAGTAAAGGGATGACCCATCTAAGATAAAGGTAATGAAATAGTGTCCCAAGTATACATTTGTAATGGGGATCCATAGTTTTGTTGGACTAATAGGTTATTGCATATGATTTGTGATGAATTTATCTTGATTTTCGAACTCACAAACCAAGATAACTTATAAGGGAGTAAATGCTTGACCAATGAAAGTAGATATTGCCTCAAAGATTTTAAGAAAAATTTTATCACTACATCAGTACTAACACTTCCCAAAAATGGGGAACTATTTCTGGTGTGTAGTGATGCTTATGGATTAGGTTGTGTGTAGAAACAAATGTTGAATTGATAGTATATGACTCAAGGGAGTCGAACATTACTGAGAAAACTACCACACATAAGATCTGGTGTTGGATGCTCTGATATTTTTATTGAAAATAAGGATACATTATCCTTATGTGGACAAGTTTAAGATATATATAGATCACCAGATTTTCAAATATATATTCACATAGAATAATATTAATATATTGCAATGAATATGTTTATATATTATTAAGGCTTATGAATGCTCAATCAACCACCATCCTAGTAGGAAAAAATAATGTGGTATATGCTCTAAGTATAAAGGATCATAGATATTTATCAATGATTAGAATTCCATGGGATCCAATATTCTTAGACATTCCAAGCACAGATATGGGAATCGTTGAGGAAGGGACACAATCAATCCTTTCTCAAGTGATTTTCAACCATACCTATTAGAGAAAATAATGGATGCTCAATGAATTTATGTGGAAATTTTGAAGAAAGTGGAAGCCATGAGAAATCGGAATCCTCTGAGTAACAAATGGATGGGAATTGAGTCATGGGATTTGGGTAATGACTGTGTGTGCCATATAATCCGGAGACAAATAAAGATCTTCTGAATGACGCACATAGCTTAACCTTTTCTAGTCACCTAGGGAGTAAAAAGATGTATCGAGATCTCCATGAGAATGGTTGGTGGGACATTATGAATATTAAGATCGATGAATATACATCAAAGTTCATTGTATATCATCAAGTGAAGGCTTAAATAAAAAATTCTAGGGGATTGAAGAAACCACCCCTCATACCAAGTTGGATGAGGGAGAATGTTACTATGGACTTTGTCACTGTACATCCAAAAACATCTAGAGGAAACTATGTTATATGGGTTGTTGGGGATCATCTTACAAAGGCATCTCACTTTATATCAATTCAAGATAACTTATCACTCGATCAACCTGCATAGATTTATATCTTAAAGTGTTATAGATTCATGGATTTCCACTATTTATTGTATCCAATTGTGATATAAGATTCAACATGAAGTTCGGGAAAAGTATCCAACAACCTATAATCCTGGAGATGAAATTTAGTACGTCATGTCATCTTAAAAATTATAGCCAATATAAGGGAACTATTTAGATATTCGAAGACATGTTGGGAGTGTGTTCTATAGACTTCAATAAATTATGGGACCAATATCTACCTCTGGTCAAATTATGTTACAATAATACTTTCCAATCCAGCATAAAAATAGATATATATGAAGCCCTTTATGAAAAAAGATACAGAACATTGGGATGATTGGATGAAGTAGGTGAACGTAAGTAGATAGGACCTATAATGGTAGATGAAATGGTGGAGAAGGTAAAAACTATTCAACAACATATCAATGTTTCCCAAAGTTGAAAAATATCAATGTAGACAATTATAGATCGGACTGTGAGTTTAATGTTATAATCATGGTATTCTTCTACATATCTTTATGGATGAGGATCATGTGATTTTTCACACAAGGAAATCTAAGTTCCATGTACAATGACCCCTTAGATATTCTTGAATGTTTTGGAGTTGTGGCCTATCGCATAACACTACCCCCAACCATCTCTAAAGTACACGATGAATTCCATGTCTCCCTCTTCAAAAAATACATTCCAGATCCTTCACATTTACTGAATTTAGAGCTATTATAGTTGTAAAGTTATCTCTCATACGAGGAGAATCCAGTGAATTTATTTGATCCTTGAGATAAAGTTATACACAATAAGACTACTCACCTAGTCAATTTACTATGGCGGAACCATATTTAAGAATAGGAAATATGGTAACGAGGAGAAATGATGAAGCAGAAGTACCCACACATGTTTTCGTTATATAATGTAAAATGAAATTTCGAGGCTGAAATTTCATAAGGGGAAGAATGTAATGACCCAAGATTTTATCAATGAAATTTAGAATCTTATAATATTTTTATATTTTATAATCACATAACTACCACATTAATAAAACAATAAAAACAATATAAATGAATAATTACAAAAATAAGAGGTATTTCTATAGGTTAAGGAACCTTTACCGATGATATAGTAATTTGACCTTTGGAATAGTAATATGAACATTATAAATTGTAAATTTCAAAATAGAATAGTAACCTCATTTGTGGAAGTATAAATAAAATTTGGGCATCTTATAAAAGAAAATATAATATAATTATATCATAGATTATGTAAATAATTTTTTTAAAAAAAATAATTAACTAATGGTTTTTATTAAGTCACAAATATTTATTCATAATTTTATAATTAATTTAATAATTTGAAAGAAAATTTATTTTCATAAAATTAGTTCATAAATTTATATTTTTTATTCTTATGATTTTAAAATAATGTTGTGATACCTCAATTATTTTTCCAAAGTGTTATAAAATTAGTAATAATTTTAACATCTTTATTTTTCAAGTAAATGAAGATATTAATTAAAAATAAAATTTATCATATTTAGAATTTTTTTTCAATAAATGAAGTTCATATTTTAATTATAAGTGTAGAAAAATGGTTAGGGTAAATTTTCTGGATTTTTCCGAAATACTTGGTTTTTAGTGAATAGTAAAATAGAGTAATTTATGGTATATATAATTATAAGTTAAATACACTATTACTTGATTCATGGATGATGTAATCACCATTGTTTTTAACTCACAAGATATAATTAATATATTTACTATTAATAATCAACACTATTTAATTTATTGATCCAAATAATAAACCGATGAATAAAATAATGAGAAAACACCTCTATCATCGACTATAAATACCACCACTCACCACATATTCTCCTCACATATTCCAAGGAATGAACCTAGTCAAAATGATTCCAAATAATATTTCAAAATCTCTCCCACACTTACAGGAAAACATTTTCTAATAAGAATACCAAATCCTTTTCCCTATGGAGGTTTTCAAGTAGGATAAATTCAAGAGCTAAATTCCCCTTTCTGTTAATTTAATTTCATTTCATGTTCTTATCTTATTCTAGCCTCACATCCTCCCATCCAAATGGTATGATAACACTATAAAATTGGGTATACTATAATTTTATTATTCCAATTGAATAGTCCCTCATTAAACCCCTCTGGTATCCCTTATTTTCTCAAAATGAAAATAGTGTTCAAGATGTATTAATTTATCTCCTTCAAGGTCAAAAAAATTTCAGTTCAGAATAAAAAGTTCAAGGATGGTCATAAATCCATTTATTTGGGTAAAAAAAATTATTTATTAAATCCTATTTAATGTTCTGGCGTAATTATATACACATTATGTCAAATAACTAAAAATACAAGTTCATTGTAAGCGAAAACTGCCAAAAATAATCCAAATGATTATCACCAACATCTTATCTAATGATTCATCCTCACCCAAAATAAAAAAATGTCTTATATGATCATTTAGATTTATATATTTTAATTAATAATGTATAAATTCAATTCTATATTTTTATTTCCATTTTTCATGAACTTATAAACTCTTATACAAGTGAATTCATTATGAGAACTAAGAATTTGAGAACTCTTGAACGATGAAATTGAACACTATAACACATAAAATAGACCATAAATTAAAATAATAAAATTATAATAAATCAATTAAATGTATATAAGATTTTGAAATTATGAATTATTTAATTTGATTTGATTTTTCAGGAAATTACGACTTAGTAAATAATCATTTCAAACATAAGGTAAGGGACCCTTTCCGAACATCTATTTTTTCCATCAAGTTACTCTTTATCTCTATTTACCCCAATGTAATTCATATTTATTTTTATTTAATTATTATATATTTTCTATATATTTTCCAAAATTATATATCCAAATTAGATAAGTCCTTTTTAAAAAAACATAATTTTTTTTAAAACGGTTATATGGTTTATGTATCTTGAATGTTTTCCAATAAACCGTACTACAATATTTTATTTCTAATGTTTTATAAACACTAGTTTTTACATTTATTTAGTTAAGTTTAATGTAACTTATCATGATATATTCCAATTTTCCCTTATTAATTTCCATCTATGGTTTAATTACTTTATTTCATGGGAACCATTATGATATTTCTTTATGTTATACCTTTTAACATGATCATGATACCCAATTCTTACCATGGATAACCCATATGATTATGCTTGATTGCTTCTATATGATTACTTACGTATAAAACATATTAATGAACATGTTATGATGAGTGTGTCTAGATATCTCTCCAATTAGTTGGTTGATGTTTCTTCTCCTGATACTTCATTTCAGGACGAGAAGTGAACATGATTCCTTTATGGGAACTTTTCCAACATGTCTTAACGGTTAGCCTTGACTTGTGTTTACGTCAAGTTATATGTTTTTCCCACATTCCTACGATGACATGATTATATGTTACCATTTCATACATGTTATTCTTCTTTATTGTTATTCACGTTCAATTCAATTTGTGTAATCATGTTATGATTTCTATCTCATGTGATATATTTTATTCTTATTCTTATTCCCTTACTGTACTTTTTAGATCATCCATTTAATTCATGTATTTCCCTGGATACGCTATGCAGATATAAGATCCAAAAAGGTTGTTTTGATCTCTTTAAATAGATTAAATAAAATATGTTATTATTTTGGATTCATTCTTTCAAATTATTTACCAAATCATCTAAAGACACTAGACTTTATGATCCTTTTCTTGTAATTTGATGTTTGTTGATTCTTAAAATCATGTAATGATATATGTAAAAGACTTGGGTTACTTCACTAACCACTATCTCCATGATCTTTATCTTTCACTTTTTTGGGATGTTACCAATTATTTTTGAGTAATTTATCCAAATTATAAAATTCACTATGCAATTTACCAAGAAAGGTACTTTTTCTCATTTGAATATAGGAATGTGAAGGAAGCTCTAAGGAACTAATAAAAAGGTTGGTCAGCACTCATGTACTTACATTACACATTAGTGGGGGAGTATGTGTTATATATAGTGATGCTTCAAAAATGTAGTTTCATTTCATCCTCATGCATAGTGATAAGGTTGGTTACTATGACAATCACTACTTAAAGGCACATGAATAAAATTACAAAACCTGTTATTTAGAGTAAGAGAAAGTGATCTTTACATTAAATAATCGGGGAAATTATCATCGTTGAGAAAATTTAAATATATATATATATATGGATAACTAGATATTAAAATATTTATTCACATATAAATTGATGAATATTATCTAAAGGACGTGGTAGAAATTAATAAAATAGTATGATAATACAATATATTACCACCCAGAAGAGAAAATAATTTCATTTGTTTGTGATTTGAGTATGATATACCATGAAACTATATCCATGATAAGGATTAAAAAAGACCCAAAAGTCATGGATTTTAAAAGGAATATTCATGAATTCATAATGTGAGGAAAGACATATTATCTTTTCAAATTAACTGCACAATATTCCATCTCCATGAAGTTAAAAGAATCATAGAAATATTATTTATTGATACTGAAGAAAGGTAGAAAATATTCTAGTCATTAAATTTGATTCGGATGGATTTATAATGTTTGGATCCTATATATGAGTTTCATCACAATTGAAATAGGGGGAATTTTTTTCTAATGTACATAAATCAAATTAATCTAATAATCCAAAAAGTATGAATATATACAGAGATCTAAAAACATATAGTGGGATACCATATAGAGAAAACTTATAGAATATGTATCTCAATGCTTGGTATTCCATCATGATAATCAAGGAAAAAACATCAAAGGTTATGTTGAAAAAATTACCCATACCATCTTGGAAATTGGAAACGATCACCATGTATTTTATCATATGACTCTCCAATACATCTAAATGACATAATTGTATTTGGGATGTAGCCGATCTTCTTAAAATTCAGTTAAATTAATTCCCATTTGAGAATATTAATCTATTTACCAACTCTTAAGATAAAAATATGTGTTTCGGTAAGGCTTTATGGGGAACCACTGTTTATTTTATTTTATTTGTATCCGAGGATTATGTCAGGGTTTTATAAAATAATTCTGAACGCATTAGAGATCGGGATGACTTTCAATACAACATATCATATTAATATACATGGTCTTTCTGAAATAAAAATTCAAACTCTGTATGGTATGATGCAATATTTTTTGAATTATGTCTTAGGATTTTATGATCAACACCTCCCCTAAGAGAGATCTCATATAACAACAATTTTTATTATTAAAATCATATGGGAACATGTGAAACTCTTTATATAAAGATATATAGGACAAAAACATACCGGAGTGAAGTTGAATAGATGAAGATGATAGGTCCCCACCAAATTAATGTTATTATAGAGATAATAAAAACCATAAAATGACATTTAAAATTGGAAAAATTAAATATAATAGTAATATATGTAACCATTTGTGAGGCCTCGAGTTTTGAATTTATGACAGCCCCTGTTTTATTGCACATTAATTAATGATTTATTAAATATGAATGAAGATATTAAAACAAAAAAGAACATGATGTATAGTGTTATTTTTAATTAGGTACATAAAAGAACATCTTAAACCTGGGATACAACAACATTATTTTAAAGTCCCCAAACATGTTATCCGAAATCATTAGTTCTCAAATACTATGTGGAAAACATGGGGGTACATAAGAAAGGTGTAAGATATAAATCATATTAAGGGAGTAAATAAATAATAACATTAATAATGTGTTACATTTTATATAATAGAAATATAAATGGTACAAAATGTAAATATAGTCATAGACATGAACAATAAGGCATTGTATAACACATTTATATAAAGGTAGAATGGGAAATGTGGAAAAAACATAAAACAAGACATCATAAACATCGGTAAAGTTCAACATGTGATACATAATAAAATGTTAGAAAATATAATTTTATGTATTATATTCACTCTATGCATGACTTATAATGAGACTAATACATTACCCAGTGCATTGGAGAGAAATATAATTCAGTGCGCACCAGTCACTTACATATCATATACATGCATAAGTTTACCAAATGTATTATTCAAAATAGAATAATCTTTAATAAAATTTAATTACATTATAAATCACTATGGTATATATATATATATATATATATGGAATTCCCTAATAAAGTATTGTAGGTATGTCTAGGTGAATACCCTTGAGTGGAAATACTATGGTATTCACAATAAAAATGATTGTCTTGGAAAAATCATAGTGAAATTTCAACAGCATAACAATAGTGCTTAGGGATTCATAAAATGTTTTCATGATATTGAACTGGGTATCTCATAATTTGAGAAATAAAATATATAGAAAAACTAAAATGAAAACAATATCCCAACATTAGTAATTTTAAATAAAATGGATAAAATAATTAAGATGCATGAATAAGGAGGAGTATGAAATGATCCATTAACTAAAGCGGGTGATTCCAAAAGCTTATTAGGAGATTTGTGAGATCATGGGTAACATTGGTAGGACTCTAGATATGGGGGGGTAGACTAAAGACTTGATAAAAGTTTTCTAAAAATAAGACTAAAGTGATATTGGGTGATTTTGTATAGGAAAATACAGGAGAGTTTTTATTATTTCCCAAACATAGGTTTAGGACTCAATAATAAAGAAATCAAAATAAAAAATATTCACATGCTTGTTTCCCATGTTTTCTACCAAATATTAGTCTTTTTAATTATTTAATAAGGTAAAGGGACTAAATTATTAAAATATAATCCTTGGTCATGTCGATGTGAGTCATGTTCTCAAAGAGAAGATTTCAAAACCATAAAATATAATTTAGGTTTTGGAGGATTCATAAATTTATTGAAAATGTGATAAAATAACCTCAAAACACATAAATTTAAGGTGTAAACATATATTTGATCTTTTATACCCTTAATAGAATTTATTAGATCTTTTTTGGTTCATTATGATGTACTGATAAACACCATATATTTATATTGTATTTATGTTTTTCCAAAAAACTCATCTATTTCATAAAATTATGAAAATTTAACCATTAGATAATTTTTATGTGATGAATCAAAAAATAATATTTATTTAATCAATTTTTTTTAAAAAATATGAATTGTAACTTTTAATGGAAGATTTTTCAATTATTGAGAAATGGAGTGTCTTTTGGCCATAAATTTTTTTGAACCGTTGTAAAAATTACATTTGAATTCATAAAAATTATATTAAAATTTATACTTAATAAAAAATATATAATAAAAATATTTTATTAAGATACCATTTCTATCAAAAATTTGTTAATTCATCAAAAGGAATTTCTTTATTGAAATAACATAGTACCCAAAAATACAATTTGTATTTTATGGAATCAAAGTCAATGTCATTTTTAAATTAGAAAAATAAGATATAAATATAGTAATTGATCAACTAAAAATAAAATATTCATATTCATATTCTTAGGGTCATTAGACATAACCCTTTATTACACAACAAAACTCCATAAGGTTAAGGTGCACAATGGTGATATTTATATGTCGTGGTTCAACATATAATTGATTGGGCTAGGATTTAAATGATATTTATCTTCTTCTGTAAGTGGTTTCACTTGTGCTCTTATTGTTGTATATGAGCTTAATCGTGGACAATGTAAAATCCCAATGATTATATTTCCTTCAAAATCTATGAAAAATGGGATTTATAGTGTATAATCCAACTAGTTGAGGTTATCAATTCCATTTTCAGTGTAAATTAGATTTTCCAAATCCCAATATTTATACTAATAAAATAATCACCATTTAACAACTTCATTATTAATGTTCATGATGCATAAATGACATTTAAATATGATAGGATATAATAAATCCAAATAATTTCATGTGTTTTATATTACAATAATACATAATATGTTATTAATTTAAATCACAAAGGTAATTTTATTTATAAAAGTTAGGGAAGTTACAATCATTAACCTTTATAAATTTGTCTCTAAAAATATTCATTTAACACACTAAAAAAATGAGGGTGATTTTTTCCATCACCACCTCCATATCCAATGTCACTTCTCCAAGCTTGTGTTTTCTCCACAATACTCAGACTATGTACATTATCTTATTACAAATAAATTTGTTACAATAATCTAAGTTATTCAATTGATTCTCCTCGTATAAAAGATCATTCTCCAAAGGGTGCAAATCTAGATTTAGCACATATAACGAATCTGGTATGTACATCCTTAAGTGGGATACATGGAAAACAATTTATACTTATGATAGGTTAGCTAGGATTTCTAGTCAGTAGGTCACTACTCTAATGTGATCAATAACCTCAGACGGACCAATGAATCTTCAGAAAATATTTTCCTTATTTTCCAATCTTGTGATATTATTCCATTGTGACATGTAGAGGAATACCATATATCAGAATTCAAATTCTCGGTCTCTTCGATGATTGTCATCATTGCTCTTTTATCAACTTTGAGCCGCCCTGATGTGTTGTTAAATGGTCTTGACCTCTTCTACCATTTATATAACTGTTTCAAGATCTAATAGCTTGTGTTCCCCAATTTCATCCAACCATGATTGTGTTCTACACCTAGTCCAATAAATATATTCATAGGGATCTATTTGGATGATCTAGTTGAAGCTATTGTTTCATAAAAACACTAAAAAATGCATACGTTGATGGCATCCTCATTTAAATTCTATTGATCATGATATCAATATTTCCTCAAATATATAGATAGTATAATTATATTGGACATAAGTCTGAGGATAATAATATGTGATGATTTTCAAATCGGTATTTAGAGAATGTTTTAGAATATTATAGAACATAGACGACAATATTGGGTCCCGACTAGATATAAATGATAGTGGTGATTTATACAGGATCACGTCTTCTTTAATGTATATCCTTGCAAGTTTATTGAGTTATATGTTATCTTGATTTTAAATAAAGTGATAATTAATTGTAAGACGATCCACCAAAACCCAAATAAAATTATTTCCTATTTATTTATATGGAAGTCTAGTAAAAACAATTATGGCTATGTCTCCCCATTTCCATGTAGGTATAGTTAATTCTTGAAAAATCTCCTTGGATTCTTTCCTTTCATCTTACACTTAATGATATACAAGACACCTTGATGTATATTCTAGTATCTCTTAATTCATATTTTCCCACAAATAATTCTCCCAGAGATCTAAATATATATTTTTTCTACAAAGATAGATGGAGAAGTCCGAGCTCTAGGCATCATCCAACAACTCCTTCATAAACATAGGATCTGATGGTACACATGTTCATGGCCCAAATTTTACAAATCCATATTCATTAACTTTTAACTCTAATGATTTTCCTTTACTTATAGATTCTAATTTCAAATAAATTTATACTTTATCTCTTTGAGATTCATTTATATTCTCTAGAAGGGATGGCTTAGTAATCATTTTGAATGTATTGATGATGTTACTTTCTTTATGATTCCCATGTCCATCCTTTTTGTGTATAATAATATCTTATTCATCTCAATTATATATAATGTTAACTTTTTTGGATCCTTTATACATAGAGTGTCTTAAAATTTATTTTATTTCCATGTATAGTCATTGATTGATCAGTTATATTCCTTCATCAGATATAACCATTTTCATCAGTTCAAATTCATTTCCTTTTGTGTGAAGAAATACTGTAGACACTAATGATCCTTATATATTTTAAATATCTCCCCATATACACAATTTCACTATATTATCAATTTTAATATTAATGTATTCAACTCTATATCATGAGTTGGGTAGTTCTATTTGTTAGAATTTGATTTCCTTAAGCCATTGGAAACCACATTATCACTCTGAATGAACACACTTACAAAGAACTTGTTTGAATAACTATTGTATATCATGAAATGTTACCCACTTGTGGGTAGTGTAAGTATACGTGAAATGATAAGCCTCTTTTTCATCCCCTTAAATATCTGATCACATTAATTATTCCAATGAATCTTCACTCCCTTCTAAGTTAGTTAGGTAAGTGGGTTTTAAAATTGTGATACATTTCTCATAAATTGATGATAATACAATGCTAATCCATGGGACAAATGGATTTCTCTTATAGATGTTTCACTCATCAATCCATTAGTTGATTTTATATTTAAAGTGTCAGCATATATCCCATGGTTTGTGATAATATACCCCAAAATTATATTTACTTTATCTAAAACTCAAAAATGTTATACTATACATATATATTCTTCATTAGTAATGTTTTAGAATAGTGCTCAGACACTCCTCCAGATGAACCATGATTCTGGAGTATATTATAATATCGTCAATAAATGACACCACAAATTTTTCTTTATTACATATAAAGATTTTATTCATAAATTACTTGTATAATTATAAAGAATTGGTGATTCTTGAAGGAATTTCTATGAACATATAGTACCCCTACCTTGTATAGAAAAGAGTCTTGGGGATATCCTTCTTCTTCCCCCACACAAGATCATACCATAACCTAATGACCACATTATAGAAGTATTGGGATCGATTTAGCTTATGGAATATGTCATAAATCTATGGAAGATGGTATTTTTTCTTTATTGTGATCATTTTTGGTTCTAGACAATCAATGAAAAGTCACATAAACCAATACATCTTCTTAATGAACAGGACTGGTTCACCCCACGGTGATGAACATGGTAATATGACCACTTTTCCATATTCTTTAATAGTTTTTTCTTTATATCATAATGTTCCAAAACATCCATTATAAATAGTTTCTTGGATATTAGAAAATCCCCAGGTATAATATTTATTAAAAATTCCACCTCTCTGTAAAGACCCATAATTTCCGTGTAATTTTTTTTCATAAATACATGGGAATTTTACGAGTCTGCGAAAATTTACGACGCTTGATTCCAAGGCCCGGTGTGTTAGGAATCAATTTCTGAAGTTTTCTTCATGTACATTCAGAAAACGTACGAGCATGTTTTTATAACTTTTTAACCGGTGCTCGGAATTTAAATATGGGGGCACCGTTGAACTCGTTGTGCCGGTATTCGCTTAAGAAGACATTCACCTTGATGGTAGTTGGTCGAGAATAAAATTCAGTTTTTAGCTTTTTATGAAAAAACAATTTAGTGAGATAACACTTTATTTTATTTTATCTGCCATGTGGAGGTTTGGTGGTTAAATTCTCCAAGTGAAGGTTGGAAGTGGGGGAAACCGCACCTTAACCTCTTATGAGAGGTTATGGTGGTGAGGCACAGCCGAACATAACCTCCCTTGGGAAGATAATTTTGGTGGGGGCCACCAGGGCTTGTAAACCCTTGGAACTCTCCATTTATGGTGGATAAACTCCTTTACCACCCCTTACCTTAATGAAGCCCTCTCCCCTAGGAATTAATGGTGCCACCGCCACCCCAATTAATTGCCAGATCCTTGTTTTTGAATTTTTGTTCCATCTCCCCTAATTAACTGTGCCAATGCATGTGAATTAATTAAGGGGAGCCTCTTGACATCCTCCAAATTAAATGTGACACCTCTCGTTCAATTTATTTTTTGGAGTTGGGTTAATTAATTCCACATTTTTTATTTTATGTTCCAACAAAATAATAGAAAACCCATTACTCGATTATTTTCCTTGGGCATTTGTTGGAGCTTGGGAGGAGGAAAGCTAGGGAGAAAAGAAGATCTCCCAACGAAAAACGCTTCCAACGAAAAATGTGAAGAATTATGACGACGATTCTTCTTCGACTTATTCTTCAAACTTCTACCCCGAACACCTACTGACCTACCCACCGCAATGTCATCAATGACCCGACGCAACACAGGATTTAAGACATGCACCGGACGTGAAGAATGACGGTTTTCAATGTCTTCTTTCCACAACTCCGTTGAAGAGCATCGAGCGTCAAATCAAATGTAGGGAATTATTGAAAGTTGGTACATTCCTTTTCTTTTCTCCTATTTGTGGAAAAGAATCGATGTGAAGTATTATAAATGATTGAAGTTCAACTTCCTTCCACATTTTTGAAAAAATGTTATCACCCCTAAACGTGGAGGGTGCGTTCCTACTAACATGGCCCGACTCCCTCCGCCAATTCTTTTGTGATGTTCCTTCAGTATGGTGACATAACTACGAAGACGTGACAAAGGCGGCAACGACGAAGGTCATGATACTCGCAGCCTCTGTGAATCGTGTCGCCACCGCGGCGCACCAGTGCTCCTAGATGAACACCGCCGGCTGAGTGGCCCCCGACCCGCCAACCTACGGCCTGCCCGGCCCCGCTGGTGCCCCCGCGCGAACTCCCCCTCGCTTCCTGGCGCTCCCGTGTCCTTCCAACATCCCCACGTGCTTCCTACGCTCCCGCACCCCGCACAGCGCCCCACTGACGCCCTGCACGGCGCCCCGCCGATGACATGCACGGAACCCCCGTCGCCCTACTGTGCCTTGCCCGACGTCCTGTTGCATCCTGACCCACACCCTGGTGCCCTACTGCGGCCTTCCCGGTGCCCCTGGAGCCCTGTTGCAGCCAGTCCAGCCCCTGCCATGGCATGCCCGAAGCCCCCGTGCCCTGTTCGGCGCACCCACGCCCTGCCCGGTGCCCCTGCGGCGTCTCGGCTCCCTCGCGTCCTCCATGTTGAGAAGCTGTTCCAGGCCCTCCTCGCGGTGCCCTAGCCGAACTGGCCCAGTCGCGCCCTCCGGGCCGAGCTGGGTGAGGTCGCGCCCTCACACCACTCCGGCCCGAACTGGCCCCGTGCCCGGGCCAAACCGCCTCCGCAGTCCGTTAGGATGGGCCAAGCGGTCCGGGTTGAACATAGTGGGTTGACCCGCACAACAGGCCGGTTCAGACCCAATAGGTATGTCTGAGTCAACCCAGGCTGGGTCAGCCAGGTCTAGGTTGGGTCGAGTCGGTCTGACTGGGTGAGACCGGACCCGGGCACCTTACTGACCCATTACCTTATTGGGCCATATCTTTGGCACCGGACGTCCGTTTGACGAACCGTCAGCGGCGTCGGTATTCTTGGAGAAAATCCGTCCCTTTGAGAATACCCCACTGGAGTTCAGTGTATATTTGAGTTACAGTCAGGTTGGGTCGTATACGAATTCAACAGGGCCCCCGGAAGTAATAGTCTAATAACTAATATACCAGACGTCCGATTGACGCGCCATCTATTGCGTTGAGACCCATATGACGTGGAAGAACTTTTAGATACTTATTTGTGGAACTTCGTGACAGTTGGAGTATTTCCCAGTATCTCGTGGAGCAGATCCTTCAAGTGACGAGAAGACAGAGTGCAGAGACCTAGTAGCTAGCAGACCTGACGAATGCTTGAAAGATTCAACTCAGAGTGATTCGACTAGCCCAGTGGGGAGCACCTGGTAGTTGGTGGAAGATCCACGATAGAGGACCTCCTGGTAGTTGGTGGAAGACCCGTGATACTCAACAGGAGAAGTACCTCTGCAGGCTATTAGGGGGAGTGCCTAGTAGTTTATGGCAAACCCACAGCAGAGGAGCGACTGGTAGTTTGAAACAGACCCGTGGTACTCGACAGGAGGAGTACCTTAGCAGTTCAATGTTAGTGAGAAGCGCCTTGGTGTCATGATAGGCCCACTATTCTCAGCATAAGAGGAGTTCTCCAATAGTCGTGGTTTCGATAATGAAAATTTAGGATTGAGTAGAGGCATTGACCTTTTTTTCCCTCATAATTGAGATGGGTTACTAGATAACTTAAGTATATGTATGGGAATATACCTATGTAATGGTTATCTGTTGATTTCAAAATAATTTATTATCCTTGTTGGATTTTGTGAGACCATGAGGGTCTTGGGGTCTATACTGAGTATCGTTAAACTCACCCCTACACGGGCTATACCTGCACCTCGTTGTGTTGGTTGTAGATGATGGACAGCACTAACTAAGGAAGTGATTTGAAGGACTCGACGGTACCCAGAGGTGGGCCACTCACTGTGATGGTACACAGAGGAGACGGACGGATGTGGAATGATGAGGAGGCCATATGTAGCTACCCTTCATGTAGGAACCCCAAAGGATGACCTAGTAGCAGCATAAAGTTTCTTCAGTTGTACTTTCTTTTCAGTTGTAATTGTACATTCCTATTGGTCTTGTATTTCCGGCCCCTTTTTACATTCTAGAATTTATCTTGTATTTAGTTTTACATAGTGTTTTTCTTCCAGTTGTGTACTTTGTTGTGATTGTTTAAAGTTATAAAGTCAATACCTTCCCAGTTAAATAAATTACGACTTTTTTTCTATTCTCCAGCCACTGGACTATGGAAGGGGGGCTTGGGGTAGTCACGATATGGGCCCTGGGGGACTCGTCGTGATAAATTGGTATCAGAGGAGTTAGTTCTACCGCAGAACTTATAACACCTATATTTCTTTTCTATGAAGCAATAGTGTCAAGGGTACTAAGTGTGGTTTTCAGTTCAGGGAGTCCAATGTTGGTGCGGGCAGATAACGTATCCATACACCAAGACCCTAACTTCTTATTTCCAACTCAGTGCACGAAAAAAATGATTGTGTGCATGTTTCAAAAAGATTTTGTTTAAGCCAGCTCAACCAAGTCAACTCACCAGGTATAATATTTTGACTGTGTTTCATCTGTTTCATTCAGGATGCCTCCCCGTGGATGACCAGTTAGAGCCCTAAGAGTCATACATACTGATAGCCCACTAAGCAACGAGGCATCGGTGATGGGCCCTTTACCAGTTGATGCACCAGCAGTACTATTTCTTGTTGGGACACCGATGCCACCAGCCCCAGCTATAGACGATGCATGCCGCTTGAGCACATTACACGAGTTCCAGTGCCAGAGGCCACCCAGGTTCAGGGGAGAAATAAACCCACTGGCGGCTGATGATTGGATGGAGGTTGTGGTGAGAGTCTTCAGGCTAGTAGGGACACCAGCAGACTTCATGGTGATCCTTGTTACGATTCTCTATCAGGAAGCAGCAGGTAGATGGTGGATCCTGATGCTCGAGGTGCATGATGAGGTGACCTTACTACGGGTAGACTTCGAGAGCCTGTTCGAGGCAGAGTTTGTACCTACCACCCATCGTGCAGTGTGGATACAAGAGCTACTTCCTCTGCAATAGGGTAGCATGACGGTGCCACGGTACTCAGGGAGGCTCACCGACCTCTCATGATACTCTAATGATATGGTAAGGGACCCATTCTTCCGGGCCCAGACCTTCGAGAAGGGGCTCAGGAGAGAGATCATAGCTCTGATGATCTCACTCAGCATTCCGACGCAGGTGGGGGTGCTAGAGAGAGCCCTCCTAGTGAAGAGTTTCCTTGCTGAGCTATCTCCAATAGCGAGACCCACCAATAGCCGACAGGTAGTGGAGTCTTTTGCAGCTAGCAGTAGAAAGATTTCATAGAGGTCCAAAAGTACCAGACCTACAGGTGGTCGACCACATGACTCAGGATCAGTTTTGTAGGGTACCCAGAGTAGTGAGAGATCTTGTCATTCCAGGAACGGAAAATGATACTCATGTGGTGGGCTTGGTCACATGGCTCGTGATTGTCTGAACAGCCATTCTGATGATCAGAAGACCATTTAGGGACCTCCCAGGTAGAGGAAGAGGTTCGAACGAGGTGGTCCACATGGAGGAGGTGGACGTGGTAGAGGAGTTGGACATGCATCTGGCGGTGGACAACGTTACGAGGTGTTACCACCACCACCACGAGGAGGTCCACCACGACAGTAGGGAGCCGGTGGAAAGGGGAGAGCATAGCTTCGGGTAGCTGAGGCCTACGATCACGGAGCTCCAGATATTATTTGAGGTACGATATGTGTCTACTTCACCTTAGCTGCAGTTCTTATAGACACAGGTTCCAGTCACTCTTTCATTGTCACTGCCCATGTTCGGAGCTCAGAGATTTCGACAGAGTCGTAGGCTCGATCCTTACGGCTAGAGACTCCTAAGGGAGCAGACTCGATGATTACGCACTAGTGCCAGCAGTTTGAGCTTACCCTAGGAGGTGAGTTCTTCAGCTGGGATCTCCTATTAGCATCGTCGAGGCCTTACAACGTCATCTTGGGTATGGACTGATTTTCTACACTCCTTGCCCAGATCGACTATATTAGGTGAAAAGTGTGGTGTGTTCATAGGGATGGGACCAGGGTTACCTTCACCAGAGATAAGGGAATATTTTCAGCATAGGACGGACATACTAGAAAGGAGGGTGCAGCCGATCACTCATCAGTTGGCTTTCCTTACCCTCGGAGCAGTTGATGTGGAGAGTCCGACTTATCCTCTAGTGGTGGACCAGTACACTAATGTTTTCCCTGATGATCTCCCAGGTCTACCTCCTCATAGAGAGGTGGACTTCTACATAGACTTGTACATCAGGAAAACACTAATATCTACTCCAGCATATCGAATGGCTCCCATGGAGCTTCATGAGATTCGGGTACAACTAGAGGACTTGAAGTGAAAGGGATTCATCTGGCCCAGTGTTTCTCCCTCAGTAGCCCCGATTCTGTTCGCTAATAAGGCGGACGGGAGCTTGAGTATATGTGTCGACTACCATCACCTAATCCAGGTAAACGTGAAGTAAACGTTCCCACTCCCAAGGATTGAAGACCTCTTTGGTCAGCTGAAGGGAGCACGGTGGTTCTCGAAGATAGACCTCAGATCAGGCTATCAACAGCTCAGACTTTGAGACAAAGATGTGTAGAAGATGGCCTTCAGGTGTCGTTATGGAAACTACGAGTTCTTGGTTATGCCTTTTGGTATAAACAATGATACATAAGTTTTCATGGGAATCACGAATAAGATCTTTCATCCATACCTCGATCGATTTGTCATAGTCCTCATTGACGAAATACTGATTTACTAGACTATAAAAGAGGAGCATGCCTACCATTTGCTGGTAGCACTGGACACACTCTAAGATCGCCATATTTATGGTAAGCTATCAAAGTGCCAGTTTTGGATTTGAAAGGATCAATTATTGGGACACATCATCTCGGAGGCTGGAGTTTTAGTGGATCCAACATAGATCGAGGCGGTACTTTATTAGGAGCCACCCATTAGTGTGACGAAGGTATGGAGTTTCCTAGGTTTGGCTGGGTACTACCGGAGTTTTGTACCAGACTTATCCAGAGTTGCAGCACCACTATCATCCTTGACGAATAAGGAGAAACCCATTGTGCGGTTTAATAGATTATATAAGTGCTTTCAGAAGCTGAGATAGAGGCTAACTAGTACCCCCCATCTTGAGACATCCAGAGGAGGGCATAGGGTACATAGTTTACTGAGACGCATTAGGGACAGGACTTGGGTGTGTCCTGATGCAGGAATAAGCAGTGATCACATATGGTTCTCGGAAGCTGAGACAACATGAGTAGAACTACTCTACCCATGACCTTGAGTTAGCAGTAGTGGTCTTCGTCTTAAAACTGTGGCAGCATTATCTGATGGGAGAGCATTTTACCATGTACTCTGATCACAATAGTCTTAGTTATATCTTCTCTCAGAAGGAATTGAACCTAATACAGTGACTTTGGCTTGGGTTCCTTCGGTACTATGACTTCGAGAGAGTATATACTCCCTGGAAGGGGAATGTTGTTGCCGATGCGCTCAGATGGAGGACTGGTATACTGCTTCTAGGAGAGGAGGAAGAGCAGTTGGCCTCTTTACAGATATCTTTTGTGGATAGGGATGGAGTAGATTTTCTACATTCTCTTAAATTCACTCCCCCACTTCATCAGTGACTCAGGGAGTCATTTCATGGGGATGTTGATTGCAAGACACAACAAGCTCAGATATCCACAGGGCAGGCACCTAATGGATTTTCTGAAAGTGGGGAGCACGTCATCCTCTTTAGAGGTTGTACATTGGTACCAGTAGCACTTTAGGAGGAAGTGATGAGGGAGATACACAAATCCCCTCTAGCGGTACATCTAGGAGTGGCGAAGATGTATCAGGATCTTTGACGTCAGCACTGGTGGCCAGGTATAAAGAAGGAGGTAGCGGAGTTTTTCTCATGGTGCCTCACTTTCTAGAAATTGAAGGCAGAGCACCAGGTACTATCAAGCTTGTTTCATCCCTTAGAGGTCCTAGAGTGAAAGTGGGATGGGATATCCAAGGACATCATGATAGGTCTTCCATGTACATCGAGGAGTCATGATTCAATATGGGTGATCGTCGAACGACTCACCAAGTCATCCCACTTCTTACCGATCAGATAGAAGGGTTCATTTGAGATCTTGGAACGCCTCTATGTGCAAGAGATTGTGTGACTACATGGAGTACCTTCCTCTATTGTCTCCGACCGTGATGCATGGTTTACTTCCCAGCTATGAAAGTGGTTTCAGAAAGATTTTTGGACACAGCTTCACTTGAGCACTACCTTCCAACCTCCAATATATGGTTAGATTGAGAGGACCGTCCAGACCCTTGAGGACATGCTACGTGCATGTGTACTCGACTTCGGTCACAACTGGGAGGATCAATTGCCTTTGGTGGTGTTTCCTTACAACAACAGCTATCACTCCACCATAGATATGGCACTTTTTGAGGAGTTGTACGAGCGACCATGTATATCACCCTTGTACTGGACAGACCCTGGGTACTCAGCACTAGTGGGACCGGAGATAGTACGAGCTACCACGGAGAAGGTTCAGATCATCCAAGAGCATATGAGGACTGCATAGAGCAGACCGAAGTCGTATGCTGACAGGAGACGGAGACCTCTGGAGTTCGAGGATGGGGACCACGTCTATCTATGGGTCTCACCTCGAGGAGGTCTACGAATATTTTATTGATGAAGCATGTAATCTCCAAGATTCATCAGAACATTCTAGGTACTCAGTAGAGTAGGCGAGGTGGCGTACCACTTAACTCTTCCACCTCAGTTACACCGGGTGCATGACGTCTTCCACATTTCCTAGTTGTGGAGATACGTGCATAACCCTTCCTACATCATCGACCATGGAGAGCTAGACATCAATGATGGGGTGACTTTTACAGAGGTTTTAGTGGATATTGAGGATCGGTAGGAGCGAGTCCTAAATGGATGGTTGATACCTCTCGTGTGCGTACTCATGTAGCACGAGAACCTCCAAGAGATCACATGGGAGCAGGAGGCTCAGATACGTGCTCAGTATCTCCATGTTTTCCTATAGTTCATGTTTTAGCTTACGGGGACACAAATCCCTAAGGTGAAGAGAATTTAATGACCTGAAATTTTTTTGGAAATTTTTTTTTCTTAAGTACAGGGGAAGTTTATGAGTCTATGAAATTTTACGACGCTTGATTCTGAGGTCCGGTGAGCCCAGAATCAATTTCCGATGTTTTTTTCAGGTACGTTCAGTAAACATATGAATGGGTTTTTATAACTTTTCAACCAGTGCTCAGAATTGAAATCTGAGGGTACCGATGAACTCACAGCGCCGGTATTTGCTTAAGAAGGCTTTCACCTTGACGGCAGTTGGTTGATAATAAAAGTTAGTTGTTGGATTTTTATAAAAAAATTAATAAAATGAAGTGAACTAACACTTTATTTTATTTTATCCTCTATGTGGAGGTTGGGTGGTTAAATTCTCCAAGTATAGTTTGGAGTTGGGGGCCACATCAAATTAGCCTTCTATGAGAGGTTATGGTGGTGGGGCCTACCCGAACATAACCTCCCTTTGGGGGATAATTTTGGTGGGGACCACCCAGGCTTCTAACCCCTTGAAACTCCACATTTAAGGTGGATAAACTCCTTGACCACCTCAAACCTTAATAAAGCCCTCTCCCCTAGCAATTAATGGTTCCACCACCACCCCAATTAATTCCCAAATCCACCTTTTTTAATTTTTGTGCCATCTCCCCTAATTAACTGCGCCAAAACCTGTGAATTATATATGGGGAGCCTCTTGACATCCCCAAATTAAATGTGACATCTCTCGTGCAATTAATTTGGTGGACCAGGGTTAGTTAATTTCACATTTTTTATTTTTCTGCCAACAAAATAATAGGCAAAATATTCCTCTATTAATTTCATTGGGCATTAGGTGGTGCTTGGGAGGAGGAAAGCTAGGTAGAAAAGAAGTCCTCCTAACAAAGAATGCTTCTAACGAATAACACGAAGAATGATGATTATGATTCTTCTTCGACTTCATCCCCGAACTTCTACCCCGGGCACCTACCATCCTACCAACCGCAACGTCATTAATGAGCCGACGCAACATGGGATTTGAGACGTGCGGCAGACATGATGAACGACGATTTTCAATGTCTTCTTTCCGTGACTTCGTCGACGAACGTCGAGCGGCGAATCAAAGGTAGCCGGTTGTTGCAAGTTGGTGAATTCCTTTTCTTTTCTCCTCTTCTTTTAAAATAATCAATGTGAAGTATTATAAATGATTGAAGTTCAACTTCCTTCCTCTTTGTTGAACAAATGTTATCACCCCTAAATGCGAAGGGAGCAGACCAACTAACATGGCCCGACTCCCTCCACCAATCCTTTCATGATGTTCCTTCGACAGGGTGATGTAACTACGACGAGGCGACGAAGATGGAAATGACGAAGGTCGCACTACCCGTGGCCTCCGAGAATCGCACCGCCCCCGCGGTGCACTGGTGCTACAGGCTAAACACCTCCGGCCGAGCGGCGCCTGACGCGCTTACGTGCGGCCATCCTTGCGGCCTTCTTGGCCATGCCAGCGCCCCCGCACGTTGCCCCATGCGCTGCCCGACGCCCCCGTGCTGCCCGGTGCCCCCGCGCCCTACCCGGCGCCCCACCGGTGCCCTGCCC
This sequence comes from Viscum album, assembly GCA_963277665.1. Taxonomy (NCBI): domain Eukaryota; kingdom Viridiplantae; phylum Streptophyta; class Magnoliopsida; order Santalales; family Viscaceae; genus Viscum; species Viscum album. Next base: position 85,768,093 of record OY728155.1, on the reverse strand, counting down.
GGAACCCTCGGTGCACTGCCCATCACCCACCAATGCCATTCTCGGTGCCCCCGACGCCCTACTGTGTCCTAACACGGCCCGCAAGGTGCTCCCGGTGCCCTGTCGCATCTTGTCGGGCGCCCCCGCGCCCTGCCTGGCACCCTAGTGCCCTACCAGGTGCCCCCGTGGCATCCCGGCACCATCTCGACCACCCGGTCAAGCCCATGTTCCGGCCTCCCCTCGCACTGCCCTAGCCGAACCGGCCCCAATGCGCCATCCGGGTGGAGCCGCGCCAGGCCGGGCCCTCGCAACGCTCCGGGACGAACCGCCCCCGCAGTTCGCTGGGCTGGGCCCAGCGGTCCGGGTTCAACTTCGCGGGCTGACCCACCCAATGGGCCGGGTCAGACCCAATTGGTCTATCCGGGTCGACCTAGACCAGGTCGGCCCAGTCTAGGTTGGGTCGAGTTGGTTTGACCGGGTCAGACTGAACCCGGCCCCATTATTGACCCATTACCTTCTTGGGCCATATCTTTGACACCGGTCGTCCGTTTGACGAACTGTCATTGGCGCCGATATTCTTGGAGCGAAGCCATACATTTGAGAATACACCACATGAATTTGGGTTATATTTGAGTTTCAGTCAGGTTTTATCATACATGAATCCAACTGGGACCTCGGGACTAAAAAGATAATAACTAACAGACCGGGCATCTGATTGACACGCCGTCTGTTGAATTGAGACCCCAATGACGTGGAAGACCTTTCAGATACTTCTTTGTAGAATTTCGTGAAAATTAGAGTGTTTCCCAGTAGGTCGGGGAGCGGATCCTTCCAATAAAGACCAGACAGAGTGCGGAGACCTAGTAGCTAGCAGACCTGACGACTTCTTGACCGATTCGACGTGAAGTGATTCGACTAGCATAGTGGGGAGCGTTTGGTAGTTGGCGACAGACCCACGACGGAAGAGTGCATCGTAGTTGGCGGCAGCCCTGCGGTACTCTACAGAAGGAGTACCTCTGCTGGCTACTAAGGGGAGCACCTGGTAGTTTCCGCAGACCCACAACAGAGGAGTGCCTGGTAGTTGTCAGCAGACCCACTGTACTTGACATGAGGAGTACCTCAGCAGTCCAAGGTTAGAGAGAAGCACCTAGGTCTCATGACAGGCCCACTGTACTCGATAGTGGAGGATTTATCTAGCAGCCTTCGTTTCGATAATGAAAATCCAAGTTTGAGCTGAGTCATTGACTTTTGTGTTTTACACTTGATTTAGATGGGTTACTAGATAACTTAGGAATATGTATGGTCATATACCTAAGTAGTGGTTATCCTTTGATTTCATAGTTTTTGATTTATCCTTATTGGATTTTGTGAGACCTTGAGGGTCTCGGGGTCCCTACCATGTATCTTTATACTCACCCCTGCACAGTATATTCCCACACTATGTTGTGTTGGTTGTAAGTGATAGACAACGTTGACTGAGGTAGAGAGTAGTAGGCCTGGATGGTACCTAGAGGTGGACCACTCGTCATGACAGTACACGGAGGAGATGGACGGACGTGGAGTGCTGAGGAGGCCATCTGTACCTACCCTTCATGTAGGAACACCATATGATGACCTAGTAGCTTATTTACTTTTCTTCAATTGTACTTGATTTTTAGTTGTACTTGTACATTCCTGTTGGGATTGTATTTCTTCCCCCTTTTTAATTTCCATAATTTCTCTTGTATTCAGTTTTACTTAGTGTTTTGCATCCATTTGGGTACTCTGTTGCGATTGTTTAAAGTTATAAAGGAAATAACTTCCCAGTTTAGGGATTTACGCTGTTGGTTCTAGTCTCCATCCCCTGGCCTATGGAAGATGGTTTTGGGGTAGTCATGATACAGGCCCCGGGGGACGGATCGTGACACTCTCAGCTAGGATAAAGACCAAATAATTCTTTTTAAAACACACATGTGTATTCCCTCACAATGGGAAATAATATCCATGATTGAGATGTTTGTTATAAATAATATTCTTCCTCTTAATTTCACTTGAATAGAATCAGAGGGTGATTCAAAAATTATTGATTGATTTCCTTCACATGACAATTTTTGGTGGATCTATGTTTGGAAATCCAATCCATACATTGTATTGCATCAAATTTCACTAAAGGGAGTATCACAAGGTTTGTTGGGATGTTTGGCTCACAAATATTTATATGGGAGGAGTTATATACATAGGATACTATATATCCCCATATCTTCATCTTCACTAATAGATCAAATTCTATGAGTTTTGGTGGTGTTTGAACAGTTCAACTAAAAATGCATTATATGAAGAAATGTGTAAAACTGTGGATGATAACAATAACTTTTAGTATTTTTTTTGGGTTTTATCCGTTTACATATGTTTGGTCGGAAGAAAAGCGAGGAAAGATGGCAAGAGGGGGGTGAATTGCCTTTTAAAAAATGATTAACAAATTAAAAATCAAAGTATAAATGCAGCGGAAATAAATAAGGCAAGACACAAGAAATTGTTAACGGAGTTCGGCCAAAACCCGGCCTACGTCTCCGCTCCCAACTCAACTGTTGAGAGATTCCTACTGCTTGCTTTTCAATGGCTTTAGCAAGAAACCCACTAGGCTTTGAGGTAGCACTAGGACCTATTACAGTTTGCTTTTATTGGTTTAGCAAGAACCCACTTGCTTTTGATTGGTTTAGCAAGAACCCACTAGCCTTTTTAACGGGTGAAGGCTAGCTCACCGAAAACTCAAGCCTTTTAAAAGGAAAGGCTTGACTAACCTCTTCACACCTTAATGGTGGTGTGAAAACCCAAAAGAAAGGGGGATGAGAAAGGTTTGGGGTTTGTAGGCACAAACCCAAAATTAAAGCTCAAAATAAATAAAACAATAAAAACCGTATTGTTGAGAAGCCTTGGGAGCCAATTGGATAGATGGAGTTGAAGACGTGCACTCCCAAGCTTCTATGGTGGTGCTCCTTGGATGTGGAATTGGATTGGAGCAGTTGTGGTTCCCTTGGAGCAATCCGTCGGAGGTTTGCCAAATGAGGAGAATTGTGTTCGTTGGCTTCACAATGCTTAATTATGGTCCGGCAATTGTTCCGGGGCTTCAAGGTCCTTTATTTATAGAGGGGGAACCCTCATATGGCCGTTGGAGGCCTTCGGAGCCGTTGGAAAGGCTTTCGGAGCCGTTGGGAGGCAAGTGGAGCAGCCTGGTCAAAGCTCCAACGGCTAGTTTGACTGGGCCACCGGCTGGCCGATGCAGGGCCACCGGCTGGCCGGTGCCTTGGCAGAGAAGAAGAGTCTTGGTCCAGGCTCCACCGGTCGACCGGTGGAGGAGCCACCGGCTGGCCGGTGGCAAGACAGTAGCAAACACTATTTGGGCTGGATGCCACAGGTCGACCGGTGACAGAGCCACCGGTCGACCGGTGGAACCTGGCAGTGGGCAATGCCTCTGCCAGTTCCACCGGCTGGCCGGTGCTATCACACCGGTTGGCCGGTGGACTGAATTTCAGTCCATTTGTCAGCTTTCTTGGGCCAATCCTTTGGCAATCTTGTGCCTATCATTCACAACACTTAAAAACAATGTTAGATAAACATGAAAGTGATTGTGATCATGAAAATTAAACCACGAGGGGATACGAGAGGTACAACAATCTCCCCCTATTTTGATGATCAAAATCACCAAAACAATTAATGTAAAATACTGAAATTGAAAGGAAATGCTAAGCACGATGAAAAGGATTCTCCCCCAATCAATCAAGAAATTTCTCCCCCTTTGTGGTTATCAAAATTGAATGGGGCATAAAACTTGATTGAGGGAAAATTGAAAATCACGATATGAGAATTGAAAATCAATTGAGATTTTTGAAATTGAAATGAAAATTTGAATCAAAAATTTTGAAATGAAAAATTGAATAACAGTTTGAATAGAAAGTTTTGAATCAAAAAACCAATTGAAATTTGAAATTTGAAACCAAAAGTTGAAATTGAAAGTTTGAAAAAATTCTTAAACAAACTCAACTCCCCCTAAATAAAAACAATAAATCACCGGGGAGAGGGATTTTTAAAGGAGACAATTTTAGGCCCGGAGAGACTCGCTAGAAGGGATTTTTCAATCCATACTTGTCTCATGGCGGGTCTTCTCCTATAAAACTCATCGGAAAAGAAAAAAGACTTTGGTTGGTCGTACCGGGCATTTTTTCAATTGCACTCATAGATTAGGTGCCCGGGTTTTTTACAATAATTGCAAAATTTAAAACAAGAGCTCCCCCTTACAAAAACAGTTGGAGCATGGGAGGAGGAAGCTATATTGGTGTAGCCTAGCCCTTGGGTGGTTCGGGATATTCCTTGGGAACCTAGGAGATTGTTCAAATTTTGTTCCCCTTGTGTGAACTTAGCTAGGGATTCTCTAAGGTCCTTAATGGTTGATTCCAAAGAATCAACATTTGGGAAATTTTGGATTTTTAGAGACATCTCCTCCTTCTCTTTGAGAAGTTGTTCTTTTTCGGAGGAGAGTTTTTTGAAAGACTTTTTTAAAGCGACAAATTTTGAAGAAAGCTCATGAAAACCATTTTCTAATTGGTCTCTAGCATGTTGGAGTTCTTCATAAGACAAATGATTGAAAGAATTTGAATTTGAAGAGCAAGAGGAGGAGGAGGAGGAAGATGTTACCTCATGTTTTGCCATTAGGCATTTTGTACCTTGGTCGCTCGAGGAGAAGGAGGAGAATGAAGAGGTGGAGCTATCACTCCATGTTTCCTTTGAAGCCTTCTTCTTCTCCTTTTTCTTGGCCCTTTTCTTGTGGAGTGGGCAAGCGGGTACGGATTTTGCATCGGGTTCTTGCTTTTGAGAGGGTTCTTGCTTTGGAGCCTCGCTAGTACCTTCATAGGTTAGTTCTAAAAGCTTCCAAATATCATGAGAAGATGTGCAAGAAGAAATACAATCAAAGACATTTCTATCTAACCCGTAATGAAGAGCATTCATGGCTTTGCCATCAAGCTCGAAGTTTGCAATGTCTATGGGGGTCCATTGAGATTCATCTTTACTAGAGAGATTATAACCATGCATGACAATTTTAAAAATAGGATATCCAATACTTTTAAGAAATGTGGTCATGCGGGTTTTCCAAAAACTATAATCGGTTCCATCAAAGAATGGAGCACGATCCAAAGAAAAGCCTTCGGGGGATTGAGAGGAAGAAGAGGTAGAATCCATCAAAAACAAAATAGGATCTTTAATTTGAAACCGGTGAGGGAATTACTCAAACACGTCCTCTGATACCAATTTTTGGTCGGAAGAAAAGCGAGGAAAGATGGCAAGAGGGGGGGTGAATTGCCTTTTAAAAAATGATTAACAAATTAAAAATCAAAGTATAAATGCAGCGGAAATAAATAAGGCAAGACACAAGAAATTGTTAACGGAGTTCGGCCAAAACCCGGCCTACGTCTCCGCTCCCAACTCAACCGTTGAGAGATTCTTACTGCTTGCTTTTCAATGGTTTTAGCAAGAAACCCACTAGGCTTTGAGGTAGCACTAGGACCTATTACAGCTTGCTTTTATTGGTTTAGCAAGAACCCACTTGCTTTTGATTGGTTTAGCAAGAACCCACTAGCCTTTTTAACGGGTGAAGGCTAGCTCACCGAAAACTCAAGCCTTTTAAAAGGAAAGGCTTGACTAACCTCTTCACACCTTAATGGTGGTGTGAAAACCCAAAAGAAAGGGGGATGAGAAAGGTTTGGGGTTTGTAGGCACAAACCCAAAATTAAAGCTCAAAATAAATAAAACAATAAAAACCGTATTGTTGAGAAGCCTTGGGAGCCAATTGGATAGATGGAGTTGAAGACGTGCACTCCCAAGCTTCTATGGTGGTGCTCCTTGGATGTGGAATTGGATTGGAGCAGTTTTGGTTCCCTTGGAGCAATCCGCCGGAGGTTTGCCAAATGAGGAGAATTGTGTTCGTTGGCTTCACAATGCTTAATTATGGTCCGGCAATTGTTCCGGGGCTTCAAGGTCCTTTATTTATAGAGGGGGAACCCTCATATGGCCGTTGGAGGCCTTCGGAGCCGTTGGAAAGGCTTTCGGAGCCGTTGGGAGGCAAGTGGAGCAGCCTGGTCAAAGCTCCAACGGCTAGTTTGACTGGGCCACCGGCTGGCCGGTGCAGGGCCACCGGCTGGCCGGTGCCTTGGCAGAGAAGAAGAGTCTTGGTCCAGGCTCCACCGGTCGACCGGTGGAGGAGCCACCGGCTGGCCGGTGGCAAGACAGTAGCAAACACTATTTGGGCTGGATGCCACAGGTCGACCGGTGACAGAGCCACCGGTCGACCGGTGGAACCTGGCAGTGGGCAATGCCTCTGCCAGTTCCACCGGCTGGCCGGTGCTATCACACCGGTTGGCCGGTGGACTGAATTTCAGTCCATTTGTCAACTTTCTTGGGCCAATCCTTTGGCAATCTTGTGCCTATCATTCACAACACTTAAAAACAATGTTAGATAAACATGAAAGTGATTGTGATCATGAAAATTAAACCATGAGGGGATACGAGAGGTACAACAACATAATCAATAATAAGATTATGGATGATAATTTTATAACTATTAATCACATAAATTGGTAGCATGTAATATTAAATTGTTATCTTATAAATGAAATTTATTCCCTAGGTTATGAATTTTTAGGCCTAAATATTTGTTATTAATGACCTATTTAATAACATAGACTCTTATTGGAATTTAATGATCCCTAATAATGGTTCATAATGATCTTGTGAATTTAAAAAATCACAACCTCTTGAATTTTCAAACTAGGTGTGCCGAAAGTCCCATCTGCAGGCCCCACTTCATGGTTGATTCTAACCCAGTGTTGTGCTTTTGAGTTTTATCCCAATGTAAATTGATTCCAGATCTACTTTCACATGTAGTATTTAGACATCGATGTAGTTAATTGGAAACCAATTAATCTTTACTTTTCCAAAATTTAATGATGTATTCATACATTTAGCCTTATCCTTATGGATTTTTACTGAGTTTTCTAATATAAATTCATAAAATAACTAAACATTCCTCTAATTTCAACTATGAAACCCCATGTATTTATTACAAATTAATTAGTAATTTGTTAAATTAAAATAAAAATTATAAAACCTAGTAGAACATGATGTCTAATTTTATTTGGAATTAGGTACATAACATAACTTCTTTAAAATGGAATTCAACAACATTATTAAAAAAATCATTAATATTCTCTTAGAGATCATCGGTTCTTTAAAAATTCATGGGATAACCTGGAAATGTATATAAGAAAGCTGTGATCTATAAATCCTATTAAGGTAATATAAAAATACTAACATGATGAAATTATTAAATGTTTTACATTAGGAATTTCAATGGGGAAAATGGGTGATAATCATAAACATAAACAATAGGGAATGATATATCATGGTATCAAAAAGGTAACTTCGGAAATATTGAGCACCCTTAAAGATGAAATCATAAATATTTGGCAATGATAACTAAAAATACATCATAATATGGTGGAAAAAGTCCTATGATTGATTATATTCACTCATTAATCCATTTTATGAATTCTCATGGGACTAAAACATTTCCCAATGCATTGGAGGGATATTTAACTTTGGGTGAACCCAACACATTCAAACTATTTATTTTGATAAGTGTTCTACAAGGGTCATTAAACATAGGATCATATTTTTATATATTTAATTACATGATAATGGATTTTTAAATACAAAAAATTAATTCCCTAATCATATGAGTATAGTTTTGTCTAGGTGAATAACCTTTAGTGGAAATAGTGATGTTATTCACAATAAAAAGGTATGGGATGGAAAAATCATAGTGAAATTTTTAAAATATAAAGTCCATGCTTAAAGATAAAAAAATGGTTTGAAGGGATCAACAGGTGTCTCTCATCATTTTAATATAATATCAAAATCACTAAGGAAATGAAAAACATACCCCAACATTAGGAATTGAAAATAAAAAATAAAAAATAATTAATATTATAGAATAAATAAAAGAAAAGGATCCCTTACCTTGAGCGGGTGATTCTAAAATCATGGGAATAGTTTTTTGATTTCATGGATGAAAATTGAGTGGACTCTAGATAAGGAATTATAGAGTTAGTATGTTATTCATTTTTTTAATAAGTAGAGGGGGAGTTTGGGTCAATTAATATAGGAAAATAGAGGGGAGTTATTTATTATATCCCAAACATAGGTTTTCAACTCTATATAATAAAGTTACCCAGAAAATTCACTACCACAGTTTCTCCTAAATATTAGTGTTTTTCATTTTTTTATGATTATAATATCAGAAAATATGAAAATATTACTCTTGATGATGTGGAAGTGAGCCATGTTCTTAATGAAATTCATTTAAAATAATAAAATATAATATTAGTTTTATAGGATTCATAAAAGATTCATAAATTTAATAATACAGCATAAAAATAGTTAAATTTAAAGGATAAGCATATAATATGTCATGGATAACCTTATTAGAATTTACTAACCCACTTTTAGATCATTATGAAGATGTAATACATGTCAGATATATATAGAATATTTAATGTTCACCCAAAAATTCAAATGTTTAATAGAATTATGAATAACTTATTCTTCCAAAATCAATATTTATCTAATCAAAATAATTTCCTAAATAAGTGTACTTAAATTTTAAAACCAAAATTGTCATTAATTGATAAATGTTGGGTTTTTTACAATAATGGTTTTTGAACCCTTATAAAAAGTACATTTGAATTCTTAAAAATTAAATTATCATTTATATTTGATAAATATTGTTTAATAATATTATTATATTAAAATATCAATTATTTTAAAAATCCATTAATTCCTAAAAAGGAATATCTTAATCAAAATTAAATGTTCACGCAAAGTAAAATTTGTGTTTTATTTAATAGAAATCAAAATAATTTTAAAAATAAATATAACAAGAAGTTAATGTTACCATTATTCTATTGAAAATAAAATATCCATATTTATATTATTATGGAATGGAAGTAGATCCATTTATTACACCAACTTGTTACCTAAGGGTAATGTATTCGATGGTGATATTTTCATGGGGTGGTTTGATGTACATGGTTTGGGATGTGATCTTGATGAGAATAAACTTCTCCCGTAAGTTGTTTCTCTCATGCTTTAGTTATTGGATATTATATTAGGAATGGTCAAGGGAAAAAACCAGTGATGTTATCTCCCATAGAAGATTTTATAAATTAGATTCATATTGTTTGAACCTACTTGTTAAGGTTATCACTTCCTTTGTGTGTCTCAATTGGATTCGTCAAAACCCTAAATTTATATTAAATATATTATAAATATTTCGTGGAAATATTAGCAATGATTATGAATCTTAACATTATTATATATCTGATATGATATAATAAAACCAAAGGATTGAATGTTATTTTATAACCATAATACATAATAAGAAAATTATGTAAATCACAATGGAAGATTAATTTACAGAAGTTTATGTTATGACAAAATTAGTGTCAAGGAATTCCATCAAATTTATCCTTGGAAATGAGTAATAATATTTTTGAAAAATATATGATGATTATTAGATTCATTAATCTCATCCATATCCTTTATCATGTTAGAGTTATATATTATTACTTACCACTCCATCGAATCCTCTATCAGGTTCATGATGTTTTCCTTTTATTAATTTTGAGAAATTACATACTAGATCAATCATTATGCTCACCTTGAAATGTTACAATTAAAACCTAACCACATATATGAAGATAAACCTATAGATAACTTGAATTAAATAGATAACATTATGAGGAATAAGAACACCCATCTAGTGAACTTTTTGTGGTGGAAACCAATGTTTTAGAAAGATAAATGGGAACCTGAGGATGTTATGAGAGAAAGTCACACTCGCTTGTTTTACTCAATGTAATAAAAATTTATATATGAAATTATTTATAGAGGTATAATATAACAACCCATGTTTCTTTAAAACATGTATCCTAAAATAAATATTTTTTTTAATGTTTTTTCAACACACAAAGACAAAATAAAATGATATGTGACAGATAAAATAATTAACGTATAACCAAAAATAACCAATAATACATAAAAATATATTAATCACTTATAAATTCATGAAAAATATGATTAAAAGAACTTAAATCACAAGTAATTCGTTTTTCAAGAAAAGAAAATTCAATTTATATATTTTATTTATTTAAAATATAAATGTATAAATTAAACAATTTTAATGTTGTAAACTGAACATTATTTTTGAATTCATAATTCATAAATTATTTTTGGATAAATTTTGGAGACATTTGTAATGTAATTTTTATTTCTGTATATAGTGAAAAATATCTGTTTTTCAAAATCCATGTCATTTATGAAAATATATGAAATAAAATTAAACATATTATAATTTCTTTAATTAATCAGAGATATATTTGTAAGGTAAAACTTTTCATTTTAAATATTATTTTAAACTAAGAAACCATATTTTAAATTATTATATATTCTCTAACATTTATTAAAAATTTAAAACAGTTTTACGTTTATTCATTTACAAAAAAACATTTGTTATAAAATGTGCTATCGAATTTATCAAAATTCAAAAAAAATTAATTTTTCTAATTGAACAATTTATTTCATGTAAATAAGTAACACGGATAATTTTGTGATCTAGAAATAAATAAAAACTACTTATAAACTATTTTTACGCATTACATACGCTAACTTTAAAATTGATTATCGTTAAATATAGAATATTTCTATGACAAAATAGATTTCATATTTGGAATTAGTGGTTTCGATTTATGTAATAAGTGAAATTCTATTTCCTACCACACTCTCCAAAATATAATTTAATAATTCAAATATAAAGAAATTATTAATTTATATAATTAATTTTATTATTATATGGGAATAACATATTACCCACCTCAACCCTTTTCCATTTAAAAATACCAAAATGTCATTCAAGGGTGTGCTAACTACCACCTCTAAAAATTAACATATCTCTTATTTAATATGTTTTAATTATTAAATATTTAAATATATTAAAATTTTATTATTCACCTTAATATTTTCAAAATAATTCCATTATTCTTCTTTAATAATGTTTTTATTCTAATTAAAAACACTTTAATTGTTAAATTCATCCACTAGTTATGATATGATCATGTTTGGGTTAGTCTAACTCCGTACTTGAGAAATGATATAAAATAATATGATGGATTACTATGTGAATGTAATTATATATTTTATATGATAGAAATACATAAATAATTTTTTTATTTTGGTTCTACAATGGTAATAATAATATTAAACTTATCAATTAATATGCCAACATTTGTTCACTAAAAACACTAAAATGTGATATTAATTGATTTCATTATTAACATTCATAACCAATACTACCAACTAATGAAATTGTAAATTTATAAAAAAAATTAAAAAATAAATTTTACTTCCATTCATGATCTGGGAATGACAAACATTGGGTGTGGAATGAATAAGAATGCCACAATTTTGAAACTAATTAAAAATGATCAATATTACTCACACCTGATATTGAAAATATATAATAACTAACTAATATACATATAGAGCACAATTTAATGATTTGTTTATTAATTTTTATTATCATGAATAATTTTATTAAATAAGTGAATAATAGCTTTATTATTGTTATATAAGAGTTTTCTATGTTTTAATGTAATCAAAAATCCATGTTAAGTGTTTCATCGACTCAATTTCAATTTCATTGAGTTATAGTCTTTATTATATGAATTAACTTCTAAATATTTCATTGATCCCATCACTAACCAATTTTATTTTAAATATCCTCCCATTATTTTGTTAAATTACATCCCATAATCGATGAATAAAATTATAATTGTTTTTTCAGAATTAAAGAAATAGGTTAGTTAAAATAACTCTAATTCTTACCAGAAAATATTTTTCTTCTATATTAACATTTTTTCTATAAATATTTTTCCTTTATTGTTATCTAGATGTGTTTTTTATTTCATATTACAAATATTTTAATATACATGTTTTATGAAATTTAATTCATTCATCATTTATCATACATTTTTTCATTTAAAATGAATTAAAATTATTAACAAAGGTATTTCATTCCATTATATACCATCCTAGATTTATTATCATTATTTTTTTCATTTCAATATTTATTTAGAAATATTTATAATAAGGTTTTCTAAATTATTCTACATTTTTAAAAAAAAAATATTTTCCAAAATAATTTTCAATTTATCTTCAGTAACAATGTTTAAAAAAAATTATACGAGTTTATTTTCACTTAAATTTCACCTCAAAGGTTTATATCTCATGTGGTTATGTTTTTATCACATCATATATTTTATTATGATATGAAATATTTTATAAAGTTAAAATTTTTGTTCCATTTTATATAATAAGTTTATACTATTATTTTTTCTCAAAATATTGCCCAAACCCTTTATTTTTCAATGGTTTCAATAAGATATTATGATGACTAATTTTAAATGTCATGCATATATTAAAATAGGAGTCGTTGGGGTCCTATATTTCCCACCAATTCATTGGTTTAAGTTTTTATCTCATGAGATAGTTTGGAATTTATATAATTATTTTTTTACATATGATGGGGCATCATGAGTTTGATCACATTTTCAGCTATGGAAATAATAAACTTATTCACATAAGAGGGGGTATAATGAGTTTGTTCTCATTTTTAGGAATGAACAAAATCAGTTTGTCACACTGGTTTATGAATAAGGGTTTTCCCACATTTTTTGGTATGGAAATAATGATATTTGTTTATATAGGCATGATAATAATGAAATTTATCAGAATGCTTTCCATGTGGTTATGGATGAACCACATTTAGGGTATTTATAATGTAATTCCATATTCCCATGATTTATTTTGTTTTCAGGATAATCTGTGTTCTTATGTTATACATTATTTTTATAATATTATACACTTGTATCTCATTCTGGGTGGTTTTATGATTATGAAGATGTATTTTGATCCATTTAAAAGAATTTACGATTACTTAAAAACATTTCAATTATTTAAAATTGATTAACCTTATTTTATGATTATTATATGTGGCCTAGTGATCTTTAAATAATATAGTTATCCTTTTCAAAATTTTATCCTTTATTTTGATAGTATAATTAATTATGATATGTTTTTTTTCTTTATATGAATATCATCACATCATTTTCTAATTTTTATATTATTTACGTTATGAAGATGAGTGTATGAGGTGATATGTTTAGAGAAGGGACTAGAGGAGTAGTATTAAGGAGTAATATTGGAAATTGTTGTGAAATAACATATTTATATAGCTTATATCCAATACACTAAACCAGTAGGTTCATGATTTGGCTAACTATATTTGAGATCTATTATTTTAATATTGAAATTAAGGTATTATTTCAGTAATATTTAGCTTTGATCACATTAAGTAGACCATATGAAAATAATATCACAAGAAGAAAATTAGTGTGAGATGTAAACTAGATTAACTTTGAAGCTACTATCCAATAATAATTGTTTTGTTTCTAAGGATATATATTCTATAGTATGGTTTAGATATTAAAATTTTTTCACACATGGAAGGATTCAAGGAAATATATTTATTCATTATATTAAAAATCCACAAGATATTTAAGGTCACGAACCCTCCCCACAAAGTGCACCCCACCTGGGCCGGAAATGTGAGAAGAGAGATAATGACCCTCGAAACCTGCCTCCAGTAGGCCCTGGTTTGGTGACTAGCACCGAGGGTATAATAAAAACACAAATATGAGGCATTACCCTCTAAGAGAACACATGTGGAAGAGAGAGATAAGATAGACACCAACCAACTCCATCTCAGAACTAAAGTATAAAAGAAAAACCAAGTTCATATATGTAATGTCATGAATAATTACAACAACTAAAAGGGAAAACTACAAGTACCCAAAATATAGTAAAAAACCAGCAGCGACCATAAGCCCGAATAGCTCCTGCAACCACAAGCTAGTAGTAACCAGCCTGATCTCCAACCCGCTCCAAGTGACATGAAAAACAGTTTATATATACATGGGGTGAGTATAACAGTATACTCAGTAGGATCCTCCTAGAGGCCTCTCGTGAAAAAGTACAGAAAGCAAGCTAAAGCACAGTGAACAACATGTGCAACTAACTTGTCACCTAAACCGGTATACTATGTTCCCAACCTCACTATGGAAACTCTCTCCAAGCAACACATACAAGAATATAGCATATAGTAAATAATATCACGGGTACCCCACTAGTACTTCCCCACTGGTTTGCCTCTTTGCCCCAATGTCACATGTCCTAAGAATCTCTCTCAAAAAAGGCTTGCCCGCTGACACCTGGGCGAAGAACCACAATCTGCACCTCATGCACCACAAAGGCTTGCCTGCAGAAACCTGGGTGAAGCACCACACCATCCTCACAACCAAAAGTAACCAGGTATGTTCCAGGAGCCACCACATCCCGCATAACGTGTATCATACGTCGGGTATTATACCTCATGCCATTACATCTCATACACTGAGTAGGGATCCTCAATCCATAACAGCCTATACACATTACACCAATAGTAGTCCATAGGATTCTATATCTAGAATATATGTGTGAAATAACCACAAGCCCTTACAACCCTCTACCCACATATATGGGTAAACTAACAGTTGTGCCTATTGGCACAGTAATCTACCAAGAGAATGGAGTGGGGCCAAAGGGGGTAGTCAGCCGTTCGTCCTCCCACCAGAATGTTGGGTAAAACACCCCCCCCCCCAGGGCTCAGAATACCGAGGGTGTCAGTTTCCCTTACTCACATTGTGGAGTAGCATAAAGAAACATAAAAAATATAGAATATATTATATCTCACAACCACACTATAGGCATTACCTAGTCTTAGACACAAGTGTAGCTAACGTCTCTCAGACTCCGAGATGCTGCTTCGAATACTAGGTATACTATAAGCACACAACCATTTTAAGAGAATTATTAGATTACTTCATTACCTTTTTATCAGTTCTATTGTACGTTAATTAATTCTTTAAACATTAATTAACCATGAACAAAACCACATTAATCTTCATTGGCAACAAATTCAATATCAACTATTCATTTAAATGTTGCAACATCACAATTAGATTCCATCACCCCCATCCCTATATATTATCACCATTTAATCAATATTTCATTACAGAATTACTTTCCTATATTCCCAGGAATTCTAGAAAAGCATCATATGCTACTAAACACAAGGGGGATCAACACGGTGAGTAGATATACTACCCGTCGAGTCTTTGCCGCATATGGCAAGAGCATAGAACCATTCTCCCTCGATAGGCTAAACACAGAAAGCACGTGGAATACAGCGCATGTCTTCGCCTCTTTCAGATGGAGGGTTTTCAAGACTAATTGCCTTGTAGCAGTGGGGAAAAGTTAAGTAGATAAACAACCAATACAAAACCACCAACATCCCGTCATCACATCCATCCCATACCATCATCCCTGGTGTCCTCCCCGACACCCACATGCAGAAACTGATGCATCTCACCACCCTAGGTGTCATCCGCTACCATAATCATAGGGCCACCCGGCCTCCACATATCTCAACAGCCATCCAAGCTCACATCACAGCATAAGCAGCAGGAAAACAAAAAACACACCAATGATCTCCTGGCCCTTGAACAATCAAAAGGGTAACTCAAAACCCTTTTAGAAAATTTCATACAAGCGGTAATTTAATCCATCTTGAATTAGCAGATTTATTAAACATAGGTTCCAAATTTTTGAAACCTAATCAGTAAGCTATCACAAATAATTAATCATGCTTACTATACTAATTTGATTAACATCAAATTAAAATCAGAACCAGATTCTTTTTCTTGCCTCTTTATCTTTAGCCAACAGTTATTAATTAAGCCTGGTTTACGTTCTTTACTGATTTCCATCGAGAACAAACAGCTAAACAAAGCAAGTATTGATATCACACTATCAAGCCAACAAGAGGCAATAACATATGGTAGATATCAATTTATTTATCCAGTTCATATATTTATTATGTCATTTCCATTGTGAGCCCCTAGGATAAAACATGCTAACGATACAGTTGCACGCAAAAGAAAAGAGAAGCAACGAATCCCCTACCTCAACAATTATTGACGTTCTTTATCCACGCAATGGGTCAAAATCCTCCTCTCGCGACAACTGCATCCACCGGAATATGCCACGGTACGATAGCACCAACCAAACCCCATGAAAAACCCATTGGAATCATGGAGATTACAAGGTATAATATGGAAGTGAGAAACAGGAGAAGATGATCCCTAAAGGAATGAAAATAAAACATACCTTATATGGAAGATTGACTAACACAGCTCGGTAGCATCCAAAATAGAGCAAAACCAATCAGAGGAGTAGGGTTTGATTATGAAACTCCTATGGGTGTCTCATAGCAGAGAACAAAGAGGAAGAACAAGGGAGGATGATATCTTTTCCCTTTTGAGCATTTAATGGGGTGACGGTTTAAGATACTCTTAATTCTCCATTAAAAGCGGATCACATTATCCCATGTGGTTTGGCCAAGTAAAAAAGATCCCGAGCTATACGGATAATTAATATAGGATTTATGGCATTTGAATCGTCCTTAAAGTCCTTAAAATAAGGCTTTAAATGCATTTTACGTCAAAGGAAACGTCAAAGGGGAGAAACTGTGGGAAGCTGGAAATACCGTTCACAAAGTCAAAATTTGGAAAGGGAAAGAAAATGTCACCATTAGACCTCACCATTAGAGGTTACCGATATACCTCACCGTTAGAGGTTACCAATAGACCTCACCGTTAGAGGTTATCGATAGACCTCATTGTTAGAGGCTATTGATACACCTCACCATTATAGGTTACTGATAGACCTCACCGTTAGAGGTTACTGATAGACTTCACCGTTCTGGAAACACTGTACAAGTCTACCGATTTGGAAACACTGTACAAGTCTACCGATCTGGAAAAACTGTACATGTCTACCAATAGAACTCACTAATAGAAACATTGTTTAACTCTATAGATCTGGAAACACTGTACAAGTATACCGATAAACCTCACCGGTAGAAACACTGTTCAAGTCTACCAATCTAGAAACACTGTACAAGTCTAGCGATCTGAAAACATTGTACAAGTCTACCAATCTGGAAACACTGTACAAGTCTACCGATAGACATCACCGATAGAAACATTGTTCACTGAACCTCACCGATAGAAACATTGTCCACCTACCGATGCGGTTCATAAAACAATAAACACTGTTCACAGAACAGGAAATTTGGAAAAGTGTTGGGGATAAGTCACCTTGACCTCATAGAACACCTCCAACACCAAATTTTCACAATGTAATGGACCGGAGGGGTCCGGGCCATTACATCATATACCTCTCAAAACATTCTCTTCCTTTAGAATTCAAAACCAACCTAAAGAGACAAATAAAGAAATGGAGTCCGAACAACCACCCATCGAGATACCGCGCAAAAAGATTGCAAGCCAGAAAAGGAACAATAGAAGTTCATAAATAAAACATGAAAGGTTTAACCTTGAAGAAAACATCATTACATGAAAAGAGTTAAACATTAAACAACTCTTGGTACTGAGCACGTATCTGTGACTCACGCTCCCAGGTAATCTCCTCCATGCCACCGTGTCGCCACAAGACATGAACTAAGGTGATAGAACACCCACGCAACACATTCTCTTTTCGGTCTTGGACCTCCACAAGTCACTCATCGAAGGTTGCATCATCGTCAACATCGATCTCTCCCCAATCGATAACGTGAGAGTCATCATGAAGATAACGACAGATCTTTGATACATGGAAAACATCATGTATCTGAATCATCTGAGGGGGAAGTACTACTCGATACGCCACAACTCCAACACGAGCTAACACCTCAAAAGGCCCAAAAAATCGGGGATAAATAATACTTACATGGACAAACCTTCACTGCCCATGATGGGGAGTCACCTTCAGAAACACAAGATCCCCAACATTAAACTCTTAGGGTCTCCTTCTTTGATTAGCATATGATTTCTGACGATCTTGTGCTGTCTTCATCCTCTCACGAATCACCTAAACCATCTCTGTTGTATTCTGCAGTAGTTCCTCTCTGAGAATTGCTGACTCTCTGACCCAAGTCCCGCACAACGGAGAACGGAAACGCCGACCATACAAGTCTTCAAATGGTTCCATACCAATGGTGGAGTGAAAACTATTATTGTAAGAGAACTCCACCAAGCGTAGGTGCCTCATCCATGAACCTCAAATGTTAAGAACACAAGAGTTCAACATGTCTTCAAGAGTCTGGATGGTTCACTCCGTCTGACCATCAGTTTGAGGATGAAAAGAAGTGTTAAGGCATAGATGAGAACTGAAATCATGTTGGATACCCCTCCACACCCTGGAGGTAAAACACGGATCTCGATCATAAATGATCGTCCTAGGGACTCCATGATGTCTCACCACCTCCTCTAGATACTGCCTTGACAAAACATCCATTGAGCTCGACTCCTTGATTGCTATGTAGTGGGCCAATTTTGTTAAACGATCTAATACCACCCATATAGCATCACATCCTCTTGGAGCTCGAGGTCAACCAGTAACAAAGTCCATTGAGATGTCCTCCCACTTCCATTGAGGAATATCTAATGGATGGAGAAGACCACCAGGAACACGGTGTTCAGCCTTCACCCTCTGGCATACTAAACATCGAGACACAAACTCCACAACCATACGCTTTAGCCCAGGCCACCAAAACTGACTCCTCAAGGATCGGTACATCATTTTCACACCAAGATGTACTACTAAAGGCGAACTATGGAACTATATGAGAACCGTCTCACACATCGTCAAGGGAACGAAAAGCCTTCCTTGGTACAACACTCGGTGTTTTTCATCCTCAGACCAACCATCATGGGCCTCACCACAAACAACTCGGTCTCTCCAGACATCCACCTCCAGATCTCCCAACTGGGACTCTTCCACCTTCTGCATCAAGGATATCTTTACCGTCATCTGAAAAATATAGCCTCTACCCTCAACTTCTCCCAAATCAAGATGTAATGTTGACAGTTCTTCCATTACTCTCCAGGAATCACCGGTTTCACACACAGCAACACTAAGTGACTTCTGGCTCAGCGCATCAGCTATAACATTCCCTTTTCCAGGTTTATACGATATTTTGAAGTCGTATTCCTGCAATAACTCCATCTACCGATGCTGTCACAAGTTCAAGTCTCGCTGAGAGAAAACATACCTCAAACTCTTATGATCGGTGAAAACCACAAAGCGCTCACCAATGAGGTAATGTCACCACAACATCAGAGAAAACACCACGACTGTCAACTCAAGATCATGGGTGGCATAGTTACGTTCATGGGGATGTAACTGTCGATACCCATAAGAAACAACTGACCTCCGCTACATGAGGACACACACTAACACCAGATGTGAAGCATTGCAGAAAACATCCAACTGAACTCCCTCAGTTGGAAGACAAAGAATTAGAGCACTAACTAACATCTACTATAGACACTCAAAAGCTGCCTGACACTGATCAGTCCATATGAATGCTTGATCCTTTCTAGTCAAAGCTATTAGAGGAGTCGCAACTCGGGAGAAATTGGCTACGACCATTCTGTAGTAGCCCACGAGACCAAGGAAGCTTCGCACCTCTAAAACTGTCTTGGGGGATTCCCAAGACATGACTGCTTCTATCATATATGGATCCATAGCTACTCCCTATTGAAACACAACATCCCCCAATAAACGGACTTCTCGATCCCAAAACTCACACTTCAACAACTTCTTTAACATTTGATGTTAGAGAAAAACTCCCAAAACGGCTCGTAGGTGCTCTACATGCTCCTCTTTAGATAAGGAGTACACAAGGATTTCGTCGATGAAAACCACCACAAACTTGTCCAGGAACTCATGGAACACCTCATTCATTAATCCCATTAACACAACCGGAGCATTCGTCACACCGAACGACATTACAATGAACTCATAATTTCCATTAAGACAACGGAAAGCAGTCATCGGGATATCCTCATCCTTTACATGCATCTGATGATATCTTGACTGTAAGTCGATCATTGAGATCAACTTGAACCCTTCAGTTGATCAAATAAATCATCAATCCGTGGAAGAGGATAGCGATTATTTATTGTGACTTTGTTTAAGCGACGAAAATTGACACACAACCGCAAACTTCCGCCAACCTTCTTCATGAACAAAACTGGTGCACCCCATGATGACACACTTGGCCAAAAAAAACCACACTATAATAGACCATCAAGCTACATACGTAGATCATGTAACTCATAAGGGTATATCCTATATAGAGACATTGAGATAGGAGACGCTCTTGGTTGTATATCGATCCCAAACTCAATCTCTCGTCAAGGGGGTAATGCTGCAACCTCTTCGGGAAAGACATCAGGGTACTCCTCTATGACCCTAGGAAACGCCAACTACTAAACCTATAAATAACTCAGCATCAACTCAGCCATCATGGATGATAATGATGGAATGCGCCTATGACCCATCTGAGGATCTCGCTCACCAACAAACACCACTTTCCCTCCATCTGCACCAAAGAAAATGACCTTCTTCCTGAAGAAATCTATGATAGCCTACACCGAATACAACCAATCCATGCCATGGATGACATCATATGGTTGTATCCGTAAACATAGGAAATCTCCGCAAGAGCGGTGTTTCCCGAACACTAGCTCACAGCCTCTACATACATCAATCAAGCTAGCTCGACCTCCAATTGGCGTAGTCAACGCCAAGGGCACTGGAAGCCTCTCTAGCTCAAGTCCCAAAGCATGGACAAGGGTAGGTGATATGAAGGAGTCTATCTCTCCTGAATCAATCAAGGCATAAACCGAGGTAGAAAACAGGGAAAGGGTACCTCGAAGGACGTTTGGCTCGTCTGGAGCTAGCAACGCTAGGTCATGAAGCTAACAACAACCTCCCCCATGGCCTATCGGACCCTATGAGGATGAGGAGGGTCATAGGGATGTCCTCATCCTATCCTATCTACCCTCTGCTGATAAAAAGCTGGTGCAACTGGCTATTGCTGCCTTGGATGGAACTGCCTCAACGGAGGAACCTGGAGTGGATCTTTCGACACACAATGACCACCCTGAAAGGTCAGGCACTACCGTTGCTGATGACCATGACCACCACAAGAAAACCAAGCACCTGATCCCTTGTAATAGGCCTGAGAGTTGCTGCCACCGGAGAAATGAGACGTGAAGGGATGAGACCTACCCCTGGCAGAATGGAAACTCTTCTACCCTAAAAACAAAGAACCCCGGACCACAGCCTTGCTTCATAAAGAATCATTTCGATTCCCCTATCATGATGATTCGGTCTAGTCCAAAGTCCTCTCGACAACCTCCGCCCTCTGCAGCACCTCGAGATATGTCTTTAACATAAACGGGGTGACCTGGAACTGGATCTATGGACACAAAGCCACCTTTAAATTCCTTGATCTGGCCTCCTCATCTGGTAACAAGTCCAAAGAATACCGTAAAAGGTTCCAGAAATGGATTCAAAACTCTCGAACAGTGGAGCTCCCCGGTCGAAGGGTAAGAAGCTCCTGGCGACTGGATGCTTTTGCAGTTGAGGAAAGGAACTTGACACTGAACTTATCTCGGAACTCCTCTCAGGAGATCGCTGACTCCTCACGATACCCAAAGAACAAGAACCACCAATGCCTTTCTACTCCCCACAACATCGTCACAGCAAAGGACACCTTGTGCTCCTTCCGAGCATGGATCGAACTGAAGCCTATCTCGACCCCCTCCAACCAGTCTTCCGTGACTGTATCTGAAATAGAGCCCTCATAATTCTGCAGACTCTGGCGCTGAAACACTCAGAGTTTCATCCTCCAAGTGTCATCGTCATCAACCTCTACCCTACAGCGTCCTACTAGAACAGCCTGCTGGACATCTTCTACGGAAACCTGATGAGCGCGTCGACCAAGAGCCATACCTGAAAAATAATAAACACTTAGAGCTCCTAAACCTGGAATATGGAAGACTCAACATTAATCAATTAATTATTTTCTTTTATTCATTTTAAGTTAACCTATCCCAAGGTCTACCCATTCAAACATAGGAACAAAGAAAAATGATGCATGATCCTTTCCTAGGTATCTACCCTGCAACTAGTATCACCCTGTTTAGTATCCATTGTAAACATAAAGGATCGTACATCAAATCATAGGGGGCCCTAAAGGCCTATGTCTCAGTCGGTCTCCAGAGTTTACGTCACTTGAAAAACATTAATGACATTGTTTCCCTACCAACTCATGCAGCTTCACCTGTGCCTAACTCCAAACTCCATCCAATCCCTCAACCAGACCTTTGATGCCACTCTGTCACGACCCCCTCCCCACAAATTGTACCCCTCCTAGGAAGGAAATGTGAGAATGGAGATTATGACCCCTGAGTCCCACCTCCAGTAGGCCCCGGGTTGGCGACTAGCATATAGGGTATAATAAACACACAAATGGGAGGCATTAACCACTAATAAAACACATGCGGAAGAGAGATATAAGATTGACACCAACCAACTCAAACTCAGAAATGAAGTATAAAAGAAAACCCAAGTTCAAATAAGTAATGTCATGAAAAATTACTACAACTAAAAGGGAAAACTGCAGGTACCCAAAATAAAGTAAAAAAACAGCAACGACCACAAGCCCGAACAGCTCCTCCAACCACAAGCTAGTAGTAACCAGCATGATCTCTAACCTTCTCCATGTGACCTAAAAAAGTTTATATATACATGGGGAGAGTATAACAGTATACTCGGTAAGATACTCCCCGAGGCCTCTCATTCAAAAGTAAAGAAATCATGCTAAAGCATAGTGAACTACAAGTGAAACTAACTCGTCACTTAAACAGGTATACAATGTTCAAAACCTCACTATGGATACTCTCACCAAGTAACAAATACAATAATATATCATATATTAAACAATATCAAGGGTACCCCACTACTACTTCCCCACCGTTTTTCCGCTTTTCACCAATGTCTCACGTCCTAAGAACCTCTCTCTAAAAAGGCTTGCCCACAGACACCTAGGCGAAGCACCACAATCTGCACCTCATGCACCGAAAAGGATTGTCTGTAGACACCTAGGTGAAGCACCACACAATCCTCACAACCAAAAGTAACCAGGTAAGTTTCAGGAGCCACCACATCCCACATACCATGTATCATATGTCGGGTATTATACCTCATGCCATTACAGCCCATACACCGAGTAGGGATCCTCAAGCCATCACAGCCTATACCCGTTACACCTATAGTAGTCCATAGGATACTTTATCCAGAATATATGTGTGTTAAATAAACACAATCCATTACAGCCCTCTATACACATATATGGGGAAACTAACTATTGTGCATGTTGGCATAGGTATATACCAAGAGAAGAGAGCGGGGCCAAAGGGGGTAGTCAGCCATTCGTGCTCCCACCGGAATGTTGGGGAAAACACCCCCCCAGGGCTCAAAATCCATGGTGTGTCAGTTTCCCTTACTGATAGGTTGGAGTAGTATATAGAAACCTAAAAAGTACAGAATATATTATATCTCACAACCATATTATGGGAATTACCTAGTCTTAGACACAACTGCAGCTAACGACTCTCAGACTCTGGGATGCTACTTCTATGACATGGTATACTATAAGCACACAACCATTTGAAGAGCTTTATTATATTACTTAAATCCCTATTTATCAGTTCCACTGTACATTAATTTATTATTTAAACATTAATCAACCATGAACAAAACCACATGAATCTTCATTGGAATCACATTCAATATAAAATGTTCCTTTTAAAGTTAAAACATCACCGTTAGATTCCAGCATCTCCATCCTTGTGGATTATAACCATTTATTTAATCTCCATCCTCGTGTATACATTTGAACGAGATTTTCATATCTTTGGGAGAAATATATCTTTTTTTGAAATATTTTAAAAATCAAATAACTATAAAAGAAATCCTTTATTATAAAAATATCCTTATAAGAGTTTAAGGGAAGATTCAAAGGTATAATAATGGTGGAGAATAATTATACCTGTCGTATAAGTAAGAAAACATTCTTACCTTAATTTTGTCGAAAAGGTCAAAAAGTAACTTGTTTAGAAAACGACGGAATGATTCCTTTCAAAAATGTATAAGGTCAAATAAGGGTATAAATGACTTTAACCCATTGTCTATTAAATATTAAAAATGTTTTGAAAGGAATTTTTAAGAAACATGGATGTGGATGATAAAGATGTCCCAGTAGATAATTACTAATAAACAACCTTGCATAATAAAGAGATTGTGAAATTAACCCTTACCAATTTGGTAACTTATGAAACATACACTCCATGAAAGAGGTATCATACAATTAATATGTAAATAAACATAAATTAAATTTTATTACACAAATAATACAATTATGGGTAGTACATACACCACACAAAAGGTAATAGTGGAAATATGGCATGAATCTCACGAAAATAAGGAGAGAGATGAAAACCCCTTACCTTGTACTTTTCCTTTGTTGATGGTATGTTAAAATCTTGTATAATAGTTAAATATTTATTATTAAATTATACAAGAACCATATACATAATTATGATATCATTTATGATCTTATAATAATTCTTTGTTAATAATACTTTAGTATTATCGTCGTTTCCGGTGTTAACTTACTCGTATTCTTTTATATGTTTTGTTACATAAGCCATGTTTATTATGGATAGGTTGTATCATATTCATATCCAGAATGAAATCAAGTCCTTAGACATTATTTTTAATCATCAAATGAGAATTATACTTGAATGGATATGATGGAGAATGAATCTCATCGCGTTCGTGGAGACGGTAGTCTGTACGTACGCATGAGTGACAATATCATTATTTTGATATTAAAATAATATATAATTGGATGGTATATCATATATACAGAATCATTATCATGTTATATTTATTATTTACAATAACTACACATCATTATTATACCAATCCAAATAGTAATGTTTTGAATAACAATTACACCACGACATGGAGACGGTAAGTCGTACGTACGCACCTATGGTGACATGTCATTCAAAAGATGGATATAATACTGAATATGGTTGTACAATATTTATAATAACATAACCGTATATAGAATATATTGGAGGTATTTTTTTATAATGGAAATAACAAAGAAAGAATAAGTGGAAGAAGAAAGGAATTTGAAAGAGTGTGGGGAAAACATTACATCTTCTTCGGGTTCTTCCTTTTGATTTGATCAAAAGGGATCCTTAAGATGGATTTCTGATAAATCTAAGGCCTCTAGGTTTAATTTAGGGAAGTTGATAGAGTATTTGGGTAGGGGATGGCCAAACCAAAAGGGTTTGAAAGTGTGAATAATTGGTTAGAATTGGTGTCCTTTTATAAGGGGGGGAGGGGCACCTTAGGAAAATCTAGAAATATTATTTTATAATAAATTCATATTCAGTTTATTGTGGCTCAAAAGAGGATTATTTAAAGTCTATGGTGGGGCTGGGTCGCAAAACACACAACAAATAGAATGTAGAAAGGTTTGGGTCATTATATTAACCTTATATTTTAGTTTTAACTCTTAGTTAATTAGTTTGACACTTACCATGTCACTTTATATTTTTATATTATATAGTTAATAAACATACTATATACCTAAAAACGACCCCTAAAGTGGTACATTAATGATGCAACTATCATGATATAAGTATCTTGGCTGAACCTTATATTTTTATGAATTGAATATGAATTAATAATATAATATTTGTTTTAAAAACTCTTTTATGTCAATTTTGACACTACTGGGTATTTTGTTCTTGATAAATTTATAAAAGCATTATTACTTCGAAAAAAATTTATTAAAACAATAATAATATGTCATAGTAACCTTGAAAATTATTTTAATTTATAAAAAGTCTCAAATTACATTTATTTGGGTATTTATATTATCAATTATCTTAATATTTCATTAATACGGTAATTACTGCATCATTATTGTGTCATAAATAAATTAAATAATTTAATGTCTAAAAATTATAAATAAAATACCATTATGTAGGAAATATTTTTGTCTTTATAATGAGCTTTTATAGCCTAAAATATAACATATATAACCCTATGTGAATGTTTTTTTTCTAAACGATATATGCTTATGTTATTTTTGAATTTACATTAACTTAATTAATATAAAGTGTCCCTATCACCTACAAGTGGTTCCATGGGGTCCAAAAATTGACCCAATGATGCCCATGGTCAGACATGTATCCACCAATAATATTAGGACTTATTTTAGGGTAATTTATAATTATTATAATATTATTTTTTACCCTTATTTACCGGATTTACCCTTTAACCATGGTAAATAAAATATTTACCGAAGTAATTACCCAAAATGTCTAAAAATGAAAGTTTCCTATTTACACAATTTGGAAATCCTGATTCCA
Source organism: Viscum album (assembly GCA_963277665.1). Classification (NCBI taxonomy): domain Eukaryota; kingdom Viridiplantae; phylum Streptophyta; class Magnoliopsida; order Santalales; family Viscaceae; genus Viscum; species Viscum album. Next base: position 85,741,499 of record OY728155.1, on the reverse strand, counting down.
AATATGGAATACATTTTTCTAAATTCAAAACACAGAAGTGGCAGAAATTAATTTAAAATTAATTCCCGCCGTCAAAACAAAAAGCGTGTTTTTAAGAAATAATAACTATCAAACGATTGATTCTTGTTTATGTCTGGTTGAATTGTGAAATTATGACCAATGACCAAAATTGTATTAAATGGCAAAAATATATTCTAAATATACTTTAAAACCACTAAAATTAATAATTTATCACTATTAATTATTTCGATTAATAAAGTTGTTTTTAATAAAAATTTAGTAATTTTCACTATTCATCAAAATATAAAAGTTATTTGAAAAGTACCAAAATTTTATCCTAGGATAATTTCGATATTAAGAATCCATAAATTAAGTCCATTTTGAGAGATAAAATTTATAAAATTTCAAAATGTGGGTATTACTATTCATAACGGCTACTTTGATTGGTCGCAGCATGTTAGAATCTCGAAGTTGCGTACAACACACGCTACAGTATTATTCAAAGAGAATCATACCGTGGAATCTTGGGGTGTTACATTCTCCCCTCCTTCAATAAATTGCTCCCTCACAATTTATGCTCGATATTGGAAACTTGGTGTTGACATTTCAAAATATTGTAGTTGAAATCCCAAATTAAAAAATGGATTAATAAGGCCTCTATTTAAAATAAAGATTGGTAAGTAGGTAGGTTACTGAAAATAACACATACTAGGCTTCCATGTAAGAAAATATTGATATTGAAGAGAAATATAACCAATAATATCTGATGGAGAGTGGTAGAGAATATGGCTATGAAAGGGCCAATAATCCCAAAGCCATAAATTTGTGATGATCTATGGTACCATCTAGGAAAACATTTTTGTTCTAAGTTCCATTTCTTAATGTTGCGGAATTTATTTATGAGACTGGATAAGATCATAAAGAGTTATACATAATTTATAATTACAGTTTTATCCATTAATAAATTTTTACCACAAACTTATCTTTCACTAGAAAACATAATACAACTGAAAAGTACTTTATTTATCCCAATCATATAGGGTTCCAAATATAATAAATTGATAATCCACATATCAGACCCATTAAAAAAAAAGAAACTACATTATACAATCTAGGGACTTCACATAGTCCAGTGGTAGGGGATAAATCCCAATCGCACTATGGTTGTGGGTTCGATTCTCGTAGCTTTGTCCGACGTGATGGGTTATCACACAGTTTGCTTGTTTTCCTTTTAGAAAAATCCAAAAATAACCTTTAAAACATAATCCATTCCAACCTTTAGAGTTATCCAAAATACTACTATCCAATCTCACACTGCAAAATTTATAAGGAAGTTAAACACAATGAAGATCATTTTTTCCATGTAATAACATGTGAACACCTTCACCATGTATTATTTTTAAACATTGTAACATCCTGAATTACCATAAAACCTTATTGATTACATTCATGCTCCCTTATTCATTATAGAATACTGGATATACTCCTTCTATAAAAAATTTTGTAAACTCCAATGATGAAAAATCATTAATCAGTTTCAAGGTATTCAATAATATCTAATATAATTTACCCAAACCAACCATATCTTATTCGAAAATCAGTACCTCAATATTAGGATTATATTAAGGTTTATCTTTCCTTTAACCATGTAGTTTCCAAAAATATTTACTCGCTGTAGAGTCACATTTCTTAGTACTATAAAATATAAAATCCTCAATGAAATAGTACTGCAGTACAATCCTTATTTATTTCTAAAACATCATTGATACAACACTTAAATGAAATAATTCTAAAATAACAACATAAGAACACTAGTCATTCTTCTACATTTGTGGTAGTATCATAACTTGATTATTATCCAATAGTAACATTTGCGACATAGTCTGATAACTGGGACATTGGTTCACATAGTGTCTAAACACCTTGCAGATGAAGCATTGTACATTTGAAACCTCTTTCTCACACTTGCAGTCACGTACTTGGTGTCCTTTTTCTCCACATATATAACATAATCCCATTCCCTTCATGAATTTTCCAAGGTGATTCTTTCCACAGTTATAACATATGGGAAAATCCTTCTTTACCTTTTTCCCTTTATCTGTCCTTCTCTCTACCATCCTTTTCATCTCTGGATTCCCTTGAAATCCATAGGACTCCGAGAATTCTTTACCTATCTTATCAACACATGATATTATTTCTACATATGATGATAATATGTGGGAGACTATTTACCTTTGAAATTCTGGCTTAAGACCATGAAAGATATGATCCTTCTTACTCTTTGGATCATGTGTATTGCTGGAGTTCTCATTCTTTATACTGGGCACCATTTCTAAACAATCTCATACTCTAGATTAGTTTATGAATAGAAATTTCTAATCCCAAACTAGTAAAATACTTAATATAAATTAAACAGTTTATGGATATAATCGATAATCATACAAATGTCTTCTTTGAGGAAGTATATACTCATTAACCCTTCATAAGGGTTTGTAAGAAAAATGAGATTTATCCTAAGAAATACCTTGGGATTGTCATAACCAAGAGAGAATCAAGGCCTATTGTCGTGCACCAGTTCCCGTTCGAGTCTAGCTCAAAGCGGTGTTTTTGGGTTTTACCCCTAGGTACATCTCTGCCAGAGCCGCCTCTACCTGCTCTTATCCAGACAGGGATTTATTTCTCAGAAAACTCAAAAAACTCCTACAATACCAAAATTCTAGGAATTTATTCTATATTCATCCTCAATGTATATCTTAGGTATATGTGCTCTAATCAGAGTTTACCAAAATCTAGCTTCCAATGTTTTTACTAAAGTTCCTCTGATACCAACTGTAACGCCCCAACCCTAGTTTCCCAGAGTCGGTGCATTATTACATAACATTGCATGATCACAAGAAAGTTCAATTCTCGAAGGACCAATTAGTTTAGTAGCCTTAGAATAACTAGATACATTCATAATGTTTACATTACATCATTAAGTGAAAAAATACTACAAAAACATGTTGTCTTTATATCCCCTCATATTATCCCTGCAGGTCATTCATCAATTACTTATTCACATCCTGGGAAAAATAAAACATTGAAAGGGGTGATCTCATATGATCAGTAAGGATGAAAATATTGCGGAAACATTCATAAATAAGCATAAACATTTAAGGCAATGTATAGCTAAAACAAAATCCTTTTAAACTTGAACTTCAGAATAATATGGAAAATATAAAATGAAATAATTCCATTTACTTATTCACATGGATATTCTGCTAGTTGAATAATCACATGCAATATCAATAACCACTTTCATAATGATAGAATGCATAATTCCAGACTATCATAACCACGTATCCAAGGCCTTGTGCGAAGACTACAAATACTTTTTGTCAAGGCCTCGTGAAAAGACACTAGTTTGTCTCAAGAGACCTACCGATGCATTTTTTTAGAAGATACTTACGTTTAAAATTACTCAAATATACTCTACTGTTTTTTTGAAAACATTATGAAAGATTCTGAAAACAAAATAACTAATTCTAAGACTGCTCGACTAATTACATGCCATGATGGGTCTATGCCCAATCCCTTCCTGTCTACGACACTCAAGGGTTGGGTTTTCTGAAAACATTTTTAAGCTTGCGTTAAATACGTATACATTTGCACTGGATTTTCATATATTTGGGAGAAATATATCTATTTTTTTAATCATTTAAAAATCACATAGTTATAAAAGAAAACCTTTATTTTGAAAATATCCTTATAAGAGTTTAAGGGATGCTTTAAAATACAATGCTTAACCACCATCTCTTTTTGGTGTAAGTTTTTGCGTTTCACTATTACCCATTAATTTCATATTTATAAATATTCATTCATGTATTTTATAATTTAAAATAAATTCCCTTAGTATTTGTTTTTGAATAAGGTGATTAAGTGTTAAGAGACATTTCCAAGGGAGAGAAATATAAAAATGGTTAGATATCATCCATGAGGGTACATATACAGTGAGTCTTGTGGTGTGGATGAATTAATTTTAGTTTGATTACAAATATTAGCATGATGTTTGGTGAAGAAAAATGGTATGGTTTCAGGAATATTAGTTTATTTTTTTTGTAACTAGTTTTATGATTTATATGATTATGATTTACACTTGTTTATTACAATGATCATGAACCTCATAGGATTAGATACACCCATTCAGAAATTAGAAGAATTATGCAGTTATTATAATATCAAATAAACCTAAAGGGTTGGAATATAGGGATAATGTTTAAAACGGATAGGAGTAATGTAGTTAATATTTATAAGTTATGATTATGTTTTTGATATGCTGAATAATTATGAAAAGATATATAATTTATTTGAATTAATTTGTTTTTCTTGAAGAGTGTTATGGTTTCTATCAGGTGGTCTACAAAATTGGTTGATGGGAAAGTAACTAATTTGTTATATTTAAATTATTGAAATTAATTTTAAAAAGAATATATAAGAGTATTTTGTGAAATAACCTACATTTTTAGATTAAAAAGTACATAAAAGTGACACAAAAGTTTATTTCATGTTTTCAACAAACTATGTTACATCAAAATATTTTAATGTGAGTTGTAAAACAATTAATACTATGTTAAACCATCTATATAATAGTTTATTATGTGGAATCAATTTTTTCTTAGACTAATGTGATATTTTAATGGATAAATGTAACACCCTATGATTTTATTGTTATCGCAAGTACAAAATAGAATTTTGATGGAACGTTTTTCTTATAGGTCATTTAGAGCCGACATAAAAAATATTATTCAACATATTAATTTTTATAAATAACCTTAAAAATATTATAAATATAATTTTAACATTTTTTATTTGATAATAAATATTGAAAAATTATTTTGTCACATTGGTTATCAAATAAAAAACATCAGAAATATGAGAATTTTCTTTTCAACATAGATTATTAGATAACCAACATCCAAAATTCAAATTTTTTACATCTGTTCTAAAATAAAAAATATTAAGAACTTTTAAAAGAATTATAAAATGTAAGGATGAATCATTTTGGGTTTTTGGATTTCTGTGGTAGCTGTCAGTTTTCTCCTACACAGTGACCCTAACTCTTCATTCCATGATCTTCTAGAACCGAATCTCTTTCAACTATAATTAATCCATGTCATCAATCCTTACAAATTAGAAGCCTTCAGTTTATAGCTCCTAATATGTTCCTCCCATTGTAATCATCGTATCAATCTCCCCCTTTGGAAATGAATTTCTAATTTGTGTTTTTTTATTTTCTACGCATCCTATATATTTTCATTAATAGTTATAGTTTCAGTTTCCCATTAATATTCCTTTTTAACTATTTTTTATTATATTTCCTATTATTTTGTTATATATAGTATTTTTAAATTGATGAATGATTTTTTTAGATTTTTGTATGATTAAATTCTCATTTGATTAATTTTTATTATAAATAAAGATAGTTTACTTATTAGTGTGGGTCTATTGGATATTTGTTTCCACTATTCTAAAATAGGGGCTTTAAAGGTATAGTTAATTATGGGGTTTGAATATTGTGTATTTATAAAATGTGTTTTGGTGATTATATTGATTTCATGATATGTTTTAATTTTTTATGAAGGAATGATAACTAAATATGTATAAAGTGACATATTTTTAGAAAATAAGTTATCTTTCTTTTATTTGAAAAATATGTTATGATATTTTTATTGATATTTAAAAAATTAAATTTGATATTAAAATTACAAATATGATAAATTAGTTTCAAATAATTATATTATCTATAGGTAATACTGGGTTATAGTTGAATTACTACATTGTGAACAATTTTTCAATATGATGAAGTTGTTGATACTATTTTAGAATTTTATAAGTGAAATTTTCTAATAAATGACTTGTTTTTTGTCTATATCTGAAATGTTTAAATATAATGAATGATAAAATAAGATAAATAAAATATATTTTAGTTTTTACTGTTTTAATTTGAGTTATAACCCTTGGATTTGGAATGGTGAAATTGGTCAGATGTATGGTTATATTTAAGAGAATGATTTTCATGATCATAACTCTAGATAAATTGAAGGGATTATTCCTGATAATGATGCAGTATCAACTAGTAATGAATCAATAATTTATTTTCTATTTAGTGATTCTAGAAATTCATTATATCTATGTTGTATGGACTTTATAGTTTTATCAATGGTGTTAATACTGATTGACTTAAAGGGAAACAATGGATGGAGTAATAAGTGATTTATAGAGTTTTTAGTGTTGTTTAAATACATACTCCCTATAGAAAATGATCTTCTATATTCACATAATAATGTAATGAAACCTTAATGACTGATGTGGTTTTGGTAAAAAAAAGATACATTCCCACCAGCGTAACTGTGTAATATGTAGGATAAAATAAAATGTTCTTTTAAGGTTTCCAAAATATTGGAGATCATGGTATAAATTTAAACAAAAAACATTTTCTAATTTAGCAGTTACAAAGGCTCCATCCACGTAAATTCGGTATCGTCCTATAATTCCTCATTTGAAATATTAATTTTTTAATTGAAATGATAAAAAAAATTATATGGTATGTAGATGAATATATATCTAATGGAAATTTATGTTGTCCAGATAATTGTCCACATTTGAATAAGTTTGATCAATCATTATATATATTGAAAAATAAATTTAAAAATCTCAAACTTGAATCATGCACAGAAGAAACAAATTCATATCGAGTCCTTAGTAGAAAACATAATTCATGGAAAGTTTTATTTATAATTTACAACTTATGTCTTCAATTGTTTTTGAATTTTAAATATATCATGGTGTGTTTAAGGATTTTTAGACCAAAATATTTTGAAAATGATATTGATGTTTTTCATTTCATGATAAATTTTGGAATTTAAACCTTTTTAGGAGGAAGATATTAATGTTTATGATTATTATAAAATGGAAAACTTTAAACTACATGGAATGATTATGATAAAATTAATTGACTATCCATCATATGGAGATTTTTATAGATATTGTATTAATGGGAATAAATATTGTCAAATTTTTGAAGTATAGAGTTAATATTATCAACTACAATATGGGATTAAAATAATATAAATGGGAAATTATTGGTTTTTTATATGGATTAATATTATTTAATATTAAAAAATGTATTCAATAGATCACATAAATTTGATATTTCTCCTAAATATTTATCCTCTAATAAATATTTTGAGAGGGTAAAATACATTGATGTCACATTTAGAAAAAAAACAGAAATTAGGTAATTATATAAATATTTGGTAAAAACATTCTATATTTTTTCGCTTCCATTTTGTATATATCATGATGTATGAAATTAAATTGTCATCAAGAATATAGAGGAGAATATTTTTAACAAATTAATTGGAACATTTTATATATTAATGGAAATACTAATAATGGTTTGAATGAAATTTTGGACTTACTCTCAATGGGAATACATTTTGAGTTACCTCCTAATCCCAATGGAAGAAAAAAAATACTATCCTCTATATTGTCATACATTGTCCAAAAGAGATAAAATTAGTTTTTCTCAGTCTTTCCAATGCTATTAGAGTTCCATAGGGTAATTCTTCAAATGTAACAAAATTTTACATCACAAAAAGAATTTATGTTAATAGGTTTGAAATCTCATGATTGTCACATCTTAATTAAAAACTCCTATCAGTTTAATTTTTTGTATATTCCCCATGTGTTGGGATAACTATCATAAAGGTGTTTATTTTTTAAATTCAATTTGATAAAAATATGTTGATTTTAATTATTTGAAAAAATTTCAGAATGATTAAATATCTCTATTTCCATCCAGAAGTTTTATTTTCCACCGTCATTTTTTGATATCATTGTGCATTTAATGGTTTATTTTGTGTGATAAATAAATATTATAATACCTATATTTTTATATTGGATGTATCCTTTTGAAAGGTATGTAAATTTATGTAAGGGATATTGTAATAATCTATATCTACCTAAAGCCTCTAATGTTAAGATATACAATTCTAAAGAGGTATCATAGTTTTATTCAAGAAATATGTCTATAGTGGATCCCATCGGTCTTCCAACATATCCAGACGAATGAGTCAGTTATGGGGGAGAGGGGATCTGAGTCATGAAATTAAAATTTTAGACAACTCATTGATAAATGAGATATATTTATATATCATGAATAAAAAAGATGATTCTGAATGATATATGACATTTCATATTAATTTGTTAAAAACATATTACTCAATGAAGAAATATATATGAATTTTGAAGGATAATGACCTTTGTTGAAACGGTTTAATGATATCTTGGATGTTTAATTAGATTCATCAAAACAATTGAGGTGGTTAGTGATAACTCTACGTTTAAATTTGATAGTAAGGTTAGGGTATGGAAACAATAGTTACACATTACCCATGAAAAATAAGCAAAAAATAAATGTGGTTCATAAAGGTAGGGTATTGATGTTTCAAGATCGAATGAATTTTTCCAGTGAAAATTAAAAACCCCAATTTCTTTGTAAAGATCATATTATGGATCCATTGATGAAATGTGGGAAGTTGATTGTATTAAATTTAAATTTGTAGTATTTAATTGAAAATTTTTTATCATTAACCATAGTGTCAAACATGATGAATTCAATATTACACTAATAAATATGAATAAATTGGAATACACAATTGATTATCATTTGAAAAATTACATAGAGTGGTCTACATATTCATTATTTATCCCATATGCAGTGATCTTCCATTTTACATTGAAAAAAATAGTATGCTGGTGATCAAAATCATGATGAATATACTGATCTATGTGAGATCTCTATTTATGTGGAAGTATTAAGAGTGATAATTGATGAGAACATAAAAGGCATGTTTTATTCCATACAGAATGATCATGGTGAAGGAATTGTATAAAAATCATTATTTTTATCCAAATATTATGGGTAACACTTATTTTATTCTTTTTTTCTTTTACAAATTTCATAAAATGTCAACTACATGAGTTATATTTTTCACTAAAAATACTTTATAATTAAAAAATTAAATTATTTTTTTAAATTAAATTAATTTTGTATAGTTTAACATTAAATATCATATTTTCACTATCACATACCAATTATATTTTATTTATTTTATGGAAAACATATTAATTTTAATTTAATATGTTAATTGAAAATTAAAAAATGTTTAGAATATTATATCTAAATAATATTTTTCTTATAAAAAATTTAATAACACATTAGATCATTTTAAATATTCACAAAATTTTCTTGAATAAATATACTCCAATAATTGTTATTCCGTTTGAGATTCTCTAATGAATATGATACAGAGTGGTTTGTTTAGTATTTTTTTATTTATTGTATCAATTATTTTCAAAATTATATGTAGTAGACGGGTTTATTTTTATTCATTTATGTTATTCAATATCTCATTAATTATTTATGAATTTTAATAAATTAATTTAACAAATATAAATAATAATGTTTTTAGATTATCTTAATTTTTATTGCATCATTTGAATGTTTTATTTAATATTAAATGGTATTGTTATATTTTTAAATTTAGGTACTATGTGTTTATTACTTTGATTGGTAGGATAATAGACTATCAAACATCTGATTCACTATGAGATTCATGGGTGGATAATATACATACTTCTAGGGGAAATAAAAATACATATAGGTAGGACTGTTAAAATACTCTTACTGAGGATCCCCCACATCCTTCAGTACATAAGCCATCGACTTCTATCAGGAAAAATAAGACATAAAGGCTTTGTAAAAATGGTATTACATGTTTACCAAATATTTATTTTACCTATGATGATACTAGAGGATACCCACTGATTTTGATGATAATGGTATTCATATGGGTCTAAATTTAAAACAATTTAAGACTTTTATTATTGTTAAAGCATAAGGAAAATTTATTGTTTTGATTTATAATTAGTGAAGTATGGAAAAAGTAAAAAACTTTTAATTATGGGAGCCAATTATGGAAAGATACATTATTATTATTTTACTTAATGTGAAACATTTTTACTAATATTTGTTTTCCCAATATTAATTGAAGGCATACGGTATTCATACTTCTGGAGGAGTCTAGAAGAAATTCATAGCATTGGTTAGTATAAGGTGGAGGGATTTTCATTCAAACCACACTTGTAATATCATTTCCCAATATAAATATTATCAAAATCAATGTGATGTATATACATTTCACGATGAATGTACATGGAAGTAGTTTGTTTAAAGTAGATGGAAAAAATACTTTCTAGTCACTACTCTATTATCTATTAGAAGTGTTTTTATATGAATGGCCCTATTGATTGTTTCTTTATTCTTAATTTTATAAAAAGAGGATACCTCATTATAAGATCCAATCCAAAAAATACACCATCATACATAATCTCATGGAGGGTATATTCTATTGGAAGAAAAAATTATTACTGAAAAATTTTATAAGCCAAGATATATGTCTTTAAGATCCGCAAAGTTTGGAAGTCCTTCCCCCAGCATGATTTGAAAAATAAAATAGGGCCCAGATGAGAAAAAGTGGAAAATATATTTCAAAGTAATCAAGGGCAGATGTTGAGGGCATTAGAATAAGTAATTAGATTTATTTATGTTTTTACGTTAAATAAATCTTCATATATTGAAATTCAAAATTGTATTTTTCAACAATTATATATTGGAATATCTTGAGGATAAATGAACACAAAGGACCATCGTAGATGTGTATGATAAGGGTATTTTAGCTACTGTACCAGTAAATCCTAGACATCAGGGTCCTGTAGTAAGGTACAATATTGGTGTATCTGAAAAAAAGTTTTTGGTTGTTTTTAATCTTCTTCAATAGAGTATGTATATAATAGATAAATTGATTCTATAGAAGATACATTAGAAGTTATGGGTGAGAATATGGAAAAAATGATCAGTGCTTCAGTGTAGTCTATGTTTCAAAACTGGAAATGAATTTTTCAAGATACAGATCACACTCATCCACCTTCGTATGTAGATCTCACTCATATACCTGCTCAAACATATCCAAATCATAAACCTCTTCCTCCACAACTTCCATCTACTGTGAGTTATATATTGAAAATCATAAACATCATATTTTTGAATATGGTATTATCTATAAAATTGTGAATACCATTCATAATCAACTTATAGAGATAGAGAATATTGAGGTCACAATATATGATATTATAGATTTATTAGTAAGAATACAATTTCGTACAGGGGAGGAAACTAATGTGGGACAAATTATCATGATTATTTTTGTTTTTCTATCTATCCTTGACCAAAAAAATCCTTCTTTATGTCTATATTATATCTATTATTTATTATTAGTTTTTACTTTTTTTAATTTTGAACTTTATATATAATTAATTACTTATATTAATGAATACATTATAGGTAAAAGTATAATATTTTCAAAACAATAATTACAAGTTGTTATGAAAAACAACTTATTTTATACTTGATAGATTATAAACAAATTAATTATTAGTGTTTAATGTTTACAAAATTATGATGGATGCTAATACTTATGGGAATAAAATAAATGTTTTGATTTTAAGAAAATATAATAGGGAAAATTAACTCAGTATCATTTTTTCATTAAAATAATGCAACTATTTTTCCATCTAAGTTTGTTATCATATGTCATTTATTTGTTATATTTTATTGAAACTTAATAATTATGTTTGTTTTGTATTAGGTGTATTTATACACTTTGTATGCAGCATGATGCAACATTTTTATATGGATTTATGAACCAAAACTTTATTTCACATATAAATATCACAATAAGAGATGCATAAATAACAATTTGTAGTGCTAAACTTTTCCAAAAAAGATAATTCAATGTTTTATTCTTCAATATCATTAAATTTATACAATATATATTTTCTAATTTTATATATATCATAATTTAATGATGACTAAAATCAATCTTTTTTGAATATTTTGACCCTTTCATTTTTTTTGAAGAGATTAGACTGTTTATCAGTTGTTCTCTAAACATGGTAACACACAAGATAATTTTAAAAGTGTGTTGAACAGATAATTTTGATAATTTGAATAATTGTATATATTATTATGAAATATAAATTTATTAAATATATATTATTTTCAAATATGGAACAGGATTTCATTATAGGGACAATAGGAAAAAGACTGTAAAGATCAAATATATAAAAGAATATGTGAATTTATATTTATAATTAGTACATTATGGATGGAAGTACGTAAAATGTTATTTTGAATTGAAAATTTATTTTTAAAAATAAAATTCATCATCATGAAGGTTTAATGGAATTTGGATAATATGTTCTCAGATTTATGTTTTAAATAGTTTATATTAGGATCATAAATCAATTATTGTTGGTTAGGTTTTACTATAACATTTAATTTTTTATTCATTATATTATGAATACTCTTTAAATAATTTCTTTTTTACTTTGTAGATTTTTCGTGACCCTAGAACTATTACTGTAAAATATTTAAGACACTTACAAATATATTTTATGGCTTATTTCATAGTAACAATAGGGATTTATTTTATTTAAAATATACAATATAAAGGAATAATTAAACAATTGTAAAGATAAATTGAAATTTTTTTTATTCTTTTTCAAATTGTTTTGTTATACTATTGGGATGGTTTATATATTGTTTTTAATTTTAAAACATATTTCGTAAATGATTTATTTTATAACTGACCTAAAAATTTTAAAAACTAGATTTATCACATCGGTTCTTTGAAAACAGATTTGATAAACTGTTTTCTACATTGGTTTTAATATAATTGACGTGAAAGAAAACCTCTAAATATAATCTTTTTGTATGGTTTCATTGAAGGTTTTTTAAAAAATGAAATTAAAAAAATTATAACCAACTTGAAACACATCAGTTCTCTAAAATCTGGTGTGATAACATATTTATTAGGATGGAGTTTTTAAAAAAATAGATATGATATTTTGTTTTTCATGTCAGTTATGAAAAAAACAATGTGAAATACCATATCCAAATATGTATCATTTATAACATTGTTTCTTCAAAACTGTTATAAAAAATATTTACAATATCAACTACAATAACATTTTGATCTTATCGATGTTAAAAAAATAGATGTGTAAAACATTTTCCACTATTGTATGCTTCTCATTATCCTTGGTTTTAATGATCAAGAACATCGTAAATGTTATTATATTTGAATAATTAAAAATATTAATTTTCTTATTTGAAATAATAATTTTATTGATTTTTTTATCTATTAATTATTTGATATTTTTATTTTTATTATTATTATTTTTTAAAATTATTTAAACTAATTATTAAGAATAACTAATTTTCTAAGTATTCATTTTACCCTTATGTAAGTCATATTGTACCTTTAAATAATTATTAGTAGTTTACCTTTACCTTTACATAACTCTATGTGTACCCTTACACCGAGTTTATAAATTGCATGTTACATGTCATGAAATAGCCCGAATACCATCTTTGGTTGATACCCGAGAGGGATCTGACCTGGCCCAAACGATGTTCCTGATCCCCACGGGCAGTTGATTTGCACCAAGAATCATATAAGAATCATGATTGAATTTATTTACCTCAAAATGGAATAAGAAAAAAAATTCATTATGCTCAAAACTCCAAAGGGATGATGTTCTAGAATCAAAAAAGGTAAAAATATTCCAAATAGAACATCATCAAAATTCATGAAATCTACCAAGATTAAAGTTCAAACATTTCCCACGTAACAGGTGGATCACATCTCCATTTTTCACATATGTCACTATGGTTCCCAAGGATCAAGAACATCCACCACCTCAAAGTGGTTCTTTCCGACTGCTTGGACCTAGAAAAAAAACAATCTACAAACGATCAAAGGAAAATTTAGGGTGTGAGATATGAATCCCATTAGGGTGTCACAGAGTGTTCCATAATCAATTTCATAATAACTAATCCAATATTGTATTAAATTAACATAAAATTATCCATGCCATTAAACTTTCATATTTTCATCAAATCATTATTTCTTAAAAAAAGATGGATCATATATACAAAATGTATCGGTTGACCCTTTTACATTTTCATAAAGAATATGAAAAGAAATAAAACAATTCAATAATTAATGTTATGTCATCCTAAAATCAAACATATCATAGAAACATGTAAAAATACTTATGGTGTGTTTGTTTCTATAAATAATAACCTCAAGCTACTCAATCATTGAACTCAACTCAGTGTGTTAACAATTTCTTTGACCTATTCAAAATAAAACTGCAATAATCTAATATCTAGGTTCCAAAAATTTAGGAAATCATTTAAATTAAATCAATAAATTTAAGGTACCAATTGTAGGGAAACTTCATATGGAACCTATAACCCTTAATCATGGAATAAAATGATTAATACACACAATTGGGAATGAAAATAAATAAATAATATGGAGGTAATCAAAATTTAAATCATAACTCACAAATCATCAAAATGAAAATCTGATTCAATCAATAACACAAGATCACAATATATTTAGATAGGTATAGTAGTAAGATGGATAAAAACCTTTTGATTAAACTCATCAAAGATCAAATGCCAAATTGATACATTTGAAAGTGAAGAGAAATTAAAAAAAATCTTGGTTTGTCCCTAAGGATTCTAGAGAATATGTTTTACAATGAATGATATAATTTTCCTGACACAGCTTAGAAAATCACATAGAGCACATAAAATTCTTGACATGAATCCTAGATTCATGAAATGAGTATTCCGAGTAGTTTATACATTGAATAATGAGTCACCCTAAGTAGAAAATATGGATATCAAATATTTCAGGCCCTAAAAACAATTCACGGCTCAAATATTATTCACATCATGAAACAATTTAATGGCTTCTACCTAGTGAAATAATCACATTGTGAATTATAGAAAATGTAACGAGTCTATCATGTATAAATTACACTTCCAGTCCATGCACAAAACTCATAAAATTACTCCAACACAACTTGTACCCAAACAGAACCCTATAAAACTTTTTACACATTAGTTGATATACTCTATTAATTAAAAAAACATATATATCTATGCTTTAGATCAAATAATGTTTTATGAAATACCTAAATGAAGGAAATTAAATGTTACAACATCCCCATCATAAAAATTTTTTGTACCCAAAAAGTATATCAATAATATTTCATGTTAAAGATATTAGGCCACTCCTCCTTTATTAGTGCCTCATGGTCTCACATCTCATGTGAGTTAGAAAGATGCATCTATAGCACTCAGACAAAAGGTATTATCTTCCCACGAAAGTCCATTTTTTCATAATCAATAATATTTTATAGATTATCTATCACGGAAAATTAGGTGAAATGTAAAGATCATCCCAGATCAAGAAACATGAATGTTAATAAAGATAATTTATATGTTGTGATACATGAGAAAATTTATTTTTCGAATTCAACTGTGATGAAATTTCCAAAATGTGGGCCATGTTCCCCACTCAATTAACAGTCTAAAAAGGACTCACAACCCATGGTTCAATATTTACCTATTTTCTAAGATGTCGATAACCCAACAGAGGTAAAACTCTTAAGAATACCAGGTCACCAGAAAAACACTACAATGGACATTATTTATGAACATTAATGAATTTATACCATCTTTTTATTGTCAATATTTTTTAAACAATCAACTGAATATTCATTATCTTCACTTGGAATAAACTAATTCCAACTATAGAAATTTCACCAATATCTAACCAACATAATATAAATCTATAAGGATTGACATAGAAGGTCTTGAAAGGATCCACTTTGATAAAATATTAGTATTTGTTATTTTAGTAAAACACAAACTGTCTCAAATGCTCATCCCATGATCTCTCAAAGTCAAGAGTTACATCACATGACATGTACTCAAGAATCTATACAGATCACTATATTTACCATAATGATATGTATTATATACTATAATAAAAAAACCTGTGATCACAAGACCTCATCAAGGAATTTTAATAATATAAGCGTGGAACGTATATCCCAATTTGAGACTATAATTGGTGGAATTCTATTAAATTAGATGATCTTAGGAACCTAGAGATGTCCCAAGTCCTCAAATTTGGATGTATCTCAAATGGGTATAATGTGAGATAATTATGTAATCCTATTGATCACAAACCATATCATGTTATTACCTTATGGGGTATAGTTCACTCAAACCAAAAAACTTTTAGAAATATCATCACTGCGAAGTTGCCATTGGAAGTGGCCCAAGCTATAGAGTTCTCCAGTTCCCAGATTTGACGTTTTGGAATGTATAATAGTGAGAAACAATGGTAATGATGTATCATATCATACCTAGACCACATAATTATCACCTAATATCATAAAACATTTTCATTGTTATAGGGGTCACCACCCATTATTAATTATGGTCATCCACTATCATGAACTTTCCCACAAGAAAGGGTTTAACATACTATTTATAGAATAATAGGATAACCTTTGAAGAGAAAATCCACTCATCGATGGCCTCCCCATGATAAATAAAGTGACACATTATATGAAATGTACCTTCAAGCACCTGCTCCTGAAGAATCATCTCAAGAAAATAAGAGTTAAACTAATCGCTCTCAAAAACAACCTTAGAATCATTCCCCTAAACTCTCAAATGAAACTGGGATATGATATCCATTATATTCCACTATTTTTATGATTATTTAATTTCTTTTGTTGGAAGTTTCATTCTCAATGAATCATAAATCAAATTCCACTTACCGAGGTTATAGAAAATGTTTAAATAAAATTAATGAATATACTCCCCCAATGCCTCTATTAGATATTCAGATCTTTTTGGGAGAAGATATTACTCATGATTTTGGTCATAAGAAATGGTAAACCATTAACTAAAAAGGTAGTTCCACCCACTATCAATAGCCTGAATCAAATCAATGAGTTCAATGACATCAGTCTGATAATTATTGTTTTGTGGCTTAAGATGTCAAGAACCATTGGCTACCATGTGACCACCCTTTATAAGTATACCTCCCATACATGAAACTAACGTGTCAAAAAAGACCAAATAGCCTTTCCCAACATCATTAAGAGTTAAACATGGCATATAATTAAAAAAAAATCATCTTAACATAAGAACTCATAAACTTCTCATCCCAAATGAACTTCAATCCTTTTTAAGAGAGACGGTTGATCATAGTTTCTATCTTTGAGAAATCTCGAACTAACCTACCATAATACTCAACCAAGCCTGGGAAGATTAGAATCTCAAAAACATTTTGCAGTTTATCCCATGTCATAACATATGTAACCTTCTCAATATCCACTTAAAGACCATGTTCCAAGACTACATGTCCCAATAACTTCATTCTCAAATGGAGAGACTATATTTTGAATGCTTCATATAATCTTGTTGAATTATTTATATTCATAGAAATAATTTAAAATAATGCACTTGTTCCTCCTCAATATTAGAGTAAACAATTATTATGTTCAAAAATATAACCAAGAATGAGTCATGAAACTCATGAAATATTATATTATTGAATGTAATAAATGTTGTAAGATAAATGTTCAAACCAAATGGCATAACAAGATTATCATAATGTCCATACCTACTCTAGAATTAATTCATATAAATTTTTTATTCATTAATTATAAATGGGTGATAATCAGATCGAAGAAAAATACTTGAAACCCACTTCTCCCCTTTCAGTTGGTAAAATAGATCCAGAATTGGCGTGGACAGATATTTATTCGTTACCATTAAATGATTAATTTTTTTGGTAATAATAAAATAGTGTAAGAATACTATAATCATTATTTAAAAGAGAACAGATGCCTCCTTAGGTGACACACTCTGGAATATAAATCATTTCTCTAAAAGGATGTCCAACTGAGTCTCAAACTCTTCTTTCTTTATTGGTTCGATGTTGTAAGAAGTAATATACACTGAGTGTGTGATGGTTTCTAAATCAATAGATAACTATACCTCTCTTACTGGTGGAAAACCATAGAAATTGGAATCAAACACATCATGAAACTAAAAGAAAACAAGAAGGATATCATCACACAATGATTTTTACTCCAATTAAAAAAACCTGCATTACCCTTTCCATATTTGTAATATAAGGTGTGGATTTACTCATTCTCAGGTCCTTTCCTCACATAGAGACACAGAATATCTCATTGAGTGTATTATTGGGGACCCATTGAGGATAACATTCAGTTTGGATTTTTTGATAAAATAGATTATCAATAAAAAATGGTTTCAAATGATTTTATAACGAGAACCAACAAACTCTAGTTAAGATCAATTTATGATATATAGAAAACTCATGTAGGACACTGAAGACCCAACTCTCCCTTCATTCCAAGGGGTGTAGTAATATCAATCAAATAAGATTAAATATCTATTATTATATTCAAAAAAATTATTATGGGGGTTGATATAATTTTTTTAGATACAACATATCAAATAAATTAGTCACTAAAGTTGAAGATATTGTGGTGGCACCTCCTACAATTTATTGAACTTAATCATATTCCACTAGATACTCTTCCATTATATTAATAGTCTTCATTCTACATGTCTATAGTTGAAAGACCTTAGTTCCTGAAGCTTCTAATTTTCACATAGTAGGTTTTGATGCTGATGATCCCATTCCAAATAATATAATAGATTAGATATCGATAAAATTATATAGGTTTACTAATAATACAAAAGAACTAAAATATTTTTGTATAATAAAACAAACTCCTTTTGAATTCCTAACCCATCCACGCTGAAAGAAATTAAAAGTGTTTTTACTATGAACTACAAGTTGTCTAGATGAAAATTTCAATCTACAATATTCCTAAGACCCGTCAAGCATTAATTTTACTTTAATTAACTCAAAAAATATCGACTGGTTGAAAAAGGAACTCCTTTGAACAAAAACATACTATCTTGGTCAAGGTCAACCATCAATGATCTATCCAAAATGTTCGGATAAGAAGTGATCATTAGAAAGAAACCCAATTAGTAGATATAAATTCATTTCCCCATCTTGAACTATTGAGGCCTCATCTTTTCATTAGATACAACCTCATGTGAAAACTGAATAAGTTCCACAAAACGGTTTTCATATTATGTGACAGTTCTACAGCCTACTTGTTGTTGAGAAACTCAATATCCTTTTAAAATTATATATATTATAGATATAAATGATCAATATTAATTAATTTAAATTCATTCCACCATAAAACTTTATTAATATTAGTCTTCCCCATCAAATCCCACTATATCCAGCCTGGCCCAACATGACTGAAGGTAGAACATCTCAACATTATAGTTTCCAGAATTTCAATGAAATCACAAAGTTTCACAAAATTTTCAACCAATATTTAGCCTCTTGTGTTTCATTCGAACCTTGGAAATATGGTGGGTTCTGATAAAGAAAATCTTGAATAGGATCTCTAGATTCATACCTCTGATGTTTCATAGGATGTTCTTGAAAAGAATTGGGTTTAGGTACTTATCCCAATGTTTAGAAAACATGTACCACTGTCTAAAAAAATATTTTTCTCCACTGGAGGATTTTCCTACAGTGGTTCACCAAAACATTCTTCCTATAGACTATTCAAACAACTTCTAGGATGATTTATTCTATACAATATCAACAAAAATACTAAATGAATCTGAAAGGATATATCGATAAAAATCTCTAACAAGGAATAATATAATATCAATTCCATCAATAAAAATTCAATATTGGGATTTCAACATACTCATATCAAAAGTTTGTAATAGTATATAAATAATATTAAATTATTCCTCCGTGATACTGTTTTGAAGCACCCTTTGTGACTTGTGTCCTATTATGATGAGAGATAGCCAATCACTCACTAAAAAATAGCTACCATGTGTATTAAATATTACCTTTTATAAATTACAAAATATCAATATATACCAACTTCAATGATAGATACATAACATTCCCCTTTAGTACCACTATTTCCAGAAGCATCCCAAATACCTTTGTACATCGATACCTTATCCTGCTATGACATGGCCTAAAAGGTATTCCTAATTTACATGGGATAGAAAATAGAACCTTTATTAATATTAGAATCATGATGGGATTATATTTTACAAAAAATAAGATGATAAAATATACAATTCAATATGATAAATATTTCAAAGGTGGAAATTACGAGAGTCAAACAAGTAAAAAACACCCAAAAAATACGCCATGAAAAGACAAAAAATATTCCATTGTAAAACCTCAAACTTTTCCGATGTAATAGGTGGATCATATATCTAATATTCAGCTTCATAACTATCAGTCCCAAGGATAAACAATATTCACCACCTTCATTAGACACACTTCCCCTTTCATGGATATAGAGAAATATAATCTAAAAACACCCAATAGAGATCATAGGATGTGAGATATAAACCTTAGTAGGGTCACATTAAGTGTTTCATAACCAATTAAATAATGATAAAACCAATAATTATTTAAATCTAAATAAAAAAGGCATGTCATGGAACAAAAAAAATTCAACCAAATATTCTATAACAAACAAAATATGACAATTATACCAAAACTGACTTAATTAATCATTTTTAAAACCACTATTATATGTAAATATATAAGTTGGAAAGAATATAATATTTCAATAATTAGTGTAAATTATTAGGCAATAAAACCTATCATAGAAATGTTTATTAATACATATCGTACAGTAGATTCTGGAAATAATATCTTCACCCTACTCACTCAGTGATCTTTGCTCAATGTGTAGAGAATTCCATCATCTCAGACCACCATGACTCAACTCTTAATCCGGGAAAATCGTGTAAAATTATGTTTATATTAGTTTTTTCAACATAAAACCAGTTATATAGGGTCATATCCTATAATTCATATCTTAATTAACCACATACTACCATGTTTTATAAGTAATGCACTCAAAAAATTAATAAATCATGGAAAAAGTCATTTAAAATCAATTCAAAATACAATTTCATAATTTCAATGATAAACATTCCTTTCTCATTTCAAATACAAATCATATATTTTCATTAATTCATTCATTTTCAAATTACATTCAATTTAATCTATTTATCTCTTGGTTTAATATCAAATCATTTAATCAAAACAATTTTCAAATGAATCACTCAATTTTCCAAAATAATTCCAACAATTTCAATTCACATAAAATTGTTGTCCTTTAAAAATTTCAATTCCATTTTAGAAATAAAATATCAATCAACTGTTATTATTTTTTTAAATAATTTTTTTACATATTAAAATTAAATCAAGAAATTTATGGTTTCAATTTTAGGTAAAAATCACATAGAACCACAAAATTGTAATCACAGAATCAAATGATCGACAACCATAATGAGGAATGTGAAATAAATTAAGGTGAAGGAGGTCAACATGGAAATCCTTAATAAAAATTCATAAATACTAAACTATGATTCAATAGGAAACATAAGATCACACCTTCATCAATGATATATAGAAACAAGAAGGGGGAAACCATGACGAGGAAACTCACCAAAGATTAATTTCTGAATCGAGACATATAGAATGGATGAAATACCCCAGTATCACTTAGTGTAGATCAATGGTTTTGAGAGTGGAGACTTCACAAATATTGAAATAATTTTCACTATTTAGTGTACAATAACCCACTAGGAATTAGGAATTCTTGATTTAATTACCCTTAGTGGTGTATACATGGAAAAATAAATCATATCAAGTTAAAAACCCAGATCCCAAACATTTTATTTCTGTAATACATTTGGTGACATAAAAATTATTCATGTCATAAAAATATTTTATGGATCTCACCTAGTGTTAGATTAATGTCATGAATTATGTTCACTCTGTGAATCAATCATGATGACAGTACATGGCTAGTTTGATCGGGACACAAGTGACAACCTCTAGAATCTTTGAAAAATTTACATATGGACTCAATATATTCAAATAAGCACACATAACTACACTTTAGATCAAATAAAGGGTTTATAAATACCTGAAACAGGGTAATAATATGTTACATTACCCTTATGTATCATTTTGGTTTACCTTTGTGTGTCATGTATTATATATGGGGTAACCCTACATAAATATAGTTTTACCTTTACACAAGTAATATAATCATGTTTTTACCCTTACACATGTTTCAATGTACCATTATATTGGATTATATTAGTCTTATGTAACCTTTGAAATCTTCTCATTACCTTTACATATGGTTATGTTGACCCTTTCAGAGAGTAGGAAGTATAATCTTACCCTTATGCGAGAATTTCCATTATCCTTATATGGAATTATCTACCTTTTTTGTAGTACACATTCGTACCCTTTTGAAAAGTTTGGAATAATCATTTTACTTTTACACAATAAATTGAATTTCCTATATAACCTTATGGAATGAATTTTCCCTTACACAACGCATGTATTACCTTTACAGATGCTGTGATATTTTTATATTACCCTTATATAAACTATGGAATTTATTTTCAACTATCACACGTGGTTTCATTCCTATCCTTTGGTATATATATAAATCTGTAAATCTCTATTTTTCCCTTTTTCACATGTTCCATGAATATATTTGTTGCATGAAACTCAAATATTTATATTTTATTATATTTAGTTTAATTTGATGATTATAATGTTTCTAAATTAATATTTATATCTTATTAAGTTATTCAAAATTATATTATGGTATTCAATAGATTATATTTGTAGATTTACATTACCACATGCTAAAAACGGAATGTTTATTTTTAAATTTTTAGATACGTGATTAATGTGATTTCATTTACCATTAATTAAGGAATTATTTTGAAATTTTTAAAGAGTGATTTAATATTGTTTTGAATTATTTCACTAGTTTTAATTTTAAATGTTAATATTTTTTATACTCGATATTTTTTTACTATTATTATTTCTTAATGATCACTTTGGATGTATTTACTTTTTTCCTTGAAGGGGTCAAGGAAGAAATAAAAGTAATGTTAGTAACAATTCGTATAATGTGAAATTATATGATTTCATGTCCCAGATGATACCAGTATATTTCCAAAGGAATTTAAGGATATAAATATAGACATTTTCAGTCTTGGAAACAAACAACGAATCTACATCATCTATCTTGTGCCTTTAACAACGTGCTCAATTCCTCTTAAAACTATCAATGTTATCTTTTTTTAAAAAAAAAATTCCTTCAAAGAGTGTGTTCTGATATGTTAATATATTTATCAATCTTTATATACATTCATTCTCCCATCATATTCATTGGGATAATTGAGACCAACCAAAAATATCAACTTTTCATCATTCCTTTATTTTTTGGTTCTCATGGCCATTAATGTGAGAGACTAGGGTTTACATGAATTTTTCAATTCAAAAGGCCAGGGGAGTATTCATTTGTGGTTTCAATCATTCATGTTAAAGATATCATGTCTAATTTATCTACATTCCTTCGATAAATAAGAATTCAAGGGGATTTTTAGGTATCATGGATACGAGTAAATCTGAGGGACTTATATATTATGTCCTTAAACAAAGAAATAAATAAAGGTACTATCATGTACTATTTATAAACTTCCTTACCAAATATGGTGTCTAATTTACTTTTTGAAATTTAATATATATTTTACACTAAAATATTCATTCCATAATTTATTGTATCCATCTAACTCCATTAATTGTTTTATTATTCTAATTTTTCATCATTTTATTCTTCCACATTACTTATTATATTTAATTATATAGATTCACTTCCAATACATTAATTCATTTACTTTTTTATATTTTTTTTTCTTTTACTTGTTTTAAATGGAAATTCCCCCTTACATTCCATTTTACCTATTATTTTCAACTAATATATATATAACATCGATTGATGAAATTTGAAATATTTGATAGCATTATTTAAATGAAACCCCAAGTCCAAGTAAACCATGATATATTATAGAAATTATAAACTAACTGTTAGATTGGAGGTTATGAATAAGAATAAGAAATAATAAAATATATATAGAAATTTTTACATTATCAAAATATATTGATTAATTATTTCAAAAATAATCATTATGTTTTTATAAAATCATTTCATGATTAAAGGACTTATTTCTCCAAATAATATATTTTTGTAGGTGTTATGTATTTTTATATTAATAGATATATTTATCATCATTAAAAATTTATTTTAATAAGTTTTATTAGTAATTATTGAAAAATAATTCAAACATTAGTTATGTAATTATTAAGAATGACGATGAAATCATTTGACAGTAAAAATTGTTATTTTTTAAAAAACCATTTTTATGTACTCAATGAATTTATATAATTTTAAATTAAATAAATAAATTTTTAATATTGTTTCTAAAAAAATAAAAGAAGATTAGATATTAAATAGAACATTTTAACATCTATCTATTACCATCTACGAGTAAATGAATGAATGTAAATTGTGTTTTTTGTTTAAAAATTTATTTTTATAAAAACTTTTTTATACCTTTTGAGTACTTATTTTAATGTTAATTTGTTACACATATAAAGTATTAATTTGATAAAATTAATTCCAATTTTGATATCATATTTTAAATTTTTTAATGATTCCACATTTTTTGTCATATTGAATAGTAAAAATATAAAACAATTTTACAACATTTTGGGTTAACTTGGGTTAAAGAAGGGGTTTAGAGTAAGGTATAAGGGAAAATGATATTTGAACGTTTCTAAATTTCATATTTTAAGTAAATTTTATTATAAAATTATATCAACATCAAATTATGCTCTACTTTGATTCACTTTCCCAAAAAATGACTTTTAATTATTTTTTTGTTTTATATAATTTCATGTATGTCCCTCCCCTCACTTATAAAAGGGAACATCTTATACTCCCTAATTTAAAATCGTTGAGAAATTAGTATTAGATAATAACTTTCCAAAAAAACCCATAGATTATTTCCAAACTTTCTCGATCTCCTGTTATTTCCGTAACATCATCCTAAAAATTCTTATTGTGTAAGATAAATAATTTCTTTCAAAGAAAAGGTAATAATGTTTCCAAAATAATTCAATGTTTAATTCTTCTTATTATAGTTCCCTTAAATAAGTTATATCTACAAAAACATAAGAAATATATTATTATCAAGAAACTTATATTTTACTATGAATGTTTTAAATCCATTTTCCATCCCCTTTTAATGAAATAAGAAATGAAATTATTGCTCAGGCGTACATAGGGATTGATGCCTCCACATAATGACATGATTCATTGTCCATCACCACATCACATTGATGGATTTGGTTATGGATTTAATAAATACATATGCTATTTATGATTTTATTTATTTTTTAATTGTAATTTATTATTGAAATTTCTTCTCTTCTTTCCATCACAAACTGAAAACAGTGCTCATGTGTATGTACAGAATACTGTCTCGATGAACAGTGTAATTGATTATTCTAATTATTCATTTAATAGAAAGTCATAAATATTTATAAAATTAATATATATAAAATTTTTATAATGAATAATATTCCTGATATGATTTAATTACAATCGAAATGTAAGGACCATAATTGTCATGTCTTAAAATACCTGAAACAAAAAAGTAGTTAACACCTCAAATGATGATGGCAATGGAAAATTCGAAATGAAAATGTGATAAAATGATATAAGTGTGAAAACGTATGTACTATTAAGATAATAATTTAATTTTTTATAAATATTCCATTATTATATTTTATATAGTTATAATAACTATTATTGTATTAGTTATTTTTCGATTCAATAGGAAAAAATCGGTTTTTAAAATGAAATTGTTTTTTAAAGATTATATGGTTTCATTTAAATTATTTATTTCTAAATTATATAATTTTAATTTTAAATAAAATTTTAAGGTTTTAAATAATAATTCCATTATATTCTTATAATTATTTTTTTATAATATCCTAAAAATATTCATTTTTTAAGAATAATAAAGAGTAATGATTTTTATCGAAAATAATATTTTCATTTTAATCATTTAAAAAGTTATATTTTTTTTAAAAAAATCAATGTAAAAATAATTAAATAGAATTATTATTAATGTAATTATGGTTTTTTGAATGTATTTCATTCTTAAATTGGGTATAAAACATCTTTATACTTAAAATGTATTTTCTTGTGAAACATTTTTACATGTTGTTTTGTACCATTAATTTTAATTTTAATTCTTCCATATATATGAATTTAATTTTATAAATTTATTCCATATTATTAATAATAAGGTAATTAATTTAATTAATAAAGTAATCATAGATTTTAGTTATTATTAATCATAAAAATAGAAGAAAAAAAATTACAACCGTTAAGGTGAAACCGGTTTACTAGGGGTTGAAATTAAGTGGTAAGTGTTAAAATAAACATAATCATTGTATAAATTATATTTTATTACCACATTTTTACTCCATGACATCAAATATTATCTAATGTTTCATTTTGGATCTATTTTTTTTAGTTATAAATTCATATATTTTAATCGTTTTGAAAATTCCAATTATGTCCTCTTTCGAACTTCTAAAATGATACCCCTTCTCCTATTTTCTTCACAATTCAAATGAAATTCAGTTATGTGATTACCTACCCAAATACCGTTATTAAATATGTATCAATGACTCAGTTTCAATGGTTTTATTTATAAACCAATCATTGGAAGGGTTTATATATAATGATAAAGTGGTTGTTTGAGGAAGAGGCATAGTTCTTAAGATAAATTTTTTGTTTTATCTTTTTTTATAGCAGAATAAAATATTCATCAACCATGTTAAAATAATAAAAATATATTTAATATTCTAGGATGTTTTTATATTAATATAATATCATATATTGATATACTTGTTCCATCAAGTGGGACATTACACCATCCTTCAAGTGTACAATATACAGCATCACCGTGAACGGATTTAATCCATTTCCCATCAACACCTCTCATGACTGGTTATAATGATGGATTTGTTGATTTTATATATGTATATGATATTAATGAAATATGTATTATTATATAAAGATAATATATCATCTAATATTTTTCCTTTCTATCAATTAAAACATGATAATGTCATTTGAACATACATGCGGATTACCACCTCTATGTGGCGATGTGATCCATTTTTCATGGCCTCATCACACAGATTTTATATATAATTTTATTTAATGAAATAATATTATTTTGGATACAATAATCATGACCAAAATTTAAACTAAAACTTAACTTCTTTCATTAATGATCTATAATAATTGAATATGTTATTAATGCATACGCACGATCCATCGTCTATATGATTGTAACATAGATAAGTTTTTATGACTATATTTCATGCATGGTTTAAAAATGATAATTAAATTATAAAAAATATAATTATTTCATGATTGTTTTTTTCTAGAAGGTATAATAATGAAGTCTTTGACCATATTTTACTTACGAAATTCAGTTTTGGACATATCATTGGAATATCATAAAAACGTCTGATTTGAACTTTTTTTTAGAAAATATGGGGATGATTTCCATTTTTATTAAGAATGTACATGATTAGTCATACTCATGCTAAGAGAAACATCACTTAAAAATTGTTTTTAAAGGATTTTAATATTTGTTTTCAAAATATTTTTCTCCCAGTCCCATATTCTTATAAAACATTCATGAATTTATATAGGTATAAATGGATTATAATATATATTTTATGTTACTTTTTACAATTTTAAATTTTATTTACAATTTAATATTATTTTATATTTTATAATAAATATTTTTAAAAAAATTTAAAAATGAATTTCCTATTTTAACACCTAAAATGACGACATTTTTTCCCACCACCATAACTATTATTTGATGTTTGACATCCTTTACAAGATTTCATGTTTTTGTCAATGAAATAATACTTCCCTTTTTCCTAGGTATTTTCAAAACAAATTAAATTAAATAGATATTTAGATATTTGAGAATATTTTCATTATGAGTTTATCAAATATTTTTTTGAGTATGATAATGGAAATGAATTATTTCACGTGTTATGGTTAGGTTATGGATATTAGTTGTTATTTTTAATAATATGGATGATCCTGATATAGCTCGTGAATGAATTTGGTAAATGAATAGAGTAAACAAGATTGGTTTTTCCTCAGATAGATTTAGAATTTATATGAAAGTTTATTCCATTTTTAAGTCTTATTTTAAGTGTAATTTGAAAATGTTGTCCACATTTACCATCATGATTTATATATAAATTCTTTGTGTTTTCGTAAAATATTATGAATTTATAAGGTAGGTTACTAATAATATGTTTAAAGGGAATTTTATGATACTTAGTATTGGTTTAATGTTTAAATTTTGTTAAAATATTTCAGGAGTTTTATAATTATTTAAAATAAACCTTTTTGAGTTTTAATTTTTCTTTTGATATTTTTTATGAATTTTTCAATGAAAATCATCGGGTAGTAAATTTTATTTATTAGAAAGAAAATTATTATTTAGTGGCCAATGTTTATTTTGAAATGGAATATTTCTATGAGTATTCATTGGCTAGAGAGTTTATTTATGTATATTTTGACGGATTCTATAGATATTTTTGTCTTCATTCCATGTATAAAAATTATTTTCCTATAGATTTAATAATGATTAAGAATATGGATTTGGTCAAGGAGAAAATTTTGAAGATATTCCTTAAAAAATATAATATCTTTAATGTTTTGTTTTGTTCGAAAAATGGATACTGAGTCGAAGTGTCGACCTTGTGATGTAATATCTATTAATTTAAGTGTGATTATTAAATTATTGAAAATTAAAAATGTGAAAGCTCCTAAAAAATCATAAATGCAAAATTATTCAAATAAACTAAAGATTATCTAATGTTTTATGTGGGATCCTTATCATCGATATCAGTTGAAAGGTTTAGAATATTTTATATGTCATGAAAATAAAAATAAATATCTTAATATATTATAATGCATAGTTATCTTGGTATAACATTTGAATATTTCCATGTTTCTACATCTAAAATATATGTCTTCATAATGGTTTTCTAAATCATAAATAAGTAATATGAATTAGGAATTCACAAAGAGGTTAATATCCTTTCTAATCAGTTACAATGAATTGTCAAAATTTAAAATGAGAATTTTTTTCAATAATTTGTCAGTTATCACAAGATATAAATTGTACTAGAATAAATACTAGAGAGACACTACCAAAGAGGAACAAGTTGAACATAGTAAGTGGTGGTCAATGGTTAAAAAGAACTATATAAATATACGATATTTCCACCATGGAATGAGATAAATTTATGAATGTATTCAATGATAAGTAATTTTATATAATTGTTTGAAAAAATATGGAAAATAAATTCATGGGATTGAATAAAATGGAGGAAGGTGTATTTTTGTGAAGGAAACTTCATTTGGTTAGTAAGGTATGCACTAAATTGTATTCAATATATTTTTTGTAAAATTAGTCATCTTTATTTAGCATTAAATCCATGATGCTGAAGTGAATATGACCTCTCCTAGATTTCAAATTTATGAGAAACATGTTTTATGTCATATAAAGGTTAAAATATAGTTTCATAATAAATGTGTATTCCATGAAAAGAAGGGAAACAAGAGATCCACATATCATTAAAATCTAATGAATACAGAAATGAAATATTAATGAAAAAAATGAATTTTTTAGTTTATGATATGTGTGTTAAAAAGAACAATAGTCTGTGTCTTATAACATCAAGGAATTGCATCTAATTCGGTAGTTCTATACATATTACTTCTGAATGAAATGAAAAACATATTTGAAGTGGTACGAATTTTTTTGATAAAAAGTTTGTCATGTTTTTTAAATGTAATGATATTTGTATTTATGCGCATTATTTTCCTAGAAAATCGAAATAATTGGGGTGAATCTAGACAATAAGAATTAAGTTGTGGTTAAATACTTTTCAAATACTTCAAAAAAATGGTGGGCTATAAAATGTAATAAAAATAATTATTTTTCTTCTTTATTCAAAATATGTTAATGTATTTTGTCATTCAGGTTCTACAGATTCTTCTATTTCTAGGAAGTGTTCTATTAAAATGAAAATTCAACATCAATAAATGAATTCCATACGTTTGGTAACAAATCCCATGGGTTTTATTAAGGTTAAAAAAATTTAAAAAGATACTAGTATTATCATATATAGAATATTTTTCCCTAAAATCCATTTTTAAGGGTGGAGGGGAAAGGACCCTTATTATTAAAATAAATAAACAATGTACAAATAGGGGGATAAGAAACATCAATTGGACTAACAAATATAGGGACTGAAAAAAATGAAAGTCTCAAGAACCATGAGAACGAGTGTTTATGCAATGAAAAGACTAGATCCCACCCCTACCATGAGAGTGATGAACCCTCCTTATGGTATTAACTTGCGTTAATGGACCACCTCCATCATCGGGAAACCCGGTGCCAACATCATCCCTCATCACAACTGTATCAGGCAGGCTATCCCCATCTTGTCTCTCATCATAACTACATGTGGATTTTAGCAGTGAAAATCATTATGTCTACTTACCTGTACTTCATACCTATTCTTGACAGGTTGAGTAGACACACAATGCTCAGACTCTAATATTTTGACTTTGTAATCTCTCTTCCCTATCAGAGTTGGGGTAATATCGATAGGAATTATTTCCCATGGGATGGAATTGGACCTCTTCTCTCGGTATGTATTGTATTTATGTTTAACATTCTAAAATAAATTTCAATCTCTATTTTTTTATTTTCTCAAAGGAGTTTATGTTTTTTAGTACGAATGAATTCATACCATTGATAACATATCAAGAAATTCAAAAACTACTAACATATAGAAATTAAAGTCATTTTTCTCATATTAAAGAATATAAGGAAGCTATATTGATTAATGATTTGATGATTGTACAAGAATATATAGATTATTTCATGATGACATAATTGGTATTATAACTGAAACAGATTAGTTTAATCATGATTTAGTTCTTAATTCTCCATTAACATTAAAGCTTCCTAAAAAAATGGCATTAGTAGAACAAATGGAATTGAAAAAAATATTATCATCTGTTTTTTTATAAAGATTTCACTCTTAATAGTAGTTCACCATTGAGTACTCTTATTTTTTTTTAAAAAAAATATATATTGTTCTATAATTATTTACATTTATTATAGATAATTGAATAAAATTACTATTATTAATAACTATTATTAATAACTATTATTTTCCACATATCGATGATATATTCTGTAACATCCCAGGTAAATAAAGAAAAAATAATTTTAATATTTATTAATATTTAAGAATTAAATATTAATTTTTCTTTAAAGGGGTTGCTATGTTCGATATCATACCCGATACGCAACAAATATTTTCTTTGAAATCTTACATTTCACTCTAGTAATAAAATAATATTATTTTAAATGGTAGTTAACACTTAGTCTTTGTATTGGCGGGAATGGATAGAAATAACTAAAATATGATTATATATGTTTTTTAAACGTTTTTACTTTTATCCAATAAAAGATAATGGCTTAAAATACAGAAAGAATTCAATTTTAGGCGTATATGCCCTAGTTTTCACTAAAGGTTCACTTATCGCCTTTTGATGGAGAAATATCATTAAATATAGTTTTGTACACTCTTATACATTCTATTGGACCAAATAAAACTATTCTTTAGAATCGGGACATCAAAATTTTCTTTGTATAAATTTTTGGTATTTTTCTGATAAAGTTCATTTTTTAATGAATAGTGTAAAATGATGTATTTTAATTCAAAACCTTTTTTAATATAATTTATTTATATGATTAGATTATCTTTTGAATTGGTTTTAAAGTGAAATTAGAATATATTTTTACCATTAAATCCAATAGTGGTCTTTGAAATTTATTTTACTTTGAAATCGGACTTAAACTAGTGTCAATCTTTTGATACTTATTGTTTCATAAAACCACGCTTTTTTGCTCTGACAGCGGGAATTAATTATCAAATTAATTAATACAACTTATATGTTTTGAATTTTTTAAAATGGACTTCATTTTTGAATTCAGAAAATCAAATATAACTTAGGTTGAAGTTATGGTATTTTTCTGAAAAACTTCAATTTTGATGAATAGTGAAACCACTAAGTGGTACTTATAAAAACTGATTTTTCGTTTAAATGAAATTTTACCACTTATATGTTTTAAATTTCAAAAATCCGACATACATGGTTGTCATTAAGAAGTAAAATGTGGTTCAATGGGATGAAAATATTTTTTTGTTGAATAGTAACTTATTATGTTTTTAATCGCGATTAGAGGTAATTAGTGTAATTTAAGGTAAAAATAATGTTGTAATAATATGAAATGAACTTGACACATCTCTTAACCTGATTGGATGTGTCATGTCCGACCAAGAAAATACATGGGTAAACTTGGGGACCCCATGGAGCCACTTTAGTTGGAAAATTACATTAATATCTTTTTATTTAAAGTTAAAATAAAAATGACACAACCATGAGTTGTTTTACTAAATCAATTTTTACATGGGGTTATACAAGTCATATTTTTGACTATAAATATTAATTAGAAATATAAAACTATTTCCTACATCATGATATTTTTTTGTAATTTTTAGACATTAAATAAAATAAATTATTTATGACATCATGATGATGCAGCGATTACCTTATTAATAAAGGATTTCAATAAAATGAAATGATAATGTCAAATCTATGACCTAAACATGTCAAAAACCTATTGGATGGGTGGATTTCAAACCCTTATCACCTTATCCTCGAATCACATCAATGTGGGACCATTAAAATCCGAAACTCATTCTAAAATAAAGTAACATTTCCTTACTTTTCAAGTGTGCCCCTCCTCTCCTCTTATAAAAAGCCCCCACTTCTACCACCATACCCACACTTCCAAAGCCTTTGGCTCGGCCAACCCCTGACCATTTTGTCTCTCCTCATCCCTCTCTTACTTCTTTAAGCCTCACTTTGGGCATAAGTCTTCCCAAGGAAGCCTTTGAGCTCAAACCAAATAGATTTACCCGATTTTAAGTTAATGTCTTCACTTGAGTCCTTTTGTTTTATTTTGCTTCTCCAACCCCCTAAACTATTTTTATTCATTTCTTTTGTAACAACTCCAGTATCTTCAATATACTAGGATGTTTTTATAAGAATTTTTCTAGCTACACTTACACACATCTACATATAATGGTTAAAGAACATACTGTTTCTGTGGATGGCGAATTTCTGCCTCACGAAACGATGATTGTTCAATCTTCTTTTAAACACCTTTAATGGTGGCCATTATGATGTCACCCTATTTATATATGATATTTATTATGTTTATGTTTTCCTTATTCTTCTTTATTTTTCATTTTTGTTTTACCTTTATGGTTTCCATTGTGGGTAAACACGATAATTTAATTTTAGGAAGTGCGGACTACCGCCCCCTCAAAGTGATGTGATTCGTTAATGCCATATGTGGGACGTATAAAGGATGGATTTAATGTTTTTATATATGATGTTATAATGGAATTATAATATACCTCTATATCATTATTATTTCTTTCCATTAATGTATGAGATAGAAATGAAAGTAGCGTTCATGCGTACGTATGACTTACGGTCTCCATGAACGGTGTATTTCATTTCTTTTCCCCAAATGTAATGTATTATTATAAGTACATATTTATAATGGATATATGTAATGTATGTTACAGATAAATGATAAATATAATTCTGGAATTAAAATATACATACCTCTCATTTAGATTTAATTCCATTAATATGACATAGAAATGAAATTAGCGTTCATGCATACGTACGGCTTACCGTCTCCATTAATGGTGAATTTCATTTATTACCTCTAAATGATTATGTGATATTATAAATACATGTATATGCTAGATATATATGATATATATGATATCAAAATCAGGAATGTAATTCTTGATATAACGAACCTTTGACCACACGAACAACATGTAATTGTAAGAAGTCAACTTTTGACTTAAGAACCAAATATCGACAAAAAAACATTATTAACTTAATGATTACATATTGATTATAACATGGGAATAAGTGATACAAAAGGAATAATAAGCTTGAAAAAGGTTCTTAAGCAAGTAGAAATTAACTCATGTTTATTATTCAGGACATTAAAGAACGATCGAGTCAAGTCGGACCCGAGGTAAGGGACTTCGTCTCAACCTCCTTTCATTGAGGCATATTTCATTTTATACACAACAATCTTTTATATGGTGTATAAAACCCTTTGACATTTACTTTTATACAAATGGAATCTTTTTCTATGAAGAGTTTTACTAAACGACAAAAAGGAATGTTTCTTTTAACATACGCGGTGACAACGACCTTTTCTGCCGCCGCGAGTATTATTTGGTCTTTGGGTTCCTCAACAAGCCGTAATGTTTTTAAAATGAAATAAATACCATATACTCTTTTATGTATTTTGGTATTGAAAATGGTTTTTATAATGGATTTGTTATGTCAATATATTTTTCTGATATATTGTGATCAAAGTGTGGAAATATTTTCTTTCCATTATATTTGTTTTATGATTTTATATTGGTACTTGGACATTTGACGGGTGGTTACGTGATAAACCGTATGACGGGTGGTGTCGTGAATACCAGGATGGGTGGTTACATTATAACCTCCAATGCATTGGGTATGGAAGTCGGTCGTATGGCTATTCCATTGAGTATGTATGGATGTTGGTTGTATGGCTATTCCATTAAGTGATATGTGTGGAAGTCGACCGTATGGTCATTCCACTTAAGTATGTTTATGTCCCAAGTAACCTTTATATGTTATGTGTTC
Source organism: Viscum album (assembly GCA_963277665.1). Classification (NCBI taxonomy): domain Eukaryota; kingdom Viridiplantae; phylum Streptophyta; class Magnoliopsida; order Santalales; family Viscaceae; genus Viscum; species Viscum album. The sequence continues at coordinate 85,706,543 of OY728155.1, read as the reverse complement.
TTTATATGGGTTTTATGTAAATCCTTTGGTTACAAAAGGGTAAGTAATGATATTTTATTCAGTGAATAGTTTTTACTACTTCATGAAGGTGAAGGTATTACTTCGATAAAGTATAAATGGTTTACTTGATGTTTGAAAAACTAACAGTTTTCATTCTTTGTGTATCCCTTACTGAGTTTTTTGTTTCTCACGCCAAGTATTTTTTAAATTTTTTTCATAGGACTTAATGTTTAATAGGGTCAAGGATGGGATCGAGGGAAAGTCATGCTATATAAAACATAGAACTAGACATGTTTTTTTTTAAGAGTTTTTTATTCTATGGAAACATAGTAGAAGTGTCTACTTTGTAATCTTTTGAGATGTAACAGTTATGTCCTAATTCTCTAAAACTCTAAACCTGAAAAGATCCTCAATGTGAATTATTCATTTAATTCAATATTACGTAATGTTTATGGTCGGGGCCTTATAGTTGGTATCAGAGGTCGGGTTAGACAACTTTAGGAGTTATAAAATTGTTAAATTAAAAATTAATTTTTGGTATGATTGAAATGATATAGAATTTGAAGATTACCATGTTTCTTCTCCTAAGATATTTCTGTGTTAAGAATGGTTTTTCATAGAGGAAATAGAACTATTTTTCTGGGAAGGAATACAGAGGGAAATGACATTTCAAATCAGTATCCTAAGATGGTCAGAATTAGAACTAAACAGTTTTTTACGGTGATGGCGCAGTTGGCTCAGGTGAAAAATGTTGGTTGTTTTTATTGATGATATTTTAGTGTTTTCTAAAAGTAAAGAGGAGCATGAATGAAATTTAAGGGTTCTTTTGAAAACCATAAAAGAAAATAAATTATATGGAAAATTCAGCAAGTGTGAGTTTGGTCACAACAAATTTCTTTCCTTGGTCATATTGTTTCTAAAGATGGAATAATTGTGGATACTGTAAAAACAAGAGTTGTCTAAAAATGGCTAGGACCCACAAATGTAACCGAGATCCATAGTTTTCATGGTTTGGAAGGTTACTACTGAAGGTTTGTTGAAAATTTTCCCGATTATCTAGTCCAATGACTAAGCTAACTCGTAAGGGTGTTAAGTTCATCTGGACAAAAGAATGTGATAATTGTTTTCAGGAGTTGAAAATAAGATTGGTGAAATCTCCAGTTTTGGAACTTCCTTCCAGGAATGGTGAGTTGGTTACATACAGTGATGCTTTGTTGAAGGGACTTGGTTGTGTCCTTATGTAGAATGATCAGGTAATTGCTTATGCTTCACGTCAGTTGAAAACTCATCAGGTAAATTACCCTACAGATGATTTGGAATTAGCTGCTGTTGTTTTTGCTTTAAAAATTTGTAGACATCATTTGTATGGAGTAAAGTGTGAAATATATACTGATCACAAAAGTTTAAAGTATATATTCACTCAGAAATAATTGAACATGAGACAGAGGATATGGCTGGAAATAATCAAGGATTATGATTGTACAATTCATTACCATCTGGGAAAAGAAAATAAAGTGGCTAATGCTTTGAGTCGAAAAATTAATGCTTCATTAACAATTTTGCATTTGGAATGTGATTCTTTGGTTAAGGATCTGATGAGCTTTGTCATGGAAGTTGTTGGTGCAAGATGTCCTTCTGTTTTGTTTCAGGTATCAGTGAAATCTTTTATATCAGAGAGAATTAAGCAATCATAGAAGCAAGAGAGTGAGTTGCAGAAAAAGGTAGAGCTGGTTCGGAAGGGAATGTTGCCTGAATGAAACATTGATAATGATTGTGTTTTGAGGTTTGGGAAGAGATTATGTGTTCCTGGTGAATCCCAGTTGAAGAATGAGTTGTTATGTGAGGCTCATAGTTCCCCATTTTCAGTTCAGCCTGGAAGTACAATGATGTACAGAGATCTGCAAAAGTATTACTGGTGAGATGGATTGAAAAGATATATTGCTGATTTTACTATGAAGTGTTTGACTTGTCAGAAGGGTAAAATCATAGAGGAGTTACCGAAAGGGATGCTTCATCCTTTACCAGTTCCAGAGTGTAAATTGGAAAACAAATCCATGGACTTTGTTTTGGGATTACCAAGGACATCTCGAGGTAACAATGAAATCTGGGTTATTGTTGATCATTTGACAAAATCTACTCATTTCCTTCCTATTCGAGATAATTTCCCTCTAGATCAACTTTCTCGATGGTATCTTAATGAGATAGTCAGGTTACATGGAGTTCCCCTCTCCATTGTGTCCAATCGTGATCTCAGGTTTACTTCTAACTTTTGGAAAGGAATTCAGAAGTCGTTGGGTACTGAATTAAATTTTAGTACAGTTTTTCATCCGCAATCAGATGGGCTGGCAGAACGAATAATTCAGACCTCGGAGGATATGCTACGAGCTTTTTCTATGGGTTATCAGAGAAGTTGGGACCAACATCTTTCTTTGGTTGAGTTTTCTTATAATAACAGTTTTCATTCCAGTATACAGATGGCACTATTTGAGGCATTATATGGGAAGCGGTGTCGAACTCCAGCTTTCTGGGATGAAGTGGGTGAAAGGAAGCTGATGGGACCAGAATTGGTAGAAGAGATGGAAGAAAAAGTTTAGTTGATTCAGAAACACATGAGAATAGCTCAGAGCAGGCAGAAGAGTTATGCGGATAACTGGAGGAAAGATATATCTTTCGAGGTAGGTGATCATGTTTTTCTCAAGGTTTCTCCATGGAAAAGTGTGATGAGATTTGGTAAGAAAGGAAAGCTGAGTACAAGGTTCATTGGACCATATGAAATTCTGGATAAATTTGGATCAGTTGCTTACCGAGTGTCTTTACCTCCGAGTTTATCTGAGGTACACAATTTTTTTCATGTTTCGATGTTAAGGAAGTATATGCCAGATCCATCTCATGTTTTGAGTCTAGAGGTAGGTCAGCTGGAAGAGAACCTATCTTATGAAGAACAACCAGTCCAGATTCTTGACCGAAGAGATCAAGTGTTACGAAATAAGGTAATCCACTAGGTAAAGGTTTTGTGGAAACCCCATATGGTTGAAGAGGCAACGTGGAAATCTGAAAATGCTATGAGGGATAAATACCCCCACTTATTTTGATAAGTGAATAAAATTGTGAGGACGCAATTACCAAAAGGGGGGAAGGATGTAACATCCCAGGTAAATAAAGAATAATGAATTTTCATATTTATTAATATTTACGAATTAAATATTAATTTTTCTTTAAAGGGGTTTCTTTGTTCGATAGCGTACCTGATACGCAACAAAGAGTTTCTTTGAAATCTTACGTTGCACACTAGTAATAAAATAATATTATTTTAAATGGTAGTTAACACATAGTCATTGTATTGGCAGGAATGGATATAAATAACTAAAATATGATTATATATGTTTTTTAAACGTTTTTACTTTTATCTAATAAAAGATAATGGCTTAAAATACGGAAAAAATTCAATTTTAGGCGTATATGCCCTAGTTTTCACTAAAGGTTCACTTATATCCTTTTGATGGAGAACCATCATTAAATATAGTTTGGTTAACTCTTATTCATTCTATTGGAACAAATAAAACTCTTCTTTACAATCGGGACATCAAAATTTACTTTGTATAAATTTTTGGTATTTTTTCGATAAAGTTCATTTTTAATGAATAGTGTAAAATGTTGTATTTTAATTAAAAACCATTTTTAATATAATTTATTTATATGATTATATTATCTTTTGAATTGGTTTTAATGTGAAATTAGAATATATTTTTACCATTAAATCCAATAGTGGTCGTTGAAATTAATTTTACTTTGAAATCGGACTTAAACTAGTGTCAGTCTTTTGATACTTATTGTTTCATAAAAACATGCTTTTTTTCTCTGACAGCAAAAATTAATTATTAAATTAATTAATGCAACTTAGATGTTTTGAATTTTGTAAAATGGACTTCATTTTTTAATTCTGAATATCAAATATAACTTAGGGTGAAGTTATGGTATTTTATAAAAACTGATTTTTTGTTTAAATGAAATTTTACCACTTCTATGTTTTTAATTTCAAAAATCCGACATACATGGTTGTAATTAAGAGGTAAAATGTGGTTCAATGGGATTAAAATAATTTTTTAGTGAATAGTAACTTATTAAGTTTTTAATCGCGATTAGAGGTAATTAGTGTAATTTAAGGTAAAAATAATGTTGTAATAATATGAAAAAAACTTGACACATGTCCTAACCTCATTTTATGTGTCATGGACGACCAAGACAATCCATGGGTCAAATTGGGGACCCCATGGAGCCACTTTAGTTGGAAAGTGATAATAATATCTTTTTATTTAAAGTTAAAATAAAAATGACTAAAACATGAGTTGTTTTACTAAAATAATTTTTACATGGGGTTATACAAGTCATATTTTTTACTATAAATATTAATTAGAAATATGAAAATATTTCCTACATCATGATATTTTTTTTATAATTTTTAGACATTAAATAATTTAAATTATTTATGACATCATGATGATGCAGCGATTACCTCATTAATAAAGGATTTAAATAAAATGAAATGATAATGTACAATCTATGACCTACACATGTCAAAAACCTATTGGATGGGTGCATTTAGAACCCTTATCACCTTATCCTCAAAACACATCAATGTGGGACAATTAAAATCCGAAACTCATTCTAAAATAAAGTAACATTTTCTTACTTTCCAAGAGTGCCCCTCCTCTCCTCTTATAAAAGGCCCCCACCTCTACCACCATACCCACACTTCCAAAGCCTTTGGCTCGGCCAACCCCTTCCCATTTTGTCTCTCCACATCCCTCTCTTACTCCTTGAAGCCTCACTTTGGGCAGAAGTCTTCCCAAGGAAGCCTTTGAGCTCAAACCAAACGGAGTTACCCGATTTTAAGGTATTGTTTTCACTTGAGTCCTTTTGTTTTATTTTTCTTCTCCAACCCCTAAACTCTTTTTATTCATTTCTTTTGTAAAAACTCTAGTATCTTAAATATACTAGGATGTTTTTATAAGGATATTTCTAGCTACACTTACACACATCTACATCTAATGGTTAAAGAACATATTGTTTCTGTGGATGGTGAATTTCCGCCTCACGAAACGATGATTGTTCAATCTTCTTTTAAACACCTTTAATGGTGTCCATTAAGATTTCACTCTATTTATATATGATATATATTATGATTATGTTTTCCTTATGCTTCATTATTTTTCATTTGTGTTTTACCTTTATGGTTTCCATTGTGGTTAAACGCGATAATTTCATTTTAGGAAGTGCGGACTACCGCCCCCTCAAAGTGATGTGATTCATTAATGCCATACGTGGGATGTATAAAGGATGAATTTAATGTTATTATATATGATGTTATACTGGAATTATAATATACCTATATATCATTATTATTTCTTCCCATTAATGTATGAGATAGAAATGAAAGTAGCGTTCATGCGTACGTACGGCTTACCGTCTCCATGAACGGTGCATTTCATTTCTTATCCTCAAATATAATGTACTATTATAAGTAAATATTTAGAATGGATATATGTAATGTATGTTACAAATAAATGATAAATATAATTCTGGAATTAAAATATATATACCTCTCATTATGTTTTAATTCCATTAATATGACATAGAAATGAAAGTAGCGTTCATGCGTACGTACGGCTTACTGTCTCCATGAACGGTGCATTTCATTTCTTACCTCTAAATGATTATGTGATATTATAAATACATGTATATGCTAGATATATATGATATATATGATATCCAAATCAGGAATGTCTTTCTAGATATAAAAAACCTTTGACCACATGAACAACATGTAATTGTAAGAAGTCCACTTTCGACTTAAGAACCAAATATCGACAAAACAAAAAATATTAACTTAATGATTACATATTGTTTATAACATGGGAATAAGTGATATAAAAGGAATAATAAGCTTGAAAAAGGTTCTTTATCAAGTAGAAATTAACTCAGGTTTATTATTCAGGACGTTAAAGAATGATCGAGTCAAGTCGGACCTGAGGTAAGGGACTTCGTCTCAATCTCCTTTCGTTGAGGAATATTTCGTTTTATACACAATTATCTTTCATACGGTGTATAAACCCCTTTGAATTTTACTTTTATACAAAAGGAATCTTTTTCTACGAAGCGTTTTACTAAATGAAAAAACGGAATGTTTCTTTTAACGTACGCGGTGAAAACGACCTTTTCTGCCGCCATGAGTATTATTTGGTCTTTAGCTTCCTCAACAAGCCGTAATGTTTTTAAAATGAAATAAATACCATATAATCTTTTATGTATTTCGGTATTGAAAATGGTTTTTATAATGGATTTGTTATGTCAATATATTTATTTGATATATTGTGATCAATGTGTGGAAATGTTTTCTTTCCCTTATATTTGTTTTATGATTTTATATTGGTACTTAGACATTTGATGGGTGGTTAAATGATAAACCATATGACGGGTGGTGCCGTGAATACCAGGACAGATGGTTACGTTATAACCTCAAATGCATTGGGTATGGAATTCGGCCGTATGGCTATTCCATTAAGTATGTATGGAAGTTGGCCATATGGCTATTCCATTAAGTGATATGTGTGGAAGTCGACCGTATGGTTATTCCACTTAAGTATGTTTATGTCCCAAGTTACCTTTATATGTTATGTGTTCTTTATATGGGTTTTATGGTAATCATTTGGTTACAAAAGGGTAAGTAATGATATTTTATTCAGTGAAGATTTTTTACAACTTTATGAAGGTGAAGGTATTACTTCGATAAAGTATACATGGTTTACTTGATGTTTGAAAAACTAACCCTTTTCATTCTTTGTGTTTCCCTTATTGAGTTTTTTATGCTCACCCCAAGTATTTTTGAAATTTTTTTCAGAGGACTTAATGTGGAATAGGTTCAAGGATGGAATCAAGGGAAAGTCGTGCTATATAAAACCTAGAACTAGACATGTTTCTTTTTAAGAGTTTTTTATTCTATGGAAACTTAGTAGAAGTGTCTACTTTGTAATCTTTTGAGATGTAACAGTTATGTCCTAATTCTCTAAAACTATAAACCTGAAACGATCCTCAATGTGAATTATTCATTTAATTCAATATTAAGTAATGATTATGGTCAGGGCCTTATATATTCGATCGGCTTTAGGAAGTTTAGTTTTTTGTAAAGGATGATCTCAAGTCTATTTACCATTAATTGATGATGAAGGATTGGAAAACTCATAAGAAAAAGATTATTATAAGTTATATTAATTATGATTATGAGGTTATACCCTTTGGGATGAAAAATTCTCCAACTATATTTGAGTTCCTTATTATAGATTATTTCATGAATAGTTTTATATGATTTTGTTTCTTTGATGATATATTACTTTATTCTAAAACTAATTAGGATCTTGAAAAATACAAGGATTGTTCTAAATAACATGGAAAAAATATGTTCTAAGGAAAATATAGTAAAGTTTATTTTTTGTTAAAAAAGATTTAATTACTTTGATATAGCATAAATTAATATGGAATAACTATTAATTCTAGTAAAAATATTTTTTTATTAATGGAAATGACCAATAACATTGTGGATATTTTTCTTTTCTTGAAATAGTAGGCCACTGATGGAGGTTTCTTGAAAAAATTTCAAGTTTATATATCTCACTAACCAAGTTAACATGAAAATTAGTTTGGGTCATCTAGAAAAAAGGAATGTAGTGAATTTGTCAAGGAATTTAAAAGATTATTAGTGAATGATTGTAACATCCTCTTACTGATCTGACATATATACATTCATGATTTTCAAGTTTCTTCCTTTTCATTGAATGTGTAGGATTGATAATGTATTATGAGGATACATAAAATGGTGAATTTAGTTATTTTTATGACTCTCATCTTTAGCCTTAATGTTTGAAGACTTTTGTAGGGATACATACTTTTTAACTAGGTTACACAGCATCTAATAGTCTGTATGTGCATACTGGGAGAAGATAGCTATTTTGGAAAGATTCAAACTATGAAGGGTTACATTATGTGATGAGCCTTTACACATCATGAGTCATTTGATGAACATTTTTTCATTTTAATACGATGTGTGTTTTTTGAGGTTAAAAAATGGAACTATTCTATGACCACAAAGCCTTCCCCTAGTAATTTATAAGCTATCCAACCATTTTAGATCCTCTCATTCAACATTCGATCAACATTCTTCTTTCTATGTGATTCTTTGGTAATCTTTCTCCCTAATTATTCAACATTCTCTCTATATCCTCCTTTCTTATTTCAATATATCATCTTGAAATTTATTTATCTATACTCATTAATGTGGTATCGCATCTCTATTTTGTGTTTTATGTCTTTTATGACTTCATTTTCATTGAGGGGTTTCGTTGTGAGTTTTGGATTTTCTGAAAAAGGTAAGTGGTTCCGTCCTGTTTGGCTCAATTGATTAACCTTGAATTTATCGATTTAATTCATGTTTTTATTTAAATTAAATTTCTAAAACATTCTTTAAATTTATTTGATAAAACTCAATTCCAGTGAATTGGGAGATTTGTAGTGGTTTTGGCATGAAAATTTGGAAAACCACAATTCCATTTTATTGGGGATCATTTTTGGAAATTGGTTGATTTAAATTGTTTAATTTTAATATTTAGTTTCATGGAAGATATTTCAATTAATTTTTCAAATTTAATAATTGAAATGGACCATGAAATTTATGGAAGTAGTTTGTATTTGATTCCAAACTTGTGATAATGGCTTAAAATATTTTTATAGAAACCTAGCGGTTTTATCTTGTTAAAGTGGAATGTTTTTTAATAAAACCCCATTTTAGTTTTTAAATAAAAAAATTATAATTTGAAATGGGAGGAATGGGATTTAATTGTATTTTATGTATTCATAAAATAAATTTCTCATCATTGATTGTGTAATATCACATACCAGCCTTAGGTAGGTTTTCAATTATTTGGACACAATCTATGCTAATACAGTATTCTAAAACATAAATGTAGGATGTCACATCAATAATAGAATAGTGACGAGTCTCCTTTAGCCATTTTCAAAGAGACATGTGTATACACATATTGTTTTGATCACTTAGATAGTGCAGAGTCTTATATCCCTGAACATGTTTACCTATTTCAATGATGACTATCCTGCCCTATTAATATTTATATTTGAGATATAAATGTTTGAAAATGTTGTAAAGCTTCATTACTTGTGATATGAATTTATATAAACTATTTTATGTAACATTTTCCATTTAAACTATTGTTTTATAAATACTCCATCACTTATAATGTCATTTCTTAAAGGATATTCCATCATTTCAATTATATATAATGATTTGTTTAAATGTGCTTTAAAATTTCAAACTTATTTATTATAAAATTGAAATAATTGATTTTGTTAATCTATTTTTGGAATATCATATAGAATAAATGATGATACCATACAAGGATTTTTTATTTTACACCATAATTATTCCTTCAGTTGTTTGTAGATTATCTCCTTCTAGGTTCAAGCAGGGTGGAAAGTATATCTTGGAGGTGGATCTAGTTGTTGAACCTTGGATTTGGCGAGTTCTATCCTTATGGGATTTTTTTCTTAGTTTTGTTTCTTCGGTTGTAGTACCTTGGGATTTAATTCCTTGTAGACTTATGGTACATTAATCCAAATTTTCATTCCTCTATTATGCACATTTTATTAATTTTCTTTCTTCTAATATGTTTTTTGGAAATTTTGTTCTCAATTTCATGTTTCACGATGCAAGGCACTAGGCCCTGACCCATATCGAGTGAGAAATCCCTTTGGGATATGTCAGTACCGGCATACTTGACAGGTTACCAGGGTACCTGAGTTAGTTCATGAAAAAGGGGTATCATAGGTAGGTTGTTCAACTTCTTATCTTGAAGTCAGTATGCATTATTAAATCATTTCGGGACATAGGGGGTTGTTGTGATTTAGTTATTGTCTAGTTCTCACATAAATGAACCATTAGTCTCTAGGGGTGTATAGGAAATGAAATATTGTGTATTAGTTATATTCCATTCCATATTATGATTTGGATAGATTGAAATCCAAATCTTATTGGTTCTATATGTTGGGATTAATTTCTCTCCTTGATGAGTTTGAGTGTTATTTTGATGTCTTCCTTATTGTAATGTGTGATTGGTTTACCTTAGTACAAACAGTGGTGTGTCTCTTTTCTTTCAAGGAGAATGGAACACTAGGTCAAGAAGAGAAACCCATTCTTATCTAGAACTGGTGAATGTAATATCAGGGTTTTATTTTGATCTGGAGTCGGAATATTTGATCAGTGATCTCCCTGTAGTTGTCTTCAATTTACCAAATGTGTTCCCTTTTTATTTCTTTGGGTTTCCACAGGTAAGTAAGGTTGAGTTTTACATTAAATTAATGCATGGTACTCAACCAGTTTATTATCCCTGTTACCGCATGGCTCTAATAGAAATGAACATGGTCAAGTCCTAGTTAAATGATATTCTTGATAAAGGATTTATACACCGGAATGTGTCAACTTTTGTAGTTCTAGTTCTCTTCCCCAATGAATATTATAGTACTATTAACTTATTGTTTGATTACCAAAATCTTAATCGATCTATAGTGATGAACAAGTATCTGTTTCCACATATTGATGATTTGTTTGATTAGTTGAAAGTGGTGAAGTGGATTTCAAATATCGAACTTCAAGCAAGTTACCATTAATTAATGATGAATGAATTTGTCATTCATAAAACTGAATTTTAGAGAACATACAACCATTGTGAGTACCTTGTTATTCCTTTTTCTCTTACAACTTCTCCTACAGTTTTCAAGGATTTTATAAAAAAGAATTATCATGAGTATCTAGATACGTTTATTGTACTATTTTTTGGATTACATCCTCATTAAATCCATTTTTTAGGAGGATCATATGCATCATCTAAGAATTGTACTGAGTCACTTGAGAAATCACTAACATTATCAAAATAATTCAAATTTTGATTTATGGAATTGGGAAGTAAAATTATTTGGAAATGAGGTGACTTAATATGGTATATGAGTTGACCCTGAGAAGCTGAATGTTGTTAATGCGTGGGAGAAACCATGTAATATCTTCAATATTTAGATATTCTTGGGCTCAGCGAGATATTATTATTGCTTCGTGAAGGAATTCTAAAATTTGACATCCCTAGAGACTTCCATAACTCAAAAGGGGGTAATTTTTTTTGTAATGATAAATGGTAGAGTTATTTTGCATAGCTGAAACACCTTTTGACAATTTCGCCAGTGTTGACTCTTCCACATATCGGTCAAGGTTATGTGGTCTTTTGTGATGCATCAGGTTTAAGCTTGGGATTCATTCTTATACAGTGTGATCATGTAGTTTTTTAAGGATCTCATCAGCTTAGGCCACATAAGAAGAAATTTCCTTCCCCTAACTATGAACATGAATTTTTGATGCACACACTTTAGACTTGGCTACACTACCTTTTCAGATAGTGGTTCACTATATATTCAAACGATTAAGTCTTTAATTGTAACTTTAATCCAAATGATTTGAATCCTCACAAGAGTGTTGGGTATAGTACCTATAATACTTCGTCGTCAACATCACCAACACCCTCGTGGAAGTAGAATATCATTGAAGATGTTTTGAGTAGGAAACATGCAACCCAAGTAGTGAGTAAATCTTTGGAATAGTGGAATTTGGAGGCTCATTTTGCACAATTGCATATGGGAGTTCAGGAGAATGTTTTTTAAGTTTCTTTAGCCAGAATTAGGTTGACTTCCACTCTTCATGAAATGATTATTTAGGATAATGAGCTTGATGATTAATTACATTGAAATAGAGACTCTCATTATGATGGGGATATTTTTTCCTCATAGTCGTTCTCCAAATAGGATGTTCTAAGTTATCAGAATCACTTTGTTATGATGTTAGCATCAAGAGAGGTTGTGATGGGGGGTCTTTCATGATTCTTAATGGGATATACACACCAAAACGAATAATATATTCTATGAAATTTGTTAGATGTTCTTGTGGAAAATTATGAAAGGGAAATTTCTGAGTTTTTTCCCCATTGTTAAACATTACATCATATGTTTTTCAAGCATCGAAAACCTTCCGGTTTACATCAGAAACTTCCTGTCACTACTTAGATGTGGGAATAAATCTATATGAACTTTTTGTTTGATTTTCCTAATATCCATGGATTGAAGAATTAAATATAGTTTCTGATCGACTATTTGACCATGTCAGCTCACTTCTTACACATTCCGGATATATCCAAAGTTGAGGAGTTGTGAAATATCTACGTAAAAGTGATTGGTTGTCTAAACATAGTTCTATCAAACATAGTCTATTATAGGGATCATCAGTACACTTATTGATATTTGAGAGACCTTTATAAGGCATTGGGATCTTAAATACATTTGATAATGGCCTACAATCCTCAGTTAGATAGACAAACAGATAGATCTACATAGATTCTAGAGGATAGGATTTGCGATTGTGTTCTTGACTTTTGTGGTGTGAGGGATCATTATTTGGGGATAATTGAGTTTTCATATAATAATAGTTGTTGTAATATGATCATACTAGCTCCTTTTTATTCCTTTTATGCTCTTTCTTATAAATATCCTTCATGTTGGTGAGAGATTGGGGGAAGTTACTTGGTTGGACAAAGTTTTGTACATGAAATGACAGTAAATATTTAGATGATTCTTCATAGGACGTTGATGGCACAAAGCCGATATATGTCCTATAATGGTCTTCACCATAGAAATTTCGAGTTTTTAGTTGGTAATCAGATGTTATAGAATGTTTCACCCCGGTTGGGTCATCAATAGCTTGGGAAGAAAATGAAGCTTTCTTCTCAATTCGTGGGACGATTTGAGGTTGTTGAACATGTGGAGAAAGTGGCATACCATTTAGCACTTCCACCTTAGATGAATTTGGTACATAACATATTCCATATATCAGAGAAATGAATGAATTTATCTAATCCATATCATGTTTGGAGGTGTATTGATCTAGAGATTGAACTTGATTTATCTTTGACTTAGCTACCAGTCAAGATTATTGACTTTGAGACCAAGGTGCCTCATTGAAGGATGATTCCTTTGGTTCGGGTGCTATGGTATCATGTTTATGATAGTCATGAGACATGGGAATGTGAGGCACTGATGAGAGAACAATGATCTTACCTTTTTGGCACTGGGGATATAATTATTTTATCATGGGTAGGTTGTAACATCCCATTACTGATCTAACAGTAACAATGTTAACTATATTTTGGTTTTTCCTTTTCTTTTATAGGGTAGGGATGAGAATGAATAAGGGGGATACCTATAATGGGGAAATTAAAGATTTTTTGGAAACTAAGCTTTAATCATCCTTTTATGCAGACTATCATAGGGTTACATGTCGTGTAACTAAGGTAAATGATGTGTAATAGTTGCTAAGTGCAAACTTTTAGAAGATTCATGTTGTGAGAAGATTCACATTGTATAGGATTACACAACGTTGAGATACTTTACACATTCTGAGTCCTTAAATGAATTGTTTTTCATTTTAAAGTGATTCATTTTTCAGTGGTTATGAAACAAAACTATTTCACAATGTGTAGTAGGATTACACATCATCCAATACGCTGACTATAGTTTTTAAATAGCCTGCATGAATGGTCTATTAATTTTTGATCCTATCCAATTTAATTCCTCTTGTCCCAAATCCTTCCCCATGAAATCTGAAATCTCAAAAAACATTCAAGATCCTCTCATTCAGTATTCAATCATTATTCCTCTAGCATTGTGATTCCTGAGTAATATTTATTCATCATTATTCTTATTTCTCTCTTTCTCCTACTTTGTGTTTTCAATAGTTCATATTAAAATTGATGGATCTATGTTATATGATGTCAAATATCATATCTAGGTTTTTTTTGTGGTCTTCGACACATTCACCCTCTTTGATGGGTTCTATTGTGAGTGTTAGTTTTTCATAAAAAGGAAATTTGTTCTGTCATGTTTGTCCAAATTAATTAACCTTGAATTGGTTTATTTATTTCTATTATTGATTTAAATTAAATTTCTCAATCTTAATTTAAATTGACTTGATAAAACCCAGATCTAGTGAATTGGGTGATTTGGAATGGTTTTGTCTTGAGAATTGGGAAAACCTCCAATTCTATTGAATTTTGGTGCATTGGTGGAAATTGGTTGATTTAAATTATTTTATTTAAATTGTAAATTTGGTGGAATTAGTTTCCATTAAATTGTTAAATTTAAATATGGAAATGTATCGTGAAATTTATGGAGTTAGTTTTGAATTTATTTCAATCATTTTAAATGGAATAAATAGTTTTGATATAAACCCAGTGGTTTTATCTTGTAAAAAGGGCATGTTTTTTATATAAAATTTATTTCGATTTCTAAATGGAAAAATTGGAATTTGAAATGGGTGGAATGGGATTTTTTTTAAGAAGTTATAAAATAAATTTCTCATCATTGATTGTGTAAGATCACATGAAACACATAGGTTGTTTGTGAGTTATTTGGACACACTATATTCATATACAAAGTTCTAAACCAAAAATGAAGTATGTCACATCCAAAATAGGATGGTGATGAGTCAACATTGTCCAATATCATAGGGACATTTTTATACACATATTTCCAGGATCTCTTAGAGACTGCTGAGTCCTAAAGCCTATAGCTTTTGTACCTACTTAGTATATGACCATATTTATCGCTTGTTATTTATATTTAATATTTTAATGTGGATAATGTTTTAAAACTACTTTACATATCTTCTAAATTTACATAAACTATTTTATCTAACTAATTTACTTAGTATATTTTTTTTATAAATATTCCATTACTTATAAACCTGTTGCATAAATTATATTCCATCATTTGAATTTCATAGATTGATTTTTTAAATATGGTTCAAAATTCCTAACCATTATATTCTAAAATTAAAATCATTCCATTGGTTATCATATTGTTGTAATTTGATATGGAATCTTTGACGAGACCATATTGGAATTGGTAGATCCCACCTTACATGTGAATTCAGGTGTTTGTAGATTATCTTCTTCCAGGTTTGAGAACGGGGAATGGATCACAGGGAGGTGGATCCAGGTGTTGGACCTTTGATGTGGTGAGTTGATTCCTTAGGGAATTGGGTTGTTTCCCTTTTTTGGTTCTTGGTTTGTATTAATTTTAGATTTAATGCCTTTTTGACTTATAGTGTTTAAATGCTAGTCTAGTATCTGTTGATATGTATATTTTCTTTCATGTCTTTATTTCTCTATTTTTTGTGGAAAATTCATTCTCACATGCATATTGTATAATGTTAGGTGTTGGCTACATACCCATGGTGATGAAGAATTCCCCTAGTTTATGTCAGGATTGGCTCAGTTATCTAGTTATTAGGGTACCATGCCGGTTCATGACAATGATCTAGTTTTGGAACACCTATCCATAAACAGTGAATTTGTATCCATAGTAATACTTCTTCAAGGAATCTGGGTTTTTTTTAATGCATAATGATAGAGTTATTTTCTATTTTCCACAATAATTAAAATCTTATATGAAAAAATATTTTAAACATGACACTGAACTAGGGGGTGTTATGTTTGCTTTAAAAATTTGAGTACATAATTTATATAGATTTGAGTGTAAAATATGAACAAGTTATAAAATTATATGTGTATATTCACTCAAAAAAATTTCATTTTAGGAAGAGGATATGGATGGAATGTATACAGTATTAAAACTACACAATTATTTACCATCTTGAAAATGATAACATATTCAATGATGCTTTGAGTAAGAAAGATAATTCCACATTAACCATGAAATAGATGGAACATGATAATTGTTTTGGTGATTTATTGAATGTTATATTAGAAATTGTGTATAAAGGAACTCCCTATATTTTTTTAGGATTCATTATAATAATATTTTTCTGAAATTAATATTTGATCTTAGAAAGAATACTATGAATCATTAGAAAAGGTATTATTGGTTAAGAAATGAATGTTTCCTAAATATAGTAAATAAAAATAATCTATTTTGGATTTATAAAATGTTTATGTGTTTGATGTGACCCTTATTTGAAGAAATAATAGTTATGTTAGGCTCAGGGCTGTCCATTTTCAATTCATCATGGCAGTAAAAAAATGTATAGAATCCTTTAGGAAGATTACTAATACTAATTAATGAAGTAATATATTCATTATTTTAGTATCAAATGATTGAATTGTTAATAGGTTAAATCGAAATAAAAATTACTGAAGGGGTGCTTGATCCATTTCCAGTGTTGTAATGGAAATGGAAGAATACCTCCTTTTATTTAATGTTGGGATTTATATATAAATTTATAGGTAATAATATGATTTGGTTAATTGTTGATTGATTGACCAAATATGATTATTTTTCTCCAATTAAATATAACATGCATTTGGATCAATGTTTCTTAATTTATCTTAAAGATTCGATTCGACTACGTGAAGTCCCCAATTCCTTTTTATTTGGTCATGATCCTCGGTTCACCAATAATTTCTAGAAAGTAAAACAAAATTATTTGGGTATTTAAATAAATTTTAGAACAAACCTCCATCCTCAATCTGATGAAAAGTCATAGTTAATTATTCAAATGATGGAGTGTATGTTTCAATCTTATTAAATAGATTATCTGGGAAGATGGGATCAATATCTAACATTAATTAATTCTTCCATATAATTATATCTTTCATTATAGTATACAAATGTATCCTATTGATGAATGATATGGAATGAAATATCAAAATCCATCTTTTTGGGTTGATATAAAAAAAAGAAATTGTCGTAACCATAATTAGTAAAAAAATCACATTAAGGTGAAGAATATTTAGCATCATATAAGGATGGATTAGAGAATGGAAAACATTTATATAGATAAATAGAGGAATTATATTTCATTAGAGGTATATGAGTATGTTTTTCTTAATGTATACCTATGGAAAAGTGTAGTGTGTTTTTGTAATAGGGGGAAGTTAATTCTATGGTTCATTAGACCATATGAAATCCTAGATAAGTTAGATCATTTTCCTATAGAGTATACTTTCCCTTAATATTATCTAAAGAAGGTAATTGTTTTTTATGTTTTAAAAATATGTTTCAGATGCATCACATGTTTTGATCACTAATGTATTTTAATAGAAGAAGTCATTTCTTATAGGGAACAATATTACATATTATAAGCTATAATGAAAATATTTTATAGAATAAGTTCATTGGCTAAGGTACTGTTTAATGGAAAACCCATATGGTTAACTAAGAAACATTGGAATCACAAAATTATAGGAATGAAAATATCCCCACGTGTTTAAGTAATTAATACAATTGATAATATGAAATTTAAAAAACGGTACAAAGAGTGTAACAACCTCGAGAATTTTAATATAAATAATTTTTAGGTATTTGTAATATCCATTTATTATATTTTATAGACTTATAATCATTATAATAATATTAGTTATTTTTTTAATCAAATGGAAAAATATATTTATTAAAAGCAATTGGGTTTTCTTGCATTATATAGTTTTATTTCAATGCATAATTTAAAAATTATATAATTTTAATTTGAAAAAAGAAAATTATTTTTCGAAATAAAAAATTCTAAATAATTTTATGTTGACTTTTTAAATATGTTATTGAAACCATTGATTTTCAAAATATAATGAAAAATACCTATTTTTTTTAAAATATTCCTTTTTCTTTCAAGTATTTACAAATATAATTTATCTCAAAAAATGTATTAAATGAAACAATAGTTCACTTATATCATTAGTAATCAAATTAAGATATTTTTAATGAATTTTATACTCAAATGATGCATAAAAATATATTAATACTTAAAGATTTTTTTTTAAAATTATTTTCATCACATTTTGTCATTTTAATTACAAATTAAATTCTATGAATTATAGGCATTGAATTTGATAAAATTGAATCCATATTTATAATGATAATAATATTTAATAAGTTTAACTAAATTTATTATCCTAATTAATAGTAACAATATTAAAAATATGTTATCATGATTCAAGTTAAAATCGGTTTACAAGGGGTAAAATTTACGTTACATGGGTTAAAAAGACTAAACAATAAGGATAAAATATGTTGGGTAGAAATATTACTACCATATATCATTTAATATATATTAATAGTCTATTTTTGAGACATTTTTATTGAGTGAAACATAAATATATTTTAATATTTTTAATACTTCCAAGAGTGGTCTCTCTACAACTTATAGAAGGGAACCTGGTCTCATATTTTCAACACACTCTAAAAAAATTTGAATGGAAAATACAAACCATAATACCTTATATAAATCCTTCCCCAAATTGATAATGTTATTTTTTTATAAAATTGAACTTGAATGCTTTCGGTTTAAGAAAAAATGGTTATCAATAAAAGAGGTATAGTTCTTAACCGAAAGTTTCTGTTTTGTTTCTTTCCCCGCCTATTTTGAATCTTATTCAACAATGTTGAAATAAAAATATGAGTATATTAAATGTTATTAATTGTTTTTATATTAATTTAATAACTTATATCCATTTCCTCCTTTTATTTAATGAGAAATTAATCCAATATTTTTTTGTACGACATACAATCGCCTCATAAATCGATAAAATTAAATTTCACTAACCTCCTCTCAAAAATGGTTTAAACAATTTATTTGATGTATATATATATTATATTCATAAAAAAATTTATCTTTATAAAAATATAATATTTCACATAATTCATTTCCCTTTCATCCATTGAAAAATCATAATGCCATTCATGCATTAATGAGGATTACCACCTTTATGAAATGATGGGATTTGTCTTTCATCACCACGTCACAGGGATTATATGTATAAGTAAATAAAAATTAATTATTTTCTATTTATGATTTATTAATATTTATGTAAATAAAAAATGATACTTAAAATATTTTCATCAAGATCTTTTGAAGAATGAAAACGTTACACATGCGTTCGTATAACATACAATCTTGATGATTGTCACGTAATTTATTTTTCTTAAATGTATTTCATGTTTAGTTCTAAAAGAATAATTGATTTATAAAAAATATAATTATTTCCTGAATATTAATCTGGAGATGATGGAATAATTTTCTATATAACCATAGTCAACATAGTAAATTTATTTTGGATATAGGATCCAAATATTTACAAGACATCTGAAGGGAACTTAATGGGTTAATTAGTTGGGTAAAACAGAGTAATAAAAATAATAATAGATTATAACTTTTTAAAAAAAAAAAATTGAATTTAATAATTAATAAAAGGGTATCATTATTATTCATAAAGAATGTTCATGACGATTCAAACTCGAGGTAAGAGACACTTTACATTAATAACCTCATTCTAAAATTTTGATCTTTTATATTATAATTTTTTTATTCCATGCCCATATTACGAAAATAATCTTATCAATGAATTTATATGCATATAAAATAATTATAATGGCCATTTAATTTCACTTTTTCCCATTTTCATTGGTTTTCCCAGGGAATCTTATAGCATATTTAATATGAAATGTTTTGACCAAATAGGAAAAATGAAAGTTCAATTTTAATATAAACAAAGTCAATAGATTATACCATCACAATAAATATTATATGAATTTTATATTCCCTAGGATATGAATAAGGATCCTTTTAATAAGTACAAGGACAAATAATATTTAATTTAACAGTGTTTTTATATTTTTTTCAACGTAATTAGGTAAACATGTCTAAATCTAGTTCATCAAGACTACAAAACTTATCGATACATAGTCATTGGATCCCTTATATCTCATTCATATGTAATAATGTAGAAATTAATGAGATCATTAGTGATTTGATCCCTTAGGGATTTGATACCTGATAAGTTTTGAGATAAAGATGTATAATTTACTATCTTTAGAGGGGAGACGTCATCTTCTCTGTTATTTAATGATCCACCTATAGTAGCTCTTCTGAATGAGATTTCAGGGAAGAATGGATGAAATAATCTATGTATGAAAGAGGGAATATTAAAATTGAGTATTTATCTATTTATTAGGAACAAAATGATGTATTTAACAAATAATTAACTACACATCATCCAGAATGTGAACTTTAGTTTTCTATTAATTTATTTCCTGATGTAATAACTATATCAATAAATTCACATAGAATGGACACTATATAATTAGAGGAGTAAGGTCAGAAAACTCTAGGAGTTTTGTGATAAAGGGTTTCTACTCCCTAGTGTTTCACCTTGTAAGGAACCTATTATTTTTGTTAATAATAAAGTTGAATAAATTAGTCTCTATTTTTATTATAATGAAATCAGTACTATTATGATAATGAACATGTATTATCTTCCTTGTATAGATTACTTATTCAATAAACTCCACAAAGATCAGCATTATTCAAATATTGAGATTCATTATATAAACTATCAATTTCAAGTAAAGAGTGAAGATATTCCAATGATAAAATTTCATATGATTTTAATAATTATGAGTTTATAGTAATTACATTTATATTTACTAATGTTCCCTCTATTATTACGGATCTAATGAAAAAATAATTCTAAGAAGATCTTGATCATTTTGTTTTGGTATTTTTTGATGAAATCTTAGTGTAATCTAAAGTCTATGTGGACCATGAGAATCACCTGAAGATAATTATTTGGAATCATAGAGGAAAAGACTTATATTGTAAAATTTATGAAGTTTGAATTATATCTTTAGAAAGTTTATTTTCATGGGAACATTGCCTCTAAAATGGAATCTTAGTTGAACTGATGAAGACAATATTAGTCAAAGAATATCATACACTAATTAATATAACTACAGAACATATTTTCATTGGTTTGGAATGTTACTATTTATTATTTTTTTCAAATTGATTCATAATTGGCTTACAGGTTAACCAATATTTCATGTAATGTAGTTTTTTTCATATTTATAAACGAATGTGATTATTTTTTGGATGAAATTTAGATGATAATTTCCAATTTTCACTTTTGACTCTTCCATCATCAATTGAGGTATTTTTTATATAATTTAATACATCGAATAAGGTAATTGGTTGTTTACTTATATAGGATAATAATGTTATCATCTATGCACAATGGTAGTTAAATATTCTTGAACAAAATTATCCAACCCATTGTCTTGAGTTTGTCGTTGTAATTATCCCTCTAAAGATATGGAGGCATTATCACTATGGAGAAATGTGTGAAATATAAATATATCAAAAGATTATGAAATGTATATTTTTACATTAATGGGTAGACATGAAAAAAATGGGAGGGATAGAATGATTCATGGATTATAATTTCTTAATAAAATACCCCAAAGGGAATGAAAATAAGGTAGTTGAAGCGTTGAGTAGGAAAGATCATGAAGTTATGACCAAAATCAGGATTGAAAAAGATAAAATTTTCATGTATTTAGTGAATATGGATATGATAATTATTATTTAAGGGGATACATCACTCATTTTTATATTGATTTCCAAACCTTATTTATTGAAAAAAAACATTTCTCAGCTAGATATTAAAATTTTTAAAAATAAAATCAATTCCATGAAAATTAGAAATTGGTAGACTTCATATACGAAGATAACACTATAAAATTACGAATGATCATATATAATCCATCAAAACCTGAGAAAAAATGGAATAATTATATGATTCTGCTAGCACAAACTTCCGCATACAACCTGGTATCACCATGAAACAAAAGTATTTGAAGATAATTATTGGTGGGATAATTTGAAGGGGGATTATTGATTATTAATCTAGATTCTAGGTTTATCAATAGTTGAAGACTGAGAGACAACATCCTTGAGGATTCATGAAACCATTAAATATTCATATATAAAAGTTTGTAGACTTTACTGTGGACATTTACAATAGATTTCAAATGACACATAAATTGAATAATGAAATATAGGTAATCATTGATTTCATTACCAAATCATCACCATTTTTTTCTATTAGAGAATATTTTCCACTTGAGCGCCATAAATGAGTATATATTAATCATGTTTTAAAAATTCATGATGACCACTTTCAAATTATTTTCACCAACATTGATTTAACTCCAATGTATGGAAAATTCTTTAGAAGGATCTTGACACTGAGTTTCGTTTAAGAATGGCCTATCAGTCTCAAACAGAAAAATATTTTTAATGGATTACTAAAACACTATAAGAGATTTCGGATCCTGTTGAATTTATTTTCCAATTATGTGGGAAAAATATTTTCCATTTTTAGAGTTTTCTTATAATAATATGTTCTCATAAATTATTTAAATTGTATTTTTTGAATCATTACATGGATAGAGATGTTGTAATAAAACATGTTGTGAATAAGTTTTTGAAAGAAATCTTGTAGGCCCAGAACATGTAGAGGAGACAACAAAAAAGTTAAATACTTTTCATACATGTAATAAATCATCTAAAAATATTTAAAATATTTATGATGAAAACTCATGGAATGATTCGGGAATTTAGAGTGGGACATCACATTTTCATGAAAATATCTCCTTGGAAGGGTATTATATAGTTCGATAAGAATGGGAAACTAATCCCCTAATACATAAAACAATTTGAAATTTTATAAATAATTAGATTTTTGGGATACCATTTGTAAATTCCACCATGCCTCCCTAAAGTATATTTTTTCATAAATTTTTGTTATGGAATTATATGAATATCCTAACTCATGTTGTTACCCCTAAATAAATAGAATTGGAACCAGGTCTATATTATGGTGAAGATCCAAAAAAGATTTTTTTCACTACAGAAAGATTGTTTCAAAATAGAAATATTAGATTATAAAAGTTACCTTATATAAATCATAAATAGGAAGAAGCAATGCAAAAAACCAAGGTATTTCATGAAGAAACCCAAAGATCATTTGATTATATACTAATATCCATGAAACATTTGCGGATGAAATTTTTGAAGGAGGATGGAATATGGTACCTGGTCATTAATCATAATAATTTAACACTAATGTTTAATTGAAACATAATAAAATTGATATTTTAATATTTCCTAGAACATAAATTATAATTTTTTGTAATGAATATCAATTTCAAACATACTACGTCAAAAGAAAATGAGAATTATCTTATAAATTTTTTATTTGAAATATATTTTTATAAAAAACTTAAAATGTAGTATTAAACTATTCTAAATTTTATTTAATAAAATGTTTTATAAAATATTCAATTAATGATTTGTGTTTTATAAATTTGATAGAAATAATTGTAAAATAATTTGGAGGTAAAAGGGGTATTTTTCAGAAAAGTATTTTAAATAGAATAATATATGATCGTTTTAATTAAAAATAATAATCTACAATTATAAATTATTAAAATGAATTTAATATATTTTATGTATAAATATTTGAATATAAACCCATGTAATTAGTATTAATTTTACAATAGTTAATGTAATTTCTTTTTATTCTTTAAAAATTAATTTCAGGAAATACATTTTTTTATCACATGTTATGAGATTATTTTTAAATGAAATTATATAAATTTAGTAAAATGAATTAAATAAAATTGATTTAATTTTAATAATAATCATAATTAATATTATTTAATATGGTTAACTAGATTTTTGAAATAATTAATACTAAAAACCGTAAAAATCTATTATTATGGTTAAGGTTAAAATGTGATTATTTTGGGGTAATTTAATAGATGAGGGTTAAAATTAATCAAACATTCACATAAACATATTTGCTTTTAATTATAACTACTACTCATCATATTTTAATATGATTAATTTTGGATCCACTTGTTCTAGAAGGTGAGGTAATAATATTTTAAAACATTGTAAATTTACAATTGTTTCACTCACCACAATTAAAAAATAGAACCTACTCACCCCACTTCGTAAAACATATTAAGCCATTTATCTTACCCAAATCCTAAAAAACTCTCTCCCGAAATTATCTATCCATTTTCTAGAGGGTTAATTATTCAATAAATACCATCATTTTGTTTCTTAATAAGTTGTCAAAAGGTGGTTTCTCTAGTAGAATTTAATCTTCTCAATGAAGCAATTTATTTTTCTTTACTAATTTTACCCCCTAAAATTAAATCTTAAAAAATAAAATTTAATAATACTATTATCTCCCATATAATTTTATATTATTATCATAATTTGATAATATTTACTGATATACTTTTCTGTAAAATGGGAAAAAAATAATTTCTCATGTGTACAACAGAGGTAAGCCTCTTAAATTGATACAAATTAAATTATTTTGATTCTTTAAATTCAATATATCATCTACATCATTTATCTAACACCCATTTAAATTTTATAGTGTTACTCATGTGTACATACAACTTACTATCTCCATGAAGGGATGTGATTTATTTTCCTTGTATACCTTTAAAGAATTATTATAAATATTAATGTAAAGAATAAATATTATATTATTGAAAATAATATTATTCCAAATATGATTTTATTATATCATTTTTGTAATAACCAGAACATTTATGATAAAACTTCCCTTATAAAATGAATGTTTTAACACCCAAAACAATGGTAATAATGAAATATTATTAATAAATGGGTGATAAGACATTAAAAATGTTATTATATTACATTATTGTTATATATCTCGTTTGGTATAAATTTAAAAGTTTTTGAAACCACTATAAAATTGATTTAATAACACTTAACTAAGGAGAAGCAGGAGGTAAGGGACTACTTTTCAATTTCAACTCCATTAAGACATATTTGTTATTATACACCTACTTAATTTTATGTGGAATGTAACTACAGATTTAATGAATTTAACCTGAATAAATATATTAATGATTATTAAAATTTCAATTACTCTCTACTCTCTCAAGGGGTTACAATTTATATGTTACAGAAGGGGTAATAATATATATTACAATCCCATTTGTTTATTTCTATTATTTTCACTAACCAAATTTTATAATATATCCTTCATAAACTCCATATATTTTATTATCCTATGTATATTTAAGTTGTTTTAATAATTTGTTCCAAATTTTACTCTCATTTTAACTTGAATCAGAAAAACTAAATTCTTATAATAAAAGTTTATATCATTTTTTTGTTTATTGGAAATATTCTTATTCCACGTCGATATTTTAAGAAATTATTATACAAATATCCACTTAATTCGCTCAAAATATTTATCAACGATAATTTATTTTTTCATTAATCAATGAATTTTTTTAAATTAATATTCCTATTTTTTCTAGAACTATGATTTTCAAAAAAATATTAAAAAAATATAAAATTAATTTTTTAACATATAAAACATTAATAGACTTTCCCATACCCAAAATATTTTCATCATATTTAGCTTTATATAAAAGTTTTCAACGGTATTCGAAATAAATCTATTAATGTAAAACTTATTTTTGTTTTTTTCGTTTCATTTTATCCTAAAAAGTCATGAATTTATTATAAAACCTATATTTATGCTAAATTGATGGTATCTATTATCAATATTTTGGTCATTAACCTTTTACAGATGAATTATTTTTTATGATCAATTTTATTTCAAAATACTTCTATCTTAAATTTTTATATTATTAGTCTCATAGATATTTTTATTTACTAAATTGTACAAAAATTATACATGTTGTTTTTTAAAAGGAATATTATTTTATTTATTGGGTAAATCATGATATTTTGTACTCTTTACTTAATATAGATATTTATTGATAATTAATAATATTTGTGAATTAAATTTAAAATTAAATATATAAGAAATGTATCGGACATGCAATTATGAGTAAGGATCATTTATAGATATCCCATTGATGTATTGATAGTTCTCATGAGACAAACCAATTGTCAAGCCATATTAGTTGAGTTATTGGTGTATCCATACCCATAAATTATATTATCATATTGAAAGATGATGATGGTAAAGATATCATGATATAAAAATCAAGATGAAAAATATTAATAATTTCCTTCACTGATAATTTATTTATTATTATCCATGAGATAGATAAATCTATAATATCCATTGATTCATTTCATGCACACGTTATTGACTAAATGAAATTTGTTTTAATTTATCCACAATTACATATGGATAATTCATTATTTAATCCAGATAGATTACAATATATGTAACCCTTTATAATAATTTGATCTCACCCTTATTTTTTTCTTTTCCCCAACAAATTAGGAGGGACCTTTTAATAAGTAAAAGGATACATAATATTTACATTCACTATGTTTCTCTATTTTATTTACAATGTAATTGGGGATGAATTTTTGTTTCTTGTTTTTCAAAACTAATAAGTGTAAATTAAGGTAATTAGAAAATAAAATGTTGATGTGATGTGAAGAAGTTAGCTAATGGAGTCGATTGAGAGAAAGCTCTACAAAATTCACAACCCACACTACACTGTTTGAAATATAAAGTGTATGTGAATTATATAAACCAATGATTGAATCTAATAGCTAATGTGGATGATAAATTCGATCAATAACTTCATCCAGTTAATAAAATATATATTATGTTATCTCTATTGTCGATATGTGTTATGGAAATGAAGTGGTGAAAGTTACGCATACCATCCACTATAAAACCAGTAAATATTATTTGATTATATCTCTACCCACTCTTTTATATATAAATATTATTTCAATTGAATCATATTACCACGACAATTATTCGATGATTATTTAGTAGTTATTTTTTTAATATTATGATGATCTAATCACAAGTCTATTATTAATATCCAATTGAGGTTTGTAGGAATATTCTTTTTGTGAATATAATCATTCTCCCTATAATGGTATTTGAGATGATATTGGAAATATATTGGATATATCTATGTTGAGTCCATATTAATTACCAAGGAAGTGAAGTAATATTTCACATTCAATAAAAACATGTGAGCACATATTATTGTGAGGATGAATACGAAATCCAAAAGGGAATTTCATTAATGTTATGGGAATTTAGTCCTACTAATATGGAGTATTTATCTATGATTGTTGGGAAGAAACTAAACCTAAATGATATTCTTATATTATTGAATTTGTTGAGGTACTTCATGAATAATTTTCTAGAATTAATATGAATCATGAAGTCAATTTTTTAATAGAAATCATACATGGTGCTACAATTATTTCAAATATAACTTATCGAATTTCCCCGATTGATTTTTACTAATTGAAGATGAAACTATCAGAGAATCTAGATCAAAGATTCAATCAAACAATTGTATAACCATGGGGGACACCGTTTATTTTTGTTAAAAAGAAATATGGATGAATACAATTTTTTATTGAATTTTGGGAAATTAACAATATCGTGATCAGGAATATTTACCATTATCATGTATTAATGATTTTTTTATTAATTTTAAATAGTTTTAGATTGCTTAATGATTTATATTTGTTCTATATATTATCAATTCCTGGTGAAAAGTGAACACATACCTAATATATAGTTTTTATGTGGTATGGATGTTTTAAATTTATATTGATGACATTTGGACTTAATAATGTCGCCTCTATCCTCAAGGATTTAAGAAATTGTATTTTCAGATTACATTGATCAATTTGTGGTAGTATTAATATATTATATTATAATATAATACAAGAAAATATACAGACATTATTATCACATGATAATTTTGTTAAAGGACCTGATGAAGGAGAAAATATATGTCAAATTTAGAAAGCATCAATGCTGTTTACAGAATGATTCATTCATGGACCATGAAATCCCATGTTAGGGTATATAGACCGATCCTTCTATAATGGAATTCAATTAGAATTTTAACAGAACAAATACTTTCAAAATTGTAGATATTTTCATGGATTATTTGAAAATTATCTATGGATTGTGAAGAATTCCTCATGGATATCTAATCCACTCACTAAGTTAACATTGAAGGTATCGAAGATACTTTTTATTGATGAATGTGGGGATAATTTAAAGAGTGTATGGGAAGGTTGGTTTGTTTATATTTATTCCAACTACCCTGTAATGAAAAAGGGTTCATGGTTTTTAGTTATGCATAAAATAAGGGACTGAGATGTGTTCTTATGTAGAATTACACAATGAAGGATGATTCCTCTCTTTAGATAATGGTTTGCGAGCTGAATTACCTGGATCATCACATGGACTTATCCTTGATGATATCTTCATTGAAGATTAAAATGCATTATATTTATTGATATAGTTGACATACATATACTAATAATGGAAGATAAAATTAAATAATCACCCATAAAGATTGTAATTCGCACCATAGAATATGGTGGTATTTGATTTAATATTATTATTACATTATACATTACCACCCTAAGAAGAATAAAAAGGTGGATTTTGTTTTGAGTCAAATGCATCATGCTATATTAACTACGAAAAGGATTTAAAAATATATTATATTTATGGTTATTTAAAGTATATACCTTGAAATCATAATGAAATAGGAGAAATATTATCTTTCAAAATGATTGTTCAAACATCTTTATATGTGAATATTAAAGAATTATTGAAGGTATATATAGTTATTCAAAATAAGGTGAGAACTATTTATGAGTTAAACCTTTTTTATGTTGAATGATAAGGTTTGTGGATAATGAATATTTCAAAGTTATATGATAATTTAACAAGGATCTATTTGATGAAGCTTATATCAAATAATTATCTATTCATAATGGAAGTATGATGTCGTCTAGATACCTTAATAAGCATATCTTGTGAGATAAAATGAAAATGGATTTTTGGAGTATGTATCTCGGTGATTTGTATTCCCATTTGTTAAGGCTGAATGATTTAAGTATAAGGGGATGTAACAAACATTACCCATAATTGTATGGAAATTTGAAAAAATCACTATGTATTTCATGATAAGAATCCCCATGATATATAAAGGAAATAATTCTATTTTTGTTGTAGTTTACCTCTATGTAAAGTCCTCACATTTACTTTATTTTAGAGAATATTTTTTTTCTTGATCAATTTTCCTACACATAAATTAACATCGTGGCAAGGATTCATGGTGTATGAAATAATATTATATTTTATGGAGATATAAGGTTTATAATGACGTTTTTGAGAATCCTTATGTAAGATAGAGAAAAAGAGTTGTGTTTCAGTATTTCCTATCATACACAGATAGATTGTTAGTCTGAGAGAACCCTTCAAACATTAAATGGCATATTGAGATAATTTTTTCTAAATTTAAAATTTTTTATAACCAAAACTTTCCTTCAGTAAAATGTTCTTATAATAATTTCTATCACTAGTGAAATAATAGGGATCTTTATTAATCCCAATATAAAAAATTTAATACCTCATTATTTTTGGGATGAGGTTGGAGAATGATATCTTTTTTAAACTAAGCTTCCTATTGAAATTACAGAGTTATTTGGAGCCATTTGGTGTAACATAATGTCATCTTAGAGTCGATAAAAGAGTTATTCTAAAAATAAATGAAAATATATGGGAAACCATGTTAATGAAACATTATTCCTAATATTTATCGATTGAATACGTTTATGAAATTCATAATGAATGGATATCAAATACCGATGTACATTTTCTCATTAAATATTCTTGATAGAGTAAGGATTTTATATTATCACTTATCTCTTTTAAGAAACATCTCTCATGTTGATGAAGTATTCGATATTTTTAATTTATGTAAGTGATTATATAATCTTACACATGTACTAAAATTATAGGTAGTACAATTGTAGTATGATCTTTCTTATTAAGAACAACCAATAGTTGTCTTCGATCATAGTGTTGTTGTGCAAGGGACTAATACTACTCGCCTTGTTAAAGTTATTTTGAGGAAACAGTAATTTAATTAAGATACATGGGAACCTATAGATTTGATATAAAACGTATCCTCATTTATATTGCATCATAGTGATGGATTATTTATTGATAAATTCAATTTGAGCGGGTATAATGTAACTGAAAATGATTTTATATGTATAGCATTAAAATAAATTTAAAGTATTTGATATCTTTCTTTTAATGAAACACTGAGTATAAATAAACCATGATATATTATGAGATTTATATCCTAGACATCAAATTTGATGGTATAAATTGGATTAAATATGACATGATATAAAATTATAAATTTTCATCTAAATTAAAATATATTGATTAATTCCTATGAAATAATCATGTAATTGTAATAAAATTTGTTGTTTATTAAAGGTATTATTTTACAGAACAAATGTATTTTTCGTGGTGCTATGAATTTTTATACAAATAGATATATTTATCACTATTAAAAAATCAGTTTAATGAAATGTAATAGTAATTTTTAAAAAATAATTCATACATATTTTATCAAATGGCTAGGAATGAAGCAAAAATCCATTAAAGGTGAAATGAGTTATCTTTAGAAAATTCTTTTTATATGCTTAATGTTTTTTTAAATTAAATAAATAAAAAATTAATTTTTATTATGATTTTATATTTAAATTATATATTAAATAATATATTTTAACATTCATCTAATAGTTTTTACTGGGTGTGGAATTAAATAAAATACAGTTTTTTAAAAAAAAAATATTTTTCTAAATACTTTTTTCATCACATTTTACACCCTTAATGTAAATTTAATTTCATCCACTTATATACATATACATTGACAAAATTTATTTCATATTTTTAATCATAATTTCAATATTTTTATTGATTTAATATTAATTTTTTTAAATAATTAATAATAAAAATAGTAAAAAATTTGTTAGCACAATTTGGGTTAAAACAGGTAAATGAGTGTGGTTAAACTTAGACATAAGTGAAATAGTAAAACCTAAGCATCTACATTTACTTTTTTGCGTTTATTTCGACCATATATTTCTTTAACTTCAAATGTACCCCCTTTTTTCCACATTAACATGTATTATGTAATATTATTAATATCTTTTAAGTTATTCAAGGGGTGTCCTTCCCCTCACTTACAAAATAAAATCTCTTCTCCACCATTTTTCTTAATCGTTGAGAATTGTACCTTATAAAATACCATCCAAAAACCTTCATATATTCTTTCAATTAATTATTGAACTCTTGTTATTACCCTAATATCATCCTATGACGTCTTAAACTATAGTCTAATGGGGGTCTCTCAATAGAAGATATAATCTTCTTACCTGAATATTTAAAATATTATTTATTCATCTAATTTTCATACATATATTTTATCCATAATATAAAATTAATTTATCATCCTAAATATATTTATATTTTATTATTAATATGAATAAACCGTTTTCCACCTATTTTCCATCAAATGGGAAAAAGGGTTTCGCTTACACATACGGGTGGATTACCACCTCCACATAGCGATGTGATTCATTATTCATCATCACCTCACATTGATGTATATAATGATTTATTTACTAAATATATATGATTTATATTAAATAATGATGATTATTTAAGGTCAAAATATTTTTTTCATTATTTCCTTTTTTTATTAGAAAATGAAACATTGTTTATGCATAGGTAAGGACTACCATCTCCAGGAACAGTGTAATTCATTTATGTATCTCTGACTTGTATGGATTGTTATAAATATTTAAATAATAAATAAATATGATATTTATATCATTATAAAAATTATTTAGATGATGTAACCATTATTAAGTAACCATAACTTCTGAATCCAAACATACAGGAAAAACAAAGTATTGAATACCTGAACTTACAAAGATAATGAAGAATTGTTAATGAAAAGGAGATAATATGTTATAAGTAAAACATGAATTGTATTATACGTATTAATATTATGTTATTACAAATTATAATAAATTTAAATTTATTATTTAGGAAGTTAAAATCTCTTTTGAAACAAGTCAGAGTAGAAGTTGGGATTCTATGATAAAATCTAAATTTTAACTGGAATTATTTATGCTTAAGTTTCTTGAAATGAAATTATAGGATATATATATCTTAAAAATCATTTATTTTTTTATACCATGGATCTATTTTTATGTTACATATTTTAATTTTATTTTACCCTTTTTATGTACTCGAAATTCAGATAAATTTGGTCAAGGAAAATCAACTTTATTTCTCTCTTTGGTCAGTAATATATTCTCTTCCAAATATATGTTTTAGAAAACAATTTGTAGAATAATTTTACTGTTTTCAAATGACTGATTAAATTCATCTTTACCCATGTTTTACATTATATAAATTATTTTTAATGTATTCTTCTTTTTTTATGAATGTGCTACTTTTCTAAAAATAGTGAAAACCCCATTTTTAACTAATACCAGATGAATGATTTCTCCCACTATCATATATACTCTATGATTCAAATCCTAAACGACATGTTTCATTTATGAGATTTTTTATAATATATTAGAACTTTTTATTTGTTAAATAACTGGTATACAAATGAAAAGTTTTTTTCCACATGAATTGTTATTTTGATAATTAAAGTTATTTTCATATAAGAAAACAGTCATTTATGTTTAATCGAATTCATTAAAAAATTTAATCAGTAATACAATATTTATTATTTCTATATATGTTTTATGATTATTATGATAAAATATTGAAAAAAACAAATCATGGGATAAACATTGAATAAATTATAAATATTTCTATGTTCTTGTGGAATATATATGAATGGATTATGATTATGTGATGGGTCATTCTGTCATATCCCTCCTATCAACGAATAAAATTTTATGATCTTGATTAATATAAGGGCACCAATACCAACACTTAAAGGGGCTACATAGTCCATAAACCCAATATGGATGCATTTATAATGGTGGTTATCCAAGGACACACAACTTATTAATGTCTTTATGTGTAGCCATGAAAAATCAGTTCTAGGATTATTATTATTTCAAACATTTTATAAAAATCTCTATGACATGTTTTGAAGATTATGATTTGATATAATGATTTGTGTTGTTTTATATTTATATAATTCATGTATTATTATCTACCAAAGCCTTATACCATGATTATGATATATTAATTTCAGGTATTAATTTTTAAATCTTAATATAATATTCTCATACCCTTATACTTATGTTATGATTACATATAATCATTTACTGATATCTCACATATTTTCCATTACGGTGAATATGATCTCACCCTTTATTGTGTTTCATATCACTAGGTTATGAAGAAAGGAATTAAGTATGATATTCATAATAGTTTCATTGTATTAGAAGTAATTTATGGGATATTTTGAAGATCATTCATGGAATAAGATGATTGTGTATCCAATTTTCAAAGTCCTTAAACCACTAAATCTCTATGGTGTGTATTTTGATGAGATGTACTAAATATTCATCTAAAATGATCTAGTCTTTATGTATTTAATTTATGGGTCACCTTAAAGAGGAAACTAAACAATGAGTCTAAAAATTAAATAATATTAAATTGTGAGCTTCAAAAGTTATGAAAATATATATTTATAGTTTCAGTTCTTGTATAATATTGGTTTATTAATTGTTTTATATTTAATAGTTTACTGTATAATAAATATATTAAGTTTCTAAAGGTTATATGAGATTGATATAATAGTTTTTTAAGATTTCCACCTTTTTAGTTAATGGTTTATTCATTTAAGATTCAAGCTATAGATTATTTTTGTGATACTAAGATGAATGAAAATAGTATTATGTCCTAAATTATAGGGAAATTTAAGTATATTTAATGACTATATATACATTCTGTAGTTTTAATATATTTGATATAAAATATTATATAATGGTGCAATGGAGAAAATTTTAGATTTAAATCTCTGATTAGAGGGATAAATAATATTTTTCATAGTTTTTTATGATATAATTTTTTTAATCGCATCAATGTTGTCAAGGGGATTGATAGAGAGGAAGAAAAAGATATAAATAAATAAAAAAACATAAATATATTTTACCAAATAAAATCCAAAAAATAATAACAGTATATTATATAGTTATTCAGCACTGAATTAATGATCAAGAATTTTTTAAGGGCATATACATGATTTTCATTGTGTCGTAATGTTAAATAATAAAACTAATTTTTCAATTAATTAATTTTTATACATTATTTTATATATATGTATTATGATATACCGAAATTACTGAAACTCTTATAAAAATTATATAATGAGAGAAATGATGTTGACGTGATCCTTTGTCTAGAATATAAATCAAATCGAACCCTCATAAACACAAAAGTGAGTTATTTATCCTTGGAACACTTCTACATTATTGTGTACATAATCATTTTATATAGAATATTGGGTGAAAAATTTAATATATATGTGTTTTTTATTGGTTTATATTAATATAACTTTTTTGAAAAAATATTACATATTATAAATTCTTCTGAATAAGGGAACAAGATCTATGAAATGGATTTTTATCAAAAAATTGATACCCTGAATCTCCACCTATTAGAGTGTTTGGGATATTTTCATATAAAAAATATTTCATTAATTAATAGTTTTATATTTTATAGACATGAAGTAAAATCCAAGATGTATCAAGGATAAGGAAACAAAGAATAAAAAATCAGAGTAGATGCTTTTATTGAAAATAATGATTGACATCATGGAATTTTATTATTTACTATGAGAAGAAGATTAATAATTTAACATTACAATCAGCTATGATATTGGTTCTAACATGAGGAAGATGATTGAATAATATTAATTGAATTTATATATCCAAGAGAAATTTATTCTTAATCATTAGTATTTCATAATAATTTATATTCACTTAGGAATAGAGTTTTCTCAAAACATTCACCCTATCCAGTGATATGTTGATAAGAACCTCTCCAAGGGTATACAATATGTATCCTAATTAGTGAGTAAATAATACTATAATGGGAGTTTTTCTAGTTCTTATAATGTTTATAAGGAAGATTCACTACATTCACTTCAATCATTCAATTTATATTTAGTTTTTTAAAATACAATCATTGTCAAAATTTTAATTTAAATCTTAATATGAATATTTATTTATTTATTTATTTATATTTATATTATGTAAAATTATTTTTATGTGTTATTTAAATTAATGGGTAATTTTTACATTTGTATAAGGTTAATTTGAATGTGTTTTGAAGTTACTAGAAGTATCATGAGATGTACTTTTTCTATCCTATTCTAATCATATAATTAATATTAAAGAATATTGGAGGAAAATAAGGTTGTAATGAAAATTATTAAACATTTTCATGGAGTTTGAGAACATCTTGAATACTATATAATATTTTTTCACATAATTATTTTATGTTTAGTGTATAGAAGCTTTTTTTATTTAATGTTCAAGCTTCTATTTTTGAAATAAATGAATGAAAATAAATATTTTCAATAAATAAAAAATTAATGATATTATATAAATTATAGATCATGTTATTTAATGGTCATTGTGTAGGATACATAATGAGTTTAATTTATATTAACAAAAAAAATATTGAAAATGACACTTGATAAAGACACATAAGATGAGTGGAGAGTGTTTTTTCAGTGTGAGGTTCAAAGGTAATGAGATAAGATAAGGTGTATTCTCTAATTATAAAGAAACTATTTTTTACTATTGAAGAATACATCTGTTCATGTTACATATACTATCTTAAGATTACTCTATATCCTCATAATTTTAGCATCTTAATTCAAAGAGATAAATAAATATATTTTTTCAAGTTAAAGTATAAACTTGATAAATCATAATATATAAGTATTATTTTAATATAAAATATTTTTTTCACATATAATACAATTGAATTTCAAGAAAAATAAGATATCATTCTCAGACCCTAATTAATATTCTCCATGATTTGTTTGAGAAAAAATATCTCTATCAATTGATTTATGAATGAGTGAAGTTAAATATGAATTTGAGGTTCCAAGAACAAATTAGCTCTATGTAAAGACAATTTTGGGGATTTTTGAATCTAAAAGGATAAAATAAATTTTTCAAATACCTATTTTTTGTATGATTTTGGAATTTTTCTGGATAAATTGATTTCATGGTGTATTTGAAACTGTAATATAAATTTTTCTTTTATGTAATGAACTATAATAAGATAAATTATCATACTAATTAAAGATAATCTGGAGCCACATATTTTTTAGGTAACTGATTTATACCTTTTTTTAAATCATATATTGTTCATATTTTTCTACTAGATTCCTAAAATAATTCTAGTTATAAACCATGAAATTCTAATGGTTCCAACTATAATGTTACTAGAAATAAATTAAATTAGGATTATAATACTGGGGAAACATAGTTTTATATCAAATTAGTTTTTTATTAATGTGGTTGTTAGTGGTCATGTTTTATAAAAAATATGACACTTAAAACAATTTAAAAAATAGGTAAGCTTACATTTATTAATTAAAAGTTAATTATAGAGGTCTATTATCTTATGTTGAGTGTGTTTTAAACATTAAGTTTGATTTATCCATTTTTATGATTCGTATATGAGAGTAGGAAACCACTTTTATAGGGAATGTTAATCAGTGGATAACAAACCACGAAATCTCAACTTATAATTCATTCTATAGTTAGTATGAATATATATTGAACATGATGATGTGATGATAAGATATGGATAGATAACTAACACACACAACATAATGGATTTTAGGAGGTTCCCTTACTCTCCTTATGAAGTGGTTAATCCAGTGTGGACAATGGTTTTGATTTAATTTTGAATTTCCTTATATTATAATTAATAATAAATAGTAATGGAGAAGGAAAATGGTCGTGATAAACATGTAAAACAAATAAGGAAAAGCATTATATAGTAGACCAATATTTACTTACCGACCTCAAGAGCCCCCAAAATTTGGATTGCATGTGTACCACTACTCTTCTCCTCAATTCATTCTAATACATACCTATAATGTGTATATAATTATCTCAAAGTTCAATATCTTTTTCATCACACACATTGAAAAATGAAATACTTGTTTCATTTTAAAATATACCACACCATGATATAGAGATAACCAAATTTCATTTTTTTAATTATAATGTTGGTGGGATCATATATTTTGGGTTATAAAACCACCCTATCTTGCTATTTTCATCATCCATTTCAAATGTCATATACAACATGAGATACAAGTTCCATTGCTTAGTCTTGATGTTATTTCAATAAGTTGATTCCAGTTCTACTCAAAATGCTAAACATAATTCATGTTTGTTTCCTCAGCTTCTCATGTTATATCTAAAGTCTATGAAACTGTATTCACTTGTCATCCATTATATAGGAATTCTCAGCTCCAAACTGAAATGGATAAATTTAGTGTCTATTTGTATTAAAATCATGTAACATAGAGATTCCTTAATTACCTAATGGGATCCTTTATAAACATTTTTCTAGGATCTCTCCATGGTGAATTCACAAGACCAATAATGATTTTTCAAAGGTAAATGTTCATCACTACACCCAACTAGACAATGGGTCATTTCACATTCAATCATATAATAATAGATATTTGAAACACCCATGTTTTGTCTCCCCTAGACTACCACCAAAAATCTATGATGAAAATTTTATATCTTATAGGTGTTTTAATCTATAAAAGTAATGGTGTAAGATATATAGAACAGAAATGGAACCTAAAACCACCATTACCCCTAGGATCCATCACAATCTATTTTTTCATTTTAATAATTCCCATTTTAGGATATAAACATGTAATTCAAAAGCATAACATTTACGTCAATTCATTCCATTGAAAAGAACTCATATCTAATAAGCGTCCATATCATTCATGAGTATGTTTTCTATAAAAGAAAAAAAATCACCTTCAGAATTCATCAATGAATTTTCTCAATAAAAAAGTGATAAAAACCACAATATGAATGTAATTTTATAACCCATTATAGAATAGAATAATGTTTTTGAGTGTTCTCTAACCAGTCATTATAAAGAAAAATTATTTATTAACCTTGTTTTAATTAATATAAACTCATAGTCCTCTATTTTTCATTAACTTCGTGATGGGATTCCACTTCCCAAAGATCCACAATCACCCAAATAGGTCTTCAATATACCACTATATTAGTTTATGTTTTAGAGACATATAAATCAATATATGCAGTCCTCTCCATTCCAAAACAACTAACTCTTTAGGTACCCCCTATAAATAATTTTTTAATCTTATACCTTTGTGATCACTTATATACTGCAAATATAGTACCTCCATATTTTTATGAATAGAACATTTTTTATTCTTAAAATATTTAAATAGTTGAAACCAATTAAAGAGTGAAAAAACATGAAATGGTATAGGGTTTTGGGAGTAATTCACCCAAAATAACATACTCAATAGATAAAATTAATTATCAATTAGAGGATTTTTCAATATATCCACTACTTATTAATTTGTTAAAACATATTCAACTAATTTTTTAACATATTCCACCTTATTCTTTATTAAGTGTATGTTGATATAAATATATATCCACTTAGAATATTTTACTAGATTCTTTGAAAGATTGATTCAAATTTGATTATGATTCATAATCATTAATGGGTAAGATTAATCCATCCTCATGCCTTAAATATTCAATTTTATACAAATAATTGGTTTTTTTTCATGAAATGTTTCAATATAATCAACTTCTATTTATCATAGTGTGACTAAATTTTGTTTCTTGGATTACAATGAAAAACATGTCCCTTTAATTAAGAATGAACCTCCAGAAT
Source organism: Viscum album (assembly GCA_963277665.1). NCBI lineage: Eukaryota > Viridiplantae > Streptophyta > Magnoliopsida > Santalales > Viscaceae > Viscum > Viscum album. The sequence goes on along the minus strand of OY728155.1, from coordinate 85,667,778 downwards.
TAGTATTCAAGTCAGAAATATATTCTTCCCAATCCACATTGTTATAAAACAAATTGACAATATATACCTTACCTATAACTCAATACATAATCAAGAGTTCATTTTATGTTGTAAAAATTGTTTTCACCACTATAAGGTATTACTATCTAGGATTACTTTGGAATCTAATATTCCATGTGACAAAAGCACAATATCTATTTCAGAATCCAAAATATATTATAGTATATCAATAAGTCTTTATAAACACATTTATTCAACAGAACTTCTTTATCATCATTATAAAACTTGTTACCATGTTTTATATTAGTAGAGACTACTCAAGATTATTCTATTATGAAATTCTTTAACAACACATAATCATACTTCTCTTCTGTGGGAAAAATAAAATTCAATATATTAATAATTTGAAAGAATATAAGTAATTTTATCTCAATTTTTTTCCTTAATTTGGTTGTGAATTTATAAGAATTATCTTTCTTGCCTAAAAAATTCGTCAATATAGGCAATCAAAGTTAGTTATTTTTTCCATCCTTGACTTCACACACAGTAGAATCAAACATTTTTTCTTGAACTCCATTTTCTTAAAGACAATATTTTTCTTCTAATAATATTCTTGGGGTGGTTTTTCCCACCAATTTAAATAATTATATAGATTCAACACTTGAGATAATTAATGTAAATAATAAACCCTTATGATTGTTCTATGTATACCTCTAGACCAATTTTACCATTCAAAAATGATAAAATCACATCCATTTTGAAAACAGTATCTTTTCATTAAGCTTCTATCAATAATATATTATAATACTTTTAATCCTTGTGACTAGATACAAATTTTTTATCCAAATCATCACCCTAAATTTGAGAGAAACCTTTGTATAAAACATGTGATGTCAATTATATTGGTTAACCTTTCAAATTGATATTATTTCTGAAAACCCATTCTGTTCCTATCAAATTATTTAATTTGGGATGTGGTAAAAGTTTAAAAATGTCAAGCATGTAAATATAATTTGTATTTGTTTCTATAATTTCTATCAAATATGATTTTTTAATGCCACTAACAATTTTTGGTCTATCTTGTGAGAGAAAGATGGAATGATTTGAGTTCTTATTATTATCTAGGTTTTCAGAACCTTACAACTATATCCATGTTTTTTATTAGGATAAAATGGTTTATAATACTTTTTAACCAAGATTTATCTAACTCTAGGCCTTTCTCCTTTTGATATTTTTGAATCTTCGTGAGAGTTTTGAAATTCATTTTGTACAACAAGAATAGTATCATGCTTTCAAATTTAATCTCTTAAAGAATCATAGACATTATCATCAATAAAAATTTAGGTTTATGATATAATTTGATTTTCCAAAAAAATAAATGAAATGTACCAATTAAATTTCATTTATATGTATTGTAACACTGGTAACTCATTCTGATTAGTGAATTTCCATGTAATATGCCTCACCATCTCTCTCATAAAACTTTCCCAAGAATATACCATTTATATTGATGTAACAAGGGTTGGTAAAGACCTTTAGAAACATCAATTTTGAAATTTTTTATAGACCATATATAATAAGGCATATTTATTGAATTGGGTAGAAGTAATCACTAATTTGAAATCTAAAAAACCACTTTGTAGATTGTCTCTACAAGTTATTTGATGTGTTATTTATTGATAAAAAAGTTATTCCCATATCCCGTGAATTTTTGTTCTTATATTCAACAAACCAATTTTTCCAGGAGGTGTATATGGTTAAAATATTCATCATTTATTTTTTTCTTATAATGATAGGACTCAGACTCCTCAATATTATATAAAAACCTACTTTTGAACCATAATATGTTGATAACATATATGGATCTATTTTTAGCACATCTATGAAAATTATTAAAACTTGTAAGAGATTGAGTTTTATAAAAAATAAAATAGATGTATGTCATATGTGTTTAATAATTGAAAAATAAAATTAAATACATATATCTATTAAATAATTTATATCTCATCAGAAAAATCACATCAAAGCGTATAAACTCAAGTGGTTTTTTCTTGATCTTTTCCTCCTTATTACTCTTTTCCAACATTTTTTCCTTTGTGACATTTTTTAAAATTATTGAATCTTTAACGATTATCTGTTCATAGGTTACTAATAAACCAATATTTTAAAAGATTAACCATGTTCATCACCCCAATTTTAATTGTATTATTTGGTATAACTCATTATCCTTCTTCAGGCTCAATAAAAATGATCTTTGGTCATTGTAAATATTGAATAGGTTCCAATTTGTTTTATATCCATTCATAGTGATAGTTACATACTAAAATACACTAATAAAACATCCATTATTATTAATTTAAACTTTTTTTACTATATAAAAAATATAAGATACACTCATGATATTGTGACCAAGGTAATTAACAAAAAGAATATAACAATATTTATTTTTACCAAACATAGTAAATGAAACTCCTTTAATATTTTTCAATCCATCGTTACTAAAAGTAACAAATAAAACAATATATTATTTTATTTATTTCAATATATTTTTATTTTTATTCATGTGTGATAATAAACTACTCATATTAATAAATTATTATCTCTATTTATTGCTTTATATTCCACCTCACCAAAATTACTTCACATATATTACTCATATAACATGCAATATTTTAGAATTTATTTTTATTAAAAAATACATTTTATTGTGTGTGGTTTAGGAAACCCCAATATTAATTTGATGACAATATACTATTACATAAAAATTTTATATATATCATTTCCATTTGTTACACCTTGACCCAAATTCCACTAAACTAAGTCCCTAGGATGGTGAACCATATTTCATAAAACATTCTTCTCCATATGCTAGAGGATAATTAATAGTAGTGATGGTATATATGTGGTATGGTGCGGAGAGTACAACCAATAGTCAGATCTCAACCCAAATGAAAAATGATGAAAATCATATAACTTCTTGTCCATAAAAATAAATAGTATGTACAAAATAAAATGTCGCATCCCATGCAATACCAGAATGATGTACATAAACACAAGAATTGCTTACATATTAGTCTAGTGTGTACAAGTGTATCAATAGAAAACAAAATGAAAAAGGAAAATGTTTATATTCACCTTATACATTCGAAGATCTAACCTGGATCCATTCTCCCAAACTTCATCCTTACCATACGATCCGTCTTTAGAAACATGACATTTTCCCTCATCCTAATCTCTATCCATGAAAGTATTTTGGGTACCAAATGGAGCCCTAAAAAGGGTTTGCGTAAAACTTAGTAGGCTGAAACCAATAGTGTCTAATGGAATTCCATTCTATAAGTGTAAAGAGTGGTGAATTATAATAAATGAGTGAAAAATAATAATAGTGATAATCATTCAAACAAATAGAACCAGTTCTAACCTTGGGTATCAAATATTAAACCAAGGAAGAACCTAACTATTTTAGAAGATTTAGGTATCTAATATCTTGGTGTAGATATCATGGCTCTATTTAGTTCCAAGGTACATCTCTAAATAAAGAATAATCATGTAACAAGGTAATAAAAAAGGATTGTATGAGTATTCCCTAATAAAAATTCCATATGAAATCCATCTCCATGGTCTAAACTCAATTAACAATACTTAACATTTATAATCATTACTCTATTGGATTCCAAAGCACATATCAGATGCATTCCACCCAAATAAGATCAATCTAAGTCTAGGGAGATCATCCCCTCCCACCCCACAGGAGAACCCCTCAAGAATCCACAACATATATCTAGGGAACATAATAAATGAAAACATTTCCCAAGTCTAAGGGGGAGGCTCCCCATGGAATTAAATATAGTGAGTCTAATTCAAATACACTATCTCACTTATGAAATTCCATATCTTTGGAACTCTTTTAATCCAAAAGTTTCTCTAAAACCAACATATAGATGAGTCCCAAAATTTAATCTAATTCTCATTCAGGGAATTCCACTCCAATTAAATTCCTAATGAATCCAAGGAATCTCAAAATCCATTCTAATTCTCACAATAATTTTGAATAAATCCATCCGTGTTGTTATTTCATAATTTAGTCATATGAAAATTCCATAAAATATCAAAAATTGGCTCATTTTAAAATTTAATTTAACAATTCCATGGTCATAAAAACTATTAGGTTCTAGTGGTTATCCTAAGGAACCCACATTCAATAATAAATCATCACATTACCAAGGGAAACCCAAACCACTCAATTAATATACCCAAATCATCGGTATAATCTACACCCACAGCTAAAATGGATATAATAAAGGTGTACCCAAAATCACCAATATTATTTTATCCCAAGGGAGTATCTAAGACATCACTAGCGTAGATAAATAATTTAATTCATTTTTTAGGTCAAGACATCAACGAAATGATGTGGCTACATGAGACAAAATGAAATATTATAGTGAGACATTAAGGGATGTGTATTTTGAACAAATAACTCAACATTACAAGGATTAAATCTTCTAATATCAATCTTTGGTTTGAGAAAAAAACATATTGATATTCTAGAAAAAATCCTTAAAATAGAGGATTTATATTAAATGTGGTGGAAGTGATTTTTAGGGAATAGAAATGAAAGAATGGAAGCTCGATGAGTGTTAGATATTCTAAGAGATTTCTAACATTCTAAAAAATAAAAACATAGGATTATTGATGGAGGTTCATAAAAATCTAGAGGAAGAGGGGATAGATCCATCAATTCCACCACCTGAAAACCCTTGGCTAAAAATTTGGAAATGATTAAATGTGAAATGTATTGAAATTAACCTTTTACCCCTTAAAAACATTCCCATATCACATCAACTTGAAATTTCCTCCTGGAAGTGGGTCCTACTAATGCTAGACACCACCAGATTTTGGGTGGACATCTATAGATTACCAGTGCCAATTTCTAGGCCACTACCTAGATGATGGGACACTAATGAATTATTGTAGTCCTAGCTCCCTCTCATAAGACACCCAAACACACTCAAGACATTTCAAACCCCCAAATAATACATCACTGAGAAGAAGATGTTTTTCTAGAAATTTTTATGGACCTTTTTTCTATGTATATTGCTGGGTTTTAAGACAACTCCACCACTGAAAATTTCAAACTCAATTTTTACACATGATCATTGAGTAAAAAAACAAAATAAACACACTAACTAACACTAGCGGTAAAAAATTTTGTATTTCAACATGTATACACCATTTAGATACCACGATATGACATCTAAGTCTACTATAAAACACAGACCTTTTGAAAAACTCACATAAAAATTTCACACATGATCATTTGAGTTCTGTATACTTTGTTACCCATCGAAATGATTCTCTATAACCAAATTTGGTAAAATAATCTTACCAGAGACCCACATCACATTAAATCCCACAATTATTCAAACAAACTTATCATCCAATTAAAAACAATTCTAACCCCTATGAATTCATCATAAATCGAAGAAACCACTCGCCCATTCCCAACAATACACTTCACCTTATATTCACCCTGAACCATTCAAAATGACCAGTACCTTTTCAAATTTTAATGTAATACTTCACATGAGAAGTTATCTATATTATAGATATATGATAAAAATAATATCTAAACACCATCATCATCCATCACAAAAAATCCCAAACATTCTCATATAATGAAATTGTGTAATAAACACAAACCTTATGATATTATCTATAAATACATTGATGAACTATGAAACCACATTCTGAGATAAGTCGAAAAACCACTCGACACTCAAGGGGAATTTTCTGGACACATTAACATTTATAAACGTTTATTATACACACAATTCTATCCTATACCATATTAAAACAACACCATCAACAAATACACTTATTTTCCAATGATGTTTCCTTCATAGAAGTTAACCCTCAACAAAAACTTTCAAACTATAGACCAATATTCATAGATTCCAAACACATTGGTTTTACTTGGAAGACGGATTTTATTCTCAAATATGCCCAATATAATATATATGATGTATCTAAAGTGGTATCAAACCAATCATATAAATGTATAGGTGAAAAAAAAAAAGCCGAATCCCCACTGGTTTACTAGTTTAAATAATCTATTGTACGCACCAACACATTTAAAAAGTACCCTGTCATGATTCAATATAATCTTGATGTATTACATGGTTATTTTAATAATTATCAATGAATACTAGCCTAGACCATTAGTAAAATTCCATAGTCCCTTCTAGAAATTACCGAATATGTCATCTTAATTTATCACTAGCTTTGATTCCCCATCGATTGGTGTCACCACTAGACACTGTTTAGAATGTCTCGAGCCAATGGAAATGATCTAACTTCAGTTAAAATCATGAATAAATTTCCTCCTATTATTTTCCAAAAAATATAGATAATTTGGATCCACCAACTAAGTGACTTGTCTCGTTACATTGTTGAACCCTTAACATGAGGTTCAAACAATCTATGTCTAATTTGGAACTACTAAAAAATGAATTACATTATCATCTCCTAGGGAAAAAATCAATTTGTTTGAAAAATTTATATCCTATCCATCCATAAACCCAATAATCTTATGTATCCACGACACTAACATTTGGGCAACAGATGTGGTAAATCAGTTACTACTCATCTATGACTTACAAAAAAAAGCATCCACAATTTCCATCAATACATAATTCAGTAAAAGGGTCACACACCAAAATGAATTGTCCTACACTCCCAAACATTAATATTTATGTACATTTCCCTTAAAAATAGTCTTATTTACATTAATTAAAAACCTACACATTTCATTCCCTTTAGTACCACATACCCACATCTCCTTCCTTTGAATCCTTGATAAGGATTAATTATGATTGATGATTCTAGCATGCCTTGATCATTCACAACATCACCATCGCCTCATAGAAGAGAGGTCAATCCACATATAAATCACTGGTTAGCCGTTTCAAAAATAATATTCAATTCTATTATCACCTTGGTCCAAGAATAAATTTCAGATTGATGATCTTGTGGTTTTAGGACTCTTTTCCAAGTAGTCATGAAACAACACTCATCATGACAGTACAACCTTTACACTGGTTGAGCTCTTCTACTACATGAACGATTCAATGTGGAATCATATAACTTTTTCTTCAACCATCCAAATTCCATATCCCTCATTTGTATTCAACATGCACCACCTCAACTATATAGAAAATAGTAGGTTCTTTATCTTGAGAAATACAATCACATCACCTAGGCGACAACACTCCCTCTCAACTAGTTCTTTTCACCTTAATTTACAACAACAGAGGGGTCACATGCTTAAGTGTAACAATTTCCAACCCTTGAATTAGAATCCCTTAAGTATTGAAACACCAAGGATCTCTCACACATTGCATTAAGAATTTTTAAATACCATAACTAACCCCATATCAACATATCCCTTTGGCATCATTATGTACTATCAGATCTAACAATCCTCACTATATACCATAAAAAATCTATAAACCATAGGTACTTGTATCACACTACTCTCACTATTAAAATGTATCATAGATAATGTGATCATGAGTGCGTTCACCTAAACCTACCAAAAAATAGATAACTCGCAATAATTCCCCAAACCATCAAAGTGTATCCTCACCTACAGGTAACCTCAACCCCAAACCAAAAAACCTCACCATAACATTCATTCATGAGTTGAGAATTATCAACGAATCCCTACTACTAAACCACATGCCTCAAAGTAAATCCTTTTCCTTGGATTCAAACCAAATAATTTCACAATGCTTCACTAATATTAGACCCACCCATCTTGAACTATTTCTAACCATTCCATAGAAACCTCACCATAAGATAACTGGATAGGTCTTTGAATGATTCTTCCCTAAAAAATTAACTTTAAAAATAAGGGTACTAGAGCACTAAGAAATATTCCTCATAAAAACCAATTCATTTAATGTTCCAAAAACATTCACTCTATAACAGGTCTCATTCCATAATATCTCAATCCAAATAATCTATCAGATATTAATGCAACTAATATAAAAAAGGACAAGTTAAAACCTATTTCTGTTACCCTCAGAGATCATTATTTTTCTACTCACAAAGAAATAGTGTTGCATATAAGGGTTAATAGTTCTTTTAATCGAGATAATACTCTAGGAAACACCATGTAATGGATTTTAGGAAACATCCTCACACAGGACTCAATATCACTCTAGACCTAAAATGCTAAAACTAACTACCAGACTCCATTTCCCACAAACAAAAATAATAACGTTGTAACCCTAAATGTATTACATCGCTGGCTTGCTCACTAGTCCAAATTAACCATAAATTCATCTAACATATTTTACACAAGGTCAAAACATCGGATCTCCCCCAAGACCCTCCTATCACTATAGTTTATTCCCTACTAATCTAGAAGTTTTCATGTTTTTTACTTTTATTGTGAGACCTAATCCTTTCACAGGTTTTAATTTTTTCTAACATTTATAAATGTTCAAGAAACTATCATTCTATATCTTCACCATCCCATAACATCATATGGTCCACATTGTTATTTTCCTTTAAATTTTCTTGTATCCTCATGCTTGGGTACATAAAATACCCTTCATATGTCATGATGGAAAACATTTTATAATTTTCATACTGTTATTTTATTTTTCAATAAAAATCATTTATCTTGATCCAGGTATCGAAGATCACATAATTTTAGGGCTTTATAATATCTTGATTCCCCAAAATGATCAAATTCCATCACTATAGTGTATTTATATGAAGTTCTAATAACTAGTTATAGATTAAATTACCCTTTATGTGGTGATTGGTACCCCATTCAATAGACACAATTTTAGATTCAATGATAATATATCCCAATTCAAAATCTTTAGTCATTTAGAGTTTGGATAGATAGAGTTTTACTATTTAGTCTCACATGCCTCATTTAATACTTTAAGACATTTATAATTATTCTTATAGGATTCACATTTTTATTTCTTTTCATTACTCATCAATATTCCATATTTTATCCATTCATCATTTATCTAGATATCACATTCTTGGTATTGTTATATTTGATTCAATTTTCATGTTATAAAGTAAAAGACGTTATAATATTCATAATGAAACCTTATTTAAGCAAAACCATCACTTTGGTAACACACTTATATCATCTAATTTAACCTTATGTCAAGAGGTGTTGGTCAATTAGAATTCCACCCGAAAATTTCATGTGAAAAACACCATATAAATGGTTATAAAAACACTAAATAATGATCCCTTATAAATTCCTTAAATATAAAGGTTGATATAAATTACAAAAAAATATAATCCATTGCCAAAAAAATAAAATATAGACATATATAAAGCACATGTATTTACCAATCATAAGAATGAAATGAATTACATATAAAGCCTATGAGCATACCATGCGTCATGAACACATACACCCTCTTCCCATACTAACCCAAGAGTGGAAATACCATAAATTAATAACATCACATTAATTTTAACCACTCAAAGTGGAAATAAATCAATTATAAATAAAAAACCATGAAAAATCATTCACATTCTAATAAACTTGGATTCATCCCATACATAGGTCTGCAACACCCATGAATGAGGTCATTACTAAAACCCAAAAATATACCATTATCTTGTCTACATACCCAAATAGTTATAAAAAATAAAAATTTATTTTATGCCATTTTGAAATTCCCTAAACTAGATTCCACTAAAATGGTGCCTCAAGGAGGTACACCACATGACCATAATGGTACATCCTGGTAAACTAGTGGATTCTGATTAACATTGAATGCATATAGGTTTTATGGTGGGAGACTATAACCTTTTAAATGAACTCAATATAGAAGAAATATTGGGCACATCATATTTAATTTCCTCAAGAAAAAAAAATTTTATTTGTAAAATACTATGTCACAACTCACAAAACATAAAAATTATGTTATGTGAAAACATACAGATCACACATATCAGTAAATACAAGTAAAACCATAAAAAAAGTTAACATAATGAAAAATAATTGGAGATTAAATTTTACTAGAATTATTGAGCTCTAGAACATACATAAGCTCCCAAAATCTACACTATCCTTACAATAAATAACTAGAAACATAGCACTTTCAATTTTCTAGAAATGTATCCATGAAATCAATTAGAGTACCAACTGGACACCTAAATAGGGTGTGAGTTAAATATAGAAGACCACCACCATTGACATAAAATAAAATTAAAAATTTTATTTCTGAAGCATAATGGTGTGTATTAAATAAAGTAAAAAATAATAATAATAAGCTACAAAAAAATATAACCAATTTGATCCTTAAGGCTTAATGAGACAACCCAAGCCAACCTTACCAACTTCAACCAACAATGTTATCCATTATCTCTATAGAGGTATCAATTCATAATTCAATTATAATGTATGTAACCAAGGAAACTATAATCAAGTAACCCGAGCGAATCCATGTGTCACATATGGGAATTTTCTTCCAATAATTCCCAAAGAAATCCATTTGGATAATAAATATTGAATAATTACTCAATTAAAATTCAATACAAACACTCATTTAATCCCACACTAATAAGAGTGATCCAAATTCCTAGAGATCATTCCAATACATTTTATAAGGTTACCCCTTATTAATCCAGAATATTAATTTTTTGAATTCAATAAATGAAGACATTATCTAAATCAAGGGGATGCCCAATAGAATTAATGGTTATAAATCTAAGTAAAATTCACTAGACCATGTGTGGTATTCCATATATTTGGACCCCATTTAATCTAAAAGAATCTCCACACATGACATTCACATGAGTTCCTATATGTGATCTAAGGCTTATCCAAGGCATTACACACTTTTTAAATACATAGGGAATCCAGTGAATTTTTCAAGGAATTCTAATAAAAATTTTAAGAGATTCAACTGTGTTATTATTTTAAAATTTAAAAAAAAAATCAATAAAGGAGAAACATTTTTTTTAATTTCACTTCCATTTAATAATTCCAATACCATGTCAACCATTAGGTCCAATGTTTCATCCTAGGAAACCCACATTCCATAATAATTTATAAACTTAAGAAGGGGAGATGTAACCATCCCAATAATTCATGAAAAACCTGGGAAAAATTATAAATCACAACTTATATATCCTCAATTAATTTCTAACAAAAACCATAAAACTTATCTAATACCAAATAAGTTCAAAATACATAACTACTGTCACTAAATAATTTAATTCAATTTTAGGTCAACCATACTATGAACAATAGAACTTCATGTACCAAAATTCAATAATATGACATGGATTTAAGGAAATTTATCTTAGACCACACACCTTAACCTCATAGGGACTCTATCATACAATATCATACATTGGTTTGAGTTAAAAATAAATATATTAAAAAATTCAAACAAAATCTCTAAAAATAGGGAATTAATGTTATACACAGTGGAAGAGATTTATCCATTAAGGAAGTAAAATAAGTTAAGATAGAATAGTTTTATACCTATCAAGATTTTTCTAACATGAAATTTTCAATTAAAATATTAGAGGATTTGTGGAGGATCAATAAAATTAAATTAGGTTTTGAGAGGTCTCCAATAAATCTACATTAAGAAAAAAACTACTCAAAAAAATAGGTGAAGAAGAAAAGGGGTAAAGGAGAAAAATATCCCTTTTCCATTTTAAAATAAATATTTCCTAGATTTCACAATGTTTATGGTTTATTATATAAGGTATATTTTTCTTCATATTAGTGGTTTCTACCATTTCCAACACCACCAATTAGCTTGTATGATTCTACCAGCGAGATAGTTGCCAACTATAGATTATATGTGCCACTATCCAGGACATCGTCAAACTTGTGGGACTATTACAGCATTCTGTAGAACTGAATCCTACACTAAAGCCTCTAAAACACCCATAAATCCCCCCAAACCCCCTCATACACTTCATTAAGGACAACCATAGGGGGTTTTTGAAAAAAAATATAGAGGGTCGTACCTCGGTGATGGGGCTAGGTTTTACACCATTAGTCTCATGGGAATATATAGGATTAATTATATTATGAAATATATTTTGAATTTTTATTCTAATAAAATGAATAATCAATTTTTCTTTGATAAAAATTCGTTTTAAATTAAGAGAAACAATTTTTTATGTAAAGGTAATATTTTTCAAAAACATGTTTTTATATATAAATTGTATTTTAATATTAATTGCCAAAATTAATATATATAAATAAATTATTATAATTAAATAATTATATTATATATATCTAGTTTTATTAATTAATATTTATTTAATTATGGTTGTTTGGAAATTAAAGATAATAAATATATTTTATACCTCAAAAAATATATTTTCATCAAAATGGTTATTATTGAATCTTGTGTACAGATATTATAATTAAATTATAAAACATTTAAAAAATATTTAAAATAAAGATATTTTTTTTAATTTCTATTATCATAATTGGATTAGAATAATTTTTTATCATTTTTCTAAAAATAGATTGATTTTTCAGTGAATAGTGGAAAATATAAATTTTAACAAAACTGTTATTTCTATTCTTTCAATTAGGAAATATAAAAATCCAATTATATATTGGATTTCATATCAAATTAACATAATATATCATTGACTAATAAAATTAAATTAATTCCAAAGTAACCAACATGATATTTGATTTTTGTATGAGTTCATTTTTATTCAAAAAGACAAAATTTCTAACAACTTTTTTTCATTTCTTTTTCTCACATAAATTAAAATTATTTTCTTTCTATATTATAAATTGAATTTTGAAAAAATGGATTACATATGTGGAATATGTATTTCCTTATTTATTCACTAAGAAATTTTAAATTTTAGTCATAATTTAAATTTGATATGGTAAAACATTATCACCATTGTAATGAGTAAAATGTTATAATTAAAATTTTTGATATTTAATTATGTCTCAAAATCAAACCAAAACATGAATTTATTTCATTATATTGGTCTAATTATACCATAAAAATAATAAAATATAAAATATTTCATTTTTTCACTTAAGTTTTATTATGAACTTTATATTATTTTATGTTAATAAAAATGATAGAATGTCAATATCTTTCTTTTTAACATTTATAATATTTATTTTTAAGGATAAAAAATAATATATGATTGATTATAAAAATGTATTTTGAATATTTATATGATTTTTTAATTAAATTTATCAATATTTAAATTTAATATATTTTATAATTACCTTGAACTCTTATTCAATGTCAACATAGCTCTTCTACAAGCTATAGGAAAATGAATTAAAGGAATTTAAAGGAATTAAAAGTAATTTTTTGTATATATAATGATTTCAAATGAATTTAATGTACAATTATAATATAAAAGTGGTGGTTAAAAATTTTATTTTTGTAATTTATTTCAATGATTCCATTAAAGTTAAAACATTTTAATTTGAGTGATAATGACTTTAAATAATATTTAACATTTTGAATCAAGTGGAAAGTAAATTTTTATCTTATCATTAATTGTAAATGTATCTTCCATTTTTCAATTGTGAAATTACTTTTAGGACCCCTAAATAGTTAATTTTTCTATACTTTGATTAAGGTTAAGCATGGCCATTGTAGGGGTTAAACCAAAACATAAGGTTTAAAATGACACCTAAACATGTAAAATTTTTAATTTTGATTATATTTTCACCATATCTTCTTTATATTAGAAAATATATAACTTTTACCCATTTTATATGAGTTAGATACATATTTTGTATTAATGTTTTACCAACCTCCTGTATAAAAGGGAACCTCATATCCTCACTCATTAACAAATTCTGAGAAATTTCTTTCATCCGATACATTCACAAATAGATTTCTAAATCATGTACATGCATCTTATAATCCCTTTTATCACCATGAGTCATTCCTTTTAAGGCTTAATTTTTATTCCATAGGAGGTTTTCCAAATTTAAGCTATAACACTTAATTGATATCTTCTATGTGTATTTATTCTTCAAACTCTTCTATATATTTTATAAAAATGTTTTAATAAAAAAATAAATGTATAAAATATGATAAAAAATAATTATTTTCATAGAAGAATCCGTTTTCATTTCATTTCAATCTGAATGGGAAATAAAATTAGTATTTATTCATACATATGGACTATCATGTCCACGGAGTGATGTATGTAATTTTATATCACCATATTTAATGGAAGGTTATTATAATGGGTTTATTGTTTATATTTTATAATTATAAAATAATTACACTGATGTGATTATAATATTTCGTCTACCTTATTTCCTTCCCATATATAAAAACCATAATTTCATTTTGCATATATATATGGATTGACACCTTCACGAAATGATGTGACTTATTTTTTATTTTATTATTTAAAGTTTTGGTAGTAATGATATAATTACGGGATCTCTATGGTATTTATGATATAATTATTATTTTTAACATTTAATTATAATTTAACTTTCTTTCATTTTATCCATCAAAAATTTCAAACATCAATCGTGAGTAAGTACAGACTACCATCTCTATGAAGTGATGAAAATAATTTTTCATAACCATCGTATATGGATTATTATGAATATATATATGATAAATACATGTTAATATTATGAAATTATTTGTATTCCAATGATAATGAACCATGACCAAGGTGTATGGACTAGAACCGTCAATCCAAAAAAATCCTCGAAAATGGACCAGTTTTCACCATAATAATGATTTTAATGGAGAATTATTAATAAAGGGATAATTGTAAATTAAAATAGATTTATATAACTTTATATATATATATATAACTGATTTTTAAGCAATATCTTTTAATTATAAATTCATTTTCAATATGTTTGAATAAATAAAAATATGAGTTACGGGTATCTCATCTATCTTTTATGTATTTGAGTAATATAAGATGACTACCCATTGTTTATTTTTTGTGGTATATATAATAACCAAGAATGAAATTTATTATTTTTATGATATAAATTATATTGATTTAAAAATACATTTATGGTTCTCCCTTTTATGATATTTTGATTTGAATATTACCAATATTTTAAGGGATTTTTGTTACAATACCATTATTTTTCAATATCTTCAATGCTAAATATACATTGAGGTAAATTATATAATTCTTAACTATTAAATAATATCAATTTTATCATACTCTAGTTATTTTTTGGGTTTTTTTATTTTCCTTATATATTATTCTCTTTTATACATAAAACAATAAATATTTGTTTTAATGAAAAATTATCCGTATTTTCTTTTTTGTTCAAAACTATTTATAAAAAGGTCCATGTTTTAAACAAAATAAAATAATATTTTACTATATTAATATGATATTTTTAAAATTTTTCAAATTTATTTTTCATTATTTGCAAGGTTTAAAAAATTTATCTTCTAGTCACTTTCTAAATAAGGTATTTTTCACTTCTCAATGAAAATGTTAAAGTAGTATTTGTTTTAATGTTTCCCATAAAATATAAGTTTCCTAAAATTCAGAAAACTCTTTACATTGAATCATCCTTTACATGTTTCTATTGTTATTTTCAAAGAAAATATTTTCCTCTGCATTTTGAGAATTTTTGAAAAAAATTACCAAAAGAAAAGGTATGTTTCCTATTGATTTTCAAATTGTATTTTAACTAAATTGTAGAATATATTTTTCATCTACATAAAAAACATTAAGGAATATTATATTTAATAAGAACAATTATTTTATGAATTCATCAACGTTTATTGATGACTTTAGATGATTATGATCTTAGGATGATGACATGGAACCCATTACATTCGAATGGGTAAATTATGTTACAAAAGGATATTGAATAATATTATGATATATCCTAATTAAATTATACATATGTACTATGATTCTGTGATTATTTTTTGTTGATGAATCCAATTTACATTCCATGGGTTTTTCAGTGATTTTATGATGAATGTTTTATGATTTTATGGAACATATATTTATGGTATTTTATTATGAGATGTGTGGTATCACAATTATACAGGATTCCAATATATTATGTAATGATGAAAGTTAAGAATCTATAAAAGGATGATTTAGTTAATAAAAAATTAGAGTTAATAGAGTTAACTAGATATAATTTAATCCTAAGATAATGTTGGAATTATCATATATAAGAAATTGCATGATGAATGTATGAATACCAAGATATTATTATGAAAATCCTTTGTTATGATTGAGCTACAAAATTTCTATAACATTTTCTTATTATTATGATATGCTCTCATGGTTTGTGATTGATTAATGATGATTCCACATTATTATGATTCATGTCTTTTGAATTGATAAATATTTACTCCATGACTCAAAATGTATGATCTATGATGGATTATGTCTGAACATTGAAAATTATGATATAGATATCATACCCTTATTATAATATAATGATTGTATATGATAATCAATTGTTATCTCTCATGTTTAACAATAATGATTTTCTAAGATCACCCATTAATATATTTATATTTTTTCCAAGACATAATTAATGAAATTATTTAAAATTGGTCTATAAGGGTGTCATGTATAGAGAATTTTTTGGGAGATGTTAATGTATTATTATGTAATAGGAAAATTTGTCTATAAATGGAAAGTTATCATTTGAGTATAAAAATATGGTTTTGTTATGTAAATGGTTTTTCCTAATTCTCTAAAACACTAAACCAAAAAGGGAATTTCTATATAAAGGAATAAATAAGGACTATGGATATTTTAATTTAGGAAGGTGAAACTTGGTGGTTTCAAATAGAATAAAATCCAATATGTAAATAATACATATGTAACACTAGATCCAGGTGTACGGGTATCATTCTATCTCTGTTGGTATTAGAGAAGGGTTTAAAAAACATTAGTGTATATAAAGTTATAATATTAGGATAATTTATGATTTAATCATACCATTATGGTTTGATATGTCTAAGTATTATCATATTTTTATAGCTTAAATACCGTTTTGAGGATTAATGTTATGGGGGTATGTTAGGAGATAGTTTTTGAGTTTTAATAAATTATTACGCATATTTTAACCTTATGTTTAACATCTATTTTAGTGAAAATGTTATTTTAGGAAATATAAATTTTTATTTTGGCGAAATAATTTTAATTTAATTGATACTTTTTAGGGTTATGATTATCTTTAATGGTCATATAATTATGGTTAATTGAGTTAAAATTGTTATTACATTTTTTGAACATGTGATTTATCATATAGATAACCCTATGATAAAAAATAGATAAAGTAACTAAGTGGATAATGTTGTTTTTTAAGAAGTTTTTTTAAATTGGTAATAGTGTATGATTTATGTAACCATAATATTTTTGGATATGATGATATCTCATTTGAGTAATAAAAGTTTTATTCAACTTTGGAATGATATATTATTTACTATTTCTTGATAGAAATTCTTGTTATTTAGTGACTATTTTTATACAAAGGAGAGTATATTATACAAATTTATGAGTGGTAAATATTTTGTATTAATTAATGTGATGTTCATATTGAAATAAAATGTGATCAAATATTTCATATTTTTCTGTTTTAAAATTTATTTTTTCATATATTGAATAGATTTAATATCGGTAATTTATGGAATGTTTAAGTTTAACATTTTTTGTTATTTTTGAGGAATAGTATATCAATCTTCTATTTAATTTTTTATATATTATATTACTTTATTATAACCATTTTATTTATGTGTAATGTCTAAATATTATAGGAATAACGTGTTATCCTTTTCTAGATCATGTGACCCTTAAAGTTTATTATAGTCCTCTAGTCATTAAATATTAATATTCAATATTCATTTCTTGATGTTTGAGATGAGAAATATGTGGATATAATATATAAGAACAATCAAAGGTTATCATTTATGTATGAAATAGAAAGAAATCAAGTACGTTTTTTTCTCATGATTTCTATCATTATGGTATAAGAATCCCCCAGAACAAGAATATGATCTTGAAAAAGAAAATGTTGTCATTTTATTATAATTTATATGTAATTGATTACCTCTTTTATTATAATAATAGTATTACATTATCTCTTAAATGGATCTTCATTCCAAGTTCATTTTTTTACTTCCTGCTAAAGTTCTTCTAATTTGGGATTCAGATAACATATTAATGCTGGAGACTTTCAAATTTCAACTTTACTCATTTAGAAATATTTTTTTATTTTCAGTTGTTATGATCTTTCTTTAGAATAATTTATTTGAAAATATTAAAAAGGTTTTTTCAATCAAAACCATATGTATTAACTTTCAATCCATTGATTTTTTTAAAATGTTTATAACCATTTTTATTGAAAAATGGAATAAAATATCAAGGATACAATTTATTTAATGAAGGTACAATGTAACACCCCAATAATTGGTAATTTATTTTAATTAATAAATTTATTTGATAACATATGGTACACACGACAACAATCTTAAAAAAATGAAATTTTTTTAATTAAATATGACTTAGATTATCCATGCAGCTGGAAAATGAGTATGAATAGGAGTATCCATATTATGAAATATCTTTATAATTTATTCTATTAATAAATAATAAATCTTATTTTGAATATATGTTGGTTGTAAATTAAGATAAAATCTTTCTAAGGTCAAAGAGATAGTTTTCATAATTTTTTTAGGGAAATGTATTTTTGTCTTCATAGAATACATTAATCTCTATTGATAGAGGATTTTTCGTGAAATAATTAGATTTTTATCAATTTAATTAATTGACATTCATTTAATTGTGGTTATTAGGCATGATTTGGGCTGAAGTCATTTTATTCCTTAAAATATATTTTATTCAAAAATGGATATTTGAAAATATCATGTAAGATCTTGTAATTAATTTAGGTCGCATTTAGGAATTTATGTTTTTCTTTTAAATATATAATTTTTTAATTCATCGTTTCATAATAGGCTTAGGGTGAATTTTAAAAAAAATCAATTTTTTATTAAATAATGAAAATTAATGATTTTATCAAAAATAACATTTATTTTAGTTAAATCATTTAATTTTAAAATCATATTTTATTTTTGGTTTGGTTTTAAATTATCATAATATCTCATTGGTTGAAAATAATATGATTAATTACATAGTAAACAAAATTATATTTTATTTTGGTGTAAGCTCATTTTTATGCTTAATACACAATTTTCTAAAAAACTATTTTTCTTACATTATTCTATAATTATATTAAAATATATTTATGCCACTTATAAAACATGAATAATTTAAAATTTAATTCATATTTTTAATTCATAGTTTTACTTTTTTTTAAAGTAGATCAATTTCATTTTTATTCATAATTAATAATAACCATGGTCAAATTTTATCCCCCATAAAATGAGAAAAATGAAATAATCAAGCTTAATACTATGTGATAAGGTCTAAAATAAACTAAAAAATTAAAATTATTTTATTTTATGGTTATAATTTTATTAATACTTTTTAACATATAAGTAATTCAATTCTTGTGCCACCTGGTTTTGATTATGACCTGTATATTATTTTAGGTAAACAAAAATTACATAATGTCAATGTATTTCTTTCAAACCAAATTATAAGTTTTAATAATGATAAAAGGATGATATAAAAATATTATTAGTATTGTTTTTAATATGAATAAATTATTTTTCTCAATCTTGTATATTTCTAATTTGTTTAGAAATTAAAATTACTTTTCATAGGTATAAATTGTCGATGCGCCACTTGTGCAATGAGTAAAAAATCAGGTAAATGACTTTAAAAACATTAAAAGTAATAGTTTTTTTAAGAATAATGATGTTAAATTAATTAATTGGATAATTAAAATATATAGGTTATTTATAAAGATATTATATTCAAATTAAATTTTTATCTATATGCCCTTAATGTTACCATATGTGAATAGATCTAAAAATGAACTTAAATGATATCTAATGTTTTAAAATTATTTTTAAATCAACAAAAACATAAAATAAATCATATATTAACACAAGTGGATATTATATTTTTGATATTAACATTAATAGTTCATTTATCTTGCACTTTACTGTTTCAAAATTACTTTCTTAAACCTTAAAGGGTGAATCATTTGTTATATCAAATAAGGTTAAACAAGGTTAAAGAGAGAGTTAAATCAAAATATATGATTTTAAATGAAAACTAAACCTATTTAAAATTTATTTAATGATTATATTTTATCTTATTATGCATATATTTTAATATATTCTATATTTTATCCATTACAATAGATATAGACATATATTATATATCAATGTTTCATGTAATTACATGTCTTCCAGGGACCTCACATATAAAAGGCCACATCATATCCTTACTTATGGAAACATTTTGATAATTTTAGTTCATACAAGAAAACAAACATTAAAAACTTCTATTCCTATATCCCAGAACCCCTGGTATCCCAAAATTACCATCCCTTGAAGGCTTAAAAATGCATTCCATGTGTGGTATTCTAAATTTGTTCTATAAATCATAACCATGTGTCTCTGTGTTTCTTTCTTCATACAACTCCGATAAATATTATACATCCATGTCTATAAAATAATATATATATATATATATATATATTACACTAAAATTTTATAATGTTCATGGAACAAACCATTTTTTTCCCTATCCCATCCTAATGGAAAAAAATCAATTCTAAATCATGCATATGGATTACCATCCCCGGTGAGAAATATTTTTCATTTTATATCACCTAATTTCTAGGATGGTTGTTATGTTTGATTTGATTATTATATGTGATATTTATGATAGAAGTTTTCTTTAGTATTTATAAAATTTAATTTATCTTCTTAACTTTGTACCTGTTGGAAAATGATGACATCATTCGTCCATACGTGCGGACTAACACCTATACGAAGCGACGAAAAATTATTTTTTTTCTTTCCACTTAACATGGATATGTGTTTTATTTATGATAAAATTATCAATTTATAAAGTATAATTGTTATTTACCTTTATTTTATTTCTTCCATAAATCTTTTTAATCATTTCTCATTCATTCGTTCAGTTTACCATCTCAATGAAGTGATGTAATTAATTTTACATCACAACTTTATATGGATTATTATAAAAGTATGTAAAATTAATAAATATGATGATTATTTCATGATTATGATCTTATATATTATGAAAACATGGGAAATGTGCATTGAATAGTACCATGGAACTGATGCATTCAAGGAAAACAGATGAGTTTTCACCTGAATAATGATTTCAATGAATCATTATTAATAAAAAAGATAATTTGAACTTATAAGGTAATGATATATAGTAATAAATATATGAATATGGTTCTATAATATTTTTATAACAAATTAATATTTACTATATTAGAGGTTAGAATACATATTAAGCAATATATAACTCAAGGTAAGGGTATCTGGTCTCACTTTTATTTCTGTATGACATTTGACATATTGACAACTAGTTTTTTGGGGGTATATAGTACACTTGATTTACATTGGTGATTAATTTCTTTTTGAAATTTGGATATTTAATAATCCATCTAAGGGTATCAATTTTATATGGTTCTGATTAACTGATTACCAAATCTACAGGTGATTTATGTTACAATCTCATACCATATCGTGATTGTCTATGTTAAATTTCCTTTTATGAAAATTATAAAATTTTATCCCTTAAAACAACTATGTTTTTATATGCAATATTTATTTATAGTTATTTC
The DNA here is from genome assembly GCA_963277665.1 of Viscum album. Taxonomy (NCBI): domain Eukaryota; kingdom Viridiplantae; phylum Streptophyta; class Magnoliopsida; order Santalales; family Viscaceae; genus Viscum; species Viscum album. The sequence continues at coordinate 85,645,991 of OY728155.1, read as the reverse complement.
ATTCTTTCTATTAAATCATTCTATTTTGGAACTTATAACAACTAAGAAAATGTTTTTAATAAAACTTGATCGTGTTTCCCCGTATGGTCAAGAATATTTCTCCCCATATCCATGTTCTCTAAAATGATTTCAAATAATATTTTTACTATGATCCAATGATTGTTTATATTCACTTAAAAAATATTTAAAATTATTTAAAAGTGTTTAAAATATTCTTCTACTCATTTTAGAAACGTGTAATTTTTACTTTTAAAAAAAAATTAAAAGAATCTATGATTTCATTTAAATATTAATTTACATATTTCAGTGTTTATATTCAAAAAAAGAACATCACATCAGATTCTAGTATTTTTTATTCTTTTAAAAATAAAATATTTTTATCTAAATTTTCAACATTTATATTAACTAATTTTTAAAAGTGGGTTTAACATGTTTGTCAACATAATTTATTGATTATTATGTTTAAATATTTATATTCTCTTATGAATCTAGTGAATTAACCATATGACTTGTGATGATTATTATCATAGGATGAGTACATGAAACTCATTTCATTCCCATGATTTAATGAACATATAATAAGACAATTAATGATCTTATGATACCATCAAAACCCTTTCCCCAAATGAATTTTGATTATTTAATGAGGAGATATTTAAAAAGTCATTTTGTTTCCTTATGTTGTGAAATGATTATATGAGGAATGCTTTATGTTGATGAAGCACATAAATTTACGCTATTTATTATGTGAAAGGTGATCCTGTAATTATATATCTGTCTAATTCATTTTTTTATGATAAATTTATAAAATTATTAATAGATGTCGGAGTTAATAAACTCCTAGGAGATGATATATTCAACTAGCTACAAGTTACTCCTAATATAATGTTGTAATTAATATGTTTAGGTAATTATATGATGCATGTATAATGTACAAGATATTATTATGATTGTATCTTCTAATGATTTAAACACATAATTCCTATCTAATGATATTTTACATATTATATGATCTCAAGGACCATTATTGACTAATGATAATTACTTACTCTTATAACTCATGTAATTTGAAATGTATATGATGTAAGAATTGACTCATGATTTATGAGATATGATACATTGGGTATGAACATTTGAAATTATGATCATGGACTTATACCCTTCTTCTTACCAAATTCGTTCATATGATCATTGATTGATATCTTCCATGTTTATCCTTATATTGCTTCTGAGCTCAACCTTACTTATGATTCCATTTTCCCCTAGTTATGAAAAGTTATATTATGTCAAATTAGTTTAGATGGGTTTCATTAATGGAGGATTTTTTGGAGTTGTTGAATTGTTATTATAGAAAATTGAAATCTTGTAATAATGGAAAAAATTCTTATTTATGAGAGAGACTTGGGTTTTACTACATAAAAGGGTTTTTGTAATTGATTAAAAATATAAATTAAATATTTTTTGGGTATGTAATTGAAACAATGTTGGTAGTGTATAATATAATTATGGATGGTTAAAATTTTGTCTTCTCAATTGGTATAACATATAAAAATATTATGAGACAATTTTTGTTATTGTTTCTAGGTTTACCATACATCCTACACATTTCCATAAGAGAATAATATGAATTATGAAATATTAAATTCTCTTCATATGATGTCTCTATAAATATATATAAACCTCAGGTTGAATTCTGTAGAATTCCCAACCACTTTTTGATTAATGGTTAAAAAAATTTACCATCACACTTATGATTTATCCCAATAGAGTCCATATAACCAATATTATCCCTCAAAGTTGAGTCTTGTTATGTATTAAATCAAATAATTAAAAAATTCAATTTTCCTTCTAATTTTAACTCCACTCCACATTTTAATCCTTCTAATTATTAGTTTCTATTTCATTAATCATGGATTCTCCCTCACTCAAAGCCAAAATATTCTTTATCATTCATGCATCACTTCTCTTAAACATTTTTACCCAATAACTCAGTTTGTCAATGGGTATATTCAACTCACTAAATTTATATATCACCATTTTCCCTTCCTTATTACTTGATCTACTATTCATGTTTTACAATTGAGTATACAAAATACTATTTTGAGGTATAATAAGATATTAAATATTTTTTATTGTATTAATGAAAACATTATACACAGTTTTATCGAATTCTACAGATTAATTAACTAAATTGGTAAACCCTATTACTTTTTATTTTCTCTTCGAATTGTTAAATTCAACCATTTTTTCCTCAAGAGACATCACTTTATCATTTTATATTTCTTTATATAATCACAATAATAATTTCATTGAATGACTGCACTAAGATTCCCTATATTTCAAATTAACTCCATTTGTACATATGGAATTTATTTGGGTTATGATTTTTCAAGATATTTAATTTACCAATAATTTTGTAATATCAATAAAAAATTTCTCTCTCGGACTTTTAATTTTCCATTGATCGTGTTAATAGATCTATTAATATTCAAGCATCTTTTTTTGTTTCCCCAAAATTGCATTCCACATCATTAATATAATATTATAATTCACTCAAGCGATCATAAATCTAGGTTTATTTCACTATAATGGATATTTTCTTTCCTCATTTCATGATTTATTTCCCTCTTTCACTCTCTTCATTGAAATACATGGAATCATTTTGTGTGATAATGTTCATTTTCCTAGTTATATAATCCATTAATTTTTCTTTAAAATACATTACTCTACTAAAACCTTTTCCTATCTATATCCATCTTGGTTAGACTTAGAGATTAGAAATTCCCATCATCTTCTTGTTACTTCTTAGGGAAATTAATGGAAGAGTTTCAACAATTTATATATTTAAAATACTAAAATAATGATTCCATGTTATAATTTCCTTTTTTTATTTCATACCTTTAAGAAATAAATATATAAATTCATCAAATTATAATGTACTGTCTTCAATACTATTTTCTTAATTATGAAAATTCTTAGCCTCAAGAAGTTGTGATATTTTCAAAGCTTACAAAGACATCTCCTTTTAAAAAATTTGTTTCTTTCTTTAATATGGAACTATATTTATCTCATAAAAAATAAAGACATTGTTGATCTTATTAATGGAATACCCATCATTGTCTTGATTATCATTGGCAAAACAATGTTTCATTAAACATATCTGGGATAATCTTTAACAACGTATTTACCACCATGGAATCATTATTAATTTCTCTCAATATTTAATTCAAGAATATTATATTGTTTACTCAAATAAATAATTTATCCACCCAGTCATCAATTCCAATGTGAATACACTCAAATTTATCCATCCATATTTTTTGACCTTTACACCATTAATTTATTATCTCTTTCATGGATATTAAAGAGTTTCTTAAATTTTACATTCAATTTATTTAATTACATAAGAATGGCCAATATATTATTTAGGATGTATGAGCATAAAAACTATTAATCTCAAAAGATATTGCTAATTTTTCAGGGATCCCCAGAAAATATTTTAATTTTTTTACCATTCTATGCATTGTGCACCCTAGGTTCGATACAACACACAGTCTAGTTACATAAAATGATTTTCTATTTTCTTGATTTTATTAGTAAAATATATTATTAAATATAAAACTAATATTTTGGGGTGGGATGCAGGGTTAAAGAAGAAAATGATATAAATATAAAAAAAATAAATTAAATAGTATAAAGGATAATTTAATACAAATAGATGTAATAATGAAATGACTCGTTCCCTTGGGAGTTCACAATAGAGTTAACAATGTTCATTAAAAAACATCATCATTTTCCTCAATGTGTACTTCCACACCACACCCTTCCATTATAATTTTAATTACCACACACCAAGAGATTTTTCTTTGGTGAATACTCTTCCTAAATATAGATAGGAGAAATCTTTATATACAATAATTATCTATGCTATACTCCTCCCAATGTATAACGTAAATAGTGAAGGTAAAGAAAATTTATGGATGGGAAAAAGAACTATAATGATTAAAAAACATGGTGACCTTTCACCATATAGATTTAACCATCACTAAAATTATTAGACGAAAATTATAGACTTTAAAGAATAGAAAAAAAAGCAACCACAAATACATTCCTTAAAACAAACACTGATGTTAGTTCAATACATTCATAAGATAGAAAATAGTAGTCATGGAAAAAGATAACTAAATATAAAATAAGAAATAAATAATTATAATGTATATCGAAAATGTAAAAAATATTTAAAATATAAAAATAATACATATAAATTTAAAATAGATAACAAAAATGACCAAATATTTGGAAAGGATTTGGAATAAAAAATTAGGGAGAGGGTGGATCATTTTTTCTCCAAAATAATCATTAAAATGTTGGAACATGTAATACCCATTAAATAAAAAAATATAGAAAATAATATTTTGTAACAATTGTTTTCCAATGTCTCATATATTCCCCCCCAAAATATCTGCTAATATATCAACCTCTAGAGAAATGTACGTCTAAAATACTGAAGAATCTGTTTTCTTTCACCCTAATTATATTAACCTATTCTGATTTCAAATGATTTTATTTTCATTGAGGAGGATAAACCTAGAGATCACATAGTCAATAATGTTTTCCCAAAATCATTATATATCGACTTTCAAAATATATTCTTTTTTCCCTTTTATTAGGGAATATTGGATCCACATTAAATGTAATCCAATCTATACGCTGAATTTGATTCCTAAAATTATTTTTCCTTTTAGTCCTAAAAATTATGAGTTATAGAAAAATTCATTTTTAATGAACTACATTAAAAAAATCCTTGATCTAAAAAAATTTAATTTTATAGTGAAACAAATTAGGCTAAAATACAAGGTTGATTTAATATACTAATAATTCAAAAATCGAGACATTTTTTAAATTAATCACAAATATTTCTTAAAAACAAAAAATGAAAATTATTGATGTCACATTAATGATATTATTTTGAGGTAATATTTTATTTAATTTTGATTATGTGTTTACCCTTGGGGTTTCCCATGAGTTTTTAGTGAAAAATAGATATTCGGGTCTTAACAGTAGGTGGTTCATGGTTTAGGGAAACATTGTAACCTTGTATCTTGACCATGTGGCTTTGTTATCTGGGATATAAAGGGAGACACGGTAGCCTCATAGTTTTCCAAACTGTGTAGGCTATCCATTTGACTTGTCTAGGTCATTAAAATTTTGAAAATTGCTCTTTTTTCCTCTTCTTTTTAACCCTAAATAATATTCAATACACCAGTACGGGATTTTCAAACATGGTATCTTCCTATAAGCCTTCTAAGAAATCTTGATCATCCATCCATAGGTGGTTTTCACCATAGTTCTTCAAGGATGCTTCATGTAAGTCATTTATCCCTTGGTTTGTCCCTCTTTATAGGGTTATTATTCCTTAATTATTGGGTTCTTATTTTCTAGTGGGTTTTTTGACCTAAATAGGGTTTCATAATGTGTTTTTGGGTGATATCATGGTGTTTATTATTCGATCGTTCCATTATAGGGTCTTGTGGTGGTGTAGTTGTGGGTCAACACCAGATTCCTAAAACTTCCATCGGTGAGGTGTGTAGTTCCATGATTATAAATTATTATAAGAGTTATGCTTGCTTTTTTTATTATATAAATGTGTTTTATGGATTAAATTTATAGTTTGAAACATGTCTCTTAAAATGATTGAGATGTACATGTGATGAAAATGATATTTCTAAATGAATGTGGTCATTTTAATGTGTTCTTCTTTGTAGTGTTTCTTTAATATGTTTTATGAATTATGTAAAACGTTTGAAATGTGTTGTAAAATATATTTAAAGGTGAGAATGTGTTGAAAGTGTATCTTCCAATAGAAATGGGTTTTTTCATGTTTGATTCTTTTTCTGAACCTTAAATGTGTCTTTGTATTTTAGAAGTGATGTGAAGCTTATTATAAAATGTTTTTTATGTGAATGTGAATCGAACAGGGTAATTTCCCTAGGAAATGGTTTTATTAAACATTTATTTTTATTATTGTATCTCCAAAAGGGTTTTATAAACTGTTCAAGTGGTGTGAAATGTATTTCAAAATTGTTTTCATATGTGTATGAAATGGAAAGTGGTTTTGATTATGAAAAATGTGGGTTTCAATGTGGATTTTGGTCATTGGATATAGGTGATAATGTGAAAGTGTTGATTTGGATGTATTTTCATGATACATTGTATGGGTATATGAAAGTGATGATTTATACGATAAAAGAAATGGAATTTGACCATAAAGGGAATAGTGGGTGTCTTGGGGGGAGAACTAGAACTAGTACGCTGGTAGATTCGGAAGTGGAAGGGGCCTGAATTTATCTATCAGAATTTTCCATTGAAACACTAACTAAACATGTGATATGCTCAGAGATCACAAGACCTTGAGATGGGATCCCCACTAATAGATCATTAATGGGAAGAATGTTGGTTCTTTATTATGATATAGAGACCATTGGTCCTTGAGATGGGATCCCTTCTAATGGCTCATGCACGAGAATACATTTGGTAGTTTAGTTGGTTGATTTTGATCACAGAGGAACAAGGTTTTTAGGGTTCCACTAATTCTAGTTACCTATAGGGACATCCCATTGTTCTCTCTTGTGATGTGTTTCTAGACATCGGCATATAGTATACCTTTGGTATTTTTTTATTTTACGCATTCTTATTTTTGAAAATATTTTTCCTTAAAAAGTGTTTCTTCAAAATGTTTTCCTAAAAAAAATTCTGATAAATAATTAAAATATTTTTTTGGAAATGTGCATTTTGATATGCCTAATAATGTAACTGCATGGGATCATTATTTTCGGAGACATCCAATTATAATTTGGATCACACCCTACATATACCTTTTGGTGTATGTACAATTTGTTATGTATGGCCCAAGAAAAGGAAAGATTTAATATTGCGGTGATAGTGGATTTGGTTTGTAGTGTTCCACTTCTTTAAGGTTCTGATGGGGGTGACCTGAGGGTGGTTTCCCTCTTAATTCATTGAGATTTTTGAAATAGTTTTTTTTCCTATTTTGTTGTAGTAATTTCTATTTTGGTTATAGTCTTAAAATAATGAATTTGAAAAACAAATTACCTCATTTGGATGTGGTTATAAATTATTGGAATTCATATTATTTTTTGTTTTTATGTTATTATATAAATACTTAAAATCATTAAAAATGTGTATTATTAATACCCTGACAAGAGTTTCTAGCCCATGTGGATTAGGAACGCCCTTTAGTCCATTCCATAAATCGATTCGGGTGGCAAGTTCGATAAAACCATGACATGGTTCATGATATAATTTCATTAGTAGGGTTCATTCCCTTTTGGGTCAAGTTATTTGGTGAAATATTTTGGATAGAAAGAATCTTGGATTTTCTTGGACTGAGGTCCTAGTTCCATGTTGGGTGTCTAGCCAGCACACCTAGTGATAGGACTTGGGTGAACATTCTGTGATGGGGTTTGGATTGAATTCTCCTCCAGTTGAGACATATAAGATGCAGACTACATACAGACACAGGGTGGTGGTGGAGTGATTTCTTTGGTATTGTTTTAGTGATTTATTTGGTTATTTATTATTTATTAAATTGTTGTTATTTTTTTTGTTTCTCGAAATTTTTAGAATGGTTTTATTGATGGTTTTTATTATGGTTATTTATTGTGGTAGAAATATGCCTCCCCATAGAATTACAACGTGATAAATGGAAGAGGTAAAAGAGAGTTATCCCTCCTCAATCGATGAAAGGTTAGTGGAAGTATTTGTTTTTGGATTTTCAAGAATTGGGGAAAGGAGTGAGATATGGTCCTACTCAAGTTAGATAAGATGAACCAAGCCCTAGGAAAGACAAATCTCATGATTTCCTCAAGAACAGTCCTTATTCTTTCTTCGGTATCATGGAACCCCAGGAAGTAGAGTACTGGATTGGTATGATAGAATAGATGTTCAAGTTTCTTTATACTAATGAGGAGGTTAGACCGATTTGTGATTTGTTCTTGTGGGAAGGTCAATGTCGATAGTGATAGGACTCAGTGGTGGAAGGTGGGAAGAAGAAGTATATGAGTTGGAAGGTCATTAAGGTCATATTCAATGGGTAGTATTGTGCAGATATTTTGGATATCTCTATTTCTTGGAAAATTTTAGAGCTTATACCGGGAGACCTAATCATTACAGAGTATGCCATCCATTTTTTAGAGTTTTTTTGGTATGCACATGAGATGTTTTCCAATGATCAGCATAAGGATCAAAATTTTGAGTTGGGGTTCTGACCATGTATCGGATCTCATGTAATTTTATTCCTGATAATAACATATGATGAGTTGTTTGATCATTCCATGATGGTAGAAATTTATCATTATGAAATGTATGGTTTATGTAGTGTAGTTACACTATTGGGTAGTGGTGGATCCTCTGAGAAGAAGAGGAAGTGTGATGAGCAGCAGAAAAAGGGTAGTGGTAGGTTAGGACATCTTTCAAAGATGTATTTGTTTGTGGCTTCTGATGTTGGGTCAGTTTTATTAAATTTGTGTGGGAAGTAAGGATAAATGAAATATTTGTGCTCATATCCACTTAGACCTTGTAAATAGTGTAGAACTATGGGGAACATATAACAACTTTGTAATGTGGCTCTCCCATATTAGAGTGGTGTCAGATCTATAGATTATAATGGAATTTCATCCCAATCAAAACATTCTAGGACAGTGGGTTCTTGGTTCGGCTGTCATGGTGATAGGGTTGGGTATTTTTCTGGGCTGTGTTAGATCAAGTCAGAGCCAAAGGAAATTAGTTTCTCTCAAGGTATGACTGAGATGAGAAAACTTCATGTTGTGGAACGGGCGCTAGTTGAATGAGATGTGGGGCCTGTGACAGTTCAAGGTACCATTATTATTAATTTTTTTTATCTATTTTTTATTTGATACTGGTGCATTGACTTCATTTATTTATATCTTTCTTGTGGGTTTGTTAAATTTTCAATCTGAGCTTATGATGTTTTTGATGGAGTTGGTAACGCCTCTTGTCAAGAAATGAGAGTAGGGTTTCAGGTGTCTATCTTGTGAATTCGCTATTATAGTTGTTGAGATAAAATGGCATTTCCTAGTTTTGTAAATGGAAATCATTGACATGATCCTTATTATAGATCTTATAGTTCATTTCTAGGCTCATATAGATTTTTATTGGTAGAAAGTAAGTTTTTTGTAACCTGATAGAACTACCCATGTTTTTAAAGGTGAATGGTATTATTGTTCAATAATTGAAAAACATCCTCTTATAAAATTGGGAAACCTTGTTTATCAAATCTCATCACTCTCATTGGAGGATGATTATGGTTCTCCTAAGGGTGGATGAACTCTTGTGTAAGATGAGTTCCCATAGGTTTTTATAGAGGATTTCATAGATTTTACTCTAGATTAGGATGTAGAGTTATTCATTTATTTGTCATAAGGAACATAGCTGATATCTCTTCCCTCATGTCATATGCCCCCCTCCTGAATTGAGGTAATTAATGTTAAAATGGGTTGGTTTAAAATCAAAAGGTTTTACTCACCAGAGCATTTCACCTTGGGTCACCCCATTTCTATCTATGAAAAAGGACAATGGATCTCTCCAGTTATGTATGATATAGTCAACACCCATGGTAAGGTTACTATCATAGAAGATGCATTGATTAGGAATATTTAAGTGAATAAATTGAGATATTATAGTGATGAGTGGAATTTTATTGGGATTTTTTATCAGATGAACCAAGATATAAAGGAACGGATTGAAGGTGTTTTATTTACCATTGTATAGATAAAACATTCACTTTTGGATTTGATTCGTCAATAGAATCATTGTAGGGAGATGTGACAACATTATTCATAGTTTCTAAATGGTAGGTAGCTACCCTGTGATGGGTCATTTTCTATTGAGGGATTCTTGTACTTCAATGGTTGCTTTGAGGATCCATTGTTATTAATGAAGGTCGTGGTGCAACATAGACACCATATATAGTGGACCATTCACCCTAATTCTACCAAGATATTTTATGATGACTATTGGTAGTTCTAGTTTCTTGGTATGAGGTTATACGTTGTTGAATGTTTTATCATGGTGTTATACAAGACATATGATTAAATCAAGGCACAACCATCACTCCAGTTTGCTTCATCTACTACATATTCCTACCTATAAGTGGGGTGAAATTTACATGGATTATATTAATTCCTTACATCATATATCTCAATGGAGTAATAACATTTGGGAAGTTATTGAACATCTAAAAAATCATCCCAATTCATTTAAATTAGAGATTTATCCAAGGTGGAAGAGTTGAGTTAGTTGTTTATTCAGGATGTTGTGAGGATTCATGGTGTTCCATTGACAATTGATTCATAAATTGACCCCATTTTTTCATTATTTTCTGAAGGCCTTCAAACATTCCTGTGGTTATAGGTCCTTTTGATTATGTCATACCATCCTCAAATGGACGGTCAGATGTAGCAGGTGAATCAGATTTCGGAAGACTTGCTCTAGACAATTTTTTAGATTTCATAAGTTTATAGAATTTTTATATGGTATTGGTTTTATTTTTCTATAAAAATATATAGAAATCATGTTTTCAAATGTATCCCTTTGAGGTGATTTATGGTCGGTCATGTCAGTCCCATTTATGTTGGGATGAGGTGTGTGAGACCTCATTGTTTGGACAAAGCCTTTCATATGAAACATCTAATAATTTCATGTTGATCAGGGAAGATATATTGATAGTGAAGATTGATCATAAGTATTATGTCAATTAGATGTGCTGATATTTTGAGTTTTCAATGGGTTTCCAAGTGTTCCTCAAAGTGAAACCTCGCTTGGGTCACATTCATTTGGGTAAACAAGGGAAGCTAACATAGAGGTACGTCAGACCATTTAAATCATCAAGAGAGTTGGTAAGGTGGAATATAGGATATATTTTTTCTCTTAAATGATATCAATTCATGATGTTCCCAATCCCTCTAAACTTAAAACATATAATCTATACCCTTCTCATGTGTCTAATTGGGAAAAATTGGATTTGGAGCCTAATTTTTCTATCTTTGAACGACCAGTAAAGATTGTGGATTATTAGGAAAAATTAATTTGTAGAAATTCTATTTAGTGGGAATGAGTATTTTGGAAGTATGATATTGTTGAGGTTGAATCATAGGATCATATTTCTTGGGTTGAGGAACAGTAATCTTACTTCTTTTCTGAACAAAATTTGGAGTGAATTTCTTAGGGAATAATGTTTTCATGATAGGGAGAATTATCACATCCATGATTTTATTTTTAGGTGCCTTTTTTATTATTATTTTTTGGCTTGTATTCTTTGGTTTTCCCTTCATTTTTTGGTAATAAATAGAGATTTTGGCCTTTATAGAAGGTAGTGTATGGTTGGAAAATGGTTTGGGGAAACTTTTCCCCCTCACTTAAACAACCATCAGAGAAATGTTCATTTTGGACAGTGGGGACCACATGGTTGACGCATAGTACGTCAAAACATACAGGCTAACCATGTGACATGGTTATCTTGGATCATGAGGCACACATGGTTATCACATGGTTTGAAAAAACATGAGTTCTAACTATGTGACATTTTAGGTCATTTAAAAAATTGGAGATTACCCTTGTGGCCTCTTCAATTTTAACACTAAACAGCTGACAATCCTCGCCATATGGGATTTTTATCCATGGTAGCTTCCTTTAAGAATTTTTTGATCTATTGAGAATCTATCCTTGGGTGGTATTTTCCTTGTTTCTTCAAATAATAATCAATTAAGTTATTTCTCCCTTGGTTTATCCCTCTTTTTAGGGTTCTTCTTTCTTCGTTCTTGGGTTATTATTTTTCAATGGGTTGTTTGACCTAAAGAGGTCTTGATCTTGTGTTTTTAAATGAAATCATGATGGTTATTGTTGGTTGTGTCTTTATAGGTTCTTGTGGTCATGTGTTTGTGGTTTCACACCAGAATGTGGATTTTTACAAGTGTGATCTAGGTGGTTCCATGATTTTACATTAGTAGATAAGTTTGGACTTCTTCTTTGATTTCTTAATGTTTTTCTACAGATTAAAAGTATAGTGTGAAACATGTTTCAAAAAATGTGGGATATTCACATGGGTTAAAAATAGGATTTATAAATTAAATTGTTAATGTATATTTCTTCTTCTTTGTTGTTTTTCTTGAATATTGTTTAGGCATTGTGTGAATGTATGAAATGTGTTTTTAAAGACATTTAAAGGATTGAATGTGTGGAAAGAATATTTTCAAATATAAATGGGTTTTATTACATGTTTCGTTCTTTTTTTTACACTTTAAATGTGTCTTTGAATTGTGAATGTGATGTGTATCATGTTTGAAAATGGCTTTGATGTCAATGTGAATTTGAAAAAGGATTTTCCCATTTAAATGGTTATATTTGAATAATGTTATTCTTGTTGAATTTCCAAATGGGTTTCATAAATTTTTCAAGTGGTGAGAAATTAATATCAAAATTTTTTTAGTGAGTGTATAAAAGGGTTAGTGGTTCTTATTATAAAAAAATGGTGGTTTCCACGTGGATTTTGATCGTTGGATCAATGTGCAATTTTGAATGTTGTGATTGTCTTGTCTTCTTATGATGCTTGGTTTGGGTTTTTCAATGTGAAGATTTATGAAATATATGAAATTGAACTTGAGAACAAAATGAATCCCAAGAATCAAGGTGGGAGAACTACAACTAGTACGCTAGTTAATTAAAAAGTGGTCAAGGGCTAATTCATCATGCAGGATTCACGATTAGTGTACTAACTAAACATGTGATATGATTTGAGACCACTAGACCTTGGGATGGGATACAATATAGTGTATCATTCATGGTAAATCTATTGGTTTTGTATTATGTTGTAAAGACCATTATTCCTTGGGATTTGATTCTCTCTATTGGCTTGTGGACGGGTTACGTGAATCATCTTGCAGTGTTGGTATTTTAGTTGTAGAATTTTGAGCAACGAGGTACGAGATTCATAGGGTCCAACATGTTCTAGTTACCTATAAGGATTCCCATGGATCTCCCATGTTACATGATGTTCAATTTATGTGATGTTATTCATGATCACATGATAGACCTTATGTGAATTTTTATTTTAATAAATCTTATTATGTGAAAAAGGTTTTCCTTAAAATGTCTTTCTTGAAAATGATTTCCATAACAGGTTTGTTAGAAATGTTTCAAATACTCTTATGGAAACGTTCATATTGATTTATATTCTAATGTTATAACACGGAATATTTCTTTTAGGGTCCATCAAACTTGTCATTGTCTTATACATAATATACACATTTGGGTTTTTGGAGACTTTCTTATGTGTCGCCAAGGTATAGGCAAGATGTATTGTGGTGGTGATGGTGGATCTGGTTACTAGTGTTTCACATCATTTCTGTTTTAATGGTGGTGGATTTAGTATGATGTACCTATTTTCATATACATGTTTTTGAAATAGTTTTTTTGTTCTCATTTTGTTATATTACTTTTGGTTTTGGTTATAGTTGTAAAACATTGAATTTAAGAATTATTGTACCTTATTTGGTTGTGGTTATTAGTTATTAGGATGATTGTTATTTTTTGTTGTTTTTTATTATATAAATGAGTGAAATAATTCCCAAGGTGATTGATGATACCTAATAACTAGTTATCATCCTGTGTGGATTGAGAACGTCCTTCGATCCATGTCATGAATCGGGATGGGTGTCAGGTTGGATGGCACCCCATATTGGTTCATAAAAATCAATAAAATAAAATATTTTATTTTGTATTTAAATCATTTAATTACATAACTAAATATATTAAATTATGACCTTAATCAATCATTAAAACCTAACCATTTTACTTTTGTTCAATTATCTAATATTCATATCAAAATCTATATAAATATCAATAGTGATAGAATTTATAATATTATTTCCAAAATTATATTTGATCATCTAACATATTTAAAAAAACCCATTTAATTTTCAAATATCACATTTTAAATCATTCAATAATGAAAATCTATCAATGACCCAATCACAGTTACCTCGCCTAGAATTTTATGTCACCCTTCCATCAAGAGAAATTTAATATGCAGTTATGATCAGACAAGGATATTTCATGTATCACAAATGGATTTTGAATATTATCATCTCTCCATATAGTGATGAATATTTTTATTTTCTATCATGAGGTATTTCAAATGAGATTTAGTGTTAAGCATTGGTGGGAAAAATCATTTAAAATTTAAAGGTTAAAAAGAGGAGGTTATACTCTTTAAAAATGAAAGAGTATTCAAGTAAAAAAATTTGGATGATATGAAATCAATTTCACATAAAAATGTGAACCACACACAACCCTTTCCAAACATGTTACATGAGTCATGTAGTGATTATAATGAATAATTTCCTACCAAATCCTCATTTAATCAAAAACATTACTTTTTTGAGTTTTTTCAGGAAGCATAAGATGAAAATTGAATGAAATAAAAGAATAAAATTTATTTACCTTCAAATTTGAGAGAGGCAAGAGTCATAAAATTAACATGAATGAATAGATAAATACCATAACCTATTTTTTCTTTTTTTCTTATTTATTTCTTTTTAAATTTTATTCATTTTTTATAAAACCGTATAATAAAAATAAAGAAAATCGAAATAATGAATCATGGATAACTCTATATCTCTCTCTATCTATCAAATTTACTAAGAGATGAAACAGGCCTCAAACAACCCAAAAATTAATTAATTGATAACAAAAACACACAAATGGAACTTTTCCCTCACTCAAACATGAAATATACAAGAAACAATATTAAGACTATAGGTAGGTAAGGAAAATTTGTCATATAAAATGGAATAAAAAATAATGAGATTCCTAATTTCTAATTGAAAATAAAGGGTGTCCATAAATGAAGTACTCATGTTAATAAGTTTCTTTATAAATTATTGCCTCAATTATATGAGAAATGTTTCCTGATATTGAAATCATTGAAAGAAAAAAATAAAATGTATTTGTTCACAAAAAAATACAAGTTTCTCTAAAAAAATATTGAGTATTAGGAATGTTGGGTCCTACTAAGGTATCAGTGTGAGATTACACCTAATTGGGATAGATTAGTGTAATCTATATCTTAT
Source organism: Viscum album (assembly GCA_963277665.1). Classification (NCBI taxonomy): domain Eukaryota; kingdom Viridiplantae; phylum Streptophyta; class Magnoliopsida; order Santalales; family Viscaceae; genus Viscum; species Viscum album. Next base: position 85,630,824 of record OY728155.1, on the reverse strand, counting down.
AAAATTTAATCTCTTTATCATTTAAAGCCTCACTTTCCCAGTAATAATATTGACTTCTCAACCTTCTGGCCAGTTTTTATGTTATTGTATCAAATATAATTTAGATTAATAGATATATTTTAGAGTGAATTATTAATGTAAATAGGTATATGATAATTTACATGGTTCACACTCAATGTAATACATCCAGGATTATATCATTAGTGATCAATCATGAACCAAATTATAATAAATCTCAGTTCTCTTCATAGGGGTCACTTTCCTTTGAAATGGTTTAAGGATATCTCATTGCTTTTCACGGACCACTCACTCATAGGATTCTTATTAAAGTAACTATAAGTGTAAAAGATCAACTTTACAGAATATATATTCCTCTTTGTCCCTTATCCAACACCACATTCATAAAATTAATCCTTAAGAAATGGAAGATTCTTTATTTTAGTCCCACTAGGATTCACATTCATAAACCGAGAATATATTTTTGTAGCACATATAATTTTTCTAAAAAGAATAAATTCTTAATATATTTATTTTTTTCTAAATAGTACCTTTTCCATCTTTATAATATTCTTCAATAGGCCCCAACCACTTTTTCTTCCTTCTAGACCCACACATAAAACTCTTCTCTCTTCTTTCAGATTAGATATGCAATATGATTAGGTATCTATATTCTATTTTAAATACAATTTTATTTTCGTTATTGAAATAAGAAGGCCATAAACCCATTAATTATACACTTTTATGCCTCATTATGGTTTTATAATACTAACCATTAATCCCCACAAACATCCCATGATTTATATAATTTCATCCCGCAAAAATAACAGATTTTTGCTTCATTCCACTCTCATCTACAATGTGAATTAAATGATGATTTAATTAATATTTTAATGTTATAAACTCCATTAAATTATTATAGAATAATGGTCTAAAATTAAGACACCTAATTATGGAATCAATCATGATCTTTCTCTGAATCACTATATTGAATTATCCTAAATTATATATGTCACCCATTTAAATACCTTTATGCATGATGTGGTAAAAACTAATTCCCTATTTCAACATCATCATAATGAGAACTGTGACATTGTTATCTTAGTTTTAACATTATTCATAGTCACTGCTTCATTATATAAAGATATCCACTATTGGGTGATGACAAATCCTTTCCCATTATGACTCCAACATAAGAGGTATTACATTGTGGTCACCTAATAATTTCCCTTTTGGATTAAAGATCCATGTATTGACCAAATATACCATTTAACATCCCCAAACCCATAATAGGGTTACCAATTTTTCATATGGAACATATTAGACCACTTCATCATGAACTATATTAGTCTATATTGTTTCCAATTTTTCTTTGCTCGTCTTCAATGTATTGTTTCACATAAACTACGACCACCAACATGGTCTCCTTATGACCATTTTTTAATATTTTCTTTATAATTCCACCATGCTGAACTCCATGAGGTTGTCCTTGTATTGTTTACCATGTTTTAAATTTCCTTATCCACCATAGCTGGGGTTGTGGCATGTTTACTTGGAAAAATCCATTTCAATATGCATCACAACCACCACCATAGATTAGTATTCTTTAGTTTTATGTGGTAGACTCTTTTGAAACAATATTTAACTCCTTTACATTATATATTTTATCAATTTTTCCATCCATCCTTTGTGTGGATAATGTATCCAACACAACAAGCTTCAATATTCATTTTCAGTAAATACAATCATAAAGAAATTATGTTTATTATTTAAAATACACCATGCATAATATTGATGTTTTCATTTATAATGAAGATCATTATCCTTTTTTTAAACATCCCTATTTTAAGAATTTATAATTTAATCAAGTCCAATAGGATCCTTTGGGATTACAAACAATATCTCTCATTAGATTGTGTTGTAAATAGCCCAATAATTTCGCATATTTCCTCCCCATTTTACTAACCCTTATTCATAATAAAATAGAAATTGAAATTATTTTTTTGTAAAATGTGAGGGTTTTCCTTTGTGTCTTAATTACCCTGATAAATTATTTTATCTCAATACATTTTAAAATTCTCCACTTAATGTGTGGGAATAAATTCAAGGAATTCTCAATTCCCACTTTTTCCTCAAACATTAATATGTATTCTTCATTCTATTTAACCCCCTATGAGGATAGGGAGGTATTAATCTCCTCATGTATCCTACCACTATACTAAAACACATTTATCTATTCACATAAACCTCATATTTATTTTCCAAATTCCACTATACTAATTTAAAACAATATTCTGATGGAATAAACAACTATATAAAGAAAATATAAGACAATATGTATAACATCTGAAATCATTAATAGATCTATTCATTGAGGATGACATATATTATTTAGGTTATCAAAAAATCCCTTATTCCTGGTAACAAAATTATATGTGTAGGAAAGAAGTGTCAATGAAAATAAACCTCAAATTTATTATTGGCACTCATGTAAAATAAATAAATCTCAAGTAGCTTTGGATATTTCACTTCTCAATGAAACATATGTTATCCATCACCTTCACAGAAAAAATTATAAATTAATAATTAAGTACTTGATATTAAAGATAATTTCATTTTATGTAGCAATATATTCAATTTTTAATAACTTTAAACAAATTATACCACTTTTAATCCAGTAATTTTAGTTCCTTATCGGTTTAAAACATATTTAATAAGTTTTAATTTAAATCCTTTAAAATATTATTTTATAGAATAAATCCCCACTGATCATAAATACCCCTTAATTCTAAACCTCATTAAAAAATTTTATAATAAATCATAGGGTTTGAGGGGTACCTCAAGGTTCCTTGAGTAAATAAATGACGAGTGAAATATTGGATTATTTCACTTTCATCCTTCCATTTCTATTTTATCTAGGAAAGGAATTCCATTATCTCTTCACCCACACAATAATTATTTTTCATATCCTTCAAAACCATTTACCTATAGATATCCTTTTTGTGACACCATTTATAATCTTTTCTTTATTGATATAAGAATTATTACCTTTCTTTAGCATTGGAAGTTTAACATTTATGGAATCGATCAAACTAAAAAACGTGTATTTTTTAGTTTCACAAAAAGTGGATCTCATATCCTTCATTATTTTCAAACGAAATTTCAAATTTTTTTCCTTTTATATGTTTTTTCAACCACATAGGAAATATTCGTCCATGGCGGCCAAAAGCTCCATCTTGTAGTACTTCTTCTTCATCGGTGGATTCTCCTTTACATATTCTTCAAAAATCCTCAAATCCAGTATAATCTATTTTATTTTATTATAAATTTCCATTATTTACTTAAAATATTGATGTTGTGATTATTTTAATCAAGGTGATTGGTACACCCATTACTTATTTTCTCTGTTGTACTAAAAAAATTAACATAATATAGATCCTTACATGTCTTTATGTTGAATAAAAGTTTTCTTTTTATATCACATGAGAGGAGTGTATCCATATGGAATCATTAACCTTCCATTAATCTCTCTAATTTAAATACCTTTCCTTCTGATTGAGTAAAAAATAAATGAAACATATACTATATAAATCATAAATCATGTGGTTTCTCCTTGATTGTGATGTTGGAATAATTGTAGTTTTTCTCAAATCCTTTATTTGTTGGATTCAAAATACCTAATAATGATGTTCCCAATTACTCCACAATAGTAGAAATTTCGATCCTCATTCTTTTATGAATCAACACTTTTAGATTCAACATATAACATATATTTTATTCAAATATATATCTAAACTATTTATTTTTTTTAAGAAGCCATTGGACAAATTTTAATCATCTCAATTGATGTATTTATCATCTCCTAATGTTCCCCCATCTTTTTATTACACCCTTTAAATTAAAAAAGGATCACCTCACTTCTTGTAGAATCATCCATTGTGTGTTTGTATTCTTTTTCCATATTGATACTGGAGAGGAATGATTATGGCCTTTAATTATTTCTCAATGTCCATTTTCTTTAAAATTAATTTTGAAAGCTCGTCAATCATGATGTTTTAATGCTTCATATTTTTTTTTAAATTAATTTATAATGAAATTAAATTCTATATATTTTTTATTTGGTATATTGTTATTAAAGGAAAATTATTCAATTATTTCATAATAAGATTTATGCAGGACTTATCAGTGTTATGCCATATCTTTTAAAATTGGGATCACTAATTCTCCATTATATGAATAACACCATGATTGGAAACATGGTGTTATTTCAACTTCATCCTCTTATATTATTTTACGATCTAAAATAGAGTCTGAAATTTCATATATTTTCTAAAAACATGTTTTATAATCATATGTGATATTCGATTGGGAATTTCTTACCTTTCTTGAAGAATTGAAATTTAGATATAACTTTTTAATACTAATTTTATTTTATCATTTATACATTAGGTTCTCTTAATCAAATTTTCCATGGAGTTGTTATAATTTTATATAAAAGATCTTAGAGATCATACCATTAAAAATATTCATTTACATAATCTGTTAGAGAATATTTTAATTCCTTTTTCAGTGAGTTATAAATATAAATATTTCTTTGATTTGTTTCCAAGTTTATTTTTTCAGAACACTTGAATAATTACTTCCTTTAAAAATTAGCATGTAACTTCAAGTGAATCATCCATGCATGAAATGAACCAATTTTTCTATTCATGGAAAAAATAAATAAAAACTAGAGTCTTCAATACAGATGTCATTTGTATTTAAAAACATAATATCATGTTATTGATAGAAAAAATCTAAGAAAGGTAAATAAACATTACCATTAATACCAGTTGATGAGTTCTATTAGGATATTAGTGTGAGATTACCCTAGGGGTGGTGATTTTTGGGTAATGCACGTATTATCCATTTCAAACACACTATCCTTTAATGTAAATCTTTCCCTATATGGATCTTCAACTCTCAACTTTAATCTAATATTGTTACATTATTTTTTTAAATATACTTTAGATAAATTCATTCATTTTAGTTTTCATGATTTATATAAATTGGGACATGTGATTTTACTTATTTTAGCCTCTTTGTACTATTTATAAGGAGCATGCATTGCCAATGTTCCACGAAATGAATCGCTAAATATTTATACGCTTCCCAAAGGCCATTCCCCTTTACAATTTTTTAGGGAAAACTCACTTATTCCCACAGATCAATATCTTAAAAATTCATTATAATTATAACTATCAATTGAAAGGATCACCATAACATATTTTATTGTGTTGTTGGACTAGTCTGTTACATCACTTGCATTGGTTGAATCTTTATGAATATGTAGATTTTTTATTGAAATCCTACTGGGATTCCCCTTCATATAAAATTAATATCTTATTACTATAATTTTTATTAATTCTATAATTTCTTTGGAATTCCAAAAATATATATTGTATACAAAAAAAATATTTTCATTTTATTTTTAAGAGTATTCAATAGGTTCCAATCCATTCATAATCATTCTATCCCCTCTTTCGGAAGTCCCCTCTCTTCTTTGAGTTCTATATGATATATACAATGGTATCACACTTCTCTTATTTATTTGAGTTTATCTCTCCTTTTTATCTAATAAGGTTATGAACCCATTCACTAGAAACTAGTTATAATCATTATTGGTAATAAAATTATCATAACTCATCTGGAAGATCATATAATTTTGGTTACTGTAATTTGAAAAAATAAATACATTAGGAAAAATTACTCTATATATTACAATGTGAATTTAATATACAATTATTACACATGTGAAATTTTGAAAAATTCAACAAATGATGCTAAAATAATGTTATACAACCAATACACATGATTATTTAAGAATTCAATATCTCTCTAGGAATTTCTATAATTAATTCTCCCAAATTATATAATTCATATGTCGACGTGCCCTTTACCATGATGTGATGAATTTTTTCCCATTCTAACATTAACAAGCCATGTACTACATCATGGTCATATTTTTTGTCATTTTCATAGGTAGTCCCCCATTATACTACAAGAATCACTAAAATGTGGTAAACAGTCCTAGTATATTTTGATTCCAACATGTTGGGGACTGTTGAGGGGTCACTTATCGTTGTCTATTTTTTCATTTACTCCTAAATTATGACCATGGATATGATAAAACACCACCATACCAATAATAGAAATCCCCATGATCCTCAGGGATCATATTTGACCCATATCTCTTCTTCCATGTCATGGTCCATCTCATGCATTCTATTTTATACAGTATGTCTTAAACGTATTAATTCACATCAAATACAACCACACCTACAATATATGTATTCCCATTTTGTCAAGGTAATCTATAATTACACCATGGGGACCACCACACCATGGTCTCTTTCCAGTTTCTCTTAATATGAATTTTATTTTATATCATTACCAGTGTAATAGAATGGTTTACTGAAAAATATATTCTATAACCTTCACCATATCATAGTCTTATTTTGTTGGTCATGTTTCAATCTTTTAAAAACCTCTTCCATCTTCTTCACTTCTGAGTTACCTATGGTCTTCCTTATTTTATAAAATGTGAATAATGAATACATCACAAAAACCTTCAAGATGTTTTTTCAAAAATAAAATCATCATGAAATGATGTTCATTGTCAATAATCATCCAATAATAACATAGACATTATCCTTTCTCCACATTTCCATCGTCCTTATTAGAAACAGCTTTATTATAAAGTAACTTATTATAAATAAATCCAGCAGAATACTTTTGCATTTTAAAAAAGGAATAATATCCCAAATTATTTTGAAATGCCTCATACGATATGAAAATTATTACAAGTATGTGTTTCATCGGTGTGGATTTAAAATATTAGTCAAATATATAAATATTCTCTAAATTCAATTTGTTGGAAAAAAATTATAACATTAATAATGTAAAATTAATTTTATCAAAAACAAATAAAAACATCTAACAATAAATTCACGAGTGAAAAATGATACAAATATTCAATGAAAATAAAAATTCCTAAATAAAAAAACCGAAAAATTTAATTTGGGTGACATTCCCCCAAACATTAATTTCAATAGCCCAAATTTAGTATCAAAATAATGAAAAATCAAGGGTTTAAAAAACTAATGGGAATAAATATATGTCTTGAATGTATTTTCTAATGGTATCCATGATTGATATTGTAAGATGATACCATGTAGAACTCAGTGCATGAAAAATTATTTAGAAAAAAAAAGATTAAGGTAATGGAATGATAGTAATATGTTAGAACCCATGATTGGGTGTCAGTATTTTACTTCCTTGAGTAAGGAAGATATGGAAAGTTGTATCCACTATAAATGTGGATGGAGTTTTTGTGACAAGAACCACCACATGTGACTGTTCCAAATATCTGTGAGTGAATTATACGAGTGGAAAACCCAAATTAAAAGAAGATAAGTCTCAAACCCCATAAAAGAAGAAAGAGATAAATGGAAGTGTAAAGGGGGATATAAAAGAATATAAAGGTTCTCCACGTTTACTTCTAAGGTTTCCTCCTCCATATTATATTCATGTGTTTATAGATGATACTATCACATCACCACTAAATCCTTGATCTCTTCTTGTTTATTAACCATATCTTTGAATTCATGCAATATTTTCTCTTATATAGTGGCTGAATCTAGTTCATACTCACAGTATAGGGAAATTTTGATCTTGCAAGGATATAATTTTTTAATCAATTCTATTAAAATTAATTTCATTTATAAAATAATTACATTAAACAAAATAATATATGTAATTATAATAAACTAATATATGTAATAATTATACAATGAGGGAGGGGTTAAAAAGGTTAAATGATATAAATATAAGTATATAAATGAAAAAAATAAATAGTATGTTAAAGGGTCATGAGAATAGAAATAAGATTCACTTTCTCTTTGGATTTCATGATGGAGGTACCATCTTTCCTTAAATAACACTGAATATTTTACCCAATGTGTCTCATAATAACACTTCCTATTATTAAAATTTTAATTATAAAACACTAATAACATAAATTATGGAATAATCATTATCATAAATATGACTAGGATACATCTTCTCTGACCATCATTATATAAAACTTGCTCCACCGTATGCATGACCCAAATAGCAGAGGGGTGGAATATTGATGAATTGGAAGAATAACTTGGATGATAGAGAAAATAGAGTGACTTCTCACAATAATAAATTTTACCTTAATTGAAATTAAATAAACTGAATAAATAGATACAGGAAAGTGAAATAATTCTAGAGACAAATGAAATAGTCTTTCAAACAAAGGATAATTTTAGTACTCCATTTTCATAAAAATATGAAAGAATTGTCGAGTAAAAAGAGAAAATAAATAAATATAATGATATAAAAATTTAAAGTATATTATAATTATAGAATATTATTCAATAATTAAAACTCTATATATCAAATGAAATGTCCAACTAAAATGGACAACAATATCGAAAATAGGTGGAGTGTAAATTTATAGGGGGGTGGCTCATTTTCACTCAAAAATAACCCTACAACGTTTTTAATGTGATAGACCCATTAAATGGTAAAATATAGAAGATCATAAATAGAGTGTCTGAGGGATGAAGTTTTTCCAACGCTTCCTTCTTTAATTTTTTTCTTCATTTAATTTTCTTTTGATTTCTAATCACCAACATAGATTTATAGTATTAATATTTCTTGGTGTCATTTAACCCTATTTAACTCATTTAGAATCCCATATTTTACTTTTAACATTAAAAAAACCAATTTAACAAAGGGAAATCTTGACAACTTAGTCTACAACCTCCTCATGAGACAATCCCATGGTCACTACAATACTGCATTTTATAGGGAAAATTTTTGAATTATGTTTGATGAAAAAATCCCCATCATTAATGATGATTAATCCTAATACAATATTTCCACACACATATCATGGTGTAAATTCGTAATTTAATATGTTATCTTCTAAAGTGGATGAGCATATCCCTATAATTGTTTTTTCTTCCATTGAATCCTCATCAATGGATTAAACATATATCATTATAAAGGATTAAATTTACCAATATCATTTTATTCGTCTAATTTACTTCTCATTAACTATTTTATTTTTATTGGGACTAGTTTCAATAGTCATAAAAATCATGTTTTTTTTATCCATAAATGTTCAAATCAATATATTTTTTTCATTTATTTAAAAATTCATTCCACTAGTGTTAATATTCAGTTTAATTATTAACACTCAAAATAGTTTGTATTTTCTAATATTTTTAGAATAATGATTATATAAAATTATTAAGTAGTTACTTTAACTCTAGTTTATGCGTATTTATAATTGATAGAACCACTTTTGATTAAATTTATCTAAAAGGAGATCCACTATAATAACATATTTCTCTTATATAATGGAATCAATATCTTCCAATTATTCTCCCTCCACATCCTAATAAGTATAATCTATCAAATATTTTTTTCTTTTTATTTCATCTATATTAGTCTCTACACAATGTTTCACATCTTCCATTAGTCAAATGTCACTTTCTCCTATTCAATAAAAAACTCCATAATTATTGATTAATAATAATAATAGTTTTCCTCATGGGTAGGAAAGGCCAAATGAGGAAGATAAGTACGACACATTCCTCCTCTATCACCAAAATTATTAAATTAGTGGAAAATATCAAACTTATTGACATTATAAATACATCCACAAGGATACTAATAACTCACATAAGAAATTGTTATACTATTTGGAGAGAAAATATCATGGGATTTTTTACTATATAGATATATCTTCCTAAAAAATAAATCACTAATACGATATTAAAACATTCCTAAAAATAAGAAAGTGGTTTCTAAAGGATTATCTATTTTATGGCACCTTAATTGGAGAAGCTTCTTGGATTATGATTTGTGGGTGGAAGCTCTATCCAACTACAACTGAACATTCTCCCCATAAAAACATAACTCTAAAGTCCTTTAATTTTATGTCCTAGGATAGGATTTCTTTGTGAAATTTTTTATATATCAAAAATTTTAAATTAACTTGTTAAAAAATATATTAACGAGTATCTACTTAAAAATAAACATGAAATTTTTTTATTGATCCTATACCATACCCTATAATGTAATCTTAAAATGGAAGGTATTTCTATAAATTTCATATTATTGATGTATTTATAATGAATTTATTAGTTCTAGTTACTTTTGGTTCAGATTCATTACTGACTTCATTTACTGATTCCATTTATATTTTCACTTCATCAACAACATTATAATTCTTATCTATATTATCTATAATGATTATATTTTTCATCAACATTTTTTAGGTTATCAATTTCAAAAACATCACCCCTATCTAAAAACATCTATGTATTTGTATATTTTTTTAGTGGTCTCTATGAAATATTTTAGGGAACACATCAAAAGGGATTCTCATCATTCTGAATAGAGGAGTGGTAAATGTTTATGAAATTTTCCAGATTTTATAACATTGTTATAATGAGATCAGTAATATGATTATATTTCATTATATTTTGAAAAAAAATAATTTAATATAAGTATTATACTCTTGGATGTTTTTTTGAAACAGGTTTTTAAGCTATAGTAGATATTCCATTTGTTATATTAGGGCATGGTATTATTTTCAAAATGTTGATAAATTTGTTTTCCTTCATGAATAAATAAGTGCCCTTGGGAATGGTTAATGTTTTTTAAGACTAATTGTTATTTTTATCCTTGATTTTGATTAATTGACCAAAATTATTATCCCAATTGTTTTTGAAAACATATTTGATGATAAATATTCCCCTTAAAAACTCACTCTAGTCATTTGGCTTTACTCATTCCTGTCTTGAAAATCCTTAAATAGGTAAAGAACACAACACATCTCGCATGGAAGTGTTTACTAAGAAATATGTTGTCCTCCACTTATTTGAATGGATAATACTTCCTATTACTATTTATAAATGTTTTCTTCGAGGGATGATTTGTTTAAATTTCCCATCATTAGTTAAATATGTATTCTCATAGGTCCCCTCTCTCATATTTATTTTAATAATTTTCTTTAAAATTTATCCTATATTTATTGTACAATAACTTGTTTATTTTTTATAAGGACTCCCTTTAAATTGAAATAAGATGTAGATCGATAGTTCCATAAAATTTCTTTTTTCATCCTTTTATGTGATATTTTCTTGGTTATTATAGAGCCTTATCAATTCTATGAGTGGAAAATACTTTTATAAAAAATACTATTAAAAATCATTCCTTATGATGATCTAACAACATGGAATTACCTTCATCCGATTTTAGTTTATATCCTTCAATGATAAATGAAAATATTTAAACCATATAACATTATGAGACACCACATTATTCCAAAATATATCATAAATATACAGAAAATTTTAGTGGATACTTGAGGATCTCTTCTTTTCCTACATTGACCTATAAATTGTTTAATAACCAATGAAATACACATGTATTCAGAAAAACATTATTTTCTTTTATTTTTCCCTTACAAAATATCAAGGGAAGCTCTCTAAATAGGTATAATTCCATAATCATTAATGGTTATTCAATATTGTATTACTATGAATACATTAGCTATTTTTCCAACTCTAGAATCATTCATGATAGGTGAAATTCTGTATTCCTCTATTTTACATCAATTAATTAACAAATACCACTTGATCTCACTGTATAAATTTAATGTTTCAGGAGTATTGAGAGACCTATATCTATTTATGAGGTTTGGTTAATGAAAATGAAAGATGGTGATAAAAAAAATTAAACAACCACAATTAAATAAACAATAAGGAAATGTATAAAAATAATAATATATTTAAGTAAATAAATATTTTTTTTTTCCAGCTTTCCTTGTTTTATAACATGTTATGTGATCCAACAATATTGTGGAAAATTTGATCACTCCATGTGAGTTTTCAACTACAACTGACAAAGTTAATCCTTAGATGTTATGTTTTTCATCCCCTATACAAAAAATACTAAAATATTATACAAATAATAGTACAAATATAAACTATTGAGAATATTTTTTTTAAAAGGTTGCGGCTGAAGCCTCATTTTTATAAAGAGTAAACTATTGAGAATATAAAAAAATCATAAATCCTAGAAAATAATAATTCTTAAGCATGAACTCATTCATTTTAGAATTAATACTTAAATTGAATGTAAAGTAAAAAAATAAAATAAACTCTTACTTGATATAAAATTCATAATAGAAAAATTAAATTAAAAAAATAATTCTCCAAAAATAAGAAAACATTTTCTAATATATGGAATTCAACTAACTAGTTACAAAATTACTATGACAGTCAATTTCAATTCGGTAAATGTTTTAAATTCTATACAAACTCATTTAGTTATTTATAACCAAAAGACCAAGAAAAGTAAATATAAATTAAATTTCAATATGAAGACACAAAGAAGTATCAATATTTTTTCCATGACCAAAACCCCTATACATTATAATGTCTTTCTTCCAATTATCATTACATTTCTCAAAATAATTAATATCTATTAAGATGAATATTAAGCATAATATGATACCAAATAAAAATAACACAACCATAATAAAATTTAATCATTAAAAATAAATAATCATTCTTCTAATATTAATTTACCTTCCCTTATGTGACTAATCAAAAATGATTTAAAATAAAAAAAATAAAAAATAATAGATTATCCAAAATACTAAAGATGACAATTCATCAGAAAAAATCAAATAAAATATTAATTTTTTTAAAGAAACTAAATTGTTTTAAAACCATAATTAATGTCTTTCACCACTTTGATGTCTAAACTTACCAAATAATAACTATAATGTGAAAAAAGATCCCATGTTTTCTCAGAATTTATAAAATATTAAAGAAATATTTGGCTAATTAGTGGTGTAACATTACTAATTACACTATAATGCATCTATTAAAAGAGAGCCTCCATATTTTTCCAACTATAACCATGTATCTCCTAAATCAAAATATATGAATTTTTATATTACAAAGTAAGGAATTTATATAAAAATTTGATCTTTAGATCTCTAAATATCAACAATAAAACCACAATAAATCACATATCAATCATATGTGCTTTTCTCAGGATTTGTGTTTATATCTTATTATAAAACCCATTTCAAATAAAATGTGTTATTTTGTTGAATAATAAAATTAGTATAACATTTCCAATCCTACAATCATGGTTATATGAGAATCATATTTAGTAGTAAATAATACAAAATGTAAAAAATGTAATCACTTCGAATAATGTTACGAAACTATTGTGTAATACTTGTGATTCATCGTGTAATTTTTCGTTCATCAAATATCCTAGTAAGTTTAATCAACTATTGACATTGTAGTTTGATATAAATTTATTATAATGTAATTTTTTTTAAAATCTAGATTTAAATTATCTCATACAAGAATTTTAAAATAAAATTCATTATGTCATGATTTATTATTTTTAGCTTCAAAAAACTCCAAAAACATCAAAAATATTAAAAAATAATTTTTTTAAAATAATAATTAAATAATTATATAGTATTAAGTCAAATTACTACTAAAAATATTGTATTATAATGTTTAAAAATTGAGTTTACTAATATCAAACTCGATGATGGTGTCTTCAAGAGAAACAAATAAAACATCTCAATAACAAGGTAGTGAATAATATCATTATTATCATCATTAGGTTGATAAGTTCATTAAATAAGTCAATATTGAGTCAATAATCCTATTAAAGTCAATAGTTATTATTTAAGAGACTCTAGTGATTGTTAAATCTATATTTACTGAATACTACTAGATTATGTGAAATAATAAAAGGTAAATACTTTATATTGTAATCATTAAAAATATACTTCTTAACGTGAGAGTAGATATTCCTGGTAGAAACATATACAATTTATCTCTGAAGACTCTCTAGTAGCCACTTTGTAATTTGTTTAATAAAAAACTACATCCCTTGTCACAATATTTTTGATAAAATAAGAGCTCTTAGAGTGATTGACAAGTGTAAAGATTTAGCAATCCCCTACTGAAGATAATTGGCATTAGGGGAGATATGATTTAATAAATTTTAATACATGTTTAATATAATATTGGTCATTAAATCAAGGGATCCTAAATTCAAGGGCTCTGAAATGTTCAATATAGTTATTAATACATGTTCAATATAAATATTAATATGTGTTCATAAATAAGATCTCTTATGTTTTTGTTCTTAAACAACCTTTATATTGGTGGATTTCTATGATTTTAATGTGTCAATTAATTGATGAGTTTTAATGTGTTTTCATGTTTTATTTATTGAAAAAATTCTCATTAATTTATTGGATTTTTGTTAGAGATATGTTAGATTCAATAAAATAAGACAATTAACTGGTGACATTGTACACAATATAGATATCTTTTAAAATTGAAATCACACAAATAAAAATATTGTACTGTAAAGTATTATATTTGATAAAATTATTTTAGTGGTTGTTTCTATTTTATATATCTTATACAATTACATATATATTGTGTAACATACCTTCAATAAGTCATTTCCTCAGGCCGTTTGGTGATAGGCCACGGGGAGACCCAAATGGGCATTTAAAATCACTTTTAATCCTTGGATAATGTGAAGACACCAATGACATGGTTTTTCATAGTGTTGTAGATTTAAATAGGTAACTTGAAGAGGGGATAAGATGCCACCATATATAGATTCCGTTAATATTGTTTTAAAAGATTCCATTGCACGATTCAATAATCCCTCTATGATAAAATTATATGTGATATAGTGACATGATCTATCCATTTTATTCTAGTTCTATAGATGCATATTACATGGGCGAACCATATATATGGTGTACTTGAGATGGACCAAAGGTAGATGCATAATGAAATGTGCATTGTGGTGATTGTTTTAAGTTGAACCTGGATTGCTCTGTATAATATATTTTTGGACTATGATATGGATATTTTATCTCAATTTATATATAATATTTTAAAATTTCAAGGAAAATATAGATATAATGAGGTTTTGTTCTTTTAATGATACGATCTTACAAATATTAGTATCAAATTGAGAATTTTAGATGTCTCAATGTCATACTAGTGTGTTCCTTCAAATAAATATTGGGTTTCATTTTTCAATTGGAGTTACAAAAAGGAGATAAAAATTTATGAAAACTAACCTTCCAATTTTAAAATACTTTTTTCTTGTACTAGAGAGAATAATGGGGGTGAACTTATAATAAATATTTTCATGGAATTTGAATTTGTGATGTATAGATTGATTGAAAAGTTAAATCCCTCATTTATTTATTATACTTGGAGCCTAAAAGTAACATCCTACTCCATTACATTTAGTTAATTATAAAAATATAATAATTTTCATAATGGGATCAATAACATTTTCATCATGGATTAACCACTTTAATGAAAGGGTGAGTGAACCTTGTTAAATCCTTTGTGTCATGTGTGTTTATTATTTCTCTATCACTAGTCTTTTCATCATGACGTACATGATACAATAAAACTAAAATGATAATGATATAAGAATTTAAAGTATGCATTTTTGAACCATTTATTCACTCACAACCACATAATGGAGTATTACTCCCAAAAAGACTGAAAACATTGCATTATAGCATTCTTTAAGTAGTTTCGGGTAGTTTTTCATAGGATCTGAGTTTTCACATTATTGAAAATATATTTTGGTTAATGAAATATATATAGGTCATGAATACTATCAAAAAAAATATTTCTTATATTTTCGAGCCATTTATAAAATATATAAAAATTTAGAAAGGGTTTATATCTTATTTCTCATGGATTGGATATTATCGATATCACTAATAATTTTCTGTATCATCCTAAAGTTAGAGTAACCTCTACCTTTCTTGATAAGAATAATATTATAGATAATAGGTAGGTGGCGAAGTTAAATTTTTTATATATTTTATTCTATAATTAAATTATAATAACCCCCCAAATATGTTATTTTATTGGAAATTGTAACATTTTTAGATTTTAAGAATTATTTGAACTTAGTTCTAAAAATGGATATTTTTTTGGATTTAGAGAATTTTAAATTTTTTTTATTCTAGCATGAACATTTTATACACTAATACAAATTTTGAAATTCCATTTTATATACAAATGCATTTTGTACTACATTTCATTGAACTGGACCTTAAGATTAATCCAACATTATGAGGCCCAAAAGGAGCATGCAAGTTGGGCCTCAAAATATATGCATAAATTGTATTTCTTATAATGTGGAGACAACATATCTAAAATGGTCAAACTAAAGAAGATTATATTTTTCAGATAGACATAAAACTTTCTTGGGAAGAACAATAACAATAATTTTGACTCATGTTTGATCCTTTTTCATAGACATAAATTAATAGGAAATTGGGAAAGGGAAATATGAAGAGTCCCCAGAGTAGAAATAATTGCATTAGTAATTTAAACGTAATATTCTCTACATGTTTCCATACAATTTATTATTTTGAGGAGGCATGAAAAGGAAGTTTCCAATTACTCTAAAGAATAAGACGTAATAGGGAGACCTAACCTAGAGATGTTTAAACAACAAGAAAATGATATTATATTTATAATATGATAAAAATATATATAAAATATATATATAAATGTCAAAACAAGAATGAAACACACCTACTTAAATCAAGAAAACAATTTTTAGAATAATTCTAAAGAAAAATGTTGACAATCAATAACACAAACACGAAAGGGATAAATGCCCAGATCTCTGCTGCCCACTACCTGTTTGAGATTATAACTTCATACCATGATTTTAATTAATATAAATCAAATTATAGAGTATATCATCACCAAAAATTTACCCTCCTTAAATCCAATGATCTCTTAAAATGAAATAAAGATGATAATATAAAGAGAAAATAGGTATGCATGGTGTTGTCTGAAATTTGTATCCCAAATGTTTTATCCAATTTGGACCTATTATCGAATGAATCACTCCAAGGTGTCTTCATAAATATTTTTTACACATGAGATATTTTACCTACTACAAAATATAAGAATATTACAACATGTTCATAAAACATTATGATTTAATTAATAAAGGTTAATTTTTTATGTACGAAGCGACTCTTCTTCTTCCTCTGTGTTTACACACACAAAGACCATATTAAAGAAAAAAACTGTTAGCCTAGTATTTATAATAGAGATCCATATTCAATGAAATTATCCATTCCAGGTGGAAACATCCAATTTTGACACCTGGGGTCTGAGTTGTGCCTTATTTATTGAAGAGTACCCAATTTTGTCTGAAAACTGATTTATCTTATTTTAATGATTTTTTGGGCCCCTAGATAGCTGATTTAGAACTTGGTACTTTTGTATCATCTGAATTACATGAATATAGGAAGACAAAAAAAATATAATCACTCTATTTTGATCAATATATAAAATTATATACCTGAAATACAAAAGATATTGAAAAGAGTTAAATTTCCGGAATTGTGCAATTTTCAATTTCATGCTGCAAATATCCCTAAAATCCAAAAAAAATTATATTCATCTAAAAATTTTAAATTGTTGGGATATAAATATTTTAATTAGATGTGATAAAAAGTGGAAATATAATCTCTTTAAATTCCCCCAAACTGAGAACTTGGACTCCTAGACAAGTGAGCATTAAAATATAATCATTGAAAATTTAAAACTCATTCCAATGATGTTTGATAATTTATGACCAATAATCAAAAGATATCATGGCTAATAAAAAATATATATTTCATGGTATCAATTCAGATCATTAAATCCATTTACGATTCTTTTTTTCCTCCCATTCACACAACACACTTACCTCACATTAAAATTCCCTCAACACACAAATATGGATTTTAAACAAGGATTTTCCCATCCAAACTCATGGAAGATTAACCATAGACCATATAAACCACTACATGTCCACCTTGTGTGAGCCTATAACATGTGATTATCATAATGTATTTTCAATTCTTTTATATGGCTAATGGTTGGTGGGTTTCATTTGAAGAAAAAATGAGTGATTCTGATTTTCACTAAAATATTGTCTCATCTTTACTCTGCTTAGAAGAAAAGAATCTTAGAGTATCATTAAGAATAGCTTCTCTATTCCACACCAACCATATTTTAGCTTGAAAAATGAATTTTTTTTCTTCCCCCATTTTTTTAGGAAAGCATTGTAGGATCGAAATATGAATATAGATGCTCAATATACAGGAGAGGGGGTGAATTTTATACTTTAAAAATTAATTTGTAACCTTTAAAGTTTGTATAAACCCATCATTTTTAACCTTAAGGAAAACAAGGTTTAATAAGGATAAACAAGGTAAATTCACAATACCCCTTAGTTCTACAAACACGCTAGGTTCCGGAAATATGGTTCCCGAAATGTAACATAAGAAAAGTTTACAATGAAAATAATCTACCATAAATAATATAGAATCTTATTAATTCGAGTATACAAATTCAAGGAAGTATAAGATAGTTATACTTTCCTTATTAATCAAAATTAAGAAAAAAATAAATGTTAAACAAAACAAATAATAGGTATAAACTCTTTTAACCCATAGAGTAGGGTATCCAACAACCTTGGAAAAAGGTCCCTTGATATATACTTTCAAGAAAGTATGTCTTACACACACTAGCTTAAGAACTCGAGAAGAATATCAGAATCTGTCATGCAATCCTAGAAATCCCTCAACTTCAAGGTATTTGGCACATTGGTCTTACTTATCAAGGAAGTCCTTGAATGTTAAGGTAGTCGGGACCTATGTCTTCATATCCCTGGAAGCCCTCAAATGTACTCAGCAACATTCAAAGTGGCATTAAGCAATCTGAACAAGATGTTCAGTGTGCACAAACTTGAGAGTATATATCTCTAGAAATAACTTCACCAGTATGTGGTCTCTTAGGTGATAGATTTGTCGTTCAAAATTTATGAGCTTGTTCAAATGAGATCTTATTTATACGAACTTCTCTAATGGTTGGCTCCCTCCAAAAACGATCATATTTTTCCTTGAATCTTGGAAGGACCTATAAATGTTTCACTCAAAAATGGTTAGTTAGAAACAGATTGTATGACATCGTTCCATAACTATAACCAGGGTAAAAAAATATGGTTTCTTAATCAAATCCATTTTTTGGAGTCTAATTAAAAACAGATATCGGAGTCTAAGAAAGTAATCATTCTGAGTCTATATTATATGGATATTCAGATTCTGTTTTTCAAGGAATTCAGAATCACAATTCTATAGACTTCAGATTCTGACTTCCAAGGAAATTCAGAGTCTGAATTTTAGAGAAATTTGTTGTCTGAATTTCAGAGAATTCGGTGTCTGAATTTTAGAGAATTTGGAGTCTGAATTTCAGAAAAATTCAGAGTCTAAATTTAGAGGAATTCAGAGTCTAAATTTAAAGGAATTTAGAACAGGAATTCGAATCTTGAAAACAGAATACTGTATATCTATGTATGTATATGATTCTGAGGTTTTATATATGAAACTGAACTTTTCACTTAGAAATAAAATGAGTTAAATATAGAGAAATTAAAACATGAACAATGAAAACATGGTAAGGATAAATTTTCCTTGGGGAAGGAAAATTTTCCTTGTTAAGAAAAATCTATGTAAGGATAAAATTTCCTTGAGGAAATAAAATCTTCCTTATTAAAATAAATCTTCGGGAAAATAAAATTTTCCTTGAGATAGAGTGTTTGTGATTTTCAAAACATATAGGAATGGAAAAGTCATAAGGAAACCTTATTGACTCAAAAATATTTAGATAGGTCACGCCTTTCTACCATTGAGATCTCGAGACATGAATGACCCTTTTTCTTATAAGAGTTCAATATAGGCATAGTTGTTAACAAAATATTTTATTGCAACAAAACAATCTCTTGAAATTTTGAATATCCACCCCAATAAACACAAAATGTGATATCACACCACAATTCATATTACCTGCACACTTAAGTTACACTATATTATGAAATTTATCTTCTAAATCAGGTTAAAATGGGATAGTTTAATTGTAAGGTGGTGAAACTAATAGGCTTTACATGGACACTAATTTTCCACAATGATCGAATGTACAGTATGTAAACGAATAAAAAGAAAAATCATGAAAAGTGGGATTTTTAATTGTAAATAAATGCTTCATTCATTTAAATATCAAGCACATAATCCCTCAATTTTATAAAACTGTAGATCATGTTTTGGATAAACCAAGCATGGATTGGTTCACTTAAGAATTGAGGTTAATGTGAAGAAGATTTCAAGAAGGGTTCAGAATCCTCATGAGAATGTAATTACAAAGATAAATATTGTAATATGTTTCATGAGATTCAAAATTCATGTGTATTTCCAAGAAAATTTAAAAATATAGAACTCAAAACAATTCCATTTTCATCATTTGTTTATGTGAATTTTCAAGGGATCAATTATTCACTTATTTTCATTGGTTTAAAAAATGATAATGATAATCATTTGAGATCACAATTTTTTTCCACAAAATTTTTGATGTAGAACATACTAAATTATAATCAACCAAGTATGATCCTCCCCCACACTTATTTTGCAAAATATTTTCATTGTTGATATTTTAGATAAGAAGTGTCTATATTGAATACAAGACATGAAAAAAATAGTGGCTAGAAAATACAAAACCTGGTTTTCGTTAACCCGAACCAGCCTTGAGCTAGCCTACAAGATTCTCAAACTTGTAAACTGACATAAAAAAGAAAACAAACATCTAATTTTATTGAAATAAAAATATAAGGATATATAATGGAATGGATACATGTTATGAACCCCCGAGTGGGTGCTTGGATTTAATTTCCCCTAGATAAGAAGTTCCATCTGATCATCCTCATTCCGATTGTGGGTGCAGTTTCTTCCTAATGAACCAGAAAAATGAAATTTCTTTAATTTTATTTATATCACATAACATTAAGATGCTCCTAACAAAATAATTTATTTAGGTTTTCCTCTAAGAAATTTTAATTCCAATATTCCAATGGGAGTGGAAACAAAATGTAAAAGTTGCTTCCCAACACCTTATCCTCACAAAAAACCTCAACTAGTTGATGAAATGTAATTATTATAAGTGGGTGATCTTCATTTTCATGTTCAAATATTATTTCTTCTTGGAAAATTAGTTTAGTACCATCATCCACATCAATTCTAGTGTGCTCAAAAAGGAACACCATTCATTCTTCAATTTCAAACTTAACAACCTCTTCATCTGAAAAATAAATCCAAATGGGAACTAAATCTTCACATAGAGAATTTGTTATAAATTTTTATGAAAATAATTATAAAAAAATTGGATCAATATTTGGGAAATCTCTATGTGTCTTATCAGGTACATGCTATGTCTTGGACCTGAAAATAGTTATATTTAATGTTTCAAGCAACTTAGGTTCCTCTATATTCTCTCCAATAATAAATTGATCAAGTTTATTATCCTCTTTATCCAAAAATTCATCTAAAGTTTCTTAATTTTTAATTTAAAAAATTGGGGCTTTAGAGTAAATTTTATTTTCAACCATTTGGGCATAAACCTTTTCAATAAACTATTCATTTCCAAAAATACACATTAATTGTTGAACCAGTGATAATTTATTACTTAAAATTTTAAAAATTATATTTAAAATCATTTTTAAATTCATTCAAAAAAATTTATTCAACATCAAAAATGTGTGGGATAATATTTTCCATTTTGTGACCACCTTTTTGAGATTTCAGTTCTTTCAATTATTTAAAAGAATTGTAGAGAACCTCCATTTGATTTCTTAATTCAGGATTTATGAAAAACATTATTGAAGAACAAAGTTATCTTGTTGGATCATAAAATAATTTTAATTTAATATATATTTCCAAAATTATTCATTAATTGGTTCCTCAAATAGTTGAAAATCTGGCCAAACAAATGAGCGATCAGTGTGAAATCCCATTTTTTAAGACTCTAAAGTATTGGTTAAAATACTAGAAATTAAAACAAAATTTGGAAACCTCCATAAAATGATTCCAAATTGAAACAAATTTTTTTATGAAACACCAGTCAATAATTTCACCTTAAAATGTTCCACAATTGTGGCCATGGGGTTGTCTCATGTGGAGGTTTCAAACAAAGATATCAAATTATCAATTTCGTAATTTGTTCTTGTTCATGTGACAAATAAAATTAGTGATTTTAAATTAGATGAACTAAGTTAAATGAAACAAAAATTTATTACAACTAGAAACCTACATCAGTGATTAGAAATCAAAATAAAATTGATCTGAAGAAAACAAACTAAAGATGGTAGTGGTGAACAAACATTGAACCACAAACACTCCCGTTGTCATTGAAAAAAATATTATTTCCAATTAAATTACACAATGTATACCTCAAGACCTCAAGGTATGAACTTATTTTGACCATACACCCTAACAAGAGCTCAATAATGTGTTTTTTATCAACTTATTAATCTGATTTGATTACTGAAAACCTTTGAGCAATCAAACCTAATTCAATTTGTGGTGCTCAATTGGGAGACCTCACCCAAAGATGTTTATAAACAGCAAGAAAATAATTTTAACTTCCTAATATGATATAAAATCATGAAAAATATTGAATAATGTAAAAAAACATGAGTTAAATATAACTCCTTAAGTAGAGAAAAACAATTCTAGAATAACTGAAAAGATAAATTTTTACAATGAGGAACACAAACTCAAAATTGATGAATCCTCAAATCTCCTCTTCCCACCACCACATGGATCTTAGACCTTAATGACATGATTATCATCAATATTACTCCACTTATCCAATATATCATCATTAACATAATACCCTCCTTCAATTCAACCATCTCTTAAAATAAAATTAAGATGATAATATAAATAGAAAAGAGGTTTCCAGGTTGTTGTCCAGAATGTGTATCCTAAAATTTATCTCAAATTTACAAATATTACATATTGAATAATTTTTTAGTGTATTCATTAATTTTTTCACAATATTCATATTTTTCTCTAAAAAGTTTCATAATATTTGGACATGTGGAGAAAAGTTTATGATTTAATTACTAAGGTGAAGAGATTTTGACCAAAGTGACTTTTCAACGACCTATAATTCATGCTCAAAAAACCATAACAAGAACCAAATTTAAGCATAGTATTCATCATGGATATGTGTATTAGGGTCATTTATCTTTTTCAATTGTAATTAGATAATTTTTAAATGTATGTATTTATTTATTATTTATTTATTTAAGAATATTCAATTCTATATGAAAACTAATTTTCCAATGTCAATGATTTTTTTGGGCCTCAAAATGGTTGATTTCGAAATAGGAACTGTTTGAACATATGAAGCCCATGAAAATAAGATCCTAAAAAAGAATCACTCAATATGGATCGATATAGAAAACTATATACCTGAAGTACATAAACTATAAAAAACAAATAAAATTCCAAAATTGTGCAATTTTCAATTTTGATCTCAAAACATCTCTAAAATTCAGAAGCATTTTTATTAAGTTTAAATTTTTAAATTTTTAGGGATTAAATTATATAATTAGTCATAAAAAATAGTGGAAATATTATCTCTATAAATCATCTAATAGTTTTTGATAAAGTAATAAATAGAATAATGTGGTGAAATTCTACTTCTCATATAATTGTCTATGCCCACATCAATAATAGAAAAAGAAAGATAATTGGTTTTATTGATTAAGAAACCCATTTTAATGGAATTTGATTCCTTTTATATAGAACTAAAAAACATATAAAATACCCAAATCCAAGATCACAGATCAGCACCCATACTAGATAAAACCTCATTATATCTTAATGAAATTATCATAAGAACCAAATGTATTACTTTTCAAACCAGTATAAGGAGTATTCCTTAAAGAAAACACTAATAGGTTGATACCTATAGTGAATAAAGTAGTAATTAAAGGGTTTAAAAAAATTTGATAAAGGAATACTTTACCTCATATATGATTTTGAATTTGTGAGTCTACACTAAGTTGAACTGAAGATAAGAGTTATACCCATTGTAAAGAATGAAAATGAGTTAATCATCTCCTCTTTGATTATGGGATAAATAATTTTTACTAAATAAATGAATCTAAATGATAAAATATTGAAATATCACATTCCTTTCATTTTCAATGATCAAATATGAGAAAATGATTCCCAAAATGAGTACTATTTGTTTCTTGATGAGTACTACAACTATAAAAAAACTCTAGTAAAACCATATGACTAAGAAAAAACCAGTTCTTCCTACCTATATAGAATATTTTCATTATATTTAATTTCATATAGAATGTGAAATGAACCTAAAATAATTTTTGTGACACATGTCACATATTTATCATATAATAAAGAATGTATTTGTTGAATTATTATTGATTTTTCTATAGAGGATATTATATTTTCCAAAATAATCTTGATTTGGTTTTGGATCAATGTACAGAGAAATACATTGGGTTTAAAATGGATAATTTCTATATTGCGGTGAATACTGGATGGAACTCAACCATTATTAAGTTAATTATTAAAGTTTTATCCACATATAATCAAAGTGATTAAAATAATTATACAACCCATTATATTGAGGGATATCTAATTTTTTTTGGATAAGATATTTTATACTAGTGTTTTTTCATGGATTGTTCACAGATTAATCATTTTATCACTCATATCTTAGTGAAATAATTAACTATATCATTCAATAAATGATAAAAATAAACATTAAAGGAGATAAATAAATGGTTAATAAATTCTCTAGTTATAATGCTCCTAAATAATAAGTAACCATTGGAAATATTTTCTGAGGTGAGCAGTTGAGTTATTGGGGTAGTTATACCATAGTGGATGGATAAAATCTATTATTTAATCTACTATAAAAGATGAACATATATGATTATGTAGTTTCATTAACACATAACATAGTATCTTCCTCTTACAGTGTACTTTGGTTTTGAAATGTGTATACCCTATCATTAACTCATTGAAATTAAAGTTTACAATATTATTCAACACTCCAATAATTGTTGACCAAGAAGGATGGAACAAAATTCTTGATTATGAGGATCATGTTATTATTGGATTTTAATTTTGAGATCCTATAAGAGAAAATTTTCAATAAAATAGTAACTACAAATTTCACCAATATAGAATTTAAAAACATATTA
The DNA here is from genome assembly GCA_963277665.1 of Viscum album. Classification (NCBI taxonomy): domain Eukaryota; kingdom Viridiplantae; phylum Streptophyta; class Magnoliopsida; order Santalales; family Viscaceae; genus Viscum; species Viscum album. The sequence continues at coordinate 85,605,561 of OY728155.1, read as the reverse complement.
GAAGACCTAGAAGTTAATATCATAGATGAACATTAAACTATTTAAGATATATTTTCAGTATTGTAGTTCATGGATATATCAATCAATTTTTTATTTTTATACATCAATTTAAATTTCAATAAAGTAAATTATTATTAGATGAAGTATAAATTTAGTTATTGGATAATTTTATTATCTTTAATAAAAATAGTGATAGATTGATTCATAAGGGCATACATCACATTAATGTAGATGGTGTGTTAGAATATTATCACACCTCAATTTTTGATTTAATCCATGGTCTATAATGTGTAATGACTAAGATATTAAGTGTTATTTTTTATTTAAAACTACACCATGATTTGAGAATATATGTGGAAGCTCTTGATCACTTACAAATAAATAAAAACATTAAAAAATGTAATAATTGTATTTTCTTCCTATTATAGGGGTCAAAGTGTTTTAGGTTTGTGGAATTAACATCAAGGGTCTCTTTAATAATTCATTTGTTTATAACAAAATATTTGTGTGTTTTGACTTTACTTCTAAAAAGGTAAAATTGGAATCTTCTAAGGTCATTACCGAGGAGGTTGTAAAAAATTTATAGGAAAATACATTTTGAATATTTTGATTTCCAAACCTGTTAACCAATGATGTGAGAACAAACTATGATACAAGTACAAAAATTATTTTCAACATCATGTTTTTGGGATTTTAACATAGATTACCTCATGACATTATTTAAAGTGACTCTAGAAATATTTTTTCCCCATCAATCATTGTTAATAAAAGTTATAATGTCTTTTTCGTTTCAGTTTTCTAAAAATATACACAAAAACCATCCTAAAACTAAAGATTTGGAATGGTTTTTCATAATTGTTATATAAGAACTAATGTGAAAAAAACACATTATAATTTTATTTATATAAAAAAAACATGATAAAGTATTATTAAAATAATTATTATATAACTGATGTGAAAAAATGATTTTTTTTTTACATTTTAACATGATTTATACAATAATAGACATGAATAAGGAATATTTTATAAAAATAATTGTTAATATTCTAGCACAAAATTATAATAGTGGAACCAGGAAAAAAAGATCACAACCAGCAAAAAAATAACATCACTCATCAGTACAATAGAAGAATAAAAAAACAACAACACTCTATATATTATAATTTGAAAACGGTAACCAAAAATGAAATCATTTTAACATTAAAAATTGAAATTTAATATTTAATATATGTTTTAAAAATAAAATAAAACTCAAAAAAAATTAAATATTCCACCCATTCTATTCATAAGTAATTTAGATCATTTCATTTATTAGGGACATGGTGACTAAAAATCTAAAAACTAAAAAGAAATAAATTAACATGTATTCTCAATATATTTATATGAAATATTGAGCGAAATTTTGTAAAAAATATAGCCTTATGGAATATTTTAATTTTCCCAGAAGAAATTTTTTAAAACATAAATCTTAGAAACTAATATCCACATTTCTTTATTCCATATTAAAGAGTAAAATTTTATTTAGAAATAAATTTTTAATTCAAAATAACATTTTAAGTACTTACAGCTATAATGAAATAATTATATATGAGAAGTCTCCTTTTATTGGACATATATTTTCTTTGTGCTCTAATTTCATATTGTATCAATCAAGTAATCACATTACCATAATTAAAATTATATGTATAAAATAAAACTAAATGTCATTATAATATACATGTATTCAAATAATCAAACATATGTGTTTAATAATTTGCTTAAATTTTATAACATGTTGCCATGAATAGAGATTAAGAAGTAACTTGTCTTCAACATTGAAAAAAATCCAAAACATCCATTAGATAATAATATAAAAAAATATAATTTGATTGGTGATTTTGTTAAGAGAAATAACTATAAGAAATATATGTGTCAACCCTTTATGATAATAAATCATCCCACATTGAGTTAAAATATTTTTAAATAATTCAGGAGTATATACTTTTCATTTTATGTCTGTCATTGTCTTCTCTATTGGTGAAATATATTGTGGGTCTAAAAATACATAAACTGATGTCGTATCATGTTGAATAAAATTTTTATAAATATACTTAATAGAAAACAATCATAATTAATATGTTTTAAAAAATAAAAATTAACTGAATGATGTATGATAATTTAATTACATTAAAAATAATTATATTACCTTGATTATAAAAAAATATTCAATTACAAGCTCTATTATAAGTCTATTTAAAATCATTATAGTTAGTTTACAACTACAAATGTTAGCATCCATTGGAATCAACAAAAAACATTCAACAAAAAATATGAATATATTGATAATCAATCATGTCCAGAAGAAGTTGTATCTAAAGTCACAACAGCATGTTATTGTTTATGTCTACAAAGTATGTATTACCCATTAACTTCTACCTAAAAAAATATATATAAATATATAAATGTCAAAAAAATCTCACAAATAAGAAATAAAGGGTATAATCAATACACAAAAAAGTGGTAATTTGTTGAAAACTTATAGATGGATAAACTAATAAAATGATGATAATTTATCAAACTATAGTTAGAAAATCTATAAGAAATTGGAACTCTTGTTGATCTATTTATAATATCGTGACCGGTGAACCTATGACTCTCCTTTTTATCATTTTATGATGTAAAATATCAACAATATAATATAAAATCCCTTATAAAACAATATGATATTAGGGTTCCTAAATATGTAACTCAAAATAGAAGGGAATAAGTATTGTAGGATGTGTTGGAGTTAGATAAGTAAAATGATTTAGTATTCTTGGATTTATAGGAAGAGGTGGAGGAATGGAATTTGTAGGCAAAGGTGGAGAAGTTTGATTCGTACCTTGAAACTTTTTTTGATGTCTGTATACATCTACTCTAATGAATATCAGATCTTATTCTATATTGTATCATTAATATCTTGAACTTTAACTTCAAATGTTTCTATTTTCCATTTATATACAACATTTTTTGAGGAATCTTCAAAATGACCACATGCATTTTTAACGAAAAACATGATCTATATTTGTAAACATCGCCCAACTGTCAGGGATTTTTCAAATTGGTAGTTAAAATATCAATCTTATGCTTAGTTATGAAGGTTCACTATATACACAATTTATCAAGGGATTACAATATATAATGTATGAAAAAATACCTACTGAATCAAACAATATCATCATTGGAATTTTATTATATAACATAAATAAATTAAATAAATTCTTATAATCCTCTATGATACATCCCTCAACACTTTTTTATGATTTTGGACATTTTTTCCATTTGGGCCCTCTTCTATTTTTTATTTCTAGTTCACGGATGGAGGGAAAACTATTGTTGATCTTGAAGAATTAAATCTCAATTTTTTAAATTTATAAGTCATCATTTCTTATTCCAATAATGTATACCCTCCATGTGGTAATGTATGAGGGTAGAATTTTTACATTGGATCTCCATATGGGATCTCCATACTTCTGTGAATTTATAACATAAAATATTAATATGATTAATAATATAAAAAACATTTAATAGATATCATTTAACAAACTAAATATTATTCTTTTTATCCAAATTCAGAAAAAAATTCCATGGAAATTTATCTAGATAATGTTAGATGTAATTTGGTTTTTTATTTTTTTTTCCTTCCCCTAAAATGAAATTAGTTGTGAGGGTTGATTTAAAATTCCACTATATCATGGAATTTAATGATAAAACTATCTTACTAAATTATCTAGTGCAATTAATATCATATATTATTTAATACAAAATGATAAAAATATATATAAATAAAAACAATCCTTGATAAGTGAAATAAAAACAAATTGTCTCCCATAATTGAGATATTATATCTTTTTCAAAACTTCTTCAATCAAAAATTAAAATACTACATTTTTTCAGAACATGGATTCATAAACAATTACCAACTCGTTTTTAATTTAAAACCATAATAATTTCATTATCATAAAACTGAATTGATATAATTTTTCCCTGGATATGGGAAACATATAATTTAGGTAAATTGTTTCATCCATTTTTACAAACCCATGAAGCCTTATCCACCCCTAGAAAAGTGAATGGACCTTGTACATAAGAATAATAAGGATCCTCAATAGAAGTATATATATTGTCCTCCATAGAATATTTATGTGTCCCATGTTATTGATATGATTGTATCCTATAATTCAAATTAACAAAAAGTTATTACACAAATATACAAATCCAACTATTATATATAAAATTAATTCAAAAATTAAAATCTTCCAATAAAAAGTAAAATAAACTAAACACAATTTTATTAATATTTTTTAAATAAGTTAACTAAAACTCTAGCCACATTAATTAGGGATGGAATTATATAAATTTATAATAATAAATAAAAATATTACATACAAATTTGAATAACTGTTTTAAAATGATAAAAACAGAAATACCTGAAAAAATAAATCTTTATCATATTCAATGGATATGTTTTCTAAAATGTTAAAAAATGAAGAAAATATCAACTATCTTATTATTTAGTAGTTATTAATGTAAAAAATAACAAAGAATATATTTATGGTACATAAAATTATATTGAAAAAAAGCTTAGATAAACAGTATTACATGTACAACAGTAACATATAAAGTTGAATAATTGGTAAATGATACAAACAAAACTAAAATAATATCAAAAATTAAACATATTATTTTTAATTGGTGTTTTTAGTGAAAAAGATAAAAAAAATATCTAACATTTTATAAAATTTAAATATGAGAATAAAAAATAAATATATGTTACATGTAATATTAGAAAAATACTATTGGATTATTTTCCCATATTCCTTCCTACTAATCATTATGCATTGAGAAAAATATTTATATGATGTGATTTCAAATATTCCCTATCAATATTTCAATGGAAGAAGATATATCAAAAAAAGAAACATCTTTTTCCTATTTTTCATCACCAAAATACAATTTGTTTTCTAGTAAAATGATATAGCATTTCATATTTGATAGATCAAGAATAATGAAAATTATTTTTTCATATGTTTTGAAGATAAAAAGATTATATATTTATTCCAATATATTCATATCATCTAGTTTCACCCCATAATCATCATATCTGACACTATTTTAAGTGATAACCCATTTACAATCAAATAATAGAACTTGAAATTTATTATAATCACCCTCCCATTTTTCTTTAATGAATACATAATATGTCTTTGTTCTGGAGACTATGTTTTTGAATTTGGTACTTAAAAAATGAGTTTCCTCTATCATAACCTATAAACTACTCTTCTAAATTAAAATTTTATTTGTCTTGATATTTTTTATGTAATAAATAGAAATTAATTCATACTCAGACCATGTTATTGAATTTAAACTACCCCCCCCCCCCCAACTATGTCAATATTTTTGGGGCATCTGATCTTCTATACATTGTCCCTTAAAACAATGGATAAATGATTCATTATGATTATTCAAAATCCACATATATTTCTTCATTAGATAATTTTACAACATGTTATATTGTGAAATATTTCACATTAAATAAATTTAATTTATTCGATGGGTTTTGATACACAAAACTAAAAGTCTAAAGGAACAATAATACATTATATCATTATAACATAGACACTAAATATTATGATTTCATATTAATAAATAAATTTTCAAAATTAGTATAAATACTTTACATATATAAAATATACAAGTACTTGTTTTTTTAGAAAAGTCATTATATGCTTCAAAAATAAATTTTCCTCAAAAATGGTTTTTAGGATTTATTATGAGAAAATAAAAAAATAATTTCCCCCACTTTTAGAAAATTTATTTTTTAAAATGAATATATTTTTTTAAATTCATACGTTGTAATCATCTTATAGTGAATATTTGAATTTTTTTGAAAATATTACTTTTTGGATGACTAATGAAAATATTGATTTTTATTGAAAGTTTCTATTTTTCTAATGAATTTTCAACGTTTAACTATGATTTAAATGGTGTTAAATTAAATTTTTTTAATTGTATTACAAATAATTAAATTAAGGTTTTTGAAATTAATTTGTTTTTCAATTTTTTATAAAATCGTTTCATACATCAGAAAACATGTTTTCAAGGAATTAACCTAGGTAACGGGTATTGGTCATGGGTATTTAAGTCATTTTCCCGATGAGTTCATCGAAGGAATCGGGTCCGGAAATCATCTATCTCTTATAGTGCATTAAAAGTTATTTTCATTTCTATTTATAAGGCACAATGAGCCCATCGATTACATCATTAAGTCATGAATCATATATTACCATTGGCGTGATATGAAGGTATGGTTTAGCTATCAAGGACTCATACCATTGCACAAGGAATTGTATTAAAAACACAATAAATTGGGTTGGAAAAAAATAATTTAATTTAAATAAATCATTCTATGTCATGACTTATATGTGCATGAACACAAGGAATATTATCTCCTTTATCTCAATTCACATTCCCCTATATTTATTACATGATGACCCACACACCTGAGATAAAATAAATTAAATATAGTAAAAAGGTATAAGGATCATAAGCCTTTTTCTAGGGGTACACCAATAGAAGAGGCTCGTGTTGAGGAGGTCACCCCAAAAAACATATTCAAATGTTTCTAGGTCTGCATTACCCATGAAAAAACCCATAGTTTAATTAATATTAATTTATGGAGGTGACACCAGAGGATTCTGGATCACCACACAATGGAACATGATAAAATACCAAGATGTTTTATGGAATATAACTATACCCCCTAAATTATACATGTACTTTTCAACTCATCCAATACCATCCATTAGTTTTTTCTAGATCAGGAGAAAATGGAAGAATACATGAAATCCCTTAAAAAGTTGTAATATGAGATCACACCAAAAAAGCACAAAAGATAGTGGGATAAACCAATGAATGAAGATAAACAATGATCGTACCATTTTATATTCAACATGAAAGACAGTGAGAAAAATAACATTGGATGGGAATGATTATTCAAATCCATGGTTAGGCATGGAGTAAAAACTTTAGTCAACTGGCCCACTATATAGGATAAGTGAATGTACCCCTATAAAAAATAAGGGGTTATGCCTCCTTTAAAAAACATCCATGATATTTACGTGGCATGTATTATATATACACATAATCTATTGTATGGTTTTTCCCCTACTAAGAAAAACAAATTCACGATGTGTAAGGGGTCTTGCCAGACTAATAAACATTGTGCAGTTGATATGTATCTAGCGTACAAGACTAAAGCTACTTTCTTCCAAGGATCAAACTAAATGGGGTAAGGGCTCGATAAAAAGTTCTAAACCAAAAGTAAAACTTCACGAGGGTTCGCTGAAAATTTAATGGAATCCAAACCCCTCTAAAAAATCCAAGATATTACAGCATCCCCTCCTTAAAACAACGTTTCCCAAATATTTCCATCTCAAGGTGGTAAAAAATAATCTAAGAGAAGATCTGGCCATTGAAAAAATACATTAGCCTCTCTCTCTAATGTCTCATCTAGTAAATGGATGTGATTACATAGAACCCACACCAAGGGAAATGACCTACCTTAGAGATCCTTCTCAATACAATCAATGATACTTACTAGGTACTCCTCAAGGAAAATGTATATATCAAGATCAATATACTTATGATAAAATGAATTATATTGGTCAAAATGATAATTGAAATGCTAGGATATATGGAAGACATCATTAATATCTTGATACCTCTAAGGAAAATCCAACTAATAGGCTACTGACATGAGTCTCTCCGTGATCTCAAATGTCTTGTTATAATGAGGTGATAGATTTAACTATCTTCCACTATTTCTGTAACCTAATATGTGAAAAAAAATTACATAAATACCTGATATCCCACCTCTAACTCCAAAGGTATAAGTTGAGGATTAGTAAAAGGCTTCTACCTGGACTGAGTTAAAGATAAATATTTCGGAATCAATTGTACATTCTCTGAAGTCTCCTAAATAATACGAGGAAGTTTTTTTTATCCTTCACCTGCATCTAAATATTATAGGGGTGAATGAAATATCCTACCTTAAAGGGCCTCATATAAATCAAAATGAATAGTTTTATAAAAAATTTATTATTGGAAACATAATAAGATGTATCTATTTATCCAATAAGACCTTCCAAAATAAAGGACATGTTTCAGAAGCATGTCCTCTAACACATGTATCGTATTCTCATACTGATCAATGGTTAGAGTGTGGTATATTCTGTTCAGAAGCCCCTGTGAACCAAATTCTTCCTAAAACCTTTTCAAAGATCATGATGTAAATAGGGAATCTCTTCCCAATATGATATAATAGGGAACAACATGTGGGAAAAAAATATCCTAAAAATGAAGCTTCCCAATATCATAAACTTAAGAAGGCCTCTCGGATGGGTTATAATTGTATGACCTTATAAAAATTTTCAAATAACCCATAATTCATCAATTCTATGAGGGGTTCTCATAACTTATGTCAAGACATCCATAGTGATTTCATCTTTGTTCAACTAAGGAATGTATAGAGGCTGTAAATTTCCATTGGGTAACTGATGATCATCATTCACCAGCTAAAAAGTGGTGTAACATATGATAAAAATTGCAATCATCCCCTTCATACCCAATCACTAATATTGAAAACCTAACTCTCTGTACAACTTGGTAATCCTAGGGTGTACTTCACATTAAAATGTCTGAGAATATTATATCAACTCTTCCAATATTAATAATGGAGCATAGACATGTCTAATAAAGTGGATAATTTTATCCTTATCAATAACCCAAGCATGCAGTGGTCCCCATATAAGACACATTCCCTTAGAACTATTCCCTCAAGAGTTGAAATATTTCTCCCCACTACTCATTCTATAAGGGAGGATTACACTATCAGAGCTAGTATAAAATGCTTCCCATTATATACCTGAATATCCAGGTGTATCTCAAAAAATATTTCCATCAAATATGACTTACAACTACACTCTTAAATTACCTATGTTTGAGTCTACTATATTAGGGCTTCAGCTACATAATTTCCCTTTCTATGTGTATAATAAATCTTAAAGTCAATTGACAGTAGGTATTATACTCACTAGTGTCACCTTAGATTGAAGTCACACTCTGTGGAAATGTATTTGAGAATTTCTTTATCCATGTAAGTGATGAACCACTCATTAAAAATTCAATGCCTCCACCTACATTAATCATGATCCACATCTACAAGATAGAGGTCATTCATTGGAAAATTCAACTCATAAGGTCTCAATTGGTGGGACCTGGGGGTGAAAAATAGATCTACCGTCTTCAAAAAATACTTCAATATCGATCCTTAATGAATCACAATAAAATATATATAATCTTAATAGCTTTGGAAGAATCAATATTAGCACTAAATTTGGTCTCCAATTCTACACTAGAATGGCTTCCATGCAGTATTCAGACCATATGGACTTCACACCCTTTTTAGTATATCTCATAATAGGTGCTTCAAGGAATGAGAAGTTTCAAATAAAATTCTTTTAATGATCATATATTTCCATGAAACTTCATATTTCAAAGTAATACTTTTTATTATACTTGGAAACTATGTTTCTCGCCTAATTTTGTTCAATAAATCCTCCTACTTTAGAAATGATATTACACAGGAAAAGAATTTATTATTCTAAAAACAAAATTTAGAGATCTCAACATATAAGTGATACTCTCTTGATGTATCCACCATGATCTCAAGATTTTTGGCATGTTCATGTTGAGTGTGATAATATACCAAGATGTCATAAACAAAAACAACCACAAATGAATTTAAAAACGATTCTAAAAATTGATTGCTCAAAGATATGGAAACTATTGGAGTGTTACAAAGGCCAAACAACATCACCAGAAACTCAAAAATACCATAAATAATGAGAAACACTTTATGGGGTATTTCTTAAGGTCTCACATGAACATCATTATAACTTGACCACCAATAAAACTTATAGAAAACTGATACACCTCACAGTTAGATGAAGAGTTTTTCTCCACATGGTATTGGATTTCAATTCTTAGCCATACGCCAGTTCAACCAATGAAATTATATACAATGTATGTGGTTACTACACACCTTATCTGTGAAAAGGACAAATTAAATAAATGGGTCAGTACTGGCTCATATAAAACACTATGCTTCCAAGTCTTCTAATTGATTCTTGTGTTTCTATATCTTTGTAGGTGACATCCTATAAGAAGAAATGGGAACTTGTTCCACTATAAAAACTAGATAAATGGTGAAATCCACCTCACCCACATGATAAAATCCATATAATTATTCAAGGAAGACATCCCTAAAACAATCAACAATAGGATATAAATCTACAAACTGAATTTAATAATCAACTGTAAAGAGACAAGAAAACTGGGGTGTCATTTTTCTTAGACTGTGTTGCGCGTATCCATATCTACTCACCTGGATATCCCATTCACCCTTATTAACATTGGTAATACCCTGTAGTGATGTAAAAGATACCATATGTTTATATAAATCAACATGGTAATGGTTTGGAATCAATTTGTCCATCTTAGGAATGAAATTGGAGTAATTCGTTTTGATGAAAGAATGATTCCATGGGAAGAGAGGTCCACCCAACATAAGATGAAAATCCCTACACTAGCATATATTATATGATCAAACCCCTAAAACTGTGTCAATATTCATCATTCCACAAAAGTACTCCATTTCTAGGCCCATATTTTCCATAGTTTACAAATATAAAAAAGTGTTTAAAGAGCCCGTATAAAATATAGAAGATTTTAAATAAGAGGATACTAGAATAGTTCCTCAAACTGTAGAATGAACATGACTATTCTCCTTAGTTGTAGGATGAACTTAATAATTATGGATTGATCCACATCTGTAAGATACAATCTAACTAAATATGGATGGTCTACCGAATATCATTGAAGTTCAAGAGCCTAACTACCTCTATCATGACCTCCTTCTCCCTCCTAACATATAGATTCCAATCCTATACCCTAATAAAACATCAATACATATCCCTTCTCACTAGGAAGTTAAGGAAAAATTCAGTATAAGCATTAAAGTTGACCCAAACTACTGGAGGTCTGATACTCGATTGAGTTCCTTATACATTGGGGCTTCTTATGGCTTATCATTCCACACAGCTGACACACCCTATACTAATGGTGCACATCATTTGACTGGATCTTCCCCCATGAGAAACCTTTAAATAACATTTAATACCACTAGATGATCCATATCCCTCTCTTGATGTTAAATAATCCTAAATAATAGTTCCAACATCCCTCGGGTTCCACTTAGTGATGAGGACATGGATCAAAACTTTATAAACGGTGTTCAGTCAAAATAATTTCGCCTATATTTTTAAGGATTATAAAATCTCATCCACAACATATCTCAAAATAAAAAACTCATCATTGTTCAGGGTCATTAAAAAACACTTAAGCCTTGTGAAATGATTTAAATACTCCATCAGTAACATTGTACCTTGATATAAGTGCATGAGCTCTATAGTGCGGTCTAATCTCAAATTATATGGAAAGAAGTGGTCATAGAAGTCTATCTATAATTCCAGCATTTCCATGACCTGATGATGATTAGACTAAAAGGTATATCCCTCACATTATAGGTGGAGTCAAGAAGAATATATGTTCTGAGATTGAACTTCTTCTCTGTAGTTGTATTTATATTCTTGAATATTGATAACATGGTCTCCATTCGTAACTTAGCATCCTGAAGACCTTTATCCCACTAAGAATGTAGCGAGATGATTCTATTGGAATTCCCACATCAGCTCTGCCATAGTTGGGGAAGGTCATCGATATTCCTATACAAACTGTTTGAAGAATAAGAATCTATCTTGAAATTGATCATCAACACCCAATGGAGGAAGAAGAAAAGGTGCCTCATGTGTTACTACTTGAGATAATGATGTTGGATCATGGTCCACCCCCTCTAGAGAATATTTTTAAACACCCTCATAGCACACAACTCAAGGATATCAGAGAGACATCACTCTAAAATTTTCAAGTTGTAATGAACCAAAGTTTTATCAATGGAAATTCCATTATTATAATTATTTCACATGGTATAACCACATAATAAAAGGCAATACATGCTTCAAAAATTATTAAATAATAAAATAAGATGCATTTTTTAGAGGTTAAAGAACTTATACCAATAAAATAGTAACACGATCCTTTGAATAGTAATGTAAACCTTATGAATAAAAATAATAAAATTGAATAGTAACCTCACCAATGAAAGTATAAAAAGTATCCATCTTATATGTGATAATATGATATATTTATATCATAGTATAAGTAAACAAATATTATAAAATTTATTAATTTACTATTGATGTTTCTGTTAGTCATAAATATTTTGTTACAATTTTCAGAATAATTTAATAATTTAAAAGAAAGTTTATTTTCAAAAAATTTATTCCTAAAATATTGTTTTTATATACTATTATTATGGTATAATTTTATGTGACCTTAATTAATTTTTCAATGTGTTAAAAAAGAAGTTTTAATTTTAAAATAAGTATTTTTCGAGTAAACTATGCTTTTAATTAAAAATTAAACATCTCATATTTTTAAAATTACTTCCATACAGTGGAGTTATTTTTTGAATTATACAGGTCTAAAAATAGATAGGGTGAATTTTTGGGATTTTTCCAAAAGTACTTGAATTGTTTGGTAAATAGTTAAAAATGATAATTTATGATAAATTCTAAATACTTGAATTATGGATTCATAGGTGATGTAGTACTGATTATATCCCATTATCTTGAACTCGCATTCTCAAGTTACTGTATTTAGTCTCAAAAATCAACACTATTTCATGTATTGAGAAAAATAATAAAATATTGACTAAAATAATGAGAAAACACCCCTCTCCTCTACCATAAATACCACCCCACACTACATCTCAAGCAGTTAACCTTGTCCAAAGTCTACCCAATACTCTTCCCAAACATCTCTCCCATGTACAGTAGATTTTTTACTAAAAACAATACCAAAAAAAATAACATAAAGAGGCTCTCAAGAAGAATGAAGCATGAGGTAAAACCCTCTTCTGTTTCCTTTCAATTTCTATTCAAGTTCCTTTATTTTCTTTTTATCTCCTCAGCAACTCACATATAAGTGTCATAAAAACTATAGTATTTGATAAATAATAGATTTTATATTTTTAAGGAATAATTCTTCAGAAAATCTCTTCTCCTTCCTTTTTTATTTTAAGAATGAAAACATCGTATGTGAGGTCAGATTTACCACATTCATGGATGATGTGCTTTTTTATTTCCATTTTGTCTTCAAGGTTGGTCATGAAACCATTTTTATGTTTGAACCAAATTAAAATTTATTTTGCCTTATGTAATTTTCTAGAACCATTTTTTACACATGATATTAATTTATAAAACAAAATGATTTTGTTGTGATCAAAAAAATCTAAATCAATATAAAATATTATCATTAATGATTTATCCAATGAATAATCCTCACTTGTGGATACAACATGGTATTATAATATTATTTAAGTAAATTAATAACATATATGTTCATTTCTAGACAAAAATACTCATTTTAAATGAATTTACATACACATATACAAGTAAACTTATCATCAAAACCAAGGAAATCAATGCTCTCAAATGAGGAAATTGAATCTATTAACCCATAAAAAATTCCATAAATGAACCAAATAATGTTATAAAAAATAAAATACATATATAAATGATTTTATAATAATTAATTAATGAATCTAATTTTATTCTTAAATATATTAATAACATGTTTAGAATCATTTCGGAAATAAGGTAAGGGATTCTATACTATCCTCCATTATTCCTTATGGTTACTATTTGTCTCTTTTTACCCAAATTCAATTCTCTTTTATATTTATTTTTATATTATAAATTATTTTTATATGATCCAAAATAATGTATCAAGATCCATTCATCCTTATTTTTTGGGGATATACATTTTTTTAAAAGGTACCCTACTCAATTCTTCTCGGTAAGCAAGCTTAGGTTAAGGAAAATTTCAAATTTTTAGACATATTTTCAAGTTTTCTATATAATTTATTTTAAGGCACCATTATTTTTACAAAATAACTAAGTTTTATCATAAAATATTACCTTGTTTTAATTCTATTCTTATACAAATGATTTTGCCTTTTCCATTTTAAAGAGTCTTGACTGTTTTCCCCTAAACTGTACTAAATGTTTTTATTTAAAAAGTTTCTTAAACACTCTTCTCACTTCAGTTTGAAATCAATTATCATGATATATGCCTATATTCCTTTATTAATGGACCTGTATGATATAATTCCTTTCTTTCATGGAAACTTTTACAATACACCCATTTATTATGCTTTTGATATGATTATAATACTCAGTTCCTTCCATGGGTAAACCTTTTGTTTATTGTTTACTACTTATGTATGATTGTTTATGTGGAAAGAATATTAATGAACTTGTTATGTTTTGTGAACCTAGATATATCTCTAATGAATTGGGTAAATTTTAGTCTCATGATATGTTATGTCCACCGTATTGGTGGTAGCCTTGACTTGTGATCCTCTATGTGTTATGAGCTTTGACATGTGCTCCTCTCTGTGCAACGAGCCTTGAATAATGCTAAAATTATATATTATGTTTCTTACACATTAATATAAATCAATTATTATATGATCCCATATTATGCTTCCTTATGATTTAACATGTTCCATGTCATTATAAATCATTATGTTATGTCTTTTAACTAGTTTTTGAAGCTTTATTTTAATGTTTTTCCCTTATTGTGTTTTTTAGCTCATCCCTTTGATCATGTTATCCCCAGGTTATTAAGAAATTAAATCCCTTTCAGGATACTAAAATTGGATGTGGTTATATAAAAAATGTACCTATGAGTAAAAACTCAAACAAGGTGTTTCATGCCTGACTCGGGGTAACCTGGTACACGAAAGCAGGTCTTACTGGACACTAGGTTTGACACTCCTGAGGGATATGATTTGGTAAATTCATAAGCTCATTAAGACCCATTATTAAGTGAATGAATAAAATACCCATAAGATTATATGTCAGGTAATATATTATGGATAAATTACATTAAAACTTGGGGAATCCCAATTTACGATATATTTTTCCTTTAGGAGTTTGTCCTTTTATGTTTAAAGTCTCTTTTTTATGCTTATTAGATACGTACTCAAGCCCCCTAATTGCACTTAATTTTTATTAGATAATTTTATGAAATAGAATAATGTGTTCTAATAATAAATTTGATAGTAAATATGATGATTTATCAAATGATATTCCCAATATAATAGAAATGTGTGCTCAAAACAACATGGTAGTACTTGGTCAACTATCTCAAGTTATGAATAATAACTCGAATCCCATGGAAGCTCCTCATCTCTATAGAAAGATAATGCTTCCATTTAATCCTTCAAGGGGAAATGGAATCCCCTAATTAATGTATATTCTAATCCCCTCCCACCATAAGAGTTGATTTAATCTATTAAAAGAGATTTTATGTCTTCCAATGATCAGAAGAAGAGAAAGTTATTTTAGTGGTCAATTGTTTTGATGGGGAAGCTAATTAGTGGTGGACACTAATAAAAAATATGAAGTTCAAGGAGTAAATGGATTCCATGGATTTGGAATAATTCAATAAACATTTTGACAAATAATAATTCCCATATACCCTCAATCTCAATATGGAAAGAGAGTTCCTCATACTTAATCAGAAGAAATATGATACTATCAGGGTGTGGGTAGAAACTTTTACCTGGAATTCAAGATATGCCTCCTTATTTTTCATGAAAACTAAAAAAAATGTGGATCTCTTATTTAGTAGACTAAATCTGAGTCTACCAAAATCATTGGTGATTTTATTCTTTGATAGTTATGAGAAGATTGTCAGTTGTGACCCAAAGGCTGAAATAAAGATTATAGACATTCAATGGTCTCATAGGCCAAGTGAAAAAGGTAGAAAATTGATTCAAATATGGGTGGATCATTATATAAATCCCATGATGGAAAAAATAATGAATATCCCATTTGTCAATATTGTGGGAAGAAGCATCCTAGGATCTATATAAATAGAAATAGAAATTCATAAAATGTGTAATAATGGGGAATCTAGATAATAACCACCAAAGGGATATGAAGAATCCCTCTTACAATGAAGAAGAAAGTAATTTTCATATCAATTCTCAAACAATAGTGTAGTGTTTCACCTTTATGGAACTTGGGAATATTTTGAACCAATTCCCTATTTCAAGGGTTAGTGGAGGCGATCATCAATAACCTCCAAGACAACAACAAAGGGTTTTTGATATCACTATAGTTGATGTGGAGTCAGAAAACAATGTGGTGAAAGGTACTCTAGTTATTCATTAATGAATATATAATTTATTATTTGGTTTTGGTTCTATGAAATCTTTCATACCTTTATAGTTAACTAGAACTATTCAAACCCCACCTCAAAATTTAGAGGTTTAGTTATCTATGAGAATAGATAATGGGGTAATTACTTCATCGAAAGTAAATAACTCCTCCCCAATTAATTTTTGTGGACTGAACCTCCCATTAAATATTTTAATACTCTCTTTGGTAGAGTTTGATTCTATTTTGGGAATGTATTTTTTATCTTTTTAGAAATCCAACATTAGTTGTTGGATAAGGGTGGTCACTACTCACATCTCGAAGTATCCTACAATTATTTACAACTGTATTGAAGAAGATGAATCTCCTTCATAACCATCCTCTCAAGTGTGGTTATTAAACCCTTATGATCAATCATATCTCACTCAAAAGATTGAGACCAAGGAGATGATCACGCTCAAAGATATACCCATCGTGAGGGATTACACTAATGTAATCTATGAAGAATTTATTGGTCTTACTCCTAATCGAGAAGTTGTGTTCCCAATTGAACTTATTCTGGGATCTCTTCCTATATCAAAGTCACATTATATAAAGGACATCGTAGAGCTGGAATAAGTTATAGAAGAATATTAACAAGGGCTTTATACACACAAGTTCTTCACCATGGGGTGCACAAATCCTCTTCCTTATGAAGAAGGGTGGATCAATGCACCTCTTCATTGATTATTGTGATCTCAACAAAATCACTATAAATAAAAAATATACCCTACCTCGGATAGATAAATTGTTTGATCAGATACGTGGGGCTAGTTATTTCACTAGTGTGGACCTTTGGTCGGGATATAAACAATTGAGGGTGAGGAAGAAAGATATTCCAAAGGGAACTTTTTGAATGATGTATGAAAACTAATAGTTCATAGTAATTACCTTAGGACTTACTAATTCTCTAGAAATTTTCACGGATTTAATGAATAGAGTTTTTAAATATTACCTAAAAAAATTCCATAGTTTTATCAATGATATCCTAATATACTCCAAGAGAAACAGGAAAATGATGATCATTTGAAAACTATGCTAAAACATTGAGAAGGGAGAAACTATATGATAAGTGTAGTAAATGTGAATTCCGGATGGAGGAAGTATCATTCCTGGGGAATGTAATCACCAGCAAAGGGATATCTATGTTCCCTTCTAAGATAAAGGCAATCAAAGAATGTCCCATACCAAAATATGTAACAGATATTCACAACATTTTTGGACAAGCTAAGTATTATCAGTGATTTGTGAAGAACTTATCATGATTTTACAACCCAAGAACCAATGTGAAAAAGAATGGAGTGTTGTTTTTATGGACTCAATAATGTGAATAAATCTTCAAGTATCTCAAAATGAGAATTATAAAGATGCCATCAATAACACTCCAAAAAATTAGAGAACTATTTGTGGTGTACATAGATGATTAAAAGAGGGATTAGGCTGTGTGTTGATGAAAAATAATAAATTGATATCCTATGCCACAAGTAAGTTTAAAATTAATGAGAAAAACTATCCTACTCATGATCTGGAGTTGGAGGTTGTGATCCTTGTTTTGAAAATCTGTAAATATTATCTCTATATGAAGAAGTGTGATATACATACTGATCACAAGAGCCTAAAATATATATTCACACAAAAATAGTTTAATATATTCCAGTAAATATGGTTTAACCTCATAAAGTATTAGGATTTCTCAATAATGTACCATCTAGGTAAGGAAAATGGGGTGGGGGAATCTCTAAATTTAAAGGATCATGCATCTTTATCAGTGATGAGAATTGAGAAGGATCAAATCCTCTTTGAATTATAATGGATGGATATGGGAATCATAAATGGAGGAACATCATCAATACTTTCTCACATTATTTCTCAACGACACCTTTTGTAGAAAATAAAGTATGCTTAAAAATGATGTTGAAATTATAAAAAGGGTGTAAGATGTCTGAAATGGGAAATCTTATCAGTTCAAGATCGGTGAGAAAGGAGTCATAAGAATTGGGACATGACTATTTATACCCTCCAATCAATATATAAAGAAATATCTTTTCAATCATGCACATAAACCAACCTTCTCAATTCTCCCAGGGAGAAAAAATATGTATCGATGTCTTTGGGAGAAATTTTAGTGGGATAATATGAAAAAGGAGATTTCTGAATATACATCAATGTTACGGGTATGTTAGCAAGTGAAGGATGAAAGGAAAAAGTATAAAGGGATGAGGCAGCCATTAACCATACCAACATCAAAATGGAAAAGTATCACTGCGTACATTTTCCCTAGACTTCCAAAGAAATCCATGTGGAACAATTCTATATTGGTTTCTATAGATCCTCTTACAAAGATAGATCACTTTATCATGTTTCGAGAGGACTTGTAACAAGATCAACTAACATGGATATACATCGAAGAGGATGTAATGCTGAATAGGGGTACACTATTGATAGTATCTTATTAGGATCCAATATTCACCTCCAAGTTCTAGAAATTTCTCCAATATGCTCTAAGAACTAGGAAGACCTTTAGTATGGCTTATCATCCTCAAACTGATGGCCAATTTTATCAGACTATTAAGATACTAGAATACATAGTTAGAGCATGTTATATGGTCTTCAAAGGTGGATGGGATCGAAATCTGCCACTGGTCAAATTTTGCTACATTAATAGTTTCCACTCAAGCATAAAAATGGAACTACATCATTCCCATTATGGGGAAAGGTGAAAAAAACCGACATGTCGGGATGAACTTGGTGAATGTAAGCTGTTAGGACCTAAAATGGATGAAGAGATGGTGGAGAGTTTGAAAATAATTTAACATCATATCAAGGAATCTTAAAGTCAACAAAATATCTGTGAAGATAATCATCGATGATACCTAATGTTTGAGGTTAGCGACATGGTATTCCTCATAATATCTCCACGGAAGAGAATCCTAAGATTCGGGAAGAAATGGAAGCGAATTCCAAGGTATATCAGCCCCTCAGAGATCCTTTATCTTGTCGATGATGTGGCCTATTGACTAGAACTTCCAAAAACCATTTATCAAGTACAAGAAGTATTCCAAGTATCCTTCTTAAAAAGTACATATCTGATCCTTCACATTAACTAACTTTAGAAGTGATTCAATTATAGAATGATATTTCTTAAGTGGAGTGGCATGTGAAGGTCTTGGATCGTAGAGAGAAAGTTCTACATAACAAGACACCTCCCCTAGTAAAAGTAATATGGAAAACCCAGAAGTACGAAGAGCCAACAAGGGGACCAGAGGAAGTGAGGTAACAAAACTACCCTCGCATATTTTCACCTTTGTATGTAAAATAAAATTTTGATTGTGAAATTCCAAAAGGGTGGAAGAATGTAACGACCCAAATTTTTTTCAATGTAAATTCCTTTCGTATAATTATTTCATATGGTATAAACACATAGTATAATACAATATAATCTTTATAAATTATGAATGAATGAAATAAGAAGCATTTTTTAAAGTTAAAGAACATATACCAATTAAATAGTAACTTTACATTTGGAATTGTAATGTGACCCTAATGAATAGTAAACTAGCCAATTGAATAGTAACCTCACCAATGAAAGTATAAAAAAATTTATCCATCTTATAAGTTAAAATATGATATAATCATATGATATTATAAGTATATAAATATTTTAAAAATTATTAATTAGGTGTTGGTGATTTGGTAAGTCATAAATAATTAGTAAAACTTTTTTGAAAAATTTAATAATTTAAAAGAAAATTTATCTTCATAAAATAGTGTTTTGATGTATTATGATTATGGGATAATTTAATGAGACCTTAATTAATTTTTCCAATTATTAGAAAATAATTCATAATTTATAAATATGTATTTTTTGAGTAAATTATGCTTTTAATTAAAAATTAAATTTCTCATATTTAGAAAATTATTTTTATAAAATAGAGTTCATTTTTTAATTCTACAAATTGAAAAATGTACGGGTGAATTTACTTGAATTTTCTATGAATAGTTAATTACAATTAATACTAAATACATGAATTATGGATTCATAGGTGATATAGTAAAGATCTAAGCCCGTTTTCTCAAACTCACATGCTCAATTTACTATATTTAGTCTCCATAATCAGCACTATTTATTGTCTTGAGAAAAACAATAATATATTTAGTAGAATAAGGAGAAAAAACCCCACTCCTCCACTATAAATACCAGCCCTTACCACCACTCCTCCTTACACAACTAATGCATTGATCCTTGTCAACATTCTTCCCAAAAATCATCCCAATACATTCCCCCACTTATAGGAGATTGTTTTCTTAATAAAAGATCAAACCCATTCCCCTAAGGAGCATCTCAAGAAGTAGGAATCAATAGGTAAAACCCTCCTCCCATTTCATTCAATTTCTTTTCATGTTAATTAATTTTCTTTTTCTGTCCTCACCTACACTCATCCAAATCGAATAAAAATCCATTATCTCATATATAATATAATTTTATCAAATTTATGGAATAATTAATTATCAATTCTCTTCTCCTATGGTTTTTATTATAATAATGAAAACATCATTCGTAAGGTGCTGATTTACCACCTTTGTGGATGACGTGCTTTCATATTTCAATTCTGTCCACAAGGATGGTCATTAAACCATCTTTATTGTTGAAAAATATTATAATATATGTATTATATGTTATTTACTATCCTAGATTCATTTTTTATACGTGATATTAATTTATAAAACTAAATGAGTTCTTTATGATTAAAAAATCCAAAATCAATATAAATGATTATCATTAATGATTTATCGAATGAATCATCTTAAATTATAGAAATAATAGTATTTGAATATTATATAACTTCATTAATAACATATAAGTGCAGTTATGGACAACTATCCTCATTCTACATTATTTTACATACACATATACAAGGAAATCGATCACGAAAACAAAGGAGATCAATGCTCCCGAACGATGCAATTGAATCTCTTAATGCATCAAATAGGAAATAAATGAACTTAATAAAGTTATAATAAAACAAATAAATTTATAAATGGTTTAGGAATTATGAATTAATTAATCTAATTTGAATATTCAGAACATTAAGATCAAGTGCAGAATTGTTTCAGAAATCAGGTAAGGGATTCTACCTAATCCTCCATTATTCTTTAGGGTTACTATTTCATTCTTTTTAACCAAATGAAATTATATTTACTTTTTATATAAATATTATAAGTTTTGTTTATATTTTACAAACTCATGTATCAATATCCATTAATTCTTATTTTTGGGAAAATACATGTTTTTAAAAGTTTCCCAACTCAATTCTTACTGACGAGCAAGCCCGATTTAAAGGAACATTTTGAATTATTACCTATTTTAATGTTTGCTCCATAATATGGTTTAATAAATTATTCTTATAAAAACATTAATTTTATCATGAGAAAATATATTGGTTCAATTCTATTTTTATTCAAACAATTTTTCATTTTCAAATTTTAAAAATCTAGAATGTTTTCCCATAAACTGTACTAAAATGTTTTATTTCTAATGTTTCTTAAACATTATTTTCATTTCCATTTGACATCACATATCATTATAGATGCCTATATTCCTTTATTAATGTCCATGTATGATTTAATTACATTATTTCATGCTAACTTTCACAATACACCCATGTAATATGCTTTTAACATGATTATGATACCCAATTCTTTCCATGGGTAACCCTTTTTTTTGTTTGATCACTTATATATGATTATTTATGTGGAAATTATATTCATGAACATCTCAAGACGGGTTTTCACAAATATTTCTCCATTTCATTGGGTAAAATTTTTCTCCCATGGGATGTTATGTGTAATGTTCTTGGTGTTATCATTGACGCGTGCTCCTCTATGGGCAATGAGCTTTGAATCATGCACCTCTATGTGAAACAAGCCCTGAATCATGCTAAAATAATATTTTATTTTACTGCCACATTACTATGAATCCATGATTATATGATCCCATATAATTATTCCTTATGTTAAATCATGTTCAATGTCTTTATATGTCATTATGTTATGTCTTCTAACCCATGTACTAAGCATATATTAATCTTTATTCCCTCACTAGTTTTTTATCTCATACCTTTGTTCATGGTATCCTCGGGTTTTCCTGTGAAGATGTAAGGACTCAAAGTATGTTTGGAGCTCATAATCGATGATAAATAAAGAAATGTTTTATTTAGCCTCATTTTTTCTGTATTATATACCTATTCTTCCAATACACTAGACTTTATAATCCTTGACTTATAATTTGATGTTTAATTATACTTAAAATCATGTAACTATATCTGTAAAAGGATAGGTTCTCAATACAAATTCATGTCTCAGAAAAAATAAAACAAAAGATATGATCACTGATAAATGAATATCAGAGGAAAACTACCTTACTTAAAATTATTCAATTCTCTATACCTATTAAAAATCCAAGTCTATGTGATAATAAATATCCCAACGGATCATAGTAGAGACTTCCAACTACCCACTACTAAGGTCTGGTCAGGTTCAAGGTCTCATATAACACCACATCAGTTACAATATATGTTGTTCCAAATAAAATGTATAGAGGAAAACACCTTGTAATTTTCAATTGTAATCACCATTTAACAATAACCATTTTCATAAAATCTTGTATTTATTTAAGATAATACTTACTTATATGTATAACTATATAATAGTCTAGTTATAAGAATCCGTATTACAAATTTGTAAAGGCTTATACTCTTTATAGATTGAAACTTCCACATCATGTAACTATGACCTGGCCTTTACATATGATATTGTCATTTAATTTTCCATGTAAAATGTTTTGATTAAATGAATTAAAATTCCCAATTTATGAAAGTAAATTATATTTAAATAATAATTTGAATCCATGAAATCAAATCAACTAATGTTTCAACCCATAAAACCAATGGTTCTAGTCACAAACATGAAATAAATTGTTAATTAAATAAGCACCATAAATATATACGGTAAAACTCTGTTTAGATTGATAAAAACACTTTAATTAATCTAATTGTGTTATCCATGTAAGAAATGTTAGCATGTTTCATTGTATAATAACACAGGAAATCACAACAATCATAATAACTAAAGTCAATGCATGTCGTAATATAGATATGGAATAGCATAATGCATTGAAATTGAATCCTTAGGTGCCTAATATGATGCATGAGATTTTACCTCCTTTCCATAATAGGATATGGAAAAATAATTATATAGTAATAAGATTGAAAATAATAACATCACAAAACGTGTGTGTCACCCAAAAGTTAAATTAGTACTACTATAATAGGAACAAACCAAATGTGCAATTTCCCATCCTTGTTAATTTCAGTTTCCTTTATGCATGGTTTAGATACTCCTTGGTATATGATCATTACAAAATTCTGATGCATCCTAGTCTCAGGTCTAATACATAATTAGTAAGACAAAAGGAAAATTAACCTATGATACCACTCTGAAGAGTCTCGACCCAGAAGCCATAAAGAGATGCCACGAGCCAGTTCTCTACATGACCTAAAGTGTTCCGACCCATATTCCAGAGGCTACCAACTAGAAGGAAGGGCCTAGGTTATGTCCAAGGAGAGACTATTCCCTCTCTATCTGAGTGTATCATAGTGTTAACTACTGATGGTGTGGACCAGAAATAGTAATAAACAATCATTAGTGGATTAATCATAAGAATCCAAACATGGACAATGGGAAGAATCTAAATTAAATTCATATAAAAAATGTAAGAATATTTCATGATTCTATATAAAATGGAAAGTACATGGGATAAGGGTTACAAGCATATACAATATGATAAATATAAAAAATGACCCAAAAGATATCTACACTAGCATCATGAGAATAGGCTTGATCCACGGCTCACGTACACAATACTAGTACAGAAAATCAATCTTCATATTCCAGATGCTTCCCTTTATCCACACATATACTATAAAAGGGTCTTCATGTGCCATAGTTGTGACTAAATCAGCTGTAAGATATACTCATTTGGCTACCACCAATAGTTTCTAGAACTATCTGGTATGTGCATATAAAATGATCAATGTGTCGGAATAGATAAGGGTAAAGTAATAAAATAATAAATAAATGAAATTGAACTAGTTTTCTCAATATTCCTCAACCATCACTAACTTCTTCAACCTAATATAAATATCTCTAAAACAAGATCATCATGTACAAATATGATATGGTTGTATAAATGGTCATCAAAAATCAAGTATCAATAATAAAATGAACTCAAATATGTTATTTGGATTGGAATAATAATCTCTACGTTAATATTTTTATGTTTTCAGTTTTGATATAAAATACATCCTTGTAATTTAGTCAATGGAATCATGATCATGTTAAAGAAGATCCGTAAAGAGGATACCAAGTATTACCCTTATAGAACTATAAATACCAATCACTATAAGATTCCATCCTAGGAGATCAGTAAGTGGGATCCCAAGTTTCACACTCAGCATTTTATGCAGCAACAACCAATATTACTATCCTATGTATACCACTTAAGGTACCATGTATCACTCATGGAATGTTCTAACCATATTTCCCACTAATTCCATTAATGTTATTTACCTTTGTGAATTGGCATCATTCATGGGTATGTAATTCATTCACCTGGTGAGTCCATTAAATAAATAAATTAAAGAATACAAGTGTCTCACTTAGTGAATTAAAATATATCATTAATTATAATTATGAATCATGATGAGAATGTCCATGGAGCCCTTAATTTGAGACCCATGTATTGCCCTTGACTTGATATGAAGGTGTGTTTTATCTATCTAGAAACCATACCATTTAAGAAGGTAATGAATTCATAACAAACTAAATTAGGATTGATAAATAATTTAATTCAAATAAATCAATATATGGCCTAATGAATAAGTGAATGAACATATTTCCCGTCATATCCTTTAACTCAATTCACTTTCCACTATATTTATTACATGGCATCTCACAAAACTCAGATAAAAAAAATTAGTTCCAAGGTATAGGGCTCTTAATAATTTAAGAGAGGGAACATCCATAGGGGTGACTTGTGTAACGCCCCGACCCTAGTTACCCAGAGTCGGTGCATTATTACATAACATTGGCATGATCACAAGAAAGATCAAATCTCGAAAGACCGATTAGTTTAGTAGTCTTGAAAAAGACTAGATACATTGATAAAGTTTTACATTACATCATAAAATGAAAACTACAACAATATAGTCTCCATAGTCCACACTCTTATCCCCTCATACTATCCCTACAGGTCATTCATAAAGTACGTCTTCACATCCTGGGAAAAATAAAACATAGAAAAGGGGTGAGCTCAAATGCCGAGTAAAAATAACAATATAGCGAAAACTTTCATAAATAAGAATAAACATTTAAGGCAATGTATAACTAAAACAATAGCCTTTTAAACATGACCTTCAACATAGTATGGAAAAAATAAAATGAAATAATTCCATTTACTTATTCACATGGATATTCTACTAATCGAATAATCACATGCAATATCAATAACCACTTTCATAATGATGGAATGCATAATTCCAGACTATCATAACAACATATCCAAGGCCTCGTGCCCAGACTAAAAATAAGATTTTTTTAAGGCCTTTTTCCAAGACACTAGTTTGTCTCATGAGACCTACCGATGCATCGATTAGCTATAGCGGGCTCCACCCATCACATATTAAGTCGAATACATTCCCATATGAAAAGGTTTAAACATAACATAAACATTTGTATTAAAACTAGAATATTAAATGTAAATACTTCATCCATAAACCATGAATGGTATAAAAATAACACATCCACAGTCAAACATATCACAAAACCTTCAATATAATATTGAATTTTTTTATCATAATAAAGCAACTTTAAATAAGCGTAAAATCCATCAAAGGTTGTTGACATAGATGAAATCAAAACTCTTTTTAGAGAAATATCTCTTTCTATTTTGAAATCATTTAACAGTCATAAATTTATAAAACAAAAAATTATCTTTGAAAATATTCTTATTAGCTTGTAAGGGAATCTTTGAAGATTTTATAACGGTGGAAAATAGCCGCACCCACCGTATGAGTTAAAAAAACATTCTTACCTTAATTCGGTCAAAAATGTTAAAAATGACCTTGTTTGGAAAACAACAGAAAGATTCCTTTTTAAACAACATATAAAAGTCAAAAAGGTTATAAATTACTTTAACCCATATTCTAGTAAATAGTAAAAAAATGTTCTGAAATAAATTTTTAAGAAAACATGGATGTGGATGATAAAGAAGTCCCAGTAGATTATTACATATAAACAACCTCAGATAATGAAGAGATTGTGAAATAAACCATTACCTTATACTTTTCCTTGGTTGGGGTTGGTTAACCTACTTTATAATGGTGAAATAATTGTTATTAAATTATACAATAATCATATATATTAATATGATATCATATATTATCTTTTAACATTGCTTTGTTAATAATATTTTAGAGTTATCGTTGTTTCAGGTGTTAAATTACTAGTTTTCTTTTATTTGTTTTGTTACGTAATCCGTGTTTGTCATGGATAGGTTCTATATTAATCATATCCAAAATTATATAAAGTCCTTAGATACTATTATTAATCATAAAATTAGAATTAGACTTGAATGGATACAATGGAGAATGAATCTCATCGCGTTTATGGAGACGGTAGTCCGTACGTACGCACGAGCGACAATATCATTCTTTTGATATTAAAATAATATATAATTGAATGGTATATCATATATAAAGAATAATTATCCGGTTATATTTATTATTTACATGAATTAAACATCATTATTATACACATCCAAATAATAATTTACTGAATAACAATTACACCACGACGTGGAGACGGTAAGTCGTATATACGCACATATAGTGACATGTTAATAAAAGGACGGATAGAATAATGAATATGGTTGTACCATATTTATAATAATATCACAGTATATATAATACACTAGATTTATTATTTTAGAATGCTAATAACAAATAAAGGAGAAGTGGAAGAAGAAAGGAACTTGAAAAAGGGTGGTGAAATCATTACCTCTTCTTCGTGTTCTTCCTTTTGATGTGATCAAAAGGGCTCCTTAGGTTGGCTTTCGTACTAAAGGAAGACCTCTAGGATGAATTTAGGTAAGTTGAGAGAGTATTGGGGTAGATTTTTACTGAACCAAATGGATTTTAAGGTGTCAATTAATGAGAAGGGGGAGTACCCATTTATAAGAGGGGTGATGGGAACCTTTGGAAAAGCTAGAAATATTATTTTATAATAAATTCATATTCGGTTTATAAGGTCTCCAAAAGTGGATTATTTAATGGTTAAGGTGGGTATGGGTCGAAAACTACTCAATCAATAGAATTTAGATAGGTTTGGGTCACTATATTAACCTTATCTTTTAGTTTTAACTCTTAGTTAATTAGTTTGACACTTACCATGTCACTTTGTATTTTTATATTATATAGTTATTAAACTTATTATATACCTCCAAGAGACCCCCAAGTGGTCCATTAATGATACACATATCATGATATAAGTCTCTTGGCCGAGCCTTATATTTTTAGGAATTGAATATCAATTAATAATA
The DNA here is from genome assembly GCA_963277665.1 of Viscum album. Taxonomy (NCBI): domain Eukaryota; kingdom Viridiplantae; phylum Streptophyta; class Magnoliopsida; order Santalales; family Viscaceae; genus Viscum; species Viscum album. The sequence goes on along the minus strand of OY728155.1, from coordinate 85,577,436 downwards.
TAATATTTGTTTTAAAAACTCTTTTATGTCAATTTTGACACTATTCAATAATTGATTTTTGTAAAAATCACAACAGAAGGATTACTTGGAAAAAAGTTACTTAAATCATTCCTAACATGTCATAGTAACCTTGAAAATTAGTTTAATTCATAAAACGTCTCAAATTATATTTATTTTGGTCTTTATAATATCAATTATTTTAATTTTTCACTATTATGGTAATTACTTCATCATCATTGGGTCATAAATAAATTAACTTATATAATGTCTAAAAATTATAAATAAAATACCATTATGTAGGAAATATTTTTATCTTTCTAATTAATATTTAAAATAGAATTTATATTATGAATAAAACTATATTAAAAATGATTTAGTAAATAAACTTTGATTTTAACTCTTTTAACTCTTCTTTGAATTGAATAATAATAAATGTCCTAATCTAATCCAAGTGGACCTAAATGATAATATTTTATTCCTAAGGTTGTTTTTGATCGAATTAGGCTTATCCAATAGAATTAGGATAGGTGTTAGGGTAATATTAATATCATTTTACCCTTAATTACCCTATTTAATTTTAACCGTGGTAAATAAAAGTAAAATGTTACAATTCACAAAAAATTATTTTCATCTCAATGAACCACATTTTAGTACCTGATATTAACCGTGTCTCTCGGATTTTCGAAATTCCACTCACAGAAGCAGTAAAATTATGTTTTATGAAAAATTCAGTTTTTTAACTACCACTTTGTAGTTTCACTATTCATCAAAAAATGAAGTTTTTCAGAAAAATACCAAAAATTCACACTAGGGTAATTTCGATATTCCGAATCCAAAAATTAAGTCCATTTTGAAAAATAAAATATATAAATTTCAAAAAGTGGGTATTATTATTCATAACGGCTGGTTTGATTGGTTGTGGTGTGTTAGAACATGATGTTGCGTACAACACACGCTATTGCTTTATTCAAAGAGAAGTGTACCATAGAAGCTTGGGGTGTTATATTCTCCCCTCCTTCAAATAATTTCATCCTCAAAATTTCTAGAATACTACCGCATGAAAAAACTCGGGTGGTTCTTCATCATAAGTTCCTCGGGATCCTACGTTGCCTCTTCCATCTTATAGTTTCTCCACAAGACTTTTACCAGATGAGTCGTCCAGTTTCTCAGTACTTGTTCTCTCGTATCAACAATCATGACGGGCTCTTCGCAATAAGACAGATCGGGTTCCAGTTCTAATTCCTCATAGGTGAGTACATGCATTGGGTCAGGCATGTATTTCCTCAACAGAGATACGTGGAACACATCATGAACTTTGGAGAGACTTGGAGGAATTGTCAATCGGTAAGCTACAGCCCCAATTCGTTCTAGAATTTTGAAAGGTCCAATATACCTGGGACTCAATTTACCTTTCTTAACAAAATGTATGACTCCCTTCCATGGAGATACCTACAAGAAAATATGATCACTGACTTAAAATTCCAAATCCTTCCTTCGATTATCGGCATAGCTCTTCTGCCTACTTTGAGTTGCTTTGATATGGTTTTGGATTACCTTCACCTTTTTCATCGTTTCCTCCACCAGTTCTGGGCCTACAAGTTTTCTTTCACCAACGTCATCCCAACAGGTTGGTGTGCGACATCTCTTTCCATATAATGCTTCATATGGTGCCATCTGAATACTCAAATGGAAGCTATTGTTATAAGAAAATTCTACCAAAGGTAAATATTGATCCCACATACCCTGAAAGTCAAGTGAGCAGGATCTCACCATGTCTTTTAAGGTTTGAATAGTTCGTTCTGATTGTCCATCTGTTTGAGGGTGGTAGGCAGTGCTCAAATGAAGTTCAGTATCCAAGGTTTTCTGAAGACTTTTCCAGAATCTTGGAATAAAATGGGGATGACGATCAGAAACAATCGATAAGGGTACTCAATGAAGTCTCAAAACTTCATCAATATATAGTCTTGCTAGACGTTCCAGTGGTAGATCTTCTCTTATAGCAAGAAAATTTGTTGACTTTCTAAGACGATCAACAATAACCCATATTGCATCGTTCCTTCTAGGAGTCTTTGGTAGTCCCATGACAAAGTCCATCGTGATATTATCCCATTTCCACTCAGGTATGGGAAGAGGTTTCAATATGCCTCCAGGTTGTTGGCTTCCAGCTTTCACTTGTTGACAAACCATACATCTTGACACAAAATCGGCAATCTCCCTCTTCATGTTGTCCCACCAAAAATGTTCCTTCAAATCTCTATACATTTTCGTGCTCCCATGGTATATAAAGAAATTGTAACTATGAGCATCCTCCAACAATTCACTTTTTAGATCAAGTATATTGGGAACACAAAGTCTCTTCCCAAAATTCAAAATTCCATCTTCATTCACAAAGTCTCTCAATCTCCCATCATTCACATATTTAATCTTATTTTGAAATTTGTCATCATCGGTCTGAGAAATCTTAATCCTTTCTAGTAAAGATGGTTTCTCAACCATTTGAAAAAGAATTAATGTTTCACCTTCCCTTGTTATTCCCATGTCCATCATCACTAGATCCATGAAAATTGGATCCCTTTCAATTCTCATATTGTTCAAAACTCCATGATCTTTTATTCTCAAAGCATCTTCCACCTTGTTTGCTTTCCCCGGGTGGTAGTGTATCGTGCAATCATAATCCTTGAGTAATTCAAGCCATCTCCTTTGCCTCATGTTGAGTTCTTTTTGTGTGAAAATATACTTCAAACTCTTGTGATCATTATAAATATCACATTTTTCACCATAGATTTAGTGCCTCCATATCTTCAAAGAAAAGATCACAGCTGCTAACTCGAGATCATGAGTAGGATAGTTTTGTTCATGAATTTTCAACTATCGTGATGGATAGGAAATAACCCTATCATTCTGCATAATTACACAACCAAGTCCTTTCATCAATGCATCACTATAAATAACGAACCCATCATTCCCCGATGGTAGAGTCAATATAGAAGAATTGACTAATATTCTCTTCAGTTCTTCGAAACATTCTTCACACTCTTTTGTCCAAACAAATTTAACCCCTTTACGTGTAAGCTTTGTTAATGGGTTAGACAATCAGGAAAAATTCTGGATGAAACGTCAATAATAACCTGCCAAACCAATAAAACTGCATACCTCAGTTATAGTCGTAGGTGCTGGCCATTATTGGATTGCCATGGTTTTAGAAGGATCAACAGATATTCCGTTTATAGAGAAAATATGGCCTAGAAAAGAAATATCCTGAAGTCAGAATTCACACGTTTCTAAACATCCCATATAATTCATGTCTTCTCAGAGTCTTCAGAATAATGCGCAAGTGATTTTCATGATATTTGTAGCTTTTGGAGTATACCAAGATATCATCAATAAATACCACCACAAATTCATCTAGATATTCCTTGAAAACTCTATTCATAAGATCCATGAATACAGAGGGTGAATTAGTCAATCCAAAAGGTATTACTATAAACTCGTAATGCCCGTACCTGGTTCGAAATGTTGTCTTCGGAATGTCTTCCTTCTTCACAAACAACTGATGGTATCCAGATCGAAGGTCAATCTTTGAAAAGTATTGAGCTCCATGTAGTTGTTCAAGTAAATCATCAATGTGACATAGGGGATACTTGGTCTTTATTGTTATAGGATAGATCCCCCTATAGTCGATACATAACCTCATAGATCCATCTTTCTTTTTAAAAAAAGAACAGGGGCTCCCCATGGAGAAACACTTGGGTGAATAAATCCTTTATTACTCAATTTCTCTAGTTGTTTCTTTAGTTCAACTAATTCTACAGTGGTCATTCTATAAGGGGTCTTCGATATAGGCCTTGATCCAGGAATTAAATCAATGGAAAATTCAACTTCTGTTTCTGGAGGATGTCCGGGTAAATCTTCCGGAAACACATCTACATATTCTTTAACAACAGGTGCATCCTCTATTTGAACATTCCTTTCCCCACCCACAATCATTTCATCCTCTTCCTCCCCAATAATTGAATTTAGTTGAGCAATTGGGGGTGGATCTAGATAAGAATTAGGTAGTAACGATTCAGCTCTAAAGATAAGTTGTTCATTATCATCATCATTAAAAATTGTAACCTCCTTCTTCTTACAATAAATCTTAGCATCATGGTCTGAAAGATAGTCCATAACGAGGATTATATCAAACTCAATCATAGGTATGACATTGAGATCTACAGATAATGAACATTTATGTGCTCTAATGGGGACTGATTCACAAATCATTGTTGCAATGATACTTCCCTTAGGAGTTTTAACTGACAACTCCCGTGTTAAATCAAATTGTGAATATCTAATTTTCTTAGCAAACTGGGAAGATATGAAACAATGTGATGATCTAGAATCAAATAATGCATTGGCTAAACATGAGGAAACCACTAAATTACCTGCCACCACGTCATTCAGAGCTTCTACCTCTGCAGTAGTGATAGCATAAGCTTGGCCTTGATCCCTTGTCCTTTTCTGAGGTAAGTTCCCCTGACGCTTAGGATATTCATTTGCATAATGTCCCATCTCCCTGCAATTGTAGCACTGAACATCGGTAGCTTCCTTCTTCCCTTTTCAATCACGATCTTGGTGGCCTTTTTCACCACACTTGTAACAGACACCCATACCCTTCAAGCAAGTACCGGGGTGTTTCTTCCCACATTTACCACAGGATGGATATTCAACCTTTTCCTTCTTCCCATTATTTCCATTCCCAGATTGATCAGTAGATCTCTTCTTCTCTTCCTTTACTTTAAAGTCATAAGACTTAGACAATTCCTTTTCTGCCTTGATAGCACATGAGACAATGTCTTCGTACGATGAGAAGGATTGTGAGACTAATGCTCGATAGAGAAATGGTTTTAACCCATAAAAGAAACGAACAATCTTAATTCTTGGGTTACGTATTTAATCTCCATCTTACCTTTCTATCCTTGTAAAGTTAGCCTCATACTTTGCGACATTCTCATCCTCCTTTTGTCTCAGACTCAAAAATTGCCTTTCCATATCTTCTCGATGGTCACGAGGAAAGTATGTTTCTAAAAATATATATTTGAACTCCCACTATTCCATATTTGATACTTCATCATCTTCCTTCGTATTTTGAATCAATGACCACCATTGATCAGCATCTCCAATGAGGCGGTAAACTGCCATGATAACTTTTTCCCTTTCACTACTTCCCAAAGGCTGAAAAGTTTTCTCTAGGGAACTTATCCATTGCTCAGCTACTAATGGATTTTTACTCCCATTGAATGTCGGTGGTTTCTGCCTCATGAAGCGATCTTACATTGATCCTCTACGCTATGGATCAGGGTGCTCCAAATGGGTAAGGTTATTATTCATAACCTGAGTGAGTTGTCCCAGTATGGTGATTAGCTAATCAGCACTAGTTGCATCACCAGCTCCACAATAATTATCTTGAGGAGGAGGGAAATCCCTACATGGAGTGTGTGCATTGATACAGTTTCCATTTCTTCCACTAGGGGCCATTTCTAAACAATGGCATAAATTAGATCAGTTTATGAATCAAAATACATAATTCCATACTTATAAAACAGTTAACATAAATTGAACTATTTATGGATATAATCCATAATCATAAAAATGTCTCCTTTGAGGAATTATATACTAATAAAACCTTCATAATGGTTTGTAAATAAAATGAGAATTATCCTAAGCATATCCCCCAGGAGTGTCGTAACCAAGAGTGCAGCAAGACCCATTGGCGTGCACCAGTAACCACTCAAGTCTAGCTCAAAGAGTTATTTTTGGGTTTTACTCCTAGGTACATCTGTGCCAGAGCTGCCTCTACCTGCTCGTATCTAGACAGGGATGTATTGCTCAGAAAACTCAAAAATTTTCTACAATAACAAAATTTTAGGAAGTTCTTCTATACTAATCCTCAAATTCCATATTAAATCTATGTTCTCTAATCATATTTTATATAAATATAGCTTCCAAGTTTGGTACTAAACTTCCTCTGATACCAACTGTAACACCATGACCCCAGTTATCCAGAGTCGGTGCATTATTACATAACACTGGCATGATCACAAGAAAGATCAAATCTCTAAAGACCGATTAGTTTAGTATCCTTGGAAACACTAGATACATTCATAAAGTTTTACATTACATAATAAAATGAAAACTACAACAATATAGTCTCCAAATTCCACACTTTTATCCCCTCACACTATCTCTGCAGGTCATTCATAAATTACTTCTTCACATCCTGGGAAAAATAAAACATATAAAAGGGGTGAGCTCAAATGCCCAGTAAGGATAAAAATATAGAGGAAACTTTCATAAATAAGAATAAACATTTAAGGCAATGTATAACTAAAAAAAGCCTTTTAAACTTGAACTTCTACATAGTATGGAAAAAATAAAACGAAATAATGCCATTTACTTATTCACATGGATATTCTACTAATAGAATAATCACATGCAATATCAATAACCACTTTCATAATTATGGAATGCATAATTCCAGACTATCATAAAAACAAAGCCAAGGCCTCGTGCGAAGACTACAAATAAGATTTTGTCAAGGCCTTGTTCCAAGACAATAGTTTGTCTCATGTGACCTACCGATGCATCGAGGAGCTATAGCGGGCTCCACCCATCACATATTAAGTCCAATGCATTCCCATATGAAAAGGTTTAAACATATCATAAACATTAGTGTTAAAACTAGCATACAAAATGTAAATACTTCATCCATAAACCATGAATGATATAAAAATAACACATACACAGTCAAACATATCAAAAAACCTTCAACACAATATAGAAGTTTTTTATCATAATAAATCAACTTCAAATAAGCGTAAAATCCATCAACAGATGTCGACATAGATGAAATCTGAACTCTTTTTAGAGAAATATCTCTTTCTATTTTGAAATCATTTAAGAGTCATATATTTATAAAATAAAAAAATTTCTTTGAAAATATTATTATAATCTTGTAAGGGAAGCTTCGAAGATTTTATATCGGCGGAAAATAGCCGCACCCGACGTATAAGTTAAAAAAACATTCTTACCTTAATTATGTCGAAAAGGTTAAAAAGGACCTTGTTTGTAAAATGACGGAAAGATTCCTTTATAAATCACTTATAAAAGTAAACATGGTAATAAATTAATTTAACCTATATTCTAGTAAATAGTAAAAAACAATTTTGAAATACATTTTTAAGAAACATGGATATGGATGATAAAGAAGTCTCAGTATATTATTATGTATAAACAACCTCGGATAATGAAGAGATTGTGAAATAAAACCTTACCATGTACTTTTCCTTGGTTGGGGTAGGTTAACCTCCTATATAATGGTTAAATAATTGTTATTAAATTATACAAGAATCATATATATTAATCTGATGTCATATATGATCTTTTAACATTTCTTTGTGAATAATATTTTATAATTATCGTTGTTTCGGGTGTTGACTTACTAGTTTTCTTTTATATGTTTTGTTACATAATCGGTGTTTGTCATGGATAGGTTGTATCTTAATAATATCCAGAATTATATCAAGTTTTTATATACTATTATTAATCATCAAATGAGAATTATACTTTAATGGATACTATGGAGAATGAATCTCATCACGTTCGTGGAGACGGTAGTCCGTACGTATGCACGAGCGACAATATCATTCTTCTGATATTAAAATAATATATAATTGGATGGTATATCATTTATAAATAATAATTATCATGTTATATTTATTATTTACATTAATTACACATCATTATTATACCTATCCAAATAATAATTTATGGAATAACAATTACACCACGACGTGGAGACGGTAAGTCGTACGTACGCACGTATGGTGACATGTTTTTCAATGGATGGATAAAATACATAATATGGTTATAACATATTTATAATAACATCACAGTATATATAAGATACTGGAGTTATTATTTTAGAATGGTAATAACAAAGAAAGAAGAAGTGGAAGAAGAAAGGAACTTAAAAAAGGGTGGTGAAATCATTACCTCTTCTTCGGGTTCTTCCTTTTGATTTGATAAAAAGGGATCCTTAGGTTGGATTTCTGACTAAAGGAAGGCCTCTAGGATGAACTTAGGAGAGTTGATAGAGTAGTGGGGCAGAGTTTGGCTGATCCAAATGGCTTTTAAGGTGTGAATTAATGAGAAGGGGGAGTGCCCTTATATAAGAGGGGTGAGGGGCACCTTTGGAAAAGCTAGAAATATTATTTTATAATAAATACATATTCAGTTTATAATGGCTAAAAAGTAGATTATTTAAAGGTTAAGGTGGTTATGGGTCTAAAACCACTTAACCAATATAATTTAGATAGGTTTGTGTCATTATATTAACCTTATCTTTTAGTTTTATCTCTTAGTTAATTAGTTTGACACTTACCATGTCACTTTGAATTTTTATATTATATAGTTAATAAACAAAATATATACCTCCAATAGACCCCCAAGTGGTCCATTAATGATACACATATCATGATATAAGTCTCTTGGCCGAACCTTATATTTTTAGGAATTTAATATCAATTAATAATATAAATTTATGTTTAAAAACTCTTTTATGTCAATTTTGACACTATTCGATAATTGATTTTTGTAAAAATCCCAACAGAAGGATTACTTCGAAAAAAGTTACTTAAATAATTCCTAACATGTCATATTAACCTATAAAATTAGTGTAATTAATAAAAGGCTCAAAATATATTTATTTGGGTATTTATAATATCAATTATTTTCATTTTTCACTATTATGGTAATTATTGCATCATCATTGGGTCATAAATAAATTAACTTATTTAATGTCTAAAAATTATAAATAAAATACCATTATGTTGGAAATATTTTAATATTTCTAATGAATATTTTAAATAGAATTTATCTTATGTATAACCCTATATTAAAAATTATTGAGTAAATAAACTTTGATTTTAACTCTTTTAACTCTTCTTTGAATTAAATAATAATAAATGTCCTAATCTAATCCAAGTGGACCTAAATGAAAATATTTTATTCCTAAGGTTGTTTTTGGTCGACTTAAACATATCCAATAGAATTAGGACATGTGTTAGGGTAATATTAATATCATTTTTACCCTTAATTACCCTATTTACTTTTAACCGTGGTAAATAAAAGTAAAAAAGTTACTATTCACCAAATATTATTTTCATCTCAATGAACCAAATTTTAGTCCTTTATATTAACCGTGTCTCTCAGAATTTTGAAATTCCACTCACAGAAGCGGTAAAATTATGTTTTATGAAAAATTCAGTTTTTTAACTACCACTTAGTGGTTTCACTATTCATCAAAAAATGAAGTTTTTAAGAAAAATACCAAAAATTCACCCTAGGATAATTTTGATATTCTGAATCCAAAAATGAAGTCCATTTTGAAAAATAAAATTTATAAATTTCAAAAAGTGGGTATTACTATTCATAATGGCTAGTTTGATTGGTTGTGGTGTGTTAGAACTCAATGTTGCATACAACACACGCTATTGCATTATTCAAAGAGAAGTGTACCGTAGAAGATTGGGGTGTTACAACTTGTGTCATCATAACCACCCCAAGATATTGATTCATGGGTTTCTAGGGATTCTTGATAGATGAAAAAATCCTTTGGTTTAATTAATTAGAAATTATGGGGGAGACATCAAAGGAGTTTGTCTTGTGGCACAACAATCCATGATAAAGTACAACAATACTTTTAGGGGAAATAACTAGACCAACTAACTCATTCTTGTAGAACTCTCATGATCCATTATTAACCCTTTGTGTGGTCTGGATAAGGAGAAAATGGAGGAATAGATGAAATGCCTAGAAATATGGAGTGTGAGATCACAAAAAAATAACACAAAATATGGTGAGATAAATTGAGGAAGGATGGAAGAGAAATGTGTAGCTATCCATTTTGGATATAAAATGAAAAATAGTGAGTGAAATAGATCTATGATGAGAAAATTCATTCAAATAATAGGTTTTTATTAAGAGAATAGATTCAGTTAGTTGTCCCTTTGTGTGGGCCATGAAAATGAACCCCTGTAAAAAAATAATGGGTTCTACCACTTTTAAATTATGCCCATGACATTTATATATGTGTATTATATATTCACATTGGGTATTTTTTGGTTCTTTACCCTCCCAGGGAAAACCAATATTTCACATGTATGGGGTTTATCCAGACCAATGCACATCATGTATTTAAATACATACAATATATTTATAATATACATTCTGTATTTGGCCTGAATCCAGCCTCTACACCACCAGCTACTTCCTTTATTAATGAAATCCTACCGAAAATTGGGCTCGATCACTAGGTTATAAACTAAAAAAGAAACTTAATAATTGTTAACCAATGATTTAAAGGAATCCATACCTCTATTAAGATGCAAGAAGTTAAAACTATATTTATTTTAATATGTCAAAAAAATTACATGAGTATAAAAAGAGGATTTGTTTTGTTATAAATGTTTATTTGAAAGAGAAACAGTTTTTCATCATTTTATTTTATTTGAAATGTCTTTGATTGAATAATTACCTTAAGTACTTGTGCAAAAATGATAAAATATATTTTCAATTAGTATAAAAATATGAGGAATGATTTTAAAAATATTAAATGTAATAAAATTTTGATGAAAGATTTTAGTCCTTGAATTTTATAAACAAATATAACATATTTAGGATGTGTTAAAGGTTAATATTTTCATTATATTACTATATTTATTTCTTTAAACCCTAATTAAATAAATACTATTAAAAATGACATAAATAAAATTATATGAAAATAATATCATATTGAATTTTTAAAAAATATTATAAATATCACAAGATGTCAAATATAAAAATATATAGTCAAACATTTTATCGCTTGACCATTAATGAGTAAATTTTCACCCTATAATAAAACTTATAGCACTTTAAGATTTAAATATTTTTCACCATAGTTAAGGTTAAAAATGGATAACAAAGGGGATAATACAAAATATAAGGTTTAAAATTGCCCTAAAACCTATATAAATTTATTTGGTTGATGATATTTTGACTACAAACTATTTTTATTTTAATACAAGGATATTTGGAAGCATTATACATAGTAATGTTTTTAACTATATTTATATCTTTAAATAAATTCCATGAGTTCTCTTCTCAAAAATTATAAAAGGACACCCCTTATATTCTTACACAATGTTAATTAACAATGATCCACCAGAACATGAGTAATTTTCTTCCCAACTTCCCTAGATGCATATTAGAGGTGTTTATATTCTTAACATACCATTTCAAGGGTCCTTAAGGAAGGATATAAAGGAGGTATCCTGAAGAAGTGGTAATCATCTTACCTAACCTATTTTATTTTATTTCTTCTTCTACCTCATATAAATCAGGGGTACTTCTCGTAAAAATAATAAATTTAGTATAATAAATATAAATAAATGTTATTATGATCCTGAAACCATCATTATCCACCCTCTTTTCCATTAATGGGATGTGACATATTTATCATACGGATATAGAGATACAACTCATTTTTTCACCATCTTTCATCGAAGGATATTATAATGGTTTTAAAGATTATATATAATATTTATTTTGTTATTGTAATTGTGGAATTATGATATAACATCAAACATCTCACCATCTCATTCATTCTAATATGATAATATCACTCGTGCATGCGTGTGGACTACCACCTTCATGAAACGATGTGATTAATTCTTCATTTCCCCTTTACATGGATGGTAATAATGGTATATTTTATAAACATATATAATATAATTGATATTCCTTTAAGGTGAATTATTATTAACCTTTATTCTATTCTCTATATATGAAAGTGAAAATAGTATCCATGCATACATAAATAACTCGGGGATATAAGTATAATTAATATGAATTTTTTATATAAGAGGTTAGAGTACATCAGAAGAAATTTGAACTAGTGGTAAGATATTTATTATTCAATCTCATTTTAATTGGAATTTTTTAAGCTTGAATTTCCATTAATGGAAATTATTTGAACCCCTCTAGAAATATCCCATTCATTTTCTTCTCCTATGATAATTTCTATAGAATACATGATTTGATTTTTATCATCCCATAATATAATCAAGAGAAATAAATAATATTTTTAAGATAAATATGACTTTATTTCACTCTTATATAGGAAATCATTTCTCTTATATATCCATGTTTTCTAAAAAATATTCAAAAAAGTTTTTATATTTCATCTATGGTTATTTGAATTCATTTTTACCCATAATTATATTTTCACAATAAATTTTAAAAGGTATCTTCTTTTAATTTTCCTAATGAGGTACTTTTTACTATTTTATGAAAATGTAAAAGACATATTTGTTTTAACACACATGACATTAATATAATTTCCCTTTATCATGACCACTTAATGGTTTTAATATTATTTTAAAAGTTTCCAAGTTTATTTTCAATTTTTTATTATTAATATTTGTGAAATTGAAATTTTTTAATATGTCATTAAAAAAATGGAAAAAAATTCCTCAAGAAATATTACATTTATATTTTTAAATGATATTTTCATATAAGAAAACATACTTTGAGGTTTCTTAGCATTTACAAGGGAAATTATCCAATGATACTATCTTTATTCTTTCTTTGGATGGTCTATAGTTATGATATTAAAATAGTTATGAAACCTTTTTCTTTTCCATTGGTTAGGTTATGATGAATGTTTATTTTTGTCTTAATGAATAAATATGAATGGATTTAGGATTATGTGGTGGGTTTTCATTGAATTATATAGATCTCTAAAGTATTGGTTAATGATTATTGTTCAATGATATCAATGGGTAGATGGGAGGTTATCCTAATATTTAAATAGGTTTCATGGGAGATTATACCAAGACCAAAAGTGGGTACATTGGCTAGGTTATACCAATCTCATAATAGGGACATGGGAAGTTATCCCAAAAATAAAGTGTTATTAATGTATGTGTGGGTGGAGTTGAATTAATATTTCTATGATAATTATTATTACACACATATGACATTGGTTTAAGATATGATCTTATTCCAATATTTTGTTCTCAAGGCTCATGATCGTTTTTTCATTTATGATTCATTACTTTTAAACTACCAATATATGTTCCATGAATCTTTTTCACAGTCCAATAATTACTGGGAAATATTTTCTAAGGTTAATCCCTTTTCATCATACACTCTATGATCATGTTATGTTTAAATGATAATTGATATCTCCCTTGTTTAAACTTACCAAAAATCTAATCTATCCATTTATTATGTTTTATTTTCTCCAATATTTTAAGAAACGTTTTAAGTATGATGTGTCTTAGAAGGTTAAAAATTAAGAAGAACTAATTGTGAGATAATGTAAATATTTTTTGAACCAGTTGTTTGTATATCCAAGTTTCCAAAAACAGTAAACATTATAGTTATTGAATATATCATAATGTTATATAATGAATCTCAATCTAATAGGATATAATATTTATGTATGAAATGTTTGGGATTCTATAGATAACATTTTTATAACAAATTAATATGCAATGGTATATATGCTAAGAATATTATATATTATTAAATAAATATAAATTTATCTACTTTATCAATTCACCTTTTAATGGTAATATATTCAATACCCAAATAAAATTTCCTCTATAATTAACCCATTCAAGGCATGATGTATACAAACTGATGTTCTCCGTTGTAGATAGTTTGCTTGTAAAAAACTCTACAACCTCCTCCAGAATATACTTATCAGTAATGGTGGCTTCTATTTTATATGGATTCTTAAAATATCCATTAAATATATTGATATACCATTAAAATAGAGAAATAAAATTTAGACACACAATTCAACATAGATTTGTCACTAAATTAACCATTAAATTTACAGTTTTCAAAACAATATAAACGAAAATTCATTTCCATTTGATTAATTATAAAAGCTTTATTGTTCCCCAAATTTTTCAATGAATTTAGATCAATAACTTTGAAACTTATTTAATTTAAAAAATAACATACCTTTATAGTTTTCATTTTTACATTTACAGTAAATATTTCATTGAATGAATCCATTTAGAGTTGTTGTATCATGACATGACAATCCTGAGATTTGGTGTCTGCCAACTCCTAATAATTTAGTTATGATTTTTTTAAAATTTGAATAATAAACCTAAGACACATTGATACCGCGGAGACAATAAAATTAATTAATTTTATCCATCATTGATAACATATGATATGTCATAGTCATGTATATTCATCTTCCTTTAAAAGTGTGTGTTAACTCCAAAATTATTCCCCTAGAGAGTACGTCCAATATTGAATTCAATCTATAATTAGTATATAATTTTGTATCTAACAATTTTTAAAAAAAAATGTCACATATATCCATCTCCACATGAATTAGATCAGTTTTATTTTTTACCTCATCATATCACCAATGTATAAAGTTAAACATGAATGGTTTTTCCTTATAAATATTTCATTAATTTCAAGATTTTTTTATCTTTCTGAATACAACATCATAGTTTTTCACTATCTCAAAAATAATAATCAATGGAAGAAGATCATATAGAAATATACAATTTATATCCACCATTTAATTCTTTTTTAAATAACCAATAAGAGTAATCCAAAAGAAAAAAAACTCTAATGATCCATGCATACAATTTTTTCCCATATTTTAGTTGATAATATGAACTCTATTGTTAAAAAAATGGAATGATTTATTCATCTTAACAATATATTAATTAAAAATTCTCTATACTCGAAAGTCATTTATTTTTAACGTAATAATTTCATGTTGTTAAAAATGTCACATTTTATATTAATAAAAATATACCTTAATAACTTCCTCCCATAAAAGATTCAAGTTATCTATTAATGGTGGAAAAATGATAAATATCATTTTCAATCTATTTTAGTCCACAAATCATTAAACTCACCCTAATATGCTTACACATTATACAAAATTCAAGCGGTGATTCGTAAATCATCTATAAAATAGGACATGAACTATGTTTTCTACAAATGCATTGATATCGATTCATTACATATTTTCATTGTTGAAGTATGATATTTCTAACCTCATTTCCTAATATAGGAAAATATTGATCATTTTTCTTCCACTATGTACAATCAGTTAAATGACATAATTTACCATTAGATATCCACTCATCTATACACCTTTTTAACAAATTTTCATAATTTTAATTTTCAATTAAAAGTTTCAAATGATGAATAATAAAAAGATACCCAATTGAATTGGAATGACACTTTGTAACTACTAAATTAGCCTATGATTTTTTCTTTCAACTTATACCATGGTGTCCAACATTTAGGACACACTTATAGACCACAGTATTAATTACTATTTAAAACATAATAACTTGGTCAGGAATGTAACTTATTGTAATGAAAACACATAAGGAATAATGTTTTCTTTATATTATATTTATAATCTAACATATTATTTTATTTTTTATGTATTTATTTCAATAAAAATAGAAAATATTTAAAACTCTTGTCACTCCATATATTTTTCCACATCAGGTTCATCAAACATAACAATGTTGACAAAACCATAAATTCCCTAAAACCTGGATATAGATATTTTTAATCATCACCATATATAAAATCAATTATTGTAATTTTTTTATTTACTTAATATTATTATCATGAATTATTTCTTCAATTTGGCCCGGATTATCATCTTAAAAATCATCCTCATCAATAGATATTAAATTATTCTGAGTTTCAAAATTCCAAAATATAAGGTTTTAACTCATCTTAAAACAATGAAAAATTAAATGATATTTTAATTATCCACTTTTCAAGTTTTTTATATTAAAACATTTCAAGAAAGTAAGGAAAAACATGTCATTTTTTGGAACATTTCACCTATAATATTCCAAAAAACCCACAAACACCTTCCCCATTTTGTAACTTTTTTTGAATTTTAGTAATCTAACTTCAACTCATTATTTTCTATAATAAATATCAAGAATTTAAATTAAGTAATTATGTCATGAAATTTAATTTCTAATTTACCTTTACAAATAAGAATAAAAAATTCAATAAAATATTTCACAAATAAAATAAATAAAACTCATTTGATAAAAAAAGTAGCACTTTGAATATATTTATTTATCATACATTCATAAAAAATAAAAAATTATAATTTAATCAGCATGATCACCTAAATATATATTATCAATACTATGTTTTCAAAATCTATAATGCAATATACCCTAAAAATGATCGTTCACAATTTAGAAAAAAAATATGCCTTAAGCACACAATAATCCGTAAATTAACATTATTTTTGAAATAAATTAACCAACTAATAATTTAATAAAACCCTATTTTCTAAAATATCATTAATTATTTAAAACATACCTTAGATTCTCGTATAATCAAAGATACAAATTAAAAATTTAAATAGATAAAAAATTGAATCATAAAAAGATATTATTCAAGGAAACATTCCCCAAACAAAATTGATTAGTTAAAACTTACATCGGATTAAAAGAAGAGGAAAATAGAAAAAATTAACTAAAAATTGATATCTAAATGGGTATTAATAAGAAGGTGATTAAATTTGAAATATGAGATAGAGAAATCGAAATAAATGGCTGATGCTGGATGATGGTGGAAGAGGGTGGATAGTTGTAGTTAATTCCAACAGAAAGTTATTATAGGTAAAATTATTGAATAATTAATAGTTAGGGTTCACCATGTGTGATAAAAACCTAAATCCTCCACGGTAATCAATTAATAAAAATCGAATCATCCAAACCTCTCATAAAAAATTTAATGTGTTTCTACCTATGTTATTAAATAAATAATGTTGAGAACCCAATTTCAAACATAATTTATTTAATTACTAATTTTGAAAAGATACACCAATTATTTTTCACACTAGTTATGAAATAATTTTTGTGAAAATTTATTTATAATGTCAGTTATAAATAACTGGTGTGAAAAATTAATTGCCTTCATTATATTTTTTACAAGTGTGATAGCAATTTTTTAAGGTGTTCTAAGGAATTGGGGATTTCATTTCAACAAAATAACTCTATACCATCTTAAAATTAGTGAATAAGGGGGTCACTAAAACCTTTTCATAATAATTTTAGAGTTTATGGCTAATGAAATCCAAAAATTATCTTCCAATAATCGTAGTGATACCATGTATCCATCGAGAATATTTAAAAAAACATCATTCAACATATCATCATTCTTTCTTCTGTACGGGAAACAATCCCATCTTATATTAGTGTTTATCTACAAGTTTTATTATAATATAACATATGTGATTTTAAAATAATATTCATACATAATGATGAAATTTCTATTTCTTGATGATCTAGAAGAGATCAATATAGAAATTTATTGAAATTAATAAAATTGAAAGGATGAAATAGTAGCATGAGAAACATATTCATATAAAGAATGTACATTGGGTGAAATTTTAATTCATTTAAACTCTTTTTTATTCTAGATTCACATATATATTTAGTCAAGATATTTGGGAAAATTCATGGTAGTGAATTTTTTTAGACATTGTAGTGGAAATTTATAGTAATTAAAAACACCCCATTTAGAGAAAAATAAAAGTTATTAAAACACCATGTTGAAAATTCAAAATATGAGTGTGTCATATCCCTATGTTTTGATTGAAATTATATCAGGTATAAAAAGATTTATAAATTAAATATATATCATATAGGGATTCAAACCCTATACGGTTGGATTCATTTTCGCAATTAAACTATTATTTTATGTAGCATGTTATGACTTTTATTATTGATGTGATTTTAAGTAACTCTTGATAAAATGCCTAAAATTCCATAAACATTCTTCAAAAGATCACATATTATCAAGATATATGGAGTTGATATGATTTAAAAGTTATTTAAATTATTTATTGTGAGAAAATATTAGTTTTTATAGGTTTTAAAAATCATGGAGAAATGTTATATATTGCGCATTTCACTCATAATTTTTTAATGTAATTATTAATATATTATTTTTGTGCACTATGTGACTAACAGCTATGTAGAATAAACAATGGATCATGTAAAAAATTCATTTGATTATTCTATAAATAAACCTATATATATAGTTAAATAACTTTAATATATGATTCAGATATCACATTGTAGCCTGACTTGTATTGACCACGACCACAGTAACTCGGAACCAGTGCCTCCCTTCATTACACTAGCATAGATACGTAACTTGAATCCTAACGGACCAATAATTTTATTTGTTTTAGAATCCATATTAAATACATGAAACTTACATAAAAATTGAAACTATAAAATACAATATATTCAATCCATTGTGAGAATAAATATTCCACTAGCATAACCCTATATATCAGTCATAATACACGTCTTGCAATATAGTGAAAAATAAAACACAAGAAAGGGGTGAGCTCAAATTCTTAGTAAGGGTAAGTGTACATTTGAAGCTATTATGGATAAATATTCCTAAACATTAAGGCAAGGTGTATAAATGATACACAATCCATTTGTAAATAATCCTTACTATAATATAGAAAAAAATAAATGATAATCAAATAATTCAATATAAATAATCACAGGGATATTATACTATTTTAATAATCACATGGAATTTCAATAACTAATTTCATAATGAGGAATTGTATAATGTTGAGCATGATAAACATATAATCAAGTCTTCAGCCAAGACACAGTATACAAGTAGGTTATGCTTTAGCCAATACCTAACTAATTTGTCTCATGAGACCTACTAACGCATCGAGGGGCTATATCGGCCCCAACCTATCGGTTACTAACTCTTATTGTAACGCCCCGACCCCAGCTACCCAGAGTCGGTGCATTACTTCGTAACATTGGCATGATCACAAAAGATCAAGTCTCGAAAGACCGATTATTTTAGTAGCCTTGGAAACACTAGATACATTCATAAGTCTTACATTACATCAAAAAGTAAAAAAAACTACAACATCTTCTCTTCATATCCCCTTATATTATCCCTGCAGTTCATTCGTAATATACTTCTTCACATCCTGAAAAAATTAAAACATTGAAAGGGGTGAGCTCAGATGCTTAGTAAGGATAACAATATAGCGGAAGCTTTCATAAAAAAAACATTAACATTTAATGCAATGTATAACTAAAACAAAAGCCTTTTAAACTTGAACTTTAGCATAATATGGAAAAAGTAAAACGAAATAATTCCAATTACTTACTCACATGGATATTCTACTGGTCGAATAATTACATGAAATATCAATAACCACTTTCATAATGATGAAATTCATAATGCCAGACTATCATAACCACATAGCCAAGGCCTCGTGCTAAGACTACAAATAATATTTTGCCAAGGCCTCGTGCCAAGACACTTGTTTGTCTCATGAGACCTACCGATGCATCGAGGAGCTATAGCGGGCTACACCTGTCACTTATTAAGTCCAATGCATTCCTCATATGAACAGATTTAAACATATCATAAACCATAACATAATCACATAAAATATGCATAAAGGAAACATAACATTTCCACATTTCAATCACAAGATATCAATACAACACAATGATATAATAAAAACACTTTCAAAACCATTTTCAATACCAAAATAAAAGAAAATTAAAACTTGATATTTATTTTTCATTTTTAAAAAATGGTAAGGCTTGTAGAGGAAACCGATACCCAAATAATGGCCTTGGCGGCGGAGAAGTCGTTGTCGCCACATACGTACGACAAGGAAAACAGTACTTTTTGTCATTTAGTAAAACACTTCATATAAAAATATTCCTTTTGAATAAACGTAAAAGTCAAAGGGGTTTATACACCGTATAAAAGAAATTTGTGTATAAAACAAAATATGCCTCAATGAAAGGAGATTGAGACGAAGTCCTTACAAAGGTCATTTTATAAAATAAAATAGATCTATTATGTGTATTCACTATATGTACACATAAAGAAAGTAAAAATACAATATAGGACATAATAATATCATGAAATAATTTCAAAGTAGGAGATTAACCCAGAGATTGGAAATTTGGTTAAGAAATTCCCTTACCTTGCGTCCTGTCTTGACTCAACCGTTCTTTAACCTCATGAATAATAAACTAGAGTTAATTTCTATTTTCATAAGAACCTTTTTCATGTTCATTATTCCTTTTATATCACTTATTACCATGTTATGAACATTATGTAATTATTTAAGTTAATAACGGTCATTTTGTCGATCTTTGGTACTTGAGTCAAAAATAAACTTCTTATAATTACAAGTTGTTCATGTGGTGTTATATCCATTATATCCAGAATTATATTCATGTTTTAGATAACATATATATCATATATATCCAGTATATACATTCATTCAAAATATTACATAACATTTAGAGGTAAGAAATGAAATGCACCGTTCATGGAGACGGTAAGCCGTACGTACGCATGAACGCTACTTTCATTTCAATTTCATATTTAATGGAATGAAATCATAATTATATAAAGATATATTATCTCTCTAGTATAATATCATATATAATATCATTTACTCCATCCTTTATACACACCACATATGGCATTAATGATTCAAATCACTTTGAGGGGGCGGTAGTCCGCACTTCCTAAAATGAAATTATCGTGTTTACACATAATGGAAATCATAAAGGTATGACATAAATGAGAAATACAGAAGCATAATGAAAACATAAAAATAATATATATGTCATATATGAAAATTGTTTCATCAAAATTGCCACCATTAGAGGTGTTAAAATAATATTTAACAATCATAGTTTCGTGTGGTAGTATTTCGCCACCCACAAAAAACAGTATGTTCTTTAACCATTAGACAAAGGTGTGTGTATGTGTAAACCAAATCCTTATCATAACAAAATCCTAGTATATTTTAGATACTTTTTGTATTAAAAAATAAATTAATTAAAAGATTTTATGGGGTTAGAGAAGCAAAATAAATAAAACAACATTAGAGAAGACACTACCTTATAATCGGGTAACTCTTTTTGATTTGAGCCAAAGGCTTCCTTGGGAAGAATTATGACCAAAGTGAGGCTTCTAGGAGTAAGTGAGGGAAGTTGGGAGAGTATTTTTGAAGAGTTTGGCCGAGCCAAAAGGCTTTGAAAGTGCGATTAAGGTGGTAGTGGTGGGGGCCTTTTATAAGTGGAGAGGAGGGGCACTTTTGGAAAGTAATGAAATGTTACTTTACTATATAATGAGTTTCGGATTTTAAAGGTCCCACACTTATATAATTCTAGGCTAAGGTGATAAGGACTCGAAATATACTCATCCAATAGGTTTTTGACAAGTTTAAGCCTTGGATTTTACATTATCGTTTTATTTTATTTAAATCACTAATTAATGAGGTAATCGCTGCATCATCATGGTTCCATAAATACTTTAATTTATTTAAAGTCTAAAAATTATAAAAAAAACTATCATGATGTAGGAAATATTTTTAGCTTTCTAATGAATATTTATAGTCGAAACTATGACTTGTATAACCCCATTTAAAAATTGTTTTAGTAAAACAACTCATGTTTGTGACATTTTTATTTTATCATTAAATAAAAGTTTTAATGTCATTTTCCAACCAAAGTGGCTCCATGGGGTCCCCAAGTTGACCCATGGATTGTCTTGGTCGGCCATGACTCATCCAATAGGTGTAGTAAAAGTGTCAAAGTCATTTCATATTATTATAACACTATCTTTACCTTAAATTTCACTAATTACCTTTAATCGCGATTAATTAAACTTAAAAGTTACTATTCACCAAAAAATTATTTTAATCCCATTGAACCAAATTTTAATTCCTAATGACAACCATGTATGTCGGATTTTTGAAAATCAAATCATAGAAGTGGTAATATTTCATTTAAACGAAAAATCAGTTATTTAACTACCACTTAGTGGTTTCACTATTCATCAAAAATTGAAGTTTTTCAGAACAATGCCAAAATTTTACCCTAAGCTATAATTGATATTCCAAATTCAAAAATGATGTGTATTTTATAAAATTACAAACATATATGTTGAATTAATAAATTTTAAAATTAATTCCTGCTATCACAACAAATAGCATGTTTTTAAGAAACAATATATATCAAAAGATTGACAATTGTTTATGTCCAATTTCAAAGTGAAATTAATTATAATGAACACCATTGGAAAAAATGGTAAAAATATATTCTAATTACACTTTAAAACCACTCAATAGTATAACTTATCACTATAAATTATTTTGATTAAAAAAGTTGTTTTAAGTATTTTTCACTATTCATAAAAATTTCGAAGTTCTCAGAAAATTACAAAAAATTCAACATAGGCTAATTTCGGCATTCCGAATACAAAAATAAAGTCCATTTTGAAATATAAAATATATATAATTTCAAAAATAGGGTATTACTATTCATAATGTCTATTTTCATTAGTCGCGGTGTGTTAGAATCTCGAACTTGCGTACAATGCAAGCTATTGCATTATTGAAAGAGAAGCGTATCGTGGAAGCTCAGGGTGTAACATTCTCCCCTCCTTTAATAAATTGTGTCCTCACAATTTGAAATTTTTCTTTGAAAATAAAAGGTTGAAAATAGACAATACCTTTGTGGAAAACCCACATCGTAAATAAGGTTAATAAAATTTAGCCTTAATAAGAGGGAAAGGGAAATGAAAAAGTCACCACCCATTTATGATCCCGATTAGGAGAACATTGGTGGCAATTAGAGACATATAATTGGAGGGAAAACTTAAATATTTGTAGGGAGTGATTGAGGTCATCAATCACAAACAAGTGTCAAATTGAGGGCCTCAAAGCCTTCAATCTATGTTGATTTAAAATATCATCAGTTCAACAAGACATAAGGTATTAGGATAACACATTTTTTTTGTTTTAATATCCCTTTAATAAAGTTTAAGAATTAATTTATTAATAGAATAAGATATAGGTATATATATAAATATTTATGCTTGACAAATAGAGTTTCAACTTTCAACTAATTTCTACCACAAACTCATCTTTCACTCAAAAAGATAATAGAACTCAAAAATAATATATTTATCCTAACCGTACAAGGTTAAAAATATTAACACATACCATTTAGATTACGAAAACTATTTTGTAACAACCAGGGACTTCCTATAGGCTAGTGGTAGGTCATAAAGGCCTATCGCAATATGGTTGTGGGTTCGATTCCTGCATCTTTGTCCGAAGCGACGGGTTATCGCCCAACCTGAAGGTTGTCCTTTTTCTAAAACTATTATAATATTCCAAAAATTTTATTCAGAAATGTTTTAACCTTAAACAATACTATCCAAGGTTCAACTTAATCCATTCCAACCTTTATAGTTATCCAAAATACTTCAGTCCAACTCACAGTCCAAATTTTATGAGGAAGGTAAACATAATGTAGATCCTTTTTTCCACGTAACAACATTTGAACACCTTCATCATGTATTCTTTTAAAACACTGTAATTACCAATGATCCCTTATTCCTTATAGAATACTAGATATACTCCTTCTATCCAAAAATGTATAAAAATCATTAATCAGTTTCAAGGAAGTTAAGAATATCCAATATAATTTATCCAAATCAATCATGTCTTATTCCAAAATCACTATCTCGGTATCAGAACCATGTTATGGTTTATCTTTCTATCAACCATATATTTTCCAAAAATTTAACCTACTGTGGAATCACTTTTCTTGGTTCCACACAATCTCAAGTCCTTGATGAAATAGTACTGCAGTACAATCCTTATATACTCCATAATTATTATAACCAGTACAACACTCAAATTACAAAATTCTTTAATAACAACATAAGAACTCTAATCCTTCCTCCTCATCTGTGGTAGTATCATAACTTGATTATTATCCAATAAGATCATTTGAGGAACACTCTGATTATTTGGAAATTGGTTTGTGTAGTGTCCCCACTCCTTTCTGTTGAAGCATTGTACGTTTGAAACCTTTTTCTTACCCTTGCAGTCATGCACTTTGTGTCCTTTTTCTCCACACTTATAAAAAACTCACATTCCCTTCAGGCAAGTTCCAACGTGTTTCTTCCCACAGTTATCACATATTGGAAAATTCTTCTTTCCCCACGTCCCTTTTTCCATCATTTTCTCTTCCATCCTTTTCTTCTCTTTCTTCCCTTTAAAGGCATAAGACTTAGATAATTCTTTACTTATCTTATTAACACATGATACTATTTCTTTATATGTTGAGAAAACATGGGAGATTATTTCCCTTCTAAATATTGGCTTAATACCGTGAAAGATATGATCCTTCTTACGCTTTGGATCATACATATTGCTGGAGTTCACATTCCTTCCACTGAGCACCATTTCTATACAATGGCATAAACTAGGTTAGTTTATGAATTGCAATGAATAATTCCAAACTTGTAAAATACTTAATGTAAATTGAATGGTTTATGGATATAATCCATAATCATAAAAAAAATTTCCTTGAGGAAGTATATACTCATAACCCTTCATAGTGGTTTATAAAGAAAACGAGAATTATCCTAAGCATATCCCCCGGGAGTGTCGTAACCAAGAGTGCAGCAAGGCCCGTTGTCGTGCACCAGTTCCCGTTTGAGTCTAGCTCAAAGCGGTGTTTTCAGGTTTTACCCCTAGGTACATCTGTTCCAGATCCGCCTCTACCTGCTCGTATCCAGACGGGGATGTATTGCTCGGAAAACTCATAAAATCTCTACAACAACAAAATTCTAGGAAGTTCTTCTATACTAATCCTCAAAGTCTATTTTTGGGTTATGTGCTCTAATCAGAGTTTATCTAAATCTAGCTTCCAAGGTTAGTACTGAACTTCCTCTGATACCAAATGTAACGCCCCGACCCCAGCTACCCAGAGTCGGTGCATTACTTCATAACATTGGCATGATCACAAAAGATCAAGTCTCGAAAGACTGATTAGTTTAGTAGCCTTGGAAACACTAGATGCATTCATAAGTCTTACATTACATCAAAAATTAAAACAAAACTACAACATCTTCTCTTAATATCCCCTTATATTATCCCTGCAGATCATTCATAATATACTTCTTCACATCCTGGAAAAATTAATACATTAAAAGGGGTGAGCTCAGATGCTCAATAAGGATAACAATATAGCGGAAGCTTTCATAAAAAAACATTAACATTTAAGGCAATATATAAATAAAAAAAAGGCTTTTAAACTTAAACATTATCATAATATGGAAAAAGTAAAATGAAATAATTCCATTTACTTACTCACATGGATATTTTACTGGTCGAATAATCACATGAAATATCAACAACCACTTTCATAATGATGGAATGCATAATGCCAGACTATCATAACCACGTAGCCAAGGCCTCGTGCCAAGACTAAAAATAATATTTTGTCAAGTCCTCGTTCCAAGACACTAGTTTGTCTCATGAGACCTACCGATGCATCGAGGAGCTATAGCGGGCTCCACCCGTCACTTATTAAGTCCAATGCATTCCCCATATGAACAGGTTTAAACATATTATAAACCATAACATAATCACATAAAATATGCATAAAGGAAACATAAAATTTCCACATTTCAATCACAAGATATTAATACAACACATTGATATAATAAAAACACTTTCAAAACCATTTTCAATACCAAAATAAAAGAAAATTAAAATGTGATATTTATTTTTCATTTTTTAAAAATGGTAAGGCTTGTAGAGGAAGCCGAAACCCAAATAATGGACTTGGTGGTGGAGAAGTCGTTGTCGCCGCATACGTACGACAAGAAAAACAGTCCTTTTTGTCATTTAGTAAAACACTTCTTATAAAAAGATTCCTTTTGAATAAACATAAAAGTCAAAGGGGTTTATACACCGTATAAAAGAAAATTGTGTATAAAACAAAATATGCCTCAATGAAAGGAGATTGAGATGAAGTCCTTACAAAGATCATTTTATAAAATAAAATAGATCTATTATGTGTATTCACTATATGTACACATAAAGAATGTACAAATACAATATAGGACATAATAATATCATGACATAATTTGAAAGTAGGATATTAACCCAGAGATTGGAAATTGGGTTAAGAAATTCCCTTACCTTGCATATTGTCTTGACTCGACCGTTCTTAAACCTCCTGAATAATAAACTAGAGTTAATTTCTATTTTCTTAAGAACCATTTTCATGTTAATTATTCCTTTTATATCACTTATTACCATGTTATGAGCATTATGTAATTATTTAAGTTAATAACGGTCATTTTGTCGATCATTGGTACTTGAGTCAAAAATAAACTTCTTATTATTACAATTTGTTCATGTGGTAATATATCCATTATATCCAGAATTATATTAATGTTTTAGATATCATACATATCATATATATCCATTATATACATTCATTCATAATATTACATAACATTTAGAGGTAATAAATGAAATGCACTGTTCATGGAGACGGTAAGTCGTACGTACGCATGAATGCTACTTTCATTTCTATTTCATATTTAATGGAATGAAATCATAATTATATAAATATATATTATAATTACAGTATAATATCATATATAATATCATTTACTCCATCCTTTATACATCCCACATATGGTATTAACGATTCAAATCACTTTGAGGGGGTGGTAGTCCGCACTTCCTAAAATGAAATTATCGTGTTCACACATAATGGAAATCATAAAGGTATGACACTAATGAGAAATAAAGAAGCATAATGAAAACATAAACATAATATATATGTCATATATGAAAATATTTTCATCAAAATGGCCACCATTAGAGGTGTTAAAATAATATTGAACAATCATAGTTTCATGAGGCAGTATTTCGCCACCAACAGAAACTGTATGTTCTTTAACCATTAGACGAAGGTGTGTGTGTGTGTGTAAACCAAATACTTATCATAATAACATCCTAGTATATTTTAGATACTGGTGTTTTTACAAAATAAAAGAATAAAAAGATTTTAAGGGGTTGGAGAAGCTAAATATAACAAAACAACATTAGAGAAGACATTACCTTAAAATCGGGTAACTCTTTTTGATTTGAGCCAAAGGCTTCCTTGGGATGCATTCTGCCCAGAGTGAGGCCTCTAGGAGTAAGGGTGAAAGTTGGGAGAGTATTTGGGCAGAGGCTGGACGAGCCAAAAGGATTTTATAGTGTGAGTAAGGTGGTAGTGGTGGGGGCCTTTTATAAGTGGAGAGGAGGGGCGCGTTTGGAAAGTAATGAAATGTTACTTTACTATATAATGAGTTCCGGATTTTAAATGTCCCACACTTATATAATTCGAGGATAAGGTTATAAGGGTTTGAAATATACTCATCTAATAGATTTTTGACAAGTTTAGGCCTTGGATTTTACATTATCTTTTCATTTTATTTAAATCGTTAATTAATGAGGTAATCGCTGCATCATCATGGTGTCATAAATACTTTAATTTATTTAATGTATAAAAATTATAAAAAAACTATCATGATGTAGGAAATCTTTTTAGCTTTCTAATGAATATTTATAGTCAAAAATATGACTTTTATAACCCCATTTAAAAAAAATTAGTAAAACAACTCATGTTTTCGACATTTTTATTTTAACATTAAATAAAGGTTTTTAATGTCATTTTCCAACCAAAGTGGCTCCATGAGGTACCCAAGTAGACCCATGGATTTTATGGGTCGGCCATGACTCATCCAATAGGGGTAGGACAAGTTTAGAGGTCATTTCATATTATTATAACACTATCTTTACCTTAAATTTCACTAATTATCTTTAATCGCGATTAATTATACTTAAACGTTACTATTCACCAAAAAATTATTTTAATCCCATTGAACCAAATTTTAATTACTAATTACAACCATGTATGTCGGATTTTTGAAAATCAAATCATAGAAGTGGTAATATTTTATTTGAACGAAAAATCAGTTATTTAACTACCACTTAGTGGTTTCACTATTCATCAAAAATTGAAGTTTTTCAGAACAATGCCATAATTTCACCCAAAGCTATAATTGATATTCTGAATTCAAAAATGATGTCTATTTTATTAAATTCAAAACATATAAGTTGCATTAATTAATTTTATAATTAGTTCCCACTGTCACAACAAATAGCGTGTTTTTAAGAAACAATATATATCAAAATATTGACAATTGTTTATGTCCAATTTCAAAGTGAAATTAATTATAATGAACACCATTGGAAAAAATGGTAAAAATATATTCTAATTATACTTTAAAACCACTCAATATTATAACTTATCACTATAAATTATTTTGATTTAAAAATTTGTTTTAAGTATTTTTCACTATTCATAAAAATTTCGAAGTTCTGAGAAAATTACAAAAAATTCAACATAGGCTAATTTCGACATTCCAAATCCAAAAATAAATTCCATTTTGAATATAAAATATATATAATTTCAAAAAGTTGGTATTACTATTCATAATGGCTATTTTGATTAGTCGCGGTGTGTTAGAATCTCAAACTTGCGTACAATGCAAGTTATTGCATTATTGAAAGGGAAGTGTATCGTGGAAGCTCAGGGTGATACATTCTACCCTCCTTCAATAAATTGCGTCCTCGCAATCTGAAATTTTTCATTGAAAATAAAAGGTTGAAAATAGACAATACCTTTGTGGAAAACCCACATCGGAAATAAGGTTAATAAAATTTAGTCTTAATAAGAGGGAAAGGGAAATAAAAAAGTCACCACCCAATTATGATCTCTATTAGGAGAACATTGGTGGAAATTAGAGACATATAATTGGAGGAAAAACGTAAATATTTTTAGGGAGTGATTGAGGTCATCAATCACAAACAAGTGTCAAATTAAGGGCCTCAATGCCTTCAATCTATGTTGATTTAAAATATCATCAGTTCAACAAGACATAAGGTATTATGATAACACATTTTTTTGTTTTAATATACCTTTAATAAAGATTAAGAATTAATTTATTCATAGAATAAGATATTGGTATATATATATATATATTTATGCTTGACAAGTAGAGTTTCAACTTTCAACTAATTTCTACCACAAACTCATCTTTCACTCAAAAAGATAATAGAACTCAAAAATAATATATTTATCCTAACCATACAAGGATAAAATTTTTAACACATACCATTATATAATGAAAACTATTTTGTAATAACCAGGGACTTCCTGTAGGCTAGTGGTAGGTCATAAAGGCCTATCGCAATATGGTTGTGGGTTCGATTCCTGCAGCTTTGTCCGAAGCGATGGGTTATCGCCCAACCTGAAGGTTGTCCTTTTTCTAAAACTATTATAATATTCCAAAAATATTATTCAGAAATGTTTTAACCTTAAACAATATTATCCAAGGTTCAACATAATCCATTCCAACCTTTATAGTTATCCAAAATACATCTGTCCAACTCACAGTCCAAATTTTATAAGGAAGGTAAACATAATGAAGATCCTTTTTTCCATGTAACAACATGTGAACACCTTCATCATGTATTCTTTTAAAACACTGCAATTACCAATGATCCCATATTCCTTATAGAATACTAGATATACTCCTTCTATCCAAAATGTATACAAATCATTAATCAGTTTCAAGGAAGTTAAGAATATCCAATATCATTTATCCAAATCAATCATGTCTTATTCCAAAATCACTATCTCGGTATCAGAACCATATTATTGTTTATCTTTCTCTCAACCATATATTTTCCAAAAATTTAACCTACTGTGGAGTCACTTTTCTTGGTTCCACACAATCTCAAGTCCTTGATAAAATAGTACTGCAGTACAATCCTTATATACTCCATAATTATTATAACAAGTACAACACTCAAATTACAAAATTCATTAATAACAACATAAGAAATCTAATCCTTCCTCCTCATATGTGGTAGTATCATAACTTGATTATTATCTAATAACATCATTTGGGGAACACTCTGATGATTTGGACATTGGTTTGCGTAGTGTCCCCACTCCATGCAGATGAAGCATTGTACATTTGAAACATTTTTCTTACACTTGCAGTCACACACTTTGTGTCCTTTTTCTCCACACTTATAACAAACTCCTATTCCCTTCAGGCAAGTTCCAAGGTGTTTCTTCCCACAGTTATCACATATTGGAAAATTCTTCTTTTCCCACGTCCCTTTTTCCATCATTTTCTCTTCAATACTTTTCTTCTCTTTCTTCCCTTTAAATCCATAAGACACAGAGAATTCTTTACTTATCTTATTAACACATGATACTATTTCTTCATATGTTGAGAACACATGGGAGATTATTTCCCTTCTAAATATTGGCTTAATACCGTGAAAGATATGATCCTTCTTATGCTTTGGATCATACGTATTGCTGGAGTTCACATTCCTTCCACTGGGCACCATTTCTATACAATGGCATAAACTAGGTTAGTTTATGAATTGCAATAAATAATTCCAAACATGTAAAATACGTAATGTAAATTGAATGGTTTATGGATATAATCCATAATCATAAAAATGTTTTCCTTGAGGAAGTATATACTCATAACCCTTCATAGTGGTTTGTAAAGAAAATGAGAATTATCCTAAGAATTTCCTGTAACACCCCGAGATTTTATGAAAAATATTCTTTTTAATTTCATTAATGTCTTGTGTTGTACGCTACACCAAAAGGATCTTGCACAACACGTATCCTTGACTTGCCTTTCATTACACGCAATCGCGACCTTCCTTGATAGCGTGTGTAGTACGCAATACCGAGTTTCACTAAACAACGATATGCTATTAAAATATTTTTAAAACTAGCCGTTATGAATAGTAATAACCACTTTTTGAAATTTTGTAGGGTGAAATTTTGGTAATTTTCGGATAACTTTCATATTTTGATGAATAGTGGAAATTACTAAATTTTAATTAAAAAGAACTTTTTCAATCAAAATAATAAATAGTGATAAATTATTAATTTTAGTGGTTTTAAAGTATATTTAGAATATATTTTTACAATGTAATAAAATTTTGGTCATTGGATGTAATTTCACATTTAAACCAGTTATAAACAGGTGTCAATATTTTGATAGTTATTATCTCTTAAAAACACGGCTTTTGTTTTAATGATGGGAATTAATTTTTAAATGAATTAATGCAACTGATATGTTTTGAATTTGATAAAATAGAAATCATTTTTGAGTTCATAATATCCAATATAGCTTAGGCATAATTTTTGGTATTTTTCTGAAAACTTTCAATTTTTGATGAATAGTGAAACCACTAAGTGGTAGTTAAAAAAACTGAATTTTTCATAAAACATAATTTTACCGCTTCTGTGAGTGGAATTTCAAAACTCCGAGAGACACGGTTGATGTCAGTAAGTAAAATGTGGTTCAATGAGATGAAAATAATTTTTGGTGAATAGTAATTTTTTACTTTTATTTACCACGGTTAAAAGTAAATAAGGTAATTAAGGGTACAAATGATATTATTATTACCGTAACACATGTCCTAATTCTATTGGATAAGTGTAATTCGACCAAAAAAAACTTAGGAATAAAATATGACCATTTAGGCCCACTTGAATTAGATTAGGACATTTATTATTTTTTAATTCAAAGAAGAGTTAAAAGAGTTAAAGTCAAACGTTATTTAATAAAACATTTTTAATATAATGTTATGCAAAAGATAAATTCGACTATAAATATTATTTAGAAAGATAAAACGATTTCCTACATAATGGTATTTTATTTTTAATTTTTAGACATTAAATAATTTAACTTATTTATGACACAACGATGATGCAGTAAATATCTAATTAATGAAATATTGACATAATTGATGTTATAAATACCCAAATAAATATAATTTGAGACTTTTTATAAATTCCACTAATTTTCTAGGTTAATATGATTTGTTACTATTGATTGAATTAACGTTTTTCGAACTTATCATTCTGTTAGGATTTTCACAAAAATCAATTACTAAATAGTGTCAAAATTGACATAAAATAGTTTTTAAAACAAATATTATATTATTAATTGTTATTTTATTCCTAAAAATCTAAGGTTCGGCCAAATTACTTAGATAAGGTTATATATATTAATAATAAACAACTTGGGGTTCGTTTGGCTTGATATAGTAAGTTTATTAACCATATAGTATAAGAACACAAGAAGACACGGTAAAAGTAAAATTATTTAACTTAATGTTAAATCTAAATGATAAGGTTAAAATAGGAACCTAAACTTGTCTAAATTCTATTGGATGAGAGGATTTCGACCCATCCCCTCCTTATCCTTTAAATAAATCAATTTTGAGCTATTTAAAACCGAACTTGACTTTATAATAAAATAATATTTTTAGTTATTCCAAAGGTGCCCCTCTCCTCCCTTATAAAAGGGCACCTCCTCCCTCTCTTCCTCACACAACTTTGAGCCTTCAAGCTCGGCCAACCCTTGAAAAATTCTCTTCTCCACTTCCCTAGAAACATCCTAGAGCTTATGGTCTTACTCAAAGACCAATTTTAGTACCCTAAGAGGAGGTCTCAAAGAGGCGCTTCAAAGAAGAGGTAATTTCCATTACTGATTCTTTCACCTTTATTTTTTCTTCCACTCCTTATTCTTAGGTTGTTTCATTATTAAGTAATTACACCAGTATCACTAATATACTGATATGTTATTATAATTATAAAACAACCCTATTTCACCATCTATCCATCCTACGGAAAACGAAATCACCGCGCATGCGTACGTACGGAATACCGTCTCCACGCCGTGGTGAAATCTATTTTCCACCACCACCTTACATGGATGGGTATAATGGTGTAAAGAATAACTATAAATAGTTATTAGAACATCATATTGATTCTGATATATTGTATCATCTACTCCAATTCAATTCAATAATTATTGAAACGATATCATCGCTCGTGCGTACGTACGGACTACCGTCTCCACGACGGGATGAGATTCATTCTCCATGTTAACCATTTAAGAGTGATTATAAAGTATATATATAAGAAATAATAATGAAATATATGACATTATAAAGCTACTAGATTTATGTATATATGTATGTCATCTAATTAATTCCATTCAACTCAATAAGGAAATGAAAACAGTGTTCATGCGTACGTACGTCCTACCGTCTCCATGAACGGTGTGTTTCATTTCATTTATCTATCTATTATATATACATATATACTGAATGTATATGATATATAAATCATGTTTTATATTCTTTAATTATTTAAATAATGATATAAGTAATAATAATGTCATGAACAACAAGTCCAAACACCTACGATAAATGAAACGATTTTACCCAAAACGCTTCTTTAACATGGAATTTACAAAAGAACAGGTAATATAAAGTCATAAGTGAATCATATATGATATCATAACAATGAATACGATTCTATAATAAGTTAATGACATTATTTAAATCATTATACAGGATGTTCGGACACTTACAAAGCAAATCGGACTTAAGGTAAGGGAAATATCACAATCTCATTTTTATCCGAAATTGTTTATACTTTGGTATTTACTGGGGTGTATTTTATCATCCAAATCCATGTTTACAAAATATTTAATATTATTTCCATCCACCTAAAATTTTTTAAATCCAATTTTACCCTTCGGTGAGTTTTTAGTAAAAGATATGAAAGGAATCTTTTGTCGTTTTTCGTACGAGGTACTTTTTGACTTTTCTAACAAAAGTACAAGAAGAATGTTTTTTAAATTGTACGGCATGAATGGATTTTTAAAACATTATTTCCAAGAATATTCCTTTGGAATTTTTCAATTTTATTTTTAATCAACTTCTTTTAGTTTAAAACTGTATGATATTTTAAGAAAGGAAAATTGTTTTTGAAGTAGAAAGGATATTTTCATCAAGAACGGAGTTCAAGTGTTTTATCAAAATTATTATTCCATCTAAGATAATATAGGGTTCTGTTTTTATCCCTATTATTACATTAATTTCATTATGTTGTGATGGAATTATTTTTATTAATTCCTTTATCTTATATGAATTGTTTTATAATTTCATGTTGTTTAACAATCCCATTTTTATTACATGGGTTATGCTACGATGTATGGTTTATGATTTTGTGGCACACATAAGAATGGTATCATTATAAGATGGGTGGGACATATATCTCCCTCCAATGAATTGGGTAAAGATTTTATATCTCATGAGATAGACATGGCTGGAATGGTAGGTTATACTGGTTCATTGAAAAAGGACTGAAACGAGGGTGACTCGGTTCAGAAATGGACTTTGTCCACTAAGATAGTCTTGGCAATGAGTCTCGACTAACAAGAAATGATTCTATATGATTATGTGTGTATGCCACAAAGTTTAATGTTTTAAGTTATGATTATTGGGATTTCATTTCACTACTATGATTTATCCCATGATATGAAATTATGCTCTTTTTTGCAGGTTAAGATTTCCAAAATGTTATGTTCTTATGAATATGATGTGATTGATATTTATTTTGTTTACCCTTACTGAGCATTTGAGCTCACCCTTTTATGTTTTTTCCCCAGGATATAAAGAAAGGTTTTAGGTATTAAAAAAGGAAGATCTTTATGGGAGATGTTGAAGATCTTTCACCATGATTAGAAGATTACATTCCGAGTTTCCAAAGACACTAAACTATTACGATCCTTGTGTGTGTGTTTCTGTTATGTACTAAGTATTCTGAAAAAGTAATGTAATGTCCATGTACGTCAGGCTTCGGGTCTCTACATTTGGTATCAGAGGAAAGGTTTAGTCAGCCTTTGGAAACTAGGATGCGAGAACTTTAGTGAGATCCCTAGAGATATTTCTAAGGTATGTCTAGGGATGTCTCTAAGGTTAAGTATACGTATAGGTTGTAGTCCTAGAATTGCGCTAACGATCTTAGAATTTAACCTAAGATGTTAGATATTGAGGGTACTCCCCCTTTATTATGTTGTTTTCCCTAGCATGATTTTTTCCTCTCACACTATTCTTTTTGGGTTTTAGAAAATGGTTGGAAACAAGATGATTCACGATAATGGAGGATATAATGGACAATGGAATGATATTCTTCATGAGCAACCAAATGAAATGGGATTTGGAAGTCCAATCATCATTATTATGCCGAATCAGCAATCTCATAATATGATCAATAAAGTAAAATTTGGTAAGTTTCCCGACTCGGCTAATAAGAGAAAGATGGAGTTTCATGATGATCATAGAGGAAAGAAAGTTCAATTTCTCCTATGTAAATCATGTGGGAAGAGGCATCAAGGAGAATGTTTCAAAGGAACTGGAAGATGCTTTGGGTGTGGAAAAGAAGGAAACAAAGCCAGTAAGTGCAAAAGAAAAGGTTCAGTTAACACCAGGGATGAGGATAATGGTATTGCTATGACATCAACAGTGGTTAAATGTTTTAAATGTGGAATGTACGGGAATTATGCAAACCAATGCCCTAAGGGAAAGTCTTATGAAGAGAATCAGTATGGTCGTATGGGTAGTATTTATGTTGATGATGATGAAGAGACTACAAATGATATGTGAGATGAAAGAATTGTTGAAGCTCGGTCAATGGTTTAAGAATGTAGTGGAATGATGACATGTTTATCATGTGTAATGTTGTATAAGTAATCTCATGGTACTATGGAATAAAGAGAAATCTAAGGATTG
This sequence comes from Viscum album, assembly GCA_963277665.1. Lineage (NCBI taxonomy): Eukaryota > Viridiplantae > Streptophyta > Magnoliopsida > Santalales > Viscaceae > Viscum > Viscum album. Next base: position 85,541,723 of record OY728155.1, on the reverse strand, counting down.
TTACACTGTTGTCTTTACTTGAGTTTTGAAAGTGTATGATTAATGGTACCAGTATCCATGAAAGGTTATTCAGATATTTTTGGAATGTAGATGATATGCGCATAATGAAGGGATAAGACGATAATGAGATGTTTGATCATATTCATGAGCTCATGATTGATATAAGGACTAAGTGATATAATGGTTTGAGTATAAATAATTTTGAGGATTTTGGTTTATGGAAAGTTTTAACTTTTAACTGCATTCATGTTTTCACTAAGGATCAATGGGTATCCATTCTTCAAGAGAATACATGATTAAGGTATTCACATGTTTGTAATTTGACCAACAAGATATATCTTATGATATATGGGGGATAAATTATGGCATTCACGTGATTGTTCTGTGACATTTCAAGTAATCATTTTCTTTATACTATGATCTTGGACCGAAGTATTTTAGATAAGCCTAAAGATTGGAATGGATTATGTTGGACATAAGTTAGAATAAAACATTTTTCGATATTATTGATGGGATGTTATAATAATATAGCTTTAGAAAAAGGACAACTTGCAGGACGGGCGACAGCCCATCGCGTCGGACAAGGCTGTGGGAATCGAACCCACAACCGAAGTGCGACTGGCCTTTATCTCCTACCACCGGCCTACAGGAAGTCCCTGGTTCGTAGAAACTAGTTTTATTTTATTAAGCGATATGATATATGAAGTATAAGTTCATTTTTGGAACCATATACGATTAACCATAAGATGGACTTATAACTTTTTCTAACCTTTTGTTTGAAAGAGATGGAATGACCAATCATTCTATCACATGATCTGCTAACACATCACGAATGAAAAATTCAACTTCATTTCTTTAAGAGATGAAGTGGAAATTGTCCAAAGAACGACAAACGGTGAGACTATACCAAAATCACGAATGTATTTCTTCTAATTCCAATTTCATCAACTTTAGGGAAATGATCTTGAAAACCAAAAATGTTGTCTTAATGCTCTTATATCTGATGAATCAGATGGTACCTTAGATCGTCACAAATTTATGGCTTTGTGATTGCTATCTTTTCCATAGCCATGTTCTCTACCACTCTCCATCAGAACATAATGGTTATATTTCTCTTCCATATCCATATTTTCACCTCTGTGGAAACCCAGTGATTAGTTTATTTGGGTAGCTGTTACGTTTCATACTTTTTTTTAAAGATTGGTTTTGGTATTCCTTTTTACGATGTGGGTTTCGATTAAAGAAACTTTCGAATAGTAAACCATTTATAACCCCGACGAATTTCGAGGGCGAAATTCATTTTAAGGGGGGGAGAATGTAACACCCCGAGATTTTATGAAAAATATTCTTTTTAATTTCATTAATGTCTTGTGTTGTACAATACACCAAAAAGGAGCTTGCACAACATGTATCCTTGACTTGCCTTTCATTACACGCAATCGCAACCTTCCTTGATAGCGTGTGTAGTACGCAATACCGAGTTTCACTAAACAATGATATGCTATTAAAATATTATTAAAACTAGCTGTTATGAATAGTAATAACCACTTTTTGAAATTTTTTAAATTTTATTTTTCAAAATGGACTTCATTTTTGGATTCATAAAATCTAAATTAGCTTAGGGTTAAATTTTGGTAATTTTCGGATAACTTTCTTATTTTGATGAATAGTGGAAATTACTAAATTTTAATTAAAAACAACTTTTTCAATCGAAATAATTAATAGTGATAAATTATTAATTTTAGTGGTTTTAAAGTATATTTAGAATATATTTTTACAATTTAATACAATGTTGGTCATTGGATGTAATTTCACATTTAAACCAGTTATAAACAAGTGTCAATATTTTGATAGTTATTATCTCTTAAAAACACACATTTTGTTTTGACGATGGGAATTAATTTTTAAATTAATTAATGAAAATGATATGTTTTTAATTTGGTAAAATAGAAATCATTTTTTAGTTCATAATATCAAATATATCTTAGGCCTAATTTTTGGTATTTTTCTGAAAACGTTCAATTTTTGATGAATAGTGAAACCACTAAGTGGAAGTTAAAAAAACTGAATTTTTCATAAAACTTAATTTTACCGCTTCTGTGAGTGTAATTTCAAAAATCCGAGAGACACAGTTGATGTCAGTAAGTAAAATGTGGTTCAATGAGATGAAAATAATTTTTGGTGAATAGTAACTTTTTACTTTTATTTACCACAGTTAAAAGTAAATAGGGTAATTAAGGGTAAAAATGATATTATTATTACCCCAACACATGTCCTAATTCTATTGGATAAGTGTAATTCGACCAAAAACAAACATAGGAATAAAATATGACCATTTAGGCCCACTTGAATTAGATTAGGACATTTATTATTATTTAATTCAAAGAAGAGTTAAAAGAGTTAAAATCAAATTTTATTTAATAAAACATTTTTAATAAAGGGTTATGCATGAGATAAATTCGACTATAAATATTCATTAGAAAGATAAAACGATTTCCTACATAATGGTATTTTATTTTTAATTTTTAGACTTTAAATAATTTAATTTATTTATGACACAATGATGATGCAGTAATTATCTTATTAATGAAATATTGACATAATTGATGTTATAAATACCCAAATAAATATAATTTGAGACTTTTTATGAATTCCACTAATTTTATAGGTTAATATGACATGTTATTATTGATTTAATTAACTTTGTTCAAACTTATCATTCTGTTAGGATTTTCACAAAAATCAATTACTAAATAGTGTCAAAATTGACATAAAATAGTTTTTAAAACAAATATTATATTATTAATTGTTATTTTATTCCTAAAAATCTAAGGTTCGTCCAAATGACTTAGATAAGGTTATATATATTAATAATAAACAACTTGGGGTTCGTTTGGCTTGATATAGTATGTTTATTAACCTTATCGTATAAGAACACAAGAAGACATGGTAAAACTAAAATTATTTAACTTCATGTTAAATCTAAATGATAAGGTTAAAATACGAAACTAAACTTGTATAAATTCTATTTTATGAGAGGCTTTTGACCCATACCCACCCTAGCCTCGAAATAAATCAACTTGGAGATATTTAACACCGAACATGACATTATAATGAAATAATAGTTTTAGTTATTCCAAAGGTGCCCCTCTCCTCCCTTATAAAAGGGCACCTACTCCCTCTCTTACTCACACAACTTTGAGCCTTAAATCTTGGCCGAACCCTACCAAATTCTCTTCTACACTTCCCTAGAAACATCCTAGAGGTTCTGGTCTTCCTCAAAGACCAATTTTAGTACCCTAAGAGGAGGTCTCAAAGAGGCGCTTCAAAGAAGTGGTAATTTTCGTTACCGATTCTTTCACCTTTATTTCTTCTTCCACTCCTTCTTCTTAGGTTGTTTCATTATGATGTAATAACATCAGTATCACTCATATATCTATATGTTATTATAATTATGAAACAACCCTATTTCACCATCTATCCATCCTACGGAAAACGAAATCATCGTGCGTGCGTACGTACGGAATACTGTCTCCACGCGGTGGTGAAATCTATTTTCCACCACCACCTTACATGGTTGGGTATAATGGTGTAAAGAATAACTATACATAGTTATTAGAACATCATTTTGATTCTGATATATTATATCATCCACTCCAATTCAATTCAATAATTATGGAAACGATATCATCGCTCGTGCGTACGTACGGACTACCGTCTCCACGACGCGATGAGATTAATTCTCCATGTTAACCATTTAAGAGTGATTATAAAGTATATATAAGAAATAATAATGAAATATATGACATTATAAAGAAACTGGATTTATGTATATATGTATGTCATCTACTTAATTCCATTCAACTCAATAAGGAAACGAAAATAGCGTTCATGCGTACATACGGCCTACCGTCTCCATGAACGGTGTGTTTCATTTCATTTATCTATCTATTATATATATATATATACTGAATTTATATGATATATAAATAATGTTTTATATTCTGGAAGTATGTAAATCATGATATAAGTAATAATAATTTCAAGAACAGCAAGTCCACACACCTACGATAAATGAAACGATTTTACCCAAAACGCTTCTTTATCATGGAATTTACAAAAGAACAGGTAATATAAAGTCATAAGTGAACCATATATGATATCATAACAATGAATACGATTCTGTAATAATTTAATGACATTATTTAAAACATTATACAGGAGTTTCGGACACTTACGAAGAAAATCGGACTTAAGTTAAGGGAAATATCACAATCTCATTTTTATCCGAGATTGTTTATACTTTGGTATTTACTGGGGTGTATTTTATCATCCACATCCATGTTTACTCAATATTTAATATTATTTCCATCCACCTAAAATTTTTTATACCCAATTTTACCCTTCGGTGTGTTTTTAGTAAAAGATATGAAAGAAATATTTTGTCTTTTTTCGTATGAGGTACATTTTGACTTTTTCGACAAAAGTACAAGAAGAATGTTTTTTTAAATTGTACGGCATGAATGGATTTTTAAAAAATTATTTCCAAGAGTATTCCTTTTAAAGTTTTCATGTTTATTTTTAATCAACTGATTTTATTTTAAAACTTTACGACATGTTAAGAAAGGAAAATTGTTTTTGAAGTAGAAAGGATATTTTCATCAATAACGGAGTTCAAGTGTTTTATCAAAATTATTTTTCCATCTAAGATAATATAGGGTTCTTTTTTTATTCCTATTATTACATTAATTTGATTATGTTGTGATGGAATTATTTTTATTAATTCCTTTATCATATATGAATTGTTTTATAATGTCCGGTTGTTTAAGAATCCCATTTTTATTACATGGGATATGCTACGTTGTATGGTTTATGATTTTTTGGAACACATAAGAATGGTATCATTATAAGATGGGTGGTACCTATATCTCCCTCCAATGCATTGGGTAAAGATTTTATATCTCATGAGATAGACATGGCTGGAACGGTAGGTTATACTGGTTCAGTGAAACAGGACTGAAACGAGGGTGACTCGGTTCAGAAAGGGACTTTTTCCACTAAGATAGTCTTGGAAATGAGTCTCGACTAACAAGAAATCATTCTCTATGATTATGTTTGTATGCCACAATGTTTCATGTTTTAAGTTATGATTATTGGGATTTCATTTCACTACTATGATTTATCCCATGCTATGAAATTATGCTCTCTTTTGTAGGTTAAGATTTCCAAAATGTAATGTTCTTATGAATATGATGTGATTGATATTTATTTTGTTTACCCTTACTGAGCATTTGAGCTCACCCTTTTATGTTTTTTCCCTAGGATGTAAAGAAAGGTTTTAGGTATAAAAAAAATGAAGATCTTTATGGGAGATTTTGAAGATCTTTCACCATGATTAGAAGATTACGTTCCGAGTTTCCAAAGACACTAAACTATTATGATCCTTGTGTGTGTGTTTTTGTTATGTACTAAGTATTCCGCAAAAGTAATGTAATGTCCGTGTAGGTCAATCTTCGGGTCTCTACATATCCCCCGGGGGTGTCGTAACCAAGAGTGCAGTAAGGCCCGTTGTCGTGCACCAGTTCTCGTTTGAGTCTAGCTCAAAGAGGTCTTTTCGGGTTTTACCCCTAGGTAAATCTGGGCCAGATCCGCCTCTACCTGCTCGTATCCAGACAGGGATGTATTGCTCGGAAAACACATAAAATCTCTACAACTACAAAATTCTAGGAAGTTCTTCTATACTAATCCTCAAAGTCTATCTTTGGGCTATGTGCTCTAATCAGAGTTTATCTAAATCTAGCTTCCAAGGTTAGTACTAAACTGCCTCTGATACCAACTGTAACGCCCCGACCCCAGCTACCCAGAGTCGGTGCATTACTTCGTAAAATTGGCATGATCACAAAATATCAAGTCGCGAAAGACCGGTTAGTTTAGTAGCCTTGGAAACACTAGACACATTCATAAGTCTTACATTACATCAAAAAGTAAAACAAAACTACAACATCTTCTCTTCATATCCCCTTATTTTATCCCGGAAGATCATTCATAATATACTTCTTCACATCCTGGAAAAATTAAAACATTTAAAGGGGTGATCTCAGATGCTCAGTAAGGATAACAATATAGCAGAAGCTTTCATAAAAAAACATTAACATTTAAGGCAATGTATAACTAAAACAAAAGCCTTTTAAACTTGAACTTTAGCATAATATGGAAAAAGTAAAATGAAATAATGTCATTTACTTACTCACATGGATATTCTACTGGTCGAATAATCACATGAAATATCAACAACCACTTTCATAATGATGGAATGCATAATGCTAGACTATCATAACCACATATCCAAGGCCCCGTGCCAAGACTACAAATAATATTTTGTCAAGGCCTCATGCCAAGACACTAGTTTGTCTCATGAGACCTACCGATGCATCGAGGAGCTATAGCGGGCTCCACCCGTCACTTATTAAGTCCAATACATTCCTCATATGAACAGGTTTAAACATATCATAAACCATAACATAATCACATAAAATATGCATAAAGGAAACATAACATTTCCACATTTCAATCACAAGATATCAATACAACACATTGATATAATAAAAACACTTTCAAAACCATTTTCAATACCAAAATAAAATTAAATTAAAACTTGATATTTATTTTTCATTTTTAAAAAATGGTAAGGCTTGTAGAGGAAGCCGAATCCCAAATAATGGCCTTGGTGGCGGAGAAGTCATTGTTGCCGCATACATACGAAAAGAAAAATAGTCCTTTTTTTCATTTAGTAAAACACTTCGTATAAAAATATTCCTTTTGAATAAACGTAAAAGTCAAAAGGGTTTTTACACCGTATAAATGAAATTTGTGTATAAAACAAAATATGCCTCAATGAAAGGAGATTGAGATGAAGTCCTTACAAAGATCATTTTATGAAATAAAATAGATATATTATTTGTATTCACTATATGTACACATAAATAAAGTACAAATACAATATAGGACATAATAATATCATGACATAATTTGAAAGTAGGGGATTAACCCAGAGATTGGAAATTGGGTTAAGAAATTCCCTTACCTTGTGTCCTGTCTTGACTCGACCGTTCTTTAACCTCGTGAATAATAAACTAGAGTTAATTTCTATTTTCTTAAGAACCTTTTTCATGTTCATTATTCCTTTTATATCACTTATTACCATGTTATGAACATTATGTAATTATTTAAGTTAATAACGGTCATTTTGCCGATCTTTGGTACTTGAGTCAAAAATAAACTTCTTATAATTACAAGTTGTTGATGTGGTGATATATCCATTATATCCAGAATTATATTCATGTTGTTGATATCATATATATCATATATATCCAGTATATACATTCATTAATAATATTACATAACATTTAGAGGTAAGAAATGAAATGGCCCATTCATGGAGACGGTAAGCCGTACGTACGCATGAACGCTACTTTCATTTCTATTTCATATTTAATGGAATGAAATAATAATGATAAAAAGGTATATTATAATTCCAGTATAATATCATATATAATATCATTTACTCCATCCTTTATACATCCCACATATGGCATTTACGATTCAAATCCCTTTGAGGGGGCGGTAGTCCGCACTTCCTAAAATGAAATTATCGTGTTTACACATAATAGAAATCATAAAGGTATGACATAAATTAGAAATAAAGAAGCATAATGAAAACATAAACATAATATATATGTCATATATGAGAATAGTTTCATCAAAATGGCCACCATTAGAGGTGTTAAAATAATATTGAACAATCATAGTTTTGTGAGGCAGTATTTCGCCACCCACAGAAACAGTATGTTCTTTAACCATTAGACAAAAGTGTGTGTATGTGTAAACCAAATACTTATTATAAAAACATCCTAGTATATTTTATATACTGGTTTTGTTACAAAATAAAAGAATAAAAATAGTTTAAGGGGGTGGAGAATCTAAATAAAACAAAACAACATTAGAGAAGACATTACCTTAAAATCGGGTAACTCTTTTTGATTTGAGCCAAAGGATTCCTTGGGAATACGTCTTCCCAAAGTGAGGCTTCTAGGAGTAATTTAGGTAAGTTGGGAGAGTATTAGGGTAGAGGTTGGCTGAGCCAAAAGGCTTTGAAAGTGCGAGTAAGGTGGTAGTGGTGGGGGCCTTCTATAAGTGGAGAGGAGGGTCACTTTTGGAAAGTAATGAAATGTTACTTTACTATATAATGAGTTTAGAATTTTAAAGGTCCCACACTTTTATAATTAGAGTCTAAGGTGATAAGGGTTCTAAATATACTCATCCAATAGGTTTTTGACAAGTTTATTCCTTAGATTTTACATTATCTTTTCATTTTATTTAAATCGTTAATTAATGAGGTAATCGCCACATCATCATGGTGTCATAAATACTTTAATTTATTTAATGTCTCAAAATTATAAAACAAATATCATGATGTATTAAATCTTTTTAGATTTCTAATGAATATTTATATTCGAAAATATGACTTGTATAACCTCATTTAAAAATTGTTTTAGTAAAACAACTCATGTTTGTGACATTTTTATTTTAACATTAAATAAATGTTTTTAATGTCATTTTCCAACCAAAGTGGCTCCATGGGGTCCCCAAGTTGACCCATGGATTTTCGTGGTCAGACATGACTCATCAAATATGGGTAGGACAAGTGTCAAGGTCATTTCATATTATTATAACACTATCTTTACCTTAACTTTCACTAATTACCTTTAATCGTGATTAATTAAACTTAAAAGTTACTATTCACCAAAAAATTCTTTTAATCCCATTGAGCCAAATTTTAATTCTAAAGGACAACCATGTGTGTCATATTTTTGAAAATCAAATCATAGAAGTGGTAATATTTCATTTAAAAGAAAAATCAGTTATTTAACTACCACTTAGTGTTTTCACTATTCATCAAAAATTGATGTTTTTCAGAACAATGCCAAAATTTCACCCTAAGGTATAATTGATATTCCGAATTCAAAAATGATGTCTATTTTATGAAATTCCAAACATATAAGTTGCATTAATTAATTTTATAATTAATTTCCACTGTCACAACAAATAGCGTGTTTTTAAGAAACAATATATATCAAAAGATTGACAATTGTTTATGTCCAATTTCAAAGTGAAATTAATTCTAGTGAACACCATTAGAAAAAATGATAAAAATTTATTCTAATTATACTTTAAAACCACTAAATAGTATAACTTATCACTATAAATTATTTTGATTAAAAAAGTTGTTTTAAGTATTTTTCACTATTCATAAAAATTTTGAAGTTCTCAGAAAATTACAAAAAATTCAACATAGGCTAATTTCGACATTCCGAATCCAAAAATTAAGTCCATTTTGAAATATAAAATATATATAATTTCCAAAAGTGGGTATTACTATTCATAATGTCTATTTCGATTAGTCGTGGTGTGTTAGAATCTCAAACTTGCGTACAATGCAAGCTATTGCATTATTGAAAGAGAAGCGTATCGTGGAAGCTCAGGGTGTTACACTTATTCATTCCTCATGTGAATATATAAACAACATAAACATTATTATTAAAACAATAGCATATGAAATGTGAATATTTTAACCATAAACCATAAACGGTATCAAAATATCACACACAAAGTCAAACTCACCATAAACACTTCAACAAAATAATTTATATGGAATCATAAGAGATCAAAGTCAATAAATTATATGATACAAAAAAGGTTGTTTACATATATGAAAATACTCTAAAAATAATAAATAATTTATTTATATAAATATTCCCTTTTACTTTTAATTAATTTATTTAAAATTCAATACAATTTTAAAAGAAACAATTTTCATTAAAAATAATCTTGTAAATTTATAATTTAAGCTTCAATACATTAAGGTGTCATGACGGCCAAAAACTCCTCTCATGTTGCATAAAAAAATTTGTTCTATATTTTTTCCATCAAGTCATAATAGTACCTTGTTTAGCAAATGACAAAAATATTCCATCAAACCTATTTGATAAGTCATTAGAGCATTGGAAACGTTACATTAAAAATTTGTAGGATAATTTTAAAAATATTATGGAAATAATTTTTAAGAAACATTAACATGTATGATAAATATTCTAAAGTAGATAATTACATATAAACAGACCCAGATAATAATGAAATTGTAAAATTAACGATTACCTTGTAGTTTCCATAAATTGAATTTAATTTATCCTATTATAAACTGATTTATAATATGTTATTAATTTATATAATAACTAGAACCATATTTTTGATATCATATATGATATTCTTATAGTGTTCTATTAATAATATTCCATCATTACCCAAGATTCAGTTGTTAACTACTTCATTTTCTTATGCATGTTTTCTCACGTAAGTCGTGTATATTATGTATATAATATATATATTTCATCTAAATAATGATATTAAGTTCCTATATATTATATTTAATAATTATATACATTGTTATAATCATTCTTAAATGGTTAATGTGGAAAATTAATATCAACGCATCCTGGAGACGGGAGGTCGTACGTAAGTACGAGTGAAGATATCATTCCTCTAATGATGAAAGGGTAAAGAATAGGATAGTAAGTCAATTATAAAAAATAAATATCATGTCATATTTATTAGTTATATCCATTATTTCTATAATTATACTATATAAATAAAGTGGTGATGAAAAACATATTACAGCACAGTGTGGAGATGGTAAGCCATAAATATGTTTGCATGGGGATTTTGTTTTTTTATAGGATGGATAAAAGGTGGAATATGGTTTTCCAATAATCATACTAACTTCTCAGAAAATTTATTATAATAGATTTATTACTTTATAAATTAAGTAACATGAAAATATGAAATAGTAGAATAAATGAACTTGGATGAGTTCATCAGAAAGATTACATATTCCTCAGCGAACATCCTTTAAATCTCTTATTAAGGAATACATGTTTGGAATTCTTGGCTGAAAATAACCTATAGAACTTGAATAATGAAGTTGGTTGTGTAAATGGGCAATAATTAGTCATGATATAATGCTTAAAGTGTTGTGAAGAAGTGATGGAGGTGTTTTCTTTTAATAATTGAGGTGACGGCACATTTAGACAGTTAATATAAGGAATATAAACTGAAAAAATACCAATAAATGAAGTCATTGATGACATATTTAACCTATAAATAATATTTTGTATGAATATTATATTTTTATTAATTTTATGTCATTCAATAAATATTATTTATTTTAAAATATCATTATAGTAAAATTCGACACTATTCATTACTTGACTTTTTAAAAATACCATAACAACATGATATCTTTGAAAAAACTCTTCTAAATCCTCAATAATATGTCCATGTAATCTATAAAAATCTTTAATTTCATTAATTATATTAATTTCTGTTTATTTTAATATTTTTAATATCATTTATTTGATTCTTCCATTAATTAAACAATTATTGTATAATCATTGTGTTCCCATTTAAGGTAATTATTGCTAAAAATTATAAATAAATTACCATGATATAGATAAATATTTTAGCTTTCTAGAGACTATTTACAATTGATCATATCCCCTATATAACAACATAAAAAAAATATTTCACTTGATAAAAACAAAAGTGGGACACTATTGACTTCTCTTTTAATATAATATTATAGTAGTCATACTCAAATACAAGTGACATTAAAAATATATAACATCATAAAAAGAATTATTTTGGTATAAAAACTTATACAATGAAATTATTGCAGATGTTAAATTGATTTTATAGTCTTTATAATATTATTTTTTCTTATAATTACAAAATTAATCCTTAACCATGAGAATTAAAATATCACTAAATTTACAATTCATATGCCCAAAAATAAAATTAAATTATTTAAATTATTTTTAACAAGGCATTAAAAATATGAAATCTATTTTTCAAAATTCAAAACATGGAATTGTTAGTATTTAATTTAAAATTATTCTCATTGGTGGAATGATAAAATGAGTTTTTAAAGTGAATACATACAAAATATTATTATGTTTTTATAATCATATTCAATGAAAAACTTATTCCAATGACATTAATTGTATTAAATGATATAAAAAAACTAATTATACATTAAACCCAATTAAAAATATAATTTATCACTATAAATGTTTTAGATGATAAAATTCTTTTCAATTGAAATGAAAAAAATTTATAATTATTCATCAAAACATGAAACCTATTAGAAAAATATCAAAAAATAAACCAATGTAAATTTTTATATTAAAATATAAAATACCAAATTTATTTTATAAATTAGAATATTTAATGGTTTCAAAATTTGGATTCAAAATAGGTTCACCATTAAACGTTGGTAAAATTGATTTTATAAAAATATATATTTTTAGGTGTAATATTTTTTTTAATTTTCTTATAACTATCAAATATTTTGTATGAATTAAAAAAATTTATTGGATATATATAACATAAAATTCACTATCTAAATTCTATACAAGTGTTAGAATTTAATTTATAATGAAAAACATGATTGAATAGTTTTTTGTTCATACCCGTTGTTGTGTGCATTCTAACCTATCAGAAAAATTAAATTTATTATAAAAGAAAATTGTTGTAAATTATATGGGTGATACATTCTTCCCTCCCACAAAAATTTCATCCTAAAAATTTTAGGGGTGTTACCTTCTAAAAAAGATGTAGGTAGTTCTCCTTCATGGAATCCTCTTGTTCCCATGTTTCATATTCCAGTTTTTGTTATCTCCAGAGTACCTTTACCATATGAGTGGTTTGATTCTTCAACACATTCAATCTTGTAACAAGAATCTAGATTAGTTATTCATGGTAATAAATACTATTTCCCAAATTTATTTCATCATAGGGGGCACATGAGTTAGGTCGGGAATGTAATTGCTTATCAGATATATATGAAACACATCATGTACTTTTGAGATATTTGGTGGAATTATCAAATGTAATGAAACAACAACAACCCTATAAAGAATTTTAAATGTCCTAATGAACTTGGGAATCAGTTTCCAGTTCATATCTAACCTTATAACACATTTCCATTAGGATATTTCAAGTATACATGATCTCTGAGTTGAAACTCTAAATCTTTCTTCTGATTATCAACATAACTCTTTTTCGTACTTTGAGATGCTTTAATGTGATCTGGAATAGCCTTTACATTTTTCATTGTCTCGTCAACATGTTTTGTTCCTATAAGTTTCCTTTCACCAACTTCATAATAGCAAGTTGGAGTATGGCACCTTTTTCTATATAATGCTTCATACGACGCCATTTGAATACTTTAATGGAAACTATTATTGTAGGAAAACACTACCAATAGAATGTGATGATCCCAAATAACTTGAAAATTAAATTAACATGATATAAACATTTATTCTATTGTTTTAGTTGTTCTTTCATATTATCTTTTAGTTTGAGGATTGTATGGAATGCTCAAATAGAGATAAGTATTTAGAGTCTTTTGAAGACTCTTCCATACTTTTGATGTAAAAAGGGGATCTCGATCAGAAAACATCAATATAGGTGAACCATTAAGTATTAAAAATTCATTAAAATAGACTATTTCTCAGTATTATAGAGTTATGTCCTCCCATATAGTAAGAAAATGTGACGATTTAGCAAGGTGATCAACAATAATAATTTTCACATCATTCTTTCTAGGAGTCCATATTATTCCCATGACAATGTCCATAGTAATTTCATCCTATTTACACATAGGAAAAGGAATATGTTGTAGAAATACATTATTATTATACATCATAGTATTCACTAGTTGACAAAATAAATATCTGGTCACATAGTCAAAAATTTCTCACTTCATGTTATCACGCCAAAATGTTTCCTTCAAGTCCCTATACATATTTGTGCTACCAGTGTGTATAAAAATATTTGATCTGTGAGAATCATCCAAAAATTCCCTTTTAGCTTGCATATAGATGGAACACATAGCCTATTCCCAAATTTTATAACACCATCTTCATAATCAATGTCTTTTAACTTTACTTCGTCCACACCATTAATTTTATTCTTAAGGTTCTCATCATGAGAATGAGAATTATTTATCTTCTCTAATAAATATAGTTTTTCAATCATTTTAAACATAATTTATGTCTCTAATTAATTATAAATTTCCATATTCGTATTCACTAGATCCATGAACATAAGATTGTTTTCAATCCTTATTTGGGCTAGAACTCCCTAATATTTCCTACTCAATGCATATGCTACCGTATTTCCTTTCCCTATTTGGTAGTGTATTATGAAATCATAATCCTTGAGTATAACTAGCCATCATATTTTTTTCTTGTTGAGATCTTTCCCTAAGAATATATATTTGATACTTTCACGATCCGTGTAAATCTCAAATCATTCACCATAGAGATAATCCCTCCATATTTTCAAAGTATATATTAAAGATTCCATCTTAATATCATGGTTTTTATATATATTTTTTTTCATTTTGAAATTTCTTTTATTTATATGTAACAACATTATCATTTTTCATTAAGACTTAATAAATTCCCTTCTTTGATATATCCCTATATATGAAAAATCCATAATTTCCTGATGGTAGATTCAAAATCAGATCATTGAATAATATTCTCTATAGTTCACAAATACATTTTTCACAATCCATTATCCAAAAAAACATAACCCCTTTATATGTAATCATGGATAATGGATTAGAAAAATAGGAAACATTATGAATGAACCACTGATAATAACATACCAAACCAATAAAACTATGTCCTTTAGTTATGTATATTGGTGTAGTAAATTGTCTGGCTACCTTTTCCTTTATAGGATCATGTAATATTCTATCCTTAGCAACAATATGACAATGAAATGGAACTTATTGAAGGTAAAAGTCACACTTAAAAAAATTTCCATATAACTATTCTCTAAAAAGAGTCTTCAAAATGATCCAAAAGTGTTTCTCAGGACCTTATAGCTTTTATAATACATCTGAATATAATTAATTAATACCACAAAAAAATAATCAATATATTCTTATAATAATCTGTTATTTATATCCATATAAATAGAGGGTTCGTTACTAAATCCAAATGTCATTAGTGTAAACTTGTAACATACATACCTCATCTAGAAATATGTCTTCGGAATGAATTCCTTATTTACCAGAAATTGGGGATACCCAAAATTATAATAAATCTTTGAAAATTATTGTATCCCTAATGTTGATCAAACCAGTCATCAATGTGAGGAATATGATACGTGATCTTTATTGTATTGGCATTTATTTCCCTATAATCAACACAAAACCTTATGGATCCATCTTTCTTGATACAAAATGAATCAGGGCTCCCCATGGTGAAACTATAGAGTAAATAAATCCCTTATTACCGAATTAATTTTACTGTTTATTAAACTCCACTAATTATATAGTGGTTAAACTATAGGGAGTATTTGAATTGTTACTTTCTTCGGTGATTAAATTGATAAAAAATTCAACTTCACGCTATAGGGGATTGTTGGGTCATTTATCTATAAATACATAAATGTATTCATAGAAAATATGTATATCCTAAATTTAAATATTACCTTCCACATTGATAGATGTTTTTCCCTTCCTCCCCAATAATTTCATTTAGAATATCTAATAGGGTGGATCTAGGTAATAATCATTTGATAAAGTTTTTACTTTATTATAATGGATTATTCTTCTTCTTCATAAATCATAATTTCCTTCTTATTAAAATAAATTTTCACATCATATTTTGAAATCTATTCCATAATAAATATTATGTCAAATTCAACCGTATGTATAATCAAAATCTCAGTAATTAAATCATGTATTTGTGTCATAAAGGGGACTGCCCGACACATCTTAATTGCGATGAGACTTCCCTTAGAAATTTTGAAATAAAAATACTTCATTAAGTAAAAAGGTAATAGTATAATTTTATTGAAAAATAGGATGATATAAAATAAAGTGATGATCCAGAATAAAATAAATCATTTGATAATTATGAGGAGATAATTAAAGCTCCTTACACTACATCATTAGGAACTTCAACATTCGCAGTTGTGATCTCATAAGCTTGGTCTTTCTCCCCTATCCTTTTCTGGGAATGTTTACTTAAATATTAGGTAAATAATTTTAGTAACATCCCTTCTCTTTACAACTATATGATTGAAAATTGGTAGCATATTTATTTTCCTTATAATCATGAGATTAGTAGCCCTTTTCTCTGCCCTGGTAACAAACTCCCATCCCCAATAAGCATGTACCATGATGTTTCATTCTAAATTTTTCAGAGGATAGAAATTCAAATCTTCCCTTCTTACAATTTTCATTATTTTCTTTTACGAAGTGTTCAGAGTCCCCCTTATTATATTAAATTTCATTAAAATAATAAGAAATGGAGAATTATTTTTCTATCTTGACAGGACATGAGAATATATCTTCATATGATGGGAAATTTTTTCAGAGTAGTTCTCTTCAGAGGAATGGTTTTAACCCATCAAATAATCGATCAATATCTCTATTTGGATTATGTATCAAATACATCTAATTACTTGATTACCTTTTAAATTTTAATTATTATTGAGTATCATTATCAATATTTGTTTCATCAGATTCAAGAACTGTTTATCCATATCCACTTGATGTTCATGAGGGAAATATTTTTCCAAGAAAGTTCTACAAAATCCTTTCATTATTTGTTTTCTATTTATTCCTCATCCATTGTGT
This sequence comes from Viscum album, assembly GCA_963277665.1. NCBI lineage: Eukaryota > Viridiplantae > Streptophyta > Magnoliopsida > Santalales > Viscaceae > Viscum > Viscum album. Next base: position 85,524,946 of record OY728155.1, on the reverse strand, counting down.
TTTGAATTAGTGACCACCATTAACCCACATATCTAATGAGATAATAAAATTCCATGAAAACCTTCTCTCTTTAATTTCTTTATAATGCATGAAATTATTCTCTAACGAACAAAACCATTTCTAAGATATAAATCGATTTTTAGTGCCATTTAGTGTTAGAGGTTGTCATATCATGAAGTGTTACAACATTTTTCCTCCGCATTGTGGATCAAGATGTTATATATGGGTAAGGTATTCAATTATAAATTGAGTCTGCTTTCCCTGAATAGTTATGAGTTTCTCAACACTTGTTGCAGCCCCATGTCCAACCTCATTATCTTTCATAAGAGTGAAATCCATACATAGATTATGTGTGTTGATAGAGATTCCATTACTTCTACTATGTCCCATATCTAGAAAATGGAATACAATACATTAGGTTATGAGTCATAATTCATAATTTCAAACTAGTAATACTTAACATAAATTGAAAAAATTGTGCAAAGCTAATATCATAATCATAAACAAATTATCTTTTGGGACATATTTACTATAAAATAATTCATTATGATCTTTATGGAAAATGGTAATAATCTTAAGAATATCCCCTGGGAGTGTCAAATAAGGTGCACAGTAAGGCTTGTTGTCATATACCATGTTATTTCGAGTCAAGACCAACACTCCGTAGAGTTGTTACTTCTAGATACATTAGTGCTAAAACCACATCCACCTGTATTATCAAAATAGATATGTATGTCTTGGAAGACCCACATAATCTCTAACATACCAGAATTTTAGTATATTCTTCTACTCTTATCCTCAATGTTTATTTTAGGTTTACGTTCCCCATTCTTTTATTTCTAAATCTAGTTTCCAAGGTTTATATTAAATATTCTATGATGCCGACTGTAAGGACCCTGACCCCATTATTCTGTATTCAATGCCTCATAATATTACATAAGCATAGATATAAGACTCAAATCTCAAAGGACTCATCAGTTTAGGAGTTTTGGAAGGAAGATTATATAAATTAATCTTACATTATTATTGAAACAATGAAATACAATATAGTCAATATTTTGAGAGAACCATTATTTTACTAGCATAACCCGTCATATTAGTCATAATACACATCATGACATCCTGTGAAAAATAAAACATAAGAAATGAGAAAGAATAGATTCACAATAAGGTTCAGCATACAATATAAGATATTATCAATAAATAAGAATAAACCTTAAGTAATGTTTTATAACTGGAACACAATCAATTTAAACAAAATATTGATCATAACATGGAAATAATAAAATAAAATCAAATAATTCCCCCAAAATAATCACTTGGATATTATACTAATCAACAAATCATAGATAATATCAATAACTGATCTCATAATTAGGGAATCACTAATTTCGGACATCATAAACATATTTTTAAGGACTCATCCAAGACACCATGCATAAATAGGTTAGGCCTCCGCCAATACCAAAACTAGTTTGCCTCACGAAACATATCGATTTATCGAGGGGATATATCGATCCCTACTTATCACATACTATGATCATTTTGTTCCTTATATAGAAACATAAAAAACATAAATATTTTTATTAAAAAACTTGCATATGAAATGTGAATACTTTAACAATAAACAATCAATGGTATCAAAATATCACTTTTATATTCAAACTAATAATAAAACCTTCAACAAAATAAGGTATATGGTATGAAAAGAGATCAAACTCAAATAATAATAAGATCCAAAAAAGTATGTTTACATATATTAAAATTCACTAATAAAATCATTAAAGAAATATTGGGAAAAATGAAATGTTTTACTTTGAAATCACTTATATAAAAGGATTTAAAATTATAAAAACATTATTGAAAATAATTTTGTAAAAATTTAAATTAATCTAAGGATACTAAGGTTTTAAGATGGTAGAATAATATTCTCATTCCATATAAAAAACATTCCAACCGTATTTTTGTTGAAAAATATATAATGGAACTCATTTGGAAAAAAAATATTCCCTTTCAACCCATTTTATGAAAATTTAAACATGGGTAAATATATTTTAAACATTTTTAGAATAATAGTAAAAAATTTGGAAATAAGTTTTAAAAAAACATGATCATGGATGATAAATATTCCCCAGTAAATACTTTCATATAAACAATCTCAAATAATAATGAGATTGTCAAATTAACTCTTATCTTGTACTTCACAAAAGTAAAATTTGATTTATCCTCTTATATAATGGTTTAATAAATTTTTTTAACTTATACCAGAACTATACCCATAATTATGATATCATATATGATCTTCTTATATTTTTTATTTAATAATTTTATGTTATTACCCTTGTTCTGGGTGTTAACTTCTTCATTTTCCTTTGCATGTTTTGTCATGTAAGTCATGTTTCTTATGTGTAATATATATATAATTCTTTTAAATAAATAGCTTAAGTTTATATATATATTATATTTACTCATTATTTACATTTTAATAGTCAGCCGTTAATGGATAATGTGGATAATGAATATCATCACATCAGGGAGATGGTAGGTCGTATGTACACATGAGCGATATTATCATTCCTTTAATGGTTAAAGGGGACTGAATTGGATGGTATGATATTTATTCAGAGTAAATATAATTTATTATTTATTATTTATATCTATTATTTTAATAATTATACCCATCCAAAAAAATTTATGAGGAAGAATAAATCACAACACGGTGTGGAGACAATAAGGTGTACGTACACACGCATGGTGATGTCATTTTATTATATGATGGATAAAATGGTGAATATGGTTGTACCATAATCATAATAACATCTTATAATATATATTACACTATAATTATTACATTATAATAGATATAAAACATAAATAATAAGTATAAGAGGTAATGATATTGGATGAGTTTTTAAAAATGATTACCTCTTTTTCAGCGGACTTACTTTTGATATCTTATTAGGGGATCTAGGTTTGGTCTTTTTGGGAGACTAGAACCACTAGGAATTAGATAAGGGTTCTAGGAAGAGCAATTAAAAATTCTAAGTCATTCTATAGGGCTCAAAGTTTTTTTAATAAGTGAGGAAGGAGGTCCCCTTTTATCATTGTTGTGAGGGGAACCTTTTTAAACTCTCAAAATATTAAATTAATATAAATTAATTTTCAATTGAAAATGAATAAAAATTGACCCATTTCAAAAATATGATGATTATGGGTCGAAATTAATTTATCCAATATAAATTTGAGATTTTTTTATTATTTTTTAATCATTATCTTCCTTTAACCCTTATTTAACCCTTTTAACACTTACAGGGACATCATGTAAGTTAAACTTTTAGGGTCAATATAATTAATATAAAATACCGAATGACTAATAAATGAAACATTGATGAAATATATAACATTATCCAAATAATTTTTCAAATTGTTATATTATTATGAGTTTTAAATAATTTTGTGAAATATTATTTATTTTAAAATATCATTAGTGTCAATTTTGGGACTATTCATTACTAAAACTTTTAAAAATATCATAAAAACATGCTATTTTATAATATTATTATGAATAATCCCTAATATGTCAAATTAATCTATAATATTCATGAATGGAATTAATTATATCTAATTATATTTATTTTAATATTTTTAATATCATTTATTTGATGATACCCTTAATTAAACAATTACTGCTTCATCATTGTGTCGTTGTTTAAGGTAGTTATTTTATCACTAAATAATATAAATAAATTAATATGATCTAGAAAAACAATTATCTTTCCAAAAACTATATATATTCGATATTATACCTTATATAACCACATATTAAAAATATCTCACATGTTAAAAATAAAAGTGTTACAAATTTGAATTTTCCTTGAATATAATATTATAGGTGTCATACTCTCATGAAAGTTGGTTTAAGAGGTTATAATTTCAGAAAAAGGATGATTTTTGTTAAAAAAACAGTCATCCAATAAAATTAGAACAACCTTTAATGTAATTTATTAGTCTTTATACTATTATTTTTACCCATAATTACATGATTTACCAATAACCACGGTAATTAAAATGTTTATAAATTTAAATTTAATACGACTAAAAAACAACAGAAACATATTTACATAATTTGTATCCACTGATTCCAAATATAGAATCCATTTTTAAAAATTAAAAACACAAAATTTTTAATAATTAATTAAAAATTAATCTCATTGATGGAATGAGAAAACTAGTTTTTAAAGTGAAAACAGACAAAAGATTGTAATGTTTCTATATTCACATTCAATGTATAGTTGATTCAAATAAACTAAATTGTATTAACTTATAAAAACATAATATAATTATACTTTAAAACCTTTTAAAAATATAATTTAACACTGTAAATTATTTTGAGGAAAAATTTATTTTCAATTAAAACACAACATTTTCTCAATATTCATAATAACAAGTAACAAATCAAAAAAATACACAAAATTTAATAAAATTAAAATTCTAATATTAAAATTTAAAATTATAAGTTTATGTTTTCAATTATAATATATAAAAGTATGAAAAATTAGTTTTTGAAAATAGTTTCTCTATTAAAATGCGGTAAAACTACTTTTATTGAAATATGGGGTTTTTTGTGTAATATTGGGTATGTTATTATATTATGCTAAAACAATATTTTGGATGAATTTAAAAATATTTTATTGGTGATATATTTAACATATAAATTTACAATATAAATTCTCTAAAACTTTTTAAATGTAATTGACTATGGAAAGCAGAAATAAATAGTGTTTTGTTCGAACCTCTTATTTCTTATCATTTTTTAATATTGTACGGGGAAGAATAATTGAATTAACATATGAAACTATAATGGGAAATCATGAAATAACTAACTAAGAATTATATATAAGAATAAAAAAAAGGTCTGCCACACTACATCCAAACACTAAAACTAATTGAGCAAGTAAAAAACCAGAAACTATGGCCATGTATCAAGTCAAAAACAATTATTTCCTATGTCACAATAAGGGATGAAAATTACTATGGGGTAGTTTTTATAATCTAATTTTACCCTATATTTGGTTAACGGGCATTCAAGAGACAATTCATAAAAATTAAACATTGACCCATGAAATCACAGTTATTATGTACCCAAATTTTCAATGTTATAAAGTAATTAAAAGATGATTCCATAATATTTAATCTTCATTCCATGATTTTAAATTTAAAAAAATATTATTCAAATATACAATAACAAATACCATTAATATTTTGGAATTTTTCTCAAAGAAGTTAATGTTTTATAAATCCATGTTTTTTTATGGAATGATCATGGTTCAATTTATATACATTACTCCATGATACATGTAATCTCTAAAGATTCATGGAGGATATGAAAGGATTTTCCATGAAACCCCATTATAGCTCTCCATTTGTGCTACCTGTATAGTAATTATATATCATCCAATCACCTTCCACCATCCATTAATTGATAAGTTATTTTTTATAAGTTATGTTACTTTCATATCATTACCTTCTTTGTACCAATTTTGAACCCCCCCAATTCCACATTTATAACCTTCACACCAATTCCAGTATTTTACATGGAACCAACACATCAATGTGTTAACCACTATTAATCCCTTACTAAATTGTCCAATAATTTCATTCGTATAATTCTTTATCAATGGGATATAATAACCAAGATTAAACTCACATATAGAGAATAATGGATGGGAATCCTGAGAAATTTTAATTGACATGAAAATAACTGAAACCCTAACCCACATTAAAAATATTTAGATTCCTCAATCCATACTCAATCCTATACTAGTAACCAAAACTCATTACCTATTACATCCTTTGCTGATGAGGATATCCAAAAACAATACCACTCATTATTTCACATTAAATCAAGACTCTTCTAGGGGATCTTGAGTAAGGTTTTCATAATGAAGGTGAATTTAATACAAATTGTTTAACTTTCTAACTGTGTAATATATCTGAATTTATAGTATTTTCATGGATTCAATATATACCAAAAAATTATTCTATATTCTATAGGTTATATAGGAGGAATATTGGGATCATAGAATGGAATTTTATTCCACCTTTGAGTATGATCGTGGAGAATCCTAGTTCAGGGTTTGTCATTTCGTAGATAATAAGTCTTTACATCTGACCCCACCATCACCTATTATCCTATAAAAACATATACCACCTATATCAAGTGGACCTACATCAAAACATTCATAGTTAGATAAACAAATCTTAGGTATACATGTGTGGTATCTAGGGAAGAGTGGCCTAAAAATATTTAAATTCTCTGTATGATCATTATAGGCTATGTATCGAACATGTCTAAACATTTTTCAAAAATATTTTGAGGGAAATAAGATTATATTGAAAGTGATTATTATTGGTGTTAACTTCATCATTTTTTTGATGAAACAACTTATAAGATTCAATACTACTATGATTTTATCCAAAATTTGAATGATTTATTTGATAGTATTACCTATAACAGAAAATATGAGGATTATTTTGAAATAATAAACAATGTTTTAAAGATTTTACAAATATAAAGGGAGGGTATGGGATCAATAAGGGAGAGTACCATATTTCATACCACATTTAAAATTCTCTAAAATCTCAAGTTTGACATATTTATACATTATCCACTCTTATATTGGTCCACCAAGTATAGAATTGAATACATTTAAAAGATTACTTGATATATGGTATCCATATAAAAACCAATATTTTCATATCAAATGAGATTCCACTTGAATCACATCCTATATAATATCTCATGTATCCTTGATTAGGATTTTATGAAATCTAAATGATTTTATGTAATGTAAGGGAGAGGATGTTTGAATTATTTTTGTTCTATTTGAGGAATGATTTTTCATTTCAGAATTTATATTCAATCTTGTGTATCCGGAGATAAATTATTGATTGTTTTGATTATGGTTTGAGGTTTGATCAAGTGTTCTGGAGTTTTTGATTTCCCCATGTCTAGTTCCAAAGATAGTTTAGAACTATAAATGGTACGAGTAACCTCATAAAAGTCCACAATGTGCCTTCTTAAAATATAAGTGTCCTAGATGGTTTATGAGTGACATTAGGTATCAAAATGTTACTAAACCTTGTAAATAGAAGCCACTTGATGTGATTTTAAAGGGTATTCCAATTTTTTAAATTTAACCATCTTTTTTAGAAAATTTTATTTAGTTCCCATCCTTTGAGAGGCCCACTTTGTGATTATATTTACCAATTAATCTCCTCTTGTAATTTATTATTTCATAGTAGATTCATGGGATTTTATTAATGATAAATAAAATGATGGACCCCATCTATCACCTCATATTTCCTCTTCCACTCTCTATCTCTAATCCATTTTCATTATGGGTTTATTGATTTTTTTCCAAAAATTTATTGTGAAAAAAATTATAATGCCTTGTCACTTCCTTGGTTTCATTAATAAATACCTAGTTGAGTGATTAATAGGTTTTATTTTGTTCTAATTATTTTCCAAAATGACAATTTCACTAATTTTTTATATGATTCAGGTCTTATTATGACTAATTTAATTTTTTAATTCTTTTAAACTTTTCAACTATCATAATTACGGTGTTAATTTTTATTTTTTCTTGTAAGGTTTCGACTATGTTATCAATGTGGATGTTTTTTCAGTTTTTAATTGGTTATAAATGGATTAAATGTGTTTCTATGGCATAAAATGGTATTTATGGAGAACGAGTAAGAACTCACAAAGGATATGATAATGATAGGTGTTTCAAATTGAAATGAAATTATATAATATTTTCATTGTATTGTCTACTAAATTTACATTAAATAAAAATAAAAATTTCATATTATTTTATGAAAATATGAGTTAATGGTTTTTCAAATAATAAGATTATTTTAATTTAAAATCATATTATTATTAAAAATTAATCTTCATAATTAAAAAATTAATGAATTTAAAACTTTATATTTCAAATTATAGGTTAAATTGTTTTGTGAATTCTTAAAACATCAAAATATATGAATTTTGGAATGATGGGTACTTGTTTTTGTTGTATAACATCCATAACTTGTTTATATTTTTAGTTAATGGTATATTTTTATGATATGTTCTCATTGTCCCTATTTTTTATTTATAAAACAGGGTTTACGCATCGAGATTCATGGTTTCAGAAATTAATAGTCAATTGTATATATTTTTTCTTATTATTAAACAGGACTGGTGATATAAGAATTTTCTACATTAGATTTGATATTTTAATCTATTTTGACCCTTATAAACTTATAATTTTATTTTTAATGATTCTTTTAAGTATCTTGGAGTGTGAAAAAATTACATTCGTTATGATTTAAATTAACTTTGGTAAGTTGGTTAGACTCCATTCATAACTTCAAAGTGGAATACTTGAACATTTGTGGGATTATTGTTGGTATATGGATAATCTCCATAGGTTGTAGTAAATATATGAGAATGGATAGGATGACTATATCTAATTATAAAAATTCTCCCTTGTATTATTTAACATATATTGTTTTAGAGATCCTTTTCTTCCACTTTAAACTAGGAAAATTATAAATCCATGTTACAAACATGAAATTTTGTAAGAGACATCATTAGCGGTGAGGTAATGACAATGTTAATTGAGTGGAATTAAATTATGTGATATATGAAATCATTTATATTCATTCACTAGGTTTTTTATTTTTATGAGGCTCTATTTTATTTCTTATCCATAAGTTTCATACATGGTATTGTTTTTATAAAAAAAATATTTAAAATATAACAAGGATTTAAAAAATAACTTATTTCTTCAATCATTTTAAACACTAGGTTTTTAGAATATATATATATATATAATGTTTTAACACACATAAATATTTAATCTATTATTTTAACATAGTTTTATTAAAATATATTTGTAAATATGGAAACTTATTTTAGAATAGACTGCAATTTTAAGATAATGTTTTAAATTCGAAATTTTTTCCAGGTTTTATTCTTATTGGATGTTATTATTAAAAGAAAATAATTATGTCTGATACCATACATGATCTATTATGAATTATTTTCTTCTCCATCATATAAGATTTAGAAATACTCAAGTGGGAAGGTTAAATTTATTCCTTTATAAAATTTCATCAATTCTAAACATCCCACATCATGTACTCTTAGTATTTTCCTTTTTCTTTTAATCAGTTAATCCATAAGAAATATAAAGTATACCAAGATCATGAAACATCATACATTTTTTGTCTCAATGATATAATTAAGATACTTTAGTCCACTCTACAAACACCCATTACTGTCTTGGTAATTTTTTTCAAATTATTTTCCTAGGGATCTCACAATTGAGTAGAAGAATGTGACACTTAGTAAAACAAGGATTTTATTTTCCATTTAGATCCTTTTACTAGGATTTTACTATGCCTTCAGACTATATTTCATATATTACAATACATATTATTCCTAAACACATCACATGTAATAACGTTTCCTTTGGGAAAATATCAATAAGTCTAATTTCTCTCAACTCATAAGATTCATTCCTTTGATACAAAATGATTTTTTTATGCAGATTTTTTATGGTTTATATGTACTATATTTATTCGTAACTAATAAAAATAGAAAAAAATATATTTAATCCTTGATTAATTACGTTTACATAGGAATGTCATTCAATGGAAAATTTGTTAAAAGCAGGGAATATAAATTTTAAAATAATAACAAAAAATAATAACGATGAGTATATAATAAATAATTAGAACATGAATAATATTAATAATAATATAAACTAATAATAATAAATCATATAATCATATAATAAAAAGTGTGGTGGAATAAGTATCAAAACATAATAGGGAAGAAATTATTTTCACAACATTATCCCCCTTTCGATAGTAACAAAACCTAAACATATCAAACACAATATCCCCATTTTGTAATAATAAAAAAGGTATGAAGGTGAAAAGAATACAAGAAAATAAAAACACCCTATCATTATGAAAAAAAGGAAACATGTATATAGAAACACATTATCCCCCTTAAAAAAACCATATCAAAATTATAAACACAAGATTCCATAAATAACAGTGAACAAATACATAAAATATTCCATCTGAGTAATGAATAATAACTAAAAAATAAAACACACATAATTTAAACAATAAAATATAAATAAAACTGAATAAAAAAATTCTCATATATAATTAATCATTCTTAAATAATAAATAATTAAAAAATATAACATGATTTATAATATCAAAAACGATATAAAATTTCTTTTCTAATTAAAATATAAATAATTAAAAAGGATGACTCGTCTAAAAAGGAATAAATAAATAATAAATTAATAAAATCCCACCCTGAATCCTAGCTTCTTCTTCTATTAAAAAAGATTACAACACTAAGATATTCCTTTCATGAAAATATATGCCAGTCATTGTAACCAAATGATACTGTATTTGATTTATTTTAAATTGAATGTCTTTTTGAAATCATTTTATGTATTTGGAATATTTTTAAGATTCTTCATGCTCATATTAATATTTCTAGATATTTGTTTATGATTATAGAAGTAGGAAATGTAAATATCACTCTATGGCCTTATGTTCCACATTGTGAATTATGTTAGCATAAGTTTTTTATTCAAGTTGGGAAGGATTTTTACATAGACCGACATAGAGTTTCAAGATACATACCTGGATATATATGTCACATTGTGTTAATGATAGGATTAATTTTAGTGGTTTTATAAAATTAATAAATGAATACTCACCATTAAATTATTATGGGGGTATGATATTTTCAATGTTTTTATTATCTCAATACTCATAATAGGTATGTTCTGGTAAGACTTGATACACACCATGACACATCTAACAGTTTAAATATGTTAAATTGGAAACTAAAATGACATGGAATGATTCTAGAATTCAATATGGGATCAATGTTTCTTAGAATAACTGAATAGAATTGGAGATTTAATATGATCATGATAATTTTGTTTTTATTTGGGAAACCAATAACTAATTTATTTAAAGGTCAATATAAAGTTAAAGATTATTCAAGGGTTAAAAATTATATATGTTGATTGTCATTTCTAATTTTTAATTTCAAAATTTAGATTTTCTAGATATAGATAAACCAGATATACAGAGATATAAATATATCATAGAGATAAATATGAAAAATATTAAATATATAGAAAATAGAGAATGGTTAGTTTTATTCATTGAATATATTCAATTATAAGATGAATTATAATCAATAAATATTTCATTATAGACTATTATTATATTAAATCATCCCTATAGATATTATTAACTGATGTATAATTTAAAATTATAGAATTAGAAAAACACAAATTATAGAATTTTTTATTTAACAATTTATATTTTTGTGAGTTCATCCATTGTATAAATTAAATCTTTATAAACCTCTTGTAAGTAGTGTGTTTAATAGATGAAGTTTTATTTTACCATGGATGATTAGTGATTTTAACCGTAAAAAGTAATTATCATACAAAAGAATTAGTGGTTAATGGTACTGTCCATAATTCATTGACATGGGCTCCATTAATGTAGTCGGTTTTGGGTAAACCATGTAAAATAACGTGTTCATGTAATTTACAATTTTTTCATTTATTTATTCTTATAAAACTAGATCTAGGACCCTTTTCCAATCCAAATCCCAAATCAATTTTATATAAATAATACAATAAATTCTATGTCACCCTCATTATCCTTCCCTTTGAGTGTGTAAAATAGAACCACTAGGTTTGAAAAATTTTATCCAAGAAAGGTTATTTGTAACACCGTGAGATTTTATGAGAAGTATTCTTTTTAATTTATTTGATTTCCTGTGTTTTATGCTACACCAATATTATCTTGCGCTATATGCAACACCGTATTAGCTTGTAGTATACGCAACACTATTCTCGGATCGTGTTACATACAATTTCAATTTCATTTGATAGAAGTTATTCTACGCAACATTGAGTGTGTGTGTGTATATATATATATTCAATGTATAAATTAAATATGGTTTTATTCTATTATATGCAACAACAAATAAATCCTTCAATACATGCAACCCTGACATGGCCTGCATTACACGCAATCGTGACCTTCCCCGATAGAGTGTGTTGTATGCAATACCGAGTTTAACTAAACAATTATATATTACTAAAATAATATATAAACTAGCCGTTATGAATATTAATATCCAATTTTTGAAATTTTATAAATTTTATCATTCCAAAGGGACTTCATTTTTGGATTCATAATACCGAAATTATCCTAGGGTGAAATTTTGGTATTTGTCTGAAAACATTCAATTTTTGATGAATAGTGAAAACACTGAGTTATTGGTTAAAACCGACATTTTATTTAAATAATCACTTATATAAATTTATTTTAGGTCAAAATAGATACATAATAATTATATAACTTCAATGTAATTCATTGGAGTCATTTTATAATAATTTTAGATATATAAAAATTTTATTTAACTTTTCACCGTCTTTTACCCACCTCTTAGGAGCATTTTCAATTGTACATAAAACTTAATTTTACCATTTTTGTGAATTTAATTTCAAAAATCCGAGAGACATGGTTAATATAAATGAGTAAAATTTGGTTCAATATGATAAAAATAATTTTTGTGGAATAGTAACTTTTTACTTTTATTTACCACGGTTTAAAGTAAATAGGGTAATTAAGGGTAAAAATGATATTATTATTACCCTAACACATGTCATAATTCTATTTTATATGTTCAATTCAACCAAAAACAACCTTAGGAAAAAAAATATTACCCTTTAGGTCCACTTGGATTAGATTAGGACACTTATTATTATTTTATTTAAAGAATTGTTAAAAGAGTTAAAATCAATGTTTAAGAATTAAATCATTTTTAATATAGGGTTATAAATAATATAAATTCGACTATAAATATTCCTTAGAAAGATAAAATAATTTCCTACATAATGGTGTTTTATTTATAATTTTTAGACATTAAATAATTTAATTTATTTATGGCACAATGATGATGTAGTAAATACCTTATTAATGAAATATTGAAATAATTCATGTTATAAATACCCAAATAAATGTAATTTGAGTATTTTTATAAATTGAACTAATTTTATAGATTAATATATCATTTTATGATTGATTTAATTAACTTTTCATGAACTAATCAAGTTTTTATGACTTTCACAAAAATCAATTACCAAATAGTGTCAAAATTGACATAAAATGGTTTTTAAAACAAATATTCTAATTTTAATTGTTATTCAATTTCTAAAAAACCTAATTTTAGGCTAAAGGACTTATATAAGGTTATATATATTTATAATTAACCACTTTGGGTTCGTTTTTCTTGTTATAGTAAGTCTATTAACAATATAGTGTAAGAAAACAAGAAGACGCGGTAAAAGTTAAAATTGTTTATCTTAGAGTCAAATCTAATTGATAAGGTTAAAATAGTGACCTAAACTTTTCTAAAATCTATTGTATGAGAGGATTTAGACCCATACCCACTTTAGAATCTAAATAAATCTATTTTTAGATATTATAAACTGAAAATGACTTTATTATAAAATAATATTTTAAGTTTTTCCTAAGGTGCCCCTCTCCTCCCTTATAAAAGGGAACCTCCTCCCTCTTCTCTATACACAATTTTGAGATTTCATGCTCGGAAGAACCCTAAAAATTTCCCTTATCAACTTCCCTAGAAACATTATAGAGGTTCTGGTCTCCTCAAAAGACCAACTCTAGGGCCTGAAGAGAAGCTTAAAAGAGGTGCATCGAAGATGAGGTAATCTCTTCTACGGATTCTTTCAAGTTTTCTTTCTTATTCACCTTCTTATTCTTTAGTTGTTTCAATATAAAGTAATAACATCAGTATCACTAATATAATAATATGTTATTATAAATATAAAACAACCCCATTTCAACTTTTATCCATCCTACGGAGAACAGAATCACTGCGTGTGCATACGTATGGAATACCGTCTCCATGTCGTGGAGTAATCTTTTTTTCCACCAACACCTTACTTGGATGGGTATAATTGTGTAAATAATAACTATATATAGTTATTATAACATCATACGGATTCTGAGAAGTTATATCATCCACTCCAATTCAATTAAATAATTATGAGAACGATATCATCACTCGTGCGTACGTATGGATTATCATCTCCATGACCTGATGAGATTCATTCTCCATGTTAACCATTAAAGAATGATTATAAAGTATATATAATGAATAATAATGAAATATATGACATGATAAAGCTACTTTATTTATGTATACATATATATATATTTCATCTACTTACTTTCATTCAAGTCAATAAGGAAAGGAAAACAACATTCATGCGTACGTAAGCCCTACCGTCTCCATGAACGGTGTATTTCATTTCATTTATCTATCTATTATATATATATATATATGGAATATATATGATATATAAATCATGATTTATATTCTGGAAGTAATTAAATCATGATATAAGTAATAATAACATCAAGAACAACAAGTGCAAACACGTACGATAAATAAAATGATTTTACCCAAAACGTTGTTGTACCATGGAATTTACAAAAGAAAGGGTAATACTAAGTCATAAGTAAACCATATATGATATAATAACAATGAATATGATTCTGTAATAAGTCAATTACATTATTTAAATCATTAAACATGATTTTTAGATACGTACGAAGCATATCGGACCTAAGGTAAGGGATAACTTTTCCAATCTCGTTTTTATCTGAGATTGGTTATTCGTATGTACTTACTAGGGTCATTGTTATCATCCAAGTAAATGTATTCTAAAAATGTTTTCATGTATTTTTAATTTCCTTTTTACACATTTTTTACTTTTACCACATGTTATGGAAGGAATCTTTCTTTTTTTTATCATGCGAGGAACTTTTTGACTTTTCCAGGAAAAGTATGAGGAGAATAATTTTTTAACTTATACGGTATGAATGGATTTTTACAGTTTTATAAAGCCTTATTTTAATGAATCTTAATATAAAATATTTCATGAATTTTTTCAATAAAATCATTTTCTTTTAAAATTTCATGCAATTTTGTGAAAGGAAAATGAATTTGAAGAAGAAAGGATATTTTCCTCAAAAATTCATTTCAAGTGTTTTATCAAAACCATTTTCCATATAAGATGACATTATTTAATATGTGTATGTTTCAATTATAATGTCTCTATTATTTACATGGTTTCACTTTTATTATGGTCGAAATTATATCCATTTGTTTTATATGGATTATGTTATAATGGGATGGTGTTTATGAAACCCATTTTATTCTTTGGGTTATGATAAATGATTTATGTTTAT
The DNA here is from genome assembly GCA_963277665.1 of Viscum album. Lineage (NCBI taxonomy): Eukaryota > Viridiplantae > Streptophyta > Magnoliopsida > Santalales > Viscaceae > Viscum > Viscum album. The sequence continues at coordinate 85,509,553 of OY728155.1, read as the reverse complement.
GTTGTGGCACATGTAAGAATGATTTAATTATGAGATGGGTGGGAACTATATCTCCCTCCAATGCATTGGTTAAATATTTATATCTCCTGATATAGACATGGCTGGAACAGTAAGTTAATCCAGTTCAGTGATACAGGACTAGAATGAGGAATGAACTTGATTTAGAAAGTGACTTTGTCCACTAAGATAGTCTTGGCAGCAATGACTTGGCTACTATGGAAATCATATCATGTGATTAATGGTTTTTCACAATTAAATGTATTATTCCCATGCTATTTTATCATGATTGATATTCCTTTATAACCTATGCCTTACGTACTGCCAAGTTTATTTAACAACTCAAGATTTTGATTTGTAAACTTTATGTTCATGTTTTGAAGTTAAAATGTATATGGTTAGTTTTATTTTCTCCATGCTTACCCTTACTCTGCATTTGATCCCACCCTTTATATGTTTTATTTTCCCCAGGATGTAAAGAAAGGTTTTACGTAATAAAAAATGGAAGATCTTTATGGGAGATGTTGAAGATCTTTCACCAATATTAGAAGATTATATTCCGAGTTTCCAAAGACAAAAAATTATTATGGTCCTTTGGTGTCTGTTTTTGTTATGTATTAGGTAGTCCATAAAAGTATTTTAATGTCTATGTATGTCAAGTTTGGGATCTCTACAGTTGGTATCAGAGCAAAGGTTTAGTTAACCTTTGGAAACTAGGATGCGAAAACTTTACTGAAATCCCTAGAGATATTTCTAAGGTATGTCTAGGGATGTACCTAAGGAGAAGTATATGTATAGGTTATAGTCCTAGAATTACGGTAACGATATTAGAGTTAAACCTAAGATGTTATATATTAAAAGTAATCCCCTTTTATTATGTTGTTTTCCTAGCATGATTTTGGCCTCTCACACTATTGTTTCTGGGTTTTAGACAATGGATGGAACCCTAAGGAACCGTGTTGATCAATGTAATAGACAATGCAATGATTGTCCTTCTGAACAAACCAAATTTATGGAAAATGGAGTGAAAAATATTTTTTCTATACATACATAAGCTATGAATCATTCTCGACTTCCAAATGAGAAGGTAAAGGAACAATATTCTATTGAGTCCTTCATGAGGAAACATCCACCTTATTTCAGTGGGTCTTTTGATCCACTTGTTTCTAAACAATGGATTTGTACCATTGAAAATATATTTTCGATACTTTGCTGTTCAGAACATGAAAAAGTCATTTTGGCTGTTTACTGGTTAAATGGTGAAGCAAACCAGTGGTGGACTCTAATTAAGAATACAAGGCCCCAAGATGAAATTGAATCCATGGAATGGGATGAGTTCAAGAACTTATTTTCCAATAAGTACTTCCCTCATATTCTTAGAACAAAGAATGAAAATGAGTTCCTTGAGCTTAATAATAAGGATGATGAATCTGTTAGTATATATGAAGTGAATTTTACAAGGCTTTCAAGATATTCATTTGGCATTATCATCTAACATGAATGTAAATTTGATTGATTCTTCAGTGGCTCAAAACCAAATATTCGAAGGGAATTAGCTATAAGAGACTTTATTACCTATGAAGAAATTGTGCATTGTTCTATCAAGGTAGAATTTGAAGTTGGTGTTACATATCCATCTCATGGTTTTGACAAGAAACTAAAGATGTATTTCAAGGAAAAATCTCAGAGCAATGGTGAAAAGAAGGTGAATGTTTCTTTTTTCTCAAAGTGTAGAGAGAAGCATGGTGGAGATTGTATAAAAGGAACTAGAAAATTTTTAAAGTGTGGAAAAGAAGTTCATCGAGCAGCTGAGTTCCAAATTAATTGGAAAACGGTTTCTAATGACGTGAATAGATAAAATACTATAGAGAAATCTCCACCAACACTTCAATGCTTCTAGTATAAGAAAATGGGGCATTATGCTAATCAATGCCCTAATCTGAGGGTTAATGATGATCAACGTGAGAAACCTCTTAAGGAAAAGGACAAATGGAAGTCGCATGCAATCACTATTTGTAATTTGGAGTATGAAAATGATGTTTTGGAATGATTAAGTGTTTATGTAATGGATTTAAAAATAGTATCATGGAATCTCATTTATAGTATCGTGGAATTTTGGAATATCTATGTATTGGTTTTCAATAATTGTATGGTACGAGTAACCATGAAAAGTGATTGAAATATTTTTGGAAAGAAGATGATATAAACATAATGAAGGGATAAATAGAAATTGAAATGTTTGATAGTATTCATGAGCTCATGATTGATATAAGGAAAAAGTGATATCATGGTTTGAGTATATTGAAATTTTGGGATTTTAGTATGTGGAAAGAGTTAACTTTTGATAGCATTCATGTTTTCACTAAGGTTCTATGGTAATTCATGTTTCAAAATAATACATGATTAAGTTATTCACATGTTTGGAATGTGACCAAAAAGATATATCTTATGATATATGGGGGATAAATGTTAGTATTCATGTGCTTGTTATGTGACCTTTCAAGTAATCGTTTTCTTTATACTATGAGATTGGACAGATGTATTTTGGATAAGACTAAAGATTTCAATGGATTATGTTGAACATCAGATAGTATTATTTAAGTATAGAACTTGTTTTTCGATATTATTTCTGGAATTTTATAATAGTATATTTTTAGAAAACGGAAAAACCATAGGACGACCGACAACCCGTCACGTCGGACAAGTTTGTGGTAATCGAACCCACAACTGATGTGCGACAGGCCTTTATCGCATACCATTAGCCTACAAGAAGTCCCTGGTTAGTATAGATTTGTTTTAATTTATTAATTGGTATGATATATGAAGTATAAGTCCATTTTAGGAACCATATACGATCAATCTCACTATAGATAGACTTTTGTATATTTAGTAACATTTGCGAACCTTTTGTTTGAGACAAATGGAATGAACTATCATTATATCACATAATCTACTAACACTTCATGAATGAAAAATTCAACTTCATTTATTTAAGAGATGAAGTGGAAATTGTTCAAGGAATGACCAACGTTGAGATTGTACCAAAATCAAGAAAGTATTTCTTCTAATTCCAATTTTTTTAACATTAGGGAAATGATCGTGAAAACCAAAAATGATGTCCTATTTACCTCATATCTGATTAATCAGATGGTACCTTAGATCATAACGAAATTATGGCTTTGTGATTATTGGCCTTTTCATAGCCATGTTCTCTACAACTTCCCATTAGAACATGATGGTTAGATTTCTCTTCCATATACATATTTTAACCTATGTTCTCTTATGTGGAAACCCAGTGATTAGTTAATTTGGGTAACCATTACGTTTCATAATTTAGTATTCAAAGCTAATTTTTGGTAGTCCTTTTACGATGTAGGTTTCTATTAAATAAACTTTCAAATAGTAAACCATTTATAACCCCGACGAATTTTGAGGGCGAAATTCATTTTAAGGGGGGTAGAATGTAACACCCTGAGATTTTATGAGAAGTATTATTTTTAATTTATTTGATGTATTATGTTGTATGTTACACCAATATTATCTTGCGCAATACGCAACACCATATTAGCTTGAAGTATACGCATCACTATTCTTGGATCGTGTGACACAAAGTTTCAAGTTCGTTTGATAGATTTTATTCTACGCAATATTGATTGTATATGTATATATATTCAATTTATAAATGAAATATGGTTGGATTATATTATACACAAAAACAAATGAATCTTGCACTACATACAACCCTGACTTGGCCTACATTACGCGCAATCGCGACCTTCAATGATAGCGTGTGTTGAACGCAATACCGAGTTTCACTAAACAAAGATATGTTATTCAAATATTACATAAACTAGCCGTTATGAATATTAATACCCACTTTTTGAAATTTTATAAATTTTATCATTCCAAATGGACTTAATTTTTGGATTCGGAATACCGAAATTAGCCTAGGATGAAAATTCGGTACTTTTCTGAAAACTTTCAATTTTTGATGAATAGTGAAAACACTGAGTTATTGGTTAAACCCGAATTCTTATTTAAATAATCATTTATTTAAATTTATTTTAGATGAAAATAGATACATAAAACTTATATATGTTCAATGTAATTCATTGGAGTCATTTTATAATAATTTTAGATATATAAAAATTTTGTTGGTCTTTTCACCGTCTTTTACCAACCTCCTAGGAGAATTTTCAATTGTACATAAAACTTAATATTACCGCTTCTGTGAGTTGAATTTCAAAAATCTGAGAGACACGGTTAATATCAAGGAGTAAAATGTGGTTCAATAAGATAAAAATAATTTTTGGTGAATAGTAACTTTTTACTTTTATTTACCACGGTTAAAAGTAAATAGGGTAATTAAGGGTAAAAATGATATTATTATTACCCTAACACATGTCCATATTCTATTGGATAAGTTTAATTCTACCAAAAACAATCTTAGGAATAAAATATTACCCTTTAGGTTCACTTGGATTAGATTAGGACACTTATTGTTATTTTATTTAAAGAAGAGTTAAAAGAGATAAAATCAATGTTTAATAACTAAAACATTTTTAATGTAGTGTTATACATAAGATAAATTAAACTATAATTATTAATTAGAATGATAAAACTATTTAATACATAATAGTATTTTATTTATAATTTCATGACATTAAATAATTTAATTTATTTATGACACAATGATGATGTAGTAATTACCTTATTAATGAAATATTAACATAATTGATGTTATAAATACACAAATTAATGTAATTTGAGACTTTTTATAAATTCCAATAATTTTATAGGTTGATATGACATGTTAGTATTTATTTAATTAACATTTTTTTATCTAATAATGCTGTTATGAATTTTACAAAAATGAATTACCAAATAGTGTCAAAATTGACTTAAAATTGGTTGTAAAACAAATATTACATTTTTAATTGTTATTCTATTTCTAAAAACCTACTTTGGCCAAATGACTTATATAAGGTTATATATATTAATAGTGAACCACTTGGGGCCCGTTTGGCTTGTTATAGTAAGTTTATTAACCATATAGTGTTAGAAAACAAGAAGACAATGTAAAAGTTAAAATCATTTGACTTAGAGTTAAATCTAAATGATAAGGTTAAAATAGAAACCTAAACTTGTCTAAAACCAATTAATTTAATGTATTTAGAGCCATAACCACTTTAGCTTCGAAATAAATATATTTGGAGATATTATAAACCGAATATTACTTTATTATCAAAAAATATTTTATGTTTTTCCAAAGGTGCCCCTCTCCTCCCTTATAAAAGGGAACCTCCTCCCTCTTCTCTTTACACATTTTAGAGCTTCCAAGCTCATAAAACCCCTTACCAATTACCTTCTTAACTTCCCTAGAAAAATTATAGAGGTTCTAGACTCCTCAAAAGACTAACTCTAATTCCTTAAGAGTAATCTTAAAAGAGGTGCATCGAAGAAGAGGTAATCTCTTCTACCGATTCTTTAAAGTTTTCATTCTTCTTCAACATCTTTTTATTTAGTTTTTTCATTATAAAGTAATAAAATAAGTATCACTAATATACTGGTATGTTATTATAAATATGAAACAAACCCATTTCACCTTCTATGCATCCTATGAAAAATGAAATCACCGCGCATGCGTACGTACGGAATAATGTCTCCACGCTGTGGTGTAATCTGTTTTTCCACCACCACCTTACTTGGATGGGTATAATAGTGTAAATAATAAATATATATAGTTATTATAACAACATACTAATTCTGAGATATTTTATCATCCACTCCAATTCAATTCAATAATTATGTGAACGATGTCATCGCTCGTGCGTACGGACGAATTACCGTCTCCACGATGCGATGAGATTCATTCTCCATGTTAACCATTCAAGAATGATTATAAAGTATATATAATTAATAATGATGAAATATATGACATGATAAATATACTGGATTTATTTTTATATATATATATATATGTCATATACTTACTTCCATTCAAGTCAATAAGGAAAGGAAAACAGCGTTCATGCGTACGTACGGCCTACCGTCTCCATTAACGGTGTATTTCATTTCATTTATCTATCTATTATATATATATATATACTGAATATAAATTTTATATAAATCGTAATTTATATTTTGTAAGTAAGTAAATATTAATATATGTAATAATAATATCATGAACAACAATTCCAAACACATACGATAAATAAAACGGTTTTACCCAAAACGTTGCTTTAACATCGAATTTACAAAAGAATGGGTAATATAAAGTCATCAGTAAACCATATATGATATCATAACAATGAATACAATTCTGTAATAAGTCAATGATCTTATTTAAAGCATTATACAGGAGTTTCGGATACGTACAAATCATATCAGACCTAAGGTAAGGGATAACTTTTCCAATATCGTTTTTATCCGAGATTGTTTATTCGTAAGTATTTAGAATGGTTAATGTTATCATCCATGTCCATGTTTTCTAAAAATATTTTCATGTACGTTTAATGTCTTTTTTACCCATTTTTTACTTTTACCACATGTTATGGAAGGAATCATTCTTTTTTTTACCATATGAGGAACTTTTTGACTTTTCCGGCAAAAGTACGAGGAGAATGTTTTTTTTAACTTATACGGCATGAATGAATTTTTACAGTTTTATAACGCCTTATTTTCATGAATCTTACTCTACACCATTTCATAACTATTTTCAATAAAATCCGTTTCTTTTAAAATTTCATGGCATTTTGTGAAAAGAAAATGATTTTGAATAAGAAAGGATATTTTTCACAACAATTCATTTCAAGTGTTTTATCAAAACCATTTTCCATTTAAGATGACATTATTTTATATGTGTATGTTTCAAGTATAATGTCTCTATGATTTACATGGTTTCACATTTCTTATGATTAAATGATATATATTTGTTTTATATGGATTATTTTATGATGGGATGATGTTTATGAAATCCATTTTATTCTTTGGGTTATGATGAATGATTTATTTTATGTTGTGGCACACATAAGAATGATTTAATTATTATATGGGTGGTACCCATATCTCCCTTTAATGCATTGGGTAAAGATTTATATCTCATGATATAGACATGGTAGGAACGGTAAGTTAATCTGGTTCAGTGATACAGGACTATTATGAGGAGTGAACTCGATTCAGAAAGGGACTTTGTCCACTAAGATCGTCTTGGCAGCAATTCTTTGGCTACTATGGAAATCATATCATGTGCCTAATGGTTTTCCACAATTAAATTTTCTATTCTCATGATATTTGTTCATGATTGATGTTCTTTTATGACCTATGCCTTACGTACTCCCAAGATTTATTTCACAACTCAATATTTTGATGTGTAAACTTTATGTTCATGTTTTGAAGTTCAAATGTATATGGTTTGTTTTATTTTCTCCATTATTACTCTTACTGAACATTTGATCTCACCCTTTATATGTTATATTATCCTTGGGATATAAAGAAAGGTTTTAAGTAAGAAAAAAAGGGATGATCTTTATAGGATATTTTTAAGATCTTTCACTAATATTAGAAGATTATATTACGAGTATCCAAAGACACTAAACTATTACAGTCCTTTAGTGTTTTATTTTGTTATGTATTAGGTATTCCACAAAAGTAATTTAATTTCCATGTATGTCAAGTTTGGGGACTCTACATTATTTCCTAGATTTATATAGAAAAAAATTTATAATAAATTAATAATTCTAAAGGATTACCCTTATTTTATGTATACACCAATTAGATATGATAAAATAGGGTTAGATAAAATTTATGATATCTAGGACCAGATATATACTTAATATTAGTACATGTGTTCCAAATATGCGATTCTTTAAAAAGAACAACCAAATCAGATACGATGATCTTGAATTATGATGGCAAGTATCTTAATTTTCTATGAAGATAATTATCTAATTAGCTATATGTATGAATATGATAGATTTTTTCAATTCTCAATGCCTTTCTTGAATAAATTTGAAAAAATATATATAGCAAATAGAAAAGAAAAGGAAGAAAATTTAAAAAAAATATAAACGTTTTTTTCTAAAATAAAGATTAATCTAGGTTAAAATATGCATGGATTCATTAACCACTATAATGACTGCGTTGTTGTATCACATATAATCTAACATGATGTTAGTAATTCTAATATCATGAAGAAACAAATCAGTGTTACCACAAATATAAAACCCAAATGTGTCAAGGATTTAAGAAATGAACATTATAGAGTTATCCCTTGATGTATCACAATATAATTTCGTTTTATTAGAAATATATGTGAATAGATGGATCTATTTATAGGATTCATTTAAAGAGGATTCATTTAAAGGAATTAATTAGGAATAGGATCAAAAGTTTGAAAATAGAGATGATGTATGTGATAAATGCTTATCAGTAGTGTCTATAAAATTGAAATACACAAGGGTAATTTGATTTACATTTTCATTAAGATGTTTTTATTAAGTGAATATTAGACAGATCACTAATTAATTTCTAAATAAGTTTATTAAAAGGGATTGTGAGATTGAATTTTCAGCAAAATATAAGAATAAATGTTCACCTCGATGGAATTATAATAAAGGGTGTATAATTAGAAAGAACTTTTAGAGGAAAGTATTAGTATTTAGAGATAAATAAAATACAGATGCAGATTCCTGATATGGTATATAGGTTGACTTTATCTCTAACATGGAAGAGGCAATGAAGTAATTAGTAAAAAAATAAAACATGTGGCAGAATAATATTTAAAACTAGAAAGAGTTTTTGATATACAAAATTAATTTTCAAAGTCTCTTAATGATCTTGATATAAATATAAAGAATGATATAAACATTTGAGGTTTTTTGAAGGATATTTCAATTTTTATTGATGAACCTGAAACATAATTTGATCAATTTACAAAATCAATGATATAATATGAGAAAAATCATGTGAAATAAAAAGAAACAATGAATTAAAGATTAAATATTTTAAAAGATATCAAGATAGTTAATGAAATTAAGTTTCCAATTAACAAAAATTAGGAGTATATTAAGACACTCGAAGAAAAATAATTTTCTTTAAGAAAGAATCATGAATCAAATATTAAAACATATAGTTCAAAGTAGATAAATTATTTTTTGAAATTATTACATGGTGTTTTTAAAGAAGGGTATTTCAAGGAATAACATTTTTTATGAAAACATAGTGCTCAAAGACCAATTTGTATGGTTAAAATGGTATGAATTATGATTGTAGAAGGTAAAAATAAAATTAGTTAAATAAAAATATAATAAGAAATAAAAATAAGGAAGATAGTTATCAAGCATAAATATCTTTTTAATATTCAATAATGTATTTTAATGTAGAAAAATTCTATAGGAATGATATAAACAATAAGTGTAGGAAGATAAAGGGTATGTATTCTCATATAATTCGATAGATAATGAATGTAAGAAAATATGATTTCTATTCATTTAGTAATTGTTATTTTCCTCTTTAATAATTTGTACTTGATCAAATTTATTATTTTGTAGAAAAAGATAAGAGATTAAATAATTTACCGATTCTTTTTTTAATTTCTTATACTGAATGGAAGAAGATTGAGAAAAACTGTTTAGCTAAAATTTCTAAGAAAACATAAATTAATAGTGACACACAGATTATATATTTTGGGTAGTTGTCTCATATGATATGTAATATTAATATATTTATAAATATCAAGAGTATATTTAGTCAAATAGTATGTTTTATAAATGATTGTGAATTAAAAATTACAGGATGTGTAAAGACCAGGTAGGTTGGTGATGAATTTAAGAATATTGGTGTACTATATTGTAATGGTATTCATAAAAACCAATTATATTTTTTACAATTTTTTTGACATGGGTTTAGAAGTCACATTCAATTGAAAATGTTTATATATTAAATTTTCGATTTTGAATATTTTACGAATGGTTGGATGACTGCAACAATCGTTATCAAGTATAAAGAAATGGTAATGTAGAATTTACTGAGTTTGTAGGATTTAGTTAATACTCCATTATTAAAGAGAAAAAAATATAATTTTTATGATTCATTCTTAAGAGGAATGATAGTGGAAAATATTTATCATAATTAAAAGAAGAGAGAATCATAGTTTCTGAATTTGATCTAAAATAGTGTTTGTGGTCCAATGGATTATGTTAGAACATTTGGTGAGAAGTGTGTTATATTAATTTTTTATTCTTTTAGTAGTATGATATGTTTCATGTATATTTGATCAAAGATATAATTTTTGATTGAATAAACAATTTTGATTATGTGAAAAGAATTAAAATAAAATAAATATTAAGATTATATGATTAGATAATAGAAAAAATAACATATTTAAGTCTCTTTTGACTTGTTGATGAAGTATTATAGTTTTTTAAATTTATTTTAAACCATAATTTTTTATCGGTGGATGTGTTTGGGATTTTTTAGAGATGTTTCTAAATTAATGGATATATCTTAGAGAAGTTTTGAAGTTATTCTGAAAATTTAGAAAAACTGAAAAAAAAAATTGACAAAATACTAAGTGTAAATATTCTACTCTAAGAATTAGTATTTGATAGATAATTATAATTTCTTAACCATAAAAATAATACATTGGTGCTTATCATATGTATTCAACCCTCAGATAAATAGACATTGGTGTAATTAATAGAGCATCTAGTCTCTAAGTATAAGACATTGAAGCATCGAACATAATTATTTATGCCAGCATATGTTCTTCACAGAAATATGTTCCTCGGTGTACAAAATTGATAGTCTACTTTAGAGCTTTAATAAATCAAAAAATTATAATATTCTAATGGTTTTAAAAAAAAGTTTCCAGAAATTGAATCTTCCATTTAAATTAAAATTTAAAATGAAACAATCATTATTCAAGGGGAAACATAAAATATAAAATTTTATTCAATCTGAAACAAATGAAATAATAAAAATATCTATTTTATTTATTTATTTTTTGACATTCTGAATGAAAATATATTAAAAAATCCATGATACCTGAAGTTGAATTTGTCCAAGAGAAATCTCCATATACTAAATCTTGATTATTTTTTAGATGATGTAGTGTCAATCTTGTGATCCAAAATGAACTATTGATTGAGAAGTAATTTTAAAAGATCTATTGAGATTATTTTTTAAATAAAACATGACTAATCATTATTATAGTTGTATTTAGCTGAGTTAAGAAGTGATAAAAAAGAAGATGAGTTTTTCGACTAACTCTATTGCATCTCGAGTGAGAAGAAGAAGATATTACAAAGGATATATGCATGAAAGGAATTCTGGGGATTTTGAGTTAAATAAATTTAAAAATATAATTCACATGGTTTGCTAAATTATGAAATTCAATGAAATTGTTATAAGATAATGGAATAAATCCTACTGAGAATATAAATTTTTATAATATTATAAGATAATGGAATAAGAAAAAAAGTTTGGGTTATTAAAAAGAGTATGATAGTTTGGAATAAAGAGTGTGTGAGTATCCTTTTGAGAAGAGAATTTGACTTGGTGTGAAAAGTTCATATTTAATTATCTATATCTTCACGAACATGAAAATCCAATGAATGCTATTTTATTTGGAAATTTTATAAGTAGATATAAATCATATAGTACAATTTTTTATCATGCTACTTTTAATATTCTGAAGGCTCACAAAAAAATCATCATATTTTGCTAAAGTTGTCTAATATTGAAGTGATCCTTCTCATTTTTCATAATTCATTATTATATATAGTATTTTATGTATTATTAAAATGTTATTTAAGATTAGTAGTAGTTGGACACAATGAAATTGTAGGTGATGGGTGATTATTCCCTACACAATATTCAAGTGAGCACACAATGTTGTTGAACATTGTGAAAATTATTATTTCCCTTATTCTAATTATTTTTAATGATATCATTCAAGGATGAGACTATATTATTTCTATGAGAGATCCATTTTATAACAAGATGTAGAGTTTTATTTCAAGAACAATAAAAAAATTGTGAAATCAGAAGTATAAACTGATTCACTCATCTCATCTTAGTATAGTCATAAAATCCAGTGTCTCTAACCTGTTATCTCATTGCACAATTTTTCCTTTGTTAGTACTCTCTTGGTGAACTAAATGTTGTAATATATCAAATAGATGAACAATAAATGAGTTAAAAAAATTGGTAAAACTTATGTTGGATATAAAAACTGGATGTCGCCTAATTTTTCTCACTTTGTCTTCATGTTTCGAGTGCAGCAACTGTTTATTTTATCCCCATTTTAGGAGGTGATCATATGACCTCCACTAATAAGATAAATATTTCCATTGAAAAAAAATGAAAAAAAATCATTATTATGTAACTTTGAGGGAAGTTATTTTCCATCATGATGGGGTTAAAAACGTTCATCAATTTATGGTACAGACTTGAATAAAGTTACAAAGGAAATATAATAGTTTAAGAGGCAGCAATATATATTCAAAAATTCATGTTTGAATATATAAAGATGGATGAGGTGGAATCCATTGATGAATATTTCAGAAGGGTTAATGAAATTTTTAATAGCATCAAAGGATTCAATGAGAATGTAGATAATGATCTAATTGCAAAGAAACTCATGGGGAATTCACGGGATAGTTTTAATCCAAAATTACTACTCTATTATATAGGTAACATTTTTTTGTTCCTTAGTTTAATAGCATCCTCATTTCCTATGAAATGATAAATAAAAAGTTTTCTAAAAAAGATAAATATGAGATGGATTTTGAATCCATGAGAAAGTTAATGCTAAAATAATAAGGTATTGAACATTCTAGTGAATCACTTATTGATAATGAGTTATATAAAGATGAAAAGTGATTCAACACTCTAATCTCGAGAAAATTGGAATAAATCAAGGATAATTAAATGGGTAAAAAACCATTGTAATTCTTCAACTATAGTAACATTAAACATTTTTCTACAAATTATTGAAGAAATATATTCTTGGATATGTGGCTTATGAAAATGATGAAAAAAAAGAAAAATATGTTGTGGAAGAAAACCAATATTGAAAACAAATCTGTTGAGTTTAATAGGAATTTTTAAAGGGGAAGAGGGAGAATATTAATAATCAAAGAACAATATGATTACACTTCATCCTAAATTTAATCCTAGTATTATGTTCCTATAAACTTCAAAAACATTATGGAATAATTGTAGAAGGAAGAAACTTCCCATAGTAGTGAATAGAAATGTAGTGAAGAGGCATATATTGAATACATGTTCATTTTCCTATTGGAATATATCATTAGGAAAAACAAAACACTAAAAATTGTTGATAAATCCATAAAAATAATATTTATTGAAGGTTATATCAGCTGAATAATTTATAAAGAAAAAAACTAAATTCACTAAATAATATAATAATTCAAAGTTAAATTCTTTTGAGAATGAAAATATGGTAAAAGACATGGAAGTTAAAAAAATCAACGGAAGAGGAGTAACGAAAGATAGAATCAAAATATATTTGAACTAAAAGAAAGCTAAAATAGATTATATTGGACTTATAGATATCTATTTAATACAAGGTCAAAAATATAATGTAAATTGTATTTTTGTTAAATCATTTCAAGATAAACCAATTCCTAGAATTTATCTAAAGTGTCAACCTATTTTACATAATATTATACGATTTAATTAATATCTAGTCAATATTGGGATAAAAATGATAATGATAAATCCTTTTCTACATCTATTTATTAGAAGATAATTCAAATTAAATCAATCCCCTTGAAGAATAATAAATTTTATAGGGATTATATTTGGAAAATACAAAACCCTATAATGTAGCTTTTATATCATTCCAAATGTTATTATATAAAATTTAGATTCATGGGATACTATTGTTTATGTGGGATTGTAGGTCAGAAGGCATAAATATTTTGGAACAACATCTATATAGTTAGAATTAGGTTATAAATAATGGAGAAAAGGCTTTAGACTCCAAAAATTGAGCCACTATAGAAGAAATTAGTGGCGAAATTCATATTAATTTTATCTTCTGAGAAAACATTTTAGTTTTGGAAGGAAATTTTTGTGAAATGCGAGAAGCGAGGTCATTATAATAAACATTCCATGAAAAATATATCTATGAGGATATCCTATAAATAAAAATTCAAACATACTTCAAAAATTAGAATCAAGATGAGAATTCAATCTCTATAGAGGTAGCCATAAAGGAAAGTAATAAAGGAAAACCTTGTATACTTGATATTGCTTATTCCTCACATATGATATGAGACACTAAACTCTTATAGGTAATTGACACATAATAATGTGGAGAAATTTGTTTTTCCACCGAATACACATTGAAAATAAATAATATTTGACATTTATGATTCATTCTAAAGGACCCAAGTGAAAATATGTCTTGTTTGTTAAAGGGATGAAGCATAATTTTTGAACTGTTAGGAAACTATGTGATGAAGGAAATTAAGATTTCAATAAATAATACTCATGAATTATTAGATATTCTAAGAATTTCAGAATTTTTATTAGAGTCAAAGCCATAAGAAGAAACTAATTTCATATTGGTGACTCATCCAACTCATGGAACATGACTATAAAAGATGAAAATGAATTATTTCTTAAGATTCTTAGTCACCACATCCAAGGAAACATAAGAATTAGCTAAAAAATAAATTTATGTGATATATTTCCAATCTCATTTGAGAAATAAAATTGGTTATTAAATCATGTTATAAGGGGAATATTTCTCAAAAAACACATAAGAAGAGGTATATACCATACAAAAAACAATAAAAACAAATATAATTAGATGTATATAGTCCCATGAGGGACAATTGAAATATGGGTGATATTATTTAATTACATTCCTAGATGATATTACTCTGATTCAAAATGTTTTAAATACAAATTCGAAGGTCAAAAAATATTCAAAATCATTAGGAGACATGTTGAAAAATAGATTAGTGTTTGTAAACAAATGTTTAGTCTAGACATTGAAAAATGACCCAAAAGAAATTATTTTCAGATATATTTATCAAAATATGTGATTAAACATTAATATAATAAAATATAAACTCCTTAACATAATTTTATGGCTCACTAAAAATATATAAGTATTATGTATATGGAATAACCATGCTAGTTGAGCCCAAGATTCCAATATTCCTTTGGAATTATGATATGTTTACTTATATGAATATTCATTATAACAACCTGTTTTGACTTAAAACTCCTACTAATCCATATGAAATATGTACTAATAATTAACCAATCATTAAATCCCATAATATATTTGGAATCACTTGTTACATGTCAATCAAAAAAAATATTCAGGGGAAGTTATAAGAAATGGATGAAGAAGACAATTTTCTTGGGTTTATTTCAAATGGATCTGATTATAAGTTATAGAAAAAAAATTGACCTAAGGTGGTGGAATTTTAATATATTAAAATAATTAAAAAATCATAAAATACATGTTCTTATTAAGGCTGATAATTAATATAACATGTATAAAAAGGTACAGAATTTGTAAAAACAGATTTTTGAGGAAACTCTAGTAGTGAAGGTTATGGTTGATATTGACTCTTGTGTTTCCAATAAAGAAGAAGGGACTATAAATCAGAGGAAGAATCATAATAGTATAAGGAATAATTTTTAATATGAGAATATAACTGTCTAGTTAGATGGAAATATTAATACATGAAGATGACATAAATTAGAGAACTCATATGAACTTATTTGGCATTTTGAACCCAATTTAGCTATTTAGGAATTTGAATGTGATGATTGTATTACTTAAATGAATGAATATGTTGTTAAAATATATAAAATACCCACTTGGGATCATGTACCAAATATTTATGAAAATAATTTAGTTAATACCATGTGGGTTTTCTTAAATAAGTTGAATGAGAAAGGTGAAGTCATTTAAAATAAAACATGGATGGTATTTAAATGTTATTATATGAGAGAATGAGTTGATTTCAAAGAGTATTTTTTTCAAGTATACAGAGACTTGAAACCACTAGGGTTTTTTTGGTATTGGAAACCCATAAAAGATACAAGATCTATCAAATGGATATAAAATATTCCCTTCTTAACGGTGAGTTTGAAGTGGATGTGTTCATTAAAAAAACATAATGATATGTCCTTGATGAAATTTGGAGTATTTTATGGATAATCAAGAACAATTTATATGGTTTGAATAAGATTACATGATCCAGGTATGATAGGATTTATAGATTCTTAAGGATCATGATGTTTTAAAAGGTAAATAGTGTTATTAAAATTTATATGAAATAAGATTCTACAAGTACTCATATTGTTATAAGAAAATATATTTTAAAATATCCTTGTTAGTGAACAGTTAAATCTCTTTATAATGGAAGAGTGTAATGGTATCTCTACTCCTATTTCAATTGGAACCAAAATAAAAAACTATGAGGCTAAAAAAGGTTTCAATCAATGAGACATTAGAAAAAATATTGGTATCCATGTTTAATTTACAATATCTATAACTAACATTATATGTATTATGTTATTGTCTTCATAATTTTTCATTAATCCAAAAGAATGTCACCTACTTTAAGTGAAGTTAATCCTTAGATAAAAAAGATGTACATTTAGTTTTACCTTAATATAATGATCTATTTAAGACTTGAACTTTCAAGGATTTATGGAGGCCAATTGAGTTCGTGACTATACTAATAAGAAACCAATATATATTATCGCATTTTTCCTTAGTGTGAGATATATGGAATACACTAACATGGAGAATGATTTATTGGCCTTAATAATAGTTTATTCCCATTACATTACTACAACACATGCTTATATATAGATTATGAATATGAAAGACTACCTTCCAAACATAAAAACTTTTTTATGGACCACAATGCATTCCATTAGAAAAGAGAAGTGTTGTACGTACTTATAAGAATCACATTCAATGCTGGATATCCAAATACATTGATCTTAGGTTTCATTTCATTGAATTATGGTTGAAAATAGAGATGTAAAAGTTAATCTTTGTGTTATAAATCATTATTTTTAAAATTATATACTATGGTATTACCAATGTAGATATTTATTTTGTTGCATATGAAACATCATGTAAATCCTTACATTATTAACTAATGTTTTTTTTTAAACCCATCCCCACTGTATTTGATATTGGGTTTTAAATGAGGGAGAAATGGTTTGGTTAATATTAAAATGAGTATGAGTTCATTTAAGTCACATATCCACATATTATTTTCACAGAGGGATGAAATTATCTCAAAAAATCTTCATCCAATATTATAGTGTGAGATACTTCTAATTTTATAAAGGTTGTGATATAATGGTTCCCATAAGTGTTAATGTGATCAAAGATAAGTAAATATTTCTCAGAAAGAGTTTAATTAAGAAAAAATAAAATCCAAAAGGGGTATATTAAAGTGACCTTAGATTTGTTGATGATTTTTTCAGTTATAATTTTTTTAATGATGATTTAGTATCAATGGATGTGTTTGAGATGTTTTTGAGATGTATGTAAAGGGTTGAATGTGCTTTGGAGATGTATTTATTTCATTCTAAAAATATGATCAAATTAGTAAAATAGATGAAGTGTTTAGTGTAATTATTCTTTTCAAATGTTATCGATTTGAGACCTTTTGGTATGTCTTTATACGTGATCATAAGACTTTGGAACTAATTATAAGACTTTAATACACTACGAAAAATACTTTAATGTAGATCATACATCTTCAAGTCACTAAGTGTCAACCATTGAAGTTCCCAATGTATGTCTTAAATCCATCATATATACTTTATCATAATCCTTTAGTGGGAATAATTTTATAAATTCCCAATTTAAATCTTTAACACCAATAAAGAAATTTAGATTCATCAGGGTTTAAAATAAAGTTTCTAGAAATTGAATTTTTTGATAAATTTTAAATTGACAATGTAATAACCATTCTTAAATGGAATAAATCACTTAAAAATTTGATTCAAACTGAAACAAATGAAATTTAAATAGTGGTGATTAGGTTTCTTATTTTTTTGAAATTATGAGAAGAAATATATCAATAACTGTGAGATGTTTAAAGTTGAATATGATCATAATGAAGCTCAAGATATTGAATCCGGGCTTTTGTGATGATACTCTACTGGTATTAAGATCCAAAACCTCCTATTCATCGAAAAATGATACAAGTAAGTCAATAGGATATTTTTTAAAATAAAATTTTTGTAATCATGTTTATATCCTGATTTTCATTAAAATAAAGTTGAATAGTGAGACCAATTATTTTATTTTCAAAGCCACAAGTATAACAGATGAGTTTTAAACTAGTTCTATTATATCTCAAGAAAGAAGAACAATTTTATTCACTAGATCTCATCATGCAAGATATTCTTTCAGTATTGTCAAAACAGTGTGAGAAATACTTTTTATAGTTTTATTTATTGGGTTCTGTAAATAAAGTAGAAGGATACAAAAAATGGTAATTCTAAAATGGTTCTTTTTTCTAGAAAACATAGAGATTTACCTAATTTCCTTTTATGGGTACCTATTTTGATGAGATCCATTTAAATTTCCTAAATGGAGTTTGTAACACCCATATGTTTTTGTAAAATATTTTCTCTAAATAATTTTTATTATTCAATAGCTTGAATTTAATGAAATATTGAGTTTAAGTAAACCATGAGACGCCCATACTAGAAAATGACCATTTTAACATAGTTGTTAGGTTAGCAAGAATAATAATTACTAATTGAAGATAATGTATGGTGAATTTATTTGGCTACCATTTTTTTATAAAAAACATATAAATCAATTATATATTTATATTTGTTTATTCAAAAATTGATTGAATTAATATTATTAAATGATATTAATGAAATATATGTGTTATATACTAAATAAAATATTTTTTATATTCATCCAATACATATTTTTTCATATGGTACGAATAAATCCTACTCAATGTATAAAAACTTATAATTTTCAAAGGGGTAATTTTACTCCTTTTAATGAAGGTCCACTTTTAAATTAATATTTTGATAAATTAATAATTTATATATGAAATCATTAATATTTTATTAGTAATAAGGATAAAAAAAATTAACTTTGGATCAATTTTTGATATTTTTATGATAACTTTCAAGTTTTGATTAATAGTAAAAATACACTAAATTTTAATTGAAAACAACTATTTTAATCAGAATAATTTATATAATTAAACTATAGTATTGAATATTTTTAAAATATAAATACAATATAATTTTATCATTCAATATAATTTATTTCATTGTCATTAATCTCACATTTAATTCATATATAAAAACATTTCAATCTTTTGCAATATTTTAACCTTTGAAACATGTTCTATTTTCTGACAACGGGATTAATTTTAAAATTAATTAATGTAACTTTTGTTCAATGAATTTTTACAAATGGATTCCATATTTGAAATCATAAAGTCTAAATTATGTAAATATATTACTTTTATTTTTGGTCATTGTGAATAGCAACTTGAGAAATTTTTATTAATACGGTAATAGGGTAAATCTGATAATTAAGGGTAAAAATAATATTATGAAATTTCCCTACCACTTTTCCTACCATAATTGGATGATTTTTTTGACCTAAATAATTCTCAAGACGAAATATTTTCTTTTTTAAGACACTTTGATGATATTATGACATTTAGTTTATTTTATTTATAGAAAATTCAAATATTTCTTACTCAAATTTTAATAATTATACCATTTTTATATAAGGTCATATAGAAGATATATTCTATTATAAATACTCATATTAAATCTATATTTTGTTTATTTATCATGATAATTTATTTTGACTTTTAGGAAATAAAGAATGACCTTAAAGACTTATACATTAATGATGGAGAAATTATTTAATTAATGAGAAATCAATAAAATAATTATTATTAAAATTTTAATAACAATTTAAAGAGGAAAAAACATGAATAAATCTTATTTGTTGAGTATATCTAGACTATAAACATCCATGGGTAGATTTCTTGACCACCTAGATCCTCATATAAGATTTTGGAGACTTATATTATTTTATTTAAAGTGACGATAAACATGTCACATTTATGTTTTAATAAGTATAACACTTTTAATGATGGATTATACAGAAGATATATTAGATTATAAGTATTATTTTGAAATATAGAGGATTTAATTTTTCATACTATTTTATTCGTAATTTTTATTCAATATATAATCATATTAAATAATTACACAAAACTGTTGTTGTTTTTGTTTTATTAAGGGACATATCAAATATATTTTATTAAAAATATTAAAATAAATATAATTTTTTATAATTAATATATTAAATTAATTTTCTATATTACCTTTACCTATTAAGAATATAATAAAATAAGTGTTTTGAAGTTAACTTATTATCTTAATATTTTCAAAAATCAATGAATTGAGTAGTGTCAAAATTGACACTATTGATTGTTTAACAAAATAATGTTTTATTAAATTATTTAAAGCTTATAAAACATTTTAAAAAAATATTTTAATTATTATATGTTATAAAAGGTTCTAAAATATTTGTTTATGGTCTAATTGACATCATATAAGTAAATATTTCATCCTTTTAATATTAAAATATTTGTAACCGAAGTTTAAATTTAAATCAAATAACTAAGTATTAATTAAAATGATAAGGTCTAATTTGATAGAAAAATTTGTATAAAATTTATTGGTTTATGATATTTCTACCCTATCTCATCTCATCTTCTAAATTGGTATGTTTTGATATTTTTTTATGAGTTTTTATTTTATTTTAAATTAATATGTTTGGAGATCCCGAAAGTAACCCTCGCCTCAATTATAAAATGGAACCTACTCCCTCACCTATTCACTTTACATTGAGCCTTCCAGATCTTCCATACCCTAACCATTTCCAAACTAAACTTATCTATCTACTTTCTAGGGGTTTTAGACTTCTTTAATGACTAAATATAGTGCTTTAAAAGTAGATTTAGGGGGAGAACATTGAAGAAGAGTTAATCTCATCTACCGATTCTTTCAAACTTATTTCTTCTTATACTTAATCTTCATGAGTTTTTCATTATAAATTAATAAATATATTATCTGTTATATAATGAGATGTTATTATGATTATGAAACAACCATATTCAATCTTCTCTCCATCCTACAAAAAATAAAATCACAATGCGTGCGTATGTACAACTTATCATCTCCACAGCATGGTGTAATATATTTTAGAACCCCTTCTTAATTAGATGGGAATAATGATGGAATTAAAAACTATATATCATTATTATGACCTGATATTTACTATGAAATATTATACACCATCCACTACAATACCTGTCAACAATTATAGGAATGATATTGTCACTCATGTGTATATACAGCCAACCCTCTCCATGATACGATGCAATTCATTCTACAGGGTTTTCATTAGAGCATGATTATATAAATTATTGGAATGAATTGATATGATATATATTATAGAAATATCATTTTGTAAATTATATAACTATAACCTGTGAATAGAAATAAGAACTTATCTAAAAAAACTTGTGTAAGAAAATAAAGAAGTTAACACCCGATAGACAAGAAATAATGTAACTAACAAATGTAAGATAATATGATCATATATGATATCATAAAAATGAATATGATTCTAAAATAAGTAAATAAATTTATATAAATCATTATTCAATAGTTTTGGATACATACAAAGGAAATCAGACCTGAGGTAAGGGTTAATTTTATAATCTCATTATTATTAGAGATTATTTATACGTCACTGTTTATTGGAGTATATTTATCTTCCACATCCATGTTTTCTAAATATCTAATATTATATCGATTATTCTATAATTTTATAAATTAAGTTTTACCCATTGGTGATGTTTTATTAAACTGTATCAAAGGAATATTTTTCATTTTTTGATATGAGGTACTTTTTGACTTATCTGGAAAAAAAAGTATGAGATGAATGTTTTCTTTTAAATTATACGGCATTGCAAGTTTGTAAATTTTCATAACAACATAATTATATGACTATTACTTTACAATATTTCAAATATTCTCATTGAAATTCTTTTCTTTTAAATATGCATGGCATTTTGAGAAAAGAAAATGTTTTAAAAGAAGAAAGGATATTTTCCTCAATAATTAATTTCAAGTGTTCAATCAAAACAATTTTCCATCTAATGTCAAATTATTAAATAGGTTTATGTTTAAATTATAATATCCCTCTTATTATTGTTGTTGAATTATTTTGTTTATTTAATTCTATATATGAAATCCTTTTTTACATGGATTATGTTATGATGGAATGGTGTTTAAGAAACCCACTTTATTCCATGGGTTATGTTATGATTTACATTCTTGTGGCACATGTAAGAGTTATTTCATCATGATATGAGTGTTACCTATATCTCCCTCAAATTCATTGGGTAAAGATTTATATCTAATAAGGTAGATAGAGTTGGAATGAAAAATGATCTTGATTCAGTAGTATAGGGATGGGACAAAGAGTGAACTCGGTTCAGTAAAAGACATTGTCTGCTCCGATGGTCATAGAGAAGAGCCTTGACTAATATGAAATCAATTTATATGGTTATGTGTATTCCATATAATTTCATGTCTTATGTTATGAATATTGGGATTGTTTTCCTTGATTATTAATAACTTTTATGATTTATCTCTTGGAACGATGTCGCAATATTTTATATAGAGGACATAGGTTTTCAAATGTTATGTTCTTATGTCTTATGATTACGATATGATTAATATCTCCCTTGTTTACCCTTATTGAGAATTTGATCTCACCCTTTCATATGATTCTTTTCCCCGTGTCATGAAAAAGGTTATTAAGTAAGATATTTCAAAAAGGGGTCTTGTCATGATGAAAAAAGTGGGGGACAATGATGATTTATTATGCACAAGTTGTCTATGTTTCCCAGTTTCTAAAGACACTATACCTATATGGTCCTATCATAAAATTTCTATATTTTTTAATTAGTATTCATAAATTTTTATGTAATATCTATGTGTGTAATGTATGGTTCGTTATAGAGTTCCTTTAGAGAATAATGGTTTTAAGAATATTTGAAGAACATTGAGTAAGAAATTAGGTTGGGTAATTAAAACATGTGAGGGAGTATGGAAGAGATATATGGTTTAATAGACCACATTACGTATGATTTTTATTTTATTTTCAATTATTTTTATTGGTTATCAATGTTTTTTATACGAAATAGTAAGATTTAATTCATGTCATTATGTTGAAAAAAAATAAAACGAAAAACGTTTTTGGAAGAAACGTATATTGGATATCCAAATTGAATATAGATTGGATAAATGGGTGAAACATAAAGTACTTAAGTATTATTTTTTAAGGATTTTCTTTTGAAAACATTGATTTTATAACTCAAATGATTTTTGAACTGTTTTTAATGAAAAAGGAATGTGTCCATTTCACTATGAGAGTGCACACTATTTTCAATATTGTGAATAAGTGACATTGAAAACAGTTATGAAATATTTATATATTACATAAGGACCATGTATGATATTGAAGACCATACAAACAGTGATTTACATGAAATGAGTTTTAATAATATATGAATTCCATGTAAATGTATTTTATTTTAGAATGAAAATTTATTGATGTGGAAATTTGGGTATACAACTTGTAATTTTTTTTCTTGGAAATATTATATGATAGACATTACAATATATATTTTCAACATGTAATAGGAAAAAAATTGTTCAAATAAGCCAATTGAGGAGCCAACTCATTAAACACGTTGTGGGTGGAGACTTGGACTCCACAAAATAGATGAATCTCAGAGGTAGAATGGTGGAAGTGGTGGAAAGCACATGCATAGGAAAGCCAGTGTGTTATTTGTTGTAGAGAGGGAGTGCATAGTGCTCGTAGATTTTGTTCTAGGGTAGAGCAGTTATTCCCACCTCATATATAGTGTGTGAGGTATTCTAGGTGTCGAGACAAGATTCATCACTAATGTGAAGTGGTTATATGTTATCATATATAAGTGTTTGGGATCGTGTTTGACTAAAATGTTGGGGATATAGTGGGCCACACAATATTCATCTATATTAAAAACATACCAAGAGAATAACATCTATTATATAGTACTAATACTAGATGTCTAATTAATCCAATCTATTGTCTTCTACCTCTGGCATCCCTAGCATGCTTGACATCAGAATTATTTCATTCTATAAATCTCCATTAATCACTGTATATTAATGATTTAGACCATCTTAGATTAAATATGTAATATGAATCATGTTTGATTATCCTAAAAGCAACACAGGCTTCTTTCCGAGGAAGAAGATACTATTGAAGAAAAGAAAACAAAGCTATCATCATAAAATGGGAGATATAGAGTAATATTTATGTATGGATGACTTTATGCCTGAAGAGAGGTGCAGGAAAAAACTTTTACGAAAGTTAGTATCATAGAAGAACATATTTATTGAAAGACTCCACCATTATCAGTGTAAAATAAAAAAATAGCGGCACAACTCATTTTTTAGGATATTTATTTTATCCTATATTTACATTATTATTAGTGATTGAAATGATATAAAACTTAGGAATCTAAGTTGGTGAGTGAATGAAGGAAGCTCAGTGAAAATCCATTATAAATACTAATATACCAAGGAAGAAAACACAACTTACAATAGTTTTATATCCAAGAACACTAATTTTTCTAGAAAAAAATGTATATCCATTATTTTATTACATTAAGAAGTAGGGTGTGTGGGATCCTGAATATATAGATTATACGCAAGAGGGGGGTGAATTTTATCTTTATGATTTTTAGTTAACTCTTCGATTGAATGAGTTATGTCCTATTTGCTTTATCAGATTTGTTCATACAGCAGAAATAAATAAAATTAGGGACACAAAGATGTATAGTGGTTTGGGGAACAGAAGGCCCCTAGTCCACTCCACCAATGCTCAACTCCACGAGGTTGATGATTCTCACTATCTGGTCCTCATTTCAATAGACCGGTCCACAACTGAATACAGGTAGTTAAAATCTTAACAATCCAAGGCAAAACAAAGCCTTCTGGTTCAAACACGAACCTACTCAGCATAGTACAAGAAGTTGGTTGCTCAAGAATAAAAAGAATTTCAGAAATAATCTTTTCCAGATGATCTCCCCAATTGTAACAGAATTCAATTGATAGCAGAGGGATCGTCGTCTCTAGAAATATTGATTTTCAAGTCAAAGCAGTTCTGAGTCGATCTGGTTGCAATAGATATAAAGATATAGTTCACAACTTTAGCAGTAGTATATCCACAATTGATATTCGATGCTAAACAAGTGAATCTTCTATCGAGTTCCTTATTCTTTAAATGAACAGATCTTTGACGCTCTTTTTTGGAATCAGAAGATCAACATGATTTATTTACAGTCTCTGTTTTTCAAATTTTTTTAAAAGAATAAAAGATTGATCACCACCCTCCTGTAAATGGTGTTTTTCAGAGAGAACATATATATTAAATCTGAGCATATCTTCTACACATTTAGATCCATAAAAGTCACCTTCTCATTCGTGATATTCAAAAATGTGAACTTACAGAGTAGTCGTAACTTCCCTGAAGACTCGGCATAAAAATCTCCTTTTAATTCGATCTTTAATCTACAGATAAAACGTCTTTGAATCAGTCAAAGTCGTAATCTTAAAAACGACTTTAAATCCGGCTTGAAATCTGCCCAATAATCAGCTTGCTGACCGTTGCATAAAAATATCATCTTTCAAAACTTTCTGATGCCAAATGTAAGGTTGATAACATAATCTTCAAACGTAAGGTTCATAACATAAGGTTGATCATAAACGTAGGTTTGATCATCCATACTTTTTCTTCAAATCTCAAATGTATGGTAAAAGATCCATAATTTTACTTAATCCATACTTTTCCACGAACGTATGGTTGTTCACAAAAGTAAGGTTGATGAACCATACTTTTGAGTAACAAATGTAACGTTTAGTACCTATATACGGTTCTCCTTCCATACTTTGCTGATAACCAAAACATAAGGTTCCTTCCTAACGCAAGGTTCTTCTTCCATACGTTGGTGATAACATATGGTTGTTTAACCAAACCTTTCTCTTATCTCAAAAGGTATACAAGATTTTCATCCTTATGCTACGTTTATCCACGTAGGGTATGAACAATGATTCCAGGACGCTCTTAAAGCAGATTCCAAACAAGTAAGGTATGAACAGTGATTCCAGGATGTGCTTAAACCATATTCCGAACAAGTAATAAATTCTTTTTATTTCAAGAGTAAAATAAATTAATAAATTCCTAAAAAATACTAAATAAAATCATTATAAAATAATTGAGGGTATTTGTGAGCATCAAAATTATCATAAAGAGACAGAGTATTATTTTCAATAATCTCCACCTTTAAATAACATTATTATGTATTATTAAAAACAATACTTTGCTCAACAATCTCCCCCTTTTTGATGATCACAAAACCCATAAGATAATAAAACAAATTAAATGAAATTAACACTCAAAATTAGTTACATAATGTTTTAGAATTTTGAGAGAATAAAAAAATATTTTAATTTTAACAAATTAAATTAAAATTTCAATAAAAAAATTTCTCCCCCTGAAAAATAAAATAATTTTTCTTTCTAGATTTATCCTTTTGAATAGACAAGTGTTTTTTAAATAAAATTTTGCGTTTATCCAAATTTCTCCCCCTTTTAGTGATATCAAAAAGAATGATAAATTATGGATTTGAACACATTTAATGTTTCACTAAACTGTAGGTAAATGCTATTATTAAATGTTTATCAATAATTAAATCTGGAGTACTGGCATATCAAAAATAAAGACAATAAAACAAATAAAAAGGTAGAAAGAGAGTTTCATTAAAAATGAAAAATAGATACAAGTATGATAAACACGGGAATCAAGGTTTGGTCAAGATAGGCAACAGGTTCTATCTCCTCTGGATTGAAGACTTGATTTCTGTGAACTATTCCCTATGTCTCTTCATCATCCCATCTCCAAGTTTGATAATGAGCTCTCTGTTCTCTTGAGTCATATGAATATCCTAGATTAAATTGACTCTGAAAAACTCATGCATCCTTTCTTCTTTTTCGATAAACATTGACAGCTTCTCTGACATCTGATTTAACAGATTTCTGATTGGTGGCTCACTAGATAACAGTTGATCCACTAAAAATTTCTGATTGTCTAGCAACATTTATAATTGAGCACTATTACATTGAAGATCTTGCAACTGTTCATTCATGTTGCTCATCGCGGTTGTGATGGCTTGAAATATTTGGATTAAATTAGGTGAAGTACATGATCCACTAACAACACTATTTGAAACTAATGCAAATTGGTTCTCCATAAACAACTTTAGATCTGATAAATCTGTCTTCATAACCATTTCAAATTTCAAATTTGCAAATGCATTAACCATATCCTCTTTAAACATTTCAACTTCTTGCCTTGAAACTGTACTCTCTTTCAGCTTTTTAAATATCAATTTTTCGAAGGTTAAGGCATTTCTCAGAGAGATATTTTCAGAGTCCAACTGAGACACATTTCTGTACGGTTCTTCAAATTCTTTCTTCCCTGAATCAGAGGCACCCTGTTCTTGATTTGCATTCTCAGGCTCTGGATGATGTAGTAGTACAGAAGGTAATGATTCAGCATCATATTTTTCTTTCTCTTTTTTCTTAGTAGGTTGGTCCACAGATTTTTCCATA
This sequence comes from Viscum album, assembly GCA_963277665.1. Classification (NCBI taxonomy): domain Eukaryota; kingdom Viridiplantae; phylum Streptophyta; class Magnoliopsida; order Santalales; family Viscaceae; genus Viscum; species Viscum album. The sequence continues at coordinate 85,481,731 of OY728155.1, read as the reverse complement.
GATTCCACAGACTCCTCCATAGAAAAATACTCTTTAATTACTTCTGTGTGAGCTTCAGAAGCATGCTCACCACAAACAGTAGCATCTTAGCCTTCCACTGGATTTTCGAGAACAACATTTTCAGGAGTTCCCTGAGGTCTGGCCACTTCCTCACCAGGCACTTCCTTATTATCATGGTCCTGTTGAAGTGTAACTTCAACATCAGCTACAATCTGTTCTTGATTCTCCCTTTGAGCTTCTTCTTGAGCTTTTGATCCCTCTACTGGTGTTTTCCTTTCACTAATAGCTTCCATGGTCTTATCAATAACATCTTTTCTTACAAAAGAATAAGCAATTAAAGCTTATTTTTTTGCCAATGTAGGGGAAGTAATTTCCTCATTAACAACTCGAGTTATTCGAGATTGAAGTCCCACTTAACTTCTTTCTTCATCAGCATCTTCCACTTCAAATTAGATCCTTATTGCTACATTTCTGACTCTTGATTCAGCCTGTCCCTCCTTAGACTTAGCAGGTTGAGCCTGAGCACTCTCTGAGTCTTCTTCAGCTCCTACTGGCAAGAGTTTTCCTTTAATGGTGCTCCATAAGTATCCAATATTCCTCAGAGTTCCATCATTAAACATATTACTGTTATGATAGTGTACTTGGGCATCCACTAATCTCACCATGTCTTTCTTAAGCAATAGTTTAGAAATAAAACGACCAAAAGGGTAAAAGTTCATCCAGGCATCACTTTGACAGTAGTAATTGAGGTACCTGACCATGTACCTTGGGAAGTTTAACATGATATCACTTAACAGACGATACATTATGTACATATCAGGGTACAAAATCTTTCCCATTTCTACCATTCTGGGACCTATTCCAGTCTGAACAAATTTAACCAGGATCTTCTGATCTGGTTCTAAATATTTCACCATCATTTTCATAATAGTAGATGTTCCAAAAAAAAGACATATTTTCATCGTATTTATGAACAACATCTCTTATATTCTTCAAATCAAAATGAAAAACTCCCTCATGAGGGCAGTTAAGAATCTGACCAATTTCTACTGACAAGATTTAGAAATCTCTATCCTCTATCTTAGCCGTCATACTATCCTCAGTATCCCCCAGACTAAACTGTACAGATTTGAAGAAGTATCTATGTTCTACCTCATACATAAATTCTGTATTTTCACTGTTGAATTTCTGTTAAAGGTTCTGAAATGACAGTGCTTGTTTTAACAGTAGATTTGTCTAAAATAACCAGTTGAGATTGATTACCTTTCCCTGTAAGATTTTTCTTCCTTCTGAGCATTGTCTCTTGACATTTCTTGTCTCAGATTCACTGGATCTTTTATTCCTTACCATCTCTATGAGAATCTCTGAATGTTTGAAGGTTAGAGTTTCAGAGGTTCTAATATTAGGTTTCATGAGTAGAGGTGTGTTTTGAGGATTCGAAAAGGATTTGATAGAAGTAAAACGGTTCAGAAGTCAAAAGGGTTTCTAACAACCTTGATTACCGTATTTTTAATACTCATTACATATATTTAAAAATAAATAAAATAAATTACGTGGATAAAAGAAACTTATTCTGTTTTAAAAACATAATAGAAAAATTATTTTTAACCAGAATAAAAAAAACATTGTGAAATAAAATTTTATTTAAAATCAAATAAACCTAGATCCCCCTTAATAAATCAAACCTTGCAATGGGAAGTGGTTTAGTAAAAATATCATCTAAGTGAATTTCAGTATTTATAAATTCTAAAAATATATCCTTTTTAATAACATGATCTCTTAAAAAGTGATGCCTTATATCAATGTGCTTAGTTCTAGAATGATTAATAAGATTTTTTGAAATATTAATTGCACTTGTATTATCACATAAAATAGGTGTACTATTAAAATTTAATCTAAAGTCCATAAGAGTGTTTTTCATCCACAACACTTTTGTACAGGAACTGCCAGTATAAACATATTCTGCCTCGGCTATTAATAAGGAAACTAAATGTTGTTTCTTACTAGACCATGACACTGAAGACTTTCCTAAAAAGTGACATGTTTCTAATGTGCTTTTTCTATCTAACCTACAACTTCCAAAGTCAGCATCTGAATATGAAATCAAATTAAAATCAGAAGTTTTAGGATAAAGAAGAGATTGAAAAACAGTTCCTTTTAAATATCTAAAAATTATTTGAATAGTAGTTAGATGAGATTCTTTAGGATTTGATTGAAATCTAGCACAAAGACATACTGAATACATTCTATCTGAGCTTCTAGAATTAAGATATAATAAACTACCCATCATACCTCTATATAACTTGTTGTAAACTGATTTTCCAGTTTCATCCAAATCAAGTTTTATATTAGTACACATAGGAGTTGTAAATGTCTTGTTGTTTTCAAGTCCAAATTTATTAAGTAAATCAGTAATGTATTTGCTTTGATTCAAAACATTTTCAAAAAAATTTTGATTAATTTGAAGTCCTAAGAAGAAATTTAGTTCTCTCATCATACTCATTTCAAATTTTGTTTTCATTAACTTTGAAAACTCATGACAAAGGGTTTTATTAGTTGATCCAAAAATTGCATCATCAATATAAATTTGAACTAATAAAACATTATTTTTTACAGTTTTATTAAAGAGTGTTGGGTCTGCCATTCCAACAGTAAAATAATTTTTCAAAAGAAAAGAACTTAATATTTCATACCAAGCTCTAGGTGCGTGTTTAAGGCCATAAAGATCTTTAATAATTTTAAAAACAGAATCTGGTTTTTGAACTGGTTTAATTCATCTTGCATTGCTATTACCCAGCTTTCACCATCTAAATCTTCTTCTATAGTCTTGGTTTCTTTCTAAGATAGGAAGGTAGAAAATTCCACTAGGTTTCCTAAGTTTCTTCTAGTTTGAATTCTTGTATCTAAGTCACCTATCACAGTTTCTAAAGGGTGATTCTTTAGGGTTCTAGACTATCTAGGAAAAACATTTAAAGGTTCTTTAGTATCATGTTCCTGTTATCTTGACTGAATTTCTTTTATATCATTTTCAAAATCATTCGTTAAGTTCTAAAGTCTCATGTTATCATTAGAGTAAAGATCATCCATTTGATCTGTCCTTTTCTCAAATTGATCAGACTCATCAAATCTCACATGAACTGATTCTTCAATAATCTTTGACATCTTATTATATACTCTATAAGCTTTGGAGGTAGCAGAATATCCTAAGAAAATACCTTCATCAAATTTTGGATCGAACCTACCAATACTATCTTTTTTGTTCAAGATGTAAACCTTGCGTCCAAAAACATTAAAGTAATTTACTTTAGGTTTTCTGTTATTCCATAGTTCATAGGGTGTCTTTTTCAAAATAGGTATAATTAAAACTCTATTAATTATATAGCAAGCTGTATTCATAGATTCTTCCCAAAAATATATAGGTAGGATATATTCATTTAACATGGTTCTAGCCATTTCTTGAATTGTTCTATTTCTTATTTCTACAATCTCATTCTGTTGAGGTGTTATTAGTACAGATATGGTATGTTTAATACCCATGTTTGAGAAAAAGTAATTAAATTCCTAATTCTCAAATTCTCCACCATGATCACTTCTCAATGAGATTATACTAAAACCTTTTTCATTTTGAACAGATTTGTAGAAACTTTCAAATAAAGTAAAAGCTTCATTTTTAAATTTCAAAAAGAAAATCCATGTAAATCTAGAATATTTTTCAACTAAAACATATACATATAATGTACTAGCTAATATTGAAACTCTAAAGGGTCCAAAAAAATCCATATGAATATGTTCTAGGGGGTTATATGTAGCAACTTCATTAATAGATTTCAAGGATGATTTGTGTTGCTTGCCAAGTTGACATGCATCACAAAATCGGTCACTTTCAAATTTGAGACTAGGTAAATCAGAAACTAAATGTTTCTTAGATAAATTATTTAAAACATATATATTACAATGTCTAAGTCTCTTATGACAGATCCAAGATTCACTTACTTTAGCAGTCAAGCGGTTTACTTGTTGTTTATCCAAGGAATTTAAATCCAAAGTATAGACATTATCAGTTCTTGGTGCTTTAAATTTAAACAGTTTATCTTTAGAAACAGTACAGCAATTGTTAGTAAAGTCAACAGTATATACATCATCACAAAGTTGATAGATACTTATCATATTGTGTTTTAATCCTTCTACATAATGTACTTTGTTTATTGAGACTGTTTTTGGATCTCCAATAGTTCCAATGCCAACGATTTTTCCATTGGCATTATCACCAAATGTGAGAAGTCCTCTTCCTTTTGAGTGAGTGAAGAAAAATTCAATGAGTTTTCACTCATACATCTTGAGCATCCACTGTCCATGTACCATATATCTTTTCTACTCTTATGTCCTTCCACCTACAAAGCCATTGAAACAAATTGATTTGGTACCCATATTTTGTTGGGTCCAAGGGTGTTAGCTAGCAATGATCTGGGTAACTAGATTTTCTTTGTTCTTTTAAAATTAGCTGTATCATATAAGTCTTTTGAAACATAAACTTTCTTAATACCACAAATTTGATGTTGTCTTAAGAAACAGTTTTTAGCTATATTTCCTTTTTTCCCACAAAAGTTACAATTAACATTTTTAGAGCTAGGAACAAAATAATTTTTATATAGCTTAGGGTTTTCACCTTTACTGTCAATTCCAAATATATCATTTTTAATGATAGTTTTTTCAAAAATTTCATTTAATGAATTCTCTTCTTTTGTGAAAACCAATGCAGCCTATTTGTAAGATTTTACTTTATCCTGCAGTGTTTTTATTCTTGATTAAAAATTAATATAGTTAGTGTTAATAGAATTGTATTTATCATTTAATTCCTTATGTTGTTTCACCATTGTATCTCTTTCATCTGAAACAACTTTATTTTTGTTCTTTAGTGACTTATGTTTCTTAAACAGTGAGTCATATGTTTCTTCAAGCATATTGCAGTAGGCTGAATGTTTTTCATTTGTGTAGCTTGATTCAGAATTTGATTCACTATTTGAGTCAGAGGAGTAATATGAGTGTACCTCATCAGTTTCTGCGATGAAACACATGTTTTCTTTTAGATTTACTTCTTCTTTCTCATATCTTGATTCAAGAGAGCTACTGGAGTCTTCAGATACACTCCAAGTGGCTTTCATAGCTTTCTTGTCTTTCTGCTCATAGTCATTTCTTTTGAATAATTTCTTTTGAAGAATTTCTTCTTCTTTGCTTCCTTCAATTGTTTCCAATATGGTCAGATATTCCCCATCTTTTTTCATTCATAGCATCTTACTTCATTATCATCTATCTTAAAGGATTTTTTGAAGCCTCTTTTCATGCAGTAGAATTTTCTAAATTTCCTAGCTAGATGAGCCAGTTCTTCATCTGAGTTTGATGAGTCAGAGCTCTCTGATTTATCTTTGACTTCTCTATTATTCATATTTCTATTTTTTTTTTGTGAAGTTACTCTCAAGGAAGTATCATTATTTTTGATGTAGACTTTATTCTAATTTTCTTCATCTTTCATTTCAGCTTCATACATCATCATTGTATCAATCAGCTCTCTCATGGTTATATTTTTGACAGGTGTTGATAGTCTGATTGTAGCAGAGATACCATTCCATCGAGTAGGAAGTACCCTCATTACTTTTAATGCTTGATCATCCTGCTTGATAGGTTCTCCTAGAGCGATTATATTATTGACAATGTCTGTCAATCTCCCATTCATTTGGGTAATGATTTCTCCTTCAAACATTTTGAAAGAATCAAATTTCAGCTTTCCAGTAGCATAACTCATTTGTCTCACATTGTATTTTCTTTCATATGCCACATCTATTGTCTGCCACATCTCATATGCTATTGGGCACTGAGATACTCTGTTAAATTAATCTGGTCCTAGACCGTAGATTATTGCATTCATAGCCTTCGAATTCATATCATACTCTGCCTCTGTAGCATCACTCCATGTCTCAGGATTTTCAGGAATTTCATAAGGAGTCAGAATCATTGAATAGACTTTATATCTGAGGTTTTTTAGATATATTATCATGCGCGATTTCGAGCAGCCATAGCTGTCTCCATTGAAATATGGTTCTCTAACCATTGACATCCCTTCTCTTGTATCAGTCATGATTCTCTGTTATAATCTTTAATGCTTCTAGCATGATAAGGCTCTATCAAGAGCTCTTACTTGGATACCAATTGTTGGATCCTGAATATACATATTATACGCAAGAGGGGGGTGAATTGTGTCTTTAATATTTTTAGTTAACTCTTCGATTGAAAGAGTTCTGTCCTCTTTGATTTATCAGATTTGGTCATACCGTGCAAATAAATAAAAGAAGGGACACAAATATGTACATTGGTTCAGGGAACAGAAGGCCCCTAGTCCACTCCCCCAACGCTCAACTCCATGAGCTTGATGATTTTCACTATATGGTCCTCGTTTCAACAGACCGGTCCACAACTGAATACAGGCAGTTGACACCTTTACAATTCAAGGCAAAACAAATCCATCTGGTTCAAACACGAACCTACTCAGCTAAGTATGATACGCTGGTTACTCAAGAATAAAAATAATTTTAGAAAGAATCTTTTCCAGATGATCTCCACAATTGCAACAGAATGCAATTGACAGTAGATGGATTGTCGTCTCTAGAAATATTGATTTTCAAGTAGAAGCAGTTCTGAGTCGATCCGGTTGCAATAGATATAAAGTTATAGTTCACAACTTTAGTAGTAGTAGATCCACAGTTGATATTCGATGTAGAGCAAGTGAATCTTCTATCGAGTTCCTTCTTCTTTAAATTAATAGAGCTTTGACGCTCTTTTTTTGAATTAGTAGATCAACGTGATTTTTTGCAGTCTCTGTTTTTCACCTTTTTAAAAAAAATAAAAGATTGATCACCACCCTCTTGTATGTGGTGTTTTTCAGAGAGAACATATATATTAAAGCTTATCATATCTTATGCATATTTAGATCCATAAAAGTCACCTTATGATTCGCGATATTCAAAAATTTGAACTTATAGAGTAGTCGTAACTTCCCTGAAGACTCGGCATAAAAATCTCCTTTTAATTCGATCTTTAATCTACTGATAAAACTTCTTTGAATCAGTCAAAGTCGTACTTTTAAAAATGACTTTAAATCCAGTTTGAAATCCACCCAATAATCAGCTTGCTGACCGTTGCATAAAAATATCGTCTTTCAAAACTTTATAACGCCAAACGTAAGGTCGATAACATAGTCTTCAAACATAAGGTTCATAACATGAGGTTGATCATAAACGTAGGGTTGATCATCCATACTTTTTCTTCAAATCTCAAACGTATGGTAAAAGATCCATACTTTTACTTAATCCATACTTTTCCAAGAACGTATCGTTGTTCACAAAAGTAAGGTTGATGAACCATACTTTTGAGAAACAAATGTAATGTTTAGTACCTACGTACGGTTCTCCTTCCATACATTGTTGATAAACAAAACATATGGTTCCTTCCTAATCTAAGGTTCTTCTTCCATACGTTGTTGATAACGAATGGTTGTTTAACCAAACTTTTCTCTTATCTCAAAAGGTATACATGCTTTTCATCCTTACGCTACGTTTATCCACGTAGGGTATGAACAATGATTCCAGGACGTGCTTAAAGAAGATTCTGAACAAGTAAGGTATGAACAGTGATTCCAGGACGCGCTTAAAGCAGATTCCGAACAAGTAATAAATTTTCGTTATTTCAAGAGTAAAATAAATTAATAAAGTCTTCCAAAATACTAAATAATATCATTAGAAAATAATTAAGGGTATTTGTGAGAATCAAAATTATCATAATGGGACAGATTATTATTTTTAATAATCTCCCCCTTTAAATAACATTATTATGTATTGTTGAAAACAATACTTTTCTCAACAGGGTGTTCTGTGAGCCCCTTGGAAAAATGAAGAAGGTGAGTTCCAAACACTAAATTATACAATGTAGGAAAATAGATAACTACTTGTTCAAAGAAGATATGTCTCATGTCATTGAGTCATGTTTCATTCTTCATGAATTTATGATGATGCATACCATAAAAAAGTGGTTGCAAGACTAGCTCACTAAGCGACATGAAAGATTTGATATATGTATAAAATCATATGAAAATAACGATGAATTACAATGAAATTCCAGTTTCATGAATGTACTTGTGTGATACACTGAGAATTATTTATAATTTCAAAAAAGGATCAATTAACTTACAAAATACCTAACCAATGAAATATAATTTATAAACACAAAGTATTTTTGAGGTCCCATGATCCCTAACTAGATTTTGTAAAGGAATATAATGATTGTACATTATTGGGTGTGATAAATTTCAAGATCATATAAAAAGATTCCCAAACATCTAAAACAGTTGTTAAAACTAAACTCCCATGGGAAAAACAACTAAAGCACTAAAAAATTTGAATATAAAATTAAAAAATAAGAATAATATATTATATGTCATAAGGTAAATAAACAACATATTTCTAGGAAACATATGAAAGATTTTCCTTTGACATAGTTGAATGAATTTCTTGAATTGTAAAAGATTATCCTTAAGTAATCTAATATTGAAAGTGTGGTATAATTTAGTTGCATAAATATTTGTTTCACTAAGGAGAATGAAGTAGAACCAATACAAAACATATTATTTATATTTTTTGTATAGGTAGTCTGATATTTAATTCTATATTTATAATAATTTCATTGATTCTAAAGAGGATAAATAGTTTTTCTAGCAATTAATTGATTATTATTTAGGCTATAAAATTGTGTCGATGATGAGATAAACATTATTAATTTAAATAATCATAATGGAATCTTATGATTCAAAAAATATAATAATTTTTGTGCATATCTATATTCATAAGAAAAATTAAGAATAAGAAAGTGTACCTTCTAGTTTACTTCTCTGAAAAATAGGAGGAGTTTATTTCTCTCTACTTTTCAAGTAAAAATGTGAAGACGTAGAAAAAATGGAGGTAAAAAATAATTATTGTGACATCCATCATAAGTCTTAACTGGTGGAATAATTTCTTAGTGTTATGAACTTTTAAAATTATAGATACTGTCTTCATAGGCGGAATAAAGAACCACTGAGGATCTCTAAAACTAGAACTTCGGTTTTACATTAATACAAAATAAGAGAATGTGGGGACTAAGTTGGATGGGGAAGGATGTAAGAATAGTGTTGTCCTTTGTTGTCAAAAAGGATAAATAAATTCATTTTTGTAAATTCCTTAGAAAATATGATGATTCTTTGCGAATTTGTATTTCAAAAATATCATATGCGCTTTAGAGAACTTTTTATGTATGAATTATGAAGTAAATGGGGACTAAAGGTAATGCCAATCATATTTAGGTTTGATTGGAAATAAGTATGGTGCTGGAAGACTGGGAAGACATGATACTTTAATTATAAAATCTGACAATGATAAATGTGATTGATCAAAAACTATATCTCATGACATATAAGGTTTTTGATGGAAGTATCTGATTGTCAAATAACCCTGATGATAGTGATGCATCATGGGTCTTCTTTCTTAAGAAAATATTTTGGGATGCGGAATTTCCCTGTGTTTGCTAGTTTTTTTCCCCTTAAAATAAAAAGTTCATCATTTTTTGGAAAAGGAAGAGTTTTCTAAAAAGGATTATTCAAAGCATGGTGTCTGGACCATTAAATATAGTTCATGGACTGCATAGAAGGTACGTGGAGTGGTGTAGGAATCTTGGAAAAGGAATAATCATGTGAAGAATAGTACGCAAACTGCATAGGAGAAATAGTTTTCGGGTGAATCACATTTCATGGGAGGCTTTCAATTCATGGTAGGTTAAAAGTTCATGGAAAAGTATATCATTCACAGAATGGAGGTGGTGGTTTAGGCCACCGTTAAGGAAAAAAGGAGGTATGCAAATTATGAGGGAAAACAGTTCATGGAAAGCACACAATACGCGGTGGAGACTGTACCACATTGAAAATTTTGGAAAATTGGATTTGTAAGATATTTGGATTTATTAGCCTATATAAGGAATTATAATCCCATATTTAAGAATATATTAAATTTTATAAGAATACATCTTTGCACCGAGGAAGAATTTGGCTAGGTTCCTAAGTGTTTGTGGATGAAAGATTCCAAGAAGGATGAAGTTGTCCACTGAAGAATACATGGTATGAGGAATTGGAGGAAGAAGACCATGGAAGAATAAATGGTTCATGGAAATGGAAGAAGAAGTACATGGAAGATGTAATTCTGCAAAATCATAGGTGGTACATTGAGGCCGTACGAAGAGTCTGTATGCGGAGGCGGTACGCTGAGGCTATACGCAAAGGGGGTACGCAAGGCAGTAAGCAGAGGTGGTACGCAGAGGTGGTACACGGAGGAAGTACATAAAGGTAGTACATGGAGGCAGTACTTGGAGGTGGTATGCGGAGTTCATAGGCGGTGTCTGTATGTGGAGGTGGTACAAGCAAGAATTACATGGAGGTAGTGTGCAAAGGAGGTACGCGGAGGCGGTACACGGAGGTCGTACGCAGAGGCGGTATGTAGAGGTGGTATATGAAGGATCTACACAGAGTTGTTATGCAGAGGTGGTATGAGGAAGTGGTATGTTGAGGTGGTACATAGAGGTGGTACATAGAGGCAGTATGAAGTGGTTGTAGGTGGAGGTGGTACGCAAAGGTGTTACGTGGAGGTCGTACGCGGAGGAAGTACGTGGAGATTGTTTGTGGAGGCGGTACAGAGAGGTGGAACACATTGGTGGTAGGATAAGGGGGTATTTAAAGGTGGTATGTGGAGTGGTGATAGTATTTAGAGTAGAGACAGTTCACAGAGGAAGAGGTTGATCATGAAGCACTCGCGCTATATGGTGAAACTCAGTTCGTGGAGGATACAGATAGTTCATGGAGGAAGTAGGACAGTTCATGAAGGACAAAAGAAAATTCCTTGCAACTTCTAGGTAGGAAATATGAAAATTGTTTTGGAGGATCAAATTTTTTAATGCTGATTAGGAAGCACTAAAATATTGATTTTCATCATTTTCTTCTAGAAGAATCACACGCACTATTCGTTCAATTTCATAGTGTTGCATGAGTTTAAGGGAACATCTTACCCATTATATTCAACATAAAATGATTGTTTTCCAGTTTATTGTGTAGTATTGGATTTTTCCATAACGTACCATGGATGTAGCTACTCTTGTTGAGTATTTGACCTTATAAATTCTTATGTTCATGTGGTTATGTGGTTGAATTGTGTTCAGAAGGGACAAAAATATTTAATAGGCGGTAAAGTTTGTTTCATAATTAATTAAACATAAAAGAAAATGTATCACTAATTCACCCCCTCCCCCTCTTAGTGATACTTAGATCCTTACTGGGTAACTTCAATTGGTATAAGAGGGAGGTTACCCTTCTTTTATTCCTTGCTGAAGTTTCGAAGAGAAGTCGTGATGGAATATATGAATTTCATGAACAATAAGGCAATTCTAATATTTGATGGAAATAATTATCATATCTAGAAATATAGAATTATTCCTTATCTTATATCTCTTAGATATAAATTTCATGAAGCTACAATAGAAGGATTTCCTCATATTGATTAAAAGGTTCCTCTTACACCTATCAATAAGAATAATATTGAGAATGATGGAAGAGATAAAAATTCTATACTCTCAACGCTTTCAAAAAATGAGTTTTAATAGTAAAAGGAGTTACTACATCTAACAGTAGCTGGGATAAGCTGAAAAAAATCTATTATAGAAATATAAAAGTATAGAAAAAATTCATCCAATTTGGAGGCCGAAGTATGAAGATTCGAAAACATGACTGCTTGAAAATGTTGGGGACTTCTTTACTAGGGTAAATGACATTTTCAGCGCTATAATATTTCTTGGTGAAACGTTTGAGGATTATATAGTTTATGAAAAGAACTTATGAATTCTATCTGACAATTTTAATGCTAATGTTTCTTTATATGAAGACAAAGACCCTGAATCATTATCTCTGGATGACTTACATATCACTCTCATCAATTATGAAAGAAGAAGGGAGAATAATATGAAGAGAAAAACAAAATTTGACAGAGTAATGTCTTTCAAATCTGACAAGAAATAAATGTCTAAAAAGTCTCTTGCGGAAGATAATGTTGCTAACTATCACTCTGAAAATGAGGTATGTGAAAATATTGATGAAATTTTATCCTTATTTTATAAAAATGTGAGAAGAGGTTTAGGTAAATAAAAATTGAAACTTCCCTTAAAGTGTTTTTAATGAGGAGCTATTGGGAATATTTCAGTTAATTTCCCTCAAAAAAAGAAAGAAGAAGACAATGATGAATATGAAATAAGGCCAAAAATATCTTCAAAGAAGCAGGGTGATAAAGATAAATATTTTTCCATAGGGCATCATAATAAGTTCTTTAAATCAAAAATAAGAAAAAATTTGTTCTAGGTTGAAGAAAAATAATATTGTTAAGTTGAATCTAAAAAATCATTTTTTAAAAAGCTAGAGATAATTCCTTTATTACAGTAGTGAATAATAATGATTTTGGGAGTAGTAGTTTTGTAGAAGTAGAAACTCAACTTGAATCTCATCTAAAATAAGAGTTGAAAGAATGTCTAAGAAAGATTATAAGTCTCGAAAAGGAAAACATGAAGTTGATAAATTAAAATTAATCATTAAACAATCATGAAGTTTTTTCTTGAATATAAATTCAATCAATTAAAAGTGATTGATTATTTGAATAATTTTCTCATGAAAGAAAATATTTGCTATGAACATCTATAAGTTAAGATGGGGGAGAAATTAAGAGGATTTAAACATGTCCAATAAAAAATTCAAAATAAGTATAGTGGTATATAAGTTTTAAAAATATAATCTTATAATTTTTTAAGGTTCTATTAAGGATAAACCTAATAAGGGTCAACAAAATTTACCTTCAAAGGTTGAAAAGAATGCTAGAGTATGTTCTGAGAAGAAGAAAGATGGAAAAGTTATGTATATGGATAAAGTTAACAATGCTGAAAAATTACAAGTATCTAAAAATATTATGACCAGAAAAATTATTATTACTTCTGGTTATTATAATTTTGGAATGAAACATGATCTTAATAATAAAGTTACATTTGAAAATATAAAGGTTGATGGTCAAACAAGAAGCATTAAAAATTTTGCTGATAAACATAATCACAACACCGGTAAATTGAAATATTTCAAAGGAAAATAATCCTTAAATAGATACTTTTGGTATTTTGGTGGATTTAGATATGTGGAAAATATATATTGGTTTGATCAACAACATTACTATTATTCCATGGTTTATGAAAGTAATGGTTTAAGGGATATGCAATCCACTCAAAATAATAAGTATGAGGAGGAAGTTTAGAAGAAATCAGAGAAGGTTGGTGTAAAAGTTAAGAATAGGATCCAACCATTGGAAACTATTTGTGAATTATGTGAACAACCTGGAAATATTTCTAATGTTTATCTTGTTGTGTTATCTCCACAAAACAAGTTTATTAACAACTCTCAAAGGCCGGAAGTCAACAAATAAAAGGAAGAAGAAAAGGCACTATTTGTTGAAACTGCTTTGAAAGATATAAAGGGGGGAAACATTATATTATTTATAATGGTTGTTATTCTCATATGATAGGAGACTTAATGTTTTTTAATAATGTGAAATAATTAAATGATGTAATGGTGAAATTTTAAAATGATGAATCTTTTAGAAATAATGGTCGTAGATCAGCCATCATTTGGAAAGAAGAGATAAAATACAAGCAAACTTTATATGTTGATGGATTGAAACACAACCTCCTGAGTGTTTCACATCATTTTGATGATAATTGCAATTTTAAATTTAGAAAATATGGTTTTTATTTGAAAAGTGAATATGATGTAAAAATAGTTACAAGTGGCCAACGTACCAAGGGAGACTTGTTCCAAGTTGGTGAAATACAAAAAAAAACTTATATGGGTATGGTGGAAGAAAATAAATTTTGGCATAAGAGGTTGGGAGAATGTGTCAGAGAAACATGAGAAAGTTATCAAAGATATATAGTGTATGAGATATTCTTCATATTTTAAGAGTAAGAGATTAGTGTTTCACTATTTTTCATAAAGGAAAAATTAAAAACTCAGTGCAGAAGAAAGTTGACAATGGATTAAAATGACCCTTAAAACTTATTCATTCTGATATATTTGGTCCAATGAGAAAAAAATAAACAAGTTGTGATAAGTACTCCATCACATTCATTGATGACTTTACTTATATTACATGTGTTATGTACATGAGACATAATTCAGATGCTCTGAAATTATTTTAATGTTTTGGGAGGAAAGCTAAGAAGGAATGTGAGTATTCAATAAAGAAGTTGAGAACTGAAAATGGTGGTGAATATAAGAATGAATAATTTTAATTTTATCGTGATAATCCTGGAATTCAGAATGAGTTCATTTCACTATAAACACCTCTACAAAATGTAATTAGTGAAATAAATAACATAAGTCTGGTGAAAATGGGGAGAATAATGTTTCTTTAACATGTCCTCTCTCATTACATTTGGATAAAATCCATTAGTATTGATGTGTATATTAAAAATCGAGGTTTCTATAGACTAATTTCATATATGACTCCATATGATATTTTTTATTGAAAAACTCAATGTTTGAAACACTTAAGAGTTTTTGGGAGTCCATTCATCATAAAGAAGAAATTTGGATACCTTATAATGTTATAGCAAATAGATGAAGAAAAACATTTTCTTCTATATTCTTTTGAAGGAAGAAGATATAGATGTTTCAATAAAGAAACCCGAAGAATTATTGGTTTTTCTGAAGTGAAGGTTTTTGAAAATGGTGATAAAGAAAATCATAATTATACTAATATTGAATTTGATCTATATAAGTAATGTTTTGAAAACAATTCTAAAAATGATGCCAGTAGTGGTAATCCTACTCAAAAAGAAGAATCAGACTAAGTTATTTCAAGTGATGAGGATGAAAATCAAACAGCTCATCCTTGGATGAGGAAGCAAGTGAAGACTCAGAAAATTTTTGGTGAGGAACAATAGAAGGATCCAACTAGAATAACATCAAAAGTTGTTACACATACTTCATTGTGTTCAGAATTCGAGATAAATGATGTTAATAAAGATTTTGAGCATCCGGAATGGGTTTAGTCTATGAATGAATACTTTTCTATAAATAATTCTTGTTTCCTACAATGAGTTAGATCGAGTAGGCTTATAATTTTTGATAAGTGGTGCATGTCTTGAGATTACAAAGTTAATTGATTTATTAATCTTGGTTGACAACATAATCAAAAGGGAGATATTGTTGAGACTAAGTTAGTTGGAGAATGATGTAAGAATAGTGTTATCATTTGTTTTCAAAAAGTATAAATAATTTAATTTAGTAAAATCTTTAGAAAATATGATGAATATTTGTTGGTCTGTATTACAAAAATATCATAATTGTTTTGGAGAAATTGTAATACAAGACTTATGAAGGAAAGGGAGAGTAAAGGTATTTCTAATCATATTTAGGTTTTATTGGAAAGAAGTATGGTGCTGGAAGACTAGGAATTAGTGATACTTTACTTATAAAATCTAATGATACTAAAGTTGATCAATCAGAGACTATATATCACAACAGATAAGGTTAATGATGAAATCATCTGATCTAGATGATAGAGAAGCATCATGGGTGTTCTTTACGAAGCATATAATTAAGGTAGTTTCATTTCTGAGTCCTTAAAAAAATTGGCTTCAAAACTGGAGTTGATCAATTCTGTAAAGGAAGCATTTTTGAAAAAAAAGTATGTAAATAATGGTTCATGGACTGTGAGAGATGGTTTGCAGACGACATGTGAGGTACGCGGGGTTGTGAAGGAAATTAATAAAAGCAATAATTTCATGAATTGTAGTACACAGGCTACGTAGGAGAAACAGTTTGTGGGTGGATCACAGTTCGCAGGAGGCTCATTGTTTTTGGGAGGTCAACTGTTCACAGTAAAGGTTTCTATTCACAAAATGGAGGCGGGATCTTAGGTTGCCATGAAGGAATAAAGACAGCAGAAAACCGTTTAGGAAACATTGTTCATTGGATGTGCACGATACATGGTGAAGGCTATACCACATTGAAAAATTGGGTAAATTAGATTAGTAGTATTTTCGGATATATTTTCTTATATTAATAATATTAATCCCATCATTAAGGACATAGAAATTTTTAAATGAAAACATATTCACCTCAAGTAAGAATTTGGCTAAGTCTGGAAGTGTTTGCAGAGGAAAGATTATGTGAAGGGTGAAGTTTTCTGTGAAAGAATACATGGTACTTGGAATAGGAAGAAGCAGCCCACAGAAGAATAAACAGTTTGTGGAATAAGAAGAAGTTGTCCACAGAATAAGTAATTTCATAGAATAAGAGGTGGTATGCATAATCAGTGCATGGAATAGGTACGTGGAAGTGGTACACTGAGGTGTTATATGAAGGTGGTACATAAAGTTGTGATAGTTTGTGGAGAAGAGCTAGATCATGGAAGAAGAGGTTGTTCGTGAAGCACTTGTGCTACACGGTGTAACTCAGTTTATAGAGGATACAAGAAGTTCATGGAGAAATTAAGACAATTCATGAGGGACTAAATGAAGTTTCAACCAACTTCTAGGTAGGAAAGAAAATAAATTTTTTGAAAAATCAATTTTGTGAAATATGTTTAGGAATCACCGATATATTGATTTGAAACAATTTTTTTTAAAGAACATGCATTATTGGATCATTTTGATAGTGCAACACAAGTGTAAGGAAACTTATTACTCATTTTATTCCACATCAATTGATTTTTTTCTAGTGGATTATGTTGTATGGTATTATTTCTAAACCATACCAAGGATGTAGCTACTCTTCTTGATTATTGAACCTTGTAAATTGTTGTGTTCCAATGGTTGTGTGGTTAAATTGTATTCAGAAGGGAAATAAATCTTTAATAGGAATTGAAGGTTGTTTCATAAGTAAGGAAACATAAAATAAAAATATATCACTGATTCACCCCCTCCCCCTGTCAGTGATACTTGGATCCTAACTGGGAAACTTTAGAGAATACTTATGCCTTTCCTTTTATAACCACATCAAAGGATTTCTCAATAGTGGTTTTCTGATATTTTATTATTTCAAAACCATCCCAAGGACTTGATACTCTTTTTTAGTGGTGATCTAAGTGAAAATATCTTCTGATATCATTTCTCAGTATTATATACTCGAAAAGGAAAAAGAAAATAGGATATGAGAATCGTGATCCTAATAGGTCTAAGAGGTAAATGGGACAAAAATTCTAATTATTGAAAAGTTTCCCAAAAATAATTCACCCCCCACCATGATGAGTTTATCCTAATGTGGCCATATTATTTGTTATAATAGGGAATTTTGATATCTATTAGAATCCCTAGTTTTTAGTTATTCTCTTTTAAATAGACTAGTCTAATTATTGTGATAACAATGAAGTACAATTTTGGTGAAGATTTATTTTTCCTTGAGCAGAATTCTATATCTAATAATACCATGATTAATAGTATAATGAACAAGAAAATAAATCTTTAGATGTCATCCCTATTATCTATATAATATAAATTATAAGATTCTCTATGACTAACCAACAATGAAGATATATTAGTCTTGGAATGCGAAAAGTAAATGGATCAAGTTTCCACTAAGGAGAAGGATAAATTTCTTACCTAAAGAGATAATGAGGTAAGTAAAAATACATTTAGAAAAAATCATCAAGAAGAAGATCCAATAATAAGTGGTGATGAGTAATGATCTAAAACTTATCAGAATATATCAATTGATATATTAAGAGATACTCTTTATTGTGTTCCCATACAAATAGTCTCTCCATTTTTTTATCTTTCGAAGTATACAAGAAGAAATCAAACAAATGGATGAAGAAGAGGATACCATGGAGAAGTATCTATCATAAAACATATAGAATGTTTAATTCCCCCTGATAGTTTGTTGTTTTTGAAGAAACAAATAAGTATCTTGAAATAAGTTTTTAAAAATAGATCAAATAATTTTATGAGATAGAGTAATTCCAAAAAAATATGTATGAAAAATAATTGTTCACTTGAAAAAGATTTGAATTTTATAATTGATATCAAGAAGTAGTGATTAGAATAAATTTTTAAGAATATCAAAAAAATTGAATCTTTTTTGCAAAAAAAAATTAGATTCATGAAGAGGAAGTTGAAATAATGAATAAGGTTTGTGAAGAGAAGATGATTGCGATTTTTGATCAAAAAAACAACACCAATATGAAATGTCTATAATCAAAAGACTAATTGTCCAATATTGAGAATTAAAAAAGGAATGATATAGCCATAATTTCTACACAAATTTCATTATAGGATTATAAGTTTAAAAGACCTCCAACATGCGATAAGAAGTTCATGACCACATTTAATGATCTCTCTGAGGAAGATATGAAGAAAGAGGTACCATCCAAACTACCTTTTAATAATGATAATAAATATAATTTAAAAAATAGTTACTTTTGTGAAAAAACTAAACAATTATAGAAAAATAAAGCAGAGAATAATCTTACCACCTTGACTTGGATGGATAAGAAAAAAAGAGAGTGGAAACTAGTACCCCAAAAGTAGCCAATAAGTTATAAATAATACCCAAAAAGATCATACATTGGATATATGAAGATCAATGTTTATAGGTCAATTTTGTTTCAATAAAAATTCATTAATTTTCCACTAGATTAATGGTACAGTCCATTGAATGAAAAAAGAAAAAGGAAACACATATAAAGAGGGAGAAAGATAGTCATAGAGAAGAAGCGTCTAAAGGTCATGAAAAATATGTATTTTCCAAAAAATAGAAACACTTAAAAATATCTATGATCCATGCAATGTAAATTTTCACAAGAAACATTCTTTATCATCTAGACATGTATCCAAATCCGATAAGATAAGAAGAACACAAAATTTGTCCAAGAAAAAATAATAAACCATAGGAAGAAAGAAAAGGAATATTTAAAAAAAATATACCCCTTCAAGAAAAGTGTGAAGATATTGGATATATATAAAATAAATTAATGAAAAATGAAACATACCAAAATACAAATAATGAAAATGGAACTTAAAAGAATCTATGTGGAAAATCCAAACCTGCTGCCAAAATTCCTTTTGATATGTTTTTAATATGGATATAATATTTAAAGAGAATTACAAAAATGGAAGATTCACATGCTATGGCTAGTGAAAAATGAAATTAAAATATTATACATAATGAAATTATAATACATGATAGGTTGCTAAAAAAATATTACACTTATGTTAAAGAATTTATGTGTGAGAGATGTGAAAAATTTAGACAACGTGAAAAAGTGTGTTCAACTATTATTAGATAAAAAGAAGAAGTATTTAAGTGGAGTAAGAATGTATCATCCATGAAGGATATTAATATAAAAAAATTACACATAGAGAAAAATATAATTTTAGTTGATCCATGCTTCCCCAACATAAATAAAAATATAATACTATATGTGAAGGTTTGAAGAGTGGAGGAAATTGAGAAAATTGGTTGAGAAAACTAAATCAAACTTACTTTTAAAATTGATAAAAACATAAATATCCAAATAATCCCCTTAATATTTTTCTTTTTTATTTTTTCTTATATATTAGGGTATTGGAGGTGAAGGATTTTCTCAGGGGGAGAACCTAAGAAGCAGTTAGTGCTATGAATTATTGACATCAAAGGTATAGAATTCATCATCCATGAATGATTCCTCAATTTTGTATTAAAATAAAAATATAATAGAGGATCATATTTGATGATGTTTGAGACTATGTTATCATATCCTATAAAAAATACAATGAAGATGACATATTGGTTTGACCTTATATTTGGTATCACTAAAAACATGGTTTGAAGAATATCACCCGTGATGAAGTTTTGGTTGTTTCCAAATCAGGAAAATAAAATGTTGAAGATCCATTTGGGTGAATTATATATATTAGAACATCATTAAATACATTATTGAATAGATCCACCATAATGAATATGTTGAAAAGTGTTTCCTTTGAGAGGGAGACAAATGAATAATGATTAATCTTCTTCTAGAATCGTTATTTCTATTGGTATCAAATCTAATTATTTTAGAATGTTACCTAAGATCGTGTAATTAGAACATGTATGTTTTTAAATCAATAAAACATGAACACAAAATATAACATACTAAATTAAAATGTTGTAATATTTAAATTAATCAATGACTTTGGAAAAATGGATGTATGTGTTTCTCCTAGGCTGCATATCCATCTTATTACTTATAATGGTTTTGGTCTGTTTTTTGAAGTGAGTGTAAGAGTTTTATGTTGATATTTAATAAAAATGTTTCATATCTTGTTTAAATATCTTCATCCATAAATAAAAATGGATAACCCCTAAAGATAATTATATGATTAATCATTTCACAAGTTATTATAATCATTTGGTAGGGGAAAACGTTTTTGTATAAATCATATTCTCTAGTTTTCTACACTGATAGTGGATCATGTAGAAATAGGTTGATATATTGGATAGAACATTTCATAATTATAAATTGATACCCATTTCCCATAAACTTTTTATTTCATCTCAATATGGGGGATAAAGTGATATGAATTTTTAGAAAAGTAAAGGGGAAAGATTCACATATTGACATATTCATTTGGAAAGAACACTGATTGTTTTCCTAATAATTGTGAAGGGGGAGATTGACAATCCCACTTTGTGTATGAGATGCAATAATTTTAAATGATTGTTTTTTTATCAAATGTGTCCAAATAAATAGGAATATTTTTTATTTGTTTTTATTTTTTATAAGTAATCAAGAATGTATATTTTTAATGTGATGTATTCGAGATATCCAAAGGAAACATATCTTGAATAAATTTATGAATAATATAGTACATTTCTTGAAGAATTTAAGTGTATAATTTTAAATAAGGTTAAACTATTTTTAATTTCAAATACATGTGTCCATTGAAAGGGGATGTTTCAGAATATTTTTAATATAATTAAGAAGATACATTAATTAAGGTTATACAATATTTAATTACTACTTAAGGACCATGCATGATATTTGAAAACCATGCAGATAGTGAATAAAGTGAATATAAGTTGAAAAAATAAATTATTTCCATGAAAATGAATATTATTTCTCATAAATAATTATTGAAAAAATAATTGATTATATATATTGTGATTTTTTTATTTTCAATTCTTATATAATATCACTTTACAAGAGTTATTTTCTTAGTGTAATTAGGGAAAAAATCCAGTTAATCCAACTAAGGATCCAACTCATCAACTACATTTTGGGATGAGACCTCAACTATAAGTACTTGGTTATATTTTTTGGTACATATTCATTATTTACACTAATTATTTGTTTAATTACTTTAATATATCCTAATAGAGACTTTTTTTGAGGTCATTGAGGGATCAGGGGTGTCTGGGTCTTTTATGGAGTCGGGAACACAAGTTTTGGGTGAAATTAGAAGGTCACACGATAAGAGAAAACTATATGGGTTGGGCTGCATGTTCGTGTGGCTAGGTCTGTAATTTTTTTCAAACATAGTAGTGGTTCGATTCATGGTTTACACATGTTTAGTAAACCATGTGTGTAAACCATGGACTATACCCCAAGGCTACAAGAATATGTGAACGGTCAATGCATGGTTTGAAAAATTGTGCACCTAAACTGTGCGACCCTTGAAGTTTTTTTATAATTTTAAATTAGATTTACAAGAAATTTATAAACCTAAATTGAGTTATCCTACTCCCACATAGCAAAGGTAACCCTCTTGAAACTCTCACCTTTCCTAAAAATGGGTTTGAGATAGATTTTATATCCAATCCCAATTTCGAAGGCCGTTTGTCTCATCATATCCCTAACAGTATGATCTAAATTCAATTTTATCCATTCTTGATTCTTCTGGATATAAGATACATTATTTGGATTTAAGCTCATATTCCCCAATTTCTCATTATTTTTATATTATTCAGATTCCTCCAAACCTAGGTCTAATAAAGAGACGATACATGATGAGTTATCTAGCATGGACCTAAGGTTGGTGGTCTCATGCCTTTCACTCAAATTCAGACCATTTATATATGTCATCATGTCACGTACCAAATTTTTGGGTGTCTCTTTAAATGAACTAAAAAACATATCTTTTTTAGGAATGTTATAGGTGATTAAATATCTTTGTTGAAATTTTTTATTGGTTGAATGCATTGAACATAAGTTACCCATTTGGGTGGTGTTTATTAAATGGACCTTTCATGGATTTGGCCTTGGACACCCTTAGGTCTTCCCCTTTACCACATACATGGGTTGTTAAATTAGAATTTTATCCCAAATAGAATTGCAATGTGGTTGAATTGTAATTAAATGAATTAAATTCAAGGGATAGATGACTTAACCCTTGTCCTTATTATAAAATTTCTTGTTATAACTTGAACTTCCTAAAAGGGAATTTTCCATGTGAGTTATATTGACACCACGCTATGAATTGGTTTTATTGAGCTTAATGTCTCCTTATAATGGTTTTCCCACTTGAGTTAATTGATATTTATCCAATTTAATATCTTTTTAGGCTTGTTATTCATATTATATTGAAAATTTCAATGTGAGTAATTAAAAGAAAAAGCCTTATGAGGTTGGCCAATGCTTGAGTCACATTTTGAGGTGCGATGTATTTGGAGGTCATTGGTTTTGACCTTCCCATGTTAAATAAAGTGTATAAATAGAATTTAATTGATGAAATTCTTAATAGACATTGGTGAGTCATGGATCCAATTTAAGGGCACCATGGATTGACTCAATGGACTGAACCTTGACTTTGTCTTGGGTGAATCATAGATCCAAAAAAAGGATTCCATGGATGGACTCATTGAGGATCAATTTATATCTTGAGTGAATCCTGGATCCAAATGATGGATTCCATGTATATACTCAAAAAGATAATTTAACCTTATATTACATGAGTGAAACATGGTGACTCCTTAAAGGACCACTAATGACGGACTCGTATGGCATAGACATAACCACACCTATTGTGATACCAGGTTCATAAGAGGTCCACCAGTATGGTCTTGTAGGGTGGTGGTGGATATCATAATAGGGAGATACTTGAATTCTAGCTTAAGAATGTCAATAACTAGAAGAGTTTGATATCATACCTAGAGTGATAGCTGAATTCTAGCTTTGGAATGGTAGGGACGGGCTCAGGTTCCAAATTAAATTAATAATGAAAGAATATATGAACCATATTCTAACCCAAAGAAAAATATTTGATTTCGTCTTGAATCATATCTTTATAGATGTATTCATTAGGAATCTTTCGTACTGTTGAGTGTATGGTGGATTTCAGGCTTGATCTGGATCTCGAGACGTATAAAGTCAATAATATTAAATTTCAAAATGAAATTGATTTAATGAGATGGTTGATAACTTTTGAGTAGTTACTTTTTTATTTTAATATGGCATGCACACTTGTTATATATATTCACTTACTGATTGGAAAAGACCATGGGTGGGTGCCTACTAGGATTATATCTCACACCATGTTTCGGTCACCCTTTTAGACACATACAAATTATATCATTTCATGTGTCGATAATAGAAATCACACTAATATAGGTAATAGATATGTTGCATAAGAACATGAGAGCATGGGACCAAGATGATATATTAAATTCTATTAGGATTATTTTATCTTTTATACTTATGTGACATGTATTGTATATGACTTTTGTGTACATATTTTGGTTGTTTTATTAGAAACCTGTGAAATGTATCATCATCTTGTATATGACATGAATTCTGGATTTTTTTATACTATCATCATTCCACTATTTATTTCTATTTTATTGTTTAATGGTTTTTTTACTAAATTTTTGTTTTATTTATGTTGTGTTACACTATGCTAATGAGGGAATAGTATCCCCACTAACAACCCTAGTTCATCCCTGTCAATCGGTAGCCTTTAGAATTTGAGGAGATGCATTTGAGGCCATGTGGCCAACTAGGTATGGATCACATTTGATTGACATATGAAACTAGAATGTTATAAAGTGGTATTAGAAGAGTTTCTTTTCTAGTTTTCTTTAATATTTAAAATCATTAAAAAGGGATAGGAATTAATAGTAATTTGGTAATGAGATGACCTTGGGTGTAGCTAACCCACATACATGAAAAATTTAAACTTCGTTGAATTTAATTGTTGTTTTCTAGATTTATTTGTATTAGAGTTGATTTTATTCAATCATTGGGTGATGCACTTTATTGTTTTTTGTTATTATTTCTATGATTATGGGTTTTATTTTGTTTGAAACCTGATGATATGAGGGTATTCCATCGCCTTCATCATGTTTGAAATTTTTTAGAAATTACATGTCATTCATTTTTTCATTCTATTTAGAGAGTATTACTATTTCATGTTGTTGTGATAGATTTCGGGATAGATATACCTAATGTTGGGATAGGTATATTGGGATTTGTTGTGGTGTCGATTGGATGGATGCCAAGATCTAGTCCATGGGGAGTATGGTCCCTCATGGATCATAATTTTTCATACCATGGTTTGACCTTCTAAATTAAATTTTGATATACATGTGAATAATCTTGAATTCAAATGGAAAATGATAATGAATATGGGAACTCATTTGAAAATTAATTCAACTAAAATTTAATGTAGAATTGGATTATTTTTAGTAGTTAACTTGATCATACATGGCCTTATTTTAGGGATTATGGTAGTGTCTCGTGCTTATAACTTATTTGTACATCGCCCACACCTGAATCATTGGGAGGCCAAGGGGTTTGTTCTTATAGAGGATTTTTTTTACCTATCCTTCATAAATATTTTATCCTTTCATCTATGAAATTTGATAATGATCATAAACTCATGCATATTTTTGGTATTGTAGAGTCATTACACAATGATGAACTTAGGTGGTACACTAGGAGGGTGGTGATGATCATACTCTGAAGGTGGTAGGCCATGGGGTTCCAGTAGATCCTCTAGTTGTGCTTATCATGGAACCAGGAGTTGAGATAGAAATAGGTGATGCGGCATAGTTTTGTGAAGGATTTATGTGGTTCATTCAGACTGTTTATGGAGAATCAAGACCTACCCTGACTACGAAAGAGTCAATGTGTACGTTTAAGTAGAAGCGTCTACCAACATTTTTAGGGGACAGCGGACCACAAGCTTTGGAACCATGGCTAGAGTCCATTCTTTCTATATTTGATCACATGGATATTCCTCTTGAGAGGAGGGTAAATCACTCTACATAAATGTCGTGTGATTCAACCAATACATTAAGGGTTGTTATCATTCAAACTGATCATCATCGAGAGATTCCCCAGAGGTATTTTCATATAGATTTTTTAGATTATTTATATAATGGGACTTTGAGAGCCAATTAATCCTAATAGTTATTACATATGGAGCAGGGCGCACTGTTAGTTATGGATTATTCAACCTATTTTACAGAGATCAATAACATCAAACATATTTTGATTAGTGGTGAGTAATCTAGAGCCAAGTGATTTGAGGATGGTCCCAGGTATGACATTTTATCGTAGGTGAATAACTTTTGGTTGACTACCATTTCTAAAATAGTGAATTTGGTACTAATCAAATTATGTAACCTAAGAGAGTTTGGGGTGTGAGCTATGTTGGTTATGTATTTTGATATGGTACTACTTCAACCATTATTAGGAATCATAGTTTGGAGCTTCCACTCGATGATATTATCATTCATACCACACCTTTAGGTATCCAGGTGAGGTCCTACAAGTGTAGTAGGTCGGGACATATAAGGACACATTGTCCAAGGGACAAAGTTGAGTGCTGATGTAGAGACAAGATGGGACATGGATAGTGATTCTTTAAAACCTTTCCACTAGAATCTAGTGAGATAGGTTCATTATAGACACCACGTTCAGGTGCAGGGTCAACAACTTTTCATCAGGAAGTGATCAGGGGTATAGATAGTTGAACATGCCATGGTGGTGGTCGTGGTCATGGTAGCCATAACCTAGGTTCACAGTGATAGCGGGGTGGATTAGCATATTTTTTCTAGTAAGTTTTAGACGGTCGTTACATAGTCCAGCAATATTCAGTCCAACAGACCCACAAGGAGTAAGACCTCATACCCTCTACTGTCAGAGGTACTATTCTAGTGGCCTCCACTTTATCTTTTGTGCTCTTGGATACAAGTGTTTCACATAGATTTATATCTATGTCCATTTTTGGATTCTTGGGATTAGTGTTCGTTCTTCTAATTAAATCATGACTCTTTAAACTCCTTTTCGAATTAGAAATGATTGTGTAGGATAGTGCAGGGAGTTCCCCCTTTCTATTGGTGGGTGTCACTTAATATGGGACTTCATCATCCTTGAGATGATAGGATTTGATATCATTATTGATTCGGAATGGTTGGTTCCCTTCCATTATTTCATTGGTTTTTTATCACCAAATGGTAGCTTTACGTCTCTTGAGTGCGGAGAATAAATTCACAAAGATAAATGAGATGTCCAATTGATCCGAGATGGACCCAAGCATCATGGAATGGCCGGTATTACAGACCAGATTGAAATTTAATATCTAGATGATCTTGGGACATGTCAAACTAATTTACCTCCAGTGGATGATCTTTTCAGGGATGTCTTCCTAGTTTAGTTTTTAGGTTTAACTATAGTGAGATAGGTATAGTTCTCAATTGATCTAGTTACAAGATTTTCACCAGTCTCCATTCGTTCTTATAGGATGTCTATGATGAGGTTAAAAAATCTCAAGAGGTAGATAGAGTATTTAGAGGAAAATGGTTTAATCCAACCTGGTAATTCTCTATGGGTTTGACAAGAACTTTTTGAGAAAAAGGCTGACTATACCCTTAAGATATATGTGTATTACCAGATATTAAATAGTTCAACATTTATGAACTTGTATCCACTACCATGGATAGATGATCCCTTTGACTAGCTCGAAGGAGCTTGGTCCTTATCAAAGATTTGTTTGAGATCTGGTTATCATCAGGTGTTTGTTAGACCATCATACATACTTCGTACAACCATATGAAGTAGGTATGGTCTATATGAATATATTTTTATTTCATTCAAACTCACGAACGTGCTAGCAATCATCATTGAACTGATGAACCGATTTCTCCATCCACGCCACAATTTATTTTTGTATATTTTAGAGGATGATAACATAGGGTATTCTCATAATTAGCATTATCATTCCACCCATATAGATATTTTTTTAATGCACTGATAGATAATTAGTTATATGCTAATCTCACAAAGTGCAACATCTAGATGGACCTGATTCACTTCTTGGATCACATCATCTTAGAGGCAAGAGTATCAGTAGACCCAGAGAAGGTGAGAGTTGTAGTTTCCTAGGATAATCCCTAGGACATCTTTAAGGAGTAGAGTTTCATAGGTATGGAAGGTATTATTTGAATTTCAAATAGGAATTATCACACTTATAAGTGTCATTGATGGTCTTGACTAAGAAGGGTGGGAAATATGTATGGTCAGATTCCTATGAGACATCATTTCATGATTTGAAAGGGAGATCGACTTCAGTGCCAATATCGATTCTTCCAAATATACATAAGAGTTACATTGTGTATTGTGATGGATTAGGTATCGTGTAGGGAGCAGTTCTTACATATGGGGATCGAGTCATCATGTATAGGTCTCCACAGTTGATGCTACATGGGAGGAATTACTTGACGTACGATCTGGAGTTCTCTATAGTTATTCACACATTTCATTGTTGGATAAATTAATTACTGGGATAGATTTTTTTGTTTTACACGTACCAAAAAAACCACAAGAAAATTTTTATGTAGCGTGACTTGAATATAAGGTAGTGAATGTGGGTCGGATACCTTCATTTTTTGACTTTAATATTTCTTGAATGCCGAGTAAAGGAAATGTAGTGGCTGATGCACTGAGCAGGAGGACTCGGATATTGGAAGTACAGCAGGATAGTAGATAGTGGTAGATTATGTATTTGTTCTCTAAGATGCACTTAGAGGTGCATGAAAATTAGGGGGATACATTCAATTCATCATTAACTGTTACATTACCCTACTAGGGAGAGTGAGGATGAGGAATCTATCGGAATACGAAGGCCTAGTTCGATGAGAGAGTGTAGCAGGTTAGGAACCTCCTCCTATATGGATCGTAGTCCATG
This sequence comes from Viscum album, assembly GCA_963277665.1. Taxonomy (NCBI): domain Eukaryota; kingdom Viridiplantae; phylum Streptophyta; class Magnoliopsida; order Santalales; family Viscaceae; genus Viscum; species Viscum album. The sequence continues at coordinate 85,453,432 of OY728155.1, read as the reverse complement.
ATGAGATATTGTGAGTAAAAGGTCACATATGGGTTTTAGCAGAGATGTGTGAGGAGACGATGTGGGATTTTCATGTGTCACCTTAGAAATTACACCCAGTTGTCACAAAGTTGAATCTATATTTGCATCATCAGTATTAGTGGTCACATATGAAAATAAATGTAGCAGATTTTTTCATGAGGTGTTTCACGTGTCAACAGGTGATGTTGGGACACCAATGACCAGCTATACTTTTACAATAGCTACTAATTTCTGAGTGGAAGTGTAATAATGCCATGATGGATTTTGTGACTATTTTACTATGGTTTTTTAGAGGTAATGATGTTGTATGGATTGTTTTTAATATTCTCATGAAGGTTTCTCACTTCCTACCAATAAAGTATACCTTTTTAGTTGATGGTATTTGGTGTTGTATATCTGTGTTATAGTACAACTTCACAAGGTACCTCATTCTATCATTTTAGATAGGTACAGTCGGTATACTTCAAGGTTTTGGAAAATCCTATAGAGGGTGTTGGGTACTCAGGTGCTTATGATCATGGCATACCAACCCTATACAGATATACATACAAAGTGTATGATTTAGGTGGTTGATAACATGCTTCAAGAATGATTATGGTGCATAGGGGTTTCTTGGGAGAGTAATATACCCCTAGATGAATTTTCCTAAAAACCTATTTTAGGATACTATTCAGATGGCGCCATTTGAGTCTTTATGTGGTAGTGTATGTCAATAACCCCTGTGTTGGATGGAGTAAGTAGAGGAAGTTACGCTGGGACCATGCCTTATTTAGGATGCCATAGAGAAGGTGCAGTAGATTTAGAATAGGGTGGATACTACGTAATCTCATCAGTAATCATATGTAGAATGCTACAGAAAAACATATAGAGTTAAAGTTTGGGGATCTAATTTTTCTACATGTTTCACTAAGGCTAGGACATAAGTGGATCGGAAGATATGGTATGATTTCACCAAGATATGTGGCGTGATTGGAGATTATTGAGAATTTCGGGTCGGTAGACTATCAGTTACAATTACCTTGAAGGTACCAGGATATACACAGCATCATCTATATTTCTCATTTGTGACTTTACTTTTTAGACCCATCTCCTGCCTTTTATCCTGAGAGGTTGGGTAAAAGTTAGATGCATCCTTTGATGAAAATCCTATAAGAATTGGGGATCATAGCAGAAAGATTCTATGAGTGTGGTCCATTCCTATATTATTAGTTATATGGAAGCACGACTGAGTACAGGATGAGGCCTAGGAGCGGGAGGCTGATGATTGATCAGAGTGATTGGAGTTATTCTCATATCATCAATCACCACCCTTAGAAGGAAATTTTAGGGATTAATTGTTTTAAGGGTGTAAGTTTGTAAGAACTTGGTAGTTATTTGAGGTATGAATTACATTTATTCCATAAATTCTTAGTTCAATTACTTAAATATTTCCTAGTATGAACACATTTTGAGGTTATATAGGGGTCAGGAGTGTTCGGGGCTAGTCGGAAACTCGAAAACTAGATTTTGGGTGTAAAGAGGTAGTTTTTCTATTAGTACAAACTAAGCAGGTTGGGCACATGTTCATGTGACCAGTTGTTAAATTTTTTCCTAACATTATAGTGTTTATTTTCATGTTTTTTACATAGTTATTAAATAGTGTGGGTAAACCATGAGATATTAATAACAACCCTGACCTTTATTACACAATTTAACATGATTTATTACATAAAAGTTCTCTTAAGAAAACACAGATGTTTGAGAGGTCTAGTGTCTTGGGAAATTAGGGACATTACATGGCAACTTAAGACATACAAATATAACATCTCTATTAAAATATTTCTTTACATGACCAAAACATTCCCCTGTACTTAGCATTGCATGGGATAACCTGAGGATATACATGTGAAAAGGATGAGCTATAAAGCCTAGTAAGGGATTAAATATGGAATAACATGAAGAATACAGTACATGTGAGGAATTAGGAATATCAATGGATCATAAGATAAACATTAACATAAAGGAATGATATAGCATAATTATCATAACATGGAAATGTGGCAACAACATTTAACCTAATATTAGCATGGGCCAAGTCTCATTGCACATGGAGCATGAGTAAAACCTCATTTAAATTGAATTATAATGATTAAACCATCATTTCACTTGAATTAGCATTAGTAAACCCTCATTTCATGTGGAATATCATGATAATATTCTTTACCCAATGCATTAGAGCGCTATCAGGGTTCACCCTTTAAAAACATTTCATTTCAGGCAAAAGTGTGCCACATGGATCATATAACATGGATTCATTAAACATAATAATTTATTCCATGAATAAGAGATGTGGAATAAATAAATTTAAGTTCTCAATCAACTAGTATGTGTGAATAAAGGTGAATACGCTTGGTAGAGAAATGGGTATGGTATTCACTTACATGATGATTTTGGCATGGGAAATTTTGGTGTAACTTCGGCAGCATAACAATGTCAAATAGAAATCGTAAAATGGGTTGATGAGAGAGAATGGGGTATCTCATAATTTATAAATGAAATGGACTATAAGGGGGTCATGGAACATAATATCCCAACATATGTAAGAGATTTGGGATGCATAATATAAAATAATTTCTTGAATGTAAATGAGGCGAGAGAAATATCTTACAGAATTCAGGCATGGTAACGGGTATACATGGATGGAATTAGTGAGAGAGAAATGGGTATCTCATCATTAAAACATAAGGATGGATGTATATGGGAGGTGAAAAGTCATACCCCAAAATTTTTAATTAAAAATAAAAATGAATAACAATATAAGGAAATAATGACATAAATAAGGAAGGAATGAAAGTGAGGATCCCATACTTGGAAGCGTGATGCCAAAGGCTTGGGAGAGGATTGAGAGAGGGTAATTGGGAGCTTGGGGAACCTTGGGAGGATTATAGAGAGAGTAGGGCAGAGGTTGTTTTAAATCAAAATATTTTTATTGAATTGAAATGGGTGATTGAGTGGGTTTATATAGGAAAGAAGCTGGAATTATTTATTATTTAGGTTTTGGACACTACGCATTAAAATAATAAAAAACACAAACCATCACATAGTTTTGTCCCTTGGTTTTTTCCAAGTGGGAGTGGAAAAAATTATTTTATATGGCCAATGTCCAAAATTATTAAATTATTAGTCTTGCTTGTGTGGAGGTGAGTCACACTCTCAATGAAATAATTTTAAAATGATAAATTGTTTTATAAGTCTAGAAGGGTCCACTAAGTCTCTGTAAAATAAATCAAGAAAATATAAAATCACATTTTTTTAAAGTTAAATCATATATTTTCCAAATATAACTTTTATGTTATTTTATTACATCACTATTGGTTCATTATGATGTCATAAAACAAATTATATATTTAAATGGTATTTAATTTTTACCCCAAAAATCGATTGTCTTAGAAAATTATAAAAAATTCCCCAATGGATAAGTTGTAAATCCTAATTCACAAAATAATATTAATTTATTTTAATATTTTTAGAAATAAGTGAAATTTTAATTTTAAAATAAAAACTCACATTTATCAAAAATTCATGGGTTTTGAAAAAAATAGTTTTCAAACCTTATTAAAAATTAAAATTGTATTCATCAAAAATATACGGTCATTTAAAAAGTAATTTAGTAATAATATTTTATTTAAATATTATTTAATTCAAAAATATATTAATTTATCAAATAAATTTCTTAATTGAATATTAATTGAAAATAATATATGTGCTTTAAAAACCATTTATAAAGTAACAATAATAAAATGAATGTATATTCTTTATAAAAAAATGCACATAAAAATAGTGCTACTCTTATTACATACCCCCTTAAACACCCATATAAGAACTATGGGTAAGGTGTGCGATGGTGATGGACTCTTGGGGCGGCTCAGATAACATCACTCAAGTGGTAATCTCTATTAACTTTCACTTCTCATGTAGGTGATTTCATTCCATCTTAACGTCTTGAAGCTCACCTTGGTCTTGGTCAATATTGAAGCCTAGTGATGCCACCTCCTTTCTAAGCTCTGACAAATGGGCTTCTTAAGGAGAAATTATACTGGATGAGGCCATGAATTCAATTGTCTAAGTAAATTGGATTTGTTAAAGACCTATATTTATACTAATAATGTATTCAATGTTCAATGGATATATTAGCAATGGTAACAATACTTAATGGTATTTTAAAATCCAAAAACATAAAACCAAGGAATGGAATATGTTTTATATATCCATTTTGCATAATAATACATTTAATTATATCAAGAAGAATTTTAATTAATAAAATTCTTGGTCGTTACAATATTCTCCCCTTAAGAAATTTCAAACTTCAAATTTCATTTTCCCATAGAAAAAATTGATGTGAGTAACTCTACTTCATCACTTCATCTGATTCCCAGATAGCCTATTAAAACTTGTGGTTTCGCCACAACACCATGAAGAGTGGAATTAACAAATTTCATAGAACTTTTTACCTATGATCTAAGATCTTCATCGGCTTCTCTTTATAGGATAGGTTACTATCTAATGGTACCACCTCTAGATTGAGTACATGTGATGGTTCAGGTATGTAATTCATCAAGAGTGATACTTGGAATACATCATATACTTTAGATTGGTTTGGTGGGAGTGCTAGTCGATAGGCCACTGCTCCAATGCGATCAAGGATCTCAAAAGGGCTAATGTACCTTGGACTAATCTTTCCCTTCTTCCCAAATCTCATAACTCTCTTCCATGGTGATTTACGAAGGACTAACTTAACTTCAACTTTAAACTCTTGGTATCATCTAAGATTATCAGCGTAGCTCTATTACCGAATCTGAGTATCTTTAATGTGAATTTGAATGTTCTTAACCTTCTCCATCATATCTTCATCCATTTATATACTTGTGAGTTTTTCCTTCCCAAATTCATCCCAACATGTTGGTGTTATGAACATCCTCCCATAAAGGTCTTTATAAGGATCCATTTGGATGCTTGAGTGGAAGTTTCTATTGTGTGAGAACTCAACCAGAGGAAGATGTTGATCCCATCCTCCTTTGAAGTACATTGAGCCTGCTCTCAACATTTCCTAAAGTGTTTGGATAGTTTTCTCAGATTGGCCATTAGTTTGAGGATGGTAAGTTATACTGAATTTCAGCACAATATTCAGAGAATGTTGGAGTCTCTTCCAGAACATAGAGGTGAATCTTGGATCACGATTAGATACAATTGATAGTGGTACTCCATTCATCCATACCACCTCCCTGAAATATATATATTCCAGTTTATCCAATAATAAATCCTCTCGAATTACAATGTAGTGTGTAGTCTTTGTAAGACAATCCCCAACAACCCAGATAGCATTGTTTCCTTTATATGTCTTCAGAAGTCTAGTAACAATGTCCATGGTGATGTTCTCCCATTTCCATGTTGGTATGGGAAATTGTTTCATCATACCCTTGGACTTTTGCCTCTTATCCTTAAACTATTAACATACAAGGAACTTTGATGTATACTCAGTGATCTCCTTCTCCATATTACACCACCAATAAAGCTCTCAGAGATCTCAATACACCTTTGTGTTTCCTGGGTGAATAGATAAATTTGAACTATTTGCATCATTCAAAGGATCTTTCTTTAACTGTGGATTTTATGGAACACATAGTCTTAACTCAAATCTCAAAATTCCTTCTTAATTAACATTTAACACTAAGGATTTCCCTTTTCTAATAGTTTCAACTTTCTTCGGTATTCTCACATAATCGTTTTGAGCATCCTTTAACCATTCCAAAAGATACGTTTGATAAATAATTTGAGAAAGGATTGATGATCTTACCTTTTTTATGATTCCCATGTCCACCTTCATCAAATCTAGGAAGATTGGATCCTTTTCAATTCTCCTCAATGAAAGAGTTTTTGGATCCTTTTTACATAGATCATCCACCACCTTGTTCTCTTTCCCAAGGTTGCAATGGAATGAGCAGTCATAGTCTTTGATTAGATCTAACCATCTTCATTGGAGAATGTTCAAATATTTCTATGTGAATATATAATTTAAGATTTTTCTATCTGTATATATTTTACACTTCTCCCCAAATAGGTAATTTCTCAAAATTTTAAAGTGAAACTTACTGAAGCCAATTCTATATCATGTGTTGGATAGTTTTGCTCAGGAAATTTCAATTTCCTTAAATCATAGGAAATGAATTTTTCATTCTGCATGAACACATAGCCCAATCCCTTCTTCGAAGCATCACTGAATACCACAAAAGTTCTACACTTTTTTGAAGTGTGAGCATAGGCGCGATGATAAGCCTCCTTTTCAACTCCATGAAGCTATCTTCACATTCATAACTCCAAACAAACCTAAATCCCTTCTGAGTTATCTTGGTAAAAGGGTTTGACAATCGTGATAAATTTCTCACGAATCATCGATAATATCCAGATAACGCCAGGAAGCTACGGATATCTGTCACAGATGTTGGCCTCGTTCATCCCTCAATTTCATTTTTCTTGAATGGATCTATAGATATCTTATTGCTTGTTATATTATGACCCAATAATGAGGCCTCCTTCAAACATAATTCACACTTGTTGTACTTTGAATAGATATTCTCCTTTTGTAAGTTCTCTAGTACATTGCATATATTCTCTTCATGTTACTCCTTGGTTTTAGAGTATATAGTAATATCATTTATAAAGACTACCACAAATTTGTCAAATTAATCTCTAAAGACTCTATTCATCAATTCCATGAAGATTGATGGAGAATTAGTGAGTTTGAAATGAATTACTATGAATTCATAATTCCCATATCGTGTACTAAAAGTAGTATTGGGGATATCCTCTTACTTCACCCTTATTTGGTAATATCCCAACCGTAGATACACCTTGGAGAAGTATTGTGCTCCACATAGCTGATCGAACAATTTATCAATTCATGGAAAAGGATAATTTTTCTTTGTTGTGATTTTTTTGAGCTCACGATAATCAATGAAAAGGTGAATTGACCCATCCTTCTTCATGATAAAGAGGACTAGTGTACCCCATAGTGAATCACACGGGCGTATAAACCATTTCTCCAGATTCTCCTATAGATTTTTCTTTAGCTCATCAGGATCCAAAACAGCCATTCTATAAGGATTCTTGGATATTGGCCACACCCCAGGTATAAGATCAATTGATAATTAAACATCACTTCTTGGAGTAAGACAATACAATTCCTTGGGAAACACTTAAGTGAATTCCCTCATAATAGGCATGTCTTCAAGGATGGTTACTTCCTTAGACTCAATCATCTGAGCAAGATACACGTGATCAAAGGGAAATAATATGCATGCTTGAGATGATGATGCTAAAAAATATTCATCCTCCCCCTCACACTTGTAAAGAATCAGGGGTCAATTCACCATATGGATAGTGATTTCCCTCTCATGGAAATTTATATTGGCTATATATAGAGAAATCCAATCCATGCCAAGAAGTTCATAAAATTACACCAAAGAGAGTATAACGAGGTTCTCTAGGAAGTTTAATCCACAAATTATAATAGTATAGGAGTTATATTCATGGGATTCAATTATTTACCCTTTTTTTGTTCTCACTAACATCTTTACTTCCATGATTTTCGGTAGTGGTGGAATTATTCTACTAAACTTTTGGGATATAAAAGAATGCGTGGAACAAGAATAAAAAATTACATTTTTTATTCTTAAATGAATAACCATAATAATTTTAATGACTTTGTTGTTGGGGTTCACTTAGGTGGTAGGGATGGAAAACGTTCTCCCTTGTTGCCTTGGAGTTTGTTGGTTGCCTTCAAAAACACTTGGATTAGGGCACTAGTTTGAAAAGTTCCCTGGTTCATTGCAGTTGAAGGAATGAATAGTGTGATGAGGGTTAAACGGTGTGTTCCTATCCTATATCATAGCAGTGGGATTTTCTTGTTGGTAGTTAACGGCTAGGTGCCCTTCTCTTACACACCTAAACTATTTCCTCGTCTCTTTCAGGAAATTTCTAGGGTGATTCTATCTGCACCTTTGGAAAGTGGGGTGCTGTAATTTATTAGCACTGTTGGATTTATCCATAAGACCGCCAAAATTAAAGTCCACATTATGCTTCTTATCCCCATGATACCCCTAAGATTCACCGATCTCCATTTCTACTTTGAGGGAACATTGGACAATTTCCTCATATCTATCTAAGTCACGGATCGCTAGGTCCTTATGTAGGCTAGAATTTAGCCCATCAAAGAAGCGGTCAACCTTGCATTCAGGGGTAACGACAAAGCCTGTGGCATATTGTGAATGCCTTGTGAAGTTTTCCTTGTATGATCCAATGGATTAGAAGCCTTTTTACTTGAGTTAAAAGAAGTCCCTTTCCATCTTAATTCGGAGGGTGTGTAGAAAATATTTATCAAAAAACATTTTCCAAAAATCCTTTCACTCAAACCCCTCGATCTCTTCCTAAGGCTTCATATTTTTTATCAGTGTCCAACATTGATCCATCTCACCCTCTATATGATAATCATCTAGAAGAAAATTATGTTTTTTGTAACATTTAAGGATGGAGAATATTATTTCCAAGGATTTCATTCATTTTTCGGCGATTGAGGGATCGAATGATCCATTAAAAGTAGAAGGCATTTGTCTCATGAAGCTCTCAAGTGTGGACTGTTATTTCATAGGGGGGCTAACTTTCTTCATAGATACTGTTTCTACTAAAAACTAGAGTTAACTAAGAGGGTATCATGACAAATTTTTTGAATTCCACTCTCACTGGATTGGGCATATCGTTATAACAGTCATCACACTAATATTCACATCAATTTTTGGCCTAAGTCCTCCCATTACTGGCCACTGGCCTGAAGAAAAAGAAAGTTAGGGGTAACACGTAAAGGTTAATCCAATGACAGAAAGGGATAACATATAAATTACATTTATTTCATTAAATTATGAATTTTTAGGCCTTAATATATGTTATTCATGATCTAATTCCCAACATATATTCTTAAGGGAATTTTTGTTTTATTCTCTTAATAATGGCTCGTATTAAGCTTATGAATTTACCAAAGCATATCCCCTAGGAGTTTCATAATCAAGAGTGCATCCAGGCCCATTTTTATGCACCAGTTCCCATTAGAGTCTCACTCAAAGCAGTGTTTTTAGGTTTTATCCCTAGATACATCTATGATAGATCTACCTTTAATTGTTCATATCCTAACAGGGATGTATTTTATTGATAAACCACTTACTATATACTCACAAAAATTTAGGGATGTTTTTTACTATACTTAGTCTTATACCTAAGGCTTTCACAAGTTTTTTCTAATGTTAATCCAAAAAATAACTAAACCAATCCTCTAATCGCAACTATAACAACCCTACTCTTTATTACACACTTTAACATGATTTATTACATACAAAATCACTTAATACAACTATGAGGATATAAAGGTCTAGTTTATTGGAAAATTATGGAAATTACATGACAAATTAGGGCATAAAATATAAAAGCTTTATTTAAAACAACCTTTACATGACAACAACATTCCCTCGTACTTAGTATTTCATGGGAAAACATGAGGATATACATGTAAAAAGGGTGAGCTATAAATCCTCGTAAGGGAGTAAACAAAGAATATCATGAATAATAAAATAAATGTTAGGCATTATAAATATAATTGGATCATAATATAAACATGAACATAAATGCATGATATAGAATGATCATCATAACATGGAAGTGTGGCAACAACATTTAACATGATATGAGCATGATCCAAGGCTCATTGCACATGGAGCATGAGTAAACCCTTATTGAACATGAATTAGCATGAGTAAACCCTAATTTAATTTTAATTATAATGATTAAAACCTCATTTCACATGGAGTGTCTTGATACTATTTTTTACCCAATGCATTGGATAACTATCAGGGTACGCCCTTTAAAAACATATCATTTCATGTATAAGTGTGCCACATGGATCACATAACATGGATTCATTAAACATCATAATTTATTTAGTGAATAAGTGGTGTGGAATACATAAATGTAACTCCTAAATCAACAAGTATGTGTTCATAAAGGTGAATAACCTTGATAGAGATATGGGTATGGTATTTACTTGCATGATGATTTTGTCATTTGAAATTTTGGTGTATCTTCGGCAGCATAATGATGAAAAATAGAAATTTTAAAACAGGTTGATGAGATATAAAGAGGAATATCATCATTTATACATAAAATATACTGTAATGGGTTTAGGTAACATAATATTATAACATATGTAATGGAATTTGGATGCATAATATAAAATAATTTCTTGAATGTAAATGAGGAGAGAGAAATCTATTACAAAATTTCGACATGGTAACGGTTTTACATGGGAGGAATTAAAAAAATATAAAGGGGTATATCATCATTAAAAAACAAGGAGGGTAGTATATGGGAGGTGAAAAATCATACCCCAACATTTTTAATTAAGAATAAGAGGTCATAACAACATAAGGAAACATGGACCAAAATAAAGAAGGAAGGAAAGTGGGGATCCCTTACTTGGAACTGTGATCCCAATGGCTTGAGAGATGCTTGAGAGATGCTTCTTAATAGCTTGGGGGCACTTGGGAGGATTATAGATAGAGGAGGGAAGAGTTTTGTTGAGCTGTAAATGGTTTGAGTGAAGAGTAATAGGATATTCAGTGGGTTTATATAGGAAAGGAGAGGGAATTATTTATTTTTTAGGTTTTGGACACTACACATTAAACGAATCAAAAAAACCATCCCGAGGTTTTTTCCCATAATTTTTTACAAAATGGATTGTAAAAAAATATTTTATGAGGCAAATTTATGAATATATTAAAATATTATGCTTTATTATGTGTAGGTGATTCACACTCTTAGAGAAATCATTTTAAAATGGTAAAAAAATTTATAAGTCTTGGAGGGTCCACTGAAGATTTGTAAAACAAATAAAAAAATATAAACTCACATTATTTTAAAATTAAAATTTATATTGGCCAAATATACCTTTTAATTTATTTTATTACTTCACGATTGGGTCATTACGATGTCATAAAACACATTATATATTAAGACGGTATTTAATTTTTTCCCAAAAATTAAGCTATCTCAAAAAATTATGAAAAATTCTCCATTGGATAATTTCAACATCCTAATTCCAAAAATAATACTAATTATATATAAATAATTTTCTACGTATGTGAATTTTTACTTATAAAATAAAAACTGATATTTATCAAAAATTCATGGGTTTTGACAAAAACAGTTTTGAAACATTAATAAAAATTAAAATTTTATTCATAAAAATTATACGATAATTTAAAAACTAATTTACTATTAATATTTTACTAAAATATTATTTAACTCAAAAATCCATTAATTAATAAAAATAGATTTATTAATTAAATATTAATTAAAATACTATTTATGCCTTAACATACATTTACAAAGTAACAATAATAAAATGAATGTATATTATTTATATAAAAATAATTCACATATACATAGTTATAGGGTTTTCTTACATAACCCCTTATAACACCCTCATTAGACCTAAGGGTAAGGTGTGTGATGGTGACAGACTCTTGGGGAGGATCGTATAACATCGTTTGGGTGGTAATCTCTATTAACTTCCACTTCTCCCATAGGAAATTCTTTTCAATCTTAACATCTTAAATCTCATCATGGGATTGGTAAAGAGTGAAGCCCGTTGACACCACCACCTATTCTAGATTAGATAAATGGGCTTCATTTGGAGAAATTATACGAGATGAGGTCATTGCTTCCTTTTTCTGAGTAAATAGGATTTGTTAAATCCCTATATTTACACCAATCATGTGGTCACTTTCCAACGGCTATATTTGCAATGGTAAAAATTATTAATGGTATTTTAAAATCCAAAAACATAAAACTATGGAAGTGAATATGTTTTATATATTTATTTTATATAATAATAAATTTAATTAGATCAAGAGAAATTTTCATTAATAAAATTTTGGGTAATTACAATATTACCCAAGGCTATAGGAATATGTGCATGGTCTGTGTAGGGTTTGAGAAATTGCACACCTAAACCCTGTGACCCTTGGAGTTTTGTTTTTTTAATTATTTTAAATTAAATTAAAAACCAATTTATAAACATAAATTGAGTTATAATCCACCCATGCAACAAAGGGAATCCTCTAGAATCCCTCACCATGGATAAACATGTATTTCAGATGGATTATTCATTTGATCTTCATTTTGAAGGTATTTTGTCTCATCAAATCCGTAATGATAATATCTAAATTCATTTTATCCATTCTCGATTCTTCTAGCTATCGGATGCACTATTTTGATTTAGGCTCATATTCCCTAATTTTTCATTCTTCATTTTTTCTTTGTATTTATCCCAACCTTGGTAAAATTAGGAGTCGATACTGGACAATCTATCTAGAGCTGAACTAGGGTAGGTTGTCTCATGCCTTTATCTCCAAGTCAGGCCGTATATCTAGGTCATCATTCAGCGCACCCAATTTCCTAGTGTCACGTTAAATGAAATTAAATCCCTAATTTTTATATCCATGTTATAGGTGATTAAAGATATTTATTGAAATTTGTTATGGGTTGATTACATTGAACTTGAGTTGCCCCTTAGGGTGAAGTTTATTAAATGGACCTTTGGTGGGTTTGGCCTTAGACACCCTTTGGTAGGCCCCTTTACCTAATGCTTGAGTTATTAAATAAGAATTTGATAATTTACTGAATTGAAATGTGTTAAAATTTTAATTAAATAGATTAAAGCAAAGGGATAGATAAATTAAATCTTATCCATGTTATCCAATTTCTTGTTTTAGAAATAATTTCCAAAAAAATGGAATTTCCCGTGTGAGTTAAATTGAGACCATTCTATGAATTGGTTTGATTGATCTCAATTTCTCAATATATTGGTTTTCCCATGGGAGTTAATTAATATTTATTCATTGTAATAGATTTTTATGCATGTTATTCGGGTTGTATTGAAAATTACCATGTGAGTAATTGAAAGACCAAGCCATATGAGGTTGGACATTTGTTGTGTCACCTTTTGAGGTGAGATGTATATGTATTTAATTTGTTTTGACCTTGTAATGTTAAATGAAGTGTTTAAATGGAATTTAATTGATGAAATTATTAATATGTATAGGATAATCATAGATCCAATAGAGGATTACATGGATGGACTCAGTGGCCCGAACCTTGACTATGCCATGGGGGGATATGGGATACAAATGAAGGATTACATGGAAGGACTCGTTGAGGATAAATTTATATGCTAACTGATTCCCAGATCCAAATTAAGGATTCCATGGAACGACTCAAAAAGGGAATTTGACTTTATACACCATGAGTGATACTTGCGGCTTCTTTAAAGGTCCACCAAGGATAGACTCATATGGAAAGGATGTTACCTCACCTAGAGTGATTCCAGGTTCCTAATAGGTTCAAAAGTATGAGAATGTATGGTATTGGTGGATATCATACCAGAGTGATACATGAATTAAATCATAGGAATGTTAAGGACATGCATAGTTTGATAACATACCTAGAGAGATACCTGAATTCCATCAAAAGAATGTGAGGGATGGGCTCAGGATCCAAATTGAATTAATAATAAAAGACTATATGAACCATCTACCAAGACAAAGCTCAATATTGGATTCATGATTGAATAAAATCTTTATAAATGGCATGTTTATCCATATTTTTAGTTATTGAATATATGCAGGATTTTGGGCTTGATACGGATATCAATACATATAAATTCAAGGATATTGAATTGTTAAATTAAATTGATTAAATGCGATGGTTTTAAATTTTGATTAATTCCTTATTTATTATTATGATTCATGTACACTTTTTAAATATAATCAATGACTGATTTCTATAGACATTGGGTGGTTGACGAATGGGATTATAACTCACAACCCATTTGGGTCACCCTTTTGGACCCAAACAGATTACATGATTATAGGTGTAGATAAGGGAAATCACCCTAACACAGGTACATGATATACTTCTTAGGATCAAGAGAGCATGGAACCAATCTAATCCTTGTGATACTTCTGGTATTCATTAGGAATTTTTTAATTTTTGGAAATGTGTTTTTTATGAATGTTGTATACCCGGTTTGGCTATTTTTTTTAAAACATATGACATGCATCATCATCTTGTATATGGCATGACTTATATCTTTGTGTATACTATCAGTCTTCCACAATTTATTTTGGTCGTATGGTTTACTAATTCAGTTATAGAACTGTTGTTCTATTTATGTTGTGTTATACTGTGCTAATAAGGGAATAGTCTCCCCACTAACACACTTAGCCAATCGTTCCTAGTCATAAGCCTCTGGTGTTTGGGGATACGTGCTAGAGTCCATCTTCCCAACCGAGTACAGAGCACCTTTTATTAGAATCTGGGAATGGTATGTTTCATCAAACACATGTGAGATATAACTCAAAGAGATAGCATAGTAGATGGATATGGAGAATGCTTTCATTAGTAATCTAGTGGGTGCATATGTTCATAATTGGAGTTCATATCACATGCATCTACTGCATTCGGAGATTGAAAGTTGACTCATCCTATATATGGTGTTTGAAGTATTTTGAGAGCTTGATCTTGTATCAGCTCGAAAGTGATTTGGGGATTCATTATCATATATAGAAGTTTTGAAACACGATTTAATCTAATATGGGTTGTGGAGTGGGTCTCAAACTATTTATAAATATTAAAAAGATACAAATATAAGTAGGTTCATAAGATGGGGTAAATTTGGGCCATCCAATTAATAAAACCTATTTTCTTAAACCTCCCACAACCCTAGGATATTTGACATTAAGATTTATTCATTCCATATATCTATAGTGATCGTGAAATAGAAATGATCGAAACCATATTGTAAGATAAATATGACATGAAATATGATCGATCATCCCTATATCCATACATGTTATTGTTCAAAAAATATGATACTACAAAATATATAAAATATGAAGCTACGGATGTACAATGGTAGTTACAACATACTGCAGATACATGGATGATTTCAATAATCAAGAGTGGTGTAGGTGATAATTTTCAAGCTTATGAGTATCACATATAAAATGTTTTATCTGGAATATTCCACCATTTTTGGAGTTATATGAAATACTACGACATGAAAAAAAATTAGTATATTAATTCCATCCTTGATATGAATTTATTCTTAATAATTGACATAACCAAAAACACTATTTTATATGTCTGTGAATTAATGAATGAGAGGTGGTGAAACCTCTCTATATATACTCACAGAATAAGGAAGAAAATATTATTACTACACATGCTATATCCAAAAATGGTATATTTTTTTTGAAAAATAGAGTATCTATGAACTTATCATACAAGAATAAGTATAGTGTTCCATGATCCTCTAGGCTATGTAAATAATGGGAGTTGAACATACTACTGTTTTCATACTAGTATAATCACACATTGATTTGATGAGGAATAAGAGTCCCAGGATGTTGTGCTATTTTTAATCCTTCAGGACTACATGATGATTTGAACCATGAACCAGTGTTAGGGAGAATATATCCATGATTTATATGAAGAGTTTTGTCTACATATAAAACCCAATGTGATGAAATAATAATTATAATGCACTTTCAGTTTCATGAACATAATTTCATGATATAAATACAATTTTTATTGATTTGTGTGAAGGCACATGAAACATATAGAGGACTTAAATCACATGATATAATTTGTATATGGAAATTATTTCTGAGGCCCCGCAACCCCTTAATTTATTCCAAAAAGGAAGGAAGTATGTGATAATGATAGGGTGTCCTAACTTTCATGCACAAATACAAACACACCAAACATCTAAAAACTGTAGTTGGAAATATAGTATAAGGCTAGTCTCAACTCAAGTGCTAAATAATTTTAAATAGAAAATTAATTAATTAGAATAATATATTATATGTGCTTGGTTTAAAAAAATTCATATTTCGACATAACATATACATAATGCACCTTTAATGTTAATGAAATAAGTTCTTCAAATATGAAAGATAATTATTTCATGAAATAATATTGAAAGTTTGGTGCGATTTAGTTGCATAAATATTTGGTGAAAAAATAAGAACAAAGGTGAATAGATATTCCAAAAATTTCTGATATTTTTTACCGAGGTAGTTTGGGATTTTAGTGCACGGTTGTATTCATATCATTTAGACTAAATAAGAGAAATATTTTTCATTGATATCAATTGATTATTATTTAGGCCATAAAATATTGTAGTTTTGGAGGTAAAATTTCATCATTTAGATAATCACGAACGAATTTTTTTATTCAACAAAGAGAAAATATACTATGCATATATTTTTTCATAGGAAGAAGAATAAGAATAAAATTAATCCTTTAATTTTCTATTTTGATGAAGAAAATGTATTTCTTAATTGCTAATGTGGAAGTAAAAAAGTGAAGAAGAAGAATAAAGTGGATGAAAGAGGAAGAATTGTGACATATCTAATATATATCAATTTTTAGAAGACATTCTTTATGGTGTACAACTTTTAGAATGTGGAGAATGTATTATGAGGTAGTATAAATAACCCTCCCAGTGCTATAAAATTTGAACTTTCATTTGGAAATAGTGGAGCACAAGATAATGGTTATTCTCTACATGTAAAAATAATTTAAAATGATACTTTTATATTTGTTTTGTAGTATTGTATATCCCTAAACCATTCCATATAGTAGCTACCCTTTTTTAGTAGTGAAACATATAAAAATATTGTGTCCCATCATTACCTAATTACATATACTTACATAAGACAATGAAAAGCGAATAAGATAATCAAGAACCAAACATTTATATGTGGAAAAGGGATAAAAGTTTTAATTTTTGAAAATTGTTTAAACACATATTCACCCCTCCCCCATCTCATTGTTGGGTGTATCCTGAAGTAGTACTGTTAAGAGAGAGATATAGAGAGAGAGATTTTGAGGAGGTATGTGATCCTGGTGTACAAACATCATATTTCATTATATAAATATTCTTATACTCATTTTTCTATTGAATTATATTTTATATTCAAATTTTAGAATTATATTTATAATAGGTACAACAACAAGTGAGTGTGTCGTCCAAAATATTCTAATGGATTATGGGGAAGATAATCATAAACTTTCAAATAATTTAAATAATCAAGTGATTTATCTCATTTTTATTACTTATTGTTACATATAAGATTATTTTTATGGACAAAGATATGTGGTGTATTAGTATTAGAAGGATTCTATGAATCTATAGGAAAAAAAGTTTTCCTCTCTACTAATTTTAGGTTTCTGATCAACTTGTAGTGGAGAATTTATTTCCAAAATGATAATTTCTTCAAAAAGGAGTAGTATCACAAAATGTGGTCAATCCTTGTCAAATGATTATGTTTTTCATTCTATATAATTTCTAATTTATCACGAATGTATGATAGAATATATTTATTATGATATAGTCATGCTTTAACTAGCTGTAGAAGGTTATTTCAAGAGTAGGAGCAAATTTAAAAAACAAAATTCTACACTAATTCACATCTACCCTCTCAGTGCATCCATATAATCTAGTGGCTCAAACATATACCATATAAGGTTGAAAAATACATTTAAAATAATGGTATTAAGTATGAATTATCTTCTATTAGAACACCCCAATAGAATTGGGTTGTAGAAGTAAGAAAACATATGGTCAATACCATGTAATAGACTATATTGATGGAATGTGGCATCTCAGATCACTTTCTAAAAGAACATATGTAAGTAGATATGTATACACTAAATATATCACTACTCTTTCCTAGAGTAGAGTAAATTCAAATTAAAATGGTTTATATAAGGGGTATAACTTTGATGTATCTTAGAGTCTTTATAAGAAAATTATTAATGAAAATAAAGAAGATAATCAGGGAAAATAGAGTGATCTAGAGGCTAAAGTCATATTCTTGGGATACTGGCCAAAGAGTAAGTCCTACAAATATTTTATTAATAGTCTTAACCAGATTCTTGAGTAGGAATCCAAATAATTTTATATCTTTTTACTCAAAATTTTCATGAAGATGATAAAAAAATACATTTACACTTTATAGAATACCAAAATCTTCGGGATAATAATGATTTTGAAGTCAAATCGATAGAAGGAAAATGTGGAGTAAATATTCGAACTTTAAATCAACAAAGAAAGAAAAGAGTTTAATTTTATCTGACCAATATTTCAAGACATAAATTTTCTATAATGCAATCTGAGAGGTTGAAGATAATGTATCACAGTGCTCAATCATCTATGATTGAACCAACCTCATTGAAAGAAACATTAATGGAGGAACCATGAATAAAATATAAAATAAGGAATGGATCATGTTTATAAAACTCAATCTTGATATATTATGGAGAAACCAAACCATCCTAGTGTTATTAGTATACTATTATTCTTCAAGAATAATTGGAATAAAAATGGAAGAGTGATTTAGAATAAATCAATGTTTGTATGTATGGGATATATATGAATAGAATTAGTTAATGTTGAAGAAACATTAAATACATTGAAAACAATATAGTCTTTTAGACTTTTCCTAGTAGTGTTTGTAAATGTAAAGAATAGTGTGTATCAAATGGACATGATTAAAACATTTTTTAATATAATTATGAATGGAGAAGTATATATAGAGAATCTAATTGAATTTTTTATTGAAAATATCAACTCACATTTTATAGGTATATATGGACTTTTATGGCCTAAATCAACCATGTTGTTCTTGGTATCCCTAACTCAATTATTTTTATGAATGATAGAGTTAAAAGGATGAGGAGTAAATCACAACCTCTATGTAAAAATACTTTAAAAATAATAGTTTATGGTGATTTTGTCTAGATGAAAAAATTATTGGAGGAAAAAGTATAATTCAATTGAAATTTTTAACTAATTAATAAGTAATAATTATGTGATATCAGTGATTAGAGAGTTGACATATTTTATTGGGAAGCAAGTTCAACAAGATGAAGAGAATATATTCGTCTCATAGGTAAAATATTCAAATTAAATGATAAATAAATTTTTAAATAATGAATGAAATCTAGTTTAAACTAATATTTTAGTAAAAAAATTGGGAAATCATGTGGATAGTGATGGTGTAGTGTGAAAAAATCGCAGAATATTAGTTGGAAGTTTACTCAAACTTAATTTGACATATCCATACATATTTTATTCTACATGCATGGAACCACATTTCTAGAGTTATCTAAAGAAATACCACATCCTTATAGTGAAAATAATTATAATTTATATTCATGTTGAATTAAACTATGGTTTATTATTCAAGTATAAAAGATACTTGGTTTTTTTGGGTTCATGAAATGTAAATTTCACTAATGAAATTATAGATAAAAATTCACAAGTGGTAGGGAATTTTAAAATGGGTGAACTTTTGTCAGCCAGATAAAATGGAAAAAAGATTAAGATTAATTAATTACAATGTAATTAGATTATATTTTATTCACTAAGGAATTTATGTAGATTATAATGATGAAGTGGAAATTAGAAGATATGGGTGAAGTGGTTTGACAACCATATCATATATAGTGTGATAAAATATGTTTCATTAAATTAATAATTAATCTAATAAAACACATCAAATAGAATTCAATGTGATTAATTTCAATTATATAATAGTGAATGTGGAACCAAATATTATGAGGTTGTATATTATTAACACAAATAAAGTGGAACATATAATAACTAATCCATTTGTTTGACATGTGTTAAGAAGCATTGGAAGAACCATTTTTTGAAAATTGTTCTATAAAATTTATTTGGTTTAGATTCCCCTATCACCGGTATACTTATTATTATTTTTGTAAATATATTATTTTTTCTTGATGTTATCTTTTTTTGGAAGAATAAGAAATGGGAAGATATTCTCCATGGGGAATACAGAAAAATTGGGAGGTCTGATCTGATTTTCATAAAAAACATTATAACACTCTATTATCTCACATATTTCTTACAAACAAATTTGAATCATGTAGATAAAGAAAAATAGTTTATTTTTTCTTTATTAGTTTAAAAATAGTTTCAACTTAGAATAAATGTGGGGAAACCTTTTAATTTTATTATGAAATGGGGGTTTGTTTAAAAGATACAATTCTTATACTATTCTTACAATAATAATACATTTATATAAAATAGAAAGAGGGATATTGTTGCATTCTTCATTTTTAAAATTATATTTGGTATCAATTTTATATCTTCTAAAAATAAAATTAGTTGTTTTGAATTTTTTAACGATTCTTGGAGTTAATATTATGATGGTGGATATTTTTTTTATTTTAAAGTATGAGGAAAAGGAAATCTCACACCTTGAAATTATGTGTTACGTTAAAAATGTAATTTTTCATAAATTTTTTATACTATTTTTTATTTTTTTGTAGAAATATTTTTTGTTATATGTTACACAATGTGATTCCTTAAATTTCACTATAAATAAGGTTATGTATATCTTAGTGGTTTTAGAAGGAGTTAGTCTCACTATGAAATTTTAGATCATGCTATGAATATATACCTAGAAGAATTCAATTATTATATTTCAAGAATCTCATACAATGTATGGATGATTTCCTTGATGAAAATATCAATTATAAAATACAATTGAATGAATATCCTCTTGAACCCCCACTATAAAATTTCGATGAGCCTTTATATTTTTATATTTTGGACTATGTTACTACTCATAATTGGTGCACACAGTGAAGGATTACTACCCACTAAGACTCTTTTGATGGTTGAAATAAGTTGATTTAAAAACCAATATGTCACACCAAAAAGAATGTTATTCTATGGTGATCTATATTAATTATGTTATTAAAATAAAATAGAATATTTGATAGTCTCACTATTATTTTGTAATTAGTCATAAAACAAATAACTACCTTTTAAAATTTGAATGTTGAATATCATGATAATGATTTTACAAGGGTTGTAATGATGTAAGATGTTGATTAATTATTTAAATAATAAATTTGGAATAAAATATATCTTTTTATATATATGGACGTAATTTAAATATAATGATATATGAAATATTTAAGAAATAAAGAAATTTCAAAGATCTAGAAAGGGGATAATCATCTGTGAAGTGAATAGAATATCTAGACTTATAAGGTGATGTGAAATCATTTATATTTCATTTAATACCATTCATTGAATAAGATATTACTATGATTATTATTAAATGTTCTAGAATTGAAGATTATATCATCATGGAAAACACCAATTGAAGTTTGGAATTAGATCTTGATTAATATTTTTTAGTTTAATTTGTAGGTTTATTGAATCTTTATAAACCACTTGAATGTAATTTATTGAATAGAGGAAGTGGTTGTTGACTTTGGGTGAGTTTTGAGATTATACTAAAGTTTATAATCACATACTATTGAAGTTTTGGTTAATTGGCATATTAAAAGAATGATGATATGTACTCCTTGGACATAACCCATTCGAGTGAACCAAGAAACATTGTTTGTTCATTCTCTTAAATATTTTCTCATTAGACTATACATACAAGATAGATTCATGGTGTCTTTACCAATGCATATTAAAGATCAATTTAATGTTAAATAATATTAAATATCATGTCTCCTTAATACTCCCTCTTTTGATATATAGTAGGACTTTCCACCACTCCATATAAGATATTTTCTGCTTTGGCTCACTACTTCGTGGATTTGATTCCCCTTGGGCTCACTAGCCACCAATTAAAAATAAATATTTTAGGGTAAGTGTTACTATATGATATATATGTGTGTGTGTGTGAAAAATAACTCCCCCTCACATGATGTGGGTCTCGAGATATAGTATCTTACAGTAACCTATTTTTGTCATTGGATAATGACTAGAATTAACATCAGAGGTATTTTTAACCCATTTCATTAAGCATGGGGTGTGTTGGAACATGTATCAATCAATATACACCTCAGTGTTACCTAAGTGGTTTGAACCCATAATTAGATTTGATACTTATTGTAAAGACACACCACCCCTCCATAAAAGTTGTTTTTTCATTAGATCACTACCTCATTGTTTTAATTACCCATGGTTTTATTAGACATCACTAGAAAAGGAATATTATGGGGGAGAGTAAACATATACTATAAATATAAGATCTTATAATTCCACCTCTCTCAATGTAGGACTTAGGATGCAATATCATGAAATTCCCTGTTAGTGTCATGGTGATATTCTTGGTAGTCACATTAAAGGGATGTTAAAACCATACAATGATCCTTAGGGAAAAGTGGAAACTGTATCTAGCAATAGTGAATACTAATCAATGTTAACTCCTACAAGAAAATAAAAAGTAACTATAATTATCAAAGTAATATGTTAAAAATATCTAAATAATTGAATATAAATAGTCGTATCACTTTTCATGTATATGAATGAAATAGAATATTTCATAGTATATGATAAAAATATAATGAAGTTAAACTAACTTTCCAAAACATGAAATAATAATGTAGTACAACACATGTTATTAAACCATATAATTGGAAAATAAACACATTCTTACTTGAAAAATAATAACTAAAAAACCATCTCATGAAAATATACTAGTTAACAAAACTATAAAGTGTATTCATGGTTTCTAAAAGTTAATAATAGAAATCAAGTAAATATTCTACTTCTTGAATGAACATTGAACAAATGTACACGAAAAATAATTAAAAGAAAATAAAATATCCCCCAATATGAAAAAATATTTATTATCAACCAGTTATTAAATGTTTAAATGAAATAAATTCTTCCTGGAAATATATTAGCACAAAACCTATAGAATTTTTTTTAATATTATGTCCATAACTTACATTAGTTTCATAATAAACATAAATTTGATAAATTTTCATATATTTTCAGTATCCACTGTATAATTTAATATTTTTATTCTTGTGGATTTTTCCCAAAAAAATAACAAACAATAATTCCTTTTCATTCACATATGTTTTTGGGTCCAGTAGTGTTTAAAATAAGAGATTATGGTAATGAAATATTCTAATTTTCAATTTATAAATAAACATAAAATTTTGTTAATATTTGAAAAAATTTATATTATTAATACTATAAAATTGTGGAACATTATAGAAGAAAATATTCAAGTAATGTCCAAAAATAATTCATATAAACAAATTAGAATTCAAATAGTTTTATACTTCAAGACAAGATTAAAAAAATCCCTAAAAAATATAGATTTTTTGTATTACATCCAATCGAAAGTTTACCTTTTCCAATTTCATTACTGATTATTTTTTTAGATAATATCCCTCATTAGTAAACACACTTCTATCCAACATTAAAGAGTACCCTATAGTTGGTAAATCAGAAATTATACTTTATTCCAATGATTTCATTGGAGTCAGCACATCGCATTGCATTTTCCCCTTCATTCCTTACTTCTAAGGGTGGGAATCATTAATCACATTAATCGTTGATGTTTTATCCTTGATCACAATGAGATGATGGGATGTTGGTTACACCTTCTATATATTCCTCCTTGGATCATACCAACTAGTCTAGGTATCCCTTAAATATTTAATTAATTTTCCGGAAACTTGTTCCTAGTTCCATATCAAGGTGGATGATGGTTAATGATGGTGTGTCTGAGTTGATAGGGAGGAAAACTTTAGTCTAATCAAAAAGTAATGTGGGGAATTTCTGAGAATTTCTATACATTAGGTAGGTTTTCCATCAATAAATTATTCCTAATTTGTATTTAATCTCACATGAGGCATCTGAGGTGCAGAATATAAGGCATCCCATGTCTTCCATGAGGTAGTTAATGCCACGGGAGTAATGTTTCCTATGATTTTTACCTCTGGAGTCCATTTTTTATAGTATGGGGTAAGTATTTGGGAACATCACACAAGTTTAATGTCTTGTAAAGATAAATGGGATACAGATTTGATGTCTTCTTGGGACAGGTGTGTCACTAGTTTTAAATCTTGTGATGATATATGAATTTCATGTTTAACATCTTGTTGTAAAAAACGGTCCATAGGTTTAACATATTGTGTGGATAAGTGGGTTGTAGGTTTAATGAATTTTCAGAAAAAATGGGTCGTAGGTACATCATCATGTGGTTAAAAATGGGTCATAGATTTAATATATTTGAAGGAAAATTATGTAATATTTTTAACATCTTATAGGGAAAATGGGTCTCAGGTTTAAAGTTTTGGTGGAAAATTTTGATGCAGGTTTAATATGTTGCAGGGGAGGATGGGTGGTTAAGTACATCCCTACATGGGATTTCACACTTTAGATATAGATTCAATGTACCCCGATGGGGGAATATTTTATACATGGTAATTTTTGGAGTGTTTCCCCAGTGGGTAAGATTTCACACTCTGAATTTGGTTATGATTTTTGGTTGTTGGGATTGAGCCTCATGAAGGTATCCTACGTGCCCTTTTTAAGATATAGTGATTTAAAAATCCATGTTGTTTGATACCTTGTCTTAAGGTCATGTGAAATGATCGTTCCATGTCATTTAATGTTATTTGGTAATGATATTCTCATCATGGAAGGATAATTAGTGAGTAATCGTGTGGGGATTACATGTAGAAGATGTCTGGTGAAGGCGTTCCATCCCATGGTGGGGGAGAAGGTTCCCTATCATGAAGATCATTCGTAAGGAATCCTATGATGATCACATACAGTAATAGGTGTGGGTTCATCTCATAACAGTGGTATATGGGGGATCCTGTGTTCATCTCATAGGGTTAGGATACATATTTTTGTCATGTACTGAGGAAGATTTCATGATTTTTAACATCATATGACTAGGACATGAAACTTTTCAGTTTTACATCATACGACATGGATGTGGAGCTTATTAGTTTTAAATCGTGTTGCATCGACATGCAGATCAGATTTTTTACATCATGTATCTTGGGTGTGGATGGGGATATACCCATAGGGGGACCATGTTAAGGTGAGAGGAAGATCTGAAAAAATGAATATCTACCGAGAAAATTAAACCATTTTCTTCTGTTATTCCACCGTTAAGTCTTAGAAATCTACTACACATGTGTATGAACCTCTAAACTGGGAATGTTGTTGACACTTCCACGGTGGAGTGACAATCAGTGGTACCTATATTAGGGTGCCTATTCTTATGAAAAAATATTTACCATGGGGCATATAATTAGGATAGAATTTTAGAGTTGGTTGTATTAGTCAAATATAGACTTGAGGTGTAGTTCAACTAGATTTGGATGAGCACATGGGACCTGAAAACTCAACTTTTATGAAATTGTATTGACTGGAAGGAGGAACCATGGAAAGGCTTGGGGGTGGGTTGCATGAAAGGTGTGGTTTGGTGAATGTTATAGGTATTATGAAGGCCATGGGTCTCATAAAGTTTACGGGTCTCAAAAAATAATATGTTTCACAAAAGAAGGTGATCTTATCTTCTAGTAATGTCTTGGTTACCATGGGGTTGGTTTCATGAAGAGTAATTATCTCACGATGCTCCAAGATCTGTTATAGGATTTCTTCTAAGGTGAAGTCCTCAAACCTTCACGAAAGTAATCTCTACCAGGGGATGAGGTTCTCAAAAATACATAAGATGTTTTTTCGAAAAATATGGGTATCATTGGAAATTCATATTCTCTCTTGTTTGAAAATTTTTCATGTTTTGTGAATTCATAGATTTTATCAGAAGATTAATGATCACCTCTACATAAATGTCATACATAAAAGGGTATTTATCGGCATAGTGGAGGTGAGGGAATCAATTTTATGAAATATGGATTATCTCTCAGTGTATTGTGAGATTTATTAATTTTTGGGGTTATGTGAACTGGATTTATGTATCTTGAAGTTTACTGTGAAATTTTTGCACCAGGTACTTCAATGAATTGTTACTATTCATGAATGCTTTGACCTTTTTGAACCCAACCCTTAAATGGATTTTGGTCCTTTTGTCCCAAAACAAATTTGAACCACATTTTCCTTCCTTGACCTCTCCAATGACACACATATTTCAATGAAACCCCCCCCCCCTCATATTTTGATCTGATGATGGAAAAAATAGTCATATTCTTAAGGAAACCCATTGAAAATTAGTGATTCAAAAAATCATGAAACTCATTCTATCCATGTGACTATAAATAGAGGTGGGTCTCTTAGGGGTACTATTATATTTTTATGAAATTTAGGCCAATACTCTATTTTCACAGAACTTAATACCATCATAATATTTTTTTTATTTCAATCCCCACCTCTCACAAAACTATCAACTCTAATGAACCAAAGTTTCATGAACAGACATTCGTGAACTTTAAACTTCTATGAAACCAACCTTCATGAGTGGACCTCTATGAGATAACATCTAAAAACCAAATTCTAAAATTTTTGAAATTATTTGAATAATAGACACTGAATGTTAAAACTCTACTTTAACTCATTAAGAGGAGATTTCTTGGAACTTCATGGTTAGAGAGAGCATTCAAACCATGTTGGATTATGATACACTCACTTCATTGCTGAAGGATGATAAACTAGAACACCTATTGTGGAAGAGGGTACCACTATATGGTTTTTCTCTGGGGGATAATGAGTTAATCTGTAGTTTCGATCAATATAACATGTCTATTGGTTCAAGAGCATTCCCAAATAGTACTAGTGGACCAGGTCTATTGAAGTCCACATCATGAAGGACCACACAGCTCTATTTACACAATCCCTATGGAATCATCTGAGAAAATTCAAAGGTGAGGCGTTGGGTGAAGAGGAATCTCTCCTAAGTATGAGATGATTCTCAATGAAGGGTTGGGGAAACCTCTTAAGGGATGTACATAAGGTTTGGACCAACAAAAGGGTGGTAATTTCATGGATTAATGGTCCTGGGTGTATTGGGAATGTCATTCATTACATGATTTTTAGGTGGATATGAAGTGGGTTGGGATATATGAGGAGGCATGGTCCTCATAATTCCATTACTATCATCTCTAAAACATTATCCCATCTTTTTTGAGAAGCCAGTCACCATAGACCAACACATTTCAGATGCTCCATGGGGTGGTTCGAATCACCTTGTGGTATTTTTACCATATTGGTGGGATCCTGATCCATGGATCTATATATGAAAAATTAATCCCCACTGAACTTGTTTCGGGGGACCAAGAGTACATTACATCCCTGTAAGGGCCTTGTTGTTCTTAGTGTAGAGGATGACCGACTATAAACTAGGTATGAAGTAAGTCCCTTTCAAGTTGTGGTTCATATACTTTCTAAAAAAAGTAGTGAACATGTTGCAAGGGAGGCCACACCAATTCCATCCACTTTTGAATGGATCACTCATACTAGGGGGTTCTATAGGAGATCCAGTGGATATTTTGTGGCTATAGCATGAATCCTAAGGCTCTGGTGTTAAGGATAGTAGTGTTTATTGTTAAACTTCTCTATGGGGGGGACTCTCCCAATTTGGGATGTGTCTATGGGTGTTCGTCCGAGCACTTTCATTAGGGTGATAGGGCTATAGATGGGGAGGCATGTCATCCTAGAGGTGCTAGTGTTAGAAAAGTTGTATTGGGTACTGCACCAAATCAGCTAGTGGAAGACCACCATCTTTGTGTGTTTGATCTTCCATTTACTGTACTTTTAGGTTTCTATACACATGGTGGATAAGATTATCTGAACCTTATATCACCTCCCAGTATAAAATTTTGGTCTTTGATCCTCAACATCGTGGTGAGTCAGCCTCTCAACATGGGCTTGATTGATTTTGAGGAAAGGATTGGGCTAGTGGAATGCTTCATTTTTCATCATTTTTCACATCCCATGGGGTAATTAACTAAAAATATAATTAGGAAAATAAAATATTAGTCACAACTCCTAGCCTTTCAAGTTGGGGTACTAGCAGAGAGGGTAGACTAAAATGTGATATATAAGTCATTCAACTTACATTGGTTTGAGAGGATGTATTGATGCCTCTAGAAGATGAACCTAACAGTGTAAATGGGTGTACACAGTGAGTTCAAATCCTTGATCCCCAGTTATAAATGGTGCTTGTTTGTGCATGATGATGGTAGGGACCTAAAGAAGCTTTTATTTACCACTAGTTCATATGATATCACCCATTATTATCTGATGATATGGTAGAGAGAATATCTAGGGAAATAATGAGGTGGATAAGCACTCTGTCTGGTGAATGAGGGTTTACGTAACCATATGGACGAGGATGAGAGGAAGTTGGGGAATTTCCCAGAGGTAGAGTCAGTTCATTGGGTTGTGTAGCATCTACAGAGTTGGAAATTCCTTTCCATATATAGACTGAATATATAGTAAAAGATCATAAATAGGATCAACACTTCTAGGTAAGAGACTTTGGGAGAAAAGTGGACCATCCAGGGAAGTCCTATTGGTGTACACCTATGGACCGTGGAAGTTACTATGCAACCCAAATGTTCTCAATGGTGATGTCTTCCTTGATGCAGGGGATAGTTTGGGAATCCATAAAAAATACCCACCCTCTATGGGATATGGAAGTGTCTCAAAATATATGGGATATTCCTTATTAGGTTGGGCCAAGCTAGGGTAACCTTCCCCATCCCCAAGATATGGAGATGAAATACCTAATGTATATGTAAGTCTTGGTCCCCTTTCATAGCATAATATATCCCATGAAAAGATGAGTGAAGGTGTTGTTGGGAATGACCTCCTCCAATGATATCTCAGTAGGTGAGTTTGTTTCATGTGCTACTCTAGAAGATGGGTTGGAGGAGGAGACCTTGGGAGGTGATTCATATCATGACTCTCTCATGGATAAAAATACTACCATCAATTTGGAAAATATTATGATCTTGTGTGCCTTGGATATTACCCATCCGTTATGATTTCAACAAAACTCCCTTTTTTACTTCTTCAAGAATCAGTAATCATGGAATAGGGGGAGTTTCATGATGAACCTCCAAATGAGAAAGATAGATACCTAACCCTTGAGGGGGTCATTTCAAGTCCTCTCATTGATATTGTGACCACAAAAAGCCAACCAAAGTCTGAAGTGGTGCTTATAACTAAGGAACCAACCACTGGGAGAATACCCTCACAAGGGGATGTCTGTGAATCTCTCTGATTTTCTCATTATGATGTACCATTATGTTAATCCCTTTCACCTTTACACATTCCTTTCATGTTTGTCTTATCATAAATCCTAATTATCTAAAGTTGTGCTTCAAATAAAATTTCAATCTATATTTGGGGCTCATCTAGTTGTGTTGACACTCAATCCTTGGGAAGTGGAAATGAATAAGTCTATGACTTTGAAAAATGTGTCTGAGGAGGTTTTGGAAGCTGAGCCAACTGTAGAGGTTCAAAATGAGGGGTCTACTGGAGAAAAATACAAAATGAATGAGGCAGAAATCATGCTAACGGTCTCGGTAACTAAGGAGGCTATGAAGTTTTTTCTTAACTTAGAAGTTTTATCATTGGTGGTTACAAAATCTAAGGCCTCAATGAAGGTGTTTAAGATAGTTACAAAGATTAAATCGACCAGGGAGGATATGGTTTCTAATCCTTCCGTGAAAGTTCCACCAGAGGCATCTCGGGATCCCGTGGCAAATAAATGGTGTAGTGAGGATGTGTTTACTCTAGGCCTAGGGATCAACCTGCCAGAGTACATTCCAATATATTACCCCATGAAATTCATGTTCGAGGTCTTCACTCGGTATTATTATACACCACCTAAAGACTTCGATATTTTCAGCTTGGATGTCACTAAGGGTAACTGAGTCATTTGGCATAAGGCTTGGTGGAGTGTGTTTAATTTCATACTCACACTCTAGTGATTAATCTTCCAAACCAGGTAGAGTCTCTATTCTATTGGTTAGTCAGTATAGGAACTGGTGATGTGCATTCTAGTAGCCTCGATGCAAAATCATAGGACTCTCTAACCGAGAATAAATTTTCTAGGTGGATGAAATTTGATTTCTCCTATCACAAAAAGAAGGTTTTGGATACTCAAGCTCTGTATATGGATGAATAAGAGACCACTCACATTGAAGGGAAACTGAAATAACAAGGAGACATCATCACTGGTAAAGTAGAGATCAAAGGACAACTAATGGATCAGTTGGAGGTGGATTTTGAAATGGTAGTAGAGGCGGATAATCTGGTGTTTATTTGACAAGATGAGTATGATAAAGAGTGAAGTAGGTTTTAATATGTTTTCTCAGTTGTAGAGAAGGAGTTAGATGGCCTGGCTGATCTAAAGTGTACCATGGAGCCTACTCAAACAAGGATGACCAACATCGAGTGCTCAGTTTCTAGGTTGGAGCCTCAGGGAATATTGTTTTACCATAAAATAAAGGAGAGGATTGAATATGTGTATGAACCACCCAAATATCGAATGAATTGTTTTTAATTCAATATTTTCTTGAAAATGTTTTCTTTCTTGCTTCATCTCTGACCATATTATTAATCCAAAAACAAATTAATCCATATACCAATGTGATTAATTATCAGTGTCTGAAACTGTGTAAAAAAAGAAGATTTCTCATTTATATAAGAGAACTAAACATGGGTCAAACACTTGGGGTGAGGTCTCATTTATGGACCACCAAGAGTGTTCTAGATGAGAAATTCTTGGATGGAGGGTGAGGATTTCTAAATAGCCAACTTTATTTATCAGGGTTCACTAGATCACGAATGGGATAATTCTAAAGGCATTTAATTCTACCCAATAATGGGTGATGAAGAGCATAAATCCAATTGACCATGATTTGGAAAGAAATAGGTGATGTGACGATGAAGGATAACAAATGACCATGTTCAAAATGAATAATCCATTATTATTTTTATAGGTATGGGAACCAAAAAATGAGGTTTGATCGTTGACCATGTTTGAAAAATGGGACCTTTCTAAAAAATGATTTCAAAATTCGTTCAGATCATGTAACTAGGGCGGTAGGTGAACTGTATTGGATAGGAACTATTGTGTTAAGGGGACTTTCAAACATTAATTGTTGATGTGGATAAAATTTTAAGGTGACATGAAGTTTGGGGATGAACATCCAGAATTTTTTAATGTATTTCAACACTATTGTAATTAAACCACCATATCTTTGAGCAAATTGGGTAGACATATTAATATAAAAAAAGGTTAAACACATATTACAAGGAGTGAATCATCTTGGATTAAAAATGATGGTTTTGGAACATGAATGATTTAGTAGGTGACTGATAATGAATGGGGAAAAGTGATTTTTAGAAGATGACCTACTATGGTTTTTGGTTTTACATCATACAACAAGGAAGGTAGACTTGAAATTTAACAACATACGGTTAAGAGGAAAGGCACAAAATTTATAATCAGTCAGTGAGTATAGTAGACACATAGTTTAACTTCATACAGTTAGGATGTGTAAATTATTAAAAATAAAACCCACTAAGTCTAGGTGATTGAGGTAATAAGAGGGTAACACCATGCATTGCCTCCTACATGAGTGTGTGATACAAATGGAGATTAATATTTTCCACAACTAAGGTGTTCAGTGAATGCCACCAAGATTTTTTGGGGGTCTATAGTGTGTCCCTACAATCATTATACCTCTTCCTTTTTATCATCTTATTTTTTCCAGGTCATGGGAGTGAACTTGTGGGGGAGTCTGACTCTTTTCTAGGTTTCCAGTGTGGGTTTTAAACATAAAAGAAATGTTTTCCACTTTCTCGTTTTAGTTTAAGGACATAGTAGTTAAACCAATTATTTGTAAATAGATTTTTTTATGGTGATCATATGAAGACTCCTATTTTATGGTCATATAGCTTGTAACATGGTACTGAAAAAAGTTTAAGGTCATAATTTGTGGACATAAAGAGGCTCATCCTAAAAAGGATATTGGGATGCTGTAGGAATAAAATTTGATGGGAATTGCATGCCTCGGAGGCCCTTCACCATGAAAATGAATCTAGGGAAATTAACACATATCTTATCGTCGGGATTCTTGGACCTAAACTCCAATCTTATGGTTGTAGATTTTACACTAATTAAAAATAGTTTATTTCTATAATGCCTACACCAAGGGTTTTTTATCTTGAAGGAATATGTATGGAATTTAAGAAATGGTACACTATGTGAAATGAGGATCCTTGGAAGCCACCCGATGCCAGAAAGAAAAAACCCAATATAAATTTCACACAATTTAAGGTCCTGATGATTGGAACTGTGATCCTATTTTATAGTCATTGGGTTCAAACCAAGGGGTCTCAAATTGTTTTAAGGTTGCAATTCTTAGACCATATGGGAGTGAATCTCAATGGATTGTGAATTCCATGGAAGGGAGGTGACCTGAATTGAATTATGGTATAACGATACCCACCTTCACATGACCTATTCCCAAAATTCCTTGCACACAGTTTAATGTCATTATTCATAGACATGGGATCCTATTTTAAGGGTGTAGAGTTTGAACCAAAGAGTGTAACCCATGCGTATCTACCTTTATCGGGGAAAAATACCTCCAAACTCAAAAGCTCACATGAATCAAGCTCAATGTGAGAAAAAAGGAGTGGAGTAGAGTTCCCACTATTTATTGGGAAGAACAACATAATAGGAGAATTTTGATCAATTTAAGGAAGTCACATAGGGGTAGATTGTAGATTTTAATACCTATATGACTTATGTGCAGGGAACAACGGTTTATCTTGTTCGAAAAACAGGTTCTACACCCACATCGGTCAAAGATTATGTGAATGAATGTGGGATCAACCATTGATCTATTTCAAGACTCGAGTATCATAATATGTTACAGAGTATTCATAAATTTGTTAGAATAGAAAGGTGGGTTTACAAGTTTGGATGGGCATAATTTCCATTTGGGATCCCATTAATATCAGGAGAATTATTATTATCCAATTTTAAGATACTCTAAATAATGAATTAGGAAGTGGAAAATGTCATGACAGAATGTTAAGTACATAGGTAGATATTCCTATGCATACCCAAATGCGCTGAACGAACATGTTGGTGGGTGAGGATAAATCCGGAATTGAAAGGGGGAAACCAAAACAAAATGGATTGATGGTAGGGAAATACCTAGGATATGAGATTAAAAAATCCTTATGTATCCCATGGGAATGGGAATCAATCCACACATAGTTCTGGAACATACCGTGGTTGAAGAAAAAACTTTTTAGGGGTTATCCTCTCGATTGAGTACATTGAATTATCTCATATTTATAAAATTAGTCGTCATAGTTTTATATGGGGTAAGGTTACAGTTTAATGTCATGTGATTAGGTTTCTAGATTGGTTCCTCTAATATTTATCATATGAGGAATCTCAGTTTTATATAGGGTAATGATATAGTTAAACATTGTGTGCTAAGGATTTTGGTATATTTAGTTTA
The DNA here is from genome assembly GCA_963277665.1 of Viscum album. Lineage (NCBI taxonomy): Eukaryota > Viridiplantae > Streptophyta > Magnoliopsida > Santalales > Viscaceae > Viscum > Viscum album. Next base: position 85,419,937 of record OY728155.1, on the reverse strand, counting down.
ATGTCATACAACTTTGACTAGGGATGTTACCAGTTTAGGGTCATGGATCTCGGAGAATAGGTTGGCAGTTTCTAAGGAGTATTGTGTGGCATGATATAGTGATAACCAATAATTAAAGGAGGTCCAAAAAGACCCTCTTCCATATAAAACATGACTAACCGTACCCAAGACAACATCATAAGTATGAGGGATAGAAGACCCCATAATGAGTTGAAGAAGTGGGATGGTCCCAATACATGATATCTTACTGTCACTACATATCCCATGGGAATGGTAATCAAACCACACATCATTATGGAATGCAGTGAGCTTGAAAACCAATGTTGGAGGTGAAATCCTCTTGAGTGAGGATAGAATGAAAAAAGGTAGGGGAATTGGCATACTGAAACATAGGGGGTGAAGAAAACCATGTGAAGAAGCTATAAAATGTTTCTGGATTCACAAAGTTTAATGTGACAAATCATGGGACATGAGTAGATACATTGAAGATGTTTGGGTTGTTCTAAATATTTGGATCCTGACATGATGGTGTCAAGGAAGCTTGACACCACAAAAAGCTACCCTAGAACCAGTTTCAAAGAGTTTAAGGTCATACAGTTTGGAACTAGGGACCCCCAAAATAATTTGGTGTTGAGTTTATGTAGATAATATTTGATCTGGGAATTCCTACATATTCCATCAACTATGGGTATCCAACCATATCTAGTTCTATAACATAGTGTAGTTGGAGACCAATACTGGTAGGTGTTTTTCCTCTCTATTGATGACATCCAATCATCTAATATTTGTGATGTGAGACATTCTAGTTTTATATGGTCTAACTACACAGTTTAATGTCATATGCTAGGGAATTTGGTAGGGACTCTATGTTTAATTACATGTTACTTTCTCCCTCATGTTGATTCTTGAGAGAATCCAACATTGATGTAATGTAGGGGAACATGATTGGGTTTTATGCCTAAGGTGGAGGAACATAAGGGTATCTGTGGTGATAGTTCCATCATAAATGGGTAATTTTATGAGGAATTCATGGTTGGGACCAACAAAAGGAGGTCCATACATCACTATATATCCCATAGTAATTTGAATCAGACCATGCGTAGTTCTGAAATTCACAATCATGGAATAAAAAAACCAAAAATAGGCAGGTTCATCCTACGTAACATAGATGGGATATATATTTTGTAGTATAAATTTATTATAAAATGAATCTATCTATATATTTTATGTTCATGAATCTAGGACCAGGGGAACTTTGAATAAAATTTAAAGTCATAATGTTTAGACTGGGGCAGTGTTTGTTTCATGGATGTTTGCACGAAATGAAAGGGGTAAAATCCAAAATTAAATGAGGGTGATTTAAGAAAATTTTCCACATAAATACATAGAATCTAATTGTATAGAGTGTAATTTCATAATTAATATAATGTAAGTGGGGAAAAAATGCTAAATGTCAGGGAATGTAAGTTCTCTTCCCCTAGGGGAAGGGTTTATGATGAATTGGTTATTGGACCCAAAGATAGGGGGTCTGGGGGTCACTACATATCATGTTTAAATGGAATCAATCCACGTGTACTTCTAAGATATGTTCTAGTAGGATACCAATTCCAAAAGGGGGGAATCCCTTGTTTATGATTTGTGGGTAAGACTACAGTTTGACATCATGTTCTCAGGATGTTGGTCTTTATGACCCAATTTTTTTTTCCTTTCACACTTTTTATATGATGCATTTTGTGTTTACTGAATTCGGTAAGATTTACATTTAACATTTCATGATAGGGGTATTGTTATTTTTTGTTAAATTTCATATAACTTGGGATGTGGATTCAAATAGTTTAATTTCATGGAGCTTAAGACATTGGGGATGAAAATAGTGTATGTTATAATTCTCATAATATGGGGTTGAAAATATCTTAATTTCATAATTAATAGACCATTGGTTTAAAATAGTTTAAATTCATAACTCTTATACCATGGGGTTTCAATTAATTTAAGGTCATAATGCTCAAACTATGGATCTCAGTTTAAGGATGTAGAGTTAGGAATGTGTTTTTTGTATTTTAGGGTTTCATTTCATTGAAAATGGATCGTAGTTTATGATCTTACAACTCATGTAATGGTTTCACATGAAGTACTACTTGAGAACCTTAGAATCGGTGGGAGGTGTGATATTCTCTCCATCCATTAAGATCTAAGAGTATGCTCCATTGGGATAGAACTTATTGATATTGTAAGGTTATTCCCATTTTTTCTCCAAATAGTTTTTCATTTGGTTATCATCAGTATTATAAGGACTAATACCTTGTCACCCTAGAGGATGGAATGGAGATATACAATCTTATTAAACACTATCTTTATCCTATTCTAGTGAATCTCTATGTTATACAAGGAATGGAACATTTTTCCTTGACATTTTTTAACTCATCTAGATGGGATTTTTTTATTCTATCTGGAATAAGGTGGTCATAAATAGCTATTCAGTGTGAAGTACATTGAACCTTAATGGGTAAAACTACTACATTACATACACTAGGGAGTATGGGCTCTCGTGGGTGGAATTTTGAGTTATCATCTCATCATCCTGGAGGGTGATGGGGAGTATGTCGAGCCAACTATTTTTGGTCAAAAACACCATTTTCAGAAAAATATTATATATGGTATTTTTGAATGACTCAATATTCTATTACACTATGCATGTTAGTGATGATTATGGTTGGAAAGAATTTTATACTTATCATCACTCTTTTTCATCTCCATTTCCCAAAATTTGGAGTATTTTTCAATGAGAATATTTTTAGGCACCCCCAAACTGATAGATGATGTGGGAGATCATGAACTCAATAAAAGACTTGGTTTGAATTCATTTTGTGTAACCACTTCATCTAATTTGGAAAATAAGTTAGTAGCTGTCAAAATGAACCTACACTGTCAAGTTTTCCTTGGTGGGTATTTTCCCACAACATCGAGTCCCTAGGCTGAAGAGGAACATGAATATTTGGTGATTTGGATAATATCTGGTGGTCAATCCAAAAAAGATAGTGTCATATGAAATACAGGAAACCTATTAGGAAACTCAATATAATTGTGGACCATTGTGGGGAAGAAGTAGCCCAAACTTCAATATAATTCGGGATGTTGTTCTCTTTCACCCTCAGCTGGTGGTACCCAGACCGCAGGTCGATCTTTGAGAACCATCCTGCCCCTTTCAGCTGGTTGAAAAGATCATCTATCCTTGGAAGATGGTAGAGATTCTTGATTGTCACCTGATTCAACCACCTTTAGTCTATGCACAACCTAAGACCACCATCTTCCTTCTTTTCAAACAAGATCGGAGCACCCCACAGTGACGCACTCGGTCAAACATAACCTCTCTTCATCAGATCGTCAATCTGAATCTGCAACTCCCTTAGCTCTGAAGGTTCCATCCGGTGAGGAGCCATCAAGATCGGACGAGCGCCAGGCTGCAGGACTATCCTGAACTCAATATCACGTTGAGAGGGTAGAGTCGTCACCTCATCAGGAAAGATTTCCATAAAATCACGAATGATCTCTGGCACTTCTACCATTTCAGAATCTACTGATTCTACTATCATCTCGGTCAACAAGGAGAGGAGAGGTTCCTCTCTCCTATTTCCCTTCGGACTGCTCCGCTCACCGGTGAAGGTAACACGCCGGTCGTCCAAGTCTGAGAACACCACCCTTTTTTGGAAACAGTCGATGACGGCGCACACAGAAAATAGCCAGTTGATGCCTAGGATGACATCGTATGGCTGAATCTGCAGAAAAAGAAGATCCCTAACCGACTGATGTGGCCCGATCATCAGTCTACATCCCTGACAAACAAACAACAAGTTGGTCTGACCTCCGACTGGTGTGCTCAACACCAGGGGCACTGGAAGTCTCTCCGCATCTAAACCCAAGGCACGGGCAAGGCTAGGTGAAAAAAGGGAGTGCGAAGCTCCGGTATCGAACAAAGCATAAGCAAGAGTGCTAAACAGACTGATCGTACCTCGAACAACCTCTGGACCTGCTAGAACTGCTACCTCTACGGCGTGCAACTGTCCACGCCTAGCTCCCCTTCCCCTCGGCTGTCGGCCACCTCCCCGACCACGCCCTGGTCGAGGTCCCTGGGGAGCGCCCTGAGGTCGACCTCCTCCTCCTAAGTCTGCCCTCGGAGGAGCGGGAGCTCGCTGTCCCTACTGCTGCTGCTGGAAAGGTCTGGCTGGAAGCTGCTGCTAGGGCGGGTGCTTGGGATAACTGCCACTATTGTACTGCACCTGGTCAGGGCACTAACTCCGGAGATGTCCAGGGCTCCCACAGATGAAGCACCGTGGTCCCGGGCACGAAGGGAAAGGGCGAGGGCTGGGGGATCGAAACTGAAACTGCCACGGTCTGCTCCCTACTGGTCGGAACCTGGAGGGTCCTGATGTTGTAGGCCTAGTGCTGACGGCCTTTCCCTTCGGTGGTCCCAGTTGGATCCCCTCTCGTGACACTCCTCCTAGAGCGTGCATCCTCTCCACCACTTCTTCCTTCTTCTGGACCTCCAAGTACGTCGGCAGGGTGAAGGGGGTAACAGCATACTGGAGGGAGGGTCGGATCGCCTCCTCTAAACGTCTTGCCTAAGACTCCTCGTCGGGAAAGAGGTTCGGGGGAAAACGTAGGATGTCCTTGAACATGATCACTAGCTCCCTCACGGACATACTCCCCTGATGGAGGGAGAGTAGTTCCTACCTCTTTTCTGCCTTCATCGTCGAGGAGAGGAATTCCGCCTGGAAATCCCTCTCGAAATCCGCCCAAGCCACCTCAGACTCTCTCCTCTCCCCTAGGTAAAGCGTCCACCACTGACGCGCCGCTCCTTGCATCTGTCTGATGGCCAGAGGAACCCAGTACTCGGTCGGGGCCCAAATTAGACCGAAATCTATAACTAGTTCCTCTAGCCAGCCTTCCATCTTCATATCAGAGGTGCTACCCTCATACTTCTCGAGGGCTTGTCGCTGGAAGTCCCGAAGAGTCTTCTGCCACTGGTCGTCCTCTTCCTCTCGATCAGCTCTCTGTCGATCATCCAAAGTAGTCTGTGGGGCCTCGATCTCTGGGACCACACGCGGTCGCCTTCCAGGTGCCATAGCTGCAAGGTAAACAAGGAATGCCTAAGCCCAATTATTGCAGAATATCGTTCTTAAAACTTCTTAAAATTTAATTTATTCTTAATCCCCAAGACATCCCAGAAACACAAGAACACAAGTCATTATGATGCATGTACCTTTCCTAGGGTCTCTACCCTGCAATCAGTGTGGCCTCACTTGGGCGTTCGGTAGGTCTAGAGTCCTTGCATCGGATAACGGGGGGCCCTAAAATCCTGTTTCCTAGCCGGTCTTCCCTGGCCTAATTCACGCGACAAGGTCACCCAACATTGTTGCCTTACCATCCACTGCAATCCTCACTGTGCCTAACTCCAGACTCCATCCTATCTCTCAACCATCACCTCTGATACCATTCTGTCACGACCCGCCTTCACCAAAAGGAGGGAAGGGTCAGCAGATTTCCAGGCCCTTCCTTCTTGAAGTTGAAGGAGAGATAATGACCCCTGAAACCCGCCTTCAATAGGTCCCGGAGTGGAGACTAGCACCAAGGGTATGGAAATGTTACACAAATGGAAGGCATTACCCTTTTTATTTTATAGGATCAAGAGATAAGAAGAAGAAAACCCAACAACACCAAGGTAGAAAGAAAAGTAAAGCCAAAAGAAGACCATTCCCACATGCATGTTCTAAAAGTAAAGCCACAAATACAAGAGTGACTACAAGGGTGAGTACCAAAGAGGGAAAGAAAAGCAACAACTGCAACTATTCCAAAGGTCTGAGCTAGTAAGGTCCTGCATGATCCCCGAAGTCCTCCTGGAAACCTGAAATCAGTTTTATATACGTAGGGTGAGCATACAAGTACACTCAGTAGGGAAAACCAAAGACTCTCATGCACAAGTGGGGGAACGTACTAAAGTACCGTGAGAAAAAGAGTAAACCAAACACCTAACAAGGCAAACTATCCACCCCAGGACTCACCAAGGCACACTCCCCAAATAACGAAAGTCAAGTAATATATATATAAGAGCACATCGATGTTTGGGTACCCCGCTCCACTTTCCCACTAGTTATTGAGACATCCTACCCATCGGACCAATCCCGCCATTCTCACCGCAGTCCCATTGCCACACCCGCTCGCACACACCTAGGCCTCAACCGCACGCAGTCCCACTGCTGAATCCCGCCCGCACACACCTGGGCCTCAACCGCACGCATTCCCACTACTGAATCTCGCCCGCACACACCTGGGCCACAATTGTCACATGTAACCATGCCTGAAAACACCTAGGCCAAAACAACCACCACCACGCCCGAAGACACCTGGGCTAAAGGATCCACTTCCACGCCCGAAGACACCTGGGCCTCATCCCGAAGACACTTGGGAAACCACCTGCTGCACACACCTGGCCAACCACAACACTACCCCGCCCGAAGATTCTTGGGCTAATAATGGACCTTAGGCCATCACAGACTGCCCGAAGATACTTGGGATATCCAGGAAAGGGAGCACAAAAGGAGCTAATAACCAGCCACTAAGAATAGTGTTGGGAAAAACACCCTCCCCCATAAAATGGGGGTGTTCGGCACTAAGTTCTCAACTTGGGTGGGGCGCGAATAAGAAACACAAGGCTCCAAGTATATATATATATAGGTAACAAGAACTCACCCAAGCTAGGTTTTTCTTCAGATAGCCTACAGATCACAACAACACTCAAGTCCGAGTCACGACTCACGCTAACAACCCATTTGTCCCCTTTCTTATTTCATGTTCAATAATAATGTTTATGTTTAAGCACTACTGGGAAACTAGTAGGCATATGAATAAGTCCAAGAAAGTAAACAGTCAAACATCAACCCAAACGCCCACACTCGGTTCTCAACAATAGAGGATTCCACCCCAATTCGTGATATAAACAAGTATCCACCGGGTCTTAAAACTCACAACCACCGAAACCATACCAACGGGGGATACCATCCCCAATTTCACAAAACCACCAAGATTATAAAGACAGGGGATCCCATCCCCTCCCACTTCTCCGGAAATCTTCCCGTAAAAGAAAAAAAAACCAACTACCACTACCAACACAAGTCAGGGATTTTCAGATTTAAACGACTTAACACACTCCATGATTTCAATTTCCATGTGTTTTAACCAGGAGTTATCACAGAATGGTTTATCTTGGTGCTTTCAATTTATTCAGCCGGATATACGTGATTAACCAATTCACTTTTCACAGCAGGAGTTTACAACCACAAAAAATCCATTTAAAACATCATCAGGGTTCATTAGTTCACAAACAACGACCACCAACGGCCTTGATTTTCAGGAGGCATAATCCAGCACAACTCAACAAGATGGTCATAAAAGAAACAGCATCAAAAATATAAGACAGCATCAACGATCACCCCCCCCCCCCTCTTTCTTTATAGAATTTGTTCATTATCTTTAATTAGATCTGCTTTATCTAATCCTACAGAACAGAAGCACGCCCACCCCGCATGTTACACAAAAGAGAGAGGCAAAGGAGAAATTACCTACTTGTTGATAGATGATCGACGTTTAGGCCAGGGGAGCGGAACTTTACGGATAATGATGCGGCGCGCCCGATGCACCAGAAGCTGTTTGTGAAAAGCCACGATCGATCAAAGGAGAAACCACGTCTAACCCTTAGTTTATAAGAGCCGCGGACGGTTGAGGTGAGAACTCGTAACTGCGTAAGGCACGGGGGTCCTGGGTTGACCACGTGGCTGGGCAGTTACACACGGAGGTCTCTCGGGATTTTTTTTAGGAATTAATTATGGGCTTTAAATGGTTTTAAAAGTAGTTAAAGAATTAATTTACGTCGAAACTTACGTTACGGGAGTGGAAAAGTCAGGTACTGGAAGAAGAACGAAAGGCTCAGCAAGGGGACATGGTGTCACCATCATGGTGCCACCGTCACGGTGCCACTGTTTTGGTGGAACCTCACTTTTGGCAAAGTGATTGGCCAGGAGGGTCCGGGCCATTATAGGTATTTATTGAAACTTTTGGGTATTGATGGTTTAATTTTAGAAATTAAGATTCGTGTTTTTTTTCTTTTTAATGGAATATCCATTTGGGGGATCATCAGATATTATACTAACCATTTTGGTTTTGATTAATCTCTAAAGACAAGGTAAATATATAGTTTATCTTTCGTGGATCATGTGATTCTATAAAAAGTTTATTCTATCTCTTCCAGTGTGACCAAGTCTTCTTGAAAACTCATCGTTTAAAAATGAGTTAGTAGTAGGAATCTATTAAAGAATGAAATGTTACAAAAAATTAATTATATCTCTTTATGTTCTTAGTCAATCTCATAAATGAATTCCTCGTCCTTATGTAATGTAACTTAAAACAAAAAATGTTGTCCGTTTACTTTTCCTACTGGGAGACTAATGACCGTTTGTCCCAACACAAGTTTGTGATTTTCTTATTGTTAACTTTCTCCTGATCATGTTTTCTATCCCTCTCCATCATAACATAACACCTAGTTTATCATCCATATCCATGTTTTCCTACATGGAATCCTAGTATGGGTTATCTTCGGTGACCTTTGTACTTCTCTTTCTTTCTTTTAAAGTGATAGTTTTATTGACTCTTTTTTCAATGTGGGACTTTACATTATATTCCCAAGCCCAATTTTAAAAATTTCGAGGACGAAATTATTTGAAGGAGGGTAGAATGTTACACCCCAAGCTTCTACGGTACGCTTCTCTTTGAATAATGCAATAGCGTGTGTTGAACGCAACATCGAGTTCTAACACACCACAACCAATCAAACTAGCCGTTATGAATAGTAATACTTACTTTTTGAAATTATATATATTTTTTATTTCAAAATGGACTTCATTTTTGGATTTTTAGTATCGAATTTAGCCTAAGGTGAAATTTTGGTACTTTTCGGATAACTTTAATATTTTGATGAATAGTGAAAATTAATAAATTTTAATTAAAAACAAATTTTTTAATCAAAATAATTAATAGTGATAAATTATGAATTTGAGTGGTTTTAAAGTATATTTAGAATATATTTTTACCATTTAATACAATTTTGGTCATTGGACATAATTTCACAATAAAACCGGACATAAACAAGTACCAATCTTTTGATAGTTATTATATCTTAAAAACACGCTATTTGTTGTGACAGCGGGAATTAATTATAAAATTAATTAATGCAAATTATATGTTTGAAATTTTGTAAGATATTCATCATTTTTGAATTTGGAATATCAATTATAGCTTAGGGTGAAATTTTGGCATTGTTCAGAAAAACTTCAATTTTTGATGAATAGTGAAACCACTAAGTTGTAGTTAAAAAAACTGAATTTTTCATAAAACATAATTTTACCGCTTATGTGAATGGAATTTCGAAAATCCGAGAGACACAATTGTTATCACGTAGTAAAATGTGGTTCAATGAGATGAAAATAATTTTTGGTGAATAGTAACTTTTTACTTTTATTTACCACTGTCAAAAGTAAATAGGGTAATTAAGGGTAAAAATGATATTAATATTACCCTAACACATTTCCTAATTCAATTGGAAATGTTTATCTCGACCAAAAACAACCTTAGGAATAAAATATTATCATTTAGGTCCACTTGGATTAGATTAGGACATTTATTATTATTTAATGCAAAGAAGAGTTAAAAGAGTTAAAATCAAAGTTTATTTACTAAAACATTTTTAATATAGGGTTATACATAAGATAAATTCGATTGAAAATATTCATTAGAAAGATAAAATTATTTCCTACATAATGATAGTTTATTTATAATTTTTATACATTAAATAATTTAATTTATTTATGACACAATGATGATGTAGTAATTACTATAATAGTTACAAATTAAAATTATTGATATTATAAATACCCAAATAAATATAATTTGATACTTTTTATGAATTAAAATAATTTTATAGGTTAATATGTCATTTTAGGATTTATTTAATGAACTTTTTTTGAAGTAATCATTCTGTTATGAGTTTTAAAAAAATCAATCATTAAATAGTGTCAAAATTGACATAAAAGCGTTTTTAAAACAAATATTATATTATTAATTGATATTAAATTCCTAAAAATATAAGGTTCTTCCAAGAGAATTATATGATTATATTTGTATCATTAATGGACTACTTTGGGGGTCTATTGGATGTATATAGTAAGTTTATTAACTATATAATATAAAAATACAAAGTGACATGGTAAATGTCAAACTAATTAACTAAGAGTTAAAACTAAAAGATAAGGTTAATATAATGACCCAAAACTGTCTAAATTCTATTGTTTGAGTGGTTTTAGACCCATCCCCACATTAAAATTTAAATAATCCACTTTGTAACCATTAGAAAACTAATATGAATTTATTATAAAATAATATTTCTAGCTTTTCCAAAGGTGCCCATCACCCCTCTAATAAAAGGGCACTCTCCCTTCTCATTAACTCACACCTTCAAATCCTTTTGGTTCAGCCAAAATCTACCGAAATATTCTCCCAACTTCCCTCACTTCATCCTAGAGGCCTTACTTTTGTCAGAAATCTAACCTAGGGAGCCCTTTTGATCAAATCAAAATGAAGAACCCGAAGAAGAGGTAATGTTTTCACCACCCTTTTTTAAATTCATTTCTTCTTCAACTTCTTCTTTCTTTTTTATTACCATTATAAAATAATTAATACAGTATCTCATATATACTATAATATTATTATAAATATGGTACAACCATATTCAGTATTCTATCCATCCTTTTAATGACATGTCACCATACGTGCGTACGTACAGCTTACCGTCTCCACGTCGTGGTGTAATTGTCATTCAATAAATTATTATTTGGATGGGTATAAGAATGATGTTTAATTCAGTTAAATAGTAAATATAACATGATAATTATTCTTTCTATATTATATACCATCCAATTATATATTATTTTAACATCAAAAGAATGATATTGTCGCTCGTGCGTACGTACGGACTACTGTCTCCACGAACGTGATGAGATTCATTCTCCATCGTATCCATTCAATTATAATTATCATTTGATGATTAAATATAATGTTTAAGGACTTGATATAATTCTGTATATGAATAAGATATAACCTATCCATAACAAACACGGCTTATGTAACAAAGAATATAAAGGAAAACGAGTAAGTTAACAAACAAAATGACGATAATACTAAATATTATTAACAAATCAATGTAAAAAGATCATATATGATATCATATTAATGTAAATGATTCTTGTATAATTCAATAACAATTATTTCACCATTATACAGGAGGTTAACCAACCGTCGACCAAGGAAAAGTACAAAGTAAGGGGTTTTTTATATCACTTTTAATTCCGTGAGAATTCCATTGTTCACCACTTATTTATTACATGTGGTGTCTGTACTGCCCATGTTTGTATTCATTGTGTAATATACTTTAATTCATGTATATTTACATCCTCATTTTATGATCCTTATTTCATGGGTGTATGTTTTTTATGTTACCAAATCAACAAGGGAATTTGAAATTTCAATTTCCACTCATTTGGCTTTACGTATACTTCATTGATTATTTTACTCCAAGATTATGTGTAGAATCACTATTAATTTGATTATGACATAATTTCCACTCCGATTTCTCTGGATATACTTTTTATACACATAATCACTCCATTGATAAATTCTCAAGTCATCGGTATGAACTTGATAAGAGTAATTTTTACTCAATCTCGATTTGTTGGGATAAACATCCAATTCATTGGTGTTGTTTTTACAAGAATATGTGTGAATGTCCTTTGATTTTTTTACACTGAATATCCAATCATATTTAGTGTATTTATATTTTTCACACATAATTATGTCATTGATTTATCCTTAACTTAAGGATACGACCTTTATGAGATATTTCATCTTAATTTACATTCCATTGATACTTCTTTGTTGTTATACACCAAATCACTTTTATGTGGTGTACTTTGACATAGTATATCATGAATCCCTTTATTCTCATGATATTACAAAGTTTTGATTACCTCAATTATTTGTATCCAAGTTTCTCTCTTTTGGTTAGAAACACTAACTAAAATAACATTTTTAAATGTTTTAAAGACTCATTCTTCTAAATCTTGTTCATTAATGTCCATGTTTTAAAAATGGTTTTAAGGATTTATTTATATGGACATTAATGTTTAAAAATCAAAATTCATTTTAGAAGTTTGAAAGTGGTATGGGACACTTTGATTCTGAAATCTATTTTAAATGGATTCTTGAAAAATAGTGTTACTTTAAAATGATTTCAAGAAAAAGGGAATATTTCACTCTAATTGTTTTGATGGTTATTTTCATCTATGTCAATATCATTCATTATTATCGATTGAGGTTAATATGATACAATATAGTCTTCCATATTGTATCGAATGAGTTATTTTTGACTTTGGATGTTCTATTTTTATACCATTCAAGGTTTGTGGTTAAAGTATTGACATTTTTTATGCTAGTTTTAATACGAATGTTTATGTTATGTTTAAACATGTTCATATGAGGAATGCATTGGACTTAGTAAGTGACGGGTGGAGCCCTCTATAGCTCCTCGATGCATCGGTAGGTCTCATAAGACAAACTAGTGTCTTGGAACAAGGCCTTGGCAATATTTTATTTGTAGTCTTGGCACGAGGCCTTGGCTATGTGGTTATGATAGTCTGGCATTATGTATTCCATCATTATGAAAGTGGTTATTGATATTTCATGTGATTGTTCGAATAGTAGAATATCCATGTGAATAAGTAAATGGTATTATTTCATTTTTTTCATTGCCATATTATGCTGAAGTTCAAGTTTAAAAGGATTTTGTTTTAGTTATAAATTGCTTTAAATGTTTATGCTTATCTATGAATGTTTCTGCTATATTGTTATCCTTACTGAGCATCTTAGCTCACCCCTTTCAATGTTTTATTTTTTCCAGGATGTGAAGAAGTAATTTATGAATGACCTACAGGGATAGTATGAGGGGATATGAAGACAATATGTTTTTGTAGTTTTTTTACCTTGTGATGTAATGTAAGACTTATGAATATATCTAGTGTTTCCAAGACTACTAAACTAATCATTCTTTTGAGACTTGATCCTTTGTGATCATGACAATGTTATGTAATAATGCACCGACTCTAGGTAACTGGGGTCGGGGCGTTACAGTTGGTATCAGAGGAACTTTAGTATAAACCTTGGAAGCTAGATTTAGATAAACTCTGATTAGAGCATGTAGACCTAAGATGAACTTTGAGGATTAGTATAGAAGAACTTCCTAGAATTTTGGTATTGTAGAGATTTTGTGAGTTTTCCGAGCAATACATCCATGTCTGGATACGAGCAGGTTGAGGCGGATATGGCACAGATGTACCTATGGGTAAAACCCGAAAACACCGCTTTGAGCTAGACTCGAACGGGAACTGGTGCATGACAACGGGCCTTGCTGCACTCTTGGTTACGACACTCCTGGTGGATATGCTTAGGATAATTTACATTTTCTTTACAAACCAATTTGAATTATTATATATATAATATGAGAGTAAATGACCTTGGTTAATCCCAATGTGTTTCAAATTGAGAATATGGTGACATGTTAATCTCTAAATGATTTTATGACTACTGTTACTCACACAATACTTTCTAGTTTTAGTCAATGGCTGGATTCTAAGGAAGTCATAGTGACTTTGAGAATGATGTACAAGGTGGGAACAGTGGTGGCAATGAGAAACAAAATGGAATGTTGATAGGCATAAAAGATATCGTCTTTATGCCAAATCAATTTTCCAAAAATATGATCAATAATATATATATTAACCAATTCCCGGACTCAACAAAAAGAGAAAGCTGATGAATGATAAGAGCTCTAGCAGTGGAGACCATGGAGAAAGGAATCCTCAATTTCCATCATGCTGGAAATGTGGAAGGAGACACCCAGGAAAGTGTCTCAATGGGAAAAGGAAATGCTTTACATGTGGGAAGGAAGGACATAAAGTGAATAATTGCCGAAGAAAAATGAATAGTACTATGGAAGAAGATAAAAATGGTCCCAAGAATCCATTTATAGTCATTTTCCATAAATTTAGGGGACCTGACCATTACCAGAGTGAATGCCCTATTCTATACGATATTTTCTTGGAAAAAGGAGAAGCTATGTGGAAAAAAAATGGTTGAAGAAATGTTTAAAAAGTATTAGTGCTCATTGGTGATGGGTTTACTTTGGAATAATTTTCTCTTGTATTTTTAACCCTGCAGTTTTCCATGTGAGAATGATATTTGAGGAATAATTATCTTTTCTCTTGTGGATTTAATTATGAATAAACATTTGGTTTTATATGATCATTGGATTTGAGGAAATTATAAGTTATTATAATTTGGGATGAAAATTCAAGGTATGAGATAATATTTGTGGTTAAATTATGTTATGGCTATTTTGAGGAATTTATCTCATTTTGGTAATGTTTTAAAATATAGTTTTTGAAAAAGGACAACACGCAGACCGTGTGACAACCCATCGTGTCGGACAAAGCTATGGGAATCTAACCCACAACCAAAGTGCGATTGGGATTTATCACCTACCACTTGACTATGTGAAGTCCCCAGTTAGTGTGACAATTATTTTTAGTTAAATTATTTTATTGATCAATAATAATTTGATTTGGGATCTTATTTCTTATCAAATGGATACCCTTAGTATAGGAAAATGATTTGGTGATTAAGTGATAAATGTTATTTTGGAAGTTGTTCACTTTGTTGTAAACACTATATGCCGAAGGAAAATAGAATAGTATGGGATTTCATTTGAGGAGTAATGGTGGATTTGAATCTATGTTTTTATTATGTATTTATAGTGATTTAAGTTATTTATGGAAATGATTAGGTTAATTACTTTTAAGTATGTGACTTTAAGTGTAATTAATGTTATTTGGAGATACAATTTAACGTGGAAGACTACATTCTTATAAGTTTTGGGTTTCAATATTAGATTGGATTATATTGAAGGATCTTAAGGACAATTGATTATTGAATGGTATTGTCACAACCCACCTTCACCAAAAGGAGGGATGGGTCAGAAGATTGTCAGGCCCTTACTTCTTTAAGTTGAAGGAGAGATAATGACCCCCGAAACCCGCCTTCAATAGGTCCCGGAGTGGCGACTAGCACCAAGGGTAAGGAAATGTTACACAAATGGAAGGCATTACCCTTTTTATTTTATAGGATCAAGAGATAAGAAGGTGAAAACCCAATAAAACCAAGGTAGAAAGAAAAGTAAAGACAAAAAAACCATTCCCACATGCATGTTCTAAAAGTAAAGCCACAAATACAAGAGTGAGTACAAGGGTGAGTACCAAAGAGGAAAAGAAAAACAACAACTGCAAATGCTCCAAAGGTCTGAGCTAGTAAGGTCCTGCGTGATCCCCAAAGTCCTTTTGGAAACCTAAAAGAAGTTTTATATATGTAGGGTGAGCATACAAGTACACTCAGTAGGGAAAACCAAAGACTCTCGTGCACAAGTGTGGGAACGTACTAAAGTCCCATGAGAAAAAGATTAAACCAAACACCTAACAAGGAAAACTATCCACCCCAGGCCTCACCAAGGCACACTCCCCAAATAACGCAAGTCAAGTAATATATATATTAAGAGCACATTGGTGTTTGGGAACCCCGCGCCACTTTCCCACTGGTTATTGAGACATCCTATGCATCAGACCAATCCCGTCATTCTCACCGCAGTCCCACTACCACACCCACCCGCACACACCTGGGCCTCAACCGCATGCAGTCCCACTGCTGAATCCCACCCGCACACACCTGGGCCTCAACCGCACGCAGTCCCACTGCTGAATCCCGCCTGCACACACCTGGGCCACAACTGTCACATGTAACCATGCCTGCAAACACCTAGGCCAGAACAACCACCACCATGCCCGAAGACACCTGGGCTAAAGGATCCACTGCCACGCCCGAAGACACCTGGGCCTCATCCTGAAGACACTTGGGAAACCACCTTCCGCACACACCTGGACAACCACCACACTACCCCGCCCGAAGGTTCTTGGGCTAATAATGGACCTCAGGCCATCACAGCCTGCCCGAAGATACTTGGGCTATTCGGGAAAGGGAGCATAAAAGGAGATAATAACCAGCCACTAAGAATAGTGTTGGAAAAACTCCCTCCCCCATGAAATGGGGGTGTTTGGCACTAAGTGATCAACTTGGGTGGGGCGCGAATAAGAAACACAAGGCTACAAGTATATATATAGGTAACAAGCACTCACCCAAGCTAGGTTTTTCTTCAGACAGCCTACAGATCCCAACAGCACTTAAGTCCGAGTCACGACTCATGCTAACAACCCATTTGTCCCCTTTCTTATTTCACATTCAGTAATAATGTTTATGTTTAAGCACTACTAGGAAACTAGTAGGAATAGGCATAAGTCCAGGAAAGTAAACAGTCAAACATCAACCCAAACGCCCACACTCGGTTCCCAACAACAGAGGATTCCACCCCAATTCGTGATATAAACAAGTATCCACCCGGTCTTAAAACTCACAACCACCGAAACCATACCAACAGGGGATCCCATCCCCAATTTCACAAAACCACCGAGAGTATAAAGACAAGGGATCCCATCCCCTCCCACATGTCCAGCAATCTGCCCGTAAAAGAAAACAACCAACTACCACTACCAACACAAGTCCGGGATTTTAATATTTAAATGACTTAACACACTCCATGATTTCAATTTCCTTGTGTTTTAACCGGGAGTTATCACAGAAGGGTTGATCCTGGTGCTTTCAATTTATTTAGCCGGATGTACGTGATTAACCAATTCACTTTTCACGGCAGGAGTTTACAACCACAAACAAGCCATTTAAAACATCAGCAGGGTTCATTAGTGCACAAAAAACGACCACCAACGGCCTTGATTTTCAGGAGGCATAAGTCAGCACAACTCAACAAGATGGTAATAAAAGAAACAGCATCAAAAATATAAGACAGCATCAACGATCACAGCCCCCCCTCTTTCTTTATAGAATTCATTCATTATCATTAATTAGGTCTGGATTATCTAATCCTACAGAACAGAAGCACGCCCACCCCGCATGATACAAAAAAGAGAGAGGTGAAAGAGAAATTCCCTAATTGTTGATAGATGATCGACATTTAGGCCGGGGGCACGGAACTTTACGGATAACGATGCGGCATGCCCGATGCACCAGAAGCTGTTTGTGAAAAGCCACGATTGAGGAAAGTAGAAACCATGGCTAACCCTTAGTTTATAAGATCCGCGGATGGTTGAGGTGAGAACGCGTAACCGCGTAAGGCGCGGGGGTCGTGGGTTGACCACGCGGCTGGGTAGTTACACATGGAGGTCTCTCGGGATTTTTTTTAGGAATTAATTATGGGATTTAAATGGTTTTAAAAGGAGTAAAATAATTAATTTGCGTCGAAACTTAAATTGTGGGAGCGGAAAAGGCAGGTACTAGATGAAGAATGAAAGGCTCAGTGAGGGGACACGGTGTCACCCTCACGGTGCCACTGTCAAGGTGCCACCGTCACGGTGCCACCGTCACGGTGCCACCTTCACGGTGCCACTGTTTTGGTGGAACCTCACTTTTGGAAAAGTAATGGGCCAGGAGGGTCCGGTCCATTACATTAGATACCTCTTAAACGATTCTCGTCCTCGAGAATCAAGACAAACAAAGAAGGAAAGAGAGGGTCCGAACAACCACCTCGAAAGATACCACTTAGATGTGAACCCATGCTAACCAAAAACACTTCTCTATCAAGAGCCAAGCAACATACCATGCCAAACTACCCAGGCATGTCAGGGTTGGGGAGTCTCCTTCCCCATGTCAAGATATTATCCGCTTTGGGCGGCACTGACTCACCCGCATGGGTTTAATCGCATCCACCTTAATGTGTCTTGATTAGGGGTCGGGTTCTCTCCTTCCCCATAGCTAGGGATTTTCACACACAAACAGAGGAAAGAAAACCAGTACATTTCATGGCCAAAAGACAAAACGTTCCACCACAACAGGTACAACAAGGAACAAAACTTCAAAACAACTCTGGGTACTGGGTACGCATCTGTGCTTCCCTCTCCAACGTACTCTCCTCAAGCCCACCATGTCTCCACAACACACGAACCAAGGGGATGGTTCGCCTGTGAAGCACCTTTTCTTTGCGATCCTCGATCACCACTGGTTTCTCCACAAAGTTCACATCGTCCTCGATGTCCATCTCACCCCAATCAAGGACGTGTGAATCGTCGTGCAGATACCGACGAATCTGGGACACATGAAAGACATCATGTATCCTTAGTAGTGGCAGTGGAAATTCTAGCTGGTAATCCACTTCACCGACCCGCCGCAACACTTGGAAGGGTCCGATGAATCTGGGAGAAAGCTTACTCCCTTTGCCGAACCTCCGCTGCCCATGCTGAGGGGAGACCTTCAAGAACACGTGGTCCCCAACCTCAAACTCCAAGGGCCTCCTCCTGGTATCAGCATACGACTTCTGTCCGTCCTGGGCTGCCTTCATCCTTTCCCGTATGAGCTGAACCTTCTCTGTTGTGTTCTTCACCACCTCCGGGCCAAGGATGTCTGCCTCTCCTACTTCGTTCCAACACACAGGCGAACGTTATGGCCTCCCGTACAAAGATTCAAATGGGGCCATACTGATGGTAGAGTGGTATCTATTATTGTAGGAAAACTCTACCAGAGGAAAGTATTGTACCCATGATCCTCCTGAGTCCAGAACACATGCCCGCAGGATATCCTCCAAGTTCTGGATGGTGCGCTCCGTTTGTCCATCTGTCTGGGGATGGAAAGCAGTGCCAAGGCGTAACTGGGTGCCAAACGCATGCTGCAACCCTCTCCAGACTCGCGAGGTAAACCGGGAATCTCTATCTGAGACTATAGACCTTGGAACTCCATGCAACCTCACCACCTCATCCACATACTTTTGTGCCAAAGCATCCACAGTACTCGACTCCCTGATTGCCAGAAAGTGTGCCGATTTCGTCAACCTGCCCACTATCACCCAGATGGCGTCGTACCCTCCTTGGACCTTGGGTAGTCTCATGATGAAATCCATCGAGATGTCATCCCACTTCCACTCGGGGACATCTAGAGGTCGTAGTAGGCTGCCTAGAACTCGGTGTTCAGCCTTCACTTCATGACACACTAAGCACTTGGCCACAAACTCTGCCACAGCTCGCTTAACTCCGGGCCCCCAAAATTGCCTCTTCAAAACCTGGTACATCTTGGAAACTCCTGGGTGTACCGCTAGGGGTGAGTTGTGGAACTCACTGAGAACCTTTCTGTGCATCGCCTCCGGGACAAACAACCTTTTCTGGAAAAGCATCCGGTTCTTACTATCCTCTGTCCATCCTTCCGGAGCATTGCCCTGGTCAACTTGGTCCTGCATCACGTCGCACTCTAGGTCTCCCCACTGAGACTCCTCCACTTGCTGAAACAGGGATGACTGCACTGTCATCTGATATAGGCAGCCTCTGCCGCTATCCATCTTCGCATCCAGGTGTAAGGAATCCAACTCCTCCATCACTTTCCAGGAGTCTGCCGAATCTCGGACCGCATCCTTTTGCGTCCTCCTGCTCAAGGCATCGGCCACCACATTGCCCTTGCCCTCAGTATAAGATATCTCAAAGTCGTAATCCTGGAGGAACTCCACCCATCTCCTCTATCGCAAGTTTTAGTCCCGCAGGGAGAAGATATACCTCATGCTTTTGTGATCCTTGAAGACCACAAAGCGTTCCCCAATGAGGTAGTGCCGCCATAACATTAGCGCAAAAACGACCGCTGCAAGCTCCAGGTCGTGGGTGGCGTAATTACACTAATGGGAACGCAGCTGCCTGGACCTATAAGTGATCACCCCTTGTCGCTGCATCATCACACATCCCAGACCCTGTCCTGTAGCATCACAGAACACCTCATAAGCCACCCCTTCTTCTGGTAATCTTAGCACTGGGGCACTGACAACTTCTCCTTCAGATAACTGAAGGCTGACTGGCATTTCTCACTCCATATGAAAGCTTGGTCCTTCTTGTTCAGAGCCGTCAAATGGGCTGCTACTCGGGAGAAGTTGGGTATGAATCTCCGGTAGTAACCCACCAGCCCGAGGAAACTTCAGACTTCCACCACATTCTTGGGTGTTGCCCAAGAAACAACTGCCTCAACCTTTGATGGGTCGACCGCTACCCCCTGCTCAAACACCACGTGCCCAAGGAAGTGCGCTTCCCGTCTCCAGAACTTGCATTTCGACAACTTCCCATAGAGCTGGTGTTGTCGAAGGACCTCCAAAACTGTCCTCAGGTGCTCTGCATGGTCCTCCTCTGATCTTGAGTAGACCGGGATGTCATCAATGAATACGACCACGAACCGATCCAGGTATTCCCGGAAGATGGATTTCATAATCCCCATGAACACAGCCAGGGCGTTCGTAACACTGAAGGACATGACTACGAACTCGAAGTTTCCATACCTGCACCTGAACGTTGTCTTTGGGATGTCTCTCTCATTCACCCTCAGCTGGTGGTACCCAGACCGCAGGTCGATCTTCGAGAACCATCCTTCCCCTTTCACCTGGTCGAAAAGATCATCCATCCTTGGAAGAGGGTAGCGATTCTTGATCGTCACCTGATTCAGCCTCCTATAGTCTATGCATAACCTAAGACCACCATCTGCCTTCTTTGCAAACAAGACCGGAGCACCCCACGGTGACGCACTCGGTCGAACAAAACCTCTCTTCATCAGATCGTCAATCTGGATCCGCAAATCCCTTAGCTCCGAAGGTGTCATCCAGTAAGGATCCATCGAGATCGGACGAGCGTCGGGCTGCAGGTCTATCCCAAAATCGATATCACGTCGAGGGGGTAGATTTGTCACCTCCTCAGGAAAGATGTCCATAAACTCACGGACGATCTCTGGCACTTCTACCATTTCAGCATCTACAGATTCCACTATCATCTTGGTCAACAAGGAGAGGAGAGGTTCCTCTCTCCTGTTTCCCTTCGGACTTCACTCCTCGCCGGTGAAGGTAACACGCCGGCCGTCCAAGTCTGAGATCACCACCCTTCTTCAGATACAGTCGATGATGGCGCACACAAAAAATAGCCAGTCGATGCCTAGGATGACATCGTATGGATGAATCTGCAGCAGAAGAAGATCCCTAACCGACTGATGTGGCCCTATCATCAGTCTACATCCCTGACAAACAAACAACAAGTTGGTCTGACCTCCGACTGGTGTGCTCAACACCAGGGGAACTGGAAGTCCCGCTGATTTTGAGCCCAAGGCATGGGCTAGGCTGGGTGCAACAAAGGAGTGTGAAGCTCCGGTATCGAACAAAGCATAATCAAGAGTGCTAAACAGACTGATCGTACCTCGAACAACCTCTGGCCCAGCTAGAACTGCTGCCTCTGCGGCGTGAAACTGTCCACGCCCAGCTCCCCTGCCCCTCGGCTGTCGGCCACCTCCCTGACCACGCCCTGGTCGAGGTCCCTGTGGAGCGCCCTGAGGTCGGCCTCCTCCTCCTACGTCTGCCCTCGGAGGAGCGGGAGCTCGCTGTCCCTGCAGCTGCTGCTGGAAAGGTCTGGCTGGAAGCTGCTACTGGGGCGGGTGCTGGGGATGATTGCCACTGTTGTACTACACCCGGTCAGGGCACTGAATCCAGAGATGTCCAGGGCTCCCACAGACGAAGCACCGCGGTCTCGGGCCCGAAGGGAAAGGGCGAGGGCTGGGGGATTGAAACTGAAACTGCTGTAGTCTGCTCCCTGCTGGTCGGAACCTGGAGGGTCCTAACGCTGGAGGCCTAGTGCTGACGGCCTTTCCCTTCGATGGTCCTAGCTGGATCCCCTCTCATGACACTCCTCCTAGAGCATGCATCCTCTCCACCACTTCGGCCTTCTTCTGGAACTCCAAGTACGTCGGCAGGGTGAAGGGGGTAACAGCATACTGGAGGGAGGGTCGGAGCGCCTCCTCTAAACGTCTTTCTCGAGACTCCTCATCGGGAAAGGGGTCCGGGGTAAAACGTAGGAGGTCCTTGAACATGATCCCTAACTCCCTCATGGACATACTCCCCTGCTGGAGGGAGAGTAGTTCCTGCCTCTTTTATGCCTTCATCGTCGAGGAGAGGAATTCTGCCCTGAACTCCCTCTCGAAATCCGCCCAAGCCACCTCAGACTCTCTGCTCTCCCCCAGGTAAAGCATCCACCACTGACGCGCCGCTCCCTGCATCTGGCTGACAGCCAGAGGAACCCAGTACTCGGTCGAGGCCCGAATCAGGCCGAAAGATATAACTAGATCCTCTAGCCAGCCTTCCGTCTTCATATCGGAGGTGCTGCCCTTATACTTCTCGTGGTCCTGTCGCTGGAAGGCCCGAAGAGTCTTCTGCCACTGGTCGTCCTCTTCCTCTCTATCATCTCTCTTCCGATCAGCCAAAGTAGTCTTTGGGGCTTTGATCTTCGGCACCACACGCAGCCGACTTCCAGGTGCCATAGCTGAAAGGTAAACAAGGAATGCCTAATCCCAAGTAGTGCAGAATATCGTTCTTAAAAATTCTTAAAATTTAATTTATTCTTAATCCCCAAGACATCCCATAAACACAAGAACACAAGTCATTATGTTTCATGTACCTTTCCTAGGGTCTCTACCCTGCAATCAGTGTGGCCTCACTTGGTCGTTTGGTAGGTCCAGAGTCCTTGCATCGGATCACGGGGGTCCCTAAAATCTCGTGTCCTAGCTGGTCTTCCCTGGCCTAATTCACATGCCAAGGTCACCCAACACTGTTGCCTTACCATCCCATGAAATCCTCACTGTGCTTAACTCCAGACTCCATCCTATCTCTCAACCATCACCTCTGATACCATTCTTTCACGACCCGCATTCACCAAAAGGAGGGAAGGGTCAGCAGATTTCCAGGCCCTTCCTTCTTTAAGTTGAAGGAGAGATAATGATCCCCGAAACCCGCCTTCAACAGGTCCCGGAGTGGCGACTAGCACCAAGGGTATGGAAATGTTACACAAATGGAAGGAATTACCCTTTTTGTTTTATAGGATCAAGAGATAAGAAGAAGAAAACCCAACAACACCAAGGTAGAAAGAAAATTAAATCCAAAAAACCATTCCCACATGCATGTTCTAAAAGTAAAGCCACAAATACAAGAGTGACTACAAGGGTGAGTACCAAAGAGGAAAAGAAAAACAAGAACTGCAACTGCTCCAAAGGTCCGATCTAGTAAGGTCCTGCGTGATCCCCGATGTCACCCTGGAAACCTGGAAGCAGTTTTATATACGTAGGGTGAGCATACAAGTACACTCAGTAGGGAAAATCAAAGACTCTCATGCACAAGTGGGGGAATGTACTAAAGTCCCGTGAGAAAAAAGAGTAAACCAAACACCTAACAAGGCAAACTATCCACCCCAGGCCTCACTAAGGCACACTCCCCAAATAACGCAAGTCAAGTAATATATATATTAAGAGCACATCAATGTTTGGGTACCCTGCCCCACTTTACCACTAGTTATTGAGACATCCTACCCATCGGACCAATCCTGCCATTCTCACCGCAGTCCCACTGCCACACCCGCCCGCACACACCTGGGCCTCAACCGCACGCAGTCCCACTGCTGAATCCCGCTCGCACACAACTGGGCCTCAACCGCACGCAGTCCCACTGCTGAATCCCGCCCGCACATACCTGGGCCACAACTGTCACATGTAACCATGCCTGGAAACATATAGGCCAGAACAACCACCACCACGCCCAAAGACACCTAGTCTAAAGGATCCACTCCCACGCCCGAAGACTCCTGGGCCTCATCCCGAAGACACTTGGGAAACCACCTGTCGCACACACCTGGAAAACCACCACA
Source organism: Viscum album (assembly GCA_963277665.1). NCBI lineage: Eukaryota > Viridiplantae > Streptophyta > Magnoliopsida > Santalales > Viscaceae > Viscum > Viscum album. The sequence goes on along the minus strand of OY728155.1, from coordinate 85,395,917 downwards.
CTACCCCTCCCGAAGGTTCTTGGGCTAATAATGGACCTCATGCCATCACAGACTGCTCGAAGATACTTGGGCTATCTGGGAAAGGGAGCAGAAAAAGAGCTAATAACCAGCCACTAAAAATAGTGTGGGGAAAAACACCCTCCCCCATGAAATGGGGGTGTTCGGCACTAAGTTCTCAACTTGGGTGGGGCGCGAATAAGAAACCCAAGGCTACAAGTATATATATATAGGTAAAAATCACTCACCCAAGCTAGGTTTTTCTTCAGACAGCCTACAGATCACAACGGCACTCAAGTCCGAGTCATGACTCACGCTAACAACCCATTTGTCCCCTTTCTTATTTCACGTTCAGTAATAATGTTTATTTTTAAGAACTACTGGGCAACTAGTAGGCATATACATAAGTCCAAAAAAGTAAACAGTCAAACATCAACCCAAATGCCCACACTCAGTTCTCAACAACAGAGGATTCCACCCCAATTCATGTTATAAACAAGTATCCACCCGGTCTTAAAACTCACAACCATCGAAACCATACCAACAAGGGATCCCATCCCCAATTTCACAAAACCACCGAGAGTATAAAGACAGGGGATCCCATCCCCTCCCACATCTCCAGCAATCTTCTCGTAAAATAAAACAACCAACTACCACTACCAACACAAGTCAGGGATTTTCAGATTTAAACGACTTAACACACTCCATGATTTCAATTTTCATGTGTTTTAACCAGGAGTTTTCACAGAATGGTTGATCTTGGTGCTTTCAATTTATTCAGCCGGATATACGTGATTAACCAATTCACTTTTCACAGTAGGAGTTTACAACCACAAACAAGTCATTTAAAACATCAGTAGTGTTCATTAGTGCACAAAAAACGACCACCAACGGCCTTGATTTTCAGGAGGCATAAGCCAGTACAACTCAACAAGATGGTCATAAAAGAAACAGCATCAAAAATATAAGACAACATCAACGATCACAGCCCCCCCCCTCTTTCTTTATAGAATCCGTTCATTATCTTTAATTAGGTCTGGTTTATCTAATCCTACAGAACAGAAGCACTCCCACCCTACATGATACAAAAAAGAGAGAGGCGAAGGAGAAATTCCCTACTTGTTGATAGATGATCGATGTTTAGGCTGGGGGCACGGAACATTACGGATAACGATGCAGCGCGCCCGATGCACCAGAAGCTGTTTGTGAAAAGCCACGATCAAGGAAAGGAGAAACCACGGCTAACCCTTAGTTTATAAGAGCCGCGGACGGTTGAGGTGAGAATGCGTAACCGCGTAAGGCGCGGGGGTCGTGGGTTGACCACGCGGCTGGGCAGTTACACCCGGAGGTCTCTCGGGATTTTTTTTAGAAATTAATTATGGGCTTTAAATGGTTTTAAAAGGAGTAAAAGAATTAATTTACGTCGAAACTTACGTCGTGGGAGCGGAAAAGTCAGGTACTGGAAGAAGAACGAAAGGCTCGGCGAGGGGACACGGTGCCACCCTCACGGTGCCACCGTCACGGTGCCACCTTCACGGTTCCACTGTTTTGGTGGGACCTCACTTTTTGGCAAAGTAATTGGCCAGGAGGGTCTGGGCCATTACAGGTATTTATTTAACTTTTGGGTATTTATGGTTTAATTTTAGAAATTAAGATTGGTGTTTTTTTCTTTCTAATGGAATATCCATTTGGGGGATCATCAGATATTATACTAACCATTTTGGTTTTGATTAATCTCTAAAGACAAGGTAAATATATAGTTTATCTTTCGTGGATCATGTGATTCTATAAAAAGTATATTCTATCTCTTCCAGTGTGACCAAGTCTTCTTGAAAACTCAACGTTTAAAAATGATTTAGAAGTAGCAATTTATTAAAGAATGAAACGTTACAAAAAAATTAATTATATCTCTTTATGTTCTTAGTCAATCTCATAAATTAATTCCTCGTCCTTATGTAATGTAACTTAAAACAAAAAATGTTGTCTGTTTACTTTTCCTACTTGGAGACTAATGACCGTTTGTCCCAACATAAGTTTCTGATTTTCTTATTGTTAACTTTCTCATGATCATGTTTTCAATCCCTCTCTATCAGAACTTAACACTTAGTTTATCGTCCATATCCATGTTTTCCTACTTGGAATCCCAGTATGGGTTATCTTGGGTGACCTTTGTACTTATCTTTCTTTCTTTTAAAGTGATAGTTTTATTGACTATTTTTTCAATGTGGGACTTTACATTATATTCCCAAGACCAATTTTAAAAATTTCGAGGATGAAATTATTTAAAGGAGGGGAGAATGTAACACCCCAAGCTTCTACGATACGCTTCTCTTTGAATAATGCAATAGCGTGTGTTGTACGCAACATCGAGTTCTAACACACCACATCCAATCAAACTAGCCGTTATGAATAGTAATACCTAATTTTTGAAATTATATATATTTTATTTTTCAAAATGGACTTCATTTTTGGATTCGTAGTATCGAATTTAGCCTAAGGTGAAATTTTAGTACTTTTCGGATAACTTTAATATTTTGATGAATAGTGAAAATTAATAAATTTTAATTAAAAACAACTTTTTTAATCAAAATAATTAATATTGATAAGTTATGAATTTGAGTGGTTTTAAAGTATATTTAGAATATATTTTTACCATTTAATACAATTTTGGTCATTGGACATAATTTCATAATTAAACCGGACATAAACAAGTACCAATCTTTTGATAGTTATTATATCTTAAAAACACGCTATTTGTTGTGACAGTGGAAATTAATTATAAAATTAATTAATGAAACTTATATGTTTGAAATTTTGTAAAATATTCATCATTTTTGAATTTGGAATATCAATTATAGCTTAGGGTGAAATTTTAGCATTGTTCAGAAAAACATCAATTTTTGATAAATAGTGAAACCACTAAGTAGTAGTTAAAAAAACTGAATTTTTCATAAAACATAATTTTACTACTTTTGTGAATAGAATTTAGAAAATCAGAGAGACAAGGTTAATATCAAGTAGTAAAATGTGGTTCAATGAGATGAAAATAATTTTTGGTGAATAGTAACTATTTACTTTTATTTACCACGGTTAAAAGTAAATAGGGTAATTAAGGGTAAAAATGATATTAATATTACCCTAACACATGTCCTAATTATATTGGACAACTTTATCTCGACCAAAAACAACCTTAGGAATAAAATATTATCATTTAGTTACAATTTTATTAGATTAGGACATTTATTATTATTTAATTCAAAGAAGAGTTAAAAGAGTTAAAATCAAAATACTCTCTCAACTTCCCTTATAAAAGGGCACTCTCACTTCTCATTAAATCACACCTTCAAAGCCTTTTGGTTCGGTCAAACTCTGCCCATATACTCTCTCAACTTCCCTCACTTCATCATAGAGGCCTTCCTTTAGTCAGAAATCCAACCTAAGGAGCCCTTTTGATCAAATCAAAAGGAAGAACCCGAAGAAGAGGTAATGTTTTCACCACCCTTTTTAAAATTCATTTCTTCTTAAACTTCTTCTTTCTTTGTTATTACCATTCTAAAATAATGAATCCAGTATCTCCTATATACTATAATATTATTATAAATATTCTAGAACCATATTCAGTATTCTATCCATCCTTTTAATGACATGTCACCATACGTGCGTACGTACGGCATACCGTCTCCACGTCGTGGTGTAATTGTCATTCAATAAATTATTATTTGGATGTGTACAATAATGATGTTTAATTCATGTAAATAATATATATAACATGATAATTATTCTTTCTATATGATATACCATCCAATTATATATTATTGTAACATCAAAAAAATGATATTGTCGCTCGTGCGTACGTACGGACTACCGTCTCCACGAACACGATGAGATTCATTCTCCATCGTATCCATTCAAGTATAATTCTCATTTGATGATTAAAAACTAATGTTTAATAACTTGATATAATTATGGATATGAAAAATATATAACCTCTCCATAACAAACATGGCTTATGTAACAAAGAATATAAAGGAAAACGGGTAAGTTAACACCCAAAATGACGATAATACTACATATTATTAACAATTCAATGTTAAAAGATGATATATGATATCATATTAATGTAAATGATTCTTGTATAATTCAATAACAATTATTTTACCATTATACAAAAGTTTAAACTACCTTCAACCAAGGAAAAGTACAAAGTAAGGGGTTTCTTATCTCACTTTTAATTCCGTGAGAATTCCATTGTTCACCACTTATTTATTACTTTTGGTGTGTGTACTACCCATGTTTGTATTCATTGTGTAATATAAATTAGTTCATTTATATTTACATCATCATTTTATGATCCTTCTTTCATGGGTGTATGTTTTGTATGTTACCAAATCAATAAGGGAATTTGAAATTTCAATTTCCACTCTTTCGGCTTTACGCATACTTCATTGATTATTTTACTCCAAGATTATGTGTAGAATCACTATTAATTTGATTATGTAATGATTTCCACTCCCCTTTCTGTGGATATACTTTTTATACACATAATCTCTCCATTGATAAATTGTCAAGTCATCGGTATGAACTTGATAAGAGTAATTTTTACTCAATCTCGATTTGTTGGGATAAACATCCAATTCATTGGTGTTGTTTTTTCAAGAATATGTGTGAATGTACTTTTATTGTTTTACACTCCAATCATATTTAGTGTATTTATATTTGTCACACATAATTATGTCGTTGATTTATCCTTAACCTAAGGATACAACCTTTATGAGAGATTTCATCTTAATTTACATTCCATTGAGACTTCTTTGTTGTTATACACCAAATCACTTTTATGTGGTGTACTTTGACATAGTATATCATGAATCCCTTTATTCTCATGATATTACAAAGTTTTGATTACCTCAATTATTTGTATCCAAGTGTCTCCCTTTTGGTTAGAAACTCTAACTAAAATACCATTTTAAAATGTTTTAAAGACTCATTCTTCTAAATCTTGCTCATTAATTTCCATGTTTTAAAAATGGTTTTAAGGATTTATTTATATGGACATTAATGTTTTAAAATCAAAATTCCTTTTATAATTTTCAATGTTGTATGGGACACTTTTATTCTAAAATCTATTTTAAATGGATTCTTGACAAATAGTGTGACTTTTAAATGATTTCAAGAAAAAGGGGATATTTCACTCTAATTGTTTTGATGGTTTTTTTCATCTATGTAAATATCATTCATTATTATCGATTGAGGTTATTATGATATAATACAATCTTCCATATTATATCGAATGATTTATGTTTGACTGTGGATGTGCTATTTTTATACCATTCATGGTTTGTGGTTAAAGTATTGACATTTCGTATGCTAGTTTTAATACGAATGTTTATGTTATGTTTAAACATGTTCATATGAGGAATGAATTGGACTTAGTAAGTTATGGGTGGAGCCCTCTATAGCTCTTATATTCATCGGTAGGTCTCATGAGACAAACTAGTGTCTTGGCACAAGGCCTTGGAAAAATATTATTTGTAGTCTTGGCACGAGGCCTTGGCTATGTGGTTATGATAGTCTGGAATTATGCATTCCATCATTATGAAAGTGGTTATTGATATTGTGTGCGATAGTTAGACTAGTAGAATATCCATGTGAATAAGTAAATGGAATTATTTAATTTTTTTCATTGCCATATTATGCTGAAGTTCAAGTTTAAAAGGCTTTTGTTTTAGTTATAAATTTCTTTAAGTGTTTATGCTTATCTATGAAAGCTTCTGCTATATTGTTATCCTTACTGAGCATCTGAACTCACCCCTTTCAATTTTTTATTTTTCCCATGATGTGAAGAAGTAATTTATGAATGACCTGCAAGGATAGTATGAGGGGATATGAAGACAAGATGTTGTTGTAGTTTTTTTTTACCTTATGATGTAATGTAAGACTTATGAATATATCTAGTGTTTCCAAGACTACTAAACTAATCGGTCTTTCGAGACATGATCCTTTGTGATCATGACAATGTTATGTAATAATGCACTGACTCTAGGTAACTGGGGTCGGGGTGTTACAACACTTGTATGTGTCCCCATAATTCCTGAAGATGAATGGAATAACCTGGAATAAAAAAGTACCTTGAGGTTCCTTGAAGGTGTTGTACTACTCATTATTGGGTGTTATCCTGATCTGATTGTACACAAAATGTACATCCATGAAGGATAGGTTTTGGAACCTATTCATAGCATCAATCAATAGCTTTTTCACCAGAAGGGGAAAATCATCCTTCAAACAATTGCAGTTGAGTTCATAATGCTCAAACCATGGGGTTAAAATAGTTTATGTTGATAATGCTTAGTCCATTAGTTTTAAAATAATTTAAGATCATAATTATCATACAATAGCTCCTTGTTTATGTCTGAAGAGTTCAGACCGTGGTGTTATCAGTATAAGTTCACATAACATTGACCATGGATCCTGGTTTAAGGATAAAGAGCTCAGAAAATTGTATCACACAAAGTAAGTCTTGGTAACCATAATGTTGTTGGGAGGTGTGCTATGCCCTCCATCTATAGTTATTAAAAATTATGCTCCATTGGGATAGACCTTATGAATAAATTAATATCTTTCCCATTTTGGATGAAACTTTGGTCGTTGTTTTCTTAGTATCATTAGTATTTGAAGGATCAGTACCATGTCTCCCTTGAGGAAGGAGCAGAGGTGAAACATCTTGTTCAATGCTCTCAATATCCTATTCTAGTGCCTCTCTATATTTTGTAATTTATGAAGCATGTTTTCATTGAGAGATTTCGACTCATCTAGAAAGAATTATTTCATTTATTCTGACATATTATTCTCATAAAAAGTCATTCGGAGTGATAGCAACTAAACCTCTATGGGTAATAATTCTTCTGTTCCATACACTGTGGAGTATGGGGTTGCATGGGTGGAATTTTAAGGTGTCTTCATATAGTCCTTGAGGGTGTTGTGGAGATTTTTGATCCAAATCTTTTTTTTATAATCCACCATTTTCTTCAAGACCTTAGAGATGGTCCTGCTAAACACCTCAATCATCACATTTTCCAATGCATTATTGTGAGAAGTATGGTAAGACCATATGTTGTACTTACCATAAAACCTATTCATCTGGAAAGCCTGGAATTTTTTTCATTTTATATTAGAATTGTGTGAGTAAATCTAAATCTATGCATGATGTTATAGAACATGAACTCAATCATAGAATGTTTTTTAACTTATTTGATGGTAATTACTTCTACCCATTTAGAAAAGATGTCAGTTGTAGTCAAAATGAACCTGAACTATCGAGTTGTTGTTCGAGGATATATCCCCACAACATTAATACCCTATAATGAAAAGGGAATATAGTATTTGGTTGTGTAGATAAGCTATAGTGATTTATTCACAAATTCAATATGGATCTGTCATGCATGAAACCTCTTGGAGAACTCAATGTAGTCATGGACAATTATAGGCCAAAAGTAGCTTAACCAGCGAATTCCATGGGAGAGCATAAATCCTTCTTGATGGGAACTACTATATTCATCCTAGACCTCCTACATGACCTCAAGTATCTTATTTACTTGGAATAAATAGTGAATAATTTCATAAAACATGCACCTATAGAGGGTTTTTTAAATTTAGGTCCAATCTAGAGGGTGAAATTCACTGCAAACCGATGGATTTTCTCTTGCTCGGCTCGGTCGGGCAGGAGAATTTACCATTAGAAAAACTCGACAAATTAATTCATCCAATTGGGATTATTCTTATATTTATGAAGGCTTTATGGTCATATAACAAATTTTATGTTAGTTAGCTCATATACATGTTGGTTTCCATCTTCTAAAGTGGTTGGAGAAATGACCCTCTGATGTACCACATGAAAGACTAGATCATGTGGGTCATATTTTGTGAGGAATCTTGTTAAACTTTTCAAGGAATCAGATTGATCGTTCAATAATAGAGTAATATGGTTCACCTTCAGCTAGGAATGGAACTTGGAAATCTGCTTAGAGAAACTTCCAGTAGGGGAATAATGTCTTACTTTCGGATGATATACTCACGCTTGATCTATTTAATGACTAGCTCAGATTCACCCATCACATATAAATGGGTGGAATCAATATTGAGGTCCAACTCAATAATATTAATAAGTTCATAGTATTATGACTTTTTATGAAGTATTCTAATATCATGAACGACTATGGAAATATGGTTGTTCCAAAGTGATGCAAATAACACCTCGCCTACCATATTGAGTTTGGGGTTATCAAGGATTCTACTGGTTGAGTTGTAGGAGGAACCACTGAAATTCATCTTCTAACATAGTATATTATGTTCCACTAATATAATATATTCATCTAGAAAATCGAAATCCAAGGGGAGTTCTTTTAGGGTTGGATGCAGGACTAGTAAGTCTGTCAATGTCTTCCCTTTGATAAAATTTTACAAGACAAACCAAATGTCAAACTTTTGGAGGATTACATCCCAACATTCCAATAAATTAGTCATCATGGGTAGATTTAGGATAACCATTACTGGGTCTACTCGAGAGACCATCTGAATCTCATGGTGCTGCAAATAATATTGAAACTTATACACTATAAAAACTAGTTTGAGGAAACTCTTCTCATTAGGTGTGTATTTGTTCTTTAGGTCATAGAGCTTGCAGGAGATATAGTGGATATTTTTTTTCACTTACAACATTATTTTACTAGTCTAGAATGGTGATGAGGAAAAATTATAGGGAGGTCACACCAAGTACCAAAGGATTTCATAATACGGATGGAATAAAAACCAAAGTCTACATTAGGTACTTCTTAATAACCTCATTGTTATTCTATAATTCCTCATCCCAGTGGTAAATGGTTACTTTTTTTAATGATACTAAATAAGGGAATACACTTATTGAATGTATTTTCAATAAATTTACATGCGTAGTATAAGTGGCTTTGGAGGCCTCTCAACACTCAATGATTACTCAGGGGAGGTATTCTATTGATAAACTTGTTTTTATATTGTTAAACCTTGATGTCACTGTATCATATAAAAAACCTAATAAATTTCCTAGATTTTACCCCAAAAGATTATATCATGGGGATCATCTTCATGTTCTTGGATCGGAGGAAGAAAAAAAACATTCTCAAGATACTTGAGAAGGTCCTGAATTTGGAAAGATTTGACCACCAGATCATCCAAATAACATTATACAAAGACCCAATAAATGGATTAAAGATGTGGTACACGGCCTGATGGTAAGTGTTCCTTGATTTATTCACCCCAAAATTCATACCTGGGTAGAAAAATGTTCCTTTAGGTTCCTCGAAGGCAGTGTAATCCTCTTCCTCAGGGGCCATCCAAATCTGATTGCACCTAAAATATCCATCTATGAAGGAGAGGTCCTAGAACACCATCATCGCATCAATCAATTTCTCAATCACTAGAATGGGAAAATCATCCTTCATAAAATGGAGAATGATTTCCAAAATTCTATGAATATTTTTACATGCTTGTTCTTCTTTTTGACTCAGTCAATTCTAGCTTTCCACCTAGGGTACTGGATCTCCAAAATAGAGTTTTCTATAATAAGCATTTTATCCTCAAAATCGACCAAAGCATCGTGAGAGGGATGAATCTTCCTGGGAGTCTATTTGAAACCAAAATTACCCAATGAGAGACCAAAATTATGGATGTAAACATTAGGTTATATTCCTAGCATCTCATCATATCTTTAGGTGAATACCTTATAGTGCTATTTTAGGAACACCACATACTGTTGTAGCTCCTCTAGTGACACGTGAGTGCTGTTAAGTATCGACCATGGATCTTCCAAAGTAATGAGGTTCACCTAGGTTGAATCATTAATATTGGGGGATAAATCATCTTCAAATGCAGAAGAGGTGTCTTTTATGTCCTCATCATTATCTGAGATAGGGGGATCATAGGTAGGAAAACAATATTCTGGACTATCTGGCCAAGGGTAAGAACTGGGGACTACTCTGGAAGATAAAAAATCCCCAATGAGGGATTACCATTATTTTGAGATAGTAGCAAAAAAAAAATTTGACCCAATTCCATTATTCATCTGGATGTGAGGACCAATCTTGGTATCAAAGTGGTAGCGATGAGTTGACCTTCTTCATGTATTTATTACTTTTTGAAACTTGTGAGAATGCTGAGATTAGTGGACATGGGGAGAACCACTCATGACTTCACATGTGTAGGGTATTTTTTCATCAATCATGCATTTCTATTATTAGATAATGAGGTAATATGTATGTTTTCATTACTCATGGTGATGAAGAAACTACCCGCAAATCTAGAATCAAGGGATCTAACATATGAATAGGGAGAACAAAACCATTTTACAATGTATACATAGATCAGTTTCAGTGGTTATCAGATCATTGTGTACATTGATGCACTGAACAACATCAGTCAAAAACTTCTTCTCTTCACTTTTCTAGTACCTATAATATAGATATCTAACCTCATGTGATTCAAAGTGGGATACATCAACTTGGAGTAACCTTACTCAACCATCTAGATATTACATGAGGAACTTATGATATGAAGAGTATGTAGTCATATAAAAATGAATCCAGGGTCTTTCAAGAAGCACATCATAGTTATTATCCTACCATATTACCATAATTTTAGTGATTTATACTAAACCACCGAATTTAGTCTTCATCCAAATCATTCCACATGGATTCTGATCACTCTTTTCATACCCTTGAATTGATAGGCTGGAATGATTCTAATCTATTTATGTTATTCCAAGCTTATGGATAATCTTTATTAGAATGAGGTTGATCTTGGAGATGGTTTCCACTAGGAAATGGAATATTTAAATTCCATTTAATAGAACTATAATATACAATGGTTGGATCTTCCCATCAATGATAACACCATTGTCTTCTCTAGAAAATAAGATAATGGATCGAAATTCCCCTTACTAATAATCCTCTCTATAGTAGGCCTCTATGGAAGATACTTTAATCTCAAACTAAAGGGTGGTTTCTAGGATTTCATAAGGGTCTCACATATTTCCATTGATAGGTGGAGTTCCTCAAGAATTGAGAGCGTCATGAGCATGTCATTGTGGTGTTTTAGCACATCATGTTTCTGTGTCAGGGGAATTATTTTTACTAAATAGGGTATATCTTTTAATTAGGGTGAAACATACACTATTTAATGAACATATATGGTTGAGATACTTCGAAAAATATATGGTTGGGTGCCTGTTATCTGATTTCAGGCCCTAGCTAGATGCAGCTAATCACAGCACACTCGTGGGTGAGTTGTGAGGTCAAAATTTATAGGGGATCGTGAAGGTGTACTTGATAGAGAGCACTATGGAGACTAGGATTTCTGAGCTATACACAAACATAGATGTTTGGTATCAGTAGCACAAATAGTATAGTTTTAAGTGATAACATGATAATTCTAACATATTGCATGTCCTTTTCCTCTCCTTCATCAATGTCATCTGAAGATGACTAAATGGACTATATGAAATTCCACACTATCATGCGTTTTGAAGTGGTAAACTAGTTCAAAAACATTCATAGAGTTTTTCGTATGATCCAGATTAGTGGAATAGTCCTGGTTTAGGTGGAACATGGGTGCATCTCCCAATTCAAAAGTCATAAAGTTGGAAAGGGTTCAATTCGGCTTCAGTACCGACAGATGACTCTAATTTCACCTTAATTATTTATATATGTTCTTATGAGGCTTAGGAGGATGTGATATAGATGTGGATGTAGTGGTTGGATAAGGCGTGAAAACCATAGGTTGTTATGTATTTCTTAACTAAGAATAAATGATACCATGGGTTTCAGAAATTGTATTTTGATCCAAATACGCAACATACTTCTATACTCAAAGGATGGGAACCTATTTCCACTCACCTAATCCTCTTGGGTTATTTTTGGGGTCAGTATATACATGTTCAAATAGTGCTAAAATGTTTCCCAACTTGACTAAAAAATATTCTAATTGTTCCTAGTACCAATATTTTAAAAAATCTTTCTTTGGTGGTGTGTCCAATGATCATGTGATATGTCCAATGGTCGGCATGACTAGAGAGTCTAGCCTCCTAGGGTATCCTACATTTTTTAAAATTAAGGATCCCATTTTCTAGGGTGCTAGTGAAATATCCTAGAAACTATGAAACATTTAAGGATTAGTTCATTTTCTCCCTTTCTATGAAAGGATCCCTAAGTGACTATCCTTAATGGGTGGTCAAGGACACATTATCCTGATGAGGAGGATACACTTGATGAGTCTATGACTAGAAGGTCTGCATAGGGTGAGGATATGCTTGGATTGTCTCCTCTTGGAATGGTTCTAGTAATTTTATTGGATTAGGAACCTCTATATGCATAGAGGTGATTGTCCCTTCTTTTATGATCCTTGTTCCAGGAGTGTGAAGGGGAAATGAGCAGGGCTATTTTTTAGTCCCCAATAAGGAATCTTCAAGAAACTATGATTCTTCAAATAATTCCCAATATCCACCTGGGTAGTTTGTAGAGATTAGGGTAGGTTCTATATCATTACTAACATTATACACAAAAATCATAATTATTTGTTTCTAGGAAAGTGGAATTTGGACAAAATATGTTAGTCTTAATCGGGCGACAATGTTAGGACTCCCTCATCGATCCTCTATTGGTATTTTAAGAGATTGGTGATGCTTTTCTTGTATTAGGTGTAACATAAATGGTTGATGAACTATATATGGAGGTCCTCCCAACCGGTAATGGAACCTATAGGTAGATGGTTATACCGGATGAAAATAGGTCCTTCTAGATTCTAGAAAAAGAATTAGATATTGGAGGCTTCAAAATATGTTGGATTCCCTAACATTTGGCTGCACAATGTGGCGATGTGGGACAAATGTTGTAGTGGGTCACCCATCCCATTAAATGGGGTGATTATGGGATTTCAAAACTCTTTTTGAGACTAAATATGGTCAACCCATGTCAGGTATGACTTTCCTTTGGGTGGAATTTCCACCTATCGGGTTCTTAGAGCCTCTAGGTGGGAAATGATAGTCGTTATCACATCATCTTGGAATAGTTTTGTGGTCACTGATGCATTGATAGTCTCATTTTCATGTAAAACGAAATTAACATGATCCTAATGTGTATAATCATTCTTATCAGGTGGGGTGTGAAACTCATATCTCGGTCATCTGTTGTATCCCCTAGGTTCTACACTACCTGTGTATATGGAGCCCCCAATTTCAAAAAAGGTCATTTGACCAAGGAGGATTGGGCTCTCCATTGGAGGAGAAACATGGTCCCTTATGATTTTGTTAGGGTATGGGAATTGTTCAGTGATGAGTTTAGAGGAGGTCTTTTATATCACCCAAGATCTTGAATAATGGAAGTTTTCTTGCGATCTGACTCAACCTTTGGAACTATATCATATGGGTTATTGGGATCAAAATTTCACTTGACTTTGTTGATATATTTATGGGAAGGAAGTAACATTTCATTTTGGGGACTCTGGATGCCCAATTATTATCTCTTCTGATTAGTTTAGATGCCTACTACGGGGCCCTCCTGGTACTGTGTCACTTTATGAGTTGGGATTTCCTTATCATGACCTATTTTGTTGGATCTATTTCTCTAATCCTTTATTGGGTTATTAGTTTAAACATTGAATATGGATTAAGTAAAAGTTTAAAATTCATTTTAAGTAAATTGGATATATTGATGGTCTTATGGTTTTCATTGGATAGGGCTAAAATGGAGGGTATAATACTAACCCTTGCCTCTGATTTGTACATGTGGAGATACCTATTGTATGAAATGATTGAGAATAATGATACTCTTAACATAGATTTTTGGGAGTGTATGATGGTATCCATAAAACTCATAATGGATAGATACTGGGATCACTACGATATCACCATTCTTGCACTATTTTTGAATATAATTAGGGTTCTTGTGGTTCCTTGGATATGTCAGATTTCGATCCTGAAGGTAGTGAATCATAACCCAGATAATCTTGAAAAAATAACCTACCAATTCCTCGTTGAGGTGACCTCTATAAAGGTTAATTCTATAGATACAGGTGGCCAAAACATTGCTGATTTCTTTTCGGCAGCCATGAGTTCCTACAAGTTCTATTTTTCAAGACCATGGGGATCCTCTTGCTCTAGGTTATTTCATTATACGATCGGTGTAGGCCATGATAAGGATGTAAAAACTGATATAGACCTAATTTTTGATGATCTATTGAGATATTGGTTCTTTATGGGAAAAATATCCACTCTATACAGGAATGTGTCTCGTGGGTGGATACAGCATTAGGATCATATCGATTGAAGTCATGGTATTTACCAAAACCCCATGAAAATGGTATGAATCACCCCTTTGAGGATCTGTGGATTTCCCACCACCATATGAGGGAGTTAATCCAAACCCAGACTAAGCTTTAGATTATAATGTGGAGGTGGATAGGAGGGAAGCTTATAGTGATAGGGATGGTTTCACCGTGAGCCCTTGAAAGGAGTCCACAACATCATCCTCCTGTAGGCATATGAATAAGGATCTTGTGTAACTCATCTTAAAAGATTTTAATAATTAGTCGATATTATTATTTCTTTATCTCTAGAATCATTGGAAAATTTTGTCTTATTGATTAATCTATTTCTTCAATTTTTGAGTGGTTAATGTTGACAAGAAGCTTCTGAGGGTCCTTACTTTGATGGCGCAGAACTTCTCCAAGTGCGGGATACTAAGAGACACTTGGTTCCATTATATATTTGTTCTGACATTCCCAATGGCCATGTCCCTTAGGACAGGTATTCTCCCTCCTACCCGAGGATGGATGTTTAGAATATGTAACATCTTCTGCATTGGGATAACCTCCATGCTACATGATGACTTGGGATGACTTCCGAATTGGTATTCCTTTTCATGGAATAGCCCATTACAGCTTTTAATATTTCTATTGACTAAGATAGTCAATCCATATTACCTAAGTGGTC
Source organism: Viscum album (assembly GCA_963277665.1). Taxonomy (NCBI): domain Eukaryota; kingdom Viridiplantae; phylum Streptophyta; class Magnoliopsida; order Santalales; family Viscaceae; genus Viscum; species Viscum album. The sequence continues at coordinate 85,380,907 of OY728155.1, read as the reverse complement.
ACAGCAATCTCAATCCTAGAAGAGTGAAGATGAATTTGCATTCAGTGGTCATGGATATTTGGTGGGATTCCCCAGCAGTTAAAGTTACCATTGGACCTACAAAATGGGAATCCTATCAATCTACATTCTAGACCTACCACCAGAATTTTTGCCATGTGTTTTTTACTAGGGTTCATAAATCAATGATGAAGTAAACTATCTCATCAGTATATAGTATTAGTCAATATTGTCATTTAAGGAGCCTAATGTGTTCCCATCTGGATAGATCTGGAGCAGTGGTCACTGTTTTTATGAATCAAACTCCCATTGACTCCTTGTACTTGGGGGTGAGATATCATATCACTCTAGGTAAAGACTCCCAAATCAGATTGCTTTTGTAATGGGGGGTGGTCTCCCCTTGCACATACCATAGGTACGGAAGTGTTAGTGAGGCATCGATACCTAGAGGTCTTGGAGGGCCATATACCAAATGGGAATGACCCCTCAGGGATCGTACCATCAAACAAGGGTATAGATCACCATCCACTTAAAGATATTTGGGGTTGATATGTGGTGTGGGATCCCAATAGTAGAAGGTGTGGTGGATTTAATGGAAGGATTATTCTAATTTGGGATTGATGTTCCAATGATTCCCCAACCCTTGCACTTATTATAATTAGGTCATCGATTCCCTATAGCTTGAGTCCAATAAAGAATATAGATTCATTCATCAATACTAATATATTGAAGGTGATTCCTGGTATGGGTCTCCCTCATAGATTTAATTCATGTTTTCGAAACTCATTTCTGATTCCATCTAAGTGCAGACACCGATTAATTATTCTTCTTCTATATTGACAGGGAAGAAACCTTTGATCAACTTAGATAGTAACTTTGGGAATTTCTCATCATTTTGGGATGTTGTGTAGGTTGGGAAGTTTTATGGTATTCTTCTTCTATAGGGTATCCCACCTGAGGAACCTTATATGGGGAACCTAATGCATCCTGTTTTTTCCATGAGGTAGTACATTCTATGTTTTTAAGTCTATATAGATTTTTTACCTCAAGCATACCATGTTTATTGTATTATATTCTAGATCAGTTCCCATATTTAACGCCTTATATAGATTCATGGGTTGTACATTTGATATATTCTAGAGAAAGGTGGGTCACAGGTTTAACATCTCTTAAGGATAGATGGGTCATAGGTTTAATGTCTAGTAATAAAAAAATAGTGGAAAGTTTAACATATTGAGGGGGAAAGTGGGTTGTAGGTTTAATGTCTTATAGGTAAAAATGGGTCACAAGTTTAACTTCTTTTACGTATAAATGGGTCTTAGGTTTAAATCCTTCCAGGGATAAGTGGGTTTTAGGTTTAATATATTATGAGGAAGAATGGGTTTTTCGTTTAACATTATGTAGAGATAAGTGGGATATATGTTTAACATCTTGTGGGGACATATTGGTAGTTACGTGTGTCCCTAAGGGGAAAGATTTTACACTTCTAGGTTTGATTTAATGTTTCCCCTAGGGATAAGATATCATAATTGGGATTTGGTATGGTATTCTTCCAGGGGAATATTTCACACATAGGATTAGGTTATAATGTTGGGGTTTTAGGATTAAGCATTTGGGTGGTTTTCTATGTACCTTATTTAAGAGATAATGATAAAACACCAGATAGTTCAATGCCATAGTTTTACGTCATGTGATATGACTAGTCCATGTGGTTTGACATCTTTCAATAAAGACATTTTCAAAGCAGAAGGAGCGTCAATGAGGGATGGTGTAGGGATTGCATGTAGAATCTTCCCAACATTGTAGTTTAAAACCATGTTGTGGAAAACATGGTCTTCCATGATAATTGTACATGGGGAATCATGTGTTCATCACACATGTTTAGAGGTGTGGGATCATCCCATTCCATCCATGTGTGAGGTATCCTTTGACCATCGCACAACATAAGGCTATAGTATAATTTCATGTTTTGAGAAAGTTTTTATTCCTTTAAACATCACACAACCAAGACAAGGATCTATAAAATTATACATCTTATAGATCAGATGTTCAGCTTGGAAGTATTACATCACGCATCTCATAAGTGGACCTCAGCGATTTCATGTCATGATTCTTAGATGTGGAATGGGATACACCTTAATGGGTCCCTTTACAAGGTGAGATGAATATCTGGAAAAGAAATCTCAATTGGGACAGGTAAACTATTTCCATTGGTTGTTACACCGTCAGAGAATATGTATCCAATACAAAAGAACATTCTTCACTGGGTAGGTCATGGTGTAGCCACTACTATGTAGGAGTGAAAATAAAGTGCCCCTATGTTAGGGTGTCTATGATTAGGATACAAGGAAACATGGTAACTATGCTTTGGATCAAAAGGTAGATTTGGTTGTACTGGTCGCATGGAGAACTGAGGTATGGTTGAAATGGTCTTGGATGAGAATTGGGGGCCCAGACACACAACTTTTTTGAAAGTGTGTTGGCCTAAATGGGGAACCATGGAGAGGTCTAGTGGACAAGGGCTCACAAAAGCTAGGGTTGCAGGAAAGGTAGTGGACTTGAAAAGGCCAGGGGTCTCTAAAAGGTTAAGGGTCTCAAAAAATGGTGATCATGCCTTGGAGGAAAGTCTCGGTTCCCATGCGGTTGGTTTCATGAAGGATAATTATCTCATGAGTCCCCAAGATCCATAAAGGTATTTCTTCTTACACAAAGGTCATGGACCATCATGAAACAAATGTCTACCATGGTTTGAGGTTCTCAATACCCATGGGAGGATGTTTCATGAAATATGGATACATTTGGGAATCCTTCTTCTCTCTCTCTCATGAATCATATGAATTTCATAAATTTAGATTATTTCTTTGAATCTGAAAGGTCATGTCCCCTCAACTGATGGAAAAAGGAGAGTTTTTTTATGTCCAGTGGAGGAAAGGGAATCATTTTCACGAAATATTGAAGCTCCCATGAAGGATTATGAGCACCATGAACTGATGGGGTTCCATGAACTAGAGTGACATTGTATGAAGGTTATCATTAAATCTCTATGTCCGGGACTTCCATGGATTGAGGCCATTTGGGAAGCTTTTCACCTTCATGAACTCAGCCATTAAAAGGATTTTTCGACAGTATTGGCCTGAATCCAATTTGAACTGGTCGCACCTGCCTCAACCTCTCCCATAACATGCTTATTTTTTAACCAAAAAATTTAACACCCCATGATTTTCTAGCAAGTATCTTCTTAGATAAATTCAATTTCATCAACAGTATACATTTCATGCAACACTGAGCATAGACAAACCACAATATAAAATTAAATATAATTATTTTTGTATGAATGCTATAACCTAGCCATTTGAATGGAGAGAAGTTTTGAGATTTATTAAATTATGAAATTATAGTTTAAACATGTTTATAAAATTAATTCATTGGTTTCCAAATAATTAGGAATAAAAATAAAAACAAATTGAAAATAAATAGTTTGTTTTCATAAAAAAAATCTTTTCATGGTGACAATTAAATATTACCTTAATAAATTAAAATAATCACAGTTATTTAAATATATTAATTAAATTTATATGTTATATATTCAATCCATTTATTGTAAATTCATTCGATATGTTTGATAGGCTAAATACAAGAATAAATCCAATGTTAAGCATAAAACGCTAAATATTTCTAAAGGCAGTTTTGCCACCATTTTATTGCACAAAAACTTTTATATAAACATTTACACACTTTTATAAGTTTTATTTGAAAATATAGAATTAATTTTTGAAATAAAAATATCAAAACTATCTTAAGGTAAACTTTTGGTATATTTTAGAGAGGTTTCATTTTTTGATGAATTGTGAAAATACAGCATTTTAATTGAAAACTGGTTTTTGGTATAATTTATTTATATAGAAAAATTATATTTTAAATTGATTTAAAAGAATAATTAAATCAATTATATATCAATAAAATCAATTTATGTCATTTTAATCAAATTTAATTTGAAATTCGTTATAAAAACATTTCAAACATTTGAACTTTTCACTTTAAAAAACATATTTTTCATTGTGTCTATGGGATTATTGTTAAATCTATTTTATACAATTATGGGAATTTAAATAGGTAAAATAAATTTAATATTTTGAATAAGATGTTCCAAATTAGTTTTTAATTTCAATTTCATTTTACGTTTTAAAAAAAGTTCTAGTGGTAAAAAAATATTTACTACACTATAGGTCAAATAGTGACAAAGGTTAAAGTTAAAAGGTAAAAGTTAATATACTTAAAAATTTCAACAATCAATTATTGGTTGAGTTATTTAATGAACCTAAACATCCTAAAATATTTTAATGGAAAATATATTTCTTTTAAATTAATTTCACCTCAATATGGATGGATTTAATTATAAAATATTCATTATTTTAATCACTTAAACTCGCCTCTCCTCAAGTATAAATACCACCCCTCACCACCCAATCTCAACTCAGAAGCCTTGAAGATTATAAAATATCATCCAAAACCTCTCATACTAATTATTCCCAAGTCCATGTTTTTGAGTTCTCATAAAAATACCAAATCCAAGGTCCTCGAGGGATCCTACAAGGATGTGATATTCAAGATGTAATTTTCTTAGAACACCTCTCTTAATTTCTTTTCTTCTTGTACATTATCCTCAAATCCTTCATCCATAATGAAATAATAATTACAAAATCATATAAATACTTCAATTTCTTTTCGAATGAAATATATTATATACATACATTTCATTACCTCCTCTTATTCAATGAAATGAAACTATTTTCTAAGTTATGTTAGTCAATCGTCTCTGTGAATAGTGTTTTTGTTTGTTTTCAATTATTGCCTTCATGAATAGTAATAAAAGTTTATTTAAGGATAAATAATATTTAAATAGATATATTATAACATATTTCATGATTTGGAACTATTATATACTTATAATAGTAAATAAAATTAAACTACTTCATGATTTTTGGAAAACCTGATAAAATAAGCCAATCATTTATCATTAACACTTTTTTCAAATGAATAATACTCGTGTATGAAAGAAAAATGATTAATGGGACCATTTAAAATTATTTAATTCAATTAATACTATTTATTTACACTTTTTGTTTTTTATTTCTTGTTTACATAAAAATTATATAATTATTTACAAATGAACCGATCATGAAACCATGAAACCAACGCAGCTAAAACCATGAAAATAATGAAGTATTTTTAATTAAATGGTCGTAAGATGTTACAAAATCATCACATAAGGAATTATAAACATGAATATTGTAATTTAATTTGTTAATTACATTATTTAAACCATTATACATGAGTTTTAAGAAAAGGAAACTAATGTAAAGTATGAGTTCAGTATTTTCTTGTCTCACTTATTCTTCTGTGAGATATGTGCCTTATTCACAACTTATTTCTTGTTTGTGGAATATATCTTACTAAATTGACTTATTACATCATGAATATACTTATTCTCATGACATTATAAGTTTAATTTATTTTTATTCCTTCATCGGTATTATAATTCAATGTTACCAAACCGATGGGTGTCTTTTTTTACAATCTCATCATTTATTTGGATTGTGAATGATTAATTCTTTAATGTTGAAATATTAAAATTCAAATGATTTATAGTATACAATTTTTATTTATGATATTTTTAAAAAAGTGTACCATATTCAGACTATTTGGTAATTAAAATTATTGAGAATTTATTTTCAATAAAATATGAATTCATATCTCTCTTCAGTCGGAAATTTGGGTTGTTTCAAAAACAATTCTAAAAATGTTTTTAAAATATTATTAATAGATTTTTAAGATAATTTTCAAGGGAAAGGATTTTTATTTTATTTTTTTTAAAAGTTTTTAGTTGATTTATTATTTTTCATGTTTATTTTTGAAGAAATTTCTTTTCAAAATGATTCTTGTTTTAAATACAGATTTTGAAAGTGAGAAAGTGTACTTTCCACCCGAGTTAATCAATTATCTCATTTAAAGTGTTTTCATCGAAGCAAACATATTTTTTTAGTATTTTTTAATATTGATGTTGATATATTATGATACCATATTTCATATTTTATTAAGTAGTCATTGATTAGTGTGACTCAGGATGCACTATTTTTTTATTATTCACCATATTACCTTGGATGATTTTTGATTATATTTACTTGGTGGGGAAAGTTATTTACATTTTTCATGCTAGTTTCAATAAAAATTTATATGTTTATTATATATCATCCCTTTAATATAAGGAATTTATAAGACTTGTAAAGTGATGGGTGGGTCTCTATATTTTCCCTTGAGGCATTGATAGGTCTCATGAGAGAAATCAGAGTGTGTTTTACTGAGACCTTGCCTATTTATTTTCAGTTGTCATGGTTGAGGCCTCAATTGTATGTTTTTAGATATCTAGAATTATTTATCCTGGAACAATTTATTTTTTTTCAGGTGATTATTAGAATATTATAATATCCTTGGTTAGGTGTTCTAGCACATTTGATCATTTTTAGGCACTTATTTGATCATATTTTATACTTTCCATGTTATGCTCAAGTTAAGGATTAATGGAATGTGTGGTCAGTTATTTACTTTCCCATGTGGATTATCCTTATTTATTGAAGATATATTCCATTGTAAATGACTGTTACTATAAATTGTATCCCACCCTTATTTTTTTCATTCCCCATGTTATGATGAATATATCGTTGAATGAGTTTTCAAGGATGTTGTTTATTTCCTTTTTTAATGTTTTATGTCTTATTTTCATTTCCCAATTTAAAATAATTTTCATTTATATATATAGTGTTCCATAACTATAAAACTATTTAGTCTTTTGGGATGTGATTCCTTGTAAATTGTGCCAATATAATAATGTTACCATTGAATCTTGGCTATTAGGGTTTGGGTCCTTATAATTGTCATCAAATAAGCTTAGTAGAAACCTTGGAAACTATAATTAGGAATTTGTATATTACGACACATAACCATAGGATATACTTTGAGGATATATATATAATAACCCCCAAAAACCATGTTTATTATTATGAGCCTATCTATGCATGAAAGATTAATTTTGTGTTCAATATTTCATTAATTATGAGATTATAAATTATGTTTGATAATGTTATGATCTAATCTAATATATACCACTATTTAGAAATGAATCATAGTAGAGGTAATTGTAACTTTATCAATGCACTCAATTGATGTAGGCATTTACCTCCTAGGAAAGATAATGGTGTTAAAGCTGGAGTTGGAGTTGCAGCTTGAGATAAAAAAAATTATAACTATATTTAGACAACTAACTCAGGTTATGAGCAATAACCATGCCCATATATAGTTTCTTGATGCACAACATGGTGTAAAAATGTTAAACCACTTCATGAGACAACAATCTCCATAATTAAATGGTGATACTTGTCCATTTTAAGATGTTAAATAAATAAGAACTTTATAGAAGATATTTCTTACATTATGAGGTAATGAAATGAAAAATATTTTCCTGACGGTTTATTATATATCATGAGATGTGGATAAATGTTGGTCATTGATTCAAAACAATAATGAAAACAAGGAAATATAAAACATAAAATTGTATTATTTTATGGATATTTCCTTGGAAAAATATTTCCCTTGTAAACAGCAAACAGATATGGAGAGATAATTCTTGAGTTTGAGACAAAAGGAGGTAGAGAATTTGGGTAAGTATGAAGACATAAATAAAATATTATCAAGTAGTGTTGTAGACTAAATATGTCACCCAAAAATTTAGACTAGATGTTTCATTGATGGGTTAAATTCATTCCTTCGAAGTCCATAGGTATCCCAAAAATGCACATCATACGGAGATATAGTCTCATGTTCTATCAAGGTAGTGAAATGATTCTCTAAACCTTATAAATTTAAGGAAAATAAATTTAGGAATATAATTATGGATAAAAAGATGAATAAAAGGAAAAATAAAAAAAAATATTTTCTCGTATGTCATAATTGTGAAAAGAAACACCCTAGTACTTTCCTGAGGGAATTGGGAGTTTGTTACATGTGTGGTGACAAAGGTCACAAATCTCATGATTAAAAGGGAAAAAAGTAGATTTAAAAGTGAAAGGTTTCTTTTGTAAGGAGATTGGGAGATATGAAAATGAACTCCCAAAGCATAAAGGGAATATACCTCATAAGACTGTAAGAGATCATGGTCAAGGTTATTCTATTACTATAGTCAAAGTTGAATAATTAAAGTATTTTGGATTTTGGATTCAATAATTATCTTATAAAAGTATTTTATCAATTATTTTCTAGTTATATTAATCATGAAATATTTAAAGATTTTATTATATTACTTATTCTTTAAGTATTTATATTAAGGTATGTTTTAGGGTTTAGGGTGATCTTGGTATTCATATATTTTATATGTGAAAAAAAAGTTACATTATATTCTTTCAGAAATATAATTTTAAGTTGATTTTAGAAATTTAGTGATCTTCTTTCAAGATTTTTTTTAGTATTTGAGTTTTGAAAGACTTATTTTGGATGAATTATATGATTAGCTAATTATGGAGTGTATTGTATTAAACTTTGTATTTTATTTTTTGATGATAAAGTATGTTTTATCATATTGGATAAAATGTGCTAACCATTTTTCTTTTGGTAAATATGTAAAGGATGATGGAATGACTTATAGATCTTTTGATAAACTAATTTGGGCATATAAATTCATCTTTAATATCCATATATTGGTTTAAGATATTAATTGGAGTCATACCAAAGCACAAAAAAAGTGTGAGATTATACTTATGAGATGAAATCAAGTAAGTATATCTTCTAAAATGATTTTCAAATAAAATGTTATCCTATTTCCATCATTTCTTATGAAATCAGTGACTTTTTTCAGACCTATTTGGTCTATGTTCTTTTGGTCATTAACCTTATAATGACCATACTCTCTATCACTCTCCATAAGAACATGATATATTAATTTATATTTGATGTTCTAGTTTTCACTTTGCACTAAATGTATCCTATTCAAAAGCCTTGTTTTGTGGAAACCTTGACATTTCCATCTCGCTATTATTAAGGGGATATTTTATAAACCCAATTTATGATGTGTCTTACACATAAATGAATTTTAAATTATAAACAAATTATTTTAGAAGTGAAATTTTAAATTTTGAGGACGAAATTTATTGAAGGATATGAGAATGTACCACCCCATTATTTTACAGTATGACTCTTCTTAAATAAATTCAATTTCTAGGAAATTATACATTTCATGGAACACTGATCTTAGACAAACCATGATATAAAATTATATATTATTATTTTAAAATGACTACAACCACCAAGCCATTATAATGAAAGAAATGAATGATAATAAAGAAATTACGAAAATATAGTTTACACACGTTTTTAAAAAATATTCATTGGTAAATAATTAATTAGAAATAAAATTGAAAATCTTTTGAATATAAAGGATCTTTTTTATTAAAAACTAATTTCATACACATAATGACATTTTAACTTAATAAATTAAATTAATAACTATTATTTAAATATATTAATTATATTTATGTTTTATAAATTCAATAAGAAATTTTCAATTTCATTCAATATGTTTTATAGGCTTATGAAAATAATAAGCAAATTTTAAGCATAAAAGCTAAATATTTTTAAAGGTATCTTTTTCTCCTTTTTATTTAACACCAGTTTTAAATCTAAAATTTGACACTTTTATAATTTTAATTTGAAGATAATTCATTTTTTAAAATTTTAAATAACTCATTTATCTTAGGGTAAAAATTTTTTATTCTTAAGAGAGGTTTACTTTTTTAATGAATAATGAAAAAAAAATATTTTTAATTAAAAACAATTTTTTGTCTAAATTATTTATTTACTTAAATATATTTTAAATTTCTTTAAAAGTATAATTAGTTATATTATACATCAATAAAAACAATATTTTTAAGTGGAATCAATTCTAATTTAAAATTGGACATAAAAACATTTCAAACATTTGAACATTTCACTTAAAAATCCACTTTTCAATGTATCTGCGGGATTATTATTAAATATAATTTTTCCAATTTTGTGAATTTAAATTGGTAAAATGGATTTCATATTTTTAATAATAATTTCTAAATTTTATTTTATGTTCAATTTCATTTTTAGTTATAAAAATATTTACAACGGTAAAAAAATTATTTACCACAGTATAGGTAAAATAGTGATAAGGGTTAAAGTTAAAAGGTAAAAGCTTAAAAAACCTAAAAATTAAAACATATAATGGTCATTTTAGGTAATTAAAAACCCTAAATAGACTCAATATAATTAATTTGTAGTCTAATTCATTGAAATTAATTACACCTCAATGTGTTTTGATTTTTTTATAAAATATTCATTATCTTACTCACTTAAACCCACCTCTCTTCAAGTATAAATACCATCCCTCACCACTCCATTTAGACTAAAAACATTGAAGCTCCTAAAATATCTTAAAAACCCACTCTTTATAACTTTAACCATGTTTTTGTTTTGTTGGTCTCACCAAAATACTAAATCCATGGTGCATAAGGGGTCCTCTAAGGAGGTGATATTCTAGAGGTAATTTTCTCAAAACACATCTATTAATTTATTTTCTTCTTGTACTTTATCCTTTCCTCCTACTTCCATCATAAAATAATAATTCCAGAATCATGTAAATACTTGAAAATTATTTTTCTATTGAAATATATTATATCTATTAATTTTATCACCTCCTCTTATTCAAAGAAACGAGACTATTGTCCATGTTTTGTAGGTTAATCACCTCTGTGAATAATGTTTTTGATTATTTTCCATTACCAGCTTCATTGATATAATTAAAAGATTAATTATGGTTAAATAATAATTAAATAGTTATACCATAACCTATTTAGTTTTATAGAACTAATATATACAAATAAAAGTAAATTAAATGAAACTAGTTCATGATGTTCGGAAAACAGTTAAAATAAACTAAACATTTAGCATTAACATTTTATCAAATGAAACAACATCATGAAAGAAAGAAAAAAAGATAAATAGGGAATTTAAAATTAGGTATTTTGATTAATAAAATTTAATTATACTACATGATTTTTATTTAAAATTGATAATAAAATCCATAATAAGACACAAATGAAGTGATCATGAAACCATGAAACCAATGCACCTGAAACCATGAAAACAATGAAATATTATTAATGAAATGTGTCATAAGATGTTATAAAATCATCACATAAAGAATTATAAATATTAATATAGTTTTTTAATGAGTGAATAACATTATTTGAATCATTATACATAATCTTTAAGTCCACAAAACTAAAGGAAAGTGTGTGGTAAGGGTTTCTAATCTCACTTGTGCTGATGTGAGATACATGCATTATTCACCACTTATTTCATATATCTAGTGTATATAATTCTCCATTGAAATATTACATCATGAATCCCATTATTCTCATGATATTATAAGTTTAACTTATTATTATTCCTTTATGGGGATTATAATTAAATGTTTCCAAACTCGTAAGTATCTTTTGTTACAATTTTATCATTTATGAGGATTATGAATGATCAAGTCCTTCATGTTGAAATATTATAATTCCAATGAATTTTATTCTTATCTGGTTATTCATGATATTTTAAAATAATTTTACCATGTTCCAACACTTTGGTATATAAAATTATTGAGAAATTATTATCAAGAAAATTATTCTTCATCTCTCTCCTGATTCAAGAATTTTTGATCTTTCAAAACATCATTTTCTAAAAACATTTTATGAATATTTTTAATGGTATATTACGCTCACTTTTAAAGGAAATGATTTTTTAAAAAAATTATGATTAAAAAATTTTACATGATTTATAATTTTTCAGGGTTATCTTCAAACCAAAAAGTTTTCATAACATTTCACTCTTTAAATAGTGAATTTCAAAGTAAAAAGGTGAACTTTCATCATGAGTTTTTCAATGATGTAATTTGAAGTATTTTCATCGATGTCAACATCTTTTATTAAGTTTTTATTGATTAGTTTTACTGGGGATACCCTATTTTGATATTATTCATCATATTACTCTGGATGGTTTGTGATTACGTTTACTTTACAGGGAAAGTTATTTACATTATTAATTTTATTTTTAATTTATATTTATATGTATATTATGTTTCATGAATTTCATATTAGGAATAAATGGGAAATAATATGTGATTTGTAGGTCCCATTATAGCCCCTCGGGTGCATCAAAGGGTTTCATGAGACAAAATAGATTGGGTTTTATCTGATGCCTTACCTATTTACTTTCAGATGTATTGGTTGAGTCATCTAAAATAAATTTTCAAATGTTCAACATTATGAATTCCGTCATTAATAAACTCGTTATTTATTTTCATCAGGTTATTCAATTAATAGAATATCCATGGTTAAGTTTTCTATCTCATTTTATTATTTTTATGGGATAAGTTTATCAAATTTTATTCTTTCCATGTTATTCTTAAGTTAATGTTTAATGTCATGTGTACTCATTTATTTACCATTTCATGTTGATTATCCTTATTTATTTATGATAGATTCTTATTTACAAGAACATTACTGAGTATTTCAGCTCACCAGTTTTTTGTTTCCTTTGTCAAAGTTATTGAAAAGATGTTTGACTGAGTTTTCAAGGATGAATTTTTTTACTTTTTGTTATGTATTATGTTTTTTTTCATTTCCCAATGTAAAATGGGTTTCATGTATGTATCTGGTGTTGAAAATATACAAAACTATTGGGTCTTTTGGGATTTAATTCCTACTATATTGTTCCAATGTAAAAATGTAAAAACAAACTCAAGGATATAAGGGTCAGGGTCATTGCAACAATCATATCATGCATTGAATAAAAATATTTTTCTTTTCCAATTTTGGAATTAAATTAAATATTTTATTTAGTCAACTATAATTTTTTAAAAACAAATCATATTATTTTGTATTATTTATATTTTATTTATTTAATTTATCATATTTATATTCAAGAATGAAATAAAACTCATGAATTTCATCAAGAAAAAAATTTAGATTCAGAATTAAATGATAAAATTATAATACCTCGTCATTATAATCCACAAGACACTTATTCTATTTAATTTTCAAATTCCCACCTTTAGAGTTAGAATGAGATTAAAAATTAAAATCATCGGAATCACTCCATGTATCCTACATTTCAATCTTAAATTTCCTCTTCTAATCTAATTTCCATGAATTCCTTTAAAATTGAAATTCAGTGAAGTCAGAACTCATATGTCTATCTGTCTTACATTCATGACTACTGACCACATTCATGATTCCATAATCCTTCTTAAATAATCCCATTCTTAGACTATATGAATTCATGAATGCTCTAAAAATTTTATAGTTTCGTCAATAAAATCCTAACTACTAGAATCTTCGTCAAATGGGTCAGAATATGTAAATTTAAGAGTAAAATTTTCTTTCACGTCTAACCTATGATCATTATATTCAACTTGCATCTTGGTTTCATACATCCTGATAGATTTAATTAAATTATTCATTATTTTATTTTTAATTTGTATGGAATATCTAATAGAAATGAAGATTTCACTCCACATATTTATATATATATCTATGAACTTTCACTAATTGTTTGGATTATGAAATAATAGTTCATAAAATTATCATAATTTCTTACTATCTCTGCAGGTATTCTGTTAATTTTAGTAACGCTTTCTCCATCAACCATCCTAAAGTTATAAAATTTTAACATAGTAGTTTTCCATATTAATTTTATTAAATTTTCAATTCCTTCAAAAGTTATAAAAATGGTTTCCCAATATTATATGTTGTGTCACATTGAGAAATTCCATTGAAATATTATTATCCAAATATACAGATAATTACATTCACAACTTTTGAGTTTAAATCATAATCAACTTCTTATACAACACTCCATAAATATGGTTCACTATTATGAATCTTATAGGTTTTCACCAGCTTCATAGAAACTTTTAAAAAACGATTCTTCAAATGTGTAGTTATTTAAAAATTCTATTTACTATAATTATCACCACTTAAATAAGGATCTCCTATAATTTATATAAATTCTAATAAATAAGATATCTCAATGTTTTCTAGTTACATCATTTTTTATATCATTTAAGTGATAATATAAATAATATATTTGAAAAATCAGGATCTAATCAATGTAGACAATTGAAGTGCCTTGCTTTGGTATGAAGTTTTATCCTAGATCTATGACATAAAATATTTAATGAGGGGTATGGGTAAATTAATTTATTTAAATAATTTCCCACATTTTAAAATTGACCATTTATGTTGTATTAAGAATTTATTTTCACTTTTAATAAATTAATATAGTGTAGATATATAAAAAATTAATGTTATGATAAAAAAATATTTTTACAATGATTTAGGGAGATAATAAATTTCACATATTCCAATCCTCTAAAAAATAGAGTCTTGGTGATTTTATTCAGATAATGTTCATGTTATCACACAACAGATAGTAAGCCATTGATACCTAGTAAAATAAGGATTTTATCAGTACTACAGATCCTTTTATATTGGACTTTACAAGTACAAGTATTTGGAAATTATTCTCCACAACTTGGTGTAAGTAACCAATACTTATAAAGTTACTAAGTGAGGCATAGAAATTTAAAAAATTTCACCATATAATTTTATCCATAAAAAAAATTAGTTGGATCTTCTCTAGAAAAAAAATCTTCAAGGTTAAATAGTACTAATAATACATGTGGATATGTTTTAGATCTTTAATGAACTTAGTTAAAGTTAGTAATCTTCAATTTAGAACATTAGAAAAATTTATTATTTATTTCCTTCTCCCTATTCACCTATTATTACTTTTAGTCATACAAAAATATATAAATTTAATAGTAGGAGAATAGTTAAATATTTAGAATTTAAACTATTCAGTTTTATGATAGCAGTATTTTATCATAACTCTTCTTTTCCACATATAAATCTAGAGAATATATGAAATAGAAAAAATAATTACTAGTAAAAAATATTAAATGATTTTATCTTAGATACTAGTAACTCTCGTTGTCATTGTAGTATTCATGGATAATTAATTCAAAATTAATTTGTCAACAATCTTACCGAAATATTGTTACATTGCTCATAATTTTTTTATAATTATTCTAAAAATTTATCAAAAAAAAATTTTCTCAAAATAATATAAATAGATAAAATATAATATATTAAAATTACCTAAAAATTATAATATTTAAAATTAATAAGTTAAAAAATATTTTAATATTTCCTAAATATCTCCAAAATAAATTAGTCTCCAAATATTTGAATAATCCTCATCAAAATCATATGAGAGTTATAAAAATATATTAAAATTATATTATATATTGGAATTTATTGTAATATTCTATTTAATATTACCATAAAATGCACATATACTACACCAAGCTATGATAAAAAACTCATCACATCATTCTATATCTTCTAACAACATATCATATCTTCCGATAAGTTGATATTGTAAAATAAATTTATAAAACATGATTTTTTTCCCATTATTGTAACTTCTGATATCACTAATTCATATCCTTTGATTTATAGTTATTATAGTTCACATCTAAATTGAGTAATATGAAGGTGAGGCACAACTTAGTTATCTCTAGTTTCCATAATGTGTTTCACATTCCATAGTTTGATTCTATAGAATTCTGTAATTTTAACTTCAAAAGTATATATTTGAAAATTTATGTATATTGAAAAAACATTCTAGAATCCATTCATGGATAATTCATATACTATGATGTGTTTTAAATGTAATAATAACTATATACCTCTCATAGCTAACGATGTCTAATGTTTTCATTGTTTTATCATATTATGAACCTACTATTTTTTTCATGTGATAAATGGTTTTCTTTATTCTCTATGATCCATAAGGTTCATTACTTAGGTGTAATTCTAAATTTTTATAATGTCTGAAATATCAAAGATGAATAATATATTTCAATCCTATATTTAGTATACATATCTTAATAATCTAATTTTTACTACCTAAATATCTGTGGGTAAGATATTTCCTAAATATTTAATAATATTTTCAAGATTCACTATAGTTTTTATGATTTTTGAATTGACCAATTTTCTGAACATCTAATATCTATCATTTTTTTATAAAAATATACAAGATACATTTTCCAATATAAATATATCAATTCCTAATATTTTTCTCACCTCATATGATTCTTTCATCCAATATTTTAGGATTTTGACTTTGGAAGATATCTAATAAAGTTCATCATAAAATATTTTTCTACAGCTAATAATAATTAATAAGATAGTTTCTTCGTCTATAAGATCTTATACTTTGGAAAACTCTAATGTAAAATTTTAAAAATATACAAAATAATTCTTGAAATAAAATTTACAAATAAAAAAATTGAGAATATAAATAATAATAATACATAATAATAATAAATCATATTAAATCATGAATCATATAATGAAAAGTGTCACAAAATAAGTAATTATGAGAATATAGAAAATTGGTAGAGATCTAGTGAATATATTTTACTTGAGTATTCTTGTT
Source organism: Viscum album (assembly GCA_963277665.1). Taxonomy (NCBI): domain Eukaryota; kingdom Viridiplantae; phylum Streptophyta; class Magnoliopsida; order Santalales; family Viscaceae; genus Viscum; species Viscum album. Next base: position 85,364,284 of record OY728155.1, on the reverse strand, counting down.
ACAACCCATGTAAGAGTTAGATAGTTATTTGTATATACTTCACTGAACCATGAATTTCTCCTCACTTTATATATTTAGAGTAGTAATAATTTTCATCTAGAGAGAAATAAAATATTTTGTTCTCATATCAAAAACTATTTTTGGATTGATATTCATGTCTAGATTATATAATGTAATATTTATGGTTTACTCATGGTTTATATTTGTGATCATCTATAAATTGAAATTTTAGTTTTTTAGTTTTAAGATAGTGTAAACTTTTAATGCATTCCTATCTTTTATTCCACTAAAAATTACATTTTATATGATGAAATTGTTACTAGGGCCTAGATACTGCATTGATAAGTTTATCATGTTGTTACTTTGTTATAACAAGAATATTGATTTTTAAACATAGATTATCTTCATTTTGAATAGATTCCTCTTTAATGATAATGAGAATATTAGAAGGGGGTTTTTTAATATATATATTTTAATTAGAAATTAATTATATAGTGAATAATAATTAGGATTGTTCAATTCCCTGACTCTATTGTACCCCCTAACTTGTCACTATATGGACGAGATGGTAGTTCCCAGACACTTCCGAAACATGTATTTTTTTAAATACATATCCATGGAACTATTTAACATGATATTATCTTGATGGGAATGGAATCACGGTCTCGTTGACCTAGTTTTCGTATATCCTGAGTGTGAGGATCGAAGAAATTATGTCAGATTTGGATCCTACTGATCTATGTAGTAATTATTTATAGTTGATTCCTCTTTTAATGTTCTTCATCAGCTATGTATACTATGTTTTTATTAGTTATAATTTCTAAAAACATTTTATATGTATTTATTTAAATTATTACATTGAATTCATGCATAAGCTTGATTATATTCTCTATGTGTTTGATCCTTGTTTTTTTCCTACTGAGTATAATATTCTCACATCTTAGATGTTCACTCTAGGGAAAATGAAGATTCATGGTCTATTTTATAGTTATATACATGTAATATTATATTTCTAAATTGTTTTTCCTTTATATTCATTTTCATTATTAGCTTTTTGTGCATTCTATTTGGCGTTTGAATTGGAGACTGGAGGTCAAGTTTTGTAATTAATATTATCTATTATAGAATATTATGTATTATTTATATTACATTGAGTTTTTTATTTTTATTATAAGATTCTATTTGGATCATTTAATTTTTACATATTTTTTATTAATATATTGGGGTAAACCATCTTCTACTAGTATTACAAGAACCCCAGTGCTAGTTCCAAGACTATAGTGATCATAAGGTGCACCTAATATCATATAGTATTCTAGATTTTTATTACTTAGGTTTTTGGTTCATGGTTAGTAAAGTCATATCAGAGTGGGGAAATTATATCATTTATCACATAGAGTGGTCGGGATAGTTGGGATTGAGAGTATATTGGATCTAAGATATTCATTAATTTATAATTAACCCATATAAGGAAACATGAACCAATTGATTGTTGAAGATAAAGTTACTAGGAATGTATAAGTTGTTACATACCAACAAACAATTTAGATGTTGTATAAGTTTGAGTACCTTAATTTTATATATGTAATAATTTTTAATGTGTGTCAGGATTAATGGGGGGTTATTTTCGGTGTCCATTCATGTATCATAGGTTCTAGTGGCATGACATATAGGACATTAATATCTTGTAAATATGATAATAAAAATATATTAATGCATGTACTTGATTAAATTGGAGTTAATAATTAAAAGATTTATTTCCCACATATCATATCAATTCCTAATTAGTTAATCAATGTCATCATATGTATGATATTTTCCTTATCTAGTGGTCCTTTCTAAACACGTTCATTCTTTTTATTTATATATTATTGATAAGAATATTATTTATTATTTTTTTTCTTCCATAGAAAATAATTATATGGTTCTTCTTTTATCATGTTACTTTCTATTAATTAAATATATACTTTTATATATTTCTTGATATTTTATAACCCTACTAGTAATTACCATTAAACTAAAATGACACATTTAATACCTTGTGTTTATCTTTATGTTATGTATTATTATTTATTTATGCAGGTTACAATTTGTTATTATTCATTAATTAATATACACATTTTTTTTCTTGTTAAAATGGATGGTTTTTTGTTAGGTTCATTATGTGAAACTATTTTTTTTTGAATAAAAATAATTTAAATAATTTTCTTAATGAAAGGTGTATATAAAAGTTGAATTATATTTTTCTTTGGATATAATATTCTTTTTATTAATGTGTAGGTAGTAATAATTAATTTTTAAATAAAAATATCTTTTAAAAAAAATTATACAATGGAATTTCTCAATGGAACATGAGAATTGATATTTTTTAATATAGACTTATGATAAAATGAAAATAAGTTATAGATAAAGATAATAATACCTAAGTTAATTCCTAAGATATGGAGTAACTTAGATTGTGTATGATTGGTCATATGTATTATGGTGATCATATGGGCCATGGATTATATTAAACATTGATATCATATAGTGATTATAATCTTCCTTTGGGTTTTAGAAATTTTGCAGTAGAAGCATAATGTGTAATTGGGTTATTTGTTATTTTGATGGTTTTTTATATTATAATTTAATGATATTTAATAGTTTTAATAAGATTTTTGATTTAGAAGTAAGAAGTGAAATATGTGTTTTCAGGTGTTAATTGAGTCATATATTGATTATGTGGTTAAGGTTTCATAAATTAATGTCGATTTGGTGTTTTTTATCATGATTAGGGTAAATAATGTAGAGAATTCATCGTACTAAAATTTTGATATGTGGATCCATGGAAATCCTAAGTATGAGAAGTTTAATATTAAAAATTTATTAATGCTTAATGACTCATTCATTTGACATTTTTTCATTCTTGAGGAATTTAAGTGACAAAAGGGATAATTCATTTAATGTTTTGTTCTGGTTAAGGGATCATTTTTCTTTTTATAATTCAGATTCAAAATTTGGAATTTGATTAATCATACATGTTTTTAAACATGTGTTAAGGTTCTAGTACAAAGTATACAGTAACAAGATATGGGATCCACCTATATTTTTGAATTATAGGCCACATAGAGTATGAAGTGGCAGGCCACTAGGTACTCATTAGAGTTGGAAGTTGCCTTGATGGTTTTAGAGTGCCATCACGTACCTAAGGGTACTGGAACAGTAAAATTGTATCATTGGGGTGTGTTTATTTGGGGATATCAATTTGGTATTTTCATTTCATATCATTTTTTAATTATACTTTCCTTATTATTTGAATTCATATCTTCCTTAGACATTACAATCCCCTCTTTGGGCACCTCTCTTCCCCTTCATCTCCCAGTCTTGCCTCTCATTTCATGGTAGATAAATAGTTGTTTCATTATGATAAATCCAAGGTAATCCATCATGTTTCTTTTCTTCTTTAATATTATAATTTTATTTTATAAAAATTCTATGGAATAATTTTTTTTTGTTTTTGTTGAAAATTTGATGTTAAAATCCTCATAAAAGACACATGGAATCACCATGAATGCTTATTGAGCATTATACAAACATATATAACCTAAAAATAAATAAAATGGTAAAGGGATATGTATGATATTAATGATACATAATCTTAAAATACATGGAGGAGTTATACTAATATATATAATATATAGGATGATATAAAATATATCCTAGAATGGTGAAGTGAGACAAAAGAAAAAACACTCACTGGAATATGTAATATATTTGGTTGATAAGTAAGATATTCCAAAATAAGCCATAATATTTTATGAAGTATATTTAATATAATATAGTTTATTTTTAAAATCTTCGATATGGTACATAAGACCTCAATGAGTGAAAAATTCAAAATTACTTTATATTTATTATGACAATCCCAACATTAATGACACATTAATTCATGATTTATTACATAAAATTAAATATAATAAAACCTACAAGATCCGTATGTCTAGTGTCTATGGGTAATTATGTACAAAAAATAATAAATAATAATACGGGTTATATCATCATTATTGAAAACTTATATAACATGCTCATTATATTCCATCATACTTAAAACTCCATGGGATAACATGGGGATATTCATAAGAAAGTGGTGAGCTATAAAGCCCATTAAGTGAATAAAAATGGAATAGCTTGAATAAAGAATTAAATTTTAGATAATATAAATTTTAATGGTACATAAAATCTGAGATAATCCAGAACATGAAAAAATAGGCATGATATATCATGATAAGATAAAGGCAACTTAATAAAGTGGAAACAACAATAAACATGACATCATAAACATAGGTCAAGGCTAACCTCAAATAAATTATAACACGGTGGAAAAAGTACCATGATGGATTAGGTACAATCATTAATCTCTTCCATGACATATTATGAGGCTAAAATATTACAATATTCATTTGAGTGTTATACAATTCTCTTCATAGCCATCACTTTCAAATCATGTACATGGATAAATGTGCCACAAATATTTTTAAAAATAGGATAATATTTCTTCAAATTTAATTCCATGATAAAGTTATTTGGAATAAATAAATTGAACTACCACATAAAATAATTATAGTTATGTATAGGAGAATATCTTTGAGTGAAAGTAGTGATAGTATTCACAATGCAATGATTTGGCATGGAAAAATAAAAGTGAAATTTTGGCAGCATAATGACAGTACTTAAAGATTCATAAAATGATTTAATTTGAGGTAAAGGGGTCTCTTATCATTTGGAAATCAAATTCAAATTAATAGGGATGTATAAAAACCTATACTAACAATAATAATTTTAAATAAAATGCATAATATTAAGAATATTCTTGAATAAAGAGGGGAAGAAAATGATCCCTTGCTAAATATTTCCATAGAAATGGCATAGTTAAGTGCTATAATGAGAGGGGATAAATAATCTATAATTATTAGGAAATAAGTTTTAAAATATAGGTAAATATATAAGGTAATGGAAATAAAACCAATTGAGATTAAAAATTATAAATACCAAGAGGGTGCTTGAACTTATTAGAAGATAGAGAGGTCCCTTACTTCTGGTATGGAAAATTATAGGACAATTTCATCATCATAATGGCTGTAGAAAAATGTTTATGAAAGTAATTAATTAGATTTAAATGGGTATATAATCACATATAAATCTAAATTTTAGTAACATTTATTTATAGAGGCATACCCAAATAGGAAAAAATGGAAATTAAGAGGCACTGCATAAAGAAGTTATTGAATAAAAATAAGTTTGGTACACCCCTTACCATGAGAGGGTGATCCCAAAAGCGTGTGAGGAGGTTATTGAGAGCTTTGGGGTACATTTTTTGGAATATATAGTGTGGATGCTAGAGTGATGACCTGATACAATATTTTTGAGTGAATATGAATTTGATCATGGATGGTTTTATATAGGAAAGGATAGCAGTGATTTATTATTTCAAAAACATATGTTTTGGAATATATATAATAAATTAATAAAAACCAAAAATATTCCCATGGTTTCTTACAAGGAGGACTTTGTTTTATTAATTTATAACTCCAAGGTAAAAACGTATTAAAATATTTCAATTTCTGATGTGGAATCAAGTCATGTTATTAAAGAAATGATTTTAAAACCTTGAAATATATTATAGGTTATTGGAGGATTCATAAAGTCTTTATAAAATAAATAAAATAACCTCAAAAATAATTAATTTAATGTTGATATAATGATTTTTTCATGCATACATTTTATAGAATTTATTATAATATTTTTGGATCATTATGATGTCATAATACATACTATATAATGATACCATATTTAATTTTTACCCAACAATTCTAATGTCTCATAAAATTTTGAAAAACTCATAATTGGGTAGTTTTGATGTGATGATTCCTAAAATAATATTTATTTTTTCAAAAGAATTTTTTGAATATAAGAATTTTAAATTTTAGAATAGAATTGAAATTTTTTAAGAAATTATAGTTTTTTACAACAATAGTTTTCAAAACCTTATAAATATTACATTTTACTTTATATAAGTTTTATTACCATTTAAATTTAATAATAATAATTAAATAATTATATTTTATTAAAAAATTATTTATTTCAAAAATCCATTAATTCATCATAACAAATGTCTTAATTGTAATTGCATATTACCCAAAATTATAATTTTCGTTTTATCGAATAAAATAGAAATAATTTATAATTTACAAATAATAATAATTAAATATATTAATTATTCTATAAAATATTTTTATTCATATTATTAATCTCTTGATACATATCCTTTTATTACACCAGAAAATTCCCTAAGGGTAAGGTGTGTGATGGTGGTATTATAATGGGGTGGTTCGTCAAGCATGGTTTGGGTGGTGATCTTGATGGGCTTTCACTTATCTTGAAAATAGTTTTTTTCATTCTTTATTTGTTGTATATCATCTTAATATTGGTCGAGGTCAAATAATAGGGATTCTATCTCCCTCAAAAGCTCCAATAAATGTGCTTCAAAGGGTATGATCATACTGGCTATGTCCGTCACTTCCTTGGTTCATGTTAATTGAATTTTAAAAACCCAATATTTATATTACTCATATGATCACTTTTCAAAGGTTTTAATATTAATGTTTATAATTCTTAAAAATCTTTTAAATATGATAGGATATAATAAAAAATAAGTGCTTCTTTTTTTATAACCATAGTACGTAATAAGATATTTAGTTAAATCACGAAAGGGAATTTTATTTAAAAAAGACCAGGTCATTACATGTATAGTGGAACATAAAATCTATTGAAGTATATATATAGGATACTTGAGATAATGCATAAAATATATGACATAGAACTGCAGACCCACACTCCTACTTCTGGTTCTAAAAAACTTTCTTTAAGAAAATTATTTTATAAAAATTGAGTTGAACCTATCTTTATCTTAAAACATTTCCATAAGATAAAATTTACATCTCATAAATAATCATAAAACTGGAGAAGGAAAGGTTTATTTTCCCTGATTTCTAATTATATAAGAAAAATTTTATACATTACATGTTAACATTTGTCCATAATTGAACCAAATTATACCCCCTTTTAGACTTCTTATTAGTTATACTCATCTTCATAACTTGGGGAAGGAAAAATAAGAAAGGTTGGAGCTCAGATTCTTAGTAAGGGTAATCATTAGAAATATCTATTAAAAATAATAATTGGACAGAATATGGGTATATGGGTATAAACTATATACATAAGAATGTTATTCTTGGAAAATAATAGATCAAGACACTTGGAATAAGGCTTGGAATAACATAAGAATACATCATGAAAAATTAGAATATCATATAAACATTTCATTCTTAGTGAATTTTGGAATAATTGTAAAAATAGGTAAATTATAACATTGTGAACAAACATAATTTTGTGCATTAGGTTATGAAAAAAAAATTCATACTTCTTGATTTAAATAAACAAAATGTTAACACTTCATGTTGTGAATAAACAAAATGTTCACAATTCAAGTTTTGAATAAACGAAATCAACATGATTAAAATCATTATCTCAGGAGATAAAAATCCTTAAACAATTAAATTGATGGATATATAGGACCCAACATTTCACATATTTATATTAATTGATATATATTCCATTGGAACATGAAAAAATTGATACTTTAAACATCACTTAATTAACCTATGAAAAGGAGGCAAGTTTTATGAATACCTTCCAAGAACAATCCCTAAAAAATATACAGAAATAATTTGTATGGTGGATGAAAAATATCCCTAGTGTAACATGAGGAGAATTGTGGATGTTTTCAAAGAATAATGTTTTTAATATATTTGTATAAATCGATTAAAAAATAATATGGAATACCAATTTATTAATGTTCCTAAAACTACTTTAAAATTTTTTATTTAAAATTAAATACTATATTTTGAAACAAAATTCAAAAAATCATTTAAATACAACATTTTAGTTTCAAAAAATAAATTTTATAAAATAAATATGATTTAAAAACATTATTTGAGAATATAAAAAAATCATTAAAAAATCATTTCCTAAAACTTAGTAATTTAAAATACACTTTTAAATCAAAAAATATTTAGAATAAAAACTCTTACTTTAAAAATATGTAATAATATTTTATTTTATTTTCAAAATCATAAAAAGTTAAAATCATTTGGTAAAATATTTTATGAAATTAAATGGGATACAAAGAGCCTTGTTGGATAAGACAAGAGTGATTCTTTACAATGTTATACATCTAGTGGGAAATAAATTCATCAAGGAGAATTATTTAGATCAAAATATTCATTTTTACCATAAAGTATGAGAGGGTACTATGAAATAAATTCTTAGTGTGGAAGAAAAAAATCTTTTAATAATGAAGTTCAAGAAGAATCATTTTAACACAAGGATGAGAGTTGAGTTAACAAAAAAACCCTGACAACTTTATTATCTATTGAATTGAAATAAATATTCTGAGAGAATGTAATTTATATCATTAAACCAATTGAATTTAATGAATATGTTAAAATAAATTCATTAGGCTAAAATCAAACTATATTAAATATGTTATGTTGCACAATTAAAAGTATATCACAAAAGAAAAAATATGAGACAAGCAACCCCTTACCTAAATTCTCAAATTCCACAAAATCAAGTGAACCATAATTATAATAAAAATAACTAAATTAATCACCTATTTTATCACCATATTAATATCTATAAACTTTTATGAACATAATTTATAATTATTATCTTCATGTATATCAGTTAGTAATTATATATTTTGAATACCATGTGTGAGTTATCCTAATCATTTTGAACTAGTTTCGTAATAGCAATGTAATTATTACTTCTTATAAAATATTTCATTATTCCAAGATTATACATGGTACTAGAATACACTAGAGGGAATGATAGATTTAACATCAATTTTTGTATTTTGGTCATAAGAAACTTGTGTAAAATAGTAAAGATATAACTTTTTAGTGTCATTTTTCATAAAAACCAACACTTAAACCTAAAACTATAAGATTTTCGGTGTGGTTTTTCAAAAAACCTGATGATCAGAAATAAATAATATATATTTTCAGAATAATTTTTTCAAGAAAATAACATTGTAAACCCAAAAAAAGTAATTTTGGCATCATTTTATGTTAAAAATTATTCTAAAAATAAATAAATATATGTTTTGGCGTTGGTTTTTATAAAACTGACACCAAAAAGTCTTTTAAAAATTTAACATGCATGTTCAGCCACCCTAAAACCCAAAATTTGTTTCATTTATCACATATCTCTTAACTCATGATAGCATTGACGGCTGCCTGAACCACCCCCATGGTTTATTTTGGTTGATTTGAAGCATTTTAAGCTTCATTTCACGATCAGTGGTTCTCATTATTTTATCCTTTAGCTTTGGTTTTTCATTTATGTTTGTATATATTTATGGGAACCATCTTCACGGATAATCCTAAACGGGTATTATTAATTTCACATTTATGATTATCTTTCATATATATTTAATTTTTATTATAATTTGGTGTGTTTATTATTCCAAAGAATTCAAAGGAGAAAATTGAGATTGGTGCTCAATTTATCATCTTCAAATATGAATATTGTAAGTTTTTTTAAAATATTATAAATAAATTAGTTATTATCTAATTCATTGAAATCATTTGGTTTTACTCAATTGCTGAGGATTTTTTATTTTTTATTATCTAATTTATTCATATCATTTTATTTTGATGAAATTATTGTTTGTTATTAATTTAGGATTAAATTGATGAAAAATCTTGTCATAGAACAACACATATGGCCCCATACCATTAATTCAAAAACATCATTGATGTATGTATTATCACTGAGATCATATTTTATAGAGATGAATTAATTATTCATGATTCTATTTTTTTATTTTATTGTCTACATGACCTAAAAATTGAAAGAAAAATATTTTAAAAATAACTTTTCAAAGGGGGTTAGTGGGAAACCCAAGAAAAACTTCAATCAGTTGTATAATCAATTCATATAATAAATTAATAATAAATTATATAGAAATTGAAATGATTTTGATTCCTCTATACTCTGTAGTTAAAAATTGATATAGGTTATTTCCATGTCCATATCATTATTGATGAGGTCCTCAAAGTTATAATTCATCTTACCTCGATTATGAATATACACCTCCAAAATTATTTTCCCCTTATTGATTCCATGTTTCAAAATTTTATCATGTTTTTTTAACCAAAATATTTTATCATCATTTAGATCCACCTGGATATCTCTCTTATACATTATTTTAGACTCTTATTTAGCTACTTTGACTATGAAGGAATCCTACAACATCACTTCCTTGGAATATAGTAACAACACCAAATTATTTGTGTTGTTAGCTTCCTCCCTTCCTACATAAATTTGGATATCTTATGTTTTCACTCTTCCCATCAACTATTTTGATTTAATTATCTTATCACCATTAGCCTCCTCAGACTCATCATATGCTCTTGAAATTTTACCTCATGGATTAACTATCTCTTGAAAACACACTCTTCTGGTGTAACTATAACTGAGCTTCCCTCCACCTCAATATTCTATAGCTTTTCATCTGATTTGGTGATCATTGGCTACAGTATATTTGATTATACTTTTCATTGTCTAGTTTTTTCCTTTTTTTGATTAGAAATTATCAAATAATAATGTTATATTTATTCCCATTCCTTGATCCACATAAAAAGACCATAATCACATGGTGGTCTTATTCACATTCCTATGATGACTGGGAGTCTATTTCTTTGTCACTCCATTCATTATACATGATTCATTTTCAATGGGATTAAATATAGAAAAATTAAAAGGTAATTTATCACTCTAATTGGTGCCAACCTCAACCCCACTCTCTCTTATAGAGAGCTTCCAAGGATCCACTCGAATTTCCACCCTATTCTTCTTTATATGACCAGAACATCTATGACCACTTCTATCATATATTTCTAGTTGTTTGAATGGTCAGTGATGTCAATCATATACTTTTAAATTACTTTAATTCATTTATATGAGTAATATTCTTTTTATGTGTGATTTTCAAATTAAGTTTTATAAATTAATTGATATTTAAATAAATTCAATTATGAAATTGATATGCATGTAATCTGTGATTCTGACCCTAGGTTTTAATGGTGAATTATTGTTGATTCAATGACTCTTTTGTATCTTTGTTTTGAAAATAGCATTACAGCAAAAAATAAACTTGATATAACATAAATGTGGTATTAGTTTATTGTATTTTTTATGCTTAAAATTTATTTTTATATGTATCTATTTTTAAATGTTTATATGTTTTGATATATTTACTAATTATATTATGATCTCAGGTATTTAATGGATCATAATTTGATAAATTCATGAAGAATAAATAATGAATATGTAAATCGAGTTAATGATTTCTTGGAATTTTCTAAATAAAATATTCAAAACAAACATTTGATTTTCTGTCCATGTGTAAAGCATTTGAATATGAGAAAGTTAAGTTGAAGAGAAATCATGGATCATCTCATTTTAAATGGACTTAGCCTTAATAATACACCTTGGATCTGGCATGGAGAAATTTCTAAAAATTCAACATCTAATGGTGATGGAAATAGTCACGATGACATAGAGGATAATAGTGAATAATTAATTCATGATTTATCTGTTGAAACCACTTTAAAAACCAAAATTTTTGAAGTATTATATGGAGATTCTAAAAGAAATTATCCCCAGGTTGTAAATATACATTGTTATCAACTATTTTTCGATTAGTTAACTTAAAAAGAAAAATGGTGGGAGTGAGAAACGTTTCTCTAACTTTGTTGAGCTTTTAAAAAAGCTACTTCCCGAAGGCAACGATCTTATAGATTCCAATTATGAGGTAAAAAAATATTATGCCCAATGGGATTGGGGTATAAAAAGATACATTCTTTCCCCAATGGTTGTCTGTTGTAAAGGAACGAAAGTTAATTTTTAACAAATTGTGATACATGTGGAACATCACACTATAAAATGGATGCAAAAGTCAATTCAGATTCATTCTCAGGTACTGACATCTAACCTCATGCAAAATCAAATAATCCCTTCCAATAATCCCTTCATGTAATTCTGATATATTAACTTTGATTCATTCTCAGGTACCAAAATTATAGATTCTTCTAAATAAAATTGGTACACCATAATAATTCCTCATTTGAAACGTCTATTTGCAAATTCAATTGATGCAAAATTGTTAAAATGGAATTTAGATGAAGGAAACTCTTATGGTAAATTATTTCACCCTACTGACTCATCAAAATGACAGATATTTTATAAAAAATTTCTTAATTTTTTATGTGAAGTTAGAAATATTATAATGGGAGTCTACACAAATGGAATAAATTGATATTGGACCCTAAGTATCCAATATATTTCATGTCCTGTTTTGTGGGTAGGTTACAACTTATACCCACAAATATGTTTGAATAAAAAAATATGTTATAATTAGCTTGATTATTTATGGAAAAAACATCCTAGAAATTATGTTTATGTGTATCTTTCACCATTGATTTCTGATTTCAAACTTATATGGGATACATGTGTTAATGTTTCTAATGAAAACAAGAAATATTATTTTCTTTTGCATACTATGATAATGTTCAATATAAATGACTTTCCTACATATGGAAACTTATCTAGATATAGTTTTAAGGGACATAAATCATATCCAATTTGTGAATAAGAGAGTTCATATTATGAATTTCAGAATGGAAGAAAGACAGTGTACATGGTACATCGAAGATTTTTTCGAATTGATCATCCTTATCATAGTTAGAAAAATAAATTTAAATGTTTATCAGAATAAAATCTTCCCCCACAAACATTCTCAGTTGAAAAATATTACAGAAGGCAGAAAAATATTGATTTGACATTTGGAAAGAAAATTAGTTCAGGTCTTCAAAAAAATATCTTGAAGAAACGGTATTTTTTTAACTACCTTATTAGAAATTTTTAGAGATAAAGCATCATATTAAAGTTAAGCATGTTGAGAAAAATATATGTGACATATTGATTGGAACTTTATCATACATAAAAGGAAAGTCAAAAGATGGATTGAATTCTATATTTGACTTGATAGAAATGAGAATGGATTTGGAGTTATCTCCCACTATGAAAGGAAACAAAACATATTTACCTATGGCTTGTCATAGGTTAAGAAAGGGTGAGAAGTTCAATTTTTATTAATGTCTATATGATATAAAAGTACCCAATGTATATTAATGAAATGTGAAGAATTTTTTGTCAATGAAGGATTGAAAATTAATAGGTATGAAATCTCATGACTGTGATGTGTTGATATAACAACTGCTACCGGTCGCACTATGTGGTACATTGTAGTCATCTATCAGAGAGACTATCATCAGGTTATATAATTCTTCCAAATCCATTTGTATCAAATTTATTGATCCAAATTTTTTATATGTCTTGGGGAATGAAGTTTCCCTAATACTTTTTCAACTAAAAATGTATTTTCCACCTATATGTTTGGATATAATGGTTTATCTGGTGATTCATCTGGTGCATGAGATAACAATATTTGGCCCTGTTTATTTACGTTGGACGTATCCTTTTGAAAGGTATATGAAATTAAAGGGACGTGTTAAAAATACTTATCAAATGGAAGCCTATATTGTTCAAAAATATGTATTGTAAATGGTGATTAAGTTCTCTACTAATTATTTGTATGAAGTAGAGCATATTTGTCTCCCTATATCTTGACATTTGACAGTTGATAGTGAAGGTAGAGGGATTTGAGGCTTAAAAGTAAAGTTCATTCCACGTGTTGAAGTGATCCAGTAACATTAATATATTTTGAACGACGTAGATGATGTTCAATCAAATATATCATCACATATTTTGGAATTGGAGAGATGATATCCAAAAGATGAACAAAAACTGGTTGATGATTGAGCAAAAAAGGACATTTTTTCAGGGTTTAAAGAGAATGTGAGAACAGATATATCTGCATTAGAAAAGTTGAAATGGTTTGAAGGGGGACAATCAATTCATGTGATCACACAGACTAGTTTTGATATTATTGAGAACACATTTTACACAAAAATGATAGATGACAAGAGTACCATTCAAAATAGTGGTGTAATGGTTATCGCTTAAGTAGTGCATTTTTCAAGTGTAAAATATAAAAAACCAATTTCTGCTTCATTGACATATTTTTTAATTCTTGGGTATATATGGTAAGTTGATTGTAAAAAAATTTAATTCATTGTGTTTAAGTGTAATTGGGTTGATAGAAATAGTAGTGTGAAACATAATGATTGTGGATTTAAAATGGTTGATTTGAAGAAGAAAAATTAATTACAATAAGGTACTATTTATCCTAGTAACATATGGAATGCAAATATTTTATGTCATTGATCCATAGAATGATCAATGGTTCATTGTTTTTCAAGAAAAAAATACCATTTGGGTGATAAGAATGATGTCGATGATGTTATTGATTTACATGAGTCTTATTCATCTATTACGTCATTTATATATGATTACAAAGACTACAAGGCTGACATATTTCATGAAGTATGTAATTATCATGCTGAAGTAGTATGGGAAAACAATAAATTAGTCTAATAATTTTTTTGGTAATTATTTATATTTTGTTTCTTTTTTTGAAACATAAAAATGCATGCCTCTTTTTTTACTTAACGCTTTCATACTTGTTTCTAAATAATCATTTTTCTAATGATATACAGGTACATAAAATTTCATTACACTTTCTTGTATCAATGTCAGATATAGAGAGATAGGTTTAGTTATTGAGGTATATCTATTTTTTAATATTGTTAAATATTGAGTAATATACCTATTTTATTAAAGAAAACTTTTCATTTATAAATTGTTTTTCAGGACTATTGATGCATTCTAAGAAGAGGATACTTCTCCTATTACTAAAGATAAATCAAGTTCCCATGTTGGTAAATGTGGTATTATATTTTTACCAAAACTGTCACTTACTCATGGAGATAAGATATTACATTTTCGTTTTAATGATAATAATAATGTAACCAGCCCAAATGAAGTTCATTTTATCAAATATATATCAATGTATAGTCATTTCAGGATTAGTATTTTATATCCTGATTGGAATTCCATGGACAGGATGGAGAAACAACAGATTTGGGAGGCCATAATGGTAAAATATCTCAATTGATTTATTTTATGTCATTTTTTGAATATCTAATATTTTAAATGGCATATTTCATTTATTTAATTACAAATGACAATAAATTTCAAGGAAATAAAAGAAATTAAGAAAATACACCTCTCTTTAGCCGAGTTTTGATGGAGATATTTTAAAACAAAACTGACAAAAAATTATGATTTTGGAAAAAAAAAATGTTTGAACCCCATGCCCTAATTATCAGTTTATAGATGCAGATACATGGAAGTAATTTTTTGACAGTTGTCCTGAAGAAAAATTTCAGATTTTATAATTATTGTTTATTATAAATTTATTATATATTTATCTAATTACTTATTAGTTTATTGTTATATAACAGAGCTCTAGAAGATTCCATCAAAAGATCCAGTTGAAAAATGTATACCCTCACACTTTATCACATGGAGGTTATCAATTATTAGAGAAAAACATGATTAAAGAAAAAATTTAAGCATTAAGAGCTAGATCTAGTAGTGGTTCAGAAGAGGTCTAGCTTGGTCCTCCATATGCTCCCACTAACCATAAAAAATGGAAACGAGCGGGAAGAATTAAAAATGAAAAGAATCTAATAGAAGAAGCAAAGGAAGTAGCTGATAAAATTATAAGTAAAATATTATTTATTGTTCTTGAATTTTTCTATTTTATAAATTATAAACACTAATATAACTTTTTCATTTTTCATTTTAGGATGAACATCTGGAGAAAGATATATAGGGTTCCTTTATCAATGAGGGTAGGATAGACTTCCAACCCACTAATTTAGGAAAGGCAGAACACCCTAGTCATGTTGAATGATATCAGTTGGGTGTTAGTATTAAAAATGTTTTTGGTCAGCGTAAGCAATCAAGATACCTAGAAATAAAATCCTTAAAATTCAAGATGAAATAAATGAAACAGTCTGTGGGAGTTCAAATTTAATTAGTCATGCATAAGGCTTTATTAGAAAACTTTACAAGACAGCCACAGTCTGTATAGCCTTCCCAACCTTCTCAACTAGTTTTGGAGCCACTATAGCCATCTCACTCGGACTACCCTTGCCAATCTGCCTACTTTGATCCTCCACCTCTTTTCTTGGACCAAACCATATAATGTCAGTTGTTTTTTGGAGATCCTCATATACATATTATTTTTTTACCACTCATGGATTTTCTGGGGGATTCTGTATGTCACCAACCTACGAAGATGGGTCAGGTTAGAGTATCATTACTTGATATTATTCATCCAAATGCACTACTACCATTTCATACTAATGAGATTACCATATTTGATGATTGTATGGGTAATTTTTTACTTTGGTAAACTGACCTTCTTTGTTATCTTTTATATCAAGTATAGGTTTTTTTAAATACAAATTACATATGATTGAAAATTACTAATTATGCTTTCAGACATTTAACTTATAAAATATTATCTAAAATCAAAAGAAATTGCACAACTGAAACAAAACGTTCAGGAAAAATCGACTCTAGATACTTCTAATATTTATTATGGTATATAAAGATTATATCAGGATTATTATTCCTTGAATAATATCTATGAGTTTCAGATGATGTCTGATATGTACTTATAAAGTAATATTACTCAAAGAATATATAATGAATCTAGTTGATTTTGAAGAGGTCTTCCTAAATTTGTTGTAGTTGTTTTTCCAAGTAAGAAAAATGACGTTTGATTTTTTACTTATTTAAAGAAAGATGGTTTAAATTGACTAACTCTATTTAATTTTAAAATCAGGTATCTACAAATTCTTCTTGTAAAAAATGATGACATAAGAATTTACGATTTTATAACTCTATAATACATTTCCCTGGAAGTGTAACATGTGAAGAATTCTGATAGAATTGCATATATATGTTAGAGACTATAACATAAAGAGATTGGATGTTGGTTTTTTCTATTTATTTAAAAGTAAGAATGGAAACAAAATTATGAACTAATTATTATTACAATGTCATTAATTTTAAAATATTTGTAATATAGGAAGACTTGGATGTTAGGTATATTTTTCCCAAGTGAATGCACCTTATATTGGTTTTCTCTTTATTTGGAGGTCATTGTAAAAGATTTTCTACCTTATTAGACAGGTGAGTTTTTTTCATAATCTCGTTATGCTTAATTCATATTATTTATACATGTATTATTAGTTCATATACATTAAAATGTAGTTTTTAGAACAAAGTTAACAAAGAACACATGTTAATAAAGAAACTAAATGCAATCTGACATGTGGATGTAATGATAATTATTTTTTATATTAGATATTTTATGATTTTTTGATATATATATATATATATTGGTTTTTATTATCAATTTTTTGTTTTATAACCATATTTTCACCAATAATAAGGACATGTTGAACGTGGTTATTATGTTCTATGATTTATGTATGAGATAATCACAACTGGGGTAACTAATGAATTTGGTAAGGTTAGTTATATTACTTTTTTTGTATTTTTTGTCATAGTGTTCTATTTTTAAGATCATATTATTGAATGTTATTGTATACATTCAATGATTATGAGTCTTATACCCAAACTGAACTTACCCATCTTGGATATTTGTTTGCGAACTATTTGTTAAATCTTATTATGATTTGAGGTAAATATATTCTAATGTTTATGGATAATATTACATTGTTTTAATAACATGTGTTCAAAAAAATAATTCTTTTGTTATAATAGGTGTTTGAACCTAATGATATCAACTGAATGCTTTAAAAATAACAAAAAAATGATCATGTTGTAAATTTCAGGTATGTATATTTTAATTCTTCTTTACAATACAAATGCCTATATAGTTTTTTTATTAACAAGATAAAAGCATATATGTTTTTTGAGATTTTTATTCAATGATAACTACAAATTGATTATTATATACCCTATTTTTATTAAAAGGATTTTGATTATTTTAAAAGTGTAATATTCTGAATTTTCTATAAAAAAATTAACTTTTAGCGTCGGTTTTCATAAAAACCAACCCCAAAAAATTCTTAAAAACCCATGTTTTTATCGTCAGTTTTCATTAAATATGACTCGCCTATGGTTTTCCATATCATTTTATAACAAACGGATGCAGAAAACAAGTTTTTTCTTGATTTTCAGCATCATGTTTTGTAAGAACCGACACATAAAATCATTTTTCGACATTAGTTTATTTGTAAAATTTACTATGAAACCTAATCCCAGTATCAATTTTTGGGTCAGTTTCTAAAGATCGATTTTGAAAATATTTGTTTACGTCACCTTTATAGACATCGGTTAAAATCGATGCTAAAAATGAAAAAAAACAACTGATGTTAAATCCATCTTTCTCACTAGTGATTGGTTTTTATGATATTTGATACAATTATAATTTCATTATATAGTAGATTTATTTATGGAATTTGTATACAAATTTTACATCAATCATATTTTAGTGATTTTTAGAAAATGAATGGTGGTTTCTTAATTAATGAATTTAATATTAAAGTTAACATTATAGAACCAAAATAAAATTATTAAGTACTTATTTTTGTAATTTTTCATCAGAAATTAAGTCATTATATTTATCCATGGTATTTTTTTATAACATTGTTCAATTTTGAGGTTATACTTACCTGAACATGAGCGTACCATAATACATGGATGTGTATAGTTATCAAAGTATATTATTTTTCTATAATTCTATTATTAAATAATAATAATAATGATAATATCGATATATTTTTAATCTTTTCAATAAAATTTTAAGATATTTTAATATGAAAAATGTTATTTTTATGAAAAATGATATATGTTACTTTGTAGAGGTAGTAGTCTGCGCAATGACTTATTAATGTTTTCATTTCACAATAAATGATATGTATTGAATTTGGATTATAATTTTCATCTTAAAAATAAAAAATATATTATATATATGAAATTTACTATTCTATTTTACCTTGATAACCAATAAATAGTGGCGTTGATTAAAAATGAATGGTGTCTCTTCATTGAGGCGGTAATTCATAGAAACATATGATTGATGATATTTTGTTTTTCTCTGTGTATGAGAAGGAATTCATAATAGGTTTTACATTAATATAATAAAAATTATTTATAATCATGTTATTGAGTTCATTATATTACTATGTATAGGGAAGGTTTGTAAGTGAAACTTATGAATAAAAAGTAATGGATTAAGTAATACTCATGCTGGGACCTTAAATTTTCTCTTAAAAGTGTCCTTGTAAATAAGGTGCACATGATAAATAATTGAGACTAATTTTTTACGAATGTGAGAGTGTTTTATAGGAGGATAAAAAGGGAAGAGTTTTAAGATGAAATTTTATGCTATAGTTGTCACATGATGTAGTATAAGTGTTCCTGTTTTATAAGTAATAATGGCACCACTACTAATAAAAATTATTTTCGAATCATGGAATGTGAGCATTCTAAGTAAAATGGAAACAAAATAGTTCAAT
The DNA here is from genome assembly GCA_963277665.1 of Viscum album. NCBI lineage: Eukaryota > Viridiplantae > Streptophyta > Magnoliopsida > Santalales > Viscaceae > Viscum > Viscum album. The sequence goes on along the minus strand of OY728155.1, from coordinate 85,344,590 downwards.
AATATATTTTGGGGTGATTTAATTCCATTAAAGTATCCTCCCATCATTTTACCACTTTTTTTATAACTTCTTCATGCAATTTACCGCATGATATTTACATTATACCACTTTGTTTATTACCTCTGTAACTAGTTTTTACCTAATTAATTTATATTTCAACAAAAATATAAGGTAACCAATATTAAAAAATTTGTGTGTTGTGAAAATAAATATAATCCCCATTTCATCTAAATCAATTTATAAATAACTAAAAATTAACTTTTAAGTTAACGAATTTAATATATAGGAAAACATTTTTGTATATAAAGTTGGTTTTTAGGATTAAGTGTTCTTAATATTATATAACCATAATTACCAATGATTGATAAAATATTTATATAAATGTGAAAAAATCATATTAGAGACATTATATTAGAAATATTATTTTAATTCATTCAATAAAAATTTCTCAAATTTTAAAAAATAATTCTTTGAAAATAACACTATCACCATTATCATCGTTGTTAACATTATTCTTAGTAATCATACTTTTATGGAAAATATTAAATTAAAATTATTAATTAATATAACAATTTTGATATATAAGATTAAATACATTTTTCTTATATTTCATTATTATATGTTCCTATTTTTAATGTAATTCATTAAAATAGATTTCAAAGTAAAATATCACTTTAGTTTCTAAAACATTAAACACAGGTTTTATTAATTAAAAATATTGTATTAAAATAATTTATTTTAAATTTTATATATTCAAAGAAAAATGTATCAAAAACTATTAAGTCATTATTTTGTAATTATATTTTTATAAAAGTAATGGTATTAGAAAAATCGTTATTTTTTACTAATCACCTAAAATAAATAATTTTACAAAACTATCAAAAATTAAAATTAAATTAATTTTGATGTTAAATATTAAAAAATAAAGATCATTTTATAAAATTAATGTTCTAAAATTTATATATTTATATTTTAAATTAATTTAATTTATATAAATGTTAACTTTTTTATTTAAAATTATCATTATTAAAACATTAATTGTTCTTAATCATATTTTGTATTCATTTATAATTTATGAAAAAAATTATTTACTAAAGGTTATGCTATTAATTTATAAGGCCTCGGCCTTAAACCTCACTTAATATTGAATTAAATGAATAATTCACATTGAGGATCTTTTCAGGTTTAGAGTTTTAGAGAATTAGATCATAACTATTACATATCAAAAGATTACACAGTACACACTTCTACAAAGATCCCATTTTTTTTACAAAACATGAACTCTTAAAAAAAAGAGTCATGTCTAGTTCCATGTTTAAGACAGTATGACTTTTCCTTGATCCCATCCATGACCCTATTCCACATTATGTCTGGTGAAAAACATTTCAAAAAACATGTGGTGAGCATAAAAAGCTCGGTAAGGGATACACAAAGAAAAAAAACTGTTAGTTTTTTAAAACATCAAGTAAACCATGAATACTTTATAAAAGTAACACTTTTCACATTTAAGAAGTATTAAATACTCTTCACTGAATAAAAGATCATTACTTACCCTTTTGTAACCAAACTATTACCATAAATCCCATATAAAGAACACATAACATGTAAAGGTAACTTGGGACATAAACATACTTAAATAAAAATAACCATACGGTCGACTTCCACACATATCACTAAATGGAATAGCCATACGGTCGACTTCCATACCCAATTCATTAGAGTTTATAACATAACCACCCGTCCTGGTATTCACAGCACCACCCTTCATATGGTTTATCACGTAACCACCCGTCAAATGTCCAAGTACCATTATAAAATCATAAGACATAAAACAAATATAAGGGCAAGAAGCAATTTCTACATTTCGATCACAATATATCACATAAATATACTCACATAACAAATCCATTATAAAAACCATTTTCAATACCAAAATACATAAAAGATTATATGGTATTTATTTCATTTTAAAAACATTACGGCTTGTTGAGGAATCCAAAGACCAAATAATACTCGCGGCCGTGGAAAACGTCATTGTCACCACGTATGTTAAAATAAAAATTCCTTTTTTTCATTTAGTAAAACGCTTCGTAGAAAAAGATTCCCTTTGAATGAAATGAAAATTCAAAGGTGTTTTATATAGCGTATAAAAGAAAGTCTTGTATTAGAACAAAATATTCCTCAATTAAAGGAGATTGAGATAAAGTCCCTTACCTCGTGTCCGATTTGACTCAATTGCTCTTTAATATCCTGAATAATAAACTAAAGTTAATTTATAATTTCTTAAGAACCTTTTTCAAGTTTATTATTCCTTTTATATAACTTATTTCCATGTGTATAAACATTATGTAATCATTTAAGTTAATAAAGTTTGTTTTGTCGATATTTGGTACTTAAGTCAAAAATTGACTTCTTACAATTACATGTTGTTCATGTGGTCAAAGGTTCATTATATCCAGAATAATATTCAGGATTTGGATATCATATATATCATATATATCCATCATATACATGTATTTATAATAGTATACAACATTTAGAGGTAAGAAATGAAATGTATCGTTCATGGAGACGGTAAGTCGTACGTACGCATGAACTCTACTTTCATTTATATTTCTTATTTAATGGAGTGAAATCAGAATGATATAAAGATATACTATAATTCCAGTATAATATAATATATAATATCATTAACTCCATCCTTTATATGTCCCACATATGGCATTAACGAATCAAATCACTTTTAGGGGGTGGTAGTCCGCACTACCTAAAATGAAATTATTGCGTTTACCCGTAATGGAAACCATAAAGGTATGTCATAAATGAAAAATACAGAAGCATAATTAAAACATAAACATAATATATATCATATATAAATATAGTGAAATCTTAATGGCCACCATTAAAGGTGTTAAAAGAAGATTGAACAATCATCGTTTCGTGAGGCAGAAATTTTCCAACCACAGAAACAGTATATTCTTTAACCATTAGACGGAGGTGTGTGTAAGTTTAAATCAAATCCTTCTCATAAGAACATCCTAGTATTTTGAAGATACTGGTTTTGTTACAAAATAAAGTAATAAAAAGATTTTAGGGGGTTAGAGAAGCAAAATAAAACAAAATAACACAAGTGAAAACATTACCTTTAAATCAGGTAACTCCTCTTGGTTTGAACCAAAAGGGTTTCTTGAAGATCTTTCTGTATAAGGTAAGGATTATAGGATTAAGAGAGGGATTTGGATAGATAAAATGACCAGTTATTGGTCGAGCCAATGGCTTGAGAGGTGTGGGTAAGTTGGTAGAGGTGGGGGCCTTTTATAAGAGGGAGGATGGGCACTCTTGGAAAGTCAAGAAATGTTACTTTATTATATAATGACTTTCGGATTTTAAAGGTCCCACAACTATATATTTCGATGATAAGGAGATAAGAGTTCGAAATACACCCATCCAATAGGTTTTTGAAAATTTTCAGTCTTAGATGTTACATTATCTTTTCATTTTATTTAAATTGATAATTAATGAGGTAATCGTTGCATCATCATGGTGTCATAAATAAATTTATTTATTTAATTTATAAAAATTATAAAAAAAATATCATGATGTAGGAAATATTTTTATCTTTCTAATGAATATTTATAGAAATATGACTTGTATAACACCATGTAAAAATTGTTTTATTAAAACAATACGTGTTTGTGACATTTTTATTTTAACATTAAATAAAAAGTTATTAATGTCATTTTCATACCCAAACAGCTCCATGGGGTCCCCAAGTTGACCCATGGATTTTTTGGGTCATCCATGGCACATCCAATAAGGGTAGAACATGTTTCAAAGTAATTTCATATTATTATAACATTATTTTTACCTTAAATTACACTAATTACCTCTAATCGTGATTAATAAAACTTAAAAGGTACTATTCATCAAAAAATTATTTTCATCCCATTGAACCACATTTTACTTACTAATTAAAACCATTTATGTTGGATTTTTTAAAATCAGTTCACAAAAGAGGTAAAGTTTCATTTAAACGAAAAATCATTTTTTTAACTACCACTTAGTGGTTTCACTATTCATCCAAAATTGAAGTTTTTCAGAAAAATACCAAAAATTCACCCTAAGGTATATTTGATATTCCAAATTCAAAAAAAAATTCTATTTAACAAAATTAAAAACATATAAGTTGCATTGATTAATTTAATAATTAATCCCCGTTGTCAAAATAAATAGCGTATTTTTATGAAACAATATATATCAAAAGATTAACACTAGTTTAAGTCCAATTTCAAAGTGAAATTAATTCCAATGACAACTATTGGATTAAATGGTAAAAATATATTCTAATTTAACTTTAAAACCAATTCAAAAGATAATCTAATCATATAAATAAATTAGATTAAAATGAGTTTTTGAATTAAAATACAACATTTTTCACTATTCATTAAAAAATGAACTTTCTCCGAAAAATACCAAAAATTTACACAAAGAAAATTTTGATGTCCTGATTCTAAAAAAGAATTTTATTTTGTCAAATATAATGTATAAGAGTGACCAAAACTATATTTAAACAGGGTTCTCCATCAAAAGGTGATAAGTCGGCCTTTTAGTGATATTAGAGTATCTATGCCTAAAATTGAATTCTTTTCTTATTTTAAGCCTTTATATTTTATTGGATAATTGTAAAAACATTTAACAAACATATATAATCATATTTTAGTTATTTCTATTCATTCCTGTTAATACAACATCTAAATGTTAACTACTATTTAAAATAATACTATTATATTATTAGTGTGCAACGTAAGATTTCAAAGAAACCCGTTGTTGCGTATCGGGTATGCTATCGAACATAGAAACTCCTTTAAAGTAAAATTAATATTTAATTCACAAATATTAATAAATATGAAAATGTATTATTCTTTATTTACCTGGGATGTTACATCCTTCCCCCCTTTTAGGAATTGCGTCCAAACAATTTTATTCACTTATCAAAATAAGTGGGGGTATTTATCCCTCATAGCATTTTCAGATTCCCACGTTGCCTCTTCGACCATATGGTTTTCCCACAAAACCTTTACCTGGTGAATTACCTTATTTCGTAACACTTTCTCTCTTAGGTCAAGAATCTAGACTGGTTGTTCTTCATAAAAGAGATTCTCCTCCAACTGAACTACCTCTGGGCTCAAAACATGAGATAGATCTAGCATATACTTTCTCAACATCGAGACATGAAAAACATTGTGTACCTGGGACAAACTTTGGGGTAAATCCACATGGTATGCAACTGATCCAACTATCTCCATGATTTCATATGGTTCAATGAACCTTGGACTCAGCTTTCCTTTCTTACCAAATCGCATCACACTATTCCATGGTGAAACTTTGAGAAAAACATGATCATCTACCTCGAAAGATAGATCCTTCCTCTGGTAATCCGCATAACTCTTCTGCCTGCTCTGAGCTGTTCTCATGTGTTTCTGAATCAACTGAACTTTTTCTGCCATCTCTTCTACCAATTCTGGTCCCATCAGCTTCCTTTCTCCTACTTCATCCCAAAAAACTGGAGTTCGACACCATTTTCCACATAATGCTTTAAACGGATCCATTTGTATACTGGAATGAAAAGGTTTGTAGGGAGATTTGAAGTCCATATCACTTGATGATCAAGGTGAATTATCATATCAAAGAAAATATAGTGCATTTTTTCCACTTCATTGGGGTGATATTTTTTTATTATTCATGGAAGGAATAGAAAACTTACAAAATGATTAGTGACATCTATCACAAAAAAAATGAAGTGATTTGTACATATTTTATATGAAGGCTTCAAACCTATATAGTGAGTTCAGTTTCTCTAAATAGTAAAACAAGATTCATGCTTAGTGATTTTGGTACATAGGAACATAATCATTGTATGATTCATGGATTAGTTCATTTTAGGTGAATGAAGTAACCAATTACTGTGTTACTGTTTACTAATTTATTGCTTAAATAATATTGTGTGAGAGAGAAGATTGTTTTTACTAGAAGTGAAACAATATTTCTCGAAAGGGTATTTTAGAAATTATTGTACAATGATTTACTCATACTCTCATGGTATTATCCTCATTTAGGTCCAATAAGTGGTCTCTAAGGAATGGATTTGTCTAGTAAATCTTTATCTCTCTTGATTTTTATGAGATTCGTTTCAAATAATAAAGGTATTTTGGTCATTGATAAAAATAACATTAAACTATAAGAACTAGGTGTGCCCATTCTTTTGATACCTTGGAAATGATATATACACTGCGATTAGATATAAAATTATTACCAATATGAAAATAGAGTTTTTATGTGAAAGAGATAATAAATAACTAGATATTGACTCTAAAATAATGAATTCATTATGGGAAGACTTTCTAAACCCCATCAACTTGAAGGTGATGTCATATAAATCCTTAGACTCTATGTGAGTGAATTTGTTAGACATCTATAAAGGTGACTCAAAAGCACATGACATTAAATTGTTGGTTCTGTAGAACACTCATGATGAATTTAGGATCCACCCAATTTATTTTTTAGAAGAAATATTTTATTGGGTTAATGAGTTATTTAATGAAATGTATGTTCTTGGTGAAAATATCAATGATATCTAGATTTTGAAGAGAATTTTGAGAATATAGCGAGTTCAACTAAATAAAATGGTTTTAGTTCCCAATGAAAATGATCCAAAAGGAATATACATTAGATAGTATTCATAACAATATTATTATATATAAAATAAGGAATAATGGTATTGGTTCATAGACCAAGGATAAATATCATTAAGTCTATTTTAATGTATCGTAGAAATTTTATGTGTATAGTGATATATAAAGTGTTGGATTAATTCATGTGATACACTTCCTCAAATTTAAAGAGGCAAAATGATTATTCAAATGGAAAATTCTACTTTTGTATTAATATTATTAAATGTTTGGGTATATTTCTAAAATATTTCCCTTGAAATTCTATGATGATGATGATGATTATGTTCTAGTAAAGAAATCAACCAAGGATTTGATAGAATATATGATCTCTAAGAAGTAAGTTTTTAAAATTAAGAACATACTTTCACAAGATGATAGTAGCCAAGATAAAACATAAGTAATAGGGCTCAGGGATTGTAAAGAACTCATAAAATTTAACATCATGGATAATATATATATAGAATAGATGATGGAATAAAATGATGATGAAAATGTTGTGCTTTAGGGAAGGATATATCTCAAAGTATTGTGGGTGCGGCCTTGGAGAAAATAGATTTCAATATAGAAAAAATAGAAAAATCATAGGGACCATTTTTTATTCAAAAATGTATATATAGTATAAATAATAATATAAATATTAGTTAAATGTAGTTGGGGTTTGGCTTAGTGGTAAGAACCCCGTAATACTACATGGAAAATGGGGGTTCAAAACCCATGGGCCGCAGCTCACTGTAGCAGTACTGTAGTGGTACTGTAGCAGTGGCGGCACTGTTCATCAGTGGGTACTGTAGCAGCGACAGGGCACTGTAGTGGCGGAGATACTCTGCGGTACTGTAGCAGCAGGTTACTATTCATAGAATGTGAATTGGCCTTATAATTTGGGCCTACGGGCTATGTAATGGTCTACAAGCCCACTGGGCCTTCGGGCTATGTAATGGGTTTCCCTCTACCCAGTTAAAAGAGGACTTTTCTTTGATTTAATAATAAAAATGAGGCTTCAGCCCCAACCTTTAAAATATATATATATATATATATATATATTAGTTAATGGTTTATATTGTTAAGATTAAATACGGAAATATAAAAATAAAGTATAAGGTTATTGAGGTAGGGATTAAAATTAAAGAAGTAGACCATATTATCAAAAGTTTGACTAATGTAGTGATAGATCAAGTGAAACCCATTAAAGTGATGGAAGGGGAAATAGATGAGCTATAGATAAAGGTTGATGATTAAAATATTCACCAAACTCTTAAGGTCGCACTGGGAGGTTATATTTTTTCTGTTGTAAATAAGGTGAATCAAAAACAAAAAGATCCTATTGAGTAGTTGAAGGATTTACCTAAAAATAAATATATCAATATTGAAGAAATATCTAGTGTGAGACTTGATTATATGTAAAATGTATTAATAGTACATATGAACCCGGGATAATTCACACCATGTAGGGTGATGGCATTTGGTGACAGTAGATATACCCAATGGAGTATCAGATCAGTGGTAATGTCACATAAATATACACACAAAAATATGTATTATTATTTTATAAAACTTAGTCACACTAAAAATATGTGTTATTTATCTAAGAGGCACTTTATGTCACATAAGAAACAAAAATAAAAAATAAAAAATTCATTCACATAATATGTTTTTGTTTTTTATTTTTTTGGTGTTGAGGTTATGGACACAAAAACGTGAATTTCAAACCAAGGGAATGAACTAATGTTCCTTAGGTGACTCAAAATAAAATTAAACAACAATTTCAAGAATTATCTAGTTGTTCAAAAAATGAAAAATCAGTTTTTATACATACAAGATTAAATTTATCCAATAGTTCTAGAGAAGTAAAAAAATTATCACCACCCAAAAAAGTGAATAAAAATACACAGATTTGGAAATAAAGAAATATTAAGTTGAATATATTGAAGATTAGTTTAAGAGAAACAAATAAATACTATTTTTGGATCCCTGATGGAAAATTTACTTCCTATCAAGGGAATCAAATATAATAATGAAGTTATCATTAGTATTAGAAGTGATAAGGGCTTTAAAATGATTGGTTCAATGAAATCCCAAAATATAGGTAAATTTATAAGATACATAGATATATTGGTAGTTTAATGAACTTATAACAACTTTATTAGTGTGGGAAAATTATGTGAATTAGGTAATGAAAAAAAATTCAATAATAATAATAGTATATTGAAATGAATAGGTGTTACTATTTAGATTCATAGAATGTGTGAGAAATATATTATGTAATAAAAATATTCTCCACATGACCCAAAAGTATATGGAATATTTTCTAATTAATTGATGGGATCATGATATCCCAAATTCCACTTGTAATCATACAGACACATGATATGTTTACAAAATTAGAATGACATTTGAAAGATTTGGAATCTATAAATATAATAAATTTACATTTCTTATTTAATTTTTTCACATTAATTTATGTAGTATAATATCTATTAATTCTATATATTTAAAAAGGATATGTGTGAAGTTAATTAATAATTATAAAATAATGGATTGGTTAATAGATATTAACCACAATATTGAAGTATTCGGTTGTATTACACATTATCGAAGTATAGAGAAAATGGTTTTTGAGACTAAAATATTGAAATTATAGACTAAAAATGGCATTGAATTTACCAACAATGACATAAAGGGTTATCTCAAGAATCATGAGAAAATACAACAATTTTTAGTGGTAAATATTCCTTATTATAATACTGTAGATGAGAGGCAGAATATAATCCTATATAATATGACCTAAAATTTTCTAAAAGATAAAGACCTTCTTGTTAAATACTATAAGTTGTATTGATATCAGTTTATATCATAAAAAATATTTTTTGTATTCAAGTGAAGAAAATAATATTCGTTATGAAATGTGGTCAAGAAAAATACATGTCTGAAGTAAGTTTGAAACTTAAAAAGTAAATTTTGTATTCTTCACAAGTAATAAGGACATTAGATGTTTTATTCTCATGAATATGAGGTCTTATTTCCTATATACTCTTTAAAAAACAAGTAATTAAAATTATAATATAAAATTATTTGGATATTTATTGAAATATAATATATTTATAATGTGGAGAATGAGTATATTTTTTAAACAAGTAAGCTAGTTCGGGAAGAATATGATATGGAATTTTGAAACTTAGGGGATATCCAAGAGATGATAATGATTTTGAAGAAGATGATATTAATGTGAAAGGGAGAATAAGTTATTTAGCTCTAAGAAGGAATAGAATCAGGGACAAAATTGATGGATAGAATGTTATTAGACACTAGATAACTCCAATGAAGAATTAAAAAATAAAGTCTCTACACCAAACATTACTCATATCTCAAGTATTTCCTAAGTGTTTGGGAGAAGTTATTAATGATTAGAGTTAGATCATTTCAATGAATTAATATCTTAACCAAATAGAGGAAAATCATACTTGTGATATTCTAAAAGATTTAAAAAAGATGGAAAAGTGACACACACAAAAACACAACTTGTGAGATATGAATATTCCCAAATTTATAGAATACATATATATAAGAAATATTCTACCATGTATACATTGAAAAAAATTAGTTTATTTTTTCTTTGTAATAAAAAGAAGGTAGAAGGTATTTAAAATAGATGTTAAATATGCATTCTGAAATGGATTATGTGAAAAGTGGATGTACCTTGAATGGAAATGACGTATTATAATTCATGAAAATGAGACCAACGTTTTTTGTTGAATAAATAATTTTATGTGTTGAATAAATCACCAAGATCATGGTATTTCAAACTATATCATTATCAAAAAAAGATAGATTTTCTGTTTAGTAGAGTGGGTCATATTTTTTATATCTAAAAAGATAATAATCAAATGATTGTGGTGATTATTTTCAATGAATTCACTATAATTGGAGGACAATATGACTCATAATGAAATAATTTTTCATAATTCATAAAGTGAGAGTTCAAAATGTTGATAATTGGTGAATAAAAATTTTTACCTGGTTCACATATGATATAAGTACGGAATGAGGCATTGATTTCTCAATAAAAATATACCATGGTTGTCCCAAAATGATTTATAATAGATTATTATAAGGCCATGAACATATTGATTGTTACATGGATGAAGTTCTCAAGGGATAAAGGTGGGGACATATTTAATATCACTGAGTATAGGTAAATATTTGGAAGTCTAATACACATAAATATAATAAGATAGGATATTATGTTTCAACATTTCAATAAATAAGGTAAAATTCTATATTAAATAACGACACTTTATAAAATTGAAAATAATACTGAATTATATTTGGATATAAATAATATATGAGGTTTTTTATCATAGTACATCACAAAATAATTTAATTATCTGCATAAATGCTTAGTGTCCAAGTTCAACAAATGATAAAAAAAGTGATATAGAATGGTATTTTTTTAATTAGACACATGTTTATCTCTTTTATTATCAAGAATAAATACTTTAATTCATTAATCACTTTTAAAGATAAATATATTATAAAAACTCAATCATGAAAAAAACTTCATTTTCTAAGGAAACTACAGTATGACATAGCAATTTAAGTTAAATGGTACATTTAAATCAAGTTTAATAACCCGAGTACTGTTTATCTTCATATATATTTTATACATTATTAATGAAAAAAACACATTGAGATAAAAATTCACATTATACAGGAAAATAATGAGAATCATTTGGTGAATTTTTATTATGTGTTAACATAATAATAAAATGAAAACATCCAAAAAAGGAACTACACCAAAAAGTGTTTGAATAAAACTAGATTGATATTAAATTAAAACATTTTATAACTACATAAATATCTAGAATAAGGGACCCCCATCACCCATGGTTTGTTTTCCCTTATTATTTAATTACTTAATCTAATATTCCTCTTTTATTAAGCTTCAATAAATTTCCATTTGTGTCTATTGACCATGGGGGAGATATAGATTCCTATTATTCATAGGATATTTTTTTTGATGTTTCTTCAACCCTTATTAAGAAGTGGAAATTATTTTTGTTCTTATGGAGAGTATGTGAATGTTTATTTTGGTGGAGGTGATGATAAATTGAAATATAGATTTCACATATAAAAGGTGGTGTCAAATAAATAATTTATATTTCAAAATAGTGAGTTTCATAGTAGTTATAGAGTCAGAAAATCATTTCGGACAGTGAGGTGTCTGATGGTGATCACTTCATTCAAGTTTTGTTTCTCATGTTGAATATTACCTAAGAAATAATAGAGAAGATAATTTAGTAAATCATTAATTATATCATCTTTTTAATTTTTTAGGTAACGGTAGTTGGTACATGATAGCTTGAATTTATTGCTGAAAGGGTATTAATGTGTTTTCAATAACCCCAAATGGAGAGATTGATATAAAAATACATAGAAGAATATTGGATTTTTTTTTGAAAAAAAAAAGGTCAAGATCCATATAAAATCCATTAGGAATTCCTATTTGAGTTTTCTAGAATATAATTATAACACACTAAAAAATATAGAAATGTTATTAAGGGATATGTATGTTATTAATGATGTAGAATTGAAAAGGTCTTTGTTGTCTCACTATAATATAAAATATATAAATTGTATTACACATAATGTTTCTAGAATAATGAAGTATTACATAGAGAAAACACTCACTTTGATACATAATATATTTTTATGTGATATATAAGATATTAAAAACTATATATAAGATTTTATAATGTTACATATTATATTTTTTATTGATATTTAATATCTTCTAGATTTTATGTAAGTTCATTCAAATTGATAAAAAGAAACATTTAAAAGAATTAAAGTGACGTGTAGTATCCATTAAAGGATATATAATATATTTTAGTCGACATTTATGATATTTTAGTTGGTATATAATAAATTATTGAACTCTATGATGTGACATGTAAGTTAAAGTTTGACTTATATTTGATCAATCTATTATAAAAATGATAGAATTCTGGATATTTATTTCAGATAATTCTTGTGTCGCTCTTTAAAATAAACATCATGATTACTCAAGGTAATTTTTATCCAATATAATATGATATATAGATGGTTTTGGTTCTATGATAATATCCTTCGCAATGAGTTACCCCATGGGATTAGTAAGGTTTAATAATTTTCATTGAATAATGAAATATGGATTTTTTAGGTGATGAATCGCATGATGTTAAAATCCTGGAAATTTATTTTTTTCCTTCCATAGTGATATTAAATAATTTATGAATGGAAAAAGTGAAATTATATCTGAAGATTAATGTACACATGATTAATAATGGAAATTATTCTCATGATTCTATTCCCAATTTAAAAAATGAAAGATACAAATATTGTGTAATGTGGTCAACATGGAAGCAAGGCTTCTAATATAGAATTTATTAATTATAGAAACATTTAAGGATATTTCATTGGAGAAACAAATAAAATTGATATATTTTGAAATTACTAGAATGGAAACGATATGAGAAAAATGATCAATATGACAAAGAAGGGAAGTCGGGCTTGTTTGGATGCATACAAATCGTAGTGTTAATTCAAGATTTTATGCTTAAAAGAGAAAATAGTGCTGAATGAGATCCTATAGTCCATTTCTTCTATAGATTAATGACTTCTATTAAATGGATTAAAATAGCCATGATCTCTACACTATCATTGGTCTAATTGTTATTCATTATTCAAGGAAGACATAGTTGATTTATAATGGGATTAATGTCTTTTATCTTTTATGGAGAGAAATTAGTTATCCATTTATTCTATAATGGTTGTAAACTTGGATGGTCAGTGTCGATAATATAAATTTTATACTAGGAAGTATTCTTAGTGATATTTGTATATTAGAACATATGAATTTTATGCACTTCTCGTTATCCTAGTGCATGTGAATCAATTAAAATAATTCCGATGTCCCACTTTATAGTATTATTAGTTCAATATTGTTTTCTATGACTTAAGATATTTTTTATTAGAAATGGAAAAATGTATTAGATAAGGATCTATTAAAAATTAGTATACATTTACTCAACCCCTATCAGGGTATTTTCCATATTTAGGATAAAATATTATTCTTTAATCTCTTAATATTAGTGGGTACAGAGAACTAATATTTCATAAAAATCATATTGAATTCCATTGGAATTAATTTTATCTTCCATTTTTGTGTTTAACATGACCTAGGTAACTTATTTATAATTTATTTCATACTATTTTGATATAGTTCTGTTATACTGTGAGCATAATAGAGTTTTCATTAAGTAAGGATTTTATTTATGTGTTATTAGGTATTTTTTTAGACCATATTTTTTTGTGGCTAGCATAGTTTCAGTTCTTATATTTCTAGGTTTATCTAGGTTTCAATTGGGTTTTCTACATGGCTATTTTATTTTAATAAGTTGTTTATCAAAATAGTATTAATGTTTTTTGGGGAATCATATGTTTATTTTTGGCGTATAATTAAAGGCTTATCTTGGATATACCAAGGGTACATGGTTTTGACCCATATGCAATTACATTGGACTTCATTTGAATATTTCGTCCATGGTTATAATTTAATAAAAAAATGAAACTATTCATATTTTTTAAAAATAAAAATTAATGGGTTTTCAGTGAATAACTTGATTGGTTGTCTATGTAACTTTACTATGAAATCATTTTCCAAAACTATGAGAAAATTTTGAACTACTAGATTTATAACGTAAATTCTAGTTTTAATGGTTTTTGAATACTTGACTTATCCAAACATGTGAATTTAGTGTTGTTTGTTACTTTTTGATCTTGATTACATCTCTCACATGTGTATATTTATTGTACATGATTGATTTTTTTATATATTCATTTAATATTAATTTTTTAAATCATAGTCGACATGGTATAAAGAATATTTCATGGTTTTAGAAATTGATAATGACTAGTAAATAGTTTTACTTTTTCATAAATGAAACTAGTGATGTATATATTTTTTAATGATGTTTTAAAAAAGTTTTTAAGGTGTTGTTTCCTTTATAAAAATATAATTTTGTTAGTAAGGTTTCACTTATGTATCTTAGAGTGTGTATAGTTTACTTTCCTTTTGATTCCCATTAACATGTGCAATTGGATTAGACCCATTTTATAAATTAAAATATCCCCTCTTATAAAGCTATGGAAATACAATAGGTTTTGGGATAGTCTTATTAGACTAGAGTAAATTGAGGGGTGTGGGTAGTGTGATTATATGTAAATATATTTATTATTACATTTATTCTTTAACATATATTTTAAATGATATTTTTAATTTTAATTTTAACCAGCAAGAGTAACAAGTCAATGATCCACACATAACGTTGGTTAAAAGGTTTTCCCAATAGAAAGAATAAATGTGTTAATTTAGTGGGAAGAAATCACATGATTTATGAACTCTCTTATATTTATTAAATGGTTTTTTTATTACTTATATACTCAATTATTTTCTTTTAATAAAGGTAGTAAATGTTATTTCTAAAAACATTAAAGGGTAACATGGATTTAAAAATAAATTCTTTCCCAAAAACTATTTTTCAAATTTTTAATGTATAGATTTCAAGTTAAACACATATCAATATTAAATCATTTAATATAATACACCTTTTTATCAGACATATTTTTAAATATCAAAAATTATTTTGGAATGAAATGTAATTTTAGGATAATGATTTAAATTCAACATGTGTATCTCATTTTTTTCTAAAATTGGGTAATCACAGGTATGTATTACTTATGATTGATATAATAATTTATCTTTTACATTGTATTTTTCTATTTTATAAAAGTTACAACCCATTTATTATTTAGATTCTTATTTGGATATAATTTATCAAACCAGTAATTTCTATTCACTACGTAATTTTAGTGTTACTATAATTAATATCAAGATTTTCATGAAGAGTATGTAATATTATAACCCACAGTATGGTTGTATTGATCATTATTTACCTATTTGTATTAAGTAATGTAATATTTATGTCTTAATCATTTTTTATATTGTGATCATGTCTAACATGAAATTTATTTTATTTTTCTTTATAACTAGTGTAGTATATGCAAGTTTTCATATCTTTTGGTTTGTTGAGAATTAAATTCGCCTAGATAAAATTAGTGTTTGGGAATCACTGCTACATTGATATGTTGATCATGTTAATACATTGTTACATTAATCATTTTGATTTAAAAAAACAGTCGGGATACCTTGATCATAGCTACCACTTTTATAGATAATGTTCAATTTATAAGGATTATTTTTCTATTGAATAAATTATTACTATTTGTTTATTAGATTGAGAATGAAGATTGGAATGGGATTGTATTTCCTTGAATATGGTATACCATATCCCTAATCCTTGGATGGATATGTAGTTTTCTTCTAACTCTTTTATTCCCCTTTACCTTATAATAGTACATTGTTTTTTCTATTTAATCAGCAATTACAGTGTTTCCATGATCTGGACATGATTGGAATATAATTATTGCTTCCTTAAAATGTTCATCTAAAGATATGGTGCGCTGGTCTCAAAGTTGTTATGTCAGTTATGTATCATATTAGTGTAGGGTATTATCATAGTCAATACATTATTGTAAAGTTATTCATTAATTCCCACTACTATATTTTGATTGATAATAATTCTAGTTTTATATAAATTTATTTAAAAGTTTTGGTTGATCTGGTGCATACACCAAATCATATTAATTATTTTTTGGAACCTTAGTGGTTGACTACTAAGTATGATATTCTATCCTTGTACATGTGAACATCAAAGATCATATAGTTTCACGGTCAATTTTTTAAGTTCATATAGGTACAAGTAGATCTTTGGATTATTTTTTCCTGTTACTCGCTATCATTGTTGGTAAGAGTGAAGCTCCACTCAGTGATGGAACTAGATATTATAGGTATTTTTTGTATTTATCCTTCAGTTTTAGGTATTATTTTATATTATTGACATTTCTAAGATTTATACCTTATTATTATATGGTATTAATTTTATTTGGATCACATTATTCTTATTTTACTTAATTTATTAATATAAAGGGGTAACTCTACTTTCAATAGTATTTCTGGAACATTGGTGCAAGTTACTATCTTTAAGTGATCATAAGGTCTACCAGATATCATTTTACAATATGGAATAGTACTGTTTAGGTATTCATGTAGTGACTCAACCCGTTTAGCCACCTGAACAATTCCCTTGGCAGAGTTCCAATGGCCTTAGTCATTCCTCCTCGTAATCCATAGGTTTCCGACTAGAAGTAAGGGTGTAAAGGAGTGATAGTAGGTAGATAATACCCTCTAGTGATGATGAAATAATGGTCAAAATATATATAATACAATAGAAATAAAATTCCCAAATACTCTGAACTAGTGACTCACCCATGGAGGAAGAAAAAAAATAAGCAAAAGAAGAAGCACAGCTAAACAACATTGGAGGAATAAATAAATAAGCCAAACATACAATTTGTAGCTAATAAATAGATAATTCATGCATATCAAGTCATATAGTATAATAACATGAGGGTTTCCAATGGCCAACCATAGTATATATATATATAATATCCTACTGAGAAAAAGGTAAAAATCAAAAATTCATTTTGAGGTAAGAACCGATGGTCCCTTTCCTTCCATCCCTTGCCAACATAATCACTATGAACCAAATCCAGGAATGAACCCTTGCCAAAACTCAAAATCAAGAAATCTATATGCATCCTGAGGAGCCCATGTAAAGTGTTATGGAGTGTCTTATTAGGCCAACACAAAAAAATTCTTACCCTATATTTGTGATTTCGTAGGTGTAAAGTAAAAACAAATATAGAAGAATCACATTCATATAATAAATAAATATTTCCCTAATGCTCAAAAATCCACCGGGATGTTATCACTTACTTTAGACAAAATCGGATTAACTGAGGAGGATAGATTGCTTGGTTAATAAACCAAGTCATCCCCTGATGTCAACTAGACCTTGGATATCCCTCAGGTTCCACCTAATAATTTATCTAGGAACCTCATTACATCAACCAATTAACCAATGTACTGAAGGCTCACCCTACCCAAAAGAATCTGGTCCCTCAAAACCCTGCTCGAAATCCCCCATTGTCTCAGAGACTGATTCTCAGAGGTACAACAATATTTATCCTCAAAAAATGACCACCATCAGCTCTAAAACTGATATCACAGGGTACAGCTATGTCTATCCTCCCAAATGTGTCTTGGACAACTGGACTCAAGAATAGTGAGCCTCAGCCCCCAACGGAAAGCCTCAATGTTTTCATCATATATATCCTGGCCATTTCTATGGATTTCTATGGAAAGAACCCCCAAACATTTACCTAATCTAAAACTATCGGTGGCCTCTACCCATGTTAGTGGTCAATACCACCTCAAACATTTGATTCAACCTAGGTGCACACAAATCTAAACATCACATTTTCCAAAATGGGTGAGCAACAATCACCAGTTTAGAACCTAAGACATGCCAATTTTAGCACCTCAAGCCACTAAAACCACATCACTCAAACCGATGGCCACACAATCCAATATCACATGAGCCTTGACTATGGATTTACGGCCTAGACAACTCAATCTGATACCTCAGTCTCCCAACCAATGATTCTAATCAACCAAATGCCTTGGGATAATCCCATATCGATGATTACATAACCTTAAATAGATATCCAATGCTATCTCAATCCTTGGGTCGAGCTCGTCACAATCCCATGGATCTCACAATCCATTCATACATTCAATTAAATTCAATATAAAGAGTTTAAAAAAATCAATTTAATCAATCATCACCTCATCCTAAACTTCCCAAGGTCCAAAGCCTCTCACATGGCTCAAACCATTTAAATAATTTATTGAACCTACCAATACGAATCTCATAGGGTTCAATTAATTAATAAAGAGAAACTATTAAATTTATTGGGTATCACTTATTCAACAGATTAGCACACTAAAAGTTGTGTCCCCAAAACACTCGTGAAATCAAAAAGAAAAGTATGGACCACCTACCTCATAGTCATATATGTAGGAAAATATGATATTAGCCCCTAACTCTAACCGATTTGGATGAAATCAACCATTTAGATGAACACCCTGAAAATAGGAAAAAAGGAATTTCATGGATTTATTAGTCCATGAGGATAAAGAAAGAAAAATATATAAGCTAAAGGATGAAGATACTAACCAATATGGATCTCACACCACTGATGGATTGAATAATAGAGGTAAGATGGAGGGGATGGATCAATCCATATCTGGAATAAGAAAATAGAAACACACACTATTGTGCATGACCAAGGGGGGCAAGAAGACGAATAAAGGAAATAAGAGAGACTGGAAAAGGGCCTTTTCACAACTTATAAGGGCCACAAAGTTAGATCACAGTGTTTTCCAAACCATGCGTAAACTGTATAGTTCCAGATTCTTAGGATCCATGAATTTCATGGTTACACCACACAATTAGGCCAAAACATGCAGAGACCATGCATGCTACAGTGTATAGGTACTACCCATTTGGCACTAAGCATGTATCTTGTGTACATTTTTCCTTAACCATTCACAAACTAAGAGAAATCCATCTGCTAAAAACTATAGAGGTCTCACATGGCCATGTGCCTCTAGCTGAATAGTTTCCTAAACCATGCTCAGTACAAAAAAAATGGTTGCATGGTTTTCACTAAGAGGTCGCACAGTTAAATCTAACCATGTGCCTCATCCTACACATTACCAAAACATGGTGTTCATGCCTCTGACGCACCCAAACCCCATATAAGCAACCATGAAACTTATCAATCCTTAAATAATGACCAATAACAAGGTATTGGGTCAAATAAACACTAAAAATTAGGTTTTGATGATCGATAAAAGAGTTAGTCTACCCAACAAACTCCAAAAATTTAAAACATGAAAGGATTTCAACCAGATCTAAATACCTGAGATGTTACAATATGTAACACCCCAAGCTTCTATGGTACGCTTCTCTTTGAATAATGTGATAGCGTGTGTTGTACGCAACACCGAGTTATAACACACCATAACTAATCAAACTAGCCGTTATGAATAGTAATACCTACTTTTTGAAATTATATATATTTTATATTTGAAAATGGACTTCATTTTTGGATTCGGAATATCAAAATTATCCTAGGGTGAAATTTTGGTACATTTCGGATAACTTTCATATTTTGATGAATAGTGAAAATTACTAAATTTTAATTAAAAACAACTTTTTTAATCAAATTAATTACTAGTGATAAATTATGAATTTGAGTGGTTTTAAAGTATATTTAGAATATATTTTTACCATTTAATATAATTTTGGTCATTGGACATAATTTTACGATTAAACCGAACATAAACAAGTGTCAATCTTTTGATAGTTATTATCTCTTAAAAACACGCTTTTTGTTTTAACAGCGGGAATTAATTTTAAATTAATTTCTGCCACTTCTGTGTTTTGAATTTAGGAAAATGGATTCCATATTTGGAATCAGGATGTTCAAATTGTGTAAATAGGTAACTTTTATTTTTAGACATTTTGAATAGTTACTGTGGTAAATATTTTATTTACCATGGTTAAAGGGTAAATCCTGTAAATAAGGGTTAAAAAAATAATATTATAATAATACAAAATTACCCTAAAACGTGTCCTAACCTTATTGGTGGACACATACCCGACCATGGGCATCCTTGGGTCAATTTGGGGACCCCTTGGAGCCACTTGTATGTGGTAGGGACACTTTATATTAATAAAGTTAAAATAAAAATAAAAATGGCATAAGATTACATCTTTTAGAAGAACAATTTTTACATAGGGTTATACATGTTGGATTTTCGATTATAAATATTCATTAGAAAGCTAAAACGATTTCCTACATAATGATATTTTACTTATAATTTGTAGACATTAAATAATTTATTTTATTTATGACACAATGATGATGCAGTAATTACTATAATAGTGAAAAATTAAAATAAGTGATATTATAAATACCCAAATAAATATAATATGAAACTTTTAATGAATTAAACTAATTTTCTATGATAATATGATATATTAGGATTGATTTAATTGACTTTTTTCGAAGTAATCAATCTGTTAGGAGTTTCACAAAAATCAACTATTGAATAGTGTCAAAATTGACATAAAAGAATTCTTAAAACAAATATTATATTATTAATTGATATTAAATTCCTAAAAATCTAAGGTTCGGCCAAGAGACTTATATCATGATAGGTTAATCATTAATGGACCACTTGGGGGTCTCTTGGATGTATATAGTAAGTTTATTAACCATAATATATAAAATACAAAGAGACATTGTAAAAGTGAAACTAATTAACTTAGAGTTAATACTTAAAGATAAGGTTAATATAAGTACCCAAACCTGTCTAAATTCTATTGGATGAGTTGCTTTCGACCTATCCCCACCTCATCATTTGAATAGTCAACTTTGGAGCCTTTAGAAACCGAATATGAATTTATTATAAATTAATATATCTAGCTTTTCCAAAGGTGCCCCTCACCCCTCTTATAAAAGGGCACTCCTCCTTCTCATTTCTTCACACCTTCAAAGCCTTTTGGTTCGGCCAAACTCTGCCCAAATACTCTCCCAACATCCCTCAATACAACCTAGAGGCCTTAGTTTGATCAGAAAGCCAACCTAAGGAGCCCTTTTGATCAAATCAAAAGGAAGAAGCCGAAGAAGAGGTAATGATTTCACCACCCTTTTCTAAGTTCATTTCTTCTTCCACTTCTTCTTCCTTTGTTCTTACCATTCTGAAATAATAACTCCAGTATCTCACATATACTGTGATGTTATTATAAATATGGTACAATCATATTCAGTATTCTATCCACCCTTTGAATAACATGTCACCATACGTGCGTACGTACGGCTTACCGTCTCCACGTCGTGGTGTAATTGTTATTCAATATAATATTATTTGGATGGGTATAATAATGATGTGTAACTCATGTAAATAATAAATATAACATGTTAATGATTCTGTATATATGATATACCATCCATTTATATATTATTTTAATATCAAAAGAATGATATTGTCGCTCGTGCGTACGTACGGACTACCGTCTCCACGAACGCGATGAGATTCATTCTCCATCGTATCCATTCAAGTATAATTATCATTTGATGATTTAAAAATGATGTTTAAGGACTGTATATCATTCTGGATATGAATAAGATACAACAACCATGGCTTATTTAACAAAACATATAAAAGAAAATGAGTAAGTTAACTCCCGAAACGACGATAATTCTAAGATATTATTAACAAATCAATTTTAAAAGATCATATATGATATCATATTAATATATATGATTCTTGTATAATTTAATAACAACTATTTCACCATTATACAGGAGGTTAACCTACCCCAACCAAGGAAAAGTACAAGGTAAGGGTTTATTTCACAATCTCTTCATTATCCGAGGTTGTTTATACGTAATAATCTACTGGGATATCTTTATCATCCACATCCATGTTTCTTAAAAATGTATTTCAAAACATTTTTACTATTTACAAGAATATGGGTTAAAGTCATTTATACCCTTGTTTGACTTTTTATAAGAGGTTTATAAAGGAATCTTTCCGTCGTTTTCAAAACAAGGTCCTTTTTAACCTTTTCGACAGAATTGAGGTAAGAATGTTTTTTTTAACTTATACGGCGGGTGCGGTTATTTTACACCGTTATAAAATCTTCAAAGCTTTCCTTACAAGCTTATAAGAATATTTTCAAAGAAAATGTTTTATTTTATATGGATCTTAAATGATTTCAAAATAAAAGGAGATATTTCTTTAAAAAGAATTTTGATTTCATCTATGTCAACATCCTTTGATGGATTTTAAGATTATTTGAAGTTGATTTATTATGATACAAAACTTCTATATTGTATTGAAGGTTTTGTGATATGTTTGACTGTGGATGTGCTATTTTTATACCATTCATAGTTTATTGTGAAAGTATTGACATTTCGTATGCTAGTTTTAATACGAATGTTTATGTTATGTTTAAACCTTTTCATATGGGAATACATTGGACTTAATAAGTGACGGGTGGAGCCCGCTATAGCTCCTCGATGCATCGGTAGGTCTCATGAGACAAACTAGTGTCTTGGCACAAGGCCTTGACAAAATCTTATTTGTAGTCTTGGCACGAGGCCTTGGCTATGTGGTTATGATAGTCTGGCATTATGCATTCCAACATTATGAAAGTGGTTATTGATATTGCATGTGATTATTCGATTAGTAGAATATCCATGTGAACAAGTAAATGGCATTATTTCATTTTACTTTTTCCATACTATGTTGAAGTTCAATTTTAAAAGGCTTTTGTTTTAGTTATACATTGCCTTAAATGTTTATTCTTATTGATGAAAGTTTCCGCTATATTGTTATCCTTACTGGGCATTTGAGCTCACCCCTTTTCTATGTTTTATTTTTCCCAGGAAGTGAAGATGTAAGTTATGAATGACCTGCAGGGATATTATGAGGGGATTATAGTGTGGACCGTGGAAACATTATGTTGTTGTATTAGTTTTTCATTTTATGATGTAATGAAAAACTTATGAATATATCTAGTGTTTCCAAGGCTACTAAACCAATCGGTCTTTCGAGATTTGATCTTTCTTGTGATCATGCCAATGTTATGTAATTAATGCACCGACTCTGGGTAGCTGGGGTCGGGGCGTTACAGTTGGTATCAGAGGAAGTTTAATACAAACCTTGGAAGCTAGATTTAGATAAACTCTGATTAGAGCACGTAGACCTAAGATGAACTTTGAGGATTAGTATAGAAGAACTTCCTAGAATTTTGGTATTGTAGAGATTTTGTGAGTTTTCCGAGAAATACATCCCTGTCTGGATACGAGCAGGTAGAGGCGGCTCTGGCACAGATGTACCTAGGGGTAAAACCCGAAAACACCGCTTTGAGCTAGACTCGAACGGGAACTGGTGCACGACAACGGGCCTTGCTGCACTCTTGGTTACGACACTCTCGGGGGATATGCTTAGGATAACTCTCATTATCTTTACAAATCATTGTGAAGGGTTTATGAGTATATACTTCCTCAAAGAAAAACATTTTTATGATTATGGATTATATCCATAAATAGTTCAATTTATGTTAAGTGTTTTATAAGTATGGGATTATGTATTTTGATTCATAAACTGATCTAGTTTATGCCATTGTTTAGAAATGGCGCCTAGTGGAAGAAATGGAAACCGTATCAATGCACGCACTCCATGTAGGGATTGCCCTCCTGCTCAAGATAATTATAGTGGGGCTGGTGATGCAACTGGTGCCGATCAGCTAATCACCATACTGGGACAACTTACTCAGGTTATGAATAATAACCTTACCCGTATGGAGCACCCTGATCCGCAGCGTGGAGGATCAATGTTAGATCGATTCATGAGACAACAACCACCAACGTTCAATGGGAGTACAAATCCCTTAGTAGCTGAGCAATGGATATTTTCCCTAGAGAAAATATTTCAGGCTTTGGGGAGTAGCGAAAGGGAAAAAGTTATCATGGCAGTTTACCGCCTCACTGGAGATGCTGATCAATGGTGGTCATTGATTCAAAACATGAAGGAAGATGATGAAGTATCAAACATGGAATGGAGGGAGTTCGAAGATCTGTTTTTAGAAAAATACTTTCCTCGCGACCATCGAGCAGATATGGAAAGGCAATTTCTGAGTCTGAGACAAAAGGAGGATGATAATGTCACAAAGTATGAGGCTAACTTTACAAGGTTAGCGAGGTACGCTGGTGATTATATTCGCAACCCAAGAAGTAAGATTGATCGTTTCTTTGATGGGTTAAAACCATTTCTCCGTCGAGCATTAGTCTCACAATCCTTTTCATCGTACGAAGACATTGTCTCATGTGCTATCAAGACCGAAAAGGAATTCTCTAAGTCTTATGACTTTAAAGCAAAGCAAGAGAAGAAGAGACCTGCTGATCAATCTGGGAATGGAAATAAGGGGAAGAAGGGAAAGGTTGAATATCCATCTTGTGGTAAGTGCGGGAAGAAACACCCCGGTGCTTGCCTGAAGGGAATGGGAGTCTGTTACAAGTGTGGTGAAAAAGGCCACCAAGCTCATGATTGCAAGGGGAAGAAGGAAGCTACCAATGTTCAGTGCTACAATTGCAGGGAGATGGGGCATTATGCAAATGCATGTCCTAAGCGTCAGGAGAACTTACCTCAGAAAAGGCCAAGGGATCAAGGCCAGGCTTATGCTATCACTACTGCTGAGGTAGAAACTCCGAAAGACGTGGTGGCAGGTAATTTAATGGTTTCCTCAAGTTTAGCAAATGCATTATTTGATTCTGGATCATCGCATTGTTTCATATCTTCCTAGTTTGCTAAGAAAATTAGATATTTCCAATTTGATTTAATAAGGGAGTTGTCAGTTAAAACTCCTAAGGGAAGTATCGTTGCAACAAAGTTTTGTGAATCAGTCCCCATTAGAGCACATAAATTTTCTTTATCTGCTGATTTCATCGTCATACCTATGATTGAGTTTGATATAATCCTCGGTATGGACTGGCTTTCGGACTATGATGCGAAGATTTATTGTAAGAAGAAAGAGGTTACGATTCATGATGATAATGATAAGGAGCACCTTATTTTTAGAGCAGAATCGTCACCACCTAATTCTTAATTAGATCCACCCCCAGTAGCCCAACTTAATTCAATTATTGGGGAGGAAGAGAATGAAGTAACTATCGGTGAGGAAAGGAATGTTCAAATAGAGGATGTACCTGTTGTGAAAGAATTTGTAGATGTATTTCCGGAAGATTTACCTGGACATCCTCCAGAACGAGAAGTTGAGTTTTCCATTGATTTGATTCCTGGATCAAGGCCTATATCGAAGACCCCTTATAGAATGGCCACTGTAGAGTTATTCGAACTAAAGAAACAACTAGAGGAATTGAGTAATAAGGGATTTATTCGCCCTAGTGTTTCTCCATGGGGAGCCCCTGTTCTTTTTGTTAAAAAGAAAGATGGATCTATGAGGTTATGTATCGACTACAGGGAGATCAATGCTATAACAATAAAGAACAAGTATCCCCTACCTCGTATTGATGATTTATTTGACCAACTGCATGGAGCTCAATACTTTTCAAAGATTGACCTTCGATCTGGATACCATCAGTTGTGTGTGAAGAAGGAAGACATTCCGAAAACAGCATTTCGAACCAGGTACGGGCATTACGAGTTTACTGTAATGCCATTTGGATTGACTAATGCACCCTCTGTATTCATGGATCTAATGAATAGAGTTTTCAAGGAGTATCTCAATGAATTTGTGGTGGTATTTATTGATGATATCTTGGTATACTCCAAAACCTACGAAGATCATGAAAATCACTTGCGCATTATCTTGAAGACTCTGAGGAGGCATGAATTATATGGAAAGTTTAGCAAGTGTGAATTCTGGCTTCAGGAGATTTCTTTTCTTGGCCATATTGTCTCTAAAGATGGAATCTCTGTTGATCCTTCTAAGACCAAGGCAATCCAAGAATGGCCAACACCTACGAGTATAACTGAGGTACGTAGTTTTATTGGTTTGGCAGGTTATTATCGACGTTTCGTCCAGAATTTTGCCCGATTGGCAAACCCATTAACGAAGCTCACACGTAAAGGGGTTAAATTTGTTTGGACAAAAGAGTGTGAAGAATGTTTCGAAGAACTGAAGAGAAGATTAGTCAATGCTCCTATATTGACTCTATCATCGGGGAATGATGGGTTCGTTATTTATAGTGATGCATCAAAGAAAGGACTTGGCTGTGTCCTTATGCAGAATGATAGAGTTATTGCCTATGCATCACGACAGTTGAAAATTCATGAACAAAACTATCCTACTCATGATCTTGAGTTAGCAGCTGTGATCTTTGCTTTGAAGATATGGAGGCACTACCTCTATGGTGAAAAATGTGAGATTTATACTAATCACAAGAGTTTGAAGTATATTTTATCACAAAAAGAACTCAACATGAGGCAAAGGAGATGGCTTGAATTACTCAAGGATTATGATTGCACGATACACTACCACCCGGGGAAAGCAAACAAAGTAGCAGATGCTTTGAGCAGAAAAGACCATGGAGTTTTGAACAATATGAGAATTGAAAGGGATCCAATTTTCATGGAGCTAGTGAAGATGGACATGGGAATAACCAGGGAAGGTGAAACATCAATGCTTTTTCAAATGGTTGCCAAACCATCTTTACTAGAAAGGATTAAGAGTTCTCAGACTGATGATGAAGAATTCCAAAAGAAGATTAAAGCTGTGAATGATGGGAGATTGAGAGACTTTGCGTATGAAGGTGGAATTTTGAAATTCGGGAAGAGACTTTGTGTTCCCAATATACCTGATCTAAAAAGGGAATTGCTGGATGATGCTCATAGTTCCAATTTCTCTATACACCCTGGGAGCACCAAAATGTGTAGGGATTTGAAGGAACATTTTTGGTGGGACAACATGAAGAGGGAGATTGCTGATTTTGTGTCAAGGTGTATGGTTTGTCAACAAGTGAAAGCTGGAAGGCAACAGCCTGGAGGAGTCATGCAACCTCTTCCCATACCGGAGTGGAAATGGGACAATATTACGATGGACTTTGTCATGGGGCTACCAAAGACTCCTAGAAGGAACGATGCAATATGGGTTATTGTTGATCGTCTTACCAAGTCAGCACATTTTCTTGCTATAAGAGAAGATCTACCCCTGGAACGTCTAGCAAGACTATACATTAATGAAGTTGTGAGACTTCATGGAGTACCCCTATCGATTGTTTCTGATCGTGATCCCCGTTTTACTTCAAGATTCTGGAAAAGTCTTCAGAAATCCCTGGATACTGAACTTCATTTGAGCACTTCTTACCACCCTCAGACAGACGGACAATCAGAACGGACTATTCAAACCTTAGAAGACATGTTGAGATCTTGCTCACTTGATTTTCAGGGTATGTGGGATCAATATTTACCTCTGGTAGAATTTTCCTATAACAATAGCTTCCATTCGAGTATAAAAATGGCACCATATGAAGCGTTATACGGAAAGAGATGTCGTACACCAACCTGTTGGGATGACGTTGGTGAAAGAAAACTTGTAGGCCCAGAACTGGTGGAGGAAACGGTGGAAAAGGTGAAGGTAATCCAAAATCACATCAAAGCAGCTCAAAGTAGGCAGAAGAGCTATGCCGATAATCGAAGGAAGGATTTGGAATTTCAAGTCGGTGATCATGTTTTCCTGAAGGTATCTCCGTGGAAGGGAGTCATACGTTTTGGTAAGAAAGGTAAATTGAGTCCCAGGTACATCGGACCTTTCGAAATTCTAGAACGAATTGGGGCTGTAGCTTACCGATTGGCAATGTCGCCAAGTCTCTCCAAAGTTCACGATGTGTTCCACGTATCTCTGTTGAGAAAATACATGCCTGACCCAACGCATGTACTCACCTATGAAGATTTAGAACTGGAACCCGATCTGTCTTATTGCGAAGAGCCCATCAAGATTCTTGATACGAGAGAACAAGTGCTGAGAAACCGGACGACGCGTCTGGTAAAAGTTTTGTGGAGAAATTATAAGATGGAAGAGGCAACGTGGGAACCCGAGGAACTTATGATGAAGAACCACCCGAGTCTTTTTATGCAGTAATACCCTAGAAATTGCGAGGACGCAATTATTTGAAGGAGGGGAGAATGTAACACCCCAAGCTTCTATGGTACGCTTCTCTTTGAATAATGTGATAGCGTGTGTTGTACGCAACACCGAGTTCTAACACACCATAACTAATCAAACTAGCCGTTATGAATAGTAATACCTACTTTTTGAAATTATATATATTTTATATTTGAAAATGGACTTCATTTTTGGATTCGGAATATCAAAATTAGCCTAGGGTGAAATTTTGGTACATTTCGGATAACTTTCATATTTTGATGAATAGTGAAAATTACTAAATTTTAATTAAAAACAACTTTTTTAATCAAATTAATTACTAGTGATAAATTATGAATTTGAGTGGTTTTAAAGTATATTTAGAATATATTTTTACCATTTAATATAATTTTGGTCATTGGACATAATTTTACAATTAAACCGAACATAAACAAGTGTCAATCTTTTGATAGTTATTATCTCTTAAAAACACGCTTTTTGTTTTAACAGCGGGAATTAATTTTAAATTAATTTCTGCCACTTCTGTGTTTTGAATTTAGGAAAATGGATTCCATATTTGGAATCAGGATGTTCAAATTGTGTAAATAGGTAACTTTTATTTTTAGACATTTTGAATAGTTACTGTGGTAAATATTTTATTTACCATGGTTAAAGGGTAAATCCTGTAAATAAGGGTTAAAAAAATAATATTATAATAATACAAAATTACCCTAAAACGTGTCCTAACCTTATTGGTGGACACATACCCGACCATGGGCATCCTTGGGTCAATTTGGGGACCCCTTGGAGCCACTTGTATGTGGTAGGGACACTTTATATTAATAAAGTTAAAATAAAAATAAAAATGGCATAAGCTTACATCTTTTAGAAGAACAATTTTTACATAGGGTTATACATGTTGGATTTTCGATTATAAATATTCATTAGAAAGCTAAAAAGCTTTCCTACATAATGATATTTTACTTATAATTTTTAGACATTAAATAATTTATTTTATTTATGACACAATGATGATGCAGTAATTACTATAATAGTGAAAAATTAAAATAAGTGATATTATAAATACCCAAATAAATATAATATGAAACTTTTAATGAATTAAACTAATTTTCTATGATAATATGATATATTAGGATTGATTTAATTGACTTTGTTCGAAGTAATCAATCTGTTAGGAGTTTCACAAAAATCAACTATTGAATAGTGTCAAAATTGACATAAAAGAATTCTTAAAACAAATATTATATTATTAATTGATATTAAATTCCTAAAAATCTAAGGTTCGGCCAAGAGACTTATATCATGATAGGTTAATCATTAATGGACCACTTGGGGGTCGCTTGGATGTATATAGTAAGTTTATTAACCATAATATATAAAATACAAAGAGACATTGTAAAAGTGAAACTAATTAACTTAGAGTTAATACTTAAAGATAAGGTTAATATAAGTACCCAAACCTGTCTAAATTCTATTGGATGAGTTGCTTTCGACCTATCCCCACCTCATCATTTGAATAGTCAACTTTGGAGACTTTAGAAACCGAATATGAATTTGTTATAAATTAATATTTCTAGCTTTTCCAAAGGTGCCCCTCACCCCTCTTATAAAAGGGCACTCCTCCTTCTCATTTCTTCACACCTTCAAAGCCTTTTGGTTCGGCCAAACTCTGCCCAAATACTCTCCCAACATCCCTCAATACAACCTAGTGGCCTTAGTTTGATCAGAAAGCCAACCTAAGGAGCCCTTTTGATCAAATCAAAAGGAAGAACCCGAAGAAGAGGTAATGATTTCACCACCCATTTCTAAGTTCATTTCTTCTTCCACTTCTTCTTCCTTTTTTCTTACCATTATGAAATAATAACTACAGTATCTCACATATACTGTTATGTTATTATAAATATGGTACAATCATATTCAGTATTCTATCCACCCTTTGAATAACATGTCACCATACGTGCGTACGTACGGCTTACCGTCTCCACGTCGTGGTGTAATTGTTATTCAATATAATATTATTTGGATGGGTATAATAATGATGTGTAACTCATGTAAATAATAAATATAACATGTTAATGATTCTGTATATATGATATACCATCCATTTATATATTATTTTAATATCAAAAGAATGATATTGTCGCTCGTGCGTACGTACGGACTACCGTCTCCACGAACGCGATGAGATTCATTCTCCATCGTATCCATTCAAGTATAATTATCATTTGATGATTTAAAAATGATGTTTAAGGACTGTATATCATTCTGGATATGAATAAGATACAACAACCATGGCTTATTTAACAAAACATATAAAAGAAAATGAGTAAGTTAACTCCCGAAACGACGATAATTCTAAGATATTATTAACAAATCAATGTTAAAAGATCATATATGATATCATATTAATATATATGATTCTTGTATAATTTAATAACAAATATTTCACCATTATACAGGAGGTTAACCTACCCCAACCAAGGAAAAGTACAAGGTAAGGGTTTATTTCACAATCTCTTCATTATCCGAGGTTGTTTATACGTAATAATCTACTGGGATATCTTTATCATCCACATCCATGTTTCTTAAAAATGTATTTCAAAACATTTTTACTATTTACAAGAATATGGGTTAAAGTCATTTATACCCTTGTTTGACTTTTTATAAGAGGTTTATAAAGGAATCTTTCCGTCGTTTTCAAAACAAGGTCCTTTTTAACCTTTTCGACAGAATTGAGGTAAGAATGTTTTTTTTAACTTATACGGCGGGTGCGGTTATTTTACGCCGTTATAAAATCTTCAAAGCTTTCCTTACAAGCATATAAGAATATTTTCAAAGAAAATGTTTTATTTTATATGGATCTTAAATGATTTCAAAATAAAAGGAGATATTTCTTTAAAAAGAATTTTGATTTCATCTATGTCAACATCCTTTGATGGATTTTAAGATTATTTGAAGTTGATTTATTATGATACAAAACTTCTATATTGTATTGAAGGTTTTGTGATATGTTTGACTGTGGATGTGCTATTTTTATACCATTCATAGTTTATTGTGAAAGTATTGACATTTCGTATGCTAGTTTTAATACGAATGTTTATGTTATGTTTAAACCTTTTCATATGGGAATGCATTGGACTTAATAAGTGACGGGTGGAGCCCGCTATAGCTCCTCGATGCATCGGTAGGTCTCATGAGACAAACTAGTGTCTTGGCACAAGGCCTTGACAAAATCTTATTTGTAGTCTTGGCACGAGGCCTTGGCTATGTGGTTATGATAGTCTGGCATTATGCATTCCAACATTATGAAAGTGGTTATTGATATTGCATGTGATTATTCGATTAGTAGAATATCCATGTGAACAAGTAAATGGCATTATTTCATTTTACTTTTGCCATACTATGTTGAAGTTCAATTTTAAAAGGCTTTTGTTTTAGTTATACATTGCCTTAAATGTTTATTCTTATTGATGAAAGTTTCCGCTATATTGTTATCCTTACTGGGCATTTGAGCTCACCCCTTTTCTATGTTTTATTTTTCCCAGGAAGTGAAGATGTAAGTTATGAATGACCTGCAGGGATATTATGAGGGGATTATAGTGTGGACCGTGGAAACATTATGTTGTTGTATTAGTTTTTCATTTTATGATGTAATGAAAAACTTATGAATATATCTAGTGTTTCCAAGGCTACTAAACCAATCGGTCTTTCGAGATTTGATCTTTCTTGTGATCATGCCAATGTTATGTAATTAATGCACCGACTCTGGGTAGCTGGGGTCGGGGCGTTACACAATATCCAAAAATTAGCATAGATAACCCTGGAGATATTAAACATAACCTGAATATGGTTCTTTATATTCTTGTATCCTGGAACTTGACCTGGACAACCCCAGGACAAAGGGGTACAATCCAAATACCTCAAGGGCCTCACCACCTTAGGAGTTACCGACCCTAGCCACAACCTGACCTAAAAAATCAAATCAAACTGATAGTCCATTGACCATACTAGGAAACAAAATTCCTACTATGGTGTATTATCACTCATAACCCTCATCAGGTTCTCCCGTGTTATACCTGAAACCCATCATCTCCCACACTGAATTGATTTTTTCCTTGTTCCCATGTCTCGCTTGAAATGTATGAGGTATTATATCTCATCAGATGGTGAAATATGTCCAGATACCTCACACCACAACAATCGCCGCATTTCAATTATTCTTAGATTCCAACACACCTCATTTACCCAATATCTCCTTAATTCCTGGATGCCAACACACCTCCATAATCACGCATCTAGTTATGCTCACAAATAAGTCCTGGTTCCACCCACCTCATATATATATATATAACACATATAAAATGATTCCAACCTATTAATTAGGCAATTTATAGTTTAATGATACATCTCATGAACATTGTGCATCCAGAGAAAACATTCCTATAAAACGGACATCTAAAGAAAAACAAAATAAAATGTCTATGAAAATAGCGTACCTCTGATCATCATCAGTTCACTATCCATCTCTCACCATGGAAGCTCTACAGTGTGCACTTATCCAGAAGCCAAACTGTCTAAATCCTGACCTCCCTTTAGTTCTGCACTAGTAACTATCCATAGACCCCACTATTGGGTCTCTTTGTCTCTATCACAACCTCCACAGACAACTGAAACTCAGATACCATCACCTAGTGCTGCTGTCGGTCCGATCATAGAGCCCTGAGTATACCCGAATCCCTGATTTCTAATAGTAAAATAAGGATTCATATAGAACATCTTGATATATATGAACTATCCCCATGCTCGGTAATCTTTTAAAGGTCTCTCACACTGAGTCCAGACATGTCATGGATGCCCGCACTGGAATCACACCATCAATGATCCACTCTGAGGTTTTATGCTCGAGTCATTGGCCTAACTACCCAGATAGAACTCCTCTCTACCATGATTCCTTCTATCAAAAGAATCACCAGTAAATTCACATAATTTCATCACCCAGATTTTGTAAGATTACTCCATCAAATATCCCTCATCTATGAGCACCTAATTCACTTCCTCTAAGAATGATGTCGACCTGAATATTTTTACCTCCATCTAAATGGCATGCCATAAACCATCCTCGAAACAACTCACCCTCAAGATTTCATTACCCACTATGCTAGGTGAGAATTTTAAATACTCATTTAACAACATTTCATAGTCTATAACTCACATGACTCCCTACATTAGGTTCAAGAACTCAGAAACTCTCTCTACCCTCAGCATCTCTGAGAAGAAGTGCTCAAAGAACCTAGCCTCAAATTCCTTCCAAACATATCCCTCATGTCTGGCTACCTCAACCTACACTTTCCACTAGTACTCAGCTGGTCCTCTAAGAAACCACATCCCCAACTTAATCATCCACCCTGGTGGTGTCTCTAGATTATAGAAGATTATAAACATCGACTCGATCCAGTTATCAGCCGCCTATGGTCCACCATCACCATGAAATAGTGATGTGTGTTGTGATTGGAATACCCATGTTAGATACACCATCAAAGGCCCTACTCCTTGAACTCCCCTATAAATCCCCTAGATGACACATACTAGGCTCCCATTGAGATTCTTTTCAATCCATTTCCTAATGTTTTTCAAATCTAGTTGCTACCCTTCCTACACCTGAGCTTATTCCTATGCCTTTACCTAAAGATCATGATATGCCTGAACCACAAGGGTCTCAACTTATTCCTTCTCTAGCAGAACCCTATCACCGCCTACCTAACGATCCATCTGATGTCGTCTAGGTGGAAACTCATATAATACAAACACATGGTCAAACAACCCATATAATATATATATATAACACAAATAGGGAAAGTAGTGACATGTAGTGTGATCTGACTTCCATTAACATTTCCCATCACAAAAACGTCACAGGATATCCTGGCCTCATGGCCTCCTTACCTTCTCACAAAAAAGCTAGGTACCACATATGCCTCAATCAATACTCATCTTAACAAACCATGTCACTTCAATCCGATGAACCTGTTACCAAACATAGTGACCAATATCACTCCATTCATTATACCTTCTTGTTCCAATAAGATTCACACCCACATATATAGATATCACATATCACAAGAAATTTATATCATGGAACATTCATATATATATATATATATAACATTATTTGAGCCTATAAAATCCTAAACAAGAATAATAAACACTTCTTATTATACCAGGCCAAGGATTCAATTCACTATCCTTGTTGTATCGGGATAAGGATCACAAGTCACATTACATAATAGATAACAATAACACTCCAAGTTCACCAATCAAGGTAGAAATCATATCAACTATAAAATGAGTAAAAGAAAAATAGAAATTCCCACCCCTAGAAACAGGTTCCAACCCCAATGCATGGGGCTTTAGGAACCCAAACATTAGTTCTAATCCCAGATCCGACAACATACTAATCTTCGGTCTACCATATCCCAAATAGTAATACCAAGAAAAGGAAACGAATCTTGATATTATTAGTAGTTATATAAATTCTACTACTAATTCCCAGTCATGAACTCCTATGATACCATTTGTAGAACCCCGACACGTTTAGTCACCTGAAAAATTCTCCAGGATGAGTGACATTCACATTAGGTGCACCTCTCCATACGGAAAAGGCTGATGACTAGAATTGAGGGTGTAAAGGAGTGATAGTGGGGATACTATACCCTCTAGTGATGATATAATAAATTTCTACATATATATATATATAATAGTGTAAATAAAAGACTAATAGCTCTAATATAGTAACCCACCCAGTTTGGAAGCACAAAAATAACAATAAATTGTAGGAACATAACCAAACAATAGTATCGTAATAAATAAATATCCCAAACATACTAGTTGTTGCTACTAAACAGATTATACATACATGTCAGTTCTTATAGTACAATAACTGGTGGGTATCCAATTACTAACCATAGTAAATAAATATATAATAGCATGTTTAGAAATTGGAAAAAAAATATGAAACTCCAAGAAAGTAAAAAACAGATATTCCCTGGACTTCCATCTCATGCTAACTCAATCACTAGAATCCATCCATTGATCCCAAACCCTTACCTAAATGTAAAAATGTTGATATCTATATGCGTCTTAAAGGGCCCATTTAGGGTGCGAGAATGAGTCTCAGTAGTCCACCACCAACATGTTCCTACCCTAAATTTGTGATTTTTAAGGTGTAACCTAAAAAAATAAACAACAAAAACATTAACATAAGAAGTACAGGATTCCTTGGTGCTGAACAGACACCAAGAATATATCACCTACTTTGGCCAACACAATAATAACTAAGGAGGATAAAAACCTTAGAAAATATCCCAAGTCATCCCATAATGTCAAATATCCCAAGGTAAACCCTTGGGTTCCACTTTCTAATATCACCCAGCACCTTGTTCCAACAACCAAGTAATCAACATCCTGAAAGAACACCCAACCTAAAATAATTCAATCACTCAGACCCCTTCTCAAAATCCCATGTCGGCTCAAATCCTGATAGCTGGAGGTATAATGATATATATCCCAAAACAATAACCACCTTAGTCTCTACAACCGATATCCAAAGGTATGGTAGTTTTCATCCTCCCAAATGTGTCCTATACCACTTTCTTCAAGAATAGGGAGCCACATCCTCCAACCTATAGCCTCAAAACTATCATCTGATTCTTCCTCGCCATCCTTGTGTATTTATCCAAAAAGAACCCAAAACCTTTACTTATTTTCTAACTACTAAGGGTCTATACCCAAGTGAATGGTCAATACCATCTCAACTATATGATTCAACCTATGTTCTCATGACTCCAAAAAACACACTATCCAAAATGGGTGAGAAAACCCCATTAATTTAGAACCTAAGGAACACCAAACTCGGTACCTCATTCCCACGCAACCATGGCACACAAACCGATGTCCACTCCATCCAATATCACACAAGCTTCACCCATAGCCTGACGTCCTAGTTTCCTCAATCATAAAACTGACTCACCCAACTGGGGATTCTCATCACCCAAATGCATCAGGCCAAGATTTTCCTCCTGACCACATTGCCTCAAACAGATAGCCAATAAAATCCCAATACTTGGGCCAAGCTTGTCAAGATCCCATGGATCTCACAATAATTCCATGCATACAATTCAGTTCAATAAAAAAAATTAAACAAATAAAATTAAATAAATCATCATCCCATCCTAAAATACCCATAATCCAAATCTTGTCGCATAGATCAAGCCATTTTTAGTCTCGATTGATCATTCCCATAGGAATATTATAATGTTCAATTAATTAATAGAAAACCATTTAATTTACTGGGTATCACTCAGTCAATACAACGGGGGGATAAATATCACTCCCCAAAAACACTTGAAAAATCACAAATAAAAGTATGCATCATCAACCTCAAAGTCGTAGACGTAGGAAGGCCTAATCATAGCCTCTATCTCGAACCGATTTGGAAAAAATCAGTGCTTTAGATGAACTCACTAAATATAGGGGAAAATGGATCGCATATATTTAACAGACTATGAGGGGAAAGAAAAGGAAAATAAAAGCTAGTTGATGGAGAGCCTTACTGATATAGATCCAACACCATTGATAGATTAAAGAATTGAGGTAGAATAAAGGTTGTATTTAGACTTACCACACTCATTATCTTTCACTTTACCAAAATAGGTCATTCGGGCCATCAATGCACCTGAAACCCATTCAAACACCCATGAAAACTTTCAAGCCTTAAAACATGAAAAAAAAAGGTATTGGTTCAAATAAAAACATGGTATTAGGTTTTGATAATCGAGAAATAAGTTGGTCTACCCACAAAACTCCAAAAATTCCAAACACATGAGGATTTAAACATGATCCAAATACTCAGGACGTTACAATTAAATGAATGGTTGTTACATGCTATCCAAACCCACAAATCAACCATGACCCCACCATTATCCTTTTTTATCACTCTCTCTAGAGGATCCCACAATGTTTTATGTAGAAACCATATTTTTTACATCCTCAACCATGTATATAAATAACCCATATTACCCAACCTCCATCCATAATATAAATTTTATTTTACCAAACCACACCAAAAGTTTTTCATCACTTATTATGATCACACACTACCTCCTAACAGCCAAAATCCATCTTTATATTGTGTATTAATATAAAGGGAATGAAAATATAGATGTTTCCAAAATAGTGATTACACTTCATTAAACCTACATCTAGACTAAAGCCTCCACCTAAATAATTGATTTATAAATTGACTAATATTCACTTGAAATGAATACTATATATGAGCATCTTTTAGGTTTTTATATTGGGGCAATATCTACTATTTCAGTAGTATAAAACATAGAGTCGCCAATTATATATTTCTACAATGTTGAAGATAATATTAATATCACCAAAATTTCTATAACCACCATTGACCCAACTCCATCAATGATACTCTATCCAACTCAACATATATATATCATCCATGATAAAAATAATATTATTTTATTTTATCTATAAGATAACACTACCCTATTTGGGCCTCCAATTACTAGAAAATTTATATTTAGGCTACCATCCATAGTTTACCAGGTGTGGAAGAATACGTTTTTATAGAGGCTTAATTTTCCTTAAATACCACCTCTAACATGAATCAATACATACAATACAGATAAATGAGACTATTAGTGGTGACAATAAAGTAGACCCTATGATTTCTTAGGCTTCCACCTTCCAAATTTATGGATTTTCATATACCCTTTTTCTATTTTTACTCGTTTTTCGATCTCCTAGGTATTTGACTTTATCATTGAAATTATTTCAAAACATCACTTGTAAGGTCATACTAAAATAGATATAATATGATATATATTTTTGGAAGAACTTTATTCTTGAATATTATTGATATATTCCATGGCTCACAAATGTCTAAATTACAAAAAAAAATATTATAATAATCCATTAAACCAAAATATCATCAAATTAAATAGATTTCAATAAATTTTTATCAATATAACAATCAAGGTATAGAATTTAGTTTAAGTAAAAATTAACTTCACTTTCATTCAAACTTTTAGAATTATTCCATTTATATAAATACATGCATCTTGTTTGGAATCACCTCTAACATGGTTAAACATTTGGGATAAAACTGTAATCATTTGTGTGGGTGGGATCATTGGGTTGAAATAAATTTTTAACCCTTGTTTTTCTATGAGATAACATCATATAATATATAAATTTTACTATTCTATGAAATATTAACTAATATTGGCCCTAAATTTTAAATCCATAGTTTAATATTTTAGAAATTAATTGGATCAACTTAGTTTTGAGTAGTTTTTAAAATTATTTGAGATATACATTCATTTTCTTGATATAAATTATTTGAAATATTCATTACATAATCCAACTATTATTATCCAATCCATTAAATGACTGAACATTATTGTAATTATATCAATAATAAGTACTCTAAATCTATATAAATATTCATTATAGTACCCTATTTCTTGATAAATTGTCA
This sequence comes from Viscum album, assembly GCA_963277665.1. Classification (NCBI taxonomy): domain Eukaryota; kingdom Viridiplantae; phylum Streptophyta; class Magnoliopsida; order Santalales; family Viscaceae; genus Viscum; species Viscum album. The sequence continues at coordinate 85,305,540 of OY728155.1, read as the reverse complement.
TGATTTCCCCCAGAAATAGAACATTATTTTTTATTTTTTTAATATTTAATAATTTTAGATAACATTAATACAATTTATACCATTTATCTAATATGTATACTCTTCTAATTTTAGGAAATACCTAATATGTGAACCATATTTTAGTATATAGAATCCATGAACAACCCATTTGGTAAGCAACATTACATGTAGATTTTACCTTCCTTCCCAAAATTGTTTTATATTATTTCATAAGTATAATTGAGATGTGAGGTGGGAAATTGGTTGGAATCATAGTTCTTTAGAAAAAATAATTTTTCAAAGGAAACAATTCTAAAATTTATTTATTATTCATTTAAATTGGGTTTGGGTTTTTGTGAGATAACTAATTTCTATATTGAGTGATCGAAACTCTAGAATTAGGTTACCTAATGTTGCAATAATGAAGTAATATTAAGATAGTGAACCAAGACCATGGAATTTATAGATTTATGGAGTAGAAGAAAGTATGATAAAATTATTTCTTTCAGTATAACAAATTCTTAGAGTGGAGACATGGATTGTAAGATCAATGGGAAGGATACCTTATCGTCAGATTAACATGATGTGATTCTAGTGAGATGAGATGGATGTATGAGTTCAGTGGATATAACAAAGTTGAATCCAAGTTTTTCAATGACAAGGAGGATTATCTACTATTGTACTGGGGTAGTTATATTTTGTAGATGAAGATGTTTGTGAAAAAGACATGTTGAGAATCCAGTGGTGATGATTTGTGAATACTTTCCTTGTGTGTTTATTAATAAATGAAATATTATTTAAAATTTTATTTTGGATGGTAATATGGTTTTTAATATTTACTAGGAGTAATAAATTAATGAAATATATTCTATTTGTAAATGTAGGTTGTGAGATCTAATGGTGGCTCCCCCATAATATTCAGAAGGTGATGTTACTGGATAATTGGATATGACCAACTATATAAGTGGGATCAACCCACGTGTGTAGAAGGATTGTAAAATACTAACAAGGCATGACACGTAGTAGAGATGGATTAATAAGGAGAACATATGGGTGAATCTAGGATCTATAGCCTATATTGAAAAAATAAGAATTCAAAAAATTGTATTTTTGGAAGATGTAATAACTAACAAATTAGTTATAATTCTTCTAGTAGTTTATATAGGGTTAATAAAGGTTTATTATCCTTTTAAATAAGATATACATCATTTACTTGAATGAAATATGTTGCAAACACTCTCATTTTGATAAATGAAACAATTTAGTAACCACAAAATCATTGTGTTCACTATAATAGCATTCTCATGTGAATATAAGGGTAATCGATGTGGTGGATTGGGTGCTTGTAAATCTGAGTTCAAAATGTTGATCCCATTTGGGATGTTCACTTATATGAAGATGATTTATATGGTTGATGTTCTACAATGATGAATAATTGTTATATTGAACTTTTAGAAATTCAAATTTGTGCACAATCCATAATAAGGGGTATCAAAACATGGTTATAGTGATTGGTCATAAATAATAGATGTGGGGTTATTTATAAATTAGTTAATCAAGGGCACTGGAGGAGTTTCACTAGGAAATTAATGGTGGTACCAAATAGATTCTGATGTATTGAGTTTTTTATTTGATGAAATAATACTTCATGTGTGTTCAATTGTTCAGGTGACATGAATAGCCTAGTGGAAGACAGTTTTGTCCTCGTGGGTATGTGGTCAATCAGGTTACTAAAAGGATATCACCAAATGATGGTTTCCATAGCAGAGGTGATTTTATAAATATAAAGAGTATAAATATATAATATTATTCATGAAATATCTTCCATTTCATTGGTTTGGCATTAGGAACATTGTGGAACACTACTGGTAATTCTAGGGTAAATGAAATGATCCTTTATGTGGTCTAGATTTTGATTGAGATCCCATTTATAGATTATAGTTTTTCAATGTGTTGGGAAGTTTTGTAGGATATAATAATTTAAATTTCATATATAGAAGTATGATGAGTTTTTTAATCCTAAATAATTTTTAATTTTTTTGGATGGAGAAGTTAGCCTATTGAAAGTACACTGAATTTCAAGGTTGTGACAACAATAACAAGGATCCTTATGGAGGTTCTAATATATAAAATGATGCATGTTCCTAGAAGTTAATTCTTCAATAGTTTTAATTTGAGTGTAATATTCATGTATTTGATGGTATATTCCTGATATTATAACATTTTTAAGGGTTAAAAAATTTATAATTAACAGTGGGAAACTGAAATTGTTACCATGTTTTCATTAATGTATATCTTGAGTTGGGTAAGATGAATTTGGGGTTTATGAAGAAAGTTTTATAAAGGGGAAGTGGTTTTTTGTTCTATAATCCTCATGAAAATTTGAAAACTAGTGGTTCCATATGAAAAAGATCTGTATTGTGTGATGTGTGGAATATTACAAATTCATTAGGGAAGGGTGTGGTAATTTCATGTTGGGGACTTAATAGTAGTGTCATGTGAGTATAATGTTTTAAATATCCTGAATAAAAATTATGTATGGAGTAATATCATGTTGGAAAAAATATTTCTCTAAGGTTTAATATGATTTGTAGTTATTGAAAGTGTATGAGGTTGAGAATATAGTAAGGATGAGAATCCAAAGTCATTCAAAAAATTTCTATAAATCAATGGGATTGATTGAAATGTTTTGTGGTTGTGGTTGGTTTTATTTCTTCAGAAGGATTTTGGAATTGGAATTATAACTAGAAAATGTTTTTATTGTTTCTATCACATAAAAAATTATACTTAAAATAAATTTCCTTGAAATTGAGAAGAAACATGATGTAGGTGGACTAATTAAAAGGGTCATAAGATAAGAGATGTGGGTAAATGGTTGTTCTATAATGCTAATGGATATCTTTTCCTATGTTAAAGAATACCGACCTAGAACATCATAATAACTGTTTCATTGAGTTGATGTTCATTTTAAAGAAGGATGTGATTAATTTAGGGGGTGTATTTTCTCGAAAGTCTAATTAATGGTGAAACTGGGTAGTGAGTTTTGGATATAGGAGTAGATGATATTTTATTTTAGTAAAAACATGATTAAATTGTTTCATTTATATTTATATTACTTTTTTTCACATACTCCAAAAATTCCAAAAGAAAGAATTTTATTTTATCTAAATTGAAAGGTATTTGGATAGTTTTACAATAGTCACACTAATTAAATTAGCTGGACTACTCCATATTATGCATGCGATTGTTTATAAGGGTTATTAGGAAAGACTTTAATGAAATCAAATTTATGGAAATGATGAATTACAATAAAGTACCATAGATGCACTAATTTCACTAATAGAATGTTTTGTGGTTTCTATTCATTATAATGACATCATACATTCCAAAAGGTGTACTTTTGGAGACAGGTTTGTTTTGATGTGGTCTATAGAGTTGTATGAACTAGTATGTTCATATATTTCAAAAATATTAGGAGATTAAATTTTCAAAAGTAAACATATTAAAGGAATATATCCATGATCCTTGTGCATCTTATAGACTATTGATGGAAATTGAAAGAAATGAAGGTATGGTAATACAATTACAATATTATTTTAATGGGTTTATATAGGAATTCATTTATGTTTTTCATATTCAGTGGATGAATGGATCATTGGACTTGAGAACTGGGAAAGAATTATTTTAGTGCAAGACTGGATGACTAAAATTATTAGAAAAGGGAATTATACTACTTTTTAGAAAAGAGGATAAACATAAACTGACCAGTGGGACTTTTGTGTGAGAATGAAAATAGAATTCAAGTGGGAGATTATTTTAATCCACACATTTAAATAATTATTATTTGGTATAAAATAGGGTTTTGTTCTAAGAAATATTTTCTAAATTTTGTTCTAGAAGATCCGGGTTTAGGTTACTAGAAGTTACATTGAATAATATGGAAGAAGAATGAGTAACATTACCATGTAATACCTAGATTTATGAAGTGAAATAAATTTCACAAGAAGTAGTAGTGTTAGATTAAAAAAGGTTTCACCAAGACCCTTGGATTAAAAATCATATAAAATATTCAATATGCTAAGAACACTATAATTTGAGTCCAGTAGAGTCTCCTAGAAGTATCATTTTAGTGGATGGAGCATTATGGTTTCTATGTATGGATATGGAAATGAGGATTATCTAGTGAAAAACTTGGGGTTTCCATCCTGATCTATAGAAGAATAATGTTTGAAGGAATTCATGATGAGAATCCACTAGTAATGATTCATGAAGACTTTCATCATGTTTTTGTGATAAGAAACTTTTCTTTGAATCATTTGTGTATATGAAAATATGATTTTCACTATTTAGGATTAAATTAATAGAATTTATAAGGATATTAAGGTTTCATGAGCTAATTGTGAGTCTCGTGCATGATTCAGAAGTTTGTGTGACTGGATGACTAGTTAGGACCCACTATATAAGTGTGTATTTTCAACTTTTATAAAAGAACTAATTAAAACTGATTACTCCTGTTACTGGGTAGATGTGGCATTAAAACGAGTGTATATTGGTCAATCTAGATTATAAAGGATAAAATTCTATATTTTGGATGTCTATTAGTTCCAGAATATGCAATAATTAATTAATCTGTGATTCTTCTTTTGATAGTCTAAGTCGTGTTTTCAAAGGATAATTTTCCTTATAAATAGGTTGTACATAATCTCTCTAAAGAATTAATATTTTTATATTCTTTTGTAGATGTAAAACACCGTGTTCAAACCATGTAATCCTTGTTTTGAAATAAGGTTTGAATTTGTTCTTTTGATTATGTGTTAGTTATGTGCTTGTTCACCAATGCATTTATTGAAAAGAATATAATTAGTTTACTAAGAAATAGAAGGTGGGGTATGTCTTAATATATTTTCTAAGGGGCTTGGAAATATTTGTTCTAGATTTTGAGCTCATGGGGGATGTTCATTTAGGGTAAGATGCTTACAAGGATTAACATTTTGTTGTACTAGAGAATTGGAACATGGAAGTTATTGATATTTGAATACAAAACCTAACAATAAAAAACAATTCACATAGACATAATTTTTTATATTTTTCTTAAATTATTTTAAAAAAGAAAACGTATAATTAAGAGATGTAGGAGTAATTCAGAAAAAGTGATAAAAAAATTCTCATTTTTCTAAACTTTTAAGTTTACAATACTATGGGGGAAAGAGATAAAACGAATGGTAGATGATGATTTTTTGAAAGGAATGAATAACATATATTTATTAATCATATGTTAAAATCTCATACTATAAAAAATTATTGAATCTTATTTTTTGAAACTTGTTTATTTTTTATTTCATGAACAAAAATACTTTAAATCAATATTACCTTTTCAAATGACCTATTAATTTTTGTTGGTTGATTTATAAATAAGAGATTTTGAAATCTTTCAAAATAATGGATGGAGGTTATACAATTAAGATTTTTTATAACTAAAATTAACTAATCATGAGGGATGATCGATATAATTTAATATTATGAATGATTATAAGTGTCATGAATACTAACAAAATATTGAATACGGTGATTATAAGATATTAGGATTTATAAATTTTTGAAATATATGAGGATTGATTTTATTTCGGTTGATTATATGAGTTTTTTGTTTTTGAAATTTTCAATTATAGGTTTATTTTATCAGAAAATTACATAGGAATATTCCTTATAATTTTAAAATTACTTTTTTATTAGATGTTAATATTTTCGATGATTATAATAAATAGTTCACATGTAGGTGAATTGTATAACCTCAAATTTTAAAGCAATTTATCTTAACTTTCATTGGAAATTATATTTAATGTTACTTAATTCTTGTTTTTTTTATTTTTGCTTAGAATGGGGAATTTAGGAGAATTTGAAATATTTTATAGAAACTTTAATAGGACCAGATTAAGTCATACTATAAACTTTTATTTTTGTGTGTGGTTATTTAGGAGAATTTAGAGATTTAAATTTATGTGTCCTTATAAGAAAATCCATTAATTTTGTTCATAATATTTATAATTGATCATAAATTTTTGGAGATTTTATTAATGAGAAATAACATTATAAGACACAAATATTATGTCACTATAATGATATATGAATAAATGATAATACATTTTTAAAATATATATTATTCCTTGTATAATCTGATGAAAATGATAGGTAGTAATGTGTAGAGCTACAACAATTTTATTATTTTGTAATGGCATACCACTTATGAAATAATAGTTTTTACATAAATACATGATATTTGAATCATGGTTGAATCTCATGGAGGATTTCATTCTAATTTTTGGATATTTTAAGATTATTTTGATTTGATCTAATGATTTTTGACAACATCATTCATTGTCCCATAATCCTAGAATACATAGTTTTCAAAATATGATATAGAGGAGGAAGATATAGAAAATATTGGGGGAGAATTAGTGACACATGAATTATATCACAATGCTTTATTCGACACCATTATTTCCCAAATTTTATTTATTTTTAAAATTTTAATATTAGGATAACTACTTAGAGGCCTTTTGATATATTTCATATTATATCGGGAGCAACGAAATCTTAAACATTCTGGTAGAAATCTCATATCAAAATTCTTTAATAATTTTTTTAAATTTTTTTTTATAGTTTAATTGATTTTATTTCAAATCTCATATCTTTAATACCATTTTATATTAATTATTCATTACTCTTTATTCTCCATTAATAATTATGGAGTTTTATCTTAAAGGATAGTAAATTAAGGTTATAAGGATTATTGTTTTTAATGATGGAATTCTGATGTGGTTTTTTTGGTTTCGATTTAGAATAATATTATTCTTAACTTTTTAATTTTTCCATACCAACAATTTATGAAAAGACAAGAATAATATAGTAAAATAATGTGATTGAGTCAGATTTTGGTTATAAAAATGATCATTATACATTATTTTCTTAGGAAATTTCAACTTAATGCATCTTACTTTATGTTATTTCTTTTGGTTGTAAGAAATTTATTGTTTTAGGTTAGTTTTGGATAAAATTAATCTAATTTAAGTTGATTTCCTTCAAAACCTATCAACTATTCACTATTATATTATATATTATTCTTAGAGAAATCATGGTTTAAAATTATTATATCATAATATCTTTTGATATTGAGAAGATATTGATTTTTATGTTCTAATTGAATTATAATTAAAAAAATAATTATAAATCTATTAATCAATAATTAATAATTATAATTATATAAAATTTATGAATGTTTAAAGTTCTAAGTGATTCTACCTCATAAAATTATCTATACTTTTTTTAGTTATATTAATATTGTATAGAAATAAAACTTATATCATTTAATACTATACTTATGATATAACAATTATTAAGGGTGGATTTGATATGAATTAAATATTATTTTACACTCAATGTGGAGAAGATAATAACATTCATATTCAAATAAAATTATTTTTTTACTAGATAAATATTGAATTATTATATGTTTTATTAAAATATTGTATTTTTAGAAGAAAAACATGTAGCAGTGAGAAAAGAGTACTTATTTGGAATCAATCTCTATAATGGGACTTTTTCTATACTATAGAATCATTAAAAATTGTTATTTTAATTTGATCTATTTATTTTAAACTACATAAATTGTGATATTTTCAGGAATTCATTACAAATTTAAAGGTATACACTATGTTTATTGCTTAACGACAATTATTTTATCCTAGAAGTATATGTATTTAAAATAAATGTATACTATGAGAATTAGTATTACTCCCTCTCCTCGCCTAATACTACATTACCATATCAAGTTGTAAAACTTTGTAATAGACTTTTTTTAATTCCCTCTATTATCATTGATTTATTTCGAGTTATTTGAATATGATTGAGTGATGTGAATATATTTTTTCTCACTAACTAAAAATGAAGAAATTAAAAATATTCAATCGAGGAATAATTTTAAATAATTAAAAACATTAATCTATCATTGATTAAAACTTTCATTATGATATGATCAATAATAGGACCCTTTATTTTTTTATTTTAGTGGGGTTCATATTTAAGGATCAAATATCATTTCTAATGATTTTCCAGAAAATTTCAATTTCAATTTAAAATAAAAGTTATTATAATTTCTATAAAATAATGGTTTGAGGATGGTTTTGTAATCTATATCTATTTAATAAAATTATTTTTTTACTCCAAAAAAAGGAGTCCTCATGAATTATGGAAAAAAACTTTATCATATTTATTGTGTTAAAGAGATTAAAATTATCCAATGATAATTGAATCAAAAGAATTTTTGAAAATAAAAAGTAATAATCCATCTTAAGGTGGAGTTTAATAATGTTTTAATATTAATATTAATCTTTATGAGACTAATAATTCCTTTTTCAAAATGGGATAATTCAAAATAAAAAATATGTAATTACTTAAAAGATCTAGATGTAAAGAGTTTGGAGAGTTTGCCTAAAACTATCAAATTTTCTATGATGATGGTGATCCTTTTATTATTTATCATAAAAAAATTTACATAATTTAACAAGGAAAATTAATATTATTAAATCCAATCCTAAGAATAATTATTTTTCATGAGTGAATATTTTGAAATCACACATATAAGCATCAAAATAAATAATATTTATACAAGAATTAAAAAATTCATCTTTGATGAAACATCATAAATCAAATTATATATGGTGAAAATTTTAATTAATATTATTCTCTAATTATTATTGAATAATGTAAACATAAAACCCCAAGTGAATAAATCAAAAAAAAAGAATATATTTTTTTGATTCATGGAGATATTTACTATTTTAGGTTTGATGTTGATTTTTTTAGAATTAGTACTAGTTTCACAACTAAATATGAGGGAATAGTCCCCACACATGGAAGATTTGTAATTTTTTAATAATTTTGTTATATTGTTTGAAGAGTCTAATGATATGTCTATTGATGTTTATAAATTACACATTAAAGAATCATTTTATTCACATCAATACTGTCATTTAAATTTAGTTAGTTTCAGTACTCCCATCAATAAAACTTTCATTGAAATGTGAATATTTGTATCCATACATTATGTATAATGTTGGTAACGTATTATTAGAATCAATTGTGAAGTTTCAATGTGAATAGAATTAAATTTAATGGTTTCTATAGGAAAAGTTAATTGTCATGATGAATATTTATTCTATCACCAATCCCATTTTTAAATGTTATTGAAGTATCATGGAGTGAAATTAATTTCATATATCATGTAATCAACTTTTCCATATTGTGTTATCATAATTTTATTTTCGTAGATGATATTTTGTATTGTATATAAATATATTAATTTGTGAATCCATGGATGGTAATAACATATTTTGAAAATAATTCTTAAGTTAATGACATTGTATAACATAACAAACAATCTTTATAGATCATTATAGATAGTACATAATGAGTGTTATCTACATTGAATAAAAAATATTGGAGATAAATTTTGAATAATATATATAAGAAGAGTGGAAAGTTTTTAAAAATATAAGTTTCATTGACAATACATTTATATTAAGGATAGTCCTCATTATGAGGAAATTGTTTTTGATGATCATGGAATATGTTTGTTCATATGATATACATTATAATATATGAGTTTTTTATTATTAATGTCAATTCAAGTTTATGAAGAGATGAAAATATTTTTTTTGAAGTGAATTTAATTGTTTTAAAGAGTTTTATATATAAGTTTCACTAAAATTTCAATGATCCTTATGCACATGTGACACACTTTCACATAAAGGGAAAACTAGATTTATTATTAGAATATTATGATGATGAAATATGATTTTTCCACCTGAATTCACTCTAACAATTTCATTGGTTACAAATCTCCTTTCCAAATGTAGGAATTCAGTAGGATGAATTAATAATGATTTTATTTATGTATTGAGTATTGGATGATGGGAGGTTGAATCATCCCATGAAGGGTCATATTTTATATTCCAATACTCTCTTGTAAATTTTATTTATATTCACAAAACCCTTCCTAATAATAATACTAGTTGCCCTTGTCACAAAATTGATTGATCAAAAATATACCTTGATTTGAACACCATTACGTATCAATGGCTCTAAATTTTAATGTATGAAATGTTCTCAATATTCTCCTTATTAGTTATTTCTATTATCTTTGAAATCAACATATATTTGAGCTTTGGAATTTATCTCCAACTAGGGAGGTGGTATGTGTGGTGGAATTGGGATTAGACCGATGAAAACCAATTATTATATATCCATATAAGGTGAATAAAAACTCACATAGCTCACACCACATAATAATAATTTTTGTACCTATTCATGTTATGTGACAAGAACCAAATGAAGTACCTTTAAGGTTGTGAAACAATGACCAAATAAAGTTCTATTTTAGATCTTGTTTCCAAAAACTATGATGTTCCTTTTAAGGTAATAAAACATGGACCATAGTGTCTTTCAGTTTAAATTAATTTCACTTAAAATAATTCAAAGTTTTTTAATGTCCTAATAATGGACTACTAGGTGAAAAGAGACTAGTAGATGTTTTTTTGGGATTTATACATGGGTGAACGTTTCATTTTCATCTTATTTATTACTGACTAAACTAGATATGGTATGGTTAGTGATTAAAACATATATAAGTACCATTAAAATAATCTCCTACTTATTGGTATCTATATTTTAATGAATACCTAGAAGATTCAGTGATAAGAACTAGTAATGATGAGTTGGGACCCATACTAAATTTTAAATACCTTTAGTGTGTGTGGATCACTAATTGGACATAATAAGTCTAAATAAATTATTCTAATCTATGTGGACCAGTATAGAGGATCCAAGATACATGTGTAGGGGTAAGAGATACATATATGGTTGTCTAAGGATCATGGTCCTCATTATCAATATAATACATGATTGTTATCACCCCAAACGCCCTATCAATTAAAGAGAACAAAAAGTGGGATGTATTCTATATAATGATAAATACCTATTACTAAAGGAATACATGATCATAGGTTTGAACACAGAGGTACATAATAACCATATAATTTAGGCCTTATGGATTTTGAGAGGGTACAGATTGAATAATATCATTAGAATTTTAAAAATAAAAAAGATGAATTCAATAAGGTCATTTGGGTATCCAATTCAGATAAAGTACATGACTGATGTAAAGGAGGGACTATTAATGAGGCCCATATAATATACAGAAGTTGGATTTCTGAAAGTGTATAACTATAGGTCAAATATTTTTTGGTGATGGACCATGAGAAAGAGATAGTCACTTAATTTAATAAATATGAAATTTATTTAAAATTCAGGTTCCATGCTATTGGTTGGGGTCCACCGAATTCATTAAAGTACAAGTTTGGACACCACATATTATTTAAAAAATTGGAAAACCTCTATGAAGTAATTTTATAGGGTTTCTTATCAAAGTAGGTTGCATAAGAAGTGACATGAATATCTTATGTGAGGTAGGCATCACAATAATGATCTTACATGGAGAGTTTCCGTCTCTCTCATAATTAGTTGAGAAATCAATCTAAGGGTTATTCATTTAGGGCTTTGTGCATAGTATAGTTTCGAAAATGATGTTATTTTACTCAAAATATTTGTCGTAAATAACATCCTTTATTCAGAATGCATGTATGTGTTGGTATTTATAGTCCAATTGTGCCATAGATAGATCTATAATTCAAGAAACACCAATTTCATAGAAGTTTTTTAACCATATAAAAGTTCCACTAGGATATTATATTAAATTTCATCAATTATACATTTCATGAAGATCAATAGGGGATCGAACATTTCTTCACCAATGAATATTCCACCCTAATCATTTTATACTTCTCTAAAGTTATGATATCACTTGAAAAAAACAAGATTCCCTTATATAATTCTTATATAGACCTCCAAGATTCTATTTGATGATTTATTTTAATTATTATGTAATTTTTATTATTTTTTTAGGTTACATTTTTCCATTCCTTAACATCAAATCTTCTCAAAAATGTCACTAGAATTTTTTTTTTCAGACAATCCCTTACCCACTTCTAATTAGGTTCAATTAGAAGAAATTGTATCAAGTTTTATGGAAAAAATATGGGAGAATATAATATATATGGGGTTCACATAATAATAGAATTCTAATAGTCATGAATTCCCTTATTAATATGTTTTTTGGGAAGAAGCTACTTAATGGTTTATGAAATTGTTAAAATTTATTTAGTTTATCTCATTCAAATAAAATTTTATTTTACACCATCATATAAAAACCATTCATATAGAAGATATGTTAGATTTAAAAAATTCATGTAATCTCATAGGATTTATCTATATTCTACCCATTCATAAACTATTTACATGGGTCATTTTTCAAAATAGTATTTTAATGTAGTGTTTGCTCTCGATAATTCTCATATAAAATTTTGGACTTTGATAAAAAAAATTACTCTAATGTAATTTTATCATTCATTCAAATAGATTATATTCATATACCCATTTCATTGTGTCTCTATATAAATGATATCATAAATATTTTCTTTCATCTCCTTCTACAGGGTATATGGAGATGATCAATAGTGTTGATGGTAACCAAGGTCAACTAATCTTCCAAAGATATTTTTGTCTCTCAAATCAAATGGATGATGGTCTATGGGACTAGTCTGTATCAGTGAGGTTTCACCTCCATAGATTTATGAGACTATATGATACATAAATACACAAACATAATCCACATTATAACCATCCCAATATCTATATTGGCCATCACCATGAGATAAAACAAGGTAATATTTCAATGATATGATGTGTTTTAATAGAGGATTACTTTATAGAATATTAATTTCTTAGGTACAACCCTCTGAATAAAAATTTTGGAACATAAAATCCAGAATAAGAAGTTCATAGGAACTCATCCATTTTAAATATATCCATATCAGATTAAGTACTGGGTTGGGGTTGGAGTTGGGACCATCTCCTAGAAGGTTCCTTAGGCATGAAATAAGGATAAATATTCTATGTGTGTTAAATCTACATAGAGTTTGAAGAGCAATTTAGTGTGGTTAGACATTATAAATCAGTGCTGGTTTCATAATAATTTTGTTATCAAAATTATATTATTGATCTCGATCTAATAATTTGATGCATCATATACCCAAAAACATTTTTTTTTACTTGTTGATAAGTAAATATAATCCAACAGGATGTTCCCATGATCAGTGAGGATTCAATTCTAGGGGGTATATATAATGAGTTCAATCCTACTAATTTTTTGGATAATATAGAGAAGATGAAATCATTTATAAAAGGATATGTTTCGGCTAGTAGTGAATGTCATAGATTAGGATCATTTTCCATAAATCGATATACAATTTTTCACACTAGTGTACATTTTTATCATATCAAATTGGTAGTGTCAAAAAAATAAGCTCCCCATATATTATTATATCTCAAATACCTATGGGAATATAGTTTCTTATGGTCCTAAGTTAGAATAATGATGGTACCTCAATGGTTTGTAGGTTTTCAACCCTAGGATCAACCCATTAATTTTCATAAAGTCATTACTGGCCATGTTAATCGGTCCATGTCTCCTTCCATTACATTAATCACATAACAGGTTTAGATCCAACACTTTAAAAATCATGGAACAAATAGTGGTTTAGAGATATTTAAACCTAGTTGTATCAATGATAGATAAATTATATAATCATTTTAGATTTATCTATTTGGGTAAGGCCTTATTCAGGATTTTTAAACCATTCCAGTTGTTGTGAGGATGGATTTCACATCGCATGGGATGTTATGAATTTTTAATTTACTAAGAAACTGAATTTTCTTAGTTTAAACAATATCTTAATAAAATTGGTGGGTTCAAGATTCTCCCACTCAGAACATGAAACATAACTAATATGTTAAATTAGCTAAATCATTTTATTTACACATCCTATCCAACCATATCTAGCACAATTAAAACAAATGAGACTAGTTTTCATGGATGTTCACATTCCAAATTACATTGAGAGATATCATGTTAGAATCCATAGTTGAATTGGACATAATATCTGAGGCATATAGACGTCACTGGTTTTATCGAAATTTATGTGGTGTACAAAAGAAGCATCCAACCCCACCCTAAATCATCCAAGTCAAATGACATCCCATGGTTTCATGCTAATATTGTTTTATGATAAAATGGTAGGAAACATGTATATATGTCACCTTTCAAGTGAATAATTAAATTTTAATATTATTAACCAAATATTATGACACATGGATTCGGCCATACCCTAGTGGCTAGTTGGAATATTTAGTGCACTAATTGAAGTGTCTTCCAACAAATGAAGGTGGAGAGGAATAAGTTTAATTCCATAAGATTTTACTATATATATTTCCTATAAATATAATGTCTTTTACATATTACTTCACATGAAACACCAAACCAAAATAGATTATAACATTCATTATTAAATTAATGAAATATGATGTGAAGCATCAATAAAAAAATTATAGTAACAAAAAGCCTCATGTAAATTACAAGGAAATAACGTCTATTAATATAAAATATATATTTTAAGTCCATACATGTTATTATTATTTTTAATTAATGATTTATGTGTTGATTAAATGTTATGGTTAGAAGATAAATAATTATTGATATGTTATTAAACCTAAAATGGATATTTTTCAAAGATATATTTCTAAAGTGATGTGTATTTTACCAAATAAATTAAATTTAAAACTTTTAAAAGTTTATTCTCATATAATTTGATATTTCAATGTAATTAATTTAATTACAAATTGATATGAAATAAGATTAAGAATATTTGATGGTTAAATTTTTATTTTTCTATAAAATTTGTTTTTATTTATATTTTTTATTTTCATTTAAAATATAAATTTATAAATTTTACAACCATTATATTATAAAATGAGATTAATTTTTGAGATTTTACTAAAAATAATAATTTATTGTGAATAGTAAAAATTATTTTTTTAAAAATTCCAAGTGTTTTATGAAGTATTTAGGATTTTGTAATAACCAAAAAATATAGGTCACCTTTTTCATAGAAACATGTTTATTTAATAAGTAAAATTTTACAATTAAAATATTTTTTTTAATTTATAAAATATTTGTTTAACATTTTGGAACATATGTAATATTTTGTAAAAAAATTGTTTTTTTTCTTTTATTATGTTTAAATATTTGAATGGTGAAATTATGTTTTGGATTGATTTTAAACCACATAACTCTTATTAGAAATATAAAAAACAATTAATATTAATTAAATTAATAATAGTAATAATATTCCAAAACTTTGTTTCTAGGTTTAAAAATACATTTTTCTGAAAGTTGTATTTTACGCGTTATGTGAGTTGATATTAAAATAAATATTTATTACCCTTGTTAATTTTATTTTAAAAAATTTATTTAATATTGGGAATAAAAATTTCTAAATTATGTGATAATTCTAAATTTATGTTTTACCAATAAAAGTACGTGACTAAGGAAAAAATTAGCTTCTATGGTAAAAAATTGTTAAATGGAAAAATACATCAAAAATTGTATGAAAAATGTATGTTTGGGGTTTTATTAACTATAAATCCTACCAAAATACATTATTTACCACTATTATATCTACCTGACCTTTTAATAGTTACTTTACCTTTTATATTGTTATAAAAATCCCCATTCACTCGCTTATAAAAAGATTCATCACCACCTCACTTCTCCTCACACCCCAAGTATATTATATTGGAAAATATGCTACCCAAAAACTTTATAAGACTGATTTAAACATCCAATAGGTTTTTGTATTCTAAAAAATAACCTCTAAAATCCTGAATAAAATTTAAAGAGGTGATTTTATGGAGAGTGAAGTAAATTTCTCAATTAACCCTTTATTAATTTCTTTTCCTTTTTTCTTCATCTAAATCCTTCAAATATAATATACCCATTTTAAAATAATTACATAAATATCATAGTTATTCTATAATTTTATTCAGATTATGGTATAAAAATTTTATACCTTCCTCATAACCATTCTAAAACTGAAAATATCCCTTGCGTTTCGTGTAGGCTACCGCCTCCATAAGCGACATGATTTGTTTCTCCTAATTGTCTTAAGAAATATGGTTAAAATGGGGATTTAATGGATAAATATTAAATTTAAAGAATTATTAATATTATGAGTTATATAAACATATTCCTACCTTCTTTACATTCTATGGAAAATTAGAATGTCACTCATCTATTTATGTGCACTATCACCTCCACGAAGCAATGTATTTTTTCATATAGAATTTTATACTTTATTAAAATCTCATAAAATAAAAAAACCTTATAAAATATTAATGAAATAATTATAACTATATTATAATTATATTATTTATAATAAATAAATTTATTACCCATATTAACCCCTCGATGATGAAATGTTCTCATTTGGTTCATCTTAACTACCTACATGAACAATGTTATAAATTTATATAACAAAGTAATTCTAAAGAAAAATATTTATAGTATAATACATTATTAATAAAGTAATATTTAGGTTTTGTTTATGCTAACATCATATAATTACATAAATTCTTATAAATATACCTACATTTGTACGTAAAAATTTTCTTAAACAGGCACCCCGATAATTTCACCTCAATGAACCATAACCAAAACTCTCACTGAATGAAATTGTAAACTTAAAAGTCATTAGAAAAAATTTATTATGTTAACTTAAATAATATTTAAATAATAAAATTTCCACTAATGAATGAGGATCGACATTGACATTATAAATCATGAGTAAAATAATTAAATTTATAAACATCAAATGATTAAAACAAACTATACCTAACTAGTAAATGTTTAATGAATAATTATAATTTAAGAGTATACAAGGTAATAGATATGAATATTTTAAATAAAGATCTAATTTACATATTTATTTTTGTCATGAAAGAATTTTGATTTGTTTTGACAAGTACAAATAAAAGGTAATGGATTCTAGTCTCAAATTTTTTTTCTTTGGGAATTATTCCAAATTCACTAATTAATAATTTTTGACTGGTGTCTACACTGCTGATTTTTTAAAATTCAAAATTTCTTTAATTTTTGGTGGTTTATAAACTGCCTATGTATGTATTATCATCATGTTATTCATGAAAAAAATATATTTATAAATTCATCACATATTTTATATTTCATGGGTTTTTTATTTGAATGATAACAATGTTGTAAGGGATATTCTTAACTCAAAGCCCCCTCTTATTTGTGTTATAATTCATTATCTTGAGATTCTTACTTCTATTATTGGTTTATTCTACCCTAATATTTTACATTACACTTTCTTTTTCCCTCTGGAATATATGATAATTTTTATTCAAATCTCCCACCTTGATGAATTTCTATCTTATAAATGTATAACATTGTTACAAATAATTCTCATTCTCTTTAATGATGTTTTCTCGTCCATATCCATATTTTTTATTCCCATTAAAATTATATTTTTTTAGAAACCTAATTATGCTTCATCTCATTTTTCTCTTATATGTCCATTTTTATTTCTTCAAAAGGAAGTTTAATTACTCTTTTAACTATGTGGGTTTTAAAAAAATGAATTTAAAAATATTAAAATAATTATTCATCCTCTCTTAATAAAATGGCTTATCTTCTACACCACATTAAATTTTAAAAACCTTTATTTATTTTCAATGATATATTATTAGTGATTCATTTAAAAGTCATGTTTTATAAAACTTTTCACTTCATATTAAAAAAATTACTTTTGAATCTATTCTATTACTTCTTATTTTTTGATAATGTTAAGAAAAATTAATAGAAAATATTTTATCATTTTTTTTAATTTTCGTCTTTATCATAGAAGTGTTTGTTAAATTTTATATTGTTTTCATTAATTTCCATCTAAATTCACAACTACTATTTTTTATTTTAGGGACTAAACTTGAGGTAACAAACAATATTATTCTTGATCTGTTATTATATTTTCCATTAAAACTGTTATTCTAATTAAGGTTTTCTTCATCTATTTCAGCATATATCAATGAATTTTCTTTTATACATGGTATAAAATATTAATCAATGATCCACCTTAGTTTTTTCGACGAATTGTTTAAATATCCTTGTTATGTTTTCTAGAAAATACATCTTTTTTATAGGGGTCTATTATTTTTTTTAAATATGAATGTTTTAACGCTCCCTTCATCCAGATTCATATGGATGATTTTTATAACGATGGTTGTTGTCCTATTTTCCCAAAAATACATTGGTTAAGGTTTTATAACTCATTAGGTAACTATAGAAATCGAGTATTGATGATCTCTCCAAAAAGGGATTCAGGAAGTGATTCATGATCTGTAATATTACAATAATTATGTGTTAATTCCCGCTACACTATGTTATGATAATCATTTAATGATTCATAATCTATAATTTCAATTCAATTAAGAAGTGATTCATGCTCTACTATGATTATAGGAATCTTGGAATGATGCCTACCCACTATGTAATTTTAATAAGGAAGTGATATACCCTTCACTATGTTTATGAGAATGAGGTACTAATGCCATTTTTACTACGTTATGTGAATCAAAAAGGTGATTTCTAATCCAATTGGTTGTGATTCCCATAGATTTTTATTATGCAACATATCAATGTTATATGATTATGTTAGTCCACTGTGGATCGTGTTTATTGTCTCATGTTTTGAAACACCTTAGAAAAATAATATGTTTGATCATTTGAGATTATAGTTTATTATACTATTCCATGAATACCAATCTTAATATTGAATTTTATTTTTATTAACATATTTATTTCATGCTCCTGATTTTTCATATGATTTTTATCTAAACCATGATGAAATGTTGTGGTGTTTTTTCCTCACCATGAGTTTGAGCTAACCCCTTTCTTATATATCCATTCCCTAGGTTATGAAGATTAGTATAACTTATGATAATTCTAAAATGTGGTTTGTTATACTTCTATTATAGAGATATGTTCATAATTGTCATAAAATAAGTTTCAAATATAGATGATCCTAAAATACACTAAACGTTCTATTCTTGTGATTTTGTTTTTATTGTGTGATATAATGTTTAACTTATCAAAATAGTATAAATTAAATTGTATATTTTTTCACCTAAGTTTTTCTTCAAATAAATAGATTAAAGAATGTGTTTTTAGAACTATATCTAAGATTGAAAGTCTAGGGAACCGATGTTGGCTTCATAATATGTTTTAGTTATTTTGTAGGACTAATTTTGTTACTTTTAGGGATTATGATGAGATAATTTACTAAATACCCTAGGGATAAGTCAATTTCTATGATGACATTTTGAAATTATTTTAATGTAGATATCATTTTGTTTTCCTAGAAAATAAATCTATCTCGATACAATTAGTGGATTCCAGCTCTAGTATAGATATTCTTAGGGGTAGTAAACTTGAAAGGGTCCTATTGGGTATTAACTTAATCTTCACACAGTGAAATACCAAGATTCCTAACATCACACCTTATTAGAAACTCTTAGGGGATATTCATTAGTGATTCACATTATTTTTATGGTCCATTTTGAGTGATTTAAATTGAACTTTACGGTTTAATATATAACTAGTAGGTTATAAAATCTACTAGTAATATGACCATGGAAAATTAGGATATAATAAATGAGTTATATGTTAATCTAATTTTATGATAGTCTAACCTGTATTATTATAATAATAAATGAAGATATCATCGGATAAGACATATAGGGGATGCGTTTTTATATTCATATGATCATTTTCACTAGTTTTATTAGATATTATCAAAAACATTTTGTTAGTATTTGGTTGGAATATGGATCATCAAGATTTAAGATGTATGTCTTGAGAGACACCAATAAACAATTACGGAATCATATTTTTAAAAAAATAAGATAATGAAAAAATTAACACATGCCTATATTAAGGAAAATAATGAATCTCTTACTACCTAATATAGGGAGGTTTATATCTCAATAGAAAATATATATTTAGTTTCGTATATATCTCTTATATTATTTCCTTATTGAATAATAATTAAAATAATGAGGACACAAATCATTTAATGATAGAGTGTTATGAACTGGCTTGGGCACCCAGGTACCCTAATACCCAATCTGACACAAAAATAGCCTAAAGGGAATTCTGGATCCCCACAAGTTGGTGACTAGCACCTGACATCAAAAAAGATAAATGTGGGAGTGGTTTTTCCACATAAATAGTACAAATAAATAATTAAAAGTTGGTATTCTAAAAGGAAAAATCTATAGGGATAAAAGTAATATAATTTAAATAGGTACATAAACCCAAAGTACAACCACAAACTACTATTAAGGCAAGATTAAATAGCCTAAGTCCCAACTAAAATAACATTCCAAAACTAGAATGTCAATAGAAATTTCAACCTCCAATTTTTTCATTCCCCTTTCCCGAACCTAATAGAATAAAATATTAAAATACCCAAAGACAAAGGTAGGGTGTGAGCTAACAGCATAGTAGGGTATCACCAATTATTCCATAATAAGTTTCCAATTTAAATAAATAAAATCATTCTTTTAATTTTAAATGAAATAAGCATGGTAGTATGATTTAATATTTAAAATAAAACGTTATTTTCATTTTTATTGATAGAAAAATTTCAAACAATGGCTTAAAAAAACATTTTTTATAAAATAATTACATAAATCCATAGTGAAGTGTAAATAAGTATACACAAACAACTGCATATATATTAAAATAAGTAAAAATGAAAAACATGGTATTATACTATGATTTATGATAGTTATAGGTTGTGGTATTTTCACGCACTTATATAGTGAAAATGGAAATGTGGACATACATTCCTCAGACACTATCCAAGGAGGAATCATTAACATCCCACTACGAATAAGATCTACCAAGGTTTGTTTTTGTTAGAGTTTTAAATAATCATCATTATTCAAGTTAATTCTAATCTTATCATGTTTGTCTAAAATAAATCCCTAACTACCTAATATTTAATGTTCTGAAACAATAAATAAACAATGGGAAAACTATTTTAAAACAGTTTAAAATAAAACTTCCCCATTTATTATTTTAATATGCCAATTTATTATTAAAAATAAAAACATGGGTTTTTAACCAAATCATGCCTTTTTCAAGATAAAACCAATATTGTGGTCTTATCAAAACATTTTAATTTATTTATCTCAAATACCAATTTCATAAATCTATTTCACAAATCAATTTCACAATTCCATTAATTTAAAATCACACCCAAATTCATTGGAACTTGAGGTTTTCTCCAAATTCCATACCATTCCAACTAAATTCCCAATTTGCATCAAATTTTATTTTATAAATAAAAATGAAATTAATTTAATAAAAATAAAGCAAAACAATGGTCATATAATTGTTCAAACATAGACAGAACCACCAACCTTAATATGGAGATCTCATATCATAATGCCTACAAGGGGAAGAACCAATGAAGAATATCATGAATGGAGATCATGGAATCAAACCTATATCCATGATCCAAAATGAAATATTTTTTATCCATCTAAAATATAATATCCAAACAAACCTTAAGGTTTAGAGAAGAAAAGAGTGGGAGAGAAATAAAGGAGACTCCAAGGAATAATAATTCGAGTTAGGGTTGAATGGTCCTGTTGAGAACGTGAACATAGGGTTTTGGTATTTTAAAATAATTTTTCAAAGTTAAAATTATTTCCATTAATAGTTTTATAGAGGGGCCCCATGGTTTCCAAAATAGTGTCCCTTAACTTGTTCCCCTTATATGGGGTTCGATGTTTCTCTTAGGTGGGAACATATTTTTTCAAACTGTTCACCGGCTATGAAAACCCCACCTATTTGGGTATTCACAGTTTACCTCTGGTGGTTTCACAATTTTTTAAAATTGTGTTCCAACTATGCAAAGCATAAAAACTTCAAAAAATTTCCATGTTTTCACCAGAAGAACACCTAAAAGAGACCCAACAAAATAATGATCAAAAATAGGGTCAAGGATTACCTAAAAATGTTACTCTGATGTTACTGCCTCCTCACCATAGAAACTTTCTTCCACTGTAAATCCTATCAAGAATTGTGTATGTCAAAAAGATGAGGCCACTACTCTCCCATCAGTGCCTCTATCTCCCAAGCCTCATGAGTATCAAAATTGTTATACCATGGAAATAAAACCAATGTTATATTCCTCCCATGAAGAACCCTGGTATTAGAATCAACTATCCTGACTGGTTGCTTAGTTACAGATAAATCTGGATCAATGTGAAGATCACTCTAACTCATACCTTGAGATGTATTATAAAGATATGTTTGTAGTTGTGATACATGAAAAATGTTATGTAATGATGTAAACTATGGAATAAGTGCTAAATATTAATCCACTTTCCAGTCCTTCTCAATAACCTCAAAAGGTCCCACAAAATGAGGTGTAAGTTTCCCTTTCCTCCCAAGATATCAATGACCCAAACGAGGTGGAACTTTAAATAAAAACTAATCACCAACTGAAAATTAAAATGGTCTATGAAGATAATTAGTATAATACTTATATCAACTATGTGCTGTCAAAATTATATGATAAATCAAATTAATTTTTTCTATCATCTATTGAACCAAGATGAGTCTGACCAAGGAACTTTCACCGATCTCTGACCAACAAAATTAATATTTATCGTTCCTGCCTTAAAAAGACTCAAAAGGATCCCTCTGTCTCATGGACTGGTAACTATTATTATAAGAAAACTAAACCAACCCTAAATGGTCACCCTAATCCCCACCAATGTTGATTACACTAGAATGAATCATATACTAAAGAATCTGTATAGCTCTCTTTATCTGGATATCCGACTACAGATGATATGCCATACTCAAACATACCTTAAATCCCAATTCCTCTTTTATGCTTCTCCAAATGAGAGATATAAACTAAGGATCTATATTAGAGACTATAGAATATGTAAATCCATGAAAATGAACAATATCTCTCAATTAGATATTTACCACAACCTCACATTTAGTTGTATCAATAATGGGTAAGATGTGAGATGATTTAGTCAGTTGATCGATCAAAACCCATATGAAACTATGAATTCTCTATGTATCTAGAAAAACAGCCAAAAATTACATTGATATCACTTCCCACTTCTAATTAAGTACTATAAGTGGTTAAAAAACTCAAGGGTATCTAGTGCATGACCTTAACCTATTGGAAAGTATAAAAATGAGAATAAAAAATAGTAATGGCACGTCTCATACTTGGACACCAGAATCATCACCATATATCATAGAACATATTCTTAATTATTGGGAATATACACTACTAAGAATAATGGAAATCTCTCATCATATCATTTATTACCACTAATAGTACCACAAAATTATTTTGAAAAACTAGAATACCCTATACATAGAAAAACCACTTAAAATTGGTCTCCCCACCAGAAATAGAGTATCTTATGATTTCAAATGTGTCATCAAGTTCTGATTCCTGGAGAGTAATCACTAGAAGAGTGGAGCTCAACTGAACACCTTCCAATACAACCTCGACCTCTGATCCCAAAAAATCCAAAATGGAACTATTCAAAGAGATCCATCATATTTCCATATGCAAATGACTATTTCATAGATTGGGTTAGAAAGTTTCTTGCTTAAAGAATTAGAAATGATGTTCCCTTTCCATGGGGTATAGGCAATGTCAAAGTAAAAATATTTCATGTGCTCCAACCAATGTCTCTAGCAGAGATTCATATATATTTGAGATAAGATATAAGTCGATATAATTTGGTATAAATACACAGTAAACATCCCTATCAAAAGGTAATGTTGTCATCTCTTATTCTCTTTCATCATAGCTATAATCTCAAGGTCACTATTTAGGTAATTCCTCTCATTTGGCCTAAGTTTCTAAGATCTATAGGAAATAATATTATCACCTTGCATAAGAACACATCCGAAACCAGAACATGATGCATCACAGAAGACCACATAGACCTTACCAACCTTTGGAAGATTTAACACCAACACAGTAGTCAAAATATGCTTCATCTTAACAAAATAATTCTAATATTTCTCATCATAGAAAAACATTAATCCCTTCTATGTTAGAGCGGCCATAAGAGAAACCAACTTTGAGAAATACTTTAAAATAAATGATAATAACTAGATAAACCCAATAATATTTGAATCTTGAAAACATTGTGTGGTTTCTCCCAAGTCATAATTTACTTCACCTTCTTAAGATCAACTAATATACCATGTTCTAACACCATGTGTCCAATGAACTTTACTAACCAGATCTAGAAATCACTTTTCAATAGCTTAGTATAAATTCAATTATTTCTCAACAATTCTAGAACTTATCTTAGATGAAAACCCAATCCTTATTAGACATAGATAAAATAAGCATGTAATCCAAAAATTCCGCCTTGAATGTATCTAGATTCTCATTGAAAATAATGTTCATTAAATCTATAAATACTCCAGGAGAATTGTTTAAACCGAATGGAATGAATATGTACTCATAATGTCCATAACTAAACCAAAATGAGGTTCTATGATTGTCAATTTATTTTTTTCTTAACTGATGATAACCAGATCAGAGATCAATCTTCGAAAACCACTTATCCCCATTCAACTAGTCAAACAGATCTTCAATCTCTGCCAACAGATACTTGTTATTTATCATAACATTTTTTTGTTTTCAGGAATCGAAACAGAGGAAATGTGACATATAATCTTTCTTATAAAATATAACATGCCCCACCCATGGTAATACACTCAGGCATATAAATCCTTACTCTATAAAATCATATAGTTGAATCTTCAACTCTTTCATTTCTGCCGGTGTCATGTGATAACAAGGAATAGATATCAGATGAGTACTAGGTACTAAATCAATAGAGAAATATACATCCCTTACCAGTGGAAAACCAGATAATTCATAAGGAAAATGTAGGTAAATTCAATGACATCTTGAGGGAGATCATTACTCAAATATTCCAGATCTAGATCAAAATAGAACACTGATATCACTTTCCCCAACTCTAAATAACAATCCCTAGCTCTACTTGACATCATGTCTGTAACACCCTCGGATGATAAAGGGTTAAATGACTAAATGATATGACTCATGTCAACAAGGTGCACCTTCCTTTTAGGGAGCCCGTCTGATTAGAACTCCACAGTTAAGCGTGTTTGGCCTGGAGTAGTGGTTAGGATGGGTGACCTTCTGGGAAGTTTCCCATGCTGTGTGTGTGAGTGAGGACAAAGAACACTATAAAAGACATGTTTTGGCCAGTGGGGACAATCATTAGTCAGATGAACCGTTCAGGCACATCGGTGGACCCTTGGGTGGGGACCACATGTCTTCATGGAAACTGGTGGTACCTAGAGGGCCAGGACCCAAGCTCCATGTTAAGGTGGGGTGTCTATGTTGTCATCGGGACCCAGTTCTCACATTTGGTATCAGAGGTGGTACCCATCCTTAAGTGCGGTGCACTGCCTAGGTTGATATGTAGGGCACACAATGAGGACTTTGTGCTCTAAAGGGGGTGAATGTAACACCCCTGAATGATAAAGGGTTAAATGACTAAAATATAGGACTCATGTTAACAAGGTGCACATTCCTTTTTGAGAGCATGTTTGATTAGAACTTCACAGTTAATCATGCTTATCTTGGAGTAGTGGTCAGGATGGGTGACCTTTTGGGAAGTTTCCCAGGGTGTGTGTGAGTGAGAACAAAGCACTCCAAAAAGAATATGTGTTGGCATGTGGGGACAAACATTAGTCAGATGACCCCGTTCAGGCATGTGGGTGGACCCATGGGTGGGTAACACATGTCTGTGGGCCAACTGGTGGTACCTGGTGGGCCAGGACCCGGCGGACATGTTAAGGCGGGGTGTATGTGCTGTCACTGGGACCCAGTTGTCACATTTGGTATCAAAGGTGGTACCCAGCCTTAAGTGTGGTGCACTGCCTGGGTTGAGATGTAGGTCCCACAACGAGGATGTTTTGCTGTAAAGGAGGGGTGAATGTAACACCCCCGAATGATAAGGGGTTAAATTACTAAATGAGGAAAAATCACACTGGAAAATACATTTTTTGGCATATGGGTACAATCATTAGTCAGATGACCCGTTCAGGCACGTGGGTGGACCTTTGGGTGGGGACCACGTGTATGCGGGGCAACTGGTGGTACCTAGCAGGTCAGGATCTGACGGCCATGTTAAGGCGGGGTGTATGTGCTGTCACTGGGACCCAATTGTCAAATTTGGTATCAGAGGGGGTACCCAGCCTTAAGTGTGGTGCACTGCCTGGGTTGAGATGTAGAGCCCACAATGAGGACATCGTGCTCTAAAGGGTGGGTGAATGTAACACCCTCAAATAATAAAGGGCTAAATGACTAAATGAAGAAAAAGAACACTTGAAAATACATTTTTTGAATGCGGGGAAAATCATTAGTCAGATAACCCGTTCAGGCACGTGGGTGGACCCTTGGGTGGGGACCACGTGTCTGCGGGGCAATTGGTGGTACCTGGCAGGCCAGGACCCAACAGCCATGTTAAGGTGGGGTGTATGTGCTGTCACCGGGACACAATTGTCAAATTTTGTATTAGAGATGGTACCCAACCTTAAGTGTGGTGCACTTCCTCGGTTGAGATGTAGGGCCCATAATGAGGATGTTGTGCTCTAAATGGGGTGAATGTAACACTCCCCCCAATGATAAATGGTTAAATGACTAAATGATATGATTCATGTCAACAAGATGCACCTTCCTTTTCAGGATCCTGTTTGATTAGAACTCCACAGTTAAGCATGCTTTTCCTGGATTAGTGGTTGGGATGGGTGACCTTTTGGGATTTTTTCCTGGGTGTGTGTGTGAGAAGAAAAAGCACACTGGAAAGGACACGTATTGGCTTGTGGGGACCACATGTCTGCAGGGTAACCGGTGGTACCTGGCGGGCCAGGACCCAACAGCCATGTTAAGGCTGGGTGTCTCTGCTGTCACCAGGACCCAGTTCTCAAATTTGGTATCAGAGGTGGTGCCCAACCTAGAGTAGGGGTCAGTATGGGTGACCTTCTGGGAAGTTTCACTGGGTGTGTGTGAGAGAGGACAAAGCATACTGGAAAGGACATGTGTTGGCTTGTGGGGACCACGTGTCTGCGGGGAAACTGGTGGTACCAGGGGGTCCAGGACCTGAAGACCATGTTAAGGTGGGGTGTATATGCTGTCACAAGGACGTACTTGTCAAATTTGGTATCATAGGTGGTACCTAGACTTAACAGTGGTGCACTGCCTTGGTTGAGATGTATGGCCCACAATGAGGATGTTTTTCTCTAAAGGGGGGTGAATCTAACACCCCCAAATTATAAAGGGTTAAATGACTAAATCATATGACTCATGTCAAAAAAGTGCACCTTCATTTTAAGGAACCTGCCTGATTAGAACTCCACAGATAATCATGCTTGGCCTGGAGTAGTGGTTGGGATGGGTTACCTTCTGGGAAGTTTCCCAGGGTGTGTGTGTGAGAGGAAAAAGCACCCTAGAAAGGACATGTGTTGGCCTGTGGGGACAATCATTAGTTAGATGACTCGTTCAAGCATGTGGGTGGACCCTTGGATGAGGACCATGTGTCTGTGGGGCAACTGGTGGTACCTAGTGGGCCAGGACAGATCAACCATGTTCAGGTGGAGTGTATGTGCTATTACCAAGACCCAGTTCTCAAATTTTTTATTAGAGGTGGTACCCAGCCGGAAGTAAGGGTCGGTATGGGCGACCTTCTGGGAAGTTTTCCTGGTTTTTTGTGTGATAGGACAAAGCACACTGGAAAGGACACGTGTTGGCCTGTGGGGACCATGTGTCTTCGGGGAAATTGGTGGTACCTGGTGGGCCAGGACTCAACGGCCATGTTAAGGCGGGGTGTCTAAGCTGTCACAAGGACCCAGGGGTCAAATTTGGTGTCAGAGGTGGTTCCCAGCCTTAAGTGAGGTGCACTGCCTCAGTTGAGATGTAGGTCCCACAACGAGGATGTCTTTTTCTAAAGGGGGTGAATGTAACACCCCCAAATGATAAAGGGTTAAATGAATAAATGATATGACTCACGTCAACAAAGTGAACCTTCCTTTTAAGGAGCATGTCTGATTAGAACTCCACAGTTAAGCGTGTTTGGCCTGGAGTAGTGGTCGGGATGGGTGACCTTCTGGGATGTTTCCCTGGGTGTGTGTGTGAGAGGAAAAAGCACCCTGGAAAGGACATGTGTTAGCCAGTGGGGACAATCATTAGTCAGATGACTCATTCAAGCACATGGGTGGACCCTTGGATGGGGACCACGTGTCTTCGGGGGAACTGGTGGTACCTGGCGGGCTAGGACCCATCAAGCATATTAAGGCAGGGTGTCTGTGCTGTCACCAGGACCTATTTGTCACATTTGGTATCATAGGTGGTTCCCAGCCTTAAGTGCAGTGCACTGCCTGGGTTGAGATGTTGGGCCCATAACGAGGACGTTGTGCTCTAAAGGGAGGGTGAATGTAACACCCCCGAATGATAAAGGGTTGAATGACTAAATGAGAACAAAGAACACTGGAAAGGACATGTGTTGGAATGTGGGGACAATCATTAGCCAAATGACTCATTCAGGCACGTGGGTGGACCCTTGGGTAGGGACCACATGTCTACGAGCCAACTGGTGTACATGGTGGGCTAGGACACAAACGGCCAGGTTAAGGCAGGGTGTCTGTGTTGTCACCGAGACTGAGTAGTCACATTTGGTATTAGAGGTGGTACTCATCCTTAAGTGTGGTGCACTGCTTGGTTTGAGATGTAGGGCCCATAACGGGGACATTGGTCTCTAAAGGGGGGGTGAATGTAACACCCCCAAATGATAAATGGTTAAATGACTAAATGAGTATAGGGAACACTAGAAAGAACATGTCTTGGCTTGTGGGGACATTCATTAGTCAGATGACTTGTTCAGGCACGTGAGTGGACCTTTGGGTAAGGACCACATGTCTGCGGGGTAACCGGTGGTACCTGGCGGGCCAGGACCCGACGGCCATGTTAAGGCACAGTGTTTGTGCTATCACCGGGACCCAGTTGTCACATTTGGTATTAGAGGTGGTACCCAACTTTAAGTGTGGTTCATTGTCTATGTTGAGATGTGGGGACCACATAGAGGACGTTGTGCTCTAAAGGGGGGTGAATGTAACACCCCCGAATGATAAAGGGTTAAATGACTAAATGATATGAATCATGTCAACAATGTGCACCTTCCTTTTCAGGATCCTTTTTGATTAGAACTCCACAGTTAAGCATGTTTGTCCTGGAGTAGTGGTCGGGATGGGTGACCTTCTGGGAAGTATCCCAGAGTGTGTGTGAGAGAAGAAAAAATCAAACTAGAAAGGACATGTGTTTGCCTTTTGGGAAAATCATTAGTCATATAACTCATTCAGGCACATGGGTGGACCATTGGCTGAGTACCACGTGTCTACGGGGCAACTGGTGGTACCTGGTAGGTCAGGACCTAACGACCATGTTAAGGTAGGGTGTTTGTGCTCTCATCGAGACCCTTTGGTGGGGAACACGTGTCTGCGAGGCAACTATTGGTACCTGGAAGGCCAGGACCAGAGGGCCATGTTAAGGCTGGGTGTATGTACTATCACCGAGACCCAGTTGTCACATTTGGTATCAGAGGTGGTACCCAACCTTAAGTATAGTGCACTGCTTGGGTTGAGATTTAGGGCCCACAATGAGGATGTTGTGATCTAAAGGGGGGTGAATGTAACACCCCCGAATGATAAAGGGTTAAATGACTAAATGATATGACTCATGTCAACAAGGTGAACCTTCCTTTTTGGGAGCCTGTCTGATTAGAACTCCACTGTTAAGTGTGATTGTCCTGGAGTAGTGGTCGCGATGGGTGACATTCTAGGAATTTTCCTTGGGTGTGTGTGTGTTTGAGGATAAAGCACACTAGAAAGGACATGTGTTGTCCTGTGGGGGTTATCATTAGTCAGATGACTAGTCCAGGCACGTGGGTGGACCCTTGTGTGAGGACCATGTGTCTGCGGGGCAATTGGTGGTACCTGGCGGGCCAGGAACCGACGGCCATGTTATGGCGGGATGTATGTGCTCTCATAGAGACCCTTAGGTGGGGACGATGTGTCTGTGAGGCAACTAGTGGTACCTGGCAGTCCCGGACCCGAGGTCCATTTTAACGGGGGTGTTTGTACTATCACTGGGACCCAGTTGTCACATTTGGAATCAGAGGTGGTACCCAGCCTTAAGTGCGATGCACTGCCTGGGTTGAGATATAGGGCCCACAACGAGAATGTTGTTATCTAAAGGGGGGTGAATATAACACCCTCAAATGATAAAGGGTTAAATGACTCAATGATATGACTCATGTCGACAAGGTGAACCTTTTTTGGGAGCTTGTATGATGAGAACTCCATAGATAAGTGTGCTTGGCCTGAAGTAGTGGTTGAGATGGGTGACATTCTAAGAAGTTTCCCAGGGTGTGTGTGTGTGAGGAAAAAGCACACTAGAAAGGACACGTGTTGGCATGTGGGGACAATTATTAGTTAGATAACTCTTTCAGGCATGTGGGTGGACCCTTGGATCAGAACCACGTGTATGCGGGGAAACTGGTGGTACCTGGAGGTCCAGGACCCGATGTCCATGTTAAGTTGGGGTGTATGTGCTGTTATCGGGACCCATTTGTCACATTTGGTATTAGAGGTGGTACCCAACCTTGAGTGTGGTGCAGTGCCTGGGTTGAGATGTTGGGCCCATAACGAGGACGTTTTACTCTAAATTGGTGGTGAATGTAACACCCCTGAATAATAAATTGTTAAATTAATAAATGAGAACAAATCACACTGGAAAGGACATGTGTTGGCTAGTGGGGACAATCATTAGACATATGACCCATTCAGGCATGTGGTTGGACCCTTGGGTGGGGACCACGTGTCGGTAGGGAAACTGGTGTTACTTGGTGGGCCAGGACCCCACAACCATGTTAAGGCGGGGTGTCTGTGCTATCATCAGGACCTAGTTGTCACATTTGGTAACAGAGGTGGTACCCAGCCTTAAGTGTGGTGCACAGCCTCGGTTGAGATGTAGGACCCAAAATGAGGACATTGTTCTCTAAAGGGGGGGTGAATGTAACACCCCCAAATGATAAAGGGTTAAATTAATAAATGGGGACAAAGCACATTGGAAAGGACATGTGTTGGCCTATGGGGGAAATCATTAGTCAGATGACTCGTTTAAGCATGTGGTGGACCCTTGGGTGAGGACCATGTGTTTGTGGGGAAACTGGTGGTACCTGGTGGGCCAGGACCTGACAACCATGTTAAGGCAGGGTGTTTGTGCTGTCACTGGGACCTATTTGTCACATTTGGTATCAGAGGTGGTACCCAGCCTTAAGTGTGGTGCACTTCCTGGGTTAATATGTAGGGTCCACAATGAGGACGTTGTGCTCTAAAGGGGGGGTTAATGTAACACCCCCGAATGATAAAGGGTTAAAGGACTAGGTGATATGACTCATGTCAACATGGTGAACCTTCCTTTTCATGAGTCTATCTGATTCAAACCCCATAGTTAAGCGTGTTTGTCCTGGAGTAGTGTTCAGGATGGGTGACCTTCTGGGAAGTTTACCAGGGTGTGTGTGAGAGAGGACAAAACACAATGGAGAGGACATGTGTTGGCCTGTGGGGAAAATCATTAGTCAGATGACTCATCTAGGCACGTGGGTGGACCCTTGGGTGAGGACCACGTGTCTGCGGGGAAACTGGTGGTACCTAGCAAGCCAGGACCCGACGGCCATGTTTAGGCGGGGTTTATATGCTCTCATCGGAACCCTATGGTGGGTACCACATTTCTGCGAGACAACTAGTGGTACCTGGCAGGCCATAAAGAGGATTTTGTGCTCTAAAGGGGGTGAATGTAACACCGTCGAATGATAAATGGTTAAATGACTAAATGATATGACTCATGTCAACAAGGGGAACCTTCCTTTTTGGGATCCTCTCTGATTACAACTCTATAGTTAACTGTGCTTGGCCTGGAGTAGTGGTCGGGATGGGTGACATTTTGGGAAGTTTCTCAGGGTGTGTGTGTGTGATAGAAAAAATCACACTGGAAAGGACATGTGTTTCCCTGTGGGTACAATCATTAGTTATATGACTCGTTTAGGCACGTGGGTGGGCCATTGGGTGAGGACCATGTGTCTGCGGAGCAACTGGTGGTACCTGGTGGGCCAGGACCCGAAGGCCATGTTATGGTGGGGTGTTTATGCTCTCATCGGGACCTTTGGGTGGGGACTACGTGTCTACGAGGAAACTGGTGGTACCAGGCCGGCCAGGACCCGAGGTCCATTGTAAGGTGGGGTGTATGTACTATCACCGAGAGCTAGTTGTCACATTTATTATCAGAGGTGGTACCCAGCCTTAAGTGTGGTGCACTGCCTGGGTTGAGATGTAGGGCCCACAACGAGGATTTTGTTCTCTAAATGGTGGTGAATGTAACACCCCCGAATGATAAAGGTTTAAATTTATAAATTATATGTCTCATGTCAACAAGGTGAACCTTCATTTTCAGGAGCCTTTCTGATTAGAACTCCATAGTTAAGCGTGCTAGGCCTGGAGTAGTGGTCGAGATGGGTGAGATTCTGGGAAGTTTCCTAGGGTGTGTGTGTGTGAGGACAAAGCACACATGAAAGTACATGTGTTGGCCTATAGGGACAATCATCAGTCAGATGACTCGTTCAGGAACGTTCGTGGACCCTGGAGTGAGGACCACATTCTTGCAGGGAAACTGGGGGCACCTGGCAGGCCAGGACCCGACGGCCATATTAAGGCAGGGTGTTTGTGTTGTCACCAGGACCTAGTAGTCACATTTGGTATTAGAGGTGGTACCCAGCCTTAAGTGTGGTGCACTGACTAGGTTGAGATGTATGGCCTACAATGAGGACGTTGTGCTCTAAAGGGGTGGACCCTTAGGTGAGCACCACATGTCTGCGGGAAAACTGGTGGTTCCTAGCAGGCCAGGACCCGACAGTCATGTTAAGGTGGGGTGTATGTGCTCCCATCGGGACCCTTTAGTGGGGACGACATGTCTGCGAGGAAACTGGTGGTACCTGACAGGCCAGGACCTGAGGGCCATTTTAAGGCGGGGTGTACGTACTGTCACCGGGATCCAGTTGTCACATTTGGTATCAAAGGTGGTACCCAACCTTAAGTGCGGTGCACTGCCGGGGTTGAGATGCAGGGCCCACAACGAGGATGTTGTTCTCTAAAGGGGGTTGAATGTAACACCCCTGAATGATAAATGGTTAAAAGACTAAATGATATGACTCATGTCAACAAGGTGAACCTTCCTTTTTGGGAGCCTGAATGATTACAACTCCATAGTTAAGCATGCTTGTCCTGGAGTAGTGGTCTGGATGGGTCACATTCTGGGAAGTTTCTCAGGGTGTGTGTGTGTCAGGACAAAGCACACTGGAAAGGACAGGTGTTGGCCTGTGGTGACAATAATTAGTCAGATGACTCGTTCAGGCATGTGGGTGGACCCATGGGTGAGGACAACGTGTATGCGGGGCAACTGGTGGTACCTGGAGGGCCAAGACCCAACAGTCATGTTATGGTGGGGTGTCTATGCTCTCATCGGGACCCTTGGGTGGGGACCACGTGTCTTCGAGGAAACTGGTGGTACCTAGAAGGCCAAGACCTAAGTTCCATTTTAAGACGGGTTGTATGTACTGTCACAAGGACCCAGTTGTCACATTTGGTATCGAAGGTGTTACCCAGCCTTAAGTGTGGTGCGCTGCCTGGGTTGAGATGTATGGCTCACAATGAGGATGTTGTCCACTAAAGGGGGTGAATGTAACACCCTTTAATAATAAAGGGTAAAATTACTAAATGATATGACTCATTTCCACAAGGTAAACCTTCCTTTTCAGAAGCCTATCTGATTTGAACTCCACAGTTAAGCGTGCTTGGCTTAGAGTAGTGGTCAGGATGGGTGGCATTCTGGGAAGTTTCCTAGGGTGTGTGTGTGTGAGGACAAAGCACACTAGAAAGGACATGTGTTGGACCGTGGGGACAATCATTAGTCAGATGACTCGTTCAGGCATGTGGGTGGATCCTGGTGTGAGGACCACGTGTCTGAGGGGCAATTGGTGGTACCAGGCAGGCCAAGACCCGACAGCCATATTAAAGCGGGGTGTTTGTGCTATCACTGGGACCTAGTTGTCACATTTGATATCAGAGGTGGTTCCTAGACTTAAGTGTGGTGCACTGCCTAGGTTGAGATGTAGGGCCCACAACGAGGAATTTGTACTCTAAAGGGGGGTGAATTTAACACCTATGAATGATAAAGGGTTAAATGACTAAATGATATGACTCATGTCAACAAGGTGAACCTTCCCTTTCAAGAGACTATCTGGTTAGAACTGCACAGTTTAGTGTGCATGTCCTGGAGTGAGGACCATGTGTATGTGGGGCTACTGGTGGTACCTGGCAGGCCAGGACCTGACGGCCATGTTAAGGCGGGGTGTCTGTGCTTTCACCGGGACCCAGTTGTCATATTTGGTATCAGAGGTGGTACCCATCCTTAAGTGAGGTGCACTGCCTAGGTTGAGATGTAGGTCCCATAACAAGGATGTTGTGCTCTAAAGGGGGGTTGAATGTAACACCCCCGAATGATAAAGGGTTAAATGACTAAATTATTTGACTCATGTCAACAAGGTGCACCTTCCCTTTGAGGATCCAGACTGATTAGAACTCCACAGTTAAGCATGCTTGGCCTGGAGTAGTGGACGGGATGGGTGACCTTATGGGAAGTTTCCCAGGGTGTGTGTGAATGAGGACAAAGCACACTTTAAAGGACCTTTGTTGGCCTATGGGGACAATCATTGTTTAGATGACTCATTCGAGCACATGTGTGGACCCTTGGGTGAGGATCACGTGTCTGCAGGGCAACTGGTAGTACCTGGTGAGCCAGGACCCGACGGCCATGTTAAGGCGGGGTGTCTGTGCTGTCATCGGGACCCAATTGTCACAGGGTCCCATTTTCCCAGAAATATACGACAAATCCCATAGATCAAAATAAAGGAGACCCATTGAAGATAGAAATCAATTCAGGGTTTATTATCAATGAGTCAATCCATCCCAAATATGACATCAAGTGGTTTCACATTGAGAAATAGAAAATCCTAAGTAAGATCAATCTCTGATAAATAGAATACATAATAAGCACAATGAAGACCGTTCTCTCCCTTTATTTTTAGGTGTGTAGTAATTTCCATCACATAAGATAAAATATTAACATGAATATTTAGTAGATTTACAATATGAGTTTATTTATTTGAATGAGATGCTATAGTATCAAATAAAGTCTTCAATAATAATGATTCTACTGTGATGGTACTTCTCAGAGTCATTAAACCTTTATCTGCCTCCTATGG
Organism: Viscum album; assembly: GCA_963277665.1. Lineage (NCBI taxonomy): Eukaryota > Viridiplantae > Streptophyta > Magnoliopsida > Santalales > Viscaceae > Viscum > Viscum album. The sequence continues at coordinate 85,269,981 of OY728155.1, read as the reverse complement.
AGACTCTTACACTATGTGAGGAAGCTTCATTATGGACGCTTGTGGTTAGAACCCCTTTATCGTGAATCATATGATTGAACCATAGTACTTTTTGGAAGTGATGATTATTTGCCACTACATAGAGAATAATAGACATTACATAACTTCTTCAAGTGACATGAGTGTCTATAAAAATCACATTTCTTGGGTTCCTCAGTGAAAACTTGTTTTGAGTTCCCAATATTACCCTAGTGGTAGAAAATCAGAGGGCCCCTTCCAGGAACTACTATAGTTATAGAAGAACCCTTATTTCATGGACCACTACAAGAATCATCACACTTCCACTTTTCATTAAAGGAAATACTATAACTGACACTTATAGAAATGGAAAATCTTTTCCAAACAGAAAAATAATCTAGATCAAGCTCAACCGTCAATGCTCTATCCATAACCACATCATTAGAAGATAGATTCATCATGAAAACAATATAAAAAATATTATATTGAAGTTTAATATCGAACCGTCGAGTATTCATCTTCTCATTCTATACAATATCTGGTGAAAAATACATAAGCTCTACAAAGTGATATGCATAGTCTATCATAGTTCTCTTAGCTTTCTAGAGTTTCAAAAACTCTATAGCATTGGAAAACACCATCGACTCAAGATAGAACTAGTTAGTGAAAAGGACTTAAATTTCTTTCCACTCTAATCCTTGGTACTTCTTTACCATTACCATTGTGTCTCTCTATCTCCTTCTAGGTCCTTACAGCTTGAAGGTGGAACATTTTACCTTGACTGAATCTTGAGTATCTAAGAACTCAAACAAAATTTCAACTCTCTTCATACAAATCCTTATCCTCTTTCAGACTATTTCACCCTTGGAAATCATATGGAATCTGGGGAAGGAATTCCAAATAATGAATCTTTGATTCGTCCCTCTGAGGTTCCATAGTTGGAGCTTGAATAGGAACTATTGTAGGTACATGTGTCAGATATTGGACAGTACACACAATAGCCTCAACCAGATTCAGGTCCCCATGAGGATTTTATCGCTATGTTTTATCAAAAAATTCTTTATGGATTTGATTAAAAAGTCTTCTCATAGGTATGATTCTATAAAAAATCAGAAAAAAATAATACATCATAATATGTCTTAGATTAACACTCAAAAAAGAGAAACAAGAAAATTAATCCCATCAGATGGGTAAAAATGATTTGGATTTCAACCACCCAATCCAAAATTAGGTAAAATACTATAACTAATGCTCAATAAGACTTTCCCAAACCATCCATGTTTAATTGAAGATCATTACAATGAGAGTGATCCATAAACTTACTTGTAACTACCTCTTATGTCCTAAAAATTTCACTCAACTGCATAATGACATTAAGGAAAGATGAACAACATACACCTCCAAAACCACTTGGTCGCGAACTGTCTCAGACACCCTAGTACCCTAATACTCGATGTAGTAATGACATATAATGAAGGATGTTCTTTATCCCCATTGGTTGGATACTAACACTTAGTATCCTATAATATAAATGTGTGAATGGTTTTTCCACATAAACTGCTGAATAATTAGTAACAATTCGGTATGCACAAAAGAAATATTTATAAGGAGAATATTACTTGAATTCAAACTTGTATATGAACCCAAATTACAAACAAAATGCACCAAAAAGACAAGTTAAAATATCCCATGTCCCAATGGACGCATCGCTCCAAAACTAAAAAATCTGCAATAACTTCCCCCTTTATGTGACGTTTTCTCCTTGCTCAAACCTATCAGAAGAAAATATAAAAATTCCCATTTATAAAGTCTTGGTGTTATCTAACAGCACAATAGGTCCTCAAGATGTGTTCCATAATAAGATTCTAATTTAAGGAAAATAAATCATGCTTCCAATTTTATATAAAATAGTAATGGTAGTACAATTTCATATTTAAAATGAAACATGATTTTAATTTTGACTAATGGAAAAATTTAAAATAATGTAAAATGTAAAAATTTTATATAAAATAGATTTTTTAAATCCATAGGCATGTGTAAATAAGTTTTAAAAATAATGAAATATGTATACAAAATCACAAAATATAAACATGGTCATCTTCCAATATAAATGATAATTCCAGGTTGAGGGATCCTCACACAATCATATATTTATAATGGAAATGTGCACACGTCCCTCGAACACTTGACATAGACTAATCATAAACATTCCACTAGGGATAAGATATTATAAGGTATTTATTTGTTAAATATTAAAAGTGTCAATATATTATTAGGGAATTCCAATCCTAGTTTCTTTTCAAAATAACTCACTAACTAACTAGGATTTCATGTTCTCAAACAATCAATAAATACTGGGAAGACTATTTTCAAAAAATTTAAAATACAATTTCCCCATTTAGCATTTCAATATTCTAATTTCTCCTTAAAAACCCAAAACATGGGTTTTTAATAATATCATTCATTTTTCAAGATAAATTTAACATGGTTTCTTATTAAAACATTTTACTCCATTTATCTCAAATACCTATTTCAAAAATAAGTTTTACAAATAAATTTCATAATTCAATTAATTTCAAACCACACACCAATTCATTAAAATTTGTGATTTTCACCAAAAAACCATTCTATTTTTATTAAAATCCCAACTCACATCAAATTTTATTTTCTCAATAAAATTTAAGTAAACTAAATTTAAACTAAATGAATCAACAGTTGTATAAATAAACCAACTTAAACTGAACCGCCTACCTTAATACATATATCTCATATCATAATGCCTGTAATGGAAAGAACCAATGAATAACATCAGAAATGGAGATCAAGGAATCAAATCAAGATTCAAGATCTAAAATTAATAAATTTAGATATATATAAAATAGAATATCTAACAAACCCCAATTAAGAGATAAGAAGATAGTAGGATAGAATGAATGAGAGAAGATCACTTACTGAATGGGAATCAATCAACATTCTCCAGGCTTCAATCCACTTAGAAATTATTTTGGAGGATCCAAAATCACTTCTGGGGAGCCTCCAATGAATAATAATTCGATTTAGGGTTTAATTGGATCATCAAAAATTTAAAAAGGTTGTTTTTCGATTTTAATATATATTTTTGGAATTAATAATTTCTGAATGCATAGTTTTCTAGAGAGGACCACATGGTTTCCAAGACCATCTACCCTAACCATGCACTCATTCTATGTGGTTAATGATTTATCCTAGGTGGTCACATATTTTTTCAAACTATGCACCAACTGTAAAACCCCCCATTGTTTGGGTTTGTACGGTCTACCCTAGGTGGGTGCACAGTTTGGGAAACTATGTGTCAACCAAGAATAGCCCATAAACATAAAACATATTCCATGTTATCAGCTGAAGCACTAATAAATGATACCAAACCAAAGAGTGAAAAAAATATGTTCAAGGAGTACTAATTAAAAGTAAAATTTTGTTATTGGGAGAATATGACACCCCGTGTTTTTATGATATAAAATTACTTTTAATAGATATAATGTTTTTGAATGTTTTGTAATCATAAAACCCAAAACTAAAATTTACTAGTAGTTAACTTTTTTAAATAATACTATATGATGTGATACATAAATAAAAAATTAAAATAAAACTATATTAAATTTTTATATATAGGAAGTTAGAGCATGTTCTTTAAATCAAGAATTAGTAGTATGGGATTATCGTTAAAAAAATTTATTCTCGGTGAATTATTCAAAATTCAATACATTTTAAAATTTAGGTGGTGTATATACATACCACGGATGTATTATCATCAAGTTAATCATTAAATTAAATGGATTTACAAATTCATATCATGTTCTACCATCCATGTATTTTTAATTTAAAAGATAATAAAGTTATAAAGGATTGGGTTGACTCAAACCGCATCTTATTTGAGTTATAATGTCACATATTGAACTTTTTTGTTATATTATTTGTTAATTCCACTCTAATATTTTATATTTAAATTTATCTTTCTCTTTAAGTAAAATGTAATTTTTTATTCAAGTTTTACCCCTTGTTGAATTTCTTCCCCATAAAAGTAAGATATTGTTCAGAATAATTCCCATTATCATTAACAAAGATTTATGTTCCATGTCCATGTTTTATCTTCCCAATAATGTTATATTTTTTTGGAAACCTAATTATACGTTTTCACATGTGGAATTTATATTTCCATTTTTTCAAAAAGGAATTTTTATTACTCTTTTTATGATGTTGGTTTTCAAAAAAGGTTTTTCAAAATATATAAAAGGATTTACATCCATTGATAATCAAATTATTTATTCTCTTATCCACATTTCCCTTATAACACATATATTTATTTTCAAGGATCAATTATTGAGAAATATTTTAAATTTAATTTTTTCAATGGTTTTCATATCACCTTTTGAAAAAAAAAATTAAAAATTCATCTATACATGCTTTATTTTTTACAATGTTATTTTTTTTTTCTAAACCCAATTTTACTATTATTCTTCCACTTTACACTTTATATCAAATTTATTTATTACATTATAGGTTATTTTCATTAATTACTCTCTAAATTCCCTTATATTTTATTTTATTTTGGGTATTAAACATGATTTTACATATGATCCAATTCTTGATCAATTTTTATATAGTTTCATTCAAACTTTACTCCTTTTTAAGGTGTTTTTCATTTTTGTTAAAATAATTATAATATTATTTTATTTTGTAGGGGATTTGTTCTTATGAAACCATATTCCATATTTCTATATATGTCTTATGAAATATTCTTTTTATGCTTTCTTGAAAACCCATCTCTTTTACACAATTTAATTATGTGATGTTTTTGTCTAAACATTTTAATTCTCTCTTATATTAGATTTGTATGAATTATTATTATGATGATTAGTTGGTTCCTATATCACTTTCTAATCTAATTGTTGAATTTTTATTTCTAAAGATATAACTATGTGAATATAGTGTTGATCCTCACTCTACTATAGGAATGAAGAAGTTATGTCTTCTCTGTTATGTTATTAAAATTAGGTAGTAATGCCTACTCTACTATGTTATAGGAACTGGGTAGTGATGCATTCACCAATATGTTATATGAATCAGTAAGTTATTCCTGAACCATTATGTTTATTGGAATCATGTAGTGATTCTTACTCTATAATGTTATTGGAACCAGGAAGTGATGCATACTCAATTAGGATATGATTTTCAAATATTTCCCTAATTCCACATTTCTATGTTTAATTGTTTATGTTATGCTACCATTTCTCATGTTTATTGTATCATGTTCCTTCACTCCTGTGATATGTTTTATTTTTTATCATTTAAGAATACATGTAAATCTACTATTACTTGAAGAAAACTCTTATTTTCCTATGTTAATTTTAAAAATACATGTATCCCATAATCATTATTTCTCGTATTCTTATGATCTATCCCTTGATGAAATGTTATTGGGTTTTTCATTAATGAGTGATGGATCTCTACCCTTTCTTATATTTACATTACTTGGATTATGAAGATGAGTATACCTTATGAGAAGTTTTAAAAGAGGTATATTGTAGTTTGATTATTGAGAAATATTCACAATTATTATAAAATATGTTTCTTTTATAGTTTATACTCAAAGACACCAAAACTTATATTCTTGGGATTCTCAGTTTATTGTGAGATATATTTTTTACTTATGTGAATGATGTAAAATAAAGATATTTTTTTCTTGGGTCATTTAGGTTTTTGTTAGTTATGGATTTAAAAGAGTGTTTTTTTCACAAGATTTGTTAGTGTGGGTTCGATAAAACATAATATCAGAAATAGGTGGTTACAGGGAGACCGCATAATAGGCCCATACCAAGAAATCCTTTGGCCATCTAGAAGCTGAGGAAATAGTGAATAAATATAAAACCTTCTCCATTAATGAGTGATCTGGGTCTTGTACCAACTATCCCTACCAACATTCGATCTCCATAAGTCAAGATGGTGTGGGACTTTTGGATGAGGAAATTTTAAAAAAAATATTTATAGGATACCCTCAATATGGAAAAATCATTTTGAAAGACTTCAGGAATGTGACCACATCCTTAAACATAGAAAATGATAATAATTTTGATATAGTGAAATATTATATTAAAGATCTTGAAAATATGATATACACACTCAAGGATAAACCCTATTAATAAAATTGAGTGCCCAATACAATGAATCTTGAGTTTATTAGTGATGAGGATGGTTGTGTTGATAATGATGGAATGATGTGTGGTGATGACGAAGGTACTCTAGTTGGTGCCTCGAGCCATCAAGGTGCATTGTTACACTTGATAACGCTATAGATCATGGTTCCACTAGATAATTTAGAGACTTCAGAGATGGATTTTGACCTCAAAAATATTTTCTAAGGGTCACAATAATTGGAAACTTTGTTAGTGAAAGAAAAAAAAACTAGAATTGGTGACTTAGGGGGTTCTTTATAAAACACAAGAAGAATAAGAAATATTAATATGAGGAACTCTATTTTAGAACTTTATGAGGTAACAATGGTTGAGTAAATCAGTTCCTTTAAAATTATTAGACAATATTGATGTTTATTTATTTTAAATTTAATATCCATTGTCCAACATGTATTTGGAGTTAATTTCAAAAACCCTACTTAAGACCATATATATTTTATAATTCTATTCTCTGGCGTCTCAATGGATGTAAGTCATAAGGTAATGCATTATTCTAGTGTTCAGTCCCACTTGAGTGATGTGGAATCTAATTGTATCTTGGTTCCCATGTTGTTCACTAACTCATACAAAGGGGATGTGTCATTCTATAAAATACTATGATAGCATGTATGGGGGAATAATTAGGGGATGAACCATGAAACCCATTTAAAGTATCTCAAAAACCAATTACATCATCACTAATATATTTTCACCATCTTGGGTTATGGGGGATTTGATTAACATGTGATCCACACTAGTGTAAAGAAGGTGATCATTGTATGAGAGTGAATGAAGGAATTATAATTAAAGTATTTATTGATTGAATAAAAGAATCGTCTTTCCAAGCTCTGGATTGAGACACTTCACAAACAATCTTAACACCAAGTGTTGGTGTCAGAGAAAAATATAAAGTTATTAAAGGATGAAATTTTATGAACCAACTTCATAAGAAATTTTCACTGTTGAGAAGATGATAGAGGAATAACAATATCTATTTTATTATGCTAAAACTTTAGGGATAGATATTGTTGTAATGGAATAGGCACTCTAGTTTGATGAAGAATAAGATATAATGTAGGATGAAATATGTCATGTTATTAGTGAATTAGTGAAAGCCTTGTAATAGTATTCCAATTCATTTTTCCTTATACATGATTAAGGATTGAGACTCCAAATTGGGGATGATCCTCCTATATTTTTGTTCCATGAATGAAAAAAATTATTTTTTCAAATATATTTCTATTTCATTCATATTGTTTTTTTTTTGTGATGGATATGTGGTAATCCATGAAACTCATAAGAAAGAAAATACTGATAATTGAATCAACCAATAAATTTCATAGAAATGGATTTGGTAAATTATAATTTCAAATCACTTGAGTTAATGATTAATGTTTTTACAATCAATTATCATAATGTCAAATATTACCGTACATATATATAAAATCTAGATATAGAGAATAATTCCCATAACTATAGCATAAATTAACCTATGAGATAATATATTATGAGTTTTTTCTTCTTCTTATACTTGTGCTCTTGGATGGATATAGGCAGTTTGGATACAATATTATTTTATAATAACCATGAAAAAAGCATATCCACTTATGATAGGAGAGTGGATAACTCATTATTAATGAAATTAAGAAAGTTTTTCCCATGTTTGAGTCAATTTTCAAGAGGTTTCAAAAACCCTAAAACTAAATCTTCATGTGTTTTTCATAAATCATATGAACCCTCATTTATGTGATGAACAAGAGAGTGACCTAAATTTTTCATATAAATATAGACATATCAATCATGTATTGACTTATTCAAGGTCCTATTGGTGGCACCGACAAGACTTATGTCCATTAATTTCACTGTATCATTTTCTTAAGACTTAACTGGGAAAGGATTTGTAGGTAGGAACATGGATTTTTCTTATGATTCGCTTTTTTTTTCAACCTGACAAGTCAATTTTATTTTTTATCTTTCAAATCAGAAATTTTCCAAATTTTATGTGAGGTTCAATCATAATGGGTGGGAACTCAAATTGTTTCCAAGATTAAATTTATGGGTTTTAAACTTGGTGAGTGCAAGGAATCTTTCCTTTTTTAGTTTGTAGTGTTTTATTTCAAACTAATAAGGGATGATACTTATGGTTTTATGTCTTTAAATATAATTTTCTAGGGTCAGATATTATATAGATTTGACTGAATGATTTCAAGTTTTATGTTTGTATATATTTAACTAAGAAGCTGGGTGAGACTGTATATCTGAAAAAGAGGATAAATTTAGCTAATGTGAATGTGTGTAATTTATACTAATACAAGATAACCCTAAAATTAAATATTTATTTATCTTTAATTAATAATTATGGGACCAATATGAGGATTATTTGGTCACACAACTCCTATAAAAAAGATGAGTTGGTCTATATAGTAGTGTGGGTAAGGTAAAATCCTGATTTGAATGATAAATGGGAAAAATTGATATAGATTACCTTAGAAAAAAATTATTGAATTTTTTTAAGGTCATAGTGTTTAGTCCATTTGTGAATTGTGAAACCCCAAATGGTTTTTTTAAAAACTATAATCATTTATACATATTTGAATAAGGATGAGACCAATATAAATCATAACTTTAGTTATTGTAATTATAAATTATTGAAAGGAACCAAGAATGTTGAGAATTAATGCTAAACAAATTTGAATAATGGGTACCACTATACTGTTGTTGAAGAAATTTAGGGTTATAGAGTCTCATTCTTCTAGAAAAAACCATCCTCAAGATGGTTAGATGTGGGATCGATATGTAGTGGACTCACCAATATTAAAGATAGAGATCCTTCTTGTTTTGATACAATCATTGCATAGAACCATAGTGGATTCTTGGAAATTAGAATACTCAAGTTAAAAATTAAGATATATGGGTAAGTGATATTTATAAGGTAATGGGGATGCTCTGATTTTGGGCTAACCAAAATTAAATCACTATGAAAAATTAATGGGGATTAGAAATGGATAATGATTTGTGGATGGGTTTGAGATGGAAGGTTTTGATATTATTATGCATATTTTGATATTATAAATAAATTCACATATATTAGTCATAGAATGATATATGTTTACTTAGTTTATATAAAATAAAATAAATACTCTATCGGAATGAAATAAATCATATACTAGGTGGGGGTTTTATGTTGATAGAATTTATTACTTAGCCCAAGAGAGGTGATCTTTATATCACTATGTATCTAAAAATAAATGGAATTGTTCAAAATTTTGTTCTATAAAATGATATAGAAATTTATATTTCTAGAATTAAATTAATTAAGAAAAAATAAACATGAATTTGGATTCCTTAGTGATAGGATAAAAGTGATAAATGTGATGGAAATGGATTTAATGAATGGGTTCCAAATATGTGATTTGTATATCAGTACATATCCTAAAATAATAGTAATCAATACACATGTAATTATTTGGAGGTATATATGAATATCTAAGTCATAAATATTTGAAAAGGGTAAAAAAAATGGAATCTTTGTGAGAGGAAAAAGGAATCAAAGACTCACAGTAAATTAATGAGACTTAATACCAAGATGTAATTGGAAGGGGAATGAAGGCATAAATTTTGGCTAAGTATGATAAAATTCCCCAAACATCATTATATATCATGAAATAATAGAAATTAATACATATATAACTATCATAAAATATCTATGAACTGATCTAGTACTTGTTCATGGGAAGAAAATGGGAGGTCGATCTACCCTACAAAAGGGTTCTAAGAAAAACCCAATGTGGTTTTGTGAAGGCGCATACAGTGGCGTATATAGTAGAAATAAACTTAAAATAATTTGTTTTTGAACCTAGGTTGAGGCCTTTAGATTTAAATAAATAAATTATAAGAATATTAATCTTAACATTCATAATTATCAAATGGTTTATTTATAGATCTGACTTAAACAAATGGAAAATAGTAGTGAAATGAATGGTTGTTCGACTGAGAGAAGAGGGGAAACCCGATGTGAATGACATATCAACATCAAGTAAAATTAAAGTGGTTCCATGCTAATGTAAGTACATTGGGTGACCCACCATGAATGAGTGGGGGCCATACACTATAATTAAGGTGATTTTTATCTACTACTGGTGCTAAAATAAGAAATCCAAGTAATACTATGTATTCTTTGAGAAGTGGAATCAAGCACCATATAGTTCTAGAAAAGGAATTTTCCTTAAGGTGTAAGATCCATACCAGAATTAACCCTAATAGATATAAAAAATATTTTTGATATGGGTAATATTATATATTGTGGCATTGTATGGTTGATTTTGATAACTGACAAGAATTTATGAAGTCCCACGCTAAGATAATTGGAGTTGATAATATTCATAAGTAGGTATGAAACATGAAATGCGAGCATCAATATGTATATTTTGAGTACATGAATGAATCCCCACTATTCTCAATGAAATAAAGAGAATTTTTATCCAATAATTGTTGTGTGAATGTGTAGAACTAAATTTTAAGGATCTTATATAGATCAAATTCTCAAATAAAGAGACTATTTTAAGTATAGTGGACCACTCCAACACCTTTAAAATTTCATGTAGGGTGGGTTAAATGTTGTGAAGTTTAAAATCGTATAAAAATTAATATATTCCATGAATTTTGAATTCATGTGGATTTTATGTTGGAGAAAATGACTGAACAAAAATTATACTCACATACGTGGGAGAAATGAGAGAAAATAAAACGGTTTCATCTTAGAGATAAGTTATTCAAGGAATCATAGCATAAACTGATGTAGTCTCAAAAACCTAGATGGAGTGGGATTTTGATAATGATGAAATTTTTGATAGGGTATGATATATGATATTAGAAAATCATTATATATCCTAAAATAATAGTAATCAAGATACATGTAGTTCTCAAATATGTGGTGAAGCTTTTATGTATGGTATAAGTTTAAGAATGGGGAGACTATACATTAGGAAGTCATACATAGATCAAGCTCCCATGAATGGAATCATATCGTTTAAAGAGACCACTCAAAGAATTTTATCAGTTATGGCGGGTGACCATATGTATTTCAATTTAACATCTTGTTAAAAATGACTCTAGTGCCTTTCAGTTTAGTGTCATATGATGGGGACCTTTTCTGAGCAGTTTAAGTCATGAAAAATGGAATTTCAAATAGTCATATGCAATGTATTTCTTAAGAAGCCTTACATTGGTAAAAAGTGTGATATTATCCCTATATATTTTAATTATATTTCAATATACATTGGATTATACCATCCATATAATGTAATTCATTTACAATTTCGATTTAATTTCAAGGGGATTCTTACCATGTATCATAAAAACCCCCTTGGTTAATACAAATTTTCCTTGTATGATAGAGGATATGCATACCTTTTTATTTAAATCTTGGATGACCCAATTCTGAGAGACTTCATGGTTATATTTTGATTTTAAAAACTTATCATCGATTCATTAAAATTCATAAAATTAGATCTAATACTAATTATATTAAAATAGTTTATTTCTAATGCAAATGAAATGTTAGGGAAACTGGTTCAATTGGAAAATTAGATTATAATTGAGGGACAATCCCATCTACTCCCTCAAGATCATGGGTGAGGAAGTATCTTTTGATTTTTACCAATATATTTTTTAGGTCAAAGATCCATGCTGGTATGTCGATGACCACCTTAAAGAAAAACGATGTGAATTCGGTTCTATGGAAGCTAGTTTTCACAAAGGTGGAATAGCTAAACATGGGAAAAAGTGGATAAAAATTGTCCATTAATGTTCTTATCTCTGATTTTTTTACTCCAGAAAGGATAATATGTGTGTAATCAGCCATACCAAACCTGAATCTTTGAGTAACTCAATTAGGATGAAATGGGTCCCATCTTTTTCAGTATCTATAATGATCTGGTTGTCATTATGACGTCAGGGATGACAGTGATGCCACAGAATTGAAAGATAGACATGTTCAAGGGGCCAATTAGGCTAGTGGTGAAAAAATAGGCCCGCATGGAGATGAAGGAACCAAAAAGGTTTGAGGTAAAGGAGGATAAAAACCTATATATGGTGTAGTGTGATTTGTTGAATGTGGTGGAGGAGTGGCCCATGGTTTTCAGATTCTATGTGAGTGTTTTCTGGAGTGTTAATATGAAAGGGGATTCCAAAACAATTATAATGACCCCAAATTTTATGAAAATTCCTTTCTTATAATATGTTATATAGTATAAATATCATAAAAATCACATATATAAATTAATAAAAACATTATAACTGGAGAATGAATGAAATAAGAGGTATTTCTATAAGTTAAGGAACTTATACCAATAGATTAGTAACTTGAACTTTGGAATAGAAATTTCAACATTATGAATAGTAAAACATATAATAGAATAGAAACCCCACCAATAAAAGAGTGAATAAAATTAATCCAAATTATTAATGAAAATATAATATAATTATAACATATTATAAGTAAATAAATGTTTTAGAAATTATTAATTAAGTGTTGATATTTTTATGAAACATAAGTGTTCATTTTCAGTTTTATTAATAATATAATATTTTAAAAGAAAACTTATTTCAAAAAAATGTATTCGTAAATTAATATTTTGTTTTCTTGTCATTATAATATAATTTTATGAGACCTTAATTAATTTTTCAATGTGTTATAAAATCAATTATAATATTAAAATTGGTATTTTCCATGTAAATGATGATTTTAATTAAAAATTAAATTTATCATATTTAGAAAACTATTTTCATAAAATATAGTCCTTTTTTGAATTATACACATCAAAAAATGGTAAGGGTAATTTTTCAGGATTTTTTTAAAATACATAAATTTTCTGTGAATAGTAAAATATAGTAATTTCTGGTGTATATATATATATTATAAGTTAAATACACTATTACTTGAGTATTAGTTGATGTAATAACCATAATATCGAAATCCCCTTCATTATTTTAATATATTTAGTGATAATTCTCAAGCTATGCATAATCCACAGGTAAAATAATAAACTAATGAATAAAATAATGAAAAAACACCTCTATCATCCCTTATAAATACCACCCCTCTCTAGCTCTTCTCCTTACACCTATCAAGATTTAATTCTTTTCCAAATTATAATAAATAATATTCCCAATACTCCCCCTCCCCATTTCCATGAGCCTTTTGTCTCAAAAAATTACCAAAACCAATCCCCCTAAGTAGGTTCTCAATAAGAAAGATTCAAGAAGTAAAATCATATTCTTTTCTTTTTTTTCTTTTTTATTTTTTTATTTTAAAGTTATATTCCTCTCTTATTCTCTCCTAACTTCCCCCCATAAAAATGGTATTATAACTCCATTATCTTACATATACTATAATTTTTTATTCTAATATAATAATTCATTATCATTTCTATCCCCTCTCCTTTTGTACTAAAACTGGAAACATTGTTCGTGATGTCTTAATTTATCACATTCAAAGATGTAAAAGTATTCAATTTCAATTAACTACTTCAAGAATGATCATAAAACCATTTTTATGGTTAAATAAGATTATAATATACGTATTACAACATATTTTATTTTCTTAACCATTCTATATATATAATATTAATTAATAAAACAAAATTAGTTTATGATGATCGAAAAACCACCAAAATAATCTAAACTATCATCACTAAAATATTACATATTGACTTATCCTCACCCAAAATTACCAAATTAATTATATAATAATTTAATCTTATATATGTTCATTAATAACATATAACTTTAAATATATACAATCATTCTCATTTTTCATCATTTTCCATTCTTGTATTCAAATAACCTATCATGAAAACCAAGGAAACGAACACTACCAAACAATGAAATTGTAGCACATAAAAAGGGATATAAATGAACTTATAAAATTATAATAAATAAAATAAATGTAAAAAATTTTCTTAATTATCTACTAAATGGATTTAATTTGATTTTCTAGTACATTATTATCAAGTTCAAAACACTTTCGGGCATATGGTAAGGGTTTCTTCCCAAACCTCAATTTTGCAATTAGGTTATGCTTCTATCTCTTTAACCTAATGTAAATATTCATTAATTTTATATAATTAATATAAATTATATTTATATGTTCCAAAATCATGTACCCAAATATTTCCATCCTTCTTTTTTAGGGATATATATCTTTTAATAAGGTTCCATTCTTAATTCTTCCCGATATACAATCTCGATTATAGGGAACTTTCCAATTTCCTAGATATTTTCAAGTACCATCAATAATATGTTTTAAGAAAGAATTATTATTTTTAAAACAACTCATTTTACCATTAAAAACTACATTTTTTCATTTCTAGATTTATGATAACAAAATAGCATTTTGGGCTTAAAATTATCTTTAATATTTTCATTAAACCACACTAAAATGTTTCATTTCTAAAGTTTCTTAAACATTTATTTACACATTTTCACTTTAATTGGACATAATTTATACTAATATATGCCTATTTACCATATTAATGTTCATTTATGATTTAAATGCATTCCTTCATTGACACCATTATAATGTTCCTTTTTTATGCCTTATGACATGTTTATGATACCCAATTTGTTCCATGAGTAACCCTTATGATTCATTCTTCATGTGGAATACATATACATGAACATATGATAGTTGTTCCTAGATATCATTCCAATTAATTGGGTAATATTTAGTCTCATGAGACATCATTTTGGGATAGGTAGTGAACCTCATTCCTTTATGGGACTTTGTCGACCATGTGATATGGTCTTGGTGGTTATCCTTGACTCATATTTAGGTCATGTTATATGATGTTTCCAAATTCCTATGATTACATGCTTATATGTTCCAATGTAATGCATGTTATTCTTCATTATTTTTATTTATGTTGCATGCCTTTATGGCATCATGTTATGCCTTGAAACCCATGTGTTATGTTTTATTCCTATGTTAATTCCCTTACTAGGCTTTTTAGCTCATCCATTATGCTCATGTATTCTCCATGTTATGATATGAAGATGTAAGATATCAATGGAAGTTAGGATCTCATTATGGATATTAAACAATATATTTTTGAGTTTTGTTTTTATTTTTTGAAATTTTGTTCCTAATCTTTGAAAGACACTATACTTTATGATACTTGGTTGTATTTTATCACAAATTATGATTAACATCATGTAATAGTGTGTGTAAAATTCTAGGGTCACTAAAAAAATAGTGGGGTTTGTTATAATATCATGTTTTGTTATAGATTTCATGGTAATAATCCTATATTTTTTATTGTATATAGTCTTGGATTCTCTTCATAATTAAAATTAAATTGGATTGAAGAAGTTTAAATTTAGTTTCAATATGAAAATTGTCTTATGTATCATATACCAGTGAGTATTTATTTTCCCATATAGTAGTATGGGTCATCATGTGATAATCCCACAATGTATTCTTGATCTTATCTTTCTAGGAATTCCATTATTTTTCTATTATATTCAATGGTATACTAGATAAGGTTTCACTAAATGCCTCTATATATCCTTTTTGTACTTCATGATAGTGAGAATAGTGGTTGGAATAAATGTTTTTCTATTGATATACCCTCTTTAGTTTATAAATGTATAAATTGGTTTTCTTGTACATAAATATTTTACTAAGGAATCTAAATTTCATAATGATGTTAGATATCATGAAATTGATCAAAATAATATCTATTAATTCCTTTAGGGAAACAGATTTTATCCATTTTAAGAAGAAGCTAGTTGAAGTGATAATAAGCTTGAACTATAAAAATATATAGAGAGGTTATGGAAACATATCATATATTACTTATAAATTTAATGGTTATCTACATTCCACAGAGTGATAAAAAATTTGGGTTGATGACTAAACATTTATATGATGACCTGTGTCTTTATTAGACAATAATTCATGAATTGTTACATACTGTTATACATAATACAACCTTGAGTATTGATAAGTCTAGTGTCATTGGTTTTTTTTAAATATCATAATAACTTGCACATGGGATACAACAACATTATAGAAAAATGTTGGATCGAATATGTATATATGTATGTCTATTAGATGGAACAATACAAGAAGGGGGTGAACTGTAGGTTTAAAAACCTTTGAGTTTTAGCACTTAAGAAATTAGTTTAAAAGGTCTTAAACTAATACAAATACAAACACTCACAATTGTATTGAATATAAAAGGTATGATGTAATATAATACTAATGAAATGTAATACAATTATATTCAAGATGAACACAATAGTCAGAGTAATATAAAGATGAATGATTCTACCTTAAAGCGTATAGAACCAATCAATACAATATGTAATAGAATGGATGTAATTGAAACAATTACAAATGTATAAGAGATAGAAAAGGAAACAAAAACAATTTCCTTTCTAATATAGATAGCAGCGGAAATGTAAAAGAATTACAATTCATTTAACCCAAAGAGAAGGGTTATCCTTTCACCTAGGATAAAAGGTCTGTCTCACCAACACCTTGGTGGGCCCTCGATACGATGATCGGACTGTCTGTCTGCCTATCCATGGAAGCCCTCGATACGATGATCGGCATGTCTGTCTGCCTATCCTCGGTAGCCCTCGATACGATTATCGGCACGTCTGTCTGCCTATCCCCGGCAGCCCTCGATACGATGATCGGCACGTTTGTCTGCCTATCCCCGACACCCCTCGATTTTGTAGGTAATCGGCACCTCTGTCTTTCAATTGCTTGAAAGCCCTCGATACGATGATCGGACGCACAAAGTAGATGAGAGAATTCACAGCATCTCTCTCTAGAATCTTGATTGAAGAAAAGTATCACAGTTGTTCCACAACGTCTCATTCCTTCTTTCTCAGCTTCAAATGACCTCCTATTTATAGGCCTCGGGTTCCAACGGCCATGTTGCCTCCAACGGTCATATTTCTCCAAAAAACTCGGAGGGACTTGGACACCTGGCATCATAACGGTCATATTGAAACAGAAAGCACGACATCGTTTTGATTAGTTTGTAACTAACTCAACGACATCGTATTGGTTAACACAAGATATATGTCGATGATAAACAATGATACGATTCATATGAAACAAGTGTTTTTGACTAAGTACCAAAACAAGTAATGAACGTATGAATAGCAGAGTCAGTACGATAGTTTTGACAGAGTCAGTACGATACGATTGACAGAGTCAGTACGATACGATTGACAGAGTCAGTACGGTACGATTGACAGATCCAGTACGGTATGATTGACAGAGTCAGTACGATACGATTAAAAAGAAATTTGTGATTTCCAAAAAAAAATACAAAAGTCAAAAGATAACATTTGACTCAACAATCTCCCCCTTTTTTGAAATCACAACACACCAAGTAAATATTAACAAAGAATACTTATCTCCCCCTGAGTTATTGGAAACTATTCTGAATGTTAATTTGAATACAACTAACTCCCCCTTAGGTATGGACTTTCCTAAGGATTGTATTCGTAGATTTTCATTAAGAGTGTTGTAAAGCATTCTCACCCTTTATAAAACATTTTCCCCCTTTGTAAACATTCTCCCCCTTTGTGATTTACAAAAAGAAAGAGGTAATCTTGAATTTTTTGAAGGAGTTAGAAAATAAACACAAGACAATAGATAAAAGAAATTTCATTACGACAACAAACAATACTAAACATGCGAACAAAAGAAAAAGTCACTTGTTTTCTCTTTCTTTTTCCTTTTTGATCAACTCATGAAGAACCGCCTTCATCTTTTTTATCTCCTTCTTGTCTTCAGAAATAGCATCACCCTAAGACCTGAGAAGCTCTTGTTGGTCCGCAAAAATCTGATCTTGATTCTTGATAGTCTCCTCCTGGACTCTGATTACTTCTTCAAGGGTATCAATTCTGTCTTGCAGATTCTTGTTATCTTTGGATAACACAGAATTTTGTTTCTTCAAAAAAACCATTTCATCCTTGAAAGATGAAACCTTCGAGAATTCAGATTGAAAATCATTCATTCTCTCTTGAAAGTCTTTTACTGAAGGAACATCGGCTCTTTGAGAAGACAAAAGATTCAACCTTTCAACCATTTCTCTGTCAAGCTTATTGAAATCAATTGAAAGTTCATTTGACAACCTTCTTATATCTTCAATAGATATTTCATGATCATTGATTGAGCTCTCTGTTTTGTATGACCACTTGGTCATCTTGTTACAGGCCTTCTTATGAGCAACCGAACTTTCTGAAATAACTTTCAAATCAGCATCAACTGACAAAAATTTCTTTCTTAATTATTTTACAGAGCCAAACTTCTTCTTCTAATTTTCAGTGATAAAATCAATCTTCCCTTCCTGCCTAGGGAAATATGGATTTGTCTTCTCAACCCTTCTCAAAACATGGACAATGTAATCACTCTTCTTGAGAGATAGATTGTATGTTCTGAATCAGTATCTTCATCGTACGAAGCCAGTTCATTCGATCGGCTTGAGTCAACAATTGGCTGTTTTCCTTTTTCTTTTTCTTTCTACTTTCTTTCTTCTTCCACTTTGTCACTAATGACAACAACTTTATCTTTATGAGAGGATTCAGCACCTTTCTTTTCTTGGTACGAAACTCTATCCGGAGTTCGTGCTTGATCGACATGAGGGGTTTGTTGAACACCTTCACTCAGCTTTTGAACCGATTCCTCCCTACTCTTCTTCAAACTTTGATGAAATTCTAAAAGAAAATATCCTTCCTCTTCTTCCACTTCTTCTATCTCTTCCATTATTTTTTTCCTTTTTCTTTCTCAGGAAGACTCTGTACGATGGGCTCTTGATGCACTTTTGTGGTAAGTTGAGCACTAGCTTCCTCAACTGCTTTCAAGACTTTAGAGATATCAAAGTCTTGAGCCTTTCTTTTCAAAACAGTTTTCTTTTTCTTTTCAGCCTTAAGGGTTTCTTCTACCCTTATTCTTTCTGAAAAAGCCTCAGCCGGGTCAAGACCGAACTTTGGACCACCTTCCTTTCTCTGTTCCTTATCCTTTCTCCATTTAGCTACAACCTCCTTACTGTACCTTGGCTTCTTATTAGGCTTTGAACTGGTTTACAGATCAGACTTTTGAGTAACACCAGTAGATTGAATGTCTTTGGCTGGCATAGGTGCCGATTGATTCTGAGCCAATTCAGCTTCTACATCTCTGACAAAAAGTTTTGAATTCAGATTAAAACAAACATTCAACTTCTTCATAGTACTTTTTCTAATCTATGAGGGCTTCAAATCTATCGGGTTTCATTTCAAAAGAATGTTACAAAACTTCATACTTTTGAGAATGAACTTTGTAAGGATGGCTGGATACATAATCATTTGGTACTTAATCCCTCCTGTCTTGACATTCTTAATGGTTTCAAAAACATACCCCATGAGATTTACTTTTCTCATATTTACAAGATAGTCAAGCATAAATATATCAGAAACTTTCAGATTTTCTCTATCCCCTTTCCTTGGGATAAGAAAACCTTGTATCCATAAAGTCACAAACCGATTTTCCGGAGAAAGATGAGACACTTTTCTCTTTTCTTCATTAATAACAAACAAAGACTTTTCAGCACTTTCTCTATTAAACATACCAACTTCCTCTGGTAGTTTATGAGATGGACAGAAAGAATCCCCTTCTATTGGGACATTCAGAAAATGAGCCGCTTGTTTTATAGACATAGACAACTTTCTATCGTACACAGCAAAATTTATAGTCATGTCTTTGTTGAAAGATACAGTTTTATAAAACTGACAAACTTCATCAAAGAGAACCAGATCTTGAGAAATAGGTCTTTCAACACACAAATGTTCCCATCCTTGAAACAGAATGATTCTTCTGATTGTGGAATCATACGAATCAAAAATGTCCCGAGAAACTAACCTTTCTCTGTTAAAGTCTTTCTCTGTAAAAGTCTTTGAAGACATTTTGGCGGGAGTGTTAGCAGAGGATTGAGACATAAAGGTGATGTCGATAAAAGATCGTACGCTGATTTAAAACTGGTGTAGCATAGCTTCACCTCAAAACCTGAAAAACCAATGTGGGTTTGAGGTGGGGGTCTATTTATAGGTGAAAAAGGGGTGACCGTTGATCTTCTACGGTCAGGATTAGATAAAAACAGATCAAAGGTTTGGATTAAAAACGAAAAGAAAAAAAATAATAAAAAATGGAAAGTACCTGCCAGAGAACGTAAGAAGGTTGTTGGTTTTAGTAGAGCTAAAAAGAATACACAACTTTATGAAATAAAATAAAACTATCAATCGTCATACCGATGGAAAACAAAGTCGTTACTATGAACTGACAAGCCGATGGAAAACAAACTCGTTACCATGAACTGACAATCCGATGGAAAACAATCTTGTTACCATGAACTGACAAGCCGATGGAAAACAATCTCGTTACCATCATCAGTCGATATGATGGAAAATAAATTCATTACCATCATCGGACAGTACGATGGAAAAGAAATTCGTTACCATCATCGGTCGATACGATGGAAAAGAAATTCATTACCATCTTCGGTCGATACGATGGAAAAGAAATTCATTACCATCATCGGACAATATGATGGAAAAGAAATTCGTTACCATCATCGGTCGATACGATGGAAAAGAAATTCATTACCATCTTCGGTCGATATGATGGAAAAGAAATTCCTTACCATCATCGGTTGATATGATGGAAAAGAAATTTGTTACCATCTCCGGTCGATACGATGGAAAAGAAATTCGTTACCATAAAACTGTCAATACGATAAACAGAAAAGTAAATGATACGATAAAACTGTCAATACGATAAACAGAAAAACAAAAACACATACCAGGAGAGTAAAAGATCATAAAATAATAAAAAACAAACAATACATAGAAAGAAATGTCCTCCCCCTTTCAAATGGAGTTATTTAATGTTAGGAGAATTGTAAAACATGAAGTAGATATGAATGATTATTTTAATGTAATCATTCCTAGATTCTGTTTTATAAACTCAAATCTATCGGAAGGTAATGGTTTTGTAAAAATGTCAGCAGGTTGTTCTTGCATTCTGATAAATTGTAAAACGATGTCTCCTTTCTGTGTGTGATCCCTAATAAAGTGATTCCTAACATCTATGTGTTTTTCACGAGAGTGGTGTGTTGGGTTCTTACTAAGAGCTATGGCACTTGTATTATCACAAAGAATTGGAGTTTTGGAGAAACTCAATCCATATTCAGTGTGTGTGTGCTGCATCCACAATACTTGAGCACAGCAACTTCCAGCTGCTACATATTCAGCTTCAGCAGTGGATAGTGCTACTGAGTGTCATTTCTTGCAGGACCAAGAAACCAAGGAATCTCCTAAGAAATGACATGTTCCAGATGTACTTTTTCTATCCATTCTACAACCACTAAAGTCAGCATCTGAAAAACTTTTTAAAACAAAATCATTCCCAGAAGAGTAAAAAAGACCTAAATCCATAGTGACTTTTAAATACCGAAGGATTCTATTTACGGCTTTTAAATGAGACTCTTTTAGATTAGATTGGTATCTTGCACATAAGCATACGGAAAACATTAAGTCGGGTCGACTAGCTATCAAGTATAGCAAACTTCCTATCATAACTCTAAAGATTGTTTGATCTAATGGTTTCCAAGTTTCATCAAGATCAAGTGTATTTGAGGTACCAATTGGAGTGATAATATATTTAGTTTTGTCATATCCATACTTTTTTAGTAGATATTTAATATACTTATGTTGAGATATATATGTTCCTTCTGGTTTTTGAGAAATTTGAAAACCTAAAAAGAATGTTAACTCACCCATCGTACTCATTTCAAACTCAGATTTCATTAAATTTGCAAAAGAATCAGTTAAAGATTTCTGAGTTCATCCAAATATGATGTCATCAACATACATTTGAACAATCAAAACATTTTTGTTTTCCATTTTTATAAAAAGGGTTGGATATGTTGTACCTTTTATATAATTTTTTTGTAAAAGAAATCTTATAAGTTTATCATACCGTGCTCTAGGGGCTTGTTTAAGACCATATAGAGCCTTGGTAAGTTTGAAAACATGATCAGGATGTTTTAGGTCTTGAAAACCAGGAGGTTGTTCGACAAAAACTTCTTCTTGAACAAAACCATTTAGAAAAGCACATTTGACATCCATTTGAAATAGTTTGAAATTGAAATATGCTGCAAAGGATAATAGAATACGAATAGATTCAAGTCCAGCTACAGGATCATATGTTTCTTCATAGTCTATTCCCTCTTGTTGATTATAGCCTTTAGCAACAAGTCTTTCTTTATTTCTTAAAATGATTCCATTTTCATCACATTTGTTTCTGAACACCCATTTTACACCAATTAGAGTTGTTTCTTTAAATCTATCAACTAAAGTCCAGACTTGATTCCTTTCAAATTCATTTAGTTCATCTTGCATTGTTTTGATCCAATCACCATCACCTAAGGCCTCACTTAGACTTTTAGGTTCAAATTGGGAAAGAAAAGCAAGATGTTCTATTTCATTTCTTAAGGAATTTCTGGTCCTTACAGGTTGATTTACATCACCAATGATGTTATCACTGGGATGATTCCTAAGAAACAATTGATTTGGATTTTGTAAAACCTGTTCATCAACATATGGTAGAAAATATTCTATGGTAAATGTTTCAGGAATACTTTCTTGAACATTTTCTTTATTAGAATGATCTTCTAATAACGGTTGATAAACATTTTTAGAAAACACATCTGAGGATGTAGGATTGGGTTGGTTTAAAACAAAAGGATCAGATTCATCAAATTTCACATGTACTGTTTCTTCAACAGTACAAGTAGTTTTATTGAAAACTCTATATGCCTTAGAGGTTGTAGAATAGCCTAGAAAGATTCCTTCATCAGATTTTGGAGAAAATTTATATAGATTACCTTTTGTATTCAGAATGAATACTTTTCATCCAAAAACTTTGAAGTATGAAACTTTAGGTTTTCGGCCAGTCCATAACTCATAAGGGGTTTTATTAAGAAATGGTCTAGTTAAAACACGATTTATAGTATAACAGGAAGTACTAATAGATTCATCCCAAAAGTGCTTAGCAATTGAGTATTCACTCAACATGGTTCGAGTCATTTCCTGAAGAATACGATTTCTTCTTTCAACAACACAATTTTTTTGAGGAGTTCTTGGAGCTGAGAAATTGTGAGTAATACCTTTCTTACTACAAAAAGTTTCAAAATCTGAATTTTGAAATTCACCACCATGATCACTATGAATAGTTATCAATGGTAGGTTCTTCTCATTTTTAACTTGGGCTCTAAAAGTTTTGAAATAGGAAAAGGCTTAAGATTTCTTTGTGAGAAAGTAGACCCATGTAAACCTAGTAAAGTCATCAACTAAAACAAATACATAGTATTTTCCTCCAATGCTTCCAGATTCTGAAGGACCAAAAAGATCCATATGCACTAGCTGTAATGCATTAGAAGTTGAAACTTCATTAATTGATTTAAAGCTAGTTTTATGTTGCTTGCCAAATTGACAAGGATCACAGACTTTTGAAGAATCATATCTAAGGTCGGGTAGCCCCTTCACAAGTATTTTCTTTTAGAGTTTACTAAGGTTTATCAGATTACAATGTCCTAGTCTTCTATTCCATAGCCGTGATTGGTCTTCTATTGCACTTAAGCAAGGTAAGTTTTGGTTCCTAAGGTCTTCTAAGTTAATAGTGTAAACATTCTCTTGCCTATGGGCATATAGAATGAACTCATCCTTGGAATTGTGTACTAGACACTTATCATTTCTAAAATTTACAAGGTAACCTTTATCACATAATTGACTTATGCTGATGAGATTGTGCCTAAGACCTTTAACAAACAAAACATTTGAGATAAGAACTTTTCCAAGAAAAACGATATTACCTATACCAACAATATTTCCTTGAGGATTATCTCCGAAGGTAATTTTTACACCTTTTGTTTTGATAACCTTTTCAAATAGATCTTTGTTTCCAGTCATGTGTCGAGAACAACCACTATCTATGTACCAAATGTTCTTATTGGTAAACTTCTCATTTTCCTGAAAAAGAAACAATTAGTTTTTCGGAATCCAAACTTGTTTGGATCCAGAAGGGTTAGATAAAATAATTTAAGGAATCCACATTTGTTTTGTAAAATGAGCTTTATGAAATCCTAAGGATTGAGTTCTGTTAAGAGAACAATCTCTTCTCCAATGTCCACCACATTGGCACTTAGAAAAAAAAGAGGTTTTTTGAGAAACAAAATAGTTATTACTAAAAACAGGTTTGAAGTAAGTATAACCAAGACCAGAACGATTTATTAAAGGTCTAATTTGAGAATACGTCCTGTCAAAGTTTTCCATCCCATGAGTAAAGTTTGACAAATATTTTTTCAAGGAAGAAATTTCTGACTTTAGTTTTAAAACTAAATTCTTATTTTCCAAAACATTTGAATTTGAACTAGAGTTAGGCTCTAAAATATTTTTCTTTGAAATTACATTTTCAAGATCCTTAGAAATTTTATCCTTATCAGATTAAAGTTTCTCAGGGGTTTTTAAGATACTTTAAAAAGCAGAAGTTTTCACATCAAGATTTTTAGAAATATATGATACTTCTTTAGTCAAGATTGAAATTCTAGAATTAGCTTTCTCAAGCTTCTTCTTGAGTTTAGAATTTTCGTTTTCAAGTAATTTAGCAAATCTAGATACTTCTTCAAAAGAAGGTAACATATAATCTTTTGATGATGAAGATTCATCATTTGAAGATTCATAATATCTATTATCATTATAGTTTGCATTCAAAGAGACATTCATAATGGCTTCAGCATTGTGTACCTTAGCCATGAGACATTGATCTTCAATTGGTAGCCTGGCTAGAAGTCCAATATTCCTCTGTCCTGAGGACTCATATTCTGAAGAATCATCTGAAGAATCACTACCACTTGCACTCCATGTATCATTTGCCTTTAAGACTTTCTTTTTCTTATAAAACCTTTTTTTGTTTCTTTCAGAGTGTTTCTCCTTTCTGTCTTTCTTCTTCAGTAAAGGACAATCAGGTCTTATATGTCCTTTTTTCTTACATTCATAACAAGTTACTTCTGAATCTTTCTTATCTTTCCTATCTTTCTTTTTGAATCTATATTGAAAGTATTTCTTTCCCCAATCTTATTCATTCTTCAAGAAATATTGGATAACTCATTGTCAGAAAGATCACAATCACTTGAATCGGATATAACAAATTTCTTGGCTTTAGACCTTATAAGCCTTTCAGGTGTTTTAGCTTTAGATGCAAAGGCTACACTTCCATTCCAATTCCTCTTCTTGTTGAAATCAGCATCTCTCTTCATTCGTGTCTCGTGCTGTAGAAGAGTTCCAAAGAGTTCATCAAGAGTAATCTGGGAAACTTTTATATTTTCATCAATAGATGTCCTTTTTGACCCCCATACATTTGGAATTATATCTATAATCTTATCAACAAGAGATTCATCATAAAGACCTTTTTCTCCCATAGATTGTAAACTGTTGACTATCGTCATAAACCTTTGTTGCACTTTACATACTGTCTCTCCATAAGGAAAAACAAATCCATGATACTCCGCTCGAAGCATTGCTCTCCTTGTTTCTATAAACTTGGATGTTCCAAAGTGAGTGACTTCCAATTTCTTCCAAATACAATTGGCTACTTCACATGAAGATATCTGACTATATATATTCCTGATCATAGATCATAATAAAGTATTGTGTACCTTGTAATTCAGTTGATATTCTTGCTTCTCTTGGTTGGTGAAATTACTGACTTCTTTTTCAATAATTTTATAACCTCCAGTAAGCATAATAAAATTTTCTACACTAGTATTCATCACATAAGTCTTCATACGATCTCTCCAATACTCATAATCATTTCCATCAAAGATAGGTGGTCTAGAAGGATTCAGATTGTATATTGACCCAATATTCATTCCTGTCATCTAATACAACAAAAACTTTTCCACTCCACATGTTATTGTAGTAAGTATTTAAGATAATAATATGAAATAAATAAATCTAGTAATACAAATCAGTGGAAAACCTCCTCTGATACCAATTTTTGGATCGAATATTTATATATGTATGTCTATTAGATGGAACAATACAAGAGGGGGGGTGAATTGTATGTTTAAAAACCTTTGAGTTTTAGCACTTAAGAAATTAGTTTAAAAGGTCTTAAACTAATACAAATACAAACACTCACAATTGTATTGAATATAAAAGGTATGATGTAACATAATACTAATTAAATGTAATATAATTGTATTCAAGATGAACACAATAGTCAGAGTAATATAAAGATGAATGATTCTACCTTAAAGCGTATAGAACCAATCAATACAATATGTAATAGAATGGATGTAATTGAAACAATTACAAATGTATAAGAGATAGAAAAGGAAACAAAAAAAAATCCTTTCTAATACAGATAGCAGCGGAAATGTAAAAGAATTACAATTCTTTTAACCCAAAGAGAAGGGTTATCCTTTCACCTAGGATAAACGGAGGTCTGTCTCACCAACACCTTGGTGAGCCCTTGATACGATGATCGGACAGTCTTCCTGCCTATCCCTAGAAGCCCTCGATACGATGATCGGCACGTCTGTCTGCCTATCCCCGGCAGCCCTCGATATGATGATCGGCACGTCTGTCTGCCTATCCCTGGAAGCCCTCGATACGATGATCAGAACGCTTGTCTACCTATCCCCGGTAGCCCTCGATTTTGTAGGTAATCGGCACCTCTATCTTTCAATTGCTTGAAAACCCTCGATACGATGATCAGACGCACAAAACAGATGAGAGAAGTCACAGCATCTCTCTCCAGAATCTTGATTGAAGCAAAGTATCAAAGTTTTTGCACAATGTCTCATTCCTTCTTTCTCAGCTTCAAATGACCTCCTATTTATAGGCCTCGGGTTCCAACGGTCATTTTGCCTCCAACGGTCATATTTCTCCGAAAAACTCAGAGGAACTTGGACACCTGGCATCATAACGGTCATATTGA
This sequence comes from Viscum album, assembly GCA_963277665.1. Taxonomy (NCBI): domain Eukaryota; kingdom Viridiplantae; phylum Streptophyta; class Magnoliopsida; order Santalales; family Viscaceae; genus Viscum; species Viscum album. Next base: position 85,242,717 of record OY728155.1, on the reverse strand, counting down.
AACAGAAAGCACGACATCATTTTGATTAATTTGTAACTAACTCAACGACATCGTATTGGTTAACACAAGATATATGTCGATGATAAACAATGATACGATTCATATGAAACTAGTGTTTTTGACTAAGTACCAAAACAAGTAATGAATGTATGAATAGCAGAGTCAGTACGATACTTTTGACAGAGTCAGTACGATACGATTGACAGAGTTAGTACGGTACGTTTGATAGAGTCAGTACGGTATGATTGACAGAGTCAGTATGGTACGATTGACAGAGTCAGTATGATACAATTAGAAAGACATTTGTGATTTCCAAAACAAAATACAGAAGTCAAAAGATAACATTTGACTCAACAAAAAATTCCTTAACACGCTCTAAAAAATCATGAGTCATCTAAAACGATATTGGATAACCTGGGAACTTATATAAGAAAGGGGTGAGATATAAATACCATTAAGGGGATATAAAAGAAAAATAACATAAGGATAGTATTAAATGTTCGAAAAAAGGAATTTACATGGAACATAAAAGGGATGAACATCATAAACATGAGCAATAATGCTTGATATAGCCTGGTGACATAAAGGTGGCATCGAAAATGTGGCAACAACTTTAAACATGAAATCATAAACATAATTCAAGGTAACCACCAATAAAACAAAAAAAAATGTTCTTAGTATAACCTTTGGTGAACTAAACATGTAATCTCAAGAGACTAAAACAGGACTCAATGCATTTGATCACTATTTAGGCATTCATATCATAATCATATCATGTAAATGAGTTATTGTGACATATAAATAATATACATAAGAACATATTTTATCACATTTAATCCCATGATAATGGATTTTAAAATAAAATACATTAAACTAACCAATATAATAAATCTAATTTCACAAATATGAAAACCCTTGATAGTAAATAGGTACGGGTAATCACTATACAGTTGTTTCGCATGGAAAATCAGGATGAAATTTTGGAAACATAATAGGGGAACATAAATATTCTAGGAAAGGATTAATGATAGTTAAAGGGGTATATCAAAATTTATTCATCATAATTGGAGTAATAGGTACATAGGAGAAAATATACCAACATTAGGGATTGGATATAAAAGGTGTAAGAAAATGATGATTCTTGAATAAAGAGGACAGGGTGAGGATTTTATCATAGTAACATCTTAAGTAAATGCTATAACGAGAGGGAATAAATGATCTCTCACTGTTTAGAAATTAATTTCAATATGAAAGGGTAATTATAGGGTCATGAAATAATAACCAGTTTAGATAAAAAAAATACTAAATATAATGAATGTTCTTGAACGGAAAAAGATAGGGAGAGGTTTCTCACTTTTGGTATGAAAAATTGCAGGACAATTTCAGCAGCATAACGAGTTTAAATAATAGTTCAAGGGAGGGATTAATGAGATTAAAAGGGTTATCTCATCACATGGACAACAAAAATAAATTAATATAGTAGTATAAAAATATACACGTGAAAATAAATTGGAAACTAAGAAGCATAATATAAAAGAAGATCTCAAATAAAAAAAATAGTGGGAGAATCCCCTACCTTGAGAGGGTTATTCCAAAAGCATGGTAGGAGATTCTTGAGAGCTTTAGAATCCTTGGGAGGACTCTATAGAGATGATGGAAGATTAAGGAGGTGCTAAAATGATTTTATAGTGAACAGAATGGGGAGATTAGGTGGGTTTATATAGTAAAAGAGAGGGGAGTTCTGTATTAGTTCCCAAACATAGGTTTTGGACTCTATTCAATAAAATAACAAAAACCACAAACCTCGCTAGGGTTTTTGCCCACAGTTTATGAAATATAGTTATTGGTTTCATTATTTTATAAGTAAAAGGTCCTAAATTATTTAAATATTACCCTTTATGATGTGTATGTGAGTTATGTTTATAGAAAATTGATTTTAAAACCTTGAAACATAATATAGGATTTGGAGGATCCATAAAGTCTTTATAAAATTAATCAAATATAAATAAAATTACATTATTTTAAAAGTTAAACATATATTTATTCTTGGATATCAAGTATATCATTTATTACATAGATTTTGATTTATTATGACAACATAATACACATTATATATTTATAGCATATTTAATTTTTACAAAAAAAACTGATTGTCTCATAAAATTATGAAAAATTCACCATTGGATAATTTATATCTTTTGATTCATAAAATAATATTTTTTTATAAAAAAAATAAAAATATGATAAGTTTCAATTTTAAAATAATAATCAACATTTATTGAGAAATTATGGGTTTTTTGACAATAACATTTTTCGAACCATTATAAAAATTACATTTGACTTCATAAAAAAATATTAAACTTTTTAAAAATTAATTAATAGAACAATTTTATTAAAATTTAATTTATTTTTAAAATTCATGAATTCATCAAAAATTTATATTTAATTAAAATTCCTTATTAGAAAAATATATAATTTGAGGTTTCTCATATTAAAAACTAACTAGTACTTCGCCCATGAAAATGCACGAGACTATTCACTTTTCGTTAAACTCATATTATTCAAAATCACTAAAAAATATGAATTTTAATGAAATAAAAGTAATTTTTAGAATTAAGTGATGATAATATCAATATAAAGATCCATGTGTGCCTGAAATAACATGATATCTATTTGGGAGATATAGATTTTCTAAAAACTAATCCTTTAAGAAAAATATTAATTTTCCTATAGTCCATAATAGATTATGAATATAGTAAAAAACAGTGGTATTAATATAAGGATACGACAAATGCATTGAGTCCTGTTTTAAGGGAAAGGACTGACTATCCTCAGAGTTAAATAGAAGGTGTTGGAGAACAGACGCAAGTTCCTACTCAAATGGTTGTTCCTGAAGAAATACTGAGAGCAGATGAGCTGGCATCTGTTCCCAACACTGCTCCTATTTCTGATTCCAGGTGAGAAAATTATTCTACTTAATTAACAATACTTCATAGAACCTCAAATGAGACAACAACTGACTTCCATTCTATGATGTTTTAGGTTCAACACAAGCACCAAAACATTTTTCAACCACCGCAGCTGACCCCACAACTGTTTGTGAATAAGATATCCGGGGTCAGATATTGCTAGATGAAAGTCACAAAGAAGACATGTTGAGTGCTCCCACTAGTGAGACTAACCTGGGATCTAGGAAATCATTGGATAAAATGATGAATCTTGGCATGTAGTTTGAATAAATTTTAGAACATGTTAAATGACCATGTGATTTAGAAGATTTTGGAGATCTAGATATAGAATCAACTACACATGAGTTTTATCATTTATCATGTTAATCGTCTCATGATTACACTTCTAACCATGTTTGGTTAAAAATGTACATTTCCATCTAAATAAACTGATGAACCAACAAATCTTGAAAGGGTTATAGACATTGATGTCAAACCTATTATTGCAGAAACATTGGATCAGGTGGAACTTAACATGGAAGATCCTCTTGAAACCCATCCTGAAAATCCTGTTGAAGCTAGGAAAGATGGGGAGGATTCTTCACAAGTTGTTGATATACTGTAAGGTAAAAGATGATGATATTTGTGGCTTACTTAACTTGTAATAAAATCAATTAACTTTTACTATCCTTTGAAACTAACCATACTTTGAATTGACCAAACAGGGTTGTCAACTTCAATGGCTAAATCTGGAGGTGAAACCTCAGCCTCATCCCAAATAGTAGTAGAAGGTGAAGCAACCAGGGTCAGGGAAGGATTAGAACAGGGAACTTCCTTAAGTGCATTAATCCCAGACTATGTTCCTCCCTGTGATAGAGATGCTAAATCATACCCAAAGGTGCAAAAGGTGCTACAAGTCTCACGTCACAAGGCATGGGAAAATATATGGAAGATAATATCTAAGGTGCCTCTTGAAGAGATTCCTTCAAAAATTCCAAGACTTTCATCCCTGTTCATCATGCTGGGACTTGGAAGTTTTGGATATCAAGAAATACATGTCACAGTTAAACAAGTCATTTGAAGGAGGGATAAAGAGCAAACATGTCATCAAGACCTGATCAACGCTAGATTTCTAATCAATATCAGTGAATTTCAGGAAGCAGTGTCCTGAGCTGAGGTTGATCATGCTGCAAAGCTAAAGGAGATGAAGCAAAAGATCAAGGAGAATATTGTCCAGCAGATGCACCTTCATCAAGAGCTAGATGCTGTTACTGGGGAGCTTGACCAGATTCATAATTCTTTGAAAGAATTCCAAGAGGATGGTATAAAATCCATCAAAGATTCCAAATAAACACTTCATAGAATTGAAGAGAGTGAAGCTGGTCGAGTAAATGAACTTCAAGTGGCTGCGGATGAAGCTCGGGATACTGTGAAACAGATGAGAAATCATGTTTAACGTCTTCTATAATTTTTTAAAAAAAGAGAAGAGACTCCAGTCTTTGGATGTTCTTCAAATGTTGTTCATCAATGAAAAACAGTTCATCTTCAATCATCTATACCTTCATTTTCTTGATAATTTTTCTTATTTTTATCTAAGCCAGTGGCCCTAGTAAACATAGTTCAATTTTTACTAGGGTTATATAAACAACCCCACAAACATTATCTCTTAATTGCTCAATATTGCCTAAATCATAAAAAATGTATGTTTAGCGAGCTGGGACTCGACTTTTGTTTAGATTACCCTTTATAGGTTCTCAATTTAATGAGTACCATTTCTTTTTTTATTGGCAGTTTAAATTCATGCATGTTGGACTATAAAAAGGCTAATATTTAAGGTCGAATAGCTTTGACTGAATGGATAATATTGACTCAATTCTTGATAATTTGTTTGGAAACATATTACCATATCCAAGTATGGAGGGGGGAAATTGTAAACTGTGACTTGAGAAATTTTGAATATGAGGAATGACATGGGAAAAGAGATAAAAGATATTAGAGGAAGTATTTTATAAGAATGAAGTTAACACTACTTGACAAACCCGTTATGGGGGATAAATTATGTAGGGCCAACTGGGGCATAAGCTACATAGTCAAATAGTAGCATCTTTTGGCTGACAGGTCCGTTATCTAGACAACTTATGCAAGGCCACCTAAGGGAATGTGCTTCATAGTCGGGAAAAATAACTCTCAGAAATTTGAATTTCTATTGCTAAAAGTTGAAGAATGTTTTATGGGGATCCAAATTTTCCAAAGCATAGAGTCTTCTTTATGGAGAAAGGTACTAGAATATGGAGAGGATATTTCCAATCAGAATTGTCAAAGAATTGGAGGAATGTGACTTCTACGAAGGTCTAACCCAAATGTAGGAAATAAGGTGTCTGTAGTTTTAAATCATATGACTAAAATCAAAGATAGAAACATTATATGACATAATACTTTCAGATCATGAAAAAGAGTATGGAAGAAATATGTTAAGGATGGCAGTTTTTTTGCTGATCCCTACATATCACCGTTAAGACCAATAGAGAAAAAAGAGGCTTCTATTAATAATGAAGTTACCACTACTTGACAAACATTTTATGGAGGTCTAATTATGCAGGTACAATTGGGGCATAAGCTGCATAGTCAAATAGTATCATCTTTTGGGCTAACAGGTCTGTTATGTAGACAACTTATGCAAGGCCACCTAAGGGCACGTGCTACATAGTCATGCAAAAGAACTCTCAGGTATCAGACATTTTTTTACCAGAATTCAAGAAAAGGGTTATGGAGATAATGAATATTACATGTAAAATGTTGTGGTTGGGTCCTGAATTGAAATTATGGATGTCACTATGTATCTCATTAGGATGAGAATCAAGCCACACGTAGTTCTTAAAATACAGTTTAACGTCATGCAGGACAAGAGCATGGAAGATCTTAGTTTAAGTTTATAGAGCTCGGACCATAGTGAGGGAGACACATCGTGCATTTGTTAGAAACCTGATGTGAATAAAGACCAAGGTGTTCCATATCACACCATGTGCTCCCAGGGGTACTTTTCATCCAAGGGACTGAAGGTGGAGTTTGGGGTTAGGCCCAAAGGCTCGGGGCTGGACTCGAGGAATGCTCGAGCGTTCCTACGTATCCCATGCAGATGGGAATCAAGCTGCACATAGTTCTTGAAATACCCTTTGTACATAATTGGTTTATACATATGAGTGGTAAAGAAGACTTTATTGCAATTATGGCTGGACCCAATATTAAAGACTTGGGTGTCACTACGTATCTCATAAGGATGAGAATCAAGCCACACGTAGTTCTTGAAACATGACATGGTTGGAGACCATGTCAATGATGATTCCTCTTGAGTGAGCATATCAGGGATTGTTGTAGTTTATTATCAAATAGGAAAGAAGTGAAAAAAAGTTTAAGGTCATATGCATGGACCAGTGCTACTCATTTTAATGTCCTGCAGCAAGGACAATGGGGGACTATATAGTTTAATGTCATATAGCTAGGATGATGGGATGTACACAGTTTAACATCATGTAGGATGAAAGTGAACCAATAAGAATAAGACGGTTGATAGGGGATTCATGGATCAACATCATAGGGGATGGAGGTGAATCGATGTGAAGAAAGTGGTTTCAATCTTGAACCTCCAGAGGTTGCCTACGTACCCATCCTAGGAGGCAAGGATCAAAGCCCTCTTAATTCAATTGAGAGGGATTCGGATATCGGGGTGTACTTGAGGACAACGACCCAAAGATGATGTTGGGACATAAGCATGGTTAGCAGCCCAGAGAAGATGTAATAGTAGAATCTTATTCTAAGCTCACATGAGTCATGCTTGGTGTGAGAAACAAGAAGCAGCAGTAGACCTAACAATCATGTTGCTTAAGATGTGACCGCAAATGATGGTTTGGGGCTTATGCATGGTTAGCTGCCAGGGTCATGCATGGAAACGGAGTTTAAAATACAATTGTGCATGCGGTGATCATAGTTTAATGTCATGTGTCACAAACTTGGGGTGCTTGGCAGTTTAATGTCTTGCAGCTCAGACAATGCACAGTTTAACGTCATGTTGGATGAAAGGGGTACAAATTTTAACGTCATGTTGGAAGATAGAGGCAGATATGCAGTTTAATGTCCTACAGCAAGGACAATGGGTGTATTTGTGTTACAAAAAATACTTCTTCAAGAATCTTGCATTGGTTGGAGTTGTAATGAGTTCTCCATCCATTGAGATTAAACAATAAGCTCCATTACAATAGATACTATGTATTGAGTAAGTTCCTTCCCACTTTGGCTCAAGATTTGGAGGCTTATTTCCCAGTATCATTGGGGTTTTGTAGACCAATACCAATTCTCCTTGAATGAATGAATGAAGATGAATTTTTTATTGAAAGCTCGTGTTATTAGATTCTGATAGACTTCAAAATGGTGCAGTGTGCACAATCTTTTTTCATCTAGTAATTCCAATTCATCCAATCACTTTTGAGATTGTTCATCTATAGGTAACTGATAAAAAATAGAGACTCTAAGTGAAGTTAATTGGACTTCAATAGGCAAGACTACTTCCATTCCATATACATATGAATATGGAGTTGATCGTGTAGCAGTGCGGGTGGTAGTCCGATAAGCCCATAGAGCATGAAAAAGTTTATCCGGACATGACTTCTTATCTTTATCCACCATATTTTGAAGTATGTTTGAAAGAGTCTTATTGAAAGCCTCTACTTGAACATTGGCCACTACATGATACTGAGATGAATGGTTGGATCTGATATTATATTATTGATACAATGTTCTTACCTCAGATGAACAAAAGTTGGTGCCATTATCCATCAATATGGTATGAGGAACACCAAATCTGGTAATGATGTCAGATTTGAAAAATCTCACAATGCTTTTAGCACTAAATTCCTTGAGTGGTATTTCCTCTACCCATTTGGAAAATAAGTCAGTAGCAGTAAAAATATACTTAAACAGCTTAGCTGTAGCGGGAGGATAAGGTCCTACTACATCCATTCCCCTTGTAGTAAATGGCCAAGAGTATTTAGTTGTATGAAGCAACTCCATAGGTTGATGAATGAAGTTGGCACATACTTGTAAAGAATGAAACTTCTTAGTGAAATCAACACAATCTTGCATCATTGAAGGCCAAAAGTATCCAAGCCTTAAAATTTGACCAGAAATTATATGTCCAGACTGGTGGGCACCACAAACTCCTGCATGTACTTCATTAATGACAGCCATTGTCTCCTCACCATCAATATATCTGAAGATAATTCCATTAAAACCTTTATTGTAGAGAATTTTTTGGTGATCTGGGCTATCATAAGGAGTAAAATTGACCACACGTTTCCGGACTTGTTTTTTCCCGGCTCTATCAGGTGGGAGAGTTCCATTTTGAAGGTATTCTCTGATAGGTGTCATACATCCTGTAGTATGACCATATCGTTCAGAAATGGGATTGATTTCATTGATTTCCTTTATTCTGATTTGAAAAAAGGTGAAACTATACAACGGTGGGCAATACTGATGATCTTTTCATCCCAATTTGGATCTTCCAGGGTTGTGGCTACATTAGCCAGTGCATCAGCTTGATCATTTTGTGATCGCGGCACATAAGAAAATGTCGGTTCCGAGGGAAATTCTGCCATTAACTCTCTGAAGTAATCACACAAATGGATTAAATCTTCCTTTCTTATGGCATAATCCCCATTTATTTGTTTGATTACTAAATATGAACCACCTTTTACTTTCAAGTGATTCACTTGTTCCTGAAGCGCCAATTCTAAGCCAGAGATGAGAGCCTGATATTCTGGTTTATTGTTTTTACCGCCTTCCAACAATAAGAAGGAATAGGGCAGCACTGCCTTTTCTGGGAATATAAGCACAATTCCTAACCCAACTTTGTATAATTTGGGATCTTCCATTTTCTCCCTTGTTGGACTTTTGGAGGCACCATCAATGTACATTTCCCATGTTTGAGGATTATCTTGAATAGAGAAGACTTATTCATCAAGAAGTTCAATATTTAAAGATGTATCTTCTATAGATGGGTGTTCAACAAGAAAATAGGCCAGAGTTTGGACCTTTATTGCCTTTTGAGATACATACTAGATATCAAACTGCTGCAAAATAACTTCCCACCTTGCCAGACGTCCTGTAAGCATTGGACGACTAAGGATAAATTTGAGCGGGTTATTGTGAGATACCAATTGGACCTCATGATGTTGCAAGTAGTGTCTCAATTTCTGAACTGCAAATATTAATGCTAGGAATCACTTTTCAATAATTGAATATCGAGTTTCTACCTCAAGCATAGTCCGACTGAGACAGTAAAGGATGTTTTCATTCCCAGCATCATTCTTTTGGGAAAGGAAGGCACCCAATGATCACTCTAAAGCTGTCACATAGAGAATAAGTGGTCTTCCTTCAACTAGTGGCATTAATACCGGTGGACTAAAAAGATATTTCTTGAGGATATCAAATGCTTCTTGACATTCTTCAATCCACTGGTAGGTGACTCCCTTCTTCATTAATCTGGTGAAGGGTAAGCACTTTCCTGTCAAATTGGCAATGAAACGCCGAATATAGGCCAAGTGTCATTGAAGTCCTCTTAATTCCTTCAAATTTCTAGAAAGTGACATGTCAAGGATTGATTTTTTTCTTCTTAGGATCAACTTCTATACCATGATGGCATACAACAAAGCCAAGAAATTTTCCTGAGGTTACCCCGAAAGCACATTTCAAGGGGTTCATCTTCAAATTATGTTGTCGAAGTTTGTTGAATATGATTTCCAGATCATCCAAGTGATCAAAAAGTTGTTTGGATTTAACCACTAAATCATCCACATAACATTCAACAAATTTACCTAAAAAGGGTTTGAAGATATGGTGCATGGCACGTTGATATGTTGCACCTGCATTCTTCAGGACAAAGGGCAGTACCCGATAGAAAAACACACCTTGAGGAGATATGAAGGCTATAGAATCCTCATCTTCTGGGGCCATTCATATTTGATTGTACCCAGAGTAACCATCCATGATGGAAATAGATTTGTAGCCAGTTGTTGAATCAATTAAGAGTTTTGTGATCAGAACTGGAAAATTATCCTTGGGACAATACTGATTAAGATCTCTGAAGTCAATTCAAACTCTAATTTTTCCTTTCTTCTTTTTTAGAGGGACAATATTATCCATCCATTTGGGATATTGAACTTCTCTGATGAAGTTATCCTTGATAAGCTTATCAACTTCAGCTTCAATTTTGGAGGCATAAGTTGGGTGCGTTCTTCTTTCTGCTTGCTTGAATCCTCAATGTTATTTTGGAAAACCCAAATGATGAGTGGAAAAATCGGGATCAAGACCAGGAATTCTTGTATAATTCCAAAAAATACATCTTGATTGTGCTTTAGAAATAAAGTATACATTTCCTTCTCTTCAAGAGTCATGGATGCACTAATTAAAGTGGGGCGTGGATCTTCTTTTGTACCCAGATTTATTTCTCTAAGTTCATCCACAATTGTAGAGATACCCTCTTCAAATGTTAGAGGAGCATCCCTAAGATCTTCCTCTTCTTATTCAATATGTGTTACTTCTTCTATGTCTACTTTCATAGTAGATAACGAAGCAGAATTTCCATGGTCAAGGGAGAAATTAAAATTTGAACATCTTAAAGAAGAGGTTTCTATTTTTGACCCTATTGATGATGAAGGGTCTTCCGGGGGTGATAGAGAGGAGATGATGGATTGAGAATCGACGTCATTGTTTTCCTCTGGTATTGCTATAACTTCTTCTGGCCGGGTTGATGAAGTATATAACTGCTAGATTTTAAAGGATTAAATGAAGACATCTCCATTTAAGCTTTCATCACTGCTTGGTGAATCAACAATTTCTCCCATGCTGTCTGGCTTGGTAGTTGTAATTGACATTATGGAAGTTTCCATAAGAGTGTTTGGATTTAGGTCTATCTTGTCAATTTGACTGATAGGAAGCACATAATCTGTACTCACATGTATGAATGGGTTTACTGGAATCTTTTCCAAACCATTTGGAGCCTTAATTTTGGTGACTTTCTTTTCCGTGGATTTTTCCTTTAGCTCCATGTGATAAAATTCTGCCTCAATGTATTGGGATTCACACATTTTGAATGAGGCATTGTCACCATACAATGTCCCAATTTGACCATTGAAACAATATTTGAGACATTGATGGTATGAAGAAGGTACGGCCGCATGTTTATGTAGCCAAGGTCTTCCAAGCAAAATGTTGAAGGTTGTGTCCTAATGCACAACCATGAAATCTGAATTAGACACAAGGTCTCCAAACTAAATTCTGAGTGTAATTTCACCCAGAGGTTCTTGTTCATTCTTATCATATCCTTGCAACATCAAAGTAAAAGGAGACAAATCAGATTCGGTGAGGCCCAATCGATAAAGTGTATGAATAGGAATGAGATTGACTCCTGAGCCATTATCAATGAAAGCTCGTCGGATGTCTATGTCATTGAATTTTCTAGATAGATACAAAGGTCTGATATGTCCATGTACAACATCATCTTCATCTTCATCTGTAAAAGATATCACTACGTGGCATTCTGCAGGATCATTCTCTATATGGTATACCTCAACTGTAGAAATTTCAGTTTCGAATTCTTGAGGACTTGGCAAAGCCTCAATAAGTTCCTCTTGAAGATCTTTTGATAGATTCAAGGTATCCAGAATTGATAAATTGGTCGGTACTTGGGAAAAATGTTTCAAGACATCATACTTTTGGTCCAAAGGTCTATGTTTCCTATCATGAAAATGTGGCTTTGCAGGTGCCTTGGAAGTTGATTATTTGGTAGTAGATGCATCTCATATCAGGGTAGAAATTGGAAACACTCCTGGATTTAGTAGATTATACCGAATAGGTCTATCTATTTGTTGAGAGGAAAAAGGTGTAACCTCTAAACGTTCCTCCAAAATAATTATGTCAGGACCGAATCTTCCATGTGTGGAAGAACTTTCTTGTTTCTGTTGAGCCCACTAAAGTGATTTTCCACGAGTTTTTGCCGCATATACAGTTCTAGCAGGGGTATGAATAAAATAGCGACTTCTGGAATATCCACATCTTCCTCTATATCCTAGACCTCTATCTCTTCCTCTAACACCTCTATTAGATACAGGTAGATTAGGATCATCATGATCGAAACTGTCATTGGCATAGGGATCTGTTAAATGAATCATGTTAACAGAACCAAAGATCAATTATTCATCTGATGAAGATTCTGCCTAATGAACCAGTTCAGGTTGTGCCATTTGGTGGGGCGGTGCCCGTGCTTTTGAAGAAAATGGAATAAAATCCTCTAGATAAAAGACAACTTAGGATTTGACACGAGCTCATCTTCTTCTGACTGCCTTCTTTATTCAAATTACGCCCCTTATTTTAGGATTTTCCTTCTGATGAAGGGGGTTTTGTTGTGGAGGAAATAGAAGAAGATGCAATTGGTTGATTAAATTGTGTTTGTAAAATGGGATGAGTTCGGTTGATCGTTTTCCTGACCATCTAATCATCATATTTCTGCACATTTTTACTTTTTACTTCATGCCACTCTCCTTCTTCCTTTGGATCAGTAGCAGTGACACATGTTACCTGGGTTGAAGAACCTTTCAGTTTTATTTTTCCAGAGTCCACCATCTTTTCCAAGAGGTTTTTCAAGATAAAACACTGTTGAATGGGATTCCCCAACATCTGATGAAATGAGCAATAGTTGGGGAGGTCTTCATCTCCTTCCTTGTTCATCCTTTTGGGCCTTGGCAACTGAACCAGATTGTTTTCCAGAGCCGAGATGAAGTAACCAGGAACTTCTTAATTCCGGAAAGAATAAAATTTGTTCTTTAAATCCTCAAAATATTTACGCCTTTGATATATTTGATCATCTTGACGAGACGGTCATTGTTGTTGAGGTTTAGGAGGTGGATCCCTTCGATATGATGAAGGTTTTAAAGTGGAAGCAGGTAGAGGTACTTGTTTAAGTGTAACTGTAGTAGTATTTGCTTTCCATATTCTCCTTCCTAGAACTAATGGAATTACACGAGTTTTAGCCTTAGTATTTATAAGAAAATATTCTATCTACTGAGTGATTGAAGTAAGGTCTCGAAACCCACTTGTGTATTTCATAGGGATCAACAGTGTGTGTAATTCATTACGCAGATTTTCCACATTGATTGGCAGTAACTCTTCTTGAGGGAGTGCTAAACTTAAGGAATATGTTAATCTCTTCTAGCGAGCAATGAAATATGGAACTCTTTAATTTTCCCTTTCTTTACAATTGGTAAGATAAAAAACCGTCGTATTTGGTAATGTTGAGCTAAATTGAAGAAGGAACCTTTGACAGAGATCTTCCCACCCAGTAATTGACCAAGATTGCAAACTTGTATACTAGACAAAAGCAGGTACTTGTAATGACTGCACAAAACACCTGAGCTTAACTACTTATATTTATTGAGGAGTTCCCATTATAGGATCACAACAAGAAAAAAAAATGTGTTAAGTGTTGTTCTAGATCTCCCAAACCATTAAAAATTTGGAATGTGGTATTCTCAAAATTTGATGGGGGAGGAATTGCATCCACTCATTCAGTGCAAGCTCTCTTTTCCAGTTGAACTTTTGCACGTTTTCCTTTCATAGCTTCCAAACGAGATGTTAATGACTCAATGGTAGTCATTAATTTTTGAGAAACATCTGGTTGATCTTGGACCTGAGTAGGTGCAATAACTGGAGTTTGAACGGGCATGGTGACCGGTACTGCCACTGATGGTAGTATTGTCGATTGTTGTCACGCATGACCCATAGGATTGGACCTGTGAGGGTGTACTTGTAAAGGGGGAAATTCTTGATCCGTCCCAATAGCTCCAAAAAAATCTCGTGATTGATTAACTCCAACAAGCTTAAGAGGAATACTACCTTGAAGTAGTTCTTCATTTAACCTCCTTAACTCCTTCATTTCTTCTTCTTGTTATGCGAACCTTTCCTCTATTGATAGTAATTGGCCTTCTCCAGTGGTAGGGTGGGATGTAACCTGAATTTTACCCATTTCCTTGGCATGTGACTTTCTAGAGTATGGAAGGGTATTACCCAAAGGAATGTCTTGCCTCTGGGAAACCCTCTGAATTCTAGTACGCACACCTCCTTCATTTGTTTCTATGTGTACAAACTCTTGAATAGGAACTTCTTCATTTGTTCCCTCTAAGTGAGCCTCATGTTCTGGGGGATTAGTAACAATAGCATTGATGAAATTTATCGATGAATAACGCATTTCATCCCTTCTGTTAGTGCTTCTAGGATACTGTCTTTTTCCATGCCCTTTATGAGACATTACCTTTTGTTTGGTTGATCCCTCAGGAACTTCTTAATGAACAGTAATTTAGAGGGAATTTCCTGATAATTTGTCTCTATGTTCCTCTTGTGGATTCTTCCCTAATCGATAGAAGACTAAATTTCATTGAGGAAGAGATTGAGAATTTGAAAAAGTCCCCAGTCTGGTGGATTGGGACTATTTCTGTGTTTCCTGCTCAACTCTTCGAATCATGTATGTTGATCCTGAGGGTTGCATTAAAAGAGTCCACATCCTAGCAAGCTGAGGTGGCTCTTGAGCTGCTACATCTGAAAATTTCTTAAAATATCTCCTGATTTTGTAGATTTTAGTCTGGAAATTGGCCGGATTCATTATCAGACATCCACTCAAATCACCTAGATCAGATGACCATTGGATTATTCTTGACACTTCTGTCACTTGATGATGTTCATGCTCTAAATGAGAAGCATGTTCGATATTCTAATTTTCATGAAGCGAGAGTAATTCAAAAAATTGTTCTTTATATGCCTGACTTTGGGAAGAACTAGTTGAGGCATGTTCTTGAGCAAGCCTTTGATTACACACAAAACCAGTTAGCTGTGGCCAGCCATGGGAAATAACACTTCATGAGACTACTTTTGGCGGCGTTTTTTGACTGGAGAGCACAGTGAAATGCAATGCTCCAAGAACACCCCATCCCCTGATATGAATACCAGATGGGTCATTGGTAATTAACTGGCGTAACCTTTTTAATGTGCCAAGTCATGAACATTGAAGGGATCTCTGCTGCTTTTCAACCTTTGGATGTTGGGAAACTGAGAGATATGCCAAGTCAATTGGGCGTTGCAACCCTTTTATTACCTTAACATGATTTCTATATACATCATAAGATAATATTTTCTCTTTTAAGTGACAAAGAGTTTTCCATATGTTGAGACGAATATCGTGAATACAATCTTCTGTCAACATTTCTAGAATATCATACTGAGAGTCATCCAGAGGCCAAAACAGGACTGGTATTTCACCTTTTGACAATTTTTTTCTCATATTCAGCACTTCCTTTTTGTCATTTGATGAAGATTCTTATACCTGATTGGACCAAAGCTGGTGCTTCTTTTTTGCTTCATCAAATTCAATAGGATTGGTAGATAATTAATTTTTCAAATTAGAAGATGAATGACCCAGGGGTGGTTTGAAGAATTACATACACCTCTGGCTATCTTCTAATTGAGAAAGTATTTCATCTACCAGAGGTAAGGCATCAGACATGAATGGCTTCGCATTTGAAAGTGCCTCAAGATAAGAGGGCTTTCTCATTACTGTATTTTCCATTGAAGACTTTTCTAGGAAATACGAATTACTTCTGCGAAGAAGAATTTCGCAGCTAAATTCATCATCATGGGGAGGACCACCATGGTGGGTTCCAGTAGAAGATGAAACCTTTTCCTCCTTGCTCTTCTGGCCATGAGAGGGTTATCGTGGCTCTCATATGAAGATTATGCTTCAATATTGACCGAATTGTCATGAAGCAAGCCTTCATGAGGATGTTTCTGATGAAGAACTTCGGAATTATTGTTGTTACTTCTAGAATTTGTAAATGAGAGAGTAGAATCTTGAGTTGCAACAGATAATTGTCTGAGGGCTTCAAGATCTCCAGCATTGTGTAAGGCCTTATTGCAGGTTGGCTCTTGATTTTTCAACTGTGCTGGATGGGTCTTTTTCTTGGATGTCTTCTTACTCACTTTGGAAACCACTTGTTGACAAAAGTGGTTATTATGGGCAGGTGTATGTGCCTACTTAGGAGAAATGGTCAGTTTAGGCTGACTATATCCATTTAAATTGGGTGTATGTTCCCGACTTGATTGTCCATATAACATGGGGAGTATGCCCCACGACCCTCCTAAACTGGAACAGCGGTGTGTATCTGCTCTGGGGTGACATGGTGATGAGTCACTCCACTGATAGGGATAGATTTATGTTTCTTTCCCTGTGATGTCGCTGATGTTGTTATAATATTCTAATAGGTATCCAGAATATGGGCAGGGATTTCCTTCTGCTCTTTCACCATTGTCAGAATGTTCTTGGTGACTTCAGCTGCCGGAACGGGAATATACATCCATTCTGTGTTTGGAGTAGGTGTGTGTTCCTGCTCCTGTCCTCCTTTTCCTGTCATTGAATTCTAACAGTACTCGTGTGTGGGGGCATAAAGTTGTGTCTGCCTCATGTTTGTCATTGGAGCTTTCCAATTGACATCTCTGAGTGCTACCAAATGAGACTGATGGTTAGCTTGATGAATCATAGGTGTATGTGTCTGCTGATTTTTATCCACCTAATATGATTGATGAACTGCCTTCAATACTGGCAGATGAGACTGTTGGCATAATTGATGAGGGTAAGCAGGTGTATGTGCTTGTTTACAGGTGGTCGCCACATTTGATTGGTGAGCTTATTTGGATGCAGTCAGATGAGCCTGCTGACTAGATGATGATTTATAAACAGGTGTATGTTCCTGACTATAGTACTCTGCCAAAATTTCCTAGAGGGATTGGAGTGTTACTGCCAGACGAGTCTGTTGGGAAGTGAAATCAGGACAGACGGGTGTATATGCACACTCGTTCTTTGCCATCAAGTTAGATTGATGGAATTTTCCGGAGGGGGAAGAGGTAATAATCTTGTCCCTATTAGATGTATTTCACCTAAGACGGTTTATCTTGCATGCTCGAGTCTGAATAACCTGATCCAAACACCTAGAGGTCATACCCTCATCATGTTGAGGGTGCACTACCACATGAGTCTGGCAGTGATTGTTGGTGGGAGTCCTCAGGAAGGACTCCTGTCTTCTTGAACTGAGACCTTGAGTGACCTCTTGATCCATAACCCTGTAGTATGGGAGGGACTGGTTGTTGCGTTCCGGGTATAAACACCCGAAATGGTTGAAGACAATGGTTCGCACCACCTGCTTCTTAACCACTGGTCATCACTGTTTGGACAACTAGGGTGAGTTGTTAACTTGGAGGTCTTGTCGAGTGACCTAAAGAGTTGGGATGGTACTGTGTTGATGGTATTCCCTCACAAATGCATTTGAGACCCAGCGTTAAAGATGGTGAGTAGGTGATATCATCCTCAGAGCGGACAAGGATCCAGCAGGAGTAGCGGCCGAGGCATTCACAGGTGTGAACTTTAAAGAAGTCATTTTGTGTTGTAGAGAGATCTTGGAAAAGAGTGCATGTTTGATATAGCAGACATAATCAAGATATGTTTGGCCAGACTACATCTTTTAGATGAGCACATTTTTTATTGATTGATTTTTTTTCCCTCATATTGAGTTTAATAGGGGCCTAACAAATAAGTAAAACATCATTTAACTTGCAGGTTCACCATTTTTGTTTCTTACGGAAATAGGGATGACCTAGTTTGTTTAAGGTTTAAACTTTCCAATTGGTTTCTAACGGGTTTATTCGTAGAACTGGAAAGACCCAATGATTCTATATCCATTTGGACTTACTATCCAAAGGTAGGTGGTCATTACTTATGGACCGATGAGGCTTAATAATTTTCATTGGTCGAGAGGATGGGAGTTCAGGCTCATCACACCTTTTTGGGGGGAATTATTGCCTTATCTGGGACTCTCTTATAGATTTAAGTTATGTTCATGAATCCTTATTAATTCACCAAGAATGAAAATGAGTTTTCCTTTATATTTGGAAATCAATGATTGATATGTATGGGATTTAGAGAATCTTTTATATGTATTTGAGGTTCTTCATCGATAGAGAATCATCCGTATGTATTAGATATTCTTAGTCAATGGTATCCTTCAATATATTATATATAAATATCTTGTTCATTATGATGACCATACTGGTTTTAAATCCACTCAGTAGGGCACTTGAAGTTTATTTTCATTCAGAAAGACAAGGATTATTTCAGAGTTGGGATCGTACCCACAAATGCGATACCTACGTATCCTCATTAAAAAGGAGTCAGAACCCATGTATTTCGATAAGAAGGATATAATTTAACATCATATGGGATGGAAAACGATTAATAAATGATGGTATTTAACCTTAGAAAGGCTTCCTACGTACTCTAATTTTAAGGAAGATATCAAATTCCACGTAGTTCGGGTGAAGAAATGTGGGTCTTATGCATAGTTAATGGCCCAAAAAGAGATGTCGTGATTACTTTTACACTCTAAGATCACGTGAGTCATGCTCGATGTGAGAAACAAGAGGTATCCATAAACTTTATGATGGTGCCACGAAAGATGCAGTCATGAGAAATGATTTGGGGCTTACGTATGAATGACTGCCCTAGTAGATGAAGACCAGGACTTACTTCAGGAAAGAAGCCCATGAGCAGGATCCATAAAGGTATTTGTACTTTATGGAGTGTTGATGCTCCTTTTCGTCAAATTGTCTAAAAATAAAGGAAAGGGAAATGACTTAGCACAAATCGATTCAGCCTTTTAAGAAAACATCAAAATAGACAAAGGCATGAACAAGGATTCAAATGCAAATGCGCCACGCAAGTTCCCTTACTGTCGCGCAAGTATACTTGCGCACCGCAATGATCGCGCAAGTACACTTGCACGGTGAAGTTGGTTGCGCAAGTCACTTGTGCGCCCTGAGTGATAACTTCCCGGGGTCTTCTTCAGCCTATAAATACCCCTGGTGGGCCCCCCATTTGAGAAGGAATTTTTTCAAGAATTCAGATATAGAGCTCTGAATGCCCAAGTCTCTTCTCCAGGTCTTCCAAACACTTCTAAGGTAATTATTTACCTAGAATGGAAGGTCTAAACAAGAGGAGTAAAGTATAAGTGTTAGAATTCACTAACACTTGCGCGCCTAAGGTGTTTTACCCTTAAGGGAAATGAAGATACTTGCGTGTCGCCCTGCTTCTTCACCAAAACTTGCGCACCTCTATTCTGGAAGTACCTCAGGATAATTCTAAAGTCCTTGTTCAAGGATCGCCCCAAGTGTTACCTTACTGGTTAACAATCGTGCAAGTACCCATGTGTCGCGCAGGTATACCTACGTGACCAGGACTTGTGCGCCCACGCAGTACCTGCGCGCCTGCCAGGACTTGCGCGCCCCTACCTTTTTGGGTGCCCTTCTTTCCCATTTAACCCTTCTTATGACATTCCACCTATCCTATTCAAGATTCAGTCTTCAAGACACTCTTCAAAGCCATTTATGGCATGATTTCTTGATTTTACGTCCTTATCTGAAAAGAACTTCATGGAATATCTCTCAAAACCTAATGGTTTACTCATCTTTATGTCACTAAAGATTTAGATTTCATTCATTCAACCTCATCCTTTAAGATGAGAGAACCCCTTAACATGGGACTCCTTTTCAGGAATATGCCCCAGTCATAATTCTCAAATCTAG
This sequence comes from Viscum album, assembly GCA_963277665.1. NCBI lineage: Eukaryota > Viridiplantae > Streptophyta > Magnoliopsida > Santalales > Viscaceae > Viscum > Viscum album. The sequence continues at coordinate 85,223,044 of OY728155.1, read as the reverse complement.
GTATCCTCCTTAGGAGTAATCCCTAAGTCCTCATTAGCATGGGCCCCCTTTTAAGGAGTAAGTCCCAGTCATAATTCCCATTAATTCTAGGAATCCTCCTTAAGAGTAAGCCCCAAGTCCCCTAATCTAGGCATCCTCCTTAGGAGTAAGCCCCAAGTCCTCTATAACTTTGGATTCCTTTTTCATAGTAAGCCGTAGTCTCAAAGTTCAAAAATATGGGCATCCTTCTTAAGAGAAATCCCCAACCATAATTCTCTTAACCTGGGCTTCCTTTTTAGGAGTAAGCCCCAGTCTCAAATATGGGCATCCTCTTCAGGAGTAAGCCCCAAGTCCCTTAATTTTTCAAGTCCCTTAACCTAGTCCTTCTTCTTAGGAGTAATCCCCAGCCTTAATCTCTCTTAACCAGTCCTAATTTACTTTTTGATCTGGGTCTCCTTCTCAGGAGTAAAACCCAATCATAAGTCCCCTCCTAATTTGGGCCTCCTTTTCAGGAGTAAGCCCCAAATTAGAGTATCCAAATCTCCATAAAGTAAATATACCTTTATGAACATTGTTCCTGGATTTATTCCCTGAATTAAATCCTAATCTTCATCTATTTGGGCAGTCATACATACATAAGCCCCACATCATTTCTTTTGATTTCATCTTTCATGGAACAATTGTCTGGTTTTACCAATACCTCTTGTTTCTCACACTGAGCATGACTCACATGAGCTTAGAGCATAAAAGTAATTATGACATCTTTCTTTGAGCCATCAATCATAAACATCATATTCTCTTACTTTAACTATGTGGGTTCTAATTCCTTTTCCAAAATAAAGGATATGTAGGCAGCCCATCTATGGGTACGATCCCAACTTTGAAATAATCCATGTCCTTCTGAATGACAATAAACTTCACGTGCCGCACTGAGTGGATTTAAAACCAGTATGGTCATCATAATGATCAATAGACTTTTATGTATCAAAGGATACCATTGACTAAGAATCTCTAACGAATACAAATGATTCTCTATCAATGAAGAACCTCAAATACATATAAAAGATTCTCTAAATTTCCTACATATTAATCATTGATTGTCAGATCTAAAGGAAAACTCATTTTATACTTGGTAATGTAATAAGGATTCACAAACATAACTTAAATCTATAAAGAGAGTCCTAGAGTAGAAAATAATTCCCCTCAAAAAGGTGTGATGAGTCCGACCTCCCATCCTCTCGACCAATGAAAATTACTAAGCCTCATCAATCCACAACTAATGCGTGCCTACCTTTGGAATGTAGGTTCAAATGGATATGGAATCGTTGGATGTTTCCGGTTCTATGAACAAACCCATTAGAAACTGCTTGGAATGTTTGAATCTTAAATCAATGAGATCATCCCCAATTCCAGATAGAAACAAAAAATAGTGAACCCGATGTGAATCCTTAACCAAGTTAAAATGATGTTTTGCTTATTTGTTAGGCCCCTATTTAAAACTCAATGAGAGGGCCAACAAAAAAATCATTGATGTATGTGCTCATCCAAAAGATGTAGTGCCGGAATTTATCTTGATTATGTCGGTCATATCAAACAGACACTCTTTTCCAAGATTTTCTGCATTCTAAGAAATGGTTTCTCTCAAGTTCACACCTGTGAATACCGCTGCTGCGAATACCACTGCTGATACTCCTGATGGATCGTCGTCTGCTCTGAGGACGACATCACCTACTCAGCGTCTTCAATGCTGGGTATCAAACGCGATGGTTAAGGAGTACCGTCAACATGGTACCATTCTAACTCTAGAGGCTTCCCGACAAGCCCTCCAAGTGAACAACTCACACCGGTCATCCGGAAAACAACAACCAATGATCAAGAAGCAGGCGGTGCTAAGCACCGTCTCCAACCGTTTCGAGTCTTTATCCCCGGAACGCAATCACCATTCGCTCCCTTATTCTAGAGAGGTGAATCAGAAGGTCCCTCAGGGCCTTAATTCAAGTAGACAAGAGTTCTTTCCAGGGGATCCTATCAACAATCGCCGCCAGACTCGTGCGGTAGTGCGCCCTCAACATGATGAGGGTACTGACTCCAGGCGTTCGGTTCAGGTTCCTCGAACCCGAGCAGGCAAGACGAATCTCCAGAGGCGAAATCTGGTTAACAGTGAGCAGGTTCTCATCTCTGCCGTTTCTGGAGAAGTCCACCAATCTAACTTGGTGGCAAGCAATGAGTGGGCACACACACCTGCCCATTTTAATTCCGCTGTCCAGTAGACTCGTCTGGCAGCATCACGCCAATCCCACCAGGCAATTCCGGTAGAGTATTATAGGTAGGAACATACACATACTTATACATTACCAGCAAGTCGGTAGGCTCGTCTGACTACATATGATGGATCTCGTCAACCACGTCGGCGAAGTGCAATCAGCATGCACATACACCTGCTAGTACTGATCAAGTCTACCAACAGTCTCGCTTGGTAGAATTCGGAGAACTCAGTCGGAAAGCTCCGGCGACAAATAGGAGGCAGACTCAACTTTCTGCCTGACACTTGAGTACTGTCAGGATTCACTGACAGGAAAAGGAGGACAGGAGCAGGCACATACACCTAATCCAAGCATGGAATGGACGTATATCCCCATTCCGGTAGCTGAAGTCACCAAGCATATTCTATCAATGGTGAAAGAGCAGAAACAAATCTCTGCTCATATTCTGGATGCTTGTCAGGATATTATAACAGCTTCAGCAACATCTCAGGGAAGGACACACAAATCTATCCCTACCAGTGGAGTGACACATCAACAGTTCATTCTAGAACAGACACACACATCTGTTTCAGTACAAGAGGGTTGTGGGGCGTACTCCCCCATATCATACAGACAACAAAGTCAGTCAGATACACCTAATTTGAGTAGAGATCGTCAGCCTAACCTGGCCATCTCTCCTGATCAGGAATATACACCTGCTCAGAATAGCTACTTTCGTCAACAAGTGGTTTCCAAGGCGAGTAAGAACGCATCTAAGAAGAAGACTCGCCCAGAATAGTCAAGCGATCAAGAGCCAATCTGTAACAAGTCCTTGCTCGATGCTGGAGTTCTTGAAGCCCTCAGATAGTTATCTGTTGGAATTAAAGATTCTACTCCCTCATTTCCCAATAGTGGGAACATTAATTCTGAAGGTCTTCAATAGACCCTTCCTCATAAAGGCTTGCTTCATAACAATTTGGTCGATCTCGAAGTTTCATCTTCAGATAAGAGATACAATAACCCTCTGTGTGGCAAGAAGACCAAGGATCAAGAGATCTCATCTTTTGTTGTAACCCACCATGGGGGTCCTCCCCATGATGATGAATTTCGCTGTGAAAGTCCTCTCCGCAGTAGTGATGTACATTACCCAGAAAATGATCCAGTGGACAATGTAGTACCGAGAAATCCATCCTATCTTGAGGCACTTGCAAATGCAAAACCAGTCATGTCTGATGCTTCATCGCTAGCAGGTGAAATACATTCTCAATAAGAAGATAGCCTAGGGTGTAGATCATTCTCCGAACCACCCCTAAGTCATGCATCTTCTAGATTGATCAGTGGTTTCTCTACCAATCTTGTTAAATATGATGAAGAAACAAGGAATCACCAGCTCTGGTCAAATCAAGTAGAATAATATTCATTGAATGATAAAGAGGAAATGTTGAAAATGAGAAAACAACTGGCGAAAGGTGAAGTGTCAGTCATGTTTTGGCCTCTGGCTAATTCTCAGTATGATATTCCAGAGATATTGATGGAAGATGGAATTCATGATATTCGTCTCAACATATGGAAAACTCTTTGTCAGTTGAAAAAGAAATTATTATCTTATGATGAATATGAAAATCATGTTAAGATAATAGAAGGGTTACAACGCCAAATTGATTTGGCATCTCTATCAGTCCCTCAATATCCGAAGGCTGAAAAGAAGCAAAGATCCCTTTAGCATTCATGCCTTGGCGCACTAAGAAAATTGTTCCAGTTAATTTCTAATGCCCCATCTGGTATTCATGTTAGAGGATGGGGTGTTCATGGAGCACTGCATTTCACGGTGCTCTCCAGTCAACAAATCCCACCAAAAATGATCTCATGCAATGTTATTGCCCATGGCCAACCACGAATACCAAGCTTTGTTTGTACTCAAAAGATTGCCCAAGAACAGGCTTCATCTAGTTCCTCTCAAAATCAAGAATACAGAGAACAAGTTGTTGAATTACTCCTGCATCAAGCAAACGATAATATTGAATAGGCCTCTCGTATGGAGAAAGCACATCATCAAGTGACAGAAGTGTCAGAAATCATCCAATGGTCTTTCGATCCGGGTGATAAAAGTGGATGCAGGTTGATGCATCCAGCTAATTTCTGGACCAAGGTCCGCAAGATCAAAATAGCTTTTAAGAAAGTCTCATACATAGCATGTCAAGAGCCACCCCAGCTCGCCAGACTAGGGACTCTTTTAAACCAACCCTCAGAATCAACAAATAGGATTCAAGGAGTTGAGCAAAGGCAGCAAGAACATACCCAGTCCACCAGACTGGGGACTTTTTCAAATCATCAATCCCCTCCTCAATGAAAGTCGGTCTTTTCTCGATTGGGGAAGAAGCCTAAAGAGGAACTAAGAGACAAATTATCAATATATTCTCTCCAAATTATGGTTCATCAAGAAGTTCCTGAGGGATCGAATCAACAAAAGGCAATGTCTCATCAAAGACATGGAAGGAGACAATATCGCAGAATTTCCGATATGCGGGATGCAATGCATTATGCATCAATCAATGTCATCAATGTCGTTGTTGCTGATCCACCAGATGAGACTCACTCAGGGGATTCAGATGAAGAGGTTCCTGCTCAAGAAGATGTGTGCTTAGACACAAATGAAGAAGGTGTGCGTACACGAAATCAAAGGATTACTCAGAACCTAGGTAATCCTTCAAGTAACCCACTTCCCCCTCTCCGAAAGGGATCAAACAAGGGGGAGGGGAAATTAGGTTACATATCCTTCCTCTGGAGAAGGCTAATCGCTCTCACTAGAGCAAAGGTTTTCACAACAGGAGGAAGAGATGAAGGAATTGAGGAGGTTGAATGCAAAACTACTTTAGGGAAGTATTCTTCCTAAACATGTTGGAGTCAGTCAGCCAAGGGAATTTGTTGAAGCTACTGAGATGGATCAAGAATATCCTCCTCTATCAGTACACCATCACAGGTCTAATCCTATGGGTCATGTGCAACAACTGTTGGCAGTGATGCCATCAGTTGTAGTACCAGCTGCCATACCTGTTCATACTCCAGTCATTGCACCTGCCCAAGTCCAAGTTCAACCGGATGTTTCTCAAAAGCTAATAACAACCATTGATTTATTAACAGCTCAGTAAGAGACTATGGAAGGGAATCATGTGCAGGTTCAACCAGAAAAGAGATCTTACCCTGAATGGGTAGATTCAGTCTCTCCGCCATCAAGTTTTAGGAACCCTGTATTCCCTATTTTCAATGGATCAGGCGATCCTGAACAGCATTTGACTCATTACGTGTCTTTTTACGATCTTATGATAGTAACTTCAGAGCAGCAAGATGCAGTTAAACTCAGATGCTTCATGCGAACCTTGTAATCACCAGCCTTAGTCTGGTACACAAGCTTGCAATCCCGGTCAATTACCGGATTTGAAGATCTCCGTCAACGATTTCTTCTTCAATTCAGCTCAACTTTGCCAGATACAACAATTTTCGATCTTAAAAACTATAAAAAAAGGGGGAATGAAAGGGTCTCATATTTCATTACTCACTGGAAGGGATTAACATATTCCCTAAGCTTAGCACTCCCTAAAGAGGAATTGTTGCCAATATGTGTGGCAAATCTACGTTATGAATTACGCACACCGCTGATCCTGATGAAATACACAGGAGGGTTTCGAGACCTTACTTCAATCGCTCAACAGATTGAAGATTCTCTTATATAGACTAAGGATAAATCTCGTGTAATTCCATCAGCTCCAGGAAGGAGAATGGGTAGAGCAGAGACTACTACTGTTATGCTTAAACAAGCACCTATACCTGCTTCTACCTCAAAACCTTCATCTTCTCGAAGGGCTCCACCTCCTGAGAACCAAAAACAAAGGCCGTTTTGTCAAGACGATCAAATAGATCAAAGACAGAAACATTTTGATGTGTTGAAGAGAAAATTATACTCTTTCCGAAATGAAAAAGTTCCTGGCTATTTCATTTCGGCTCTAGAAAATAATCTGGTTCAATTGCCAAGGCCCAAGAGGCCAAACAAGGAAGGAGATGAAGATCGTCCAAATTATTGCACATTTCATCAAATGTTGGGGCATCCCATACAGGAGTTTTTTGTCTTCAAGGACCTCCTGCAAAAGATGGTCGACATGGGACAAGTCAAACTAAAAGGTTCTTCAGCACATGTAGTATGTGTTACTGCTACAGTTCCAGAGGAGGAAGGTGAGTGGCAAGAAGTCAAAAGAAAAAATGCACAAAAATATGATGATTGGATGTTCAGAAAGACGATCAACCGAACTCATGCTATTTTGAGAACACAATTGAAGAAACCAATTGTGCCTTCTGCCATGAATGTCGCAGCAAAATCCACTTCATCATAGGAAAAATCCTCAAAGAATCAGGTCAATTCCAAGAAAGAGGAACAATCAGAAGAAGATGAGTATGTGTCAAAGCCTAAGTTGTCATTGACTCCGGAATATTTCATGCCATCTACTTCGAAGCAACAGGAACTTCCCCATCAAACGGCACAGCCTAAATTGGCTAATCAGGTAGAGTCTTCATCGGATGAAGATTTGATTTTCGGTTCTATTAATATGATTCAATTAACAGATCCATATGCCAGTTGCAGTTTCGATTATGATGAGCCTGAATTCTCTATATCAAATAGAGGAATCATAGGAAGTTCCAGAGGCTCAGGATACAAGGGAAGACGTGGATCTTTCAGAAGCCACTATTCCAATTCTACCCCTGCTAGAACTGTGTACACAGCAAAAACTCGTGGTAGAGCCCTTCAACAAGCTCAGCAAGAACAAGCAAGTTCTTCTACCAATAGAAAATTCAGTCCTGGCACAGTTATTCTGGAATACCGGTTGAAGGTTACATCTTCTTCATCTCAGCAAGTAAATGGATCTAATCGGTCTAATCTTCCAAAACCAGGAATATTGCCAACTCTTATCCTGATACAAGATGCATCAACTTCCAAAGCATATGCTTCCAAGGCACCTACTAAACCACATGTTCCTATTGGGAAACGCAGACCTCTGGATCAAAAGTATGATGTATTGAAACACCTGGACCAAGTACCGGCCAAGTTATCAATTCTAGATGCTTTGAATTTATCAAATTATCTTCGGGAAGCACTCATTGAGGCTTTGTCAAGTCTTCCGGAGTTTGAAACTGAAATTGTTGCAGCTGAAGTCTATCACATAGAGAATAATCCTGCAGAATTCCATGCAGTAATATCTTTTACTAATGAAGATGAAGGTGATGTCGTGCATGGACATATTAGACCTTTGTAATTATCTGGCAAGGTCAATGGCATAGACGTCCGATGAGCTTTCATTGATAATGGTTCAGGAGTCAACCTCATGCCCATTCGTACACTTCACCGATTGGGCCTCAAGGAATATGATTTATCTCCTTCTACCATGATGTTACAATGATATGATAAAAATGAACAAGAACCACTGGGTGAAGTTACACTCAAAACTCAGTTTGGAGATCTTGTATCCAGATCAGATTTCATGGTTGTTGATCAAGACTCATCCTTCAATATCTTGCTTGGAAGACCTTGGCTACATCAACATGCGGTTATCCATTCATCATACCATCAATGTCTCAAGTATTGTTTTGATGGTCAAGTTGGGACATTTTATGGTGATAAGGCCCAGTTCAAGACATGTGAGTTTCAATACATTGAGGTGGAATTCTATTACATGAAGGGAAAGGATAAATCCACAACAAGGGGGCTTACCAAAGTTAATTCTCCGTATGGTTTGTAAAAGATTCCAGTAAATCCATTTGCACATGTGAGTACAGATTATGTGTTGCCTATAAGTAAAATTGACAGGATAGACCCAAATCAAAATACTCTTATGGAAAGATCCATAATTTCAATTACGGAAATCGATCCAGACAACATGGGAGAAATTGGTAACCCACCAAGCAGTGATGAAAGCCCAAATGGTGACATATTCATTTCATCTACTGAAATCCAACAAGTCTATACTTCGCCAATCAGGCCAGAAGAAGTTATATCAACGTCATAGGTGAATGATGATGTCGATTCTCAATCCATCATCTCCTCTTTATTACCCATAGAAGACCCTTCATCATCAATCGAGTCAGAAATGGAAGCTTCTTCTTCAAGATGTTCAAATTTTAACATCTCTTCTGATCATGGAAATTCTGCTTTATCATCTACTATGAAAGTAGAAACGGAAGAAATAACACATGATGAAGAAGAAGAGGAAGATATCAGAGATGTTCCTCCATCATTTGAAGAGGGTATCTATACCACCATGGATGAACTCAGAGAAATAAATATGGGTACAAAAGAAGATCCACGACCCACTTTAATCAGTGCGGTCATGACTCTTGAAGAGCAGGAGATGTATATTTTCTTTATAAATAAAAATAGAGATATATTTGCATGGAACTATATAGAAATGATCGGGCTTGATCCTGATGTTTCTACTCATCATTTGGGTTTACCATAAGAACATCGATGATTTAAGAAAGCCGCGAGAAGAACACACCCAACTTATGCTTCCAAAATTGAAGCTGAAGTGGATAAGCTTATCAAAGCTAACTTTGTCAGAGAAGTTCAATATCCCAAGTGGTTGGCTAATATTTTCCTTGTGAATAATAAGAAAGAACAAATTAGAGTTTTCATCGATTTCAGATATCTTAATCGGCATTGTCCTAAGGATGATTTCCCAGTTCCGATTACAGAACATTTAATTGATGCAACAGCTGGCTATGAAGCACTTTCCTTCATGAATGGATATTCTGGATATAATCAAATCCGAATGGCTCCAAGAGATGAGGAATCCACAGCCTTCAGATCCCCTCAGGGTGTGTTTTTCTACTGGGTAATGCCCTTTGGATTAAAGAATGCAGGCGCAAAATATCAGTGTTCCATGCATCGTATCTTCAAACCCTTTTTAGGGAAGTTTGTTGAATGTTATGTGGATGATTTGGTGGTTAAATCCAAACAACATTCTAATCACTTGGCTGATTTAGAATTCATATTCTGCAAACTTCAGCAACATAATTTTAAAATGAACCCCTTAAAATGTGCTTTTGGGGTAACCTCAGGAAAATTTCTCAGCTTTATTGTAAGCCATCGTGGTATTGAAGTCGATCCTGAGAAGACAAAGTCAATCCTTGGTATGTCACCTCATCAAAATTTTAAAGAATTGAGAGGACTTCAAGGACACTTATCCTATATTTGGCATTTCATCGCCAATTTGGCAGGAAAAAGTTTACCCTTCACCAAATTGATGAAGAAGGGAGTCACTTACCAGTGGACTGAAGAATGTCAAGAAGCATTCGATATTCTCAATAAATACCTCTTGATCCCACCATTACTTATGACACCTGTTGAAGGAAGTCCAATTATCCTTTATGTGACAGCCTTAGAGCAATCATTGGGTTACTTTCTTGCTCAGAAGAATGATGTTGGGAATGAAAACAGCCTCTACTACCTCAGTCGGACTATGCTTGAAGCAGAAACCCGGTATTCAAGTATTGAGAAGTGCTTCCTGGAATTAATCTTTACAGTTCAGAAGTTTAGACACTACCTATAACATCACGAGTTCTAATTGGTATCTTGCAATAACCCGCTCAAATTAATCCTTAGTCATCCAATGCTTACAGGACGTCTGGCAAGGTGGGCAGTTATTTTGCAGCAATTCGAAAATCAGTATGTGTCTCAAAAGGCAATAAAGGTCCAAGATCTGGCTGATTTTCTTTTCTGAACACCCTTCAGTGGAAGACACATATTCAGATATTGAACTCCCTGATGAGGAAATCTTCTCTATTCAAGAAAGTCCTCAGGCATGGGAAATGTATTTTGATGGTTCTTCTAGAAGTCTAACAGGGAGGAAAATGGAAAATCCTAAATTCAACAAAGTTGTCTTAGGAATTGTGCTCATTTCTCTAGAAAAGGTAGTGTTACCTTATTCCTTCTTATTAAGGGAAGGTGGTACCAATAATGAAGCAGAATATCAAGCTCTCATCACAGGCTTGGAATTGGCACTTCAAGCACAAGTAAATCACTTAAAGGTTAAAGCTGATTCAGACCTGGTAATCAAACAAGTCAATGGGGATTATGCCATCAGAAAAGAAGAATTAATTCCTTTGTATGATTACATCAGAGAGTTAATGGAGGAATTCCCTTCGGAACTGAAATTTTCTTATGTCCCACGATCACAAAATGCTCAAGCTGATGCACTAGATAATATAGCCACAGCTCTGGCAGATCCAAATCGAGACGAGACAACCATCAGTATTTCCCATCGTCGTGCAATTTCACCTTATGTTCGAATCAGAATAGAGGAAATTAATGAAATTAGTCCCATTCATGAACCGTATGGTCATACTACAGGATGGATGTCACTTATCAAGGAATACCTTCAAAATGGAACACTTCCACCTGATAGAGCCGAGAAAGAACAAATCTGGTGACGTGTGGTCAATTTTACTCTTTATGATAGCCCAAATCACTTAGAGAAAATTCTCTACAAATGTGGTTTTGATGGAATTCTCTTCAGATGCATTGATGGTGAAGAGACAATGGCTGTCATGAAAGAAGTACATACAAGAGTCTGTGGTGCCCACCAGTCTGGACATAGACTGTCTAATCATATTCGAAGGCTTAGATACTTTTGGAATTCAATGATATAAGATTGTGTTGATTTCACAAAGAAGTGTCATTCATGCCAAGTACATGCCGACTTCATTCATCAACCTCCATAGTTGCTTCATACATCTAAATACTCATGGCCATTTTCCACATGGGGAATGGATGTGGTGGGACCTTACCCTTCAGCTACGGCCAAGAAGTTTAAGTATATTCTTACTGCTACTGACTTCTTTTCCAAATGGGCAGAGGCAATACCTCTCAAAGAAGTCAGTTCTAAATACATTGTTAGCTTCATCATGTCTAACATCATTACCAGATTTTGTGTCCCTCATACCATATTGATGGAAAATGGCACCAACTTTTGTTCATCCGAGGTGAATAATTTGTATCAAGAATACAACATAAAATCCAACCATTCATCTCGGTATCATGCAGCGGCCAATGGCCAGATAGAAGCCTTTAACAAGAATCTTTCCAATATACTGCAAAAGATGGTGGATAAAGATAAGAATTCATGGCCTGATAAACTCTTTCATGCTTTATGGGCTTATCAGACTACCACCCGCACTGCAACACGGTCAACTCCATATTCACTGGTATATGGAACATAATTCGTCTTACCCATTGAAGTTCAACTACCCTCGCTCAGAGTAGCCATTTGTGATCAGTCATCTACAGATGAACAATCTCAAAAGCGATTGAATGAATCGGAATGGTTAGATGATAAAATATTGTGCACTTTGCACCACTTGGAAGTTTATCAGAATCGAATAGCACGAGCTTTCAACAAAAAATTTCATCTTCGTTCATTCACTCAGGGAGAATTGGTATTAGTTCTCAGAACTCCAATGATACGAGGAAAGAAACCTCCCAAGCTTGATCCAAAATGGGAAGGACCTTACTCAATACATAGGGTCTACTAAAATGGAGCTTATTCATTAATCTCGATGGATGGAGAACTCATCACTACTCCAACCAATGCCGTATTTTTGAAGAAGTATTTTTTATAAACAAAAAATGCATAACCAATGGTCCAGTATGACCTTAAACTGCACCAATGGTCCAGTATGACCTTAAACTGCACCATGGTCCAGTATGACCTTAAACTGCACCAATGGTCTAGTATGACATTAAACTGCATCATGGTCCAGTATGACCTTAAACTGCACCATGGTCCAGTATGACCTTAAACTGCACCACGGTCCTGCATGACATTAAAACTGCTCATCACGTCCAGCAAGATGTTAAATTTCATAAACATCTATGGTCCATGCATATAACCATAAACTATTTTCACTTTCGTCCAACATGACGTTAAATTGTGTCCCCCTTCATCGTCCTTGCTATATGACATTAAACTATATAGAAGTCCCTTACGTTCAGCATGACGTTAAACTGCATAACCAACAGTCCATACATATGACCTTAAACTATTCGCACTTATGTCCAACATGACGCTAAACTGTATCGTCCCTTTTTTATTAAAACATGACGTTAAACTGTGAAAAAGTCCCTAATACGTCCAACATGACGTTAAATGGTGTACTCTTTTGTCCTCACTGCATGACATTAAACTGCACAGTCCTCTTTTTCTCTAACATGAAATTAAACTGTAAGTCCCTGTCGTCCTAACTACATGATTCTAAACTGTACAAAAAGTCCTTTAATATGTCCTACATGACATTAAACTATGCATCGTTAGGGTTTTTTCTATCTCTTGTTTCTCACACCGAGTATGAATCATGTGAGATTAGAGCAAACTTCAACCATAACACTCTCTCTGGGATACTAACCATGTGTAAGTCCCAACACTATTTTTTAGGTCGTTGTCCCCAAGGACAACTTGATCACTAATTCATTATTTAATTTAACTATGTGGACTTTGATCCTTTCCTTCCAGGCTGGGTACGTAGGAAACCTCCCAAGTTTCAATCCCAAAACCAATCTCTTCACATCAGTTCACCTCCATCTCATACGATGTTGATTCGTGAAACCTCCTCTAGAATCAATATCTTTACATTGGTTCACTTTCATCCTTTCTATACGACCTTAAACTATACAATAATTTTTTCCAGTATGACAATAAACTAAAATATTCTTTGATACCCTCACCTGAGAGGGAATCATTACTTACATTGGTTTTCAATCATGTTTCATCTCAAAGACTACGTGCATAAACGGCAATACCTGAACCTTTTTTCTTGGGTTAAACCATCATTGCACTAAATTCCCCTTTCACCCTTCACATGTACGAACCAAATATGTACAAAGGGTATTTCTATAACTATGTGGGATTGATTCCCATCCGTATGGGATACGTAGGAACGTTCGAGTGTCCCTTGAATCTAGACCCAAGCCTTTTTGGGCCTAACCCCAAATTCCACTTTCAGTCCCTTGGCTGAAAAGTCCCCATGAAAGCACACACTATGTATTTATTATAATGGTCCAAGCTCTATGACCCTAAACTGAGATCTCCAATCCTTTTGTCCCACATGACGTTAAACTGTAGTTCAAGAACTATGTATGGCTTGATTCCCATCCTTATGGGATACGTAGTGAAGTCTAACATTTCCATTCAGGACCCAGTCACAACATGATTATGGTTAGCATTGATTTGTGTATCTCTACATACATTGGATAATACCCATATTTATGTGTCATAATCCTAACCTTAAATATTTTCAGATCTTCATAACCCTTTTCTTAACTTCTAGTCACAAATATGTCAAACTTATGAGAGTTCTTTTGCCTGACTATGCAATACGTTCCCTTAGGTGGCCTTGCATAAACAGTCTCCATAACAGATTTGTTAGCCAAAAGATACTATTATTTGACTATGCAGCCAATTCCCTTAGGTGGCCCTATATAATTCAACCCCCTAACGGGTTTGTTGGATACTAGTAACTTCATTCTTGGGAAGAAATCCTCTTTTTTCCTTATTTGTCTTAAATGACAATATGTAGGGATCCGCAAAAATAGCCATCCTTAACATATTTGTCCCATATCCTTTTTCATGATCTGAAAGTATTCAAGTCTATGGTTTATATTCTCCTTCCCTAAGTTTGGGTTAGACCTTCATAGGAGTGATATCCATCCAGTTCTTTGATAATCTTGTTTGTAAATATCTTCTCCATATTCAAGTACCTCTTTCCATAAAGCAAACTCTATACTTTGGAAATTTTGAATCTCCATAAACTTTCACTGGCTTTTATCACTAGAAAAGTAAATTTTTGAGAGTTCTTTTTCCTGACTATGCAGCACGTGCCCTTAGATGGACTTGCATAAGTAGTCTACATAATGGACCTGTCATCCAAAAGATGCTATTTATTTGACTATGTAGACAATTCCCTTAGGTGGCCCTGTATAATTCAACCCCCTAACGGGTTTTTTAAATAATGGTAACTTCATTCTTGGGAACTACTTCTTCCAATTCCTTTTTAGCTCTTTTTCATATCATTCCTCAGATTCAAATATTATTAAGTCATAGTTCACATATTTTCTCTCATACTTGAGTATGGTAATATGTTTTCAGATGAATTTTCAAGGAATTGAGTCAATTTTAATCCATTTTGGTCAAAGATATTTTGACCTTAAAAATTAGCCTATTTATGTCCGACATGCATGCCTTTAAACTACCCACAAAAGACAAGGTAACTCTAAATAAAAGTCAAGTTCCAGCTCACTAAACATACATTTTGTATGATTTAGGTAATGTTGAGTAATTAAAAGATTCAAAGTTTCTAGGGTTATTTATATTAATCCTAGTAAAAATTAAACTATGCTTACTAGGCCCATTGGCTTAGGTAAAATTTAAAACAGGTAACAGGAAAATACACGCACAAATGATTAAAGGTGAAAGTGTTTTCCATTAATGCACAAGAGTTAGAAGGACATCCACAGACTGGAGTCTCTTCTCTTTTTCAGGAATTAAAAAAGACTGTCAACATAAGTCTTCAATTGATGAACCACATCCCGAGCTTCATCAGCAGCTACTTGAAGCTCATTTGCGCGAAATACCCTACGCGCCCCAATTTCCTTTTGATTATCGTTTTCTTCAGAGTCAAATCCTCATTTCTTTTGGATCCAACTCTGAGGGGGGACTTCTGTTGACGTTCCTTTTCATCAAATTGTCTAAAAATAATTTAAAGGGAAATGACTTAGCACAAATCGATTCAGCCTTTGAAGAAAACATCAAAAATCGACAAAGGCATGAACATGGCTTCAAATGCACATGTGCCGCGCAACTTCCCTTACTATCTCGCAAGTATACTTGTGCACCGCAATGATCGCGCAAGTACACTTGCACGGTGAAGTTCATCACGCAAGTCACTTGCGCGCCATAAGTGATAACTGCCCGGGGTCTTCTCCAGCCTATAAATACCCCCGGTGGGCCCCCCATTTGAGAAGGAATTTTTTTCCAGAATTCAGATATAGATCTTTGAACGCCCAAGTATATTCTTCAGGTCTTCCGAACACTTATAAGGTAATTCTTTACCTAGAATGGAAGGTCTAAACAAGAGGAGTAAGGTCTAAGTGTTAGAATTCACTAACACTTGCGCGCCTAAGGTGTTTTACCCTTAAGGGAAATGAACATACTTGCGCGCCTCCCTACTTCTTCACCAAAACTTGCGTGCCTCTCTTCTGGAAGTACCTCAGGATAATTATAAAGACTTTGGTCAAGGATCTCCCAAGTGTTACCTTACTGGTTAACAATCACGCAAGTATTCATGTGTCGCGCAGGTATACCTGCGCGACCAGGACTTGCGCGCCTTCCAGGACTTGCGCACCCCTGCCTTTTTGGGTGCCCTTCTTTCCCATTTAACCCTTCTTATGCCATTCCACCTCTCCTATTCAAGATTCAGTCTTCAAGACACTCTTCAAAGCAATTTATGGCATGATTTCTTGATTTGACTTCCTTTTCTGAAAGGAACTCTGTGGAATATCTCTCAAAACCAAATTATTTACACATCTTTATGTCACTAAAGATTGATATTTCATTCATTCAACCTCATCCTTTAAGATGAGAGAACCCCTTAACATGGGTCTCCTTTTTAGGAATAATCCCAATTCATAATTCTCAAATCTGGGCATCCTCCTTAGGAGTAATCCCCAAGTCCTCATTAGCCTGGGCCCCCTTTTCAGGAGTAAGTCCCATTCATAATTCCCATTAATTCTGGGAATCCTCCTTAGGAGTAAGCCCCAAGTCCCCTAATCTAGGCATCCTCCTTAGGAGTAATCCCCAATTCCTCTATAACCTGGGATTCCTTTTTAGGAGTAAGCCTCAGTCCTAAAGTTCACAAATATGGGCATCCTCCTTAGGAGTAATCCCCAACCATAATTCTCTTAACCTCGGCTTTTTTTTCAGGAGTAAGCCCCAGTCTCAAATATGGGCATCCTCTTCAGGAGTAAGCCCTAAGTCCATTAATTTTTCAAGTCCCTTAACCTAGGCCTTCTTCACAGGAGTAAGCCCCAACCTTAATCTCTCTTAACCAGTCCTAATTTACTTTTTGATCTGGGTCTCCTTCTCAAGAGTAAAACACAATCATAATTCCCCTCCTAAATTGGGCCTCCTTTTCAGGAGTAAGCCCCAAATTAGAGTATCCAAATCTCCATAAAGTACATATACCTTTATGGACCCTGTTCCTGGATTTCTTCCCTGAAAAAATCATAATCTTCATCTATTTTGGCATCCATATATACATAATCCCCACATCATTTCTTATGATTGCATCTTTCATGGCATAATTGTCTGGTTTTTCCAATACCTCTTGTATCTCTCACCGAGCATGAATCACGTGAGCTTAGAGCGTAAAAGTAATTATTAAATATTTCTTTGAGCCATAAATCATAAACATCATATTCCCTTACTTGAACTACGTGGGTTCTGATTCCTTTTCCAAAATAAAGGATATGTAGGCAGCCCATCTCCGGGTACGATCCCAACTTTGAAATAATCCATGTCCTTCTGAATGACAATAAACTTCATGTGCCGCACTGAGTGGCTTTAAAACCAGTATGGTCAATATAATGACCAAGATACTTTTATGTATCAAAGGATACCATTGACTAAGAATCTCTAACGAATATAGATGATTCTATATCAATGAAGAACCTCGAATACATATAAAATATTCTCTAAATTTCCTACATATCAACCATTGATTATCAGATCTAAAGGAAAACTCATTTTATACTTGGTAATGTAATAAGGATTCAGGAACATAACTTAAATCTATAAAGAGAGTCCCAGAGTAGACAATAATTCTCCTCAAAAAGGTGTGATGAGTCCGACCTCCCATCCTCTCGACCAATGAAAATTCCTAAGACTCTTCAATCCACAACTAATGGGCGCCTACCTATGGAAAGTATGTTCAAATGGATATAGAATCATTGGATGTTTCCGGTTCTACGAACAAATCCATTAGAAATTTCATGGAATGTTTGAATCTTAAATCAATGAGATCATCCCCAATTCTAGAGAGAAACATGGAGATTTGGAGTTTTAACCCAGGGCTTACTCCTAAAAAGGAAGCCCAAATTAAAATTGACTTATGATTGGGGCTTATTCCTGATAAGGAGTCCCAAATAAAAATAATTTAATATTGGGACTTATTCCTAAGGATGATGCCGAATGTTAAAGGAAACAATGACTGGGGCTTACTCCTAAGAAGGAGGACTAGGTTAAAGGAAACTATGACTAGGGCTTAATCCTGGGAAGGAGTCCTAGGTTAAGTGGACTTGTAACTTGGGTCTTACTCCTAAGAAAGATCCCCATATTAAAGGAAATTATGATTGGGGCTTACTCCTGAGAAGGAGGCCTGAACCAAGGGAACTTGGGGCTTACTTCTGAAGAGGATGCCCTAAATCAAAAGATCTTCTCATCTTAAAGGATGAGGTTATATAGAGGAAACCTCTAACCGTGGTGACATAAAGCTTATAAGTCACAAGGTCTTGGGAGAGGGTCTCATAGAATTTCTTTCAAATAAGGAATCGAACAAAGGAACCATGCCATAAATGGCTATGAAAAGGGGTTCGAGGGATAATATCTTGAAGAGGAGAGGTGAAAAGGAGAGAGGAACACAAATAAAGTTGGCACGCAAGTTTAGGTCACGCAAATCATTTGGCACACAAGTTTTGGTCATGAAAGTGTACATGCACGGCATGGGTTCACCTGGGCGACGAAGAATCTGTAGGGTAATACTTGGGAGAGACTTAACTAAAGCCTTTATTAATATCCTAATATGTTTCCAAAAGGGCAGTGCCCAAGTTTTATCGAAAGGGTAGGGCGGCGTGCAAGTTTTTTTACTTTTAAGGAGGTTTGTACACTTAGGTGTGCAATTGTTAATTAATTCTAAACAGTTAGGCATCATACAAATCCTTCAAGTCTTCCATTCTAGATAAAAAGTTACCTTAGAAGCTTTCAGAAGAGTTCAGTTGAAGACTTGGGCGACCAGAGCTTGAATATGAGTTTTAAAAAATCCATCCTCGAAATGGGGGCCCATAGGGGCTATTTATAGGCCACTATGCACCTTGGGCAAAAAATCAAATAGGGCGCGCAAGTGACAAGCGCGACCCATAGGCGGCACGCAAGTTACTTCCGCGCCTAAATCCAAATGAGCTCATGGTCCATGCCTTTGTCAATTTTTTTGATTTTCTTCAAAGGGTGAACCTCTTTGTGCTTAAGGTATTCCCCACTGCCATTCGTTGGACTCTGTGATGGAAAGGAGCATCAACAGATACTAATAGGAATAACATAAAATAGGTTCTTTAATAAAAATAAGAGATGGAAAATGCCTTACTTAGAGAGGGTGATTATAAAAGACTAGGAGGAGCTTCTTGAGATATTAGGGGCACCTTGGGAGGATTCTAGAGAGTGAAAGGTAGATTAAGGATTTATTAAGAGGTTTTTTGAGTGATGATAATGGTGTGCTTGGGTGGTTTTTTATAGGAAACAAGAGGGGAGTTCTTTATTATTTCCCAAACATTGGTTTTGGAATCTATAAAATAAAAGCACATGAGCCTCAGTCCAGTTGGTGAGGTCTCTCTAAGTGAATCTACGAGAACCAGGTTCAAAACCAGGCAGAGGCATAATTTCGAGGGGGCCACTGTAGCAGGTACTGTAGCAGTACTGTAGCAGGTATTGTAGTAGGCATTATAGCAGGTATTGTTCGGTACTATAGAAGCCGGAACTATTCACCTTGGGCCACCGGTTTGGGCTTGGAGTCCTTAACACCTTCGGGCCACCCATGCCTTTAGTTCAGTAAGGATTTCAGGCCACCACATGGTCTTTGATCCACCTCAAGGCCTTTAGGGCCACCTGATTTGCAGTTGCAGAGACATATTCTACAAGGAACCACCCCAGAAGAGGATTCAAGAGCATGGTGAATTCACCAGAGAATGGACTAAAGGGATTTGGATGAATGAGAGGGTATGTAATTTTTCATTGGTACCGCGCCTGTGCACCTACACATAGACATGCTAGCCAAACAGCCATGCAAAGGTGGAGAGCTGATCACGATGCAGATGCTGGGGAGGGGCGGTTTCAAGTAGTCATATTTTGTATGCTTTCCTTAAGAACTATGGGTCTTGTAATGTCTCCAAGCCTATGGGAAATGTAATATCTAAGACTACGGGACTTGTAAGGTTTCTCCCTCATCCCTTGAAAGGGGGGTTATCATAAATCAATAAAAAAGAAGGCCTTTGGACCATTCAAAAAAAATATAAAATAAAATAACCAAAACAGAAAACCATACGATGGTTTTTTCCCATGGTTTATGAAAAAATAGAAGTGGTTTTTTAGTAATTTTATTATTTCATGGGCAAAAACTATTAAAATAATACCATTGTTGATGTGGAATTGAGTTACGTTTATGAAGAAATGATTTTGAAACCATAAAATATAATATAGGAGGATTCCTAAAGTATTTTAAAAATTTTTAAATAAACCTAAAAGAGAATTATTTTAAATTTAAAACATATATTTGGTATTGGATACCATTTTTTCATTTATTACATTACTTTTGGGTCATTATGATCTCATAATACATATCATATGTTTATATTGTAGTTAAATTTTACCCAAAATTTTATTGTCTCTAAAAATTATGAACAATTTACCATTGAATAATTTTGATATGATGATTCAAAAAATAATATTTATTTTTTCAAAATAATTTAATAAAAATTTAAACTTTAACTTTTAAAAAATAATTGATATTTATTGAAAAACATTGGGTTATTTTACAATAACAGTTTTCGAACCAGCATAAAAATTACATTTGACTACATAAAAAATATTATCATTTATAAAAATCACTTAATAGTATTGTTTTATTAAAATTTGATTTATTTTTTTTAATTAATTAATTCTGAAAAATATATCTTAATTATAATTGATTATTACACAAATATACAATTTGAGTTTTTTCGCATTAAAAAATGATTTTCATCAAACCCATTACTTAATTATTTATAAATTAAAATAATAAGGAATAAGTAAAATTATTATTTAATTTAAAATAAAATATACATATTCATATTGTTAGGGTTACACTTTTTTCATGTTAAATTATTATTATCATTTTACCCATAATTATGCAATTTTACTTTTATTGTGGTAATAACTATTTAATATTGTAACTATTCATATGTTGGAACCAAGGATTTTTAAAGATGGAAATGGAGTCCATTTTTTGTTTGTTGTCAATCCACATTGGGATGATCATAGAGTTTGCAAGAAAAGTGATCTTAAAATACAAGATAACTTTAGTGTTGCACCTAAGTGATGATTCATGACCATCTCTTAAAATTATGGAAAAGGCGTGAGCTACACACAAAAACTAAAATTGTGTGAAAGAATCTTATGGGATGAATATGACATAAAAAACTGGTGTGCGCAAGTCGAGTTTTGAGATTATCACATCAAAATAATGAAAAAGGCACGAGATGTGCCAAAAAGATGAAATTGCATAAAAGGGTCATATGCTCCAAATATAACGTCAAAATCAGGATTGTGCACATGGGGTTTGGAGCATAAGTAACTTTCACCTAGATACATCAATGTATATTAATAAGCGGCTACCCCCATACATTAGTTAGCACATTTACCAATGAAGATTTGGTCTCCCCTTTATGAGAAAGAGCTGAACACAGAAGAGTTACACATAGTAACTCTTGTGTGCAGAGTGTTATTTTTGTTTATCAAGACCAAGTAAAACTCATGGTGTGGTTTTGTGAAAGATAAGGGTTGCATGAAATTCATATTTATCTACAATTCCAAAATATACGATAAATTTTAGGTGTTGTGCACAATGCATTGAGTTGCGTGGCTAGTAGGTTTTTAATATTCTGTTTGTTTTTTCATTGATATAAAGTGCATTAACTTGATACTATGGTGCAAGAAAAGTTTTCTGCTAATCAAGGATAAAGACTTAAATGTCAATCTAATTAAGTCTCATGCATGTCATTAAACTGAGTAAGACTTCACCTAAAGCAGTCGGCTAGGGTGATTCGATGGAAGTGTTCTAAGGGAGGAAGTGTGATTTTCCAAAAATTTTGTAAATTAATTTTCCCTATCATATACATATTTTTTCTAAACTTTCGTGTTCCATAACTACTGATAATTAGTTTACTTTTTTACAACTGGCACATTGTCAGTGTATTCCCCTTGGACTAGCCCCTAGTGGTGAACCAAGTAAAATTATTGTGTTGTCACTTTGCATGTTATTATTTTATTTCTACATGTTTCCATCATATATGATTAACATGTTTCCACCAACATGGTAACAAGATCTGTCACTTAAAAAGAAAAAGTTTACACCCTGATTCGCCCCTCCCCTCTCAAGGTGTTATGGGGTCCTACATCATATTGTTCAAAACTAATGTTGAAATTATTACCTGATATTAATTATGATTATTAAAAACATGTAATACATTTAATCAAGATTAATTCACATAGTTGGAATAATAATATTTAAAATAAAACCCACAAGCACGATGGAAAGTGGTTTTCAAAAAAATGTATTTTTCAAGGGAAATATGGTTTTATTTTAACTCAATAACTAGAAATATTTATTATAATAATTTTAATTAATAAATATAGATATATAATATAATCATTTCATTTAAATAATTTATCATTATGGGTTATTTTAATTATATATAATGTAGAAACATTATTTATTTTAAAGTAGTTTTCAGAATAATGTGTTTTAAGCATAAAAACAAAATTATACTAAAATATGATAAAAATAAGATTTAAATATAATTAATATGATTAAATATAACCCAATAATACTTATTTTTCTTTTAAATAAAATTAAAATAATAATAGAACTGTTAAATTACTTAATTTATCAAAAGAAATGGTAGTTTTACCAAAAATGCATACTTTTCACTATTCACTGAAAAATCCATATTTTCCAAAAAATCCCAAAATGTCACCCTTAATTAATTTTGATATGAATGTTATAAAAATGGAGTTTTTTTATTGAATATAGTTTCAGAATTTTCTAGAAATTAATTATAATATTTTCTCACAAAAATAAATAAAAAATATTTTTAAGAAAATAGATTATTCATAATAAAATGAAATTACTAGAAATTGAGTGATTATTTGTAATTTTTTATCAACAAATTTTTTAAAAATAGTGAATTTATACATATTTAATAAATTATTTAATATTATTCATTCCTTATAATTTAAATACTAGGTTTTAATAATTATATTTAAATAATCGTTATTTGGGTTCACTGTTACATATCATATTCACTATCAAGAAATATTTTCCCTTTTAAAAACTCATGTCATTATATTTTAATGAATATATCACGCATGGAACTTCTTCCTGAAGTCTATGTTGTATTTATTTATTTATTTTTAAAAATATTTACGTCTTAGGATATGGGGAAGACTTTGTTTCATGACTGGTGAGTATATCAAGCACAGATGTGGACATCCCGATTTAAAATGAGGATAAATCCTCCTTCAATTCACTTATGGTGTTCCCTCTCAAAGATTTTTTATTAAGGATGTTTTAGGAATTCATTATTTTGTATGGGATGAATTGTTTTCCCATTGATGGATATGTTCCTTTTTTTCTTGATCCAATTGAAAAGCTCTATTCTGAATATTTCATGTCCTATAATGAATCTATTTAACTTTGGTATTAATTATTGTGAGTAAAGGAAATAATTTTTATAAGGTTACATCAACCTCATTTATTCCATAAATATGATTACTATTGAATGGAGTGACCATTATGCAATGTGTGATATAATTGAATGTTTCATCTTGATTTGGGCCAACCATGGATTTAGCTGCATTGGATAGTGTATCCTCTTGATAATTCTATACAAATGGAATATTAGAAAATATTAGATCTAATGAGAATTCAACCATTAAACCTTATACCTATTAAATCAAGGGAATAAATTTTTCCTTCTTGATGGTATAATCACCATTACTTTTCCTGATTTCCAACATAGAATCACACTAGCCTAATTAAGAATCTTGTATTTACAAGGGAAATTTTTAAATTTTTATTAGATCATGTTATTACTCCTCATTGTTTGTAAAACCTTTTACCAAATAGAAGTAATTGAAAATAATTTAATTTATTGGGGAGATAAAAATTATTCCCTTTTTGACCTTGTTGATCAGTGGGTATTTCATCCATCTCCCTGATGGACTACAATAGAAAACATAAAATAACATATCCTATGGTTTGGAGGTTTCATTTATCGAAAATATTTATTCACTAAGAATATCTTTTTCAAAAGGTGAATTCTTTGGGTCAGGGTATTCTATTATAAATTATACTTAGTATTGTCAACTGATCACATTTTGATACTCTAATTTAATGACAAAAAGATTCAAAATTACCGCCTATCCTGCAATGTTCCCAGTTAGCATTGGATAATTTAGAATATATTTGAGAAAATTGACGTAGGAGACCAATTGGACCTCATGTTATAGTAGATAATGTCTTAACATTTAAACAATAAATACAAAAAAACTTCTTATCAATATTGGAATACTATCCTCATATTTTAAAATTCTTTTTCTATGATGACAAAGACTATTCTCCTTTCCAATGTTATTTCTTTGATCATAGACTTCACTATGTTATCTCATTGGGGTCACTATATATATTATTATGGAATTTCATTTCATAAAAATAATTGAAATTAGAGGTTTAGAATGTACTAAATAAGATCACTGAATTTTTTTTGAAAATATGTATCCCATTGATAAGTGACCCCTTACTTCATTACCTTTATGAAGGGAAAACATTTTATAGTGAGTTTGTATATAAAGAATAAGTTATATGAAATAAATCATTTAATTCATCTCATTTCCTTATTATTTTTATGGGGAATCATATAAAGTATCACCTTGAAATTTTTGTGGCTGACCTTAATATAATGATGAAAGACCATAAAACAAAAAAATCTTTCTTAATGAAATCCCAAAATCACATTTCAATAGAATAACTTTTAGATTGTGTAAATGTATCCTTTTTAAAACTACCTCAAGGTCGGTGAGGTGATCAAAACATTGTCATGATTTGAATATGGGATCATCCAGATAACATTTCTATGGTTTTACCTTCTATGAACTTGGAAACATGTTGTATGGAACATTGATAGGTGTAACCAGCAATCTATAATCTAAAGAGATTACATGGTAGTATTATTCACATTGTCGTGCTGTAAAATTAGTATAATCATAATCTTCTAGAGACATTAAGATACTATTTTAACCAAAAATACCTATCCACTAATTAGCAGACTTGAAAACATGTTTCTTCATCCATAAATAGCTCTATGATTGGGATAAAAAACACGTCCTTTGGACAGTGGTAGTTTATATCCTAAAGTAAATGGAAACCCTAAATTTATCATTATTCTTATAGAAATTCACAATTTTATTAACCCACATTAGGTATTTAACTTCTTGGATTAAATTTTTTATGAAATAATTATTGAACTCAACATATTTATTGGATTGTTGTTTTAGATTTTTCCTATATGCAGGTAGTTTTTATCCATTATTGTTTTCTATTAGACCCCTATTATGAGTAGATACATATGGATCTACACCAATAATTTCTATGTAATTCTATATTTTTTGTACAAAGAGGTTTTTAGGTGTTTCAAAGAACCTGAAAGATGTAAATTAGATATTTTTTAGGATCTTTATTAATGAATATTTCTTTATCAAAATGGCTGTCTACTTTGTCTGACATATATCACAGTACTTTGTTAAACCTTACAAAAATGTGATTAGATGGAGAAGATCAGACTGAGCTAATCTGACCGAGCCAATTGGATAGACATTATTGGAAAGAGTTTATCTGCCTGAGTGTTGTGTGGAATACTTATCCTATCATGTTTAGATGTTTCATCAGATGGAGGGTTTGATGAATAAATATTGTTATTATTTGATGTTCTAAATTTCTCTAACAATGTGACAAATAAAGTGTTATATAATAGTAAGTTTAATATAGGAGTTTTGGTTTTATGTTTATAAATATATGTTAGTATGGATGTTTAAATTTATTTTCTAAATAAATATATATATGAAAATGTTTTTTCATAGATAAAACATATATTGCATACGTTGTATAAGGTTACATGCAAAGATACATTGTATGTTTTTAATGCATGTAATGTTTTGAAATATCGGTTGTATATTGTACTGTTAAATGAATGATTATATATTACATTGATAAGAATAGGTTTTTGTGTTGAAAATATATAAATCATTATCATTCCAGCATCTTCCATTATTTCTTATCTGATAAATGTTGTGAAATTACAAAGGGAATTCACTTGGGATGTCATCAAATGAAATCCATCAGTTGAT
The DNA here is from genome assembly GCA_963277665.1 of Viscum album. NCBI lineage: Eukaryota > Viridiplantae > Streptophyta > Magnoliopsida > Santalales > Viscaceae > Viscum > Viscum album. The sequence continues at coordinate 85,197,300 of OY728155.1, read as the reverse complement.
CTCTTATAATGTCATCATTTTAAGTCCATTAGTTGTACCATTTGTATTGCAGAATGATTTTCACTTTTTTCAATATCTATTAGATAGAAATTAATGAATCTTATAAATTAATTTTTTATAGGATGATCATACAGAAGACTCTCAATCATCGGATAGTTGGTTTTGAGAGCGATGCTGGAAATATTAAGTAGGAAGAATGAATCAAGTCCATTTTTTCCCTAAAATATCGACGTACCATTACCAATGTAAAGGGTGTTGATGTGTCGAGTGTTGTAGAATTGGAAATTTTATAGCACAGACTTTGTGATGAATAATAAGGCTGATGAATACCAGATAGAGGCTTCCCGTTAGTTGGTATTGAATTTATGGTGTGCTAAAATGACTATATGAAAATGTAAATGTGGTGGAAATATTGGGAGAGTCACCATTCAAATAGTACCAGATGAATTTTAACATTATGTGGTATTAGACAGATATCATAATGAGTTGGTAAGATGAAAAACATGATTTTAGTGGTTTAAATCTGCAATGAGGTGACATATGGAGTATATTGAATAGAAATCAAACATAGTATACTGAATGAACCCATTATTTAAACTACAATTAAACTAAAAATGATATTTATTAATACTACTCAAGTGATTAAAGGAGAAGAAGTACTTGTAAGAAATCAAGTGTGATAATTTTTCAACCAAAATATTAACTACATACTAAAACCTATTGATGAAGGATTATTATAGTTGGTACAAAATTTCTGGTAAATCATTTATCAATGTGAGGATCACATGCACATTCAATTTACTATAGTGCTCTACAAGTTAATAGATATTCCATGATATTAGTAAACACATACAAAGTATTTGTTTTCTAGTGATTTGTATGGTCTTGGATTATTTCAAAATAATGCCATGGATAAGCTACTATTATTGGTTAATGAACCATATAAATAATTTTATTCTTTTGGTTCTTCTTATTTTAATAATTTCTAGAAAATTTATATATCTCTAATAGGAAGTGAAGGTTGTTTCTTAGTAAAGAAAAATTAAAAATAAAAGATCATTTATTCAACCCTCTGCCTCTCAGTGATTATATATATCTTTATTAGACTCTCCATGGGGTATAAGAGATACGTTTTATAATATTTTATCACTAATAAAGTTTAAAGAAAATAGAAGCTACTGTGGATGCCCATAAATATTTTAACATTATAGATATTTTTGTTTTTTGATGGAAAAAACTATCTCATTTGTAAAGATATATTGTTATCTTATCTTGGGTGTATTAATTATTAATTTCTTGAGGCTATGATAGATGGTTTCCCTCCTCATATTGAGTATGTTCCCCTAAGAACCACTAATAATAATAATTTGGAGAATGAAATTTGAGATAACAAGTCCAAAATTATATCACTTTATGAAAGTGAGTTTCATAGAGTTAATTGAATTAGATGGGATAAATGAATCTTGGAATATTTTAAGAAAAACTATAAAGGAAGTAATTAATTAATTAATTAATTAAAAATTAAAAATATAAATAATTAATTATGAAGATATTAAGATGGGTGATAATGAATCAGTTGGTGACTTATTTATAAGGGTGAATGATATTATAAGAACCAAAAGATGTCTTAGTGAGAAGATGAAAAATTCATCCACTGTTAGAAATATCTTATGAATTATTCCTTATAAATTTTATTCCAAAGATTATCCCTTTTAATATAGAGATATTAAGAATATTTCTATATATGCTCAACATACCACTTTCCTTACATATAAAATGAGAAGATAAATGACCCTCTCAAACAAGGGGGAAATGATCGAGAAATTATTTCAAGGAAATAAGTAAAAGAAAATATAAGAAAGTTTCAATTGATAAATAATTGAGAAAATATGATACAAAAGATAGTGCTATTAAAATATTTGATTAATTTATGTATTTTTTCTAAAAAGGGGGAAATAGAAACAATAAATTATAATGGAAATTTACCCCTAAAGTTATTTATCTGTGGAGCTATATGATATGTTCCTACCAATTGTACAAGACTTAAAGGAGATGAATAAGGTAATGAATATTATATAAATTCCAGAAGATTCATTTATAATAAGTTGAAAAAATCCATGTCAAATACAATGGGAAAGGATCCGAATTTATATAAATATAATAATTGAAACATTTTGTCTAAATATGAGGAATATGGTGACAGTGAAGGAGAAGAAAAAAACTACGATAATGATATTACTAAAAATTTAATTATTGAAAAAGTGAATGATGAAACTTTTACTAGGGATGAATTAAGTAGCTCCAAATAAGAATAATAAGAGAATCGGTTTGAAATTATACTATGGAGAGAGTCGAAAGAATTTCTTGAAAATATTGTAAGCCTTGACAAGAAAAATATGAAATTGAGGAAATAAAATATTTTTAAAAACAATAAAGAACATTATCTTGTAGAAAAATCCATAATTCTAAATGATATTGATTATATGAAATGTTTATTTTTGAAAACAAAAATAGTCACAACATCAATATTGAAAATAATACGAAGGAAATGGAAGATGAATTGGAGCTTACTCATCAAAATCTTATTAAATCAGTGAAGGGAATTCAAAATTTACAAATCTCAGTTAAAAATGTTTCTAAAATATATATAAATTGTAAACATTATAAGGATTAACAAAAATTATCCTCTATGTATAATAAGAAGGTTGAATATGTTTAGAATAAAGGGAATTTTAAGAAGACCATGTATGTAGGAAAAATATGTAGAGTTGAAATAAAAAGTTTCTTGTTATTCAATGTATAAAAAAAATATATGACTATTAGAGATTTTGTTGAGGCTAAGAAAAAATATAAGATGAAGAAGAAACTTTCATTAGGTTACCATAAATTTGGTGTTTAGAAAAGTTCCAATTTTTATGGTAATAATGTTGCTGTAAATCACATACACAACTCTATAAGTATATAAGTTACAAAAGAAAATATACTTTATAATGTTACAACTAGTATTGTGGAGGATTTGGACATATGGTAATGATGTTTTGGTATGATCATCAACACTACAATGAATATAGGACGAAATGGATGTAGAGTTTGAGGGGGAGTCAACCCACTCGATAAATAATGGCTGTAAAAGGATATCTACCTTTAATATTTGATAATGGGTATTCTTAACATATAAAAGGGGAGATGATGTTGTTGAATAATGTGAGTGATTATAAAGATGGAATAATGAATTAACGATGAGTCACTAGGAATCAAAGCCATTGGATCTTCTGTAATTACAAATGAAAGGTTAAAATCCAAAAGTTATTTTTTATTAAATGAAACAAAACTTTTTGAGTCTTTCAAAACATAGTGATGAAGTTATTGTAGTTGTTTTCAGAATTTTTGGTCTCACTATTAAATGGTTTGATGTTGGTAAAGTTATTACAGGTGGGGAATGAATCAATGGAAGCTTTTTTGAAGTTGGTGATATGTATAGTTCATGTTATTTGAACAAGATATAAGGAAATCAGCTATGGAATAAAAGGTTGTGGCATATTTGTTCAAGGAATATGACAAATTTTTAAAAAAAACTAATTCATTACTTATATTCTACATTTAAATAAGAATATATTGGTGTTGTTTCATATATGATAAAAGTAATATTATAAAATCATCTATAAGAAAGTTAAGATACATTCAACTCATCCCATGGATCTAATACATCCGGACATTTGTGGTACCATGATAATGAAATCAAAAAACAAAAAGAGGTAATTTATTTCTTTTACTAATGTATTTACTCTCATTATATGTAATATGTTTTTAAAAAATTAATCATAGGCTCTCAAATTTTTAAAAAGTTTCAATAAGAATGTATAAAAGTAATGTGGTTTTTCTATGAAAAATATTTAAAGTGATAATGGTTCCAAATAGAAAAATTATTATTTTCGAGACTATCAAGAAAAGGAATGATTTCATCATTAATATAGTTCAGAGTGAACACCATAATAGATTATTTTTACTAAAATAATAAATAAAAGTTTGGTTGAGATGAAACAGACATTGTTGATCAAATATGATACTTCTTGATATTTTTTTAGATAGGCTATTAGATAATTTGTTCATATTAATAATTGATGTTTCTAAATGGAAAAACTAATATGATCCCTTATGAGATTTATTCCATGAAAATCCATGTTTGAAGTAACATAGGGTTTTTGGTTTCCATTGCATTACCAAGGTTAAAGGTTATAATCTTGGGATGTTTTAACATAGAGATGTTGGTAGAATCTTTCTCAGTAACCCTTTTAATAATAGAGGAAACATATATTATACTATGTAAATAGGAAATATTGCTTCTTATAATGATATGAAAATTACTGAACATAAACTTTATAGTCAATTGTACATATGAGAGGAAGTGAATATGAAGTGTTTGTAGTTGAACAATATGAAAAAGTTCTTAATGATAGTAAAAATGTTGAAGTTTCTCAAGGAGAGGATTTTGAATAATCTACCTCAATTATTGAGGAAAAAGTTTATTCATCATATCCTAGGATGATGAATCATGTGTATGTCCAAAACATCATTTCAATTTAATGATAATATATCAAAACCATAATAACAATAAGGTTAGTCTCACATTATTCCTTATATTCAAAGGTGGATCTAAAAGATATTGATCAATCTTTGGGGCATCAATAGTGGATTGATTCCATGAATTAATAGTTTTATCAGATTTAAAAGAATGATAAAAGGGAACTTGTACCCAAATCAAACCATAAAAATGGTATTGGTATAAAGTTTTTGTTCCAAAATAAGTTGATTGAGGAAGGTGAAGTGATAATAAATAAGCTAGGGACAATATTTTAATATTACTAATAGAAATAAGGAATTTACATTGATGAGACATTTTATTTAGTGGAAATATTAAACACTATTTGAATATTTATTATTATAACTACACAATGATGATAAAAAATATTTCATATGGATGTTTAGTGAGATTTTCTTGATGTAAATATTCATGAAGAAGTTTATATTAAACAAATCTATGCATCCATTCTTGTAAAATAGTAAATTTATGTGTGAAAGTTGAAAAGGGATTTTCATGGAAATAAATAATCTCTTAATGATTGGTATTATAAGCTGGATACTTACTAATGTAAGTGAAATTTCATGAACAGAATTGTTGATAGTAACCTCTACATAAAAAAATCAAGAGGATTCCCTCACTGGGATTTTTTTTTCTTTTGATGATATTATATTCATAGGTAATGATTTATAAACATGTGAAATGTATTTTTAGGAGAATAAGAATCTATTTGAAATGTATTTGTTAGAAGAGATGATGCATTTTCTTGACATAAGAATATCCAAAAAAAGAAATATATTTTTCTATCTTAAGAGAATTATGTTGAGGAACATCTAATGAAATTTTCCATGGAGGATTAAAAGTTATTTTCCAAACTTTTTTCAGTGAGAAAAACATTATAAAAATACACAGTATGTAAGTAAGTTGATCCTAAAGAATATAGAAACATGGTTAGAATATATTTGTATCTAGAAACCTGAAGACTAGATATATTTTATATTATTAAACTTGGTGACAGGAATCAAAGTGAACCAAAAAAATATCATCTCATTTTTGGATAGGGGATTATCTGATATATTAAAGGCACAAAAAAATTAGGTTAAAATAAAAAAACATAGGAAAATAGATCTTTTTGGTTACATAGATGAAAATTCAACATAGAGGGTCAATGACAGAAAATACACATATGGTGAAGTGTTCTTCTTAGTAGAAATATGTGTTTACTGACATATAATGATACAAAATTTAGTGACTTTGGGTATAGAAGATGTTGGGATTGTATCTTACACTTAAGGAGGAAAAAAACTTGTGTGGGTGAAGACATAGTTGTAATATTTATTTGTTGATATGAATCTTCCCATACTCTTGGGTTATGATAATCAAAGTTATATAAATATCTATAATAATCTAGTCCAATATTAAAATTTCAAGCACATTAATATAAAATACAACTTTATCAAATATATTGTTAAAAATAATCAACTAAAGCTGAAATTTTTTCCAAAATTGGAGTAAGTTTATGATATATTCAAAACCCCATTCCTGAATAAAACATTTCAAAAGTTGAGGTTGATAATGGGGGTTAATAATCCCTATCTCAAAGGATATGGTATGAGATTATTTCTCCTCTCCATCTTCTATTGGCATAGTGTTTTCAAAGAGGGATAAAATTATGTAACAAAAATCCATCCATTGGTATTTGTTTTAACTCTTAATGGAAATAATGTATTTAGGGTGAGTTTTTAAATGGGTTAATTTGTGATTTTAGAATTTGTGACCTGTTTTAACAGTTTATTGAAGTGGATATATGAAAATTTTATCTTGTAGGAAGAATTTTTTTTTGTGATGAATGTTCCAAGTGGAAGAAAAGGTTCAAAAGGTTTATAAGAAACGTTTCATAAGAGGTGTATGAAAATTTTTAAAATCAATGCTTATGGAAAATTTTGTATTGTTGTCCAATGATTCTTATTTACTACACTAAGTTCACCCTAATAGGATTAGAATTTTGGGATATTTAAACCATTATATAACTTACAAATTTTCAATTATTATTGTTCCTTGGTTGACCAAAAAATGAAAAGGGGATATTATTGGGACCAAGTGGTCTTGAGGTGTTTCAAAGAAGTTGGAAGTTGTTAGGAAAATGATGAATGGTGATTTTTTTTCTCAAAAGGTTTTTCTTTTGTTTTATAATATAAATTTCTTTACTTTGTTAAACCTTTAAATAAGGTGATTAGATAGAGAGGATCAGCCCAAGATTACAAAACGGGGTCAACTACATGAACATTATAGGACTGATTTAATTGTCCTAAGTGTTGTGTTGAATTCTTATACTATCATTCATATTAGTTTCATTGGATAGATTATTTGATTAATAAATCTTGGAATTCTCTGTCATTCTTAAAGTTCCTAAAACCATGAATATAAAAAGGTTTCATGATCCAAGAAAATGAACTTTGGAGGAGTTATGGTTGATGGTTTATAAAGATATTTTTGTACCATTTTTTGAATTTATGAACTGTATAAAGTGATAATTACATGTTTTTTAATGGTAAAACATATTTTTCATACACTATTTAACAGTATATGAAAATTTATGAAGTTTGTGTTCGGCACTTATTAAATTTTGGAATTTTTATAGTACATTGTACTTTCATAAAAAAGATTATAATGTTCTTTGAAAAGAATATTTTTTGGAGTTATGGGTATATAATAGGTTATCAGTCAATCATTTTTGTAGAATTTTAATTATAGAAAAAATTTCTAAGTACAAATGGATGTTTCTAGGGATGTCATTGGATGGATAATATTAGATGATATCCTAAAATGTTATTGGTCTATGTCAATTAGATGAAAAAATTTTATTATTTAATAGTGTTTAATTTAGTACAACGTATATTGGATGTACATAAAAGAAGTTAAGAAGTCAATTTGTTATAGGATGATCAGATATAAGAATCTGAGTTACTGGAAAAATTGTTTTGGTTGGAGTCATCGGATGAATTTTTATATATAAAGTACACTTTTTATAGGTTAAAATATGAAGTAAAGTGAAAAAAAAATCATGTTATCTTATGGTGGAAGTGTTTTGTGATATTTTTCTAATAATATCTTATGTTTTTATGCCTAAATATCATATGGAGTTATATCAGTTGAATGTTTTTTTTGTAAATATTCACTGGATAAATGAGTGGTATATAATTGTATCAATTTAAAGGAATTTATAGAGGTTTTGTAAAGGTTTAAAATGTGTTGATGAAAAAATGATCATTAAATGTTCCAAATATCATAAAAGAAAGATATTTTATTATCAATAATCTAAATATAATATTGAAGGATTGCATTGATGTCGGTTATCAAGGAACTTTTAATTCATTCAATAGAGGAAATATTTTTAGTTGGGCGTAAGAAATGTTAAGTAGGTAGATGGAATCAAGTCTATATATTACCCTTAAATCATAGAGGATACTTAACTATATAAAGGGGTTTATGAGTCAAAAAATGTCTATTGAATTTGATAAATTTTAGTGAATCATTGTACAATTTTATGGTTTATGAAACATACATTCTGATGAAACATCATACGGATGAATATTTGACAAAGTCTTACCAGAATTTATTATAGAAGGGATGGTGTGCAGAAGAGACTATATGAAAAGTGTAAAAGGGAGTTCATAAGGAGTGGGAGAGTTATAATTTGAAATATACCGGATGGATTTTTATATTATCAGGTTGTATTAAACAAACAAAATGTTGAGGTGATCATACATACAATATCACTGTAGTGGTTTTTGTTTGTAAGGAGTCAATAAAAAGTGAATATCAGACAGACATCGGACTAAGTATACTGGAATAAATCTTTTCAAATACTTCCATCATACTAAAAAAAGTATTTCACTTCTATTTTTTAATAATTTAAAGGAAAATAAGTACTTTTATGAAAATCATGTGTGTATAAATTTCAAGAATAACAGAAAAACTAAACTGAAACCTATTGGTGAAGGATTGTTACATTTGATACAAAAAAATTTGTTAAAAAAATTATATATGTGAGGTTCACATGCAATGTAAATTTTATATATTTCTTTTTATATTAGAGGATATTCCCAGCTTGTTATGAAAACATAAAAAGGATTGTTTTATGCTTTTTTGTGCGGTCATGGATTATTTCCAAACAATGTTAAGGACTAGGCACTGTTATTGAGTAGTTTACCTTGTAAATACTTGTGTTCATGTGGTTTTTCTTGTTTCCTAGATTTGTAGAAAATTACTATCTCTCATAAAAGCGGAAAAGGTAGTTTGTTAATAAATAAAACATAAAAATAAAATGTCACTAATTCCCCTCCTCTCCCTCTAAGTGACCATATAAATTTTTATTAGTCCTTTCACACATGAATAAATCTTGATTTTTATTAAGGATTGATTTGTAATTTTACTACTCCTGATGGGTCATAGTGTATTTTTTTAATTTGTAATGTATAAAATTGGTTTTACTAAAATTAAACTATCTTATATCATTAAAAATGGTCAAAACACCTTCCTAAAATTATAATGATTTGTCCCTGATATATTCCTCTTATTCATTATCATCATCAAGAGTAGATGATTGACTCACATCCTAAGGTTTGAGAGATTATGTGGGAGAATTTTCAATTTCATTGGTATAACATCAATTTGAATAATGGTAGTTTTTATCTATTAAAATTGAAAACATAATTTTGCAGGTAAATTTTCTTAAAACTCTCATCGATCTTATTGGTTTCAAGTCTAACGAGTCAAAGATCCTTCGCTGCATCAAATAATATCAGTAAAACCTATGTTTGATAAAATATGATCCTAAGAAGGAAAGATATTCATAGACTTCGTGATGGTACCTTCCTCAATAGATGGTAATTTCTTGATGGAAAAATTATATTTACTATCATATGAGAGCAAATTAATTATTCGGTCTATGTCATTAGTTTAAAAAAACTTGGAGACTTTATGAATAGATAGATATTGCCTTATTTTTATTCATGGTTAACAAAAAAACTCTACTAAATTTACTATATTTATTGACTATAATATCTTCCAAAACAATAGGGGATATGATTTGGGGTATTTTTTAGCATTAGTTGTTTTCCATATTTTTTGTATCACTGTAATCAATATACTGAGATTCAAAACACTTAAAAGGAGATATGTCACATTAAACTATCCTTATATGCCTATAAACAATGTAGTTCAAGAATTGGAGATATAAACAGGGTACTACTATGTGAATATAGGTATTGATTTCCCAAAAAGACATTCAAATCAATTTATTCATGAATGACACAAGAAATTGCACAAAAAATGATGTCTCCAAACTAGATTTTCAATAAATTCTATTTATATGACCATTTCTCACACTTATCGTATCCTTGAATGTTCAGGTTGGAATGTGACATTTTCATATAATTGTATAGTGAATTTTTTGGGGTAGTATAAGTTTTATTCCATAACCATTTTCAATTAGGGTTGAGAGGACATGAATTTAATCAATACTGTTATCAATATATAATTTTCTTATGTTCCTATGCATAGAAATTTATCATTTTTTTAGTAAATGAAATAATGGTTAGGAACTCAATTCAACCTATTTGTACATTATTTATTTTAGTTATGGACACTTACATTGGACCTCAATAAGGGATTATTGGGTTAATTTTGAATGATAAAGGGTATCCAAGATTAAGATTCTAAAGGGGTGACATAGAGATACTTCAAAACATCATATAATTTTTACCAAATTCTTATTCTTCTAGAATTGTTGTTATATTTCTTGAGTCCTAGGGGATTCAGTTGACTGTGAAAAGTTCTACCATTCTCGGTCAAAATGTATCATTGTTTTTATTACCTATTCCTTGGGTAAAACAAGATTTCCAATGTATTCAAATTAACTAGGTGACTATTTTTCTGCTAACCAGTCTAATAATATGATGAGATTAGAGAAAGTCCTATAGGTTTTAGGTTCATAATGATACACCTATTCAGATTGTTGTATTGATTTCGTTTCAAGTCTCATCTAATTGTATGCCCTCGATGGGAATGATCCCTAAATATTGGGGCCATTTCAATAATTCTTTCCTTAGCCTCTTTGTCCTCTTCCATGGATGCTAGTGGGGAATTATTTATCATGAGATCTCCCATCATCAATAAAGTATTATATAATGTTAATAAAATTTATGGATCCATACTACAATAACTTTTCACCGAATAATTCCATTTGGTAGCGAGGATTCCATCATCCAAATTATCGGATATGAAATCTTGTAGAGTCTATACCATCTCGGGTGCTTGTGAGAGATCATTTTCTTATACCTTAATTGGTTTATTTCAGTTGTGTTAAAATTTTTTAAGATTAATAATTTTAATACATTGACTCAATCATTTAGTGGGAATTAGTTTCAAGGCTGGTGGATCTATACATTAAAGTTTTGTACACATTATGTTTTTACTTCTTAACACTCTACTTATTCTTTAGGTGATGTAGTAGGGACACGAGCCACCTGAGTTTGGGTTGGGCTAAATACACTTTCCCAATTTCTATCATCTTATAAAGTTAATTCTTAATAAATAAATATTCCTAAATATTGTGTCCCAAAATTTAATGGTAATGATAGTAATAATTTGGGTCATTTAACCCCATTTCATCAGGTATTTTGATCCCCATTAACTTGGAAAGGTCATTATATAGTGTGAGAATGAAAAATAATGTAAAATATTCTTTTCAAAATGAATAAAATATTTTATTTTATTTTTTAATGTTCTAGCATATTTTAACATTATTTTAATATTTTTTGTTTTAGTTATGGAATTTATGATGTTTTTGTTACTTAAGAACTGGTATAAAAAAAATAGTTAGTTGGATTATGAGAATGGGATAACACTAGAACTATCTTGAGCATGATATTTATTATAAGTACTTTCCTATATTTATTCTCTTATCTTGTTGATGTCGGATAAAACTTGTCCTTAGAGTGATAGATGGAATATTCCATCTATTTCTCTACCGCTTGAATTCCTGAAACCCATCAGGTTACTTCAAAGTAACAAGAGGCATTTTTAGTTCACCTCAAACATTTACCTTCAATATATTAGGAACATGTTCTTATATATTTTCCATGTTTAGTTAATTGGTCATATCTTTACTCCAAGATATGAATTATAAAACACTCTCACTTTCACATGGTATGTTGTTTTAGATGAGGAGGATAATGGTCTTATTAATAATTGAGTGTAATTGATAGATAAACTACCATGAGAGATAATCCCTATTAGAAAATTACCTAGTTGGATGATTATATATGAGGTGAATGTTAGACCCTCTAAGGATTCCATGAAGAACCTAAGTTATTATTCATATTCTAACTGTGGGGTTTACATCAGGGTACTACATTGTAAAGGGAAATGTGTGAGATATTATTTTGGATCCCCCATCTTATTGAATGTTAGAAACATGAGATTTCAAAAGTTATATAGAGGATAATTCAAGTACATCCCTAAGAATATATTTTCATATCTATCTATACTAGTGAGAATTTACCTTATATGGTTTTCATCTGTGTAATAATGGTCTCAATGTTTTCATGGAGTTTGGGTCACACTATCATCTAGGATGTTACCTTAGTAAACGTATATAATGGAATCTGATAAGGTTATCTTATCTATGTTTCTTGTTGGTAACTAGCTAAAGTCATCTTGGGGGGTGATTCACTTGAGTTTGCGGTGGTTACCAAACTAATGGAAGAAATTATTTATAATACATCAATGTTGGGGTCAAATATACTAGATGCGTTGACCCAAGGTTGAACAGATGACATGACTCTCCCCTTAGTGGTTGGAAATTCTTTTCGGTCAAGGTGGGTTTTCTAGAGTAATGATAATAGACACATTTTGAGATTTTAAATAATTGGGTATATTAACTCTAATTAAATTGGCATTTACTATCCTCATCTTTTCCATCTTTTCATTATACTAATAAATTTTCTCCTTAGTGTAAAGAGTTTCAACTCCATATGGTGGTGGTCGTGATGTGGTTATAGCTTTAATTGTTTTCTTATTCCATAGTTAAATATCACCAACTATGTGTAAATTGAATTTTTTTTGAGGTCCCCCATGATCTTTCCTTTTATGTCAAGTGTACACACCTTCTTCATGACCTTTAATGAAAACCTTGTTTTGATTAGACTGTTGGATATATACTTCAAAACATGAAAGTTATATTATTTTACTACTTGAATCATACCTTATGATAATCATGTAATTCATATCATAATAAATTATGGAATTATATCCTAAGGAGTCATGGAAGTCCTATTCTAACTATATCATATTGTGTGTTATATATTATGATATTGTTTCATAGAATATAGTATGTATGTCACATCACTCTCACACAGTTTCCTTTGATTTAATGTAATATGAATTTATTAAATATGAAATGAATGACCATCAAATAGGTTTAATTTATCCAAACTAGAAAAAAAATCATGGGTGTCATTTTATGACACCTAACATGGATAAACCATTCTGAATTCATTAAACGTATAGAGTATTCCAATAAAAGGGATGTTATCAATTATGTTTGTGTGTTCCATGGTAGATGGGATCATCAGTTACATGAAAATCATTTTATAATCCCCCTTCTTCCTAGTATATTGTTCATCATTTCTCAATGAAGGTACTCATTCCCATTTGGCATATTATAGTGATCAAATTTCAAAGTAGGATCCAAAGTCCACTAACCCCACTTATAGGAAAGAATCATAGTTCTATTTCTACATGAACATCATCAATACACTTCATGGAATATTGGATCCACTTCTTTCGTGATACAGATATATCATTCTTGGTTTTTCATACATGTTTAATTATTTAAATATTTACTAGTAATATATTTTTTCATTGTGTCTGATTATAGGATTGTACTTACAAACCTGGGATTGGGATTGGGGATTTTTTCTTCAAGGAATAAATGTGTTTAATCTACTGGTCTTCAAATAAATTATACATCATAAAGCATTAAAATCATATCATAATATATGATAAATTATATTGATTTTGTTCTAATATGTTATAGTATACAATATATTAATATAGCAAATAAAAATATAGAATAAACCCTTGGTTTTTGTTAGTATTGGACATTATGATATGAGATATCATAATGTGCAATATGATTATGATTTTGCAAAAAATAGATTATCATAATGTAATTATAAAACCTTCTTCATCATCATTTATGATTGGAATCATACTATATCACTAATTGTAATCAATGATATGAGTCAAATTTAATGATTTTGTAACATATCATAAAATATAATTTATACATAGGTCTCTATTATCAACAATATTTTATGAATAATAATACTCATTATATATTTCATGAAAAAAAATTAAAAAATATTATATTTTGTTTAAATAGATTATAATTTGTAAAATTGTTAAAAAATTTAAATATTAGGAATTAAAAATGAGTTCTTATATGGATAAATTAAATGTGAAAATTTCATATTTTTTTCTTGGGTTTTTTAAAATAAATCATATTTTTATTTATCAGTTTATTATTTTAATAATAATGTTTAAATAATTATTTCGAAAATATGTCTATTGTGTATACTTAAATTTGTATGATTAACTATTTCTCATGATATATCCTCTTATTTCATTCTAGGTATGACTCTATAAAATTTATTTTTCATCTACTTTATCCAATAATTGGCATTTAGATATATCAGTTTGAGAATAGTTGTTGAATATAGTTTCTTAATATTTGGTAGAGATATCAGGAATTGATTTTTCTCTTGAGTAAAGTATCACTGAGTAGATGGACTTGGGGTCTAACTTATCACTATCCTGAAGTATTATACCTTATTCTAAGAATGTAATGGATTAGCTATATGTCACTCTAGGATTACTCTTGTAGTTTTTTTCAATATCATATTATTATATGTCTTAATCAGAAAAGTTAATCTACCTTATGCTTGAGATGCATTTAGATATTTATAAATATTATTGATTCCTTTTGGAGTGACAAACACAAAATTATGTATTTTTTAAATATTATACATTAATTTGGTTTGAATACATTAATTTGGTAATGGAATAGTGATTTCAAAACTAAATAAATAGAAGCATACATACACAAAGGAATAAAAACATAAGAATATAAATATTATATTAGATGCAATAGTTATGAATTTAATTTTCATGTGATGTATACTAAATTGGTGGGAATTTGAAAATGAAAACCTCATCATATACTAAATGTGAGATTCCTTCCAAAAAAGAAATAACCATGACCTAGACCAACCGACTTAGTAGTCCATGTTAAAGTTATCTTATCATGGATTATCTTCTGTAATCCAAGTAGGTGATAGGTAATAATAAAACATCCTTGGGTAACTTATTCCAAGTTATGGTGCCCTTGTATTATTCTTTTTAACCATATTCTTGGAATTTTATTCAGTTTACACTTTGGTCAAAAACACTTAGGATGAATATCAGAGGAATGGAGTTGGATCAATCCATATGATAGAATGGTTAAATAGTAACCCACTCAACTATATAAAAATCAAAATCTTTGTGATTGTTATGATTCCCTACATAAATATACATGGGTTATCTGTGTGACACCATGTATAATTTATGATGAAATGTGGATTACTAATCACTAAATATATGTTTTATATGGGTTTATCATTTTAATCATAGAACTTACATTAAAATACATTGATATAATGATATCATACATAATACTCACCTATAAATATATATTTATAATAGGTTAAGGATTACTTCATGATAATCAGGAATCAATTATAAGTATTAACTTTAAAATAATTAGAGATTGGTATCTAGGGACAAGTATTATTCCCAAATAGAAACATTCTAACTATAATATTGTGAATGTGATAGATATTAAGTCTACCACCTCTTGCTCTTCGTTATTAGATATCGGGTGTGCATCATTAATGTTCACTTACAAAAATAGATTTTCAAATAAATGTGAATTAAAAAATAGAAAGTAGATATTCATGTCAGTAATGGAGAAAGTGTTGTAGTATTATAGGTTGGAACTTATGATCTATCTTTAACAAGTGGATTAATACCCTTGTTATATAATTTTGATTATTTTCCCACCATAAATAAAAAATTTATTTCTGTATCCTATTTGGAGAAGAAGGTATTTTCATAAATTATTCTGAAAAAAAGTTTTTCTATATATAATAATGAATAATTTTATAGAATTGGGAGTATAATAAATAGTTTATATATTCTATAAATATGGATAATCTAATTTATTACATTCAAAAAAAGATGGTTGGGTTGATTCTAAACCCACCTACTTTTGGTATTTTCTCAATGGTCATATAAATGAGAATCATATCAAAAGCCTCTATATAAATGAGTTATCAGACTCATTTGATTCTGAATCGATTAAAAATTTAGAATATTGTTTATTAATAAAGATGAAAAATGGTGTTTTAGTGGAATGTGTGAAGGTGATAGGCAATGTGATGATTTCCCTAATGATATTCCTGATGTGATGGAAGAGGGTGCTCAAAACTTCATGGCATTACTTTCTCAGCTGGCTCAAGTTACGAATAATAACTTGAATCAGGTGGAAATTCCTCCTCCTCAAAGGAAAGAGAAAGTTGCCATAGAGTCCTTCTTGCGGAAAAGTCCTCCCATGTTTAGCAAGTCTTATGATCCCCTCCTCATAGAACAATGGATTAACTCCATTGAAAAGATTTTCTCCATCCTCCAGATCTCGAAAGAAGAGAAAGTTGTACTGGCGGTCAATCGTTTTGATGGGAAAGCTGATAAGTGGTGGACATTGATCAATAATACAAAGTCCCAAGAGGAAATTGATTCCATAGATTGGGAGGAATTAAAGAAGATGTTTTTTAACAAATATTTTCCTCGAACCCTCCGTCTCAAGATGGAAAGAGAGTTCCTCAGACTCATACAGAAGGAAGATGATTCCATTGGGTCATATGAAGAGAACTTTACAAGGCTTGCAAGGTACGCCTCTGGCTTTGTCATTAACACCAAAATCAAGTTGGATCGCTTCTTTAGCAGACTAAAGTCGAGTCTACGAAAATCATTTATGATTCGAGACTTCTAAAGTTATTAGGAGATTGTCCGTTGTTCCCGCAAGGTTGAAATGGAGATTGGATACTTTCAGTGGTCTTGTGGGCCTAGTGACAAGAATCGTAAAATGGAGAACATCATGGGTGGTTCATCAAAAAAATTCAATGATGTAAAGAAGCCTCACTTTCCCCTTCACAAAAATTGTGGGAAGAAGCATCTTGGTGACTATCTTAGGGGAACCAAGAATTGCTTCAAGTGTGGAAAGTTTGGTCATATGTCCAAGAACTGCCGAAGGGATATGAAAATTCCCACTAATTTTGAAGAGGAAAGTAAGGTTCATATCAACACTCATCCTGCGGTGTAGTGTTACAACTACAAGGAGCTTGGGAATTATGTGAACAATTTCCCTAAGTCGAGGGTTTTCAGAGGCAATCAGCAACAACCTCCAAGGAAACAAGGAAGGGTTTATACTATCACTACTACAAATGTGGATCCGGAAAATGATGTGGTGACAGGTATGCTTGTTAATCATTCAAGAATAGTTAAATTACTATTTGATTCCGGTTCTACGCATTCTTTCATATCTTGCAAGTTTAGTTTAACTATTCAAACACCACCTCAAAATTTGGAGGAAAAGTTATCTATGGGAATAGTGAATGGGGAAATTATTGTATCCATGGTTTATAACTCCTCCTCAGTTAACATTTGTGGAATGAACCTCCCACTAAATCTCTTCATACTTCCTTTAGTGGAGTTCGATGCTATCTTGGGCATGGATTGGCTATCTTTGTACAAGGCCAACATCAATTGTCGGGAAAGGGATATCACTTTTCACATCCCGATGCATCCTCTGATTCTTTACAAGTGTAAGGAGGAAGATGAGTCTCTTTTAGAATCTTTGTCTCAAGTTTGGATATTTCTTCCTTGTGAGCAAGCATATCTAGATCAAATGATTGGGACAAACTATAGAATCATTCTTGAAGACATGCCCATCGTGAGGGATTACACTGATGTATTCCCCAAAGATTTTCCTGGTCTTCCTCCTGACCAAGAGGTTGATTTCTCAATTGAACTTATCCCGGGATCTCTGCCAATCTCAAAGACACCATACAGAATGGCCACCGTAGAACTGGAAGAGCTGAAGAAGCAGTTACAGTAGAATATGGAGAAGGGTTTTATACGCCCGAGTGCTTTTTTCGGGGGTGCTTCAGTCCTCTAAGTCAATAATAAGGATGTATCAATGTGCCTTTATATTGATTATCATGAGCTCAATAAAATCACAATAAAGAACAAGTATCCCCTACCACAGATAGATGACTTGTTCGATCAGCTTTGTGGGGCCAGTTATTTCTCTAAGGTGGACCTTCGGTTAGGATATCACCAACTAAAGGTGAGGAATGAAGATATTCCCAAGAATTCCTTTCGAATGAGGTATATACACTATGATTTCATAGTGATTCTCTTGAGACTCACTAATTCTCCATAAATTTTTATGGATTTAATGAATAGAGTCTTTAGATATTACCTCGACAAATTTTTGGTAGTCTTTATTGATGATATTCTGATATACTCCAAGAGCAAGGAGGAACATGAGGAGCATTTGAAAACTGTGTTAAAGACTTTGAGAAGGTATCTTTTGTATGAAAAGTACAGTAAATGTGAGTTTTGGATGGAGGAAGTATCATTCTTGGGGCATGTTATCACCAGGAAAGGGATATTTGTGGACCCTTCCAAGACGAAGGCTATTGAAGAGTGGCCAAGGCCAAATTCTGTAACGGATATCCGCAGATTTTTGGGTCCAGTTTGGTATTATCGATGATTTGTGAAGAAATTTCACGACTATCAAACCCAATGACCAAGCTGACACGGAAGGGAGTTATGTTTTTCTAGACACAAGAATGTGAAGACTGTTTCAGGGAGTTGAAAAAGAGGCTTATCACTGCGCTGGTACTCACACTCCCTTCAAGTGGAGAACTCTTTGTGGTGTATAGTGATTCTTCTAAGAAAGGATTAGGTTTTGTGCTAATTAAAAATGAAAAAGTGATAGCCTATGCCTCAAATTAGCTTAATATTCAGAAGAAAAACTATCCTACGCATGATCTGGAGTTGGCGGTTGTGATCTTTGCGTTGAAAATCTGGAGGCATTATCTCTATGGGGAAACATGTGAGATATATATTGACCATAAGAGTCTCAAATATATATTCACACAGAAAGAGCTTAATATGAACCAGAAAATATGGATAGATCACATCAATTATTATGACTTATCAATCCACTACTATCTCGGTAAGGCAAACAAGGTGGAAGATGCTCTAAGTAGAAAAGATCATGCATCTTTATCAATGATGATAATTGAAAAGGATTTGATCACCTTATATTTGAAAAGGATGGACATGGGAATCATTAAGTGAGGAACATCATCAATCCTTTCTCAAATTATTTCTCAACCATCCCTCCTGGAGAAAATAAAGGTTGCTCAAATAAAGGATGTGGAAATTCAGAAAAGGGTGGAAGCTTTTAAAAATTGGAAATCCTCTGATTTCAAAATTGATGAGGAAGGATTTGTAAGATTTGGGAAATAACTATGTGAACCATATGATTCAGATATAAATAAGGAGCTATTTAATGATGCTCATAGCTCGACCTTCTCTATCCACCCAGGGAGCACAAAGATATATCGAGATATCTGAGAAACTTTTGGTGGGACAATATGAAAAGGGAGATTGCCAAATATACATCAAAGTCGCTCGTATGTAAGAAAGTGAAGGCTGAGAGAAAAAAGTATAAGGGGATGATGCAACCACTACCCATACCAGCATAAAAGTGGTAGAACATTACCATGGACTTTTTCACTGGTCTTCCAAAGACATCTAGAGAAAAGAATGCTATATGGTAGTTGTGGATCATCTTACGAAGATATCTCACTTTATTGCGATTCGAGAGGACTTATCATTGGATCAACTTGCACAGATTTACATCAAAGAAGTGGTAAGGTTGCATTGATTACCACTATCTATTGTATCTGATCATGATCCAAGGTTCACCTTGAAGTTCTGGAAAATTCCCCAACATGCTCTAAGCACTGAACTGAACTTCAGTACGACCTATCATCCTCAAACTGATGGTCAATCTGATCGAACTATTCAAACACTGGAAGACATGTTGAGAGCTTGTTCTATGGAATTCAAAGGAATATGAAACCAACATCTTCCACTGGTTGAATTCTCCTACAACAATAGTTTCCACTCGAGCATCTGAATGGAACCATATGAAGCCTTTTATGGGAAAAGGTGCAGAACACTAATGTGTTGGGATGAAGTCGGTGAGCGTAAGATGCTAGGACCTGAAATGGTCGAATAAATGGTGGAGAAGGTGAAAACCATTCAGCAGCATATCAAGGTAGCCCAAAGTCGATAGAAGATTTATGCAGATAACCATTGATGAGACCTTGAGTTCAAAGTTGGAGACATGGTATTTCTACACATATCCCCATGGAAGAAGGTCATGAGGTTTGGGAAGAAAGGGAAGTTAATTCCCAGGTACATTGGACCCTTCGATGTAACACCCCAAGCTCCCACGGTACGCTTCTCTTTGAATAATACAGTAGCGTGTGTTGTACGCAACTTCGAGTTCTAACACACACCACAACCAATCAAACTAGCCGTTATGAATAGTAATACCCACATTTTGAAATTTTATAAATTTTATATTTCAAAATGGACTTCATTTTTGTATTCAGAATATCGAAATTATCCTAGGGTGAAATTTTGGTACTTTTTGGATAACTTTTATATTTTTATGAATAGTGAAAATTACTAAATTTTAATTAAAAACAACTTTTTTAATCGAAATAATTAACAGTGATAAATTACAAATTTGAGTGGTTTTAAAGAATATTTAGAATATATTTTTACCATTTAATACAATTTTGGTCATTGGACATAATTTCATAATTAAACCGGACATAATTTCATAATTAAACCGGACATAAACAAGTGTCAATCTTTTGATAGTTATTATCTCTAAAAAACACGCTTTTTGTTTTAACAATGGGAATTAATTTTAAATTAATTTCTGCCACTTCTGTGTTTTGAATTTGGAAAAATGGATTCCATATTAGGAATCAGGATGTCCAAATTGTGTAAATAGGTAACTTTTATTTTTAGACATTTTGAATAATTACTCTGGTAAATATTTTATTTACCATGGTTAAAGGGTAAATCCGGTAAATAAGGGTAGTAAAAATAATATTATAATAATAGTAAATTACCCTAAAACGTGTCCTAACCTTATCGGTTGATACATGTCCAACCATGGGCATCTTTGGGTCGATTTGGGGACCCCATGGAGCCACTTGTAGGTGATAAGGACACTTTATATTAATTAAATTAAAATAAATACAAAAATGACATAAACATATATCTTTTAGAAAAAAAAATTTTACATAGGTTTATATATGTTGAATTTTCGACTATAAATATTCCCTAGAAAGATAAAAATATTTCCTACATAATGGTATTTTATTTATAATTTTTAAACATTTAATAATTAATATTATTTATGACATAATAATGATGCAGTATTTTCCTTATTAATGAAAGAATTAAATAATTGGTATTATAAATGTTATAATAAATATAATTTGAATGTTTTGATGACATAAATGAATTTTATTGGTTAATATGACATTATATTATTGATTAAATTAATTTGGTTCGAATGAATATATTTTTTAAGACTTTAACAAAAATCAATTATTGAATAGTGTCAAAATTGACATAAATGAGTTTTTAAAACAAATATTATATTATTAATTGATATTCTATTCCTAAAAATATAAGGTTAGGCCAAAGGAATTATATCATGATATTTGTATCATTAATGGACCACTTGGGGGTCGCTTGGATGTATATAGTAGGTTTATTAACTATATAATATAAAAATACAAAGTGACATGGTAAATGTCAAACTAATTAACTAAGAGTTAAAACTAAAAGATATGGATAATATAATGACCCAAACCTGTCTAAAATCTATTTATTGAAATTATTTCGAACCATACCCACCTTATACTTTTAATAATCCACTTTGGATCCATTAGAAACCGAATATGAATTTATTATAAAATAATATTTATAGCTTTTCCAAAGGTGCCCCTCACCCCTCTTATAAAACAGAACTTCGCCTTCTCACTAATTCACACATTCAAAGCCTTTTGGCTCGGCCAAAACCTGACCAAATATCCTCTCAACTTCCCTCAATTCAAACTAGAGGCCTTATTTTGATCAAAAATCTAACCTAAGGAGACCTTTTGATCAAATCAAAAGGAAGAACCCGAAGAAGAGGTAATGTTTTCATCACCCTCTTTCAAGTTCCTTTCTTCTTCAACTTCTTATTTATTTGTTATTACCATTCTAAAATAATAACTCCAGTATCCTCTATATACTATGATATTATTATAAATATTTTACAACCATATTCAGTATTCTATCCATCCTTTGAATGACATGTCACCATACGTGCGTATGTACGGCTTACCATCTCCACGTCGTGGTGTAATTGTTATTCAAAACATTATTATTTGGATGAGTATAATAATGATGTGTAATTCATGTAAATAATAAATATAACATGATAATGATTCTTTATATATGATATACTATCCAATTATATATTATTTTAATATCAAAAGAGTGATATTGTCACTCGTGCATACGTACGGACTACCGTCTCCACGAACGCGATGAGATTCATTCCCCATTGTATCCATTCAAGTATAATTCTCATTTGATGATTAAAAATAATTTTTAAGGACTTGATAACATTCTGGATATGAATAAGATACAACCTATCCATAATAAACAATGCTTATATAACAAAACATATAAAAGAAAACGAGTAAGTTAACACCCGAAATGACAATAATACTAAGATATTATTAACAAAGAAATGTTAAAAGATCATATATGATATCATATAAATGTATATGATTCTTTTATATTTTAATAATTATTATTTCACCATTATACAGGAGGTTAGACTACCCTCAAAAAAAGAAAAGTAAAAGGTAAGGTGTTTTCATCTCACTCCTTATTCCAGTGAGATTCATGCCATATTGCCACTATTACCTTGTGTGTGGTGTATGTACTGCCCATAATTGTATTATTTGTGTAATACACTTTAATTTTTTTGTATTTACATATTCATTGTATGATACCTATTTTATGGGTTTTATGTTTCGTAAGTTACCAAATTGGTAAGGTTTAATTTCACAATGTCTTCATTATCCGAGGTTGTTTTTACGTAAGTATCTACTGGGACATATTCATTATCCATGTCCATGTTTTATGAAAGAGTTTTCAAAGGTATTCTTTTAAGGGACTTTTTTTACTAAAACATCATTTCAAATGTTTTAAATATTTATTCTTCTAAATCTTCCTCGTTAATGTCCATGTATTCAAAATGGTTTTTAAGGATTTATTTATATGGAATTGAATGATTTTAAAATGATAATTCCTTTCAAAAGTTTCAAAGTGGTATGCGACACTTTGATTCAAAAATGTCTTTAAATTACTTCTTTTCTAAATTGTGTGACTTTTAAATGTTTTCATGAAAAAGGTGTATTTCTCTCAAAGAGTTTTATAAATCATTTTCATACATGTCAAGATCCTTTAACAGATTTTAAACTTGTTTTGAAGTTGATTTATCATGATAAAAATTTTCCATATTGTGTTGAAGGTTTTGTGATATGTTTTTCTGTGGATGTGTTATTCTTATACCTTTCATGGTTTATGGGTAAAGTATTGACATTTCGTATGCTAGTTTTAATATGAATGTTTATGTTATATTTCATCCTCTTCTTAAGATGAATGTGTTGGACTAGTATCTTCCGGGTTGGGGTCCGGTTACAGCAGACCCTCCAGGTTGGTGTCCAGTTATTAGAGGCACTCTGGGTTGGTTTCTGGTTATTAGAGGCACTCTGGGTTGGTGTCCGGTTATTAGAGGCACTCTGTGTTGGTGTCTGGTTATTAGAGGCACTCTGGTTTGGTGTCCAGTTATTAGAGGCACTCCGGGTTGGGTTTCGGTTACAGTTAGCCCCTAAGTCTTGGCATGAGGCCTTGACACAGAAATTAAAGTTCGGCATTATGTATTTCCATCATTATGAAAGTGGTCAGTGATATTGCATGCGATTATTCGACCAGTAGAATATCCATGTGAATAAGTAAATGGAATTATTTCATTTTATCTTTTCCATATTATTCTGAAGTTCAAGTTTTAAAGGCTTTTGTTTTAGTTATAAATTGCCTCAAATGTTTATGCTTATTTATGAAAGCTTTCACTATATTGTTATCCTTACTGAGCATCTGAGCTCACCCCTTTCTATGTTTTATTTTTCCCAGGATGTGAAGAAATATTTTATGACTGACCTATAGAGATAGTATGAATGGGATATGAGTGTGGACTATCGAGACTATATTATTGTAGTTTTTCACTTTATGATGTAATGTAAACCTTATGAAATTATCTAGTGATTCCAAGGATACTAAACTAATCGGTCTCTCGAGACTTGATCTTTTGTGGTCATGCCAATGTTACGTAATAATGCACTGACTCTGGGTAACTAGGGTCGGGGTGTTACATTCGATATCCTTGATCGATTGAGAGTTGTGGCCTATCAACTGCCACTTCCACCTACCATTATAAAAGTACAAGTATTCTTTCATGTATCCCTCTTAAGGAATTACATACCATACCCTTCACATGTACTCTCTTCAGAGGTGGTACAATTGGAGAATGGTCTCTCTTACGAGGAGTATCCAGTGAAGATCTTGGATCGTAGAGACAAATTTCTACGCAACGAAACTACTAATATAGTCAAAGTACTATGGTGAAACGATAAGTATGAAGAGGCAACATTGGAACTGGAGGAATCAATGAAGGAAAATTACCCACACCTGTTTTCTCCTTAGAATGTAAAACGAAATTTTGAGGGTGACATTTCATAAGGGGGAAGAATGTAACGACCCAATGTTTTTCAATGGAAATTTCCTTCTCATAATTATGTTATAAAATCACATGAAAACACAACACAATGAACTGATAATTGCTAATTGACCTCTAAACATAAGTTTGTCACTTCTTTGTTTGGAATTTCGAAAATCCGGCATACACGGTTGTAATCAGTAAGTTATTTGGAGTCTGATAAGGAAAACTTAATTTTTGGTGAATAGTAACCTACCATAATGAATAGTAACATACCCTTATTAATAGTGATATACCCTAATGAATAGTAACCTCACCTATGATAGTATGAAAATAATATTCCAGTTGTAAGTACGATATACCTATATTTTAGAATAAGTTAATGAATGTTTTAAAACTAGTTTTGATAATAAATTATTATTTTAATTAAATATTAAAATAATAATATTTAGAAAATTATTATTGAAAAATTTACTTCCTTTTTGGATTCTACACATCGAAAAACGGTTAGGGTGAATTTTTGGGATTTTTCTAAAATACTTGAATTTTTGATGAATTGTAGAATATGATAATTCACAATAAATGCTAAATAATGGATTAATTGAGTCATTGATGATGTTCTACTAATGTAAGACCACTTGTTTTGGGATCATGTGATAAAATTACTATTCTTAGTCATGGAATACTTACTATTCTTTGTCTTGTGAAGAAATAATAAATTGATGATTATAATATTATGAAATCCCTTCTCTCTTCCACTATAAAAAACCCCCTTCACTCTCTCTTCTCTTTACTCCTCTCAAGCCTTTTTCTTTGCCATTATTCTGTCCAAATATCTCCCTAAGGTCCTCCCCGACGTCCAAAAGCTCTCATCCTTCTAAAAATAATGAAACCTCTCCCCTTAAGAGGTTCTCAAAGGAGGAAGTCTCAAGAGGTAAAATCATCTTTCCAATTCCATCATTTCTTTTAATTTCACTTTCTTTTGGTTTCTTTCCTCACCTACCTTCACCATAATAGTATGATAAATCCAATAACATACATTTACTGGAATTTTTTCATTCTAATGGTATATTTCATTATCTTCTCTCCTTTCCCCACCCTTTTATTTGAAATAAATGAAAGCACCGTTTGAGATGTGCTAATTTAGCACATTCAAGGACAACGGTTTTTCAATTTCTATTATTATATTTAATTATGGTCATGAAACCATTTGTGTTATGGTTGAACCAGATTATTATATATTTAATATATCCTATTTTTGGTTCTGTAATCCTTCTGTTCAAATGGAATTAATTTATAAAGAAAAACACATTCTTTGTAGTCAAATCCACCGATTAACAAAAATGGTTATCACTATGGTTATATATATAATAATTAGAATTCACTCTAAGTAACCTAATTAAAATTAAAACCATGTAATATTCTGGATATTAACTAAAGAATATAACTTCAATTCTGGACAACCACTTTCATCTTTCATATAATCCAAACTTGAATATAAGTGAACCGATCTTTTAAATCCAAGTAAACAAACGAGCCCGGACAATGAAATTGAACCTTATAACTAATCAAAAAGGAATTTAATGAACTAAAAAGGGTTATAATAAATAAATTACATATATAAGAGGTTATGGACTTATTAATTAATAATCCTAATTTTTTTATTCAGGTCTTTAATAACAATTGGATAACACCAATGGATTTAAGGTAAGGGATCCTCCCCTTTTCACTCTTAATCAAGATTGTTCTCTATGATATGCCTTTTGTGTGTAATACCAAGTGATGGGATATGTTTATACACATTCCTCATACTGAACTAATGTTTTTTAAGTGATGAGAAACCACTTATCTATCTCATCAAGCCCTCTTAGTTACACCTGATACCATGCCAATAAACCATGATGGATTCTACCCGAACTTCCTTTATTCCTTCGGGTTGCTCTATTTTTATTTTTACCAAAATGTAGTTGTCTTTTATTTTTATGTAGAACTTAAAAATTAGGTTTATATGCTCCAAACTCATGTTCCAAGATCCATATCTCATTCTCTTTTTGGGATATACATTCTTTTAAGTGAATATCTCCTCGATACTTCCCAATAAGCACACTCGTTTTAAAGGAACTTCCCGAACTTTTACCCAATTTCAAGTGCACTCTATTTTCTGTTTTAAGACACCATTATCTTTGTAAAGTCAGTATTTTTATTATGAAAACCTTATTTGTTAAATTCTAGTTTTATATAAAATAATGTCTTCTTTACTATTTTAAAAGCTCTATAGTATTTTCCTTAAAACATCACAAAAATGTTTTAAGGCTAATGTCTCTCAAATACATTTCTTATGTGATGTCACTTCTATTTGTTACCACCTAACATGTTATATGCCTAAATTACCTTATGAACGTCCATGTATGTTCTAATCCCTTTCTTTCATGGACACTTTCATGATACACTGACTGGTTATGATTTATGTCAGGATTGTGGTACTCAATTATCTCCATGGGTGACCTTATGTTTATGAACAATTGATTATGTATGATTAATCATGTGGAAAGAAGATTTATGTGGTAAGAATATTTATGTGGCAAGAATATTCATGAAGATGTTGATATGGGTGTTCCCAGATAGTGATCCAATGCATTGGGTAAAGTTGAGTCTCATGAGATGCGATGTGAAACGGGATTGGCGATTAGCCTTGACCCATACAAAAATGGGAAACAGGATTGGAAGTTAGCCTTGAACCGTACTAAAGATATGATTAATGATTATTCCACATTTATATGATTCTATGTTTATATGATCCCATGCATATATTAAATGATTTTATAAGTTTCATGCTTTGGATATCATTATGCCATGCCTCCTAACTCATGTGCTTGAGATGTATCCGTATGTTCATTCCCTTACTGGGATTTTTAGCTCATCTCTTTGTTCATGTGTTCCCCAAGGTACCCTATGAAGATGTAAGGGCTCAAAGGAAGTTAGAATCTCTTTATAGAGATTAAATAAAGAAGTTTTTTTTAGCCCCATGTTTTATGTTATATTGACCTAGTCTTCCAAGACACTATAATTAATGATCCTTGGATTGTACTCTGATGATTAATTATATTTAAAATCATGAAATGTTATATGTAAAAGGCTCGGGTCACTATAATATCCCTCATCAAACATAAGAAAAATGATTCGCAGAATGGGTAGTATTTGGGTGTCCTTCCCTCCAACACCAATCTTTCCCATCCACTACCGTCTAGTCCTCCAAGGCCCCTCAACAAACCAGTCCCTCGGTATCAGGACAAAGACTCCTCCAAAGCTCCCGGACACATATGATCGGATCACCGGGCGCATCAGCATGCCCCTTTGAGTCTACATACCCACGGTAATTTGGGTCACAAAGGCTCTCCCCACAATGATATGGACTCCCAGGAGGTCTATAAGTCTATATTCCTATGGTAACCAGGATTCCAACCTTGGGACACTAATGTGAACCTCCATATTCTAGGGATTAAGGGTGATCACTTTCTTTTCCACTCAATGAGGAACACCGATTAGTCAAAGGAGTCATGTTCGCTCCTCCTTTTGATGAGAGGTGACATTCCTCCCCTTTCCCAGAGATCATTCTGGGGAACTCCCATTGAGGTAAGTCCCCAATATTCTTAGATTCGAGCCACATGACCCCCAATTTCATCCCACATTGTAGGGTTCATTTCTCCATGCCCTCACCCACTATCACCTCGGCTTCTTTGGCTGTAGGCCAAGCCACTCCCATCAGTGGGAGAGAAGATGTGTGGTTGGTTGAATCTCTCACATACTCTTTTTTCTCACACCTAGTATGACTCACGTGTGATTAGAGATTTTTTATTATCACAACATCCACACAACCAACTAGCCCTGAACTATGAGAACTTTGATTCCTGGTCAAACCAGGATACGTAAGACGCCTTCTTGAAGTCTCGAGCTCAAAATAGGTGCCCTTCCAAAAGGGTTCACCCAATCATGTCCCCTCAAATGGAAATCTCCCATGCATAAGCCCCAAGATTCTTGAACTATGTGGGCTCTAATTCCTCTCTCAAGGATATGTAGGAATCCCATATTATGGGTCCAATCCCAACATCTATCCATATTTTGTCCCCTCTGGATGACGATAAACTCAATATTTCCTTATTGTAGGGATTAAGTCATCATTACCTCTGTATCATCAAATACATATATTCCTATAGTATCATGTGGATACACTCTTCGGGAATAACCAAGTATTCATGAATATATGAACATGGATTAAATTTATAATAGAGTTCCAAAATAATAAATAATTCCTCCCAAAAGGTTGCATTGAGTCCTACCTCCCATCCTCCTGACCAATGGAGTCCTTATGTTTGGTTGGACAAATCTTCATCCAACGAGTGCCTTTCTTTAGAATGAAATTCCATGAATCAGGTATACTAGGGTCATTGGTTATTTCTGGCTCCATGAATAAACTCGTTGGAGACCATAGGAGGAATTTATATCCTAAGAGGACCAATTGCACAAATACATAACCCCATGAAATCACCCGCTAGGACCATTTCACTGTGGTACCTCATTCTTAATGCATAAGGGATAAACTGCTCAGTCCCCACAGGGTTAATCCAATCCCCTGTTAAAGGATAACGACATGGATCAGGTCAAAACAAAGATGGTGATGGGAAAGTCTCTATAATAATGGATGAATGATCATCACCCACCAGACTATTTTTGGTATTTTTTCCAAACATGTAAATGCACCGCCTTAGAGGGAGAAATAAAAATGGTGAACCCGACGTGAATCATCAAACAAGGTGGTGGTTTTACACTACTCAATCCCCTTTTCCTCACAATAAAAAAAGGAATGGGGCCATGCTGAATCGTCAAATGTGCATATGAAGATATAATACTTTGATAGGGTTGTGTTATTTGTATATGTCATATATATATATTTCAGGTTTCTATAGAGCAACCTTTGATCCAAATGGCATCCCAATAACCAGTGCATACATGCACCTCAGTGATCCCACAGGCGGTCGGTGCCCTGATGAAGAGCAGGACCCCCTCGCCAACCCAACGTATTTAGCGATGGGTATCCAACACGTTGATCAAAGAGTACCACTGAAATTGTAATCTCCCCATAGTGGATACCACAAGACAATCCCTCCAGTCTGCAAAATCTCTCCCACTGCCTCCCCAGCCGTGGTTGGCGCCCCAGCACAAGGCAACCTCGGTGGTCGTATCAAACAATTTCGAGAGCCTGTCCTCGGAGGAAGATAAAGTCTATGTTGATGACTTCATCTCAAATACACAGGGGTCTTACTCATAGGTCACTACCAGAGAGCATTTCCACCAACATCGGGTGACTGAGTCCCCTCACTCTGAAGGGGATATTATACCGAGGGCACCTTCTGAAGTCCAAAAGACTTAGGCCCCTTGGGATTCCAACCAAGGGTGGAAAATATATAATCAAGAATAGGCTATCACACTAGTTCTTGAGGAAAAACTACACCGTACAAACGTAGTGGCATTCAATGGGCAGACATACAATTCTGCAACCTCCACTCAAGCCCACCATAGAAATAGGGTGGCACAATATGATTTCATTCACATTCCTAATAGTTCCCGTCAGTCCCATCATGAAGAAAGAGTAGAAAAATACCAGAAGATGCAGATATTTGTCGACGAACAAGAATCCATTCATCCAAATAGGATGGAAACTAGCTACAAGTAGGCATAAATACCAACTGATGTGTGTCAATCCCACCATCCAAATAGAACAGCAAGAAAATATGAGTAGAGTCAAAATCCTAAGGATATATAAAAATCCTATGAGAAAAATACAACGAAAAAAGAGTAGAGAAAAATTACCTCTCATGAGTATGAATCCCACCAGTCAAATATGATGGTAACCGGAGAAGAAACCCAGTGGAAGACTCATTCCTCTGTCCTGGCATAGGAGAACTGCCAGTATCTACTGGAAACCCATAGAGGACTAGAGAAAGCACAAACTACTACTCCGACATTGGAATGGGACTTCATACCCGTTCTGTCCAAAGATATACCACAGCACATCCTGGAAATGATGGAATATCAGAATTTGATTCTTAACCATAACCTCCAAACATGCCAAGATATCATTGCATCAATGGTAAAGGTGAGGGACATGTCCCACGGCCTAGTCTCCTCAAATGGAATGACTTACTCGCAAAATGGGTTAGTCACACCATAGTAGTTATGTATCCCTGCTCTAGTCTAGGATGGTTGATGAAAATATCCCGTGATACATGGACAAATGCATCAGGAACAAATACTCACTCCAACTGGGGGAAGTTGGTCCAATGTGGTGGCCACTCTAGAGCAGGCATATATCCATGCAAAAACTCAATATGTCTTTCGGTGTATTTTAGAGACATCACATGAACCAAAAATATAGGGACCAGTATATGAGAGTCGTTACCAACAGCAGGCAGCCCCAGTTACCTATAAGAGAGCACCCAAAAAATAATTGATCCAAAGGAAATCGGAAGATGAAGATAACATATATGATCTTGATTTGCTGGAAGTTGGAGTTCTTGACACCCTTGAAGATATATCAACAAAGGATCAAGAAATTGTCATTCCATTACCAAAATATGGAAGTGGAAGTAGCAGTTATGAAGTCCCTCCCTGCATTTTTTCTACCATTAACTCTAAAGATCCTCCTCAGAGTGGCCATGGGAACTTACTCCATGGGCTAGGAATGATCAATCATGAGAGCCTATATCCGGATGCATGTCAGGGTAGACCTCCCTTTGACCTGAATATCAGACACCAAGAAGGTCCTCCCCTTTCTATTATCCTCCCAGATGTTCCTCCCTAGGTTATACACTATGGGTATTCTTCTCCCTGTAGTTGGATGTCGAGTCAGGATGGTAGTCCTCACCATGATGATAGTCATTGCAAAGGGCCTCCCCGCAATGGCAGTTATTGTGAAGGCCCTACCCATAGTAACATAAAGAAACAAGAATTTCCTCCCCTCATTGTGGTACATCCTGAAGACCCTCCCAATGATGTACACTTTAGAAATTATCCCTGCAACAATATATAAAGTTGTTATAGTAGTACCCTTCATCATATCAATCATCGAGAAGGTCCTCCCCTTAATGACATTAAGCAGTTAGAAGGTCCTCCACTAATTATTGCTCACCCTCAAGTTCCTCATCAGGGTATACACTGCAGGGACACTCCCCACAATCAAACATCAAGTTAAAATGGTAGCCCTCTCCATTGTACCACCAATTTCGAAGGTCCTCCCCGCAATCATAATTCTTACTAGTAAGAAGGCCCTCCCATTTCTAGGGAAAATGTGAGAAATCCCTCCTATGCTAGGGCACTCATAAAGATGGAGTCAGATGTATCAAACAATCTTTCTATGATGAGTTATATCATTTCTCAACCATAGGATGGTCCAAGGCCATGCTCATCTTCTGAGCCTCCCATGCATCGTTCACTTATCAATGAGGCTACCACCATCTCTACTACTAGGAATGAAATTATTAAGAAGCAGTCAAGCTGGTCATATCAAGTAGAGGAGTCCCCATAAGAACAACAATAGTATATGTTTCTCATGATAAGACAACTAGATAGGGATAATATAACAATGATGTATTGGCTGATCACCAATTCTCACTTCGATGTACCAAGTTAGTTGTCTGAGTAATGTATTCATGACATTTGCCTCAATATCCGGACGACTCTTCAAGAGTTAAAAGAAAATTTCTTTCCCTACGACGGGTACGTAGACAATGCCAACATATTAGGGGAGTTTTTCCATCTAATAGACCAATAATCACTCCTATCTTCATGGAATCCATGATAAAAAAGGTGAAAGAAAAACCTTGAATTGGCTTGCCTCCACGCACTGCACAAGTGAAATTGTCTCATTGGCGACGCCCCAACTGGAGTTCATATTTGGGGATGGGTAGAACATGTATCTCTACACTTCGCCTCATGGTCCATCCAGAAGACCTCATTGGAAATTAAATCTTGAAATTTCTTTACCCAAAGGCAGCAATCAATTGAAATCCCTACGGAGGAAAGGTGTAACACTCAGAAAAAACCGACCCAGAGTAATTCTTAAAAGCGTTAGGCCCGATGAGATCAAGCCTTCAAAAAGCTTCTGAGTTAGGCAACCGAGAACATCCAACAATATTCCATCCTAAGGGAATCTAACTAGCAGGAAGTTCCAATGACTTAGAAATCTAATAAATATTGTGTGGATCCAGTGCCATACTCGGCTTGCGCCCGTGCAGGAGAGCATGAAATCAGAAAAGTGGCAATGCCAATGGCTACCACCGCAATGTATAAACAGCCCCATCCCAAAGGTCTGGGGGAATTTTTAACTCAAAATACCTCCGTAAGACCAAAATATATAGGCCTTAGTTCATAAATGGAAGAACGGGAGAAACCCCATCCCACAGGGCTGGGGGAATTTTTACCCCAATTTCCCGCACTGCGGACATCTATCTTCTCCCAACTGGGAAAACAATGAGCAGAGAGGTCACCCATTCCACCCCATCTCATGGTTCATACCCTCCGAGAATAAGGCACATTACAGGGTCATATTAGGTCCCCCTTCAGGTTAATTTTCACCAATAAACCTGAAAATACCACATAATGGAAGGAGAAAGTCCAACAAAGGATTCAGAAAGATTTCCTACCATTCGACATCGGGTACACCACCTCCAATGCAGTATGAATCAGTGAACTTGGTAAACGTAAACCCAATGGATCTCATAGTAAATGATACAAAGGGAGAGGATTCAATAGAAGATGGTTCCCTCCTGGAAACATTCCACACCGAGCCAGATGGTTTCCATATCAAGAACTAGAGAGCGGTCCTAAATTTGCGTGCCTCCTTAGTTGATCTATCATTACCTCCCTTACAAAACCCCAATAAGGAGAAGAATAAATCTCAGGTCACATGTGACCCATCTCTTCCCCCCCCCCCCCCCTGAGAATGTGCCCCTCACTCTCTAGGAAATATTTCCTAAGTAAGAGGAAGAAATGAAAGAGCTCAGGTGAATTAATGTCGAGTTACGTCGAGGGAGCTATCTTTCTGGATGTGTTCCCCCAACGGAACGTCAACAGGTGTTCCCAGAAGAGGTGTCCTTACCACAGGAACTCATCCTAGTAAATGAAGTCAAGGTCAGATTCCTGTTCAATCCAGCATCGGGACCATCAACCTACTTAAATGTGGCCCTATAAGGACATCAATACTTCCCTCAACTGGTAAAGTAGTTGGAGTATATTCAGGCGAACCCACAAAGGAAACCCCCAGATGGGTATCCACCCCAAATTCCAGCAGCACCGACACATATAGCTTTGTCCCCTGCTACACCCGCCCAAGCTCAAGTTCGATAGGATATGCATCAAGGGATCTTGAATATCATCAACAAAAAAACAGCTCGACTAAAATCCATGGAATGGTGGTGCGCTCTGATACAAACAGAGTGAAAACCCTACCCTGATTGGGTGAGAAAATGTTCCACCACTTCCAAACTTCATAAACCTCATATTCCTAGTGTTCAATGGTTTGGGGGACCTAGAATAGAATCTAATTCACTATGCCTCTTACTCTGATCCCATGATGGGCACTTTGGAGTATCAAGAAGCAGTAAAACTCAGGTGCTTCGTGCGAACCCTATAGGGTACAGCCTTGGTATAGTATACGAGCTTTCCAGGTAACTCAATCATAGTTTGGGAGAACCTCCAATGACAGTTTCTCTTTCAGTTCAGTTCGACATTGCCTAATACAACGTTCAGGGGCCTCATGAATTTCAAGCAGTGAGAGAATGAAATAGTTTCAGACTTCATTTCTAGATGGAAAGTCCTAACTTATTCCTTGAACTGGCCGCCACCCAAGGATGAAATGCTCGCTATTTTCATTGATAATCTTCATGATGAATAAATAACACCACTCATCTCAATGAAGTACACAAGTGGGTTCTGAGATTTATCCACCATTTCCCAAAGGATAAAAGACTCCTTGAAATGGATTAATATCAAGTACCGAGTGGAACCATCATCCCCAAGAAGAATAAAATGAAAAACTAAAGTGGATTATGTTATTCTTAAGAAACCCCTAGCGCCAGATCCAATTGCGAGGCCTCAACCAAACCGTGCAGGGCCCCCTAGAAACCAACAACCACCCCCTCTGCAGAAAGATGAACGAATGGGTGCTAAAATAAATTAGTTTTAGGAGTGAAGAAATAAATTCTACTCATTCCGAGATGACCAAGTCTATGGATACTTCATAGTCACCATGAACTACAACTTTCTCTGGCTACCAAAACCAAAGAGAGACAATGAAGTGGTTCTCGACGACCGTCCAAATTACTTCTCTTATCACCAGATACTAGGGAACACCATCCAGAAGTGCTTAATCTATGAGGATATCCTACAAAATATGGTGGATTCTGGGAAAGTCAAGTTGGGTTCGCCACTAGCACAAGTGGCGTATGTATCCACCATAGACCCAAGCTAGAAAGAGGAATGGGAAGATATCCCCATCAAAAAGGGGGAAATTGACATTTGGATGACTCAAAAAACAATAAATCGTGCTCATGGAATCATCCAGGAACAATTGAGGCAACTAAATTTACCCCCAATAGCTCCTGATATGACACGAACATCATCTGCAGCCTCACAATTCTCTGAGATCCAGAAGGGAGGAAATCAGGAGCAAGAAGATGAGTTGGCACTAAAGCCGAAGCCAGTATTGACACTTTCAAACTTTATTCCAGCAGACTTGGAACAACGGGCACCACCCCACGAAATAGTACAACAGGAACCTCCCTTCCAAACAATAAAATAGGCATTTCCCTACCAAATGGAACCATCAGATGAAGACAGTCATAAAAAAGAATTATCGGATCAAGAACTGATCTTTGGCTCCATTAATGTCATTCACTTCATATACCCCTTCTCTGATGGATACTATGGACACAAACCCAATTCCCCTGTATCCAACTGAAGGGCTGGAGTAAGAGGTCATAGAGGCCAATGGTTTCCTGGAATGCATGATCATGGCAGGAGTCAAATTCTCGGCCATGCCTTAGATCAAACCGTTAATATTGCGAAAACTCGTATAAGAACCCTCCAGCGGAAACAAAAAGAACTGGAATCTTCCTCCTCCCCCTCTGGAAGAAATCTGAGCCTAGTAATCTTGATGTATCCATTGGAGGAAGAACATATATCCAATCACCTAAGGAAAATAGGAAAACCAATTCCGCTAAACTTGTAAAGTACTACAGCACCACCAGCTCCTCTCATAGAGGTCGGCCCATCTATGTCCAAAGCTCAATCCCCTAAATCACCCATGAAAGAGAATCCCTGAGTTAGGAAGCACCAATATTTAGAGAATAAATATGATATTATGAAGCATTTTTCCTTAGTACCAGTGAAGCTATCAATCCTAGATTCCTTGATTCTGCCTACAGACCTAAGGGAGGAACTCAACGAATCCTTACTAAGTCCCCTAGAATTTAAGGCCGAAGTAGTAGCGGCCAAAGTCTATTGGATAGAGACCAATCCTAAAGAATTACATGTTGTCATCTCCTTCATAGACAAGGATGAAGATGCCATCATGAAAGGGCATATAAAACCATTATATGTTTCCAGTAAGATAAATGACATTGATGTTTGAAGAATTTTCATTAACAATGGCTCTGAAGTCAACCCTCTCCCGCTGTGAACACTTTGTTGGTTGGGCTATGATGAGGACAGTTTAAAACCCTACACCACAACTCTACTGAGATATGACAAAATAAAGGAGAATCTGTTGGGATGAATCAATATTAAAACTTTTCTTGGAGACCTCGTGTCTGATTCTGAGTTTCTAGTAGTGTAGAAAAGTTTGGCCTTCAATGTCCTGTTAGGTAACCCCGTCAGCATCAGCATGCTGAAATTCTATCATCATTCCATCAGTGCATCAAATATTGCGCTAATGGGAAAAACGGGACATTGCACACTGATAAATCCCCATTCAAATCATGTGAGTCACATTACATCAATGAAGGGTTTTATGAACTGAAATAGAAGTAGTCTTTTGTTGATGACATTGATTGGATCACTGCCCTAAATGGATTGGAAATGGATCCCGCCGATCTCCTCCAACATCTTGGGGAGGAGTATGTATTACCCATAAACCAAGTTTAATGAATAATTTCAAGCTTAGATACAGACTCAGTCATCTGCATGATTTTTATTATGTCCACCAAGTCCAAAGATGTTGAAGAGTGTGTTATGTACTATCATGTTAGGGAAATCCCAAACAAAGATGATCTCATCTCATCCTTGGGACCCCAAAGAGTTCCTTCCTTACTCACTAATACATAAAATGATTTCTCTCACAATACCGGAGAGTTCATCTCGAGAATCCTCTCTCCATAAAAAGATAAAGAATATTATGAAGAGGATGGTGATGATGAAGAAGAAGAAGAAGACAACAAATATACCCCTCCTACATTTGAATAAGGTGTATCCACCACAATCGATGAACTTATGGAGACAAAAACGGGCACTGAAGACGACCTACAGCCCACTCTGATTAGTGTGGATATGCCTTTTGTGGAGAAAGATTCATATACCTCTTTCTTAAAAAAGAATCGATATGTGTTTACCTGGAACTACATAGAAATGTCAGGCCTCAATCCTGAGGTTTCCATTCATCATCTGGGTCTTCTGAAATACCATTGTGGCTATAAGCAGGCAGCCAGAAGGACCCACCCGATGCATGCTACAAAAATAGAGGCTAAAATTGACAATCTAATCAAAGCTAACTTCATCTGGGAAGTCCAATATCCGATCTGGTTGGAAAACATAGTCCCTTTCAAAAATAAGAATGGAAAGATTAGAGTCTACATCAACTTCAGGGACATCAATCGGCACTTCCCGAAAGATGATTTTCCAGTCCCGATCATAGAATTTTTTATCGATGAAACTCTCGGATATGAGGCCCTCTCTTTCATGGATGGATATTCTGGATACAACAAAATCTAAAAGGACTAAGGATATGATTAAGCTACTACTTTCAGGGAACCTCAGGGAGTGTTTTGTTATAAGGTGATTCTCTTTGGACTAAAAAATACCAGCACTCCATGCATATCTTTTTCAAACTATTCCTCGGAAAATTCGTCAAGTGATACATTGAAGAACTGGTGGTTAAATCATGATAGCACTGAAACCACCAGATATATCTTGAAAATGTCTTCAAAAAACTGCGACAACATATTTTAAAGATGAATCCCCTAAAGTGTGTCTTCGGTGTTACCTCTAGGAAGTTCCTCGGCTTCGTCATACGCCATCCTGGCATCTAATTTGACCCTGAGAAGTCAAATTTCATCCTTGGAATGTCTCTAACTTGCAACCTCACTGAGTTGAGGGGTCTCTAGGGGCACCTGGACTACATTTGGCGCTTCGTATCCAACCTTGAGGGTAAATTTTTACCTTTCACCGGGTTAATGAAGAAAGGGGGTATGTATGAGTGGGATAATGATTTTAAAGAAGTGGTCGACAATATAAAAATATATCCCCTAAGCCCATCGGTGTTGATGCCTCCAGTTGAGGGGAGGCCACTCGTTTTGTATGTAACCACCTTGGAATGGTCATTAGGAATTTTCCTCAAGCAGAATAATGATGTTGGTAGTGAGAAGAATCTCTATTAGCTCAACCAAACAATGGTCAGTGCTAAAATTCAATATTCGAGAATTGAAAAGAACTTCCAAGCCCTAATATTCACAGTTCATAATTTCAAGAATTACCTACAACACCATGAGGTCTATTTGATCTCCTGCTACAACTCGCTCAAGTATATCATCAACCATCCCATACTAACTAGACGCCTATTAGGGTGGGAAGTCATCCTATAACAGTTTGACATATGGTATGTTCCCCATAAATACATCAAAGGCCTGGTGTTAGAAAACTTCCTGGAGGAGCACCCCTCAGAAGAAATAACCCCATTGGATACTTAATTTCCTGATGAATAAGTATTCTGCATCCAAGAAGGCCCCCAGACATGGTAAATGTACTTTAACAGTGCTTCCATAATCCCAACAGGGAAAAGGATGGAGGATCCCAAGATCAACAAAGTGGGGATGGGATTTATACTCATACCCCCAAATAAGGCCATCTTTCCTTACTCTTTCCTTTATTCAGAGGGATGGAAAAATAATAAATCAAAATACCAGGACCTCATTGCAGGCCTGGAGCTAGCACTTCTTGCACGATACAAACACCTAAAGATAAAAGGTGATTTAGAGTTGGTGATCAAGCAGGTCAATGGTGACTATTCCATTAAGAAAGAATTATTGTCCCCTTGATGAAACATTTTTGAGAACTAATGGAAGAATTCCCATCCAAACCAACGCTAAGTTATGTTCCCCGGTCGCGAAATTATCAATTCGATGCATTGGAAAATGTAGCTACAACCTTGGATGATTCAGATTGGTATGAAAAAATTATTATCATTTCCCACTGTCAGATATTCTTTACATTTATTCAGAAAAATATAGAGTAAATCGATGAGATTAGCCCCATTTTTGAGCCTTATGGTTACACCAACAGCTTGATGAATGCCATTTCAAATTACCTCTGTAGGGGTAACTCCCACCAGATAGGGCTGGAAGAGAACAAATTCAGAGTTGGGTAGTTAACTTTGTCCTGTAAAATGGCATAAACCAAGAAAAGGTTCTATACAAATGAGGCATTGATGGATTCCTTCTTAGGTGCATCGGTGGAGAAGAGATTGTTGTTGTCATTAAATAAGTGCACACCACAGCTTTTGGAGCACACTAATCGGCAACCCAGATCTCCCATCAAATTCGAAGGCTTGGATACTATTAGCCCACTATGATACAGTATTGTGACATATTCACCAACAAGTTCTATTCTTGCCAAGTTCATGCCAATTTTATTCACTGACCCCAAGAGTTACTTCACACAGCTAAGTACTCCTGGCTATTCTTGCCAAGTTCATGCCAATTCAAGTTTATCCTTACAGCAACCAGCTTCTTTTCCAAATGGGCTGAATCCATGCCCCTTAAAAAGGTCAAGGCAAAAAGAATTGTTAGCTTTCTAAAGACCAATATCATTACCAGATTTGGTGTCCCTCATACAATACTGATAGACAATGGTTCCAAATTTTTCTCTGCTAAGTTGGACAAGTTATACCAGGAGTATAGAAATAGAGCCAACAGTTCATCCCACTACCATGCAATAGCCAACAAGAAGATAGAGGATTTCAATAAGACTTTTTCCAACATACTCCAAAAGATAGTAGATAAGGATAAGAAATCATGGCAAAATAAGCTTCTTCATGCTTTATGGGCTTACCAGACCACGACCCGCACTACCACCCAGGAAACCCCATACTCACTGGTATATGGGGAATAAATGGTTTTTCCTATTGAAATTCAAGTTTCATCACTCCATGTGGATATTTGTGATCAATTGTCCACGGAAAAGAAATCTTAGAGACATTTTTATTAGTTGGAGCATATGGATGAGAAAAAACTGCACACTTTGCACTATTTGGAAGTTTACCAAAATTGGATCGCACGAGCCTTCAAAAAAAGGTTCGCCTTTAGTATTTCTTCAAAGGAGAGATGGTTTTGGTCCTTAGTTTCCCAAGGATACTTGGTAAGAATCCCCCAAATCTTAAGTCAAGGTGTTAAGGACTGTATGTCATACATAGTGTCTATTCCAATGGATCAAACACCTTGATGCCAATGGATGTACAGCTCATCACGGATCCCACCAATGCAAGGTTCCTAAAGAAGTACTTCGCAAAACAGCAACACCCATGGTCCAAAATCTATGACCCTAAACTATGAGTCATCATCCTAACTAAATTATATTAAATTATATGGTATTAGTCCCTGCAACATGACATTAAACTGGGATACCAATGTCCTCGCTGCATGACTCTAAACCGCACAGCATAGCATCCTAGCTTTAAGACATTAAACTGCATAGCATAAATCATCCTAATCACATGTTGATAAACTGCACAATCCCCAAAGAACTATGTATATCTTTATTCCCATTCATCAGTGGGATATGTATAGATGCCTTGACTCTGAATCTTGGCCCATCCCCCGGATGAAAAAAATTCCTCTATTGTATCCTCTATCTCCCCATATTATGAGGGAAATACTTATCACTCCTTGCTTCTCACATCAAGTATAACTCGCGTGAGCTTAGGATCAGTGGTAAGGATTACCTTTTGTAAAAAAACTATATAGGAATATGATAGAACTAACACCCATAGCGAATGAAACCAAAATTCCCCTACTCCTACATCCGAGTCAGATCGGTATAAGGAACATTTAGAACTACGTATGGATTTATTCTTTCCCTTGTAGGATATGTAGTGACACCTAGATTTGACATCCTGACCCATCCAAAAATTAAAAACAAAATCCTCTTCCTCCATTCATAGGTTATAATTGTATAGGGGAATCTAAGAAAGGTCCTAACCGCATGACATTAAATTGTAAGGTTTCTCAAGAGTCGTGAGCGACCCGATTCTCAACATTATGAGATCCCAAACATGCCCCCAATTTACGGCACAAAAAGTTTAAATAAATTCTGAAAATTACAGGTTTGAATTACGACACACATAAGGATTCAAAAGAACATTCTTCCCCCCTAAATATGAGTCAGATCTATGTGGAAGCATGATTAGTTCATGATTGATCATGGTCTAGATATTTCATATGTTCCCAGACACATATTTACTATTTTTCAAACCCCATACTCTAGTAAAGCTTGTCTCCCCATAAATATTCATAGCCATCAAAGATGGAAGGCCAGTGTCCTATGGACACCTTTGTTTGACTATGCACATCTTGCCCCAATGGCTCTAAATATGTCACCTACAAAACAGCCATCAACCAAGGAAAAATTCATCCTTAGAAGAGTCATATCCTACTTTAGTACGCCCAATGGCTTCCAAGACCCATGTCATTCCTTCTAATCCAAGGGCCCCCTGGGACTATGGTTTACACCATCTATCATCACTCATGTCTAAGGAATTCCAGAATATCCCAAACATGATTAACTCAAAGATATTTATGGTATTTGGGGCATAATTTCCTTGTTGTGTGAATATAAACTACACAGCATAATATCCTCACTTTATGAATCTAAATTGTACAAAATAATTTCCTTACTACATGACTCTAAACTTCACAACATAATGTCCTCACTACATGACTCTAAAATATACAACATAATTTCCTCGCTGCATGAATCTAAACCGCACAGCATAATGTCCTCGTTGCATGACTCTAAATTGCACAGAAAAACATCCTTACTATACGATGATAAACTATAAGACCAGAAGTGTCATGGTCGTATTACGTTAAACAATAGGTTACTCCAAAGATGGGATGCAAGTATCTACCTATGTATAAGCCAGATCTATGTAGGGGATTACCCAATCCCATGAGAAAATCACAGCCCGAATGTTTTTAATGTATACATATACACTCCTACCATACATAAAACTTTGTTCTTTGAGTAATCTTGAATCTCCATAATCTTCCACGGCCATAGAAGATGGAAGGCTAGCGGCCTGCAGACACCTTTTTTTGACTATGCACATCATGCCCCGATGGCTCTGCAAAGGTCACCTACAAAACGTCCATCAACCAAAGGAAAATTAATCTTCAGGAAATTCCTCTCCTAACTCAGTAATCTTGATGGATTCCAAGCCTCATGACATCCCTCTTCATTCAAGAACCTTCAGATTCATGGTTTACATTCTCTTTCTTACCTGCATCCTAGATATATCAGAACATCCTAGACCAATTCATCTCTGGTCTTTCTTGAGGCTTTTATAAAAATAATTATAACCTATCCACATGCATTAATCTTATTTTCATATGAAAATAAAATTCCCCTACCTATTTTTGGGTTTCCCAGAAAAGTGCATCCAAGGAAATGTTTACTTTCATGCTTAGCCACACCCCTTTTCAGAAGCGATATGTCATGTTCAGAAAGGTCCAAATATCCATAATCCTTCATGGACATCAAATATGGAAGTCCAGTGTCCTATGGACACCTTTTTCTGACTATTCACATCAGGCCTCGGTGTCTCTGCATATGTGTCCTACAAAATGGAAGTCAATCAAAGGAAAATTTTTCCTTGGGAGAGTCCTTTCTATTTTCCATATGCTCGTATGACACTTATGTCCAGTATCACTCCCTATACTTGGGAAACCCCTTGGATTATGGCTTAAAT
Source organism: Viscum album (assembly GCA_963277665.1). Taxonomy (NCBI): domain Eukaryota; kingdom Viridiplantae; phylum Streptophyta; class Magnoliopsida; order Santalales; family Viscaceae; genus Viscum; species Viscum album. The sequence goes on along the minus strand of OY728155.1, from coordinate 85,154,325 downwards.
ATATTTCCATGTTCAAATTCCCAGACATGAAAAGTATTTCTAATGGAACTGATGATTCACTTTCTCTCCCTTATACAAGTAAGATTCATGTGGATACAGTTTCCCATCCAAAGATGATACAAATTCCCCTAATACTTTCGTACATGATCCCTCAGGCAGGCCACCCACTGTGGTCCCCAACCCCAAAACAAATCCAAAGTGTTATAAATCCTCCCAAGCCATCAGATATGGGAGACCAATGTCCTACAGCCACCTTTGTTTAACTCTGCACGTCATTCCCCAGTGGCTCTGTATATATCGCCTAAAAATAGCCATCAACCAAAGGAAAATTAATCCTCAGGAGAGTCCTCTCCTACCTCTGTACGCCTAAAATGTCTCCCAATTCTCATCTATATCAAAACTCACAAATTCAGGGTCAAGAAAAATCTATCAGTCATGTCATAAATTATTAGGACATTCCTAACTAATGAATCCCAAATTGGGGCCCATGCCCCATCAAGTTTGGTCCTAACTATTTGACCTAAAACATCAGTAATAAGTATGAGTTGTGAGACTATAAAACTCCATCGAAAAAGACAAAATAATCTCCAAAGTGAAAACCCAAAAATTGAACCCCTGGATAAAAGTCAAGTACCAGCTCATTAAACACATAGTGTGTGTGATTTAGGAAAAAAAATGTTGATCTATCAAATACTAAAAAAGAGACATAATGCTTGTTAGGTTTAAAACCCACAAAGGGAGGCCTAAGATAAAGTCTAGTTATACCTGATAAGCCTGTATTAAACAATCATAGAAAACAATTAGGGTGATAATGAAAAAGAGACAAAATTTCATGATATTTTTCCATGAAACCCCATCAATAGTTGAACTACGCTCACTGAGTCTTGCAAATCAGGAAAAAATTAGATCCTGATTTTATTATTTCAATTTACTAGTTTCAAATCACAATTTAAAATTAATACCTAATTGAAATGATGTTTATATGATTGATTGTGATTTATTGACATTACTAGAGAAGGAAAAGAATAAGTATTGGGATGAAAATCAGTTCCATTAAGTTCAAAAAATGTAGGAACATCCCCAGTTTTGAGTCTCTGCATAATATAAAAGAAAATGGGTATATCATGATTTGGTAAATATACAATAAGGCTCAAATCATCCTTTATAGAAAAATTTCAAGCGGCTGTTGCGGGCCATCAAGAGTTTTCTCTAAAGAATCTCACTTATCCACTTCAGCATTGACCATCGGGTGCACGCATTCAATAATGGATTTAAGGTCCGCCCGTTCTTCTGTATAGCTTTTTAATTACACTAGAAGACACTAGTTGAGCCTTCAACCTTGCTATGAGATCCTCTCATTCTCACAGCTCTTCCATTTGGGTGATAACTAAATAATGATCTTTTTCCTCTTCATCCGTTAAGTGATCGAGTTCCTCCAAAACATCTCGGAAGGTCGTTACTTGATGATGGTAAGAATTGAATTTGTAAATTTTATCCTCACAAGAAGTGAGGTCTTCCCGGGCTATGAAAATCTAGTAGATAAGAAGATGTAGAATTTTTTAATCAATTATACTAGAACCCAAATTGGTAAATAAATGTCAGAAGTTGTCAGTATCATTAGTAAGGTTATCCAGAGGTGTTTCCACGGGAATGGCCCATACCTGATTCCATGCCTGTTTTCGCACTGCCTGATGCCTCCCTGTGGCACCAGGGCCTTGGTCTTCCCCCACCACAACGGGTCAATAGGTAGGAAGTGTCATTACAGAAGTGGTAAAGGACCAAATATAGGTTACCCAATATGAGGGGCTCTCTTTACCCTTATATGATTTGACTGTTGGAGCCGAACGTGAAGGACTAACCACAAATTCTAAGGTATCTAGTGACACCCTATTGGGGCCAGCCCCATTAGGGTCATGGGTAGTATCCACAGGAGAGGATGAGTCTAAATCACTCCCCACTGAGATAAGTCGCACTAATGAAGCCCCTTCCAGACGCATCTGACAGCGGATCGAGCATCTTCTCACCACAGGGGTAGGAATAGATGGTGTAGCCATTGTGGCCACCATAGGGACAGGAATAGAAGACATATCTATAACACTCACCACAGGAGAATGAATCTATGGAATTCCCATCATGTTAAAGATGGGGAGAAGGATGGTTATAGGATTTTGGACCCATTGAATTGGTCTTCTCAACACCCCTTCAGGGTAATAGCCCACCCACAGTTGGGCATGTTCCAATGATAGAGAAGTGGATCATGTAATATTAAGGATGATAACCTCTGTAGAGGCACATTCCTGCATCATCATAATCCATAAATAGTGAGTAATTATAGGAGGAGATTCTCCCCTTGACTGAATGGGGGTAAGAAGTGTAATTTGTTGAAGGTACCCAAATTTTTTGGCAAACCGATAAAGGAGTTGTGGCTCATAAAAGGTCACTCGATCTATGCGAGCAGTGAGAAACTTATCTCAGAGTGCGATAATGTTTGAGTGATCATCTGAATAACCACCCCTATCACCCCGTAATGACCCATGAGGGGTAGGGTGCAGTGAAAATGAGAAGTGAGAAGCATTATTCAGTATCCCAACTGCATCGCTAGTGCTTAAAGTCATGGGACAAACAGTGGAAATGTTGAGAAGGGTGGGTTGAAAGTCAAAGTGAGGAACCCTCATAGTGTGTCAATATTTCTATCAAGGGAATTGTTCTTATATCCACCCATACAAGAATTGAAACGGTCCGTGTATATAATGTGGAGGTTTACCTTATTTTTTCTTCCCCAACAACTCATAAAGTTGGGCATGAGTAGGAGGGGACAGATTAATTGGTCGACCCTCTGCCATCATAGCCGCCATCATCAGAGTTCAAGACCTAAACCTGGTATATACATCATGAGATGGAAAGATCCATCTACTCAAAAACATGGAAAATAAACCTAGTAATCTAATTACGGGTGGCATGTCTGTTCGAAGCTTATATCACCAGGTAGTATACCTTCCCGCTTCGAGGTGGAGCAATATGACCCTAGAATTTGTCGAGACTAAAAGGATTGATGAGTTCAACTGAGGAAAGCTCTTGGATTGGCCCCATTGACCTATATAAATGACCCTATCCAAGCCTCAAATGGGATAATAGAGCGATCTTGGAGGGGTGATCAAGTAATCCCTCTACCACAACCAGTAGGTTCCTTGTCAAGGGGGATGCATGGTTGGTTTATCCCCAAGTAGTAGCTACTGGAAGAAATTAAACATACATATTTTCAAGGATGGGGAGCCCTCCAAGATGCTGGATGTCACATAAGATGATTCCCACCTCCCCATGTGACAAATGGAAGGTGTTAGTTCTTGAACACCAGTATCTTAGCAGCTCGGGAAGGATTTTTCTTAGAGATAAATATTTGAATTGAGAGACCCATGTTGTTGGATATAATTTCACCACCTTAAACTGGTCAGGGGAATCTAAATAGTTTTGGTGTACCCATAATACCAAGGACCATCCATCAAAGAAGCATCCTATGGCTCGTAGGTTCCATTTGGTGCTCCACCCATCATTATAGTTTTCTTGGGAAAGGTTGATAATGGACGGTAACTCCTAGTTTAATAGTCTCAAGGTAGTGTTGTGACACCCACGATTTCCATGATTCCACACTGAGCATTCTAATATGAACACATTTTCCTGAATCAGAGTTGCTATGACCTCTCCTATTGAGGAAATATTGGACCGATCATGACCTTATGGTGCTTCTAGGAGGATGAAATGAGTATTAGGGTCACCCAATGGCAAAGGAATGTCATCAGGAAGACCAAAGCCATAAAGTGTTAGCTGCACCGACAATGGGTAATCTAGGAACTCTAGAGTAAAGAGATCTTTTAAGAAACTATCACAAGGAACAGTGTAGGATCAAAATGGTCCTCGATGTCCTCAACCATAGTTTCCCTCATCTTGGTTTATTTTTTCAAAGTTTTTGAAATATCCATTACAACCTTCATAGAAAGATCCAAAAGCCCACAAAAAGTCGATCTAATTAGAAAAGTTTTGTATAAAGGTCACAAAAAAATGGCCAAAGGACTTAAAAGAGTGTCTACATGGGAATCTGAATATTATTCCCAAAAATAGTACACGGTATTCAATTCTCGCATACTGCATGGTATGAAGAATCCATCTACTACACACTGACGGTACGAGGAAACTTTATATTGTGTGTAGTTGTGATATGTGAGAGTCCCATGAGGCACTAGTCCACAGAGCCTTGTCTAGAAAATTGAAGGGTTCCCAGAAAAAATAAAACGCCAACCAAGGCCTTACCCTGATGATATTCAAAGTTGTTGTTTAAATGTTTAAGTTCATATTAGTAAGGATTAAAGTTCAGTTTGTTGTTTTAATTTTGATGTGAGGGACACACAAACCGTGTAGCATTCTCCTATGCGGAGGTCTGGATTTTAGTTTTGAATTACACAATGCAGTTCGCGAAACCCAAAATCCAGTTCGTGGGCAGAAGCAATTTTGAAGATTTCGATTTATTCCATGTACAAAGTGGTTCTCAAATACGAATTTTAAAAAATATACGGTAAACGGAAGTAGAGAAACCTAAGGTAGAGTCGAGAGTAATTTTCTCCATGAGAAATGGTAAAAGACAAATGACATGGACCCCTATATATAGGTGTCGTTCCCTCCTACTTGACCTATCTATTCTACCATGAACCACTTCAGTTCAGGACCACTTCTATATCGGAATAGTCTCCTCTTCATTTTGAACAGACCCCATTCCGATGGAGGAATTTGTAGGGTCCTGAAAACTTTTCAAATGAAAGAAAATACTCCTAAAATCACTTTGTAGAAGGAAGAAAGTGTTGATATATGTCCAATAAAGAGAATGGATGAAAATTGAGTTGCAAAAATTGGAGGAAACTTGAATAAATTGAATTTCTCAAAGAGTTTTAAGTGACTCGACTACCATCATTGGGAAGGGTTCGCAGAACGCATGAACCGCGAACCACTAGTATACAGAAGGACCCATGAGGAGTTGGCCCACGGACCGATGGCCAACGAACCCAGGAGCCCAAAAACCACATCATTGTAGGAATCAAGCACACGAAGGCCATCCACATACCATATCGTGAACTCAGTAGTTTGCGAATGAAGCAAATTGGCAGGGTCCCACGAACCATGACTCGAGAATCGTATCCTCTACAAAACATGACTGACTGAGTCTTCAATGGATCGATATATCTCTTCATGGGCTTCCAAAAATGGTGTATCATTCCCATATATATGATTTTCTTCAATTCTATATAAAAGGAGTCCAGGAGGAAGAAGAAGGGGATAGAAAAAGAAATCATGGAGGAGACCCTAGAGGTTGGAAGAAACAATTCAGAGAGGATTTCAGCTTTGGTTTCAAATCATCAAAGAAATTAAAATAGTGAAACATGTTTCTATAGGTATATACAGCCTCAAACCATAAAAATAAGGAACATAATAATAATAAGAAAACTGTGAACCTAATCGTTGTCATCGTGAACCAAAAATTCGTCACTGATGAGCTCCCCGTGAACGACAGGTTCCAGGACCCTCCTTCAATACGGAGTTCCACATAGTGTATCCCTATGCGGATTGAACCTCTCTCCCCATGTTGCATTGGTATGTGGATGGAACTCGAAGCAGTGTGGCGGACCGTATCCAGGACCGCGTAGCACTTTGGTGTGTGGTGGTCAATGCCCAAACCCGCGTACTGCTTCAGTACGTAGACGATCCCTCTACCCGCATACCACTACGGTATGTAGAGATCCTCCATCCCGCATAACAAAAATGGTATGCTGAATGGGGAGTCTTTAAGTGTCCATACCTCTAGCTCTAATCTCTCCCCTCCACTATCGTTTTGTCCTTTATAGCCCCTCTACAAACCAATCCCCCGTCATCAGGCCAAAGCCTCCTCCAAAGCCATCAGACCCATATTATTAGATCATCGGGCACATCAGTGTGCCCGTTTGAGTCTATATACCCATGGTAAGCAGAGTCACGAAGGATCTCCCCACCGTCGTCTCAAATTCTTCTACTATAGGCCCGGACTCTCCCATCAGTGGGAGAGAATATGTGTGGTTGGTTGAATCTCCCACATCCTCTAGTTTCTCACAATGAGTATGACTCATGTGGGCTTAGTGATTTGTGATGATCACAATATCCACACAACCAACCCGTATTGAACTATGATAACTCTGAGTCTTGGTCAAACCAGGATACCTAGGATGCATGCCTCAAGGATCGATCTCAAAAGGGATTCCCTTCCAAAAGGGTTTACCCAATCTTGTCCCCTCAAATAGGAAACTCCCATGCATAAGCCCCAAGCTTCCCGAACTACATGGGCTCTGATTACTCTCCTAAGGATACATATAAATCCCATATTATGGGTCTGATCCCAACATCTATCCATCTTCTATCCCCCTAGATAACAAAAAAATAGATCACCTTATTATAGGGCTTAATTCAGTGTTACCTCTATAGCAACAAATCCATGTATGCCTATGACGATCCTGTGAACCAGGGGTAGCCTATGGATACACTCTTTGGTATGAACCAAGGATTCAAAAACATATGAACACGACTTAAATCTAAAAGAGATTCCCAGAATATGCAATAATTACCCCCCAAAAGTGTGAGATAAGCCCGACCTCCCATCCTCTTGACCAAAGGAGTATTCAAGTGTCGTTGGCCAAATCTCCATCCAATGAGCACCTACCTTTGTAAAGCAGGTCCATGAATCATGGATATAAGGGTCGTTGGGTGTTTCTGGCTCCATGAATAAACTCGCGGAAGACCATCTGAGGAATTTATAGTCTAAGAAGACTGATTGTACAAATACTTAACCCCATGAAATCACCCTCTAGGACCATTTGACTGTGGCACACCCTTCGTAATGTAGAAGGGATAAACTTCCATGTCCCCGTTGGGTCAATCCAATCCACCCTTAAATGATAACTAAGAAGATATGGTCAAAACAAATATAGTAATGGGAGAGTCTCTATAATAATGAACGAATTCCCATCACCCGTTGGACCATTTTTGCAAACCCATAAACATGCCTCCTCGAAGGGTGAAACATACATCACCTAGTGTCTCTTATAATTTTAGTATAAACATTATATTCCAATCTAATTGTAGTGAGACTCAATGGATTATTAGAAAGATAATTCTTACATACTTGAGAATGAATAAATATTTTCTAATGGTATTTAGGGGAGAGGATGAGGTCTATGTTAAAGGCTAAATAGATTCTAGTTCCCAATATAATAAAGTTTATATAAAATATCAATAAAGTTTTAAGTTTTCTTAAATAGTGGGGCTATCAGTTGGAAAATTTCCAAGAAATATTCCATAATAGGCTTAAAAAACGGGGTAGATTACAAAATTTCATTTGAATCTATGAAGGAATATGTTTGGATCAGAATGTTCATTACTAAACATGGAGTTGTTCATAACACTAAAGTAGAAATTGATCTTTACTATGACAACAACAAACCTCATTCTCCAGCTAAGGAACCCTGATATCAATAATGATCTAAGCACATCCTTTAAAAATACCATATCATATTAGATATCATTGATAAGGATGATTTAAAGATATATTGGGTGGAAAAACAAGATAATATAATAAATCTACTAAAAACATTGTTGAATCAACAAAAAAAACAATTGAGTTATATAGATTCTCTAGGAGTTAAACACGTGAGGGATTTTTTAATGGTTGTCAACGTGTCATAATTTTATAAAAAGGGAAATATCCCCTTATTATTTATTCATGTGAGATAAAATTAACTCTACATGAATGGTCGATTGATGATATCCCCTTAAATTATGAATTTAAGTTTTCTCTAACTGATGATGGTCACTGAGTATAATGGGTTGTGATGATATGTTAAGGATATAAGGAACAAAATATTCTACTCATTATAAAGGGTTATATATAAGATAAAAAGAATATATTTATGAGGTAATAACAAGAGAATTATTATATGGAATGACCCAAAACATTATAAGTATAAATATAATGTGTTTGATACATCATGTGGTGTACATGTTTGTATAGAGATATAAGTATGTTTGATGGAGAACACAAAATACCCCTTATTATCATTAGTATAACTGATGCTTTTTTAGAGGTTTTATGTGGCTCACATCCATGAAATAATAATTCTATATTTCTTCATCACTACTAAGGCCCACATGGTCACACAGTTCGCCCCTTGGATAATGATAAAGTTTGTTAAAAAGTGTTTTTTCTAAAATGAGAGTGCTTGAAAAAATTCCATCCAAAAAAAAATTCTATGAATTCAAAATGTTTTTTGATTTTGTGTATTAATTCAATACATAATTTAAGTGTAAATGGGATATTATTTGATATTCACTTAAAAAGGGCTATATCATATTATAAAACTATTCAAATAATACCCTATGATATCCATTTAATACATATCATAGGCTATAATATAAATAATTAATTAAGAGGTAGGTGATTCACATGATAACAATAGTGTATTATACAATATGTATTATGATAAAACTATATGGGAAGCAGTTTTCATGACACATTACTCCCACATGGTTTTCACTATTTTAATTCATTATGAGTTGATTTAACCTAGAATGAATATCAATTTAATGTGTTAAATGAATATATATAATTATGAAGTCATTCAGGGGTAAAATTTGATGACACCAGACATGGATAATACATACATCATCCATATAACACATAAAAGAGGTCTGCAAAAGGGATACAATCCCTCCTATTGGTGTGTTTTATTTTTTATGTGATCATTCATTTCATGGAAATATTTCTATGAGATCTCATTTTTTGGTAAACTATTTAGTGTTTCTAAATGAAGGTTTTAGCATCCATTTGGAATATGACAGTCCTCAAGTTAAAAACTAAGATTCAAAGGGAAATGTCCCACCCCCCGAGGAAAGCTGCATTATTTTATTTATTTTTTTTCATCATCAAGAATGATACAAGGAATACTTAGTCCACTTATTTCATTGTATAGTTTTTTTATTTATCATTCTTCATACATTTTTATCTTTTTAAAGATATATCGAGCATATTTGGGCTTGTTTCAACAGTTTTTGATCATAAGATGATCCTTATTAACCCATCACAAATATATCCTCACTGTTTTATTCTTCACAGGTATCATTATATTTATTATCTACAAGTTTTTTATTGATAACATTTATTATCATGTAAAAAATAGTTGGAAAAAAAACCTTCATCTATATTGGAGTAGTTGGGAGTCTCAATAGTTTCTAAGTATACCTCAAGGAATTTATCATAAGATTCAATTAAGATTATGGTGTTAAAGGTTTTATTAGTCTTGTGGGCTATTCAAGGATACACCTTCCTTTATTGGTGTTCATGTTGAGAAGGATTAATAAATTATTCATGTATTTTTAATTGGAGTGAATCTACCTATATTTTTATTGAACTTGATCCCACTGTAGTGAATGAATAATAAAACATTAATGGAATGTAAACTAGAGGTGATTCATATATATTGGATCCTTGTATTATAATTGTTAACTTCCTTGTAGGAGAGGAAAGTAAAAATACCCCCATCTGTATTGGATTTGTTGGTCCTTACTCAATCACAGATGTGATTGCACCCCATTATGAGTTTGATGTAGCAGTGGTGGTGGAGGTGAAAGTACCCCCAACATTACTGGTTGGGAATTCCCATGTGTTACCACTTTCTCCTTCACCGTGATGATCTTATATTTTTTTGGCTTACACTTTGGAATGATATGGGTAAAGGGCATAGTTTTTTCTCCTTGAATGATGTGTATCTGCTATTAAATATTGGTAAACTGTCAAGGGACTTTTTTTTAAAAAAATAAATCTTAATTTACTTTTTTGGAATTTGATTTAAGTTCCTATCATTGACTTTTTATCATCAAGTTCATACATTTAGATCATTAGGGATTGAAAGATAGAATTTTACTGACCAAATACTATATATAGACTTGGTTCCAAATACATGGCCTGAATCAATGATGTTTCAAGAATCTTTTCTTAATGATTATTTTTGGATATCAAGTACAATGATGTAAGGAGATATATAGTCACATCATACACTGATGTTTACATTTCTTGTGTAATCACTGATCATTTGGTAGAGAGTCTTTAAACCATTAAGGTAGCATTTATAGAGGTACTCACATTATTTCCATGATTAATTATATAGAGCCACTAAAAATGTATCTAAGTATATATGGAGGAACCATTCATATAATGACTTTATGTGATCAATGTATCCCTCATAAAGAAATTTCCTATATTTGAAAAGATAGAGATCCAACTATAAGTTTTGATGATGAGGATATATTCATTCCTCCTTGAATGTCTTGGTAATTTTATGATGATAAATAGAAATTGAAAAAAAATGATCGATTTTATTTCTTCAGTTAGTTCTCCCTACACATTGATAAAGTTTTCTATATACATTGTGATTTGTACCACAACTTTTTTACCTAAATGAATTCTTCCACATAAATTTTTCAATGGAATATAAATCATTCTAAATGTTATTGGTTACATCTAGGGGTTTTTGATCTAGGGATTAATTGTTAATGATCCTTTCCTTGAATTTTCCATTTAATGGGATGAAACATAGATAATTTTGGAATTTAATTCAACCTTTATAGTATCTCTCAATATTTGGGACACTTTTTAATAATGGTGACCTAAGGAGGAATTTCATACTAAGGTGATACATCATCATTAGGATTTCCTTTATAATGAGTTCCATGGTATGTACAAATAGGGTTATTTGTATTTGTTTCACCATTTTGTGGTGTACCTCCACTCTAGTCAAATTCTTCATCATAGGGAGGGCCCCAATAGAATATTCCATATTGAGGATTATTCAGTATTTTTATTTCAATATATGGAGGCCTTTCAGGGTCATGATATTATTCGTTTCCATAATGGGGGCTTCATATTGGTAGGACACTATTTTACCACCACTGGGAGGGACTTCATAGTTGTTGATCATTTATAATGATTACCCTTACAATGTGGGTTTTGAGGAAGACTCTAACACCCCTAGATTTTTTGAAATATATAATTTTTCAAAAAAAATTGATATTATGAATTACACACAACACATATTTTAGCATATTTTATATTCAATACTGATTTTATCTTTTCTTACATGAAACACTAATATTATATTGTGTTATACATAATGGTTAATTTAAATGAAAGATGAATTACTATTAATAAATTATTATTTAATATGATTGTTATCATAGAGATATTGGAATAGAGGAAATGAATAGGATTAAAAAAATTATAAAAATATATGGTTTACACATGTATATATAATGATTCCCTTGGTGATCAATGAATTATAAATGAAAACAAAAACCACTTGATAATAAAGTAAATCTTATTATGAAAACTAATTTTATGCCCAAAATTATGTTTTTCTTCAATAAATTGGAAAAAAAATTTGTAAATTATTTTAATGAAGTTTATATATTATATAATACATTAAATTTTCAACATCTAACTTCTATTTTTTCTAGATAAAATATTAAAATAAATACAATTTTATACTTAATGTTTTATTTTTCTAAAAATAATTTTATTAACATTTGCGCACTTATTTTTAAAATTAATTTTTTAAAATTTTAGAATAATTATTTGAAAAAAATAATTTTCACTTTTTAAATATGCATTTTAAAGTTTTCTTATGGTGAATTGTTTGATAATTTTATGAGAATATAAATTTTTTGTTGAGTAATGAAAAATACTAGTATTTATTAAGAATTTTCATTTCATTTAAAACTTTTAAAAACATAAAAAATTAATATAGTTTTAAAATAATCATTAGTGAAATTATATATCTATTAATTCTATTTAGGTCTTTGGAATAATTTTCATATCAAATTTTGATATAAAATATTTTAAAACTTTTGAACATTTTCACTTTGAAACCTCTCTTTCTCATCACATCTATAGGATAATTTTAAACTAAATTATTACACCTGAGTGAATGGAATTTCGACAAATAGAATCCAAATTTGGAATAATAATAATTTATATTATCTTATAAGTTCAACTTAAATTTTTATCATAATAAATTTCTAAAACAGTAAAAAATATTCACCGAGGTTAAGGTATAAATGGGGTTTATGGGGGTCAAACTAAAAGGATAAGGGTTAAAAATGACCAAAACTTTTAAAAAACCTATTTTATTTCCATATTCAGACCTTATATATTCTATTATTGATAATTTTACATTTTAAGTTCTTTTTCCATGGGAAAAACATGGGTGCACCTTTTTCTTTACAAAATTTAAAAGTGTGCCACTCACCTAACTCATAAAAGTTCACCTTCTATCTTCTCCTATTAAGGAATTTATAAGATATTTTTTCGTAAAATAAATACTTAAATAAATTCCTCCCTTCCTTTATCTCATCATATAATACTTATTTTTGTGATATGGACAACCTCGGAAGGATTTTGGTGCAAATCCAAGGAGATAACTTGAAGAAGAGGTAATGTTCTTCAACAACTATTTTTATTTTATTTCTTCCTCAACCTCCATAAATAATTATTAAAACATGATGATACAAAAAATAATTATATTAAATATATTTTTATTTTTATGTTAATTTAATGAACTAGAACCATCTCCTCTTCAATCAAATGGGTTACGAAATCATCATTCATGTGTCTGGCGGACTACCGTCTCCCGAACTGATGTCATTCATTTGTCTATTTCCACCTCTTACAACTGGATATAATAATGTATTATATTATTATATATTATATTTATGATATTATTATAATTTTATAAATATTATATCAGTTATAACTTCTGAATTTCCATTTTTTTGGAATACGATAAGGTCGCTCATATGTATAGAAGTGTACCGCCTTGTGAAGCGATGTGATTCGTTCACGATTTACATGGAATGTAATAAGGAAGTGTTAAATTAACATATATAATATATATGAAATAAAATATAATATTTAATTTTAATATATTATTTACCTTTATTTCATTTTTTCATTCATGAAAATGGAAATTAAGTTCATGCATATGTACGGCCTACTATTTTCATGAATGGTGTATTTCATTTTCTGCCACTAACTTTTATGGATCTATATAAATTAATATATACTGAATATATATGATATTTATATTATGGTTAACATTATGGATATTATAGAACCATGTTAAATCTAAAATTACCAATGATAACAAATCAAAACATGAACAAAAAACAAAACAGCTGTTGCTCGAAACATGACTTTAATGTGTATGAAATGAATAGTACTTCCATCCATCATGACAATTATTTTATTTAAATATTCATTTATAATTTTTCTAGGTTATTTTCAATGAAAAGGATTTTAAAAAAATTATCTTTTAAAAAGTCCTTTTCAAAGATGAAACTATATTTTCCTGAGGAAATATTTTTAATGATTTTCAAAATATTTATTTATTTTTTTCAAAGTTATTTTTGAAGAAATGATTTTTAAAATAATTTATGTTTTAGGAATTTATTTTCAAATAAGATTTAATTTCCATAAGAAATTTTTATTTCAAAATCATTTTCTATCTAATATGAAATCCTTTTATATTACTTAAGAATCTATGGGGATATTAACCAAGGATACCAATATTATTCATTCTCTAGAGGGTTTATGATTATGATGAAGGATGTTTATGAAACTTGTTTCTCTTACATGGGTTATAACCAATTAAAAATATTATGAAATCCACATATTTTCCTTGGGTTATTCAATTTTTAAATGTTTTTTTAAACCATTGTTTTTCATGTGTTCTGAAATTATAAAAATTCTATGATCTTGGGTCACACAAATTATGTATTATGTGATGGGTGAGACCTATATCTACCTCTAATGACTTATGTAATGATTAAATTTATATGAGCATAATGATTTCACAATAGTTTATCCATTTCCTTAAAGTTTTTACATGACAAGTTATCCCAACCCCAAAATAGGGTATATAGGAGGTTATCCAAAGACTGAAAAAGGTTACATGAGATGCTATCCCAAGATTGATAGATGGTACATGGGAGGTTATCCCAAGATCAATAGAGGGTATGTGGGAGGTTATCCCAATATTGAAATAGTGTAAATAGGGAATTATCCTACACACAAAATAGGTTACAAAGTAGGTTATACCAAGCATAAAAATGGGTACATGAAAGCTTATTTGAATCCTAAAAGAGGGTAAACATGAGTTTATCCTAATACCGAAGTTGGTACATGCATAGTTATCATGGGCCTAACATGTTATGAATGTATTTCTGGGTATCCTTTCAATAATATTTTCTATTATTATTCATATGACTCAATTCCATGTATTATGCTGATTATATTCCCTCCTGTCTCATGTTATTTGATTCAGTTATGATTCATGTCTAATAAACATCCCAGATTTATACAACATCATTATGATCTATGATATGCAGTTCATAGTTTTAAAATTTTAATCTCATGTTCTAATACCCCTATTATCTGTTAATTATTATCTTATCATTGATATATCACTTTATTATCCTAACTCAGCATCTAATATTATCCTTTATTATGTTTCTTTTCCCCAGGTTATGAAGAAATGTTTTAAGTGCGGTATGTTTGTAAAGAGTAAAAAAGGGGAAGATATTTATGATATATTGTGAATATATTTTACCAAATTAGAATATTGTGTACCTAGTATCCAATAAACTAAATTATTATGGTAATCAATAATTATTTTGTGTATTGTAATGAATATTCATTTAAATAGATATAATATCTATGTATGAAAATATTGGTTCAGTATAGTTGGTATCAGAGGAAAGGTTTAGTTATCCTTTGGAAAATATGATGATAAAACATTAGTGATATTACTATATATATTTCTAAGTTTATTTCCAGGTATATGTCTAATGATTTGTCTAAGGATGAGTCAAATTATAGTAAAATGTCTATGGATTTTTGTAAATAATCGGGCGAGTGGTATATAATAAATTATATCCTTGACTCGATACTATAAGTGGATGTGGCTCTGGAACAGAGGTGCCTATGTGTAATAACTCTGAAAACAGTGAATTGATCTAGACTCAATCATTACATGGTTCATAATAATGGTCCTATAATATAACTAGTTTTACACTCCTAGTGAATATTCATTGTAAATTAAAAAAAACTTTACAAACCATCATGAATAATTTACATATATGGGGATTATGAAGGACCTAGGATAAACCTAAGGAGTTGTAGATTAAAATGTAAGGTTTCATGATTTATTCATCCAATAAATTATTTATTGTTATTATTTGGTCTACTGCTATGTATATTTCTAGTAACATTATTCTTTTTTGTTTTAGGTAATTGACAGAATAAGAAGGAACTAGGTTAATGTTGAATGTGATAGACAACATAATGATGAGAAACCAAATGAGATGATGATTGGAGTGAAGTATATTGTGATTATTCAAAATTATTTATCACAATATATGATTAACAAATAAACTTTAACCAACTCCTAGACTCAAAAACAGAGACAAGGATAGATTTCATTTAGAGTTAATGTGGTGGAGACTATGGAGGAAAGAAGATTTAGTTTCAAATGTGTAATTAATTTGGGAATAAGAACTTTATTTAATGCCTTAAAAGAACAAGAATATATTTTAAGTGTGGAGAAGAAGGACATAGAGTGAGTTATTACCAAGGAAAAATGAAAAGTTTTGTTAATTTAATGGATGAGAATAAAGGTTTCTATAAGGATTAATTAATGGTTGAATGTTATAAATGTGTAAATTATGGGAATTATATAAATTGATGTCCAAGGGTTGAAGCTTAAGGAGAGGTTCAGCAAGGTGGTAATTTTAAAGGATGAAGATACCATGAATGATATATGAAATGAATGAGGTAATAAGAAATAATATGATGAATCCTTGTTAATTTTTTAATAATTAATTATAATGATTGAAGTGTTAATGTAATAGAATTCAATAATTATGAATTATATAAGGATTATTCAGTATAATTTTTTTAATAATAATTTGAAAGAATATGTTTAATTGTAATGGTAACCTACAAAAGTGATTTAATAGAAAGTTGATATTTCATGAAAAAATATAATTAAGTGAAGGATAACCATTAATATATTCCTGAGGTTAAGATAATGATTTTTTCATAAAGAGATGATTGATATGGATAAATTAAATTTTATAGTACTTATTACCTTTGAACTGATAAATTATTTGTTGAAAATATAGTTAATATTATAATTGATGAAGTTTACAACATTTTTATAATTAAGGAATATATCCTAAAATATATGTTTTATTTAATAAATAAGTAATCGTGGATGTTTTCAATAAGTTTTTATGGTAATTCAGGTCATTTACATGTATCAATAGAAAACATGATGATAGTATTCACAAGTTTTGAATGTGATAATTAAGAGATACTTCATGTTGTTAGGTGGATTAATGGTAAGTTCATTTTTTGAAATTTAGGGAGAATATTTATCGAGTTTAAGATTTTAATTTTGGTATGGTTTATAAGGATAACCATTTTTTAAATGTTTTAAGTTTAAATTTGGATGAAGTTTCATAGACTAATGTACTTCACCATATTATTTTTTATCTGTATTCGATAATGAGAATAAACCATTTTGTGATAACTAGATATAGATGGACTGAATTATCATTCTATAATGGATCATGTGATATTTAAGTGATTTAGGTATAAAACATTCATCTTAATTTCTTAGAGTATTATATGAAGTGGGAATTGGTCAAAGCACAACAAAAATATGAAATTTTTCTTATGATAAATATAAAAGATAATCCCTAGGTATATCAGTCACTTTGAAATTATTGATTATATTAGGATGGTAGCCTATTGATTATATCTTCAACTAAACCTCTATTGGGTTCATGATGTGTTCCATGTACTTGAATCTAAGAATTACATACATGGTCCTTCACAGGTAATAAACATAGAGGTCGTACTACTAGACCATGATCTTTCTTATAAGGAACATTTGGATGAGATTCGGGATCATACATAGAAAGTTATAGAAACAAGGCCACTCACCTGGTAAATGTTTTATGGGGAAAACACTATCTTGAATAATATATATGGGAACTATAGAATGTAACGAGTCAAAATTATTCTCATTTTTTGGTACGAAACTGAGTAATTTCGATGGAGAAATTCATTTTAAGGGGGGAGGAATAAAACATCATAAAATTTTGTGAAATAGGTTTTTTTTCAAATAAATTTAATATTTTAGATATTTTTCATTGCACTCTGTAGGTTCTGGGCGTAGCAGAATCGCGTTGGTGGGTTTAACCAACTTTAATTTTAGCATTAAACAATGTTTAATCCGAGATCCATCACGATATAAAACGCCAGATCTTCGGAATAGAACGAAGAACGAAAAATAAAAGAAGAGTCCTGGAACCATAGAGATAGGATCATCATATTTGGGTTATAATTAATTTATTTAATTCACAAGAATTAACGTGGTGGAATTCTTCCTTCATTGATGACTCCAGTCATGATCCTGTGATCCAAAGTTGCATCATAGATTCCAAGTGTAGGATTCATCTAGCGGTGATCCACACATGTGCCACGTATCTCTGGACGTCGCCGAAGGGATATCCGGGTGCTAGCGCGGAAGATCCTTCGCTTGCGATGTCTGCCCTCGATCTCCTTGATCTCTCGGTCTTGAGAGTGTTCTTGGAAGAAGGAGTTCTTTCAGACTTGAAATAATTCTCCAGAATTGTTGTGCACAACAATTGGGGAAAATTGTTGGGGTTGTGAGGATATTTATAATCAGGTTTGAGGTTATAGAGTTATGATAATAAATAAACACGTTATGTGTTTTATTTATTTCATTAACTCTTATTGAAAACCCCCATTTCAAATTATTAATTCCTTGACATGCACCCACGTTGATTATAATAAATAAAATTTAATAAAACAATATTATATCCTCAAAATCCTGACTGGAAAAACTACACGGCGTGTAATCATTATTACACAGCATGTACTCATTTTCCATAAAACTACACAGCGTGTATATTTAATATACACGTCGTGTACTTTTATTTTCCACTTTACCTTATTTCCTCCACCACATTTATTAGACCTTGAGTAATGGATAATTATTTCTTAAATAAATATAACTGCATCACTCGCTAATAAATATTATTTCGTCCACAATATATTCTCTCTAATAACTAGTATCGAAATAAATGCGATCAGGCATCCTTAAATAATTATTAAACCATAGTCGAGAATAATCTTTATTTCCCTTGTTCAATTAATATTTAACTGAGATACATGGACACACTTAGTGTGTGACCCTCTAGGCCCCTTTCTCAGTGGCATTAGGCGGAGTCTACCTAAAGTCCAAGGTTAGCGTCTAGCAACATGTCAAGGCACCCATAGAGAAAGAAGTTAATGTCGCAATGACGTGTCACCTCCTATGAATGTTTACTGTGTAATAAAATCCCTTTGTCTCAATATCTCTAATCAAGCGGGTTGCATGCTAGTGCCATCAACCCATATGCTCTATTATTTTTTCTTTGACATTTTGGAATTGAACCCGCCCATACCTTACCATGGACATGGATTTATTAACCGCTTTGCTCTCATATGATATTCATGCTTCTACTGAGATAGGACTTTAGTCATGGGGTCTGCCACATTCTCTTCTGTGGAAACTCTGCTCACTGCAACTTCACCCCTTTGATAGAAATCCTTCAAGAGGTGATACTTCTGGAGTATGATATTTTTCCGTTGATGTGACCTTGGTTCTTTTTCAAGATACATCACTGTCGTATTATCACAGTAGAAAGTGATAGTATTTTTACTGCTAGGAACCACATCAAGCTCCTGGAAAATGTTCTGAATCCAGACAGCTTCCTTGGCTGCATCAGAAGCCGCTATATATTCGGACTCTGCTGTAGAATCAACGACAACTGACTTCTTTGAACTCTTCCAGCTCACAACTCCTACATTGAGATAGAAAACATATCCAGATTGCGACTTCATATCATTCAGATCTGTCTGAAAACCAGCATCATCATACCCTCTGATGACAAGCTCCTCGTCTCCTCCATACACCAGGAACATATCCTTAGTTCTTCTCAGATACTTAAGGATAGTCTTAACAGCAGTCCAATGTTTTTCTCCTGGATCTGCTTGATATCTACCTACCATGCTCAGTGCATAGGCAACATCAACCCTGGTACAAAACATGGCATACATGATGGATCCTATTGCCGAAGCGTATGGGCTCTTACTCATTCTATATTTCTCCTGTTGTGTATGAGGACACATTTTTTTAGAAAGATGTAGGCCATGTGACACTGTAACCAATCCCCTCTTGGATTGTTCCATACTAAATCTCTTTATTATCTGGTCAATGTATGTACTCTGACTTAGTCCAAGTAGCCTCTTGGATCTATCACGAATGATCTTGATCCCTAGAATGTAGGCTGCTTCACCCAAGTCCTTCATGGAGAAACACTTGTTCAAACAGTCCTTAACTGACTATAAGGTTGGTGTGTCATTTCCAATAATCAATATATCTTCAACATATACTACTAGGATAACGACCGCATTCTCATTAAACCGCTTATAAACACATGGCTCACATTCATTTTTAATAAACCCAAATTCCTTTATGGATTCATCAAATCGAATGTTCCATGACCTGGATGCTTGTCGTAATCCATAAATGGATTTCTGCAACTTGCAAACCTGTTTGGATTCACCTAGTGTCACAAACCCTTCTGGTTGTGTCATATAGACATCTTCCTGAAGGTTCCCCTTAATGAATGATGTTTTGAAATCCATTTTACAAATCTCTTAGTCATGGTAAGCTACTATGGAAAGTATGATTCTTATGGATTTAAACATGGAAACTGGCAATAAGGTTTCATCATAGTCAATTCCTTGACGCTGTATGAATCCTTTAGCCACTAGCCTTGTTTTATAGGTGCTAACTTGACCTTCCATGTCCATATTTCTCTTGAATACCCATTTGAATCCAACAGGATTTACATCAACTGGCTCATTGACCAGAACCCAAACTTGGTTCTGATACATGGAATCCATCTCATAATTCATAGCTTCTAGCCATCTTGCAGCTTTTGAGCTTTCTACTGCTTCCTTGTAGGAGAGAGGTTCATCATTGTACAACAATAATGATTCACCATCCTTGGTGACTAGGAAACCAAATCTCTCTGGTTCCCTTACCTCTCTTGAGCTCCTACGCAGTACTTGTGTTTCTGGAACCTCTTCCATTAGGACCTATGGAACTTGTTCCTATACCAACTCTTCTGTATTTTGAGCATCAACTTCATAAAAGTTCATCTTTCTCCCACTATCCTTTTTGACGATGTTCTCCCTCTCAAGAAAGACATCTTGTCTAGTGACAGTCACTTTCTTGTCTTGAGGGTTATATAGGTAATATCCTTTAGTTTCCTTGGGATGTCCTATAAAGATACACTTCGTGCCTTGGGGTTCTGGTTTGTCACCTGAGAAGGCCTTAACAAATGCCTCACATCCCCATACATGTGTGTGCGACAAAATGGGTTTCTTTCCATTCCATAACTCGAAGGGAATTCCATTTTCCACCTTAGTTGTTACTCGGTTTAATGTGTATATCGCTGTTTGTAATGAATATCCCCAAAAGGATAATGGAAGATCCGCATGACTCATCATCAACCTCACCATGTCCAACAAGGTGTGGTTCCTCCTTTCACTAACACCATTCCACTGTGGTGTATAAGGAGGAGTGAGCTGAGATATAATCCCAGACTCCCGTAGAAGATCGATGAACTCTTGGTTTAGATATTCTCCACCTCGATCTGATTGAAGTGTCTTTATCTTCTTACCAAGATGATTCTCTACTTAATTCTTGAATTCCTTAAATTTCTCTATGGACTCTGACTTATACCTAATTAAGTACACATAGCCATATCTACTCAAATAATCAGTAAAAGTAATGAAGTAGTAATATCCACCTCTATCTTCTACTGGAAATGGTCCACAAACATCCGTGTGCACTAATCCTAAAAGCTTTGTGGCCCTTTCACCATGTCCACCGAAAGGCGGCTTGGTCATTTTACCTTGTAAACAAGTGTGACATTTATCAAGTGGTTTTAGTTCAGTAGAGTCTAAATAGCCATCTTAGCAAAGCTTTGTCAAGCGCTTCTCGTTTACATGACCGAGACGGTGATGCCACAACTGGGTGATGTATGAGTCATGTGAGTTTGTTTTGTTATTGATTGACAACACTTGGTTTTCGTAATTTAATATATACAAACCATTATTTAAATGTGCCATACCATAACATACATTGTTCTTATAAAAGAGAAAACCCTTATTTACAAACTTGAAAATAAATCCATCCATATCCAAACAAGATACAGAAATTATGTTCTTGGTAACACTAGGCACATAATAACAGTTACGTAAAACCAAAATCATCTCATTCGGCAATGAGAGGTGGTAATCACCAATATCCAACGCAGCCAGCTTTGCGCCATTAGCAGCTCGAACATCCACCTCTCCTCTGGCGATCTTTCTGAATCTACTTGGTTCCTGCATTTGAATACAGATGTGAGCCCCACAAGCTGTATCTAATACCCAATGTGTAGAAATAGAAAGATTTCACTCGATAATGAACGCACGTTTAGCATCCCCACGCTTCTAGGTGTAGTTCCTCTTCTAGTGGCCTCACTTGTCACATGAAAAACACATCGCCTCTCATTCCTTGCCCTACCTCTGGATCTTCCCCTTCTTGGAAGGATGGTGCTCGAGGGCTTCGGACCAATTATAAGTTTTTGGCCCCTTTTCCTTGTCATTTTTTTTCGTATTCACCATAAGGATTGCGGGTTTGTCACGCCCCATGTCCTTGTCTACCTAGAGAATCAAGGTCAGAAGCACTGATATACTCTTATCATTGTCTCTCATGTTATAATTGACAATGAAGCTAGAGAAGTTCTTGGGTAGTGATGATAGTATGAGATTTGTACGCAACTCTTCTGGGAATTTAATCCTTAAGATGTTCAGGCATTCAATGTAGCCAATAAGCTTGACTACATGAGGCCCAGCTGGCACAGACTCTCCAAGATTAGTTGTAAACAAAGTATTGGATATCTCATACCTCTCATGTCTCACCTTCTCTTGGTAGAGATCCTTAAGTGAGAAATCATGTTATACGCGTCCATGTTTTCATGTTTCTTCAAGAGCTCATTAGACATGGCTGATAGCATGAAACATTGGACATTTGTGGCATCATCCATGTGTTTCATGTAGAGAGATATTTCCTCATCACTGGACTCTTTCCCAAGTGCAACTGGAATAGTCTCTTCTAGCACATACAATTTCCTTTTGTGGTGAAGGATGACACATAAATGACTCTGCCACTCTTGGAAATTGGTGCTGGTGAGAAGGTTTTCCTTCTCGAGTATGGTGCGCAATGATATGTTTGAAGTCATTTTCTCACCGTTTTTACAAATTAAGCTGAGAAAAGGTTTAGTACTTTATTACAAAAATGAGACAAATAAATAAATTAATACTTATTAGTCTCCCACTATTTTATCTAAATCCAATAGCCCTCACCATTGACTTTGGAATATTATGTTTCCTAAATATTCTAGTGGCAAGGATCCATATTTCCCTTCGCATAACCCCAACTAGGGTTGGTCAAGCAACTTGAAGGGTTTTTAGGTAGGAATTCCAAATTCCAACTGCATTTAACTCACATCTCCTTGATCCGCTGAGTGGACTCCCCAATCCTGAAATCCTTTTATTTTGGATTTCCTCAACCTTTTCCTCTTAGCCACACCAAGACCTGCTGTGGTAGTCAACCCTTGATGCGAACCAAGTTAGTCAACCAAAAACCTTGAATTATAATTCCCCAATAATTGAAATCACCCCAACTAGGGTCGGTCAAGCACTTTGAACTATGGTTCGATTCTAACCAAGATTATGGAAGGCTATACCGACTTAATATTTCTTTGAGGTATTTTATCCTTATACATAAATTTCCAATTTATTATCTTTTATTACATGCTTTTTAATATTAAGTGTGATATACTTAAGTGATTAACCATGTCTAAGATAATATTTACGCATAATCCAGTTTTATTTTAGTTCCATCTTGCATGATTGTTTAATTCATTAATTGTGTGATTGTGACAACACACCCACAATAAATAAACCATGCCACAGACAAAAATAAAATAAATGGTATGATCATGATCTTCTTCTATTGGTTATTTTTTCTAGTGGTTGATAAACTAACCCATGACCTAGGGGAGAAACACCTTGAACCTTGTGGGTTCGTGTTTACAGCTTTCCACCTGTCCACCTTTGTATCTCCTTGGATTGGTTTCACCTTGGCTCCTGACTTAAGCAGCCTCCACTAGCTTGGGAGATCTATCCATTACATATGAATTTATCTCACTTGTAGCTGAGGGGTAAATTGGGGGGTTTTACATAAAATAATCCTTGGGCGTGCAGGCCCTACATATTAATGAGGAGATGTCTTGCAGGACAACAAATTTAATTTAAATAAATAAATTAAAATAAATCATTCACATACAATGTTCTCGATCTATCTCATGATCATACATACATGCAACTATATTTACACATAAAAAAAACTAGCATTCAATTCTTTAATCGTTCTTGTTTAAGATAAATCATGCTCGAATTAATTAATTATATTTAATTAATCAATCCTTTTATCTTAAACCCTTTTTCTGAATTTCCTTGAGATTTTATCCATTATAATTTTAAATAAATAAATTCATTTAAAATTATCCTTGTACGTAACTTGTACCATGGAGGAAACCTGGTGAATTCTCGTTCATTGCATAATTTCAATCAGTACATGGTGTGTAGTTCCGACTACACGACGTGTACTTTTGTTCGCCGTTCATATTAAGTACACGCCCGGGGACATGGCGTGTTAATGTACTTTAGAAATTTTCGGAGTACGCGGCATGTTCCGCGGGACACATGTCGTGCAGTTTCCACGTTACACGATTTCCAATCGGGCAAGCCGTGTACGGGGTACACAGTCCAACCCTAACCCGAAGGGACTACACGCCGTGTTCATTGGACCACATGGCATGTAATCCAGAAACTGTGTGCCACGTGTTCCTGGTCAACACATGGTGTCATTAATGACTTAGATAGGATCCAATACCCAGCCTGATTTGGCAGATCAGTCCGATGCATGAATCTAGACTACACGGCGTGTACTTCCGAATACACGGCGTGTATTCTGGTGTTGTACGGACAGAAATTTTTGGCTCCACTGGATGAGTTCCTCTATTTTATTTTAATCAAAATAAAAATAAAAAATTTTTTCTGTGAGGTCAACGAGAAACGATGGAGGAGGAATAGATCTCGAGATTCATATTTCTAGAATGATTAAACTTGAATGGAAACAACTAAATTATTAAATGCATAAAACATCAACGAAAAACTAAATAATTATAATCAATGATATGACTGCTCTAATACCACTTGTAAGTTCCGAGCGCAGCAAAAGCACGTTGGTGGGTTTGCCCAACTTTAATTTTAGCGTTAAAAAATGTTCAATCCGAGATCTGTCGTGATATAAAATGTCGGATATTAAGAATAGAACAAATAACGAAAAAGAAAAAGAAGACTCCTAGAACCATAGAGATAGGATCATCATATGTTGGTTATAATTAATTTAATTAATTCACAAGAATTACCTTGGTGGAATTCTTCCTTAGTTGATGTCTCTGGTCACGATCTTGTGATCCGTCGTTGTGTCGTAGAATCCAAATTAAGGATTCATCTAGCGGTGATCCACACGTGTGCCACGTATCTCTGGATGTCGCCGAAGGGATATCCAGGTGTAGCGTGAAAGATCTTTCGCTTGCAATGTCCTCCCTCGATCGCCTTGATCTCTCGGTCTTGAGAGTGTTCTTGGAAGAAGGAGTTCTTTCGGCCTTGAAATAATTCTCCAGAATTGTTTTGCATAATGATTGGGGAAAATTTTTGGGGTTGTGAGGATATTTATAATCAGGTTTGAGGTTATAGAGTTATGATAACAAATAAATGTGTTACGCGTGTTATTTATTTCATTAACCTTTATTGAAAACCCCCATATCGAATTATTAATTCCTTGAAATGTGCCCACGCTGATTATAATAAATATCATGTAATAAAACAATATTATATCCTCAAAATCCTGACTGGAAAAACTATACGGCGTGTAATCATTAATACACAGCGTGTACTCATTTTCCATAAAACTACACGGCATGTATATTTAATATACATGGTGTGTACTTTTATTTTCCACTTTGATTTATTTCCTCCACCACATTTATTAGACCTTGAGTAATGGCCATTTATTTCTTAAATAAATATAACTACATCACTCGCTAATAAATATTATTTCATCCACAATATATTCTCTCGAATAACTAGTGTCGAAATAAATGAGACCAGGCATCCTTAAATAATTATTAAACCAAAGTCGGGAATAATATTTATTTAACTTGTTCAATTAATATTTAACTGAGATACATGGACACACTTAGTGTGTGATCCTCTAGGCCCCTTTCTCAGTGGCATTAGGCGGAGTCTGCCTAAAGTCCAAGGTTAGCGTCTAGCAACACGTCAAGGAACCCATAGAGAAATAAGTTAATGCCGAAATGATGTGTCACCTCCTATGAATATTTACCATGTAATATAATCCCTTTGTCTTGATATCTCTAATCAAGCTGGTTTCATGCTAGTGCCATCAACCCATGTGCTCAATTATTCTTTCTTTGACTTTCTAGAATTGAACCCGCCCATACCTTACCATGGCTATGGATTTATTTTGGATATATCAATTCCATCAAAGGGCCTGAGATATCTACTTCATTTGTGGAACAGAATGGGAAAATCCTTTCTCTCATTATCTATCAATGAAGTATTACTCGTGACGCACCCAACATATCCTACCTCGCTGTGAACAGTGTGTCGTCACAGTTTTCCTCAATACATCTAAGTGCGCGAGTTGTAATACCCATTAATAATAATCTTAAAGTATAAGGACCAATACACACATCCGTATATAGGAACATCCAAGGACACTATGAAATGTGGATTTCCTACTGGCGGGTCTTGTTCTCATAATATCCTCCTGGATATTACCAAGGGCGCACACTATGAGAAGGTGCCTCAAAGTTTTATGAGTCCTCACCCCTAATGGCCTGTATTATTTGTGTACCTCAAATAACATCATCCAGCCATAGAACATATTTTCAAGAATAGTGTTATGGCACTATTGGGTTCTCATTATAGCAGGGATCCGCTATGACCCTTTAATGCAGCAACTGTCCTTAGGTCATTATCACATGCATTGTCACGTAGAATAACAATCAAGATGTGATAAGGCTTTTATTAATAAATAAAGTACAAAGTAGTTGGTTCTAGGCCACCAACTCTAACACAATCAACATGGATTTTATCTTTTTTTATGCTCAACACTTATTTTTTCTTGTTTTACATGCAACTATAAGTTTCATTATCATTACCCGCAATTTCTAGTTTAAATGAAATGTGACTTAATATATAAAGATTTTAATTTAATATGATAGTTATTACCTATCCATTAGAATGGAATATATGAATAATAATAACTAAATAACAAAAATATATGGTTTACGCATTCATAGATAATGAATTCCTTTTTGAAAAATTAATTATAAAAGAAAATAAAAACTAGTTTATTATAAAGGAAATCTTCTTTTGAAAAAGTATTTTTATGTACACATATAACTTTTACCTCAATAAATTAAGAAAATTTATTTTGGAGAATTATTTTAATGAAATTTATATATAAATTATATATTTTATAAAAAAATTAACATCCAAATTATGTGTTTTATAGACAAAATATAAGAATAAATCCAATTTTACCCTTAAAATGTATCTTTTAAAGAAGCAGTTTTGCCGCCATTTTTGAACTTATTTTTAAAAATATTTTAATATTTCATAAAATATTTTTGAAAAAAAATTCTTTTTTGAAATAATAATTTCTAAATTTTATTCTATTGAATTTATTAAATTTTTCTAAGAATATAAATTTTCAATGAATAGTGAAAAATACCAGTTTTTATTAAGAATTGGGATTTATTTAAAAAACATAAAAATTGTGTTCAGAAGGTTTTATTAACTGGTTTTTGAACCAATTTCTCAATTTACTTTTGAAATTGTGTTTTAAATTCAACTTAATTTCTCTTATCCTACTGAAAAACAATTGGAAAAAAATATGTTTCAACAAACACTAATTCGGTTGGTTTTGATTGGTCTAGAAAAGTCTTATTAGCAAAAAAATATGTTCTAGAATCAATAAATGGTTGAACGAATTACAATATATATATTTATAAAGTTATATTTTTTATGATTTTTCTACACCTTTAATCAATTTTTCCATCAGCATTGCTTCATAAATCCTTTTATTCTGATTTTTCTTCTTTTATACCTCTTTCATTACCTCATTTGTTTTTATCTCAAAATCTAAAGCCTCATGTTTATTAAGTTAGAAACTTGGATCTCTTGGGTTTTTTTGATCCGTGTGTTTCATCAACTTCTAGATGTCCTCATCGAACATTGTGTTTGGTTTCTTTTGTTTCTTTGGAAGAGAGGAATCTTATTTCCTTTTTTATTTTACTGTATATTTCTATTTAACAACTTTGTTATTGGATGTTTCCTTGTATGATTTTTCTGAAAACTTTTTAGTTTTGGATTAAAGAGAAACTTCTTCCAATCCATGGTTTCTTCTCTAATCAATGAAACCTTTTCTTGAACCACATAACCCTAATTCTTTATTTAGAAAACTTTCATACAATTAACAAAAAATTTTATTTATGAAACATAAAAACATAATTATTCTTGACTTTATGGAGGTTTTATTTATTGCCTCAATAGAAATAAAATAAAACTTAGCTAGATTTATATTCCGTGTATTTATTAGAAAATTCAATATGAAGATGTTAAGAACATTCAGTGTATTCTTGTATCCTTTTCTCAGAATCATATAACCTTTCATCCACAAATTAACTACTCTTGCATACGGATTTAGATTATATACCTTTGTAACATTATCATAGGAAGACAACAAAGATGATTTAGCTTTTTTTTCTTAAAAGAACCTAGATTCTACATAATATTGTGATATGGAAGGTAAAAATATTATTCCAATTTAGCTTCTGTTGGAGTTGGTGTCCTAGGAAAAACTATTTGTACTTTGATTACATGTATATTTGATGTATTGAATATTAATAAAAATTATTATTACATATTTTTTATTGTTCTACATAAATCTAATATAATAATGTCCTATAGTATACGTCGCATTGATAATGTCGTAGCAGTTCCCTGCTATGATGAGAAAATTAATGTGCTATGAAGATATTCTTAAATAATGTTTTTTGGTTGGATAAAATATTACAATGGGACACATTATATATAGATTTTTAGGTGAAAGTACACATAAACATATGAGGATTCCTCTTATTAAGTTTTCACTTGGTAATCTCTAAGATGGGAGATTATAAGAACAGACCCGCCCATACGAATTCTGCATGTTTTAGTGTCATATGATATTTCTATCTACGAGCATGTGTGATGGTCCTTATACTTTAAGATTATTATTAATGCATGTTACATCTTGTGAACTTAGATGTATTTCATAAACCATAATGATAAGAGTTTATGGATAATTTGGATATGTTGGGTGTGTTATGAGTGACATGTCATTAATGAATAAGTCAGGGAAGGATTTGTTTCTTCAATGTTTATAGAAGCTAATATCCCAACCCTTTTATTGGAATATAACTATTACATTAAATTCCATATTCATTGTGTAACGACATTTTTATTTCAGATAGACAAATAAAGACACGTCAATAATATCGTTTGGTGAAACGGATGTGCAACCTACTTTATTAGATATTGTGACAAAGGGATTACATTAACCAGTGAGCGTTCATATGTGGTTTTCAATGTTGTGACATTAAGTTCTATATCTTGGGTGCCATGACTCATTGCTAAATAGTAATCTTGGACTTTAGGAAATCTCGCTTGATGCAAACAAGAAATAATCCTAGAGGGTCACACACTAGGTGTTTTCGTCGATCTCAATTAAAATCGATTTGATTTTAAATAATAGAATAAATATTATTCTCAAGTGTTATGAATAATTTTATTCAAGTTATATTGATATCATAAATTAAATAAATATTTATTCACTGGATTGTGAATAAAATATTTATTTTATTTATTGAATATTTTAATAAATATTTATTTACTAGATCTTGAATAAAATATTTATTTTATTGTTCAATAAATTCTATAAGAGTTTGAATGGACCAAGACTGAGTTCAGTGAAAAATAGTAATTAAAAATACCATTATATAATATTTGTTATTGTGAAAGTTGGTGTACACTACAAAATAATAATTATATAATTATTATTATGTGGTAATGGATTTATTAAAGGTAAAAAATGTTATTTAAGGCCGATATGTAATTAAATAATATTTTAACTTAAATCCCAACTCTATAAAGAGGTGTCTATGTCTATTGTGTAAAGCATCCAAAATTGAGAATAGCTAAGTGTTGCACATGACGAATTCTCTCTCAACTCCTCCTCTCTCCCTCTCAAGAACGAGAAGTGCAAGAGAGATTTCTTCATGACCGAAGAAAGAGCGATCAAGAATAAACAAGACAAGACATTCGACTCACCATGAAAGCATCAAAATATTTAGTGGTGGTGCTTGGATATCATAGAAGAATGTGTGGATCACTACTAGAGGGATTCTATCCTTGGATCCTCAAAGCACAATGAATGTAATTCAAAAGGGTCTTTTCGGATGATTAGTATTCACCAATGAACAAAGTTCCTAAGCCCAGGTATTTATTTATTCAAATATTAAATTAATTAATTATAAATCTGACATGCAAGATCCTTGCTCTTGGTTTCATGAAATGGTTATTAAAAGAAACTTTAATATATCTCCCACCTCTGCAAACTTATGCTGCTCCCAGAACCATCAAGTGGTATCAGAGCATTCATGTTTAAATTTATAATTATTTATTTGATTATTGATATATGCACAATTGTAGTTATATTTTCATTTCAAGTTATTAGTTCTTTAATATAATTTTAATTAACATGTTATTGTCATATTAATCATGTTTGTTCAGTGTTTTATTTTCTTAAAAGATTAAGAAAAAATGAATAATTACCAAAGATTCCATCAGGAAGTGAAAAATATTTTATCAGTAAAACTGGGTTACTCTGTGTGCAGCCAGAGCACATGTCATATACTCGTGGTCATTGTATCTAGAAATACTGAGAAATTAATTATATGTGGTGATTTTATTGAACATCATATGTTGACTGAACCAACCTGGCACACGATAAACGGATACAGGGTATATAGTTGGCATGTATACATCGTGCAGTCCTGCTGAGTCAACATGCCAAAGCCTTAGGCGTGTGACTTGGATATACGGCAACTGGGGTACATGGAATATAGCTGAATTTACAAGTCATGTAGTCTCCCATTAATGGAAAAAATTAATATTACATTAAATTTGAAAATTGCAGTATTAAAACCTTATTATATTGATTGTCACACTATTATTTGTTTGAAAATTTAATAATGGTTTTAAATAATTTTAAATTCTAAATTAGTTTATTGTAAATAATATGTAATTATTGGTTCTTCCATTTATTTTCCATTAATAACATTAATGATGAGTATCTCCAAATAAGATCGGATAATCATTAAAGATGAAAGGGAATTAATTAATTAATTAATTAATACAAGCGTGTTTATCTTAAATAATAAAAGAATGAATAAAGAAATAAATTAAAGCCATTTAATTTTTCATATTCATTGTATGTATGATAGTTCACGAGCTTAACGAAGACCTATGTATGTGTTGGATGTTTTAATTTAATTAATTTCATGAGTTTGCAATTATTTAATATTAAATTAAATGATGATCTACGAGTCATAACTCCTTCCATTATTATGTAGGACCTGCATGTCCAAGTATATGTATGTAATCCCATTTAACTAATCCTTTGGTTACCCTGACCTGAGTGTGAGTAATAAATATTTGTAATTAATGGAGCGTCCAAAGGCGTGGGGAGGTGGTTCAAGATAGAACCATAATGATGTCAACCTAGATTATACACAGGTGGAGAGCTGTAATGTTGTAACTCATGACAAGACCAGTAATAAGAGTTATTTCCCCTAGGTTTAATCTTGATTTAAGGTCTACTCCTTAAATCAATTATTAGATAAATCTCGTGAATGGTTCATTTAATTAATTATTTATTTTTGTCTATGCAATTATTTATTTTATGGATGCAAGGTCGTAATCACATAAATAAATGAATTAATGTGCAAATATGGAAATTAAATAAATGAATTATGTGTAAATATTTTATCCAATATGATTAATTAATTAATTAACATCCTCTTAATATTTACAAGTTGTGTAAAGGATAAAACAAGATAAAATTTATGAATAATAAATTGAAATTCTTCAATTAAATATTAAGTCATTTTAACCATTCCATGAATTTATTAGGAATGAAATCATAGAACTAAGTGTAGTACATAGCCAAAGAATGGACAATTGCTTTTATCAGGGAGTTCTCATGGGAGTTTTGGGTTGAATTAACTGAAATTGTATTGATTTTAATGGAAAAAGTCTATTCAATACAAATTAGGAGGCAAGTATTGAAGAAATACAAGTTAGGATTTTAGGATAGGTGAATCTACTCGATGGATCAAGGAGTTGTAAGTCCGTAGTTGGCAAGACTGCCTACCTAATTACTTTATTATGGTTTTCATGGCCAAAATTTGGATCATTAAGAAAATTAATGGGGATCCTTGCCACAAGAATGTTAAAGAAACTAGACACTTTGAGTTCAACAGTGATGGATATTGAGACTTGATTAAATAGTAGGAGATTTAATAAATAAATAAATTAACATTTAATTTATTATATCTCACTTATTTTGTAATCAACAAAATTACTAATAATCTTCTCTTTTTAATTTTATAATAAAATGAAAAGATCATCATCCACACTTTCCCTATCATCAATATTGGAGAAAGATAACCTCCTAACTAGTATTAACTTCCAGGAGTGGTTTAGATGCCTTTGGGTTGCGCTATTCCATGAATGATAATCTTATGTGTTAGAATCCTTAATGCCTGATTTGCATTCTAAAGAGGTGAGTTATGAAGAGTTCATTGTCTATGAAAAACATCTGAGCAGCATGGTCAATGTTCAATGTTTAATTATTTCATCAATTTATAGTGAGCTAATAAAGTCTCATGAAAACATGGATGTGTATAGCATGCTTAAGTTCCTTTGTGTTCTTTACAAGGAGAGATCTAGACAGGAATAGTGGGAGATTTCCAAGGCTCTCTTTTAGAGAAAGATTAGATAGGGTTCCCTAGATGGACCTCACGTAGTCAATATCATTTACTACATTTATCTCTTAGAGGTTCTAGGGTTTAAGCTTCCTAAAGATCTAGGCAGAAACCTCATTCTGTCATCACATCCTCAGAGCTTCTCCAGCTTTGTTGTGAATTTTAATATAAACAATATTGAGAAGTTTCTTTCAAATATTATTACTATTATTATCCAAAAATATAAGGATAAGAAGCTTGAAATACATTCTATCCTTATGGTGAACAAACATAAAGGGAAATAAAATATCTTTAATACTAAATCCTCTTCATTTCCTTTCAAGAAGAAGAAGAACAAGGCGCATTCAAGGGAACAAGATGTTGTCTGTATAGTGACCCTAATTTTTCTTACATTACTATTACATCATTTTAAAGATAAAAAACATAAAAGAGTTACAAAACCAAGATCTAGAGGTTCAGTGTCTTGGTAAAATTAGGAAAAAAATAACATTTATATAGTAAAACATAAACAATATTCAGTTCTTTCTTCTCTAGATTCTTAGTGGCCCTCATGTACTCCTTAGTATAAATAGTCACCTGAGGATTTAAATTAAAGAAAGGGGAGAGATAAAATCCTAGTAAGATAATAGATAAGAACATGAATCAATATAACATGGGTGAGAATAATCATTAACATATTAACATAAGCATGGTATCATCATCATAATCATGAGAGGAATAATTGGATAAAGGTATGGAATACGGAAATGCATAAAAATGAAACATCATGTCATAGTGGTGAACTACCACACATAGTTGTGAACAAATATAGAATCATGTTCCTGAATAACATATGTGAATCATTATAAAATAATAAATGTGAACAAATATAGCATCATGTTCACACATATTGAACATTATGTCATGGGATACATCACATTACCCAATGCATTGGTGTAACACCCCAATATTTTAAAAATAAATTTAATATTGAATAAATGAGACACTAAGTCTCTAAAAAACACCACTTTGTTATAACCTAGTGAGTAAACAAAAATTTTCCACCTCTGTGATTTGAATTTTGAAAAACTGACATACACGGTTGCATTCAGTATGATATTTAGAGTGTGATAAGACAAACATAATTTTTGGTGAATAGTAACATACCCTTATGAATAATAATATGAATAGTAATATGACCCTTATGAATATTAAATCATATTATTATTTCATTGTCTTAAGGTTATGATCTTGATTAATTTTTCAATGTGATTTAAAACGAATTATAGTTTTAAAATTGTTATTTCTCAGATAAATTATGATTTTATTTAAAAATTAAATTATGATTTTATTTAAAAATTAAATTAATCATATTTAGAAAATTATTTTCAAAAAATGGATTTAATTTTTGAATTTCACACATCAAAAAATGGTTAGGGTGAATTATTTGGATTTTTCTAAAATACTTAAATTTTTTATGAATAGTAAAATATGGTAATTTACCGTATATATACATTATCAGATAAATTCACTATTACTAGCATCATGGATGATGTAATAAGACTTTATTCAAACTCACATGCACATATTACTATTTTTTATCACAAAAATCAATATTATTGGTTGTCTTTGGCAAAATAATAAAATAATGTGTAAAATAATGGGAAAACCCTCCTCTCCTCCACTATAACCCCCCTCCCCCCCACACACACACACTCCCTCTTATCTTCACTCCTTTAAAGCCTTTTTCCTTCTCTAAATTATTCTAAAATACCCTCTTAAGATACTCCTCCATTTCTATAATCCCTTGGTCTTATAAAAATACCAAAACCTCTCCCCTAAAGAGGCTCTTGAGGAAGATTACTTCAAGAGGTAAATTCCTCTTTTCATTTCTTTTATTTCAAGTTCCTTTGTTTTATTTTTCTTTCCTCAACTAATTTAATCCAAATGTTGTGATTACTCTAGTACCTTAAATGTACTATAATTTTGTTATGATAAGAGAATAATTCATCATTATCTCTCAGTTCCCCTTCTTTTATACTAGAAATGAAAACACCATCTGGGATGTGTTAATTTATCACATTCAAGGACGACGGGTTTTAAATTATATTGTCGTATTCAATTCTTGTAATGAAACAATTTTGATGGTTTAAAAAGAATATAATTTATGTATTATAACTTATTTAAGGTTTTTTAATCCTTTTGTACATATGATATTAATTTATAAATCAAAATGAGTTTGTTGTGCTCAAAAAACCACCAATTAACCCAAACAATTATCATTAAAGTTTTCTATAATGATTCATATTCACTCACAATAACCAAATGAATTTTATAAAATTTTATTATTCAAGTTTTTAAGATCAATTGAGTAACACCTTCATACTTAAGGTTAGGGTTTTCCACCCGAACCACCATTTTCATGCAGGATACTTTTATTATTTACTTACCTCAATTAAATTATTATTCATTAATATTTACTCCTCATAATTTTTTTTGAATGTTATATATATGTGTACTTACCAGAATCCTACCTTCATTTATGGGTTATTATATGTTTTAAAAGGATATTTTAAAAATTCTTCCTGAAATACAAGCTCGACTCAAGAGAATTTCTCAAATTCTTACCTATTTTCAAGGGAACTCTATAATTTGTTTTTATCAACCATTATCATTCTAAAATCACTCATTTTATTATGAAAATACTATCTTAATTAATTTTTAGTTTTATATAAATACTTTTCCAAAATAAATCTTCTTTACAAAGTAAAAGAGTATTTATCTCAAGAATTACTCGTTGATTTTATAAGAGTATCTTCATCTGTTTCAACACTCCTACTGATTATTATGTATTATTGGGATTAATATTTATGATATAATCTACCATATTTAACTGAATTTTTATGATTATTTTGACTGTGGATGTGCTATCTTAAAATCGTTCACCAATTTACTTCCAATGTTTAGTGTTTATGCTTAATGTTCGTTGAAAGTTATTTACATTTCATATGTTAGTTTCAATATGAATGTATATGTTATTTATATTATCCCTATTCATATGAGGAATGAATTGCACTTATTATGTGATGGTTGGGGCCCTCTATATCCCCTTGATGCATCGGAAGGTCTCATGAGGCAAATAGATATGAACTTGGTCGAGGCCTTTCCCATTTTTAGATATGTTTTTGGCCGAGGACTTAATCATTTTTAGATGTCTTGGCTGATATAACATCCCAATTCCAGAAGCCGCCCAGAGGTTCACTATACTCGATTGGCCATGTGTCCTTAAGCGCATTTCCCTGAATGCCAGAGGCTGCTGACTAGTAGTGAGGGCCTTGGGTGTGATATTGAGTAAATTATTCCCTCATTGTTAGAGTAACACAGTGGAAGTAAAACAGATAGCAATAGCGGAATTAGTAATAATACCATACCAAAAGTAAATAGCGTAAGTAATAAACAACTATATCACACATATATAAATGATGCATGATGCATATGTCTAGGAAAAAATCCAAACAAATCACAGTGCAGAAATATAGTACTAAACCAAAGTACAAAAGAAAAGTTGTAAACAGCTCCAAAGCATCGCAAGCCTCAGCTTGGTCCCATGCTCCCCAACTCCTCGGCAAATCAAGTACCTGAAGTAGAAGGGAGCTTGCCCTTATCTAGACCTACAACAATATAATTTGTTTGGGACCAAAATCATAACCCAAACAGGGTGTTTGACGAATCCCAATAGGCAAACACCCAAAGATATGTGCCTAACAGTCAGTGAATATATATGGCAAGCAATAAACAAAATGAAGCAGTAAACAAGGAAGTACACATAGAAAAAAACCTACAAATTCAATTTCATACATTTTCATATATCAAGTAAGTATCTAATTAAAAGCAGGTAACTTTATGGGAAGTACTCATAGCCTAACCCATCTGGTTCAACCAAACAAACACAGCAACCCTCTGGGAAGTACACACAGTCTAACCCCTTTGGTTCAGCTTTAGCGAAGACACTCTGAGGAAGCACTCACCATCAATTCCCCATGTGGTCTCATATAGGTAACTAATAGGCACTCTGAGGAAGCACTCAACGTCCAATTCCCCCTATGGCCCGTATCGAGGAAACTACAAACACTCTGAGAGGGCACTTAATTCCATACCCCCTAGGTCTCACAATGTAAAAGTAAACAGACACTCTAGAGAAGCCCTCAACATCCATTCTCCCTATGGTCTACTACACCAGGTTCTCACGGCCCTGTGTAAGTCATTAGTGCACAAAAGATATGTGGCAGCCAAAGTAAAACTCAATAACTACTTGGCTAAACATTCTATAGCATATCATAGCATGTCAGTTAATAATCACTTCATCCTAACAATACTAGGCATGGGAATCAAAGAAGCCTAACAGGGAAGCTAAACCAAACGTTCAAAACAAGAAAACATCGGTAAAACCTCCATAGCATGGAAAAGTCAACCATATTCATAAACAATTAACCTCTATCCAAACAAACAAGGAATAGTAGGAAATAACAGGGCTAAAAACCATAAACACGCAATACCCAGTTCTTGGGTATTGGGCACTTTTGAACATAAAATTCAAAGACTACCTACAGAAAGGCACAAACCACCTACCTCAGCATCGTGAGATTGTTATACAATAATCTCATGCCTTGAATATTATTATAACATCGTAGATCTACAAAAACATTGAAAAAGTTCAACCGATGATAGATAGCGAAAGAGGAGAAATCAAGAGATGAATTTCAAAGAGAAAGGAGAACTCACCGATGTTATTCTAATGTAACTGATGGAGGTTGAATCAGAGAATGGATGGAGAGTCGGGGGATCGGTAAAGATCTATGATCGTACAGACGCTCCTGGACGAAATAGGTTCAGAAAAAGTGTGTTATGTATACCAGACGCTACCCCGATTTGTTTAATGAAATAAAAAGAAAACACATGGCATGTTCTTTATAAGTACATGGCGTGTACTTTCCTTTTCCAGCCTCCACTTTAGGCGGTCTTTGGGTCACCACAAATGGCCATGTACTCAGCCATTACCCGGCCAGTACACAGTCACCCATGGCAACCGAGTACACAGTGTGTACTTATAAGTACATGGGGTGTACTCTTGAAATTTCTAAAAACTCCCCTTTTTTCTCAAAAATATCCAGAAAATAAAGACATACCTAAAAAATAATATTTGAGTTCTTACAAACTTCCCCCGTTAAAGAAATTTGTCACTGAATTTCTCTTGCAAGGTGGCGTAAAAGAAAATTCCTCAAACAGCTCTGGCCACTGTGATTGTACATTGTCCTCCCTCTCCCAAGTCTCATCCTGTACTCACCAGTGATTCCATAGTACACGTACCATAAAAACAGACCATCCACAGAGAACCTTCGCATTGCGATCAACAATCTGAATAGGATGCTCCTCGAACGAGGTGTCCACCTCGATCTCAACCTCCTCGGGTTGGAAAATATGAGACAGGTCTGAGAAGTAACGTCAAAGATGAGAAATAAGGAATACATCATTCATATCCTGGTACCTCTGAGGTAACTACAGATGATAGGAAACCGGTCCAACTCTCTCCAAAATCTAAAACGGACCAACATACCTCGGCAAAAGCTTACTTTGTTTCTTAATCCTCTTGTGTCCCAACCTCGATGTGACACATAGTAAAACCTGATCTCCAACCTTGAACTCCAGAGGTCATCTCCATCGATCACTATAAGACTTATGTTGTGACTGTGAAGTATCCATGCTCTTCATAATCAACTCTATATGCTCCGTGGTCTCCTGGAAAAGATGAGGTCTGAGCATAGCTGCCTCTCCTACCTCCAACCAGCATAAGGGTGATCAGCATAGCCTACCATACAAAACCTTATAAGGTGTCATCTGAATAGTTTCTTGAAAACTATTATTGCAGGAAAACTCCACAAGAGGTATGTGCTTATCCCAAGAACCTCCAAAATCTAGGATGCATGTTCAAAGCATGTCCTCAAGCACCTGAATCATAGGTTTGGCCTGACCATCTGTCTGGGGATGGTAGGCTATACTCAGAAGTACCTATGTAACCAAATCCTTCTGTAATACCTGCCAGACCCAAGAAGTAAAATGTGTGTCTTTGTCCGACACAATAGAGTGTGGAACTCCATGTAAACATACAATCTCTTGGATGTACAACCTTCCTAGATCATCAACACTAAAGGTCTCCTTGATCAGTAAGAAGTGAGAAACCTTTGTGATTCTGTCAATGACAACTCATACTGTATCATTCCCTCGACGTGACCTTGGAAAACCTATCATGAAATCCATCGTGACATCATTCCACTTCCACTCAGGAATGGGTAACTACTGAAAAATATTTACTAGTCATTGATGATCCACCTTCACCTGCTGACAGGTGGAAAACCTCATGATAAAACCAGAAACATCTCCCTTCATATCTGGCCACCTATACTGACGGTGTAGGTCATGATACATCTTGGTGACACCAGGATGAACTTCCCAAACTGAGGAATGAAAGTCCCGCATCAGCTCCTCATGTATGTCTGCTGACACCCATATGCGCCTATGAAAACACAAGATCTCATCCTCGCCTACTGTCCATTAAGGAATAGGGTCCTCTCCTAACACACTCTACCGTAGTACTAGGCCTTCTGAATCTAATAGCTTCCTCATTCACACTCGATCAAGTAGGGTAGAGGTAAAAGCTACAGAAGATAGAAACAATTGCCCTTATCTGTCGTGCACCTCCAAATGCATCTCAGAGAACAGATCCATAAGTTGTCACTCACTTATGGCCTCCTGAACATCCTATAATTGGGTCCTCCTTCTCAATGCATCGGCTACTGCATTACCTTTCCCGGGCGTCTAGGCAATTTCAAAGTCAAAGGACTGAAGGTACTCAACCCACCTTCGTTGTCTCAGATTCATATCGCACTGAGTGAAGATATACTTGAGACTTTTGTGGTCGGTGAAAACCACAAAATTATCTCCCAACAGATAATGTCTCCAATAGCGTAAAGCATGAACAACTATAGCCAGCTCGACATCATGCCCCGGGTAATTTCTCTCATGTAGCCTCAACTACCAAGACCCATACTCAACAACTCCTTCCCCCTGCATAAGCACTGCTCCCATCCTGATACCTGATGCATCACAGTACACAATATAGCTCTTGCCCGGATCTAGCAATAATAGTATCGGTGCTGACTTCAACCTCCCTTTCAACTCCTAAAATTATGACTCATAAGAATCTGACCACAAGTACCTCTCACCCTTCTTAGTTAGGCTCGTTAGTGGAACTGCTAAGCATGATAAGTCTTGTATGAAATTTTTGTAGTAACCATCCATCCCCAGAAAAATTCATACCTAAAAGACATTCTTCAGATTCTCCCAAGAAACTACTTCTCTCACTTTCTCTGGGTCTACTGATACTCCTGTATCTCAGATAACATGACCCAAGAAGTGAATCTGGTCCATCCAATAGTGGCATTTTGAGATCTTAGCATATAACTGATGCTCTCTCAATGTACTCAAAACGATCTCAATATGGGTAGCTTGGTCATGTAAAGTGTGAGATTACACCAAGACATCATCCACAAAGACTACAATGAAAGAATCCAAGTATGGATGGAACACTCGGTTTATCAGTGCCATGAAGACTGTATGTGCATTCGTGAGACTGAACGGCGAAACCACATACTCATATAGACCATACCTGATCCGTAAGGCTGTAAGAGGTATATTAGAGGGTCTAACATGAAACTGATGGTAATTGGATATCAAGTCAATCTTCGAGAACACCCGGGCTCCTGGAAGTTGATTAAAGAGATCATCAATAATCAATAAGGGATATCGATTCTTGACTGTTAACATGTTCAACTTCCAATAATCCACACAAATTCTAAGGGTATTGTCCACCTTCTTCTCAAACAATACAGATGAACCCTAAGGAGAAGTACAAGGTCAGATGAAACCCTTTGTCTGCAACTCCTCCAACTGCTTCTTGAGCTCCCGCAACTCTGGTGCAGCCATCCTATAAGGAGGAATAGACATTGGTGTTGCTCCTAGAATAAGCTAAATAGAAAATTCCACCTCTTTCTCCAAAGTCAAGCCTGAAGAGTCCTCTGGAAAGACATCCCTGAAATGATCCACCATAGGAGGAAAGTCCATCTATGAAGTCCCCTGGTCATCCAAAT
The DNA here is from genome assembly GCA_963277665.1 of Viscum album. NCBI lineage: Eukaryota > Viridiplantae > Streptophyta > Magnoliopsida > Santalales > Viscaceae > Viscum > Viscum album. Next base: position 85,113,583 of record OY728155.1, on the reverse strand, counting down.
ATAGACTAGAAATTTGGGTTGTAACTCCTCTTAACCCATGATGCTCGGGTCCTGCTCTAATCGCCTAGACATCCCATTAGCCCTTATGAAGAAATGATCCACCTTCTGGTGATGTAAAACTCACCCTACGGCAATAGAAATCGACAACATCCTGAAAGGGAACTAACCGGTACATTCTGAGAATGACATCATATCATATCATCTCTAAGACATAGAGGTCCCAAAAGAAGTGACACCCACAAACCTCAAGATGGAACTCATTGCACTGACGTACACTAGTCGTTCTAGTCCCCAACGGAGTGTCTAGAATCAAGATATTAGTAGAAGAAAATATATAGAGCCCAATGCTATCCACAATAGCAACAGGTATAAAGATATGGGAAGCCCCTATATCTAAAATCATAGAAGATAAAAATGAGGAAACTAGGATAGTACCTCGAACTGTAGAGGGTCTGGGATCCTACTTCTACTGGGTCTTCTCCACTGCAAAATTCTGACCTTCGTTGCAGCCTTGTGACCCTTCCTGACCACCCTGAGATGATCTACCCTATTGTCGCTGAAATTATGGTGACTGGATACCACAGCCACAACCTCCACCTCGGCCTGAACGGCTGAAAGAACTCTATTTCCCTGACTGATGAGAAATTGGTGGTGTTGTTCCCCAATGAGGATTCATAGAAGAACCCATGTCACCAGCTTCTGGTGATAAGATCTAATAGAAGCACTAAAGATGACCTATCTTTCCATAAGATTGACACTCCACTAGGTCTCTTGGGTAATGTGGCCTCGTATCCCACTCTTCCCACACTATTAGCACACCACCTGGCTACCAGATGATGTCTCTCGTCTCCTTAGATCTCCGTAGATAGACTCCCTACGGCGCTTCCTGGTATCAGTGGGAAGGATACCAACCCCGAATGCCGAACTGCCCTGGCTCAAAGCTTCATAATGCCTCAAATTACCCTTTGTGATCAGCGCCTGGTTGAATATAGAAGTGATGGAAGTCAACCGGAATATGTTTACCTAAGATCGGATGTCATGCCTGAGACCATTCTCAAACTTCCTTTCCATGAATAACTCATAGCCTCCTAGAATAGGCATGAAGCGGTGCATCTCTGTGAAGCGATAAGAATACTCTATAACAGAAAGAGTACCCTGCTCCAGACTCATGAACTCTCGGTTTCGATCAGCCCTCAAAGTCTCTGGGTAGAAGTAGACATAGAAGGAACGCTGGAACTCAATGCAAGCCATAACCTGTTGGCGTACCGCCTGTGATATCACATCCCAACATCTCATGGCAGAATCCTGAAGCATATACGTAGCGAGATTCACCCTCTTATTTGGAGGCATCTCCAAATGCTCAAAGATAAAAATCATGGCTTCTAACCATGACTCTGAAGCTGGACGTCCTCCTTCCCCTTTGAAGGTGGGAGGATGATACTATTGGAAAACCCACATCAACTCTACCATAGAAGGGGTAGGATGCGGTGTTCTCTGAAAGCTCTGCATAAACCTCATAAATCCATCTCAAAACTTTATGTTAGAGCCTATGTCTGGTGTGACAGCTAGTTCCAAGACTGGCACAACTAAAGGATCTTCTGGTATTCCCTGATCAGTCATATCCAGTTTTTGATCACTGCCTTGAAACTGGCGGACAAACAGAGGATGTCTTGGTGGCCTGACTCTGCAAGGTCAAGCGCAAACCTTAGATCAAGATTATCAAGGAATAAAAAATAGAAGTGTAAGAAGGTAACTAGAGAAATAAAGCATTCAATCTTTTCAAAACATGGATACACAGCATGTAAGATTCCTACATGGCGTTTTCCCTTAATCCTTCACATGGGTGTGTACTTTTTCCAACCCAGGTCATGTAACACCCCACACACATGGCATGTTTTCCTAACACACGGTGTGTACTTGAATCCTCTTTCCCTTCCCTAGTTCTTCTACATGGCTAGGCCACACAGTTTCCCTAGTACAAGACTACATGGCGTGTTAGTGACAGACATGGCATGTACTAGAAGAACTTCACCGACCCGTGTTGTTAGTTACACGGACGGTTACATGGTAGACTCCACACGGCATGTTCTAGATGTACACAGCATGTACTAGAAGGATTTCACCAACCTGTGTTGTTCGCTACATGGCCGGATACATGTGTTACCCTACACAGTGTGTTCAATCTTGAAACAGAATGTATAACTTAAGTTTTATCCATCCGTGTTGTTAGTCACACTGGTGGACACATGGTCTACACAACACGGCATGTACATCCGGTACACGGCGTGTCCCACCAATATTTCCCAACCCCATGTCTCTGCCCACACATCCAGTGACACAATTACAGACTACATGGCATTTACATCAGGCACACGGCATGTACTTAAGAAAAACAGTTCCTTCCCAAATAGAAGGACACATGGCATGTATTCATCATTACACGTTGTGTATTCTAGGTTTTTTTCAAACAGTAAGCCTCATAAACTACTCTAAAACCCAGAAAAACATCAAAATGAACATTAAAGTACTAAATTTTGATCTGTGACGGACCATAATCCCTGTTAATCAAATATTGGCATCTTATAAATTTCATACACAAGGAATAACAATACAATGATCCACCAAATTCCAATCCACGAGGGCCCATAACACCTCAAGAACCAAAGTTTGGAGTCCATTCAAACAAAACCTTACACAATCCAATACCCTATCAAATAGTATGTATTCTATCAAGGAATATATCACAACATGATGCATATCTAGCACAACATCTATCACAACAACATGAAATCACTAATGCACCCTAAATGGAATGACAAGAATGAACGACATGTGAACTATAGTAAGTTCCTATATGATGCATGAGATGGAATACCCTTATCTCATCAGGTTTCAATATAAATAGAACCTCAATAACATCAAAACTAATAGCACAAAACATGTGAATCACCCAATGGTGAAATGAAATCAACTGTAAAATTAAAAAACCAGAAAAATTGCAATAATGAGGTAATTTGGATTTTCCCTATACACAGGGTAGCTACTCCCAGGAATAGTTTATTACCAAGTACCTATTTTCTTCTTATCCCTGGATATAGGATCTAAACAATAAGACAAGAAGAAAATAAAACCCTTTGATACCACTTTGTAATGTCCCGGTTCTGGAAGCCACTCGGAGATTCCCCATACCCGGTTGGTCACATGGCCTAAAGCCCATTTCCCCAAACGCCAGAGGATGTCGACTAGCAGTGAGGGCATTGAGTGTGATAGTGGGGAAACTATACTCTCATTGGTAGAGTAACACAGTAGAAGTAAAATAGATAATAATAGAGGAAGTAGTAATAATACCATACCAAAAGTAAACAGTGAAAGTAATAAATAGACAGAGCACACATATATAAATGATTCATGATACATATGTCTAGGAAATCAGCCAAAAAAATCACAATGCTGAAATACAGTACTAAACCAAAGTACAAAAGAAAATCAGTAAACAACTCTGCAGTATCGCAAGCCTCAGCTTAGTCACATGCTCCCCAACTCCTCAGCAAATCAAGTACCTGAAGTAGAAGGTAACTTTCCCTTATCTAGACCTGCAACAATATAATCTTTTTGGGCCCAAAATCATGACCCAAATAGGGTGTGAGACAAATCCCAGTAGGAAACCACCCAAATATTTGTTCCTAACAATCAGTAAATATATATATTAGGCAATAAACAAAATGAATAAGTAAATAAGGAAGTAGACATAGTAACAATCCTACAAATTCAATTGCGTTCATTTTCATATATCAAGTAAGAAGTTAATCAAAAGTTGGTAACCCTTTGGGAATTACTCACAGCTTAACCCCTTTGGTTCAACCAAATAAAAACAATAAACCCTCTGGGAAGTACACATAGTCTAACCCCTCTGGTTCAGCTTTAGTGAAGACACTCTGAGAAAACACTCACTATCAATTCCACTTTTGGTCTCATATCGGTAACTAATAGGAACTATGAGAAAGCAATAAACATCCAATTCCCTTGTGGCCCATATCAAGAAACTAAAAACACTATAATGGATGACTTACGTCCACCCCCGCTATGGTCTCACAATGTAAAAGAAAACAGACACTCTGGAGAAGCCCTCAACGTCCATTCTCTGTATGGTCTACTACATCAGGTTCTCATGGCCCTGTGTAAGTCAATTGTCCACAAAAGATATGTGGCATCCAAATTAAACCTCAAGAACTACTTGGATAAACAATATACATCATATTATAGCATGTCAGATAATAATCACTACATCCTAACAATATAAGGCATGGGAATCAAAGCAGCCTAACAGGTAAGCTAGACCAAACACTCAAAACAAGAAAACATGGGAAAAACCTCCACAACATGGAAAATCTAAACCTAATCATAAAAAATTAACCTCAATCCAGACAAACAAGTCATAGTATCCAATAACAGGGCTAAAAACCATAAACACGCAATACCCCGTTATTGGGTATTGGGCACTTTTGAACATAAAATTCAAATAATATCTACGAAAATGCACAAACCACCTACCTCGGTGTCGTGAGATTGATATACATGAATATCAGGCCTTGAATCACCCTAGAAAATTTTAGATCTACAAAACATTAAAAACATTCAACTGAGGATAACTCGTGAAAGAGGATAAATTAAGAGATGAAGTTCAAGGAGAAAGGATAACTCACTGATGTGATTCCAAATCAACCGACGGAGGTTGAATCAGAGAAAGAACGGTGAGTCAGGGGCTCGGAGAAGATCTGCAGTGATATGAATGCTCCTGGAAGAAATAGGTTGAGAAGAAGTGTGTTCTATACATCTGATGCAACCCCGGTCCATTTAATGAAATAAAAAGAAAATACACAACATGTTCTTTAGAAGTAAAATGCGTGTACTTGACTTTTTTGGCCTCTTCTTTAGGTGGTCTCCTGGTCACCACACACGGCCATGTACTCGGCTGTTACCCGGCAAATACACGGTTACCCGCAACAACCGAGTACACTGTGTGTACTGCTGAAATTTCCAGAAACTCCCCTTTTTCTCAAAAACAACCAGAAAAGAAAGACATACCTGGAAAAGAAGATCCAGGTTCTTACAGTCGAGGCCTTGACCGTATATTTCATAATGTCCTACATATGAATTTCCCTAATTATAAAGCTAGAAATTCATAGTTCATGAGGTTATTCAACTATTAGAATACCCATGATTATTTTTTATTATGGTAATATTTGCTCAGCTCGTATTCCTACAATATTATGTTCAAGTTTATTTTTTAAGGCATGTGTTTTCAATTATTAAAAATTCCTAATGTTTATGTTATCTTTTGCTATAATTTTTATCATTACTAAGCATCTGAACTCACCCATTATTATGTTTTATTTTTCCCCAAACATGAAGAGGTATATTATGATTGATTTTCAGGGATAATCATAGAGTGGTGGATGTTCCCAATGGAACTTTTTTTTTGTTTTTCATTTAAATTTGTAATATTGAACTTATTTATGTATCTGAATTTATAAATATACTAAACTATTAATTCCTTAGGGATAAGACTTTCTTGTAATCATGACAATGTAATGTAATAAGGCACCATCTTTGGGCAACTAGGGTCAGGTCTTTATAGTTAGTATCATAGGAAGTTTAGTAGAAAACTTGGAAACTAGATTTAGAAAATGTAGATTAGGGAAAAACCTTTAAGATTCTTCTTTAAGGATAAACATACCAGAATATCTTGGAATTTTGGTAAGGAATAGATTATGTGCATCTTTATAGAAAATGCATCCCTATCTAGATTCTACAATTGGATGTGGTTCTAGAATAGATGTACCTAGGAGTGAAAACTCTAAAAAGGAGTTTCAAGCTTGACCTGGGGTATCCTAGTACACAACAATGGGCCTTACTGCGCACTTGGTTTGACACTCCTAGGGGATATACTTAAGATAATTCTAATTTTCTTTACAATCCATTTTGCATGATTTAAATGTAAATTTTTACTCAAAGAAACCATGTTTATGATTATGGTATTATCCATGCATAGGATTTTAATTTATGTTATGTATTTTTTGAAAGTTGAGATAGTACATTATGATTCATAACATAATATAGTGTATTCCATTATTTAGAAATTGAGCTTAGTGTAAGGAATGTAAATCGCATTAACAAGTGTATCTCATGTAGATATTTCTCTCTTGTGCAAGATAATGATGTTGTCTTTGGAGTTGTGACTGGTGTAGAGCAACTTATAACTAAACTGGGAAAACTTACTCAAGTTATGAAAAATAAACTTACCCATATGGAGAATCCAGATCCACAATGTAGAGGAGATATGTTAGATTGCTTTAAGAAACAAAAACCTCCATCATTTAATGGGACTACAAACCCATTCATAGAGGAGTAGTGGATAAGTTCCTTAGAGAAGAAATTTCTCGCATTGGGAAGTAACGAAAGGGATAAGATTTTCATGACATTTTATCATCTGTCGGCAGATGTTAATCAATGGTGGTCACTAATTCAAAACACAAAGGATGTGGAAGAGACAGAAAACATGGAATGGAGTGAATTTAAAGAACTTTTCTTAGAGAAATACTTTCCTTGTGAACAGCTAATAGATATGGAAAGTTAGTTTCAAAATTTAAGGAAAAAGGAAGATGAGAATGTTACAAAGTATGAAACTAACTTCACAAGGTTATAAAGGAATGTTGTAGACTATATATTTAATCCAAATAGAAATATTTATTGATTATTTGATGGCCTAAATCCATTACATAGACAGGTGTTGGTCTACCAAACTTTCTCATCATATGAAGATATAGTCTCATGTGCTATTAAGACAGAAAATGAGCTCTCTAAGTCTTATGAATTTAAAGGAAAGCAAGAGAAGAAGAGGGTTGCTGAAAACTTTGTAAAATTAATTAAGGAAATGGAAAATAGTGGAAGAGTTAACTTTCCACCCTATGATAATTGTGGAAGGAAACACCCTGGTGCCTGCTTAAAATGAAAAGGGGTGTGTTACAAGTGTGGATAGAAAGGCCATCATGTTGGTGTTTTCAAGGGGAAGAAATAAGGTATTAATTTTGAATGCTATAATTGTATAGATATGGGACATTATGCTAATTATTTTCCAAATTGTCAAGGAAATGAGCCTCAGAAAAGGCCAAGGGAGCAGGGACAAGCTTATGTGATCACAACTGTTGATATTGTAGTTCTTAGTGACATAGTGGTAGGTAATTTAATCATTTAATCAAACTTATCAAATGATTTATTTCATTCTATATTATCACATTCTTTCATATATTCCTAATTTACCAAGAAAATTTGATATTTACAATTAAATTTAATAAGTGAGTTTTCATTAAAAACTCCTAAGGGAAGTATCATTGCAACAAAGTTGTGTCAGGAAGTCCCTATTATGGCATATAAACATGATTTATCTACTGGTTTTATTACCATACCCATGATTGAATTTTATATAATCCTTGTTATGGATTGGATTTCAAACCGTGATGTGAAAATTTCTTACAAGAAGAATGAGGTTAGAATTTTTTAGGATGATGTGGAATCCCTTAACTTTATAGCAGAAACATCACCATATGATTCTCATATAGATCCACCCCCAGTAGATCTACTGAAATCAATTATTAGAGAAAAAAGGAATGCAATAACTATGGGTGATGAAAGTAATTTTCATATAGAGGATGTACCTATTGTGCAAGAATATGTTGATGTCTTTCGAGAGGATTTACCTGGACATCCTCTCGAGTGGAAAATTGAGTTTTCCATTGATTGATTGAACATTAATTTTTATTAAATAGAGGAAGGGAATAAAATAACTAGACCACAATACCCTCAAGGGGGGATAAATTAGTGGAGACCAAGGGCGTATTCTTGAATGATCTCCTTATATTCATCAGGAAGGGAACCTAGATTATCATAAATAATCAAGTCTTCCTCCTGATTCAAGGCCCATATCAAAGACCCCTTATAGAATGGACATTGTGGAATTAGTAGAACTAAAGAAAAAACTAGTGGAATTGAGTGATAAAGGATTTATTTTCCCTAGTTCTTCTCCATGGGGATCCCCTTTTCTTTTTGTTAAGAAGAAAGATGGATCTATGAGGTTGTGCATTTACTACAAGGATATCAATGTTATAACAACAAAGAACAAGTATCCCCTACCTCACATTGATGATTTATTTGATCAAATTCATGGAGCCCAATATTTTTTGAAGATTGATCTTCGATCTGGATATCCTCAATTACGTGTGAGGAAGGAAGATATTATAGAGACAGAATTTCAAACTAGGTATGGGCATTATGAGTTTACAGTAATTCATTTTGGACAAACTAATGCACCCTCTAATTTCATGGATCTAATTAATAGAGTTTTCAAGGAATATCTTGATGAATTTTTTGTGGTATTTATTGATGATATCTTAGTATAATACAAAAGCTACGAATATCATGAAAATCACTTGCGCACTATTTTGAAGACTCTTAAAAGAAATGAATTATATGGGAAGTTTAGCAAGTTTGAATTTTGGTTTCAATCAGTCTCCTTTCTTGGACACATTGTCTCTAAGGATGGATTATCTTTTGATCATGTGAATACAAAGGCTATGAAATAATGGCCTACTCCAATGAATATAACTTAGGTACATAGTTTCATTGGTTTATTAGGTTATTATCTATGTTTAATTCATAAATTTGCCCATTTAGCCAACCCAATGACCAAGATTATACATAAAGGGGTTAAGTTTGTATAGACAAAATAATATGAGGACTATTTTGAGGAATTGAATATGAGATTAGTGAATTCTATTATCCTAACTCTACCATCGGGGAATGATGGGTTTGTGATCTATAGTTATGCATCAAATAAATGACTTGGTTGTGTCCTTATTTAGAATGATAGAGTTATTTCCTATGTATTAAAGTAGTTAAAAATCCATGAACAAAACTATCATAATCATGATCTTGAGTTATCAGTGGTAATATTTGATCAGAATATATGGAGAAATTATCTCTATGGAAAAAATGTGAGATATATACGAATCATAAGAGTCTCAAATATATCTTCTCACAGAAAGAACTCAACATGAGGAAAATTTGATGGCTCAAACTACTAAAGAATTATGATTGTTCCATACACTACTACCCAAGAAAGGAAAATAAGGCAGCTGATGCATTGAGTAGGAAAGATAATGTTGTTCTTAACAAAATGAGGATTGATAATGGTCCTTTGTAGATGGATCTTGTGAGAATGGATATGGGAATTATCAAAGTATTTGAAACATCACTACTTTTTCAAATTGTTTCTTAGAAATCTTTATTAGAAATAATTAAAGATTTATGATCTGATTATGAGAATCTTCAAAATAAAATTAATTCTATGAAAGATGGGAAGTTGGTTGACTTCATGTGTGAAGATGGAATTATGAAATTTGGGAAGAGGCTATGTGTTCCCTCTATAACCAAGCATAAAACGGAGTTATTATATAATGATAATATCTAAAATTTCTCTATATACCCTGGTAGTACTAAAATGTATAGGTATTTGAAATAAAATTTCTAGTGGGATAACATGAAGAGGGAAATTGTTGATTATGTATCTAGATGTTTAGTTTGTCAACAAGTGAAGGCTTAATGACAACATCCTAGAGGATTCATGCAACCTCTACCTATTCCTACATGGAAATGGGATGAAATCACCATGGATTTTTTCACTGGATTACCCAAAACTCTAAGAAAGAATAATGAAATATGGGTAATTATTGATCAAATTACGAAATCTTCACATTTCCTCACTATAAGGGAGGATTTCCCACAAGAGCACCTAGAACAACTCTATATAAATTAAGTTGTGAGACTTGATGGAGAACCTATATCAATTGTTTCTAACTGTGATCAATGATTTATATCAAAATTCTAGAAAATACATCAAAAAGATTTGGATACTGAGCTTTGATTGAGTACTGTTTATCACCCACAAACTGACAGGAAATCAGAAAGGATGATACAAACCTTAGAGGACATGTTGAGATCATGTTCACTTAACTTTCAAGGTTTGTGGGATCAATATTTACCTTTAGTGGAGTTTTCCTACAATAATAGTTTCCATTCAAGTATTCAAATGGAACCATATGAAGTATTGTATGGAAAGAGATGTCGTACATCAACTTATTGGGATAAAGTTGGAGAAAGGAAGATTGTGGGCCCAGAGCTTGTACAGGAAACAACAATAAAGGTAAACACTATTCAAGACCATATCAAAGCATCTCAAAGTAGAAAAAAAAATCTTGTTGATAATCAAAGGAAATACTTGGAGTTTTAAGTGGGAGATCATGTTTTCTTAAAATTATCTCCATGGAATGGTGTTATAAGATTTGGGAATAAAGGGAAACTAGTCCCTAGGTACATAGGCCCTTTTGAAATTATGGAAAGAAATGGATTTATTTCATATCGTTTAGATATTCCACCAAGCATGTCTAACGTACACAATGTGTTCCATGTATCATTTCTGAGAAAGTAAATAAAATACCCAACACATGTCCTCACTTCTGAAGGTATAGAATTGGAACCTGGCCTATATTACTATGAAGAACCTATCCGAATTCTCAACACTAAAGAATAAGTGTTGACAAATAAGAAAAATATACTATTAAAGATACTTTGGAAAAATCATAAAATTGAATAGGCGACATGGGAGCCTGAGGAGCTTATGATGAAGAACTACCGAAATCTTTTTGTGAGGTAACATTCTGGTAATTTTGAGGAAGAAATTTTTGTAAGGAGGGGATAATGTAACACACCAAAATTTTGAAAATAAATTTAATATTTAATGCCTGAAACGGAAAGTCTCTACAAAACACCACTTTGTCATAACCTAGCCAGAAAACATAATTTTTCCACCTCTGTGATTTGAATTTCAAAAAACTAACATACACGGTTGCATTCAGTAGGATATTTAGAGTTTGATAAGACAAACTTAATTTTTGGTGAATAGTAACATGCCCTTATGAATAGTAATATGAACCTTATGAATAGTAAATCATATTATTATTTTATTTCCTTAAGGTTATGATATTGATTAATTTTTCAATGTGATTTAAAATGAATTATAGTTTCAAAATTATTATTTTTTGAATAAGTTATGATTTTATTTAAAAACTAAATTAATCATATTTAGAAAATTATTTTCAAAAAATGGATTTCATTTTTGAATTTTACATGTCAAAAAATGGTTAGGGTGAATTTTTTGGATTTTTCGGAAATACTCAAATTTTTATGAATAGTAAAATACAGTAATTTACCGTATATATACTTTATCAATTAAATTCACTATTCCTAGCATTATAGATAATGTAAGCACACTTGTTTCAAATTCACATGCACATATTACTATTACTGGTCACAAGAATCAATATTATTGGTTGTCTTTGGAAAAGTAATAAAATAATGGGTAAAATAATAGGAAAACCATCCTATCCTCCACTATAACCCCCCCACTCCCTCTTCTCTTCACTCATCTAAAGTCTTGTTCCTTGTCTGAATTCTACTCAAATATACTCCTAAGCTCCTACCCTATATCCATAAGCCCTTGGTCTCATAAAAAGACAAAAACCTCACCCCTAAAGAGGCTCTCAAGGAAGATTACTTCAAGAGTTAAATTCCTCTTTTCATTTCTTTTATTTAAAGTTCCTTTATTTTCTTTTTTTTCATAGCCTACTTTAATCCAAATATTGTGATGACTCCTGTACCTTACATGCACTGGAATTTTTTTATAATAAAGTAATAATTCTTCATCATTTCTCCTTTCCCCTTCTTTTATACTATAAATGAAAACACCATCTGAGATGTGTTGATTTATTACACTCAAAGACGACGAGTTTTAAATTTCTATTACCATATTTAATTATAGTCATGAAACCATATTTATGGTTTAACCAGAATATAATATTTGTATTAAAACTTATTTGAGGTTATGTAATCCTTGTGTACATGTGATATTAATTTATAAATCAAAATGAGTTCATTGTGATCAAAAAACCGCTAATTAACCCAAACAATTATAATTAAAGTTTTATATAATGATTCATATTCACCCCCAATAACCAAATAAATTTTATAAACATGTAATAATAACATAAAACATATATTATGGACAATAATTCTCATTATACATGTTTATCTTACATGAATACAAGTAAACTGATCATGAAAACCAAGGAAGAAAACACTCCCAAACAATGAAATTGAATCTCTTAACCCATAAAAAGTCCATGAATAAACCTAATAAGGTTATAATAAATCAATTAAATGTATAGGAGTATATGGAATAATTAATTTATGAACCTAAATTTTATTATTCAGGTTGTTAAGATCAAGTGAGGAACACCTTTGGACTTAAGGTAAGGGTTTTCCACCTGAACCTCCATTTTCATTTGGGTTACTTTTATTATCTACTTACCTAAATTAAATTATTATTAATTAATATTTAATCCTCATAAATTCTGTGTGAATGTTCTATATATGTGTACCAATCAGAATCCTACCTTCATTTATGGGTAATTATATGTTTTAAAAGGATCTTTCAAAAATTCTTCTCAAAATACAAGCCCAACTCAGAGGAATTTCTCAAATTCTTACATATTTTCAAGGGAACTATATAATCTATTTTTAGCAAGAATTATCTTTCTAAAATAAATAATTTTATTATGAAAATAATATCTTTATTAATTTATTGTTTTATACAAACACTTTTTCAAAAGAACTCTTCTTTTAAAAGTAAAAGAGTATTTATCTCAAGAATTACTCGTTGATTTTATAAGAGTATATTCATCTGTTTCAACACTCTTATTGGTTATTATGTATTATTGGGATTAATATTTATGATATAATCTACAATATTTAATTGAATGTTTTATTATTAGTTTTACTGTGGATGTTCTATCTTAAAACCATTCACCAATTTACTCTGAATGGTTAGTGTTTATGCTTAATGTTCGAGGAAAGTTATTTACATTTCATAAGTTAGTTTCAACATGAATGTATATGTTGTTTGTGTTTATCACCATTCATATGAAGAATGAATTGGAATTATTATGTGATGGGTGGGGCTAGCTATATCCCCTTGATTCATCGGTAGGTCTCCTATGATAAATAGATATGGACTTGGATGAGGCCTTGCCCATTTTTAGATATGGATTTTGGGTGAGGCCTTAATCATTTTTAGATGTCTTGTATGAGGCCTTGACGGTATGTTTTAGAATGTCCAGCATATGAATTTACCTCATTATGAATCTATAAATTCATAGTTCATGAGATTATTCGACTAGTAGTATACCCATGATTTTGTTTTATTATGGAAATATTTACTCAACTCATATTCCTACCATATTATGTTCAAGTTTATTTTTAAAGGCATTTTTTTTTAAATTATTCACCATACCTAATGTCTATGTTATATTTCACTGTAATGTTTAACCTTACAAATCATCTGATCTCACCCCTTCTTATGTTTTATTTTTCCCAGGACATGAAGAGGTATATTATGATTGATTTGTAGGGATAGACTTAGAGTGGTGGATGTTCCCAAAGGAACTTTTTTGTTGTTTTTCATTTTAAGTCTTAATATTTAACTTATGTATGTATCTAGATTTCCAAATCTACTAAACTATTTATTACTTCAGGATATGACTTTCTTATAATCATTCCGGTGTAATATAATAAGGCACCGGCTCCAGGAAACTGGGGTTGGGTCTTTACAATTGGAGTGTTATATAATTCCAGGCACACCTGTCACATAATAACATTTACATAATCATACATGCCACTTAGAACATATATGAATCATGGACATAAAATAACCAATGAAAAGGAAATGGGTTTCATGAGAATTCCATAAATAATAAATTAATTAATAAACCTTGGGGTTCCCAAAAGAAAAAGAAAATAATATACTTTGTATAAGAATCATCAATCTTGAGTGAAGAATAAACATTCTCAAGAGAATTAAAAAGGGTGTGTGTTTTTTAAAAGAAGAGTTATTTTGGAAAAATATTTATATTTTTCATAAAATCAGATTTGAAACATGTATATCCTAGAAAATAAAAGGTAAATAAGTTTTTAATAATTTTATATGAACATTCATACCATGGAAGATAGAATAACCAAAAGAAAGGAATTGGGTTCGAGAATACCCTTACCTAAAGTATGAATTTTTTCTTCGCTTTAATATCCTAGATAATAAAATTGGATTCATTAATTACTAAATATAGAACCAATTTTACATGTATTTTATTCATTATAAATTTATTAAGTTTTTTTATGGCCATTTTTATGAATTGTAGAGTTTAATTTCATCGTTTTGAGAGTGTTCATTTTCTTGGTTTTCATGATCGATTCACTTGTATACATGCGTGGAAGATCATGTAAAATAGGGATAATTAAACAGAATTGAAATTATATGTTATTAATGAACTTAAAGAAGTTTAATTGGTCTTATATATTATTATTTTTCCATATATAAGGATGATTCATTAGATAAAATATTAGTGATAATTGTTTATATTAAGTTTGGGGGTTTTCAATCACAACAAACTCATTTTGTTTTATTATTTAATATTATGTATATATGTTAGTTATAGAACATAAAAAAGGGTTATAAAATAAATTTCACAATTTTTTCAACCATTATAATGGTTTTATGACCATAATTTAAGGAGTTAATGGAAAATAAAAACTTTTCATCCTCGAAGGTGATAAATTAACACCTCACGGACATTGTTTTCATTTTTTAGAATAAAAGGGAGTGGAGAAGAGGTTTGATGATAGATTATTACATTAACATAATAAAATTATAGTATATTTAAGATAATATATTTATCATTCCACTTGGATAAGGGGATTTGAGAGGAGAATAAGAAAAGAAAAAGAAATTGAAAATAAATTAAAAGATAAAGAATGAGGATTTTACCTCTTGAATTCTTCTCCTTGCGAACCTCCTTAGGGAAATTGGATTTGGTCCTTTATTGAGACCAAAGGGTTCTAGTAAGGGGGGAGAGGCTTGGAATATTATTGGGTAGAATTTTTATAATATTCAAGGATTTGGAGGTGTGGGGGAAGAGGTGGTGAGGGGTGGTACTTATAGGGGAGGAAAGGGGTGTTTTTTTTTATTTTATTCATTTGTTTGTTATTTTTGATCATGCATATGAATAGTTTGAAAATTATAACTAAATATATTAAATAAATAATTAGGATAAAATATTATTGTTTTTAAATCATCTATGACTCAATAAATATTGAATTTAACTTATACTATTATATATCGTAAATTACTGTCTTTCACTATTCACCAAAAATTCAACTATTTTAGAAAAAAATAAAAAAATCACCCTAACCATTTTTTGATGTGTGGAATTAAAAAACAAACTCTATTTTATGAAAATAATTTTTTAAATAATATAAATTTAATTTTTAATTAAAAACATCATTTATTCAAAAAATACCGATTTTTAAATCATAACAGATTTTATGACATTTTGAAAAATTAATTAAGGTCTTGTAGAATTATATTATAATCATAAGGAAAAAAATATTAATTTATGAAAATATTTTATGAAAATATATTTTCTTCTAAATCGTTATTTTAATTATAAAATTCTAATTAAATATTTATAACTTATAAAAATACCAACACTTAATTTATCATTTTCAAAACATTTATTTACTTATGCAATGATATAAATATATCATATTTTCATTAATAAGATACCTAAATTTTATTTAAAATTTCATAGATGAATTTTCTATTCTATTTTCCTATTCCTTATGATCAAGTTATTATTCCAAGGGTCAAGTTATTATTTCATCGGTAAAAGATCCTTAATTTCTCTTATTTCATTCATTATTCATTTATAAAGTTTTTATTGAGTTTTTAATGTAATATTTATGTAATTTATACTATATGACATAATTATAAGAATGGAATTTCCATTGATAAAATTTTGGGTTGTTACAGTCTATTTTGAATGTGGCAAGAAGGGTCATTGGAATAAAAACTGCACCCAGCCAAAGAAGTAAGGGGAAGATTCAAGTGCATTTTTTATCAACTGAAATTTATCTATTTCTACAAATTTGGTATTATATATGCTTGTGGTGATCACATATGTATTAAAATACAAGAACCAAGTAGATTCAAGAAGATTGACCAAGGAGAGGTAGATATTTGAGAATCGAACAGAGCTAAACTTGTTATATCTATCAGGGACTACCACCTCACTTTGCTGACCAAAATGGTCTTGGTTTTAAAGGGTTGTTATTATGTTCCTTAAGTTACAAAAAATATTATTTCTATATCCAAATTTTATATGGATGGATTTATTTTCAAATTTGGAAAATGTTTCTTACTTTATAAATATAGCATTTGTTATGGTAAGTCACATTTAAATAATGGCCTTTATGTGTTGGATTCGTGAATAATATAATTTCAATCGATATAGAAGTTACTTCACGTGACTCACACCACACCCAAATTTTGAATCATCAGTTAGGTCATCTAAATGAAAATCGCTTGACTAAATTAAATCAAGATGGATATTTAGATTCTTTTGAACTAAAACCACTTGGTGTATGTCACTCATGTTTACATAGAAAAATAACCAAACCCCCATTTAGTGGGAAAGGTGAAAGGGCTACAAAGATTCTTGAATTAGTTAATACCGATGTTTTTGGTCCATTTCCTGTTGAAGCAAGGGGTGGGTACTCCTACTTCATAGATTTTACTGATGATTTTTGTATATATAGATATGTCTACTTAATGAGGTATAACTCAGACTCTTGATAAATTCAAGGAATAAAATAATGAAGTTGAGAACCATCTTGGTAATAATATTAAGAAACTTTTCTCACACCATGGTGGAGAATATCTTAATCAATACTTCATTGATTATTTATAGGAGTTTGGGATTTTATCTCAAATCACTCCTCCTTATACGTCTCAATGGAATGGTGCTAGTGAAAGGAGGAACTAAACCTTGTTGGACATAGTGAGATCAATGATGAGTTTTGAAAGTCTTTCATTATCATTTTGGGGATACGCATTACAAATAGCATCATATGTACTAATCCGAGTTCCAACTAAAGCAATAGATGGTATACTGTAACGACCCAATGTTTTATAAATGGAATTTTATTTCTTATAATTAGGTTATATAATCACATGAAATCACAACATAATGAACTACTAAGTGCTACGTGACCTTTAAACATAATTTTTTCACTTCTGTGTTTAGAATGTCAAAAATATGACAAACACGGTTATGATCAGTAAGTTATTTAGAGTCCGATAAGAAAAACTTGATTTTGGGTGAATAGTAACCTACCCTTGTGAATAGTGACATACCCTTATGAATAGTGATATTCCCTAATGAATAGTGACCTTACCTATGATAGTATAAAAATAATATTCAAGTGAAAGTATGATGTACCTATATTTTAGAATAAGTAAATGAATGTTTTAAAACTGGTTTTTAATAATAAATTATGATTTTAATTAAATATTAAATTATTTATATTTAGAAAATTATTTTTGAAAAATGGGATTTATTTTTGGATTCTATATATCGAAAAATGTTTAGGGTGAATTTTTGAGATTTTTCTGAAATACTTGAATCTTTAGTGAATAGTAAAATACATTAATTTATCGTATAAATACATTATAATTCAAATCCACTATTCATGACATCACAAGTGATGTAAGAACCCAAATCTCAAACTCTCATGCATTTATTTCTATTTTTTCATGAAATCATCACTATTGGTGGTCTTGAGGGAAATTAATAAACTAATGATTATAAAATTATGAAAACCCCCCTCTCCTCCACTATAAACCCCCCCCCCACCACTTCCTCTTCTCTTCACTACTCTCAAGCCTTGTGACTTGCCAATATTCTACCAAAATATCTCCCCAATCTCCTACCCCACTTACAAAGGCCTGTAGTCTCTTCAAAATACCAAAACCTCCCCCATTAAGATGTTCTCAAAGGTGGTAGACTCAAGAGGTAAATTCCTCTTTCCAGTTCTTTCATTTCTTTTAAGTTCTTTTATTTTTGTTTCTTTCCTCGCCTCCATTCACCCAAATGGTATGATAAATCTAGTAACATAAATTTAATGGAATTATATTGGGATAATTCATTATCTTCTCTCCTTTCCCCACCATTTTTTTGAAAGAAATGAAAACACTGTTTGAGGTGTGTTAATTTAGTACATTCAAGGACAACGGTATATCAATTTCTATTATCATATTTAATTCTGGTAATGAAACCATTTGTGTTATGTTTGAACCAGGTTATTATATACGTAATATATCCTTTTTATGGTTTTGTAATCCTTTTGTACAAATGGTATTAAGTTATAAATAAAAGCATGTTCATTGTAATCAAACCCACCGTTTAACAAAAATGGTTGTCACTAAGGTTTTATATAATAATTCGACTTCACTCTAAGTAACCAAATTAAATTTGAAACCATGTAATATCCTATATGATCACTAATATCATATAACTTCAATTATGTACAACCACTTTCATCTTACATGTTTATCCAAACATGAATATAAGCGAACCGGTCATTAAAACCAAGTAAGCAAACAAGCCCGAACAATGAAATTGAACCTTATAACCAATCAAAAAGGTCTTTAATGAACCAAAAAAAGTTATAATAAATAAATTAAATATATAATGGGTTCTGGATTTATTAATTAATAAACCTAATTTTTTTATTCAGGTCAGTAATAACAAGTGGAGAATACCACCAGATTTAAGGTAAGGGATCCTCTTCATTTCTCTCTTAATCAAGATTGTCCTCTATGCTATGCCTTTTTTATGTGTAATACCAAATGATGGGGTATGTTTTCGCACCTCCCCATACTTCCCTCATGATATATAAGTGATAATAAACCCCTTTACTCTCTCATCAATCCCTCTTAGGTACACCCGGCACCATGCCGATAAACCGTAATGAATTCTACTTGAACCTACTTTGTTCTTTTAGGTTTCCTTATCTTTCTTAATATAAAAATAAAGTTATCTTATTTTTTTATGTTCATATTATAAATTTTGTGTAGTTTTAAAAAATTAATTTATTAATACCCTTCCATCACTCTATTTTGGGGATATACATGTTTTTAAAATATTCCCTCCTTAGAACTTTCTGATAAGCAAACCTGTTTTAAGGGAACTTACCAAATTTTTACCCAATTTCAAGTGTACTCTATCCTCTTTTTCAATACACCATTGTATTTATAAAATAAGTCCTTTTATTATGAAAACATTCTTGGTTCAATTATGGTATTATATAAAATATTTTCCTCTTTTCTATTTTAAAAGCTCTATAGTATTTTCCTTAAAATCGCACAAAAAAGTTTTAATTCTAATGTTTCTCAAATACATTTCTTATATGTTGTAACTTATGTTTGACACCAATTACCATGTTATATAAATATTTTAACTTATTAACATGCATGTATGTTCTAATTCCTTTCTTTCATGGACACTTTCATAATACGCCTATTGGTTATGCTTTACGTCATGATTGTGGTACCCAATTCATTCCAGGGGTATCCTTATGTTTATGTATGGTTGATTATGTATTATTATTTATGTGGAAAGAATATTCATGAAAATTTTGATATGGGTGTGGCTATATAGTGCTCCAATACATTGGGTAAATTCAAGTCCCATGAGAATTGATGTGGCGGTGATTTCACATTCTTTGCCACATCCTTTTTTGTATTTTTACTGGATTTTTAATACCAAAGTGTTGTATTTTGTTAAATAATTTGTTTGTTGTGTTTTTTGTACATTAATTTGTAAAATAATCATTTTTTATGTAAATCTTCTATTTTGGTGATTAATTGTGTTATTTTGAATAATTTTCAAATAAAATAATCCTTTTTATTTTAACTTTCATTTTTCATTATTTCAATTTTTCATTTCTTTTAATTTTATTTCTATTTAGTTTATTAATTCATTAATTTAAGTAATTATTTATTTTTAATTTTTAAATAAATAACTCTTTTTAGTTTTTAGTCTTTTAATAATTTAATTATTTTTAACAATTTAATTTTATTCAATTAATATTTTTATTCTTTAATTTAATTAATTATTTAATTAATTCCTTGGATAATTTATTTAAGAAAGTGTCTGTAAATATTGTAATTTGTTTTAAATTAATTTATTTATAATATTTATAAAATCATTCTTTTAAATAATGCATAATTAATTTTATTATTTAACTTGACTTTGTTTTATTTATATTTATTAATTCAATTGATTGAGTTATTAATTTATTTTTAGTTTTAGTAAATTATTTATTTCTTTAAATTAAATTTTGTATTTTTTGTTTTGTAGATGTTACGGTCACACCCAGTGTTGTCTCACCATTCGGACCCCCACTGTTGTTTCTCCCTCTATCTCATGCACCGCTTCCACCTATCTTCACGGTGCCACAAAAATTAGTTGTCGTATCTCCTTGATGTCCCGCCATCACCATCAACACTGTTTGGCCACCAAACTGTGGAACCACTTCAACCCTTTTCCACTGTTCCATCATGGTGGCTCTACCACCGTTCCATACCCTTGTCCGTGTCTCATCCTCCACCAGCCTCACAGCAAATCAAACACAAACCACAACAGTAAGATCAGAAAAATTGACTGGATTCGCAGATGAAGAACATCAAATTGAAATATCATGATTTCAAACCTGAGAACCCCAACTCAGTATCTTACCTGCACCATGAGTTCAGCCGCTCCTCGCTGTGAGAAATCAATTCAACCCCATACGAAGCTGAGCACACCTCCATCGTTGGACCCCTTCCTTCACCGGAATTCGTGCTACCCACCACCTGCATCGTCGACCATCTCCTCTCCCCTATCTACTGACCAGGGTCAAATCTGCCATAGTTGTCCGCTCTCTTCCCCAGTTAGCGCCGCCTCTTTATCCGACCCCCCTTTCGAAGCCTCTCTCCTCGAATCCAGTCTGGCCTTGCCTCCACCCTCTACCTCATCTTCGCACCAAGACCAATATGTGACCTACTGTCTCCCCCAGCCCTGCCCTGCTCCACTGCGTGACGTCCGTCCATACCCCCTTATCCGACCCCACTTCAGCGCCTCTCCATCTACCCGAAATGTGCCACCCTTCTTCCCCTTCACCTCACCAAACTTGTCCCCTCTACCAGACTTTCCTCGGTCGTCGCACTCCTTCTCCTCCATCTATCACCTTCCCTCTTCCCTTTTCCCTACGTCGCACGAACAGACCCCCCCCCCCCATTTCATCTTTTCTTTATCTTTTTTAGTTTTTATTTTGTTTTAATATAATATATAATTAACATAATATATTATAATATATGTATATATATATCATATACTATACAATATTAATAATTGGTTTAATAATAATAGTATATAAGCTTTCATATATCATAATAATATATATATTAATAGATATAATACTTATTAAACATATATTAGTAATAATAACCTTAGGTGTTAGAAAATAAATATATTAATAATAGTTTATATGCTTTTATATGCCATAATAATATATGTATTAATTTAATAAAATAGTTATTAAATATATATTAATAATAAAATTAGGTATTATAAAATAAATAATTATTTTTATAAATTGTAATCTTAAGTAGTGATATTAATATATAGCATATATATATTTAGTTATACATATCATTTTCATTTTTTTTTTGACTGACGCATCTCTGCATTTTTTGTTACTTTTCACGGGGGGGGCTCCTGGTAGAAGTGATGATAAAGTAAGTTGTGGGAACTTCATGGGAAAGGCATGAGAATATTTTCAAGGTCATTGTAGGGGATTGTTTTCTTTCACAGGGAGTTCACTCGAGAGATGGTGACGAGTGCATTGGAGCGCGCCATGTGGATTCAATGCTTTTCAATTTGCCTCTGTTTTTAGTTAAGTTTTTTCGAATAAGAGAGCCCATGAATCCTCTCCCAATGGGGGGGATCATTCCAGGAAGAAGGAGGGGTACTCAACCACACTCCATTCACATATCACGGATTGGGGACCGTATTTGACTTGAAGACGGGACCCTGCTCCTCTATTCTCTGCCTCTTCTCCATGATCTGTTTTTCGTTTTTTAAGTTGAGTCTTTAAATAATCTCTTATTACTGCATGTTTAGTTAATTTAATTGTGTTGTTAGTTATGTTTGATTGTTTGTGTTGTACATTATTTCTCATCTCTTGTTCTGATCTAAAATTTCCAGAAATAGATATCTAACTTGTAGGGCTAGATCCAAGTTAAGAAACCTAATGCAATCTAGAGATCTGAGCATCATTGCAATCACTATTTTATTCTTAGCCATAGTAAACCATGAATGTGAATTGGGGTGCACGCGAGTGAAACCTTGCACTGGATCGGGTTGCTACTCTCTCGTATCACTTATTATCTCATTTCTGTCTTGAATTATCGAACATGGAATAAATATTGGTTGTGAAATTTGATGATCTCAGTAGGATCATGTTTTTTCTAGTGACGATACCTGTCTAGGATGACTTGTTGAGTGAATCACTTGCAGTTTGGAGGAATGCTTGAGAAGTAAAGAAATTATATGTTTGAGTGTTTAAGTTTTAGGAGATATTGGTATGTGATCTGAGTCATAGGACATGTATAGAGCGGATTTAAAATTGTACATTAATTTATTCAATATATCTAGGATATGGAATAGACGGTGGAATAACCTGGGTCTGGCCTTTGTCTCACGGATTATTGTCTTCTGTGTCTGGGTGTCATTTTTTTATTCTGTGCCTTGTGTTCTGTCTGTGTGTGCTTTCTTTTCTTGGTTTTGTTCTATGTATCTATGTTTTTGCACTTTTCCATCACTGTTTATCCCTCTACTGTGCTCTTCAGCACTGATTAGTGATTTCTTAGGAGTTTTGTTTTTATGTTTTCAAAATATTTAAAAAACACAAAAAAAAATTCAGAACTTTCACTCGTTCATTCGACACTGATTCCTTGAGAGTGACCCTTAGGTTATCCATTGTGCTATATCTTGGGTCTTCATAAATGTAAACTTGACCGTCCTCGTGAAAAGGATGACATCAAATTTTGGCACCATTTCTAGGGATGTAACGAGTGTCTGAGTGGTTTTTCTTTTTTTTAAACAAAAAAACATATAAAAATCATAAAAAAATATACACACACAATAGTGATGAACTCTAACAAGTCTGATATAGTGTCACTATTTGACCCGGTTCAAGATCTTGAGTATGGTGTTACTAAATTTCAAGGTTGGATGCATGAAAGACATCATCTAGACCTTACTGATAAGGAGAAAACTTATTCTCATGACATCATGTAGTTGACGCAACAAGCCATGGATAAGGTCAAAGGTTACCAAGAAGAGAGTGTAGTAACACCACCTCCCACTAAATCCCAGTATTCTGGAAGTCATTGATAAGTAAAGAGAAAAGAAACAGAATAAAGAAAAATTTGGAGTTTCCCTACTTTGATATGGATTTGCCCATGGAGTCAAGGCTGGAAATTCCAGAACCAATTTCCGAATATGTTTTCAAGGGTTGGAAGGAGATGGAACTTGAAAAGATTCATGATTCCAGGTATTTATTTGATGATAATTTTTTCTCTAATTTCCATTCTAATGATTTTTCTTGCAGTAACTATTTTATTTATTTTTCAATGCTTCAACAGGTGGAGAAAACACATGAAATTATATCACTCTCCTTAAAAGATTTATCAAGTGAGGTGGTGTGTTTTGAAGAGAGGTTGGAGGAGGTTGGCTACCTCTCCCTTACCCTAGACCATCTCCCAGGACCACTATTCCATCACGAGGAGGAACAAACAACACTCATAAAGGAAGTTGATAATTTTATGGAAGAAGACATATTTTTATTCAACTTGTATTACATCAAAGATGATTTTAATTGTGTTTCTCCCTATGCAGGTATTGAAGATGCATCTCACTTTTTTGATTTCTTGGAGAGTGAGGAAGTTGCGGTTTCTTCTGCTAAAGAGTTAATAGAAATTCCAATTCTGGATGACACTTCCAATTTGGGAGTTATTTTTTAAGAGGAATTATTGGATCTATGAACTAAAATAGAATTGTATTATTACAAATAATTGTTTTCCAAGAGAAAATGTTTTATTGGATTCAACCAGAAGACAAGTCACATCCCAATTTTCCAACATTACAAGTTGTGCACACTCAACCTCAAGAAGAAGAAGTAGGGAAGTACCCCTATATCTAGTTTTACCCTCCACTATTCAACATAAAGTACTTCATTTGCCAAGAGGGGAATTTGGTTGAAGCTGCACATGGGGTATTCCAAAGATGGCAAAGCAATGAAGTTGAAAGGAATCACATCTGGTGGTTCTTAAGCAAGAAGATAAATCCCCCATCTGACTGGGGTTGATCTGAGGACTGTCCAGCTGTGGAAAATCAAACTACAGCACCCCTAAAGGGGTTATCCCAGGATTATCCCTTTTCATTTCTTGCTTTAGTTTCTTTTTGCATGTTGTTTTAATTTGAGTGTTGTTTTCTTAGGACAATAAACAGGCAGCAGATTCCATGTGGCTATCATTCAAGTCCCAAGGGACCGACTCACTAGATTAATGGATAAAAACTCCCCAACTCACAATTTGTAGCTGATTTTTATTTTAAATTAAAATTTTGAATATTAATGATAAACGGTTTTATCATGTAGGTTCCAAACTGAAGCATCCATAGTTCATGCCCAAAACAATCAAAGGGAGACAATGGTAAATTTGAGAAGCTTCACATTCAGGGGAGTATTTTTTTATACTGAAATGTTTAAATCTTCACATTTTTATCGCATGCTGTTGTGTTTTAAGTGTGGGGGAGTCCCCGGATTTTTTGTGAAAAGTGAATATTTTCTCTTGCATGGGTGTTTAGCTACTGGTATCTAGAGAGCTGAAAAAATTATTTTTAACTAATTTGTGAAACAAGCTTGCACCCACTGCTTTCAACTTCATTATGCTGTTGTTACACATCATTGTTAGTCATTATACTATTTTAAGTACATTGATAAAATATTTTGTCTGCTCTTTAAAAATTCAAAGCATGAACGTTTTAGGAATAGAACTGAACTTGTTGTTGGTGATGGTTGGTGGGGTTGGGTTCTTCAGTTTTGTTTGTTTGGTGTTTTCTTTTCTTTTCTTTTTTTGTGGCAAAGAAAATTTTTGAACCTTGTTTCAACCCTCTCCATATCATTTTTAAGCTGAAATGTCCATCTATTTTGAATGTATTTGTCTTCCACCTTAGAATTCAAAATTGGGGATGATGATGGGTTTTAAGTGTGTGTGGGGGGGGGGGTTCATTCTAGTGTAATATCAAATTCCCCCTTCTTGAACCTGGGTTTTTGTTAAAATAAATGGTCATTTTTTTCAAATATCATTCAAAATCCTTCAAAACAATTCAAATTCTTTCATCACTTTATGGATATTGGAGGTTCACTGGTACTTTAATTCTATCATGTTTAATGGATAACTACACACTGGATGTTGAGAGTGACACTTAGTTAGAAACTGTTAAGAATGAGTGATTGTTGAGTGTAATTGTTCATTGCTTTTATGAACCTTTCTGTTTAGGAACTGAGGATTGAAGTGTGATAGGATAGGTTTTGTGGAATAAGGACCATGACTTAGGGTAACTAGAATTTCTAACTAGAACCTAGTAGACTCAAAAAAAATTAAAAATAATAATATTCAATCACTTTAGGAAGTTAACTCGATTGATTATTAATTAAGTCCTTTGTAACTGAAGTAAAATGGGAAAATGGTATCCCACGGTGAGTATCTGAGGCAAGGTGAATTGAGTGTGTTTATGTGAATAAATAAAGCCAATTTTAATCTTAATAAGTTCTATGCATAGTGATCTGCACATGGAATATGGCTTGGAAAAATTAAAATAAAGTTCCCTTGTCAAAAATAAACTCATTAAGGTGAGGGGAATTTTGAACCCAAATGAAAAAGGGATCAATGGAATTGGTTAAAATTCATTTGAGTTAAATCAATAAAGTAATGAAATTAATGGACTTTAATTTTTCGAACCTATGGAAAGGTGATAATTGAAGGTGCTCTTGGTTAAGTTTTGAGTTCCATTTATTCTAACCTATCAACACTCCTTGAATCAGAACTTAAATTGGAAATTGAAGTAGGACAGTTAATGAGTACATGTAAGGGGCATGACATACTTAACAGTGTATCAATTGGTGAGACTTTTGACTTCCAATGAGTTTTTGAAGCTAGACAGGACATCATATTTGAACACATTTGAAAAGCCTGACCCACTATTTGGTCATGTTCCACTAGATATTAATGTTTAATCATGAACTTTTTGAACTGAAACTCATAAATCATATTTTGGTTTTAAAGTCAAAGTCATCCATTTGTTTGAGGACAAACAAAGTTTTAAGTTTTGGGGAGTTTTATGTGGTGGTGTTTTCACATTCTTTGCCACATCCTTTTTTGTATTTTTACTAGATTTTTAATACCAAAGTGTTGTATTTTGTAAAATAATTTTTTTGTAGTGTTTTTTATACATTAATTTGTAAAATAATCATTTTTTATGTAAATCATCTATTTTGGTGATTAATTGTGTTATTTTGAATAATTTTCAAATTAAATAATCTTTTTTATTTTAACTTTCATTTTTCATTCTTTCAATTTTTTACTTCTTTTAATTTTCTTTTTAGTTAGTTTATTAATTCATTGATTTAAGTAATTATTTATTTTTAATTTGTAAATAAATAAATATTTTTAGTTTTTAGTCATTTAATAATTTAATTAGTTTTAAAATTTTAATTTTATTCAATTAATATTTTTATTCTTTAATTTAATTAATTATTTAATTAATTCCTTAGTTAATTTATTTAAGCAAGTGTCTGTAAATATTTTAATTTGTTTTAAATTAAGTTGTTTATAATATTGATAAATTCATTCTTTTAAATAATGCATAATTAATTTTATTATTTAGCTTCATTTTGTTTTATTTATTTTTATTAATTCAATTGATTGAGTTATTAATTTATTTTTAGTTTTAGTAAACTATTGATTTCATTAAATTAATTTAGTCGCACCTAGTGTTGTCTCACCGTTCGCACCCCCACTATCATTTCTCCCTGCATCTCACACACCACTTCCACCTATCTTCATGGAGCCACAAAAACCATCCACTGTATCCCCTTTTTGTCCCACTATCACCCTCAGCAACGTTTGGCCACCAAAGAGTGGCACCACTTCAACCCTTTTCCACTGTTCCATTACGGTTCCTTTGCCACTGTTCCATGACCATGCCCCTATCTCATCCTCCACCAGCATCATATCAAATCAAACATGAACCACAACAGCAAGATTATAAAAATTGACTGGATTTGTAGATGAAGAACATCGAATCGAAATATCATGATTTCAAACCTGGGAACCCCAACTCAGTATCTTACCTACACCATGAGTTCAACTGCTCCTCCCTGTGAGAAACCAATTTGACCCTGGCCAAAGCTGATCAAACCTCCATCATCAGAACCCTTACTCTACTGGAATCCGCGCTTCCCACTTCTTGTGTCTACCGACCATCTCCTCTCCCCGCTCTACCGACCAGGGTCAGATCTGTCACAGTTGTCTGCTCTCTTCCCCAACTAGCGTCTTTATTCGACCCCCCTTTCGAATCACCTCTCCTCGAATCCTATCTGTCCTTGCCTCCACCCTCTACTGCATCCTCGCACCAGGATCGAGATGCGACCTACTATCTCCCTCATCCCTACCCTGCTCCACCGCGCAATGTCCATCCACACCCCTTTATCCGACCCCACATCAGTGCCTCTCCCTCTACTCGTAACGTGCCACCCTCCTTCCCCTTCACCTCTCCAAACCCGTCCCCTCTCCCAGACTCACCTCGGTCATTGTACTCTTTCTCCTTCATTTGTCACCTTCCCTCTTCCCCTTTCCCTGTGCCGCAGGAACAGACCCCCTCCGATTTCATCTTTTCTTTCTCTTTTTTAGTTTTTATTTTATTCTATTATAATATATAATATAAAATAATATATTATACAATATTAATAATAGGTTTAATAATAATATTATATAAGCTTTCATATATCATAATAATATATGTATTAAATAAATATAATACTTATTAATCATATATTAGTAATAATAACATTAGTTATTATAAAATAAATATATTAATAATAGTATATATGCTTTTATATGTCATAATAATATATGTATTAATTTAATAAAATAGTTATTAAATGTATATTAATAATAAAATTAGGTATTATAAAATAATTAAGTAATTTTATTAATTCTAATATTAAGTAGTGATATTAATATATAAAATATATATATTTAGTTATACATAGCATTTTCATTTTTTTTTGACTGACGCATCTCTGCATTTTTTTTTACTTTGCACGGGGGGGGGGGGGGGGGCTCCTGGTAGAAGCGGTGATAAAGTAAGTTGTGGGAACTTCACGGGAAAGGCGTGAGAATATTTGTGAGGTCATTGTAGGGGGATTGTTTTATTTCATAGGTAGTTCACTCGAGAGCTAGTGACGATTGCATTGGAGCGTGCCACGTGGATTCACTGCTTTTCAATTTGCCTATGTTTTTAGTTAAGTTTTTTCGAATAAGAGAGCCCATGAATCCTCTCACGGTGGGGGGGAATCATTCCATGAAGAAGGAGGGGTACTAAACCACACTCCATCCACATATCACGGATTGGGGACCGTCTTTGACTTGGAGATGGGACCCTGCTCCTCCATTCTCTACCTCTTCTCTATGCTCTGTTTTTCATTTTTTAAGTTGAGTCTTTAAATACTCGCTTAGTGTTGCATGTTTAGTTAATTGAATTGTGTTGCTCGTTATGTTTGATTGTTTGTGTCGTATATTATTTCTCATCTCGTGTTCTGATCTCAAATTTCCAGAAATGGATATCTAACTTGTGGGGATAGATCCAAGTTAAGAAACCTGATGCAATCTAGAGATCCGAGCATCATTGCAATCATTATTTTATTCTTAGCCTTAGTAAACCTTGAATGTGAATTGGGGTGCACGCGAGTGAAACCTTGCACTGGATCGGGTTGCTACTCTCTCGTATCACTTCTTATCTCATTTCTATCTCGACTTATCGAACATGGAATAAATATTGGTTGTGAAATTTGACGATCTTAGTAGGATCATGTTTTTTCTAGTGAAGATACCTGGATAGGATGACTTGTTGAGTGAATCACTTGCAGTTCAGAGGAATACTTGAGAAGTAAAGAAATTATATGTTTGAGTGTATAATTTTTAGGTGATATTGGTGTGTGATCCGAGTCATCGGACATGCATTGATAGGATTTAAAATTGTAGATTAATTTATTCAATAGATCTAGGATATAGAATAGAGGGTGGAATAACCTGGGTCTGGCCTTTGTCTCACTGATTATTGTCTTCTGTGTCTGGGTGTCATTTTTTTATTTTGTGCCCTGTGTTGTGTCTGTGTCTACTTTCTTTTCTTGGTTTTTTTCTCTGTCTCTATGTTTTTGCACTTTTCCATCACTGTTTCTCCCTCCACTGTGCTCTTCAGCAGTGATTAGTGATTTCTTAGGAGTTTTGTTTTTATGTTTTCAAAATATTTAAAAAACACAAAAAAAATCAGAACATCCACTCATTCATTCGACACTGCTTCCTTGAGAGAGACCCTGAGGTTAGCCATTGTGCTATATCTTGGGTCTTTATAAATGTTAACTTGACCGTCCTCGTGAAAAGGATGACATCAAATTTTGGCACCATTTCTGGGGACGTAACGAGTGTCTGAGTGATTTTTCTTTTTTTTAAACAAAAAAACATATAAAAATCATAAAAAAATCTACACACACAACAGTGATGAACTCTAAGGAGTCTAATATAGTGTCTCTATTTGACCCGGTTCAAGAGCTTGAGTAGGCTGTTGCTAAATTTCAAGGTTGGATGCATGAAAGACAGCATCGAGACCTTACTGATAAGGAGAAAACTTATTCCCATAAAATCATGCAGTTGACGC
This sequence comes from Viscum album, assembly GCA_963277665.1. Lineage (NCBI taxonomy): Eukaryota > Viridiplantae > Streptophyta > Magnoliopsida > Santalales > Viscaceae > Viscum > Viscum album. The sequence goes on along the minus strand of OY728155.1, from coordinate 85,083,476 downwards.
AACAAGCCATGGATAAGGTCAAAGGTTACAAAGAAGATAGTGTAGTACCAGCACCTCCCACTAAATCCCAGCATTCTGGAAGTCATTGAGAAAGAAATAGAAAAGAAACAGGAGAAAGAAAAAGTTGGATTTGCCCTACTTTAATATGGATTTGCCCATGGAGTCAAGGCTGGAAATTCTAGAACCAATTTTCGAATATGTTTTCAAGGGCTGGAAGGAGATGGAACTTGAAAAGATTCATGATTCCGGGTATTTATTTTATGATAATTTTTTCTCTAATTTCCATTCTAATTATTTTTCTTGCAGTAAATATTTTATTGATTTTTCAATGCTTCAACAGGTGGAGCCAACACATGAAATTATATCACTCTCCTTAAAAGATTTAGCAAGTGAGGTGGTGTGTTTCGAAGAGAGGCTGGAGGAGGTTGAATACCTCTCCCTTACCCTAGACCCTCTCCCAGGACCACTATTCCATCACGAGGAGGAACAAAAAACACTCATAAAGGGAGTTAACAATTTTATGGAAGAAGACTTATTTTTATTCAAATTGTATTACATCAAAGACGATTTTAATTGTGTTTCTCCCTATGCAGGTATTGAAGATGCATCTCACTTTTTTGATTTCCTGGAGAGTGAGAAAGTTGCGGTTGCTTCTGCTAAAGAGTTAAAAGAAATTCCAATTCTGGATGAAACTTCCAATTTGGGAGTTATTTTTGAAGAGGAATTATTGGATCTATGCACTAGAATAGAATTGGATAATTACACAATAAGTGTTTTCCAAGAGAAAATGTTTTATTGGATTCAACCAGAAGACAAGTCACATCCCAATTTTACAACATTACAACTTGTGCACACTCAACCTCAAGCAGAAGAAGTAGGGAAGTACCCCTATATCCGGTTTTCCCCTCCACCATTCAACATGAAGTACTTCATTTCCCAGGAGGGGAATTTGGTTGAAGCTGCACATGGGGTATTCCAAATATGGAAAAGCAATGAAGTTGTAAGGAATCACATCTGGTGGTTCTTAAGCAAGAAGCTAAATCCCCCTTCTAACTGGGGTTGATCCGAGGATTTTCCAGTTGTGGAAAATCAAACTACATCACCCCTTGGGGGGTTATCCTAGGATTATCCATTTTCATTTCTTGCTTTAGTTTCTTTTTTCATGTTTTTTTAATTTGAGTGTTGTTTTCTTAGGATAATAAACAGGCATTAGATTCCACGTGGCTATCATTCAAGTCCCAAGGGACCGACTCACTAGATTAATGGATAAAAAATCCCCAACTCACAATTTATAGCTGATTTTTATTTGAAATTAAAATTTTGAAGATTAAGGTTAAACGGTTTTATCATGTAGGTTCCAAATTAAAGCATCCATAGTTCATGCCGAAAACAATCAAAGGGAGACAATGGTAAATTTGAGAAGCTTCACAATTAGGGGAGTATTTTTTATGCTAAAATGTTTTAATCTTCACATTTTTATTGCATGCTGTTGTGTTTTGAGTGTAGTGGAGTCCCCGGATTTTCTGTGAAAAGTGAATATATTCTCTTGCATGGGTGTTTAGCTACTGGTATCTAGAGAGTTGAAAAAATTACTTTTAACTGATTTGTGAAACATGCTTGAACCCACTGCTTTCAAATTCATTATGTTGTTGCTACACATCATTGTTAATCATTATACTATTTGAATTACATTGATAAAATATTTTGTCTACTATTTAAAAATTCAAAGAATGAACGTTTTAGGAATAGAACTGAACTTGTTGTTGGTGATGGTTGTTGGGGTTGGGTTCTTCAGTTTTTGTTTTTTTGGTGTTTTCTTTTCTTTTCTTTTTTTGTGGAAAAGAAAATTTTTGAACCTTGTTTCAACCCTCTCCATATCCTTTTTAAGCTGAAATGTCCATCTGTTTTGAACTTAAATTGTCTTCCACCTTATAATTCAAAATTGGGGAAGATGATGGGTTTTAAGTGTTTGGGGGTGGGTTCATTCTAGTGTAATGTCAAATTCCCCCTTCTTGAACCTAAGTTTTCATTAAAATAAATGGTCTTTTTTTCAAATATCATTCAAAATCCTTCAAAAAAATTCAAATTCTTTCATCACTTTATGGACATTGGAGGTTCACTGGTACTTTAATTCTATCATGTTTAATGGATAACTGCACACAGGATGTTGAGAGTGACACTTAGTTAGAAACTGTTAACAATGACTGATCGTTGAGTGTAATTGTTCATTTCTTTTATGAACCTTTCTCTTTTGGAACTGAGGATGGAAGTGTGATAGGATAGTTTTTCTGGAATAAGGACCATGACTTAGGGTAAGTATAAGTTCTAACTAGAACCTAGTAGACTCAAAAAAATTTAAAAATAATAATATTCAATCACTTTAGGAAGTCAAGTCGATTGATTATTAATTAAGTCCTTTGTAATTGGAGTAAAATGGGAAAATGGTATCCCACGGTGAGTATCTGAGACAAGGTGCATTGAGTGTGTTTTTGTGAATAAATAAAGCCAATTTTAATCTTAATAAGTGCTATGCATAGTGATCTGCACATGGAATATAGATGGGAATAACTAAAATAAAGTGCCCTTGTCAAAAATAAACTCATTAAGGTGGGGGGAATTTTGAACCCAAATGAAAAAGGGATCAATGGAATTGGTTAAAATTTATTTGAGTTGAATAAATAAAGTAATGAAATTAATGGACTTTAATTTTTCGAACCTGTGGAAAGGTGATAATTGAAGGTGCTCTTGGTTAAGTTTTGAGTTCCACTTATTCTAACCTATCAACACTCCTTGAATTGGAACTTAAATTGGAAATTGAAGTAGGACAGTTAATGAGTACATGTAAGGGGTATGACATACATAACAGTGTATGAATTGGTGAGACTTTTGACTTCCAATGAGTTTTTGAAGCTAGACAGGACATCATATTTTAACACATTTGAAAATCCTGACCCACTATTTGGTCATGTTCCACTAGATATTAATGTTTAATCATGCACTTTTTGAACTGAAACACATAAATCATCTTTCTGTTTTAAAGTCAAAGTCATCCATTTGTTTGAGAACAAACAAATTTTTAAGTTTGGGGGAGTTTTATGTGGTGGTGTTTTCACATTCTTTTCCCCAACCTTGTTTGTATTTTTACTGTATTTTTAATACCAAAGTGTTGTATTTTGTTAAATAATTTGTTTGTTGTGTTTTTTATACATTAATTTGTAAAATAATCATTTTTTATGTAAATCATCTATTTTGGTGATTAATTGTGTTATTTTGAATAATTTTCAAATTAAATAATATTTTTTATTTTGACTTTCATTTTTCATTCTTTCAATTTTTCACTTCTTTTAATTTTCTTTTTAGTTAGTTTATTAATTCATTAATTTAAGTAATTATTTATTTTTAATTTTTAAATAAATAAATCTTTTTTGTTTTTAGTCCTTTAATAATTTAATTTGTTTTAAAATTTTAATTTTATTCAATTAATATTTTTATTCTTTAATTTAATTAATTATTTAATTAATTCCTTAGTTAATTTATTTAAGCAAGTGTCTGTAAATATTTTAATTTGTTTTAAATTAATTTGTTTATAATATTGATAAATTCATTCTTTTAAATAATTCATAATTAATTTTATTATTTAGCTTCACTTTGTTTTATTTATTTTTATTAATTCAATTGATTGAGTTATTAATTTATTTTTAGTTTTAGTAAACTGTTGATTTCTTTAAATTAATTTAGTCGCACCTAGTGTTGTCTCACTGTTCGCACCCCCACTATTATTTCTCCCTGCATCTCACACACCACTTCCACCTATCTTCATGGAGCCACAAAAACCATCCATTGTATCCCCTTTTTGTCCCACTGTCACCCTCAGCAACGTTTGGCCACCAAAGGGTGGAACCACTTCAACCCTTTTCCACCGTTCCATCACGGTGCCTCTGCCACCGTTCCACGCCCTTTCCCCTGTCTCATCCTCCACCGGCATCATAGAAAATCAAACATGAACCACAATAGAAAGATTATAAAAATTGACTGGATTTGCAGATGAAGAACATCGAATCGAAATATCATGATTTCAAACCTGAGAACCCCAACTCAGTATCTTACCTGCACCATGAGTTCAGCTGCTCCTCGCTGTGAGAAACCAATTTGACCCTGGCCGAAGCTAATCACACCTCCATCGTCGGAACCCTTCCTTTGCTGTAAGTCGTGCTTCCCACTGCCTGTGTCTACCGACCATCTCTTATCCCCTGTCTACCGACCCGGGTCAGATCTGTCGCAGTTGTCTGCTCTCTTCCCCAGCTAGCGTCTTTATCGGACCCCCCTTTCGAATCACCTCTCCTCGAATCCTATCTGTCCTTTCCTCCACCCTCTGTTGCATCCTTGCACCGGAATCGAGATTCGACCTACTATCTCCCTCAGCCCTACCCTGCTCCACCGCACAACATCCGTCCACAACCCTTTATTCGACCCCACATCAGTGCCTCTCCCTCTACCTAAAACATGCCACTCTTCTTTCCCTTCACCTCTCCAAACTCGTCCCCTCTCCCATACTCGACTCGGTCATTGTACTCTTTCTCCTTCATTTGTCGCCTTCCCTCTTCCCCTTTCCCTGTGCCGTAGGAATAGACCCCCTCCCATTTCATCTTTTCTTTCTCTTTTTTAGTTTTTATTTTATTTTATTATAATATATAATATAAAATAATATATTATACAATATTAATAATCGTTTTAATAATAATAGTATATAAGCTTTCATATATCATAATAATATATGTATTAAATAAATATAATACTTTTTAAACATATATTATTAATAATAACATTAGGTATTATAAAATAAATATATTAATAATAGTATATATGCTTTTATATGTCATAATAATATATGTATTAATTTAATAAAATAGTTATTAAATGTATATTAATAATAACATTAGGTATTATTAAATAAATAAGTAATTTTGTTAATTCTAATATTAAGTAGTGATATTAATATATAGCATATATATATTTAGTTATACATAGCATTTTCATTTTTTTTACTCATGCATCTCTTCGTTTTTTGTTACTCTTCACAGGGGGGGGCTACTGGTAGAAGCGGTGATAAAGGAAGTTGTGGGAACTTCATGGTAAATCCGTGAGAATATTTTCAAGGTCGTTACAGGGGGATTGTTTTCTTTCAGAGGGAGTTCACTAGAGAGTTGGTGATGAGTGCATTGGAGCGCGCCATGTGGATTTACTGCTTGTCAGTTTGCCTCTATTTTTAGTTGAATTTTTTCAAATAAGAGAGACTGCGACTCCTCTCGTAGTGAGAGGGGGGTATCATTCTAGTAAGAAGGAGGGGCACTTGACCACACTCCATCCAAAACTCACGGATTAGGGATCGTCTTTGAGTTAGAGACGGGACCCTACTCCTCCATTCTCTATATCTTCTCCATGTATTGTTTTTGGTGTTTTAAGTTGAGTCTGTAAATACTCTCGTAGTTTTTCATGTTTAGTTAATTGAATTGTTATGTTCTTTATGTTTTATTCTTCGTGTCGTACATTCTTTCTCATCTCATGTTGTGATCTCAAATTTCAAGAAATGGAGATATAACTTGTAGTGCTAGATCCAAATTAAGAAACTTGATGCAATCTGGATATCCGAGTATCAATGCAATCACTATTTTATTCTTAGCCTTAGTAAATAGTGAATGTGAATTGGGGTGCACACAAGTGCATCCTTGTGCTGGATCGGGTTACTACTCGCTCATCTCACTTATTATCCCCTTCCTGTCTCGACTTCTCAAACATATAATCAAGATTGGTCATGCAATTTAACGATATTAGTAGGATCATTGTTTTCCTAGTGATGATACCTGGCTGGAATGACTTGTTGCGTGAATCACTTGCAGTTCGGAGCAATGCTAGAGTAGTAATGAAATTATATTTTTGAGTGTTTAATTTTTAGGTGATATTGGTGTGAGATCCAAGTCATCAGATATTCATTCAGCGGATTGAAAATTTTTTATTAATTTATTCAATAGATCTAGGATAGGGAGTAGATGGTGGACTAACCTGGGTCCAGCCTTTTTCTCACTGACTATTTTCTTTTGTGTCTTGGTGTCATTTGTTTGTTTTGTGCCTTGTGTTGTGTCTGCACCTACTTTATTTTCTTGGTTTTGTCCTGTGTATCTATGTTTTTTCACTTTTCCATCATTATTTCTCTCTCCATTGTGCTCTTCAGCACTGATTAGTGATTTCTTAGGAGTTGTGTTTTTATGTTTTCAAAATATTTAAAAAAACACAAAAATATTTTCGGAACGACCACTCGTGCATTCAAAACTGCTTCCTTGAGAGCGACCCCGAGATTAGCCACAGTGCTATATCTTAGGTCTTTATAAATGTAAACTTGACCATCCTTGCGATGAGTACGACATCAATATTTGATGTGAAATGGGATTGGCAGTTAGCCATGTCCCGTACTAAAATGGAAATCTGGATTGGAGGTTATCCTTGACCCATACTAAAATGGGAAATGGGATTGGCAGTTAGCTTTCACCTATACTAAAGACATGTTTTATGATTCTTCCACATTTATATTATTCCATGTTTATATGATCTCACACTTATATGATATGATTTCATATGTTCCATGCTTTGGATATCATTATGACACGCCTCCAAACTCATGTTCTTAAGATGTATTCTTATGCTCTTTCCCTTACTGGGATTTTTAGAACATCCCTTTGTTCATGTATTCCACAGGGTACTCTATGCAGATTTAAGGGCTCAAAGGAAGTTAGGATCTCTTTATAGAGATTAAATAAAGAAGTGTTTTTTTTCATATTATATGTTTTATGTACCTAGTCTTCCAAGAAACTAGACTTAACGATCCTTGGCTTGTAATCTGATGTATAATTATTCTTAAAATCATGTAAAGTTATAAGTAAAAGCCTAGGGTCTCTATATATACCATAAAAATTATGGAATGGAAATAAACCGGTGTTGTACTACTTACATGTGTGGGGTTGCGATGCATTTGTTATGGCATCTTCAGGTAACAAGCTTTCACCCTGAGGAATAAAGTGTATCTTTATAGGATATCTGATAGAGAAAATATTTTCAATTATATTTACCTTGAATTTAATTGTTTTAAACCAACAAAAGTGTTACTTTAAGATGAATTGCTGCATTTTTATGATATTGGTGTTATTTTGAGCTGAATAGTAAAAATGACCCATTTCAGATTTTTAACTATTTTAAATTATTTATATATTTTGGCCATAACATTTTATAAACTAATAAAAATTGAAAAAAATGTTTCTTTTTTATATTCTAAACATCCAATGCTTCATTTCATCCTTTTGGAAGAAAAGCTGAATCGACCGTATGGAAGCTCAAAATAAGCTCACAATTTGGACCAAAAAACTATTTATAGATCTTCTAAGTATTGGTGTAGGGTCCCTAGGTCATTCGTTGTGGGCCTCTATGCTCTAAAATTCGGTGGTTTTATGAAAAAGAAGTTTTTTAACAACTTTCATGAAGGCAAGGATGCGTGTATTGGCCATTTATGGGGTTATTAAATCATCCTAATTTGGAGGTTTGCGATTTGGATATTCTGACTAGATAGAATAAATGGTTAGAGTAAAACTGGAATAACTCTAGGAATACTTGTCCAAATAAGATGATATTTTTAGGTAGAACTTCCAAGATAATTATGAACAACATTAAATAAGGGTGAAATGCATGAAGATGTCATTTAATGGGGCTAAAATGTGTTAACATTCGGGGGATAAATTATTCCTATAAAAGGAGGAGAGCTCCTCCCTCTCAAAGCATCTCTCATTCCATCCCATTCCTTCTGGGTCACCAAGGAGGAGAAAATTTCGGTTTTCTATCTTTTATTTCTTTTCTTTTCTATAGTTTTGTAATGCCTTATTATTTCCTATTCATCCTGATTACTCTTACCATGGTGGGGTAAACATTTGGAGTGATTGGGTAAGGGTTGGTTTTCTATTTTGTAATGCTTGAGTTCTTGGATGTAATTGAATGAAATTTCTTTCTTCTTCAAAGTTGTTTTCAATTTCATATAGTGGATTTTACTATCAAGTGGGATATTTATTGAATTTTAATTCCGTTATTGATTTTTTCCTTGGAAAAATAATCATTATCTCCCTCCACTAATTTATGGTTTATATACGATGGAATAGACCAGGGATAAGTAGTGAAGTACTCGACAACCGTCAGTACGTGTAAAAGGGGTAGTGAATGTTATTGATTGTTTGGGATAAACAAGACCCTATCAGATATTTCTAATGTCAATTGAGGATATTTAATATAACTATTTCTCACATTGAAGTATAGTTGACCAAACTAAGATCTTGGTAAGGTTTTCTCTCACCATCATAATTTCACCAAGGAAGTGAGAGGAAACGATTATAGAAACTCACTTTAATCAACTAAGAAGAAGATGTTTGAATTAAATTGAACAATGGTAGAATTACAATTGGAAAATTGACCCTGAACTAATCACCCATTTGATATCATAGTTTTTCAATCATTTTGAATTTCAAATTTCCTTTCAATCACTTTCTCATTAATTTATTCTAAAAACACACCATTTTTACCATCATTATAAAGTGAAACTATTTTGTGTGCACTCTTCTTATGGATACTTCCTAGGGTTAATCAATATACTATACTAGGGAATATATAAAAATTATTTTTCCACACCCTATGACAGGTGTGTGTCAAACTTGGCGTCGTTGCCGGGGAGGTAGTGCCACAATTTATTTGTAAATATTTGACTTTTTCAAATTTAAAAAAAAATAAAAAAAATCTTTTACCATGTTGGTTTCAAATGATTATTTTTTTAATTCATGGAACAATTACCCACAAGTTCGAGAACCAGTTATTGAATCACCTTGGTCTATAGAGTATTTTCTAGAATTTTATCAAGAAATGGTCAAAGTGAAACACCAAAAAGAAGAAGTTCACATGGATCTTAAAGCCCAATTTGAAAGAATTAATCAAACTATTCAAAACCTAGAGACCACAATAGAGTGGATAGAAGAACAATTACATGTATCCTAGGATCAAAAACTAGAGCCATAACAAGAACCAGAACCAGAAAAATTGATGGAAGAAGTAGTCCCACAAATCCTTCAAGTTGAAGAACCCATAGAGGCCTTGATGAAATTAAAATAAGATCCATTGAGCCTAGCTCAATCAATTTTAGAGAAGATTGATGAAGAATATATAGCTATTGAAATACATATGGGAGATCAAAAAGATCTAGATAACTTCTAGAATGAGTGTGAGTAACTGCTTGATCCAATTATTCCTCATAATGTAGAAGATTCAGGAACATTGAAGGAGGAAACCACCCTAGTAGTGGAATTTTAAGAGAAGATGGAGGAGTCTGACTACCTACCTCTATTTAGGAAAATTAAACTACAAGTGGAACCTCCCATTGAAGAAGAAATTGAACATTCAGATGACAATTGTATTTCCTTGGAGGGAGAATATGCATCTGAAGATGGACATCTAGATCTCCCTGAACCTATTGAAATTTTATTGGAGGTAGTACATGAGAAGATCAAAGTGGATTTTATGGAGGAAAATGAGACACAATTTGATTACTTTGAAAGGGAAGAATTTTATATTGATTCTTCATGCTTTATTTTTTTCAAATAGAATTAAACTCTGACATTCCCTTTGATTATTCCATTAATACAGCCTTCTTTGAGAACACACTGGTGAATGAAAAAGAAATTGTATAAGTGGAAACTAAGAAAGATGAGGACTCATTCATTGTCCTTAACCAACTATTCATGTTGTATCTCATTATAATGGGGGTAATTGGTATACTATATCCATGGATTCCTCAAGAAAAAAGAATAATTTCATCCTGGAAAGAAAAGTTTTTGTTGGTTCATGAGCAAGAAACTTTAACCACCATCAGATTGGGGATAACCGATTAGAACTGCCCCTCTAGAGGCAGTCAAAACCCAGGGCCCACTTGGGGGATTAAGACAATATTTATCCTTCTTTTCTCATTCAAATTCTATTTCCATTTCATTTAATAAATATCATATGTTATCTTTTTACCTTTTTTAGGTTTTCAAAGAGCAACACTTAGAAGCCTAACTCAATGTTGCATTGCCAATAAGTCAGGTCGTACCTCTCCTTTACACTTTCTTTCTTGTCGTGATTAATTTTAAAATCTTATTACATGTTAAATATATTTGAATGAATTAAGGACACTGCATCATTTGAGTTTGGGGGAGGTAACCTTTTCAGTTAAGGATTTTCATTTTTAGTTTGTTTTAGTATTTTTAATAAAAAATATTGTGATGTGTTTTTCGAATTTTTGTGTGTTTATTTTTAAAATTTAGCATGTTATCAAAAATTTTGAGCTGAAATGATTATAATTTTTAATTTTTAAACACATGTAAATGAGTGAACCAATCTATTCCATGAAACTTAGCTTAAATGAATGCTGAAATGACTTTGTTTCAAGTTCAAATCTTTTGGAATTTCATGAAAAGTACTCTGATTTTTAAAATCTCATACCACATCTCACTGCCTCTATTTTTTAAATCACATTATTATGAGGATTATTTACCATTTCTTTCATATTCTTTACATTCACCTCATTTATTGATAGAACCATACCATGCTTACTTTAACTGAAATTTGATTTATTCCTATCAAAACTTGAGGGTTTGAGGTACTTGTGTTTTAAATGATTGAGGCATTTATTTAGTTTTAATCCCCCTTTTCAAAATAATACTTGTTTATTATGGCCCACCGTATACATTTATCCTTCATTATCTATTATAATCCATGAATGTTATTATAGTTTTAAGCCACATTACAAGCCAATTTTCCCTATCCAACCTGATCTTGAAATGAAATTGCATGATCTAGTTGAACTTAAGTGTGGGGGAAGATGTCTTCTGGTGTACTAACTCATTTGGTGATACTTTAGGTGGAATATAAAAATTTAAATAACTTATGTTTCTACTGAAGATTTCATTTTGTTAAATGTTGTTCCTTTTTTGGAGCTTTCATGATAAAAGAATTTGTGCCTTTCTGGAGCTTCCAATGTAAAAAAGAAATTCGTGCCAATCTGGAGCTTTCAAGGAAAAAAAATTTGAGAAAAAAAATCTGGTAAAATGCTAAATGGAATGAAAATTCCTTGATTTCTCATAATTATGAAGCTGATTTTCTATAAAGGGGAGGAGGAGGAGACCATTCTTGAGTGAAAATTAAAATCATGCAATTTTGCTTCAAAAAGAGCCAAGCCCTCTTTTTTCGGCCTCAGAATTTTTAACATCTAAATCCTAACAACCGAAAGCCATAGAAAAACCCTGAAAAGTTATCATGAGAAACACATGACCTTGAATCATATCATGTGGAGAAGTAGGAATTTATCGAGTCTATGGTGACTCTTTTGTGAGTTTGGATGAGAAAAGCCTTGTTAAACATTTATATTTGTGAGATGAGAGAAAATTCATGTGAGGTAGGTGTTTTGTGTGCATGGGATAAGAAATTAAGTGGAAATATATTATATAATCTAAAATGGAGAAGTTGAAATAATTGTTTTTGATGAGGCATGATATCGTTTTGTTTCTTAGTATGGATTTGGTAGATCTCATTGGAATGTGTTTTGGATTTGATTTGATTTGATTTTGATGTTTACTTGTCCAGGAGTCAAAGTGCTAAGTGTAGAGGAATTGATAGAGGAAATATTTTCAATTAAATTTACCTTGAATTTCATTGTTTCAAACCCAAAAAATTGTTACTTTAAGATGAATTACTTCATTTTTATGATGTTGGTGTTATTTTGAGCTGAACAGTAAAAATGACCCATTTTGAATTTTTAACTATTTCAAATTTGTTAAGTATTTTGGCCGTAAAATTTTCTACACTAATCAAAATTTCAAAATTATTTCTTTTAAAGATTATGCATCTCTAGGGATTCATTTAATCCTTTTGGACCAAATGGTGAATTGACTATATGGAAGCTTAAAAGAAGCTCACAAGTTAGACCAAGAAAACTGTTTACAAATCTGCAGAGTTTTGGTATAGGGTCCCTAGGTAATTCATGGTGGGCCCCCATGCTCTAACATTCAGTGGGTGGACACACAAGACGTTTTTAAACAACTTTAATGAATGTTAGGATGAGTTAATTGTCTATTTAAGGGGTCATTAAATAATCCTAATCTGGAGGTTTGTGATTTGGAGATTATGACTGGATAGAGTAAATGGTCAGAGTAAAATAGAAATAACTCTCGGAATACTTGTCAAAATAAACTGAGATTTTTAGGGAAAACTTCTAAGATAATTATTAACAACATTCAATAAGGGTGAAACGCGTGAAGATTTCATTTAATGGGGATAAAGCACGTCAACATTCAGGGGATAAATTCTGGATATAAAAGGAGGAGAGATTTTCCCTCTCAAAGCATCTCTCATTCCATCTCATTCCTACTGGGAAACCAAGGAGGAGGGAATTTTGGATTTATCTCTTTTATTTATTTTCTTTTCCATAGTTTTGTAATGATTTCTTCTTCCCTATTCATCTCTTTTACTCTTACCATGGTGGGTTAAACATTTGGAGTGATTGGGGAAGGGTTGGTTTTCTATTTTGTAATGCTTGAGTTCTTGGACGTAATTGAATGAAATTTCTTTCTTCTTAAAATTTTTTTTCAATTTCATATAGAGGATTTTATTATCAAGTGATATCATTCTTGAATTTTAATTTCATTATTGATTTTTTCCTTGTTAAAATAATCATTATCTCCCTCCACTAATTTATGGTTTATATACGATGAAATAGACCAGGGATTAGTGGTGAAGTACTTGACGATCGTCACTACGTGTAAAAGAGGTAGTGAATGTTATTGATGGTTTGGGATAAACAAGACCTAATCAGGTATTTACCATGTCAATTGAGTATATTCAATAAAACTATTTTTCACATGGAAGGAGAGTTGACAAAACTAATAACTTGGTAAGGTTTTCTCTCACCATCATAATTTCACCAAGGAAGTGAGAGGAAAAAATTGTGGAAAATCACTTTAATAAACTAAGAAGGAGATGTTTGAATTAAAGTTAACAAGGATAGCATTAAAATTACGAAACTGACCCCAAAATAATCACCCATTTAATATCATAGTTTTTTAATCATTTGAATTTTGAATTTACTTTCAATAACTTTCTCATTAATTTATTCTAAAAACACACCATTTTTACCATCGTTTTAAAGTGAAAAACTATTTTGTGTGCACTCCTCTTATGGATACTTCTAGGGTTAATCACTATACTACACTAGGGAATATATAAAAAAATCCACGCCCTATGACAGGTGTGCGTCAATATCCCAAAAAACCAAGGGGATACTGCCTATAAAATATTTCAAAAAAAGGTTGTGGTTGCCAAACATACCACATTTCTTGAGGATTATCTTATCTCTAAATTATATAGTGGGAGAGAGATAGACTTTGATGAAGTATAGTCTCAAGATACACAATATTTGGCACATGAAAAAAATTCTACAATGCCTCGTGGAAGAAGAAATTGTTCCATAGACATGATTATTGTGCAGGAGTACTAGAGATGTTAGCGAACTAGAATGGTATGGTTTTCTGGCCACCGAGGATGGTGACTCATAATTAGTTTATAATAATGATCTTATAACCTACAAAGAAGAATTAAGTGGAATAGATGTTTCCAAGTGGCAATATGCTATGAATTTTAAAATGGATTCCATGTACCAAAACTAAGTGTGGATTTTGGTAGAACCTCTAGTAGATTTAAGGCTCATTGGTTGCAAATGGAATTCAAGAAGAAACTGGACATGGAAGTACAATTAAATACCTATAAGGTGTGACTAGTTACAAATGGGTTTAAATATTGTCAAGGAATTGACTACGATGAAACCTTTTCACCAGTTAAAATGATGAAATCCATCAGAATTCTACTTGACATTGTGGATTTACATGATTATGAGATTTGGAAAATGGATGTCAAAATATCCTTCCTTAAAGGGAACCATCAGGAAGATGTTTATATGACATAACCCAAAGGTTTTGTTACTCTAAATGATTCCAACAAGGTATGAAAGTTGAAAAGATCCATTTATGGATTAAAGAAGGCATCTAGATCATGGAACATTCATTTTGATGAGGCCATAATGGAATTTGGTTTCATAAAGAAAAAATTCAAGACATGTGTCAATAAATGGTTTATTGGGAGTGCATTAATTTTCTTAATAGTATATTTTGATGACATATTACTCATTGAAAACAAAATACTAGTCTTATTTTCTGTTAATGCGTAGCTAAATAAATTCTTCTCTCTGAAGTAATTGGGTGAGGAATCATATATTCTTGGGATCAAGACCCATCATGATAGATACAAGAGGTTTCTCGAACTAATTCAAGGTACATACATTGACAATATACTGAAGTGATTCAGCATGGAACAATCCAATAAGGGGTTTTTGCCAACATCACATGGAATTATTCTTTCTAGGAAAATGTGTCCTCAGACACATGAGGAAAGAAATATAATGACAAGGATTATATAAGCATTAGAGATTGGGTTAGTCATGTATGTTATTATATGTACTTGGATAGATTTAGTCTCTGTATTAAGTGAGGTAGGAGGATATCAAGTTGATCCAGGTGACCCAGGTGACCTCCATTGGATGGAAGTTAAGATTATCCTTAATTATCTGAGGGGTAATAAGGAGAGGTTCCTAGTTTATGGAGGAGATGAGGAACTAATCATAAGAGGATATGTATATTCTAGTTTCCAAACTAATTAGGTTGAAATGAAGTCACAAATAGGATACATATTCACTTTGAATGGAGGTGTTGTGAGCTGGAAGAGCTCAGTGCAGGTTGTGGTTACAGATTCTACAGCGGATTTTGAGTATATTGTGGCTTCTGAGGAATATAAAGATATAGTGTGGGTGCGAAACTTCATATAAAGAGATGTATTTGGTATCTAGCAGTAAAGATCCTATCACACTCTATTATTACAATACTATAGTGGTGGATCTTATAAAATATCCAAGGTTACATCAATGGAAAAAGCATATAATTCGGAAGTATCATATCTTGAGGGATTTTTCTTAGAGAGGTGAAGTTGTAGTGAGCAGTATTTCTATAGAAGAAAACCTGGTAGACCCCTTGAATAAATCTTTGAATCAGTAGAAACATGATTTTCATGTGAGTTATAGAGGACTAAAGATCGTAGGTAATTAGTTTTAGTCCAAGTGTGAGTTTTTTGGAGTTAGTGTCCTAGGACCAACTGTTTTTACTTTACTATACCGTTAAAGGTAATCCCCATGTGTGGCCTTTTCAAATACTTCACACAAGGGAACCCCCGCACAATAAGTCGCGATGATATGGTCATAGCATCTCCCCACTATGACGAGAACTTTGATGTTCTATGAGGATATTCTCAAATAATGTTCTACGGTTAGATAACATAATATTATAGAACACATAGTACATAGACTATTAGGTGTGATTACTCATAAGAAGATGAGGCTTCTTCTCATGAAGTTTGCACTAGGTAATCTCCACAAGGGGATATTATGAGAATAAATCCAGCAGTAGGAATTCCATATGTTTTAGTATCATCAGATGTTCCTATCTACAAGATTCTGTGATGGTCCTTATACTTTAATATTATTATTAATGCAAGTTACAAATCATGTGTGTATTTTGTAAACAATGATGATAACAGTTCATGGTGAATTTGGATGTGTTGGGTGTGTCACAAGTGACATGTCATTAATGAATAAGTCAAGGAAGGATTTTTCCCTTCCATATTTATAGAAGCTGATATCTCGACCCTTTGATTGGAATAGAACCGTCGCATTAAATTACATGGCCATGGTGAAATGATGTGTTTATTTCAGATGGTCAAAGAAAAACATATTGAGAATATAGGTTAGTGACACGGATGTGAAACCTGATTTATGAGATATTATAAGGGATTATATTTCACAGTGATAGTTCATATGTGGATTTCGACATTACGACATTAAGTTTTTTATCTTGGGTGACATGAACTCTTGCTAGATAGTAATCTTAAACTTTAGTAAAGCCTACCAAATTCCAACGAGAAATAATCCTAGAGGATCACACACTAAGTGTTTCCATTGATCTCAATTAAATTATATTTGAGTTTAATTAGTGGAATAAATATTATTCTTAAGTCCGATGAATAATTTTATTCAAGTTATATTAATCGCATAAATTAAATAAATATTTATTCACCGGCTTGTGAATAAAATTTTTGTTTTATTTATTGAATATTTTAATAAATATGTATTCACTAGATTGTGAATAAAATATTTATTTATGAATAAAATATTTATTTGATTGATCAATAAATTCTTTAGGAGTTTGAACAAACCATGACCGAGTCTGGTGACAAATATTAATTAACAAGACCATTATATAATATTTTTTATTGCATAAGTTGGTGCGTTCCACAAAATAATAATTATATAATTATTATTATGTGTCATGGAATTTTTTAAAGGTAATAAATGTTATTTAATGGTCTATATGAAATTAAATAGTATTTTAACTTAAATCTCAACTCTATAAATAGGCACATGTGTCTATTATGAAGAGCATCCAAAATTGAGAATAGATAATTATTGTGCACAACGAATTATATCTCAACTCCTCCTTCTCTCTCCCTCTTAAGAACAAGAAGTGAAAGAGATATTTCTTCAAGACTGAAGAATGAGTGATCAAGAATGAACAGTGAAAAATATTTGACTCACCACACTAGCAACCATAGATTGAGTGGTGTTTTTCAGAGATTATAGAAGCACATGTGGATCACCGCTAGGGGGATTCTACCATTAGATACTCACATTGTAATGAAGGTAATCTTAAATGATCTTTTTAGATGATCAATATTCACCAAAAAATAAATTCCCTATGCCCAGGTATTTATAACTTCAAATATTAAATAAATTAACAATAATTTAACATTTAAGATCCTCTCTCTTCGTTTTGGGAAATTACTATTAAAAGAAATTTAAATATATCACCCACCTCCATAAACATTAGTTGTACTTGGAACCATCAAATTAAAATAAATCTATCACTTTATGAATAGTGAGTTTGCAACTCTCATAAAAAATATTGAAAACAATTACATACAAATCATCTTGTATACTAAATTCCACCAAAGAATAGAATTATCTAAGAATTTTTAGATAATGTAGATCAAAAATCATCTTTTTATACACAAATATTATCCCACCCTTGAAACTTTATAAATTGTTTCACAAAAGAATCATACTAATCATACCATAATTTCTTGATAAATATTTCATTTACCACTTATCATTTAGAAAATTATTCAACAGATGTCATCTTATTGAGATTGATGTTGAGTGGAACTAGTCAGACTAAATAAGTAAATCAGTCTCATGCCAAAATTTTTAGACTAAGCATAAAAACTAGGACCAAGAGTTGAGAAAAAATTCTTAGAATTGATGTGGGAAATAATGGTACACGGTCCTATTTATAGTCTAGGGGGGGTGACACTTTAAATTCTAGAGATCTGATAGTTTATATTAAAACCCTAATCTTATCTAACGGTTGAGATTAATCCTAAAATGATTAATTAATATATTCTAAACTCTTAAAGTTTTTTATAAAAAACTATTTATCAGACTAAAGTATTTTCCAATTATGAAAACTTATAAAAAAATAAAAACTAATAGTATATAATAGTAAGGAAAATGTAATCAACAAATAAAAACATAAGTAAAGGATAATTATAAAACTAAAAATATTATTAAAAAATTCCTCATAGATTAGAATTTTAACTTTCATTATGATAGTTTTATCTAGTTACTTGTTCTTCTTGTTTTTCTAAAACAAAAAGTGTCAGATAATATTTTTAACAAAAAAAATTCAAAAATATTTTTAGTAAAAATTTTGATTATGAAAACTTTTAGTAAATATTTTTTATTCCAAATAATTTTACTAAATAAATTTTTATTTCAATGAATTAGAAGTCATTAAAACAAATTTTTTAGGAAAAATAAAAAATTTAGAAAACAAAATTAGAAAACCACAACATATGTACTCCCCCTTTTGAGAAGGACTTGGTTAATTTAAAGAGATTGGTATACATGAAATAGATATGAATGATCATTTGATATTGATCATTCTTAGATTTTGTTCAATACATTCAAAACTACCACAACTAAGGGGTTTAGTAAAATATCTCAAAGTTGTTCTTGCATTCTGATGAATTATAAAATGATATCTTCTTTTTGTGTGTGATATTGAAGTAAATTGTGTCTTATATCTATGTGCATTTCTCATGAGTGATGTACTGGGTTTTTACTTAAAGAAATGAAACTTGTATTATCACACAATATTTGATTTTTACTAAAACTCTTGTCAAAGTCATTGAATGTGTGTTTCATCCACAACACTTGAGCATAACAACTTCAAGATACCACATATTTGGTTTTAGTGGTGAAAAGTTCTACTGAGTGTTGTTTCTTAAAAGACCAACACAATTAAGCTTCTCATAAGAAATAAAAAGCTCCGAAAGTACTTTTTATATCCATTCTACATCCACCAAATTCAGAATCCAAAAAAAAATAATCCAAAATCATTTCCATAAGAATAAAATAAATCTAAATCCATGGTTCCCTTAAGATAAAAAAATAGTTTTATAGCTTTAAGATGTGACTATTTTGAAAAATATTGATATTTTTTACATAAGCATAAAAAAGACATTAAATCCGAATGACTATCCATTAAGTAAAGTAAACTTTGAATAATTCCTATATAGATCTTTTGATCAACGGGTTTCCTAGATTCATCAATATCTAAAATATTTGAGGTTCTAAAAGGAGTACTAATATTTTTATTATTTTCATATCTAAATTTATTAACAATATCTTTTATATGCTTATGTTGAGATATAAAAGTTCCTTCTGGATTTTTAGAAATTTGAAAACCTAGAAAATAAGTAAGTTCTCCCATCATGCTTATTTCAAACTTAGACTTTATAATATTTGTATTGGAATTTGTTAACGATTTTTTAGTTGAAACAAATATAACATCATCGATATAAATTTGAACAATTATAGTGTTTTTAGAAACTTCTTTTATAAAAATAGTTAGATTTTAGCTCCCTTAACAAAGTTTTTTTGTAATAAAAATCCAGTTAATCTATTATATCAGGCTCTAGGAGATTGTTTAATTATATAAAGTTCCTTAGTATGTTTAAAACATGTTTTGGATATTTTTTATTTTCAAAACCATGGGTTACTCTACATAAACTTCCTCTTGAATATATCCATTAACAAATACACACTTCACATCCATTTGATAAAGTTTAAAATTTAGAAATGTTATATAAGCTATAAGTATACAAATAGATTCAAATATAGATATTGGAGCATAATTTTCTTAATAATCTATTCCCTATTATTGATTATATCCCTTAGTAATGTTTTAATAGTGGGTTCCCTAGACCCAACTTGAACAATACTTTTTATTATCATATCATGTGTATAATTAGGTATACATGATGTAAACTTAAAATTATAGTGTAGATATTTTTGCATCCACTATTTAGTGGTAATTTACATAGACTAATTTTCATATCAAAAGGTTGTAATATATACCATTTGATATCCCAATAGGGCATTGTTAGTTCCCTATAGGTCTATGAAAAAAAATTATAAAACTCAAACTATCCTACTTAATTAACTAAAAATGTAGTAAAATGGAAGTTTGAGGTCAAAACCACAAGGATGGAGAAATTAGTTTGATTGGGTTTTCAAAAATATTTATTTTTATTTAATTGGAGAAAGATATGAGAAAAGTCTGGTTTGATTGATTTTTTGAGAAAATGAAGGATAAAAACAAAGTGAAACATATTGATTGGTTGGTTTTTAAATAGATTTGAAAAGCGTGTTGGGGTTTTATAATTTTTGGGTTTTGGTTCAATTGGATTTTATAATATAGATTGATTAATTCATGATTGGTTTTAGAGTCAATACGAGGTAGATCCAATGGTCATGGTATCTCCTTATTAATGTGAGAATTCCTAATTTACCTTGGTCAAGTAATTTTGGGTTTTGCTGAATCAAGTTTGTATCAATAAAATTTTTAAACCCAATTTCCCCTAAAGTTGAAAATGGTGATGTTTTTTTAGGGCTTTCAGTTGTGAAATTTAAATGTTATTTTTTAATTAAATTATCAATAGTCATGATAAAATAAAAATTAAGGGATTGGAAGTTGAAGAATAAATTTTATAAATCAAATAGATGAATAATTAAAATAATTAAATCCAATGCACCTTCCCCCTTCAGTTACATCACCCTAGAACATTTCAGGATTACCCCCTCATTCTAGTGATGATAGGTTTAGAGAGAAGGAGAAGATAAAATTAAGGCATAAAGGAAAATAGAGAGAGAACTCTGAGAGGTGTAGAAACTTCTCACCCTAACTCTGGCCTCCGGCCAAATCTGAATGCTCCACAACTACTGGAAAGACCTCTATTTATAGGCTTTGGATGAGATCTTCCCAGACCATTACATGATGTGTAATGGGTTTTCAAATCATGTAATTCAAATATGATGTTGACTCCATGATTTTTGAATCTACATAAATCTTGTGCGAATCTTATTTGAATATTTTTACCATTGACTCCATTCATGTCATGTAATGGGGACTCATGATGTTTCTCCTTTAAATATTCAAATCCAATGAATCTCGGTGTATTTCTTCTCCAAAAACCAAATCTCAAAAAATGTCATGACGTTTAATTGAAGTTCCAAGGATCAAATAACAACTAAGAAGGGGGTTGAATCAGTTGTTTAACTTTTTATAAGTTTCAAAACTTTAAGAAACTTAACCCTTGCAACATGTTAAGATTTATTTCCTTATCAACCTTTAAAAAGAAACACAATCATGAAATAAAGGTAAAGAAAGAAAGGCACAAAAGATTTACAAGGTTCTTCCATAATAAGAGAACCTATGTCCTTTCCATTGCCACTCTTATAGGTCTATGGAAATCCAATATAATAAATAAGTTAATACAACTTGTGCTAACTCCTGTTAGAAACCTTCTATCTCTCGATAGGAAAGATTATTCTGACTCCTGTCAGTTTACAATGTTTTCTTAAATAAAAAATGATCCAAACACAATAATAAGAACTTTTTTGAAGCTGATCCACAAATTCTCACTCCGAATCTTCAGTCTGGTTTTCTTGAATCCGATTTTCTAAAACCGGTCTTATCAGCAAGGTAATGTGGTTCTAATTTCCTTCTGCTAAAAACTCAAGAAAACTTATTCAAGATAATACTGATCTTCTTAGCAAGGTAAGATGATTCTGATTCTCTTCTTCTCAAACACTCAAGAAAACTTCTTCAAGATGGTAGGAACCTTTCACTTTGAATTCTCCAGTGCTTCGCCTTTTCCACGTGTGTAAAGTTATAAATAAGCGAATGATCTGAGCACATATTTATAGGAAACTTAGAAAACAAAGGCGTAAAACTTGAAAATATTTATCGCTTCCTCAAATCTCAAAAACCCTGAAAATATCTTGCATTTAATCTTCAATATCTGACTTCTTCAAATCTTCTTAAATTTCTCCAAGATTTATGCAAATTTGAAATTTGGGTTTTCTTGAACTCTTCATATATTTCTCATAATGATAAAGCTGGATATTGGTTCTGATTTTCTCAGAAACTTGCTTAGAAATCAGGTTCCGAATTTTATAGAAATCAGCTTCCGAAATATGAAGAAATCAGGTTCCAAATTGTTCAGAAATCAGGGTCTGGTTTTCTCAACATGTTGCTTAGAATTCTCATTCCGGTTTTCTCAACATGTTTCTTAGAATTTTCATAAGGTTCTAAATTCAGGTTCTGAACTTTTCTTGATCTTCTTTTGACTTCTTCAACTCTTCAATCTTCTTGACAAACCTTTTCTGTAAGAAACTTTTCTTTCTCTAAGGAACTTTTCTTTATCTAAGGATGTTTGTTGTAAGAAACATTTCCTTTCATAAGGAAGTCTTCTATAAGAAATAATTCCTTAAGCTCAAAAACATCTTCAGGTCGCAGGATCCGAGTTTCCCAACAACATACTCAGAAGTAGGATTCGGGTAACATATTTAGAAACAAGATCTGGGTTTCCTCATAAGGCTTCATAAAATTCAGGTTCCAAAATCAGGTTCTGGTTTTTAGGTTCAGAAATCAGGTTCTGGTTTTCAGGTTCAGAAAACAGGTTCTAAATTTCAGGTTCTAAAATCAGGTTCTGGATTTCTAGGTTCATGAATCAGGTTCTGGTTTTCTTAGGAATTAGATTCTGAAAATAGGTTCTGGTTTTCAGGTTTAGGAAACAGAATCTATATTTCAGGTTCAGAAATTAGGTTTTGGTTTTTTAGGTTCAGGAATCAGGTTCTAGTTTTATCAAGAATCGGGTTCCAAAAACAGGTTCTGGTTTTCTCAGGAATCAGTTTCCGAAAAGAGGTTCTGGTTTTCTCAAGAATCAAGTTCCGAAAATAGGTTCTGGTTTTCTTAGGAATCAGGTTCTGAAAATAGGTTCTGGTTTTTCAGGTTCAGGAATCAGGTTTTGGTTTTCTCAGAAATCAGGTTCTGAAAAGATGTTCTGAATTTTCTCAGAATTTTTCTTAGTGAAAATTTTCAAACCTCTTCACCATTTCTTCAATAGATTTTATCATGAAAATTTTCATGATTTGTGAGAAATTTAAGATTATAAAAGAATTGTCTGATTTTGTTTATAAAGTTTGAGGAACTTTCTTAACTTATGACTTATTATTCTTCAACAAAATCTTCTTTAAGAAAAACTTCAGCAACCTGCAATTTCTGTAACTCAAAAACATTCTTCAAAAAAAATATTAGCTGTAAACAAATTCAAAACTTTTTCAAAACAAAACACCACAAAGGTTCTTCAATCTCCCCCTTTGGATTTATTAGCAAACCTTGTTTAGAAATTTTCACCTCAAAAAAAATTTCACATCTCAGGTTCTTGAACTTTTCCAAAACATGGAGTTTCCCAAAAAGAGAGTGTCTGGACACCACACTACTGGATAAAGTAATGTTTTTGAAGGATTTCCATCCCCCGGTGACAAGTAAATTTTCTTTCCATGTAAGGATAAACTTCACCTTACTCAAACTCCCCCTCAACTTTTATCTTTCTCTTTCTCACTTTACTTTTCCTCTCTCATTTTTCTTTCTCTCTACCCCATTATATGATGACAACAACTTCATATTCATAAAATAAATCCAAGTAAATATTGTTACTTACTCTCCCCCTTTGTCAACATAATCCAAAGCATGGTGGGGGTAACTTCCTTATGAGTTTTAGGAAGTCATGGGAGGAGGCTGAACATGGAGTTGTAGCCTCATTTCAATAAACCTTTCCTTTGACATTACTTTTGTAAAAATATCATCAATTTGATACTTTGTTGAAATATATTCCATCAAGACTTCTCCAGCAGTAGCTTTCTCTTCTAAAAAATAATACTTTATATAAATGTGTTTTGATCTTGAAAGTTAAATAGGGTTCTTAGAAAGATCAATGGCACATTGATTATCACAGAGTATCTTCAAAGGTTTAGAAACTTTCACTTTCAAATATTCCATATGAACCTTCATCCACATCATTTGAGTACAAGCCTGAGTAGCTACAACATATTTAGATTCAGTTGTGCTTAAAGTTACTGAACCTTATTTTTTTTGTGCTAACTCACACAACATTCCCTTAAGAAAAATGTTCTTCCTGATGTTGATTTCCTATCATTACAATCACCAACCCAATCAGCATCAGTATAACCATGAAACTTCATCTCATTGTTTCTCTTTTATAATAACCCATGTGAAGTTGTTCCTTTAACATATCTCAGAATCCTATTAACTGCCAACATGTGTGACTCTTTTGGATTACTTTGATATCGGGAATAGAGAGTCACAGCATAAACAATATTAGGCCTTGAAGCTGTAAGATAAAGAATTATTCCTATTAACTTTTGAAAGAATTTCTGATTCACATTGTTCCCTAACTCATCTTTGCTCAACTTTTTTCTCACTGAGATAGGAGTTGAAACTTCCTTTGATTATTCCATCCCAAAATTATTTAACAATTCCTTGGAATACTTTTCTTGGGATAAGAAAATTTAGTTTTCTTGTTGTTGAACTTGTAATATAAGGAAGAAAGTTAATTCTCCCAACATTGACATTTCAAAAAAAATCTACATCTCTTCAACGAACTCTTCACAAACCTTTTCTTCATATCCATCAAAAATTATATCATCCACATAAATGATTACAATTAGAGTTCCTGAGTCAACATCTTTAAAATACAAGTTTCTATCAACATTTCTTTTAGAAAAGTTCATCTTTCTCAGAAAATTATCAAGCTTTGAATACCATGCTCATGGAGATTGTTTCATCCCATACAAGGCTTTCTTCAATTTGAAAACTTTTTTTCATCCTCATCAAGTAAAAACAAACAAGTTTGTTCATTGTAAACTTCTTCCTCAATCTCACCATTTAAGAAAGATGACTTTACATCCATCTAATAAACCTTGTAATTTTGATGAGCAGACACTAAAATAAACATTCGAATAGTCTCCAACCTTGCAATAGGGGGAAAGGTTTCATCAAAATCCACACCTTTCACTTGTGCATATCCTTTACACACAAGTCTTTCTTTGTTTCTTGTAACTTCACCATGCTCAATCAATTTATTTCTGTAAACCCACTTGGTTCCGATAACATTCTTATTTTTTGGCCTTAGAACAAGTTCCCATGTTTCATTCTTCTCAATCTAATCCAGATCTTCATTCATAGCATCCACCCATTCTATATGTTGAATAACTTATAAAATCGGTTCTAGTTCAACTTTTGAGATAAGGGAAGTCTGATTTTATAATATTAACTTCCTTCTTGTCTAAATTAGATCATTCTGATCCCCAATAATATTTTCAGATTCAACATGTTTTTGTAAGGTAGGAAAACTCACATTTCCTTTCTCAGCATCACTTTCTTTCTCATGTGACTCATCTGAGTCACTTTCACTCTGGTAAAGATTCTCTAATTTATCTTCCTCAGTATTCTTAACATATTTTGTGAAGGAACTTGGATTTTCAATTACCTTTACATCATATGAGTCCACCAACTTCTGTAAATGTTTTTTCCAGAATTTTTAACTTCTTCCATTTTGTGAATAACCCATGAATATTCCTTCTTCATCTTTCTCATTAAACTTTACTAAGTCAGAATTTTTGATTTTGAGCAATCATGGACTTCCAAAAACTATGAAGTATTTAAGTGAAGGTTTTTTGTTATACCACATCTCGTAATGAGTCATGTTGGTTTTCGGTATCAACAAGCATCTATTTTGAACATGTACAGCAGTGCTAACAGCTTCTCTTTAAAATAATTTTGAAAGTTTGTATTCTGATAACATAATTCTTCCCATTTCCACCAAACTTATATTTTTCCTTTCTACTACTCCATTTTGTTATGAAGTATAGGGAGAACTATACTGATGTTTGATACCATGCTTCCTTAGATACTTTTCAAAATCATTGCTTGTGAATTTGGTACCATTTTCGGTTCTCAGCTTCTTTATGGAAGATCCCAATTCTTTCTTAACATCTCTTCTGAAGAATTTAAACATTTCAATAGCCTATGACTTGTGCTTCATGAACATGATGTTTGTCATCCTAGTGAAATCATCAATAAAAGTGATAAATTATAAATCTCTTTTTGTTTATTGATGTCTCATTGGCCCACATAGATTAAAATTAATAAGCTCAAGTGGTTTGTTAGATTGAATCTCAACTCTTTTATGAATTTTTAGTCATCTTTCCTTTCTGGCAAGTAATACAAATATCTTTATCTCTTCTTTTAAGTTCATGAAAATTCTGAACAGCATCAACTTTATAAATCTTATTCATGTTCTTCTACCCAAGGTGGCCAAGTCTTTAGTGCCACAACTTTTTTTCATCTTCATCACTCAAATAACAAGAGTTATTTTATTCTCCAATTTAAAAGAGATTCTCACTGGTTCTTTCTCCTTTTGTAATCACTTTTCCATTTTTCACACTTTTGATGATACAAGAATTATTTTTGAAGATAACTTCTTTTCCATCATCAAAAAGTTGACTTACACTAAGTATGTTATGTTTTAGCCCATCAACAAGTAAGAATTCCTTATATTTTATTTTCTCTTCTTCAATCCTTGGCGTTCTGATTCCCTTAATTTTTAAGGAACTATCATTGTCAAAAGTAATCGCTCCTCCATCATGACATTAAACATGTTCCAATATTTTTATATCACCTGTCATGTGTGAAGAACAAACACTATCAAGAATCCATGGTTTTTTCCTCCTACATGCTTTCAAAGCTATATCAACTACAAAAGCTCTCTCATCAACCTTTTTATTTTCAGCTATCTTTTCTTTCTTATCATACGAAACTTGTTCTGGAAGGAGTGTCATACATCGTTCGGCATGATGACCAGACTGATCACATCTTCCACAGACTTCTTCCAAACATTCAAATTGATTGTTTTTTGGAATGTTTCTGACATATTTAGAATTCACCTTTTCAACTTTCTGTGAGTACAGAAAGTTACTCACTCTTCTTTCACTATTTCTTCCACTTTGCTCAAACCTTCTTCCAGGTAGAGATAAATTGTGCCAACAATTATAATATCTATGCCCATATATTTTGAAACACTAAAAATATCCCTCAAATATTGGTTTTCTATTCAAGAATGATCTTTCTCTATGAAAACTTTGTTGAGGTTGATAACTTATTTTAGCTCTAGAAAACTCAGGATGTAGGTCATCTCTTCTTTTGAGTGAGTTTTCTAATTTTGTAGGATTGATAGGTTTATCACATCCTTTTTTTACCCAATCTTTACTAATACTTTTTCCATAACCTGAAATGTTAGAAGAATCAGATACAATATTATTTTTGGTAAGAGAATATTTCACCTGATTCTCGTAATGATCCTTCACATCATTTTTAGAGGTCTCAGTCTTCAATTATATAGCTTTTTTGAAGTTTTAATTCATCTTCCTTAGGGTATTTTCAAACTCAAGGAGTTTTGATTGCACCTTGTTTACTTCTTCTTCCTTAGCTTCCAACTTCTTGGTAAGATCTTCAATCATCTTTCTCTGTTCATCAATTCTAAGTTTGTAACTTAAAATTTCTTGAATGTATTCATCTTCCTTCTTGGTGACATCATTACTTACATCATGAACTTCTTCATGATTTTTCTTTATCACATGAATTTATTTCTTAAGAGATTTTTTTTGCTCAAGACATACCAGAAGTTCAGATCTTATCTGATATTCCCTGTAAGATTCTTCACCACCTTCTTCACTCTCTGAGGAAACATTTATTTTCTAAACTTTTGAAATGAATGTTCTGAATCTTTCTTTACTTTCACCTTCTGAGGAATCATTTTTAGATGATTTGGATTCAACCTTGTTACTCAACATACTTATTTTCTTTTCATAAAACGTCTTCTTGAATTCTTTAGAAGTCTTCTCTTATTTTTCATTATTTTTATACTTCTTCCATCAAGTATTCTCATTAGAAACATCTTGATATTCTCCAACTTTATTCTTAGGGAAATTCATATAAAAGTGTTCGATTCCACCACACTAAAAACATTTGAGAGGAAGTTTACCTCCATACTTTTTTCTTCCTATTTGATAGTTCTTGGATATGAGAGGCATGATTTTTTCATTCAACTCTTCATCTTCCATATCAACGAACTCACAAGGATCAGCTTCATCATCATCTTGGATTTTCATCTTTCTCATAGCTTCAAAATTCATTTCAACTTTTATATTCTTCTTAAATATTAGAGCTTTCCTCATTTCATAATAAATAAGAAAGTTATGTAGTTCATCAAGAGATAAATCATCCTTATCTTCTAAAGCTTAAATTTTAGAATCAAAACTATTTGGAAAGTTTCTCATAAGTTTCTTCACAATTGTAGAATCTTAAAAGTATTCTTCGAATCCCCTGATGTTGCATACAATTTCATTAACTCTGGTGAAGTATTCATCAATTGTTTCATTATCTCTCATCTTGATGTCTTTAAACTTACTACTCCAAATTTGTAACTTGGCCTTCTTGACTTTTGTGTTTCCTTCGAAAACACTTTCCAGCTTGTCCCACATGCTTTTTGATGTTATGAGACTCATAAACTTCTGATAAAAATTTTATGATAAGGACATGAGAATATAATTTCCAGCCTTTCCATCAACTTATATGTTTCTATTATCAGCAAACGTCATAGGATCATTTTTCTCAATAGGTGGAAAGCCAATAGTAGCAGTATCAACAACTTCAAGGCCAAGATATAGAAGATAAGGAATCATCTTATTTTTCCATCCATAATAATTCTTGCCATCAAATGTAGGAATTCATCTACCATTGATAGAATTGATATTCTCCATGATAAGGATTAAGCAAGGGAACCTGCCTTTGATACCACTTGAAATTCCAAGGATTGAATAAAAACTGAGAAGGGGGGTTGAATCAGTTGTTTAAATTTTTATAAGTTTTAAAACATTAAGAAACTTAACCCTTGCAACCTGTTAAGATTTATTTCCTTATCAACCTTTAGCAAGAAACTCAAGCATGCAAGAAAGGTAAAGAAAGAAAGGCACACAAGATTTACAAGGTTCTGCCTCAATAAGAGAACCTATGTCTTTTCCATAGCCACTCCCATGGGTCTATAAAAATCCAATATAATAAAGAAGTGAATACAACTTGTTCCAACTCCCTTTAGATGCCTTCTATCTC
Source organism: Viscum album (assembly GCA_963277665.1). Classification (NCBI taxonomy): domain Eukaryota; kingdom Viridiplantae; phylum Streptophyta; class Magnoliopsida; order Santalales; family Viscaceae; genus Viscum; species Viscum album. The sequence goes on along the minus strand of OY728155.1, from coordinate 85,054,608 downwards.
CTGATGGGAAATATTATAGTGAATACCATCATTTTACAATGTTTTCTTAAAGAACAAATGATTCAAACACAAGAATAAGAACTTTGTTGAAGCTGCTCCACAAATGCTCACTCTGAATCTTCAGTTCGGTTTTCTTGAATCTGATTTTTTGAAATCGGTCTACTCAGTAAGGTAATTATGGTTCCAATTTCCTTCTGCTAAAAACTAAATAAAACTTCTTCAAGATAATACTGATCTTCTTATTAAGGTAAGATGATTCTGATTCTCTTATTCTCAAACACTCAATAAAACTTCTTAAATATGGTAGGAAATATTCACTTTGAATTATCTAGTGCTATGCATTTTCCACGTGTGTAAAGTTACAAATGAGTGAATAATCTGAGCACTTATTTATAGGAAAATCAGAAAACAAACGCAGGAAACTTGAAAATATTTCCCGCTTCATCAAATCTCAAAAAATCTAAAAATATATTGCATTTAATTTTCAATATTTGACTTCTTCAAATCTTCTTAAATTTATCCAAGATTTATGAAAAGATGAAATTCAGGTTTTCTTGAACTCATTATATCTTTATCAGAATGATAAATCTGGATCTTGGTTCTGATTTTCTCAAAAACTTTTTCAAAAATCAGGTTCTGAATTGTCCATAAATCAGGTTCCGAAATATGCAAAAATCAGGTTCCGATTTTTTTAGAAATTAGGTTCTAGTTTTCTCAACATGTTGCTCAGAATTTTCATTCCAGTCTTCTCAACATGTTGCTCAGAATTTTCAAAAGGTTCTAAATTCAGGTTCTGAACTTTTCTTGATCTTCCTTTGACTTCTTAAACTCTTCAATCTTCTTTACAAACCTTTTTTGTAAGAAACTTTTCTTTCTCTAAGGATCTTTTCTTTATCTAAGGAATTTTGTTTTAAGAAACATTTACATGCATAAGGAAGTATTATATAAGAAACATTTCCTTAAGCTCAAAAACATCTTCAGGTTGCAGGATCTGAGTTTCCCAGCAACATAATCAGAATTAGGATCTGGGTAACATGTTCAGAAGTGGGATCCAGGTTTCCTCATAAGGTTTCTCAAAATTCAGGTTCCAAAATAAAGTTTTGGTTTTTAGGTTTAGAAATTAGGTTTTGGTTTTCAGGTTTAGAAAATAGGTTCTGAATTTCAGGTTTAGAAATCAGGTTATGGATTTCTAGGTTCAGGAATCAGGTTCTGGTTTTCTCAGGAATCAAATTTTGAAAACAGGTTCTGGTTTTTAGGTTCAGGAAATAGGTTCTATATTTCAGGTTCAGAAATCAAGTTCTGGTTTTTAGGTTTAGAAATCAAGTTCTGGTTTTCTTAGGAATCATGTTCCGAAAATAGGTTATGGCTTTCTCAGGAATTAGGTTTCGAAAACAGGTTCTAGTTTTCTCAAGAATCAAGTTCCGAAATCAGGTTCTGGTTTTCTCAGGAATCAGGTTCCAAAAACAGGTTCTGAATTTTCTCAGAATTTTTCTTAGTGAAAATTTTCAAGATTCTTCACCATTTCTTCAAAAGATTTTATCATGAAATGTTTCATTATTTGTGAGAACTTTAAGATTATAAAATCATTGTCTGATTTTGTTTAGACAATTTGATGCACTTTCTTACTTCTGACTTCTTATTCTTCAACAGCATCTTCTTTAAGAAAAACTTTAGCAACCAGTAACTTCAAATTTCTGTAACTCAAAAACATTCTTCAACAAAAAGATTAGTTTTCAACAAATACAAAACTTTTTCAAAACAAAACACCACAAAGGTTCTTCAGTAATGTAGTTACACAACATGTAATGGTATTTCACAGTGTGTCTCAAATTCACAACTTGTCCTTGAAGTATCCTTCTTCTCTGATGAAGTCACGACATGTAGTGGGATTACACAATGTGTAATCATTCTTCTCATAGTTTTCTAGCTTCAAACTCCCTCAAATATTTGGTGTCATGCCGCTTCACTTCGATCGCAATGCGAAATTTCTTTTTTCTCCAATTTCCACCTCTTTTCAATCCTTTTTCACAAATTCATTATTTCCTACCATAAGATATAAAACAAGTCGAAACATTCCAAAATTAAAAATATTATTCAATAAAATACAAAATCATAACATTAAAACACTCTTAAATGTATGCATGAAATACACTTATCACCATACTATAATGAGAACCTCAAGATACTATGACAATAATATTAAACAAAGGTCCAATGGTCTAAGTACATATTACTGACTAGACACAGTTGATGTTTGACTATTAGGTGTTGGGGGAACATAATCATTGATACTTCTTCTCATGAAGTTGTCACTTTGTGATATCTAGTAGTGAGATCATGAGGAAAACCCCACCAATAGGAACACCACATGTTTTAAGATTTATTGGTTGTTCCTATTTATGGAATTTTTTATCGGTCTCCTCACTTGAGATCATTACTAGTGTGTGCCATTTGATTGCGTACTTTGATGCAAGGCAAAAACCATGATAATGAAATCGTGGTGAGGTAGCTTGTGTTGGGTGTTTTATTGGTGGTATGGCATTGGATGAATGGTCACTCAAAGGAGGAAGTGGAAATGAGATGGGTCATGAAGGTAATCATCCCTAAGGAGACAATTTGTATGAGATGGAGGCTGAGAAGGATTCAGATCTTGAAACTAGATCTTCTCATAGCAAGGAAATGGAATTAGAGGAAGAATATCTTTTCTCTTCAACAAATAAAGGTAAAAATCATTGTTGATTCTAATGGTTTCATCAAGAAAGTGAGGATATTGAGGCCACTGAAGGATTAATCTAACTTACCCAATACTTTAGTTACAATATTGTCTAGTAAAGGTTCATTTTTTCAGAATAAACCCTTAGTTGTTGTTGATACTCCAAAGAAGCCGGATATTCCTCCCCTTAATCCTAAAGTAAGTAAGTCTGAGGTGCCAAAAGCTATGGATACTCATGTTGACATGGGAATTTTCGAAAGGAGGTGATAAAGAGGGGGTGGACCAAGAAAGAATTCAGGAGCTTATCCTTCATTCTAATGAAGAGATTCTTGAGGAGTCCTTATGGATCAAAATCTTAGAGGAAGATGCTCACAGAATGTTCAAAAGACCGCTACAAGTGGATTTGAATGAAGAACAGACTGCTTGGATTGATAAAAAGAATCATATTTTGATCCGTGGTTTCAATGAGGGGAAAACAAGCTTAGAAGAACAAGTTCAAACCTAGGAACAAATGGCATACCACTATGAGTACCTTATAAAAGACAGTCTAGAATTGAAGGTTGACTCCTTCGAATGGCATTTATAGAGGTTAAAAAATTTCAGCTTCTTTGATTTTTTTTGTAATGGTTTTTTTATCTCGTATGTAGTTTTAATTTAATTTTATTTTTTGATGTTTATTGGTTTCCCAATTTTCCTTAAAAGTTCTTGAAATAGAAAATTTATTTTATGCTTCCAAGTTAAGGAAGTAATATATCTCATGCCTGGTTGATCAGGATGGTACTACCTTCATAAGTATTTGGCTAGAGAAATTGAAAGGTAAATCCATCTGGGTATATCAACAAATAATAAATCAAGAAAAAGGGAGATAACACAAGTGTGCACCCTGCTTTATGAGATATTTAAATACAAATACATTATAGTACACAATAAATGTTCATAGGTTGTTTTTCATTTCTATGAAAATACTTATCTCTTTAGGGTCCTTTATGGGTTGCTAAACTCCTCTCTCGGTCTATAGATTTTATTCACTGCTATTGAGATAAGGGCCTAGAGGGTCACACACAATAGCATATTCAAGAATCCTCCATATTCATTTGAATAGGTATATCAGACATAGTGGGCCCCACCATGGGGTTCGAGTATTTTCCAGGTGATCAAACACCAATAAATAAATTAATTAATATCATTCACGTAAAGAATTATTTGTATTGAATTTATTTATTAAAATTATTTGAAATTTAATTAAATTTTAGAAATAATATTAATCAAATGAATATTATTTTAATATTCTAGTTTCATTTAATAATAAGCGGGAATTATAATTCGATTTAATGACTTGATTTTATCACATAATTTATTTAATATATATTACAGGTATGTGAAAAATTATAAATAATATTTATGGTGCGTTTTAGTTTTTCATAATTATTATTTAGTGAGTATTAAATTTTTGGGGGTCGAGGAACCCTATTGGGTGTTTTGAATGTCCATTATAAATAGAGAATTCCTCTTGTACAACATAGACTATTCGTTAATTTTTTAATGAGTGCTTCTCTCTTCTCATGATTTATAGAGAGAGAGTCTCTCTCTCCAAGTGATGATCTAAGAATTCCTTCAAGCATCGAATGTAAGGGATCATAGTGATCGTCGGGACATCAAAGACTTCGCTGAAATGCCGCGCTAGCACTTGGAATTTGACGATCTATGCTCTCATGGATTTTTAAAGCACGTGTGGATGATCTAGTGGGATTTGGATTTGGTTCCTTTGTACAATGATCACTGGAGATAATAAAATTTCAACCATTGCATCAAATCTAAAATGGTTTGTTTTCAGTTTACGTCTTTGTGCTTTCAATAATTTAAGCAAGATCCTCGGACCGTACCAAGGCTCAGATTGTCAGAGATAACAAGTATTGTAATCCCAACAATGAAAAATTTGAAACACCCCATCCTAGTGGCTTTTTCTAAGACCTCATTACCTTCAATTGGTATTAGAACGATCTTGAAAAATTTATGATTCAAAGAAAAATTAATTTTCATTAAATTAAGTAAATGGTTTGAAATAAATTCCAATGGTTTAGACAACGTGTCGATCTGATTCTCAACGGCCATGTTATGGCCATTTGAAATTTTTGATATAGATTGTGTTTGTGGTTTGATCTTTGGTATTAAAAATTCAATTATTATTTCTGATCAAGTTCTGGCTAGTTTCCTTTCACTGGAAATAATATCAGTTATATGAAAATTATAATTTTATAATTTTTATAATTTGGATTATAATTTTATTATAATTGTAATTATTATTTTATTATTATAATAATATTATAATAAAAGGATAAATTTTATCCTCTGGTGTAATGTCCCGGTTTTTTCCATGTAAATTTTTCAAAAATTATATGGGATTATTTCAAGACTAGGAATTGAGATGGCATGTGATTCTGAGGCCTGGGGTGCCTGGAATAAATATTTGAACTATTTTTAAGTTTATTAAAAATAGAACACGTGTTCGGTTTTACTAACTTTTAAATGAGTGCTCAAATTTGAAATCTGAGGGAACTGTTGTGTTCAGAGTAGCAGGTTTTTCTTAGGCGGAACCTAACTTCGACCGATGTGGGTCGACTACGGAAAATATTTTTTGGAAATTTTATAAAAGAATAAAAAAAATAAAGTTAAAAGGTTTATTTTATTTTTCTTTTAGCATTTTTTGATGATGAAGCAATGCTGGGATGCAATGACAAAGCAGCCAGTTCCTTTCATGAATGAAAGAGTGTGGAGATGTTGTTTCACAGCGAAACAGTAACACTAAAACGCATCTTTAACCTTTGGTAGGGATTCAAGATTAGGATTATTGATCCTTCCCTATGAAAATTGGAGGAGATCTTGGAGATTTCCTCTAATTGTAAAATGATAAACGCCGATGAATGTCGACGGATCGCGAATCACGAACTAAGGATCGAGGATTGAAGAACGACGGTGATGCAACTTCGTTCTTCTCCAACGAAGGATCCAAACATCCTGGTAAGGGGTTTATTGTCTGAGTGAATTATTTCTCCATTATTAATGTTAACTACGAATGTGGACCAACCCATGAACAGGTTGATCCTCAGTTTTATCTTTCTTGTGGGATGGTTAAAACTAAGGGATTAAAGGTAATAGAACTTGGTGATTATTCTTCTTTTATTCTTTTGTGATTATGGTGACATGGATGGACCAAGGTCAATGAATAAGGCCAAGGTCTGTTCTAAGGGGTGTTCATGTGATTCTCCATTTCTCCCATCCATACGTTCTTCGTCGGTGGACACCCATGGTCATGCTGTTAATTTTTTGGGAGGTTCTGAATGTAGTCGGACCCCCATAGTGACAGAAAGACATTTTAAAACCCATAGAAGATGAGTTTATGACCCAAGGATCGTGTGGAACCTTTTAGTTCGAAGAACATACCACCAAAGCATCAGTGGAATCCCGTATAAGAGGGAGACACCGCCATTGTGTGGAAATGCCGATGGTGGCATGTAGTAGTGCGACCACCCAATGGGAAAAACTTGTGGGGCGGTGGACAGGGGCCACCGGTAGGTGGACGGCGGTGGGCCTCATCGGACGCAGTAAGAGGCTTCGGTCCAGCTAGACCATGGGGTGGTCACGTGGTGGACCACCACATCAGATGCGGTGGACCACCACATCAGATGCGGTGGATGCCTCGCATTGATGAGGATTAGACGCAACAACCAATGCATCCAGAAGGACGAACCGGTCTGCTCGAGTGAGCCGGGATGGATCTAGTGGGTCGGACTGGTAGCAGGCTAGGTCGGACCCAGACCCAACCAACACCTTTTTACTTAAAATCCCATAACTCTCAAATCGTGTGTCCATTTGATGAGTTGTTTGCAATGTGACATTCCTTTTGAGATACTCTAAGTGAGTTTCTATAGAAGTTGTCATATAACCTATTGGATCGAGGAGTAGGCTCTCCCTAAATGAGCATGCTAAGGATGAAATCATGCAGCTGGATGTGACCTATAAGGTATGTGATTACCTAGACTGCGTGTCTTAACTAGACTATGTGTCTTATCTATACTTTGTGTCTTACCAAGACTGAGTCGGCACTCCCCTGTCCCATCAAGGTGCGGGTCCTCTAGTCTTTGATGACACTCTTTGTGTCACCTACACTCCATGTGTTACCAACACTCTGTGTGTTATCTACACTCTGTGTGTTACCTACACTTTGTGTGTTACTAATTCTCTTTGTGTTACTACTTGAGGGTACTATTGATTCTTACAATAATAATGTTTATGTACCAGTCCTATACTTGGTATGATAGGACTCTAGTGACCCTCTTCATTGTACCTCTTAGATGCTACACTTTTTGTGCCTCTTTGGTAGTATACTTGGTGTATTTCTTAGTGCTCTTCTTTGTGGTATACTTCATGTGATTCTTTGTGGTTTACTTTTTGTAATTCCTTTATGGTTTAGGGTTCCTACTAAGTATTATTTTACTCACCCCTACACTAGATTTTCCCACACATGTTATGTCTTGTGAAGATGACCGACATCTCTGAAAGAGTCCTCGGTGGTTTGGGGATAGGTGGTGCTTGGAGGTAGACTCAACAGATGAGGTTCACTTCAGCGAAAATCGACAGTCGTTTCTGTACCTAACCTTTAGGTAGGGCCTTTGGTGGAAGACATCCAGGATCCTGTGATTTTCTTTTTAGTTGGGTTTGTATTCTGACCCCTCTTTCCTTCAATTTTGTACCTTACTCTGAGTGATTTTTCTTAGTGGTTTGCACTCATGTTTACTTAGTGTTTTCAGTTTCAACTTTTTCTTAGAGATGGGTGTGTGTATACAGGTACGTGGGAAAATACCTCCCACTTGTGGGATATACTTACTCAGTGCTAGTCACCAACCCCTGGATTATGGGTGGTGGGCTTGGGGTGGTTATGGCACGGGCTCCGGGGGATGGGTCATGACATCTGAAAAATTCAAAATAAGGGGTGATTGTTTGTTGTGATGTGTGGAATTTTATTCACACACAAGATAAACAAAAAGGGATAATTGTATTGAAAGATAAAAAAATGGGAGAATTTTGGATTGACTTGCAAAAGAAAAAAAAATTGAAAATCAAGGGTGGGTGGCCCCCTTTTATCGGCCACCACTTGATCCCAAGTGCACCAACCCCTTGCGGTCTTCCTTCACACGTTGGCCGCTATCCCTCCTTGCCGCTCCAGCCAGCCATAGTGGCCCACCGTCATGTGTTACCTCTAATTTCCATTTCAAGATCACAAGCAGACGTTGGTCATCCCTTGCCGACAACAGTGCTTCCTCCTCCTCCCCTTTGCACAGCCGATCTCACCAACGTCCCCTCCCTATTCGCCTCCTATGCTAACTGAAGATGTCGAAGAAGCTCACATCTAGACCACCCGGTGATTCGTAGCATTTCCCCTGATGGCCCTCATCCTCTGCGGACTACCTCGACTTAGCCTACATCTATCGCTTGTCTCCAGGTGCACCCAAGAATCCAGCTACCACTGGGGTTCCTCCCCACTAGCCAGATATGGCCATCCCTGACCGTTGAAGGACCCTTGGTGCGCCACCCCTATTGGATCTTGTGAACGTTGCCCAGGTTTCCTCCCAGCCGCGAGCCCCACACTTACAACTGCCACCAGATCGAGTGCCACCAGATGGTACACATTGAATGGATATTGTCACAGCCACCCTCCCATTTGAGTGGAGCCATCCTAGTCAAATCCAGTATTTTTTTGGTAAAGGAATTTTTCATATCTCATCGGGACATAGCAACAACCCCTTATTGTTGAGTTCGGTTGCCCTGCCATCCGCCATGGGATATGTAACTCCCTACCATGGTTTGTCTAGACCCTAAACACCCAAATAGTGGTCCGGGTGGGTCTACCCAACCTGAAACGGGTCTGGGAAGACCTGCCTAGCCCATAATAGCCAGTCACGGGCTTTACACGGCTTGGAATGAGCCGGCGTGGGCTCAGCTCGACCCACACAGGCCCTGTGCCTTATTTCGGGGCTCAGTTTGAATCAAATTAATATAATTAATTAATTTAATTTTATAATTAAATTAAATTAATTAAAATATTAATTTGTACTTTAGAAATAATTTTAATACCTAGGGATAAAATTAATTTAATTTTAGAAGTAAATTAAATTAATTAATTAATTTAATTTTTTGTATTATAATTAAATTAATTAAGAAACCAAATGTGAATTAAATAAATCATTTTAATTTTTAATTCATTTAATTTATTTAATACCCCTTGTACTTTAATTAATTATAATTTAATTTTATCGCGCTTTACATAATACCAATCGGTCTTTAGCAATGACATGACATGTGCATGTATATCTGTTTTTATTTAATTAATTATTTAAACTACGTTCGATGATTGTAATTAATTAATTAATATGTTCTATGCATCATTTTTTATTTTCGATAAATTTTTATAAGGACCTACGCATCCAGATTCATCTAATGTACATTTCGCCCATAGTCCCCCTCACCTGCGCGTGAATATTTTCCGTACATTCGACGAAGACAGTGTATGGCGTGGATCTCACCAATATGAGGTGGTACATCTTGTTGAAGTCGATGTATAATGTGGACCCCACCAATATAAGTTAGTACACCATACATGATGTGGACCCCGCCAATATGGGGAATTACTCCAGACAAGCAGCAGACATACTAGATCGAGGTGAGCTGCATCACGAGTCAATCGATGACTCAGGTATGATGCCCCTGGGTTGTGGTTGGTTCATTGAATTTAAATGGATCAAACACTATTAGAAGTGATTAATGTTTTTTCTATTAATGTTCAGTTATGAACACAATAATATATATGAAAAATATTAATAGAAATGGATTAAATTTTTCGTGAGAAAAACACAAAAAACCTCAAAGAAATACTAAGTCATAACCACCTTCCATAATTCAAATTTAGATAAAACCGGGTGTTCGGGGTGCTCGTCAGCCAAAGTTGAGGGTACCACTTACTACCGGTGAGTTATTATGAGAGTGTTGGGTTGACTCAACTAAAGGGGTAGTAAGTATTAGCCAAAGATAACTTTCTATAATTTTAGAGTCAAGCGTTGAGTAAATCATGTTATGATTTTAAAGGTTGTGCCTTCACTCAACATATCAAGGAACCCCGAGTTAATGTGGTTGGTCAGCAAAATGTCAAACTTGAACCCTCCAAGTAGTGGCATAGCCAAAGATTGTAGAATATTAGGGGAAGTTCAGGGATCCTTTACTTTATAATACTCAAGAAAAAAAGTATTTTGATTCTAGTACATAGGGTTCCTAGAATTTGATAAAATAGTGGAAGACATTTAATAATATAATTAATCAATAATGTCTAAATCGGTAATCAAGATAAAGGTACAATCTGCTAGAATTTTATTTTTATAGAAAATGGAAAGTAATACCACAAGAAACATTGTGATAATATTGGAAAAAGTCACTGTTCAAACTATCATGAATTTTTGAGTGTATTGGAGGTGTTTATGCACAGTACTACTATATCGGAAATTCAAGGTGTTGGTGTCCCTATACCTATTAATTTCCCTTAGGAAGTTAGGGTGAAAAATTGATTACAGGAGACACATGTATAAATCATATGATGGTTATGTAATAATGATATCACCAATGGCTGATGTTTTTTGTAGTTACAATATTGGGACATGGTTGATTTCACCTGTTGTCTAATCTCCGTGAAGTTTACAAGTATAAAGTGAAGAAAGATTTGAATGGGTAGTCAATTATACTAGATTTGTGTAAATATGGAATATGGATCAAAATATTTAAATGCATCACGCTCTTATACCCAATAAATCTAGTTTTGTTTAAGATAAAAAATGAACAGGATGGAATAAATGCTTCATTAACTTTTAGGTAAGGTTCACCATGAAATAAGAGTATTAAAGACAGGTTAATATTTAATTCTTATGGTGAATAATTTGAAAGAAAGGGTGATGGGGTTAATGGAAAGTCTGATACCAAAGGAACTTTCTCAACCTCCTTCAAAGATAGAGTTTGGTTATTAAAGAGGAGGTTATTTTCATCACATAATTTGAAATAAAATCTATGGAATTTAATCACAATGAACTGAATTCAAAGAAGTAATTACCCACTTCTTTAGTTTATATTCATCAATTAATTTTTCTAACATGATTCTTGGGTATAAAATACAATATGTCAATCACATATGTGTATTTTAATACCGTAACTAAATAAATATAGAAACGTTACCAGAAGTCATGTGTATTCTCCAGGAAGATGAGAAAGGGTGATTCCTAAGTTAGTAGTGAGAAACACTTAACTTCTAATTTCAAAATTGATGATTTAAGTCAAACTATTATTGAGTATAACCAAAACATTTATCTCATGAGTCCATTGGATGAAATTTATCAATCATGATGATTGTATCACTGAGAGGGGGAGGGGTGAATCAATGACACTTTTTTATTTCCTTGAAAAAACCTTCACATCCTATTAAATATTTCAATCCCAACTGAAAACAATTCAAACACACATCTATAGAAACACAAGTATTTACAAGTTTCACTATTCAATAAGAATAGCTATGTCCTTGGTATGGTTTGGAAATGATCCAATAACACACAATTCACTAGAAAACAATCCTTGGATTACAATGAGTAGGATATACCCTTTCAATCATGTAGTACTATATAAATAATTCTAATAGTGAATGTGCGCACTCTTAGCACAAATTTTTGGGACTAAGTTGGATGGAGAAGGTCTTTGGAAGTTTAAGGAAGTTTGTTTTATGAGGTTATTATCTTTTGTTTTCAAATAAGATAAATCAACTAACTTTTTAAAAGTCAAAAATCATACTTACAATTTGTTTTCAGAAAAATTGGACTCACTTTGTTTAAGAAAGTCCATCGTATCGAGAAGTAGCTATTTGGAAGAAAATATTCTGATCGGACTCACCTCAGGTCCAGAATAGGAGAATATCATAATGAGGTACTGATTATAATCAGATTTAGCATAGATCTGATAAAAATGTGATGATGCTTTGTTGATCTTGTAATTCACATAAATAATAAGTTTATTGGAAAACTTATGATGCAAGATTGATGAAATAAAAGGTGAGTGAAGGAGATCTAGGCTAATCGGACTCAGATTAATTGGATATGGATGAAAAGAAAAATAGTGATGAAAATTGTACTCAGAATGATCGTACTCAGAATGATCATACTCAAAATGATCATGCTCAGAATGATTGTATCCAAGATAAGGGTACTCAGAAAGATCATATTTTTTACAATGGTATTCAACCTGATTGTCTTTGGGCCAATTGTTTTCAAGAAAAACATATGTAGGATGATAAGGAAAGAAATATTTTGTAAAGAATGTAAAGTTACGATAATTTCTAATATAATTCTGATGATGCTAAAGTTATAATCAAATGTATTTCATGAAGTAAGTCATGATACAAACACAAGTTTGAATTTTCTAAAGTTGAAGCTGTTGATATCAGTCTATCGTATTCGGTGCACCGTTGTACTCAAGTAGAATTGTTTTCAACAAATAACGATGGAAAAGGATTTGAGCTGAAGCTGATGGAATTCATAATGATAGATACCAATCAATAATGTAGTAATATATTTAAAAATGGGTTTAATTACTTTGTTTCTTTTCAAATGAATCGAGATAATTATTGAAGAAAAGATATGGATGTTGAGGGGGGTCTTAAAATTCAAAGGGTTTAGTTTTCTATAATTGATACAGAGAGTTGTATTCAGTAATTGTAGTAGAGAATCGAAATTGAAATTGGATTTTGAAAATAAAGTTTAAGAAGAGATTAAGGTTGAAGAAATTTTGAGAATATTTAAGAAGAGTTGACAAATTCACAAACACACTTGAGATTTAAGAGAAATCAAGGTTTGGGTGAATTTGTTTGAACAAGAAATATTTTGGGATTCCCAGAAAAATCTATCATGGGTCACCTATAAAAGGAGGAAAGTACTTTATACTTTTACTAACTGATGTATTTCTCACAAGAGAAGAGGGAGAAGCTCTGACTTTCTAGGGAGAGAATAAGTTTTCCGTATTGAGATTTTTTTGAAGAAGTTTCGATGAGAAGAAGTGAAAGGAGAAGAGACAGGATCGTAACATTGTATTTAATTGATCATCATATTAATTGACCATCATATTCACTAATCATCGTATTCAGTGATCATCGTATTTAGCTATCTATCATATTTATCTTTTCAATTTTATTTGGATGATCATCGTATCAGGTTGGATAATCAGATCGGATTTTTCCGTATTGGGGTTTCAGGACTGAGGAAGAAGCCATGAAGAATTGTACTAAGTTTTTTATACTCAAAAAAGAAGTGGTGTAGATTTTTCTCTATTATATTTCGAAAAAGTTATATATTTTCCATACTAGGAAGAATCGGATTGGGAGAACCATACTGGGAAGAATCGGAATGGAAAAAACATACTGGGAAAATTAGACTGAGTTTTCCTTATCAAATTCCTTGAATTTATTACCATCTTCTGGGTAAGAAACTGAATAATTGTTTAAAAAATAATAAATTTGTGAAGTTGAAAAGAATAATAGGTAACATTCATTGTTACACAAATATTTTTTACTCTATTTGTGCTAAGAGGGTTCATATAAGCTATTGGAATTGTTTATATATTGTTACACGAGTGAAAGGGTATATCCTACTATTTGTAATTCAAGGATTGTTTTCTAGTGTATTGTATGGTATTGGATCATTTCCAAACCATCCCAAGAATGTAATTATTCTTATTGAATAGTGAACCTTGTAAATACTTATGTTCATGTGGATGTCTGTTTGAATTTTTTTTAGCAGGGATTGAAATATTTAATAGGAGGCAAAGGTTATTTCAATTAAATAAAAAAAGTATCACTGATTCACCCCCTCCACCTCTTGGTGATACAATCATCCTGACTAGTTACTTTCAAGTGGTATCAAATGGTTAGTTTCATTCTCTTATTCTTTACTGATGGAGAATTTGAATTGTGTGAACAGTAAAGGTAGTTCGGTTTTCAATGGAAATAATTATCATATCCGAAAAGATAGAATTTTTCCTTATCTTATGTCTATTGTATATGATGTTCTTAAAGCTGCAATAGATGGGTTTCATCCTATTTATTTTAAATCTCCTCTTACATATGTTGATACGAAGAATCTAGAGAATGATGGAAGGGCCAAAAATGTTATATTATCGTCACATTATGAAAGTGAATTATTAATGGTGAAAGGTGTTTCCATATCCAATGTTATATGGTATAAATTGAAAAAAAAAATACGAAGGAAATAAAAAAAGTGATGAAGGCAAAATTACAAATCTATAGATTAAAGTATGATGATTTTAAGATGGGTGAATATGAAATTATTAGGGAATTCTTTACCAGGGTGAATGATATTGTCAATATATCATATGTCTTGGAGAAAATTTAGATGATTCTTTAGTTGTTGGAAATATTTTAAGAATCCTACCCAACAAGTTTGATGCAAATGTTTCTTCATAGGAAGACAAAGATCTTGAATCTTTATCTCTTTATGACTTTCATAGCACACTTATCACCTATTAAATGGGAAGGAATAAAACTATAAAGAAAAAAACAAAGTTTTATATAGAAATTTCTTTCAAGGTTATAAAGAAAGAAAAGTAAATGAATATTTTTATTGAAGAAGAACTAGGTTGATTTTATTTTTAAAATGAGGTATGTAAAAATTTTGATGATACGTTATCCTTGTTTTCTAAAAATGTGAAAATATGTATAATGAAAAAAAAGGGAAACTTCCCTTGAAATTATTTGAATGTGGAGTTGTTGGTCACTTTTCAACTAATTTTCCTCAAATAAAGAAAGAAGAGGATAGTGATTAAGAATAAATAAATCCAATAAGATCATGGAAAAATAGGGAGATAAAGGAAAATCATATTCCACAAGGAGAGATAGAAAATCCTTAAAATCAATAAAAAAGAAGTTTCTTATCTAAATTTGAAGAAGAATAAGGTAGTGAAGATGAATCCAAAAAATCTATTTAGTATGGTGTTGAAAATAATTTTTTAGAAAAATTGAATGATGAAGAATTTGGAAGTAGTAGTTCTGAAGAAGAAGAAGAATAAAGTCAACTTGAATTTCATTTGAAATAAGAGTTGAAAAAATGTCTGAGAAATATTAAAATAATTGAAAAGAAAAACAAAATATTGGAAGATGAATTTTCCTCAACAATAAATCAATAATATTTTGATAATGAGAAATTGAAGCTGCTGAAATAAACTAATGATTTGAAGAAATATCTCAAGGAAGAAAATAATTGTAATGAGCATTTGGAAGTAAAGTTTAAGGAAAAAGAAGAATAGTTAGAACTTGTCCAACAAAAACTCTAAAAATTTGAACAGAGAAATAAAAGTTTCAAAAACTATATCTATGAAGTTGTAGAATGTTCTCAAAAAGAGAAACTTGAGAAGGATCAACAAAACATATCTTCAAAGGTGAGAAAAAATATGAAATTGTTTCTGAAAAGAAGAAAGTTAGGAAAGTTATATATGTTTCCAAGACCAACAATTATGGGAATTCAAAAGTCTTAAAGAACCCTGAATCCAAAAATGTTTTGAAATAATATGAATCTAGAAAATTTTGAAATACTTCTGGTTCTGATAAAGTATAGAAGAAAATTAAGACTCTAATTGAAAATATAATGGTTGGTGGCTTAGAAAAGAAAGATAAAAAGGTGGTGAGAAATGCATTTACAATTACAACCATTATGTAAGTTTTAGAGGAAAATATTATTTTTATGGTTATTTATAGTATTGTGGTGGATTTGGAAATATATAAATTATGTTTTGGTTTAACCAAAAATGTTATTATTATTCCACAAGTTATTAAAGAAAATGTTTAGGGAGAGTCAAATCCCTCAAAAGAAGAAGTCTGAGAACGTTGTTTTGAAGAAACCTGAGAAAGGTGGAGTGAGAATTTACAATAGTTTCCAAGCTTTGGAAACTATTTTTGAAAGATGTGAAAAACCTAGACACATTTAAAAATGATGTCTTATTTTGTTATCGGCACAAAAAATATTCTTAATAATTCACATAAGCCGATGGTGAAGAAGAAAAGGAATAAGAAAAGGCTCTTATTATTGAAACTTTATTAAAATCTATAAAAGGTGAACGACCTTGGATTCTTGATAGTGGGTGTTATTTTCACATGAAATTAGATTTGAAATTATTAAATATTGTGAAATATTTTAAAGAAGTAATAGTTTAATTTTTAAATAATAAATACTTAAAAATCAAAGGTATTGGATCAGCAATCATTGGGAAAGAAAATATGAAATATAATAAAGATTTGTATGTTGAAGGGATGAATAAAAATTTTCCAAGTGTTTCAAAATTATGTGATTAGGGTAATAAAGTTATCTTTAGAAAAGATGGTTTTGTTTTGAAAAGTGGGTAAGATGGAAATATTGTTACAATAGGCCAACGTACAAAAAGAAACTTGTTTCAAGTTGCTGAAATAAAAAAATCTTGTCACATTTTTATAGTTGAATATAATCAAGTGTGTCATAAAATTCTGGGAACATGTGCCAAAATAACATGAGAAAATTATCAAAATGATATAGTGTCTGAGACATTCCTGGTTTTCCGAGAAGAATATATTGGTGTTGCACTATTTTTCAGAAAGGAAAGATTACAAATTCAGTGCATAAGAAAGTTGAGATTTGTTCAAAAAAAACCCTAGAACTGATTCATTCTAATATTTTTGGGCTGATGAGAAAATAATCAACAAATTAAGATAATTAATTCATCAATTTTATTTATTATTTTACTCGAATTATTTTTTTATGTATATGAAATATGAATCATATGCTTTGAATATGTTTAAAAGTTTCATAAGGACAACTAAAAATAAATGTGAGTATTTTATGAAGAAGTTAAGAACTGATAATAGTGGTGAATACATAAGTGAGTAATTTGAAAGTTATCTAGGGAATCGTGGAATTATACATGAGTATAGTTTCTCATACACTCCTCAATAAAATGGGGTTGCTGAAAGAAAGAATAGAAGTTTGTTGGAAATGGAAAGAACTATGTTACTTGAACATAGTCTTTCTCATTACTATTGGAGAAAATCCATAAATATTACTATTTATATTCAAAACTAATGTTTCTATAGGCTTGGTTCATATATGACTCCATATGAATTTTTTATGGAAAAGCTCCAAGTTTTAAACACTTTAGAGTTTTCGGGAGTTCATGTATTATAAAGAAGAAAGGTGTAAACTATGGAAAGTTTGAATAGAAAGGTGGAGATGGAATCTTTATTAGTTATGATTCATAAGGAAGAGGATATAGATTTTTTGATAAAGAAACAGGAAGAATTATCAATTCAGTTGATGTGAAAGTAATTGAAAGATCTGAGAAAGACAAATGTATTCGAACAGACATGGAATCTGATTAGGTTAAGGAAAATTTTGAAACTAATTCTGATAAGGATACAAAAAATTGTAATCATACTCAAGAGAAAGAATTAGAATCATCTATTTCTAGTGATGAGTAAGGTACTCAAAATTCTCATCCTAGGCTGAGAAATCAAGTGGAAACATAGAATATCATTGGTGATCAGCATCAGAATGATCAAACAAAAAGAACAACAAAAGTCATTACACATACTTATTTATATTAAAAAGTTGATCTGAATGATGTAAAATATGTTTTTGAGTATCCTGAATGGCTTAAATCCATGAATAAAGAGTTGGATCAGATTAAAATAAATGATACATGGGAACTTGTACTCAATCCATAAAAAAAATCATTGGCACAAAGTGGGTTTTTCATGACAAGATAAATGGAGAAGGTGAAGTGATAAGAAACAAAGCAAGATTAGTCTGCAAAGGGTATTTTCAAATTAAAGGTATTGATTTTTATGAAACCTTTTATCTGGTGGCAAGACTTGAAATAATTAGAATCTTTCTTTCTATTACTTCAAATGAGGCTACAAGATCTTCCAAATGAATGTTAAATCTGTATTCTTGAATGGTGATCTTGATGAGGAAGTTTAAATTGAACAACCTTGTGGCTTTGTTGTTGGGAAAGATGAAAGTTATGTATGCAGATTGGAAAATAATTTGTATGGGCTAAAAAAAGCTCTGATAGTATGGTGTTCCAAATTGGATGCTTGCTTAAAAAATATGTTTTTCAAGAAAGAAAGAGTCGATAGAAATATTTATATCAGATAAAGTCAAGAGTATTCCCACATCGTAATTGTTTATATTGATGATATTATCTTTGTTGGGAATGATGAAAGAATTTGTGAAATATTTTCTAAATAGATGAAAGAGATATTTGAAATTTCCATACTAGGGGAAATGAAATACTTTATTGAGTTATAAATCTTACAAAAGAATAAACACATTTTTCTTTCTCAAGAAAAGTATTCTAAGTAATTCTTAAGAAGTTCTTCATAGAAAATTCAAAATTGGTTTCTACACCAATTTTAGTGGGAACCAAGTTGTCTAAAGTTAGAAAAGGAAAATAAGTTGATCAGAAAGAGTATCAGAAGATGATTGGAAGTTTGTTATATTTAAATGCCTCAGGACCTGACATTGTTTATGTTGTTACCCTTTGTGCAATATTTTAGAGCTCTCTAAAATAATCACATTTGATGGATGAAAAAAGAATTCTAAGATATAATAAAGTCACAACATATTTTGGAATTAGGTATGACAGCTTAAAAATTATTGATTTGTTTGGTTATTCAAATGCTGATTAGGTAGGAAATGTTGATGATAAAAGATCCACATCTGGTGGAGTATTCTTTTTGGGATAGAATTGTGTTAGTTGGAATTCAAAGAAATAGAATTAAGTAACTCTCAGTATGATAAAATCTAAGTATGTTGTTTCCACTCATTCCACTACTCAACTTATGTGGATAAAAACTCAATTAGAAGGCTTACTTGTTAAATTGAAGTTACCCTTGCTCTTGGGTTGTGATAATCAAAGTATAATCAATATCACCAGGAATCTGGTTCAGAATTATCATTCAAAACATAATGATATCAAATATAATTTCATCAAAGATCATGTGGAGAAGAATGAATTGAAACTGGAGTATGTTCCAACATCGGAACAAGTTTCTAACATTTTCACAAAACTTTTACCAAAGGAATCCTTTTTGAAATTGAGGTTGACCATGGGAGTCCAAGCTCTTTCTCATCAATTTTGAGGTATGTGTTTCTTTACCCTCTCTCATCTTACCTTTGGATAGTGTTTTCAAGGGGTATAATTGTATTGTTACATAAATCTATCCTTTTTATGAATGTAAAAAATGGAAAGTTGTGGGAAAGCTGTGAATTCATCATTATAAGTGTGCGAAATATTCTAACTATTTATTAGAATGGGTGTAGGAAATGAATTTTTTTTTATTCCAGGAAAGTTGAAGAGATAAGGAAAAAATATATTGAAGATGTTTTCATAATCACTTCTTTTGGACATCATGGTTTTATTTTCAATGATTCTCTTTTCCTACAATTAGTTAGCTCACACAGGATTAAAATTGTTGATAATTAATCTATAGCTTGTGGTTATAAAGTTCAGTGATTTATGAATCTCTCTTCACAAAAAAATCTAAAGGGGGGGATTTTTGGGACCAAGTTGGATGGAGATGGTTTTTGGAAGTTTAAGGAAGTTTTTTTACAAAGTTTTTTTCTTTTATTGTCAAATAAGATAAATCAACTAAATTTTTAAAAGTTGAAAATCATACTCACAATTTATTTTTTGAAAATTCATACTCACTTTGTTTAAGAAATTAAATCATATTAAGAAGAAGCTATTTGGAAGAAAAGATTATGATCGAACTCACCTTGGGTCTAGAATGGGAGAAGATTGTAATGAGGTACTGATTATAATTGGATTCAACATGGATCCAATAAAAATGTGGAAATTCTTTTCTGATCTTGGAATTCATATAAATCATAAGTTGATTTGAAAAATTATAATGCAATATTGATGAAAGAATTGGGAAGTGGAAGAAATCTAGTCTGATCATACTCATATTAATTGGATCTTGATGAAAAGAAAAGGGGTGCTGAAAATTGTACTTAGAATGGTCATACTCAGAATGATCATACTCAGAATGATTGTAATCAGAATGATCATACTCATAATGATCGTATATGTGCTTATATTACTCGGAAATATCGTATTCAATACAATCATATTCACCCTGATTGTATTTGGGCCAATTGTTTTCTAGACAAATGTACTCGGGCAGATAAGGAAAGAAATAAGCTGGAAAGAATGGAAAGTTATGATGATTTATAATGAAAGTATGGTGATGCTAAAGATTTTCTCAAATTTATTTAAATTCATGAAAGAATTCATGATACAAGCACAAGTTTAAAGTTTTTGAAGTTGAAGCTGTTGATATTGGTCTATCGTATTTGGTGCACCATCGTACTCAGGTAGAATTGTTTTCAACAAAGACCGATGGAAAATGATTTGAGATAAATCCCATGAAATTTGTAATGGAAGATACCAATAAACAATGTATTCAAACATTTAAAAAGGTATTGAATTAATTTTTTTCTTTTCAAATGAATCAAAAGAATATCTGAATAAAAGAGATGGATGTCAAGGGGGATCTTGAAATTCAAAGGGTGTAGTTTTCTATAATTGATACAGAGAATTATATTCAGCAATTGGAGTAGAGAATCAAAATTGTAATTAGATTTTGAAAATAATGTTTAAGAAGAGATGAATGTTAAATAAGGTTTGAGAATATTCAATAAGAGTTCATTAAGTCATAAATACACCCGAGATTAAAGAGAAATTGAGAATTGGGTGAATTTGTTTGAGCGGAAAATATTTTGGGATTCCCACCAAAACCTCTCATGGGTCACCTATAAAGGGTGAAAATTAATTTTTACTTTTACTAACTGATGTAATTTTCACAAGACAAGAGAGAGAATCTCTAACTTTATGGGGAGAGAAGAAGTTTTCCATATTGAGATTTTGTTGAAGAATTTTCAAGAGGAAGAAGTGAAAGGAGAAGAGACAAGATCATAACATTGTATTCAATTGATCATCATATTCACTGATCATCATATTCATTAATCATCATATTCATTAATCATCATATTCATCAGTCTATCATATTCATTTTGTCAATAATATTTGGATGATCATCGTATCAAGCTGGATAATCAGATCAAATTTTTTCATATTGGGATTTCTGAACTTAGGAAAAAGTTGGGAAGAATCGTACTGAGTTTTTCATACTCAGAATAGAAGTGGTGTATATGTTTCTCTACTATATTCTAAAAAAAGTTATATATTTTCTGTACTTGGAAGAATTGTATTGGGAGAATGTAACACCCTAACCCCTCTAGACTGGAGTCGGTGCATTACTTGTGATATTGGCATGGTTAGAAGGAATGAAAATCCCGAAGGAATGATCAGTTTAGTAGTCTTTAAGAAACTATATACATATATGTAACACAAATTACATTGGAAAAGGTTATAAAATACAATACATAACAAAAACTAAAGACTGCTTCCACAAGAACTCGATAAATGATCTCCTCTTCATAACCTATTGAAGGTAAACAAGTGAAAGTGGTGAGCTCAAATGCTCAGTAAGGGTTAAAAATAGTGGAAGCATGAATCAATAATAGCTAAATTGTAAACAATTTGGCATAATCAAAATGGCATGGTGAATAAATGAAAAACTCACGCCATTAACAAACTGAGAATGTAACTGCATCCATAGATTTTGTCATAGTGAAAACCTCATGGATAGTAATAACTGATAATGAATAAAGAGAATGCTTATTAATTGGATGTCATGTATCTGGCACATGATACCATAATAATGTTAAAATGGTGTAGTTCTATGGGTAGAAACTCATCTGATTTTTGGAAACAAACTTGAAGGGTTTGTCGCCAACTAATTTGTCTCATGATACCTACCAATGCATCGAGGGGCTATAGCGGGCCCCACACACCAATGTATCCAAATAATTATTTATACAAAGATTCAACATAATATTAATATGACTTTACAATATCCATATAGAATAGAGGATATGGATTCAACAACTTTTCCACAATCAAAATAACATTCAAAATAAATACCATATGTAAAATGGTATACAGATTAGAAAATAATCATATCCATGATATGAGAATATGGAAATTTAAATGGAATATAATTTCAATTGAAAAGTGATATCAAATGGGCAGTAGTTACACCACATAATAAAGAGTAGGTTCACAATGCTAAGCAAGTCACAACGAAGTGAAAATTGAGACCAAGTTCGTTACCACGTTATAATCAATTGAGTCGTATGACCAAAAGTTAATAAACACCAAACGAAATCAAAAAATACCATGAATATAAATAGAATCATGATAACATATATTAATTGTCAGTACATATATACTACATATAAGAAAAAAGAGGTGAACAATGGAAATCCCACAGAATTGAAAGTGAGATGAGAAAAACCCCTTACAACATTTCGGCATGGTAACGAGTGTTCTTGCAAGGGATTAATGAGAGGTAAAGGGGAATACCATTATTTATATGTCACAAGGGAAGTATGTGGGATGTGAAAAAACATACCCCATCATTAGGTATTAAAAACAAAATAGCACAACATAGGGGATATTCTTGAACAAAATTGAGAGAGAGGATCCCTTACAAAGATTGTGTCATTAGAATGATGATAAATCAATGAAATATTTATGTATGACAAATAAAAATCCCCAAAATATAAGTGGAAATACAGTATAAAACAATCATATGTCATTCACACATATTCTTGGAACAATGTAACTAATGAAATAGATGTTTAACCTAAAGAATGAAAATTGAGTTAAGTAATCCCTTACAAAGATTGTATCATTGGAGTGAGGATAAATCAATGAAATATTTATGTGTGACAAAAAAAAACCAAAAAATATAATTGGATATACAGTATAAAACAATCAGAGGTAATTCACACATATTCTTAGAAAGACAAAACCAATTACATAGATGTGTAACTCAATAAATGAAAATTGAGTTAAGATATCCCTTACCTTATGCTTGAAGGTGTTCTTAACTTGTTATTAAAGACATGAATAAACAAATTAGGATAATTAATTCATAATTCAATAACCTCTTATATATTTAAATGATTTATTATAACACTTTTTAGTTCATTCAAGTCCTTTTTTATTAGTTATAAGGTTCAATTTCATTGTTCAGGCTCGTTTGATTACTTGGTTTTAAAAGATCGGTTCACTTATATTCAAGTTTGGATAAATATGAAATATGGAAGTGGTTGTCCAGAAATGAAGTTATATGCTATTAGTGAACATACAGTATATTACATGGTTTTAAATTTAATTTAGTTACTTAGAGTGAGGTCGAATTATTATATATATATAACCTTAGTAACAACCGTTTTGGTTAATCGGTGGGTTTGATTACATTGATCATATTTTTCTTTATAAATTAATAACATTTGTACAAAAGGATTAAAGAACTAAAAATAGGATATATTACATTTATAATAATCTGTTTCAACCATAACACAAATGGTTTCATGACCATAATTAAATATTATAATAGAAATTGATAAACCGTTGTCCTTGAATGTGCTAAATTAGCACATCTCAAATGGTGCTTTCATTTCATCCAAATAAATGGTGGGGAAAGGAGAGAAGATAATGAAATATCCCATTATCATAAAAAAAAATCTAGTACATGTATGTTACTAGAGTTATCATACTATTTGGTTTAAGGTAGGTGAGGAAAGAAACAAAAAGAAAAGAACTTAAAAGAAATGAAGGAATTGGAAAGAGGAATTTACCTCTTAAGACTTCCTCCTTTGAGAACCTCTTAAGGGGAGAGGTTTGGGTATTTTTAAGAGTCTAGGAGATTATGTACGTGGGGGGGATATTGGGTTATATTTGGGTAGAATATTTGCAAGGCAAAAGGCTTTAGAGGAGTGAAGAGAAGAGGGAGTGAAGGGGGTTTTATAGTGGAGGGGAGAGGGGAATTCTCAATATAAAATTCATTAATTTATTATTTCTCCAAAAGACAAGGAATAGTGAGTCTTACAGGACCAAAAATAGTAATTTTATCATGTGAATCCGAATTAATTGGGCTTACATCAACAGATCATCATCAATGACTCAATTAATCCATTATTTAGCATTTATTGTGAATTATCAGATTTTACTATTCATCAAAAACTCAACTATTTCAAAAAAATACAAAAAATTTACCCTAACCATTTTTTGATGCATATAATCCAAAAATTATTTCCATTTTTCAAAAATAATATTCTAAATATGGTTAATTAAATATTTAATTAAAATCATTATTTAACCGAATGATATAAACACTTAAAATATTCACCTTCATTTTTAAGGTGTCTAAATTCATTTATACACTCAAGGGTATGGCTAGAATTCATAAGAGTCATATTACTATTGATAAGGGAAAGTTATTATCCATAAGGGTAGGTTACTATTCATAAGGGTTGGTTACTATTCACCGAATATTGAGTTTTCCTTATCGGACTCCAAATAACTTACTTATCGCAATCATGTATGTCAGATTTTCAAAATTCACATCATAGAAGTGACAAAATTGGGTTTACTTTGCTATGCTATAAAAAATTGGTGTTTGTAGAGACTTATTGATCTATGCATTCTATAATAAATCTATTTAAAATTCTTGGGGTGTTACATTATTCTCACCTTTGGAAATTTCATCCTCAAAATTTTATTTTCTTATTAAAAAAGTGAGGGTGCCTTGATCATTGTGTACATATAGTTTCATCATCATCTTTCTCACGTAAATAAAATGTCCATGCATTGCAACAATGATTTATAGATCCTTAAAAATCATTTACTTCCTTCATCCAGATACACCTTGTATAACTTGGGTCATATGGGTGTTCATAGAAAAATAGTTTCAGAAAATAATTATGTATGACATATAATTTCAAAACATCTTATAGTACTTGATTTATATAAAACAGTCAGACCGAATTTGAGTTGAAACTTTCAATCAATGGTCCTTTTAAAATTCCATAAGTATGTGCTGAAAGATTATATTTCAAAATCAAATATAAATAAGTTGCACGATGGTCTCCTTCTTCAGCACCTTTTTCAAAATCATAATATGCTTCAAAATATTATGTTAAGGTAAAATATTTGAAAATTCTTTGATAATATTTACCATTCTTTAAAATATGAGAATATTGAGAAAATGGGATTTGATTAAATACAACCCATGATCCACAATGGTATCGAGGTATAGTGGAGGTGTTTGATATCTCAAACAATTTCTTGCAAGTGAATTGTATGTTAGAAAATGTTTCAGAATTTTCGGGACATGACTTTGCAATAATTATTGCAAGAAAGTAATCAGGAATGGATAGAAATGTCATTTGAGATCCTCCCCCTTCCATTCATAAATAACGTTCCTTGTTCTGAAAAGTTATAAAATAAGGATTTAACTTAACGAATAGACATAGAGACTAACCTTATGTTTAACAAAAACCCATAATCCCTAAAGTTTTCTATGAGTATTGATTCCACTTCTTCCATTAGGAGCTATTTCTAAATAATGGCATACACTAGATTAGGGTATGAATCTAAAACATAAGGTCACTTAACATAGATTGACATTCTATGCATATCTAATCTCATAAACATGGTTTCTATGAGGAAAATTTACATTAAAATCCTTCATAATGGCTTGTAAAGAAAATATGAATTATCCTGATCATATCCCCCGAGAGTGTCATAACCAAGAGTGCAGCAAGACCCGTTTTCGTGTACCAGTTCCCGTTCGAGTTTAGCTCAAAGTGGTGTTTTCGAGTTTTACCCCTAGATACATCTGTGCCTGAGCTGCCTCTACCTGCTCATATCCAGACAGGGATGTATTTCTTGAAAGATCCATATAATCTATTCCTCACCAAAATACCAGAACGTTCTTGTATGTTTATCCTCAAAGGCTTATCTTAGGTACTCTTCCCTAATCTAAATTTTCTAAATCTAGTTTCCAAGTTTTCTACTAAACTTCCTCTGATACAAACTGTAACACCCCGACCCCTCTAGACTGGATCCGGTGCATTACTTGTGATATTGGCATGGTTAGAAGGAATGAAAATTTGGAAGGAACGATCAGTTTATTAGTCTTGAAGAAACTAGATACATATATGTAACACAAATTACATTAGAAAAGGTTGAAAAATACAATACATAACAAAAACTAAAGACCGCTTCCGCAAGAACTCAATAAATGATCTCCTCTTAATAACCTTTTGAAGGTAAACAAGTTAAGGGGTGAGCTCAAATTCTCAGTAAGGGTTACAAATAGTGGAAGCATGAATCAATAATAGCTGAATTGTAAACAATTTGACATAATCAAAATGGCATGGTGAATAAATGAAAAACTCACGCCATTAACAAACTGAGAATAAAATTGCATCCATAGATTTTTTCATAGTGAAAACCTCATGGATATTAATAACTGATAATGAATAAAGATAATTCTTATTAATTGGATGTCATGTATCTGGCACATGATACCATAATACCATTAAAACGGTTTAGTTCTATGGGTAGAAACCTGTCTGATTTTTGGAAACAAACTCGAAGGGTCTATCACCAACTGATTTGTCTCATGAGACCTACTGATACATCAAGGGGTTGTAGCGGGAACCACCATCCTATGTATCCAAAGAATTATTTATACATAGATTCAACATAAGAGCAATATGACTTTAAAATATCTGTATAGAATAGATGATATGGATTCATCAACTTTTCCACAGTCAAAACAACATTCAAAATAAATACCATATGTAAAATGGTATACGAATTATACAATAATCATATACATGATATGAGAATATGGAAATTTAAATGGAATATAATTTCAAATAAAAAGTGATCTCAAATGGGCAGTAGGTACACCACATAAGAAAGAGTAGGTTCACAATACTAAGCAAGTCACAACGAAGTGAAAATAGAGACCAAGCTTGTTACCACATTGTAATCAATTGAGTCGTATGACTAGAAGTTAATAACCACCAAAAGAAATAACAGAATACCATGAATATAAAGAGAATCATGATAACATATATCAAGTTTCATTACACATATACTACATATAAGAAAAAAGAGGCGAACAATGGAAATCCCACATAATTGAAAGTGAGATGAGAAAAAACCCTTACAACATTTCGGTATGGTAACGAGTGTTCTTGCAAGGGATTAATGAGAGGTAAAGGGGAATACCATTATTTATATTTCACAAAGTCATTATGGGGGATGTGAAGAAAAATACCCCATCATTAGGTATTAAAAACAAAATAGCACAACATAGGGGAGATTCTTGAACAAAAGTGAGAGAGAGGATCCCTTACAAAGATTGTGTCATTAGAGTGACAATAAATCAATGAAATATTTATGTGTGACAAATAAAAATCCAAAAAATATAAGTGGATATATATTATAAAACAATAATTTGTCATTCAGACATATTCTTGGAACAATGCAACCAATGAAATAAATGTTTAACCCAAAGAATGAAAATTGAGTTAAGCAATCCCTTACAAATATTGTATAATTAGAGTGAGGATAAATTAATGAAATATTTATGTGTGACAAATAAAAATCCACAAAATATAAGTGTATATAAATTATAAAACAATCAGAGTTCATTCACACATATTCTTGGAAAGACAAAACCAATGACATAGATGTGTAACTCAATAAATGGAAATTGAGTTAAGATATCTCTTACCTTATGCTTGAAGGTGTTATTGACTTGTTATTAAAGACCTGAATAAACAAATTAGGATAATTAATTCATAATTAAAGAACCTCTTCTATATGTAAATGATTTATTATAACCCTTTTTAGTTTATTCAAGGCCTTTTTGATTAGTTATAAGGTTCAATTTCATTGTTCGGTCTCGTTTGATTACTTGGTTTTAAAAGATCAGTTCACTTATATCGAGGTTTTATAAATATGAAAGATGGAATTGGTTGTACATAAATTAAGTTATATTCTATTAGTGAACATCCAAGAGATTACATGGTTTTAAATTTAATTTTTTTACTTAGAGTGTGGTCAAATTATTATATATATAACCTTAGTGACAACCGTTTTGGTTAATCGGTGGGTTTGATTACATTGATCATGTTTTGCTTTATAACTTAATACCATTTGTAAAAAAGGATTAAAGAACTAAAATAGGATATATTAATTTTATAATAATCTGGTTCAACCATAACACAAATAGTTTCATGACTCGAATTAAAGATTATAATAGAAATTGATAAACGGTTGTCCTTGAATGTGCTAAATTAGCACATCTCAAACGGTGCTTTCATTTCATCCAAATAAATGGTGGGGAAAGGAGATAAGATAATGAAATATCCCATTATCATAAAAACATTCCAGTACATGTATGTTATTGGAGTTATCATGCTATTTGGGTGAAGGGAGGTGAGGAAAGAAACAAAAAGAAAAGAACTTAAAAGAAATGAAGGAATTGGAAAGAGGAATATTTACCTCTTGAGAATTCCTCCATTGAGAACCTATTAAGGGGAGAGGTTTTAGTATTTTTAAGAGGCTAGGATATTTTGGACATGGGGGAGGATCTTGGGGAGAGATTTGGGCAAAATATTGGCAAGGCACAAGGTTTTAGAGGAGTGAAGAGAAGAGGGAGTGAAGGGGGTTTATAATGGAGGAAAGAGAGGATTTCTCAATATAAAATTCATTAATTTATTATTTCTCCACAAGACAAGGAATAGTGAGTCTTCCATGACCAAGAATAGTAATTTTATAATGTGAATCCGAATCAATTGGGCTTACATTAGCATATCATCATCAATGACTCAATTAATCCATTATTTAGCATTTATTATGAATTATCAGATTTTACTATTCATCAAAAATTCAACTATTTCACAAAAATACCAAAAAATCACCCAAACCATTTTTCTACGTGTAGAATACAAAAAATGATGTTCAATTTTCAGAAATAATTTTCTAAACATGGTTAATTAAATATTTAATTAAAATCATTATTTAATCGAATGATATAAACACTTAAAATATTCATCTTCGTTTTTAAGGTGCCTAAATTCATTTATACACTCAAGGGTATGGATACCATTCATAAGAGTCATATTACTATTCATAATGGAAAGTTACTATTCATAAGGGTAGGTTACTATTTATAAGGGTAGGTTACTATTCATCGAAAATTGAGTTTTTCTTATCAGACTCCAAATAACTTAATTATCGCAACCATGTATGTTAGATTTTCAAAATTCACATCATAGAAGTGACAAAATTAGGTTTACTTGGCTATGTTATAACAAAGTGGTATTTTTAGAGACTTAGTTATCTATGCATTCTATAATAAATCTATTTAAAAATTCTTGGGGTGTTATAGAGAATAGTACTGGGAAGAATCGGACTGGGAAAAACATACTGGGAAAATCAGACTGAGTTTTCCTTATCAAATTCCTTTAATTTCTTACCATCTTATGGGTAATAAATTGAACAATTGTTTCAAAAATAATACATTTTTAAAGTTAAAAATAATAATAGGTAACATATGTTGTTTCACAAATATTTTTTTACCCTGTTTGTGAAAGTTCCTAGTCAGGATGATTGTATCACTGAGAGGGAGAGGGGTGAATCAGTGAAATTTTTTTCCTTGAAACAACCTTCACCTCCTGTTAAAGATTTCAATCCCTATTGAAATCAATTAAAACACACATCCATAGAAACATAAGTATTTACAAATTTCACTAGTCAATAAGAATATTTATATCCTTGGTATGGTTTGGAAATGATTTAATACCACACAATCCACTAGAAAATAATCCTTGGATTACAATGAGTAGGATATAACCTTTCACTCATGTAGCACTATGTAAACAATTCCAATAGTATATGTGCACCATCTTAGTACAAATAGGTTAAAACAATATTTTTTTGACAACTCATGTTACATGTACTTCTTTTCAACTTTACAAATGTATTTTTTTTAAACAATTCTTCAATTTCTTACCCATAAGATGGTAAGAACTTCAAGGACTTTGATAAGGAAAACTCAGTTTGATTTTCCTGATACATTTTTCCCAGTCCAATTATTCTCAGTATGATTCTCCTAATCTGATTCTTCCCAATATGTAATATATATAACTTTTTCATAATACGGTAGAGAGAAATTTTCACCACTTATTTTCTAGGTATGAAAAACTTAGTACGATTCTTCTCGACTTCTTCTTTAATTCGGAAATCTTAATATGGAAAAAATACTATCTGATTATCCAACATGATACGATGATCATTCAAATACAATTGATAAGCTGAATACGATAGATATTTGAATACGATGAATACTAAATATGATGATCAGTTAATACAATGATCAATTGAATACAACATTATGATCTTATCTCTTATCTTTTCACTTCTTCTCATCGAAACTTCTTCAACAAAAGCTCAATACAGAAAACTTCTTCTCTCCCTAGAAATTCAAAGATTCTCTCTCTTCTATTATGAATAGTAAATTAGTCGGTAAAATTAAAATGTACATTTATCCTTCTATAGGTGACTCATGATAGGTTTTGGTAGGAATCCCAAAATATTTCCCACTCAAACAAATTCACCCAAATCTCGATTTCTCTTAAATATCGGGTGTATTTATGACTCGGTCAACTCTTCTCAAATCTTATCAAACCTTATTTAACCTTCATCTCCTTTTCATATTTATTTTCAAAATCCAATTACAATTTTGATTCTCTACTCCAATTTCTGAATACAATGCTCTGTATCAATTATAGAAAACCAAACCCTTTAAATTTTGATCTCCCCCTTGACATACATCTCTTTTCTTCAGTAATTATCTTGATTCTTTTGAAAAAAAACAAAGTAATTCAACCCCTTTTAAAAATTTTGAATAAATTTTTTATTGGTATCTGTCATTACAAATTTCATCGGATTCAGTTCAAATCCTTTTCCATCGGTATTTGTTGAAAACAATTCTAAAACAATTCTACCTAAGTACGATGGTGCACCGAATATGATAGACTGGTATCAACAGCTTCAACTTCAGCAACTTCAAACTTGTTCTTGTATCGTGAATTTAAATACATTTGAGAATAGTTTTATCATCATCATAATTAGATTGGAAAGTATCATGACTTCTCATTATTTTCATCTTCTTTCTTTCCTTCTTAGCCTGAGTACGTTTTTCTAAAAAAAATGGCCCAAATACAATTAGTATGAATACGATTGTATTGACTATGGTATTTTTTAGTACCATTAGCCTGGATATGATCATTATGAGTGCAATCATTCTAAGTATGATCATTCTAATTATGATTTTCAGCACCCTTTTTCTTTTCATCCAGGTCCAATTAATCTGAGTACGATTGGCCTAGATCTCTTTTACTCCCCCTTTATTTCATCAAGATTACATCATAAGTTTTTCAATAAAATTATATTTATTTGAATTCCAATATAAACAAATCATCATCACATTTTTATCGTATCTATGTTGGATCTGATTACAATTAGTACCTCATTACGATCTTCTCTTGTTCCAGTCCTGAGGGGATTCCGATCAGAATCTTTTCTTCCAATGGTATTTTTCTCGATACGGTGGACTTTCTTAAACAAAGTGATTCCAATTTTTTTGAAAAAAAATTGTGAGTCCGATTTTCAAATTTTACAAAGTTAGTTGATTTATCTTATTTGAAAACAAAAGATAGAAACCTTGTAAAACAAACTTCCTTAAACTTACAAAAACCTTCTCCATCCAACTTGGTCCCAACATTGAATACTATTATACATTATTCCAGGTTTATGAATGAATGTTGTTTATGGTGTATAATACCCAATTAATAGTTTAGTGATAATTAAATCATGGGTAATAAGTGATGAATATAAAATGTAAGAATTTTACCCAGTTGTGGAAAGATAATTCTTTATCAACAAAAACAAAAGAGTACATCAAGGATAACCCAGCTTGGTATTTAGACTTGGCGTAGCTAAACACCTTTGGTATTATTTGTGTATTTAGTTTTGTACAAAGAATCATTTACTATTACAAGGTTCATATAGTGGTAAAGATACTTCATAATATTCCTTTAAGTTATTAAGGAATGTGATAGTGAAGTATAAGCATGGTTATAAGATATGATTTTCTTTGGGATGTCATTCCAAATAATATCTCGACCAAGCATTCATTGATCATGATAACATAGCATGGATTAATTCCTAAACTCATATTACCTTATTTACATAACAACATTGATGTTTATAAGGTGGATCGATGATAATCCTTACATGTTAAAATTGATCAACAAAATATAGCATGGATAAATTCTTAAACGCATATTTTATACATCACAGTATTGATGTAAGTAGTATCAATGTTAAAACTTGTAGAAACATCCATTATATTTCAAGATGTGCTTTGAAAATAATAGTGATATCCCATAACTGTATGTCAACTATAATGAAAAATGTATATCATATGAGACATAGTGTGATGGAAATCCATTATGTCATAAGACATGTGTTTCGAAGAAAATAGTTTTTTAGGATATAAACAAGCTTGCATTAAGAAAAAAATACTGTGCATCAGAGTAATTATCTTAATGGTTTCTTAGGATATTACACAAATACCTAAGATAGAAAAGTGGCAATCAAGTGATAGACTACATTTCTATAAAAGGGTGAACATCTCTACTTGAGATAGTGGGAGCTAGATTGACTTGGGTTTAGTCAATTCTAGAGATGCACATATAGTTGTAATAGGAATGAGTTCCATAAGATATGTGGAAGAGGAATGTTCCAAAGACACATACTGTGTGGGAAAGGTTAAAACCATAGATATGGTTATATATTCACCATGTTCAGTGATATATTATGCATTAAGAATAATAATTCCTATAAGTAAGTAGTATATGGAATTTAGCTATGATTGAAAAGATCAATTAAAAATCATTAATGGATTCCATGTATCAAAGTGAAAGGGGTTTAATAAATTAAATACTACAGTGGGTATTTAAGTGAGATGATACATGGGTGGTACAAGCGTGGTACCAATAAGGCTCAACTAGTTATACCAAGTCATTATGCCCAAATTCATTAGAATTTTACTTTTTATAGCTACTTTTTATGATCATTTAATAGGTGGTTGGATTTCAAGACCAACTTTTGTGGAAGGTTCCCCTATAAAGCAACCATAAAGGGATGGTGACATCACATAATTCTAATAAGGGTGAAAGTTACTTAAATCCAGTTTAGGATTAAAGTGAGCATCTTGATCATAGAATATTCATTTGGAATGAATATTTTTCATGTATCTACTAGAGGTTGGTGGGAGTGCCATTTTATTCCAATAGAAATATGTTCAAAAACATATGAAAAATAGATTTTGGTCTTATAGTTAGTTAAGTCCAGAATAATTGAAATACTCCAGTGATTGATTTAAAGTAGCAACCTAAGTTCTAGGGAACTGGATCTGCTAAGGTAGATCTAACAGTTATTTGTAGCTAGTCAATTGTGCATATTGTGACATGGTATTGAAAAATACAAGTTGGAACAATTCAATAGAGAATTGTTTCCAGTGTCGTATGACATAAATCTCTCTAAGTATGCATAGTAGGAGATTAAAATGGTGAGTTTAATTCCATACACCTTAGAAATGGATCAATCACTTACATATGTACAAGGAATGATATTTCAAGATATAATTTGTAGTAGGAAAATATCATTTATTTCCAGGAGAATTGTAAGTCAAGCAGTTAGAACTATCTTATTATACTTCAGTAAGTATAAAAGATATGTATCCAATATGTGGAGAAGAAAGGATGCTAGTTATAGTGGGACACAAACTAGTATTCCTTAGATCAATTTGATCTAGTTTCATGGTTAGGCTAAGGCAATGATTATGATAAGCTCATATAATCCATTGGTAGGCATTCCTACAAAAACTGAGTTGGTTTCATCTTTTAAGGAAGTTAATAAGCATTTATTAAACGTAACAATTTGTTCTAGTTCTTGGAATCACAGCTAGTATGTAAAGTTTTATCATTATGATGATTATTTTACTCATACTAGCTAAGATTTCAAGTATTGGTAGTGTAAAAAGGAGATATATATGAGGATACCATCTCTTGATAAGTTTTAATCAAGGAGTTGAGGTCACATATAGAAGAATAGTCATGCGGTAGAAACCTGGAAGACCCAACAACTAAAGTCGTTACTCAGTAGAAATATAATCTTTATCATGTGAGAGCTAACAAGATTCATTATCAAGTTGGCTCTAGTGCAAGTAGGAGTGTTGTAATAGTGGGTTCCCTAGACCTAACTGGAATAGTAATTTTGATTACCATATCATGTGTACAGTTAGGTATACATGATGTATACTTACTATTATAGTGTAGATATTTCTACGTCACTATTCAATGGTAATTTCCATATATTAATTATTATATCAAAAGGTTATAACAGATCACAAGATATAATGAGAACCTCGAGATACTATGACATTAATCTTAAACAAAGGTCTTATGGTCTAGATACATCGTACTCACCGAACACAATGGATTTTTGACTATTAGGTGTTGTAGAATCATAATCATTGAGACTTATCATGAATTTTACACTTGGTGATATCTAGTAGTGAGATTAAGAGGACATACCCACCAATAGGAACACTACATGTTTCATGTGTCATTGGTTGTTCCTATTTACAGACATGTGTATTGGTCTCCTAACTTGAGATCATTACCCGTGTGTGTCATTTGATCGCGTACTTTGATGCAAGGAGAAAACCATGATAATGAAATCATGGAAAGTTATCTTGCGATGGGTGTGTCATTGGTGGTATGGCATTGGTTGAATGGTAAAGAAAGGAATTTTCGCTTCCAAATTCAGGAAGTAATATATCTCAGGCCAGGTTGATCAGGATGGTACTACCTTCATAAGTCTTTGGAAAAAGTAGTAAAAAGGTAAATCCATCCAATTAGATCAACAAAAAATAAAGGAAGAAAAAATATGATGACATAAGTGTGTGTCCTACTTTATGAAATATTTAAAGACAAAGATATTATAGTACACAGTACGTGTTCATGGGTTCGTTGTCATTGCTATGACAATACTTATCTATTTAGGGGCCTTGTTGGGTTGCTAGAATATGTTCTTGGTCTATGGGTTTTATTCAATACTATTGAGATAATATTCTAGAGGGTCACACACAATAGCATATTCAAGAATCCACCCTATTCAGTTGAATAGGTATATTGGACATGGTGGGCCCCACCACAGGGTTTGAGTATTGTCCAAGTTATCGATCATTGATAAGTAAATTAAAATTATTCAAGTAAAGAATAATTAGTATTGAATTTATTTATTAAAATTATTTACAATTTAAGTAAATATGATGAATAATACTAATCAAATGAATATTATTTTAATATTCCAAGTTCATTTAATATTAATCGGGAATTCTAGGTCGATTTAATGACTCATTTTCATAACATAATATGTTTAATATTTATTATATTTATGTGATAAATTATGAATAATATTTATGGTGTAGTTTAGTTCATCGTAATTATTATTTAGTGGATGTTAAATTTTCGGGGGTCAGGGAACCCTAGAGGGTGTTTTGAATATTCACTATAAATAGAGAGACTTCTTCACAACATGGGCTATTCATTAATTTTTAAATGAGTGACTCTCTCTCCTCCTTCTTTTTAGAGAGAGAGTATCTCTCTCCAATTTATGATCCAATGACACCTTCAATCATCGAAGTTAGAAGATTGATGTGGTCATCGGGACATCGATGACTTCGTCAGATCACTGCGCTAGAACCTGAAATTCAATGATTGGTGCTCCCACTAATTTTTTAAGCATGTGTAGATGATCTAAAGGGATTCATCTTCGGATACTATGTGAAACGATCACCAGTGACAAGAAAATGTCAATCACAACTTCATATCTGAAAAGGGTAAGTTTTCAGTTTACATATTTATGCTTTGAATAATTTATGTGAGACCCTCAGACAATACCGGGGTTCAGATTTTCATAGACAACAAGTTTCGTTGTCTTGGTGATAAAAAATTTTAAACACCCCATCCCATCGGCTTCCACTATGACCTTGGTACCTTCAAGCAAAAAGTCTAACTTTATTTCTAACTATAATAGAATTTTCATCACATTTATTCCAAAAATTCCATTTTACTCCAATTACATAAGTATATTTAGGTCATTCAACCAAATTCTATACTTGATTCTTCTCAAATTCATTGAGTTCATCTTGAATGGTTTTTATCCAATTTTCATCACCTAAATCCTCATCAAGAATCTTAGGTTCGAATTGAGATAAAAATGTAAAATGTTCAATTTCATTTCTCAAAGTACTTCTAGTTATAACAGGTTGATCTACATCACTAATAATGTTATCACAATGATGATTCCTAAGAAACAACTAATTTCTTGGGTTTAAAATACTCTTCTCTTCAACAACATGATAAAATTCTTCTTGAGGTAAAACTTCATAAATATATTCTTTAGTTGTTCTCTCATGATAAGAACTTTCCAAAATAGGTTGAAAATCAGTTTTAGAAATAATATCTTATGATGTGGGTTGAGTTTGTTTTAAAATAAAAGGATATTCAAATTTAACATGTACTATTTCCTCAACACTATTTTTATTTTTATTAAAACCTCTATATGAATTACTATTTATAGAATAACTTAAAAATATTCCTTCATCGAATTTTGTAGCAAACTTATGTATGTTATTCGTAGTATTCAAAATGAATACTTTTCATCCAAAAACTTTGAAGTAAGAAAGTTTTGGTTTCCTTATGATCCAAAATTCATATAGAGTTTTAATAATAAAAGGTCTTATTAAAACTCTATTTATAGTATAACAGGAAGTACTAACTGCTTCATCCCAAAAGCATTTAGGAATTGAGTGTTCACTCAACACGGTTCTAGTAATCTCTTGAATAATTTTATTTCTTATTTCAACTAAACCATTTTTGTAGAGTTTTAGGCTTTGAAAAATTATGTATAATACCTTTTTTACTACAAAAAGTTAAAAATTTTGAATTATCAAATTCTCCACCATGATCACTATGAATAGTTATCAAAGCAAGTTTTTTCTCATTTTTAACTCGGGCTACAAAAGTTTTAAAACCAAAAAAGGATTCAGACTTATTTTTTAGAAAATAGACCTGGGTATATCTTGTGTAATCATCAACTAAAACATATATATAGTATTTTCCACTGATACATCCTGTTTTTGTAGGACCAAACAAGTCCCTATCCACTAATTATAAAGTATCAAAAGTTGATACATCACTTATAAAATTAAAACTTGACTTATATTGCTTTCCAAATTGATAAGGATCGTGGAATTTTTAAGTATCAAGCCTTAGTTCTGATAGATATTTAACTAATCCTTTCTTAGAAAACTTAGGTAAAGTTCTAACATTATAGTGTCCTAATATTCTATTCCATAACCAAGATTAATCTTTCATTGTACTAAGACAAGGTATATCTTAGTTCCTAAGGTCTTATAAGTTTAGTGTGTAAAAATTCTCATTCACTTTGGAAAAAAGAATAAATTCATCTTTATAACTATTAACAGTACATTTTTTATTCCTAAATTTCACAAGATAACTCTCAACACATAGTTGGATTATGCTAATAAGGTTATGATTAATACATAAAATAAATAAAAAAAATTAAGGCTTTTCCAAGAATAAAAATGTTACCTATCCCACTAATTTATCCTTGAGAATTATCTCCAAATGTTAGTTTACCACCTTTTATATTTATAATATTCTTAAAGAATTTATTTTTGCCAATCATGTGTATGGAGAAACCATTATCCATGTACCAAATATTTTCATTGTTGGTACATTACTTATTTTCCTGAAAAAAAGGATTATAATTTCAAAACCCAAACCTTCTTGAGTTCGGTATTATTAGAAAGTTAAATTTTAGGAATCCACATTTATCCAACTTTTTTGTATTTATCAAATGTCAATTATTTTGAACAAAATTCCTTATGAAATCCTAAGGATTGAACTTTATTTAAAGAATGCTTATTCTTCTAGTGACCACCACTTTGACATTTAGTTCAAAATGGATCACTTTTTGGAACAAAGTAATTGTTTTTAAAAATAAGTATTCTATTAGTAAAACCCATTCCGGAAACATCTCTATGAGGTCTAGTTTGATAATAAATTTTATCAAATTTTTCTTTACTAGTGGTAAACTTTGACAAAAAAAATTAAACTATAAATTTCATAAATAAGTTTTATAGCTAAATTATTATCCTTAATATAATTTGTATTCGAACTGAGTTTTTTTATACCATTCAGTAAACTATTTTTCTCAAAATTATACTTTTAAATTTATTTTAAAAGACTAACATTCTCAAAAATTTACTTATCTAAATATTTAGAAAAATCTTATATCTCGGTAGTTAAAGTAGAAGTCCTTGAATTTGATTTTAAAAGTTTTTATTAAGCAATGTCAAGTTTTTTTGAAATTTTACGATTCTCATTTTCTAATAATTTTGAAAACCTAGAAACTTATTCAAAACAAGGTAAAGTGTTATTATCTTATGATAAGGAATATTCCTCATTATAAGATGTATAACTATTATTATCAATACTATCAAGATAGTTTTCATTTAAAGCGATATTTTTTAGTGATTTAAAAGTTAACTTTTCCATGAAGCATTTCTTAACCTTTGGAATTTCTGTATAGAATCTAATATTCTTATGTCTTGAACTTTCATTATCTGATGAGTTCCCAGATGAACTATCTCCACCACTATAACCCCAAGTATCTAAGGCTTTCAGACTCTTATTGTTTTGGTGCTAGTAGTAATTCGTGGGATTCCTATCATAATTTATTTCCTTATTATCCTTTCTCTTCAGGTTAGGATAATACGGTATGATATGTCCAACTTTCTTACATTCATAACATATAACTTATAAAGAATCATTTTTATCACTTATTTCCTTGTGATTTTTCTTATATATATATATTGGAAATCCTTCTTTAAAATTATATTGTTCATCCTTTTCATAATATTATCCAATTTATTTCCATATTGTTCCAAATAACTACTATCTGATTCAACTATAACTTTCTTATTTTTAGAAGAATTTGAAGCATTCTCTGTAGATTGAACTTTACTAGGAATATTAGAAGTTATAGCAAAAGAAACAACTGCATTATTTTTTTTATCTTCTCATTATCTATTTTCAACCTTCCCTTGTTTTGCATAAGAGTTCCAATAAAATCATCAGGATTTAGATGATTAATTCTTCTAGTATCATCCAAATTAGTTCTCTTAGATTCCCATTCTCCAAGAATGATATTGATAATATTTTCAACTAAAATATCATCAATAAGATATTTCTCTCTAAGAGATTGTAAAATGATTACAATAGTCATAAATCTTGGATGCATTTTGGAAACAGTTTTTCTTGGTAGGAAATAAAATGTTTGATAATTAGATCAAAGAATAGATCTCCTATTTTCAATAAATTTTTAAGTTCCAAAATGATTTACCACCAAATTCTTCCAAATACTATTAAAATATTCATAATAATAAATATGACTATATATATTTCTAGTCATAGAACACAATAGAGTATTACTTACTCTATAATTCAACTGATATTCCAGCTTCTCTTGATTAGTAAAATAAGTAAAATATTTCTCTAGAATCTTACTGTTACTAGTCAACATAAAAAAAAATCAACACCAGTATTTATTACAAATATCTTCATCTTATCTCTCCAATACTCATAATCAACTCCATCAAAGGTTGGTGGTCTTCTAGGATTCAAATTTTCAAGAGTATCAATGTTTAAACCTATCATATTATAGAAACAAAACACTTTCTAAAATTTACATGGTAGTGTAATAATAGTTTATAAGAAAACATTCTATAAGAAACATTAATAACTTGTAGTAGATGAAAAAATTAAAAACACAATAAGTAAAATAGTAGAACTTTATCTGATACCAATTTTTGGATCGTAATAGTATACAATGGCTACAAGAGGGTGGTGAATTGTAGTTTAAAAAATTAAACTAAAATAAAACCTAAAACTCTTTTTTTATAAAGATCGGACTCATAAATCATCTGATAATCAGAGTATATGTATCGATTATAGAAGTCATACAATAAATTAGAGTTACTAAACAGACTTACAAATAGTCTGGTTAAACTGATATTAGAAAGATTTAATAAAACAAACATGTTGATATAAATTGCACAGTGGAATATAAAACTTGTTAAAATAAGTAATATGAAAGCTTATAATAAAGTAAGAATGACTTAGAAGCTTTAAAAATGATATTCTACTCTTTAACATTAAGAGTTAAGGAAGTCAGAAATCTTGACTTGATATCCATGGTTTTCAACCTAACTGTAAGGTTTGTCTTTCCGCACCAAGAAATCCCTTGATATGAATATCGAAATAGATCTATAATTATAAAATAAGAAAACCCTCGATCGGAGGATTAGTAACAGCTCCGTCTTCTAATCCCTTGGAATCTCTTGATCAGCCTGATAGGTATTAATTGTCTTCCTATCCTTAGAAGCCCTTGATCTGAACCTCGATCGGAACAAGAGAATATAAAAGAAAAAAATGTTCTAGAGAATTTTAAATCCTCACAATGGATTTCTTAGAACAACAAATCTTTGAAATATTATAAAGGGTAAAAATGAGATGTTCAGGTAGAGTGATCTTCAGATGTGTTGAGTTGCAAATGCATCTGCTCCCGGCTCCTCAAATACACTCCTATTTATAGGCATCCCTCCAACTATAATATTTTTTTGAATATCGGATTTGGTTGTAATGACCTCAGATGTTCTTGACATGACAGCTCTGTAGGTTTCGGGCGCAACAAAAGTGTGTTGGTGGGTTTACCCAACTTTAATTTTATCATTAACAATGATCAATCGGAGATTCGTCACAATGATAAAATGTCGGATCTTCGGAATAGAACGAGGAACGAAAAAAGAAATAGGGGGGTCCCGAAACCTTAGATAGGATCATCATATGTTGGTTATAATTAATTTAATTAATTGACAAGAATTTCCTTGATGGAATTATTTCTTCATTGATGTTTCTGGTCATTCTCTGATGTGATCTGTCGTCGCATTGTAGAATCCAAGTGTAGAATTCCTCTAGCGGTGATCCAAACATGCTCCACATATCTCTAGATGTCGCCGAAGGGATCTCTAAGTTCTAGCATGGAAGAGCCTTCACTTGTGATGCTCGCCTTCAATCGCTTTGATCCGGTGGAGGTGGACCTCTCTCTCTCGTATCTTGAGAGCGTTCTTGGTGGAAAAGGAATTCTCTCTTGGCTTGAGATCTTTTCCAAATCTATTGTGCACGACCACAAAAAAATGGATAGGCTAATGAGAAATATATAATTGGGATTTTTAATTACATAGAATAATAAAATGAATTAATTACCCAAAATCATTTATTCATTTCATTTAATTCTCAGTAATACCCCATGTCTAATAATCATAGTTGACTATTATTATTACTTGACATGCGCCCAGCGAATTACACCTAATATTATTTAATTAAATAAATATTATTATTTCTCATAAATTCCCAAAAAAACTACACGACGTTTATATATTAATATACACGGTGTGTACTTTTATTTTTCCATTTTTTCTTTATTTCCTACACCACATTTATTAGACCATGAATAATGACTATTTATTTCTCAAATAAACATCATTGCATTACTCGCTAATAAATATATTATTCTGCCCACATTATATTCTCTTGAATAACTAGTGTCGAAATAAATGCGACCAGGCATCCTTGAATAATTATTAAACCACAGTCGGGAATAATCTTTATTCAACTTGTTAAATTAATATTTAACTGAGATACTTGGACACACTTAGTGTGTGACCCTCTAGGCCTCTTTCTCAGTAGCATTAGTTGGAGCCTGCCTAAAGTCCAAGGTTAGCGTCTAGCAACATGTCAATCCATCCATAGAGAAAGAAGTTAATGCTGCAATGACATGTCACCTCCTACGAACACTTACCATGTAATGTAATCCCTTTGTCTTTATATCTCTTATCAAGTGGGTTTCATGCTAGTTTCATCAATCCATGTACTCGATTATTCTTTATTTGAATTTCCAGAATTGAACTTTCCCATTCCTCACCATAGCCATGGATTTATTTAGGCTATATCAATTCCATCAAAGGGTCTGAGATATATACTTATATTATGATGAATAAGGGACAAATCCTTTCTCGCATTATCTATTAAT
Source organism: Viscum album (assembly GCA_963277665.1). Classification (NCBI taxonomy): domain Eukaryota; kingdom Viridiplantae; phylum Streptophyta; class Magnoliopsida; order Santalales; family Viscaceae; genus Viscum; species Viscum album. Next base: position 85,012,460 of record OY728155.1, on the reverse strand, counting down.
GCAGTATTACTTGTGACGCACCCAACGTATCCTACCTTGCTATGATAGTGTGTCGTCACAGTTTTTGTCAATACATCTAAGTGTGCGAGTTGTAATACCCATTAATAATAATCTTAAAGTCTAAGGACCAATACACACGTCCATAGGTAGGAACATCCAATGACACTATGAAATGTGTATTTCCTACTGGCGGGTCTCATTCTCATAATATCCTTCTAGATATTACCAAGGGAGCACACCATGAGAAGGTGCCTCAAAGTTTTATGAGTCCTCACCCCTAATAGCCTATATTATTTGTGTCCCTCAAATAACATCATCCGGCCATAGAACATATATTTAAGAACAGTGTTATGGCATTTTTGGGTTCTCATCATAGCAGGGATCCACTATGACCCTTTAATTCAACAGTTATCCTTAGGACATTATCACATGCATTGTCACACAGAAGAACAATAAAGATTTGATAAGGTATTTATTAATGAATAAAGTACAAAGTAGTTGATTTTAGACCACCAACTCCAATAGACTCTCACTTAGACTAGAGCTAACTGCTAACAACCTTTAACCCACTAGCTCTCACATGATATTCATGCTTCTCCTGAGATAGGCCTTTAGTCGTGGGGTCCACCACGTTCTCTTCTGTGGACACTCTACTCATAGCAACTTCACCCCTTTGATAGAAATCCCTCAATAGGTGATACTTTTGAAGTATGTGTTTTGTCCGTTGATGTGACCTTGGTTCTTTTGCAAGAGCCACCACTACAGTATTATCACAATACAATGTGATAGGATCTTTATTACTAGGCACCACATCAAGTTCCTGGAAAAAGTTTTGAATCCATCCGGATTTCTTGGCTGCATCAGAAGCTGCTATATATTCGAAATCCACTGTAGAATCAGCGACAACTAGCTGCTTTGAACTCTTCCATCTCACAGCTCCTCCATTGAGACAGAAAACATATCTAGATTGCGACTTCAGATCGTTCTGATCTGTCTGAAAACTAGCATCATCATACCCTTTGATGAAAAGCTCCTCATCTCTTCTATACACCAGGAACATATCCTTAGTTCTTCTCAGATACTTAAGGATAGTCTTAACAACAGTCCAATGTTGTTCTTTTGGATCTTCTTGATATCTACCTACCATGCTCAGTGCATAGGCAACATCAAGCCTGGTACATAACATGGCATACATGATAGATCCTATAGCCAAAGCGTATGGGATATTACTCATTCTATCTTTCTCTTTTTGTGTCTAAGGACACCTTTTCTTAGAAAGATGTATGCCATGTGACACTAGAACCAATCCCCTCTTGGATTGTTCCATACTAAATCTCTTTAGTATCTGGTCAATGTATGTACCCTGAATTAGTCCAAGCATCCTCTTGGATCTATCATGAATGATCTTGATCCCTATAATGTAGGTTGCTTCACCCAAGTCCTTCATGGAGAAACACTTGTTCAACCAGTCCTTAACTGACTATAAGACCGGTACATCATTTCCAATAAGCAATATGTCGTCAACATATACTACTAGGATAAAGACCTCATTCCCTTTAAACCACTTATAAACACATGGCTCACATTCATTCTTAATGAAACCAAATTCCTCTATGGATTTATCAAATCGAATTTTCCATGAACTGGATGCTTGCTTTAATCCATAAATGGATTTATGCAAATTGCAAACCCGTTTAGCTTCACCTGGTGTCAGAAACCCTTCTGGTTGTGTCATATAGACATCTTCCTGAAGGTTCTCGTTAAGGAATGTTTTTTTTAAATCCATTTTCCAAATCTTGTAGTCATGGTCAGATGTTATGGCAAGTATTATTCTTATGGATTTAAACATGGAAAGTAGCGAGAAGGTTTCATCATAGTCAATTCCTTAATGCTGTCTGAATCCTTTAGCCATTAGCCTTGCTTTATAGGTGCTAACTTGACCTTCTATGTCCAACTTTCTCTTTAATACCCATTTGCATCTAACAGGCTTTACATCAATTGGCTCATCGATTAGAACCTAGACTTGGTTTTGATACATGGAATCCATCTCAGAATTCATAGCTTTTAGTCATCTTGAAACTTCTAATCTTTCTACTGCTTCCTTGTAGGAGAGGGTTTCATCATTGTCCAACAATAATTATTCACCATCCTCGGTGACTATGAAACCAAATCTCTCTGGTTCCCTTACCTCTCTTGAGCTCCTACGCAGTACTTGTATTTCTGGAACCTCTTCTATGGGGACTTGTGGAACTTGTTCCTGTACCAACTCTTGTGTATCTTGAGCATCAACTTTGTTGAATTCAATCTTGCTCCCACTATCCTTTTTGAGAATGTGCTCCCTCTCAAGAAAGACGGCTTTTCTGGCGACAATCACTTTCTTGTATGAAGGGTTATATAGGTAATATCCTTTCGTTTCCTTGGGATATCCTATAAAGATACACCTCATGCCCCGGGGTGCTAGTTTGTTGCCTGAGAAGGCCTTAACAAATGCCTCGCATCCCCATACACGTGTGTGTGACAAAATGGGTTTCTTTCCATTCCATAACTCGGAGGGAATTCCATTTTCCACCTTAGTTGGAACTTGGTTTAATGTGTATGTTTTAGTTTGTAATGCATATCCCCAAAAGGATAATGGAAGATTTGCATGACTCATCATTGACCTCACCATGTCCAACAAGGTGTGATTCCTCCTTTCACTAACCCCATTCCACTGTGGTGTATAAGGAGGAGTGAGTTGAGATAGAATCGCATACTCTCTTATAAGATTGATGAACTCTTGGTTCAGATATTCTCCACCTCGATCCGATCGAAGCTTTCTTATCTTCTTACCAAGCTAATTCTCTACTTCATTCTTGAATTCCTTAAATTTCTCTAAGGCTTATGACTTATACCTCATTAAGTAGAAATATCCATATCTACTCAAATCATTAGTAAAAGTAATGAAGTAAGAATATCCACCACTAGCTTCTACTAGAAATGTTCCACACACATCTATGTACACCAAGCCTAGAAGATCTGTGGCCCTTTCACCTTGTCCACTGAAAGGCGGCTTGGTCATTTTTCCTTGTAAACAAGCATGACATCTATCAAGTGGTTTTAGCTCAATAGAGTCTAAATAGTCATCTTGGTAGAGCTTTGTCAAGCGCTTCTCATTTACATGACTGATACGGTGATGCCACAACTGGGTGATGTATGATTCATGTGAGTCTGTTTCGTTATCGATTGCCAACACTTGGTTTTTCGTAATTTAATACATACAAACCATTATTTAAATGCACCATAACATAACATATGTTGTTATTATAAAAGAGACAGCCCTTATTTCCAAACTTGAAAATAAATCCATCCATATCCAAACAAGATACAAAAATTATGTTCTTGGTAACACTAGGCACATAATAACAGCTATGTAAAACCAAAATCATCCCAGTCGGCAATGAGAGGTGGTAATCACCAATGGATAATGCATCCATCCTCACGCCATTGGCAGCTCAAAGATCTACCTCTCCTCTGGAAATCTTTCTAAATCTACTTGGTTTCTACATTTGAATACAGATGTGAGTCCCACAAGCTATATCTAATGTCAAATGTGTAGAAATGGAAACATTACACTTGATAACGAATGCACCTTTAGCATCCTCATGCTTCTGGGTGCAGTTCCTCTTCTAGTGGCCTTGCTTGCCACATGAAAAACATACCGCCTCATGTTCCTTGCCCTGCCTCTAGATCTTACCCTTTTTGGAGGGATGGTGCTTGGGGGCTTCAAACCGTTTATAAGTCATTGCCCCCTTTTCCTTGTCCTTCCTTTTCTTATTCACCATAAGGATTGTGGGTTTTTCATGCCCCATGTCCTTATCTACCTGGAGAATTAATGTCAGAAGTTCCGACAAACTCTTCTCATTATTGCTCATGTTATAATTGACAATGAAGCTAGAGAAGGTCTTGGACAATGATGATAGGATGGGATTTGTACGCAACTCATCTGGGAAGTTAATCCCTAGGATGTACAGGCATTAAATGTAGCCAATGATCTTGACTACATGAGGCCCAATCGGCGCAGACTCTCCAAGATTAATTGTAAACAAATCATTGGAGATCTCATATCTCTCTTGTCTCGCCTTCCCTTGGTAGAGATCCTTAAGGTGGGATATCATGCTATATGCGTCTATGTTTTCATGTTGCTTTAAGAGCTCATTAGACATGGCTAATAGCATGAAATATTGGACATATGTGGCATCATCCAAATGTTTCATATAAAGAGACAGTTCCTCATCACTGGCCTCTTTCCTAGGCACAACTAGAATGGGCTCTTCCAGCACATACAATTTCCTCTCGTGGCGAAGGATTACGCGTAAGTGCCTCTGCCACTCTTGGAAATTGGTGCCGGTGAGAATGTTTTACTTCTTGAGTATGGTTCGCAATAATATGTTTGAAGTCATTTTTCTTTTCGTTTCTACAAATTAATGAGCAAAGGTTTAGTACTTTATCATGATAAAACTGATACAAATAAATAATTTAATACTTATTAGTCTCTCACTATTTTATTGAAATCCAATATCCCTCACCATTGACTTCGGAATATTCTAGTGGCAAGGATCCATATTTCCCTTCGCATTACCCCAACTAGGGTTGGTCAAGAAACTTGAAGGGTTTTAGGTAGGCATTCCAAATTCCAACTGCATTAACTCGCAGCTCCTTGATCCACTGAGTGGACTCCCCAATCCTGAAATCCTTTTATTTTGGATTTCTTCAACCTTTGCCTCTTGGTCACACCAAGCCCTACTGTGGCAGTCAACCCTTGATGCGAACCAAGTCAAGTCAACCCAAAACCTTGAATTAGAATTCCCCAATAATTGAAAGCACCCCAACTAGGGTTGGTCAAGCACTTTGAACTATGGTTCGATTCTAACCAAGATTATGGAAGGCTATACCGACTTAATATTTCTTTGAGGGATTTTATCCTTATACATAAATTGACAATTTATTATCTTTGATTACATGCTTTTTAATATTAAGTGGGATATACTTAAGTGATTAACCATGTCTAAGATAATATTTTACGCATAAGCCGATCTTATTTTAGTTCCATATTGCATGCTTGTTTAATTCATTAATTGTGTGATCGTGACAACACACCCAAAATAAATAAACCATGCAACTAACAGAAATAAAATAAATGGTATGATCATGATCTTGTTATATTGGTTAGTTTATCTAGCGGTTGATAAACTAACCCAAGACCTAGGGGAAAAACACCTTGAACCTTTCGGGTTCATGTTTACAGCTTTCCACCTGTCCACCTTTGTATCTCCTTGGATTGGTTTCACCTTAGCTTCTGACTTGAGCTGTCTCCACTAGCTTGGGAGCTCCATCCATTACATATGAATTTATCTCACATGTAGGTGAGGGGTAAAAAGGGGGTTTTACATAAAATAAACCTCAGGCACACAGGCCCTACATATTAATGAGGAGAAGGCTCGCAGCCCAACAAATTTAATTTAAGTAAATTAATTAAAATAAACCATTCACATACAAAGGTTTTGGTCTAGCTCATGATCATCCATGCATGCAACGATATTTACACATAAATAAAACTAGCATTCAATTCTTTAATCATTCTTGTTTAAGATAAATCACGCTCGAATCAATTAATTATTTTTAATTAATTAATCCTTTTATCTTAAACCCTTTTTCTGAATTTCCTTGAGATTCTCATCCATCATAATTTTAAACAAATAAATTCATTTAAAATTATCTTTGTACGTAACTTGTACCTTGGAGGCAACCCGGTGAATTCTCGTTCATAACTATCTAATGATTAGAAATGAACATTACACAGATGTTAAATTAAACACATATATACAAAACACATATCACGTGTTGTGTCTCAGCTTTATGCCTGCACTATGGTACATGTCTCAAGGGTTTGTATAATATAATAATAAATTTTAATAAATCTGCGTAATTTGGATGAGTACACGGCGTGTGGTTCCGACTACACGGCGTGTACTTTTGTTCACCGTCCATCCGAAGTACACACCCGGGGACATGGTGTGTAGATGTACTTCAGAAATTTTTGGAGTACACGGCATGTTCAGTTGGACACACGTCGTGTAGTATCCGCGTTACACGGTTTCCAGCCGGGCAAGCCATATATGGGGTACACGGTCCAACCCCATCCCAAAGGGACTACACATCATGTTTAGTGGACCACGCGGCGTGTAATCTAGAAACTGTGTGTCACATGTTCCTGGTCAACACACGGTGTCATTTATGACTTAGGAAAACTCTAACACACGACCTGATTTGGCAGATCAGTCTGATGCATTGAACCTAGACTACATGGCGTGTACTTCTGAATACACACCGTGTATTCTGTACGACCAGGAACATTTGGCACCTCCAGATGAGATCCTCGATTTTATTTTAATCAAAATTAAAAGAAAAAAATCATTTCTATAAGGTGAATGAGAAACGAGAGGGGAGGAACAGATCTCGAGATTCAGCTTTTAAAGAATGATTAACTTGAATTGAAATAACTAAATTATTATATGCGTAAATCACCAACGAAAAACTTAAATAATTATAATCAATGATATGACCGCTCTGATACCACTTGTAGGTTCTAGGCACAGTGGAAGCGCGTTGGTGGGTTTACCCAACTTTAATTTTAGCGTTAACAACGATCAATCCAAGATCTGTCACGATGATAAAACGTCAGATCTTCGGAATAGAACGAGGAAAAAAATAAAGAGGGGAGTCCCGAAACCTTAGATAGGATCATCATATGTTGGTTATAATTAATTTAATTAATTGACAAGAATTACCTTGATGGAATTCTTTCTTCGTTGATGTTTCCGGTCACGATCTGATGTGATCCATCTTCGCGTCGTAGAATTCAAGTGTAAGATTCCTCTAGCAGTGATCCACACGTGCTCCACGTATCTCTGGACATCGTCGAAGGAATCTCCAGGTGCTAGCGCGGAAGAGCCTTCATTTGCGATTTCTGCCTTCGATCGCTTTGATCCGGTGGAGGTGGATCTCTCTCTCTCGTAGCTTGAGAGCGTTCTTGGTGGAAAAGGATTTCTCTCTTGGCCTGAGAGCTTTTCCAAATCCGTTGTGCACAACCACCAAAAAATGGATAGGCTAATGAGAAATACATAATTGGTATTTTTAATTACATAAAATAATAAAATGAATTAATTACTCGAAAACATTTATTCATTTCATTTAATTCTTAGTAATACCCCATGTCTAATAATAATTGTTGACTATTATTATTACTTGACATGCGTCCAGCGAATTACACATAATATTATTTAATTAAATAAGTAATATTATTTCTCATAAATTCCTAGAAAAACTACACGGCATTTATATATTAATATACACGGCGTGTACTTTTTTTCCATTTTTTCTTTATTTCTTCCACCACATTTATTAGACCTTGAATAATGACTATTTATTTCTCAAATAAATATCACCGCATTACTCGCTAATAAATATATTATTCCACCCACATTATATTCTCTCGAATAACTAGTGTCGAAATAAATGCAATCAGACATCCTTGAATAATTATTAAACCACAGTTGGGAATAATCCTTATTCAACTTGTTAAATCAATATTTAACTGAGATACTTGGATACACTTAGTGTGTGACCCTCTAGGTCTCTTTCTCAGTGGCATTAGGCGGAACCTGCCTAAAGTCCAAGGTTAGTGTCTAGCAACACGTCAAGGCACTCATAGAGAAAGAAGTTAACGTCGCAACGATGTGTCACCTCATACGAACACTTACCGTGTAATATAATTTCTTTGTCTCGATATCTCTGATCAAGTGGGTTGCATGCTAGTGTCACCAACTCATGTGCTCGATTATTCTTTCTTTGACTTTCCAGAATTGAACTTGCCCATTCCTCACCATGGCCATTGATTTATTTAGGCTATATCAATTTCATCAAAGGGCCTGAGATATCTACTTCTTTTATGAAACAGAAGGGACAAATCTTTTCTCGCATTATCTATTAATGCAGTATTACTCATGATGCACCCAACGTATTCTACCTCGCTGCGAACAGTGTGTCATCACAGTTTTCGTCAATACATCTAATTGCGCGAGTTGTAATACCCATTAATAATAATCTTAAAGTCTAAAGACCAATACACACGTCCGTAGGTAGGAACATTCAATGACACTATGAAATGTGGATTTCCTACTGGCGGGTCTCGTTCTCATAATATCCTCCTGGATATTACCAAGGGCGCACACCATAAGAATGTGCCTCAAAGTTTTATGAGTCATCACCCCTAATAGCCTGTATTATTTGTGTCCCTCAAATAACATCATCCGGCCATAAAACATATATTTAAGAACAGTGTTATGTCATTTTCAGGTTCTCATCATAGTAGGGGTCTGATATGACCCATTAATGCAACAGCTATCCTTAGGACATTATCATATCCATTGTCACGCAGAAGAACAATCAAGATGTGATACGGTATTTATTAATGGATAAATTACAAAATAGTTGGTTCTAGTTCACCAACTCCAACAAGCTCAGTAAATTATATCTTCATCTGATGTCGATCGGTAGCACCATTACAATGTTGTTATAAATTTCGTCTGATAGAAATAATTCCAACACGCCGATTGTAAACTTTTGATAGTCTAATGGACTATACTGTTGTTAGTCCGATGAACTGAAATATAGTCAGTTCGATGAACTGAACTACGGTTAGTCCGATGGATATAACTTCGATCAGTCCAATGGAAAGAACATTATTCAATCTGATAGACAAGACATTAGTTGGTCTGATGGACCAGACTCTTAGTCAGTCCGATGTATTGGACTTTAAGAATATAAAGTTTATATTTGTTTAGATAAGAATTATTTCTACTTTTAGTAGAAAAAGATGTTTTCTACAAAAACATTCTAAAATACTTGGGACAAACAAAGTTAGTAAAATAAGGTTTTAAGTGTAGGACCTCGGAACACCCTGAGAGGGGAGGGGTGAATCAGGGTGGCAACTTTTTCTTCTTAAAGTCGTGGATCTTGTTCCCACGTTGGTAGGAACTACTTAAACCTGTGTGATGGATATGAACAGCAATTAAACATTCACATGCAGAGAGATGACACAGCTATTTTTACTTGGTTCACCACTAAGGGCTACGTCCAAGGAGCATACGCCGACAGGTTGTCGGTCGTACCTAATCCACTATGCTTCACTAGCTGTAGATTACAAAGGTTCGGGTACAGTCACTCTGTCTCAGGCTCACTGCCTTTACAATTGTTCAGGGATAGCTCACTGCGTCCCTCGGGTCACTCCCGTTGACTCCCCCTGGCTCACTGCCGTTGGTGAAGTCCCACTCAGTTTATAGACGTGAAGGTCTCTTCAATAGGTGTACATTGAAGTTATTCGTCTCCTGTTCAGCATGAGACATTGCTTGCATCAGGGTTCAGATTTGATGCTCCTTTTAGTTCAATCCTTCTTCTTTAGTGCAATGAATGAATGCACTAGATCCCCTTGTCTTCGTTTGCCTGAATCACAATCACTGATGTGATTGCTTACTTAATGAAGCTCAGCTTACTTGGCGTTGTCAGAATCAGTTCTCCATGTATGCATGAGATCATGCATGTATCATTTAGATTTCTTCTTCAATCTCACTTTGCACCAGTAGTGTCAGGCAATAGTTCAGCTCTTGTGCAGCTCCAGAAAGGCGGGTGTACTTTAACAGTGTCTGGGTCTCCTTTTCAAGCCCGGCGCGCAAGTCTCCCGGCGGCGCGCAAGTCTCAGGCGCGCAAGTCTAAACTGGCGCGCAAGTGTCACTGAAGCACTTGCGCGACTCTGCCTTCTTGAACTTCAAACCTGCGCGACTCACTTCCTTCCTTGCCCAAATCACCTAGGGCGCTCAACCATCAGTTGGCGCGCAACCACTACTTGCGCGACCAAACTACCACTTGCGCGGCTCAACCACCTGCGCGACGAGAGCTCGAACAATCTCAAAGTCTTGAGCTCCGTTGGAAATGAGGAGGGGTGGTCCAGTATTTATAGGCAAACTGGACCCCCTGCGCGGCGGCGCGCAAGTCCCTCGACGGCGCGCAAGTCCTGTCTCCAGATCCTCTGTCGCGCAAGTTACTTGCGCGACCCGACCAACACTTGCGCGACCTTCTTTCCTTAGCCAAATTGTGATGTTCTGATCCTCAAAAACATATGGCGCGCAAGTCTTTCATCCTCCAAGAGCTCGGCGCGCAAGTCCCTTTGCCAAAATCACTCTTCTTTATTTGTTGATTTTGAGGCCCTGAAATTTGGCAAACACTGGAAAACGACGCCACCTTGTATCTGCTCTTTTTGTACCGCCTCCAGATCATCCATTCCTCTGTCGATGTTCTTGATTCAAACATAGATCGTTGACCACAACTCTTGAACTCGACATGTCACCATTGAATCTCCTTTGTCAACAAATTTGTATGTCGTTTGTTTGCTTTGTCGACAAGCACGATCACCTCAACAACACTTCTTCTTGGTGATCTGTATCCTTCAGCAACTCTTTTGCTTTTATCACAAACTCCACTATTGTGATATGTATTCTTTGAAGGAACAGCTTTAGTATCGTCATCATCTATGACAATGTGATGTGCATGGCCATTTCATAAGTCAACTCATTGGCCCATTGCCTCCTTCATCAACTGTCATGATCAACTTCATGCAAACCATGTGATTTAATCCGTCAAGAAGTCTCTAGCATGGTTCTCACGCAATCATGAGTAATTGCATGGTCTTCATCAAAACCCATTGTTCTCATGCAATAATGAGGAATTGCATGGTCTTTATCCAAAAACACCATCCTTCTTTACTCATCCTTGGATGGATTACTCCTCACATTCTTCACTGTTGTAAACAATGTATCACCATTGACACATGTTCTTTGAACTTACGATCAGCACAACAATAGTCTGAATCACCACTCCTCTACTTCATCGGAGTATTTCATGATCACCTTCATTTTGATCTGCATTGACAACTATTGACAACAAATACAACCTTATACACAAAGTGGTTCCAACATTAAGAAAACGTTTGTGATTTTCAAAACTATGAAAAGGAAAAGTAGAAAGTATAAACTTTCGACTCAACACAAATGTTCGTAGATAGAAACATCTAATGACACATGGAAGTGTGAATTTCTTATTGGCGGGTCTATTCTCATAACCTCTCATCTTGGAGATTACCAAAGGCAAACACCATGAGAAGGTGTCTCAATATCTTATGAGTCTCCTACCCCTGATAGCATATATTCTATGTGTCCCTTCTAACAATATCATCCAACCATATAACAAATATTCAAGAATATTGTCGTGACACCTCTAGGTTCTCATTATAGCGGGGAACTGCTTTGACCTTTCATTGTGACATATATTCTTAGGAAATCATCATATACAAATGTCATGCAGAGGAACAATCAAGATGTGATAATAAAACTGCATTAATAATGAATACATGTAATCAAGTACTAAGAAAGTCGGTTTTATGGCACCAACTCCAACACCTTCTCGCAACCACAATATATCGGTGCCTTGCATGGCAAAGGGAGTAGAGTGACAAAGCTTCAGTAGGCAGAATCAACATGAAGTGCACACAAGTACAAACACCATTTTCATGGCCTTCGACTCCTTTTATAGGCCCCAGGGTGTTGCCTGGGCATTTATGTCATTTACTTGAACGTTACAAAATGTTCGAGCAATGTCATCCATTTACAAATGCTTTATAAACATTTTTCCAAGTGTGCAAGCATTTATCGCATAAATACATTCGATTCTTCACACGTTTCATCATATGAAATGTTTAACAGATGATAGCCTTTAGTGGAAGATTCTTGAACATTAACAACTTAATGTTTAACTGGCATTTCCAATTGTAAAATCATACATTACAATTATCACAATATTATGATGTTTATATATTGAATTATACGATGTGTGAAGGCAATGACATGATGTCAACATAACATGCCTTACGATATGCCCATAACAAAGCATATGATATGCCTTGCTTCCATATGTTGTACCATACAGCATGTCTCTATTATGACATAGTTAAACACATCATATGATTTACATTGGCTTTAGGGCGCATCTCTAACAATAAAAAATAAAGATGTTACAAATATATTTTTTGTTAATGTTAGTGTCCAAATGCTGGATTTTCAAAAAAAAACTCATGGGATGAGGAAATATATTATCCCGAGAGAGAAACCATACCCCAACAATTTTAAATTGAATTCTTCAGATGGGTTTGAAACCACTGGTGATCAAGAAAGATGTGTTTGAGGCCATGTGATGCTCCCTGATATGAGTATCGGGTAAGGTATTCATATCAGAACATCGCGATAAACTTTCATGCCAACTTATGAACGACAGCGTTGTGATGACATTCCCTTCACTGGAAAGGAAGACAATTGCATTGCGAATATCATTCGCTACTCTCACACAATCACATGCATATTACAGTCAAACCGATCAATTGGCCATGTCATGGCAGGACAAGCATACCCAACATGTCATAATATAGTCGATTAATCCATTGGTAGTACTGCTATGTGTGACACAATGGGGATTGAATTGATCACATGTGATTCTTCTTCAGATATGTTAGGTAACCCCTCTCCCTCTAGGATTATCTTTGGAACAAAACATTGTGAAGGAGGTCTCAAACACCCCTTGCTGGAAGGGTGTCCAGCATAATTGGTCATTTGAATGAATTGTTACTTCATTACCAAGCTAACATGACAAGCCACCTTAACCCCAACCCGTTTATTTTTTAAATTCAATACCCTAACCCCATCCAATTATATTTTTAACTATCCATTTAACCCTTTTAATTGCCTGATTAGAAATTCAAATATTTAAATTGTATTTATAAAGCTAGATTAAATAGATCAAAAAAATAAGTAAATATACTGTTGAATTGCATTTTACATAATAACATATACACAATAAATTCAAATTTAAAATTTACTTATAAATATAAAATGAACCAAACTCAAAATAAATAGATATTTTTTTTAATTGTAATGCCATTTAAAAATTTATTATTGATTAGTTAACAATAATTTGTATAATCAGGTTCTGGTTCATGGTATCCTAACAGTACCACAATAACTCCGCCCATTTATTAACCCCCCAAAAAACTTGAAGCCTTAAAGATTTTAATTTTTTTTATTTTAAATTTTTTTATTAAAACTTCAAGCGTTTTGGATTTAATGATTAATTTTCATTGATAATATTACTTTCGAATTTAATAATTTTAGATGGTTTTTTTTTTCATATAGATTGTAAGATGTTGAATAATTTGTACACATTTTCTCACCTTAGCAATAATCGCACGAGCTTTTCTATCAAAAAGTGGAAAACAAATTCTACCCAGGTGGACTATTTTTTTTACTGAAAAGCATAACTTAATTTGCGATAATATAATAATAAGTGTTCAATAAAAAATTGCAGACAGTGTCAATTTACTTATTTAATCAAACGTCTTTTCAATAAAAAATTGCAGACAGTTTGTCAATTTACTTATTTAATCAAACGTCTTTTCAAAGGGCAAAAAAAAAACATGCCCCAGCGGAGTCTGGACTCCACTCAAGTCAAGTCAATTCAAAAAATTATAATAATAATAAATAAAGTTAATATTAAATTAAAAAGATCAATAATTCCAACACGAAATCTGTTTAAAATTGACTGATTTATTTGCATTTCTACAAGATATCAAATTATTTTGAGATTAATTCCAGCATTATTTTTACCGGACAGTATTTGTAACCATCGGGTCATATCCAAATCCAATCGTATCTTTAGTTGAAGAAAGTTTCATCGGATCCCTCCCCCGACCTATAACCCAGACCTTCGGAAAATGCCTCCAACAATCTCACCACTCGGATACGACACCATAGTCACAACTCATTAGTTCATTAACTTTATAATATATTTATGTAGCTTGGGTTTGTTGGATAAATATGTAAAAATATCAATACTATGGACTTTTAAAACCCATACAAATAGATTTTATCGGTGCTAAAATATGCACCCATAAAAACACGCTATTATCATTGCTAAAAATTGTACACATAAAAATATTGTTTATTAATGGTAAAAAAACGATGATAAATGGATTTTTTATCAGTACATTTTTTTAGCATTGATTAAAGTAAACTTTATCATTGATTTCCGTAGTGATGATAAAAGATATTTTATCATCGGTATATTTGACACTAATAAAGTAGTATTTATCATTGTTAAATTTAAAATCGATAAAAATAAGTCTTTATCAGCGCTACAACTAGTGGTGATAAAAGTCACTACAACTATTGTAGAATGCTAGCTGCTATATTTGTAGCACTCTGCATCAGTCGATAAAAAACATAAAAAGCAATTTAAATTGCAATACAAATAATATGTTAAACATAAAAAACAATTTAAATTTATATTGCACCGTCATTTCAATACAAATATCACGTTAAATAATTTTATTACAATTGTTGACCCCTGAAAACGCGTCCCCAAAATTTTCCAAACGTTCCCATAGATGATCTCGGAGCGTAGCTCGTTCCGCAAGCTTCGATTTGACTGGTCGTGGAGCCCAGACGGAGTTACGGATCAGAAGTTATGGCTGTTTGAATTTGGACTGCTAGGGATGACCATCCAGGACGGTTTTGGGGCGAAGTATGGATTTGCGCGTAAAAAAGGAGTTCCGCGCGGAAAACCATATGCGTGCGCGGAATATTCGGCACCCATCTTTGCGGGAGCGGAATTTTAAGCGCAACACTTTGCCCGCGCGAAAATTTGCGCGCACCGCCTTTGCCCGCGCGAAATTCTACGCGCACTGCCTGGCGCGTAAAAAACACTTCGCGCGCGCGGAAAACACTTCGCGCGCGCGGAATATTCCGCGCACCGGCACCCGTGTTCCGCCTATAAATACGAGGGCGCCCCCCCCCCTAGGGGAAGAGCCCCGGAGGTCGGCCGCCGCTCTGATGCGCGTAAGTCCGCAGTTTGCGCGCCCGCGCGGAAAACTCTCCTCCGGCGCGCAAAACATTAGTTTGGCGCGGAAAAGGGCCAACCTGCCCAGTTTTCCGCGCAACTCATAATTTTTGCGCGCAGCAGTGCCGCTGAGCCCGATTTTTCACGCGCCAGTGCAGCACCGGTCCTATTGCGCACAAGCCTTCTATATTGCGCGCCTCGCCGCATTTTGCGCGCCCCGCCGCTTCTGCACGCCCCACCGCTATTGCGAGCCCCCCGCTATTGTGCGCCCCGCCGCTATTGCGCGCCCCGCCGCTTTTGCGCGCCCCGTCGCTTTTGCGCGCGCCGCATCCGGTATTGCGCGCCAGCCGCACCTATTGCGCGCCCGCCACACTTATTGCACGCCGACTCGGTGTTTCCCGTGCAACAGCCTCAATTGCGTGCATGCCCGCCCTGCGCAACAGTGTTCAGGCTTGCACCCGCTGGTCCATACCGCGGGGGCTGCGCCCCCGCACCCCCGCTCGGGGTCAGTGCCGAGCTTCGGTCCCGGCCCTCCGGGCCGGTCCCTTCGCTACCGTCACAGACCCCCATGAAAAATGGAGAGTCGCACCGCGAACTTCTCGGGCCGGGACGTCGAGGTTTGCCATTGCGCTCTTATGCGCAGCCTCTTTACACCTAGGGAATAGTATGATTTGAGATACTCCTCTGCACACCATGAAATACCTTGAGTCGACATATTCCTCTTGGTCCCTATCACGTGTCGTGGGTCAAGATTCTCATCATCAATTCCCCGAGTACCTTGAGTCGAACCATTCCTCAGGCAACTCCGTCAAACCCTATCCCCTGGCTCTTATGTCAGGTTGAACCAGGATGGGCCGCCCTTGCGTAAGACCCAACACTAGCCATTCTAGGCGCTTGATGCCAGTAGTCCTATCTACATGACTATAAACTGTAGTAATCCCTATGTGCCAAACATAGGATGCCTCTTGTCCTATATGAGAGATGTCTTATGCTCCTAGCATGAGATGCCAGTAGTCCTATCTACATGACTATAAACTGTAGTAATCCCTATGTTCCAAACGTAGGATGCCTCTTTCCCTATACGAGAGATGCCTTATGCTCATAGCACGAGATGCATTACACCATGATCACAGTGGCGTAATATCAAGAGCGTTGGAATCCATTCAAACATTCCATCACTCCACCTCACGCTTTGCGTGTCCTTCATTCGGATCGTCACTCACTTCCAAGTCTAATGGGACCCCCTAACAGTACGGATGATAGACCTACGGTCCGCCTGCTGTAACAGTATGGATGATAGACCTTTGGTCCGCCTGCTGTCCTGGGCCAACGCCCCAGAAGACTTTGGGCGACACTTTGAGTCAGGTCCTGTGTTTCGAACACAATCAGCAGTCGACCCTCATTTGTTTGTCCTCATTTCTGGCTAACGTGATATGGATGCTGCGTTTCCGCCACGGTCAACAGTTATCCTCCATCACCACGCCACTCTCACGACGTTCTGAATATTGGTCATGTGATTCACACTTTTCATCTCCCTTTGTTCGGATAGATTCCAATGCCCTTGGCGTTATCCCGCTTGTGCACTAGCGCATAAGTGATTACCTCGACCCGCTAGTGAGTTGGGATGCCCTCATGGCCAGACATGAGGAAGACACTGTGGGCCGCCTCAAAGCGTAAGCCCCATCCACCATGGGCCGCCTCAGAGCGTAAGCCCCATCCACCTTTGTCGCTCCCTAGCGGCACCTGGGCAGCACCCTTGCGTAAGCCCCAATCCTTCCCGAACTACGTGGACTTTGATTCCCTGCCACAGGGATACGTAGGAAGCCTCCACGAGGTTCAAGCCCACCACCCAGTTGTTCCGACCTCTTCACGTCGGTTCACCATCCACCATGGGCCGCCTCAGAGCGTAAGCCCCATCCACCTTTGCCGCTCCCTAGCGGCACCTGGGTAGCACCCTTGCGTAAGCCCCAATCCTTCCCGAACTACGTGGACTTTGATTCCCTGCCACAAGGGTACGTAAGAAGCCTCCACGAGGTTCAAGCCCACCACCCAGTTGTTCCGACCTCTTCACGTCGGTTCACCATCCACCATGGGCCGCCTCAGAGCGTAAGCCCCATCCACCTTTGCCGCTCCCTAGCGGCACCTGGGTAGCACCCTTGCGTAAGCCCCAATCCTTCCCGAACTACGTGGACTTTGATTCCCTGCCACAGGGGTACGTAGGAAGCCTCCACGAGGTTCAAGCCCACCACCCAGTTGTTCCGACCTCTTCACGTCGGTTCACCATCCACCATGGGCCGCCTCAGAGCGTAAGCCCCATCCACTGTGGGCCGCCTCAGAGCGTAAGCCCCAATCCTTCCCGAACTACGCAGACTTTGATTCCCTGCCACGGGGATACGTAGGAAGCCTCTTCAAGGCTCAAGCCCAACTTCATCGTCGCCCCTGCGATGGTCCCATTTCATTCCCCCTCCACTTCATTCATCCATCCACCACCCATCCTGATTCTTACCCGGGCCGCCACATCCCGGTGAGATCATGCCATTCATCCACCCTGGGCCACTCCCTAGCGGCACCTGGGCAGCACACTTGCGTAAGCCCCAATCCTTCCCGAACTACGCGGACTTTGATTCTCTGCCACGGGGATACGTAGGAAGCCTCTTCAAGGCTCAAGCCCAACTTCACCGTCGCCCCTGCGATGGTCCCATTTCATTCCCCCTTCACCTCATTCATCCATCCATCACCCATCCTGATTTTCACCCGGGCCGCCACATTCCGGTGGGATCATGCCATCCACCTCCTTGCTGCTCCTAGCGGCGCATGGGCCGCTTTCCAAGTGTAAGCCCCATCATATCTCCGGGTCGTTGTCATCTGTGTACACCCCGATTCATCACCCTTTCGAACTACGTGAGTTTTGATCCCTGTCCTCTACACAGGGTACGTAGGAAACCTCCAAGAGGTTCAATCCCAACCAATGGTAATCCATGGTGTTCCCCATCCTGGGGCGCACTTCCCCTGATCCGCCCTCAGTGGTGTTCAGATCAGCCATTACGGTGTGACATATCCCCTCTAGGGAGTGCACCACCTCAGATCCGTCCTCATTGGGCGTTCGGATCCATCCATCTTCCAGGTGTTTCCCCTTTGGGATATACCAATCTGATCCGTCTCTATGAGACGTTCTGATCACCCTCATTCCGTCTCTGCAAGACGTTAAAATCGCGACCTACCTCGTGATAAACATGAGATGCCTGAGGAAAACCTCAGAAGACACACCTTTGGTGTAACCGTCTCTGCTAGACGTTAATCTTGCAACATACCCGGTATTAAACACGGGAAGCTGAGGAAAACCTCAGATACATGCCTCGGGTTCTGCACCCTTGAGATGCCCTCTTGTGAGGAAGAATACAGGTTCCCCTATGTCCACGCACCCAGAGATGCCCAGACATGCCTAATGCTGTCATCTACTCCGACCGAAGGTCGCTACCATGTCAAGACCCCATGGAATGTCTTGACAGAAATAGTGTAATTAACCGGCGTCCATGAAGATATGGCACCGGGAATGAGATTCACGAACACGTCTTAAATCTATGAGGGAGACCCGGACTAGGTAATGAGCTCCGAGGAGGAATCCACGGAAGGAAGAACCGACATCCCATCATCCCGGTTTCGATCAAGGAGCAGACGTCCCTGAATAAGGAACGAATGCCGCCCGCCTTTGGAAAGCGGGAATGCGGGGTAACAAGAAGCGCGTCATCCTCCACAGACGGATGCGCGCGCCCCGACGAAAGCGTCAGAAACAAAAATGGTGAACCCGACGTGAATCTCTTCTCCTTCAATAGCGAGTAGACCAAATGTGTTGGGAAATTTGAGCCATCACCCTTGTGAATCCCCTCTCCTTTATAAGTGAGAGGATGAGTAACATCCGGTGTTTGAAGACCCGAGCCCATCGGCTCCTCGCCGACCCCGCCGCCTCAAGAGGCCGCGCCGGTGGCATCCGCCACCCAACTCCATCGGCTCCTGGCCGATCCCGCCACCTCAAGAGGCCGCGCCGGTGGCTCCGCCACCCAACTCCATCGGCTCCTCGCCGACTCCGCCGCCTCAAGAGGCCGCGCAGGTGGCATCCGCCACCTGACTCCATCGGCTTCTCGCCGACTTCCGCCGCCTCAAGAGGCCGCGCAGGTGGCTCCGCCACCCAACTCCATCGGCTCCTCGCCGACTCCGCCGCCTCAAGAGGCCGCGTAGGTGGCTCCACCACCCAACTCCATCGGCTCCTCGCCGACTCCGCCGACTCAAGAGGCCACGCAGGTGGCTCCTCCACCTGACTCCATCGGCTCCTCGCTGACTCCGCCACCTCAAGAGGCCGTGCAGGTGGCTCCGCCACCCGACTCCATCGGCTCCTCGCCGACTCCGCCGCCTCAAAAATAAAATTCTTATAATTACAAGTTGTTCATGTGGTGAAATATCCATTATATCCATAATTATATTCATGATGTAGATATCATATATATCATATATATCTAGTATATACATGCATTTATAATATTACATAACATTTAGATGTAAGAAATGAAATGCACCGTTCATGGAGACGGTAAGCCGTACGTACGCATGAACGCTACTTTCATTTCTATTTCGTATTTAATGGAATGAAATTATAATTATATAAAGGTATAATATAATTACAGTATAATATAATGTATAATACCATTTACTCCATCCTTTATACATCCCACATATGGCATTAACGATTCAAATCACTTTGAGGGGGCGGTAGTCCGCACTTCCTAAAATGAAATTATCGCGTTTACCCATAATGGAAATCGTAATGGTATGCCATAAATGAAAAATAAAGAATCATAAGGAAAATAAAAACATAATATATATCATATATAAATATAGTTACATCTTAATGGCCACCTTTGAAGGTGTTATATGAGTGTTGAACAATTATCGTTTCGTGAGGCAGAAATTCGCCATCCACAGAAACAGTATGTTCTTTAACCATTAGATGTATTTGTGTGTAAGTGTAGCTTGAATACTTCTTATAACAACATCCTAGTATATTGAGGATACTGGTGTTGTTACAAAAGAAATGAATAAAAAGAGTTTAAGGGGTTGGAGAAGCCAAATAAAACAAAATAACATAAGAGAAGACATTACCTTAAAACCGGGTAACTCTTTTTGATTTGAGCCAAAGGCTTCCTTGGGAAGACTTGTTCCCAAAGTGAGTCTTCTAGGAGTAAGAGAGGGAAGTTGGGAGAGTATTTGGGCAGAGGTTGTCCGATCCAAATGGCTTGAATGTGTGAATAAGGTGGTAGAGTTGGGGGCCTTTTATAAGAGGAGAGGAGGGGCACTCTTGGAAAGTAATGAAATGTTACATTATTATGGGATACTTTTAGGATTTTAGAGGTCCCATAATTATATATTTCGAGGCTAAGGTGATAAGGGTTCTAAATATACCCATCAAATATGTTTTGGACAAGTGTAAGTCTTATATTTTACATTATCTTTTCATTTTATATAAATCGTTAATTAATGAGTTAATCGCTGCATCATCATTATTTCATAAAAAATTTAATTTATTTAATGTCTAAAAATTATAATAAAAATATCATGATTTAGGAAATAATTTTACCTTTCCAATGAATATTTATATTCGAAAATATAACTTATATAACCCCATGTAATAATTGTTTTAGTAAAACAACACATGTTTGTGACAATTTTATTTTTACTTTAAATAAAAAGTTATTAGTGTCATTTTCTTACCCAAGTGGCTCCATGGGGTCCCCAAGTTGACCCATGGATTGTCTTGGTCGGCCATGACTCATCCAATAGGGGTAGGAAAAGTGTAAAGGTATTTTCATATTTTTATAACATCATTTTTACCTTAAATTTCACTAATTATCTTTAATCACGATTAATTGAACTTAAAAGTTACTATTCACCAAAAAATTATTTTAATCCCATTGAACCACATTTTACTTCCTAATGACAACCATGTATGTCGGATTTTTGAAAATCAAATCACAGAAGTGGTAATGTTTCATTTAAACTAAAAATCAGTTTTTTTAACTACCACTTAGTGGTTTCACTATTCATCAAAAATTGAAGTTTTTCAGAACAATGCCAAAATTTCACCCTAAGCTATAATTGATATTCTGAATTCAAAAATGATGTCTATTTTACAAAATTACAAACATATAAGTTGCATTAATTAATTTTATAATTAATTCCCGCTGTCACAACAAATAATGTGTTTTTAAGAAACAATATTTATCAAAAGATTGACAATTGTTTGTGTCCAATTTCAAAGTGAAATTAATTCTAATGACCACCATTGGATAAAATGGTAAAAATATATTCTAATTACACTTTAAAACCACTCAATAGTATAATTTATCACTATAAATTATTTTGATTAAAAAAGTTGTTTTTAAGTATTTTCTCTATTCATAGAAAATTGGAAGTTCTCAGAAAATTACAAAAAATTCAACTTAGGATAATTTCGATATTCCGAATCCAAAAATGAAGTCCATTTTGAAATATAAAATATATATAATTTCAAAAAGTGGGTATTACTATTCATAATGGCTATTTTGATTGGTCGCGGTGTGTTAGAATCTCGAACTTGCGTACAATGCAAGCTATTGCATTATTGATTGAGAAGCGTATCATGAAAGCTTGGGGTGTTACATTCCCCCCTCCTTTAATAAATTGCGTCCTCGCAATTTGAAATTGTTCTTCGAAAATAAAGGGTTGAAAATAGAAAATACCTTTGTGGAAAACCCACATCAGAAATAGGGTTAATAAAAATATAACATTAAAAGAAAGAAAGAGAAGTACAAAGGTCACCCGAGATAGCCCATACTAGGATTCTATGAAAATATGGATATGGAGGAAAAAAAGCATCAATTTCTGATGGAGAGTCATATAAAATAGGATTAGGAGAAAGTTAACTACAAGAAAATCACAAACTTGTGATTGGTTAAACGGTCATTGAATCCCCAGTTGGAAAAGTTAACCAACAACGTTTTTGTTTTAAGTTACCTTTCATAAAGTTGAGGAATTTATTTAAGAGATTTACTAAGAACATAAGGAAATATACTTAATTGTCATGTAGACTTTTATTCTTTAATAAATTTTTACCACAAACCCATCTTTCACTCAAAAAGATAATAGAACTCAAAAATATTATATTTATCCTAATCGTATAAGGTTAAAAATATTACCACATACCATTTAGATTAGGAAAACTATTTTGTAATAACCAGGGACTTCCTGTAGGCTAGTGGTAGGTAATAAAGGCCTATAGAACTATGGTCGTGGGTTCGATTCCTGCAGCTTTGTCCGACGTGACGGGTTATCCTCCACCCTGCAGGTTTTCCTTTTCCTAAAACTATAGTATTATAATATTCTAAAAATAATCTTCAGAAATGTTTTAAAATTAAACAATACTATCCAAAGATCAAATTAATCCATTACAACCTTTATAGTTATCCAAAATACCTCGGTCGAGACTTTCTCTAAAAGGTCTCTAAATTCCAAAATCAATTGTAACCTCAGATTCCCCAAACAAATTAAAGTTTCTCTTATTGTCACATACTAAAAATATGATTACCTTAATCATATTAAAACCTTAATGAAAACAACAAGTACTGCAGTACAATCCTTATATATATCACATTATTCTTATAACCAGAATATAATCCTTGAGTCCAAAAGCACCAATACATTAATTATTCCACTTCAACTGTAGTATCAGTATAAGATTTTCCTTGATCCCTTGGCCTTTTCTGAGGTAAGGTCCCCTGACGCTTAGGACATTCATTTGCATAATGCCCCATTTCCCTACAATTGTAGCATTCAACATTGATAGCCTCTTTCTTTCCCTTGCAATCACGAGCCTGATGACCCTTTTTTCCACATTTATAACAAACTCCCATTCCTTTTAGGCAAGTACCGGGGTGATTCTTCCCACAATTATCGCATAATGGAAAATCCTTCTTTCCCTTTTTCCCTTTATCTGTCTCTTGCTCCACCGTTCTCTTCTTCTCTTGCTTTACTTTATTGTCATAAGATTTAAAGAATTCCTTTTCTGTTTTGATAGAACACGAGACTATATCTTCGTACGTTGAGAAATATTATGATACTAAAGCTTGGCGGAGAAATGGTTTTAACCCATCAAAGAAATGATCAATATTACTTCTTGGGTTACGTATATAATCTACAACATGTCTTGCTAACCTTGTAAAGTTGGTCTCATACTTTGTGACATTCTCATCCTCCTTCTACCTCAGACTCAGAAATTGCCTTTCCATATCTGCTCGATGGTCATGTGGAAAGTATTTTTATAATAAAAGCTCTTTTAACTCTCTCCATTCCATACTTGATACTTCTTCATCTTCCTTTGTGTTTTGAATCAGCGACCACCATTCATCAGCATCTCCAGTGAGGTGGTAAACTGCCATGATGACCTTCTCTCTTTCACTACTCCCCAAGGCATGAAATATTTTCTCTAAGGAGTTTATCCATTGCTTAGCTACTAATGGATTTGTACCCCCATTAAATGTTGGCGGTTGTTTCCTCATGAATCGGTCTAACATTGATCCTCCATGTTGCGGATCAGGGTGCTCCATACGAGTAAGGTTATCATTCATAACCTGAGTGAGTTGTCCCAGTATGATGATAAGGTGATCAACACCAGTTGTATCTCCAGCTCCACAATAATTATCTTGAGAAGGAGGGAAATCCCTACATGGAGTGCGTGCATTTATACAGTTTCCATTCCTCCCACTAGGCGCCATTTCTAAACAATGACATAAACTAGATTAGTTTATGAATCAAAATACATAATTCCATACTTGTAAAACACTTAACATAAATTGAACTATTTATGGATATAATCCATAATCATAAAAATAAATGTTTTCTTTGAGGAAGTATATACTCATAAACCCTTCATAATGGTTTGTAAAGAAAATGAGAATTATCCTAAGCATATCCCTCGGGAGTGTCGTAACCAAGAGTGCAGCAAGGCCCGTTGTCGTGCACCAGTTCTCGTTCGAGTCTATCTCAAAGCGGTATTTTTGGGTTTTACCCCTAGGTACATCTGTGCCAGATCCGCCTGTACTTGCTCGTATCCAGACAGGGATGTATTACTCAGAAAACTCACAAAATATCTACAATAACAAAATTCTATGAAGTTCTTCTATACTAATCCTCAAAGTCTATCTTATGGCTATGTGCTCTAATCAGAGTTTTTCTAAATCTAGCTTCCAAGGTTAGTACTAAACTGCCTCTGATACCAACTATAATGCCCCGACCCCAGTTACCCAGAGTCGGTGCATTATTGCGTAACATTGGCATGATCACAAAAGATCAAGTCTCGAAAGACCGATTAGTTTAGTAGCCTTGGAAACACTAGATACATTAATAATGTTACATTACATCATAAAGTGAAAAACTACAATAACATAGTCTCCATTTTCCACACTCATATCCCCTTCAGACTATCCCTATAGGTCATTCCTAAAATACTTCTTCACATCCTAGAAAAATTAAAACATTGAAAGGGGTGACCTCAGATGCTCAGTAAGGATAACAATATAGCGGAAGCTTTCATAAATAAACATAAACATTTAAGGAAATGTATAAATAAAAAAAATCCTTTTAAACATTAACTTCAACATAATATGGAAAAAGTAAAATGAAATAATGCCATTTACTTATTCACATGGATATTCTACTTGTCAAATAATCACATGCAATATCAATAACCACTTTCATAATGATAGAATGCATAATGCCAGACTATCATAACCAAGTATCCAAGGCCTCGTGCCAAGACTACAAATAATATTTTGTCAAGGCCTCGTGCCAAGACACTAGTTTGTCTCATGAGACCTTCCGATGCATCGAGGAGCTATAGCGGGCTCCACCCGTCACGGATTAAGTCCAATGCATTCCTCATATGAACAGGTTTAAACATATCATGAACCATAACATAATCGTATCACATAACACATGCATAAAGGAAACATAAAATTTCCACATTTCAATCACAAGATATCAATACAACACATTGATATAATAAAAACATTTTCAAAACCATTTTCAATACCAAAATAAAAGAAAATTAAAACTTTGTAATTATTTTTCATTTAAAAAAAAATTATGGCTTGTAGAGGAAGCCGAAACTCAAATAATGGTCACGACGGCGGAGAAGTCTTGTCGCCGCATACACACGACAAAAAAAAACATTCCTTTTTGTCGTTTAGTAAAACGCTTCATATAAAAATATTCCTTTTGAATAAACGTAGAAGTCAAAGGGGTTTATACACCATATAAAAGAAAGTTGTGTATAAAACAAAATATGCCTCAATGAAAGGAGATTGAGACAAAGTCCTTTACAAAGATCACTTTTTTTAAATAAAATAGATCTATTATGTGTATTCACCATAATTACACATAAATACAGTAAAAATACAAGATAGGATATAATAATATCATGACATAATTTGAAAGTAGGAGATTAACCCAAAGAATGGAAATTGGGTTAAGAAGTTCCCTTACCTCGTATCCGACTTGACTCGAACGTTCTTTAACCTCCTGAATAATAAACTAGAGTTAATTTATACTTACTTAAGAAACTTTTTCAAGTTAATTATTCCATTTATATAAATTATTACCATGTTATGAACATTATGTAATTATTTAAGTTAATAACGGTCGTTTTGTCGATCTTAGGTACTTGAGTCAAAAATAAACTTCTTATAATTACAAGTTGTTCATGTGGTGAAATATCCATTATATCCATAATTATATTCATGATTTAGATATCATATATATCATATATATCCAGTATATACATGAATTTATAATATTACATAACATTTAGAGGTAAGAAATGAAATGCACCGTTCATGGAGACGGTAAGCCGTACGTACGCATGAACGCTACTTTCATTTCTATTTCGTATTTAATGGAATGAAATTATAATTATATAAAGGTATAATATAATTACAGTATAATATAATGTATAATACCATTTACTCCATCCTTTATACGTCCCACATATGGAATTAACGATTCAAATCACTTTGAGGGGGCGGTAGTCCGCACTTCCTAAAATGAAATTATCGCGTTTACCCATAATGAAAATCGTAAAGGTATTCCATAAATGAAAAATACAGAATCATAAGGAAAACAAAAACATAATATATATCATATATAAATATAGTGACATCTTAATGCCCACCTTTGAAGGTGTTATATGAGTGTTGAAAAATCATCGTTTCGTGAGGCAGAAATTCACCATCCACAGAAACAGTATGTTCTTTAACCATTAGATGTAGGTGTGTATAAGTGTAGCTAGAATCCTTCTTATAAAAACATACTAGTATATTGAGGATACTGGTGTTGTTACAAAATAAATGAATAAAAAGAGTTTAAGGGGTTGGAGAAGAAAAATAAAACAAAATAACATAAGAGAAGACATTACCTTAAAACCGGGTAACTCTTTTTGATTTGAGCCAAAGGCTTCCTTGGGAAGACTTCTGCCCAAAGTGAGTCTTCTAGGAGTAAGATAGGGAAGTTGGGAGAGTATTTGGGCATAGGTTGGCTGAGAAAAATGGCTTGAAGGTGTGAATAAGGTGGTAGAGGTGGGGGACTTTTATAAGAGGAGAGGAGGGGCACTCTTGGAAAGTAATGAAATGTTACATTATTATGGGATACTTTTCGGATTTTAGAGGTTCCAAAATTATATATTTCTAGGATAAGGTGATAAGGGTTATAAATATACTTATACAATAGGTTTTTTAAAAGTTTAAGTCTTAGATTTTACATTATAGTTTCATTTTATATAAATCGTTAATTAATGAGGTAATCGCAGCATCATCATTATGTCATAAACAATTTAATTTATTTAATGTCTAAAAATTATAAAAAAAATATCAGGATTTAGGAAATATTTTTAGATTTACAATGAATATTTTCAGTCTAAAAGTTAACTTATATAACCCCATGTAATAATTGTTTTAGTAAAACAATACATGTTTGTGACAATTTTATTTTTACTTTAAATAAAAAGTTATTATTGTCATTTTCTTACCCAAGTGGCTCCATGGGGTCCCCAAGTTGACCCATGGATTGTATTGGTCGGACATGACTCATACGATAGAGGTAGGAAAAGTGTAAAGGTATTTTCATATTTTTATAACTTCATTTTTACCTTAAATTTCACTAATTATCTTTAATCGCGATTAATTAAACTTAAAAGTTACTATTCACCAAAAAATTATTTTAATCCCATCGAACCACATTTTACTTCATAATGAAAACCATGTATGTCGGATTTTTTAAAATCAAATCATATAAGTGGTAATGTTTCATTTAAACTAAAAATCAGTTTTTTAACTACCACTTAGTGGTTTCACTATTCATCAAAAATTGAAGTTTTTCAAAACAATGCCAAAATTTCACCCTAAGCTATAATTGATATTACGAATTCAAAAATGATGTCTATTTTAAAAAATTAAAAACATATAAGTTGCATTAATTAATTGTATAATTAATTCCCGCTGTCACAACAAATAGCGTGTTTTTAAGAAACAATATTTATCAAAAGATTGACAATTGTTTGTGTCCAATTTCAAAGTGAAATTAAATCTAATGTCCACCATTGGATAAAATTGTAAAAATATATTCTAATTACACTTTAAAACCACTCAATAGTATAATTTATCACTATAAATTATTTTGATTAAAAAAGTTGTTTTTAAGTATTTTCTCTATTCATAGAAAATTGGAAGTTCTCAGAAAATTACAAAAAATTCAACTTAGGATAATTTCAATATTCCAAATCCAAAAATGAAGTCCATTTTGAAATATAATATATATATAATTTCAAAAAGTGGGTATTACTATTCATAATGGCTATTTTGATTGGTCGCGGTGTGTTAGAATCTCGAACTTGTGTACAATGCAAGCTATTGCATTATTGATTGAGAAGCGTATCGTGGAAGCTTGGAGTGTTACAGTATTATTATTATTATTTTTATAATTATTATTTTTTATTGTTATTCATTTTTATTTTTGTATTTATTGTATTATTATTATTATTATTTTTATTGTTATTCATTTTTATTAATGTATTTATTGTATTATTATTATTATTATTTTTATAATTATTATTTTTTATTATTATTCATTTTTATTATTGTATTTATTGTATTATTATTATTATTATTTTTATTGTTATTCATTTTTATTAATGTATTTATTGTATTATTATTATTATTTTTATAATTATTATTTTTATTGTTATTCATTTTAATTTTTGTATTTAATGTATTGTTATTATTATTTTTATAATAATAATAATAATTATTTGTATCATTATAATTTTTACTATTATTATTATTATTGTAATAATATTATTATTATAAGAATGAAAAAAAACAAAACCCAACTGAACCCTAATCCCGTCGCCCCCCCAACTTACCCCCTGCGCACAACGCCACTACGTCCTCGACCCCTAGCTCCGCACACCCAGAATTCCGCCTGCGCCCCAACCTCACGCCCCCTGCAAGTCTCCGTCGTCCTCCGCACACTTGGCCTCCTGCCCTTCGTCCCTCCACTTCCAACCTCACTACACCAGCAGCACCTCACCGCGCTCACCCCATCCAACGTTTCCCAGCCGGTCTCCAGCGCCTCCCCCAGCAGTCGCCTCACCCTTCTCCGCGCTCGCCCTGACTGCCCAAGCCCTCGCTACCCTCGCGCTGCAGACCCGCCTCCCCCGGTTCACTCGGCTTTCTCCCCGACTCCCGGCCAGGACCCCCGCCTCCAGGCCCCCCCGTCCAACTCCTTGCCTCTGCGCCCCAACGCCCTTGCCCAATAGCTCACCTCTCTTCCCAATCGTCCCTTCCCTGTTTAGCGCTATGGGCCGCCCCCTACTCCCCTTGCTTTCTCTGTTCGACGCACCACCAAGCAGCTGCGACCCCCCTGTGCTCCGGCCTCAGTCGCCGAACCCTCCAGCCGACAGTCCGTAATCACCCTCACGCTCCTCTCGCCATCGCTCTGCCTCCGGCTTCCCGCTCACTCCTCGACCTCCGTGCTTAGGCCTCATCTGCCTCTGGCCCTCCGCCTTTGGCCCCTTCCAGCAGTCGACCCCTTCCAGCAGTCGACCTCTAGCCAACTGTCTCCCTTCACCCCTACAACCGACCTCGCCCAGCCCCGCTCTTCTACTCCGGCCCTCCGCCACCCTCGTTTCCCCGCTCCGTCCTCCTGCGCATCCGGCTTCGCCCTCTCTCACTCCAGTTGATCAGCCCCAGTCATCGACCTGTAGCGTGCCGGCAAACCGAATCCGACCCCTCGCTCTTCCGCACCTCCGGCCAGCTGACCCCCTTGCTCCGACCAGCGACGCACCCGGACCCCTCCTACTCTCCCTTGCGACTCGCACTGACGAACCCGCTCCTCCCTACTCCGACCACCTTCCCAGTGTCCCCACCAAACCCCCTGCTCCGGTATATTTATTCATTCATTAATTTATTTATTTTTCCTTCATTTCATCTTTGATGTCTTTATTTAATTTGGCTAAATCCTAATACCGTCGTGGGTTGTGCGTCATGTTTTTTTCTCACTGTTTAGCGTGCGCGGTTGGTTTTCGGGGTGTTGTCCCTTCTTCCGTCGAAGTTTTTCTCAGCCCGCACTATATTTGAGGTAAGCGAATCCGCATTTCCCCTTTTCGAATAAGTCCATTTAATGCTTGCGTATTTTTAATTAATTCTTTTACTAGATTCACATCTTTGCAAAATAATTGGACAATCTGCTATAGTGTTTTCTAGTTAGTTGGGTTTGTTAAAATTAGTTTGTTACATTATTTTCTAGTTTGTGTAATCTGTCTAATTTGTTAATATAATTTTTAATGAACTTTTTGATTTGTTTATGGAATAGCTAGTAAACTATTTGGGTTTATTTAAATTTATTTATACTTGGTTTGGCTTGCTTACAAAAATTGTTCATAAAATAGTTAGCTTTTTATAAAAACTGTTTATAAACTGGTTGGGTTGTTCGTGTAATTGTTGAGAAATTGTTTGGTGTGTTTTATAAAGTTTCCATCGCTTTAGGGTTTTCGAAAGATAATGAATATGGTTTGGTGTGATTTTGGAAAGGGAAATCGTTCACTTGACAAATGTGATGTATTTGGGTGTGTTCTTGGTTATACCTGGTTAAGGGGCCATTTGACATGTTTTCTAAAGTATCTTGTTTTTCCTAAATAGATTTTAATTTTCAAATGAAGTTTTTCCCCCAGAGTGGTTTCTAAAGAGAGTTTTAAATGAGGTTTTATAAAGTGTTTCTTTAAGTGTTTTTGGAAAACATGGTTTTTAATGGGTTCTATAAGTTTTGACCATTTGGTTTGAAACATGTTTTGGTGTTTAATGTTGTTTTGAAAATGGTTGGTAAATGTTTATTGTTTTGGCATGTTTTGGTAAATGCGTATTTCGGTAAATGCATGTTTTTGTGAAAGAATATTAGCATGTTTTGGTCTGTCTGACCATGCTTGTAAGAAATATTATTTATTATTGTTTTGCAAACATTTCTAAATGTTTTGGTAAATGGTTGAATGAGGTAAATCTAAAGGCCCGTTTGGAATCTTTGAAACAGTTTTTTGGAAACCCCCTCTTTGGTTAGGTCTCTTTCCTCGTCGATTGATTATGATACAAGAGGGTCCTCGGTATGGGCCTCCTTTTGAGAATATTTATTTTAAGGCATGGGACTAATCTTGAGGTGGTCGGGGTGGTGCCGGATTGTATCGCGTGCTTGGTTATATATGTATGACTTGTTGTTTGAATGTGTGGCACACCTCTTTGTGAACATAGAACAAAAACTTAGCATAACAAGGAGGCTTACTGAGAATGATTGTTGCACTAGTTTAGACTATGCACTGGCTAGTGGCCCTTAGTACAGACTTTTCTCTGTTAGGGGATTGGACCCCTTGGTTAGGCTAGGTAGGGAAACACTAAAAATTTGGGCGTTATGACTTCATCGAGAGTAGACATGCCTTCAAGATGAGTCACATGTATATAATGTTTTGGTATTCCTCCAAGTTCCTAGGTTTTTCGTGATCCTTGTTTCGGTGTGGATGTGCGTCGGGTTTCTGTTCCGACGCTGTTCCGCCAGGACGCGTTCGCGCGTGCGCCCGCCGACCCGAGGGGATGGGCGCGCGACTTGTGGCCCCGCAGTCCCGCTTTCCAAAGGCGGGCGGCATCCGTCCCTTGTTCAGGGGCGTCTGCTCCTTGATCGAAACCGGGATGATGGGATGTCGGCTCCTCCTTCCGTGGACGTCTCCTCGGAACTCGTCGCCTAATCCGGGTCTCCCTCATAGATTTAAGAATGTTCGTGAATCTCGTTCCCGGCGCCATATCTTCATGGACACCGGTTAATTACGCTGCTTCCGCCCAGACGCTCCAAGGGGTCTGGTCGGGGCAGCAACCTGTGGTGAGGAGACCGGGTAGCTCTGGGTGCTGGGGGCGTGTCTTGACACTGCGGCTCTGCATGTCTGCCTTCCGTCCCTAATAGGGCTTCTCGAAGGCGTGATGGCCTGAGGCATCCCGCGCTGGGTGCGGGGAGCTGTGTTACCTGAGGTTTTTCTCAGCTTCCCATGTTTAACACGGGGTATGCCGCGAGTTTAACGTCCAGCGGGGACGACATCAGACTGATCAACACGAGAAGTGGATCAGATGACAGAACCCCTTTCGAGGAACCTCCGACGCTGGGACCAGCACATGGGCGGCTTCCCGAGTGAAGTGGAGTGGAATGAAATGGCATGACCCCACCGGGATGTGGCGGCCCGGGTAAGGATCAGGATGGATGATGGAGTGAAGAGCTTGGACCCCGCAGGGGCTTCCTACGTACCGCGCGTTAGCGCGGATCAAAGTCAGCGTAGTTCGAATATACAGTTTAACGTCATGCTGGACATTGGCAAGCCGACTCACGAAGAGATCGAGGCCGCCAGGTGGAGGATTGAACCGAACCACCTCGCACAGAGGGGGATGGAACGGCCGGGTGGATCACAGTTTCACGTCATGCTGGACGCTGGCAAGCCGACTCACGAAGAGATCGAGGCCGCCGGGTGGAGGATTGAACTGAACCACCTCGCACAGAGGGGGATGGAACGGCCGGGTGGATCACAGTTTCACGTCATGCTGGACGCTGGCAAGCCGACTCACGAAGAGATCGAGGCCGCCGGGTGGAGGATTGAACCGAACCACCTCGCACAGAGGGGGATGGAACGGCCGGGTGGATCACAGTTTCACGTCATGCTGGACGCTGGCAGGAGAAAAAGGCAGTGGGGAAGCACAATGGAGATACACATGTGCAGTCTCCCACAAGGGCGGATTCATAGGTGAATCGACGCAAGTGTGAACCCGGGAGGGGTCCACTGATGGACGAACCGACGTGAATACGACCGGGACGACCAGGTGGTGGGCTTGAACCTCGGAGAGGCTTCCTACGTACCCTGTTTAGGAGACAGGGATCAAAGTCCACGTAGTTCGTTCTGTCAGGACTTACGCACTGAGGCAGCCCGGATGCAGCAAAGCTCAGTTGGAGAGGGACTTGGGCCGAAGGTGAGAGACCTCGATCCCTGTCACGCCCTCTACTGGCTTCGGCAGTGGGGAAGCACGATGGAGATACACATGCGCAGTCCCCCACAAGGAACTAGGGGTTTGCAATACCCTACCCCCGTGGGCGAAGGCCACTCCAATCCCGACATCCCTGCAGAGACGAGTGGGTGGGGGCCACATCCGAACCGGGAGGGGGACCCTGCGTGCGAGGCACGGGATCGGACGAAGCGGACGGTTTAACGTCTTGCCGAACGAAGTACAGTTTAACGTCGTGTGTTGAGGACGAAGCGGACGGTTTAACGTCTTGCCGGACAAAGTACAGTTTAACGTCATGTGTTGAGGATGAAGCGGACGGTTTAACGTCTTGCCGGACGAAGTACAGTTTAACGTCGTGTGTTGAGGACGAATGCAGTTTAACGTCATGTTGGACGAAACACTTGGCAGTTTAACGTCTTGCAGTGCGGACGACATGCTAGGCAGTTTAACGTCGTTCAGCTTGGACGTGGATGCTTGGCAGTTTAACGTCTTGTCGCGCGGACGATGTGCTAGGCAGTTTAACGTCTTGCAGTACGGACGAGTAGTGCCGCCGATGGGTCCGTGTCACTTCGCGCAAGCCTAGAGGGCCTCACGGGAAGACAACGCACGGTGCGGGCACCCGGGATGAGGATCATCGGGCACCACACAGGCGGGTACCTCCGGGGGGTCAAAGGGGGCGACCCTGGCGGATTGCGCGCAAAAGAGAAACTTGGCGCGCAATACCGCGGGTCGGCGCGCAAATGGGTGGGCTGGCACGCAATTGGGCCAGCGCTTTGCGCGCAGATGACAGAGATTGCACGCACCGGGCTTCGGATAGCACGCGGGGGCAACGGCTCATTCTTTAACGAATGGCCACTTTGAAAGGGGGGTGGGGGGGGGGGGGGTGCGCGCAATCGGGCTGGATTGCACGCACCCGGGGGCAATTGCGCGCAAGAGGCTTCTTTTGCGCGCGAAGCCCTTTGGGTGAAGGGTTAGTTCAAAGGAAAGGAGCCGAAGGGATTGCGCGCGAAGGCGAACCCCAAGGATTTATTGCGCGAAAGAAAAGAGGTTACCTGAAGATCGGCATTGTGCGCGGAAGAGGTTGGATTGCGCGAACGAGCGACTCTTCGAATTCCGGCAACCTTTAAAACGTCGGGGGTCGCCTTATATTTATAGGCAACCCCGGGCGCGGAATCCGGTTCGCGGGCGCGAAATTTCCTTCGCGGCCGCGGAATCGGGCCCGGCGCGCAAGGGAGTCGCGCGGGCCTCGGGCGCGCAAAATTGCGCGCCGACCCAGCGCATTGCGCGCATCCCGGAAGGTTTGCGCGCGACACTCCAACTTTGTGCGCGGGTCTCCAAAATTCCGCGCAAGGCCTCCGGGCCCTCTGAAATGGGCTTCCATTCGCCTGCGCATGATAGCGAGATGTATGGTTCGAGCGAATGTTGTACTTGGCGTACAACTTTTTCAACTCGGCTGCTCGGAAATTGGCTCCGTTATCCGTGAGGATAGCGTGAGGCACTCCAAATCGATGAATGATGTTGGAGGTCATGAAGTCAGCGATCGAACAGGATTTGACCTCTCTGAGTGGAATCGCCTCTGCCCATTTGGAGAAGAAGTCCGTGGCGGTCAGAATGAACCGGCACTGGCGAGCCGTCGCCGGCGGTTAAGGTCCCACAACGTCCATCCCCCAGACTGCAAAGGGCCAGGAATACCTAGTGGTATGGAGAGGCTCCGGCGGCCGATGCACAAAGTTTGCATGAACCTGGCACGCATGGCACCTCCTGGCATACTCGATGCAGTCATGGATCATGGAGGGCCAGAAGTATCCTAACCTCCGAATCTGGTGGGACAGCTTCGGCCCAGTCTGATGGGCACCACATGAACCAGCATGAACCTCTTGCATGACTCGTGGGATCTCAACTCCCTGAAGGCAACGGAGGAGAACACCATCAAATCCGCGTCTATAGAGGATCTGCTCCAGGCCGGGACTGCTCTGGAGGAAAAACTGCGATGCGCGGCGTCGAACTCGCTCGCGCTCGGCCCGATCCGACGGGAGAATGCCATGTTGGAGGTACTCAACCAAAGGTTTCCTCCAATCAGGGGCTGGTTCGACTGCCACATCTGGAGTACTCGGGGCTCCGGGCATAGGGGCAACCGTGGTGAGATTACTTACCGACGGGCCGCGATCTCCCTCCGGGATAACGGGAGCGATGAGCCTGCGGTGCGTCACGCGGACGATCAGGTTATCCTGTTCAGGCTCTGCAAGTGACGCAGCAAGGCTGGCCAAAGCATCTGCTCGACCGTTCTGCAACCGGGGAATATGGACAATTTCTGGCCGAGAAGGGAACTGGGCCATCAGAAGGAGGGTGCACTCCAGCAATGGCACAAGTTCCGGCTTTCTGACAGCATAGTCGCCATTGATCTGCTTAACGACCAGCTCGGAGTCCCCTTTCACACACAGATGGGGCACGTCGATCTCGAGAGCTAACTCGAGGCCAGTGATGAGGGCATGGTATTCCGCCTCATTGTTGGTACAGCCCTCTGACAACAGGAAAGAGTATGGCAGCACGGCTTGCTCCGGGGTAATGAAGACGATACCCAGGCCCACTCTGTTGAGCTTAGGATTATCGAGCCTTCTACCGGTGGGGCTCCGGGAGGCACCGTCAAAGTGCATCTGCCAGCACCGATCGGCATGATCGACCGAGAGAATGGCCTCATCAGGAAAGCCTAGATCCAGCGGCTGATCTGCGGAGGTCGGGTGAGCAGCCAAAAAGTCTGCCAATGCTTGCCCTTTGATGGCCTTCTGAGACACATACCTGATGTCGAACTGCTGGAGAATCACAGCCCACCGCGCTAGACGGCCAGTCAACATAGGCCGGCTCAGGATATACTTCAACGGGTCTACTCGAGAAACCAACTGTACCTCGTGGTGCTGCAAGTAGTGCTGTAATTTCTGTACGGCAAATACGAGCGCCAGGCAGCTCTTCTCGATGGGGGAATACCTA
This sequence comes from Viscum album, assembly GCA_963277665.1. Lineage (NCBI taxonomy): Eukaryota > Viridiplantae > Streptophyta > Magnoliopsida > Santalales > Viscaceae > Viscum > Viscum album. Next base: position 84,976,785 of record OY728155.1, on the reverse strand, counting down.
ACTTCCGCATCGAGGAGCATGCGACTGAGGTAATAGAGGCTATTCTCTGTTCCCTCGTTGTTCTTCTGGGCGAGAAGGGCACCAAGGGACCGTTCCAGGGCGGTCACATAAAGGACCAGCGGCTTCCCGGATACAGGCGGCATCAGAACCGGAGGTTGAAGCAGGTACTGCTTGATTTCCTCGAAAGAGGTCTGACACTCTTTATCCCATACATAGGTGGCACCTTTCTTCATGAGCCGAGAAAAGGGCTTACACTTGCCGGCCAGATTCGCGATGAATCGGCGTATATAGGCTAAGTGGCCTTAGAACCCTTGCAGTTCCCGGATGTTACCTGGGGGAGGCATCTGGCTAATCGCCCTGATCTTCTCTGGGTCGATCTCAATACCCCGGTATCTTACCACAAATCCAAGGAACTTTCCGGAGGTGACCCCGAAGGCACACTTCAACGGGTTCATCTTCAGGCAGCGAGACCGGAGGAAGCCGAACACTTTCTCAAGATCTTTGAGATGGTCCTGACGCTGGCGCGATTTGACCACCAAGTCGTCGACGTAGCATTCCACCAGTGTGCCGAGGATTGGCTTGAATATGCGGTGCATCGCCCGTTGATAGGTGGCACCTGCATTCTTCAGGCCGAAGGGCATGACCCGGTAACAAAAGATACCTTGGGGGGCCCTGAAGGCAGTGAACTCCTCATCCTCAGGGGCCATCCGGATTTGGTTGTATCCGGAGTATCCATCCATAAAGGAGAGGGCTTGGAACCCTGCCGTGGCGTCAATCAACAGCTCTGTCACTGGAAGGGGAAAATCATCCTTCGGACAGTGGCGGTTGAGATCGCGGAAGTCGATGTAGACTCTGATCTGCCCGTTCTTCTTCCTGACCGGCACAATGTTGGCCAGCCATTTGGGGTACTGAACTTCCCTCATGAAGTTGGCTTTGATAAGCTTGTCAACTTCGGCCTCAACCATGGCACCGTGGAATGGGTGCATCTTCCTGGGAGGCTGCTTGAACCCGCGATGGTTCGCTGGGAGACCAAGGCGGTGGACAGCTACCTGAGGATCTAGCCCCGACATCTCGTCATAGCCCCAAGCGAACACATCACGGTGCTGCCTGAGAAAGTCCACGTACTGCTGCCGCTCCTCAGAGGGCATGGCGGCACTGACCAATGTGGGTCTTGGATCTGCTTCGGTTCCAAGGTTCACTTGTACTAACTCATCGACCGTGGCGGAGACGCCCTCCTCAAAGGCTGGGGGTGCATCTTCCACGTCCTCTCCACTTGGGGAGGGATCGTCCACGGGAGAGACTGCGTTGGAAACTGCATTGGGGCTACCAGATCCTGCTGGGCCGCTGGTGCTGGCACGGGCGGTCGCGGTCATCTCATCAGGAGACTCACAGGCCGTCGAGACCATGGAAACGTCCAATCGATGAATCGGGAGGACGTAAGCGTCATCCAAACTTGCCCAGGGATCACTTGCAACAGTGACAGGCTCAACCTCACCTGCCAAGATCTGCTTATCCTTGCTCTTGTAATAGTCCGCGTCCAGATAGCGGGCTTCACATGAGGCAAAAGGAGAGGCATCTCCCTGAAGCACGCCTACTCGACCGTTAAGGGAGTATTTGAGGCATTGGTGGTATGATGAGGGAACCGCCGCATGAAGGTGGAGCCATGGCATGCCCATCAATGCGTTATACGCAGTGTCCTGAGAGACTACCATGAATTTGGTGTTGGCAACCAAGTCACCGAACTGGGTCTTCAAGCGTATCTTGCCGACCGGAGTTTGCTCGGTGCGGTCGTACCCCTGGATCCTGAGGTCGGAGGGGATCAAGTAATCCTCAGACAACCCCAATCTCCGGAGCGTCCGAGTTGGAATCAGGTTAATCCCAGACCCCGTGTCGACAAGACAGCGCCGGACTTCAAGGCCATTGAACTGGCCAGTGACATACAGCGGACGAATGTGCCCCTGTATGGGAGGGTCTTCATCCTTACCAGAGAACGAGATAACTGCCTGACATTCGGCGTCCTCAATCGTTTCGGCGCGAAAGGCCTCTGCAGCCGCAACCTCTGTCTCAAACTGGAGGGGGCTTTTCAGGGCTTCAGCGAGTGCCTCGTGCATCTCAGGTGACATGCGCAGAGCCTCAAGGATGGAGAGACTTGCTGGGATGTCGGCCAAGTGCTTCAGGACATCATACTTTTTGGCCAAGCGCGAGCCCCTGGTTGCAGGAGGTTGCTCTGCGGTTGGAGGCATGACGGGCCTTGCCGGTTGGACCGTCGGCCGACTGGTGCTTGGCGCATCTCGCTGTTCATTGGTTGAAGCCCGGGAAGTGGTCACCGTACTGGGGCCAGGAGGCCGGGATGGACTCGTGGCAGGGCGGAGCTGGTCGCGACGCGGCTGAGGCGGTTCTGCCTGGTCCCACACCACAAACAGTGGCGGAGGCGGATCCTTCATCCCCGGATGGGGGGGCTGCGCATGCTGAGCTCGGTTTTGAGCTTGCTGCCTAGTCTCAGTGGCATGCACGGCCTGACTGGAGGTACCAACTGCTGTGCCCCGGCAACTCCTGTTGTTGCGGTTCCTCCGACGGTGGTGACGACCGGGGACACTAGGGAGGTCCACCTGGTGTTCTTCAACGTCGGGAACTAAAAAGGGATTTACCAGCTCGACGGTATTAACCGAAGCGTACCCAACACTGTCATCGGATGAATCATCCATCACTGGGCGGATCCGAGGAGGGATCCCCATCTCCGGGGGCATGAAATCGCCGAGAGTGCGGGATAGTGGTGGAACTGGCGGGGCGCGCTCTTCCTTCTTGCGCCGCCGCCGTTTTCTCTTCTCGGAAGAGGCAGGCTGGGATGACGATGCCGAAGTAGCACCCGCAGATTCTGGGGGCTTAGGCTGATTCAAGCGCGCACAGATGATTCCATGGGCGCGAATGATCGTCTTGCAGGCCATCCAGTTATTATACTTCTGGGATCCGCGGTCGGAGACCAGCTGCCATTCGTCCTCATTGCAACTATCGTCATCTGATCCCACGAACACGCCCGCCACTTGTGCTGGAGCTGGGCCCAACCTGATTACATTGTTGTTAATCTGGTCTTGGAGCCAGTCCTTAAACACATAGCACCGCTGGATGGTGTGCCCCAGGGCCCGATGGTAAGGGCAGTAGTGGGGGTTATCCGTGAGATGCGCCTCCTCTGGCCTCCAACACTCAGGCAGTCGCACAATCCTCTGCTCCAGGGCGCTCCGGAAATAACCGGGGACCTGATCCTCATGAAATGAGTAAGTCAGGTATCGCGGGCCCCTGGGAGCGTGGTCTTGACGAGGGGCTGGAGGGGCCTGCCGAGGAGGTGGACCCTGATTATCTCGCCTGGGTTGTGGCGGTACATTACGCGAAGGGGCCGGCCGGTTCTGGGGCTGCCGCTATTGGGCCGGGAACTGAGCCCGTGGAGGCGGATTCCTGTGAGGCTGTGGAGCTGGCCTCGCCAGCAGCAGCTCCAACGGCCTGGGGGCCTCTATCTGGGCAACAGCAGCGGGCTCAGCCCTGCTGGCTCTCCTTGCAGGAATCATAGGAGGCAGCGGGTGTGCCTGACTGGCCTGTTACAGGGCTTCCTCAAGACGTTGAGCTTTGTCTGAGAAGTCCCTGAACCCTCCGGGGTAATTCTGAGTGATCAAGGAAGGGACCAGCTCGGTCTTGACGTTCCCGACACACATTGTCAGCAACTGCTCCTGAGTCAATGGCATGTCAAGGGAATACGTGAGACCCTTCCATCGGGCGACGAAGTCCGAGACTCGCTCATCAGGCCTCTGCTTGCACTTGAAGAGGTCTGCGATACTCGTCTTCCGGGTCGTGGAACTGAACTGGTAGAGGAATTGTCTACGAAGGTCCTCCCAGCTAGTTATCGACCCGACGGGGAGCTGGCTGTACCAGACAAATGCTGGCCCTTCCAGTGTCTGGACAAAGCAGCGAAGCTTAGCGGCCTCCTGCTGCGCCGGAGTTCCCAACATAGGCCCGCACCTCGAGTTAAAATGGGACAAATGCTGTGGCGGATCTCCAGTCCCGTTGAAGGGGGCGAAAGTGGGATTCCCGAATCCCGGAGGTGCCAGCATGTCATCCACCCATGCTGGGTATGGCTTGCCGTCCGGTGGGATCACCACTTGCCGAGTCTCCAAGGCTTCCAAGCGGGCGATGAGTGCCGCCATCGGATCGTCCGTACATGGGTTCCAGTCCTGGCGAGGATCTCTAACCACGAGCGCATTGCATGGCACTTCAATCGAGTCGTCGACCGGGTCGTCGAACTCGGTAGCTCGTGGGATGGCGGGCGGAGCGGCCCTTGGGGCAGCGGGAGGAATCCGAGCGGGGTCTCTCAGGTAGTCACGCCGTTCGGGAGGGTGTGGTGAAACATACCGCGCCCTCTTGCCATAGGCGATGGCCTCTCCCCTGTCGGCGAACACGGCGTAATCACGGTTGCCCGGGAGAGTCTCGTCGAGGAGTGGCTGTTCCTGTCCCTGCTGTCCTGGCCTAGGATCACCGTAGTCAGGCCGCTGTTCTGCAGCGCGCTCGGCGAGGAGCTGGTCAACCAGCTTCTTCTGCTCGGCGAGCTGTTGACGTAGCATAGCCTTCTCGGGATCCTCATCCGCCCTCTGCATGGAGGCAGATGGGTCGGCGGGTTTCATAGCCCCGCCGTGCTCTTTACCTTTGCTGACGTTTCGGCTCAACGTCAGTGCTTCAGTGGGTGTGGGGAGACCCAGGAGGTTCCTCTGGTGACGAGTAACTCTCACCGATGGATCCAACAATGGCTTGTCTTCGGGGGGAGAGCCCCCGTCGAGAAGTTCCAAGCCGTTCCCCTCCCCCGACAGGTCAGCCATATTGACCGTTTCCATCCCTGGGGATGTACCCTCAGGGCCACCCAGTGAATCGGGCTGTCGGCGAATCGCACTGAAGCGTAGGGCAGCGTACTGCCCCCATCCACGGATATACACGTGGGGGGTGGCTTCCTCGATAACCTTGTGGAGTGCTTGAAAACACTCAACGCATCGTTGTTGGAGGGCCTCGTGGTGCCCAAATGACCCGGGGTGCCGAACCGCGGGGAGCGTGTCCAGGTCAATTTGACGGCACTGCTCACCAATATCCTCCAGGTGCACTTGACTCCCGGGATATGGCATTTGTAGTCGGTGAAGACGGGAGTGAGTCTCCCGGAGAGTTCGGCGGAAGCATTCGAACTCATCCGGGGTGAGTGATTCGGGTGCATCAAAGTCCGGTCCTGCGACTGGCCAAAACTTCTCAGGGAAGTGGCCCTCTGCAAGGACGGTCCAGAAGCTCCACGACTCAAACTCGGGACCCAGGTCTCCTTGGTCCTCTTCAACGACTGGGAATGGACGGGGAATCGGCAGTGGTGCCGAGGTGGGCCTCCGGGCCGACGGGCTGGCCGGCGGTGAATACGGCGAGCAGGCTGATTGGCCTCCATATCCCGGGCCGCCCTCTGAGGGTGGCGGTGCCCTAGCTACCACATCGCGATAGGAAGGGCCGGCGAACGAACATTCTGCCATAGCGTCGGTGCTCGCCGAGGGTGCACTAAATCGTGGTTCGACCGTCGGTCCCCAGAAAAAGTCTCCGGGTTCTCCGATCGAGGCAGAAGGTGCTTCCGGAGGGGCCGGTACCAACCGCAAGCTTGATCCTTGGGGGTCTACCAGGCCCTCGCTACTCCGGATATACCTTCGGAGAGAAGCGGGGATCGTATCGATCTCACTCTCGGGAAGTACGAGGCTGACGTGCCGCATTCCTACCCCTGCCCCTAGCTGGCGGGATCGGGGGGAGGGCTCTGTCGCCGAATCATACTCCGCCTCTGTATCAGAGAAACGAACCGGTCGGATCTCTGTCCGGAATTCCCTAACATTCTTCCCTCGACGTCGACGCCTCACCCTCCTGCCCCTGGGTGGTTCTTCGGGGCATGGCTGATCTCTGTCCTGGCGTCCTCTGGCCGCACCAGTGTTGGTGGGGCCAAGATGACTGGAAACCAAGGTGCGAGGAGCACCGGGACAGATATCAAAGGGGACGCGGGGAGAGATGATTCTGGGCGGGCCTCCGGGCCGGGATCGGAAGGTGGGATGACCCATGCCTCTTGGATTGGCCACATGGAGTAGCCCCTGTTGGTGAATAGCGCTACCGCGAGGTGGTCCGCGGTGGCTATTGCCTGTACCAGCAACCGGGAGAGTCAACCCAACCTGCCTCTGGGGCGGTCGGGGCCTCGATCCAGGTCGGGCATAGAAGTGCCCCTGCTCAGGATGCGCAGGGGCCTGGTGACTGGAGCCAGCAGTGGCTTGAGACAATGCGGCCGTTGTTGCTAGGGCCCCAAGGTGGGCATCCTCTTCCGCTCGCGCCCGACGTTGGCGTCGGGACAGACGAGTTGGGATGAGCGGCGCGGGCAGGTGGAGAGCCTGTTCCTCGACTTGAGAGGCCTGGCGGCGATGTCGCCGTGGCCTGACAGGATCCCTTATCGCGGATCCCTGGAGAGAATCCCGGATAGGGTGCTCCCGGGCATCTTCCATCTCATCCGCATAGGGGAAGGAGCTGTCGGAGCGTTCCGGGGATAAACTCCCGAAGCGGTTGGACGTCAAGGTAGGCAGCGGTGCCTCCCTACGCGGCCCTCGGGGGCGGCGTTGGTGGCGAGGTGCAGCTTCCTCGAGGTCTAGGCGAGCCATGTCCCTTGTGGGGATGACTCCCTCTTCCTCATATCTCCGCACCAAGTTGTTGATCACCCTTCTCTGGATGACTTCCGAGGGGGAGAGAGGGCGTGGTTGCCCCGCAGCTGCGGCTGCTGGGACGGCTGTGGAACGGGCAGGACCGCGCGGAGTAGCCGCGTCGGTGTTTCCCCTACCCCTGCGCCAGTGGGCGGGTGGCGATCGGGCGCTGGATTGGGCGACTTGATTCCTGAAAGTGGGGAGAAAAAACCATTAACACTGACAGGAAAAGGAATCGACAACCAACCATTAGTGCCGCGACGCCTTCCGTGGGGGGAACCCAGGCCATCGACGTCGTGAGACGGAGTGCCCGATTTCCCTTCCCCAGCCCCTGGCGGGTTCCGTGCCCCGGTGTTGAATGCTCGGTCGAGCAGCATGCTGGTCTTCCAACACCTATGAAAGCCATCGGTCTTCGTATCGAGGAGAAGAGATTCACGTCGGGTTCACCATTTTTCTGTTTCGGTGCGGATGTGCGTCGGGTTTCTGTTCTGACGCTGTTCCACCAGGACGCGTTCGCGCGTGCGCCCGTCGACCCGAGGGGATGGGCGCGCGGCTTGTGGCCCCGCAGTCCCACTTTCCAAAGGCGGGCGGCATCCGTCCCTTGTTCAGGGGCGTCTTCTCCTTGATCGAAACCGGGATGATGGGATGTCGGCTCCTCCTTCCGTGGACGTCTCCTCGGAACTCGTCGCCTAATCCGGATCTCCCTCATAGATTTAAGATTGTTCGTGAATCTCGTTCCCGGCGCCATATCTTCATGGACACCGGTTAATTACGCTGCTTCCGCCCAGACGCTCCAAGGGGTCTGGTCGGGGCAGCAACCTGCGGTGAGGAGACCGGGTAGCTCTGGGTGATGGGGGCGTGTCTTGACACTACGGCTCTGCATGTCTGCCTTCCGTCCCTAATAGGGCTTCTCGAAGGCGTGATGGCCTGATGCATCCCGCGCTGGGTGCGGGGAGCTGTGTTACCTGAGGTTTTCCTCAGCTTCCCATGTTTAACATGGGGTATGCCGCGAGTTTAATGTCCAGCGGGGACGACATCAGACTGATCAACACGAGAAGTGGATCAGATGACAGAACCCCTTGCGAGGAACCTCCGACGCTGGGACCAGCACATGGGAGGCTTCCCGAGTGAAGTGGAGTGGAATGAAATGGCATGACCCCACCGGGATGTGGCGGCCCGTGTAAGGATCAGGATGGATGATGGAGTGAAGAGCTTGGACCCCGCAGGGGCTTCCTACGTACCGCGCGTTAGCGCGGATCAAAGTCAGCGTAGTTCGAATATACAGTTTAACGTCATGCTGGACGTTGGCAAGCCGACTCACTAAGAGATCGAGGCCGCCGGGTGGAGGATTGAACCGAACCACCTCGCACAGAGGGGGATGAAACGGCCGGGTGGATCACAGTTTCACGTCATGCTGGACGCTGGCAAGCCGACTCACGAAGAGATCGAGGCCGCCGAGTGGAGGATTGAACCGAACCACCTCGCACAGAGGGGGATGGAACGGCCGGGTGGATCACAGTTTCACGTCATGCTGGACGCTGTCAAGATGACTCACGAAGAGATCGAGGCCGCCGAGTGGAGGATTGAACCGAACCACCTCGCACAGAGGGGGATGGAACGACCGGGTGGATCACAGTTTCACGTCATGCTGGACGCTGGCAGGAGAAAAAGGCAGTGGAGAAGCACAATGGAGATACACATGTGCAGTCTCCCAGAAGGGCGGATTCATAGGTGAATCGACGCAAGTGTGAACCCGGGAGGGGTCCACTGATGGACAAACCGACGTGAATACGACCGGGACGACCAGGTGGTGGGCTTGAACCTCGGAGAGGCTTCATACGTACCCTGTTTAGGAGACAGGGATCAAAGTCCACGTAGTTCGTTCTGTCAGGACTTACGCACTGAGGCAGCCCGGATGCGGAAAAGCTCAGTTGGAGAGGGACTTGGGCCGAAGGTGAGAGACCTCGATCCCTGTCACGAGCTCTACTGGCTTCGGCAATGGGGAAGCACGATGGAGATACACATGCGCAGTCCCCCACAAGGAACTAGGGGTTTGCAATACCCTACCCTCGTGGGCGAAGGCCACTCCAATCCCGACATCCCTGCAGAGACGAGTGGGTGGGGGCCACATCCGAACCGGGAGGGGGACCCTGCGTGCGAGGCACGGGATCGGACGAAGCGGACGGTTTAACGTCTTGCCGGACGAAGTACAGTTTAACGTCGTGTGTTGAGGACGAAGCGTACGGTTTAACGTCTTGCCGGACGAAGTACAGTTTAACGTCGTGTGTTGAGGACGAAGCGGACGGTTTAACGTCTTGCCGGACGAAGTACAGTTTAACGTCGTGTGTTGAGGACGAATGAAGTTTAACGTCATGTTGGACGAAACACTTGGCAGTTTAACGTCTTGCAGCGCGGACGACATGCTAGGCAGTTTAACGTCGTGCAGCTTGGACGTGGATGCTTGGCAGTTTAACGTCTTGTCGCGCGGACGATGTGCTAGGCAGTTTAACGTCTTGCAGTACGGACGAGTAGTGCCGCCGATGGGTCTGTGTCACTTCGCGCAAGCCTAGAGGGCCGCACGGGAAGACAACGCACGGTGCGGGCACCCGGGATGAGGATCATCGGGGCGCCACGCAGGCGGGTACCCCCGGGGGGTCAAAGGGGGCGACCCTGGCGGATTTCACGCAAAAGAGAAACTTGGCGCGCAATACCGCGGGTCGGCGCGCAAATGGGTGGGCTGGCGCGCAATTGGGCCAGCGCTTTGCGTGCAGATGACAGAGATTGCGCGCACCGGGCTTCGGATAGCGCGCGGGGGCAACGGCTCATTCTTTAACGAATGGCCACTTTGAAAGGGGGGGTGCGCACAATCGGGCTGGATTGCGCGCACCCGGGGGCAATTGTGCGCAAGAGGCTTCTTTTGCGCGCGAAGCCCTTTGGGTGAAGGGTTAGTTCAAAGGAAAGGAGCCGAAGGGATTGCGTGCGAAGGCGAACCCCAAGGCTTTATTGCGCGAAAGAAAAGAGGTTACCTGAAGATCGGCATTGCGCGCGGAAGAGGTTGGATTGCGCGAATGAGCGACTCTTCGAATTCCGGCAACCTTTAAAACGTCGGGGGTCGCCTTATATTTATAGGCAACCCCGGGCGCGGAATCCGGTTCGCGGGTGCGGAATTTCCTTCGCGGCCGCGGAATCGGGCCCGGCGCGCAAGGGAGTCGCGCGGGCCTCGGGCGCGCAAAATTGCGCGCCGGCCCAGCGCATTGCGCGCATCCCATAAGGTTTGCGCGCGGCACTCCAACTTTGCACGCGGGTCTCCAAAATTCCGCGCAAGGCCTCCGGGCCCTCCGAAATGGGCTTCCGACACCAAATATGACCTCGCTTTCCGCATCCGGAGCTTCGTTTGGGAACAACGGACTTTTTCGGCGTCTACAATCCTTCGATATGAGTACTGTTAGTACCATTTCCCTTGCTGTGTGTGTGGAATCATACCCTTGAACTCGATTTTGGTGTTTTCTTGGAAAAACTTTGTATGTATGGTTGGTTTTCAAAAGGATTTCAAAGTAGCTGTTTTGGAAAATTTTGTGTGCACCCCTCTTTATTTCCTTTCCTTGTTTTTGAATTATAAGAGCAATGAAATTGTGATTGTTAGTTTTCAAAATGCATTGTATACATGAAAACCTTATTTTTATAACTGTAGTTCAAACTGGTGTTATTGGTCTGTTTTGGAATTGGAAAATTCATGGATTCTGTGGTTTACTTTTGGCATCCCTATTGAGCATTTTTATGCTCATGTCTATTCCACCATTTCAGTTGCATGTTCCCTTTTCTTAGTTTCACATGGTTGGATTGATCATTATTGGAGGAAGATCGGCCTTTGGTTGGGAGGTGACCTGGAAGGTCACATGGAGGTATGTTGAGATGTTCTGTTTATTTTCTTTTTCCGCTGCTCGAGTTTAGTTTTATTATTCTGTTTTTTCTTGGTTATTTATTTATCTTTTATGGTCCAAATCATTCCCAAAAGTTAATTTTGATACCCGACATTGGTTTTCAGCCCGTGGGGATCGAGAACGCCCCTCAGGCCATGTCGCAGACTGACTCGGGTGATTGGTTCAGGGTTGACCCAGGTTGGTTCGTGACAAAATGGTATCAAAGGAGACCTTCATTATTTGGGATGTCTGGTAGATGGAGATTAGGATTTTCAGGACTTGAGAGGTAGGTACGGGAAGGACGTCATGAACCCTCGCCCATTTCGAACCTCGAGTCGCTAGGGGTAGTCTGGGAATTGAGACCTTGTCTCGTTCTGGTTTGTTTTAAATTGAGGGATGACAACAGAGGCAAGATGACGTTACATCATGATTTCACATGGAGTAGTGACCCATGTGGAGTCTGAGTACACGGTTTAAGTTCTTCATAGTTGTTGACGCTTACTTGGGGCATGACCCGCTACCATGTCGCTAGGTTAAGCATGACTACCAGTCCCTCACTCCGGTAGTTTGATGCAAGTTAAGCGCTGTCTTTATTCTGATTGGTGTGAGTGCGCTTTTGAAAATTAAAAAAAGGTTTTTGAAATGAGAATGATTTATTTTAAATGGATTTAAATTCATGAAATGAGTTTTAAAACCGAATGCTCTTGGTCTAAAAATTTGGTGTTTTCTTGGAATTGGCAGAGAAATGGTTTGTGTGCAACCTCCAGTACTCTTTATAAACATTTTAACATGTGAAGGGATGCATGGAAAGTGCGTGTTGGTGTGTATGGATGACAGTGGATGAAGACATGTGCAATAGTTCATGGGATTACTGGGGTGTGTACTTAGAATTAAAGGCTTGACCTTATTTTTATAAAGTGATTTTAAAAAGGGGAAATGATCTTTGGGAAATTGAATTTGGTTGAAAAAGTTGGTTTGGTATTTGGAAAGTGGCCTTAAAATAAGGTGGTTTTGAAATCTAAAATGAAAAAAAGAATTTTGAGTTGTGTTTTTATTTGTTTGGTTTTTGAGCTGGCTGTTTTTGGATGAAAGCGCTTTCAATTATATTGCTTCGTCTTGATATTGGTTTTGGATCTGTGTTTTATATGTTGTTCAGAAAATACCTCCCATAAAGGTCCCCAAGGTTTCTAATAAGTCATTCCTAGTTTTTGGACCTTTTCGGACGTTGCCTATCCTTCATATTGATCGGGGCCCATTAGAGGCAGCGGAGTGTCTTGAAGAGGTCAAACGCGTCTTCAGGGTATTAGGAACTCCCGATGCTATTAGAGTGAGTGCTGTTTTGGGTCTATTTGAAGGTCTAACTCTAGATGAATGGAGTTGTTCACCCCGCCATCACTGCAAGTTGGGATGACATGGGATTTCTTTAAATCGATCTTCGTCCGATGGTTTATACCTAAAGAGGTGAAGACAAAGAAAAGGGAAGAGATCATGCGTATTCAACAAGGCCAACAGACGTTGAAGAAATATGTTGACCATTTCAAGGAACGAGTTTCCTTTTCTCTGGAGGTAGTGTAATAGGATTTGATGAAGACTTATCTCTTCATTGGGGGTCTTCATATAGAGATCAAGGAGCGATTCCTCCCTTCTAGGGACCATTATTTTGAGAAGCTGGTGGATGGGGCATTTTTAGCTGAGTTGGTCTCCGGAGCGCAGATGGTTGGAAATCCAGCATATCCGGTTTCTCACGATGGTTCCCAATCTAGAGAGCATGGTGTGCCAAAGGAACCTGTTTCTATAGAGTCCTCTGCAGTGGTTCTCACTTCCAGTTCTTCAGACCGTTCAGTGGTATGCCACCAGTGTGGCCGTTTTGGGCATGTGAAGCCTTCATGTTGCATCCCTCTGAAGACGTGCCATCGTTGTGGCTGTCTAGGTCATTTGGGGAAGTTTTGCAGGAAGAACCGCCTGAAGAAAACGCCGTGACTAGAGGAATTCCAGTGCCTGACTGTGAGGTAGGATATGCTTCAACCATCAGATCCCCAACCACAGGTCTTGGGGTGAAGCTTGCACATAGTCAGGATTTTCCAGGGGTGTGAAGCCTTAGTTCAGGTTTTATGTTCCGTGTTTGCAGTTGAACATTTAAAGTATTTTCGTTATTGTTTTTCTATTGTTAAAGTTTTTACGTTGTTGTAAGTTCATTGTTTCATTGTAGAGTTATGATGGACATGTTTTATCGTAATCTAAACTGTTTCGTTTGTCTGATTATGGTTTTATGAATTGTGGGATTTTCATAAAAAGGTGTTTGGCCTTTATATGGGTTAATCTCAGTTTGGCTGTGTTTGTTTATAGATGTAAGTGCCTATGGAAGAATCGATGTTTGTAGTTTTTCTCAGATTCACTATTTGGGTTAAGTTCTGCTTGGAGGTTTTTCTCTAGTATTCGGGGTTTTTGGTCTGGGTCGAGAGTTCTAGGTTTCAATGAAGGTGTTGTTTTCTCGTGATGTAAAACTTAGTTTGGATCGGTTGGGAGTTCTTGTGTTTCCCCCCTTCCCGGGGTGGTATGTTTAGGTGTTAAATTTCCACGCTAGCTGAGTTCTTGTGGTGGGGAGAACCCTCTCATGTTCTCCCATTCTCTTATGTTGTGGTTTCTTTCGGTTTCAATCGGGCATGGATTCTTGTTTTGTATATTGTTCGGATGTGTGACTTTATGGGGGTAGAAAGTGTCTGTGGTGGGGAGAATTGTCACACCATGACTTTTTAATTAATTTTTATTTTATTATTTCTTGGCTCCGGGTTCTCGCGCCAAGGTCTGGGTTGGGTCCAGGATTAAATTTTTTGTCATTTAATATTTTTACTGGGCTTCAGACCCATGCGCGGTCACCGTGTGATTGGCGGTAGCCACACAGTCGGCCCAGGAGTCGGACAATTACTCATTTTCTCACTTTTTTTATTATTGTATTTACTGTATTATTATTATTATTTTTATAATTATTATTTTTATTGTTATTCATTTTTATTAATGTATTTATTATTATATTATTATTATTATTTTTATAATTATTATTTTTATTGTTATTCATTTTTATTATTGTATTTATTGTATTATTATTATTATTATTATTTTTATTGTTATTCATTTTTATTAATGTTTTTATTGTATTATTATTATTATTATTATTATTATTATTTTTATTGTTATTCATTTTTATTATTGTATTTATTGTATTATTGATTATTATTATTATTATTATTTTTATCATTATAATTTTTAATAATAATATTATTGTAAGAATATTATTATTATAAGAATGAAAAAAAACAAAACCCAAACTAACCCTAATCCCATCGCCCCCCCACCTTACCCCCGGCACACCGCTACGCCCTCAACCCCTAGCTCTGCACACCCAGACTCCCGCTTATACCCCAGCCTCATGCCCCCTGCAAGTCTCTGTCGCCCTTTGCACACCCAGCCTCCAACCCTTCGGCCCTCCACTTCCAACCTCGCCGCACCAGAAGCATCTCACCATGCTCGCCCCATCCAACCTCTCCCAACTGGTCTCCAGCGCCTCCCCCAACAGCCACCTCACCTTGCTCCACGCTCGCCCCGACTTCCCAAGCCCTCACTGCCCTCACGTTATAGACTCGCCCCTGGTTTTCCCGACTTTCTCCCCGACTCCCGGCTAGGACCCCTTCCTCCATGCCCTCCTGTTCACCTCTTTCCCTCCATGCCCCAGTGCCCTCTCCCAGCATCTCACCTCTCTGCCCAGCCGCCCCTTCCCTGTTCAGCGTTGCGGGCCGACCCCCTACTCCCCTTGCTTTCTCTGTTCGGCGCACCACCAAGCATCCGCGACCCCCTTGTGCTCCGGCCTCATCCACCGAACCCTCCAGCTGATAGTCCGCTCTCACCCTCACTCTCCCCTCACCCTCGCTCCACCTCCGGCTTTCCTCTCGCACCCCAAACTCTGCACTCAGGCCCCAGCTGCCTCCGATCCTCCACCTTTGGCCTTTTCCAGCAATCGAACTCTAGCCAACCGTCTCCCTTCACCCCTGCAACCGACCTCGCCCAACCCCGCTCTCCCACTCTGGCCCTCCGCCACCCTCGTTTCCCTACTCCGGCCTCCCGCGCACCTGACTTCTCCCTCTCCCACTCCAGCTGACTAGCCCTAGTCGTTTACCTATAGCGCACCGGAAAACTGAAGCCACCCCCTCGCTCTTCTGCACCTTCGGCCAACCGACTCCCTTACTTCGGCTAGCAATGCACCCGGACCCCTCTTGCTCTCCCTTGCGACTTGCACCGGTGAACCTGCTCCGCCCTACTCCGACCACCTTCCCCGTGCGCACGCCAAACCCCCTACTCCGGTATATTTATTTATTTTTCCTTCATTTCATCTTTGATGTCTTTATTTAATTTTTTTAATCCTAATACCGTTGCGGGTTGTGTGTCATGTGTTTTTCTCACTGTTTAGCATGTGCGGTTGGTCCGCGGGGTGTTGTCCCTTCTTCCATCAAAGTTTTTCTCCATCCGCACTAGATTTGAGGTAGGAAAATCCACATTTTCCCTTTTTGAATAATTCCATTTAATGCTTGCGTGTTTTTAATTAATTCTTTTACTAGATTCACATTTTTGAAAAATAATTGGACAATCTGCTATAGTGTTTTCTAGTTAGTTTGGTTTGTTAAAAGTAGTTTGTTACATTATTTTCTAGTTTGTGTAATCTGTATGATTTGTTAATATAATTTTTAATGAACTATTTGATTTTTTTATGGAATGGCTAGTAAACTATTTGGGTTTCTTTAAATTTATTTATACTTGGTTTGTCCTGCTTACAAAAATTGTTCATAAACTAGTTAGATTGTTATAAAAAAATTTTATAAACTGGTTGGATTGTTCATGTAATTGTTGAGAAAATTTTTGGTGTGTTTTATAAAGTTTCCATCGCTTTAGAGTTTTTGAAAGACATAGTGAATATGGTTTGGTGTGAGTTTGGAAAGGGAAACCATTCGCTTGACAAATGTGAGGTATTTGGGCGTGTGCTTGGTTATACCTGGTTAAGGGGCCGTTTGACATGTTTTCTAAAGTCTATTGTTTTTCCTAAATGGATTTTAATTTTCAAATGATGTTGGTCCCCTAGATTGGTTTCTAAGGAGAGTTTTAAATGAGGTCTTATAAAGTTTTTCTTTAAGTGTTTTGGAGAACATGGGTTTTAATGGGTTCTCTAATGTTTGACCATTTGGTTTGAAACATGTTTTGGTGTTTAATGTTGTTTTGAAAATGGTTGGTAAATTTTTATTGTTTTGGCATGTTTTGGTAAATGCGTATTTTAGTAAATGCATGTTTTTTTGAAAGAATATTGGCATGTTTTTGTCCATTTGACCATGATTTTAAGAAATGATGTTTATTATTATTTTGGAAACATTTATAAATGTTTTGGTAAATGGTTGAATGAGGTAAATCTAAAGGCCCGTTTGGAATATTTGAAATAGTTTGTTGTAAAACCCCTCTTTGGTTAGGTCTCTTACCTCGTAAATTGATCATGAGACAAGAGGGTCCTTGGTATGGGCCTGCTTTTGAGAATATTTATTTTAAGGCATGAGACTAATATTGAGGTGGTCTGGGTGGTGCCAGATTGTGTCGTGTGCATGATTATATATGTATGGATTGTTGTTTGAATGTGTGGAACACCTCTTTGTGAACATAACACATAAACTTAGCATAAAAAGGGGGTTTATTGAGAATGATTGTTGCACTAGTTTAGACTACGCACTAGCTAGTGGCCCTTAGTATGGACTTTTCTCTGCTAGGGGATTGGTCCCCTCAGTTAGGCCAGGTAGGGAAACACCGAGCAGTTGGGATTTATGACATCATCGAGAATAGGCATGCCTTCAGGATGAGTCACATTTATTGTATGTTCTGGTCTTCCTCTAAGTTCCTAGTTTTTCCGTGATCCTTCAATACGAGCACTATTAGTACCATTGCCCTTTCTGTGTGAATGGAATCATACCCCTGAACTCAGTTTTGGTGTTTTCATGGAAAAACTTTGTAAGTATGGTTGGTTTTCAAAAGGATTTCAAATTAGCTGTTTTGGAAAAGTTTGTGTGCACCCCTCTTTATTTCTTTTCCTTGTTTTTGAATTATAAGGGCAATGGAATTGTGATTTTTAGTTTTCAAAATTCATTTTATACATGAAAACCTTATTTTTATAATTTTAGTTCAAACTAGTGTTATTTGTTTGTTTTGGAATTTGAAAATGCATGGATTCTGTGGTTCACTTTTGGCATCCCTACTGAGCATTTTTATGCTCATGCCTATTCTACCATTTCAGTTGCAGGTTCCCTTTGCTTAGGTTCACATGGCCGGATTACTCATTATTGGAGCAAGGTCGGCCTTTGGTTGGGAGGTGACCTAGAAGGTCACATGGAGGTATGTTGAGATATTCTATTTATTTTCTTTTTCTACTATTCGAGTTTACTTTTATTATTCTGTTTGTTCTTGGTTATTTATTTTTATTTTGTGGGCCAAATCATTCCCAACGGTTAATTTTGATGCCCGAAACTGGTTTCCAGCCTGTGGGGATCGAAAACACCCCTATGGTCATGTCACGGATTGGCTCAGCTGACCGGTTTAGGGTCAACCTAGGTTGGTTCATGAAATCCATCATGGAGAAGCATTGATTCAAACATGACTTAATAGACTTCTTGACTGGTATCTCATTTCCAATAAGTAATATGTCATCAACATATACTATTAGGAAAACAACCACACTCCCACTAAACCATTTGTAGACACAATTCTCACATTCATTCTTAATAAAACCAAATTCCATTATTGATTCATCATAACGAATGTTCTATGACCTGGATGCTTTCTTTAATCCATAAATGGATTTCTTCAACTTTTATACCTTATTGGAATCCTTTGGAGTCACAAAACCTTCAGGTTGTGTCATTTAGACATCTTCTTAAAGGTTCCTATTAAGGAAGGCTGTTTTGAAATCCATTTTCCAAATCTCATAGTCATGGTAAGTAGTAATGACCAACAAAATTATGATGGATTTTATCATTGCGACTGGTGAAAAGGTTTCATCGTAGTCAATTCCTTGATGCTGTTTAAACCCTTTTGCAACCAGTCGCACCTTATATGTACTGACTTGTACTTCCATTTCCAATTTCTTCTTGAATACCCATTTACAACCAAAAGGCTTTACATCTACTGGAGGATATACCAAAATCCAGACTTGGTTTCGGTACATGGAATCCATTTCAGAATTCATGGCTTCTTTCCACTTGGAAACGTCTGTGCCAATTACCACTTCCTTGTAGGTTGGAGGATCATTATTATCAACCAATAATGACTCACCATCCTCAGTAACTAGAAAACCGTACTATTCCGATTCTATAACCTCTCTTGTACTCCTACAAAGTACTTGCGTCTCTGGAACATATTCTTCTTCCACAAGGCTTTATGGAATATGTTCTTGTACCAACTCTTGTGTACCTTGAGCCTCAACTTCATCGAAGTCTATCTCTCTCCCACTATCTCTTTTGTATATGTGTTCCCTCTCAAGGAATATGGTGTGTATTTCCACTATAATCTTTTTGTTTGAGGGATTGTATAGGAAATATCCCCCTTTTTCATTGGGGTATCATATAAAGGTGCACCTTGTGCCTCAGAGAGCAAGTTTGTTACCTGAAGAGTCCTTAACAAATGTTTCGCTACCCCACACATGTAAATTTGATAACATGGATTTTCTTCCACTCCAAAGATCATATGAAATACCATTTATCGATTTAGTTGGTACTTGGTTTAGTATGTGTGCTGCTGTTTGTAACACATATCCCCAAAAGGATAATGAAAGAGCTTCATGACTCGTCATTGATCTCACCATTTCCAACAAGGTGTAGTTATTCCTTTCACTTACACCATTCCACTGAGGTATGTAAGGACAAGTGAGTTGGGATATGATCCCAAACTCCCATAAGTAATAAATGAAGTCATTATTAAGATACTATACACCTCGGTCTGAGTAGAGTTTCTTAATCTTCTTACTAAGATGGTTCTCAACTTCATTCTTGTATTCTTTGAACTTATCAAAATAATATGACTTATACCTCATTAAGTAGATATATCCATATATACTAAAATCATTAGTAAAAGTTATGAAGTATGAGTATCCACCCCTTTATTCAATTGGAAATGGTCCACACACATCGGTATGAACCAATTCAAGAATCTCTTTGGCCCTTTCACCTTTCCCACTAAATGGGGCTTTGGTCATTTTTCATTGTAAACATGCATGACATACACCAAGTGGTTTTAATTTAAAAGAATCTAAATATCCATCTTGATGTAACTTTTTAATCATTTATCATTTACATGACCTAGCCGGTGATGCCAAATTTGGATCTGGTATGAGTCATGTGAAGTATCTTTGTTATCGATTTCCATTAATTGATTTGTGTAATCCAACACGCAAAGACCATTATATAAATGTGCCCTACCAAAACAAATGCTATCTTTGTAAAAGAAGCAACATTTATTTCCAAACTTGAAAAAAATATATCTATATCTAGTCTGGATACAGAAATAATGTTTTTGGTTATAGAAGGCACATAAAAACAACCCTTTAACACCAAGATCATCCCAGTTGGAAATGTGAGGTGGTAGTCCTCGACAACTACAACATCAAGTCTGTCTCCATTAGCTGCTCATAGATCTACCTTCCCTCGTTCAATTTTCCCGAATCTACTTGGTTCCTGTATTTTAATATATATGTGAGCACCAAAATCTGTATCTAAAACCCAATTTTTAGAAATAGATAAATTGAACTTAATAACAAACACACCTGAAACTTCCCCTTGCTTCTTTGGATGGGTGCATTTTTTCTTCCAGTGTCCCTTCTTGGAACATGAAAAACAAACATCCTCTTGTTCCCTTACCTCCCCTTTTATCTTCTTTTTCTTGGAAGGGCGTGAAGAATCTTTTGGCTTAAATCTCTTTGCCATCCATTTCCTCTTATTCACCATAAGGATAAAAGTCTTGTCACTCTTCATATCTTTGTACACTTGGCGAATGAGGATAAGAAGATCAGATAAAGACTTCTCAATGTTGTTCATATTGAAATTAACAACAAATATGGAGAAGATATGAGGGAGTGATGTGAGAATGAGATCAATGCCTAGTTCTTCAAGGTGGTTAAACCCTAGAACCTCTAGGTGCTCAATATAGTCAATGAGCTTGAATACATGTGGGACAACTGTGGAACCCTCTCCAAGATTACTCTAAAATAGTGCCTTAGATATCTCAAACCTTTACTATCTTGCTCTCTTTTGGTAAAGACCACATAGGTTCTCGAGCATGCTATAGGAATCCATGTTTTCATGAGACTTAATGAACTCACTAGACATTGATGATAACATCAAACATTGAATGTTGACCACATTTTTCATATGTTGATCATAGAAAAGGAAATTTTGACCACTCACCTCTTGGTTAGGAGGATCAGGTAATGATGACTCCATCATGTAAGACTTCTGTTCATGGCGTAGAATAATTCGAAGGTGTATAAACCGTTCTTGGAAATTACTGCTAGTGGGGATGTTGTATCTATCTAGAATTGATTATAGGGATAGGGTGGTTAATTAACTTTTCATTTTATTATACAATTAAAAGAGCATATCATTAGTACTTTATTGATCAAATTTTTATGAGAAATAATAAATTAATTTTATTAAGTCTCCCACTATTTTATCAAGTCCCAATAACCTTTACCATTGAACTCGGAATGTCTAGTTGTCATGAAATTCTAGTGGAAAGGATCCATATTCCAATTCACATAACCCCAACAAGGGTTGGTCAAGCCATTTGAAGGTATTTAGGTAGGAAGGTATTTTCCAACTGCAGGCTTACAACTCCTTGATCTGTTGAGTGGACTCCCTAATCCTGAAATCTTGACTTGGATTTCCTCAACTCTTGCCTTCAATATTACACCAAGTCTAGCAAGGGATACTCCTATAATGAAATATGGTTAAGTCAAACTGAAACCATTCATATGGGATTCCTATATAAAAGTAAGTTTTCCAAAAAGGGTTGGTCAAACACATAGTTTTATTGAGTCTTTCCCTTAATCAAGTAATAAAAGGCTTAGTCTGACTTAATATTTTATTGAGGGATTTTTATCTCTTATGCAAAAATTACTTATTATCTTTATCACATTATTGTTAATATTAAGTGTATATTATTGTGATTAACCATGTATTGATAATATTTATGCACAATCCTAGTTTATTTTAGTTCTATCTTGCATTCTTGTCAGTTCATTAATTATGTGATCATGACAACACATCCACAATGGAAAAACCAGGAAATTGACAGAAATAAAATAAAGTAATGAGAATGATCATGAGATTTTATAATGGTTAGTTTATCTAGAGGTTTATAAACTAACCCTAAATTAGGGAAGAAACACCTTAAACCTTCTGGGTTCATGTCTACAACTTTACACCTATCCACCTTTGTATCTCTTAGGATTGGTTTCATCTCAGCTCCAGCTTGAACCACCTCCACTGTCTTAGGAGGTCCATCCATTACATATGATTTTTAACTCACACACAAGTGAGAGGTAAAAAGGGGTTTACATAAAATAAACCATGGGTGTGAAGACCCTACATATTAATGAGGAGAGATGGCGCACAGACCAACAATTAATTTCACAAATAAATTAAAAGGGAAATGAATCATGTATAAGGTTTGGTCTAGATCATGATCATCCACATACATGCAACGAGTTACACATGTAATAAAACTAGAATTAAATTATTTAATCATTATTATTAATACAAATAAATCTCGAATTGATTAATTATCATCTTTAATTAATCAATCCTTTTATCTTAATCATTTTCTAAATTTTCTTGAGATTACCATCCTTGTACATAAATACACCTTGGAGGTAACCTGGTGAATACCTGTTCGAATCTACCCAACATGTATTATATTCATATACTATTTTACTCTTCTGAAATATGGAATACATGATGATTTAATTCATAGAGTAACAACTTATAGTACAATTTATACATGATAAGTAGTTCGGAACATTACACAAACATTAATTTTTTAACTTTGTATAATTTGGTAAAGTACATGATGTGTAGTTACGATTACACAACGTATACTACCTTCACCGTATTTCCCAAAGTACATGCCTAGGGACTTGGAGTGTGAGGCATACTTCAGAAACTTCAGAGTACACGATGTGTACAGTGGGATACACGCCATGTTGTCTCTGCGTTAAACGGTTACCAGTAGGATCAATCAGTGTATGGGATACACGAAATTTCCCCTAACCCAAAGGGACTACATGCCGTGTGCAATGGGCCACACAATGTGTAATCTAGTAAGTGTGTGCCTATTAGTTCCGGTCAACACACAATGTAAAATTAATTATACCATGTGTAATAAAAGAACACAACTTGAGTAATTTCCAAATTACTCCTGATACGCTGAACACGACTACACGATGTGTAGTTCGGATTACACAGCGTGTATGGGAGAGAACATGACGTGTAGGTCCAAACACATGACATGTACTTTCATGTCACTTGGGAAGAATCTTCGGTGCCTCCTGATGAGTTACTTGTTTTAATTTTAATCCAAAAATTATTTGTTTCTGTGAAATCTGTGAGAAATGAAAAAAAGAAGAACATATCTCAATATTTCAGATTACAAGAATGATTAAACCTTGAATTGAAAAACTAAATTATTAAATCATAAATCATCAATGATAATTAAATAATTATAAATGATTATGACCTCGCTCTAATGCCACTTGAAGGATCCAGACACAGCGGAAGCGCAACATTGGGTGGGGCCCAAATTTGCCTTTGTTGTAATCGATGACCAATCCAGGATTAATACGACGATGAATGATAATATCCATAGATTAAAATCAAATATTTAGACAAAAGAAGAAAGGCAGTGGATCCAAGAGAGAAAATATCTTACACATCATGTTTATAATTAATTTAATTAATTTCATAAAGAAAAATAATAACTGGATCTTTGGTACTTTCTTCATTGATGATGTTGATCGTCCAAAATGACCCTTTCAGATTATATTGTTTCACTTTCAAGGATCCAAACCATAATCACTCTAGTGGTGATCCACACATGCTCTGATGGCCTCCGATCGACACCACTCATTCTCTGGTTTCTAGCACGGTGAAGCAAGTGTCTTGTGTTGGTCATTCTTTATCGCTTGTTCTTTGGTCTTGAAGAACGTATTGTAGGACCCTGGGACACCCTGAGAGGGGAGGGGTGAATCAGGGTGTCAAATTTTTATTTTAAAGTGATGGATATTGTTCCCACATTGGTAGGAACTTGTTAAACCTGTATGATGGATATGAACAGAAAGAAAACATTCACATGCAGAGAGATGACGCATCACTTTTTACTTGGTTCACCACTAAGGGATACATCAAAGGAGCATACGCCGACAAGTTTTCAGTCGTACTAAATTCCAATAAACTTCACTAGCTATGGATTACAAAGGTTTGGGCACAATCACTCTGTCCCAGGCTCACTGCCTTTACAAAAGGTTCAGGGATAGCTCACTGCGTCCCTCGGGTCACTCCCATTGACTCCCCCTGGCTCACTGCCTTTGGTGAAGTCCCACTCAGTTTATAGACTTGAAGGTCTCTTCAACAGATAGAAATGAAGTTCTTTGTATCCTGTTCATCATGATACTTTGCTTTCATCAGGGTTCAAAGTTGATTCTCTTTTCAGTTCAATCCATCTTCTTTAGTGAAATGACTGAATGCACTAGATCCTCTTGTATTTGTTTGCTTGAATCACAACCACTTATGTGATTGCTCAATAAATGAAGCTCAACTTACTTGGAATTGTCAGAATCAATTCTCCATGTATGCATGAGATCATGCATGTATTATTTAGATTTTCTCTTTAATCTCACTTTGCAACAAAGGTATCGGGCAATCTCCCGGCTTTTGTGTAGCTCCAAAAAGACCGGATGGCTTTAGAAATACCTGGCGCGCTTCCCCAATCCCGGGGTGCAAGTTTCAAGGATGGAACGCAAGTTATAACTGGCGTGCAAGTCCACCTCCAACACTTGCATGGCTCAACCTTCTTCAATACCAAACTTGAACGACTCACATTCTTTTCCACCAAAACCGTTTTTGGCGCACATCAAACAACTGTCACGCATTTTATACTTGCGCGACCCACAACCACTTGTAAGACCACCAAACCTACGTGATGGGAGCTTTGATTTTCTCTAAGTGTTGAGATCATGCAGAATGAGGAGGGGTCGACCTGTATTTATAGGCATTTGAACAACCTACGCGACGACGTGCAAGTCTCCCCTCGGTGCGCAAGTTTTGGAGCCCAAGTCTTCTGAACCCTTAGACACTTGCGCGGCCAACTTAAAAACTTGGGCGCCCCTTCTTCCTTTGCCATATTTTGATGATCTGACCATGAAGGACAAATGGAACACAATTTTCCAATACTTATAGGCACCAGTGCGCAAGTCCTTCCTCAGCACGCAAGTCACTTGCGCGAGCAACCCAATACTCGAGCGCCCCTTTTCCCTTTGCCATTTTTTGATGTTCTGATCTTGAAAAACATTGGGTGCGCAAGTTTCCTCACCTTCAAGTACACGGTGCGCAAGTACCTTTTCCAAAAACCACTTTTCTTCATTTGTTGATTTTCAGGCCCAAAAATTTGGCAAACACTGGAAAACGACGCCACCTTGTATCTGTTCTTTTTGTACTGCCTCCAGATCATCCATTACTTTGTTGAAGTTCTTGAATCAAACATTTATCGTCAACCACAGCTCTTGAACTCGACATTCCACCATGAAATCCCATTTTTCAACAAATTTGTGTGTCATTGTTTGCTTTGTCAACAAGCACAATCACCTCAAATTGCCTTCTTCAGCTACTCTTCTTCTTTCATCACAAACTATACTATCGAGATATATATACTTTGATAGATTAGATTTAGCATCATCATATTTTGATACAATGAGAAGTGCATGGCCATCTCAGAATTCCAATCCCTTTCACTTTGTCTTCTTCTTCAACTGTCATTCTCTACTTCATGCAAATCATACGATTCTATTCTTCAAGAAGTCTCTTGCATGGTTCTCATGCAATCATGAAGAATTTCATGGTCTTCATCAAATCCCCATTCTTCTATAATCATTGTCAGATGAATTATACCTCACCATTCTTCATTGTTGTAAACAATGTGTCACCTTTTGACACATGTTCTCTGAACTTATGATCAGTACAACAATCATCTGAATTTCCATTTCTCCATTCCATTTCATTGGAGTACTTCTTGATCTCCTTCATTTTGATCTTCATTGACATCTATTGAAAACAAATAAAACATTATACACAAAGTGGTCCTAACACGTATCTCTTTATTGAGAGGAGAGGGAATAGGATTCGAGAGAGAAATTGTTTGGCTCAACAATTCTCAATTCACCAAGCATGTAGTTCAGTGCATGGCGCAATAGACGTACATGTCTATTTATCGACATGGGGCTTTAGTTACAATATTTAATTTCATAACAACAATTAAATACATCTATAACCTTGGAGAAAATCCATGATCTTAATAATAATACCATTTCATTATTTATGGTGCACCATTTTTCACAAAATGGAATTATAAAAAAAATTCGACGTCACAAAATAATAGTAGTGTTATTATTATTTTAACTTGCGCCAACTAGTTAAATAATTATTTACCGTCTTGCAACTAATTATTTTACTACCGGACTGACCTTGGTCTGATCGAACTCCACTTCTATTTATTGAACACCTAAATAAATAAATAATTTATTCTCTTACATAAATATTTTATTTACAAACTAGTAAATAAATATTTATTAAATGTTTAATAAAATAAATAAATATTTTTTACTCAATATCTGATGAATAAAAATTTATTTAATTTATGCAATCATTATAACTTGAATAAAATTATTCCATGGTCTTGAGAATATTATTTATTTCATTAATTAAATTCAAATGGAATTTAACCAAGACCATAAAAAACACTTAGTGTGTGACCCTCTAGGATTCTTTCTCATTGGAATTTGGTGGGATTGCCTAAAATCCAAGAGTACTGTCTAGAAATGGGTCAATGAACCCAAGAGAAAAAACTTAAAGTCGTGACAATGACATCCACATATGAATTCTCACTGTGTAATATAATCCCTTTGTCTTAATATCTCATCAATCAGGTTTCATGATAGTGTCATCAAACTTTGTGCTTGATATGTCGTTCTTTGACTACCTAAAATAAACTCATCATTACACCATGGCCATGGAATTTCACGTGACAGTTCTATTTAAATCAAAGGGATGAGATATCAACTTCCATAAATGGAAGGGACAAATATTTCCTCAACTTATCCATTAATAACATGCCACTCATGACACACCCAAAGTACCCTACTTCCCACCAACATATGGCGTGATAGTTTTCATTAGTAAATAAAATTTCGCGAGTTGTGACACATATTAATGATAATCCTAAAGTCTAATGACCATTACACATGCTCACATATAGGAATATCTGATGACACCAAAACATGCAGAATTCCTTCCGACGGGTCTATTCTCATAATCTCCCATCTTGAAGATTACCAAGTGCGAACATCATGAGAGGAAGTCTCATTTTCTTATGAGTACTCACACATGAAGTTATATATACTATGTGTCCCATCATAGTATTCCATCCAACCATAGAACTATATTTAATAATATTGTTATAGCATTTCAATGTTCTCATCATAGCGGGAAACTGCCATGACCTTATCAATGCAATAAATACTCTAGGACATTATTACATCCTAGTCATGTAGAACAATGAACAATATGTAATAAGATGTTTAATATTTAAATAAATTAAATATCCATGTAATCAAAGTAAAAACAATTGGTTCTAGGACACCAACTCTAACAAGGCGTGTCTCTTTGTACACTAGAGGCTTCCGACTAGCAATTAGGATCTAAGGTGATAATTTGAGGATAATACACCCCTTGCATCATAGTAAACAATAACAACAAAAATAATCAAGTATCACACATAATAATAAATAAACAGTATACTAGAATCAATAAAGTTAAGACATGCTATATAAAAATGAAATGCATCATACAACTCAATTAGTCATTCTTAGAATATAAATACAGACTTAGACAATCTCCCACTATGACGATCAATATATGAGAAATAATAAAATAATAAAAGGCATGAGCCTATGCTCTATCTCTAAGATATACCTCATCCTGATCACCAAATCTCATTCGAGATGTCCCGATCGACCATGCTAATCTCAATCCCAGACCTTAGCCATACCCGTGCCTGTAATAACCATGTGAGAGATGCTCATGTACCCATGTGCAATGGATTTCCCGAGAAGGGTGTGAGTATAATATTCAGTAAGGCACCAATAACATAATCCTGTACATAACCACAAATATTGTGATATATGGATGTGACATGCTTAACCATAAACAATAAATAAACTAGTGAATATAATAAATAAATAAACCACCAATGATTTCTGCTTCAGCCCGATGCCAGTATGTCATTGACCGCATAATGTGGACTACGCCAACCATAATACCACCACTACCTATTGGGAATACTCAGGACAAGGAAAATAAGAAACATAGATCCTCAAGTCTATGACCTCGATCAACCCTACCTTCTTTGGGTAATGTCAAAGTGTCTTTGAGCATGAGCATCACCTTAGGAGAACCTTTGTCCACTCATTGGGGATTCCATGCCCACACCTCCACCATGATGAGTAGTGGAACATATGGCATTTCTAGGCATCCCTCATCCTCAATCCCTCATGATAAACCCCATGGTAGTAGCTAGGAGTTCTCAATGTCAGGATGGTGCTTGATTTCTATGAGGGGGAGGCCCTAAAAAATCCTATACATATAGGCGTGGATGATTCTTAGGTTACCCAGACAATCAAATGGAATAACCTCCTGGATCCCATGGTCCATACTTGGGTGGCTAAAAACTTATGACCTCATTCAAAACATCACTAGCACATCCACCTGATTTTAGGGGGTATCCTAAGAATCAATTGAGGGGATCTAGTGGTCACCCTCGTGGTGTCTAATATCTATGATTGTGGATATATGCGAACCTGAAACCTCATATTACCATTTGAATCCTGTAGGTTCCATAAATTTATAATGGTCTAATGGTAACGCCATCCAAATCCCAGAATTCCTGGGCATTCAAAATGGTCTCACTATATGGAAGGAATCTCAGGCATCCTAGTAATTATTTTATGCTAGATCCTAGGTAACTCCCTTAGGAATCCATTCATGCATTAACCATATCACTAGATGTTAGTCATACTAAGAATCCACCCCCAATACACTCTGAGATTAGATGCCAAAAATACCAGGCATACTAGGGTATTAGCTATATCAACAAGTGATTCTTGGGTATCCTAGTCAATCACATCAGTTCCAAGACCAATGACCGATTCTCATGCATCTTAGGGAATCATATAACAATCCTGCTCTTTATTGCACATCATTACATAATTTATTACATAAGACTACACTTAATACAACCCAGATGATCATGAAGTCTAGTGTCTTTGGAAATTAGGTACATTACATAACAATATAAAATAAGGAATACAACATCTTTATTACAAATTTCTTTAACATGCTCAAAATACTCCTTCGAACCTAAAACTACATGGGATAACCTGAGAAAAAATATATGAAAGGGGTGAGACATAAAGTCTAGGAAGGGAATAAACAAGGAATAACATAAAGAATATGATACATGTTAGAAAATATGCATATAAATGGGGCATAAAAAGAGTATGAATCATAAAAATGGACAATGAGACATGATATAGCATGATAATCATAAAGGAAACATGGTAAATTTGGAAATAACTTAAAACATTACATCATAAACTTAGGTCAAGGCTAAATAATCCAAGACCTCATGGTGGAAAAATTAACATAAAGGAATTAGGTTCACTCCTTATCCCAATATTATGTATCATGATACTAAACATTACCCAATTTATTGGAGCACTATCTGGGCACACCCATCGTATTCATTTCATTATCATGCTTAAGTGTGCTAAATAGATCATACAATATGGATTCATTCATCCTCATAATTTATTACATGATCAAGGAATGTGGAATAAATACAGTAAGTCCCCAATAAATAAGTATATGTTCATAAAGGTGAATACCCTTGATAGAAAAATGGGCATGTTATTCACTACACAATGGTTTTGGCATGAAAAATCACGGTGAAATTTCGGGAGCATAACAACATTACATTATAATTCATAAAAATGGTTGATATGAACGAAAGAAGTCTATCACAATTTAAACATAAAATGGGAAGTAATAAGTACATTGAAGGACATTTCATAATATTAGAAAATGTAAATAGAATACATAAGTTCATAAAGAAACTTGAATAAAGAAGATAAGGTGAGGACCCCTTACAAAATTTTAGCATAGTAAAGACTTAGGTAAGGGTCCAAATAGGGAAGGATAAGTGATCCATAATTAAAATAACATAAAATGGATAGTAAGATATGACTATAAATTAATTTAAATATAACCATTTGAAATTAAAAGAACTAATTTCAAATAAGTTGCTTGAATTTGAAAGGAGGAGAGGAATGTGAGGATCCCTTACATGAATGTGTGACTACAAAGGAATGGGAAGGACTTCTTGAGAGATTCAAGGAACCTTAGGAGTAATATAGAGAGTGTAGGTCAGATTATGGACGTTATCCAAGGAGTTTTAGTGAATATAAATGATATCTTTTGTGGGTTTACATAAGAAAGGTGGAGAATTTCTTTATTATTTAGGTTTTAGACTCTACATAATAAAATATCCAAAACCACCAACCATCCCATGGTTTTTGCCCATGGTTTCTTCCAAATGGTAGTGGTTTTAATTATTTTATAACTCCAAGGTCCTAACTTATTAAAATATTACCATTGATGATATGAAGGTGAGTCACACACTTAAAACAATGATTTTAAAACCTTAAAATATATCATAAGTTTTGGAGGATACACAAAGGATTTATAAAATAAATCAAATAAAAATTAAATCACTTTATTTTAAAGGTAAAATGTATATTTGGTCATGTATCCCATTTATATTACTTATCACATCATATTTGGGTCATTATGATGTCATAAAATACAAAGTATATTTATACGGTATTTAATTTTTACCAAAAAATTAAACTGCCTCAGAAAATTATAAAATTTTTATCATTGGATAATTTCGATGTTATTATTCAAAAAATAATATTTATTTTATCTAAATAATTTTCTAAATATGTGAATTTTTACTTTTAAAATAATAACAGACATTTATTGAAAATGACGGGTTTTTTTGACAATAATAGTTTTTCAAACCCTTATAAAAATAAATTTGAATTCATAAAAATTATATGATCATTTATATTTAATAAAAATACTTTATTAAAATATTATTTATTTAAAAAATCCATTAATTCATCAAAAATATATTTCTTAATTGAATTTGAATATTAACCAAAAATACTATTTGTGTTTTATTGAATCCAAATAAAAATAATTTATAAAGTAACAATAATATAATAGAAATATATTAATTATTATATAAAAAATAATATACATACTCACATTTCTAGGTCATTGTCACATATATTTTTAATACACTAGAAAAAACCCTAAGGGTAAGGTCCACAATAGTGGGACTTTCATGGGGTGGTTCGGAAAACATGGTTTGGGATGTGATCTCAATGAGCTTAAAATTATCCCATAGACAGTTTCAATCATGCTTATGTTATTGGATCTCATCTTGGTCTTGGTCAAGGGAAAATCCTAGAAATTCTATCTCCCTCATATGCTCAGAAAAATTAGCTTAATAGGGTACGGTCCTACTAGTTGAGGCCACCACTTCCTTTGTCTATGTCAATTGAATTTGTTAAAAACCTATATTTATACTAATCATGTGATCATTCTTCAATGGCTATATTATCAATGGTAAATATACTTAACAATATTTTAAATCCAATTGGATATAATGAAATAAAAGAAGTGCATGTGTTTTTTATAACCATATATAATAAGATATTTAAATAAATAAAAAAGGGGAATTTTTTTTATAACAGTTAGGGTCGTTACAATATTCCCCCCTTTAAAAACTTTTCCCTTAAAATTTTCATTTCCCAAACTAAAATAGACGAGGTTAACTCTGTTTCA
Organism: Viscum album; assembly: GCA_963277665.1. Taxonomy (NCBI): domain Eukaryota; kingdom Viridiplantae; phylum Streptophyta; class Magnoliopsida; order Santalales; family Viscaceae; genus Viscum; species Viscum album. Next base: position 84,945,825 of record OY728155.1, on the reverse strand, counting down.
CGACCTCATCTAGTTCCCACATTACTTCTTCAAAATTTTGGTTTCTCCACAACACTTTGACAAGGTGCATTGTCTTATTTCATAGAACCTTTTCTCTATGATCTAATATCTTCACCAGATGATTTTCACAGGAAAGGAAATTCTAAAAAGGTACCACATATGAATCAAGTACATGTGAGGGGTATGGTATGTACTTAATCAATAGGTATATATAGAATACATCATGTACTTGAGATAGGTTCGGTGGGAGTGAAAGTTGATAGGACACTACTTCGATGCGATCAAAGATCGCAAAGGGGTCGATGTATCTTGGAATAAAATTACCCTTATTCCCAAATATCATAACTTTCTTCCATAGAGATATTAGGGGGAATAAAATGTCTCTAATATAAAACTCTAGGTCTCATCAATGATTTTTAGTATAGCTCTTTTGTCGACCCTAAGAAGCCTTGATATGCTGCCGAATGGCCTTAAAATTATCCACCATTTCCTCAACAATTTTAAGACCTAGAACCTCTAATCCCCTAAATTTATCCCAACATGTAGGTGTCCTACACCTCTTCCCATAAAGGTATTCATAGGGATCCATTTGTATACTCGAGTGGAAATTGTTGTTGTAAGAGAACTCAACCAGAGGAAGATGTTGGCCTCATACTCCATTAAAGTCACACTACTAGAAATTATGGCTATAGCCAAAGTTTGAAACTGTGGCTATAAACTAGAAAACTATGGCCATACGTTATAGCCACGGTTCCATGGTTCATGGCTATTATTGGCATGGCTATCGGGAAATATCTATAGCCACGATTTTAAACCGTGGTAAATCCCTATAGCCATGGTTCAAACCATGGCTAAAGGACTATATCCATAGTTCAAACTGTGGTTATTTCCTTATAGCCATAGTTTAAAACTGTGGCAGAACCTTAAGACACATAGGTACTATAGCCACGGTTTAAAACCATGGCTACAGGCTTATAGCCATGGTTTAAAATTGTAACAATAGGCCTCTAGCAACAGTTTAAAACCATGGATATAGGTCTTCCAATTTCATAAACAAATACCCCTATAGCCCCCACTCTCCATACAGTTCCTCCCTTCCCCCCTATACAAACCCCCCCAGACACCTAGACACCCCCCAGACACTCCTCCCCCCTAGACACCCCACTGGACACCCCCTAGACACCTAGACACCCCCACTGGACACCCCCCTAGACACCCCCTCCCCCCTAGACACCCCCTGGACACCCCCTTCCCCATAGACACCCCCTGGACACCCCCTGGACATCCCCCACTAGACACATCCCCTGGACACCACCTAGACCCCCACCTAGACACCCCCTCCCCCTAGACACCCCTAGACAGACCCCCCAAACACTTAGACACCCCTTGGACACCCCCTCCTCCCATAGACACCCCTGGTCACCTAGACACCCCCACTGGACACCCCCCTTAAACACCCCCCTAGACACCCCCTGGACCCCCCCAGGACCCCCTCTTAGACACCCCCTAGACACCCCCCACTGGACACACCCCCCTGGACACCACATAGACACCCCTGGACACCCCTCCCCCCTAGACTCCCCCTGGACGCCCCCACTGGACACCCCCATGGACACCCCCCCAGACACCACCTCCCCCCCAAACACCCCCACCCCCAGACACCCCCATGCATGCATATAAGTGCAAACATGCATATTAAGTAAACATTATAACAATAAAGGCATGATAAAACTAACAATGTGGAATTAAAAATAACCATAAATATACAAAATCCACTACCCTCAAACCAAACTCACAACACCAAACCCAAGATAAGGGAGTTATTTAATGGAATATAAAAAAGCATAAAAATAAGCCCATCCCCCACACTAAAACAAAAATATTAGTCCCCATAGAATAGTATGGTAATATAAATGAATAAATTAAATAGACCCCCCCGCACACCCATTCCCCCTGCACATCCCGCCTTGCACCCCCTCTACACAGACCCCCCACACCCCCTGTCCCCTTGCACACCCCCCCAACACACCTGCACACCCCTTGCACCACCCCTGCTGGACACCCCCTACACCCCCTACCACCCTGGACATACACCCCCTGCACATCCCCCACCCCCCCTGCACCCCCTTACACACCCTTTGCACTCCCTGTCCCCTTGAACACACCCGCCTGTACACCCCAACTGCACCACCCCTACTGGACACCCCCACTGCACCCCCCACTAGACACCCCCACTGCACACCCCCTAAACACCCCTTGCACCCCTTGTCCCCTTTTACACACTCCCTTGCACACCCCCTTGCACACCCCCACTGCACCACCCATGCTAGACACCCCTTTCACCACCCCTACTGGACACCCCCACTACACCCTCCCACAGCCCCCTTACACACCCCTCTCACCCCCTGCACACCCCCTGTCCCCTTGCACACACCCCTGCACACCCCCACAACACCACCCCTACTGGACAACAAACCCCCTAGACGACATCCCCACCCCTTTCACCCCCCTACATAGCCCCCTTTCACCCCCTTACACACCCCTTGCACCCCCTGCACACACCCATTTGCACACCCCCACTACACCACCCCTGATGGACACCCCTTACACCACCCCTGTTGGAAACCCCTTACACCACCCCTACTGGAAACCCCCATTGCACACCCCCCTCCTGGAAAGACCCCCCTGCACAACCCCCCTGCACAACCCCCCTTACACACCCCTTGCACCCCCTTCACACCCTCGTCCCCTTGCACACACCCTCACATATCCCCACTGTACTACCCCTGTTGGACACCCCTTGCACCCCACCCTGCACAACCCCCCTGCACACCTGCACACACCCCCACTGCCACATCCCTGCACACCCCCCCTGCAACCCCATACCCCTTGCACCACCCCTGAACCTTGCACCACCCCCTTGCACACCCCTTGTAGGTGGAATTTTGGAATGGAACTAAATAAGGAATTATCAGGTTTCGTGGTATCTTGGTTAACACATGGAGACCTCAGGTGTAGGGAGTCATAGTGTCCTAGGTGTGCATGCATGCCCTATTGTTTTCTTTTAGGTTCATATTGATATGTACATCCCAATACTAAATAACATGATCATTAATAAAGGGTTTTTTGTTCAAATAATATCCAATTCCATCCAATACATACACCACATAGTGGTATCATGAATCGCCAGATAACACAAACCACAACATGATGGATTTTACTACATCATGTCGTATACTTTGGTGAATATTTACAATAATCTACAACTTTCACGTATGCATCATAGGTTTTATTCAAATCATTGAAAATCATTGTGAAATGATTCCAAGTATTTTGGATATAATTTTCATATAAAAAACCTAAAAAATTGAGAGAAAACATTGTACCAAAATTGTGAGAAACTGGAATCCCTTTACGGGCATTTTGGTGGACATATTAGAGTTGTGAAAGATGAGAATATATATTTAGAAGGTGGATGAATAAATAGTGATGTTTCCATGGAGATGGTTTTTTTTCTTGATGATTAATTACTCAATGCTACGGTGTAAAAAAGAAGGGTATTTCATTAGGAGAGAAGTCCTAAGAAGCACTCAAAATGATACGGAAATTGTGGTTATGTTGTACAACATCGATGATCATATGACTTATGATGTCATATAAAAATGTTGTGCATAAGTATTTCCTAAAAGTATTTAAATATCTAAAATATGACTTTGTTTGACTATGTGATCAAATAAAATATGACAATATAGTCTCATAAGTGGGATTAACACTACCCCCTGCACACCCCATGCACCCCTGTACACCCTCCCCCCTCCCCCTCCCACTTCCCCTGCACCCCCACCTTGCACCCCCACCTTGCACCCCACCTGCACCCCCTGCCCCTACCCCCTCCTCCACCCCTATAGACCCCCCTACACCCTCCACCCTTGCACCCCAACTAAACCCTCCCTATCCCTTGCCCCTGTAGACCCCCACCCCACACCAGCACCCCCCGACTTCACCAGAACCCCCACCCCCTGCACACCCCTGCCCCACTTTCACCCTTTCCCTCCCCCCCTGCCCCCTGCACACCCTCCTCCACCCTCACCACCCCCCCTCACACCTTCCCCCTCCCCCTGCCCCTGCACCATCTCACCTTGTACTCCACCTGTACCCTCCCCATGCCCCTGTAGACCCCCCCCCTGCACCCTCCCCCTGCACCCCATCTGCACCCTCCCCCCTCTCCCTGCACCGAAAGACCCCCTATCCCTACAGACCCCCTGCACCCTCCTCCTAGATATTTCCTATAATATTATTCTTTAAGAAACATCTAATAATTTTACACCAATTTTGGTTCATTATAACATGGGAGGATACTGGAGTACATGTTAATTTTCTCCCATCTAATTTCATCAAGGTGATTATAATTGATTATGTCTACCACTAGATTCTCTAATATCCTGATATGAAATTAACTAAGATGGTGACCAAATTCAAAGATCTGTCGGTGGCCTAATGTATAGAAGAACCAGATTCAGTAGTAGAGATGGAAATTCCTTGAAAGACGCTCGCTCAAAAAATAGAAGGATATGAAATCACTAGTAATACGTCTACAAAATAAACATTTACTACTGCCACAACAAACCAATCCACTCCACTCCACCTCGAGCTCATAAACTGGAAGAAAACAAAAACCCATCCTGTTCATCAAGACAGAAGCATTTGAAATTACTCTTTCACAAAATCTAGTAACAGGTGATCCTTTAATAGATAAAATAACAGACAACAACATAGATTCAATAAGGTGGAAAAATATCTTTATTATCATGTTTAATATGGTGTGAAAACTAGAAATTATAGTAGACAGAAAAAAAGGACACATTGTACATGCTTTAGGTAATTATAAAGATTTTACAAAGATTAAATCATCTTTAAAAAAATGAAAAAAATGGATTCTTGAAGCTATTGCATTGAACAACCTGCAATTACAGGACATACCTAACTATAGAGACTTTGAGAGAGCTTCCCAAGTAGGATTTGCAACATGTAAAAATAATAGGGACCATCCTCAACTAGGAACATTCTTGAAACTGATGACGAGTGTATCCCTTCACTTCTACAATACCATAAACTACTTAATAAATAGACAATTCATAACTAAATATTATAATAATACATGAATGATTGAAGAAAGTTATGGAAAAAAGAGGCATAAACACTTACATAACACTATTTGGTTCCAAGTATATAAGTAAAGAAAATAAATGACACGAGAACTCATCCAGCCATTCAGAAAATTGGATCATTGGCATGAATTATGAACCATAATTTTCATCTTCCAGGGAAGCTATCTGCAACAATGCTCAAATGAAATAGATTTTTTCTTCTCCATATAAAAGCACATATATCATGTTTTTTATGAAATCTAGTCCTTACATTGGAAAATATGGAACCAATCAATTGCATGGTTACCAATGTTTTAGTAGGATCATTGGCATCCATACCAAGCAAGGAATTGGATAATGAAATTGTCAAGAGATCAGTGTATACATCAGAAATAACAGAATCATCCAACTTTTCATAAGAATTAGACATGGAAGAAAAGAAATTTGATCTCCCAGAAAAGGCCATTGATGTTACAACAATTTTTAACTAGTGAGTGGTTGTAATCTGTGAGAAGCTACATGGATATGATTTACAATTTATAGTTTAAAAATAACATGCAAAACTCATTTAAATATTCAATAATTGAATACAGAAGAAGTATTAGTGACCGACTCAAGAGCCATATGGAAGCCAGATTCCAAAATTGGAAGAACTGAAGAGGGCTCCACATGAGAAAATATTGAATTGTAAGAAGCTCCAATCTTAGAGAGATGTTCATTTTTGATATACTTATAACTTCAACATCACACTAACAAAAAACTTCATTTCTACTTTCCCCAAATCAGCTTTCCTATAGCCCTGTGCCATAATAATTTTAGTGGGATAGTATAAAATTTTCCAAAGCACCTGAACAAAAAATCTAGAAAGAATTTTTCTAAATCCTTACCGTTTCTCATATTTGATATGTTTCTAAAAATTAGATACCATGTAAAGAAAAAAATGCTCCAAAGAGTAATTACAACAAACACCATTAGAAGGATGATAATATCTATAAAATAAAAAATATAAGAAAACAAGATCTGAAGTGAGGGTGTTGGAAAAATATACAAAGATATTTTTTAAAAAAGTTAAAATATGAAGAATGAACTATTCTAAGAGGTTGAATAATTTCTCAAATTTCCATTATTCCGATCCACCGGGTTTTAATAGATACACCTATATAAAATTTTATTCAATATAGTGTCCAAAACACATGATCTCATAGATGAATTAAAAGAGAAAATAAAATCATAAGATTGTTATGTTTACAATTGACTTTGCAATAGCCTTAGTTGGTGTTCCAGTATTATTGGAAAATAAGAACCTTGTATTTCTGGGAACATCCACATTAAAAGGATATGAACCACTTCCATTATCCATAGGAACCTAACAGTAAAAAAAAACAATACAAGGAAACAAAATTAAAAAACAAAAAAAGAAGTGCTATAGAAATTTCTCAAAATGTACTAATGATCAAATAAAACAACCTAGATAAAAGGAGAAGGGGATAATACAGGCTAGATATTTTGGAATTTAGGGAAACCAAAAAAGAATAAAGTTTTATATTGTTATACTCCAATAAATTCAACCATCTTGAGCAACAAGTTCCAAAAATGACCGCATGGATTGTAGCTAATGTTGTACGCATAGAACCAAACTAGCACAAAAAAAGTTGCAACACCAATGGTGAAAAAAGAAATAATTCATGGGATTCAGAGGAATAATAAATAATTTTAAAAGGGGGGGTGATAACAATGAACAATAAATCTGATAAAAAAGTAATAATAGAAATATTCCCAAAAGTAGTCTCTAAAGTAGTGCCTCCATATTATAATTGGTTACTGTCAGGCTAATTTAATTCAATTATTAGTCTTGATGAAGTAAAGGTATATAATTTTTTTCATGTCGTAGCCATATAATTTTAGAGATTAATTGATCATGGACTCTTTTATATGAAATTTCTTCTTAAGGAGCTAAGTTCACATGGACCAGATACACTGTTAATAGAAGGCAGTCTAGTAGGTTTGATACGACATTTATTTCCATTAATGGCCTTAATATGGATTCTATCTTATCCTATATATCTCTTCACAGTGCTTACTCAGATCACCACCCACTTATATTGTGTTTATCCACCAATGAAATGATGCATGCTATCCCTTTTAAATTCAATAATGCTTGGCTTCATTTTAAGGAATCCAGTGAAATTGTACAATAGAAATGGATGAGGATATTTGAGGGAAATTCTTTCCATAGGCTCATGTTAAAGATTAAATCTACTAAATATTCTCTCAAAGGATGGACCCGGGATAAATTCACCAAATTGAATGAGGAAATCAATTAGTATGTGGATGATATTTTGAAATGTAAAAATAGTTCTTCTAACATTGATACCCCCTCATCTAAGAAATTTCTACTGAAATATGAGATTAACGAGCTCATTCTTACTCATGAGAGGATTCTTATAAAGTATATTCATTTAATATGGTTCAAATAGGGTGATAGAAACACTCGATTGTTTTACATCATGAATAATAAAATAATGAATATAAAAAAGTTCACCATCATTAAGGTGAATAGAGAGACTCTTAATGATATAAACACTTGATTTTTGTATAGGTTGTTCAAGAATTTTTTAGACTAGAATTTCTTCCTTGAGGTAACAACTCTCAATTAATAACCATCATTCCAAAGGTTGAACATTCCCTTGATGTTGGAGACTATAAGCCTATCACTGTGAAAAATAATCTTCATAAGCTCATCAGCAAAGTGAATATTGTAAGTTTGGGGGCTATTGTAAGTTCCATTGTTTCTCCAAATTAGTTGGTGCTTATACATGGAAGTGAAGGATTATTTATATACTAACTCAGAATGTGTGAATATATTATAGAGGAGATCCAAGCCTATAAATATTGATTTAAATATTAAAATCTATAAAGATTTTGACACTCTTAGCTAAGATTTCACTTTTTAAGCACTTGACAGTTTGGATTCTCAACCAGATTTATTAAGCTTATTCAAGACCTTATCTACAGATCAAGAATCTATTTCATTATTAATGGGTCTCCCAAAAGATACTTCGGTTATAACTAATGGGTGATATAGGGGGATCCTCCCTCAACTTTTTTTGTTTGTAATTATTAGGGATTAACATATAAAATAACTCCTAAAAGCTATAGATTCTAGGGATTTATCACCAGTTAAGGCCACTAGAAAGAAAAGATCACCCACCCACTTGTTTTATGTTGATAAAATTTTTATTTTTTGTGAATATGATTATAGGTCACTTTCTTTCATCAAGGGGATTTTCGATCATTATGAATCTTTCTCAAGGTAAGCCATTTGTTGGAGGAAATATAAAATTTATTGTAGCAAATACTTGCATGTTTCCATGAGGAATAAAATTGTTAAATTATTTGAAGTTATAGTTGTAATAATTCCTTTCACCTAGCTTGCTTAACAAGTTTAGAAATAACTTCATCTTGTCATCAAAATTTATTTTAATAATGACGATATGGAAAAAAATTATTCCTATGGATGATCAAATTTCTTTATTTGATCTTCATATTATCTCAATTTTCTTGATCTATATGAAGCCTCGGGATGATTGTCATCATTTCTTTCCAAAATGTCACATATGAAATGATGATGTCTCAAGAATGCATGAATTAAGTAAGATTAGGTATAGTGAATTGCAGTGTTCTTCGCCTCCACATGTTCCACCAAACATCATCTCCCTACTCATCAATTGTCCCATTATCACCTAAAACTCAAAAAGGTAATTAACCTAAATTTGGGAGGAGAGGGGGGAGGTGAAAGATATGGTAATAACAAATTTTTAATGCATCATCATGTGTTAAAATCAAATATATGACTACCCATTTAGGTTGAGTTTGGTAACACTTATTGAAAAGTGCTTCCAGTACTTATCACCTATGATGCATGATTCTGTATAAGTATTTCCAGATTACTTACTAAAAAATATTTTTGCGTCGCTTATTTAAGGCTCTGTTTGAGAACACATCTAAAACTGTTTACAATACTTATTGCTTGTGATTAATAGTTTGAGAAATAGAACAAACACCGCTTATATTTTTAAACTACTTATCATAAGTGGTGTGTTGTAATCAATCTATCAGGAAGCCTTAACTAAGCATACAAGATGTACCCTTCTTCTTGAATAACACACCATATAGAAGGGATGATGATGATACCCAAAAAACAGTTGACTAAAATGAAAGGGAAGGGTTAAGTGATATTTGAATATATTTATTTACCCTAAACCCCACCCACATAATCATACATTGGGTTGTATTTATTCCTTTATGGTGTAGTGAAGATATATTGTTCAAATACTGATCAAAGATGAGAATAAAATTCTTTCCTAACATTATTTGATCTTAAAGAAATTGAAAGTTCATGGATTTTGTCTGTACTCACTAGTAATTATCACATCCTCAACTCTGCTTGCATGGATAAAGCTCATAAACCTCTCTCTAGGAAGCTCTCCCCCTCTTCCATATGATGGTAATGGTGAAATTAAAGGCCAAATCCTTGCATCCTTTAGCATCAAGAGACCAATAAATTTAGAAGAAAATGAGCATGAAATTATATGTTTATCGAGACTTAAATGAATGTTCCCATAAATACCATTCACAATAAGAAAATAAAATGAATTGTAGATCATTTTCATGAGAGAAAAATTTGGACCCATGATAATTAGAATCAGTGAGTACATTTCACATTGATTAATTAATGAATAATGAATCACTTTCATGGGTTTGAAATTAGAATATATCATAGACATATTTTTTATGATGATATACTGCAACAAAAAGGTATTGATATCTGTGATCAGTAATACTAGAAAACAGGGGAATTCACCAACATAAGTGGTTTTTTTTGGAGAAAAATACACTCAATGTATAAATATAGTAATATGATCAATAACCAATCTAAAAAAATGTTAAATAATGTTTTTCTCCTCAATCTGTATACACAACAATGTAAGAGAATTATTGACCTATGTGTAAACAAAATACAATAAGGTTTAATTCATCATACTTAATTAAATAATTTATATTCAAAATATAGTACAATATAATTAAATAATCAAAAAACAATCATCACATTAAGAACAAAGAGCATGAACAAAGGGTTAAGAACAAAAATAAAATTATATTTTCCCTATTGTTGGTAACAAAGGGTATGAATAAAGGGCCCATTCAAACCCTAGGAATTGAATAGTAGTGTTGAGTAACACTAGAAAATAAATACCTATACAAAAAAACATGAACACAATTATGCATATAAAATAAATTTATTTTTAGAATTTTACACATTTTTAATAGGGGTAAGAACATTGAAAATCACCATCGATTGCAGAGGTATGGATGAACGATCACTGAAGATAGTATGAATTGCTTTGGAAAGAATTTGACATAAAGGAGTAACCACATCAATCTTCACAGAAAGTGTAGGGGTCGACTCGTATGGATCCCTCTCATGGAATGTGTCGGTTCGACCAGCACACTGATTGGAGGAGTAACTCCATATGAAGTGGGTGGACGAGTGGGATGCACGATGAAGGGGATGGGAGGTTCGCGTGAGGGATGGAGGAACCGAATGGAGAATCCGGTGAGGATCGGCCGAGGGAGAATCGATCGGTCGGTGATGAGGGAGAAGGGTTTATAGGGTGGGAGATGAGTCGTGATGAGGGAGGGGATTGTAGGTGGTAGATGAGCCATGATAAGGGAGATGAGTCACGAAGAGGGAAGGGATTGTGGGTGGGAGATGAATCACGACGAGGGAGATGAGTCATGAAGAGGGAGGAATCATTTGAGGACATATTTCCATAAGTACCTTTTTCTCATGGATTTATTTATCCTAAAACCACGATTTTTTAATAATCGTGGCTATATCCTAACTTATATCCACAGACCAACTAAACCTAGCTATAGGTCTGTGGCTATAGATTATTTTTCTAGTAGTGTCAATTAAGCAAGCTCTCAATATATCCTCAAGTGTTTGGATATTACACTCAAATTGGCTATCAGTTTAAGGGTGATAATCCATAATTAAATTCATATTAGTGTTTAGAGCATGATGGAGACCTTTCAAAAACATAGAGGTGAATCTTGGATCTTAGTCGAACAAAATCAATAGTGTTACTTTATGCAGCCTCACTACTTCTCAAATGTATATCCGTGCAAGTTGATCTAGTGAAAAACCCTCTTGAATTACAATAAAGTGTGCAATCATTGTAAAATGATCTACAATAACCTAGATATAATTTTTTTCTTTGGATATATTCGAAATTTCAGTGACAAATTCCATGGTGATGTTTTCTCATTTCCATGTTGGTTTGGAAAATGGTTGCATCACCCCACTATACTTCTACCTTTCTGCCTTCACTTATTGACATACCAGGCACTTTGATGTATGCTTAATGATATCATTATTCATATTGTCCCACTAATAGTTCTCTCAGATATCTCAATACATATTTGTGTTTCCTAGGTGAATGGAGAAAGTCTAACTATGCACATCATCCAATAGTTTCTTATTTAACTCTGGAATTGATGGAACACATAGTCTCGACCCAAATATCATAATTCCTTCTTCATTAACATTGAAATTAAAGGATTTCATTTTTTTATAGTTTCCACTTTCTTATGAATTCCCATATAATCTTTTTGAGCATCCTTTAACCTTTTAAGAAGTGGTGGTTAAGAAATAATTTGTAAAAGTATTGATGATTTTACTTACTTTATGATTCCCATGTCCATCCTCTTCAATTATAAGAATATTGGATCCTTATAAATTCTCATCAATGATAAAATTACTGGATCCTTTCTACTTAGAGCATCCAACACTTTATTCTCTTTACCAGGATGGTAGTGAATTGAGAAGTCATAGTCCTTGATCATCTCTAACCACCTTCATTGGAACATATTCAACTCTTTTTGTGTGTATATATATTTTAGAATTTTTTGATCTATATATATATCAAAATTCTCTCCAAAGATATAATGCTAACATATTTTCAAAGAGAATATCACTACACCCAAATCTAGATAATGTGTTGGATAGTTTTGTTCATGAACTTTCAACTTCCTTGAATCATAGGCTATGACTTCGTTATTTTTCCTCAACACACAACCCAATCCCTTCTTCGAAGCATCGCTGAATATTATGAAAAGTTCTCCACTTGGGGGTAGTGTGAGCACTAGGGAAGTGATAATCCTCATTTTCAACTCATTGAAGTTTTCTTCACATTCACCATTACAAGAAAACTTGACTCCCTTCCGAGTTAGCTTGGTAAGAGGGTTCTATAATCACAAGAAATTTCTCACAAATCGGAGATAATATCCAACTAAACTAAGGAAACTACAAATATCTATCATAGATGTTGGCCTCAACCATCCTTCAATTGCTTCTGTCTTTGAAGGATCCAAAAATATCCCATTTCTTGTGATGATATTCCCCAAGAAATATAATTTCTTTAATCAGAACTCATATTTTCTATACTTGGAATAAATCTTATCCTTTTGTAAGGTTTTTAGCATAGTGTTCAAATGCTCCTCCTTAATTTTAGAGTATATTATATTATAATTTATAAATACTGCCAAATTTGTTTTTAGGTAATATCTAAAGACTCTATTCACTAATTCCATGAATATTTCTAGAGAATTAGTGAGTCTGAATGGAATCATTATTAACTCATAGTGCCCGTACCTTGTACGAAATATGGTCTTGGGGATATCTTCCTTCTTCACCCTTACTTGATAATATTCCGAACGAAAATCCACCTTAGAGAAGTATTGTGCTCCATGTATCTTATTTAACAAGTCATAAATATATGTAAAATGATACCTTTTCTTTATCATGATCTTGTTGATCTCACGATAATCAATTCAACGACGCATTGATCCATCCTTCTTCTTGACGAAGAGGATTGGTGCACCCCATGATGAAGCACTTGGGTGTATAAACCCTTTATCTATATTATCCTGTAGTTATTTATTTAGCTCCTCAAGTTCCACAATATACATCCTATATGGAGTCTTGGATATCAGAAATTCCATAGTTATACGGTCTATTGAAAATTCAACCCCTCGATTAGGAGGAAGACCATAAAATTCCTTTAGAAACACATCATCGTATTCCCTCACTATATTCATGTCTTCAAGGATGATCCTTTACTTAGGCTCAATCATTTGAGCTAGATACGCTTACTCATATAGAAATAATATTCATTCTTGAGATGATGGTGCTAAAGAATATTCACCCTCCTTGCACTTGTATAGAATCGGGGGTCGATTCACCATACAGAGAGTGATTTCATTCTCATGAAAATTTATGTTGGATCTATATAGGGAAATCCAATCCATGACCATAATTGAATAAAATTACACCAAAGGGAGTATGAAAATATTTTTTAGGAAGACCATCCCACAAAAATTGATAGGGAGAGTTATATACTTAGGATGAAATAATTTCCCCATTTTCTATTTTTACTAACATATCTACTTACATGCTTTGTGGTGGTGTTTGGATAGTCTTACTGAACTTTTGTGATGTGAAGAAATTCATAGAACTATGGATGATAACCCTAACTTTCACTTTTTGATTTTGTTTAAAATTTATCCAATATATACTTTGGGATGTGTACTTTTAAAATATTAAACACATAAACATGAATCCAATGACATTAAAGGTATAACTCAAAAATTACATTTATTTTCCTAACTTATGAATTTCAAGGCTTCAATCTATGTTATCCCTGATCTATTTCCTAACATATATTCTTATGGTATTTTTTTGTTACCTTAATAATGGTTCATAATGAGCTTATGAATTTAATAAGTCATATCCCCCAAGAGTGTCAAAATAGGTGCTTAGTAAGGCCCGATGTCATGTACCGGGTTACCCTGAGTCAGGCCCGAGACACCATGTTATAGTTGTTACCCCTAGGTACATCTGTGCCAGAACCACATCCATTTATAGTATCCAGACACAGATGTATTTTCTTAATAAACCACTTACTTTATACTTACCAAAATTTAGGGATGTTTTCTTATACTTAGTCTCATCCCTAAGGATTTCTCTAGAGTTTTCTAATCCTAATCCCCAAAAGAACTAAACTTTTTTCCTTTGATACCAACTATAATAACCCTTCTATTTATTTCAAATTATTACATGATTTATTACATAAGAATACAATTAATATAACCTAGATGATCAAGAAGTCTAGTGTATTTGGGAATTAGGTACATTAAATAACAACATAAAATAAGGAGTACAAAATCTTTATTAAAATCTTCTTTAACATGCTCAAAATACTCCTTCAAACTTAAAACTAAATGGGATAACCTAGAAAAATATATATGAAATGGGCAAGATATAAATTCTAGTAAGGTAATAAACAAGTCATAACATAAAAAATATTATACATGTTAGAAAATAGGAATATAAATGGGTCATAAAAGAGTAGGAATCATAAACATGAACAATGAGACATGATATAGCATGGTAATTATAAAGGCAACATGGTAAATGTGGCAACAACTTAAAAAATTAAATCATAAAATTAGGTCAAGGATAAATCTTCCAAGATCTCATGGTGGAAAAAGTACCATAAAGAAATTAGGTTCACTCCCTATCCCAACATGATATATCATGATACTAAACATAACTGAATGCATTAAAGCACTATCTAGGTGTTCCCATCATACTCATTTCATTCTCATGCTTAAGTGTGCCACATAGATCATACAACATGGATTCATTCATCCTCATAATTCATTCCATGATCAAGGAATGTGGAATATATACATTTAAGTACCAAATCAATTAGTATATGTTCATAAAGGTGAATACCCTTGATAAAAAATGGGTATGGTATTCACTAAACAATTGTTTTAGCATGAAAAATCATGGTGAAAATTTGGCAGCATAAAAAAATTATATAAAAATTCATAAATTTTTTTTATCAGAGATAAAGTGGTCTATCATAATTTAAACCTCAAATGGGAAGTAATAGGGGTATGTAAGGACATTTAAAAATATCAGGAAATGGAAATAGAATGAATAAGTTCATAAAGAAACATGAATAAATAAGATAAGGTGAGGATCCATTATGAAATTTCAGCATGGTAACAACTTAGGTAAGGGTCCAAATAGGGAAGGATAAATGATCCATAATTAAAATAACATCAAATGAAAAGTAAGGTAATGATTATAAAGGAATGAAAAATATAACCACTTGAAATTACAAGAAATAATTTGAAATAAATTTCTTGAATTTGAAAGGAGGAGAGGAAGGTGAGGATCCCTTACCTGAATGTGTGACTCCAAAGGATTGAGAAAGACTTATTGAGAGTTTGGGGGTGTCTTGGGAGGACTCTACAGAGTGTAGGGAAGAGTATGGATATGATACAAGGAGTTTTATTGAAGATAAATGGGATCTCGGGTGGGTTTATATAGGAAAGGAGAGGGATTGATTTATTATTTAGGTTTTGGACTCTACATAACAAAATATTAAAAACCAAAAACTATCCCATACTTTTTGTCCACGGTTACTTCAAAATGGGATTAGTTTACATTATTTTATAAGTCCAAGTGCCTAACTTATTAAAATATTACCATTGGTGATGTGGAGGTGATTCACACTCTTAAAAAAATGATTTTAAAACCTTAAAATGTATCATAAGTTTTAGAGGATTTACAAAGGATTTATAAAATAAATAAAAAACTTAAAATCACTTATTTTCAGGCTTGAAAAACCTCATTTTACTATTAAAAAGTATTTTTCACAAATTAACAAATGTGTTGATTTGTCAAAGAAGCCAACCTTCTGATACTAATGATGAATGGTGGAATCTCTATTCCTCATATGAACACATCCAATGTGACATCCATATAAACCTATCATAGGACTCCATTGCCCCAACTATTTGGGAATAAAAATCTTTACATCACAATGGAGCTCCACAGAGGAGAGACACACTTCGCCATTGTTTATGTGTGAGAGTTACCAGGAATTAGCTAAGACATTAACCTCTGCTCTGATGCCACTGATGGATTTACGTGATCATAATATGACCATATGCAGTGAAAGATAACCCAAACATAGAAAGATATATATTTTAGAATCAATCTATACATAAAATTTATAAACAGTATACCTAGAAATCACCAATGATAACCGTTTTTTTCTTTCACATCAATAGAGAATACTTGATGAAGATCATGAAGTAATGAAAAAAAGCACTCTTCCTCTGAGGGAGGTACACCGACTAATGTATCCATGATCATATTGTGAGGATACCTGAATGATGATGGGGTGCTAGCACCTTCATCCCAGATAAAGAACAACAGTATGGGAGGAAGAGAGAAATGAGAGGCTTTCTCACAATTTCTTATTTTTAAAAGGAGGGATCACATCCCTTTATATATCCATCCATTATATATTTCATTAAATGAAAACACACCAAACATATTAATGTATCTATGAACATTTATTACTACAATTAATTGAATCATATTCAATGAGTGGTCAATCAAATTAATCCATTCATAACAGATTGTAACTAATAATAAAACTGTTTGGGAGATATAAATATATATCACATATATATATATATATTATCACATGTATTAAATACATGCATCAAATGCATGTAATTAAATATAAAATTTATATATAATAATAATATATATATATATTAGTGCATATATAACATAAAAAATGAACAACCGATGGTGAATTTTATCATGGGATGTCCTCAAGCTAGGCTGCATAAAAGTCTTGAAGGATTCAGATGATTTCACCATTCTCTGGTGAAATCCTCATAAATCCCTAAATCCAAACATTTCAAAATCAATGCGAAGAAGAGGGGAATATGAGAAGATGAAAGGATGGGGACCCGTACTTTGATCCACCATATAAATCTCCAAGAAACATAGTGTAATGACCTAATATTTTATAAATGAAAATCCCTATTTTTGAAGGAATAAATGCATTATTAAGTAATGAAGTTATAGAAAAACACTTGCATAAATTTAGTTATTTTATACTTTTTATCATTCTGGATTTAAAAGAACATTAAGCACCATAACCATTGATAATATAGACATCAAAAAGTTATAATATTAATAGTATATATAAGGGGTTATGATAAAGTCTAATTGACACAGACGAAAGAAGCGATGACCACGACTAGTAGGATCATACCCTATGAAGCCCATTTATTAGATTTTATGAGGAAGATAACATCACTGCGATTTTACATTGAACAATCCCAAGATGATATTTAAAAATTGAAGCATGAGTGAAGATATTTATATGAGAATTTAAATCTCATCGAGGTCACGATCCAAACCATATTTTCTGAACCACCCCATGAAAATCACATGGTTGCACACCTTACCCTTATGGTATTCACTATAAAGGGCCATCTATATAGAACCTAATATTATGAATTTGTATATTTTTTTAATAAAAAAATGATTATATTTATCCCTTTTTAATATTATTTTTCAAATGATTAAATAATGAGTTTGATAAAAATTAGATTTTGATAGGATAAAACACATATTGTATTTTTGAGAAATATATAGTTTCAATCAAGACACAATTTTTGATGAATTAAATATTTTTTGAAATAAATGATATTTTATTAAAATATTATTATTATATAAAATTTAGTAAACATAAATGATAATATAATGTTACAAAGTCAAAAATAATTTTTATAAGGGTCAGAAAACCATTATTGTAAAAAAAGAGTATTTTTCAATAAACATGGTGTAAATTCATATACTTATAGAATTATTTGGATTAAATAAATATTATTTTTTAAATCAGAACTTCAAATTAGAAAATGGTGTTTTTTTATAATTTTCGAAGATAGTCTAATTTTTGGGAGCAAATTAAATACAGTATAAATATACGATGTGTATTATGACATCATAATGACCCAAAAGTGATGTAATATATGCCATAAAAGGTATCCATGAAAAAATATATATATTCCCTTTAAAATATTGTGTTTTTGATGTTATTTGATTAATTTTATAAATGATTAACGAATCCTCCACAATCTATATTATATTTTAAGGTTTTAAAATTAATTATTTATAAACATGAACATTCCACATCACCAAGGGTATTATTTTAATGATATAGGTCCTTATATATGCAAAATAATGAAAACCACTCCAAAAAACATGGTATGGTTTTTATTTTTTATTACTTTATCATATAGAGTCCAAAACCCAAACTTAGAAATTAATAAAGAATTCTCCTCTCTTTTTCTAAATAAACCCACACAACCTTCCATCCCTCTCCACTCAAAAAATCTTAGTGCATAAAATTCATCTGCAATTACATCTATAGATCCCTCATAAGGTGAACCAAATCTCTCAAGAAGCTCCTTAAAGGATTTTAAAAGCACCCTCTCATGGTAAGGGATCCTCTCCTTCTCCACTTTATTCAGGCACCTCTTTTATATTATGACTTTTTTCACTTGTTCAAGTTGGAATATGTTTTTACACATCCAAATGAATGTCTTTATAAACCCCATGTAATGAGAGACCCATTTATCTCTCATTAACCGCTTTTATAAGCCTTTATTTACACCTGTTATGTTGTCTAAATTATCCTTTACTTTTCCATGACAAATAGTTGTGTAGTGAACACTACGGGAAATATAGATATTTGCGACAGGTCATTTGCGACGGGATCCCGTCGCAAATAGCCTTTTGCGACGGGGCCCCGTCGCAAATCGCCCGTTGCAGAAAACGCCGTCGCAACTAATTTTTTTTGCGACGGGCCCGTCGCAAAAACACGTATTTGCGACGGGAAATTGACCCGTCGCAAATAGGTTTCTGGTTTTTTTTAAAAAATCTTTTGCGACGGGCCCGTCGCAAAAAGTATTTGCGACGGGCCATATTCCCGTCGCAAATGGTTTCTTCGAAGCGGGTATTTGCGACGGGAATATATTCCCGTCGCAAATAATAATAAAAATTTTTTAAAAAAAAGTTAAAAATTTATTTATTATTATATAAATCAATAAACCTATTTATATTGATATAAATATAATATTTATTTTTTAAATATTTTTTAGAAAGGAAGAATGAAAATCAAATATGAATGTATAAGATGTTCAGTAAAAGAGGCATATAAAATAAATTAAAAAATATTTTTAATTAGTAATTATGTAATTTTTATCAGTTAATAGTCATTTAATAACTCTTTGAATATAAAAAAATAAAAAAATTAATGAAAGATGGAAAATAAGTTAAAAATGAAACCCAAACTTCAAACGGCCATAACTTTTGATCCGGGACTCCGTTTGAGCTCCACAGCATATCAAATCGAATCCTGCGACGAGCTCTACAGCGCTATGGACCGGTGGAACCCGTCCAAGGTTGTTTCAAGGCCAAAAAGGCCCAGAAGGCCTCCAAAACTGAGTTTTTAGTCGGGGTACCCCGATTTTTCACCGTTTAAACAGCTATAACTTCTGCTCCCGATGTCCGATAAACCTCTACCATATATCATATCGAAGATCGTTTCATGTTCTTCGATTTGACTGATTGTAGAGCTGAAACGGACTTCTGGATTAGAAGTTATGGTCATTTAAACATTCAAATGGCTATAATATCCGATCCGGATGTCCGTTTGGCCTGTACCGCATATCATATCGAAGATCGTTTCATGTTCTTTGATTTTACTAGTTGTGGAGTTTTAATGGACTTACGAATTAGAAGTTATAGCCGTTTTAACATTCTCGGTGGATTTTCACCCCCTCATTCCTATGTATTCATTCATAACTATACATATATATATATATATGTGTGTGTGTGTGTGTGTATCTATTGTATATATGTATTTATTTATTTATTTATTTATTTATAAATATACATAAAAACCCATATTTTATAAATTTATTTAAAACTAAGCTTATAAATATATATTAATTAATATATAAATAAATATACGAATAAAAACTTATAACTATATATATATATATATAGAATAAATATATATTAATATACGAATAAATATATATATATATATATATATTTATATAACCAAATATATTTATATTAATATAAATATATATTAATATACGAATAAATATAACTATATATATATAGATAGATCATTAAATGTATAAAAAAATGAAATGGCTTAGTTGTAAAGGTTAATGCGCGCATGGGGGAGGTTTATTCCTATTTATTATTAATTATTTCTAATTATTATTAATTAATACTAATTACCAGTAACTATGAACAATTAATACTAATAATTTAAAATTATTAAATAACAAAACAATATAAACACAATTAAATTACAACTAATTAAAAATAAATAAAACTAATAAAAAATTTAAATTAAATATTAAATTAAAAAGAAAATAAATACCTTTAAAATTGATCTGAGGTTGATCTCCGATAATTGTTGAAGACATCAATATCAAATCTGGAAATAAAAATTAAACTTAAGAAACTGTGAACTCTAAAAATAGATTTTTGAGAGAAGTTGAGAATGAATGGAAAAAAACGGGTGGGGGTATTTATAGGTTAGATTATTTGCGACGAGAGTATTTGCGACATGATACCCGTCGCAAATATTAACCTGCCGACATACTATTTGCGACAGGGGGTATATTCCCGTCACAAATAGTTTTTACCGCCGCCGGGTATTTGCGACGGGGGTATATTCCCGTCGCAAATAGTTTTTACTGCCGCCGGTTATTTGCGACGGGTGGTAACCACCCGTCGCAAATAACTTTTCCACGGTTTGGCGCGCTTTGCGCGCCAAGCCTTTTGCGACGGGAAAATACCCTTGTCGCAAATAAGTTTATTTGCGACGGGATTTATTCCCGTCGCAAATAACCCGTCACAAAAACCCCTTTTCCCGTAGTGGAATACCTGTCTCCATTTCCAATCAAGGTTATTCACCTAGTTGTACATATATTTCATTGATTGGGAATGTACATGTATGTAACCTAAAATACTTAATCATGGGGTTAAAATTAATGAAATACATCCTTATTTTGTATGATATATGTGACACACTTATGCATGCACATGATATGAAACTGGTAGGTGGACCCAAAATTATATAGCCCTCCAATGAATTGGGTAATGTTTTAATCTCATGATATTCCATGTATGGTGCACAAGTGGTTATCCTAAGAACACTATTTTAAGTTTTCTTAGTGGTTAAACTTGATTTATATTTATGATTTCATGTTTTACGCTGTTTCTACATTCCCATGTTACCTTTATGTTATCATGTCATATCATCCCTCATTATTCAATATTATGATTCTCACCCCTCTTATGTTACCTTGATATTCATCTTGGATCACATGTACTACTTTACCATATGCTATGATTTTTTTATTCCCTTAATAGGATTTATATCTCACCCCTTATTATATACACCCTTGGGTTATCCTATACAATTTTAAAAGATTCAAGGAAATTAAGGGCATGCTTTAGAGTTTTTAAAAAATGATATTATACCCATGTTTCTAGTTAATGTTTTGTGTACCTAATTTCTAAAAGAAACTAGGCCTCACAATATTATGGATTTTTATTATGTGTACCTTTATGTAATAAACCATGAATTAATGTGTAGTAAAATATGTTTTATCATAGTTGGTATCAAAGAAAAGTATAGTTATTTTTGGGATTAGGATTATAAAACTCTAGAAAAAGCCTTAGGGATAAAAATAAATATAAGAAAACATATCTAAATTTTGGTAAAGTATATAGTAAGTGGTTTCTAAGAAAATACATCCGTGTCTGGATACTACATGTGTATGTGGCTCTGGTACAAAGAAACCTAGGGGTAATAACCATGTAAATGGGATATTGAACTAGACTCAATAATCACCTGGTGAAAAAATGGGCCTTACTACACACCTAGTTTTACAATCCCAGGGAATATTCTTTGGTAAATTCACAAACTCTTTATGAACCATTATTAAAGAAACAAAAAACCCCATAAGATTTTTTTAGGAAATAGATCACGAATAACTTAGATTGAAACCTAGAAATTCATAGGTTAAAGAATTCATGTAATTTCTGAATTAACCCTTTAATTTTCATGGTTTTCTATTTATGTATTTAATATTTTAAAAATTAAAATCCCTGATTTTCCCTTTATTTTTAGTCAATGGATGGGAATAGGAGGAACCGATCCAACAACCAATGTAAAGAATAATGTAATGGCTGCCCAAATGAAATACCCAACCCTATGAGATTAAGAATAATGAACTTCATGAAAATACTTTCTTAATTGACTCAAGTTTTGAATCAAAATTTTAATCAGGAGGAACATCTGAATCCCCCAAAGAAAGAGCATGTCTCAATTGATACATTTATGTCAAAAATGTCTCCAGATTTCAATGGATCTTATGATACCTTAATCATGGAGAAATAGATCAACTCCATTGAAAAGATATTCTTCATACTTAAATGCTTTTATGAAGAGAAGGTAATACTGAATGTTTATCATATGGAGGGAGAAGTTGATCAATGGTGTATGTAATGACCTGCCCCCAGAAGCTTGGAGCCGGTGCATTATTTTAATACATTGGCATGATTACAAGGAATCAAGTCCCGAAGGACCGATCAGTTTATCAGTCTTTGAAAATAGATTACATACATTAATGTTACATTACACATTAAAACATAAAACACAACATAAATAATACTTTGATAATTCCATTATTCCCCTATCTTAACCCCATATATCAATCATAATACACTTCTTGGAATCGTGGGAAAATAAAACATAAGAAAGGGGTGAGCTCAGATGCTCAGTAAGGGTAAATAATTTATTAGAAGCTATAAACTTTTAAGACAAGATGTGTAATAAAAACAACAGCCTTTTAAACATAAAATTGAACATAATATGGAAAACATAAATAAAAAATTACCATATAAACATTCACATGGATATTCTACTAGTCGAATAATCATATTTAATAACTAATTTCATAATGAGAGAATGCATAATGCCAGACATCATAACCACATAGTCAAGGCCTCGTACCGAGACTATAAATAAAAATTTTGTCAAGGGATTGTTCCAAGACAATAATTTTGTCTCATGAGACCTACCAATGCATAGAGGGGCTATAGGGGGACCCACCTATCACTTACTAAGTCCAATGCATTCATCATATGAAAAAGGGTGAAATATAACATATACATTCGTACTAAAATTAGCATACAAAATGTCAATACTTTAACCATAAACCATGAATGGTATAAAAATAGTACATCCACAGTAAAAAATTTCATAAATAATTCAATAAAATATGGAAGATTTTATTATAGTAAATCAACCTTAATCAAGAATAATATCCAAGAAAGGATGTTGACATAGTTGAAAATAATCAATAAAAATATTTGAGAGAAATACCCCTTTTCATGAAATCATTTAAAAGTTAAAAAATTTATAAAGGAAGTAATTTAAAAGATATTTTTGAATCAAAGTGTCCCATAAAAATTTAAAACTTTTGAAAGAAATTAAAACTTTTAAACAATCATTTCCATGTAAATAAATCCTTAAAATCATTTTGAAAACATGGACATTAATTAAAAAGATTTAGAAAAATAAATCTTTAAAAACATATAAAATGATGATCTAGTTAAAAATTACCTTACATAAAACCTTAAAAGATTCCTTTTTAAAACATTTTAATGAAACATGGAAATATATGATAAATATATCCCAGTAGATACTTATAGATAAACAATCTCGGATAATAATGAGATTGAGGAAATAACCCTTACCTTGTACTTTCCTTTGGTCAAGGGTATGTTTAACCTCCTGTATAATGACCATAGTATGTTATTAAATTATACCAGAACTAGAACCGTATTCATATTTATGATATCATACTTGATTCATTTGTGACTTTACACTACCCATTTAATAATAATTTCCATGTTAAAATAAAATTTCGGGTAATAATCGCTTTCTTTATCGTACGTGTTTTAACTTGTTATTCTTGATCGTATCACTTATATCATGATTTAATTGATTCCAGAATATAAAAATTTATTTATGTATCATATATATTCACAATTTAAATATGAATAAAAGATAGATATATGAAATGGAAAACACCATTTATGGAGACAATAGGCTGTACATACGTATAAACACTGTTTCCCTTTTCATATCCTATTGAACGGAAGTAAGTGAATGAGATATATGTAAATATATATATATATATTTACAGCAGAATTATTATTTCATATATTACATACTTATTAATAATATATATTTTTATAATCATCGTTGAATGGTGAATGTGGAAATGAATCTCATCGCGTCGTGGAGACGGTAAGCCGTACGTACGCACGAGCGACGATATCATTCTATTAATAGTGAGATTGTATGTAATTTGATGGTATATTTTATATATAGAAATATTAAAATGTTATATTTATTATTTACATCAATTGTACTCATTATTATACCCATCCAAATAATGAAGTGTTGAATAACAAACTACACCACGACGTGGAGACGGTAAGCCGTACATACGCATGTATGTAGACTTTGTCATTAATAGGATGGATAGAATAATGAATATGGTTTTAACATATTTATAATAACATATATGTATGTAAAAGGTACTGGATTTATTATTTTATAATGTAAATAATAAAGAAATATGAAGTTGAAGAAGAAGAAAAGGACTTTGAAAGAGGTGATGAAATAATTACCTCTTCTATGGGTGCTTCCTTTTGATTTGATCAAAAGGGATATTTATGTCGTATTTATGATAAATGTAAGGAATATAGGATGAATTGAGGGTAGTTGGGAGGATATATGATCAGGTTTTTTCCGAGACAAATGGATTTGGAGGTGTGAATTTGAGAGAAGGGGAAGTACCCTTTTATAAGAGAGGTGAGGGGCACATTAGGAAGAGCTAGAAATATTAATTTATTATAAAAGAATTTTTGGTTTCTAATAGTTAAAAAGGGATTTATTTAAAGGCTAAGATGGGTATGGTTCTAAATCCTCTCAAAAAATTGGTTTTAGAAAAGTTTATCTTACCATATTAACCTTATCTTTTAGATTTAACTCTTAGTTAAATAGTTTAACATTTACCATGTTTTCTTGTATTTTTATATTACATGGTTAATAAACTTACTATAAAATGCCAATAGAACCTAAAGTGGTTCATTAATAATATATCTAAAATTATTTAAGTCCTTTAGTCTAATATTAATTTTTTAGGAATATTATATCATTTAATAATATAATATTTTTTTTGAAAACTCATTTATAACAATTTTGACACTATTTAGTATTTGATTTTTATGAAAGTCATAACAACTTGATTAATTTGAAAAATACATTTAATCAACCCTAACATTTCATATTCACCTATAAAATTAGTTTATGGCATAAAAACATTCAAATTATATTTATTTTAATATTTATAATATCATTTATTTGATTCTTTCATTAATCAGGAAAATACTACATCATTATTATGTCATAAATAAATATATTTATTTTATGTCTCAAAATTATAAATAAAATACCATTATGTAGGAAATATTTTTATATTTATAATTAATATTTATAGTCGAAAATATAACTTATATATCCCCATATAAAATTATTTTACTAAAAGATATATGTTTATGTTACATTTTCCTTATCTTTAAAATAATTTTTATAAAGTGTCATTTTCACTTACAAGTGGCTCCATGGGGTCCGAAAATATACCCAATGATTCCCATGGTCGGAAATGTATCATAAACTAGGGTTATGACATGTGTTAGGGTAATTTAATATTATTATAATATTATTTTTTACCTTTATTTACCAGATTTACCCTTTAACCAAGGTAAATAAAATATTTACTGAAGTTACTATTCATAATGTATAAAAATAAAATTTACATATTTAATCAATTTGGAAGTCCTGATTCCAAATATAGAATCCATTTTTCTAAATTCAGAACACATAATTTGCAGAAATTAATTTAAAATTAATTCCCATTATCAAAATCAAGAAGCGTGTTTTTAAGAAGTAAAAACTACCAAAAGATTGACACGTGTTTATGTTAAATTAAAAATTAAAATTACTTCCAATGAAAAAAATTGGATTAAATGGTAAAAATACAATATAATTATACTTTAAAACCACTCAAATTTATAATTTAACACTATAAATTATTTTGATTAAAAAATTTGTTTTCAATTAAAATTTAGTATTTTTTCACCATTAATCAAAATATAAAAGTTATCTGAAAAGTTACAAAAATTTATCCAAACTAAATTTTTATGTCATGATTCTAAATAATAATTTAATTTCATAAATTATAATATATAAAAGTGTCAAATATTGTATTTAAAAAGGGTTCACCTATAAAAGGCAGAAAATTCATTTTTTGAAAAATATTTCTTTTATCCAAAAAATTGAATTTGTTTCTATAATATGTCTAATAAACACAAAAGATGAATGTTAAAATTATATAAAATTAAAAATTTGTTTAATAATATTCATAAACTATTTTTAAACACCTAGTTTGGTAGGTCATGGTGCGCTTGAACTTGGTGTTGAGTACATCACACACTATTGAATTATTTAAAAAGGAAGTATAAAGTGGAAGCTTAGGGTGTTACATTATCCCATACTTCAATAAATTGCATCCTTGTAATTTAAACTCAGGATTGAAAACTAGGGGTTTTGCATTTCAAAATATCTTAGTTGAAATCTCACATTGAAAAATGGATTAATGATGCCTCTATTTTAAAATAAATAAAAGTAAGTATGAAGGTTACTGAGAATAAAAAATACTAGGGTTCCATATAGGAAAACATGTATATGGAAGAAAAATATAACCATCATGTTCTGATGGAGGGTGATAGAGGATATTATTAGGAGAATGTTAACATTCTGAAATCCATAAATCTATGATGATCCAAGGGACTGTTTGATTCATCAAAAAATAAAGTACTAGGAATTTTTGTTTTGTTTTATGATCCTTTTCCTAGAATTTTAGAATTAATTTAATTCATAGACTAAGAACACCAGGAATCACACTAAATTTACATGTAGAGTGTCATCCTCTAACACAAAATCATCTTTCTCTTCAAAATATAAAACACAAAAATATTTTATTTATTTCAATCGTATAAGGTTCCAAATATAAACACATACAATTTAAATGAAGAAAACTATTTTATAATAAACAAGGGCTTCCTGTAGGTTAGTGGTAGGTGATAAATCCTATCACACTTAGGTTGTGGGTTTGATTCCCACAACTTTTTCCTATGCGATGGGTTATCGCCCGACCTGCAGGTTTTCCTTTTTCTAAAACTATAGTATTATAAAATTCCAAAACAATCCTAAGTAATGTTTTAACCTTAAACAATACTATCAAAAGTTCAACTTAATACATTCCATACATTAGAGTTATCCAAAATACTTCTGTCTAATCTTTGTCTAAAGTGTCTCTAAAGTTTTAAAATCAACTGCAACATCAGATTCCTCAAACAACATAATGTTGCTCTTATTGTCACATAATGAATATATGATTACCTTCATCATATTAAAACCTTAATGAAAACAAAAAGCATTGTATTATAATCCTTATATATATATATATCACATTCTTCTTATAACCAGGATATAATTCTTGAATCCAAAAACACAAATACATTAATTATTCCACTTCAACTGTAGTAACAAAATAAGCTTGACCTTGATCAATTTTCTTTTTCTGATCTATACTTCCTTGACGTTTTGGAAAATCATTTTCATAATGTCCCATATCTTTAAAATTATAACATAGAAAAACTTATTTATTTTCTTTACAATCATGAGCCTGGTGAAAATTTTCTCCACATTTGCAAAAAAATCACATTACTTTTAGGCAAGTATGAGAGTGTTTCTTCCCACAATTATCACAGAAGGGTAAATCCTTATTTCCTTTTTTCCCTTTATCTGTCTCTTGCTCCATCATTCTGTTCTTATCTTACTTTAATTTATTCTCATAAGACTTAGATAATTCCTTTTCTGTCTTGATAGCATATGAGACTATATATTTGTATGATGAGAAAGATTGTGAGACCAAATCCCATCGAAGGAAAGGTTTTAACCCAGAAAAGAATCGATCAATATTACTTCTGGGGTTATATATATAGTCTGTAGCATTCCTTGATAACCATGTAAAGTTATCCTCATAATTTTCAATACTATCATCCTCCTTTTACCTCATGCTTAGAAATTTTCTTTCTATATCAGCTCTCTATTCACGAGGAAAGTATTTCTCCATAAAAATTTCTTTAAACTCCCTCCATTAAATATTTCCCACTTCTTTATCCTCCCTTGTGTTTATAATTAATGACCACCATTGATCCACATCTCCTGTGAGGCGATAAAATACCATGAAAACCTTTTCTATTTTGTTACTTCCCAAAGCAAGAAATATTTTCTCTAAGTAACTTATCTACTGCTCAGCTACAAAAGGATTTGTAGTCCCATTGAAGGTTATAGGATGTTTTCTCATGAAGCGGTCTAACATTGATCCTCCACGTTGTGGATCACGATGTTCCATCTAGGTAATGTTATTATTCATAACCTGAGTGAGTTGTCCCAGTACAGTTATAAGTTATTCAGTACTAGTTGTGTCACCAACTCCACTGTCATTATCTTGCATAGGATGGAAATCCCTACATGAATTACATGCATTGATATGATTTCTATTACTTACACTAGGCGCCATTTCTAAACAATGGCATACACTATATTAGGTTATGAATCATAATGCATAATTCAAAACTAGTAAAATACTTAACATAAATTAAAATATTTATGAATATCTAATCCATAATAATAAATATTGTATCTTTGAGGAAATATTTACTCATAAATTCTTCATAATGGTTTTTAAAGAAAATATGAATTATCCTAAGAATATCCCCCAAGAGTGCCAAACCAAGTGCGCAGCAAGGCCCATTTTCATGTATCAGGATACCCTGGGTCAACCCGAAACTCCTTTTCATATTTTTCACTCCTAGGTACATGCATTCCAAAACCACATCTACTTGTAATATGTAGGAAAGGTTGTATTTCTTGGAAAATCCACATAATATCTACTTTACCAAAATTTTTGGATGTTCTTCCATACTAATCCTCAAAGCCCATCTTAGGGTAATGTTTCCTAATAAATTTTTATCTAAATATATTTCCAAGTTTATTGTTAAACTTCCTATGATACCAACTGTAACATCCCAACCCTAGAAGCCTAGAGCGAATGCATTATTTTAATACATTGGCATGATTACAAGGAATCATGTCCCGAAGGATGGATCAGTTTAGCAGTCTTGGAAAATAGATCACATACATGAACATTACATTACACATTAAAACATAAAACAAAAAATAAATAATACTTTGATAATTCTATTATTCCCTCAGCATAACCCTCCATATCAATAACAATAAACTTCTTGGAATCCTAGGAAAATAAGATATAAGAAAGGGGTGAGCTCAGATGCTCAGTAAGGGTAAATAATTTAGCAGAAGCTATAAACTTTTAAGGAAAGATGTTTAATAAAAACAACAGCCTTTTAAACATAAAATTGAACATAATATGGAAAAAATAAATAAAACATGACCATATAAACATGCACATGGATATTTTTCTAGTCGAATAATTACATGTAATAACTAATTTCATAATGAGGGAATGCATAATGCCAGACATCATAACCACATAATCAAGGTCTCGTGCCAAGACTACAAATAAATTTTTTGTCAATGATTTGTTACAAGACACTAATTTGTCTCATGAGACCTACTGATGCATCAAGGGGCTATAGAAGGACCCACCCGTCACTTACTAAGTCCAATTCATTCCTCATATGAAAAATTGTGAAACATAACATAAACATTCATACTAAAACTAGCATATGAAATGTTAATACTTTAACCATAAACTATGAATGGTATAAAAATATTATATCCACAGGTAAACACATCATAACTCATTCAATACAATATGGAAGATTTTATTATATTAAATCAACCTCAATCAAGAATAATATCCAACAAAGGATGTTGACATAGTTAAAAACAATCAATAAATCTCTTTGAGAGAAATAACCCCTTTCATGAAATCATTTAAAAGTCACACAATTTATAAAGGAAGTCATTTAAAAGATATTTTTGAATAAAATTTTCCCATACCACTTTGAAACTTTTGAATAAGTTAGCACTTTAAAACAATCATGTCCACGTAAATAAATCCTCAAAATCATTTTGAAAACATGGAAATTAATTAAAAATATTTAGAAAAATAAATCTATAAAAACATTTAAAATGATGATCTAGTTAAATATTATACTTCTATAAAACCTTAAAATATCCCTTTTGAAATTTTTTTAATGAAATATGAACATAGATGATAAATATGTCCCCGTATATACTTATAGATAAACAATCTTGGATAATAATGAGATTGAGGAAATAACCCTTACCTTGTAATTTCCTTTAGTAGAGGGTATGTTTAACCTCATATATAATGACCATAGAATGTTATTAAATTATACAAGAACTATATTCATATTTATGATATCATACTTGATTCATTTTTTACTTTATACTACCCATTTAATAATAATTTTCATGTTAAAATAAAATTTAAGGTTATAATCGCTTTCTTTATCGTACGTGTTTTAACTTTTTATTCTTGATTGTATCACTTATATCATGATTTAATTAATTCCATAATATAAAAAATTATTTATGTATAATATATATTCAGAATATAAATATGTATAATAGATATATATGTGAAATGGAAAACACCGTTTATGGAGACGGTAGGTCGTACGTATGCATACACGCTGTTTCCATTTTCATATTGTATTGAACAGAAGTAAGTGAATGAGATATATATATATATATATTTCTAGTAGAATTATTGTTTCATATATTACATACTTATTAATAATATATATTTTTATAATCATCTTTGAATGGTGAATGTGGAAATGAATCTCATCGCGTCATGGAGACGGTAAGCCGTACGTATGCATGATGGGCGATATCATTATATTTATGGTGAAATAATTTGTAATTGGATGGTATATTATGTATAAAGTATAATTAACATTTTATATTTATTAAGTGTTGAATAAAAAACTACACCACGACGTGGAGACGGTAAGCCATACGTACGCACGTATGGTGACTTTGTCATTCATAAGATGGATAGAATAATGAATATGGTTTTAACATATTTATAATAACATCTTAGTATGTTAGAAGGTACCGAATTTATAATTTTATTATGTAAATAACAAATAAAGAGGATGTGGAAGAAGAAGAAAAGAACTTTGAAAGAGGTGATGAAATAATTACCTCTTCTCCACGTGATTCCTTTTGATTTAATCAAAATATATCTTTATTTTAGATTTATAATAAATTTAAGGAATTTGTGATGAAGTGAGGGTATTTGGGAGGATATTTGAGCAGGTTTTGGCTGATCCAAATGGATTTGGAGGTGTGAATTTGAGAGAAGGAGAAGTATTCTTTTATAAGAGAGGTGGGGGGCACATTAGGAAGAGAAAAAAATATTAATTTATTATAAACTCATTTTCAGTTTATAATATCTATAAAAAGATTTATATCAAGGATAAGGTGAGGATGGGTCGAAATAATCTCAACCAATAGGATTTATATAATTCTAGTTCACCATATTAACCTTATCGTTTAGATTTAACTCTTAGTTAAATAGTTTAACATTTACCATGTCTTCTTGTATTTTTATATTACAAGGTTAATAAAATTACTATAAAATTCCAATAGAACCTAAAGTGGTTCATTAATAATATATATATAATTATTTAAGTAATTTTTACAAATATTATATTTTTAGTAATATTATATCATTTAATAATATAATATTTGTTTTAAAAACTCATTTATGTCAATTTTGACACTATTTAGAATTTGGTTTTTATGAAAGTCATAACTTGATTACTTCGAAAAAAATACATTTAATCAACCCTAAAATTTCATATTCACCTATAATATTTGTGGATGACATCAAAACTTTCAAATTATATTTATTTTAATATTTATAATATCATTTATTTGATTCTTTCATTAATAAGGAAAATACTTCATCATTATTATGTCATAAATAAATATATTTATTTTATTTCTAAAAATTATAAATAAAATACCATGATTTAGAAAATATTTTTATATTTATAATTAATATTTATTGTCGAATGTATCACTTATATAACCCCATATAAAATTATTTTACTAAAAGATATATGTTTATGTTACATTTTCCTTATCTTTAAATTATTTTTCATAAAGTTTCATTTTCACTTACAAGTGGATTAATGGGATCCCAAAATCGACCCAAGGATGACCATGGTTGTATATGTATCCTCTAATATGGTTAGGACATGTTTTAGGATAATTTAATATTATTATAATATTATTTTTTACCCTTATTTACCAGATTTACCCTTTAACCATGGTAAATAAAATATTTACTCAAGTTACTATTCATAATATCTAAAAATAAAATTTACCTATTTACACAATTTTTATCCCCGGATTGAAAATATGGAATCCATTTTTTCAAATTAAAAACACAAAAGTTGTAGAAATTAATTTAAAATTAATTCCCATTGTCAAAACCAGAAAGTGTGTTTTTAAGTAGTAAAAACTACCAAAAGACTGACATGTGTTTATGTCTAATTAAAAAGTAAAATTACTTCCAATGACCAAAATTGGATTAAATGGTAAAAATATAATCTAATTATACTTTAAAACCACTCAAATTTATAATTTAACACTATAAATTATTTTTATTAAAAAAGTTATTTTCAATTAAAATTTAGTATTTTTTTCACTATTTATCAAAATTTGAAAGTTCTCAGAAAAGTAACAAAAAATTATCCAAACTAAATTTTTATGTCATTATTCTAAATAAGAATTTAATTTTATTAAATTTAATATATAAAAGTGTCAAATATTATATTTAGAAAGGGTTCGCCATTAAAAGGTGGAAAACAACATTTTTTGAAAAATAATTCTTTTTGTCTGAAAAATTGAATTTGTCTCTATAATATGTCTAAGAAACACAAAATATGAATGTTAAAATTATATAAAATTAAAATTTTGGTTAATAATATTCATATCATATTCTTAAACAGCTAGTTTAATAGGCCATGGTACGCTTGAACTCGGTGTTGAGTACATCGCACGCTATTGAATTATTTAAAAAGGAAGTGTACCATGGAAGATTTGGGTGTTACAGTGTACATTGGTAAAAAATACAAATCCCTATGATTATATCAAAGTGATGGAGTTGAAGGAGTTCTAGAAATTGTTTTAAATAAATATTTTCCATGCACTTTATGACTGAAAATGGATAGGATCTTCCTTAGCCTCAAGAAAAAGGATGATGAATCCATCGAGGCATATAAGGGAAAATTCATAAGACTTACACAATAAAACTCCTTATTTTCCATTTACCTTAAAAATAAAGTTAACTACATATTTGGTGGGATAAATATGAATCTAAATAAGTGTTGGATATTCAAGACATTTTCAGCTACAAGAAAATTGTCTGATTTTACCTCAAAGTCAAACTGGAGAACAAAGAATCTCAAGGGACTCTTGGGAATAGAGAAAAGAATCAGAGAATATAATTTAATTATGGTGGTGCGATGGAAAAATTTCATGGGGGTAATAAAGTACATTAACCCATTTGTAAAAAGTTTTGGAAGAAGTATCCCAAAAATTTCTTGAAGGGGACAAGTAAATGCTTTAGGTGTGAGAAGGAAGGGAACCTAGATAATAACTACTGTCAAGAGAAACCAACTAATGTAATGGAATAATGGAATGATCTATCCAATCCTCATCCTATCGTATAATGTTTCAACTATAAGGAATATGTACATTGTGTGAATAAATTCTCTAAGCCAAGGGTTGTCGATGAAAAATGATGAAAAAAACCTCCAAGGCCTAGAGAGAAAGGGAGAGCTTATACAATCACAAATGCTGAGGTGGATCCTGATAACAGAGTGGTAATAGGTACAATAGTTATTCATTTAATAATAAAAAATTTACTTTTTATTTTGGTTCTACACATTATTTCATTTTACAAAAGTTTAGTAAAACTATTCAAAAACCACCTCAAAACATGAAAGCCAAATTATTGGTGAAGATGAAAAATGGGTCAATTATTTCATCCCAAGTATAAAACTCCTCCCCTATACATATTTGTGGGTTGAACTTCCCAGAAAAACTTTTTAATCCCCCTTTAGTTTAATTTGATGTAATTCTATATATGGGTTGACTTTCCTTATATAAAACCAATATAAATTTCTGAGAGAAGAAAATCACCCTCCATATCGGGAGTCATCCTCTAATTATATTCAAGTTCAAGGAGGGGGATGAATCTTATTTGGCACCAAGTTCTCAAGAATGTATATTTTTCCTTTTGAGAAAACATATCTAGATCAAATTATTGATACTAAATAAAATATTATCCTTGATGAGATTCCCATTATAAGGGAATTCATTGATGTGTTTCCTGAAATTTTTTTTGGTTTCCTCCTAGATGTGAGGTTGAGTTCTC
Source organism: Viscum album (assembly GCA_963277665.1). Taxonomy (NCBI): domain Eukaryota; kingdom Viridiplantae; phylum Streptophyta; class Magnoliopsida; order Santalales; family Viscaceae; genus Viscum; species Viscum album. The sequence continues at coordinate 84,911,020 of OY728155.1, read as the reverse complement.
AATAAATATCATTCCAAGATATTTTAAAATATCCAAGACTCCATATAGAATGATCATTTTTAACTTAAGGTGCTGCAGAAACAATTATAGGAGAATATAGATAAAGGGTTTGTAATCCCATGTGCATCACCATCAGGTTCACCGGTCCTCTTCATCAAGAAGAAGCTTGGGTTAATGCACTTATGCATTGATTATTATGAGATCAATAAGATCACGATAAAGAAAAAGTATCCTCTGAAATGGATTTATGACTTGTTTGATCAGCTACATGGAGCCTAGTATTTATTTAAAGTGAATCTTCATTTGGGATATTACCAAGTAAAGGTAAAGGAGGAGGATATCCCCAAGACCACATTTCGTAAAAATAATGGGTACTATGAGTTCATTATTATTCCATTTGGACCCACAAATTCTCCAAATATCTTCATGGACTCGGTGAATGGAGTCTTTAGGTATTACCTTGAATTTTTTTGGTAGTATTTATAAATGATGTTCTTATCTACTCCACAAGCAAAGAAGAATGTGAGGAAAATTTTAATACTATGATGAAGACCTCATGGAAGGAAACATTATATGAAAAGTACAATAAATGTGAATTTTTGTTAGAGAAAGTAACTTTATTAGGTAATGTTATCACCAAAAAGGGGATTTCTATGGATTCCTCAGAAACATATGAAATTGAAAGATGGAATAGACCAAATTCTATGATGGAAATCCATAGTTTCCTTGGATTAGCTATCTACTATCATCAATTTGGGAGAAACTCCTCATGATTTTCAAGGACACTATCCAAGATTACTTGGAAGGGAGTTAAGTTTTTCTAGACTAACGAATTAGAAGAAGATATAAAGAAGAAGTTAATCACTAAACCTGTGCTCACATTACCCACCAGTGAGTAATTATTTGTTATCTAAATGATGTATCCAAAAAGGTCTTGGGTTATGTACTCATACAAGATGAAAAATTGATAGCCTATCCCTCTCACTAATTAAAAATCCATGTGAAGAAATACCCAATTCATGATCTAGAATTGGCAGCAGTGATCTTTACATTGAAGATTTAGAGACATTACCTCTACAAGGAGAATTGTGATATAAATATAAAGATCATAAAATCCTAAAGTATATATTCAAAAAAGGGTTCTCAATATGAACCAAAAAAAGTGATTAGATCTGATCAAATATTATGATTGGTCAATACATTTCCATCATGGGAAGGTAAAAAATGTGGCAAATTCTCTAAGTTGAAAGGATCCCACAAACCTATCCATTATGAGTATTTTAAGGGATCTAATCATCATGGACATGAAAAGGAAAGACATGGTAAAAATAAAAGGATCTTCATACTACATTTCTCAAATAAATTCTAAAACATTTATTCTTAATAGGATCAAGGAGGCCCATAAAGATGATGAATTTATATAGAATAATGTGGAAAATATTCTAGAGTTCAACTTTGATGAAGATGGAGTTATAAGGTTTGGAACCTTGATATGTGTCCCATAAAAACCAGAACCAAAGAGGGAACATCTGGACGATTCTCATAGACCATCTTTATCTATTCATCTATGAAGCACTAATATATATATAAATTTGAAGCAAAATTTCTTGTAGGATAAAATGAAAAGGGACATTGTAGAGTTTGTATCTTGATGCTTGGTATATTTACAAGTCACGATGGAATAACAGAAGTATAAGGACATGATGAAACTATTTCCCATACCAGTATGAGAATGAGAAAACATAACCATGGATTTCCTCAAAGGACTCCCTAAGACACCAAAAAGGTAATAATGTCATCTGGCTGGTAGTTGAATGCCTTACAAAGCCGAAACATTTCATTGTTATCAAGGAAGATTTCTCTCTTGACCAACTCTCCAAGATATAAATAAGGGAAGTGGTAAGACTGTATGTAGTTTCAATCTCTATTGTATCTGATTGAGATATAAGGTTTACCTTGAGGTTTTGGAGAACCACTCTACAAGTGTTGGATACAAAAATGAGCTTCAACACTCCTCATCACCCTCATACGAATTGTTAGTCTGAAATAACCATTCAAAATCTAGAGGATATGATGAGATAATTTTCAATTGATTCCCAATGATGTTGGGATCAACACTTTACCCTACTAGAGTTTTCATATAATAATAGTTTCCATTATTGCATTCAAAATGGCACCATATGAGGATTTATATGGAAAGAGGTGTGATAATATAACATGTTGGGATAAATTTATAGAGAGGAAGATAACGGGATCTGATCTTATCCCAGAGATGATAAAAAAGGTTCAAACCGTTTATCATCATATTAAATCTACACAAAGTCTATATAAAATATATGCTGTTAATCTTTGATGAGACCTAGAGTTTGAGGTTAGATATAAAGTTCACCTTTATATATCTCTGTTTAAGAAAGTCATGAGGTTTAGGAAGAATGGAAATTTTAGTCCTATATACATCGACCCCTTTGAGATCCTTGATCACATCAGAGTGGTGTCCTATTGGCTAGCACTCCCATTTAACCTATCTCAAGTACATGATGTGTTCCATATATACTTCTTGAGAAAGTACATACTAGACCTACCACATGTAATTAATCTAGATGCAATACCATTAGATAATAACCATTCATATAAGGATCAACCTGTGAAGATCTTAGATCATAGATACAAGGTTTTACAAAGCAAGACAAGTGACCTGATCAAAGTGTTATGGAGGAACCACAAGTTTGAGGAAGTGACATGGGAACGATAAGAGGAGATAAAAAAGAAGTACCCTCATATATTTTAGAGTATTAAATTACAATTTCATGGGTGAAATTTCTGAAGAAGGAATAATGTAATGACCCTAACTTTTATAAATGAAATTCCCTCTTTTTTAATGAATAAATACATTATTAAGTAATGAAGTTGTAGAAAAATACATGAACTACTTTGGTCATTTTGTAACGTTTTATCCTATCATATTTGAAATACTATTAAGAATCATGACTATTGATAATATAGTTTCTTAATAGTAATCATATTAGTAGTATATATAAAGGGTTATGATAAAGTATAATTGATAATATGGAAGAAACGGTGGCCTCAACCAGTAGGATCATACCCTATGAATCCCATTTATCAGAGCTTATGAGGGAGATAAGATCACTAGGATTTTCACTTGACCAAGCCCAAGATAAGATTTAAAAACTGAAGCATGAGAAAAACTATTTACGAGAGAAGTTCAAGTTCATTGAGATCATTGTCCAAACCATGTTCACCGAACCACCCTATGAAAATCTCATGATCACACACCTTACCTTCAGGCCATTCACTGGTGTAATAAAGGGCTATGTATCTAGAATCCAACAGTATAAATATTTATTTTTTTTCTTTTCAATAAAAAATGATTATATTTATACTTTTTAATATTATTTTTTAAATGATTAAACAACAAGTTTGATAAAAATTATATTTTGATATGATGAAACAAAAATTATATTTTTTAGAAATATATAATTTTAATCAAGACACTCCTTTTAATGAATTAAATATTTTTTTAAATAAATTATATTTTAATAAAATAATATTATTAAATAATTTTTATTAAATATAAATTATAATATAATGTTACAAAGTCAAAAATAATTTTTATAAGGGTCAAAAAACCGTTATCTTAAAAAAAATAATTTTTCAATAAATGCAGTTTTTTGATTTAAAGTGTAAATTATCATACATAGAAAATTAAATGAATTAAATAAATATTATTTTTGAAATAAAAAATTCAAAATTATCCAATGGTTATTTTTTTATAATTTTCAGAGATAATCAATTTTTTGGGTGCAAATTAAATACGATATAAATATATAGTGTGTATTATGACATCATAATGACCCAAAAGTGATGTAATACATGGAATTCAAGGTATCTATGATCTAATATATATTTTACCATTTAAAATATTTTTTATGTAATTTTATTAATTTTATAAATCATTAATGAATCCTCCAAAATATATATTATATTTTATGGTTTAAAAATCAATTATTTATAAACATGATTTACTTCCACATCACCAAGGGTATTATTTTACTGATACCAATTATTAAAAATTTTAAATAATTAAATCCACTACAGTTTGGTAGAAACTATTGGAAAAACCATGGTATGGTTTATGGTTTTGATTACTTTATCATGTAGAGTCCAAAACCTAAATTTGGGAATTAATAATGAATTATCCTCTATTTTTCTATATAAACCCACTCAACCTCCCATTCTTATTCACTCAAAACTATTGGAGAATGAAATTACTCTTCCGTTACATATCTCTATCCCTCCCAATGTTCCCCAAATCTCCCAAAAAGCTCCTCCCAAGCTTTTAGAAGCACCCTCTCAAGGTAAGGGATCATCTCCTTCTCTTTATTCAAGAAGCTCCTTTATATTATTCCTTTTTACTCCTTTTCAAGTTGGGATATGTTTTTATACATCCATTTTTTGTCCTTATAATACCCATTTAATGATAGAACCCTTTATCTCTCATTCACCACTTTTATAAACCTTTATGCACACCCATTATGCTGCCAAAACTATCCTATGATTTTCCATGACAAACATTTGTATAGTGAATAACAATTTCCATTTTCACTCAAGGTTATTAACCTAGTTGTACCTATACTTTTTTGAATGGGGTATTACATTAATGTAACCCACACTCATTAATTTTGGGGTTAAAATTAAAAAAAATACATCCATATGTTGTATGATTTATGTGGCACACTTATGCATGTTCATGATATGAAAGTGACGGGAAGTGCCAGAATTATATATCCCTCCAATAAATTGGGTAATGTTTTAATTTCATGAGTTCATGTTTTATGTTGTTTCCACATTCCCATGTTTCCTTTATGCTATCATGTTATATCATGCCTCATTATTCAAGATTATAATTCTCACCCCTCTTATTTTACCTTTATATGCCTCTTGGATCACATGTACTGATTTACCATATTCTATGAATTTCTTATTCCCTTACTATTCTTTATATATCAACCCTTTATTATATACATCCTTAGGTTATCCCATGCAATTTTATAAGTTCTATGGAAATTAAGGGCATGTTTCAAAATTTTTAAATAATGATATTGTACCCATGTTTCTAATTAATTTTTTATGTACCTAATTTCTCAAAGAGACATGGAATCATGATCTTATGGGTTTGTATTATATGTACCTTTATGTAATAAATCAGGAATTAAAGTTTATTAAAATATGGGTTGTTCTGTAGAGCCTCAAATTGGAGCAGAACACAATAGAGGAAGGAGATATCTCCCCATGGAAGCATGCCCAAAATGAAGTGGTAAAAGATGAAGCACCTAATGGATTGATCAGGAACCACTAAGTTGGGGTGGGGGGTTAATTAGTGGTACATTATTTTTTTCAATTTTTTTCTATTTCGATTCAATTTTTTGAATTATTAAAGTCTTTATCCTTTACCTTTAATACTCAGTCACACCCTCCTAGAAACAATAATAAAGAAATAAAAACACAGGGATTTACAAGGTTCAGTACAAAGACATAGTCCTTTCCATGTTGGTTGGATCCCCCAAAAAATATTCTCCACTATAATAAAAGGTGATTATGATAGTAACTTTTTATACCCGCCCAATTATAAGTTGGTTATACCCCTAGCTCTAATAAAATTTCAAGAGCTGGTTAGATCCATCAACTGTACCTTCTTATCCAATGATTGGTTAGACCCCCCAATCAAAATCTTCCAGTAACTAGTTAGACCCCCCAGATGAATCCTTATTCTTAATATGGATATATTAATTATATAAAGGCCCTTTTAATGATCCTCCTCCATTAGATTATTGGATATGAATTTATTGTGTACACTTTCTTAAGAACTTTTAGAGCTTGCTGGTCTTGCAAAAATATTTCTGATCACTTGAGTATGATCAGTTTCCTTAGTGAAACTATGATTGGGAAAATATTCTTTCTTATAATGAAGTCCCAGCCTCAATGATCACTTAAAAATCAGGTATTAATTTCTTCTAAAATAATTCCCCGCTATAGTTTTAACACACTACATACTATTCATGAAAACTATATTTCTTGTGCTTATATAAATCTTCATTCATGTAAAATCCAATGCATGGTATTCTTCAATAGAATTTTCTCAATAATGAAAATTCAAAATCTTCACACCACTTGAAGGTGTTATTTAATGATCATGAAAATAGACAAACTACCTTCAATTTAAGGTTCACAAAACCTTCACAGTTTCATGTGAATAGTATATCTCAAACAAAACTCTTCTTCACATCTATCGGTTCAAGTTCATATATTGTCGAAAGCATATTATGACATGAGTGTATTGTGTAATAGTATAGACAATTTATTTGTATTCAACATCATCATTCAAATAATCTAGCATAGATCTTCCTCTTTATGTGCATGCGATCATGCACAACTGACACTATCCATCGAGTTCTCTTCACGCGAACTAGTTTCTCATAAGGTATTTATGTACCCAAGGAGGTTTGTGAGTTCTTGCTTATTCAAATATCAATATATGAATTTTTATTATTATTTATCATTCACATAAGACATTGTGGTTATCTATACTAGTTCACATAATCAAAAAAACATCATGAAAATGAAAAGGTCTAGAGAGACTCACCATGAATTCATGGAAAACATACATTAATACAAAGTATTCTTATTTTCTCTATTTTACTCTTGTATCTCTCAAATTTTCTCTCAGATATGAGTTTAGATAATGAATAAAATGAGTGAGTTTAGGGTATTTATAAAGAATAATCCACTAAATTAACTCCATTGACTTAATTCTACCACATGCGTGCACTGCCTTAACTCATGCTCTATGAAAATGATAATCACCATCAATGAAAAACATATTCACATCTCATAGTCTTAATGTGGTTCAACCTTCACTGATTTTGATAATGGAACACACCACTAACAATGGTTTATAAATTTGAAGTATCTCACAATCTCATTCAATCATCTCCAAAAATTTTATGAGTTCAGCTTGATCTTTGGAAATTTCGACATGAATAGATCTTAGCACATGCAGAAACACTTCGGGTGAAGGTATAAGATGATATTGGATTTGATTAGATGAATCAGATATAAGGGATTATATGACCCTTGTTTTATAATTATATTTTTAAGATGATGAACAATAACCCACTCATTCTATCCCACATCGGTTGTTAGATTGTCTAGGTGCTCCTTAAGATTAAAAGTGATTCTTGATACTTCTTGAGCTGACACTAGGGTTTTCACTTAGATACATTGCAGACACATGGGCTTTTCATAGGCCGCGCCTCCCCTTGTAGGAAAACTTTCCCACTCTATGCGTGAACAACCACACTCTCTTGGGATCTTATATACCACTATGATTGTGATTACACTTTGCACTCCCTGTGGGCATTATTCTCTCTTCTCCTACACCTCACAATTTATGGATAAAGGTAGACTTACCACCACATAAGAATTAGTTGTAATACCTTTGGCTGGATAGGTTTAGTTGGTATACTTTAAACTCCCATAAAAAAGGAGTAAAACAATTCTCATATAAATTCTAATCAACTTCACATGCGAAAGCCAAATACCAACTCCTCATCAATTATTTATTTCTTTTATTTTGAAATTCAATTATAAATTCCCAATATATTCATCCTCAAAAAATATTCTCCTTTATACTATTGAAAACAACATGTGCATCTCCTAGTGTAATTGGAACATGTCTTAGACATTAAGAACAGTTCAAAAAGCATCACAATTAAGCCAAGGATGTTCACCTAACAATACTACAAGAATTATTAACAACCTCATCACATATTGAAATATTCTTAAAATAAATAAATAATCCTTACTAACAAAAAATGAAATTAAACTTAAAGGGAACTTCAGTCTCCCTTTAGTATTTTTTTCAATACTTATATGTCAATATGTTTGCTTTTCTTTCTCCCACTTATTGAAAATTAATGCAAAGGTGTATTTAGGAGTTTTCACTTCAACCAGGTTCTTCTCCACTATCGTTTATTTTCAAAGAATGGAACCAAATTCAAAAAAAGAAATGATATTTTAGTTAATCAACTCTATGTCTATATGGAAAAATCCATTGTAGAATAAAAGAGTGATTTCACCTAAGCATCAAGGCTATCCAAATTTTTTAATGTAAAACCATTCTCAAACTCATTCCAAAAACTTCATTTCAGGGGGTATCTAGTCAATATTTTAAATATATCTCCTATACCCATCTTAACAAACACATCAAAAAAATTCATGTTAATAAACATAAATATCCCTCTTTTTAGATGAATATCAACTCTCTTTTGCTAATAGTTTTTCAAAAATATTCTTATTATAAATTTGAGAGTGATTTTCATATTCAAAAAAATATTAATATTTTAAAAATTAAAATATATTCTATATTTCAAGGGATGCATCTATGTACATAAATTCCCTGAATGTTAGTACAAAAGAATTTATATAAGGGAATAAGGAGGGACCAGTTTGTTTATGAAAAATAGAACTCCGGATGAGATTTTCCTCTCAACCTTGACTCTTCTTTCTTCCTTTTGACCTCATATTTGAAAGGTTTAACCTTTAATAATTTTGAAGAGTTCAATTTCATCTCTTGGGATAGTATTATTTTCATGCAATGTTTTGTTCCATTCCCAGTTTTTTACACCTTTCACACTTTATAATTTTCAAGTCATTACTTGTAGATGACTTCTCATCAACTTTAAATTCTTCAACTATCACCACTTTCTTTCCTTTTTCCTCAAAAATTTTCTAATATTTCTATTTTTTTTGAGTTTATCATAGGATTCAGTGGTGGATATAGAATTCTTTACTTTATAACTTTTCTTCTCATCAATATTCAAAACTAAAAAATGGACTTATTACCATAGTTTTATAGCCATGATTTTGAAAATTATGGCCATAGGGGGTTCTATTTCCATATTTGTTATCAAACTGTTGTCATAGGCCTCTTTGGTATATCCTATAGCCACAATTTACTTAAACTGTGGCTATATGTAAACCTACACCCATGGTTATCTAAAACTATTGTAATAAGGGGATATGGGAAAGTTGCAGGAATAACCATTTTTCATTGAAAATTTGAAAGAACACCTACTTCAATGATTTGAAAAATAATCATTGAAATATGTGTTTCTAGAATATGTCCATGGTTTGAAAAAACTAAGGAAATCCATCTAGCTATAGTCATGGTTTGAAAAACCACAGTGGTAAGTCCAGCTATAACGACAGTTCATTATAAATGTGGAAATATGTCCAACATGACTTCACCTATGAACATATTTTTTAAAATCATGGAAATAGGTCCAACACAGAATCAACTACAAACATAATTTTTAAAACCATAGAAATAGGTCCAACATGGAGTTACCTAAGGCCACAGTTTTTAAAACCATGGAAATAGACGATCACTTTAAATATTTTTTATTTGTTTAAAAGATGAAAAATTATAATTATATATGTATATATATAAATATATATGTATATATATATTCATATAGTCAAGTGTAGTGTGGTGTTAAAGTGTTTTTTTTAATATGGAAGAGGTCACATGGTTGAATCCTACTCGTATCTTTTTTTTTCAAAGATTACTACCACATTTTAAACCATGGAAATAGGGTAGCTATTTCTAAGATTTAAATCATAGTTGTAGGTAATCCACATTGGCATAACCTTTTTCCATGGTTTTAAAAACTATGGAAATAACTACCCTATAACTGTAGTTTAAACTATGGTTGTAGGTAAGTCACATTGTCATATCCTTTGGCCACATTTTTTGAAACTGTGGAAATAGTTACCCTACAACCATGGTTAAACTGTGGCCGTAGGCAATCCATGTTGTCAAATCTTATTGCTATAGTTTTTGAAATTGTGTAAATAAAAACCCTATGGACATAGTTTAAACCATTTATATAGGTAATATACCTATTCCTATAGCTATGCCGTCCAAAGTTTCAAAAAATGTGGCCATACCCTACGACCACAGTTTTGGAACCTATTTCCAAGGTTTCAAACAGTGGAAATAGGTGAATTTTCTATTTTTGATTATGAAAAATCTCACTTGGTAAGAAAAATCTACATTTCTCAGATTTTTGATATTATTGACCACATCTTTTAAAAACATCATGTTAGGAATTGGAGGGGTGATGACAATAGATAAGTGGGGGAGGGGTGAATTGTATTTATTTAAAAATTAATCAGAGTTTAAAATTTATGATAAAAAATGGTTGGTTCAAATATTTAACAATTCAACCACACTGATATAAGAAATTTGAGAGAAAATAAAATTAAATATAGTAAAAGGTGAATGCAAGAGTTTTTTTATAGTAGTTTAGATCTAAATGATCCTACTCTACTATTTACCCCTCTCATGAAATGAGAGATATAGAACCCACTATAGTATATAACTTTTGAAGAATCATGAAAACTCTTTAATTCTACATTTTTCACACCTGAATCCTTATCCTAATTCCATTATCTTTTACAGTTTTAGAAAAAAACCTAGCCTTTTACAAGTGGTGAAACAACCTATACTTATTTAGTCTCAATCCTAAACTCTTTCGTTTTTTGTTTTTATATGGAACCCAATATTTTATGGTTAGAAAACTAACCTAAAATTTTACAGGTGCAGACTCAAACTAGATTTTCATAGGTTAAGTCCAAACCTATTCTATATTATGGGTCAAGAGTAACCTAGTATCATAAAGGGAAAGAATAAACCCAAAATATTACAGGATAGGTATTTTACTATGTTATTTTATAGGTTATGAGAAACATATTCTTCTATGGGTATAGACTAAACCTAGATGTACCATTTTCAGGGTAGTGTAACCCTGGGAAAGATGAACTAAATAAGACAATACAACTTGAAAAGTTGCATAACAATGAATACAATCAAACATTTTAACCCTATGAATGATCATTGATGAAGATTATGGTGAATATATCTAGTAGTTACTAATCCCTTAAAGATATTGAAATAGTGATGCTTGAGAAACCAATAATTCACTTCATTAAGAAGATGAATAATAAAGTTCTAGAACTCAGTCAAAAACTCTTCAGCATGAAAGAGAAAAAGAAGATTCACATCTCATAACTCTTCATTATATGCTTCTGTCCTTTTATATCTTAAATAACAATAGTTATTTTCTTCTCTTAAAATCCCACAATTCTTCTTCAAAAATTCCCTCAATAAAGCCTTCATGTGGGGGAAACGTTTTACATGCTTCGACATACTGTAAAATGGAAAACATGTTGTACACAAAAATTTATTAGAATAAAAATAAATAGTTAATATAATAGTGAATATATCCACAAAATTTGATAATAAAATCATTGGAATACTCCCATAATTCATTCGATACTAACTCTCTATTTTCCAAAATGATTCTAATTTAAACTTTGCACTTTGCATGGTCTCTCTCTCTCTTGATATTTTGTAAAACACCTATTATATAGAGAGAAGAAAGATCATAAAAATTAATATATAAATTAATAATTAATATTAATATCCTTTAAAAACTATATGATAATATATGAGATAAAATCTTTATATTTCAATAGGTTTAATTTTGAATATCACATTTTCCAAAATATCCACATGAATATCCATACATGATTAATCCCATGTAAATACATTTAATCCCTCATAAAACAATATAAAACTTTTTCACATGGCTTCTTAATAATTAATGACTAATTTTAGAATAAATAAAACATTAAAAATATTCAAAATAAGCTTGCAGAAAATTGAAATGTCAAACATTACATAAAATAAAATATATTCCAATATTTATTAAAGTATAAATATCAAAGATCACATATGAGTTTTTAACATATACTAAAATTTATTTTCATCCAAAATTAGTTCATAAGACATATAGATAAGATCAAAATAATGTATATCTAATGAAAACATTGATTACAGGGATTGAAATATCATTTTTAAAGATAATATATTTCACAAAACCGAATTATACCATGTTATAAAATTTATCTATATAGCTTATTTTCACGTAGGATAATTGTTCATGTGGATAATATCATGTAAAAAATTTGATAAAGTATCAAATTCATGTAATAAAATTCATTTAGGTGAATAATGTAGGCAAATTCACATAGGCAGATTCACATAGCCAATTTTGGAAATTTGTAAGCAGTACGACTTCTCAAATTTTAGACAAAAAAAACCTTCTAAATGATAGAATAATATTTGGGTTCAGTTTACTTATATTTATAAAATTTTATTATCTTTATAAATAATTAATAATCACATAAATTGGACCCTTATAGCTTAAGTTATATTCAAAATACTATAGAAAGACAGTCATAAAAAACTATATAATTCATATTGAAAACGTAAAGTGATTTATCACCTAATATAGGACAAGATAATTATAAATTTAAAATTTTATTTCTTATAATTAAATAATTTTTTTATATTATAAATCAATAATAATTACTGAATTTGGAGTTTTTATCTCATGTTATGGTCAAAATAGATAAGGCAACCAAATATAGAAAGTCAGCTACATAGGAGAATTTGCTACGTGGATTTTGGTTATATGGGAGATTTGACTAGATGGGAACAATAACTTGGCTACATGGGAATAGTAAAAATAATGTATAAATTATATTTCAAGGTACTAAATTAATTAATTATTCTTATAATACTTCATGAAACTTGTAGAACATGTTATGAATAATCAAAACATGAAATATTAAGGTAAATTAAGAAAAGAATAAAAAGATAAAACCAAAGTAAAACATTATTTTAATTAATAAATACTATAAAATAATTATAAAACTTAATAAAGATATGAGAGAACACTATAATCAATGAAAAAATGAATAATAAATAATTAAACTAATAATAAAAAACTAAAACAAGATTAAAACATAATAATGTTATGAGAAATTATAATTACAAAACTCAAGGTATTTAGACTTCTGATAAATAAAACAAGTAAAGTTTTATAATTATCAAAAAAATGCATTAAGATTTTTAATACTTTTGTCGGAGGGAATAAAACAAATAAATATTTGTAATTATCAAAATGTAAAGTTGTTCAAGTATCCACTCAATATTATCCCCCTTTTTGATAATTATAAAACAAATTATAATTTCAAAAAATATTACCCCTTTTGAAATTATCAAAAAGATACCAGGAAAAAATAGAATAATATTATATTTTAAATGATAATGTTTTCCCCCAAATTATTTAACATAGAGTCACATTTCCTTGAATTGATATTGAAAAATTAACCCCCCTTAAATTTAATCATTGTAACAACCCCACCTATCAGGGCCCACCTGGCCAGCAGATAGCCGAGCTGTCACAACCTCAATCCCTCCTCCACACGCTAGGGTCTAGAGACAAGTGTCGAGAAGGAATAACATAAAATTTGGGTCATTTTCTTAATTTATCTATAAGAACACACCAAAACATATCCATACAACAGTGATGAGGAATAATAAGAGACAATAACATCTAGAGTTATCGATGCGAGCAATAACCTCTAGGAAATAAAATCAGAGTATGAAATAATACAACCAAAGTGTAAAATGGAAAATACACACCCAAATAGAAATTAAGTCCCAACCTGAAAAAATATATAATAAAGTGAATTGAGAGAGCCAAGATCCATATCTCTAAGCCCGACCACCTTACACGATCTATGCACCAGAGTATCTTATGCTCCCTCAAAATCATTACTGATCTACCCATCGTCTGCATAAGACATGACACATATGAGAAAATCCCATGTAGGGTTTATTATATACATACCTAGTAGAATAACCCGAAACTGAAGTAGAAGCAATAGAAGATAGGATAGAAGTAGTCAGATCAACCCAAATCAAGAGGGAAACACAACTCAACAACACACACACACATATGCTCATAATGAAACCTAGATAAGAGATAAAGGGGATATTCATATCATATCCCATCCTAGGATGTTGAGTCTTCTCGCAACTCCAAAGGTCTATCATCTATGCCCAACATCTCATATGTCTGTCTGAAGAAGTCATGAGGAGTACCCTCACCTCACCACCGACCCACAGTCCAAGGGGGAACAATATATAATAGAAATAGTACTCGTTCCCTAGTATGATAGGGGGATGATTCTAAGTATATGTATATAGGACCCACACCCTGGTGCATTAGGGGGATGCCTCTCGATAGATGGATAAATGACCCACGATCTGGTGCATCAGGGGGATGCCACTGAAGAAGTCATGATGAGGGCCCTCACCTCACCACCGATCCACGGTCCAAGGGGGATATATCTCCAATAAAAATAGGACTCATTCCCTATTATGATAGGGGGATGAAACTCAGTATATGTATAGAGTACCCACACCCTGGTGCATCGGGGGGATGTCTCTCGGTAGATTGATAGAGGACCCGTGACCTGGTGCATTAGGGGGATGCCACTCAAGCATGGAGGACCCACACACTATAACAATTTGGGGGGGGGACTTAGTTTATGGATAGAGGACCCACTCCCTAGCATGTTAGAGAGATTCTACTCAAGCATAGAGGACCCTCACCCTAACACGATCGGGGGGTTCCACTCGGTAGGTATCCGTAGAGGGACTGTTCCCTCATGCATCAGGGGGGTTCCACTTAGTAAGTATAAATAGAGGAATCAAAACCTTGTATAATTGGGGTGCCTAATCTATACCAAGAGGACTACAACCTAACACGATAGGGTAAACTACTCAGTTGGTAGAAGACTCATGCCCTAGTTCCATAGGGGGTGACACTCAAACTAGTGTAAGGAGAATGGTGGACCCATATCCTAGTACAACAGCAGATTTTCCAACTCTAGGATCTTTCTAAAAACCCTTCTTAATCACTGTCATCATTAAGAATTTCCTGAAAAAGCTTCATGCTCAGAACATTATACATCCTAACTAGAAACCCAATATTAAGGCTACCATCACATTATACATGGAAAACTTCTCAGGATAGGATACTCTAGTAAAACAATACAAGTCTAGGAAAAAGAGATATGCAAGGTGGAATTTTCTCATAGGGGTACATGATGTGTATGGGGTCCACACTACATGTGGTCCTTCTCCGCTGCCTATCCATGTTCTCCTCTGGGCACAGATCAGAGGTCATGTCACTATAATTGGTGTGTAAGGGGGACCACATTGCATTTCTCAACAACCTTGGGCCTTATTGTTTGTGCCTAGTTGTTCCTACGTTTGTCAATATATGCCCATGTACTTGGAAGTATACCTGGATATGCCTAGGTACTGAACCATTCTTGTGTACTCTTAGAGTAGATGGCATGTCCCCCCATATGGGGTCCTGGCCATGTGCCATTGGCACACAGATTATCTACCTAGGGAGGGTCACATGGTGTGTGGGACAACAATATTGTGTGTGATCCTTATCTTCCCCAAAACACTAGCCTTCATAGCAGGGTGGGTCTATATGACCTGTGTTCTTCGACTACATGAGTTGTAGTCAACTTTTCTGCAAAAAGTTTAGATCTTAACATGAATCCTAGATATACCACTTTCCCTATAATTTTTACCATTTGAAAACCTTAAATCAGTGGGGTTTACCTCTAATTTTCATTTCCTAACCTCTGGTGGTCGTAAAATGTAGTTTCTTTTTGTTCGTATAAATCCCACACACCGCCCAATGTGCCTCCCGTCATTTGTTGCTCAATACCCTCAACGATCCGGATACCAAATCCACGATGAATCACTAGAAACCTATAATCTATCCTATTATATCCTAAATTTTATAATCTATTAATTATACACATAACTACCATGAATCTTGGGGTTAGATCAATCTCAAACCCACCTCAGTTAAGTTAAATTGCAACCCTGTATGCCAATGGTGATAAACATGATGAATTTATAGAGGAAAAGAACAAGAACAAAATGAATCAATCATTGAGAAAGATATCTTGTCCAATGATTATAGATAAGGTATTTACAGGGCTGATAACATGTGAAAAAAGGATATAAATATTGAATTAACAATATAATAGGCAACAAGACTCATGCAAAAAATAGACAAGTATCATAACAAGAATAGCATATAAAAATCCATTTTCAAACTTTTAATCAAGGGTGTAAACCTTAGTTGATGAACCCTACCTAAATTATGGACCAATAATTGGTGAAGAAAACATTCACCAATTATGGATAATACATTCTATGTTCACTACCTCTCGATCCACTTTGATTCGATTATTGTTCATCATACGATGTCTATCTGCCAACGAGGAATGATGTCCTCATCCTATCAGATCAAGAAAGGGTTATATGGATAAAACTTGTAAAATCATCATATTGTAATATTTATAGAGGTAGAGTTAGGTTATTTTTATTAAATAAATAAATAAATTAAATTAATTAAGTCACTTAATGCACCCACCAATGGCTGCCTCAGTCAAACGACCAACACTGATCAACCTCAGGTTGCACCTAAGTTAAACCCCATGTTCTGAAATCAACTATGGTCTCAAATTTATGGTATGAGGCTCTGATCAATATATATTCAATTATTTATGAAAAATTGTTTATGTGTGATATTAATATATTTAATATTTTTATAATATCAATTCTGGGCTCACCGGGTCTCAGAATCTCATACCATATTAGTGCCTAGCCCTGAAAATATTTTTTAATATATTTTAAAGTCTTACAACGGAAAAAGGGTCACCAAATTGTTCTCCCTTTAAGTATTTTTTTCCTTGAAAAGAACAAGCTAAAAAAAGTTGGAAATATCAAGCTCGCATCTGGCCCTCATGCTCCCATAAGATCCATTACATGCTCCTATGTGACTACAACACATGAATTAAGGAATGGTTCATCCTCATTGGATCCTCTCATGTTTATCCATGATCACCACTGGTTACTAAGAAATGTTGGATCCATACTTGATTTCTAGCTCATTTTATTTAATTACGTGTGCAGGATCATGGAAACATCCCTCAATTGTGTAACATGGAAGAAATCATGCACCCGCTCAAACTACGGGGATAATTCTAGGAAGTAAGAAAACTCAGCAACCCTCTATAGGATACTGAATGGCCTGATAATCCTTGGGTATAACTTACCTCCCCATCCAAACCTCTTTAATCCTCTTCATGGGGAGACTCTTAGGAAAATCCCCCCATGTTTTGAAATCCAACAGCCTACTACGCCATTCTACATAAGAGTTTTGTTATATTTGGGATATTATCATACATTTATAGATCACTTTAACTTTATCCATAATTTTATAGAACATCTATGATCCAAAAAGATATGTCCTTCCAATATTGCTCCAATATAAGGGATACCTACAAGGTATCCCATACAGGGACTTGAAAGGTTCCATGTCGATAATATATTGATAACTATTATTATACGAAAACTATAACAAGGGGAAGTTACCCTAATACATCTTTCAAAATTCCAAAATAAAAGATCTCATAATATACTCCAACATCTGGATATTGAACTTATTTAGTCCATCTGTTTGGGGGTGTAATGTCATTCACTTCCTTAATTGGGTCTTGAATTCCTCCTTTAAGCCTCTCCAAAACCATGACACAAACCAAAAATCATGGTTGGAGATAATTTTTGAGTGTAACCTATGGAGTCATATGATCTTCCACATGTAAAATTTTCCTAGAATCTCCCTCAAACCCTACTCCTAAATGGAGAGGAATTGTGATGACTTTGTGAGTTGGTCAACAATAACCAAGATTGCATCAAGTACTCTCATTGTCTACAAAATACCCATCACAAAATCTATGAATATTCCACCCCATTTTGACTTTAGGATCTTAAGAGGCTGTATCAAAAATATTATAACCTAGTGCTCAACCTTCACCTGCTGACATGTGAGACACCAAGTGATGAACTTGGTGATACTCTGTCTCATGCTAGCCGCCCAAAACTACCACTAAATGTCCCTGTACATCTTTCCTACTCTGGGATGTACAACCAAAGGATTATTTTGAAACTCCCATATCACCTCCTCTCACATCGTGTTTGGAACCACTTTTCGTCCTTACAAAAGGATGGTGTGATCCAGTCCTTCAGAGAATCCATATGGTGCATCCCCTAAGAATATTTGGTCATAAAGAACCTCACATTTGATATCTACCAAATGGGCCTCTCTCATGAACTAGATAAGTAGAGGAGTCAACACTATCAATTGAAGATAATTTGAACCCATCATCCACCAAATGATATTGATACTTCCTTATAAGGGAATCTTCCACCACGTTTAACTTCCTAAGAGTATATACTATCTTGAATTCATAGTCCTATAAGAACTCCAACTGGAACCTCTGTCTCAGGTTCAAATCTATCTACGTGAAGATATACTTAATACTCTGATGGTCTAAGTAAAAAACAAATCACTCTCCTATAAGATAACACCTCTATATCTTCAGAGAAAATAATACCACTTCCAACTCTAAATCATGAGTCAGGTAGTTCTAATCATGGGGTCTTAACTACCTCAACCCATTTTTGATCACTACCTACTTATATATGAATGCACAACCAATCCCATCTCTAAATTCATTACAATACACTATGTACTCCACACCCTCCTTTGGTAATCTTAACATAGGATCATGGGTCAACCTTAGAATAAACTACTCAAAGGATCTTCGGCACTACTTGGTCTAGGTAAAAATATTCCCTTTCCATGTCAAGGTGGTCAAAGGGATTACAATCATGTAGAATTATTCCATGAACCTCCTGTTTTACCCCCCCAAGAAAAAGAAAACACTGCACCTATGACATGCTCTTGTGTGGCTCCCAAGATATCATTGCATCAATCTTCACTGGGTATATAGCTAAAACACGATTAGAAATTAAATTACCCACAAAGTGAACCTCGTGGATCCAGAACTGGAACTTCAAGATCTTACCATAAGTTGGTTCTCCCAGAGTAAGTCTAGGACCATACTCAGATTCTTTGAATACTCCACCTCTGATGCAGAGTATATGGGTATGTCATCAATGAAGAAAACCAAAAAGCAGTCCATGTTTGGATGGAAGATCTAGTTTTTCAAATCCATAAACATAGTGGGGGAATTCATTACACCAGAAGGAATCACCAAGAACTCATAGTGTCTGTAACGACATTAGAATTCCATATTCAGATTATCAGCCTCACAAACCCTCAATTGGTGGTAGCTAGAGGTGAGATGGATATTTAAGAACTAACTCATGCATCAAAATCGATCAAAGAGTTCCTCAATCCTTGGTAATGGGAAATTTTTATTGATTATTTCCTAGTCCAAGAAATAATTAGAAACAAAAATCCATAAGCTCTCATCCACCTTTTTAATGAATAGAATTAGATTTTCCTGGGAAGACAAACTAGGTATAATAGAATCTTTCACTCAAAGGTCCTATATTTTCACCCTTAGCTCTCAAATCTCAGTAGGGGCCATTTTATATTCTATAGAAGATATAAGTATGGTCTTGGGGTGAAATTCAATGCAAAAATCCATCTCTCACCTCATAGGTAGTCTAAGAACATTCTTGGGGAAGACGTCCATAAGTTCATCCACTACTAAGGGAATCCAGATGCTCAATGTGACCATAGTTCCAAGGTCTAAGATCTATAAGTGATGGGTGATGGGATGTAGCCTCCTAATCTCAAGGCCCATTTTCCCAACCATGAGATCTATCTCTCCCGAAAAGGATAATCTCATCCTATTTGTCTGAAGTCATATAACCCACCTATGATGGTAGTTTATATGGGATCAAACTATAGATAAAAAGTCCATAACTATGTTTACATCATAAGGTTTCATCATGATGACCAAGAGGTCCAATGTGAAAATCTCTCTAGCAAGTGATAGCTTACATAACTGACAGATAAGTGATATCAAATAATTACACCCAGTCAAAACCTCTATCAAAATTTGATGTGCTAAGGTATCAATAGGGAGCTCTAGATCACAATCAAGGGATAAAAAAGTAAAGGATTAGCTCAAACCAATGTATATAAGTATCGAAGAAAGTATAGAATAAACAAAGATCATACCTCATATCATTTCTTGAGTTTCTAGTTCATAAGACTCCATGGATCGCTGTTTCCCATAACCCTATCTTCCAGATCCCTGAGCCTAGCATGGACTTCCTGGTGGTGGTGGTGGAAGTAGATCATAATGTTTCCCTCCACTAGAAACTCCTCCTCCTAGAGTCTCTCTTTATCCTCTTCAATATATGTCTCCCCGGGGGTCACCTTTTCCATTCTTGTGAGAATCTTGATCATAGCACTGCCTCTACCGTGGTGGTCTATCCACTACCTTCTTTCCCTCCTCTATATTTCAGGTCGAGAAATAACATTCCATGTGACCATTATCATCACATGAATAGAATATCCCCTCTCTAGGCTAACATATTCATCCGAAAAACCCCTGTGCTACATGTACATGTGATTGAGACTGACCATGAGGAGTTATCCTATGTTGACATCCTTCTAACCGGTGACTGCTAACCACTAAAGATGACTCATCCCCATGACAACCACTTCCAGATTCAGCTACCTTGAATCCATTAGATAGGAAACTTTACATCACCATCACCCACTCCAGCACTTTAGTATTAATGGGAATAAAATGGGTAACTAAACTAGAATGGATGTCTCTGTAGGGGACCTGCTTGAACTCTGGTTCTGGGAAGTAACCATCCTAAACCATGTTAAGGGGGTACTGTGTAAGATCAGTGAACCTTGAAATATACCCAGAAACTATCATACCAACCTAATGCATCTATATATGATCATGAAGCTGAAATGAGTGCAATCATGTGGGATAATACTCCTCACGAAAAAATTATTGTATGTCAGTATATGAGAGAATCGTCTCATCAAAATTCTACATGACTGGACACCACCAATGAACAACTACTCCATGGAAAATACTAGATTCTAGTGAAACCATCTGATCAGCTGGGGTTTACATGAGACTGAAGACTCATATCATTGACTCAAGCCAATTCTCCACTATCTAGGGATCTCGATCACTGTGAAACCTCAGTGGCCTCCAGTGTTAGAACTTGTGGAGTGAACTAAGTCTGATACATCATTATCCTAACCTACTAGTACTATACGCTTCTTAAAAAGCAAGGGTTATACGACCTTCCCACCCAGAGGGAAGACCTCGCAAGATAGACATTAAACTAAGGCCTCATCATTCATCAGATTATCTTCATGATCCTGAATTGGTAACTTAGCTGGCTGTCTTCATAGGGGAATCCTAAAGGTGATAAATATGTACCATGATTAGATGAGCATATATATATATGTGGAGATGACTCAAGAAATTCATAAAAAAGATTCAATAATATATTATGCATGTAATATTATTCCCTGCAACCAATGTGTTTATATATCGAGTTGATAAGGAGGTAGTGAGAGTGTAGCGTCGCAACCTAGGAGCCACTTAGAATGATTCCCTAATCCAGTTTTCCACTGGTCCTCAAGCACGCCTCTCCCTATATTAGAGGCTTTCGACTAGAAGTGAAGATATATAGGTGGTATGGTGGGGAGAATATGCCCTTATTTATCAAAGTGGCATAGGGGTGTAAAATATAAACAATAGTGGAAACAATATAAATAACCGAGTATTAGAATATCATAGAAACTGAAAATAAATAATAAATGAATGTGTCACAACCCAACCCATCAGGCCCCCCCTGGAAAATTAAAGGATGAGCCAAAACTACCCAAAGCCTGTATCTATAGGATAGGGGTTAGAAACAAGCACTGGAAGGCATAACTAAAATGAGAGGCCTTTGTCTAAACTAACTTTACACACACACACCCAACTGTCTCTATGCAGAAGTGAAGAATAATAATAATAAATGACTGTAACATATAGAGTAAAAACCATACATGTGATAACCTCAAGGGAATACAAAGGAGTGTGATAGTGAAATCCTAAAATTAAAGGAAAAAATACACACCCAACTAGAAAAGATGTCCCAAACTAACAGCAACTAGAACAAAAATGTCGATAGATCCTAACTCAAGATCTCAAATCCCCGATCACCATACGTGGTCAAATGCACTAGGGTTTCCCTATGCTCCTCTTAAATCATCGTCGATCTATTTTTCATCTGCATAATAAATGAAACATGCATGAAAAGACTATGCAGGGGTGATTATATACATACCCATTTGGATTCCCTGAAAAATTAAGGGGGAGAAATATGATACATGATAGAAGTAGTTAGCTCAGGTCAAGAAAGAGGGAAACAAAATCCAATAACAAAGATATATGCTACCAAAATAAACCCAAATGATTGAGAAATAGGATCTCCATCTCATAAACTATCTTAGGAAAGAGTCTTCCAATAGTTAAAAAATGTCCATCAATGATGCCCAATATCTCACATATATGTTTGAAGAAGTAGTGAGGAGGGTTCATACCTTTCCACTCCTCCACAGCTCGATGAGGAATAATCTTCAAGTAGAGGACCCATGCCCTGATACAGTAGGAGGGTTTCACTCAATAGGTAGAAGGATCCTAACCTGATATAATAGTAGGGTTCCAATCAATAGGTAGAGGACCCATTCCTTGGTACAATAGGAGGGTTCCACTAAATAGGTAGAGTACCCATGTCCTGATACAAGAGGAGGGTTCCAATCAATAGGTTGAGGACCCATGCTCTGGTACAATAGGATATTTCCACTCAATAGTTAGATGACCCTTATACTTATACAATAGGAGGGTTCCACTCAATAAGTATAGGACCTATGATTTGGTACAAAAGGAGGTTTCCACTAAATAGGTAGAGTACCCATGCCTTAATATAATAGGAGGGTTCCACTCAATAGGTAGAGTACCCATTCCCTGGTACAACAATAGAGTTCCACTCAATTGGTAGAGGAATCATGCTCTGATACAATAGGAGGGTTCCACTCAATAGGTAGAGGGCCCATGCCCTGATACAATATAAACCTTTTACTCAATTGGTAGAGGACCCATTCCCTGATACAATATGAGGGTTCCACTCAAAAAATCACTCCGGATAGGCTACTCATGGGTCAAAATATGAGTCAAAATGAAGGAGATATGAGAGGTATAAGATTCTAAATAATTACATGGAGTGTAAGGGCTGCACACTACAACGACCCTGAATTATTTCAATGATATTTCCCTTTATTTATTTATTTTATATAGTATGAATCATATAAAACCACATAGAGAACAAAATACAATCCCTATAAATAAATAATAAATGAGATAAGAGGTATTTCTAAATGTTAAGGAACATATACCGATGAAATAGTAACTTTCCCTTAAGAATAATAAAATGACCCTTATGAATAGTAAATCTACTTAATGAATAGTAACCTCTATCAGGAAAGTATAAATAAAATTTAGGCATATCATAAGTGAAAGTATGACATAATTACATCATAATAAATGTAAGTGAATATTTTAAATTTTAATATTTAAGCGTTGGTATTTTTATAAGTCATTAATATTTAATTACAATTTTATAATTAATAAAATTATTTAAAAGAAAATTAATTTTTATAAAATGGATTAATAAATCAATATTTTTTTATCTTATGATTTTAGTATAATTTTATGAGACCTTATTTAATTTTTGAAAGTGTTATAAAATCATTTTTAAATTTAAAATCTATATTTTTTCAAGTAAATAATGATTTTATTTTAAAAAATAAATTTCACATATTTAGAAAATTATTTTCATAAAATAGAGTCCATTTTTTAATTCTACATATTGAAAAATGGTTATATTGAATTTTTGGGATTTTTCTAAAATACTTGAATTTTTAGTGAATAGTAAAATATGATAATTTACGATAAATGCTAAATACATGATTTATTGAGTCATATATTATGTATGGATGAAGTAAGACCATAATATCAAAATATATTTCATTATTTTAATATATATTATGATAATAATCAAACCATTCATAGTCTTGAGCCAAAATTAATAAACTAATGATTAAAATATTCAAAAAATACCCCTCTCCTCCACAATAAAAACCACCCCTCACCCCCTCTCATCCCCACTCCTCTAAGACTTGAAGCTTGTAATTTTTTTTCCCAAATACACTCCCCTAGTATTCCCCATTTCCAAGAGCTATTGGTCTTCCCAAAAAACCAAAACCCCCTTCCTTAAGGAGGTTCTCAAGGAGGTTAATTCAAGAGGTAAACCCTCTTCCTTTTTCTTTTAATTTAATTTCAATTTATTTTATTTTATTATTCTATCATCAACTCTTCAATCCAAATTATCCTAATAACTACAATATAATATATATAAAGGAATTATATCATGTTAATGTAATATCCATCATCAATCTATTTACTCTCTCTCTTTTATTTTAATTTTGAAATCATCTCCCGAGAGGTGCCGATTTACAACCTTCATGGACGAAGAACCTTCATTCTCCAGTTTATCCTTCAAGGATGGTCATGAAACAATTTTTATGGTAAAAAAATACTATAATATTTTTATTATAACAAATTTAATGTTATATAAATAGTATATGTACATAATATTAATTCATATGAACAAACTAGTTCTTAATAATTGAAATACCACCAAAATAATATAAATGATTATTACAAATGTTTTATCTAATAAAATCATACTCATACCATATAAAAAAATAGATTATATAACCACTTAATCTTTTTTATGTTCATTAATATCATATAAATTCAATTCTGGAGAATTATACTCATTCCACATGAACTTCCATACTCATATACAAGTATACCGAATGTGAAAACCAAGGAAACAAACCTACGTGAGCGATAAAATTTTATCTTATAACTCATCAAAAAGGCCATAAATGAACTTAATGAAATTATAATAAATAAAATACATGTATATAATGTTATTAATTAATTAATTAATGGATTTTATTTGATTATCTAGGATTTTAAGGTCAAGTGCAGAACTCATTCAGACATAAGGTAAGGGATTCTACCTAAACCTTCATTTTTTCTTTTAGGTTATTATTACACTATCATTAACTTAATATAATGATTCTTTTTTTTAATTCTTATATATACTTTTTATATGTTCCAAACTCATATATACATATCATTTCATCTTTTTTTTATGGAAAATACACATTTTATATGGTTCCCTTATCAAATAACCAAACCCGATTAATGGGAACATCTCAATTTTTTACCCATTTTTGAGTACCATCCATAATCTGTTTTAAGGAACAATTATTATTAAAAAATCAATAATTTTTTCATGAAAAACTATATTTTTCATTACTAGTTTTATACAAACAATCATGATAAATAAAAACAAATTTTCCAAAAGAACCATTCTTTGCAAATTAAAAGTGTATTTCTCTCAAGAATTCCTTGATGATTTTATTAGAGTATTTCCATCTATTTCAAAAACTCTATTGAATATTAATATTTAATATGGTTAATATATTATTTTTAACATCCAGCATATTTTATTAAATGGTTTATGATCATTTTGATTATGGATGTTCTATTTTGATACCATTCACCATATTACTCTGAATGGTTAGTGATTATGTTTACAGATTGGGGAAATATATTTAAATTTCATTTGTATACATTGTTTATGTTTAACCACATTCATATGAGGAATGAAATGGATTTATTAAGTGATGGGTGGGGCCCTCTATATCCCCTTTATGTATCGTTAGGTATCATGAGACAAAACATATATTGACTTGGATGAGGCCTTTCCCATTTTCAGATACGATTTTGGCTTAGGCCTTAATAATTTTTAGTTGTCTTGGCCATGGATTTGATGATATGATTAAGATATAATGCATTATATATTCCCTTATTATGAAAATAGTAACTTATATTCCAGGATATCATTCAACTAGTAGAATATCCATGGTTATTTTTTATTTTGGAATTATTTAATCATCTTTTATTCCTATAATATTATGCCCAAGTTTATTTTTAAAGGAATGTGTTTTTAGTTATTTAGGATGCCTAATGTTTATGTTTATGATATATTTCATAGTATCTCCTACCCTTATTGAGCATCTGATCACACCCCTTCTTATGTTTTATTTTTCCCAGGGTGTGAATAAGTATATTATGAATGACCTGTAGGGATAATCTTGGAGTTGTGGATGTTGTCAAAGGAATTTATATTTTGTTTTTCCTTTAAAGTTGAAATTTTGAACTTATGTATGTATCTTGTTATCCATTTCTACTAAAATATTTGGTCCTTCAAGATGCATCTTCCTTGTTTATATATTAATGGAATAGAATAAGGCACTAACTCTGGGAAACTAGGGCCAGGTTCTTTACACACACGACATGTGTCCCTACTCCTCTATCTGGATATTTCCTCACTATCACATAGTTAACTGGACATTTAGTACTACATGTTGTGTAAGGGTACTACATGAAGTATCTCATCCACCCAGGGTCTATCCATGTGATTCTATTCGTTCTTGTGTAACCTAAAATCACATCCATGTACAATAGCCATGTTCTAGTATAGAGCATGTCCTAAAAAACACATTGTGTTTCATTGTTATTCCAGAACCTAGCATGTCCCATCTTCCCAAGCCCATGTACACTCTGAAATACACATCGTATGCCCTGTACTACACAGTGTGTAGGGTCACATAGGCTCCTAGGCATGTAACCTCTATACATGCTGAGTCAAACTGATAGGGTTCACATGCTGTGCGGCCCCTCCATAGGGAATGTTATATTTAACTCCAACATGAACCCCTATCCGTCTTAGAAAATTGGACTATATGGAGTTTGTTCATCACAATACACACCGTGTATATCCTGAGTTTCCATAAAGTCTATATCTTCATGCGGGTTTCATATTTTACTATTCCACCACAAAAAACACCCCTTAAACACACTAAATTTATGGAAATAACCTATATCCATAGATTATGGACTTCCATTGGTTAGAAATCAGAATCTGATGATTAGTACAAATCCTTCATGCCACTGGACATGCCACCCATCACTGTCGCTCAGTCTCGAATCTAAGATATGCACAATTCATTACCCACATCCCAAGATCTATCATGATTCATTATTAAATCTCTACTTCTTTTTTTACACATGAATCTTACACAAATATGGGGGTTCGATCACACTCGAACTTTCCCAGAAAAGTTGAAACATGTCCCCATTGGCTAACAGTGAAGAACAAGAAGAACCAGGGGAGAAAATCATAATAATGGAGGTGAATGAATAATTTCAGAAACATTATTGTATAAAAATTTCATAATCCATAATAATTGGGTTGAAACCATGGAATGATAATATAAAAATTGAATTAAAAAATTATTCATCAACAGGGCTCATGTGATGGGTGTGAAAATTTAGAATCAAAATAAAATAACAAACTATGCTTCAAAGATTTAATCTAAAGGGTTGTAAAACCAAAATTGATGAGCCCAACCTATATTTGGATTTATCATTGGTGAAGAATTCAGTTTCCAATAATGGAGAGGACCTTTTGTGTTCACTGTGGATTGATTCATCTTGATCTGGTTGCCGGTCATCGTCCGATATCGATTCTCTGAAGAGGGATGACATAACACCCTCTCAACGATCTTGGGGTTATATGTCTAACCATGTTTATTTTCAAAAACCACATATTTATATATGGAATTGGGGTTTTAGGCATTAAATAAATAAATAAATTAATCCACTTAACGTACCCGCTAGTGGCTACCTTATTCTAACATTCATCGTCGACCAACTTTAAATCACACCTAGGGTAAACCCCATGATACAAATTCAACCGTGGTTGTAGATTTCTGATCCAAGACCCCATTCATGAGACATTCCATTATTTATGAAAAAATATTCATGTGATATAAAATATATTTAATATTTTTATAAAAATTAATTTTAGAATCATCAGGCTTTGTAATCGCATGTCATCTCAACACCTAACTACAAAAATATTTATAAATATATTTCAAAGTATTACAGGGAAAAATAGATTCTCTACATTATTACATCCTTAAATATTTTCATCCCCTAAAATAAAAAACTAAACAAAAGGGTGGGGATACTGATCCCGTATCTCGCTGTTTCATTCATAGGATCTCTCTTTCATTCTCCCGTATTTCCAAAACACACAAACCAAGGGAATGGTCCATCCATACAGGATCCTCACATGCTGATCCTAGTTATTTACTAGGTACTTCACGAAGGTGGATCTATCCTTGATGCAAAGATCACCCCATTTAATATCATGCATAAGTTCATGAATAGACCTCATTAGATACAACATATGGAAGATGTCATGTGCCCACTCCAACTACGGGGGTAAGGTGAGATGGTAAGAAATGTCACCACCCTCTACATGATCTTGAACTTCCTGATGTACCTCAAGGATAAATTTCCTCCCTGACTGAATCTTCGAAATCTTCATCGTATGGGGACTCTCATAAAAATGCGGTCTCCCTACTCAAACTCCAAGGTCCTACAACATTGATCTACATAAGATTTATTCCTTCTCTTGGATATCCTTATCCACTCATGGATCATCTGGATTTTCTACTCCATCACCAATACATTCTATGTCCCAAAAATAAATACCTCACTGATCTTATTCCAACATAAGGGAGACCTGTAGGGTCTCTTATATAGTGCCTCAAAAATTTCAATACTGATAATATAGTGATAAATATTATTATAAGAAAACTATACCAAAGATAAGTGATCCTACAACTCTATCTTAATTCTAAAACACAAGACCTCATTATATACTCTAGAACCTGGATAGTGCACTTGGTATTCCCACACCTTCGGGTATGAAAATCTATAATCATCCTCAACCAGGTCCTAAATACCTATTACCGGACCCTCTCCAAAACGGTGGCCTAAACCACACATCATGGTCCAAGACAATAATTGAGGGTACCCTGTAAAGGCATATGATCTCACAAATATACAAATGCCCTAAAATCTGAATGAAATGCTAATTCCTGATAGTAAAGAAGTGAACATAATTGGTAAGTTTTTCAACTATTAACTTGATGGAATCATGAATTCTTACTATCCATGGAATCCATGTCATAAATTTTAGGGATATTTCATCGCATTTACACTCCTGGAACTCAAGAGGCTATAGAAAAACTAATGGAACCTGATGCCCAACCTTCACTTGCTGACATGTGAGAAACCGAGAGACAAAATCAACAACACTTTGCCTCATGTTTTCCCACCAAAAATACCATTAAAGGTCCCTATAAATCTTCTCTACATCAGGATGTATATCCAAAGGATAAGTGTGAAACTTTATCATCACCTCTTTTTGCATCACAATCAAAACCATTATCTGTTACTAGAAAAGGATGATGTGATTATCTCCTTTATAGAATCTATTTAGTGAATATCCTAAGGATATATGGTCATGTTGGACCTCAAAGTAAATGTATCCCAACTGAGCCTCCCTCACACATTGGTGAAGTGGAGGATCCAACACAATAGATTGGAGATAATCTACACCCCTGTCCTCCACTAGGGCCAGCTGTAAGGAAGCCAACTACTCAGCCACCTTCTCGACCAGGAAAGAATGAGACTTCCTACTAATAAAATTTTTCACCACATTTCTATTACTAGGAGTATAGACTATCTCAAATCCATAGTCCTATAATAACTCAAACCAATTCCCCTATGTCAGGTTCAGGTATCTCTCCATGAAAACATACCTGAGACTTTGATGGTCTGAATAAACAAAAAAGCATACTCCAAGTAGATAGTGCCTCCATATCCTCTAAGAAAATACTACCTCTTGCAATTCTAGGTTGTGAGTCATGTAGTTCTGCTCATGGGGTCTCTAATACCTCAACCCATATACGATAAATTATTTTCTCTACATTAACACCCATATGAGCCTAGATCTAGAGGCATCAGAATATAATATATACTCTACTCCCTCCTTCGGTAGTATAAAAATAGGATCAATCATCAGCCTCAACCTTAACTCCTAAAAGGCACTATGGCACTACTCATCCTAGGTAAATTATTTCCCTTTCAACATTAGGGATATCAAGTGGGATAAAATCCTAGAGAATACTTCCACAAACCTCCTGTAGTACCCTATTAATCTTAGAAAACTCCACACCTCTAACATGCTCTTGGGTGGCTACAAAAAAGAACTGCATTAATATTCGCTGGGTCCACAACTAATCCAATATTGAAAATGACAGGCCCTAAAAAGTGAACCTAATGGATCCATAATTGGCACTTCGAGAGCTTACCATAAATATTGTTCTCCCAAAGAAAGTATAAGACCATCCTCAAGTGATTTTCATGGTTCTACTCTATCAAAATGTAGGTGAGTATTTCATTAATAAAGACAACTATGAATTGTTCTAAGTATGTTTGGAAGATATGGTTCATCAAATCCATAAACACAATAGGGGAATTTGTCACACTGAAATAAATCACCAAGAACTCACATTGTCTATAATGATATTGGACTTCCAGATTCCAAATTTCAACCTCACAAACTCTCAAATAGTAGAAGATGGACCTAAGATTGATCTTCAAGAACCATATCACACCTTGAAACTAATTAAATAGGTCATAAATATTCAAAAGGGGTAGATTTTCTTTGTATTATCTTGATTTAGGCGATGCAAATCAATACAAATCCACAATATCCCGTCCAAAAATTTCACAAACAAAACTAGAGATACCCAGGGGGACACACTGGGTCTGATAAAACCCTTCTCTAAAAGTTCCTCCAACCACACCCTCATCTCCCGAAGCTCGGTAAGGGCCATTAAATATGCCACAAAAGACATTGGAGTCGTTCTGGGTGAAATTCGATGAAAAAAAATCCAACTCCCACTTTGGAGGTAATCCAAAAACATCCTTGGGGAATACATTTATATAATATTTCAAGATTGAACAAACCCATATTCCTAAAGATCCGACTGTTCTAAGATATAAACTCACTAAATGATTGGTGAGGGTTTATACCTTCCTACTCATAATCCCTAGTCTCTATTATAAGAGATATATCTCACCCATAAAGGAGAATCTCATCCCATATGTCTGAAGAAATTAGACTCGTCTGTGGTGGCAATCAATCTGGGATCAGACTGTGGATAACCAGTCTATACCCAAGATGAAATAGTATAGCCTCATTGTGATGAACAAGATGTACCATGAGAAAATATATCCACAAAGAGATATATATCACTTCTAGAAGATAAATGATATCAAAGAGGAGTTCCCTGTAGTATAATCAAGACAAAGATATTGGGCTAAAGTCTCAACTGGATGTTTTATATCTCCCACTGGGAGTAAGGTGATAAAGGAGAGACTTGCACTTGTATCTAATAGTACTGAAGAAAGAGTAGAATAGATATAGATCATAACTCTAATTATCTCATGAATTTCCAGGTCATAAACCTCCATATACTACAGCGGTCCATGGACCTGAGTGCCAGTTAGCTGATCTTGGTGTGGCTCTTCTTGGGGTGGTGGCAGAAGGATATCATAATATTTTCCACCACCAACAAATCCTCCCCCAAGAGAACCACCTACTCCTCTGCCAGCTCCTCCTCCTTAGGTTTTACCTTGGTCATGCTTGGGAGATCCATTATCATGGATCTGCCTCTACCATGGTGGTCCATCCACCATCTGCCTACCTTATCAGTACTTTATGTTAGAAAATCACGTGCCATGTAACCTCATCAGTCACATGCATATCATTTCCCTTATCTAGGATACCCTAGTCCTCTACATGGTCCTTGAGCCACACGACCACATGCCTGAGTTTAGCCATGAGAAGATCTATTATGCCAAGACCCTGTCAACTGAATCCTGTTAGCTGCTACAAAAAAATCATCCCTATAATGTACACTACCAACTCCAGCTACATAGAATCCCGTAGATAGGAATCTATCCATCACCAGCACCCATTCTAACACTCTATCATATGTTGGAATGCATAGGGGTAACACACTAGCATGGATGTATCTACAGATACCCCTCTCAAACTTTCATGTATGTAAGTATCCATCCCAAATCATATCAAGGGAGTATCACATAAGGTCAATGAACCAAAAAGAATTATCAACAACTATCATCCCTCCTTGCTACAAATCCAAAATATTTTGAATTTTAATGGAGTGGAAACATGATGGTTAATACTCCTTATAAAATATATGATGAAAGTAAAACCATGAGAGTGTAGAATCATCATGCATCTACATGACTAGGATACACCAATTCCCCGTTTCTCCCTAGAAATGGCTATTTTCTAGAACAACCATATGATCAGTTGGGGTCTATACAATATTGAAAACTCATATCACTAACTCAAGCCAATCCTACAATTCCTGAGGATCTAACTCATCATGGAACCTCAACGTCCACTGGTGCTAGAACTCATGAATTATGATAATCATGTGCGCATACTTATCCTTCTCTACCGGTAAAATCTACTACTAGATAGGCAAGGGTGCTGAAACCTACCCACCTGGAGGAAAGATATTTCATGATGGACCCAAAAATGAGGCCACATCACTCATCAAATCATCTTCTTGATCCTTAATTGGTAACCTAGATGGATGTTTTTATAGAGGAATCCTGAGCATTTAATCAAGACATACCATGGTCTGATAAGCATATACATATGGGGATATGACTCAAGAAGGAAAATAAAAGGACTCAATCCTATATGATGCATGTACCAATATTCCATGTAACTAATGTCTCAATATACCAATTTTACAAGAAGGTAGTTAGAGTCCTGGTGAATGGATACATGGGATGCCACACCAACACTAGGTTCCCTGAGAAAAAATACACAGTAGAGACACTTTGAAACAATTTCCCTAAGTTCCTAATCAAATCTCATAATATGATAAAACTCTAAACACCATCCTAAGTTCAAGCCACATCTAATAAACATCTGTCATGACCCAAACCACTGGTGTCCACCTATCTAGTGGAATATTTAACCACAACTACCCCAAGCCCACCTCCATAGGCTAGGGTTTGGTGACAATAATTGAAAGGTATAACTAAAATGGGAGGCCTTTTCTTAAAGAACCTATATGAATGAACCCAAAAATATTCATGTAGAATTGAATAGGGATAATAATAAAAGACTAACATCTAAATTAAAAACCATGCATGTTATAAAATCCATGGAATAAAAAAGAGTGAGAAAGTGAAATATGAAAAGTATAGGAAAAAATAAACGCCCAACTAGAAAAGACGTCCTAACATGAAAATAACTAGAAAAGAAATGATGAGTGATCCTAGCTCCATATCTCTAAGCCCCAATCATTATATGTGGTCAAATGCACCCGGGTATCCATATGATCCTATGAAATCACCACTGACTTGTCCATCATATTTATAAGACATGAAATGTGTGGGAAAATACCATTCTGTGGTGACTACATACATACCCAGTAAGATAGCTCAAGACATGAAGGTGGAATAATAAGACACATGATGGAAGTAGTCATTTTAGACTAGGAAAGTGGGAAAAAAAAATCCAAAAACAAAGATATATTATCATAAAAGAAACCCAGATGAGAGAAAAAGGGGATATCCATCTCATATCCCAACTTAGGAAATATTCTTCCAACAGTTTCAAAAGGTTCATCAATGATTCCCAACAGCTCGCATGTATTTCTAAATAATTCATGAGGAGGGTCTACACCTCACCACTAGTCCATAGCGCGATAGGGCATAATCTCCAAGTAGATGACACATGTGAATATCTATATGCCTACAATGATCAATGGTCAAACCTACATGGCATGACATATGCTAGGCATGTGAATCTCTATATTCCTACAATGATGCATGTCATAATACTTCCTTACCATACCATTCCATGGTCAAAACCACATAAATCATAAATCAATAACCAGTGGAAATAAAAAATCACCCAAGGTGAAATAATAATCAATTGTAATATAAAAAAATTCCCATACATGAAAACTTGGTCTTTCCCTTAAGCATGGGTTGGACGAACCCATAAATGAGCTATTTAACAAGTGAAGACACATTACTATTCTCCCATCTACCATCCAAAATAATAATAAAAATGAAAATAAAGTATATGATACCATTTGTAGTTCCCAAACCCAGGATCCACTTAGAGGAGTTCCCTAAGCCTATTTTCCACTGGGCCTTAAGCATTCCTCGTCAAGCGCCAGAGGTTTCTAACTAGAAGTTATTGTCTACAGATGGTACAGTGGGGAGTCTATACTATTATTTATCAGAGTGGAATATTGGTGTAAAAAATGAATAACAATAAAAACAATATAAATAACTAAGAATCAGAATATCTTGGAAACTGATAATCAATAATAAATTAATGTGTAATTATGCATGAAATACTATTGAATAACTATAGGAAAGTATAGACAATACACATAGAGATTGAAAAATGAAGTAAATAAATAAATGACACAATTGATATGTCTGATAGAAACATGAGTACAAGCTCGGTCCTTTGCTCTCATGCTCTATCTTAAACTAGACGGATAACAACAAAAAATAATAAACCATGGTCATGAATCTACAATCATGAGATATGTTCAGGTACCCTAGTGAAATGGAAACCTGAACAAGGTGTGAGATATAATTAGTAGGAAATCACCAATGATGTTAATAAAAAATTCATTTTATGCATATAGACTATAGATGTGTGTGAATATAACTGGAATAAATATGTATAGGTAACTGATAAAATCAGTCTATAAGCACATACTACATCAAATAGTCACTTTAAATAGAGTAAATCACCAACTAAGATATACGCCATTATATCAAGTATTAATAAAATATGAAATATACTGAATAATCATGTATCAGACCTATAGGGTGCTAGGACCTAGGGCTATTGAACAAGGGGTCCTCTTTAAGTCTATGGAGATCGTTTATAGAAAACTCAGTGAAATATAGACCTACATGGTCTAGGACCTAAGGAAATTTACCAGGGAGTACTCTTCGATTCCATGAAGTTCATCCATATAAAATATGGTAAATACTTGGGTGTAGCCCAAGAAGTGTGTCCAAATTGGTCTAAGAAAGCCAGATCCAAGGTTACAATCCAAGGAATCTAATACAATATATATATATATATATAAGTGCTCAATGGTTCGAATTTTTGTTATGTAACACTGGTTCTATACCATGTAATCCATTTTAACATAGTTTATAATATTATTCAATGGTTCATGTTAGTTTCCATTCCCATATCAATGTATCTTTCCACATTCAATTCTTATTTTAATTCACATACAAGAGATGAGGAGGGCCATATTAATTTCCATGACACTTTATTAAGTAACTACATAATTAACATAATACAAGGGAATGCATTTTTCATTCAACATCATCCATTTTTCTATTTAATTTCACATTTTATTTATAAATGAAAATTTTCTAACTAATTCATTTAACCTTTAAAATTTCATTTAGTTTCATCTTCCTCCCTTTATTAAAAGGTGATCTCAACTCACACTATAGGTGGTGTAAACATGGTCAATATCATAAATCCACCTTAAGGGTGGTTTTAGTTGAGGTTTAAGACCTCTGAACTTGTTTATGAGTTTAATATCATGTTTAAATCATTGTATAAGAAACCAATTTAAGGTTCTATTAATTTAAGGAGAATTTTACAGAAAGTCCAGCGTGTGGCACAACGATGCAAGATATAAAACACCCAAAATTTTTAGGGAAAATGTATATACCACCTACCTCATAATTAGGATGGTCCACTCCTCTAATATCAAGCTTTTATTAGAGAAAAAATTGGAGAAATCCAAATATTAGACAAATAGTGAGAAAATAGGATAAAAGATATCACACGAATTTATCATTTCATATGGAGAGATAAACAAAGAAAGGGACTAGGTGGAGTATTAGAATTACTGAGAGGATTCCAACACATATTATGATGATTAAATAAAACAAATAATTAATTAGATTCACCAATGGAAGAGGGGGGGAGAGTGGTGCATGTGTGGGAGGCTGCCTGGGAGAGGATTAGGGAACATGGGGAAAACCCCATTTAAGGGTAGATGGAAAATTTAGTAATTTTACCCTTTAAATGAGGTGAATATTTTTGTTATATGGTTTAAAAAACCATTCACTAGTCATGAGTTAGCACTATCCCAAGGCACCCTACCCTCACACGGCTAAGCACATGGTTAAAAAAACTATTTTTGGCCCATGTGTGCCCATTTGAAATTAATTGCAGAAATTTTTAAGAGTTATGTGGCCTTGGTTTCATGGTTTGAAAAACCACGTGACACCCTCTAAGTCTTGCATGGTTTTTTGGGGTCACCCTACATGGTTAATCTCACTATTTTCCTTAAAAAAAATATATTTAATTATTGATATTCATGGTTAGAACTAATTGTGCTCCAACCATGCACTTAAGGATGCATCTTTCAGAATTGAGCTCTCGAATCCCAACACTCCCAAAACTCATCCAAATACCAGATACACATCTCATTCATTAAAACCCATCTAAATTTTTTTTAAGAGTTTAAAATCTCAAAATTATGTTCTAATAATTACTTTAATAGTTGACCCATCCACAAAATGAAAAGTTTGAATTCCCATGTAAATTTCCACCCGTTAAAAATATGGGATGTTACACAAAGTCCTGGTCAATGGACATATCGAAAACTACACAAACACTAGGTTATGTATCCTGAAATTCACACTTGAGACACTTTGAAATTATTTCCAAAGTCCTAAAAAAATCATCACCATGGTTCTAACTCAAAATATGACCTGAGGATGAACCACCTATCATAGCACTCTGTAATGACCCAACCTACCAAGGCTCACTTGGCTGGTCTTTCATAACCCGAAGCCCGCCTCCATAGGTTAGGATATGTAAACAAGCTCCAAGAATTCATAACATAAAATGGGAGGCGTTTACCTAATATACTTGTATGAACACACCCAACCATATCCATAAAATCGTGCATAGGATTAATAAGAGACAACAACATCTAGAGTAATAAATGCATGCAATAGCCTTTATGGAATAAAATTAGATTAGGATAGAATAAAACCAAAGTGTAAAAGGAAAAATTTACACCCAACCATAAATGAAGTCACAACCTGACAAAAACCATAATAAAGTAATTCTGAGAGTGTCTGGATCCTGATCTCCAAGACCAACCATCATACGCGGTCTATGCACCTAAGTATCCCTATGCTCCACCAAAATAACCATTGATATGTCTATAATTTGTATAAGACACGATGTGTGTCGAAAATCCCATGCAGGGGTGAGTATATACATACCCAGTAGGGAGACCTAGAAACCTAAGGAAAAAAATAGAGGATACAATATATGTTGCCATCTCAACCCAAAGAAAGAGGGAAATATAACCCTAAAACATATATATATGCTCATAAAGAAACCCATATGACAGAGAATGGGGATCTCCATCTCATAGCCCAGTCGAGGATGATGAGTCTGCCTACAGATCCAAAGGTCCATCATCAATTCCTAACATCTCTCATGTCTGTCTAAAGAAGTCATGATGAGGACCCGCACCTCTCTACTATTCCATTGCCCATGGGGGAAAATCATTAATAGAAAGAGGACTCATTCCCGAAAGGTGGATTCTACTTAGTAGATGTATAGGGGACCCACTCCCTGGTGTGTTTGGGGGATTCCTCTTTGTAGATGGATATTAGACTCGTTCCCTGGTGCTTCAGGGGAATGCCACTCAAGCATAGAGGACATACACCCTAAAATAATGGGGGGGGGTGACACTTGGTTGATGGATAGAAGACCTACTCCCTAGTGCGTCCAGGGGATGCCCCTAAATCATGGAGGATATGCACCCTAAAATGATATGGGGTGCCACTCAATAGTTATCAGTATAGTACACACATCCTCAAGTGTAAGGGGGGTGCCACTAGGTAAGTTTAAATATAGTACCCAATCCCAAGTATGATAGGGGGATTCCTACTCTATACCTGGAAGAACTATGCCCTAACATGATAGGGGTTGAGGGTTCCACTCATTGGAAAGAGGACCCACACCCAACTACTTAGTACAGGATACTCTTAAGACAAAATATGATTCTATATAAAAGCAATACACAAGGTGGAGGTTTCTCATATGGGTACACAATGTGTATGTGGTCCACATGGTTTGTGATACCACTTTGATGTAGGTTCGTGTTCTCTTATGTAAATTATTTAGAGGCCATGTAAACATACATTACATGTAAGGGGGACCACATAGCTTATCTCAGATGCTCAGGGCCTTTCTATGTGCATTATCCATGTCTGTGTTCCTCAGGCCGTGGCCGTTTACCTGATCATGTACCTGGCCATGCTGGAGTACCAGAACATGCCCATGTACTTCCATAGTACAAAACATGTGCTCCCATCAGGGGTCCTATCCATGTGAAGTTTTTATGAATCTTAGCCACCTATGGATAGTCACATGACATGTGGTACCACCATAAAGTGTGTGATCCCTATCTTCTCCAAAACCCTAGTTGTAATAGCTGGGTGGGGCTACATATCTTGTTTTCTTTGACTACACGCTGTGTACCTGACATTTCCACATAAATTCCAGATCTTCATGAAAATCTCAGATCCTCTATTATTTCTAAAATCTAATCACATGAAATTGATGGGGTTAGCCGCCGATCATTGTTTCCTGACATCGGGTGGCCAAAAACGGATTTTGTTCATTCACACAAAGCCTGTACGCCACCCGACACACATCTTGTTTCCTTCAATTCAATCTCATCACCACTATGGATCTTGGATCCACATATAATCACCCACAACCTACTATACATCCCATTCCATCATTTATTTTTCAATATATTCATCATACTCATAACTTCCATGAATCAGGGGGTTTGATCATGCTCGAACCTTCCTTGATAAAGTCAAATTGTGACCCTATATGAAAATGATGAAGAATGAAATGATTGGATAGGGTAAAATCAAAAGAACAAATTGAATCAATTATTGGAAAAAGGTTCTTGGACAATGATCATAGAATATGGATTTATTTGGGAGATAACATCTGTAATAAAGAGAGAAATATTGAATTGACAATATACTAGGAAACCTGGCTCATGTGAAAGAACAGATAAGTCACATAATAAGAATAAATGATAAAATTATATGATAATTTTTTTAATCAAAGTTGGAAACTATAATCGATGATCCCTACCTCAATTATGGAATTATTTTTGGTGAATAACATGTTCTATAGTGATTTTGAAGACTTTTTGTGGTCACTGCCTCTCAGTCCAACTTGATATGATCACCATTCTTCATCTGATGTCGATACTCCAACGAAGAACGATCTCCTCCTCCTTTTAGATATATAAATCTTTATGTATATAACTCTTGAAAAATCATCACAATTATATATTTATAGAGGCCAGGTTAGGTTAAGTTTATTAAATAAATTAGTTAATTAAATCACTTGACACACCCACCAACACCTACCTCATCCGAACATCAGACACTGACCACACTTAGGTCACGCCTTGGGTAAACCACATGT
This sequence comes from Viscum album, assembly GCA_963277665.1. NCBI lineage: Eukaryota > Viridiplantae > Streptophyta > Magnoliopsida > Santalales > Viscaceae > Viscum > Viscum album. Next base: position 84,871,416 of record OY728155.1, on the reverse strand, counting down.
TTTGGATTCAACTGTGGTCTCAAATTTCCTTTCCAAGGATTTAATCATAAGATATTCTATAATTTCTAAAAAACTGCACACACATGATATTAAAATATTTAATACTTTTATGATTTCAATTCTAGGCTCATTAGGCCTTGAAATATCATTTCATTTCAACACCTATCTTCAAAAATATTTCTTAATATATTTTAAAGTCCTACATGGAAACAATAGGGTCACTATAAGCATGATTGAAAAACACATCATATTTCATTAATATAAATAGTATATAAGACCTTCTTAATCATTTATATTGAAAAAAATATGTGAAGAAGACACTATAAAACCTACCATCATTAGAAATTTAATTGTATACAATGATCAAAATTTTAAAATATATTTGTTAACAATAATGATAAATCCTTCATAAAATAATATTTTATGTAAACCAAATTCGTAAACAATAAGTAAACATCAATTAGTATGATGAGAAGACTTAAAATATTAATATAATAAACAAAAGTGTGTAGGAACTAAATTTTGAAATCTAAAAAAATAGATTCATGATTTTAAAATATTTCACAGAAATCTGTAAATTTTAGTATATAAATACACTTAAACTCCCCTTCAATTCAAGAATCAAATATTATTCTCCATGAGTGTAATGGAATCAAAATATTTATATAAAATTAAACTAAATTTGATTCAGCATACACAACCAGACATTAAAAAATCCCATATTTATTTTAAATCCATGGTTGGCCAAGCTTAAACTACTTAAAAATAGATTTTAAAAATTTAAAACTTCAAATGTTAATCTTGAAAAACTGATTATATTTAAAAACACTTAAAATTACCCTTGATTTACCATGAAATTAACTAAATACATTTTTAAAATTTCAGCATGCCTAATCAAGAATACAAATCAGATTCCAACATTTATAAAACAAGAATAATATTCCAGGGAAATTACACAATTGAAATAAGGTTTTCTCCCCATTAATTTATGCACAATATATATCAATAAAAAAAATACTAATTTTAAGTGAAAAATATTCACCTCAATTCCAGCTTGACTTATCTTGGATAAACATACTAGTCTTATATAGAAATTGAATCCAAACTCAGATAAACTAGTGAAGACACAATTAAAATAAATAGATTTAAAAAAGTAAATTAAAAATATGTGAATTCAACATTTTAAAATTTTCAGAAGTATGGGATGAATTTAAAATGATAAACACGAATTTCTTTTGAATTAATTTTATCTTCTTTATTCCTAAAAAAATAATACCAATTTATCTATATCAACATTTTTAAAAAATAAATATATATTTTTTAAAACATAATAATGTTTTAAAAACTACACATATAAAACTACAAATAATAAGTTTTAATAACTAAAATATTCAAGATTAATTCAGAATTAAGATCATGGGTAACTTCCCCTAAATTGATTCTTTCCTTTCAGAAAGACAATATCAAAGTAGTATAAATAGAATTTTAAGTACAATAGTGAACACTTCTATAAAGATGCACTTTAATGTCATAAGGCACCATGAAACATGTTATATTATAGTAAAATAATTTAAAAATTAACCAAATTATAATATTATACAAGTAAACCAAAATTTAAAACTAAAATAACATATTCACTAGTTATAGGAAAATGAAAACTCAAGAGCATGACATATAAAAACAATTTTACTCACATTTTCTCACAAAAACAAAATTTAAATATTGAAATAAATAGTATAATTCCAAAATTATATAAGGTATTGGTTAAATCCAAATTTACCCTATATGTAGAAATTTTTATTGTAGTACATGTAAGGATAAAATCCATAGGGATCGAAGAAGAAACCTAGAGACACTTAGATTTGATGGAGGATTGAATTTGAATTTTATGACTGTAGTGTTTTTTGTAATTGTGAAAATAAAATAATAATATTATTAAGTGAATAGTTTTAAATTTATTTATTAAATACATAATTATTTGAATGAAAATAATTTATGGATATGGTTTTGTCCTAGGTTTTTGTGAGGGAAAGAACATATCTAATTGTTTTTCATTGGTTTTTCCATTCACTAGTTAAAGAGGTATCCAATCAATGAATTTAAATCCACAATATCATTATATAATTTAATAAATAAACAATTTCAAGGATAATAAAAAATTAAATTAGGTTATCCCTTCATGATCAATCCAAGTAATTGGATCACACTAGCACTAAAAATTTGTTGTTGTTAAAGTTGGTGAAGACAAAGAAAAAAATAAATCATCAAATAAAAATACTAAAATAATGAACCAATTTAAATATTAAATAACATAAAATAAAATTAAATCCATACCCTTTATACTCCCTTAGATCAATCCATAATTTTTTTATCCCTCTATTGATTATATTCTACCAATTGAAGTGGGAAGTAGACTTATGAGGGTGGAATTTGATGAAGAAAAACATTGAAATAACAATCACTCCACTGTTGTGTCTATAATTTCACAAAATATGATGTGAATAGATTCAATCCAAAAGTAAATAGTATAAATATGATATTAAAAATAATATAAAAGGTTAATAATAACTTTTATTAATAAATTAAGGTGATTCGATAAAATTACATGAGAAAATATGAACGTGCATTTAAAAAATGAAATCTTAACAATACAATTGAAAGAAAAACTTTTATTCTCAATTAATTCATAAAAAATATCTTATATAGTAATATTATGATCCTAGGTCCGATCCACCCAACTTTAAATTCTTTCTCCATTAATTAGTGGGTTAAAAGGAGGGTGAGGAAAAAAGGGAAATAAGAGTTTTTCAATGTTGACCGGGAAATTATACCAGATTCATCCCCCTTTTTATCATTTAAATTTCACATTTAATATGGATGAATCATTTATGGTTGTATAATATAAATATATATTACTATATTAAATATAATATCTGTCAAAATTGTATGATGATTGGATCATCCATTTAGATGTTATGCTCGCAATGGTGGGATGATTTTTTGGACCTTCAGATTTGGCCTATAATTTTATCCTCAACTTGGTATTCCTTGATCTCCATGAAAAATTAATTATTATATCTATAAATTGTTTAATTCCATGATACACATAAAATTTTCTATATATAGTTAAAATTTGAGCTTCATTGGGCTTTAATTGTGGTCCTTACTTTTGTTTGATGGGCCTAAAGCCCATTATGATTTGTCCAGAAATTTCTGCATTCATGCCTAAAAATGTCCATCTTCCCTTGTGATTAATCTGTTGATCCAAAAATATTTTTTTTTTCAAAAGTTATCAATCATATCCTAAAATATCAAATTTAAAGAATAAAAATAACTTATTCCAAAATTAGATGATTTTTGGGCCTAAATTTTCACATTAAACATGAATTGCACATGTGATGAGAAATAAAGTTCAATTTGTAAAATGCACTAAAATTGGTGTTTATGGACTTTTAAATACATGAATATTAAAATTTAATCAATGAATATTATCTACTTTTAATGGCTAAGAAGGTATTCAAGATTAACCGAAATGAAATACTAAAGCTTATAATGATTATTCCAATATACCGATAATAAAATTATAATGATATTTACATTGAACATAATAATCATAAAATATATATTACCTAGGTATAAATAATGGATTAATTTCACATAATTTATAATACATAGATTTAGGTATCTAATAAGTAGACAGTTTATATACTTTGTCCATGAAATTATATTTAGACATGAAATTACTTTTTAGACCAAAATATTGGGTGGAATTAAAAGTATAATCACCATCATAATGACCATAATTTATGTCAAAGACAAACTACACAAAGACTTAAGAGGGGGTTGAACTGAGTTATTGAATTTTTATTCACTTAGATAAACAGACCTCTTTTAGATATGACTAAATTCTAAACTTTCCTTAAGCATAAGAAGAAGTGGAAAATAAAATAAGAATGGAAAGGAAACATAAAAATAGATATATAGTGGTCTGGGGAACAAAAATACTTTAGTACACTCCACCAATTCTCAATTCCTATAGCTTGGTTATTTTCACTAGACTAGTCCTTTTACTGGGGATTGGTAGCTTTTTCCAGGGGATGCACAACTAAGTTCAAGAAACTAATACTTGTTATTGGTTGGAGTGAGTATCTCAAGAGGGGGGATGGGTGGATTGAGTATCCAATAAAAATTTCTATTCAAATGGATTAATTTTAAAACCCTCAATTAATTTAAAAACAAAATAGTTAATCAATATAGAATATCATTATAAGTTCTAATATTTTAAAAGGTTTATTAAATATTTATTAGTTCTTGGGTAATTAATATACAATATTACTTAGTCCTTTGAAATCAATTTACTTAATTGAAATTTTATAAAAACAGTAATAAAGATCAACTATCAAAGTATTAGTTAATTGGGTTAAAACAGTTTCAGTTTTAAAATCAGAAATAAAGTAAACAAAAACATATAGTGGAAATTTGAAACAATAGGTTCAGTATCAAGTTGAGACTTAGTCCTCTCTCCTTGATGATCACACATCACCAATCAGTTTATATAAAATAAATAAGTTGATCCACAACCTGGATCAGGTTTTATAATAGTTTACAAACTGTTCAGGTCACACATGACCTCTTCCACTGTTATCCGTGGGAGTACAAACAAACAGGTCACACAGGGACCTCTACCACTTTTATCTATGGGACTAAAAATATAATAAGAGTTAATAGAAGATATCAAGTATCTTCTAGTTTATCATAAGAGACAATTTATATGTGATAAAATAGTGTATGCACACACACTGATCGAAATGTAAAAGAATGTTAATAGAATAGATAAAATAAGAGTGTAAAGGAATTGAAGTTCTCAGTCTGTATGTAGTGCATCTCATAAATCCTTGAAAGTATTTTAAAATGCAGCTCGAGGTAGGTTCTATTGAAAATTTGTATACAAAAAGTTTCATAGACTGTTTTTACTGACTTTAGGAAGTCTTGATGTATTTTAGCTTCCTAGTCGAATATAATCTCTTCTTGTTCCTGAAATATGGTTCATCTCTATTGTTGTGTTCAGTAGGCATTAACTTCTCAGATTGATACCAATATTCTTCACATCAGTTTCTTTCTACATATTCCCTACGAGGGAGTCTACTTCTCTTTTATCAGTAGCAATAACAAGAATATCTGGATCCTCTCTGATTCCTCATACTATACATTTGGCACTTACATTAATGCATTCTATAAAAAATTTAAGAGAAAATAATTAAAAATATGTTTGTCATTTGATTCCATAATATATCAACAATAATAATTTAATTTGAAAATGATTAAGTAAAATAATGGCATTGAATTAGTCTGGAGGTGACTTGATCTGAAAGTGTCTCAGAGTATGGTAGTGTCTCCTTACAATGGTGACACAAAGCTGGCAGTTTCTTGTACTTAACCAAAATTTCATGTTGGTAATAACTCTTCTCGTGGTGAGTCATCTAACAGTAAGTTATTTTGGCAGTCAGTCATCCTTATGGTGGTAAGTCAGGTTAGGGATGACTTATTCTGGTAGTGTATCATACTTTACAAAAAATTCAATCTGGTGGTATGACATCCTTGATGGTGTTACATTTTTGACGGTGTCATATGTATGATGATGTGTCAGCTTGGCGGTGACTGAGTCTTGATGACGAATCATCATCAGCGGTGTCTCAAATTCAATTATTACTTATAATTATGAAATTTCATCACCTATCACAGATTATAAATTACTTACAAAAAACATAAAATTCATTAATATCATTGGAATCATGATTTTGTGATCATTAAAACATGGAGGTAAACAATCTCCCCGTTTTGATAATCACAAATCATGGCATCAAGGGAATCACAAATATAAAGAACTACATAATAAGTAAGATAAAAAATAAAAATTATGAATTATCATTCATAATATGTGAAAATTTTATCAAAGAGACCTAATAATAAAACATCAATTATCAAAGGAAATATAAAAACATCATTGGAATAAATCATAAATAAATTCCATACAGGTAAGTTCTCCAAAGGGAAATTCCATAGTTTTCTTCCCCCTTTGGGATTATCAAAAAGGTAATTATAAGCATAATAAAATATTTAATACATTAATAAAATAGAAATAAAGATAAAATTTCATGAATAAATTTGAGCAAATATAATGTAGAAAGTGTCAACTAAAAAGTTATTACAAAACAAAACTACCATAAAAAAATAATATCTACTCCAAAATTCTCAAGGTTAGAAAAAAGAATCCATTTTTTATTTTCCCTTTTCTATGAATTTATCTTGATCAGAAGCAATCGGGTCTGAAGAAGTTATAGGCAAAGGATATGGAACACCAGCTAGTATTCCATAGATAGCTTGAGGAGGTCATTTCTATAGAATAATAACCAGATGAATTTTCCTCATAATTTGGGCATGATGAAGCAAGAAATGTTGGAACTTATAAAGAATACGTGCTTGGAGATCCCTAGTAACTCCTGGTATAAGAGAGGCATATGGGGTAATAGGAATAACTTTATGAGTAACCACTACAATGCCTTGTACATAAAGAAATGACTTCATGAGATTGATGAAGTCCATTATAATATGCCCACCTCTTTCCACGACACTATATAAATTTTATTTTTCCTCCATAAATCTTATTATCACAGGATTCATTTCCTTTAATTGAAGAACTTACTCATTTAAAGATTGATTCATAAAGGGAATCTTTAGATTCTTAGCCAGAAATCTAAAGTTTGCATCCATGGTATGCTTTATATAATTTCTTGATAGATTTTTTTATGGATTAAATATTGTCTCTTGGTCAACATTCATATCATTGGAATATAATATAATCATTATGCGATCATTCTTATTACCTTACTCAAAATTCCTCAGAATCTCCAATAGTATGGAAAGTTCTCCACTAGCAAGACCACTTGAAGCAACAACAACCTCTTCTATGAAAACTATTTGGATATGATCAACATCAACTATAGAAGATGCAGTGGACATAGAAGTTTTTGAGGACCCATTCTAAATACTTTTAAGAATTCCATACAAAGAATTAGTGAATGTAGACTTCATCTCTTACAAAATATATTTAAAATATTCTTCCTCTTTACTTATCCTCTTATTTTCAATATCATCCTCTTGGATATGATTCATCATCTTAGGTTTTTTGTGTTGAATCACCAATTCAAAGAGATATCTTTCATCATTCTCACTAAGCTTGGTTAATAGTGTATCTTTATTCTTCAAACACTTTTCAAAATATGAAAGTAATTTTTACCAAAAGCATATAAGTAACCATTTGTGAATAATTAAACTATTATAGTAGGATTTTTTGGAGTAGAAGGTTCAAGAGAAGATGCTCTCACAAAATCAAACTTCTCTAAAAGGCCATCAAAATCAATATGAGCCACTATAGATCCTTCAATATTTATTTCTTTTCCAACCTCAGGTCCACCATAATTTGGTGGAAACTTAATGAATCTATCCCCTTATTTTTCCATAGGATCAACAAAACTATCTAATGGATTAGTAACAAAGGGTACAACAGTAGGTGAAATAGTTAGTTCAACACTTTTCTAAGAATTTGTATCCTGTTCACCAGGAGGTTCATTCATAGTAGATAATTTAATCATCAGAACACCCCCTTTATAAAAAAACATTAGTAAATTCAAATTCCTTATTCTTATTCTTAGGAGTCTCATGATCAGGTAAAACACCAAACTATTCCTTACCATCTTCTTCCTCAACAAGTTTCTTCCTTAATTTTTTGACTACTTTCTACTCAAAAGTAGCTATAAGACCCATCTTCTCAACCATAATAGAATCATAAATTTTCTGTCCATCACCAACTAAAATCAATTTAGTTCCTTCAACAACCTTATCCTCTTGAAGAAATTACAAATATAGGGATTTTTAACCCTCAAAAAGTGCATATTTCTCTTTAAGATTGAGATCCAATTCTCCAGTTAAGACCAGTTTTTCAGTAGGTTCACTAGGTGAAATAAGAATATTTGGAGGAGTCTCTAAACCTCTCCTTCTAATTATTCTTCTTGAACTATCAGGGTCAAAATCATCATCATCATCACTATAATTACCATTTTTATCATCTCCATTATCGATACCATTTTCTATATTTTCTTCTTCCTCTTCTTCATCATCATATTCAGAGCTATAATTGAACTGATCTTCTCCTGACACTTCTATTTCCTCTTAATTACATTTAAAAAACTTTTCCATTTGTTGGAAGCCTCCTTGTTGTTATAGGAGATCCATAATTAATTAGTGGAGATTGAAGTGACAAATATTGGTCACTACCTCCGTCAATATAATGTTTCTTTTCCACTTCTTCTTCTACAATAGATTCTTCTTCCGCATCTAAATATACAAAAAATTCATCAGGCTCTAAACCTGGGTCAACAATATTCCTTGTTCTTGTTAAATACTCAACCATATTAAAATCAACATACAAATTATGATTATAATCTACCCACTATTTATTCCATGGGTTCCAACTAATTATCATCCTTGAGAAGATTTTTTTTCAAATGAAAAAACCACCATAATCAAAAATTGTTTCCTCATCATCAGAAACATGGCCTTTATCCTTTAACATTTCAGAAATCATCTTTGAATAAATTAGATAATTAGATCCTGATAAAGACTTGATCATTTCGGATAAATGAACCATAATATACCTACAGAAGTTGATCTTAATTCCTCTTTTCATATGAATAATCAAGTAGAAATTTTGTTATATTAATGTTGAAAAGTCACCTTTTTTGGGACACAACATGTGCTGAATAAATTGGAAGAGAAGCATACACTCTCCATCCAACTCAGATTCAACTAATCTTCTATTGATTCCATCTCCAATCATCACTTCAATAGATTTTTCAAAAATAAATAATTCACTGCCCTTATAGATATATCCTTGGTAGTCATCATAAACTCCTTAATGAGGAATTCCCAAGGATTTGGACCACTGGTTTGAGAAAAAATTTACTCTACACCCATGAAATCTTTATCTCATCTAATATTCTTTCTCATCATTAAAACCAAACTCAACATATTAGAAAAACTGATGTATCGGTCTATGATAAAAAGGAATTTTATTCGAAGATAACCACTATAACAAGCATTAATATTGAAGTACTTTTAGAACTAAATAATTACTTTACAATAACTATTTTGGTTTACCTTCCCTTTCAGCTACTAAAACATTGTTTTCAATATTGGGGTTAATAGTTTCTATAGAAGCTGACACACTTGACTTGTTCTTAAATTTCTTAGTTGGTCTTGATCTGTCTGGAAAAGACACTAAAGAACACTTCATTCTTGGAAAACATATAGGTTCAACAATCTCGGTCAAAGGAAAAGGTTAGAGAAGGTTGGAATACGAGAGGTCACACTGGGATCGAGAGACAATGTAATGAAAGTAAAGTTTTGTTGGGACTAAAAAAATATCAAGTGTATATCATTTGGGATTTTTAGAGATACATAATTCAAAATCAAAAAACAAGAAAGATATGAATCAGGTTACAAAAATAAACCATAAACATAAAAAACTGTTAGTTTGGAAAAATTAAGAAATAAAAGAAAAAAAGGCATGAAACCTATAGTGTAACTGGCCAATAATGTGTAGAACACAATGGTGATTCAATCCAATGATGATATAGAAACAATGGTGTGACAAAAATAATGGTGAGACAACCCAATGGCGTGTCATACCCAATGGTGTGTCATACCCAAAGACGTGTCATACCTAGAATTGTGTAATACCCAATGTTTTTTCACTTGAAAACTAAACTTAATCCAAATTTATCATACCTATCTTATGCTTGATATAGTTCATTCTATCATAACTTTGAGTTTTAGTAAAAATATCATCTAACTGATGTTTAGTTCCAATATAATAAAGAGTGATATTCCCTTTTAGGAAATTTTCTATCAAAAAGTGATGTATTATATCAATGTGCTTTGTCATAGAATGAGACACTAGATTCTTAGAAATATTTTTTGCACTTGTGATTTCATATTTTATAGGTACATGTCTGAATTGATATCGTTATTCTAGTAAAGTGTGTTTCATCCACAAAATTTGTTCGTTGCAACTACCTATAAATTTTTATTCATATTTAACAGTAGGCAATGTAATAGAATTTTTCTTATTACTATATCACGAAACTAGATAATTGCACAAAAAGTGACATATTCTAGATGTCCTTTTTATATCTAAATTGCATCCACCAAAATCCGCATCATAATAACTCACTAGATAAAATGCCTATTTTCTAGGGTAAAATAGTCCTAAATTAGTTGTATACTTTAGGTATTTGAATATTAATTTAAAATAATTTAAGTGTGACTCTTTTGGATTAGCTGTAAATAGAGCACACATACACACACTAAACATTATATATATTCAGCTAACATTCAAGTAGATAAGACTTAAATTCATACATCCACAACTAGTTTTATCCAATAGTTTCTCAGATTCATCAAGATCCAATTTTTAGGTGGTACCCATAAGAGTATCACTACTCTTAGTGCTATCCATGTTGAATCATTTTGAAATATTTTTTGTATATTTAATTTTATTCAAAATAATTCCTTCCTTATTTTGAAAAATTTGAAATCCAAGAAAGAATTTTAGTTCACCCATTAAAATCATTTCAAATTCATTTTTCATTATTTTAGAAAAATCAGTGCAAAGAGAGATTTTTGAAGATCCAGAAATAATATCATTAATATATATTTGTACTACTAAAACATCTTTTGAAATTAGTTTTATAAAAAGGGTAGGATTTGCTATAAATTTTGAAATAATAAAACTGTTGATACTTTCACACCAAGATCAAGGAGCATGTTTCAAACCATATAAATATTTTGTTAAATTAAAATATTGATTTGGAAAATTGGGATTTTAAAAACTAGGGGTTCTTCAATAAAACCATCCTCAACTATAAAACCATTCAAGAAATAATTCTTGATATCCATTTGATAAAGTTTGAAATCTAGTTGTGCTGCATAAAAAAATAGGATTATTGTGTAATCAAGTATGGCTATAGGTGAAAATGTTTCCCCAGTCTTTCCCTTCTTCTTGACTATAACCTTGTGCTTCTTGTCTAGCCTTGTTTCTAACTATAGTTCCTGACTCACCAAGCTTGTTCCTAAACACCTATTTAGTGCTAATTGTGAAGGTGTCCTTGGGTCTATCTACAAGTTCCCACACTTCGTTTCTTTGAAACTAATTTAATACTTCTTGTATTTCCATCACCCATAATTTATCATTAATGGATTCATTAATGTTCTCAGGTTTAATCTGAGATAGGAAAGTGTGATGTTCAACCTAATTTCTTAGAGAATCTCTAGTTTGTATACATCTATCTAGATCTCATATAATAACTTCTAAAGGGTGGTACTTAATAGTTCTAGAATCTCTAGAGAAATATGGATTGGTTACTTCTAGTTCTATAGGTTCGGGTTCAGGAAGTTCTAGAAATTATTCAGAACTGGATGATTTTTCTTACTATTTAATAGTAGAGTATAAAGGTTTATAATTTAGATTCATAGAAGATAAATCATCCTGAAGGTTTTTAGTGATATATTAGGCTCATGTGGATTTGTCTCATCTAATTTTACATGGACTGATTCTTCCACAGTTTTGGATCTCTTATTTAAAACTCTATAGGCTTTGATAGAGATTGAATAACCATGGAAAGTTATTTCAACCCTTTTGGAGGAAAATTTTCCCAAATAATACTTAGTGTTAAAAATAAATTATTTTCATCCAAAAACTCTAAATTAATTAACCGTAGGTTTCCTATTGTTCCAAATTTTATAAGGGGCCTTCTTAAGAATAAGTCTAATCAATACTCTATTTTTTATGTAGCAGGCTGTATTTATAGATTCTTCCCAAAAATAAACAGGTAGGTCATACTCATTTAACACGGTCTAAACTATCTATTGTAAAGTTCTATTTCTCATTTTAATAAATACATTATACTGAGGGGTACAGAGAGTATATAAGTTATGAGTGTATCCATTTTGTGAGAAAAAATATTCAAAATCTTTATTTTCAAACTCAGGACCATGGTCACTTCTTAAGGTCTTAATTCTATGTCCACTATTATTTTCTATAGACTTAGAATACTTTGTGAGATAAGAACAAGATTCAATTTTGTAAGCTAGAAAGTATACACAAGTATAAATAATTAATCCTTTCCTAGTAAGCTTACTAAGTGATTGAATGCGGAAATAGATTAGTCTCCTATTCCAAATCCAAGATTCTTTGTGAAAGACACTTAAGTATGAAACATTTTGAGAAGAAAAATTATATAAATCAAAAACATAAAAATTATAATTTCTTAAAGCAATAAAAACTAAATAATTTTTATAATCATAAACATTGAGAACATCATTATCAAATTTAACATAAAATCTATCATGACATAATTGTGAAATACTAAGCAAGTTAAATTTAAAACCATCAATAAATAATAATTTAAAAATCAAAACTGATTTTTTTGTTTTGATTTCGATAAGGTAAATGATTTCCCCTTTGTCATTTTCACCAAAGGTGTCATGAACACCATAAACCATAATAAGGCTCTTGAATTATGAATAATATCCTATCATATGTCTTAAATAAATGCTGTCAAAGTACCTTGACTTATACAGTAGGTCTCCAAACAATTTTTCTACAACACAAAATTTAAACTTGGAATAAATTTGGTACCCAGATCTGTTTGGGTCTTGAGATGTTAGTAATTAGAGATTTGGGAACCCACATTTACTTGATGGATTTATTATAAATATATTGAAGTATTTTTGAAATAAAAACTTTATTATGTGCTTTAGAAAAATAATTTTCAGATGAACCTTCTAGTTCAGACTTAGATACAAATGTATTCTTTACTATTATTCTCTGTCAAGGCTGATAACCAATTCTAGTTACATACTTAGGTGAAACTTGATTTTCTAATATATGAGTAATCTTTTCTCTACCATTTGTAAACTTTTATTTTTTATTTATTTAACTTCTCATTTGATAGTTTAATTTTTACATTTTCTTTCATCATTTGAGTATTTTTCTCATTTTCAAAAAAGAGATCATATTTTGTATTTGTAGATAAATAATTATTTCATTTTAAAACTTTTTATTTATCCTTAATCTCATTAAATGTGTCTTCTATCATTTTATGGTATGAAAAAAATTCTTCATTTGAAATATTATCATCATTTGGTTCATTATGAGAATCATCAGAATTATGCACATATGAAATAATAGATTTATAAGGTAAATTAGATAAAGAAATTACCTTAGAGATGTTTGTCATGAAACACATATTTGCTCAATATAACATTTTTTCAGGTAAAGAATATGAATCACTAGAGCTATCCTCATATGAACTCCATTTGGCTTTCATATAATTTTTGTATCTTCTTTCTTTTTCATCACATCTATTTCTGTATTTCAGCTTTGGACAATTAGACTTAACATATCCTTTCCTCTTATACTCATACCAGGTGATCTCTTTTGAATCATCATCCCTCTTCCAATATTTTTTCCAAGTACCCTTGGAATCATACATTCTTTTTTAATTTTACTTTTTGAAAAGTTTATTTTTCCTATAAAATTTATAAAATATTCTAGTTAGATGAGCCATATCCTCATCAATATCTGGTGTATATTTACTATCAATTGAGATTGAAACTTAGACCTTTTCCTTTTCCTTTTCTTCTTTTTATATTTAGATTTAGTAGTCTTAAAGGCTGCTGATCTTATTTTAGGCTCTTCATCTTAGTCATGGTTTACATTTAGAAATTCTTCATACATCATAATATTACCAATCAACTCCTTTACTGGCATCTTTTTAGTATCACAAGACTCTCTAATGGATACAGATGTGTCTATCCATCTTTTAATAAGACATCTTAACAACCATATGATCTGATCCTAGGTAGAAACACGATTTCCAAGTGGTCTCATTGTGTCGACAATTTCATTGATCCTGAGGTACATTTTAGAAATACTTTCATCAACCTTCATTTGAAAGTTATAATATTTAATATTACAAGTGTTAAGACTCATATTCTTAACATTATAAGTTCCCTCATGATATACAAACAAAGTATCCCAAATTTTATAAGCAGGTTTGCAAGCATATATTCTGTTAAACTCTTCATCTCCTAGTTCAGAGTAAAGAGAATTCATTTATTTACAATTATTATGTAAGATAACTTAGTAGCATAATAACAAGTACTTCAATCTTCCTTGGGGAATTAATATTTATCTTTTATTTCAATCCATATTTCATTTCCCATACTTTCAATGTGAATTTTCATTTTGATATTCCATTGATCATAATATTTTCTATTGAAAAAGGGAGGTTTGTTTGTAGTAGATCCTTCTTATCTATTATCAATTTAAAATAACTAAATTTTGAAATAATAGAATCTATTTTTAATAGAAACTTCTTGTCTATTATCCATTTTAAATAACTTAATTTAGAAATAATATAAATTTATGATCTTTAAAGATTAATTAAAATCATAGTTGAAAATATTTAAAAACATTAATACCAAATAAAAACTCCCATGATACCAAATGTTGGTTGGATTGAGTATATTGGGGGGGGGGTGAATTAAGTACCCAATAAAAAATTCTTTTCAAAATAGATTAATTTGAAATCCCCAAATTAATTTAAAAACATGATAGTTAATTAATATAGCATATCATTATAAGTTTTAATATTTAAACAGGTTTCTTAAAGATTTATTAGTTCTTGGGTAAGTAATATAAAATATTACCTATTCCTTTGAAATAAATTTACTTAAATTAGAATATTATAAAAAGAGTAATAAATATTAAATATCCAAGTATTAGTTTTTTTTGGTTTAAATAGTTTCAGTTTTAAAAATGGAAATAAATTTAACAAAAACATACAATAGAAATTTGAAACAAGAGGTTCAATATCGAGATAAGAAATAGTCCTCTCCACTTGGTGATCACCCACCACCAAGTAATTTATATAAAATAAGAAAGTTTATCCACAACCTAAATCATATTTTATAACAGTTTAAAAATTGACTAGGTCACACATGACCTCTTCCACTTTTATCTGTGGGAGTATAAAAAAACATGTCACACATGAACCTCTACCAGTGTTATTTGTGTGAGTAAAAATGTAAGAATAGTTAATAGAATATATAAAGTATCTTATAGTTAAGCACATGAGATAGTGTTCATGTGATAGAATAGAGTATACACACACACTTCTCTAAATTTAAAAGAATGTTAAAAGAATAGAGAAACTAAGAATTTAAAGGAATTGAAGTGCTCTCTCTATATCCAGTCCAACTCATGAATCCTTGAAATTATTTTGAAATGAATCTCGATTCAGGTTCTCTTGGAAAATTTAGTAGAACAGAGTGTCATAGACTCTTATTATTGAATACAGGAAGTATTGATGTAATGATGTAGTTTAGCTTCCCATTCGAATGCAATCTCTTCATGTTCTTGAATCATGGTTCAGATCTATGAGTGTGTTTAGTAACCATGAGCTTCTCAGCTTGCTATCAATATTCTTTTCATCAGTTTATTTGTACGTTTATCGCATGAGGTAGTTTGATTCACTTTTATCAGCAGCATAATAAGGAATATCTGGATCCTCTATACTTCCTCATATTACATGTTTGAAAATTACATCAATGCGTTATGTCAAAAATTTAAGATACAATATTTAAAAACATGTTTGGAATTAAATTACCCAATATATCTATTAGAATAATTTAATTTAAAAATTAGTAAGTAAAATAGTGATAGTGTCTTAGTTTGGTGGTGTGATTCTGGCGGTGACTCAATCTGAAGGTGTCTCAAATTCTAGCAGTGTCTTGCTAAAAAAGCAACACAAAGATGGTGATGTCTAGTACTTAGACAAAATTTCATGTTGGTGGTGACTCTTCTAGTGGTGAGTCATCTGATGGTAAGTTATTCTGGTGGTGAGTCATCCTTCTGGTGATAGGTCGGGTTGGTGGTGAGTTATTCTAGTGGTGTCTCCTACTTTACCAAAATTTCACTCTGGAAATATGACATCCTTAACAGCGTGAAATTTTTGATGGTGTCATATGTCTGGTAGTGATATATTTTTGGTCGTGTGTCATATTGGGAGTGAGTCAGTCTTGATGGTGACTCATCCTCTACGGTGTGTCAACTTCAACGATGACTTATACTTAGGAAATTTCTTCACCTATCTTATATTTTAGAATACTTACCAAAAATATGAAATTCATTAATATCATTAGAATCATGATTTTTTTACCCTCAAGAGAAGGAGTTCAACATTTGTTACAATAACATAGGATCTTTGAACTAGGATTCGGTAAGGATTTACAGACAATTTCTTTCAAGGTTATTTTACCAGGAACCTTTACATTGAGATATGACAAAGATAAGAGGTTACATATGAATCAAAATTTTGTAAAATACAACTAAAATAAGAAATAAATATCCAAGGGAGAAGATAATAAGTGAAAACATATTAATGATAATATTTTAATAAAATAAAATATGAATGATAAGGCATTACTATACTTTATAAAGCTTCTTATTCTTTTCAAGTAAAAATGGAGCACTATAAATGATATTTGAGAGAGAGAGAGATATGAGAATATTATTTAGAAACTTTTCTTATTCATAATATATTCTTCATAACTTTCATCCTTATGAAAAATCATGAAAATATTGAATTTTAAGCTCAAAACACTCATCTATGAGATCCATGGTTTTTTATTTAAAAACACACATCCTTTCCTTGGAAATACCTCAGTAATAGTACTAGACATTAACTTATCCTTTCATTTTTCCCTTTCTCAGTACTTTATTCTAATTAAAATTATTTTTAAAATAAAAAGTTATTCTAACATTTAAATAATTCATATAAGAAATAAAATCTCACTCAAGTGATTCAATGATAACAAATATAGGTTTCAATATGATGTAACTGATTTCAAATCACTATATAAAATAATTTCACTTTTGAATTCACATATTTGAAATGATCCACATAGCTGATTTGATTCATGCATCCAAATTATCTGTAAATAAAGTTTTTATAGGCCTTTTTTGAATAGTTGATTTTCTTCATGTATGCAATTTGTCCACATAACTGAATTGCATGTAGGAAAATTTATTCACATAGGATTTTTAATTCATGTATTCAATTGATCTATGTAGATGATTTCTCACATAGGCGATTCATAAATATTGAAAATCCACATAGGTGATTTCTTCATGTAGCTATTTCACATAAGTGAATCCTTTACATAGGTGATTAACATATTTGAATGCTAGTGTAGTCGTTTCTCCAGGTATCCAAAAACCTAATGTATCTTATTTGTCAAGACTTTGGTAAATTTCATAACAAGTGTCTAGAATTGAAGAATTAAAAATTTAACAACTGGATTAACTAAAAATAAGATAAAACATGTTGAAAAAACTGAAAAACAAAATCATTTGTAAAGATTGAAGGTATTTGAGATCATCAAAACCTAAAGTACATGGGATATATTGGAACAACATTAGTATTCCAAAAATACCCCCTTTTGATGATCACAAAACCCATAAGATATTAAACCTGAAATTTTAAAATGGTTTAACAGTATTTTAGGAAAAAATATATAATAAATAAATTGATTTTAATTTTTTTTGTTTCTCCACCTTAGTTAGACAATTCCCCCTTTGTAATACTTTTGGAATTATCCCCCTTTGATTAACCTTTGGGAAAACATTTTTAACTTCTGCCCCTTTTGTATCATTAAAATATAAGGGTAAGAATAAAGTAAACATGGTTAATGTAACACTTAGATTAATTAAATATTCAATTATAGTTCTAAAACTGAATATGGAGTTATAGGAACAATGAAATTCAATTAAAAAAATAAATAGATTAAAAAAATTAAAAGAAAGTAATTACTAAGAAATCAAAATTAATGAAAAATAAATATTATTTGAAAATAATCACTAATTAAGAAATAGGAAATAAATAACATAAAATGAAGACAATCACTTTTAAAAGCATAAGAAATGAATAAAAAAGTATTTATGTCATTGATTTTCATAAAGTATAAAAAATTACATCAAATGAACACCCACAAAAAGAAAAATATAATACAACAGTTAAAAGACCTAGGCTTATAGAAGGGTTAAAACTGAGAAGCTTGTTTGGGTGGAGGTATTTTAAAGGTAGGTTCAGTTCTGAAGGTAGATAAAGTTTTCATTGGAGATGACATCACTTACTTCCCTATCTTTGTGGTAGATCCACTTTATGAGAAAACATCATATTTTAAGTGTGGGTGTTGAGAAGGACTATTGATAACATTTTAAATATGTTCTTCAACTACACTGAAATCATAGGAACTGGTATAAAAAAAGGTACTTTCTATAGAGGTGCACAAGATGATGTTCCTTTGTTAGAACGCTCAGTAGACAAGGTTGTATTTACCTTTTCTTTATTTTTATGAGGGATTCTAGAGGTATAAAAATTAGAATCAATCCTCTATATAACACTAATATAGGAATCTAGAGGAGAAATACCTAGATTCCTACCTATTTGAAGGAACATATCATCAAAAAACATGTATATCCTTGTAATGATATTAGAATTACAGAACTGAGGGATAATCATAGAAGCTTGTATAATAATTTTAACAACTATTTATAATCCATTATTTAGAAAACCTTTTAAATAATCAATCTAACCAGAAGAAAAATATTTAGGAGAAATGACCATATGAGGATTAAGAAAATGAGTAATGTTAATAGTAGATAAACCTGATGAAATTTACACTATTAGATTATTTATAATCGAGTCCACAAAAATTTTCATATCGATCATTATGTAATTCACATATTGTAACTTTCTATCTATACTTCCCACTTGTTCAAACAAAATTTTAAGAACTTCCTTAACAACACTGATAAAGGATTCTAGAATTGGAGCACTAACAACAACAGATATGGTATGAATTAATATAGGTACCATAGAATAAATAGGATAAACTAGAAGAGGGGTAGGTTTAACATAATAGATATGATTTGGAGGTCTATAGACAACCAATTCATTTCCTGTAACATATACTTGCACAATTGGAGATTTTATAGATTATTCACTTGATTCATACTCCGAAGAGTTGGAATATAGTCCTTGAAATTTCTCATAGACCGTTTTCAACAAGGTTAACAACTACTGATGGTTTCTAGAAACTAGGTCAAGAGATCTAGAAACCATAACTTGAGTGTCCTTAGAGATATTCAGGATCTCCTTTAACTTCTCATCAAAAAAATTCTAAAAATAACCCATGGTTTTATTTAGAGACATATCTATTCCAACACCAAGATTTCTAACCGGTTAAATGGTGTCTTGGAACTCACCCACCATATCTCCCTTCAACTCTTGAATTAGAACTGGTGTAGTCATATCAAACTACATGGATTTATTATGTGAGGATATAGAACTCAATTTTGGGAGAAACTGATCAACTCCACTCTAAATATTTGGAACAACTGAAGGCTCTGGCATGATAGTTGCATAGGTCTAAAACTTTTTGATGAATTACAATTGTCTTAAAAAAACTTCATAAAGTGTTCAATGTTTCCTTTAACTAAGTCCTTCATGACTTAATTTCTTCAATTAATTGTTAATACATAGACGATTTCATCATTGGAAGGTTCTGGAACACATCTCTTTGAGATAAAACCATGACACCGAGTTCATTAAACTTTAATTTGGTAGAAAAAACATCTTTTAGTCCTCTTAAAAATGTTTTAATCTCTTCTAGTCCCTTATAAATTACTCCAAAAATAGTTTGCTGCATAGGTGGTATTGATTTAATATTATTTATCAGCTATGTTTGGGTAGCCAATAACCCAAAAAATTTAGCAAAATCATCCTTGGTGACAGAATACTCCTTAAGTTCTATGATATCATCCTTATAAGATTTAAACTCATTATAATTTCCTTTGTGATTATCAAAATCAACCACTATATCATTATAAAAATATTTAATTTTTGAATTGACTCAGCTTTCACTAATAGAGGTTTCATCCTCATGCACTAGAGGTGGTGACGACATAGGTTGTGTATAAGAGTATTCAATAGTATCAATAACCACACCACCAGCCCTATCTTCATAAACAGGTGACCCAAGATGAATTAAACTCACAGTTTGATGATCCAATACATATTATGGTCTTTCTTCAGTAACTTAACCACTAGTAAGATCCTAAATTGACCTCTCCTTAGGAACTAGAATAGTTATTTCAACAAATAGATCTACATGCTTGATAACTCTATAAGATTCTACAAAAAATCTGGACGATTATTCTTCATGACTCTCAATTGGATCAACTAAAACAAGATTCATAATTGGAATTGAAGGTCCATATCTAATATACACTATATCCTGCACTTACCTAGAATAAACTATCTTAGTAGGTGTTGTATCCCTAGGTGGTGCGGTTTGGGATGGATCTCCCTAATCCATTCTTTCTTGACCAATAGGTTTCATATAATTTGAAGTAGAGTCCTAAAAGTATCCAATGGAATTCCAAATTACCATAGATAGTGTATTAATTTTTTTATATTTCACTTCATATCCCTCATTAAGATCTACTTATTTCCTCTTTAAAACTAGGGAGACCATTTTACCAAAGGGATAATAGTTCAACTTAACTTTTCCCTTATAATAATGATAAATAAAATACACCATGTACCTAGAAATATTAAACTTCATATTATTTATAAGAATATATAATAAGTAAATATCCTGAAACAAAACTTTCTCTATCTCACCATATCTCTGAGCTATATTAGTTTTCAAAAACTTTCACAAATCATTCCTCTATACTAGTAAATCATTTACAATTTTCTACTTAAAGACAGAGGATAAAAACAGAAAATTAAATACCTTTTTCAATCAAACTGAGATTTTTAGAAAAAAGCATTGGACTGAAATTAAACTCCCCATCATGGGGACAATTAAGAAACTCATCAAACTGAACAAATGAAAACATTACAACCTTAACATTTATGTTCAAATAGAAAACATTCTCTATTTGATCGAACTGGAACTCGACATTCCTCATAAACTCATTTACCTCTTCCTAAAACAGGAAACCCAATTTATTCTCATCAAAAACAAAATTCCAAGTATGAAACTGAAGCACTTTATATATAAATATATTAGTACTATTCAACCACACCATATCGATGACCTTCCTAGTAAAAAATATACATGGAGTTCTACCTTTGGGTTTCTTAGAAGAACAAGATATTCCTTTATCCATATGGTTAGCTTTTTCCATAGAATACATTTTAATTTATAGGTTGAGAAAAGATCAAGAGGTTAGTATTGATGGTTCATAATCTAGGAGAAGATACATATTTTAAAGGTAAAAGGATCGAGGTTCAATTAAATTTTAGGTCACATAACCAATTCCTAATCTGCCTATATACTTGATTGGTTTTTGGGCCGATTATGACTAATAATAAATAAAATAAAACCTAAAAGAAAAAAAATTCTATTTTCTAAAATTTAAATATTTTAATAATGAAACATAATAAACTAATTTATTTTCCATAAAAAATAATTCATTAAAAGAAGCACAAATTAAAATTTAAAGAAAGAAGAGAAATTAAACTCATCTAATTCAAATAAACCCAATTCTATTTTGATAAAATCAAAACATTCACATGCAAGGGTTTTAGTAAAAACATATGCTAAATAATTCTCAAAAGAGATAAACTCAAGAGTAATATCACAATTTTGAGCAAGATATATCAAGAAATGATACATTAAGTATATATTATTTACTCTCAAATGATTTATTGGATTCTTTGAAATGTTTCTATCACTAGTGTTATCACATTTAATTAAGACTTGATTATAATTGAATACAAATTCAATTAAAGTGTGTTTCGTCCACAATACTTGGGTAAAAAACTACTAGTATAAATATATTTTTCTTGAACAGTAGAGAATGAAACAGACTGTTATTTCTTACTAGACCAGGATACTATGTATTTTCTTTAAATGGTGGTTCCTAAAGTACTTTTTGATCCCAATTTATTTAAGTAAGTCATGTATGTTTTTCTTTGATTTATCAAATTCCCAAAGTCTTTTTGATATATTTAAAATCCTAAAAAATAATATAACTCACCCATTATGGAGATTTCAAATACTTTTTGCATGATTTTTGATAATTCATTACTTAATCTTTTATTTATAGTATAAAAAATCACATTATCAACATATATCTTAACTAAAAAAATATCTGAACATGAATTTTTCTTAACTGAAGTTGGAATTTAATTACCTACTAAAAATAAATTAGATAAAAGAAAAGAACTTAAAAATTCATACTAAGCTCTTAGTGCTTGTTTAAGGATATAAAGAGATTTAGTAAGTTTAAAAACTAATTTTGGAAAATGTGGATTTTCAAAACCTAGAGGTTGTTCAACATAGAATTCCTCTATAAGAAAGAAATTTAGAAAATAATATTTCACAACCATATGATATAATTAAAGTTCATATATGATGAATAGGATAGGATAATACTAATGGATTCTAGTCTAGATATAGGTGAAAAGTTCACTTTATAATCTATGAGTTCTTCTTGGTTATAAAATTTAGGTACTAGTATAGAATTATCCCTAGTTATCACACCATGATAAACGTTTTTATTCCCCAAAACCCATTCTTTCCTACAATAGGATATTCATAGGGTATATAAACTAATTCCCATACCTTGTTCCTCTTGAACTTGTTTCACTCCTCTTGCATTGTTAAAACCCAACTCTCATCTACTATGGATTCCACTATAGATTTAGGTTCTAGATGATTTAGAAAGTTAGAAAAATCTACAAGGTTTCCTATACTCATAGTCTTAACAATGCATCACTCCCCCAGAGCTTCTCAAACTTTGTTGTGAACTTAAATATGAACAACATTGAGAAGTCTTTGTATGATCTTCTCATCCTCATTCGCCAAGTGGACACTGACATGAATCGTGAAAAGCCTTCTATTCTCATAGTGAATAAAAGGAAAGGGAAGGCGAAGAGATTTAATCCCAAAGCTTCTGCAAGGCCTTCCAAGAAAAGGAAGATCAAAGGGGAGGCAAAGGAATAGGATTCTATTTGTTTTTCATGTGGCAAGAAGGGCCACTAGAAGAAAAACTGCACCCATCCAAGGAAGTAAGGGGAAGCTTCAGGTGCGTTTGTTATCGAATGAAATCTATCTGTTTCTACTAATTGGGTATTAGATACTGCTTTTGGTGCTCACATCTGTATCCAAATACAGGAACCAAGTAGATTCAGGAAGATTGATCGAGGGGAGTTAGATCTACGAGAAGCCAACGGAGCCAGACTCACTGTTGTAGCTGTTGGAGACTACCACCTCACATTGCCTACTGGGATGATCTTGGTTTTGAAAGGTTGTTATTATGTGCCTTCTGTTACTAAAAACATTATTTCAGTATCCAGATTAGATACTGATGGATTCATCTTCAAGTTTGGAAGTGGATGTTGCTATTTTTATAAAGATAGCATTTGTTTTGGTAGGGCACATTTATATAACCACCTGTATGTGTTAGACTACAGAAACCAAGTAATGGCAATCGATGAAAAAGTTAATTCACATGACTCATACCACACCCAACTTTGGCATCACCGGCTAGGTCATGTCAATGAGAAACGTTTGAAAAAATTACATCAAGATGGGTATTTTGATTCTTTCGAACTAAAACCACTTGGTGTATGTCATGTGTGTCTACAAGGAAAAATGACCAAATCTCCATTTAGTGGGAAAGGTGAAAGAGCTAAACAGATTCTAGAATTAGTTCACACAGATGTGTGTGGGCCATTTCCAGTTGAGGCAAGGGGTGGGTTCTCATACTTCATAACTTTTACTGATGATTTTAGTAGATATGGATATATCTACTTAATGAGGTATAAGTCAGATTATTTTGATCGGTTAAAAGAATACAATAATGAAGTTGAGAACCAGCTTGGTAAGAAGATTAAGAAACTCCGCTCAGACAGAGGAGGAGAATATCTTAATCAGGACTTCATTGATTTCTTACAGGAGTTTGGGATTCTATCTCAACTCACTCCTCCTTACACGCCACAGTGGAATGGTGTAAGTGAAAGGAGGAACCACACCCTGTTAGACATGGTGAGATCAATGATGAGTCATGCGATTCTTCCATTATCTTTTAGGGATATGTATTAAAAACAGCAGCACACATACTAAACCAAGTACCAACTAAATCAATAAATGGTATTCCATACGATTTATGGAGTGGACGCAAAGCCATGTTATCGAATTTACATGTGTGGGGTATCAAAGCATTTGTTAAGGCCTCTTCAGGTAACAAACTCGCACCCCAAGGCACAAAGTGTATCTTTATAGGATATCCCAAGGAAACAAGGGGATATTACCTATACAACCCCTCGACAGAAAGGTTATAGTGGCAAGACACGCCATATTCCTTGAGAGGGAGAATATCTACAAAAGAGATAGTGGGAGCGAGATAGACTTCGATGAAGTCGAGGCTCAAGATACACATGAGTTGGTAAAGAAACATATTCCACAAAGCCTCGTGGAAGAAAAATCTGTTCCAGAGACACAAGAACTGCGTAGGAGCACGAGAGAGGTGAGAGAACCAGAATGATATGGTTTTCTTGTCACCGAGGATGGTGAATCATTATTGGTTGAAAATGATGACCCTCTTACCTACAAAGAAGTAGTTGAAGTCATAGATGTTGCCAAGTGGCAAGAAGCCATGAATTCTAAAATGGATTCCATGTACCAAAACCAAGTCTAGATTTTGTTAGATCTTCCAGTTGATGTAAAGCCTATTGGTAAAAAATATGTATTCAAGAATAAACTGGACATGGAGGGGCAAGTCAGCACCTACAAGGAACTACTGGTTGCAAAAGGTTTTAGACAACGTCAAGGAATTGACTATGATGAAACCTTTTCACCGGTTGCGATGCTGAAATCCATTAGAATCCTATTTCCCATTGCTGCTTACCATGACTATGAAATTTGGCAAATGGATGTCAAAATAGCTTTCCTTAATGGGAACCTCCATGAAAATTTCTACATGACACAACCTGAAGGGTTTGTGACTCCAAAGGATGCCAACAAGGTATGAAAGTTGAAGAAATCCATTTATGGATTAAAGAAAGCATCAAGATCATGGAACATTCGTTTTGATGAAGCTATAATGGATTTTAGATTTGTTAAGAACGAATGTGAGCCTTGTGTCTACAAGAGGTTTAGTGGGAGTGCAGTTTTTTTCCTAATAGTATATGTTGATGACATATTACTAATTGGAAATGAAGTACCTGTCTTACAGTCAGTTAAGGCATGGTTGCATAAATGCTTCTCCATGAAAGACTTGGGCGAGGTGGCATATATTCTTGGGATCAAGATCCATTGTGATAGATCCAAGAGAATGCTGGGCCTGAGTCAAAGTACATACATTGACAAGATAATGAAGAGATTCAGTATGGAACAGTCCAAGAGGGGATTGTTTCCAGTGTCACATGGCATTCATCTTTCCAAGAAAATGTGTCCTCAGACACA
Organism: Viscum album; assembly: GCA_963277665.1. Taxonomy (NCBI): domain Eukaryota; kingdom Viridiplantae; phylum Streptophyta; class Magnoliopsida; order Santalales; family Viscaceae; genus Viscum; species Viscum album. Next base: position 84,845,745 of record OY728155.1, on the reverse strand, counting down.
TGAGGAAAGAAAGAGATTGGAAAGGATCCCTTACGCATCCGCGATTGGGTCAGTCATGTATGCTATGCTATGTATGAGGCTAGATGTTGCTTACGCATTAAGTGCGGTAGACAGATATCAAGCTGATCTAGGAGACTGCTATTGGATGGTAGTCAAGACTATCCTTAAGTATCTGAGGCGTACTAAGGATATGTTCCTGGTTTATGGAGGAGATAAGGAACTAGTCATCAGAGGACATGTAGATGCTAGTTTCCAGACTGATCAAGATAACATGAAGTCGCAGAATGGATACATCTTCAGTTTGAATGGAGGTGCAGTGAGTTGGAAGAGCTCAAAGCAAAGTGTGGTGGAAGATTTTACAGCAGAGTCCGAGTATATCGCAGCTTCTGAGGAAGCTAAAGAAGCAGTATGGATGCAAAGTTTCATCCAAGAGCTGGATGTAGTACCAAGAAGTAAGGATCCTATCACACTCAATTGTGATAATACTGCAGCGGTGGAACTTGAAAAAGAGATAAGGTCACATCAGTGGACAAAGCACATACTTCAGAAGTATCATCTCTTGAGGAATTTTTCTCAGAGAGGTGAAGTTGCAGCGAGCAGTATTTCCACGGAAGACAACGTGGAGGACCCATTGAATAAAGCCTTGACTCAACAGAAATATGATCATCATGTGAGGTCTAGCAGACTGAAAGTCGTAGGCAGTTGGCTCTAGTCCAAGTGGGAGTTTGTAAGGGTTTGTTTCCTCAGAACCAACTGTTTTGTACTTTGATTACATGAATGTTCACTTATTATATATTGTTCATTGTTCTACATGACCATAATATAATAATGTCCTGGAATATTTTTTGCATTAATAAGGTCATAGAAAATCCCCGCTATGATGAGAACCTTGAAATGCTATAACAATATTCTTAAATAAAGTTCTGTGGTTGGATGAAATACTATGATAGGACACATAGTATATAGACTGTCATGTGTGAGTACTCGTAAGAAGATGAGACTCTCTCTCATGGAGTTCACACTTGGTAATCTCCAAGATGGGAGATTTTGAGAACAGACCCGCCAATAGCAATTCTGCATGTCTTGGTGTCATCGAACATTGCTATCTACGAGCGTGTGTAATGGTCCTTAGACTGGAAGATTATCATTAACTCATGTCATGACTCGTGCACTTAGATTTACTGACGAAAACCGTCACGCAGACAGTTGGCGGGATGTAGGGTACGTTGGGTGCATCACGAGTGACAGGTTGTTAATGGATAAGTCAAGGAAGGATTTGTACCTTCCATTTATGGAAGTTGATATCTCGTTCCTTTGATTGAAATAGAACTGTCGCATTGAATTCCATGGCCATGGTGTGAACGACGAGTTTATTTCATGTAGTCAAAGAACGACAGATCAAGAATATAGGTTTATGACTCTTCCATGAAACCTTCTTTATGAGATATTGAGACAAAGGGATTAAATTACACAGTAAGCATTCGTATAAGGTGATACGTCAATGCAGCGTCAACTTCTTTCTCTTGGGTGCCTTGACCCATTGCTAGAAAGTAATCTTGTACTTTAGGCAAGCCCGCCTAATGCCAATGAGAAAGAGGACTAGAGGGTCACACACTAAGTGTATCCAAGTATCTCAAGTTGAATAAAGATTATTCCCCTACGTGGTTTAATAATTATTCAAGGAAGCCTAAGTTGTTTTAAATGATGGAGGAAAAATAAAATAAAACAAGTTCACGCCGTATATTATTAAATGTACACGCCGTGTAGTTTTATTTTGGAAAGGAAATGAATAAATGAAAACAAGATATACACGCCGTGTACATTTAATGTACACGCCGTGTAGTTTTCAATGAAAAACAAGTACACGCCGTGTATTTATTATTACACGCCGTGTAGTTTTTCCAGTCGGGATTTTGAGGATATAATATCGTTTTATTAAATGATATTTATTATAATCAGCATGAGAGCATGTCAAGGAATTAATTATTCGACATGGGGGTTTTCAATAAGAGTTAATGAAATAAATGAAACGCGTAATGCATTTATTTATTTTCATAACTCTACAACCTCAAACTCGATTATAAATATCCTCACAACCCCAACTCTTTTCCAACACACAAGAGAATCGTTGTGCACAACATATCTGGAGAATTATTTCAAGGCCTAAAGAACCTCTTCCTCCAAGAACTATCTCAAGACCGAGAGAGATCCTCTTCCATCGGATCAAGACGATCTAAGGTGGACAATGAAAGCAAAGGATTCTCCACGCTAGCACCCGGAGAATCCTTTGGCGACGTCCAGAGATACGAGGTACACCTGTGGATCACCGCTAGAGGGAGTCTACACTTGGCTTCTGCGACGTAACGATGGATCACATTGACAACGTGATCAAGAACATCAACGAAGAAAGAACACCCAAAAGGTATTTCTTTATAATTAATTAAATTAATTATAATCAACCTGTAACGATCCTTGTTTGTGGTTCCGGGACAAACCATCTTCTTTGTCTCTTTCTGTGATTCGATCTGTGGAGACTGGCATTTATCGTCGTATTGATCCTGGATTGATCATTGCTAATGACAAAAAGACAAGTGAGAACATCCACCCACGCGCTTCCGCTGCGCCCGGAACCTTCAGTTATCACACCATGATAATCGTTTTTATTCCTAAAAACCCATTCTTTCCTACAATAGGATATTCATAGGGTATATAAACTAATTCCCATACCTTGTTCCTCTTGAACTTGTTTCACTCCTCTTGCATTGTTAAAACCCAACTCTCATCTACTATGGATTCCACTATAGATTTAGGTTCTAGATGATATAGAAAGTTAGAAAAATCTAAAAAGTTTCCTATACTCATAGTCTTAATCCCGTCATCTAAGCCTCATATAATAGTTTCTAATGGATGGTTCATTATGGGGTTTAAGCTATCTAGGTAGCACATTTTCTGGTTCACTAGTATCCATCCTTGTAGTATTTGGTTATGGAAAATCAAATTCCAAATCATCATCATTTTTGTTGACCAAGAGAGATTCAGGTCTCATGTTTTCAAAATAATCACTTAGTTCATCAACTTGAGTCATTTTTTGATCAAAAGGACCACTATCATCAAATTTCACATGATTTTATTATTCAACAATATTCGACCTTTTATTGAAAAAAATATATTCTTTGGAAGTATTTGAATGACCTCAGAAAATTCCTTCACCATCCTTTAGATAAAATTTAATAAAATTATCCATGATGTTTATAATACAAACCTTGCATCCAAATACTTCTAAGTATCAAATTTTTGGATTTCTATTATTCCATATCTCATAGGGTGTTTTATTTAAGATAGGTTTTATTAGAACTCTATTTATGACATAACATGTTTTATTCACATATTTATCCCAAAAATTGAGTAGGTTGGTAACATTCACATAACATTGTTCTTTCAGTTTCTTGAAAAGTACTATTCCACCTTTCAAGAACATCATTCTATTGAGGTGTTATAGGGAAAAAGTATGCTTGATACCAGGTTTTGAATATTATAAATCAAAATCATGGTTATAAAATTCTATTATATGGTCACTTATTAAAGAATAATTCCATTTTAGAACCAATTTTCAAAAACATATAAAAATAAATCAGGATTCACTTTTAACACTTAAAAAGAAATCCCAAGTAAATCTAGAAAAATCAAAAACTAAAACATAAAAAAAGATTTTAATATTAGATTTGAAATTATTGATGGCCCAAACAAATCCATATAAATTAGTTTGAAGAGTCTTGATACAAAAACCTCTTTAATTAGTTTGAAAGATGACTTATGTTGCTTCCCCATTTGGCAAGCCTCACATAGTTTCATTTTATTCAATATATGTTGAGGTAAATCTAAAACTAAATTATTTTTGGAAAATTTTCTTGAAGAATAGACATTATAATGTCTCAGTATTCTATTCCATATCCAAGATTTATTTGTTTCATCATTTAAACAGTTCATGTTTTGTCTACTCAAATAATTAAGATCTAAAGTATATATATTCTCTGTTCTTAGTGACTTAAATTTAAGAATTTTGTATTTAAAAACTGAACATGAATTATTTGAAAAATCAATAAAAAACATTCATCACAATGTTAAGATATAATAATCTTATTTTTCTTTAATCCTTACACATATAGAACTTTTTTGATGAGAATTGAGTTTGGATTTCCAACTGACCCAACTCCCATAATATTTCCTTTGGAATTATCACCAAAAGTGACATAGCCTCCATAAACTTTTGATGAGAAAAAAAATTAAAAAATCTTCAATAATATATCTTTATAAACCACTATCTATATACCACATTACATTGATTATTTTTTTCCTCTTTCTATAAAAAAATAAATCAAAAAAGAAATTGTTTTGGTACTATTATTTTCTTGGGTCTAGTAATGTTAGTAACTAAAGATTTGGGAACACAAATCTGTTTGTGCTATCCAAAAAATATAGCATTGAATTTTGAAAAACTTTTGGGATGAAAATTATATTAAACTCAAAAAAATTGAGGTTCTTTAAAAATAAAATTATTATCATAGTGTTATAACTCTCTATAATGAAAACAATTAACTTTAGAGGGGTTATTATACTTAGAACTAGGCACAAAATAGTTTTTATAAAACTTTAGTTTCTCTCCTTGGATTCCTATTCAAAAATTATTATTATGATAGTTATTGTTTCCAAGGATTTGATTTAAATATTTATCACATTTTTAAAAAATACTTGCTATATATTTGAAGTCTTTAACTTCTTTTGAAAAATTTTCAATCTTATTACCATATTCAATACATGATGTAGCATAATTTTATATCTTAGTTCTCAACTCTAAAATTTTCTTATTTAAGAGTTCTTTTTCATTAGAAAAATAATCATAGTAATTTTTAAGGGATTTATTTTTATTTTTCATAGATTCATGTTTAGTTTTCATCATGGTATAATATTAATTTAATTCCCCATATGAGCAATTTTCATTTTCAAATTAAGAATCTTGATTAGAAGAAAAGTATGAATGTACCTCATTTGTGTGTTCCATAAAGCACATGATGGTCTTCTGATTAGAATGTTCAGTATCTAATTTGGAATATGTGACATCAATTGAATCATCTAAGTCACTACATATGGATTTAATGGATTTCTTCGATTTATACTTGTAGATAGCTCTCCTGAAATAAATTTTCTCTAAATTTTTATTATCTTTTAGCTATGGAAAATTTGGATTGATATGTCTAATATTTTTAGATTCATTGCATCTCAATTCTTTTTAATTTCCAATAGAATTTTTATAATTTTTGAAATCTTTATTAAAAAATATTCTCTTTTTAGAGAAATATTTGAATTTCCTAGAAAAGTGATCAAGCTCACTACCTAAAGAAGAACTATTTAACATTTCTTAATCATATGAATAATCTATTTGAATTTCTTTTCACTTCTTACCATCTTTTTATGTGGAGACTTTTAAAGAATCATTATCCTTATTAGCTATCCTATTCTCTCCATCTTCAACTTCCATATCTACCTCATACATTATAAGTATGGCTATAAGATCTTTTATTTTGAAATTATTAACCACTACAGCTTTAATGATAGTAAATGAAATTAAACTTCTTCTAGGGGGTAAGATTATTATAAATTTATGGGATAGATCTTCCTTAGTAATTAGTGTTCCCAAAGAAGAAACATTTTTACCATCTCAATAGGCCTTCCATTTAGTAGGGATATGCTCTCTCATTCCATCATTCTGAACGTATCAAACTTAATCTTAGAAGTATTATATATAAGGGATGAAACATTATTTATACCTTCATAATCAACTGAAATGACATTATTTATTTCATGGGATGTTGGCACTGAGAAACTTGGTTGAAATCATTTGGAAATAATCTAAAAATTCTAGAATTTATTACTATGGAATTCAGATCATTATTGTTTTCAATACCTGCGTATCATGTCTCAGGTAACATTGATAGTATTTAATATGGCTTCACATCTTTGAGATAATCCTTCAGAGAAAGGTTCTTTAGATAAATGATCATTTGTTCATTTTAGCAGCCATAACTCTCACCACTTAAATATGATGCTCTTAACATAGACATACCTTCTCTATTGCGAGTCATGACATCGATTTTGAAGATATATTTAGATTTAAACCTTTAGAATATGAGAAATCAAGAATCAAAACCTATGATACCATTTATTATTGGTGACAACAAAGGCTCAATAGTGGGGTGATTTTTTTTAAAATTATCTTCACATAAAGAAACCAACCTCTTTTGGACATGAATAACTTCTAAAGTTTATTTAAGAATAAGAAACAGTGTAAAATAAAATAATAAAGGAATGTAAACAAACACCAAGATATATAGTGGTTTAGAGAACAAAAATCACAAAGTACACTACACAAACTCTAATTTCCTAGAGCTTAGTGACTTTAATTAGTTCAGTCCCTTTACTAGGGACTGCTAGTCCTTCTGATAGTACAACACCCAAGATTTTAAAAGAGGAACATCATATTCGATAGCAGATATAACGTGAAACATAAAGATTAAAAGAGAATGTAACACCCTGAGAATTTATGATATATTTGTTTAAATTAAATATTTTTGGTATCTTACGATGCACACAATGTTGGGTTTAAACGAAACACGATACTCTATTAAAATATTATTATTTAAAAATGACCATTATATCCTAACTGTTAAGATGATGGGTATGAATAGTGATAATAGAATTATGAAAAGTGTATGGTTTTGAAATATATGAAATAAATTCAATTGATATTTATTGTTTATAAATAAAATAAGAATCATTTTAAAGAAAAATAAAAGTTTTCTGAATAACTGTATTTTTCTAAAAGGCAGATTAGTCGTGCTTTTCACACATAATTTAATATTAATTTTTAAAACTTTTATAAAATATATTTGACACAATAAAATTAATTTTTAAATCTACATGTCAAAATTATCTTTGGTTGAATTTTTTAGAATTGTTTATAAGATTATTTTTTTGGTGAATAGTGAAAAATACTAATTTTTATTGAGAACTGCATTTTCATTTAAATATTTAAAAAGTTAAATTATTTTTTAAATTAATTTTAAAGTATAATTTGTATAATTACTTCAAAATTTAAAAAATATAGGTTATTTGGATCAATTTCATATTGAATTTTGATATTTAAACATTATATACTTATGAGATTTTTCTCTTTGAAAAGCCACTCTTTCATCGTGTTTGCGTTTAATTTTAAATTGAATTATACCACTTATTTGAATTGAATTTGGAAAAATGCATTCTATATTTTAAATAATGAAAATTTATATGATCTAATAAGTTCAAATTGATTTTTTACTATAATTAACTGTGAAAACAATAAAAATTAATTACCGTATTTATGATAAATTTGGGTTTACCGAGGGTTAAACTAAGAGGGTAAGAGTTAAAAATGACCTAAAACTTGTCATAAATCCATTTTATGGTAATATTTAGACCCTATCACCTCTAATGTTTTATGATGACCCATTTTTTAGTATTTTGGTATGAGAAAAATGTGGATATCACTTTATCTTTTCAAAAATTCCATGTGTTTCTTCTCCCTCACTTATAAAAGGATACCCACTCTCCTCGCCTCTTTAGACTTCCAAAACCATCTGGTTCATCCAATACCTTCGAAAATACCTTCCTTAATTCCTTCCCCACATCATAGAGGCTTTAATTTTATTAGTAATAACTCCTAAGAAAGATTTAGGTATAAACCTAAAGAGGCTCTCCGAAGAAGAGGCACTACGGGAAAAAGAGTCTTTTGCGATGGGTTATTTCTGACGGGATTAGTTCCTGTCGCAAATAGTCCATCCCAGGGACTATTTGCGACTGGGGGTTCGTCCCATCACAAAAGGTAATGCGCGCTTTGACGCGGGATGCACGCCAGAGTGTGGAAATGTTATTTGCGACGGAGGGATCCCCCCGTCGCAAATACCGACGGCGGTAAATGCATTTTTGCGACGGGATGTTGGGCAATCGCAAAAGGTGTGTCGGCAGGTCACCTTTTGCGACGGGTCCCGTTGCAAATACCCTTTTAACCACCGGTAGTAATTAATGCGGGCAAAGTTATTTGCGACGGGGCCCATCGCAAAAAGTACCTTTTGCGACGGTAAGCCCGTCGCAACTAATCCCGTCGCCACTAATCTAACCAATATATACCCCCTCTGTTTTTCTTTCTCTTCCTCTCATTTCTCACTTCCTCTCTCTCTAAACTTGAATTTTAGAGTGAAAATTTCTCTTAGTTAATTTTTTTTACAGAGAAGTTGTGAAGTCGCTTTCATCAATCGAAGTTCAAGTTTAAAGGTATTTATATTATATTTAATTTAGTGTTTATTTAATTGTTTTTATGTTAATTTTAATTTTTGTTGTTTAGTTGTAATTAAATTAGATTTAAATTGTTTTGTTATCTTTATTTTAGTAATAAATAGTAATAATTAGTAATAATTAGTAATAATTAGGAATAAATAGTAATAATTAGGAATAATTAGTAATAAATAGGAATAATTAGTAGTAATTAGTAATAAATAGTAGTAATTAGTAGTAATTTGTAATAAATAGAAATAAATAGGAATAAATAGGACTAAATAGGAATAAATAAAAGTAAATAGGAATAAATAGGAATAAATAGTAATAATTAGGAATAAATAGAAATAAATAGGAATAAATAGGAATAAATAGTAATAATTAGTAATAATTAGGAATAAATAGCAATAAATAGCAATAAATAGCAATAAATAGCAATAATTAGGAATAATTAGCAATAATTTGGAATAAATAGCAATAATTAGGATTAAATAGCAATAATTAGTAATAATTAGCAATAATTAGCATTAATTAGTAATAAATAGTAATAATTTGTAATAATTTGTAATAATTAGTAATAATTAGTAATAAATAGTAATAAATAGTAATAAATAGTAATAAATAGTAATAAATAGTAATAAATAGTAATAATTAGTAATAATTAGTTATAATTAGTAATAATTTCGAATAAATAGGAATAATTAGTAATAAATAGGAATAAATAAAAATAAATAGGAATAAATAGGAATAAATAGGAATAAATAGGAAAAATAGTAATAAATAGTAATAATTAGTAATAATTAGGAATAATTAGTAATAATTAGGAATAATTTGTAATAATTAGGAATAATTAATAATAATTAGGAATAGTTAGTAATAAATAGTAATAAATAGTAATAATTATGAATAATTTGAAATAATTAGGAATAATTAGTAATAATTAGCAATAATTAGCAATAATTAGAAATAATTAGGAATAATTAGGAATAATTAGGAATAACTAAAAATAATTAGAAAAAATTAGAAAAAATTAGGAATAATTAAGAATAATTAGGAATAATTAGGAATAATTAGGAATAATTAGGAATAATTAGAAATAATTAGGAATAATTAGGAATAAATAGGAATAAATAAAAATAAATTGGAATAAATAGGAATAAATAGGAATAAATAAGAAAAAATAGGAAAAAATAGGAAAAAATAGGAAAAAATAGGAAAAAATAGGAATAATTAGGAATAAATAAGAATGAATAGGAATAAATAGGAATAAATAGGAATGAATAGGAATGAATAGGAATAAATTGGAATAAATAGTAATAAATAGAAATAATTAGTAATAATTAAGAATAATTAAGAATAATTAGGAATAATTAAGAATAATTTGTAATAATTAGTAATAATTACTAATAATTAGTAATAATTATTAAAAATTAGTAATAATTAGTAATAATTAGTAATAATTAGTAATAATTAGTAATAATTAGTAATAATTAGTCATAAATAGTAATAATTAGTGATAATTAGTGATAATTAGTGATAAATAGTGATAAATAGTGATAAATAGTGATAAATAGTAATAAATAGTAATAAATAGTAATAAATAGAAATAAATAGTAATAAATAGTAATAAATAGTAATAAATAGTAATAAATAGTTATAAATAGTAATAAATTGTAGTAATTAGTAATAATTAGTAATAATTAGTAATAATTAGTAATAATTAGTTATAATTTGCAATAATTAGCAATAATTAGCAATAATTAGCAATAATTAGCAATAATTAGCATTAATTAGCAATAATTAGCAATAATTAGGAATAATTAGCAATAATTAGGAATAATTAGCAATAATTAGGAATAATTAGCAATAATTAAAAATAATTAGTAATAATTAGGAATAATTAGTAATAATTAGGAATAATTAAGAATAATTAGGAATAATTAGGAATAATTAGGAATAAATTAGTAATAAATTAGTAATAAATTAGGAATAAATTAGTAATAATTAGGAATAATTAGGAATAATTAGGAATAATTAGGAATAATTAGGAATAATTAGGAATAATTAGGAATAATTAGGAATAATTAGGAATAATTAGGAATAATTAGGAATAATTAGCAATAATTAGGAATAATAAGTAATAATTATGAATAATTATGAATAATTAGGAATAATAAAGAATAAATAGAAATAAATAGCAATAAATAACAATAAATAGCAATAAATAGCAATAAATAGCAATAAATAGAAATAAATAGCAATAAATAGCAATAAATAACAATTAATAGGAATAAATAGGAATAAATAGAAATAAATAGGAATAAATAGGAATAAATAGGAATAAATAGGAATAAATAGGAATAAATAGGAATAAATAGGAATAAATAGGAATAATTAGGAATAATTAGGAATAATTAGGAATAATTAGGAATAATTAGGAATAATTAGGAATAATTAGGAATAATTAGGAATAATTAGGAATAATTAAGAATAATTAAGAATAATTAAGAATAATTAGGAATAATTAGAAAGAATTATGAATAATTAGGAATAATTATGAATAATTAGTAATAATTAGTAAGAATTAGTAAGAATTAGGAAGAATTAGGAAGAATTAGGAAGAATTAGGAAGAATTAGAAAGAATTAGGAAGAATTAGGAAGAGTTTGGAAGAATTAGGAAGAAAATAAATTGTAAAAACTTTTAATAACTTGTAATAACTTGGAATAATTTCCAGTGGATTGACCACACTTGTTTTTCTTGATGAATCTTCTCCTTTCAACTTTCACCGACTCAAAACATTATGAAAAGTATGCTTCTACATATGCATATCCAATCCCGTAAGAATGAGTTTGAATATGCATTCATAGGACCACATTTTTCATAACTTGTTCAGGTGGTGACAGTTGGAAGAAGATGATTCATCGACGAAAAGGGGGCTCTTTTGTCAGAGAGCTCATTTACTTACAACTTTCTCACACAAAAATCACAATGAAGAATCTTCTCGGATGTACGCATATTCATTCTCGTGCATACGAGAATGAATATGCGTACCTGCGATCGGTTTCTTCATTGTGATTTCTGTGTGAGAAAGTTTCAAGTAAATGGGCCGTCAGACAAAAGAGAAGCTGTAAATCCACTAAAAATTATGTCGCCCATAAGTAATGGTAATTATTAAGAAGTATTTGTAATTATTTATCTTTTTTTTTTCAGATAGTGTTTTTATAATTTTAAATTATTCAAAAATAGTAATGATTTTATATTTTGTAGAAAAATATGGAACAAGGAAGTCGAAAAAACTCATTATTAGATGACTGTGCTTGGATAAATCAGCGTAGAAATCCAAATGGTTTTGGTTTAAATCCTGTATATATTTAGGGTGTTGAAGCTTTCTTATCATTTGTATTATCAAAACTAGAATATGTTTCAGAAGGCACAATAAAGTTTCCCTATAAAAAATGTGCTCTGAGAACGTTTGACACATTTGACAAGGTTGGGGGACATCTCTTGAGGTTTGGTTTTCAACCAGATTATGTTTTTTGGTATCAACATGGAGAACACAGTTCCAGAGAAGATACTAATAACTTGATTTCAGATCCATCATCATTTCAAAATTTAGTACATGATGTTGTAGGTCTATTTGTTCAGCAAACTGAAACTCAAGATAAGAAAATTAGAAGTGGTTGAAAATTTTATGGCTATTAAATCAGATAATGCAATGTCAAACAACTATTTTGATCGGATATTTTGTTTGGTTAAAATACTATTACCTGAAGGAAATGCGTTTCCTGCAAATTAGTATGAGAGAAAGAGGATGGTTCGTAATCTGGTCCTTAGTTATCAGAATATTCTTGCATGTCCAAATGATTGAATCTTATATTCCTACATATGGCATGTTATCTGGATAGAGTACACATGGTCTGAAATCATTTCCTTACTATATAAAATACAACAAAGACTTTATGCTCGTCAATAGAAAAAAAACCTTACTATTTTGACTGTCACTGCAGATTTCTTCCAAACGATCATCCATTTCAAAGGAACAAATCTCATTTCAGAAAAGGTTCAATTGAAAGGGATGATTCTCCAAAAATGATCTCAGGTACAGAGTTAAAATTAATTGTATTTTCATTACCTCCCATCACATTTGGGCCAATAGTAAACCAACAGAAAATTGATGGATTTGGGAAAGAACATAATTGGATAAAACAAAACATTTTTTGAGATCTTCCATATTGGTCTGATTTGTTGGTCCGCCACATGTTGGATGTAATTCCTAATGATAATAAGTGTTTTTATAATTTATTTCATACAGTTTTGGATACACCAGGTACGACCAAAGATACTATAAAGGCACGATTAGATCTTGCCAAAATTTGCAGGTGACCGGAACTTGAACTATTTGGAAATGTCAGATCATAGAGGTTAATAAAGCCAAAATAATCTTATAAACTATCCAAAGTGAGTCGCTTACTATTTTGTTTTTGGATTAAAGATTTGAGACTTCCAGATGGCTATGCTTCTAATTTAGGCAGATGTGTTAAGAATGGTTATATTACCAGATTAAAAATTCATGATTGTCATGTTATAATGGAAAGGATTATGCCTATTGGATTCAGAGGTTTGTTGAATTCTATGATTTGGGATTCGACAATAGACATATCATATTTTTTGCGAGACATTTGTGTAGCGACAACATACTACAATGCACTAAGAAAACTAGAAGAAGATATTGTCGTAATTATATGTAAACTGGAAAAATCTTTTCGCCAGCTTTCTTTGACTCAATGGAACATCTGATATTAGATTTACCACAAGAAGTTAAATTTGGAGGTTTGGTACAGTTTCGATGGATGTAAACATTCAAGAGACGCATTTAGAAATTGAAGAAAAAAGTACGTAACAAAGAATCAGTTGATGGCACAATTGCTGAAGCTTATTTGCAAGAGGAAATTGCTTTTTTTTTCTGCTCTCATTATTTTGAATCTCAATATCCCTCAAAAGACAATCGCATGGGATGAAAAGAGGGGAATGTTAATGATGAAATGGAAAATAAATTATCAGTTTTTAATCAGCCAAATCTTGGTTTCGATGGAGTTCATGAACGATGGCTTTCAGATGATGAACATCACAAAGGTCATACATATGTTCTGATAAACTGTGAAGAAATGATATCATTTGTACTGTGAGTGCTTCTATCACTTATTCTATAATTTATGTTACAGTATGAAAACTTTTTTTTGTAGGTTATATGATAATCATATCAAGAAACAACTTCCACAAATTACAGCAGCTGCTCTTGAAGAACACAGACAAATTTTTTTTCTCAATGGTTTCAAAAACTGGTAACATAAATTATTGATGGTTTAATATCAATTCCATTTATTATTTATCATATTAATAATTCTTTTAAAAAAATTCAGGTGTCTCAACATGGTGATAAATATGATAAGAGTATATTTATATTGAGTAACCCACCATCCAAAATGGTTAAATCTTATAATGCACATGTGGTGAATGGTTTTCGATTTCATACGTGTGCATATGGGGAATAAAAAAAAACAATGAATAGTGGAGTTTTCTTGAGAGAATCGCATCACAGAGAAACTAATGTTGACTTTTATGGCATTCTGGATGAAATTATTGAGCTATGTTATCTAGGATAGAATTACATAACTATGTTTAAATATCGGTGGTTGGATACTGAGAGAGGATTGCGTGCTCATCTGACTCATGGAATCGTTGATATTAAATATAAAAGTCTTCTTGCAGTAAATGAACCATTTTTACTAGCTCAACAGACACATCAAGTTTGTTACGAAAATTACGGTGCTACTTCAATAGACTTGAGTGATTGGTGGAGCATAAAAAATGAAATCTTGGGAATATCTATTTACTCAAACTGAATGTGGTTCTGCTGAAGTGGAAGGAATTGAAATTTTTCAAGAGACTACTCAAAATCCATATTTTACACAAAGAGACGTGAATATCAATGATGAAACACCACAATTAAGGATCGATGATGATGAAGATGTTAATGATGTTACAAATGAATTTGAAAGGACAAGAGATGATGAAACTGAAACTCATATGGATATTGATGACGCTGGGGAGGAAGATGAAGACATTGACATGGACAACTATGGAGATGAGGATGAAGATGGACATTAACACAGTTAAATGCTTGTTATAATCATAATTAATATATATCTATATATACTAGTTATTTTCAAATATCTACTAACAACAATAATTTTGTGTTTCAGATAGATGCTGATCTATTTCGCGAGTTGCATGATGCTGATCTACCTTTGGATGAGGGTAATTGTAGACCATCTGACCCTCATCCTACTAAAGGTTCAGGGGGTACACGGAGGGGGTTGGGTCTTGTGTGATTGATGATTCCAGACCCTATCCCTGAGCAATGTCCAAATATTGGCTTCGATCCACACACACAGAGGTATGGTAACCTGTATATTTTTTTAGATTTCATTAATTTATTTATATATATACTAATTGTTTGATTATTTATATATTTTTCACAAATTTGCGCATGTATCTATTGGACAGGGGAACGCTATCTTGCGCAATATTTTTTCTCAGCCATTGATCACATGGGAACAGATTTCCGTTGATGTGCCGCGTGACATTTTTGATCATTGACTGGTACGTAAATAAAGAATATTTATTTTGAAATTCATTTTATTAATAACTTGATATTATAAATTATTTGTAAGATTTATGGTATCCCATTGATGATAGCATGCGTGACTCCATCCACACGGCATGACAGGTGTCTATGCGTAAGCATTTCCATTAGTTTTTTCACAATTTGAGAAGAACCTCCATTAAGAAAGTAGGAGTGATAGAATTTGATGAGTCATGCAGAGCCCACCGACTAGAGTAAATTTCATCTCACGTTTGGGATGGATTATGTTTACACTGGTTGGGTGGTGTATTTCAGAGGAGTTATTCAGTTGGACGACAGAACCGGGGGAGATAGGAGGTGACACATCGAGCTGGTAGTCGTACATTCAGTACGCATAGAGATCATCTGGTAAGTATATTTTTTAAATATTTTATATAACTTTAAATATAAACGGTTTATTTTATATTTCTGTAGGCAGTTGAGAATCCCGATATTATAGAGTTCCACGTATATCAGAGGATGTACAGGGATCCAGCCACTTGAGAGATTAGAGGTGATCACCAACATCAGATTGTGGTTAGTATTATTTTTTTTTCAGTTTGACAATTAACTGTATATAATATTTTCACTATTTTAATTTTAAATTCAAATTGAAGGAGTCATATGAGGCTGCAACCTCTCAAACACAGGCATAGAGTCAGGATGAGATGAATGAGCATACCAGTGCCCACCATTTCGATGAGGCGGTATGGATGCAGGCGACACAATATGGCTTTGAGAATGGTCGAGTAGTTGGTATCTACTCTCATTTGATTGCTGGTACTTATTATAGTATTGCTGTGATGTTGGCATCCAGCTTGAGAGGAGTTCATGGAGAGGCATCATCTTCTGCCTCACAGTATCAAGAGCAGTTGCAAACTCAGTCTGATCTTATAGAGAGTTTGCAAAAGCAGCATGAAGAGATGTCTCGGCGACAGCAGCAGCAGCAACAGTAACATGAGGAGGAGATGCGTCTATGGCAGCAACAACAAAATAAGTATCACGAGAAGATGGAGTACATATGCCGTATGACTCGTAGTTTAGGGATGGAGTTTCTTCCACCATCTCCTATAGCCCCTCCACCTTCTCTAGAAGATGACCCCCCAGTGATTTGTTTTTTTATGTTAAAAACATTTGAATTTAAGATTTATTGTAATATGAACTATTTATAGTTTCTTTCTTTTATATTGGTACAAATATTACATAATTTAATTTTTTTAATATTTTATTATTTATTATTAATATTATATTTTTTAATATTTGTTTATTTTACAAATAGTAATAATATTTTATGATTTTTGATATTTTTTTTTGTAAATATTGAGAATTGTAATAATTTTTTATTATTTTAACAAAATTAATATTAATTTTTTATTAATCATAATTTTATTAAATATATTTTTTAGTATTATATTTTTTAATGTCTGTTTATTTTACTAATATTTTTTTTATTTTAATAATATTAATATAATTTTTTTATTAATCATAATTTTATTAATTTTTTTATTATGTTTAGTAATTGTGACGGAACTTTTGCGATGGGCTCCCATCGCAAATAATCTAAATATATTTTTTTATTAAAAGTATTTGCGACGGGATGACAGGCCCATCACAAATAGTATTTGTAATGGGCCCGTCGCAAAAGGCTATTATATATATAATACATATAATCAAAGGATTAGTTGCGACGGGGCATCTCCCCATCACAAAAAGTATTTGCGACGGTCCATTGCGAAAGTTTTATTTGTATATAATATATATAATCAAAGGATTATTTGCGACGGTCCTGTTGTAAAAAAAAGTATTTGGGATGCCATTTTCTGCAACAGGCTATTTGTGACGGGGCCCTGTCACAAAATCCTCTTTGCGACGGTATCCCATCGCAAATAGCCCGTCGCAAAAAACTGTTTTTCCAGTAGTGAGGTAACATTATTAAATGTGTGTATTTGTATTATTTATTATTCCACCTCATTAAAAACTTATTAAACTATGATTATATAATAAAAATATTATATTATATATAATAATATGTTTTTATGTTAATGTAATAACCTAGATCCATCTCAACTTCCATCAAATGGGAAACAGAACTATTGATTGTGTGTACAACAGACTACTGAATCACGAACTGATATAATTCATTTTCCATCACCAACTTTCAAAGATGAATATAATGATGGAATTAAAAAAAATTATATGATATTTATGAAATTATTATACTTATTTAATTATTATATCACTTATATCTTCTTATATTTAATTATGCAGGAGATGTGATAATGTCGCTCGTGTGTACAACAGACTACTGCCTCGCAAAGCGATGTGATTTATTTTTCACTTACGATTTATATGAAAGGTTTTAAGGTCAAAATTAATGAATATATATGATATTTATGATATAAAATTAGTTATAGTAATATAATATCATATCTAGTTTCTTATATTACAATTCGTTGGAAAACAATAATGTCACTCGTGCGTACATGTTAATTATCACCTCCACCTAGCAATGTGAAATGTTTTTCATTTTTTTACATGGATGATAATAAGGATGTATTTGATTAATATAAATCCCATATATGAAATAATAAGAATTATATAAAGGTTAATTAATATTTATTTTCATTTCATTCCATCTATTGTCGTTTTAAAAATATTTTCAAAGTGAAAAGTTTATTTTACTAAAAAGTGTTTTAATGACATTTTATGGTATTTTTATTCCTTAATGACATCAAATATTTATTATACTTATGAACCACTAGAGATATGTTGTGTTTATAACATCCCTATTATTTATTTGGATGGTTTATGACTAGTTTTAGTGATTATTTACAATTTTTTTACCATTATCCATATTACTCTGGATAGTTTATTTTTATGTTTATTTGATTGGGGTAGGTGTTAAAATTTAATATGTTCATTTTTGAGTACGAATGTTTATGTTTATTATGTTTCACCCCTTTAATATGATGATTATATTGGACTTAATAAGTGATGTGTGGGTACTGGTTATATATATACCCTTGATGCATTGACAAGTCTCATGAGATAAATCAATTGTCCAAATTAGATGATTTTTTTACCTATAGATTTAAATTGTCTTGTGAATGGTGATGATAGTATGCTTTAGACATCTGTAATTATGAATTACCTCATTACGAGATTAGATCCATGTGATAATTCAATTAGTTATAATATCCACAGATAATTTTCTAGCTTATGTGATTATTAATATGGATTTATTTGATCATCTTTTATTTCTTCCATATTATGATCAATTTATTGATTAAATGGCATGTGTTTCACTTATTTAACTTGAAATGTTGATTATTTTTATTTATTCATGATAAAGTTCATTGTATATACACCCTAATAATTATATGATCTCATACCTTTCTTATGTTTAATTTTCCTTAGGATATCAGGAAGTGTTTTGTGATTGATGTGTAGGGATACTCTATGAGGAATAATGAAATTATCAAAGAATATACTTTGTGAATTTTATATTTTCAGTTATAATGTGAATTTTAAGTGACCAAGAATAATAAACAATTCGGTCCTTCAATATGTTATTACTTACATATTATCCTTTATAATAAATTAACCACTGGATCTAGGATACTGGGGGTGTGGTCTTTACAACTAGGGATAACAAAATTTAGTGCAAGAAACTAATACTTGTTACAATAGCATATAATATTTGAACTAGGCTCGAGAAAGAATTTTCAAAAAAAAACTCTTCAAGTTTCTTTTACCATGAGACTTTATAATAAGAGATGAGAATACATAGAGGTTACAAATGTATCTCACAATTGTAAAATACAACTGAAAAAATGAAGAAATCTCCAGGAGAGATGATAAGAAGAGATATAAGATTGAGGGGAGTATTATAATAAAAAAAAAGATGAATGATTAGGCAATACTATAGAGTTTGAATCTTCTTTTTTATTTTTAAGTAAAGTTAGAGAAACATAATGGATCTTCAAGAGAGATAGAGAGAGATCTTGGATTCTTATTTATTAACTTCTATTTTTCAAAATATGTTTTTCACAACTTTTCTACTTCTGAAAAAGTATGCAAAAATTGAATTTTAAGATCATATAACTTATACATGATATCTATATATTTGGATTGAAAAACACACATCATTTCCTTGGAAATACCTCGACAATAGTATTGACCATTAAATTATCTTTGTACTTGTTCCCTTTCTTGGTAATTTATTATTATTATAATATTTTTTATAATAAAAAGGTAATACATAATTTAAAGAATAAATGAAAAATTTAAAATCTCACTCAAGTTCTTTGATAGTAATAAATACAAGTTGCAAAATAATGTAGTCGATTGTATATAACCATGTAGCTTAATTTAACTTTTTAACTAACATAGCCGACGTAATCCATGTTGTTGATTTGATTCATTTTGTTTAATTATCTACATAGATGAATTTACATAGGGCTTATTCATGTATCCATTTTCTTCACATAGAAAATTTTTGTATGTATCTGAATAGTATGTATCCAAATTGATCCACTAAGTCTTTTTTACTTCACTTAATCGATAAATCTACGTAGTCAATTACTTACCTAGAAAATTCATCGATGTAGGTGACTCATTGACGTAGGGAAATTCCATATAGGAGATTTCAAGATATTTTTGTTTCACATAGGAAAATCCGTTATATAGGTGATTGACATAGAAAAATTCTCACATTTCTATTTTCTATATAGCTAAAAACCTCACATGGCTGATTTTTCGAGACATAGGTAAATTTCATCCAAAGTGTCCAGAATTCAATACTTAAAGATTTAAAAGACAAATTTATTAAAAAATAAGATAAATCCTGGTGAACACACATAAATATTTTTTTCAGTAATGTATGAAGGGTATTTTAGATCATCAAAACCTAAAGTACATGGGATATGTCGGAATAACATTATTAGTTCAACAATAAGATCCACTTTTAAATAAATTGACCAAAGAAATACCAAGGGACTTTACTTTCATAAAATTGTATCAAAAAATAGTATTAAAAACAAAATCAAAACTAAGTAAATTCCTTTTATCATTACATTTCATGAATTAAGAGATCCTTCTAATATCGAAATTTGAAGAACATTGATTATAAATTATCTTTTTCAAACAAACATCTTCATTTTTAACTTTATCTAATGCATTATTCATCCTTTAATTTTATTTTTGAACTAATTATAAATCATCCCAAACCCTTTCATGTATAGAATAATATGTATTTATAATATTTTCATTCGAAATATCATTTTATTCCTTAATATTTAAAATTTTACAATGAAAATTCATTAACGTAAGATATAAATGCATTTTCATTTCATGAACCATAATATATTTTTCTTTGAGTGGTACATGTATAGAAGTAATTTATTTTATTTGATCTTTACAATAATCACACATTTATTTAAAATATTCAATACATCGATCATCATTTATCAAACTGATAAAATCAAGAGAATCAGAAATAAAATCACTATCAATAGCTATACTTGTCGGACATATATTTCTAGTTTTTCTAGTATATGAACCAATATCATTTGAAAATGTATGGGGAGGTGAAAATGTCACCTTAGAATATTTTTCCATAAATTAAAAATTAATAGTTTCTTTTGGACTTTTAACCTTATTTCAAGACATCTTAGAATCACTCCCTAAATTCAAAATTTTTATTTCTTTCATTTCGACCTTCCTTTGATTTTTGAGTTTTGAAAAATTGGGTTTAATATATCATCTCTTCCTACACCCATAAAAAATAATATTTAAAAAATTTAAATTAAAATGTGAATTACTTTGAGTGAAATATCTCTTAAGAAAATTAGTATTTTAATTTTTATTGGAATCTCTTTCTCTAAATATAGTTATTTCATTATATTTCCATATTTCATGGGTAGCGATGCAATTAAATTTTTTTTCAAAAATATTTCCAAAAAAATAAAAGTAAAGAATATTCAAGACGTTACAATTAAGATCGTATTTAACAACATATAATACTTTCAAATAAACTAGATCAAATATATGTGAAACTTAAAATTTAATCAAAATATCCCAAAATAAAATATCAATACTCTTTAAATGATCTTCCATTTGGATCTTCCACTGAGTATACATACTACCATTAAAATGTGGTGAAAACATAAGATTAAATCCATTTTTATTCCTTATTTTGTCCATCATTAAGAAATATTTTTCCATTAGTCTTGTTAAGTACTAGGATAAAAAGTTATGACAATTAATATAAAAAATCAAATGAATAACAATATACCATAAGAGAATAAATAAATGATACTAATTGTGAGGTATCAAACAAAATGACAAACAAACTTATCCTCAATGGGTCCTTCTCTGATACTAATTGTTAGGACCTAGAGGGGTAATGAATACAGACAATAGGGGGTAAATTTTATTTCATTAAATATTAATCATAGTTTAACATTTTTCTATGAAAATTTATTAGTTAAAAAATGAATAAATTCAACCACACCGATATAATAAATGGGAGATAAAATAAAATGTATAAAAGTAAAAGATGAACATAAGATATTTTTATAGTATTTGAGATATAAATGATCCTACTCTACTCTTCAACCCTCTCATGAACTGAGAGAGATGGTACCCACTGATTTACATCATTTATGAAAGAAAGTGAAAAATCATTATATCCACTTTTTTTCACACCTGGAGGCTTAACCCAATTTTCTCATGTTTTAGGGGTTTATACAAAAATCTATCCTTTCATAGGAGAAGAACCTACCTAGAATTTTACAGTCTCAATCCTAAACTCTTGTATTTTTTAGGTTTAGATAGAACCCAATATTTTATGGGGGAAAACCTAACCCAACCTTTTATTGGTGCATAACCTACCTAGAATTTCACATGTTAAGTACTAACCACTTATATATTATGGGTTAAGAGGAGCCCAATATTCTAATGGGACATACTAAACCCAATATCTTATAGGATATGTCCCTTACTATGTTATTTTAAAGGTTTAGGGAAACCCATACTTCTATAGGGAAAGAATAAACTCAAATGTACCTTTTTTCAGTGTAGCATAACCCCATGAATGACACAATAAGGGAGACAATAAAACCAGAAAGTTACATCATAATGAATAAAATAAAATAATTTAACCAAGTGAATTATTTTTAATAAAGATTTTAGATAATTTATTAGATAGTTCGCAGGACCTTCAAGATGTTTAAACAGTGAACCTCATGCAATCAATAATTTACTTCAACAAGAAGTATTACAATTAAGTGGAAGAACTCATTTAAAAACTATGAAAAACAAAAGTGTAAAAGTAGAGTCATGTCTCACATATCTTCACTACATGACTCGATTATTTTATATCATAAATAAAAATGTATATTTTCTTTTCTTCAATGCCCACAATTCTTCTTCACTAATTCCCACAATAAAGCCTTCATGTGGGAGAATCTTTTACCAATCATTGATATACTGAAAAATAAAAAATAATTTATACAGAAAATATTTATTAGAAGAATAAGTAATATATTAATATATTAGTGAATATATCCATAAAAGACGATAATAAATTTATTGGAACACTCCCAAAATTTATGTGAGAATAACTCTCCATTTTCCAGAACAATCCTAATTTAGACTTTACAGTTTGTGAGTTCTATATCTATCTCAATAATATATAAAAATCATGTTGTGTATAGATAAATAGGATTAAAACAATTAATACATTAGTCAATAATGAATATTAATACCCTTGATAAACTCCATGGAAATATATGCGATAAAATCTTCATATTTCAGCAAGTTTAATTTTGAGTATCACATTTTCCATAATATCAGTGTCAATATCCATACACACTTAATAACATGTGAATCTCATTTAATTACTCATAAATAGATCTAGAACCTATTTTTATGGATTAATAATAATTAATTATTAGTTTTAAAATAAATAAAACATTAAAAATATTCAAAATAAACTTATTGAAAATTGAAATGTCAAACATTACCTAAAACAGAGTATATTTCCATATTTATGTAAGTATATATATCAATGATCACATATGAATTTTTATCATATAATAAAATGTATTTTTATCCAAAATTAGTTCACAGTACATATAAAAAATATCAAAATAATTTAGATATAATGAAATCATCGGTTGATAGGAATTAAAATATCATTTTGAAAGATAATATGTTTCACATAACCAAATTATACCATATAAGAAAATTTTTCTACGTAGCTAATTTTAAAATAGGATAATTTCTCATATATCCAATTTCATGAAAAAAACTGATCACAAAGCCGAATCATGTAATAAAATTAACATAGGTGAATCACATTGGAGAATTCGCATAAGTGAATTCTTGTATCCAATTCTGGAAATTTATAGATTGCATGGATTCCCAAATTTAAAACCTAAAAAAGAACTTATAAATAATAGAATAATATTTGGTTCTAAGTGACTTATATTTATAAAATTTAAATATATTTCCAAAGAATAAAGAATCTCCTTAACCAGACCTCTATAACTTTATTTATATTCAAAATACAGTAGCAAAAAAATTCTAAAAAACTGCAGAATTTATATTGAAAACAAAAAAGTGATTTCTCAACTAATTTGGGACAATGTAGATATTTATCTATAATTTTATATCTTAAATTATGTGCATATAATTTTTTATATTTTCAACTCAATAAGAATCACTTAATTTTGAGTTCTTTAGCTCATGTTATGATCAAAATAAAGAAGGTAACAAAATCTGGAAAATCGGCCATATAGGAGAATTGGCTATGTGGGATATTTGGCTTTGTGTGAATAGTAATTTGCCTATGTGGGAATATTAAAAATCTTTTATAAATTATATTTAAAGGTTACAAATGACTTATTTAGCCTAGTAAGACTTCAAAAAACTTGTATAATATGTTATAAACAATAAAAACATGAAATCTGAAGATCAATTATGTTAAGAATATAATGATATAACCAAAATTAAACATTATTTTAATTAATACATAAGATAAAATAAATATGAAACATAATAATTCTATGAGAAAAAAATATAATCAATAAAAAATGAACAATAAATAATTAAACAAATAATGAAAAACTAGTAAAAGATTGAAACATAATAATTCTATAATAAATTATAATTACCCAACTCAAGGTTATGGACTTAGGATAAATAAAACAAGTAAAGTTTTTTAATTATTAAAAAAATGATATAATATTGTAGCACTTTTTTTGGAGGGAATAAAACAAATAAATATTTTTAACAATAAAAACATAAATTATTTCAAGGATCCCCTCAAAACATCATTCAAGCATTCATATTTGTTTTTTTGACAGTTGAAATGGTGTCTTGGTCACATTATTCTCTTATTTATAATCTAATCTCATCTTCTTAGAATTAATCCCCCTTGATTCATTTCTATTTTCTTGTAGTGACATGTTTTACTAGAGTGAATAAGATTTATAACCAGACACTCCACAACACCAATAATAGCCTCTGAAACATTATCTTCAAGTTTTATAGTAGTTATACTCTAAATATTGTTGATGTTGTATTTTAATAGAATATGGGTGTATCTACTTTGGATGAAAACTTTTGGCTAAATTAGATCACCCCTCCTTTATGGAATATATATTTTTTATTTGTTCTTTTGGTTATTTTGTATTGAGTCTTATCTTTCAAACATGCACTGTTAGAGATAAAAAAAATATACATTGAGATTCATTAGGTCCAGAATCAACTTTTTATTTAAACAACTCTTCTTAGCTGCTTTAGAAGATTCAGCCTAAAGTACGAAAACTTTTTTTAAGTATTATTTGGTCTTCTTCAACGCACTTTGAGTTGAAATTCACATATATTGTGAATAATTCTTTATATTTATCAATAGTTATTTCATAAAGATCATTATCAATCTTCTTGAATCCATCAAACTTCGATCCATTTTTATTTTTTTCTTTTAAAAGTGTTTATTATTCCTTATCAATATCTTTCTTTCTAAATGGATTTTCTTTAAAATTTTTCATATTTCTTTTTAAATTATATATCTTTATATTATTTTTTCATATTTCATTAATACATGTTTCCTCTTTCTTGACATGTTCTTTATTATCAAATGATATATTGTAAATTTCTTTATTCAACCTTTTCTTTTACTATTTGAGTTGAATATTTTCCACAAGACTAGCTTCTATATTTTCTATTAACATCTATTATAATTCAATTCTCTCATCACCTTAAAATGAGTATCTATATTTCTTATCTTTTACCATAAAATACATATGAATATTAGAATTTTGAATAACTACTTGATGATGAAAATTCATCCATTTATATTCTTGTTAGTAAAACTTTTATTATTATTATTTTACTTATTTTTTGGGACTTATTATCCTCTTTATTTGAGTGAATTTCGTTAGAATTCTTCTTTGGATAGTTACCACCAAAATGACCACATTTTTAAAAATTCTAGAACTTTGTTGGTTGTTTTATATTTCCTTTCCACCCGCCCCTTATAAAAATTATTTTAAACAAGGCCATCATTTGATTTAATTTCTATTCAACCTCATCATCCTCAGAATCACTTGATTTTAGTTCTTCATTAACTCTAGTTTTACCAATTATCATGGATTCAAAGTTCATTTAATCTCTTTATTTATTCTTGAATGCTGATAATTTTCTAATTGGATATGTTTTAATAATATTGTGAAGTTCATCCAATGATATATCTTATCGGTCTACTAGAGTTGAAACCTTTAGATCAAATCTATCTGGGAAATTCCTCACTAGATTTTTCTCAATAATAGAATCATCCAACTTCTCACCAAACCCTATAATATTGCTGAAAATATTGTTTACTCTTGTAATTTAGTAATCAATATTTTCATAATCAATAATTTTTAAATCCTAAAACTTTCTTATTTATATTTGAAAGTTAGGTACTTTGACTTTAATATTGGATTAATAATTGCTTCTCAATTTATCCTAGACCTCCTTAGCATTTTGGAGACCCATCACTTTGGTGTATAGTTTTTCTAATAAACCCATCAAGATCTAATTTTGAGACTTAAAATTAACTTCTATATTTATCTTTTTAGCTTGATTCATAGAAAGGTCCTCAACAATTGGTTGGAATCCCATTGTTCCCTCAACACACACTTCCAAGACAAGAGATATAATGTAAGGAAGAATCTTATTCCTCCAGCTGTGGTAGTTCATACCTTCAGAAATAGGAATTCCTCAGTTGTTCACTAAATTAAACCTCTATGACTGATTAAAGTATCAATCTCTCATATTTAACCCTTATCCTGAAACTATAAGAAAAAATAATAAAAAAATCATAAAAAACATGGGTTAATAAGGTTTGGTATAAAGGCCTACTTCTTTTCTTGTTGGTTAGACCCCCACTATAGATTATCCAATATTAAAAAGGTGATTATAATCGTAATTGGTTATACCCCCTAATTACAAGATATTTATACCACCCAGCTTCAAATAGCCTTCAACTATAATTTAAATCCCCAACTATACCTTCTTCTCAAGTGATAGGTTAAACCCCCCAATCACAACCATCCAACAACTAGTTAAACCCCGTAGCTATAGGCTTATTATATAGATATTGAGATCTACTATAGAAATATCCTTTTGATGGTTGTCCCTTATAAGATTACTAGATCCAACTTTCTTATTTTGACCTACTCAAGAAACTTTATAGGTCATGGATCTTGCTCAAATATTTTTTATTACTCAAGTATGATCATTTTCTTAAGTGTAACTATGCTTGAGAAAATATTTTTCCTAATTTTTAAGTTTTATCCTATTTGATCTATGAAGACATGTGTTTTAATTCCTTCTGAAATACTACCCAAATTTAGTCTCAATACATTGAAAACTATTCATGTAAATCATATTTCATATGCTTATCTCAATCTTCATGCATGTAAAATACAATACATGGTCTTCTTTACTGTACTTTTTGAAGTAATAAAAATTAAAATTCTTTACACCCCTTGCAAGTGTTATTTTACGTGCATGAAAATAAACACACTACCTTAACTTTTAGGTTCGAAATACCTTTATAGTTTCATATGAATATAATATCTCAAATAAATTATTTTTCTCATGTATTATCTCAAGTTCATATATTATTTCATAAATATTATCACATAACAGTATATATGACGTCTCTATCTGCTTCTTCCTCATGAAACTAAGCTACCACACATATATATCTTCATATGTGTGTGATTATTCACAACTAAAACTATTCATCAGGTTCTATTTACATGAACCAGATTCATGTAAGGGATTTATGTAACCAAGGAGGTTTGTGAGTTCCTACTTCTCACATATCAATATACATGGAAACTATTATTCTTCTCCTTCATATAACACCATGTGTTCATATAAAATTGTTCATGGAATCAAAAAAAAATAATGAAAATATAAATGTCTATAAATACTTGGCATAAATTCATAGAAATCATATGTGAATATAGAGAGTCCTTTTTTTCTATATTTTTCACTCTGATCTCCCAAATTATCTCTCGGATATATGTTTGGATCATTTTACAAATGAGAGAGGTCAAGGTTTATTGAGAATACTCTACCAACTTAATTACACTGTATATATACACCACCTCAACTCATGCCCCACTACTATGAAAATTATCATCACTACAAAACATATTCGCTTGACACAATCTTCATATGGTTTAGCCTTAACTATTTTTGATAACAGAACACACCACTAGAATCAATTTTTGAATATGAAGTATCACACAAGCTAATTTGATCTTCTCCCCAACTTTATTGAGTTAAAATTGATATTTTTACATTTCAACATTAATTGAACTCAACACATTAATAAACACTTTGGACAAAGGTAGAAGATGATATTGGCTTCTATCAGGTGGCTTTGATATAAGGGATCAAAAGACCCTAATTTTATTTGTATTTTTTAAGTATATTAATAGTAACCCACTCACACTATACCATATCAATTGTTCGATCATCTGGGAACTCCTTAATATTAAAAGTTCTTCCCACCACTTCTCAATCTAGCCCTAAGGTCAATACAAGGTCACAATACACACACCTAGGCTTTACACGAGCCTCACCTCCATGTACAGTCCCATTATACTACATCATTTACATACACCTACACTTATACGGGTTCTTCAGACCAATATACTTGTGATTCCAATTTCACTCCTTACAATCTCTATTCTATCTTCTTCTGCATTTCACCATGGCTAGATATTGTTAGAATACCCACCTAAGAAGTGGTTGTGGTCCCTTTAGCTAGATAGCTATGGTTGGAATTTTTTTGCTAAACTCCCATAAAAAGAAGTAAAAAAAATCTCATATAACTCCCAATCAACATCACATGGAGAAGCTAAATAAAAACTCCTCATAAATTTCTTATTTCTTTTATTTTGGAATTTAATTATAAATTCTAAATCTCTTCATCCTCAAAACATTTTCTCTTTTCAACTATTTTAAACAATGTGAACATCTCCGAGTAAAATTGGAGCATATATTAGACATTAAGAACAATTAAATACTCATCACAATTATTTTTTGGATTTTCACCTAACAATATTCCAAGCATCATTACTAACCTCATTACATATTGTTATTTTCTCATTATAAGTCAATCATCCTTATTAACAAAAAATTCAATTCAACTCAAAGGGAACTTAAGAATGGGTCTTACCCATCATAAACCTGAGGGGTGGGGAGGGTAATGTTTTCCTTTAAAAATCCCACCATATAGCCAGTGGCACCCCTTTTCATGGGGGGTGCTACTCTCTAATCACCAGCTAGCCTATGGCTACTACAGTTTTCACTACAAGAGTCTAGCCACCCTGATATTTCTCTGACATCCACTTGAATTCCCTATACCAACAATGAGATTTGTTTCAAGTGAAAAAAATACCTGTTTGATCCACACAAACTCTATTAATTCTATTCTATAGTTTTTATAAAAATCAATCCCATCCACTAACTGAAAGATTCAAATTTCTATCAAAATTTCCACACCCATACGGACATGAGGCACGACACACACATTATAATGGAACAATCTTCCTAGGGGGTAGGATAACACTCATGGGAGTGTCTCCCTACCACAACAACCTCAGTTCACATAGTGTAGATATTTCCCTAGGACAACAATATTAGGCGGTAAGACTCCATTCTAAACCATTTCCATGATAAAGCCACAAATCACCAAATTATGGATCATGACTTAAATAGGTTTTTGAACCCAATTTATAATAGAAATAATGTAATTTTTGTAGAGAAAATCCATTTATTGAAACCACATAACTCAAAACACTTAGAATCTTAACTTCCATAAGGGACCCACAAACCAGTGACAGAGAAGGATCAAAGAAACAAGGGATAGATCCATAGAACCATAATTCCCATCTAAAAGACTCGATACATTGACTTCCCATGTATTTCATGGAAACTCTATAGAAAAGAATAAGAGAAAGAAAAAAAAATTGGATCCATGACCAAATCATAGTTAAACTTACCAAAATAGGATCATAACTTCGATTGATACTTAAATCTTCCAAGGATTCAACTTAGGAGAGACAGTCATTCAAAGAGATCCCAAAAAATCGTATGGGTATAGGTAGAAGAAAGGAAGTATAAAATGGGGGTTCTAATAAAAAATTACAATAAGGAACTTACTTTTCGTGGCCAGATCAGCATCATCAGCTACTCCATACTTACCGGTAGAATACCTCAACCCAGATTTTTTGCTAGCTGGCTGGTGGCTAGTCACTAGCCATCTAGTGGAATTCTTATAGTTTGGGTTAGACTAGGTTAGTTTAATGACTATTCATTAGACCAACTATAAATTTTATAGAAATAGTATCAGGTCTATACTTGCAAAAAACTCACAAGAAACAACCCCAACCCTCAAAAAGGAATAAAAACAAACCGAAATTAATAGAGAATGGAAAGAAAAGTGGGTAAATGAAATTAGAGAGTGTTCATACCAGAAATAAATATCTAGGTGTAAAAATTATCCCCACCATATTTTTCCCCCATAGAAAGCTATGCTGAATAAAATTGATCCAAAAATAGATGGGTCCATTTCTCCCTCATTACAGACTCCCACTGCCACATCTAATGAGTATCTGAACTATGCTTCCATAGAACTTAGAACATTAGTATAGATTTCCCAGGTAGAACCATTACTTTAAAATCAAAAAGTATATACTATTTATGGGTCATTGAAATATTAGGTTCTAAGTTGAGGTCTTCCAAATCCAAAACAAGGGATATGTTAGACATATAATTCTTAAGTTGAGACACATGGAAGACATTGTGAATCAAAGTAATCTAGGGTGGTAATTCTAAAAGGTATTTCACTTTTTTATGACATTTAATGATCTCAAATATACCCAAATACCAATGAGTCAACATCCCTTAATTCCCAAACAATTAGTTACCCAACCAAGGAAATACTTTCATGAAAACCTAATCACCAACTGAAAACACCAAAGGGAGATGACATCAATCCATATATGATTTGTATCAGCTATTAGCCATAGAAAATATCAAAAATAAACTAGATATTTCCCATTTTTTACTAAACCAAACTTAGTCTAACCAAGGAAGCTTCCCCAACCTCATACCAATAGAGAGGTGAGTTACATAGTCAACTATATAAATCTTCAAAAGTTTCCATATTGATGGATGGTTAATAAATATTATTATAATAAAAATCAACCATCCCCAACTAGTTATCCTAATCACCTCTGAAGTTCAAGACCCAAGAACAAATCATATATTCTAGAATATGAATTTCCTATTCTGTTTTCTAATCCTTCTGAGGATGATACATTTTTCTGAACTTAAATTTAGATCCCATCACCTCCTGAAGTCCCTTATAAAACTAATAGTTAAAACAAGTATTTTTATCCAAGATAATGGTTGATGGAATACTACAAAACCTTCTGATTTCATGCATATAAAACTTCCCCAAGTCCACCACTTTAGTGGATTCATGAATCAGTATGAAATGTGATGACTTGGTTAACCATCCAATCACCATCCAAATAGTGTTCTTACCCTAGGGAGTCCAAGGAAAACCAAAAATTAAATCCATTAATATTTCATTCAATTTTCATATTTGAAGAAGGAGATGATTAAGAAAACCATAAAGCTTTAGGTGCTTATCCTTAACCTATTGGAAAGTATAGCATTGAGATACAAAGTCGTTTTTCTACCATTTCATATCTGGCCACAAAAAATGACACTTCATGTTGTAAAAAATCTTTGTAGTTCTAGGGTGGAAAAACCATTGATAATCATAACAATATTACATTTTGGCCTTCCTAATAGATAAAGGGATGACATAACAGTCCCTAAAGAAAATAATTTCTTTTAGGGAGAGATACTACTTGTCAATAGTCTCCCCACCATATAAAGAATATCTGATATTCTGGAACTCTCTATCCTACTACTTCTCCTAAAGTATTATCTCAATAATAGACGATGTAAATTGAAATATTTATAAAAAATTACCAAAATATTTATATCTAACATTCAAGTGAATCTGAAAAAATATTCCCATAAGAACCACACCCCTTTCCGAGTGAGAGTAGTCAAGGATGATGTATGTTTTGAGAAATCATTCAAAAATCACGGATAAAATCCTACCAAACCTTGGAAGGTTTGAATCTTAAAGACATTTCATATTTATTCACATGACATGATAATATTCAACTTAACAAGAATAACTGAGATACCATGTTCTAATATCATGTCTCCCAATAACTTAGCTTCTCAGATCTAAAGTTGGAATTTTGATAATTTTTCATACATGTGATGATTCCTTAGTATTCCCAAAACATGTATTCAGTGATACACATGATCTTATTCTATATTTTAATACACCAAAATTTCATATATGAATACCAAGACAAAGGTGTCAAGATACTCATTGAATATATGGTTCTTTAGTTCCATGAAGTCTACATGATAGTTTGTTAGGCCAAATAATATTACCAGGTACTCAAAATATACATACCTACTCTTAAAGGTGGCCTTATGAATATCTAAATATTTGAACATGAGAAAGTGATAACTAGACCAAAGATCAATTTTTGAGAACCAATTTTACCCTTTAAACTAATAAAAAAAATATTCAACTCAAGGAAAAGAGTACTTGTTATTGACTGCTACTTAGTTGATATTATGGTAATCAATGCATAAACGGAGAGTTATACATAGCTTCTTGGAAAATAGACCAAGGGAACCTAGGGTGACACAAAAAAGTGTATGAAGTCACTGTATATAAAATCATCAAACTTAATTATCATATCTTTTAACTAGATTGGATCCATAAAGTAAGATGTCATTGATATCAGCTAAGTTCCAAACAGTAATTCAATAGAGAAATCCACTTCCCTCTCCATAGGTAAACCAAAAAATTCATATTGAAACACCTTAGAGAAGTAATTGACTACCAAAGGAAGCTCACCACTAAAATATTCCTATCCTAGTTTGATTGCAAACAAAGATATCAAATTACCATGCTTTAGAAGAGGAGGTCATGCTTGAATGGACCTAGGGTCCCATTCTCCTTGAAACACATAGGATATACCATCAGGGTATTAGAAGACACATACTGATGATAATAATAAAATTGAGTTTTGTGAGAAATCAACCAATCCATAACATCGAAGAGGCTCAAATCAAGGAACAAGAAATCCTAAACTATCTCAACATTGAATATAAAGAAACTATATGAGTGTAATAAAAAACCTTGATCATTATTCATTCCTATAGGTATCACCAACTCTATAGTGAATGACATGAGTTTCATTGGAAGGTTTAAAAGATCCCCAATATGTTCTGACATGAAAGAGTTAGAGGAACATATATCAAATAAATTGGTCGCTAAACTACAAGTAATATAAATGGTGTCTCCAATAGTCACAAGAATCATAACCACTTCCATTGGACCCTCTTCTATTTCATGTAACTTCTTTTTTATGGAGTCATGTGGCTGGAACCCTCTTGTATGCGAAGCATCTAACTCCACTACAGATCCTCTAGGTGATGATGAGCCTATACCAGAGCATGGAAAATAAATATTCTAACACAACTTTTATAAGTGATCACTACACCCACACACATTATATATTTTTGGAGGTATGAGGTGAGAACACTTAATGTTACCCATTTATAAACACTAGCAACAAGTCATACCACTAACTAATGATGATGGTACATTGTAAGGCTTCTATGAAACACAACCATTGTTTCCTCTATGCGACTAATTCCACTAACTCTTCACTTAAAATAACCATTGAAGCTACCACTAGAGGTAGTAGGAACTAAAATCAGCCCTGAATTTCCATCCAAGTCAATTTCATCCATCAACACCCTATCAACCACATCAACACAGGTAGAAAGTTTTACCATGAAAAATTGAGATCTAATATCATATAAAAATACCATATAAAACCTTAAACCCTTAATCTTCTCATTTGATACAACCTCATGTGAAAACAAACAGATCTCATTATATTGATTATTATATTCTATCACTATTCAATTCCCTTTCTCATGTGTGAGGAACTCCATGGATTTCTCCAAGGTAATAGACTCTGGGTAGAATTTCTTGATGAATATGGCCTTAGAAAATTTATACTATAATACCTCATGGTTCTTTTTCAAAACTAATAAATCCAAACAATTCAAACTATACCTTCATTATTGAAGAAAACACACCACACCTTGATAAAATTTGGATTCTCTAGTAATCTAAAGATTCTCTCAATCTTTCCTAACCAATATTCCACCTTTTGAGGATAATTATTCCCTTAGAAAGATAATTGTTTTTTTGATGAAGAAACTCATTGTCTTGATTCATATTATTATATCTTTGAGGTTCTACCTCTATATCCTGAGAAAGGGTAGGTTCCATACCTTATTCCATAACTGAAATAGTACATAAAACAACTTCGATGAGGTTCTGATCAGATGTTGGGTTCTCACCCTCCCGAGGATTCACTAGAAGTATTCTAGGGGGAATGATACTACACAATATCGAACAAAGAGATACAAGAACAAGATACCAAATAATAAATTCCAACTTAATATAACAAATTTCTATTGGAATCTTCAAGATACATATAAAAATTAAGACTTAGATTAAATTGCTGGTTATCACAAAAGACACATTTTATGACCACCCATGGTAACATAAGGCTCATTATGATGAGAGATGGCTAGAAAATACCTCACAAACTAACCCTTAAGTATTATCAGTCTCATATCATGTCAAATAAGAAATCCCAAGATTCATATTGATAATAAGGACAACCCACATCCACATGACATGTAGTCACCACTACACTCCCACATCCTTCTAAATAAAAAATTCACTGGCACCATGCAACACCTTTACCTTACCTAAATTAGATAAAACAATGTGTACATAAACCAAAATGTGTATTTAGAGTTTCAGAAAAGCAAGCCTAGTAGATACCACCAAGTGTTTTATAATAATCCTTTATAATATAAACTAATTATTCTCAAATAAATAAAGGTAAGGCATGTGATACCATTTTAACAATTTATGTCAAAACACAAGAAAAAACCCTTTAAACAATATATAAAACATTTCCAAATATTTATTTTATAAAATAGTTCATATAGTAATCAATTTATCAAAGTATTCTAAATAATACTTCCAAAGATTAGCAATATTTAAGTTATACCTTGGGTAAACTTGGTCTGAGTTAGTGAGGATCCTTGCATTATTTCCATGATAAAAAGACAATGGATGTGCACATTATCCAAGAAAAATGGGCCTAAGGGGTAGGAGCACAATCCCAAGAGTGTATAACCACCACAACAACCTTGAAACACCTAGTGCGTACATTACCCAAGGACAATGGGACAAGGTGGTAAGAGTCCATTCCAAACCATTTCCAAGATAAATTCATAAATCACCAAAACAAGTATCACCACTTAAATAATTTTTATAAAGCAATTTAGAAGATAAAGGAATCAAGGTTTTGAGAAAAAGACAATCTCATGAATCCATATTCCTCAAAACAATTGGAATCTCAACCACTAGAGGGGATCACTACTATGAATAAGGACTTTAACAACGCTAAAATAAGACTTTATCAATTCAAAAAAAGTTGAAAACTAGAGTGAGATTAAAATACCTAGGCTTTTATCAGTGTTAGAAAAAACACTAATAAAGGAAAACTTTATCAACACTTCTTTAATCAATGATTAAAGGAATACTGCTACAATGTGATATTAAAATTATAGCACACCATAACATAAAAAACAATATAAAATAAAAATTTGGAAATCTATAATTTAACTGAAATAAAATTTACAACACAAATACAAGAAAAAAACACTATATTATAGATATTTTAAAAATATGTTTTTAAAATTACACAAGTACAAATTATCATAGACATTAAGAAACATTAATGTTTCTTTGTATTTGGCCCCTGACCCCCATTCATGCTATTGCTGAACAAACCACCCCAGCTCATGAAGAATAATGCACCTGTATAAGAATTTTTTTTATGTTAGTAATACGATAAATAAATAAATTACACAAAAAGTGTCAATTTTGAACTAAAAACATATACTTTGAGTCATAATGGGCACACAATGCATTTGATTAAGTTGTCCTTCATTATTACACATCAAACCATTTATTTTTATTCTCAAAAGCAGTTTCTTTAGAATTGGATCTCATCTATGGTGATAAAAAGATCACTTTGGATGGGATCCAATTCAATAAGACTTGATATTTGAGAATAAGCCTTCAACTATCATACCATTTCTTATTCATCTTCAAACATTAGATGTGTGAAAATTAACTAAATATAAGATAAAAGTGATGGGAAAATTAATTAAGTAATAATAGATTAAATAATGAGAATACAATATAATCTTGTTTGCTCGATTTTGGTGATGTGATGTGTGTTTTAAACTAAAATGACATTTATATATTGAAAAAACACATTTCAAGTCATACCGACCACACCATGAGTCATATTGATTTGAAATAAATTTCTATATATAAAAAACAATTTATGTATTATTTTCCTAAATTTTTGAAAACAATCTGAGATAATTTTCTTAGTTTTCGGATTTGATGTGTGTTTTAAACTAAAATGGCACTTTTGTATTAAAAAAATTCACTTATAGTCATATCGACCATATCGTGTGTCATATTGACATGAGGTCAATTAATACACATAAAAAATGAATTATGGATCATTCTCAAAATTTTTAAAAACAATCCATGCTCAGTTTCTTGATTTTTTTGATTTGATGTGTGTTTTAGACTAAAATAGAACTTCTGTATTGAAAACACAAACTTGAAGTCATATCGACCACATCATGTGTCTGATTTATTTTTAGTCACTTACTACATGTGAAAAAATAATTATGGATCGTTTTCCTATAGTTTGGAAACAATCTGAGCTCATTTTATCAATTTTGTATATTTGATGTGTGTTTTAAACTAAAATGACACTTTTGTATTGAAAACACTCACTTCATGTCATATCAACTACATCGTGTTTTGGATTGACGTGCAATCAATTACTATATATGAAAAAAACTATAGATAATTTTACTAAAATTTAAAAACAATATGAGCTCATTTTGTCTATTTTGGATATTCGATGCCTGTTTTAATTTAAAATGAAATTTTTATATTGAAAACATGCACTTCGAGTCATATCAACCACATCGTGTATCATATTGATGTGCAGTCAATTCCTACATATGAAAAAGAGATCCCAGATCATTTTACTAAATTTTGAAAATAATTTGAGCTCATTTTCTCAATTTTGGATATTTGAAGTGTATTTTAAATTAAAATGGTACTTTGGTATTGAAAACATATACTTCGAGTCATATAGAGCACATCACGTGTCAGATTTATTCGTGGTCAATTCCTACAGAAAAGTAACCATTATAGGAGGATGAACTTTGGTGGGGACTTCATCGATAGAGCTCCTAAACGTGGAACCATGAGACCACCGAGCCAAGAAAATGGCACACTATTGAACATCGCTGAACTCGAACAATCATGCAATGAGAGAGGAGGAGAAAAAAAATAAAATTCCTTAGATTTGAGGCTTGATTTTTCTAAAGGAAAGTCGAGAGGGGGAGTGTCAGTAGTAGTGGAATTCCATGAAAGCTTAAATAATGTGACAAAAATTGGTTTAGTTAGTGTTCTTTTTAAAAGATTAGGGGATTTTTATCAATACTTCCAAATAAGTGCTAATAAAATGTTGTTTTATTAGAGCTAAAATAATAAGCACAGATAAAATCACTATTTTTTTAAAAAAAATTCAGGTTTTAACACGAATAGCATGAGGGCATTCTTTTTTATTTTTCTTATGGATAATCCCCCTTTTAAGGGTTGAAGGGGAACCTGTACCTGACCCGTAGGCCTAAGGCACAAGGCTCGACATGACTTACAATACATGACCCGAAGGCCCAGAGGCATACCATGCCCAATACATGACCCGTAGGCCCAACCGACTTGAACTGCTTCCCCTCCCCAGCTTATGCATCATTGATTGCCTAGATCCCCACCTTGCTTTGCTGATCGGATAGCATTGCCCCGTTCAAAGCTGCATGGTGCCTGGTCCCAATGGCGGTTGTCATACCCTCTCATTATTTCAATCCGGTTAGCTCTGCTTCTAGTGATTGCTATTCTTTTTGCTCTGATCCTCTTCTAGGGCCTTCTCTGAGTGAATTGGGCTACTCCATGGTCTCAATGGCCTGAAGGCCTTGTGGCCCGAAGGCCCTTGAGACCCGTAGGTCCAAACCGGTGCCCCGAAGATGGATTTTAAATAAATATATTTGTAAATATGTTTGTAAATATTTATATATAATTATAATTATATATGTTTATATAAGTATATATATATTTAATAAAGAAATATAAATATAAATATAAATATATTTAATAAATAAATATAAATATAAATATAAATATAAATATAAATATAAATATAAATATAAATATAAATATAAATATATTAAATATATTCACAATTTAACTATATTTATTATAATTTTATAATTATTTAAATATATAATTTTTTATTTATAATTATATAAATACATTTTTAAAAATTTATATTTATTTATTTATAATTATTAATATATATTTTAGTAAATAGAGTGAAAATATATTTATAAATATATTTATAAATAAATATAATTGTAAATATATTTATAATTATTCATTTATAATTATAAATATATATTTTCTATCATTATATATATTTATATAATTATATATATTTATATAATAAATATATATATAAATATAAATGTAAATATAAATATAGTATAAATATTCCTGACTTGAATATATTTATTTTAATTTTATAATTATTTAAATATATAATTGTTTATTCATAATTATATAAATACTTTTAAAAAAAATTATATTTATTTATTTATAATTATAAATATATAATTTTATAAATACAGTAAAAATAAATTTATAGATATATTTATTTATAAATAAATTTTTAACAATATTAGTGAATATATAATCTTAAATGCTTGACTGTTAAAAGTGAGTGAAATTGAATAATTAAAATTTAGTAGACTTTTAATATATTGAAAAAATTTACAATTCTTTTTAAATCTTCATATTATTTAAAAATTAAAATATGGATATATATTGAAATAAAGATGAATACATGTTGAAAATTTTGAAAACTAGTAAATAAATATGTATACATAAATATTATAAAATGATTAAATTTCAGGAATATAAAAAATAAAGAATATTAAAAATGAATAAATAATACTAACTATAATAATATTAAAAATAAATAAATAAAATTTACCGATTGAAAACATAATTTATTAAATATATTATACTAATAAATTAATTTCTAAAATGAATATAAAAATTTAAATGATCTACATAAATATTAGGTGTATGTGTTTCTATATAAGATTTCATTAATTATGTAAATATTTGTGTGTATGAAATTAATGTAGATATATACTCAAAATGATGTGAACCATAGGCTTAAATCCCATGGTTCGAAAAATTTATTAAGAAAAAAGATTAAGATACAAGTAGAAGGGGTTGTAACGTACATGATGTATCACATGCCACACAATAAACAAAGATAGGACAAAATAGATCATTCCAACAAAAGAGAGAATAATAACATATAAAATTCTACTTAATGTCTGTTTCCCACATTCATTGTATTACCATGACCATGAGGATGATGTCCTATCCTCCATTTTGGGGTGACCCATGTGGCACCTCGATCATCTTTGATAGTTTCCTTAATGAAAACTACCTCCGATACAACCATGTCATAGGATTGAAATTCAACTTCAACAACCTTGGCAAAAGTTTATGAAAAATTAGCAATCTCATATATAGAATCCATCGGTGCCTGTATGGTCTCTGGGTCTGACTCCTTATCTGGTTTCACATTGATGGAATCATCAACCACCAAGTGAATTCCCTCTGAATCCAATTGGACAAATACCACAATAGACTGTTTTTTAGAGAGTTCATGTGGTGGTGTCTTATAAGCACCTTCAACCACATCCAAATTATAAGGGACACCCCCCGAATCCTCTTAACACATTCCACATAGAAAATACTAAAATCAGGGGCTCTAATAGAGTCAAGCATAGTGATGAAATTCAGATTAGAATTTGTAATTTTCTGACTACCGCTCTACTCCACCTCAACACCCAATCTGCCTATATCAGAACTAGAAGCCTTCCCATCAACTCCCAAACCAATTGACAAAATAGGACTAGAAAATTATTTGGAAGCCTCTACACAGAATTCATTAGAAATGAAATGTACTTGACAGGAGCATCATCCCCTCCTGATGCCTTCCCAAAAGGAGGCACCTATAGGCTTTAATCTCCACCATAAAAACAATATCCTATGAACCTCCACATCTTATTTGTCCAGAGAAATTCCAATAGCCACATTACTACTGGAATAATGATCTGTACTGCACCATATCTCAATACCAGTAGGATCCAACCTATTCCTATCAATCTCCTATCCCATAGAATAGATTCCCCTCTTGATGCAAATAAGAAACTCTTGTGCAATAGGAAACCTTACTAGCAGAAAGGTAATGTTCTTCAATAACCTTTGCAAGATCTCCACCGAGCTCACTATCAAGGTCGTCATCCCTATTGTTTTCACACCTATATTCCCATTAAAAGTAATAATATAAGCCTGATATGCGTTCGCTACAATAGGGGTGATAATAGATAAATGGATAGAAGCACCAACCTTAGACCTGGAGACAAACTCAACAAAGGAAAGTAGTTGAGATTTAGCAGCTTCTACCATATGTCCATCAACACAGCTATCCAACATAGAAACATCTTGGAATGAAGAATGATTATCTCTCCAATCCATGGTTCTGGAATCTTGAGAATTCAGTAGATTAAATTTACCAAGAAACCCCTTGTCAATCATAAGCTCTTTGTTTCCATCCGACAAATTTAACATAATGACAGACAATTTAAATTTACAATTTTTAGCATTATTCCCACTCTTCTTACACTTGAGACACTTCAACCCCTTTAATAAGTCTTCCCTAATATTCCCTAAGTAATAAAAATTAAAGTATAAATATGGAACATACTTAAACCCAATAGATATCTCTTATTTAAACTCTTCAGCTACTAAAAAAATTGTTTCAATTAGCAGAGAAGGAACATTAATTTCCACAAGAACTCTGGCATATTGACCATACATTTCAGTCATAGTATCCTTATAAAATTTAATTGGGATAACCACGATCGAGGTAGAATCCCAAAATATCTAAGGGTGAAAAAAGAACCAATTTAATTCCCTGATCCTAATCCATGTTTGAATAGTTGAATTCCAGGCAGTAGCAAGGTCAAACCAAGGGTCCCAGTCTTGAAATCTTATAGTTTCTAGATTTAGAGAAATGAAACTGAACTCCATGCCTCCAATTTAAGATCCATCAAGGGAAATATGAAATGAAAACACCCCATACCAATTGATATGATCCTCCAATCAGCATATCCCCAGATTTGGAGATGCTTATTTCTCAAATTTTCTAACTTCCAGGCATTGCTCGTACTTTGCGAAGTCTACTGCCCAATGATTGAATGATTACAGTCCTCCAGCTGATCCTTAAAAAATTTATGGTTGCCCTCAATGAAGTACCTAAAATTTTTATTCATGATTTTATTTTGCTTCTACTCGCCATTAACCCGAGAGTCTACAAAAAACCTGAAATTAGGATATTTTTCAACATTGGAAGATAGATTGCATCCCAAAATGGCTGGAACCCTGTTCAAATCAGGTGCTCAATTTTCAAGATATTCACATCCAACAGACTGATTCACCACTTGAAAATTGATGAAATTAAAAACATACTGAACAATGAAAAATTGAAAATGAATAAATTACAAAATATTAAAAAACAATTAATATTATTAATGAATAAATAATGATAAAAATGAATAAATTCAAAAAAATATTAAAAAGTAATAAGTAGTATACATTGAATAAAAATATAAATAATGATAAAATTATCCAATTATAAATATAATATATATTAAATATATTATTTCAATAAATATAATTTTAAAATGAATATTAAAAATTGAAAAATTATAGAAATATTATGTGTGTGTGATGTATATAAAAATGCATTAATTAAAAATATGTATGTGTGAAATTAATGTGACAAACATTTGATAAATGTTAATTTTAAAAATCAAATTAAATTAAATTAAATGTTCATTACTCGATAAAATTAGTCAATATTTTTAATTAGTATTAATTTTTAATTATAAACCATGTTTTACTAAATGTATGACTTACTTAACGTAAGCATAAATATTTGTATTATATAAATCATATTTATGGAAATATTATATATATTGATATATATATAGAGAAATATATATGAATATATTTATATATTAAAAATATTAAATACATAAATGAATTATTATATATAAAAACCATTAAAAATGAATAAGACATTAATATGTTTTTAATTATTTCATTTTATCCATTATTTATATTTAAATTTATTATATATTATTAATTACTATTTATAATAAATAAACAAATATATAAATATATATTAAATTTATTCATTTTTATTAATAATTGTTACATTAATATTTTTTTAATTTATTCATTTTTAGTTTTTTTGTTTAATTATTAATATTTATTCCTTTCATATATCTATATTTAATATTTAATATTTATTAATATTTATAATATATATATATATATTAAATTTATTCATTTTTATTAACAATTATTTAGTTAATAAAATTTTTATAATTTTTTTCAAGT
Source organism: Viscum album (assembly GCA_963277665.1). NCBI lineage: Eukaryota > Viridiplantae > Streptophyta > Magnoliopsida > Santalales > Viscaceae > Viscum > Viscum album. The sequence continues at coordinate 84,803,267 of OY728155.1, read as the reverse complement.
TACACATTTTTAGTTTTTATTTTTTTAATTATTTAAATTTATTCATTTTATATTTCTATATTTCTATAAAATATTTCTTAATATTTATAATATATATATATATTTAAGTTATTAATAATTATTTGATTAAAAAAAATTTAATATTTTTTTAATTTATTCATTTAATATTTTTTTAATTATTTTATTTTTTAATATTTTTAATACTTGTACTTTTTTATTTGTGTATATAAAAAGGGGTGCTATGGCCTACACGGGAAGGTGGGTCGGGCCGTGTATAAGCTAGGATGGTTAGATAGGGGGGTCGGGTCATGTAGGACCTGGTTGGCCATGTATATGCGGATGGGCTAAAGCCCATGGGAAGTAAAGGGTAGGCCAAGGGGCTATATGGGTGTATGAGGAGAGTTTATGTGGGAACCCATCCCCATGGGAGGCTTCTGATCTTGGGATTCTACGAAATCATATATAAAGAAGGGACTGAATATCCACTATTTTGATGTGGGACTCGTGCGCATGATCAGGACCTTTATCAGCGCTATAAATAAAGTGTTGGTAAAGGTATTCTTATCAACTCTAAAAAAAGTGTTGAAAAAGGTATCCCTTTATCAACGTTAAAAAAATCTCTCATAAATGGTACCTTTTATCACTGCTTTTTTACGAGTGATGATAAAAGGTACCCTTTATGAGTAATTTTTTGAACTCTGATAAAAAAAGTCTTTATCAGTGATTTTCTCTAGTATTGATAAAGAATACCTATGTATATTGAATGTTATGTAGTAGTGGATCCACAAGTAAGAGAGAGAGAGAGAGAAGGATCAAAGAAGCAAGAGGAATAGCCATAGAACCCCAATTCCCAATTAGAAGACTCGATCCAGTTAATTCCCACAGTTTTCATGGCCGGTCCATAGCAAGAAACAAGAGGAACACAAATAAGAAGAGGATCTATGACCAAATTGGGGATAGAATTACCAAAAGAGGATCATAGATTAGATCAACACATTGATCTACTAGGGATTCTAGTTAGGAAATCCAACACTATCTAAAGAGATCCCTAAAAATCATATGGGTAAAGTTTAGGTTAGGGGAGGAGAAATTAAGTATAAAATGACACTACTAAAAAACACGCATTTAACAACACTGGAATTTATCAGCGCTAGAAACTTTCACTTATAATTTTATCTTTATCAGTGCTAAACTAAGAACCGATAAAACAATCTCTTTATCAAAAATAAAAAAAGTGCCGATAAAAGCTACGATTTATCAATTCTTTTTTTAGCACTGATAAAGGAAAATTTTAGCATACTTTTATTATTAGTAATGATAAAAAAATCCCTTTATCAGCATGTTTTTAGAGCTGATAAATGTTTCTCTTATCAACGTCTTTTTATCATTGATAATGGTCCATAATAAAAATAAAAAATTAAACAAATAGAAATAAAATGAGTAAATTAATAAAAATATGAAACATTTTATTAATTAAATAATTATTGATAAAAATGAATAAATTTAATATACATATATATAGATTATAAATATTAATAAATAACATATATTAGATATAGATATACATATAATGAATAAGTATAATATATATAAAATTTTAATTAAAAACATAGTAATGTCTTCTTCCTTTTTAATGTTGTTTAGTTTTGGAATTTAACCTATATCAAAATCGTGTGTTTCATTTACTTTACACACACAAATACACACGCACACACATGTTAATGTATTTTTATATAAACACACACACAAATATATTTACGCAATATATAGAAAAACATACCCCAAATATTTATGTAATTTATTCAAATTATAGTATATTTTAGAATTTCATTATAACATGATACATTTAACATATATTATGTTTTTAATCGGTCAATTTTATTTATTTGTTTTTAATACTAAAATCTCATTTCTAATGATTTTTATTTTTTATTTTATTTTTGAATATGGTCATTTTCTATTATTTATTTATATATATAATTTACTATGTTCTAGTATTTTCAATATGTATTCATCCACTTATATTTATATATATCCATATTTTTTAATAACTTATATTTAATTAGTAAAACTTATCTATTTTTTGAATATTTTTGAAATATACTAATTTTGAATTATTCAATTTCAATCATTTTAAAATGCATGTATTTAAGATTATATATCCATTAATAATGTTAAAAATATATTTATAAATAAATATTTATAAATATATATATATAAATATATATATAAATGTATATTTACTATATTTATAATTATTATAAATAAATAATTATTATAAATAAATAATGATAACTTTTTTAAAAAGTATTTATATAATTATAAATAAATAATTACATATATTTAAAAAATTAAAAAAATATAATAAATTTATTCAAATAATTATAAAATTATAATAAAGTTATTTAAATTATCATAATTATAAATTATTTATTAATTCTTTTTAGCACTGATAAAGATCATATTTATCTGTGCTAAAAAAGCACCATTAAAAGATATATTTATCAGTGCTAAAATGCTAGTGCTGATAAATATGTATTTTATCAATGCTTGGAAATTTTATTCTAATAAAAGGGATCTTTATCTTCACTTTTCTTAAAAGTGGCCCCAATCTATTTAAAAAAACTCTAACGACGACTCAGTAGCTCTCGATTCTCAAGCTCTCACAGAACTCCTATGATGTCAGCATGACTCGTCTACATTAACTCAGATTAATCAAGGCTAGAATCCACTATATGTTACTTTCTACTCTTCCTCTATTGTTTTTTGATGTTTTGGGTTCTGCAGTTTTCACTTTTATGCTGTTCATAAACCTGATGAACCCTACTTCAATTTTCATTGTTACTGAAATACAATAAATGTTGTTATATTTCTTCTTCTCCTTTCATATTTATTTGAGTGTCCAACCCATTTGACCCTAGAGACACACATAGATGGTTTACTCTACTCTCAACATTAACAAGTAGACCTCTCATCCCCATCAGTTTTCTCTTCATTTGAATAATATAAGGTTCCAAAATCTGGACAGTATCTCAAATTTAATTCATCTTATATACTAAATTATAGATTCTAAAGGCTTAATTACAAGGGTTTTTAAAGATTAAGGGATACCACGTTGTGGCCCTCATTTATGGGTTGCAAACATATAGGGACCAGGACAAGTGTAAAAATAATTAAAACATGCGTTGTGGATTTTAATTATTCATGTAAATTATTAAAAAATGAAAAGGGTTATTTAGATTTATGATTTCGATGAAAATTTTGAATTCAAAAAAATATTAAATTAAGTCGTCACATTCCAAAAATTATTTTAATAATACATGTTGTGAGAGTTTTTTTTATTTAATTAATTAAATATTATTATTAAACTTTAACCACGATTTACCAAGAGTGATGTGGAATTTGTTTGATGAGAAAAGTATGATAATTTTTTTAAATTTTTTTTTCCTAGGTTGGATAGAGTTGATAAATCATTGGTTAAGTGGACTTATAAATACACAAAAACATATAAATATTGTATTTCCCAAAAGTAGGTGAGTTATCCATGGTTGTATAGCTGATCAATAAAAATATGAGATGTGATTTATTAATAGATTTAACAATCAAAATAGAGAGATGATTAATTTATAGGATAAAAAAATAATTTGAAAAGCCATCTAACATGGTGAATAACTATAGAGAAAACAAAAATTGATAAAAATAAACTTTTTATGGTTTGGATCTTTATATCCTATAAGTCATATAATTTTTTATCAATGTCAAAAATGAACAAAATAGAGATACAATCCACCTATTGTAATTAACACATTGTTGCATTCCACAACCAAACCTCTCTTCTTCTTTAATCATTGTTTATCACTAGGTTAAGGTGCTATAACTCCTTCGGTGATCATAGGATGATACCCAAAAACTCATAAGTGGTATCAAAGACTTCTTCTTTAAGGAAATAATGTAATAATCTATTAGTTTGTCAAAAAATAAATTTCATATTGTATTATGTCAATATAATATATTATAATATGAAGGGTTTATTTTTTCATACATAACATATGGTTATTATATATCATATGGTATGACATATAGAAAATATGAGGATTTGAACTATGTTTTATCATAAAATTTATGATATCATAAAATGTAACTCTATATATGGTTTGTTTGAAACTAGAGGATCAAAGCACAAATACAATATCACCTCAATTGTTAAATATGTTAAAAGAAATACAATATCTCCTATTATATTTGGTGAGAGCGTTCATGGAATATGATTAAAGTTTCATCAGAGAATATTATTGAGTTTCGGGAATACCACTCTCTAATATTATATTCTACAATCGATAATATCATTATCAATCATGAAGTAGGAAATTCCTAGAGGTAATTGTAGATCTACATCAAGTTATGCAATATAATTTTCAATGATATGGCGTATTCATAGTTCCTCTAAGATTTTATGGTTATATATCATAATAATAAATTTTTATTACACTGAATATATTCATTTCATTTAGAAGAGTAAAAAATTCTAGATCAATATTGAGTATAAGTTAAAAAAAATCACCCTTTATGACTCCCTGAACCTATTTCCTGTACAATAATAATATTTTATGGTGTTACTTTGTTTAATTTTCATGCTATCGAAACAATGATTTCAAAATAAAAACAATGGATGTTTTATTCAATTAAACACAGAAACTATTACATTGAATCAAGGCCAAAATACTATAGATATCCTAGGAAACTAATTTAAAATCCTAGGAGCGCCACTAGGAGACCCCCTAGCACCACGATGAGACCAAGCAGGTAGCCCTTGTCCCCTGGACTAGCCGTAGTGAAAAATGTAATCTATAGGAGAAGGGAACATGTACTAAGTAGTAGAGGGATATATAGAACACATATTTCTAATCCAAACCGACTTAAAGGTATGAAATACCATAAAAATGTATTTATAAGGGTATTCATGACCGTTAGAAATACTTTTGACCGTTATTATAGCCGTTGAAGTTTAAAATTAAGACGCCCGTTGCTTTTTTGAAATTGACCATCAGAGTTCAAAATCAGGTGACCATTAGTGTTTTATTAAATGGATATATTTATAATTCAAACATATTTAAGACTATTTTCTTTAAAATAATAATATAAAATTAATATTTTTTTATTAGAAGTGTATTTTTTAAAGTAAATATTATCTCACTTTTTTTAAAGAATAATTTAAAATAACTATTTTTTATGAAAAATAATTTATTCTTATCAAATTATTATTTAATAAAATATTTTAAATAACAATTATACTAATATATGAATACAACTAATTTGTTGTTTGATTTTCAAAATATGATATATATATATATATATTTATATCAAATGTTAGTTTTGAATTACAAAATATGAATTAAATTATTACCTTATATAGTTTTTCTTTGTAATTTTATTATTAAAAATATATTTCTTTTATATAAGTGTTAATAAAATGTGAAATGTTTTATAAATATATTTATAATTATTATATAGATATACAAAAACGAGATTTAATAATTATATATAAGAATATGTTTATAAATATTGATAATTATCATTTTTATTATACTATATAAATATGTTTAATAGTTTTAAGTTTCTAAATTTATAAGTTATATTTTTTACATCTATATGAGTTATATTATTTTTGATGTGACAAAGAAAGAAAATTAATCAATTATAAATAAATAAATATATAATTATATGTAATTATTATTTTAAAATATATATGTGTTATTATTATAAAGGTTAGATAAAAAAATAATAGTGAAAAAAAGTGATAATGATGGAATAAAAAAAGTAATTATAACAGTATATTGATTGAAATAAAGGTGTTTATGGGTGGTGAGAGAGATATACATGTCTAAAAAGAAGAGAAAACGTGGAAAACCAACAACAAAGGGGTAAATGATGAAATATTAAATGAATAAAAAAATTGAAAATGAAAAATGACATAAAATGGGGGAAATGAAAAGGTGGAAAAGGGGAGGTGCATGAGGGGATTACTGATAAAAAAATGAGAGCAAAATCCTATTGATAAGGGATGTGGGGGAATAATAGGGTTCTGTGTGGTTCGTTAAAGGGGGTGTTGCGACGCAAAAATGGTGGGGCCACGTTTAGGTTTTCCGTAGGGCATACTGAGGGATTCAGCAGGTTCATCATATGGGTTGCGTCGTGCTTGAGGGTGGCATCGAGAAGGGTCCAATGTTGGGGATCTCAAGCGCGGTTGAGGCCGAGGGTGCGGGTTGCACGAGATTCACACGCTGCGACCGTTAAAGTTCTATCATCTGGTGGTGTTCGTCTTCGTGGAGTTGAGTCATGTCGAGGTATCCACATCATGTGGACATGGTGTATCATTTTGGACTAGAAGATATGAGGTCGAGCCTGTGCATCGTCAATGAGTCCGACTGGTTAGGGTTTCGATTTTCCAGACCTAGATCGTGTCATGTTTTTGTTCCAAAGGTATGATGTTGATCGAATCAGGTTTTTGGAACTTCTCTTATTTCCCTATCTTCATTGTTTATCAGTGTGATGTTTGAAATGTTCTTTTTTTGATCTTTTTGAATCATTTCGAACAGATTTTTGTCCTCTTGTAGGTTTTCTATCAACATTTTATTATGTTTACATTAATTTCCTTGTTCTATTTTCTCAGAGACGATCCTATGTCGAAAATATAAAATAGATTTTTTATCAGTGTTGTCTGCCTCATTATTCACAGCTTGCTTAGCAAGCTATGTGAATTGTAAATTATGGAGTTATTTAAAGGGAAGTATCCTTCCGCTTCTCTACCACATACATATTTTAGTTCTACCCTGCCTTCTACACACCTATGCACCCACATTTTCACACTGTGATAATTCATGCTCATTGTTCTTACACTTTTAAGATGGTGGTTGCATTGTTGGATCGATTTTGAGGTAAGGGAATTGATATTTATTTTTCTAGTTGAATTTATTCAGTAAGAGATTATTTTCTTCTTATTACATTATGTTTAAGGTTATTGTATTTTAAGGGTGTATTTAATATATTTACAATTTATGGTAAAATTATGGATGCGATAAATTTATTTTCAAGGATGTATTTATATATATATCCAATGATTTATACATGGGTATGAATATGTCATTGTTTCAAACAATATTATGTCATTTTTTATTTTATTTTATTTTCAAAACAAACAATTTAAGGGATATGTTTTCATTTTTTGTCTTTAAACATATATTTTTTAAATTTTATTTATACTTATGTTTTCAAAATCTGCTTAAGGGTGTGTTTATATTACCTGCAGCTCGTGTTTTCCTCAAAGAAACATGTAAGGGATTATATGTGTTGTGAAAAACCCATTCATTTATTTATATGTATATACAGTATATATATATATATCGTTTCTAAGGTGAATAAAGGTTTTCAAAGGTTTAATGTTTCTGTGTACTAATATTTCTATGTTTGATAATGACATTAGAGTTCAACTAACAAGGTTTATGATTATGTAAAACAAAATTTACACTTTGTACATATTCAAACATACACATTTAATTCATTTCAAATTTGTGTTATTTTATTAAAGATGATTTTTAATCTTTGAATAAATACTTAGATGCGAATAATGTTTTTGGTTAAAATGGATTAGTATTCTTATGAAAAACATTATTTTTTATTTAAGTATGTCCATGCATTTATATACTTCAAACCTAATATAAGTTTTGGTTTTCAATCCAGTGAAATTGGGGATTAAATAATGTTATGAATTATTTATTAATTATGAGGGTTTAAAATACCTTGTCTTCCTTGTGAAAAACCTATTTATGCACTTTGTATTTTTGGTTATATATATATATATATATTCACACAGTTTTAAATAAACATCTATGATACCCATTTATCAGAATATGTTTTAAATATAAATGACATCTACATTAAATTCAAATTATGCGTTTTTGAATATAATATGTTTACTTTCATAATAAGTATATTTGAATTTTAGGGTTATCATTTTATGTGAAAAAACCTGTATTTCTGTGCAATAATTATCATTACATGTGTTATAATATTCCTACCATACATGTCATTTATTAAATTTCCATAACCATGAAGTTGATAGATTTTTTGTTGACACTTAATTCATGAATCACTATGTATATGTAAATGATAAAGAATGTGATTAAACTCTTATGACCTTTTATGGAGTTAAGAACTGAATTATTCAAAGTGATATGGGACACTTAGAATACTATGAAATGGGAAATGAAATATTTCAAGTATTATGTGTCACTTTTAATAATAAGTAATGAGTAATTTAATAAATCAAAGTGGTATTAGACACTTTGATTTATAGAAATGAGGAATGCATTGAACTTAATATGCGACAGGTGGGGCCCAATGTATCCCCTCGATGCATCAATAGATCTCATGAGACAAATAGACGTGGAATTGGCCGAGGCCTTGTTAATTCAATAAGGTTTCTTTATGAATTTTCCATTCCTTCATGTTTTGAAAATCACAAACACCCTATCTTAAGGCAAATTTCATCTTCCCTAAAATCTTTTTTGATAAGGAAAATTTTCCTTCCCAATAAAAATTTATCCTTAACAATTTTTCATTATTAATAATTTAGTTTATCTTAATATAACTCATTTTATTCATAAGTAAAAAATTAGTTTTCATATCTAAAACCTCAGAATTCTAGAAATACTTAGATACCGAGTATTCTATTTTTAGGATCCGAATTCAGGTTCCAAATTCTCTGAAATTAAAAATCCAAATTCTCTAAAATTCAGAATCCGAATTCTCTGAAATTATGAATCCAAATTCTCTGCAATTCAGAATCTAAATTATCTAAAATTCATACTCTGAATTTTCTGAAATTCAGAATCCGAATTCTCTGAAATTCAGACTCCAAATTCTTTGAAATTCAGAATCTGAATTCTCTGAAATTTAGGTTCTGAATTATCTTAAATTCAGACTCCAAATTCCTTAGAATTTAGGTTCCAAATTCTTTAGAATTTAGGTTCTGAATTCCTCAGAATTTAGGTTCCTAATTCCTCAGAATTCAGACTCTGAATTCCTCAGAATTCAGACTCCGAATTCCTTATAATTAAGGTTCCAAATTCCTTATAATTCAGACTCCAAATTCCTTATAATTCAGACTCTGAAATCTATAAAATTATGATTCCAAATTACTTGAAAAAAAAATATGTATATCATTGTAATATAGAACCTGAAGGTTAAATTGCTTATAATCCGAATCTTATTTTTTCCTTAGACTCCGAAAAATGAATTTGGTTGAGAATCCTTATTTTAATTACTCTTTTTAGTTATAAAACAATGTCGTGCCTTCTATTACTAACCAATCATTGTTTGAGTGAAACATGTATAGTTCCCTCCAACATTCAAGGAAAAATATGACCGTTGGAGGAGGGTTCCAACTGTTAGAGATGTGACTATAAATAAGAGCTCATTTGAATGAGCTCATAAAAAATTAATGAATGTTCTATGAATCTAGAGATTACATGTTGCTAAAGTGATTTCAAGATAGAGAGACTCTCATGCTTTTTTTGTACAGAACATCTTGTTCAAAATTGCTTCATTTGACTCCGATTATTGCTGTGTACAATCGAGGGCTTCCGGGGATAGGAAGATAGAGGTTTTAACTACCTTAAAGTTCGTGGAATTCCTTGATAAGAAAGACAAAGGTGCCGACATCCTTGAAGTTCGAGGGCTTGCGGGGATAGAAAGACAAACTCCGATATTCCTATCGAGGGCTTACCCTAGTGTGGGTAAGACATACTTTCTTAAATGTATAAATCAAGGGACCTTTATCCAAGGTTGTTGGATACCCTACTCTTTGGGTTAAAAGATTTCATACTTGTTACTTTTATTATTTCAAGTTTGTTTTCATCTGCTTTTTGATTGATAAGGAAATTATAACTATCTTATACTTTCTTATACTTGGACTCTGATTAGTAAGATTATATACACTTTAAGGTATAATCTTTGTCCCTGTAAACTTTTCTTAAGTTTCCTTTCCGGAACCATATTTCTAGAATCAAGAAATTTTGTAGAACTAATAGGTCTTGTGAATTTACCTTGTTTAACTTTTTTAAACATTACTATCTTTAAAAGTTCTAAATGAATTTTTAAAGGATAGAATTCTCCCCCCTCTTATATATTGAGCACCTACATCATTATTTCGATCCTAAAATTGGTATCAGAGTAGGTCTCTAAAATACTTATATTCACATATAAGTTTTCTTGCTCATGTTTTTCCTTATTCTATATTTTCTTTTCTTAGGTTTTTTTCCTTCTTTACAAACTTTTATTACTAACAAGTTTGTGTGGAAAGATATTTTCTTTGAGATGGCAGGAATTAATTTTGGTTTGATTGAAAATATTAATCTTACTAGACCACCAATTTTTTATGGGAATGATTATGGATATTAGAGAGATCGTATGAACACTTTTTTTATTAATACTGGAGTGGACACCTTTGTTATGCTTACTGGAGATTACAAAATTTTTGATAAGGAAGTCAGAACTTTTACTAATCAAGAAAAGTCAGAATGTTAACTAAACTACAAGGTATGCAATACTTTGTTGTGTTCCATGACCAGGAATATATATATCCAAATTTCTTCTTGTGAAGCTACAAATTGTATTTGTAAGAATCTTGAAGTTACTCTTTTTGGTACATCCAAAGTTATTGAAACTAGAAGATCTATGATTAGAGCTGAGTATCATAGTTTTTTCTTTCCTTATGAAGAACCTATTTGTAATGTACAACAGAGGTTTATGACCATTGTTAATAGTCTAAAATATATGGGTGAAAAAGTTTTAGATGAAGAGGCACTTGTGGACAATATTATAGACATCATGCCTAATGAGTGAGAATCAAAGAGAACAACTATTGATGAGAATAAGAAAGTCTCATAGATTACTCTTGATGAACTTTTTGGAACTCTTTTTCAGCATGAGACAAGAATGAAGAGAGATGATGAAAATGTTAAGAAGAAGAATGGTAATGGAAGTGTTTCTTTTACAACTACTTCTAATTATATGAAAGCCCAGACTCCTGAGAGAGTTACTAGATCTAAATCAAAGAAGGTTACTGTTTTACCTAAATCAAGTGAAAGTGAACATTCTGAGAATGAACTAGCTAATCTTTCTTGAAGGATGAACAAGACAATTGGGAAGAAAGACTTTCAGTATAGATATAAGAAAAAATAAAGAAAGGAAAAGAAACACTTTGAAGTCACTTATTATGAATGCAAAAGAGCAGGGTATATAAGGCCAGATTGTACTATGATTAAGAGAAAAGATAGAAAGGAAAAGAATTATGAGATGAATAGAAAGAAGTACTAAAAAGCTAATGCTAAGAAAGTTTTGAAAGATAATGACACCTGGAGTGCCAGTGGTGGCGACTCTTCTGATGAATCCCCTGAGTATGAATCTTCTGGACAGAAGAATCTTGGTTTACTTTCCAAGTTACCTATTGAAAATAATTGTTTAATGGATAAGGTACACAATACTAAATCCATAACCAATGTATCCTTGAATTCTAATTATAGTGATAGTAAATATTATGAATATTCGAATGAAGAATCTTCTTCTAATGAAGATAATACTTTACCTACTTATGAAGAAGTTTCTAGGTTTTCTAAGTTTCTTGAGAATGAAAATTCTAAAGTCAGGAAAAAGATTGATAAGGAAAATTCTAGGATTTATATTCTTACTAAAGAAATATCAGATATTTCTAAAGATCTTGATAAAAGTTTTTTTGATTTTGAAAGTATTTCAAAAAATATTGAAAAAGTTAATTCTGATAAGGATAAACTTTCTAAGGATAAAGAAAAAGTAATTTCTAAGAAAAATGTTTTCGAGCCTAACCCTAGTGCTAAAACTTATTTTTTGAGGATAAGAACCTAGATATTAGACTAAAGTCAAAAATAATTTATGTGAGGAAGTGTTTGTCAAACTTTACCTTAGGTAAGGAATATTTGGATAATATGTATTCCCAAATTCGGCCTCTAAGGAATAGTTTTGGATTTGGTTATACCCATTCAAAACTGATTTTTAGTAACAATTATTTTGTTCCTCAAAGTGCTCCATTCTGCTCTAAGCGTTAGTGTGGTGGGAATTGGGAGAATATTTTTTCCTTAAACAATACCCAGTCTTTCGGTTTTAATAAAGATTATTTTTCAAAGAAAATGTGGATTCCTAAAATTTTGATTTTTGAAGTTTCTGGATCCAAGAAAGTTTGGATTTCGAAAGTCTAACACTCTTATTTTCATGAAAATAAAGATATTACCAACAAAATACATGGTACATGGATAGTGGATGTTCCCGACACATGAATAGTAACAAAAACTTCTTTGAAAATATTATCAAGACTAAAGGAGGAAAAGTAACTTTCATAGATAATGATAAGGGAGAAATTATTGGTATATGTAACATTGTTCTTCTTGTAAAAATGTTGATTTAAAATGTTTTATTTGTTAAGGGTCTTAAGCACAACCTCATTATCATAAGTCAATTATGTGATGAAGGTTACCTTGTGAATTTTAGGAAATACAACTGCTTAGTACACAATTCCAAGGAAAAGTTTATTCTTTCTGCCAATAGGCAAGAGAATATTTACACATTAAACTTATAAGACCTTAAAATACAAGATCTACCTTGTATTAGTGAAATGGAAGGTCATTCTTGGTTATGGAATAGAAGGTTAGGACACTGTAACCTTAGGAACCTATTCAAAATCTCTAAGAAAAGACTAGTTAAGTATCTACTGGATCTTAGATTTGATTCTTCAAAAGTTTGTGATCCTTGTCAATATGTAAAGAAACATAAATCATGTTTTAAATCAGTTAGTGAATTCCCAACCACTGATGCATTAAAGTTGGTGCATATGGATCTTTTTGGTCCAACACAAAGTGGAAGCATTGGAGGAAAATATTATGTATTTTTTCTAGTTGATGATTACACTAGATTTACATGGGTCTATTTTCTAGAAAATAAATATGAAGATTTATCTCATTTCAAAAATTTTAGAGCCCAAGTTTAAAATGAGAAAAACATTCCCTTGATAACTATTCATCGTGATCATGGAGGAGAATTTCAAAATTCTGATTTTGAAACATTTTTTAGTAAAAAAGGCATTACTCATAACTTCTCATCACCAAGAGCACCTCAACAAAATGGTGTTGTTGAAAGAATAAATAGAATTATTCAAGAGACAACAAGAACCATGTTGAGTGAATATTCTATAGCCAAACATTTTTGGGCTGAAGATGTAAGTACTTATTGCTGTACTATAAATCATGTTTTGATTAGACCTTTTCTTAATAAAACTCATTATGAGTTATGGAATGGTAGAAAACCTAGACTTTCCTACTTCAAGGTTTTTGGATGAAAGGTATTCATTTTCAATACTAAAGATAATCTACACAAATTCATACCAAAATCTAATGAAGGAATTTTCTTAGGCCACTCCACAAATTCAAAGGCTTATAGAGTTTTCAATAAAAATACTTGTATAGTTGAAGAAAAAATACATGTCCAATTTGATGAAATTGATCCTTTTGTTTTTAAACATCCCCAACCTATATATTCTAATGTGTTTTCCAAAACTGATTATCAACCCTTGATAGAAGATCCTTCTGATAAGGAAAATGTACAAGAAAAAGTTTCTGAAGCATTTACCCTAGAATATTTCCTACCATACGTTGATGAAAAAGTTTTACAAAACCCAAATAAGTTGTTTCTTAAGAATCATCCCAGTGATAGTATCATTGGTGCTGTAAATCAACATGTAAGGACTAGAAGTTCCATAATAAATGAAGTAGAACATCTAGCATTCCTTTCACAATTAGAACAAAAAATCACTAATGAAACTGTAAGTGACGATGATTGGATAAAATCTATGCAAGATGAGCTAAATGAATTCGAAAGGAATAAAGTCTGGACCTTGGTTGAAAGACCTAAGGAAACTTCTATTATTGGAGTAAAATGGGTCTTCAGAAATAATTGTGTTGAAAATGGTTTCATAGTAAGAAATAATTCTAGATTTTTTTCTAAAGGCTATAATCATTAAGAAGGAATAGACTATGAAAAAACCTATTCTCCAGTAGATAGACTTGAATCTATTCGTATTCTACTTTCCTTTGCAACATTCTTCAATTTCAAACTTTTTCAAATGGATGTTAAATGTGATTTCCTTAAAGGTTTTGTTGAAGAGGAAGTTTTTGTTGAAAAACCTCCTAGTTTTGAAGATACAAAACATCCTGAACATGTTTTCAAACTTACCAAAGCTTTTTAAAGACTTAATCAAGCCCCTAAATCCTAGTATTATAGACTTACAAGATTTTTTCTTCAAAATAATTATGTTAATGGAAATGATGATCTAACCCTTTTTATAAAGAAAGATAAGAAATGTTTTTTGATTGTTCAAATTTATGTTGATGACATTATATTTGGTTCAACTCAGCAATATTTAACTGATTCTTTTACATATCTAATAAAACATGAGTTCGAAATGAGTATGATGGGTGAGTTATCATTTTTCCTTAGTTTTAAAATTTCTCAAAAACCAGAAGGAATCTATATATCTCAACATAATTATATTAAATATATTCTTAAGAAGTTTGGATATGACAACACTAAGAGTATAAGTACTCCCATTGGTACCTCAAATTCACTTGATCTTGATGAAGCTAGGAAACCAGTAGATCAAACATCTTTTAGAGGTATGATAGGAAGTCTACTTTACTTGGCAGCTAATCGTCCAGACTTAATGTTTTCAGTATCCTTATGTGCAATATATCAATCCAATCCTAAGGAATATCATTTAAAGGAAGTGAAAAGAATTTTTTTCTACTTAAATGGAACCATGGATTTAGGAATCTTTTATACTTCTGGAAATGATTTTGTTTTACAAAGTTTTTCAGATGCTGACTTTGGTGGATGTAGAATGGATAGGAAAAGTACATCCAAAACTTGTCATTTATTAGGAGATTCATTAGTTTCTTGGTCATGAAAAAATCAACACTCTGTATCACTTTACACTATTGAAGATAAATATATAGCAACTAGAAGTTGTTGGGATCAAGTGTTGTGGATGCAACACACACTCACAGACTATGGTATGAGTTTTACCAAAACAGAAATTTTGTGTGATAATACTAATACCAATTCCTTAAGTAAAAACCCTACACATAACTATCATGATAAACACATAGATATTAGGCATCATTTTATTAGGGATCACACACAAAAAGGAGATATCATTCTTTAATTTATCGGAATGCAAGATCAGTTTGCTGATCTTTTCACAAAATATTTACCATCCGATAGATTTGAAAACATAAAACAGAAGTTAGGAATAATAAATTTGGGGTAATCTTCCATATTAACTTCTTATTGAAACCTATCTCTTTATAGTAAGAAAATAGTTTTCATAGGGGTAGTACATTTTCTTGTTAGCCAAAATTTTTGTATTTAAAATTTTTATAGTCAAATTTTCCTAGTCAAAATTTTTGTAGTTAAATTTTTTGTAGTCAATTTTTTCATAGTCAAAATTTTTGTAGTAAAATTTTCATAGTCAAATATTATTTTCATAGTCAAAATTTGTCATAGTTAAATTTTCGTAGTCAATTTTTTTTTTCTGTAGGCAAAATTTTTGTAGTCTAATTTTTTTTTGTAATCAAAATTTCAGAATTTAAATTTATTCAAAAAGAAATTTTCCTCATTACGAATAATCTTCCTAGAAAACCGAAAGATATGTTTCCCTTCCTAAGTCTTCTCAATCAATTTTCCTTGCTGGTATTTTCTTTTTCTTTTAATTTTTCGGATTCACTTTTCCTTAAATCCGAATGTTTTATCTTAAAAACCTCAAAAGATCGGAATCTATCAAAATTCTTCTTCTGTTATCATCTCGACCATCAGATCTTCTCTAGATGCTTTCAATCTTTGGATCAATATAGGAAGATGAACCATCACTTTGATTGCCTATATAAAGGACCCCCAATAGTCATCCCACATCGAACTTCAAGCCTTCACATGATGAAGCTCTGCCTCTGTTTTTAAAGCCGTTCTATATCTTTAAAGTTTCCTTTCTTCTGAATGTCTGCTGAATCCTCTTATCAGAAATAGATATCAAGTGTTAAATAAATCTCTCAGTGGAAGATCTACCGAGAAAGGTTAGTCGATCTGAAGTTTTATTCCAAGTATGATTCCATTGTTTCCAAGAATATCAAGCTGAATATTTGGGAGAGTGTTTGCATATTGAAACCAAGAGCACATGATTTGGTGTATCCGGAATTTCTGGTTTAATTCTGTGAGACTGTTAGTTTTATTAATGAAGGATGATGAGATAAGTTTTCTTTCAAGAGATATGGAAAGACATAATCCCTTTCTTATAATAAGGTAGAAAATCTGATAGGAATTCCTTATGAGGGAGAAGCAGAGTTTTGTTCTCACAAGCTACCCGATGTAATAGGATCTTTTGACAAGAAAAAGGATCTAGCTTGTATTGGTCTTAAGGAAGTGAAGACTCTGAAAATTATTCATCTTTCTACAAATCATCAGATTCTTCTGTTATGGGTTCAAGTTTTTCTCATTCCGAGAAAAGGGGTCAAGGATACCTTGAATAAAATTGATATTTATATTTTGGATTTCCCTGTGAACCTAAGAAAGATAAACCTGGTTAAGAATATATTCGTTAGGATTGAGAAAATAAAGAATGAAAATCTGAAGTCTCAGATTATCATGTACCCGACCATTATTTCTAAGATCATTGTTCTTTGCCTTCAGTATTTCAAGATTCCTTGCAGTTCTAAGCCGAAAAATTGTAAGGTGATGCTTTTGAGTGATGATAACATAAGTAGGATGAAGATTGACTTTAATAGTCAATCCAAGGAATTTCATGATTTTTCGGAAGCTGAAGTTGAAGATCTATCCAAAAATCCAGAGGTGGATGAAACTTATAAGAAGGGTGGAAGGAAGAGGAAGGTTAAGAAACCAGAAGAGAATGGAAAATCTCCAGTAGCTAAGGAAACTCAATCCGAGCCTCCAAAACCTAAGAATTAAAAAGTATATCCTGATGAAGTAGTGGCTAAGTGGAGAGAAGATAAGAAGAACAAGAAATCAGGGGAGATTAGTTTTGGTCTGGATCCTACTGAGGCAAAATCTTTGAAGGAAAAGACTGCTGAGAATCTAGAAAAGGAAGAAAAAGAAAAGAAGCAAAGGAAAAAATTATCTGAAGCTAAAATAGTCCAATCCCTTCTGAAGGCTGCTGAAAAAGTCTCTGAACAAATTTTGGTACCAGAATCATTTTTGGTAGAACCATTTTCATAGACTCTGGGAAAGAAGTTAGTGATTCCAAAAAAAGATCAAGTATAAGAAATATTGCAAGAAGAAGTGGAAGAAGAAGAATAAGGGAGTGGTGATACTGAAGATATCATAAAGCATGTAACGACCCAAAATTTTGAATAAATCTTGTTTCCTAATTTTGTGTGTTATTTTATTTTTGTACTCAACAAAACTGTTTCATTGGATAACATGAGTATAATTAAAATGAGACTGTTGGGTTTTGACTATTATATGCCCATTGGTCAATATGACCACTGGAAACTAAACGTTTCATTTTCTTTTGTCTCTAAATACAAGTGATCTTGGTTAATTAATATAGAAAGAAGATTTTATGGCCTCACCCAGTAGTCTTGGAACGATCAAAGCCCATCTAACAAAACTTGGGAAGGAGGTAGCCTCACTGGGCTTTGCTCTGGACCAAACCCAAGCCGAACTTCATCGTGTGAAGCTAGAACGGAATCGCCTTCACTATAAGTTCAAACTGATAGAAATTACTACTCGTGCGATGTTGGATGATCCTCCCTCGGATTCTCTCACCTTAGCACACCTTACACTTAGGTCCTATGCTGGTGTGATAAGGGGCTATGTAAGGAGACCGTAAATGCCTTGTGTAATCCTTTGTTTTAAATAAATTTTGATTTCTTCTTATGATGAAGTCTATGAATTTTCAAATGTCCGGATAATTATAGTATGTATATTTTTGGTGAATCTTAGAGAAAGGATTTAAAAAAAAAATATTTATGTAAACCTTAAATAATAAAACATGTGTAATGATTTTTAAAAAATTGTCTTCTACAATTATGTTCAGTACGAAATTCAGAGTCTAATAAGATCAACTTAATTTTTGATGAATAGTAAATTATGAATAGTGATTTTATGCTTAGGATTAGTAATGTGACCAAATGGATTAGTAATCTCACTTAAAGAAAGTATTAATATAATCTAGGCACCTTGATTAAGTAATGTGATTCAATAAAATGGTTAAATAAAGGTTTCATAAATTATTAGTGAAGTATTAGTTTTTTCGGGTGAATAGTGTTTTTTAATTAAAAATTAAATTAAAAATATTTAGAAAATTATTTTTATAAAATGGATTTCATTTTTGAACTCAGAGCATCGATATTATGTTAAGGTAATTTTTGGGGTTTTTTCTGAAAAAAATGAATTTTCGGTGAATAGTGTATTTATTTGAAAATTATATTAAAAATATTTAGAAAATTATTTTTATAAAATGGAGTTCATTTTTGAAATCAGAGCATCTATATTTGGTTAAGGTGAAATTTTGGGATTTTTCTGAGAAAGTTGAATTTTTGATGAATAGTGAAAATACATTTTTTAAGTTACGGGTGTTTAATGACATCATTAAATGACGTATTAAGTATGTAATCAATATGGTCGACTTATGAATAGTAAGATAAGGTATGAGGTGTCCCAAGTGGCCAATACCATGGGAAAATACCATGGGCAAGCCCATGGTTTTGCCAAAACCACAAATGAGGTGTTCCTTGGCCATTAATGCCTTGTCCCCTCACTTTCCCTATAAATACCAAGCCATCCTCTTATCCATTCGACTCCCAACTCTCCCCCAACGAATCTCTGGTCTCATTAACTCCCAAAGAGTCCTCCCAAGGTTCCCCCAATCCCTCAAGGTCCCAACCTTTGAGTTTTTAGAGTTACGTTTTAAGGTAAGGGATCCGACCTCACTCTTTCTTTTCAAGTAATCTCTTTTATGTCATTTCTTCTATGCTCCATGCTCTTATGTTGAAGGATGTTATTTTATATTCATAATAATTTATTTTTCATGTTAATATGATTAGATACCCCCTCTTTCTCTCATAATTTCATTTTTACAATGTTAAGTGGCGCCGTTAGGCTGCCGAATTTTTAAGGGATTCTTTCACCCTTCTCAAGTTCTATTTTCATGTCAAGTATTTCAAGTTCCTTTTTATTTTGTTGGGGTATGATCTATATATATATCATACTTAAATATTATGTTCATATGATTAGAGAACCTTTTTTATATGTTCAATTCATTATTTTGATGTTTTAAGTGGCGCCGTTAGGCTGCCAAATTTTTAACGGATTCGTTCACCTTTCTCATTTTTAAAAGTTCTACTTTCATGCCATGTTTTTCAAGTTCCTTTTTATTTTGTTGGAGTATGATCTCTATATCTATCATACTTAACTCTTATGTTTATATGATGATATACCATATTTCATCTCTTCAATTCATTATTTTGAAGTTTTAAATGGCGCCGTTAGGCTGCCGAATTTTTAAGGGATTCGTTCACATTTCTCATTTTTCAAAGTTCTACTTTCATGTCAAGTCTTTCAAGCTCCTTTTTATTTTTTTGGGTTATGATATCTATATCTATAATACTGATATTTTATTTCCATATGATTAGAGACCCTATTTTATCTCTTTAATTCAGTATTTTGAAGTTTTAAGTGGCGCTGTTCGACTTCCGAATTTTTAAGGGATTCGTTCACCTTTCTCATTTTTCAAAGTTATACTTTCATGTCAAGTATTTAAAGTTCCTTTTTTTTGTTGGGGTATGATATCTATATCTATAATACTGATATTTTATGTTCATATGATGAGAGACCCTATTTTATCTCTTCAATTCAATATTTTGAAGTTTTAAGTGGTGCCATTAGGCTGGCGAATTTTTAAGGGATTCGTTCACCTTTCTCATTTTTCAAAGTTCTACTTTCATGTCAAGTCTTTAAAGTTACTTTTTATTATGTTGGGGTATTATCTCTATATCTATCATAATTATCTTTTATGTTCATATGATGAGAGACCCTATTTGATCTCGTCAATTCATTTTTGAAGTTTAAGTGACGCCGTTAGGCTGCCGAATTTTCATAAGAGAAATCTTATTTTTGTCTTCCTTTCATGTTCTTCATTTCATATGGTATATCTTTCAAATTTCATTACCATGTTCATATATACTTCATATTATATCACTCTATTGTTTTATGGGTCATTTATGAATATTTGACCCATGTCCCCTCTCTTTTCAATGTTTTCTAAAACCCCGAAACATAGTTGTTATGCTGCAGAATTTCTGTCTCAAAATGTCTCTCTCTCTTGTTCTAAAGTTCTTTTATTTTATTAAGTTAATAATCAAAGCTCTCTATTCTATAGGGGTATTCACATATATACCAAAATGTTCTTTTTTAAATTCAGGGATTTACATACATGATACCCACCTTCCTTTTCTGTGGATTTTAAAGTGATACAAAGATCATGTCTTTAAAGATTTTTTTTTTAAAACGTTGTGATTATGAAATGAAACCCATTAATTTTATTCTATATGGGTTTTTTATTAAATGATTGATTATGATATATGTGGCTCACATGATAATAAAGACATGTCAAGGGTGCGCCCTGATAGCGCTCCAATGCATTGGGTAAAGACTTGATCTCTAGAGATGACTATTTTTAACGACGCCTTGGTGAATAACCTTGGTAATTTTTAATGACACCTTGGGAATGGACCTTGGTGAAACAGAAATGATTTTCAATATTAAATGTTTTAGCCACATCTTCAAGTTATGAAAAATGTTATTTTTATTATGATATTCTTCATGATTTCATTCTCATACCCTAATGTTCTTTTCATGACATTGTTGATGTATCTCAAGTTCACATGTTAAATGTTTCCCTTGTTTCCCTTACTGAGCCTTCTGCTCACACATTATTTTGATTTATGTCCCCAGGTTATGAGATGCAGTAATGAACCTAGGATAAACATAAATATAAGCCTTTCAAGTGTTTAATAAGAATGTTTTTTTTGTTTCATGTATTAAGTTCCTGGTTTCCAAGACACTAAACCTTAAAGATCCTCAGTTTTGTATAATGTAATGAAAGTTTATGTGACAAAAAGGCGGGATGCTATAAAGCAAGTAGAAGATTATCATGAGAATAAGAGTCCTTCTGAGAAGTTATCAATTCAAACTTCTGAATCCGAGTCTTCAAAACTTGCTACCCCTAGATAAGAGGAGAAGGGTGATGAAGAAGTGAATAAGTTGTCTGAAAATGATAGTATCAACCATGATTTTATTCACCTAGATGATGTTGAGGCAGGCGCCGAGAAGGAAGAAATTGATGGAGACAAAATTGTTCATCTATCAAATAGTGAACATGAATCTCCTGATCAAGAAGAAGTCATTCCGAAGGTTGATAAGGGAAAAAAAGTGATTTTGGATACACCTAACAAAGTTGTGGTAAAGAAGAAAGAAATTGGTGGTTCATCGAAGAGGAAGGTTGTTGTATTAGAAAAGGAATCCTTACCAACCAAAGTCTTGGATTCAGAATCATCCTCTCTTGGACATGAATTTTTTGTTCAATATTTGAAATATATTGTTGGGACTATTACAATATTTCCTAGTATAGACTCAAGATTTCAGATTCTTCAGCATTGATTAAATCAAAAATTGGATTCAGTATCCATGGTGATGGATAAGTGTGTCCAACTCGAGGAAGACTTTAAAACATTTCTCATTAGCTACGAGGCTCATAAAAGATCACATAAGAAGATGAAAAGCTGATCAAGGAAGAAAATAGAAGGGATGAGAATATTTGATTAATTACACGAAAGATTCAAGGATGATTTTGACACCGAAGATGTGAAGATCAACGATCTCACTAATAGTTTTGAGGAAAAGTCAACTCTTGAATAGACTTCTTGGAAGCAAGAATTTAAGGATCTGAATGGGAAAATAAATTCAGTTGCTTAGAGTTGGAAGAGAGAAAGGGATATCAAAATTGATATTGAATATAATATTTCCAAGAAAGAAGAAGTTCTGAAGGCTCAGGCAGAATCTCTTAAGTCTTAGGAAGAGAAAATTAATGCCTTAGAGAAGAAAACAGAAGATCCGGATTAGTTGCTCAAGCATGAAGAATAGGATCACAAGGAGCTCAAGATGTTAAAAACCATAGTGAAGAAGCTGATTCCAAAGGAGAAGGAAGGATAATTTCATTTCAAATACGATCTTTTGTTGTATATATTTCCTTGCACAAATTCGTTCAATCATAATGAAATTCTTATTTCACTTCTTATTTTTGGTTGTCTAGTACTAATATTTTAGGTAACATATTTTATTTTCCATTACCTGTATTTATTTTTGAAAATCACAAAGGGGGAGAAAGGAATGTCAAAAAATAATACTTAGTAAAGAATAAATTTCCCTAAGTAAAGGGGAGTTCATCTAAGGGGGAGTTTTCATCATGAAGATTTTCATATACAAGAAAATAAAAAATCTCATTCAAGAAATTCAGAATAAGATCCTCAGGGTTTCCAAGGCCTAAGGGGGAGTTAGTTGTATTCACATTGATCCATAAGTAAAGGGAGATAAGTTTTTATTTATAATCCCATTAAAATATCTAAGTCCTTATATTCTTTTTCATAAGGATGTTTGTGCTTTCCAAAAATGGGGAGATTGTTGAGTCAATAATGTTTCCTTATGACTTTTCCATTCCATCATGTTTTGAAAATCAAAGACACCCTATCTTAAGGAAATTTTCATCTTCCCTAAAATATTTTTTGATAAGGAAAATTTTACTTCCCCAAGAAAAATGTATCCTTACCTATTTTTCATTGTTCATATTTTAGTTTCTCTAAATATAAATCTCTTTATTCCTAATTTAAAAATTCAGTTTCACATCTAAAACCTCAGAACTCTAGAAATACTTTGATATAGAGTATTCTATTTTCAGGATCTGAATTCAGGTTCTGAATTATATGAAATTCCAAATCTAAATTCTCTGAAATTCAGAATCCAAATTCTCTGAAATTCAGAATCCGAATTCTCTAAAATTCCAAATCTGAATTATTTGAAATACAGACTCTGAATTCTCTGAAATTTAGAATCCGAATTCTCTGAAATTCAGACTCTGAATTCTTTGAAATTAAGAATCCGAATTCTCTAAAATTCAGGTTCCAAATTCTCTGAAATTCAGACTCAGAATTCCTTATAATTTAGGTATCAAATTCCTCAGAATTAAGACTCCAAATTCCTTAGAATTCAGGTTCCGAATTTCTCAGAATTCAGACTCCAAATTACTTAGAATTCAAACTCTGAATTCCTTATAATTCAGGCTCTGAATTCTTTAGAATTATAACTCCGAATTCCTTATAATTCAGACTCTGAAATCTATATAATTCTGGTTATTAATTCCTTGAATAATAGAATCCTTATATCCTTGTAATATAGACTCCGAAGGTTAAATTTCTTAGACTTCGAATCTTATTTTTTCTTTAGACTCCGAAAAATGAATTTGGTTGAGAGACGTTATTTTACTTACTCTTGTTTTAGTTATAAAATGATTTTGTACATTCTGTTACTAACCAATCATTATTTGAGTGACACATGTATAGTTACCTCTGAAATTCAAGAAAAAATATGACCGTTGGAGGAGGGAGTCGACCATCAGAGATGTGCCTATAAATAGGAGCTCATTTGAACAAGCTCATAACAACTTAATGAATGTTCTAGGACTCTAGAGATTAGATGCTTCTGAAGTGATTTCTAGAGAGAGAGACTCTCATGCATTGTACATACTGAACATCTTGTTCATAATTACTTCGTGCGACTCTGATTGTTGCTGTGTACAATCGATGGCTTCTGGGGATAAGAAGACAAAGGTGCCGACTACCTTAATGTTCAAAGACTTCCTTGATTAGGAAGACAGAGGTGCCGACTACCTTGAATTTTGAGGGCTTGCAGGGATAGCAAGACAGAATCTGATATTCCTATCGAGGGATTACCCTGGTGTGGGTAAGACAGAATTTCTTGAAAGTATAAATCAAGGTACCTTTATCCAAGATTGTTGGATACCCTACTATTTGGGTTAAAATATTTCATACTTGTTACTTGTATTGTTTCAAGTTTGTTTTTTTCTTCTTTTTTATTGATAAGGAAAGGATAACTATCTTATAATTTCTTATACTTGTAGTTTGATTAGTAAGATTCTATATGCTTTAAGGTAGAATCTTTTTCCTTGTAAACTTTTATTAAGTTTCCTTTCTAGAACCATATTTCCGGAATCAAGCAAGTTTGTAGAACTAAGAGGTCTTCTGAATTTACCTTGTTTAACTTTGTTAAACATTACTATCTTTAAAAGTTCCAAATGAATTTTTAAAAGGATACAATTCACCCCCTCTTGTATATTGAAAATCTAAATCATTATTTTGATCCTACAATTGGTATCAGATCAGGTCTCTGAAATACTTATATTCACATATAATTTTTCTTTCTCAATTTTTTCCTTTTTCTATATTTTCCTTTCTTAGGTTTTTTTCCTTCTTTACAAAATTTTATTACTAAAAAGTTTGTGTGGAAAGATATTTTCTTTGAGATGGAAGGAATGAATGTTGGTTCAATTGACAATATTAATCCAACTAGACCACCAATTTTTTATGGGAATGATTATGAATATTGGATAGATTGTATGTAGACTTTTGTTATTAATACTGGAGTGGACAACTTTGTTATGCTTATTGAATATTACAAGATTACTGATAAGGAAGTAATAACTTTTACAAATCAAGAAAAGTCATAATATCAACTAAACTACAAGGTACAAAATACTTTGTTGTGTTCCATGACCCGAAATATATATATCCAAATTTCTTCTTGTGAAGCTGCAAATTTTATTTGGAAGAATCTTGAAGTTACTCTTTTTGGTACATCCAAATTTATTGAAACTAGAAGAGCTATTCTTATAGCTGAGTATCATGGTTTCTTCTTTCCTTACGAAGAACCTATTTGTAAGGTACAACAGAGGTTTATGACCATTGTTAATAGTCTAAAATCTATGGGTGAAAAAGTTTTAGATGATGATTCACTTTTGGACAACATTATAGACATCATGCCTAATGAGTAGGAATCAAAGAGAACAACAATTGATGAGAATAAGAAAGTCTCACAGATTACTCTTGATGAACTTTTTGGAACTCTTTTTCAACATGAGATAAGAATGAAGGGAGATGATGACAATGTTAATAAGAAGAATGGGAATGGAAGTGTTTCATTTATAACTACTTCTAATTATATAAAAGCCAAGAATCTTGGGACAGTTACTAGATTTAAATTGAAGAAGGTTACTATTTTACCTGAATCAAGTGAAAGTGAACATTCTAAGAATGAACTAGATAATCTTGCTCGAAGGATGAGTAAGATAGTTGGTAAGAAAGACTTTTAGTATAGATATAAGAGGAAAGAAAGAAAGGCCAAGAAAGACTTTGAAGTCACTTATTATGAATGCAAAAGAGCATGGTATATAAGGCCAGATTGTCTTATGATTAAGAGAAAAGATAGAAAGGAAAAGCATTATGAGAGGAATAGAAATATGTACTACAAAGCTAAAGGTAAGAAAGTTTTGAAAGCTGATGACACATGGAGTGCGAGTGGTGGAGACTCTTCTAATGAATCCTCAGTGTATGAATCTTTTGGACAGAAGAATCTTGGTTTTCGTGTATTAATATTTCTAAGTTTGATAATGATATAACAGTTCAATAAACATGGTTTATGATTATGAAAAACCAAATGTACACTTAGTACATTTTCAGAAATACACATTTAATTCATTTCAATTTTGTTTTACGTTATTAAAGATAACTTTGAATTTTTAAATAAAGACATAGATGCGAATAATGTTTTGGGTTCAAATGGATTATTATTATTAAGAAAAACATTAGTTTTTTATGTATGTATGTCCATGCGTTTATATAATTTAAACCTAATATAATTTTTTGTTTTCAATCCGGTGAAATTAGGGATTAAATAATGTTATGAAGTATTTATTAATTGTAAGGGTTTAAAATACCTTTTCTGCCTTGTGAAAAACCTATTTATAAACGTTGTATTTTTGGTTATATATATATATATATTCACACAGTTTTAAATAAACATCTATGATACCCATTTATCAGAATATGTTTTAAATACAAATGACATCTACCTTAAATTAAAATTATGCATTTTTGAGTATAATATGTTTACTTTCATAATAAGTATATTTCAATTTTTAAGTTATCATTTTATGTGACAAAACCCGTATTTATTTGCAATAGTTATCATTACATGTGTTATAATCTACCTGCCATACATGTCAATTATTAAATTTCCATAACCATGAAGTTGTTAGTTTTTTTTGACACTTAATTCATGACTCACTATGTATATGTAAATTTTAAAGAATGTGATTAAACTCTTATGACCTTTTATGGAGTTAATAACTGAATTATTCAAAGTGGTATGTGACACTTTGAATAATATGAAATGAGAAATTAAATATTTCAAGTATCATGTGACCCTTTGAATTATAAGTAATGAGAAATATAATAAATCAAAGTGGTATGAGACACTTTGATTTATAGAAATGAGGAATGTATTGGACTTAGTATGTGACGGTTGGGTCCCGCTATAGCCCCTTGATGAATCATTAGATCTCATGAGACAAATAGACATGGAATTGACTGAGGCCTTGTTGAGTCAATAAGGTTTCCTTATGACTTTTCCATTCCTTCATATTTTGAAAATCACAAACACTCTATCTTAAGGAAAATTTCATCTTTATTAAAATCTTTATTGATAAGGAAAATTTTGCTTCCCCAAGAAAAATTTACCCTTACCTGTTTTTCATTGTTCATATTTTAGTTTCTCTAAATATAACTATTTTTATTCCTAAGTAAAAAATTCAGTTTCAAATCTAAAACCTCAGAATTATATAAATACTTAGATATAGAGTATTCTGTTTTCCGGATTCGAATCCAAGTTCCGAATTCTCTAAAATTCAAAATCCGAATTCTTTGAAATTCAGAATTCAAATTCTCTGAAATTCAGACTCCGAATTCTCTGAAATTCAGAATCTGAATTCTTTGAAATTTTGACCCCAAATTATCTAAAATTCAGAATCTGAATTCTCTAAAAATTAAACTTTGAATTCTATGAAATTCAGAATCATAATTCTCTGAAATTCAGGTTTCAATTTCTCTAAAATTCAGAATCTAAATTCCTTAGAATTTAGGTTCTGAATTCCTCAGAATTCAGACTCCGAATTCCTTAGAATTCAGGTTTCGAATTCCTCATAATTCAGAATCTAAATTCCTCAGAATTCAGACTTCGAATTGATCAAAATTAAGATTCCAAATTCCTTAGAATTCATACTATGAAATCTATATAATTACGATTCTGAATTCCTTGAAAAATAGAATCCATATATCCTTGTAATATAGACTTCAAAGGTTAAATGTCTTAGACTCTGAATCTTATTTTTTCCTTAGACTCCGAAAAATGAATTTGGTTGAGAAAACTTATTTTACTTACTATTGTTTTAGTTATAAAACAATGTCATGCATTATGTTACTGACCAATCGTTGTTTGAGTGACCCGTGTACATGTCCCTCGAAAATTCAAGGAAAAATATGACCATTGGAGGAGGGAGATAATCATTTGAGGACTTCCTTGATAAGGATGATAGAGGTACCGACTACCTTGAAGTTCAAAAGCTTGCGGGGATAGCAAGACAGACTCTGATATTCCCATCGAGGGCTTACCCTAGTGAGGGTAAGCCAGACTTTCTTGAAAGTATAAATCAAGGGATTTTTATCCAAAGTTATTGGATACCCTACTCTTTGGGTTAAAAGATTTCATACTTGTTACTTGTATTGTTTCAAGTTTGTTTTCCGTTGCTTTTTGATTGAAAACTAAAGTATAACTATCTTATACTTTCTTATACCTGTACTCTGATTAGTAAGATTCTATACACTTTAATGTATAATCTTTGTACTTGTAAATTTTTCTTAAGTTTCCTTTTCGAAACCATGTTTCCGGAATCAAGAAATTTTGTAGAACTAAGAGGTCCTGTGAATTTACCTTGTTTAACTTTGTTAAACATTACTATCTTCAAAAGTTCCAAATGAATTTTTTAAGGGATACAATTCAACCCCCTCTTGTATATTGATCATCTACATCATTATTTTTATCCTACAGGCCTTTCCCACTTTTGATTTATGGTTTTGGCCGAGGCCTTAATCATTTTAGATATCTTGGACAAGGAGTTGATAGAATGTTTTAGAATGTCCAACAAATGCACTTCCCTCATTATGTTTATGATATTTAATTAACCAAGTAAATATTCGATTAGTAGAATATACTTAGTTAATATCTTGTACTTATGAGTATGAGAAGAAGTGAATGATAATGGCATAATTCTTATTCAGTACTTAGAGATTTATGTGCCAATTTATAATTCACAATTAGTAACGGAAGAAATTAAAGTTATTATCTTATACAAAACTCTGATCATGTATTACTTTCATTTGATCAAATTTTACTTGCACCTTTTCAGGTCACAATTATTATAGTTCGAATAACTCTTTCTTTATATGTTGCACACCATATATTTTGTATAATAATTCTTATGATTGGAACATGTTTCATTTCAACTCTATAAATACTCCTTGAAATGTTCACTTGTAATTTTTGGAGAAAATGTTATGTTATGCTTCATGTATTGAAACTTTCTCTAAGAAAATGTTTAATGAATAATTTAAAATTAATGTTTTCAAAAGGTTTAAATTGAAATATTATTTTATTTTAAAACCCCCTTACTGAGAATTCGTATCCTCACCGTACGTTTTAATTTAAATTTTATAGTTTTAGTAGATTTTATTTACACTAATTGGTGGCAGATTTGTGGAGATTCTTTTATCTTTCAGTTTTAAAGGATTGTAATATTTGTATCTGGTTTTCCAGAATCTAAACCAAAAAGATCTTCTTAAGTGAAACATGATGTGTAATTTATCAAATTTTCTTTTTATAAAAAAAATTACACACCTTGTTTTATTGAAACCGCACCGGCTCTGAGGCATTCTGGGTTCGGGGTGTGACACCCTTTAATGGGATGTAAGTTATTGGATGGATCTTATGGTGGGTTAAAAAAATATCCAAAATTGGAACGTGAGGAATCCTTGAGTAGACAGAAGTGTTTTCCAATGTAGGTGGGGTGAGATTCATTTCTTTAAGACCATTAGAGTGAAGGTTTTCCAATTCCTCTTCAATTGAGGAGACGTCTTGATTGATTCTATTAGTATAGGTTCCTAGGACACTTTAATCCTTATAATCTTGATTGTCTTCCATCTATTGATGTTGGATCAGACTCCCTCTTTCAAACTAATCTTCCTTCTATTATCAAGATATGGAAAGAAATCAAGCATCTGAGGATGGATTAAATAAAGGTAGTGAAGGTCAGTTGTATTGTAGTATTGAAGTATTATATCTTTTTTCAATGAAGTAACAGTTTTCATGAAATATGGATGCAATTGTGGAATTTTATGTATTTAGTGTATTACATAGTTGTTATTGAAGACAAATTCAATGTTTGACTACTCAGGCAGACAATGTATTTTGAACATGATTATGTTGCTAATCCCAAGAAATAATAGATAGTTGATGATGGAATTGTGGAATTATTAGGGGATAAACAACATGTTTATGAAAAAAATTAAAAACAATAATGACACAACATCATAGTTTTGAATAAAATTATCAAGGTAAGAATTCAGGGTATAAAATTTGAGGTTAGTTAGAATCAATGCAACCAAATTATTGACCCCAAAAATTCAACATTCATTAGTTATCTTGGGGTCACAAAGAGGATGAATGTGCCGATTGATATTGAATCATAGAGCCACATACAACCTGTAACAAAGGAAATCCTTTGGAAAGATATAATAGTAATGTTACAATATGCTTTCTCTATTTTATTTAAAAATGATATAATGAAACATTGATTTATTTATCATTATTCCTTGTAGAGTTATTTTATTTTAGAATATATCCATAATAAATTTTTCTTAATGGAAACTGGAAAAGACCATAGAGACTTCTAGACTCTTTTGATGAAGTTACATCTTAGGGATGGTGAGGGGAAAATAAAGCCCCACCCACCACTTATTTATACACACATTATAAAGTTGGAAACATGGACTACTTTCTGCAATCTTCACAATGAGAAAACATTTCAGGCACATTGTGATCGATAATATATTATTTTATATTATTTATTTTATCCAACTTGGTTAAAAATTGTTAATTTATGAAACAAAAAAAGAGCACTGAAAATAATGAATGTGCATCAAAACCAACGTACCTCTATCACAAAGAAAGGATGGGGTACACTTCATTAGACAAAAAATTGGTATTTATTTTAACTCAACAATAAAATTTTAATTATGTGATATAAAATAGCATATGTTCCTTTTATATATATATATATATATATTTATGAATCCAAATCTAAATCCACTTCCATCCCATGTCATGTGCTATGGAAGGAGGTTCGTTTAAATAAGGATGGTAAATTAGTTGATGAAAATAAAAAAGTAGTATGGGATGCATGTGTATGTATAAGATAATTGTAATTCATTATAATTTATAATAATATTACATAAAAATAAATATGTTCATATTTGTTTATATGGTTTAGGCATACTAATCAAAAACGACCATACCAGAAGAAAAGTGACTGAGTTTCTTTAAAGTGGCCTAAAAAATATGGCCGCGTTAGAGCATTAGGTTTTGGAGTCTCTCTTCGACATATCACGAGAAGATAAAACCACATGAATGTACATATAATATGGTTATATGAATTCAGGCACAAATAGACTCACTGTAAGAAATTATTTTGCGGTCTATTTTGGTAGACCAATATATTACAAAGGATCAAAGTGAACCGGCAGTGGAGAAAATATCCAAATATGAACGAAACAATCCCCTAGATTTGAGTCTAGTCATTCCCCACAACTAAATACCTTGCCTAAGGTAATAAATTTTTTCATTAATCATTCTCCTAAATGTGAATCAAATAACTTCAGATGACTTTATATTACTAAAATTCTGTAGGGTAGAGTTGTATGTGATTTTTATATGTCAAAAACTATGTACCTCCATGTTATGATGGGTAGAGTGTGTAATATCCTAGGATAACAACTACACAATGAACCCCTCCCAAAAAATCACATGAGAGTGAGGATAGAGGTAGCTTATGAGCTGTCTGTTGAGTTTCTTATTCCATTCGATGATCCAGATTTTACAATAGTCAAAGCTTCCATTGGAGATTTCCCAACTTGTTTGTCTAATATTATAAAGATAAATGAGGTACATATTTAAAAAAATCATGTGAAAAACATGTAATAATTGACGATGAATGTTCTAAATTGAGGTATGATTTTATATACGAATAAAATGGTGGATAAAGGAATGGTCGAATCAAGAAAATCTAATGAATTGGCTAAGAAAACGATAGTCCTTATGAGAGTACCTTCTCCCCACCATTTCCAGAGGAATATTTATTATCATTACAACTTCATGTAGAGACCGCATTTATAGATAAAACTATGTATTACATTGAATATGAAGAAAACATATATAGATAATCCTTCATATATGTAATTTTTCTCGAGACTCTAACAAACTTTCTCAAGAATGAATGGCTAAGCATCTTAATTATGAATACATACATAAGGTATATTTTCATAATACGTTTTTCCAAATAGTGAGCTAAATATTTTTATTAAAGTTAATAACTATTCATATTTTATATAGGAATTTATATTACAACTATATAAAGTGAAGATTGTGTGAAGCACGATTTGGATTCATTAATCCCAATATCATTTCTATGCCAAAAATTACTTTGGATAAGGAAGAAATTAAGAAGAAAAAAGATGAGTTACTCAAAGAGTTTAATAAAAAAGTATCAGACGAAAAAATCTTTTTGATACCTAAAATGTTATGGTAAAACTCTACAATATAATCACATAAAATATATTTTTAATTACTTAATTGTTTTTGTTTTTTAAGGAATGATGGATGCTGATAATAATCAACAAAGACACCCTGCATATTTTTTTTGGATTCAATTCCTAGATTTCCAACCAACAGACCACAAATGTTGTGTATTGTGAATATGTAATACACAAAAATCATAATTTTATAGATAAAATTTGAATTATATGTTCGGTTTATGATTCAATGAGAATTTTATTATGATAGGGCAGTCACTCAATGTAGGCTAGATTAGGGCATGAAGTTGGTGTCTGAAATGCTAAAGCCTGTGGATTACTGCAACTGGAAAAAATTAAGATATATATAGAAATATTTAACTATAAAAACATTTAAAAACAATTTACTTATTTTGTTAAATACTTCTATAGTGTCCAAAACAAGATAATTATATCAATTGTGGATATTACGTTTTCAAATTTATGAGAGAAATCATAAAGCATGAAAATACCAACGTCCCCAACATGTAATTTCTGAAGGTAATTACAATTTCATTAAATATATTTCATAATAATTTTTTTTTCTATATTTTTTCTTAGTAATATTACGATTTACAACAATAGAGTTACTCAAAAAAGGAAATAAATTTGTTTAGGGATGAGTGGGAAACGTACTTTTTATCAGAATGTATGTCGACAACAAATTTAGGTGATTACCTATTATGTTTTTGATCTAGTATGAGTTATGACCTTTGAAATATATTTAGAGTCTGAAGCATTAGTGTTAGAATGATTATTTATTATTTTTTATCTCTTTATCAAGGAAAAGTCTAATGGGGGAAATAAATTTGTTTAGAAGTGATGATAAAAAAACAATAAAATTGTTGAGCAATCACGGAGGTGGAGGTGAAGGCGGAGGCAGAGTCAGAGTTGGAGACCGACATGGAGGAGGTGGAGAGGCAAAGATAGAGGCAGAGAATAAGGAAGAGGAGGATAAGAAGCACTGGCTTGAAAATAATAAGGTTTTTTTTCAATGAAATAAAATAAAGATCATACGATGAATTTTTTTAGAACAATTGTTTGAAAGTGCACAACAAACCAGTCTAATAAGATAAGAGTCATTGTGAATCCTTCCAGTTTAAAATGAAATTTTAGTAAAAAAAATACATGACATGCTCAAAACTAAGAAAAAACATTCATATAATTTTGGAACTTTAGAAAAATGATCCATACATCATTTGTGACGTGTAGGGATCACCCACACCTCAATCTGAAAAACAGTGTGACTAGTATGAATCTAAGTGTCTGTTATTAGTTTAAAAATAAAATTTTAATACAAAAAATTATCACTAACTAAATGCCAAAAAAACATGCTCAGATTTTCTTAATAATTTGGGAAAATGATTCATAATTCATTTGTGACATTTATGAATTAGTCTCATGTAAAACTG
Organism: Viscum album; assembly: GCA_963277665.1. Taxonomy (NCBI): domain Eukaryota; kingdom Viridiplantae; phylum Streptophyta; class Magnoliopsida; order Santalales; family Viscaceae; genus Viscum; species Viscum album. The sequence goes on along the minus strand of OY728155.1, from coordinate 84,769,639 downwards.
ACACACGATGCTGCCTGTATGGCTCAAAGTACGTGTTTCAAGTTTAAAATGTCATTTTAGTAAAAAACACACGTGGCATACTAAAAATTGATAAAACATATTGAGTTTTATTTGGAACATTAGAAAAATGATCCATAGATCACTTGTGACATGAAGGTATCATCCTCACCTCAATTTGATGCATGGTATGACTGGTAAGACTCCAATTTCATCTTTTTATTCAAAACTAACATTAATTTTAATAAAAAAACAACTAACATGATCAAAACTGAGCAAACATATTCAAATTGTTTTGATAATTTAGGAAAACGATCCATACATCAATTGTGACATCTAGGGATCATTTTAACCTCAATATTACACATGGTGTGACTGGTATGAATCCAAGTGTCTATTATCAGTTTAAAATTGACATTTTAATACAAAAAAGAGTCATTCATTGAAAAATGACCAAACACGCTTGGATTGTATTAATAAATTGGGACAATGATTCATAATTTATTTTTTATTTTTATGAATCAATCTCATGTTAAACCCACACTTGATTCTAGTTTTATGGCGCAAAGTGCATATGTTCAGTTTAAATTGACATTTTAGTAAAAAACCCATGTAGGAAACACAAAACTAAGGAAACACATTCTGATTATTTTGAAACTTTATGAAAACAATCCATGAGTCATTTGGGATGTTTATAATTCATCTGTGCCTCAATATGACACATGGTGTGACCAATATGAATCAAATTTCATCTTTTTATTCAAAATTGACATTAATTTTAGAGAAAAAACAACTCACATACTCAAAAACGAGAAAATACATTCAGATTGTTTTGTTACTTTAGGAAAATGATCCAAATGTCACTTATGATGTGTAGGGATCATCCCAACATGAATCCAATGCACAGTCTGATCGACATGACTCCAAGTGTGTCTTTTCATTCAAAACTAACATTGATTTTAATTAAAAAAATGACATACTCAAAACTAATAAAATGAATTTTGATTGTTTTGGTACATTAGTAAAATGATCTATAAGTAATTTGTGATGTGTAAGAATCCTTTAAACCACAATGTAACTCATGATGTGACCGGTATGACTCCACCTGCACCTTTTTATAAAAAACTTACATTAATTTTAGTAAAAAATTACTTACATACTCTATAATAGCATTTTATTTTTCTTGTATCTGTGTTATAAATTTTATTTCATTTAAATTTAGTATCTTTATATTATTTTGGTAATTTTTGTTGTTGTTTTTTCTGATGCAGTGTGTTGTTGCAGCACACTGCATCTGTTTCTGGTGATGCAGTGTGTTGTAGTATCGTAGTACAATTTTTACCTTTATTAGTGCTAATAAATGTGCTGATAAAAGTATAATTTATCATTTATTTTAGAGGTTATTATAAAGTTACCCTTTATCATTTCTTTAGAATGTGTTGATAAATAATACTTTTATTAGTGAAAATATATGCGCAGATAAATCAATCTTTTATTAGTGCTAAATAAAAGCACTGATAAATGGGGTCTTTTATCAGTGGTTTTAAAAGCAATGATAAAAGTATGATTTATCAGCACTTTTATTTGAAGAAATAAATCTACCCTTTATCAGTTCCTTTTTAGCGCTGATAAAATCCATGGAATTTTAGCCACGCTAAGGTAGTCAGTGCTTTTCTAGCACTGATAATGGCTAATTCTAGTGCTGTTAAAGGTGTGTTTTGTAGTATTGTGAGGGTTCCAGCACAAAATTACAATAATTCCCTTACTTTTCTCTTCCAAATAGACATCACCTACTTGTTTATAGGTGTATAAATAATGCCTACCACCCCATATTTTCTATCAGCTGGCCATTAGTTTGTTATTCTGTGGCCTATGGTTGCAAGAAGAATTCCTACAAATAGCTGTCAGGGTGTCTTCCAATAGTGCTGGTTAGCCCAAGTCAGTCCACCAGTTGGTCGGTGCTCCTCATTTTTTAGAAAGTAGACCCTCTATTTCATTTCAAACTATGAGATTAGGTCCATACTTACACAAAACACTCAAGAAACCCCCAGACCTTAACAAGGGATGAAACAAATATAAGTAACTAGAAATTTGTAAGAAAGAGGGTAAATGAAACAAGAGAGTGATCATTCCAAAATGAAACACCAAGGTTACAAGAACAAATTATAATTAAAATTTTATATAATCCTTGATAAATTTAAATTAGAATGCCATGTGGTTATTGTTGGAATTTCTTTCTTCCACGAATGGTGCCACCCCCTAATTTTTCAAAGGGGGATGATGATAGTAGTTAAGGTGGGTGGATAATGAGGGAGGAAGAGGGGATAGCAGTAGCCTATAAAAGGAAAGGGAATACCATACCTTAAAAATCTCATCAGTTTCACCACATTTTCTATGGTATTTTGTGAGGTGTTTTCCCCACTTATTCATAAATTTTCATTGCAACAGTGGGACAATAATTTAGGATCCCAACAAGTGTTATCAGAGAGAAGGTTCTCACCCAACGTTGTTCATGTTTTTAGGTATTAATAATTCTCGTAAATTTTAGTATGCTCTGTGATTTCAACAATGATTGATCTTTAAAATTATAAAAAAATTTATTGAGATTATTAAATACACCATTGTGAAACAAAGTAGGTTTTTTAATGACGACATGTCTAGATGGAGACAAAATTTGATATCAAAAAATTTAAAGGGTATAATTTTTTGTTATAGAAAATAAAGATTTAGGCAGTGCTGTGGAAGAAGATTGAATCTAGAAAGGAGATTAAGTGTCCAAGGACTTGCAATGATGAATAATATACAAGCAAGGAGTTTGATTTATTTGTTAACATGAAGGAATAAAGAGATAGTTCATGGTGGCGTACACTCCTTATCAAAATGGAGTGTCATAGCGGATGAATAGAACATTGTTGGATAGAACAAAGGTGATGTTGAAGACTGTAGGAATTGCCAAATCATTTTGGGTAGAAGTAGTGAACAACACGTGTTTTGTCATCAAATTATATCCTTCAAAGACGATTGATCTAAAGTCACCAATGGAAACGTGTACAGGTAAACCTACTGACTATTATCAGTTACATACATTTGAAATTCCTTTATATTCATTGTTTAATGACCAGGAAATATTGAAGTTGGATTAAAGATCCCTGAAATGTATCTTGCTGGAGTATGTTGATGGTGTGAATGGATATCATTTTTGGGACCCTACTAACTAAAATCTTATCATCATCAGAGATTTCATTTTTATAGAGGACAATGTGAAAATAAAAATTGATCAAGACATAGAGAAAGAGAATACAAAAACTAAAACATTTGAGGTGGAGGAAAAATCCAAGGAAGAACCAGTTTCCTATGAGGCATTACTAGAGCACAAATATCAAGTAACGATTGATTCTGGACCATGATGGACAACTCGGGAAAAGGGAACCAATATGGAACTACGAATATGTCATTAGGAGTAATATTAAGTACTACTTATTGAAGGAGTATGGAGAGTAATCTTTTTTTGAGGTGACCTAGAGTCTATATGTATCCTCATGGATGGAAATGATGTAGTATGAACTTGAATCCCTAAACAAGAATAAGACTTGGGATCTTATTACTCTACCTCATGGAAGGAAGGCTATCAAAAACAAATGGGTCTTTTAGATTATGCGGTATGGTAATGACTAAGTGTAAAGATATCATGAAAGAATGGTGGTCAAAGGATTTTCTCAGAAGGATGGTATTGATTTCAATGAAATATTTTCTCCTGTTGTTATAAAGACAAATATTTGGATAGTTCTAGAAATGTGTTCTATATACAATTTAAATCTAGAGAATCTGTATGTGGAGACTTATTTTTCACATGATGATCTTGATGAATAAGTATCTATGCTCTAACCAAAAGTTTTACATAATAAGGAAAAAAGAACTTGGTTTGCGGGTTGATTGTTTTTTCATACGGTCTCTAGTAGGCACCGAGGTGTTGGTACAAGAGATTTGATTACTATATCATGAGCCTTGGATAAAACATACATCATTCCAGTCCTTGTGTTTTTTTAAGGGTTCAAATGGTAATTATTTCTTAATTCTTCTGTTGTGTATGGATGAAATGTTGGTTATAGGCCCCAACAATGATCAGATATAGGAGATGAAGGAATAGTTGGAAAATGAGTTTGATATAAAGGACTTGGGACTATAAAACAAGATTCTTAGGATGCAAATTTACTGAGGTATAAATAATGGGAAGATTTGGGTATGACAGAATAAATAATTATAGAAAGTATTGAAACACTTCAACATGAATGACTATAACCCAATATCTACCCCTCTTATAGTTAATTTCAAGTTACCCTCTATGATTAGTCCTACCATTGAAGCTGAGAGGATGAAGATATCTTGAGTATTGTATGTGTTATCAGTGGGTAGTCTTATGTTTACTATGGTTTTTACTATACCAAAAATTGCACATATAGTGGGAATAGTTATTTGGTACATGGAGATTCCAGGACAATAGCATTGGAGCATAGTGAAGAGGATCCTGAGATACATTCAAGAGACCTCAGATGCTGTATTATGTTATGGATGACCAGATTTCACTATCTTAAGCTATGGTGATTTAGATTTTTTTGATGATTCTGATCAGATTAAAACCAATAATAGTTATATATTTACTCTTGTAGGAGGATATGTGAGATGTATTTCAAAGTTACACTTAGTTTTGGATTTATCCATGATGGAGGAGGATTATATGGAAGCTACATATGTTTTCTAAGAGTTGATTTGTATGATAAGGTTGTTAGAGGAGCTCAAGTAGAGACAGAAGCAGATTCCATTATTTTGTGATAGTCAGAGCACATTGCACATTCCAAGGAATCCATATTTTCATTCCAGGATAAAACAAATTGGGGTACAATATCACTTGGTCTGAGATGTGGTGGGGGAAGGAAGTGTGGATATGAATAAAATTCATACTACTGAAAATATGGTAGATTCCTTAACAAAGGTGATTAAATCTGATAAGTTTAGATGATAGAGATCTTAAAGGGGCCTTGTAAAGACATGTGAAACATGATTTGGAAGATATAAAGGATATGTTTAGATGATATTGGTTCACAATAAAATATCTAAGTGGGATATGTGTCGGCATTTATTTCTTCCACAGTCGGTGTCCCCCCCCTCAAATTTGTCAAATGGGGCTAGCAATGGAAGATAAGATGGGTGTTCAACCCCACCTACTGGGCTACAATGAGGGAGGAAGAGGGGAAACTGTAGCCTATAAAAGGAAAGGGCATCCTCTACCTTTAGAATATCATCAGTTTCATGGAAAATTTATGGTATTTTGTGATGTGTTTTCCCCACTTATTAAAGAGAGATATTTACAAGGGAATTTATCCATGTAATAGTGAGGGAGTGTGTACCCACTTTTACTCATAATTATTCTTCTATTTGCTCAAGGGTTTTTATCTCTTTCATTTTGGGTGTTTTTTCCACATTACATCTGGTGTCCATTTATTTCCTCATTTTTAATTTTATTTTTCTCATAATTATCACTACACTAGTGAACCAATCATTTATTGTCCCAACAGTTATTTCCCATAAATCAAAAATGAATAATCAGTTTTTTTCTAAAGTATCACAAAACTGTGAGTATGTTTTTTTTGGTTTTTATTATGTGAAACACATTTTGAAGAAAATATCATTTTTAAATGAAAACTTTCACTTTAATTCATAATGGTTACACCATGTGCTGAATTTATGTAAGTTTAGTTCCTATTTGTCAAAAAATTAATTATCAACCATCATCCTAAAGTATCAAGACAATCAGTTTAACAAACAATATTTTCACGAACCACTCCTATGTTATTTATCAGATATTGAGAAAGTCCCATTATGTTTCCTATTAGTTTCTGTAGGTTAGGAAGGTTTATGTGTATTTTATTTAATTTCGTTATTTTTGGTCAATTATGATATATTAGAAATTGATTTTAAAAATCATACTCTAAGAGATAATATAAAATATCAACTATATTTTTTCCGCTTGATTTGAAAATAAGATGAATTCATTAATTATATCTGGTATCATTTATTTTATTTATGTATTTAACTTTATGCATATAAATGATCTTTCATATATAATATATATTATTGTACACAGACGGACAGAAATATATGTGTCTGTGTGTATGTATGTTATGTAGTTATATATTACATATTAAATATATATATATATATATATGCATATTATGTTGTTAATATTAATTTGGTATATATTGAATTGTTATATATGTATATATATTTTAATGATTTGGAATTAAAAAATGTTATTTATTTTCAAGTATAATAAAACATTTAAAAATGAATGTTTGAAAAACATTACTAAACATTTTGGAAAAAAATAAAAAACCAAAACATGAGATTAAAAATAATACTAATAATAATGATTTAATATTTTCATGAAAATTTGGGGACTAATTAACAGAAAAATAAAGTTTAATAAATAATAATAAGAAATGCCTTGGAAAAAAATTCATGAATTGGAAATAAAGGAAATGTGGGGTTATAAAATAAAATGTGGGAACTGATTTTTTTTAATAGAAATGGGTTTGATTTGGGAGATTGAACATGAAAGTGAAATAATTGATAAAAAATAGAAATTAATAAATTTAATTAAAATGTGTGAATTGAATATGAATAAAATCAAGAATGTCAATATTTTTTCCTTCATTCCTATGTGACCCTTGATTTTAATATTTGAATGTTATAAAATACAAACATCTAAATTAAAAAAATTATTAAAGTGATGTATTATTCTTTTTTAAGAAGGGGTATGCATACTATAAGGCTATATATATTTAATGAATTTAATATTTTATAAATGGGTTTAGTTAAACAGAAATAGGTGATTTATGTGTATTGGTATATTTAACATTCCTAGTTTCTTTGCCTTTATTTATATTTGCGCGAACTATTAGGTGTTTTACGATTTTTGTAAATCACCTCACTTTATGAATAATTTACTTTTCACCTATTACATTCCATCAAACACTCCATTGTTAAATCTTCATCCATGAAGTTTTGAGTGCCTTTAATAAAGTGATTTTTTCTTTGAGTGACTATCTTCTGTGAGCTGGTCTAGAGTTTCTTCAAGAGAGCTTATTCCAAACTTGACTTCATACAAATTGTGGTAAGGGATTTCCCATTTTCATAACCTGGAAATATATTGGTTGAGATAATAAAAAAATTTCCAATCCTTTTTAAAACTTAAAATCATTGATTATAATCTCCTTTAACCAAATGACTAAAATTATCACCATTTGTTTCTTTTTTATAAAACTTAAAAATAAGTTTAGGGAAACCTCCTTATTTACCTTGATTGAAACTCACCCAATGAATCTCTAAGTTGATACTTCTTGAAAATATCCCTTAATTTGTTTTCCAACTTTAGAAAAATATTAGAGAGTGAGGTAAGATTATAATCTCTCCTCAGACTAGGTGGTGATGAATTAGGTTGAGGGGAGCAATTTTATTTAGTATTTCAATTTCATACTCTTCACATGGCCCCCTATTTGGTGTAGGGGTAGGGGTTTTTAAATGCTCTAATTTGTTATATTTTTGCGATGAAAAATGAAATTATGTCTTATAGTTCTGGTTATTATTCATCCTATTAATTGATGGATGATATGTCCATGTGTGTGTCTCATTATCTTAAGGAATGAGTGGCATTGATTCTCTACTACTTTAATATGTGGTTATTCATGAAAAATGGAGAACACATGGATGGGTGATCATGATCAGATGAAACCTTTTTAAGCATTTGTGTATTGTTTAGGAATGATTATATGTGTTACCAATTTTACACAACTACCCATCAGAAATGGGATTACTCTAAAAATGGGAATAATGAAAATTAATATGGGAAGTATCCTGACATATAATATTCTGCTGTTAATATTTATGCATGTTTTTCTTGTTATAAATTTATATTAAACATATATAGAATAGAGTTAAATGATTTTTTATTATGGTTATTGTTATATGATGATGTTTATAACATATTAGAGTATATATTAACGTGAATACATGTTGCTGTGTGGATTAATATTCTTACACTAAATTAACTAAGAATGAGTTTCTATATTAGGTTGGGAAGGTAGTGGTGATATAATTAATCTAATAAAAAAAATTTCAATTTGAATATTTCCATATTAAACTAAAATTCTAATTTAGTAAACAAAATATATTTCAAGTGAGAAAATAAATAGTAAATGATCTGTAATTAATAATAAATCAATTCTGATCATGATTGGAGTTTAGTGATATTAATTCTAACTCATGTGATAAAATATTAAGCTTAGGTTGTGTCCTTGAATCTTAGTTTAATTAAACAAATGATTAAAGTAAGTAAAAAAAGAAATAAATGATGGAATATATTAATTATTATAACTTGAAGAAATTTATTAGTATAAGTGAATATAGAATTAATTAAAATATAGTAACTTATAAATAATAAATAAATCTATGATTATAAACTATGGTGAATTATACACGAGGTTTTACAGTGGCATCTACTGTTATGTCACACTCGATAAATTATGTTATGGATCATTAATTCACTATCTAACACACTAACTCTAATTATCTAATTATGTATTATGATGTAACATTTATTTAATCATATGTGGTTGTTTACTTTTAATGTATGAATAGTTTCTTATTGCTATGTTTTTTATGTGTTCCCCTAATGTGGATGTTTTCTTGTATGATTATTTATTATTTTTAAACCTCTTAAGTGTGCGTGTTGGATTAATTTCACGTGCGACTGTATCTATACCCTCCTGCTTGTTCGTGTTGTTTATATGCTTTGGGATGTAATGGTTGATGGCCTCAACTAGCATATATTTACAAATGTAGGTTGTGTTGGTTAAAGGATTAGGAAATGTGCATTTAATTTTGAGTTGTAATGGATTTAAGTTAACATGAACATATAAACTCTGTCTATAATGGATTTAAGGTTCATTTCATGTATTTTCCTATAATGTCTTGAGGTTGAACATGAATTCATATGTTTCATGGCTACCTGATACGCAAGGATGTGATGATGTGGCTGCAAGATATGCAAGGATGTGATGATGTGTCTTCATGAGGTTCAGGGACATGGCTCATGTTTTTATGGGATGAAGGAATGTGATGATATGGTTGTATGAGATTTAGGGATATGATGATGGGATAATTAGTGTAGGTTGAGAGTTGGATTTTCCTGCTTTTCAAAATAGCCATTTGATTTTGTTTTTAGGGCATGCTTATAACATTCTGGACTAACACCTTGAATATTATTTATCCATGAGAATTGGGATTTCCCATTCTTACATGTGAAAAATTTCCGTTATGATAAGATATTTGTAGGTGTTTATTTAAAATGAACAATATGTGAGCCTTTATCTACATGCTAGGTTTTCCCAAAATTTTGTATTTTTTAGAGGTTTTCACACATGCCTATCTCACCATCATATTAATTATGATATATAATTGAAAATAGATATGATCCTATCGATTAATTTCCATTTATCACCCCACCACAGCTTCTAAGTTCCTATAGGATAGTATAAGGGAGATTAGATCTGATGTTCGGGTAGCATGGGTGGAGTTGTAAGAGGATATGAAGTCTTTAGTGCCTCTATTACATGTATTTTTGTCTTCATTAAATGTATGACATATATATGAAATTGGGTTTTGGGGATTAGTATAACTTATATGGGAATTCTTGGGTGTTGATCGGTGGTTTATTTTTTTCTCTAGGTAATTAAAAGGGTAACGCATACCATTCTCATGATAGATGCCCTTGGTCATAGTCTCTAACCCAAGGCCTATTGGAGGTTGGCCTTAGGAGTCACTCCAATCTCCTCTTTCAACCCAAGAGAGGTTTAAATGGGGATATGTCATAAAAAAGTTGTATCAAAGCCTTTGGTTGATAGATAAGAGGGAGTTTAAAGTTAGTTATAGGTGGGGTTTGCATGGGTTTGGTAAAAAAATAATGTTATTTAAACATAACTAGTAAAGAAGGCAGGGGAATGAATGACTCACAAATATTTAGGTCCCCTTGTAAGTTATTCTATAACCTTAATGTCATGGATAATGATTAGGATTCATGTATCGTGGCCCCTTGTGATCCGATGCAAGGACCATGATAGCCAACTAATCATGTTTCGGAAAAAAATGCACTAATTACAGGGTAAAAAATTTAAGTGGAATGCATGAATCAATGTAATTGGTTTCATTTAAGCTAAAACATATTTTTATTATTCATTGTGCATTATTTTCTTGTTAATCTATATTTTTATGCTATATTTAATTATAATAAAACGATTCAAGCTTGTAACACAAGCTATTTAAAAACTCATGAAGTGAAGGGGTGTTTAGTTTTCTTTCATAATATTCCATGATAAATTTATTCTTTAAGAATTGATACATGTTAATTAATAAACCAATATGAACATATTAAAAATAAATTTTTTTTCTCTAATTTATGTTGTTTCATACTGGGATGATTTTTTTATTGTGAAAGTATTTCTAGAAGATGCATATTACATGTCATGATTTAGTCTTAGAAGATCAATGTATTTTACTGGTAAACCTACAATCATCTTATAATTTGTAGAATTATTTTAAAATTAAATGATTATACATTTCCATGCTTAATGAAGTATATATAAAGGATTTATTTCAGGGGAATTTTTTTTGAAGGCTTCCCTGTTTAAGTATGATTTTATAAAAAAATTATTAAAATGAAAAAATATGGAAAGAAAACATTTACCAGTATGTCTAAAATTCTATCATTTATTAAGAATAAAATTTTATTTTATATGATAGGATTAATTAGTAAATTAGAAAGTTTTAGGAATCAAGTGAAAGCAGTATTCATAGGTTTATTTGATTTATGATCATTCTATAATTTTAAATTCTTATTATATAACAAAAGTAAATTAATGAAATACTGTGGAGCATGCACAATATATATATTGTTCTTAGAAGGGGATAATGATGCATTGTTTAAATTAAAATGGAATGTGACTGTATTAACTATTTATTATAGACAATGTGAACTATTTAGTATTGGTAGATTTACTAAGTTTATTAAATAATATTTGATAATTATCATGAAGGAATCCTAAATTATATACTCATTGTTTCTATTCCATGTTAAGAATGATAAGTCTTAAAGTTATAACATGGTTTAAATTTGTTGTGTGAATATATTACACATGATTTTTTATGTTATGGTTAATTAAATGTGAAATAAATAGAATAAAGATATAGAATTTAAGTGGGAAATGAAAATATTAATGAAATATCAAAGGAATAAATTGACATGATTTGACTTTATGGTGTTTAATATGTGTGGTAATTATTCAATCATTCAAAATTAAATTTCACATGAACCTCCCATAAATTGTTGATTTTTTATAAATAAGTTGAGTATTGGCTTTCCATGCTGATAAAAATAATTTACTTGAAGTCTCAAACTTGGTATGTGATCATTTATTTATCATCCATAAATTATGATTTGTGAAACAATGGACAGTGGAATGTTGTAGATATCATTTAGAGAATATTATAAGATATTATGCGGAAAGTCATGTTTGGACTAAAAATATATAGGGATGAAGTGATGGTTGGTTTGAGGTAGAGGAAGTTTATGGTGGATATCTGTTAAGGGTTTGTTTTATAACCTATATCTCTCAAACATGATAGTGGATGATTATTTTTTTTCTAGATGATATTTATTTATTTTACAACCATTGTTTGATATATTGCATGGGATGATGGAATGCTACTTGACTATGTCTACTTGATGTTTAATTATACTATAATCCTATATTAAATCATTCTGATTCTTAATAAAACCTTTATATACCATATTCAAATTAATTAAAAATAAAATGAAAAAATGATGTTGATTATTTTTATTAATTATGCCAGTTATAAAGTTTTTGCATCATTATATCCAAGATATAGAAACCTTGATGAAAATCATGGTTGAAACCCAATTTTGGGTGGGATGATATGATCTATGTGGAAGATAAGCTAATATTTTTTATTTTCCTTATAAATGTATTGAATATGATGGTGGTTACAACATGGTTACTTAGATATAGATGATTCATGAAACCTTGGACTAGGTATGATATTCAGATCCATTTTTATTTTGCATTGTGGCATTATCGGTATAAATATATGAGTCTTGGTGAGTCTCTTAATCCTCAATGGCTAGTTGGTTGAGTTGTGTGGAGTGAGTTATTTTATAGGTTGGTTCCTTCCCTCCTTTCCTTTAAAACTCCAAATGAGTTTGAAATCTAATATAAACTCAATATTAAGGTTCATAGTGTATGGAAATTCCTAAAATTTTAATGTAAATTTTTCTTACCAAAATAGAAAGAAATAATATTATTTTTTTGAGATGTGAAATAAAATGGTGTGCATTGATTCTGAAATGATTTCATACTAAAAATGATTATATTACCTTGAATTTTTTCAAAAAGGGGGTTTGTTTTCAAACTTGAAAATGTTAAAATAATCAAAAAAAATTTAAATGGTTGTTTAGTTTAGAACTAAACTAAATGTTTTTTTAAAATAGAGGGATATGAGTAGATTTATGTTTTAGAAATAAACTTATTTCTTACTAAATTTTATTTGGTTACACTCCAAAATTATGGTGGGTATTTGTTCCCAAGAAACTTAAAATGAGTTTTAAATTATTTATAGTTTATTTAAATGTGTAACCATTTCAAAGACTATTTTCTCATATGTGTTTTGGTTTTCATTAGTAGATGAGATCCTATTTTAGTGTTATCTTCCCATGGATATTTTGATTTAATATTTTATTATTTGGGTTTGATTCTTGAGGATGGGAATATTTTGAGAGGTATCTAATGTAATGTTTTGGATTTTCCTGAAATCTCCCTGTATAATTTCTTAAATCTCAAGAAATTATTTATATGTTTTTTATTATTTTTAGTGGGTTAGAAAGGTTTATGTAGATTTTAGTAAATTTCATTATTTTTTTGTTTAAATTTGATCCTCAAAATGTTTTTCAAGTATGATATATTATGCATTTATTTCCAATATCTTGTTGTAGTTGGTTTCCTAGAACCAAATTGCATAATACTTGATTATATTTATTTATTATTAATAAAGTTTCTTATCACAACACTATTTTTCCTCTTTATGAAATGTATATGTTATAATGTCTTTAGAATATATGTCATATAGAATGGTAAAAATAGTTCTCTTCGATGATGAGACCTAGGAGGTTCCAAAATAATATTCTTGAATATAGTTCTATAGAAAGATGATATTATTTGATGGGACCCATATGATACATGAAACTTGGGGTAAGAGGCTCATAATACTTTGTGAAATCTTCTCATGGTGTTTACCCTTGGTAATATTCAAGATAAAAGGTTATGAGAACAAAATCGCGAATAAGAAATTCACATTTTCCTATGTCATTGGATATTCCTATATATGGACATATGTATTTATCCTTAGAATTTAAGATTATAATAAATGTATATCATGAGTCACGTAATTTTAAGTATTGAAAAATATCATGATGACACGTGTTCATAGTGATGTAGAATAAGTTGGGTGCGTTATGAGTGATATTTCTTTAATGGATATTATGAGAAAGGATTTATCCCTTTTATCCCTTAAGGCAAGTTGATATATTAGGCCCTTAAATGCCTATATAAATCCATTTCCATGGGTTTTAGTGGGCTAGTTTATTTTTTGAATGTTAAATAAATAATCATGGAGTATATATGTTGATTACATCTACATGAAACCTTATTGATCTGAGATATCATGAAAAAGGGATTATATTACATAGTAATAATTCATAAGATGTTGGATGTCTTTTCAACTTTAGATTATTTCTCTATGGGTACCTTGAAAATTTGATATATTATAAACTTAGAATTTATGTAGTTGTGCCTAACGATACTGAGAAAGAGGAATAGTGGGTCACATATTGAGTGTATCAATAATCTCATTTAAATTCAAGTATTGAATTTAATAAGTGAAAATAAATAATATTTATTTAGGATTGGTTGATCACCATGATTTAGTCGCATGTTATTTGAAAAAATAAGTGAGTTAAATAATAATAAATATTATTTTTCAAGGTTTGGTGAATATAGTATTTATTTAAACAATAACTAAATGATATTTATTTATTAAATAATAGTCATTATTCAAGGATTGGTAAATACTGATGAGGGAAAGTGTATCAAACTTAATTTTTTGGTTGGAAATGTTATGAATGATATTTATTTATATTCTTAAGGTTTTGTGAATTATAATTGATTAATAATAATAATAACAATATTGTACATGGGGTAAACTAAGAATTATAAATTTGGGAAGAGGATTGTGTGTGATTTTCAAAACCAAAAACCTAGTATAATAAATATTTAATTATAACACTTTGCATAATCACTATTATTGTAAACAACGGATACAGAGAGACTGTCTCAAGAACTTGAGAGAGATCTAGAGATCTAGAATGTGAAATATTTTCCTCCTCTCTCAAGCCATCTATATAACATTAAGAGTTCTTCCTCAGGAATAATTCTATTATGATCAACCACAAACAATGCATGTGATCTGGATCGGTCGTTTTTGCACCCGATGATTCCATGGAGATGTTCAAAGATTGTAGTTCATGTTTGGATCACCTATAAAGGTTTTACACACTTGGATCTTGTAGGAAAATGATGATATGATAATATATAGTCAACCTGGTCATCAACAAAGAGATAATTACAAGTTATGTTAATTCTATATGGTCTCATAAATTAATTATAAATTACATGTAAAGATCCTCCTCTTTTAGTTTCAGCATTTTCTTTAGTCAAGTAATATGTGTTTTTCATTATCCATGATCTTATTTTTCACGTGTAGCAATGATTATTCATAAATTAATACTACAAGTTTAGTTTTCCATGCCACATAGGCACTTCCGCTGCACTTGGTACCTCCAAGTGGTACCAGAGTGGTCACAAGTTTAATTTATAATTATTTATTATTCATTAATTGTTTTCATGTGTTTTTGATTTTATTTTAATTCACATAAATTCATTATTAATATTATAACATTATAATTTCTTCCCTTTATTCATTCTCACTCACATAACAAAGAAATTTCTAATATTAAAATAGATAAATAGCTAAAAACACTATCTGGAGGTGTTGATGGTTTTGTTTAGACAATACAAAATTACACAACATGTGCTCTAAATACATGTCATGTACTCGTGTATCTCACCCATATCTTATGATAAAGTGGGATATATCTAATGAAATCTGATCAAAGATCTAAAAAAGGGGATTAGAGTGTATATTCGGGTAGGCCGACACACGACCAGAAGAACTACATGTCCTATAACCATTATATGCACCGTGAAGTCCTCATTTTCTCACAAAAAATAACATAGGTTATCATAGTGTTCTATGTATTGGATACATGACATAGGGAATGATATTCCATAAAACCCCATGGTTACACACCGTGTGAGTTGGAAAACACTCCATGTAGATTGAAATCATCCATGATAGAAAACATTCCTTGTCCCTAAGACGTGTACTGTGGACACAAAAAAATATAGTTCACATCATGTAACTAAGTACACGCCATTTAGTTTACTACTGAGAGTGTTCTCAATTTTTTACTAAAATAATAATTAAATATATATTTAAGCAGATTCACTTGTGTTTTTTGTATCATTAATTTTATAGCACATTCCATGTAATTGGATTGATAATTATATATTTAATCAATTATAGTGTTAAAATTTTAGATGAACATACACAGTTTCCTCCAAGTGCACTTATGCGCATTATTAACTTTATTGGAATTATTATTTTTTAAATTATAGATGATGGTGAGTTAATGAATCTTTGGATGGAATTAAAATGAATTGAATAAATTTTATTAATTAATGGTGTTTTATAATAATTAAAGAATTAGTCGATGTAATTGATAGCTAGATTGAAAATGTATGACTGTTTCTTGTTGTATGGATGATCACAATATTATTCTATTCCTATGTATGTGATTGGTTTATTTTAATTTATTATGATGAAATTAAGATTGACAGCCCATGTTTTATCTCTTTCTCCTTATTATGTAGGGGTTTTCATACCGACATTTTCTTTTATAAAACCCCCTTTTTATCCAATACATTGGACCCCATCACCCATGAGTGAGCAAAATATTAAGTAAGGATAGATCTCTTATGAAAGAGTAGGTGGTAAAAGTATTAGAGTTTAGGTAGAATTCAGAAAGGAAATACATTGGAGCTAAGGTGTAATGCTGTAACATGATTCAAGTTATGGTTCAAGGTGTTTACCCCTAGGGTTGAGGGTTAGTTTATCATCCACTAAATAAAATAAACATCATAGAAACTCATGATCTTGTCACTTATTTTATTTCTATATATTTCATGGTTGATTATTTATGTTTATGTATGCTATCTGATCACTTAATAAATGAATTATCAAGTATATAATTTGGAATAAAATAAATCTGGATTAGGTATAAAATTTATCAAAAATGGTTTTTATATTAAGGAAAATCAACTTACTATTAAAAAAGAACGTGAAAAGATAAAAAGTGATTTTATGAATAAGAATGAAAATCCCTAAACTTATATATTATGTCATCATATCCTTCCACTACTTAAGATATAATGGACCTCACAGTTCAATGTTCTTGACGAAGCTTAGTTGGTGTGATCTCAATTATTGAGAAACTCCTAGATTGAAGGTTTGGGTTCACTTAACTTAGTTAACATCAAGGTTTGACTGACCAAGTATGACTTAGTGTAATTTAGAGGCAATGGTTGGGGAAACATTTAACCAATATTTCATGATTGGGGAGTCCACTCAGCCGATTAGGGAGATGTGATTCAATGCAGTTGGTAAGATATGCCTACCTAAAACCCTTAAAATAACTTATCTCACCCAATTCTAGGTTATCAAAAGGGGAAAATGGATCCTTTACACTAAAATATATAAGAGATAATATATCATGAAAGTAATAGAGATGGATATTAAATTCACATAAAATAGTTGGATATTAATGTAATTTAATTAAATTTAAATTTATTAATCTCTTTTTGTAATAAAAAGTACTAATCATATGCTCTTAATTTGTATAAATGGAAAAGAAAATGACTTAGAGAATATCCCTTCAATCCATACCAGAGATGGATAACTTTCTCACCAGTGTGAATTTCTAGGAATGGTATAGGTGATTATGCATTAGACTATTCCATGAAGAGAAATAATATATGCTAGAAACCTCACTTCCCGAGAGACTTTCCAAAGAGGCGAATGAGGAAGAAGTATATCTCTATATAAGGCATGTGTAAAATGAAATGGATGTCCAATGTTTCATGCTCTCCTCTGTGTCCAGTGAGTGTATAAAGTAATATGAGGGTATGGATGTGTATAGAATTATTTCTCACCTTTGATATCTTTGTCAAGAGAAGGATATATTAGAGAGATGTGAGATCTGCAATACACTATTCAAATGAATGCCTAGAGATTTGATTCTAGTTGGGCCTTATGTAGTCAAGATGATTAAATACATATAATGATTAGAAAAATTGGGGTTTATGAACCCTGATGAGTTTCAAAAAGATCTCAACTTATCCTGATTACATAAAAAAAAATTCTTGTTTTATTGTGAATTATAATATGAGAAATAACGAGAAGAGACTATCAGAACTTATTACTCTTATTCAAAAATTTGATAAAGATGTGGGGATTTATAAACCTGTAGTAATTATGGTGAATAATAAGTGGTGGTACAATTAAACGGGGTCGAAGACTCATTCTAAGTATAAATATTTAGAGAACTACCATTCCAAGAAGAAGAAGTTCCACAGGCAAGGAAAGGAACAAGATGCGGTCTATTTTTCCCATGTCAGGAAGGGACACTGGAAGAGTAATTACAGGAAGATAAATAAGTAAGAGGAAGATTTAAGTACCTTCATTATTATGTGTAATATTTATAAATCTATAAGTTGGGTATTATATACTACATGTGGTGTGAAATTTGTATTCAAATATATGAACCATATAAAATTTAGAAGTTTCCAAGAGGTTAGGAAAATCTACGGGATTCCAATAGAGTAAAGATAGATGCTCTATCCATTGGAGGCTACCATATCACATTTAAAACATGATTTCTTTTAGTGTGAAATAATTTTTATTATGTTCCTAGTGTTACCAAGAACATCATTTCCTTTTTTTCTTATATATGGATGGATTTATTTTCAACTTTAGAAATACCAGTTTATACTTTTATAAATATTGCATGTGTTATGGTATGGAAAAGTTAAATAATAGTATTTATGTATTTAATTATGAAAAAAATATTGGAAATTTATAATGAAACAAATATGCATGACTCATATAACACCCAGTTGTGGCATCACCGTCATAGTCATATAAATGAGAATAATTTAACAAAGATTTATAAATATGGTTATTCAAAACATTTTTAGTTTAATGAACTTGAATTATGTCATTATTATTTATAAGGAAAGATAACCAAACCACTATTCAGTGTTCAAGGTAAAAGGGCCATAGAGATTCTAGTATTCATACACACTAATGTTTGTAGAGTTTTTCAAGTAAAATCCTGAGGTAGATTATTATACTTTATTACTTTTATTGATGAATTGAGTAGGTATGGTTATATCTAATTGGAGAGGTATAAGTTTAAATCTTTTTAGAAGTTCAAAGAGTTCAATAATGAAGTTTAGAATCAAATTAGTAATAATATAAATAAACTTTGATCAAATAGAGGTGGTGAATATTTTAACCAAGACTTTATCAACTTTCTACGAGAGTATTTGATTTTATCTTTACCCCATCCTCCTTATACACCACTATGGAATGGTGTTAGTAAAAGGAGGAACCATACCTAGTTGGAAATGGAAGAGTGTATGTTGAGTCATGAAAGCCTTCTATTATCCTTTTAGGTATATGAACTATATACAACACCATAATTATTAAACCAAGTACCATCCAAAGAGGAAAATGGTATCCCCTTCTAGTTATGGATTTAAAATAAAACTTTTTTTGTCACATGTTTATACATGGGGTTGCAAGGAATTTGTTAAGGCTAACTCAAGAAACAAACTAGTACACTGAGGCAAAAAATGTATCTTTATATTTCATGCCAATTAAACAAGGGGAAACTATCTATATAACCATTTAAACATGAAAGTAACTATTTTAATAAAAATTATATTTATTGAGAGGGATAAAATCATTAAGGATTATAGTGGCAGAAATATAGAATTAAATGAAGTTTATGCTCAAGAAACACAAGAGTTTGTAGAGGAAAATATTCAACAATTCCCAATGAAAAAAGTTGTTCCTAAAACACAAGTACTGTGTATGAGTGGTAGAGAGTTAATAGAACTAAAGAGATTTGGTTTTCTAGTCCCCAATAATGGTTACTCACAATCAGTTTGAAGTAATAACCCTTATCATATAAAGAACTAGAAAATATCTTAGATTATTCAAGATGGAAAGAATACATAGATTTTGATATGGATACTATATATCAAAACCAAGTTTTGGTTATGATCAATTTTCCAATTGATGTAAAGATCCTTGGGTGTTAATTGGTATTAGAGGAAAAAATGACCATAGAAGGTGAAGTAAATACCTATAAATCATGAATAGTATCTAAAGTGTTTCAATAACATCAAGTTATTGACTGAAATTAATACCTTTCTCTAGTTTCTAGGTTCAAATAAATCTGAATTTTTATTTGCATAGAAGTTTTCTTTGCTATGAGATTTGGTAGATGGATGTCAAAACTATTTTCCTTAATGGGGACCTTCAGGAGGATGTATATATAACACAACCAGAAGGGTTTGTGACTCAATGAAATTCCAAAAAGTCATGGAATATCTAGATATAAATTTATGGATTAATGTAAACATCCAAGTCATGGAACATCTAGTTTGATGAGGCCATACGATAATTTGGTTTCATTAAGAAAAAATGAGAGCCACATGTTTATATGTAGATTAGTATGAGTACAATTGTTTTCATATTAGTATATGTTTATGGCATATTAATAATTGAAAATGAGATACCATACTTAAAATAGGTTAATGAATGGTTGAGAAAATGATTCTCCATGAAGGACTTAGGTGAAGAAACCTACATTTTAGGGATCAAGATCATGCGTGATATATTTAAGACAATGTATGGGATAATCAAGGTATATAAATTGAATAGATACTAAAGTGGTTTTTTATGAAACAATTCAAGATTGTATCAGTTTTAGTGTCACATTGTATACATCTTTCCATGAAAATTTTACCTCAAACAGAATAGGAAAGAGATATAATGAGTATGATTCCATTCACTTATATGAAAATATCTATCATATATTCCATATTATTCATGAGTAATGATGTTTCGTATGATTTTATCGTGGTATTAAAATATAATGTAGACCTAGGTGAATTACATTGGATTGTTCTTAAGGATATCCTTAAGTCTCTAAGGTGAACTAAATATATGTTCCTCGTGTATAGAGGAGATGAGGAGCTAGTCATCAGGGGTTATACATATTATAGATTTCAGAAAATTTTAAATTATCCAAAGTCACAATTGGTATGTTACTTTTGTATCAATGAAGGATCTATGAGTTGGAAAAGTTCAAAGCATCTAGTTTTTTATGATTCTACAATAGATTCTATATATATTATGACTTTTTATACAAAGAAAGAAGAAGTTTTTATTTAATTTTTTTCCAAGGTCCTGATTTGATACCTAGAATTCAATACTCTATCATAATTTTCTATAATAACACTAAAAGATGGATCTCTCCAAAGAGATGAGGTTACACCAAAGGAAAAAGAACATAATTTAAAAGTTTCATCTCATGTGGTATTTTTCTCAATGAGGTGGAGTTGTGGTGAGAAGAGTATCTATAGATAAAAATGTGGTAGACCACTTGGTTAAGTCTTTTTCTTAGTAAAGGAATGAGTATCATGTGAGAACTAGTGTACTGATAGTTGTTATTAGTTGGCTCTATTGAAAGTGGTATTTTTTAGGAGTTGGTTCCCAGGAACTGTCTTTCGTAGTAATTGATTACAAGTTTTCAATATTAAATAATTTTCTTATAAAAATAATGATTATTATTTTGTATGAAATTTGTATGTGATGATGTCGTGAGAATATATTTCTCACTGAAAGTTCATAGTAGTTCCTTTGTATGAAATTTGTATAAAATTTGATGTTTCTATATGTATATGTATGTATTAATACTTAGAAATTAAAATTATCATTTATGGATATCTTGACTAATGTACTTTGATGTAATTAAGAAAACAATTATGAAACATTTTCACTTTGAGTTAGGATATATTGGGTGTGTCCCGAGTGATATTACATTAATGGATATTGTAAAAAAGGATTTATACATCCTATTCCTTGATGAAAGTTGACGTCTCAGGACCTTTGATGGGAATGGAACTGCCTTCATAAATCCATGTACATGGTGTTCTAAAGATTATTCCATTTCCATAATGTCGTAGAAATAGATATCAAGAATATAGGCTGATGACATCGGCATGCCAGCTTCTTGATTTGAGAAATCACAATAAAGTGTTTATATTACATGGTAAGTGTTTATAGAAGGATTGTTGTCATTGGAATGTTAACTTATTTCATTATGGGATCCTTAGAATGTTTCTAGATTATAACCATGGAATTTATGTGTTTATGTGTAATTACACTGAGAAAGTGTCCTAGAGGGTCACACTCTAAGTGTATTTTCAAACTCAGTTAAATTAAAGTATTGAATTTAACAAGTTATAAATAAATTTATTTGTGTTTGGTTTATCACCAAGATTTAATCACAATTTATTCTATAGAATGAGTTAAATAATAATATATATATTTTTGTAAGGTTTAGTGAATATAATATTTATTCGATGAATAATGTAATGATATTTATTTTTTAAATAAATATTCATTATTAAAGGATTGATAAGTGTCGATGAAGTAAAGAAGACTGAACTTAATGGTCTGCTTGGGAAGGATATGAATGATATTTATTTATATTAAAAATGTGTTTCACATATAAAGAAAGTAATAATAATAATAATAATAATATTATTATTATACATGGGTTAAAATAAGAATTATAAAGTTGGGAAGGGGATTGTGAACCATTTTACAACCCTAAAACTTCCATAATAAATATCTAAAAAACTTTCTTTCCATAATAACTATTTTTGTGCACAATAGATATAAAGAGACTCTCATGAGACATAGATAGAGATCTAGCACTCTCTCTCTGTTCCTCAAATATCAAGACATTGAGAGATCATCAAGAGTTCTTCCTCCTTAAGAACAATTTTACCATGATCAACCACTGTCAATACAAGTGATTAGGATTGATTGTTCTAGCACTCGATGATTCAATAAAAAAAGTTCAGAGACTATGCGTCACATGGGGATCAATTTTTGAGGGATTATAAACTTTGATCTAGTAGTAAAATGATGGTACAATGAGATCTATTGAACTAGATCATCAATAAAGAGAAAATTACAATTTAAGGTAATTCATTATCTCCTCATAAATTAATTATAAATTACATGTGAGGCTCCTCTAATTATTTTTATGTTATTTTATTTAGTCAATTAATATGCAGTTTTCATTGGACATGATGTTATTTTTCATGTTTAGAAACAATTATTCATAAATAAAGACTAAAAGTTGAGTTGGTTATGCCATACAAGAACTTTCATTATGCCTCGAACCTACATAACTTATTCTAAGAGATAAAATTACATGTCAACTATATTTTTTTCACATGATTTGAAAATATGATGTATTCATTAATTATATCATGTGATTGTGAATTTTTCCAATGTATTGAGATTTATGAAAGTAATTGATCTTGTACATATAATATATATTATGCAGAACACACACACAAATATATATATATATATATATCTGTGTGTGTGTGTGTGTTATGTAGTTATATGTTATGTATTATATATATGTATATTATGTTGTCAATACTAAATATTTATATATTGAATTTTCATATATATATATATATTGTAATGATTTGATAGGAACAAATGAGTATTCATTTTAAATATATGAAAATTAATGCATAATATAATAAAATAATGATTTAATATTTAAATTAAAATGTAGGGATTAATTGATAGAAAGGAAATACAGGGCTATAAATAAAACATGAGATTTGATTTTTTTGATGGAAATGGGGTTTATTGGATAGTTGAAACATCAAATTGAATTAATTAATAAAAATTAAATGAATAAACTTAAGTAAAACTTATGAATTAAATGAGAATGTAACTTATGTTATGGTTAAGAATAAAACCAAGGGATTTTAATATCCAGTTATGATTTTGTAAAATCACCAAATTTTATATGTGCATTATGAATTTATTTTAACTCTTTTTAGAGTATTTTTGAGTTATGGATTGTTTGGGTGAAGTCTCAGGGAGATTTTGGGTGGTTATGGAGGGCTTTATATTCTTTTAAGGGGAGACTGGTTAGGGAAAACCATGTAGTGTTCCCCATAAAACTGTATGGATTGTTGAAGAGGGGGTGTAGGTGGTTCATGGTTGGTTCATGGTTATATCTAAATATGTAAAAATACTTAGGTTCCCATGTAACTAAAAACATAATAAAAAGTATATTTGGTGCATGTTTTACCAAATTTTTTAACCAAACTATATGGGTTTTCTAAAGAGGAAGTGAGCCTTGGACAGTTGGGGCACGATTTAGTAAACCATGTGACCAAACTATCCAAAAGGAATTAATTAATCCAATTTTTTTTATTTTTACTGGGAAACCCTTAGAAACCCTCATTCTTCCTCTTTACACATAGGGATCTTAGACTTATGGACTCCAGTGGCCCTTCTTGGAGAATTCCTTCACATCGGAGAGCAATTCCATCAGATCTAGAGACATCAGACCTAAGGATTTCAATGTAAGTGAATTTTTTACCATACATTCTTCATGTTCTTCCTAGATCTTCTTTCTTCTCCCTAATGTAGATTGAAGATCCATAATTTCATGGTCAAATCTATGAATTAGAACATGATCTTATTAGTTTCCATTTAGATTAAAGGAAATGGGTGGTGGAAATCCAGTTTTTTCTTAGTCATTCTCGAATTCATCATGATACACTCATTATGTTTGATCTCATTGTGTAACTCTAAACTGATCTTAACCCATGACATGTTGTTCTCCTTGCATCTTCAATCTTTAATAAATATTTGTTGATTTGGGTTTTATTCTAGGGATCATATGTGTGAGAGCTTGATTTGGGTGGGGAACCTTGATGTTGGGTTTCAAAATGATTAAGGTAGTAAGTTACTTATGATGTTATGAAAATTTTATAAAAGTATGATAAAACATGCTTGTGTCATGGCCCATGAGAGATTTCCTGATATGAAATTCTTGTGTGTGTGTGTATGTGTAGTATGTGAGTCCTTTCTTGATAATACATGCTTTTTCATGTGTGTGTAAAATGTGAGACCTTTCATGACATTCCATTCTTGTGCATGTGTTTATGGATTAAGATACCTCTTTTTTTTATATTATAGTTCACATGTATAGCTCAAAACTTTCCTTTCTATGTATTATATATGTATATATTTGTATGGCCCATTGAATTTATTTCTACCTAGTATCAAAGTGATAAGTGGACCTATCATGGATTGATTAATCCCTTATAGAAAGATTATTCATGATGTGACACAATATGGTTATGATGGGGTCTTGAATGACAGATGGAAGGGCATGATAGCCATGAGGCCTGACCTAAGGCTAAAAGTGGGGATGATGGCCCTATAGACTAACCAGAGATTATTTTTGGGGTATGAAGTCCTTGTGTCCTAACTTGAGGAATGATGAACTTGTGGCCAATTTTAAGACTTATGTTGGTATTTTTCTTTGTTACAAAATTATTGGAAACCAAACAAAAATTATCTTTCTACATAGTTCAAAAATAGGTAGGTCTAGGGTTTTTGGAATCCTGGTTAGCGCATAGTGACTTGACATGTGATTTTTTACTTTTATATTTAATTTTTTTTATCACATACACCTTTATATTAATGTTACACTTATTCTAAGGTTGTATTAGTAGAATCCTACTAGGTTTATACTCACACCCTACAAGGTAATCTTAGTGCACATACATACTTTATTTCTAGGGATCAAGTACAAGGAAAGGACCCTATTTCAGGAAGCTGAGCAAGAGGAGCAGAGCATATTGGTGGATTTATAGTTGACTTTGATTTTCTTATCATGGAATATCTTATAATCTCCCATATTTGTTTTTTTAGTAATCAAATTTTAGTTGCATGGTTATTGGTTTTATTGTATTAAATGTTGATACAATATGGTTTATATCATATAATTCTATTTTATAATTCTATTATTTTATTATTCCTTCCTCATATTATTTGTTGGTTTGATTTTGGCATCGAGTGTATTGTCTCACCAATTTATGATTTAGGCCCTCATTTATAATCATTAGCTCACATGTGGTCATATGATAATTTGACCTAGACCCAACGATTTAGGTTTGGGTGTTAGAAAATGGTATCATAGCATTCTTCCTAGGATATTATTTGGGGAGTTTTGTAGAAAGGGGATTGGATAATTGGGACATGGGTAGGGGAGTTATTCATATTTTCATCTAGATCATGTTTAATGG
This sequence comes from Viscum album, assembly GCA_963277665.1. Classification (NCBI taxonomy): domain Eukaryota; kingdom Viridiplantae; phylum Streptophyta; class Magnoliopsida; order Santalales; family Viscaceae; genus Viscum; species Viscum album. The sequence continues at coordinate 84,743,843 of OY728155.1, read as the reverse complement.
AACTCTGAGTCACTAGGGAAAATGGGATTACTATTACTAATTTTATAATTATAGTTTTTTTGATTTTTAGTATTGTTTTATAGTTACATTTTATGGTATTTGAGCGAGTTCATGCGTTATGAGTAGGAATATTGGTTCACATATCATGGAACCATTTTCTTGTTATTGATTTAGGTTTATTTAATTTAGTTCTAGTGAAAATATTTGTTTTTTGATCATATGATGTATTATTGCTGAAAAAAATTATTTGATCCCAAGAATACTATATCTTATTATATGTATATGACTGTGGCTAATGTACAGCTAATAGAGACTTAGGATTTGGACATTGGTAATTCAATGAGTTATGAATTATTGTTGTAGGCAGCCTATTAGGATGAGTCTCCATGAGGTGGTTTTTATGTGTGTATCTTTTAAATGCCTAGGTAGTATTTCTATTTAAGATTTTAAAGGTGTTTTCATGTGTTCATTATGGAATTTCATAAAATTATTCCTTGGTGAAATCTTTTAGGGACCACCAATGGATGTGGGATAATGTAATAACATCATGGGAAATGCTTCAAAAGTACTTATGAATGTGAAGGATAATTTAGTAGAGCATTATCTCATAATCACTCAAGCAAAACATGTATTAGAACTAATTTGGGATGGATTATTTCATCTAGTACCTATTTAGGGTAGGGGAGCCTATATGGGTGGGCCAACTATGGTTGATTTTTATTGATATTTCCAATTACATCATACCCCATATCCCATGGTACTGGAAGGACTCAGGATACTGATAATTGGATTGTTATTGATCTGGTAGAGACTCCTGGTGAGGGATGAGTGAAATTGGTTGCATATATGATTTAGGGATCTTATAGGAGATGGTGGATCATGTTGAATCAATCTGGGGTGCGTAAGAGTTTATCTTGGAATACCACCAAGAACATATTCTTTGTGGGTTTCTTTACATATATGCTAAAGTTGGATAGATAATAGGAATTCATGGATCTTCAATAGGGAATGATTATAGTGATGTAGTATTTTTCTCCATTTATGGAGTTTCTACATTTTTCTCCTCATTTGGCTAAGAATGAGGTTCATAATTCCCAAAAGTTTGAGATTGGATTATGAATTGAGTTAAGGAACAATGTGAGGAAATTCAACCTAACTATATAATCATAATTTTTTCACAAGTCCCTTATAATTCAGAAGGTTTGAGAGAAGGATAAGGAAACATTCCTTCTGCCTATCCTTTGTGGACTAACATGTGGGTTCTCGAGTGGACCTATGGGTGCCCCATCTGAAAGCAAAAAATAGGAAGGATGAGGAGATGATCCATGGTGGAAATAGGCATATAAATTAGATTTGGGTTTCTTAAATTCCATCCATGGTAGTAGGTTATCCCCAATTCTTTATTCATTGGAATATTAGATACTAAGGTGATTTCTACCCAAATACTTAGAGTAAGTGTCATCAGTATGGTAAAATGGGATATATCTAGTATTTCTGATAGATACCATTGAAATCAAGTTCATGTTGGAATGTATGGTAGAAACATGGTATAAGGGAATTCCTATGAGAATTTTAAACAAGACGTCAAGAAACTATAGGATGGTCAGGCCATGGAGTAATCAAGGGGTCTTAACAATAGTTACTAACTATATAGGGTTCAGTGAATCAAGTGAACTAGGGATCATGGGTATAAGGATATGGATATGATGCAGGTAGATTATATACAACAGATTAGATTCTATATTATGATGTAGAGGGGACTTTTATTGTTCTAGGTATGGTTTTTTATTACATCTATGCTCTTTACTGTTGTGTTTGATACATTATATTCTCATTATTTTATATATGATCAAGTAATTGTTGGGTTATATTTGTCTACAATGATTTTTAATGAATTGTTTTCACTTGATAATCCTATATGAAAGAAAATAAAGTGTACTCATAAATGTCTTGAATTTCCTATAGTGGTTTCATGATATAAATATCTTCAGGATGTCTCAGTTTTAGAGATGATTAGTTTTGATGCAATTTTTAGTATGAATTGGTTGACTCATTATGGAGCTTGTATCAACTATTATAGGAGATTAGTGATATTTACCTCATAGAAGGGATGGGATGATGTATTGATCGGATAATGGGATTGTGGGTTAGGAAAGTGGAAGCAGACCTCAGTCAAATCAGAATCATTATGGTTGAGGTTAAAAGTATTGTTCTTACAAAAGATCAAGTAACAACTACAATCACTTTTCCTCATATGGAGGACCTTTACCTGGATATATTTCCAGATGATTTCTCAAGACTCCCTCCCCATAGAGGAATCAGATTTGATATTGGAATCATGCTAGGTAAAAAACCTATATCAATTCCCCTATATAATATGACATCGTATGAGATAAAGGAGTTAAAAGTGTACCTTGAAGTTCTCAAATAAAATGGGTTTATTTGGCCAAGAACTTACCTTTGGTGTGATCTAGTTCATTTTCCAAAAAGGTGGATGACAGCCTAAGGTTATGAATAGATTACTAGAAATTTAATTAGGTCATGGTGAAAAAATGGAATCCATTATCTAGGATTGATGATTTTTTTGATCAGTTGAGGGGAACCCTATTATTCTCCAAAATTGATCTATGATCGGGATATCACCAACTTTGGGTCAGAGAAGAGGATATACTAAAGTAATTTTTAGCAGTCTATATGGGTTATATGAGTACCTTTTGATTCATCTGGGTTAAAAAATTATACAATAGTGTTCATGGTTCCCATGGATAGGAAGTTTCACCCATACTTGAATTATTTTATCATGGTGCTTGTTGATGACATATTTGTATACTCACAGACCTCAAAATTGCATGATAGACATTTTTAGATCATGTTAAGTACACTTTGAGTGCATCATCTTTATTCCAATATTTTGAAGTGTTAATTTTATATCTAAGAGTTACATTTTCTCAGGCATGTTATTTCTGAGATAAGTATTTATATTGATTAAGAGAATGTGGAGGTGGGAATATATTGGGTTTGGCCTAGGAACGTGTTTGAGATTTAGAGTTTCCTTGGATTAGGTAGGAACTAAAAGTGGCCTATCCAGGACTTCTCTTATTAGATATTACCTATGAAAATACTCACTAAGGAATAATATTTGAGTGGACTGACATATCCAAGGAGGCCTTCACAAATCTTGAGATAAGGTTGACATCTGCTCCAATTATGATTCTACTAGATCATATGATTGGTTATGTGGTAAACTATGATTACTTTAGAGTTGGATTAGGGATTATCTTAATGTAAAATGACTAAGTAGTTTCTTATGTGTCTTGACGGATACAACCCCATGAGTGAAACTACCTTACTCATGACCTAGAGTTAGATAATATGGTTTATGATTTGAAATATTGGTGAAATTATCTCTTCAAAGAGATATTTTTTATTTATGCAGACCAAAATAGATTATTATATATTTTATTATAGTGAGACTTGAATCAGTGACAATGAAATTGGGGAAAGTATCTAAAAATATTATATTTTGAGATGGGATATTCCCTTAGAATTGTAATGTTGTTGCCGATTCTCTTAGCCAGAATACATAGTATTTGACATCTCAAACATTGGAAGAAGAGTGGAAGTTAATGATTATACTTATTAATTCATAGGTGGGTGTATCTAAGGATCAAGAGGTGGTATCTTATTCACCCTTGGTCATAAATTTCTCTTTGGTTGATCTAGTCAAGGATTTTCAATAGATTGATTCATATTTTCTAGTGATGTGAGAGATTATTACAGGGGAAAACATTGTTCCATGATAGTCCTTATACAAGATTATTGTTCTTTATATCCATGGTAGAGTGGTGGTTACAACCTCTATGATAGATGAATTGATGAGGGACTCACACACCTCGAAATGGGTGTTGCATCCTAGATCAAATAAGATATATCATGATATTCAACATCATTTTTGGGGGCTAGGCATGAAAAGTGAAATAGTAAGGCTCGTAGCTTATTGTCTCAATTTCCATATGATCAAAGTGAAACAATAAAGACCTAATGGATTACTTTATCTACTTCTTATACCCATATTTATGTGGGATGAGGTGGTGATTAAATTTATCAAAAGGTTTCACAGTACCCTGAGAAGTCCGGATGTAGTGTGGTTTCATTTATCAGCTTACAAAAGTTGCACATATCCATACCATTTGAGAAACTCAATCCATGGACGAGTTGAGTAGGTTGTACATTCAGGAGATAATGTGGCGGATTGGAGTGATTATGTGTATCATTTCCGATAGAGATTTTCACTTTACTTCATGGGTTGAGAGATGATTTTAGAAGGTGATGGGGTCACAGGAGAATCTTAGTATGACATATCACTCTAATATAAACAATAATTCCAAGAGGATAATCTAGATTTTATAGGATATAATCAGGGCATGTGTGCAAAATTTTGGTGGAGCATGAGATGACCATCTAGATGTGGTAGAGTTTTTATATAATAACAGTTTTTAGTATTCAATTAATATGGTTTATTTTGTGGATCTTTATTTTTGAACTTGTTTTCTCTGTTATATTAGCATGAAGCCTGATATTTAGCAGTAGTCAGGCCGTGTTTATTAAAAGAAAATTCTGAGTGGGTTTAATTAATTAGGAAGAAATTGGTTACTATCCAAAGATATAATTGTTATTATATAGACCTATGATGATGAAATTTTGAGTTTTCTATGGATGATTGAGTTTTCTTGTAGGCATCACCTCGTCTGTGGTACCAACAATTGTGAAGCCTAGGAAAATTGGTACTACGTTTTTTTGTTATCGTTCTTGATAGTGGAATAGATTTGTACAGTGGTTTACTGATAAAATATTTCCCTATTACATCAAGATATACATGTTGTTTTCCATGTGTCTCAACATATAAATTAACACTTGGATCATTTAAATGTTATTGATTAAAAAATCATTGATTTGGAGGTAGTTTCTTTATTCAAGGAACATCTGGTGTGGATTGTTGATTGGAGAGAAAATGTACTATGAGGGAATATGGTGTCTCTCATTCATGTTATATGAAAGTAAAGATATATCCAACGCTACGGGAAAAAGGGCTTTTTGCGACGGGAATAAATCCCGTCGCAAAAGGTCTGCCCAAGAGGTTATTTGCGATGGGGGTAATGACCCATCGCAAATAACCAACTATTTGGGACGAGATTTCGTCTCCCGTTGCAAATAGTTTGGCGCGGATAGCGCACCAAATCGTGCGAAGGTTATTTGGGATGGTGGGATCCCATCGTCGCAAATAGTTAAATATTTGCGATGGGCCCCGTTGCAAATAATCGGCCGCAGTTTATAGCTTTTTGCAACGGGATTTCGTCTCCCATCGCAAATAGTTTGGTGCAGATATCGTGCGAAACCGCGCGAATGTTATTTGCGACGGTGGGATCCCACCGTCGCAAAGAGTTAAGTATTTGCGACGGGCCACGTCGCAAATAACCGGTGGTGGTTTATAGCTTTTTGCGACGAGATGTCATTCTGTCGCAAAAGGTGTGTCAGCAGGGACTATTTGTGACGGGTCCCATCGCAAATAACTTTTTAACCGCCGACAGTAATTAATGCGGGCGTAGGTATTTCGACGAGTCCCGTCACAAAAGATACAATTTGCGACGGGTATCCCGTCACAAATAATCTAACCTATATATACCTCCATCCGTTTTTCCTCTCATTCCTCTCAAATTTTAGATCTTGTTTCTCTCTAAACACGGATTTTAGAGAGAATTTTTCTTAGTTAATTTTTTGGTTCACGAAGAAGTTGTGAAACCGTCTAAATCAATAGAAAATCAGTCTTAAAGGTATTTATGTTTTTTTATAATTTATAATTTATTTCATTTTTTTATGTTAATTTCTTTTATTGTTGATTAGTTGTAATTAAATTAAATTTAAATTGTTTTGTCATTAGTATTTATTTGTACTAATAAATTGAAATTTTTAGCATTAATTTTTAATAATTAGTAGTAATTATTAATTATTAACAATAATTAGTAATGTATATAATTAATTTGTAGTAATTAATAATAATTGGTAACAAATATCAATAAATAGTAATAAATAAGAATAATTAGTAATAATTAGTAATAATTAGTAATAATTAGGAATAAATATTAATAATTTGTAATAATTAGTAATAATTAGGAATAAATATTAATAATTAGTAATAATTAGTAATAATTAGGAATAATTAGCAATAATTAGGAATAATTAGCAATAATTAGTAATAATTAGCAATAATTAGTAATAAATAGCAATAAGTAGCAATAATTAATAATAATTAGTAATAAATTGTTATAATTAGTAATAAATTGTAATAATTAGTAATAAATACTAATAATTACTAATAATTACTAATAATTACTAATAAATACTAATAATTAGCCATAAATACTAATAATTAGGAATAATTAGCAATAATTAGAAATAATTAACAATAATTAAAAATAATTAGCAATAATTAGCAATAATTAGCAATAATTAGTAATAATTAGCAATAATTAGCAATATTTAGCAATAATTAGCAATAATTAGCAATAATTAGCAATAATTAGCAATAATTAGAAATAAATACAAATAATTAGTAATAAATAGCAATAAATAGTAAAAACTCTGAATAATTAGTAATAAATAGGAATAATTAGTAATAATTAGGAATAATTAATAATAATTAGTAATAAATTGTAATAGTTAGAAATAAATTGTAATAATTATTAATAAATTGTAATAATTAGTAATAAATACTTAAAATTACTAAAAATTACTAATAAATACTAATAATTAGCAATAATTAGCAATAATTAGGAATAATTAGAAATAATTAGCAATAAATAGAAATAAATAGCAATAATTTTCAATAATTTGGAATAATTAGGAATAATTAGTAATAATTAGCAATAATTAGTAATAATTAGCAATAATTAGCAATAAATAAAAATAATTAGTAATAAATATTAATAAATAGGAATAATTAGTAATAATTAAAAATAATTACCAATAATTAGGAATAAATACTTATAGCTAGTAATACTTACTAATAATTGGTAATAATTAGCAATAATTAGGAATAATTAGCAATAATTAGGAATAATTAGCAATAATTAGTAATAATAAGCAATAATTAGTAATAATTAGCAATAATTAGCAATAATTAATAATAATTAGCAATAAATTGTAATAATTAGTAATAAATTGAAAAAATTAGAAATAAATTGTAATAATTAGTAATAAATACTAATAATTAGGAATAAATACTAATAAATACTAATAATTAGCAATAAATACTAATAATTAGCAATAAATAGAAATAATTTGGAATAATTAGTAATAATTAGAAATAATTATCAATAATTAGAAATAAATAGTAATAAATAGTAATAATTAGTAATAATTAACATTAAATAGCAATAATTAGCAATAATTAGAAATAATTAGCAATAATTAGCAATAATTAGTAATAATTAGCAATAATTATCAATAATTAGAAATAATTAGAAATAAATAGCAATAAATAGCAATAATTAGGAATAATTAGAAATAATTTGCAATAATTAGCAATAATTAGTAATAAATAACAATAATTAGTAAAAAATAGCAATAAATATTAATAAATTGGAATAATTAGTAATAATTAGGAATAATTAGTAATAATTAGGAATAATTAGTAATTATTAAGAATAAATACTAATAATTAATAATATTTACTAATGAGGAATAAATACTAATAATTAGTAATATTTAGCAATAATTAGTAATAATTAGAAATAATTAGGAATAATTTGCAATAATTACAAATAATTAGTAATAATTAGTAATAATTAGCTATAATTAGAAATAATTACTAATAAATATTAATAATTACTAATAAATACTAATAATTAGGAATAATTAGGAATAATTAGGAATAATTAGGAATAATTAGCAATAATTAGCATTAAATAGGAATAAATTGTAATAATTTGCAATAATTTGGAATAATTAGGAATAATTAGAACTAATTAGAAATAATTAGAAATAATTAGAAATAATTAGCAATAATTTGGAATAATTAGCAATAATTAGGAATAATTAGTAATAAATAGGAATAAATTGTAATAATTAGCAATAAATTGTAATAATTAGTAATAATTAGTAATAAATAGTAATAATTAGTAATAAATAGTAATAAATAGTAATAAATATTAATAAATTGTAATACTTAGTAATAAATAGAAACAATTAGTAATAAATAGTAATAGTCAGTAATAAATATGAATAATTTGTTATAAATAAGAATAATTTGTAACAAATAAGAATAATTAATAATAAATAGGAATAATTAGAAATAAATAGTAATAAATAGTAACAATTAGTAATAAATAGTAATAATTAGTTAGGAATAGTTAGAAAGAAATTTTAATAAATTTTAATAAATTCCAAGAACCTGGCACAATTTCCAGTGGATTGACTGCACTCCTTTTCCTCAATGGCTTTTCTCTTTTCAACTCTCACTGACTCAAAACAATATGAAATATGTGTTGCTACATAGGCATATTCAATCTTATATACATGAGATTGGATATGCATTCGTAGGATCATATTTTTTGTAATTTTTAGGCGGTGACAGTTGGAAGAAGACAATTCATTGATGAAAATGGGGATCTTTTGTCTGACGGCTCATTTACTTGCATGTTTCTCACACACAAATCACAATGAAGAATCTGGTCGAAGATACGGATATTCATTCTCGTGCATACGAGAATGAATATGCGTACCTACGAGGAGATTCTTCATTGTGATTTCAGTGTGAGAAAGATGGAAGTAAATGAGCCGTGAGGGAAAAGAGGAGCCATAAATCCACTAGAAATTGTGTCACCTTTAATTAATGGTAATTATTAAGAATTAGTAGTAATTATTTATCTTCTTTTTTCAGATAGTATTTTTATAATTTCAAATTATTCAAAAACTAGTGATAATTTTATATTTTGTAGAAAAACATGGAACAAGGAAGTCGACATCAGTCATTATTAGATGATCGCGCTTGGATAAATCAGCACAAAAATCCAAATGGTTCTGGTTTAAATCCTGTATATATTGAGGGTGTTGAAACTTTCTTAGCATTTGAATCATCAAAACCAGAATATGTTTCAAAAGGCATAATTAAGTGTCCTTGTAAAAAATGTGCTCTCAGAACATTTGACACATTTGACAGGGTTGGGGGACATCTCTTGCTGTTTGGTTTTCAACCAAATTATGTTTTTTTGGTATCAACATGGTGAACGTAGTTCCAGAGAAGATACTAATAACTTGACTCCGGATCCATCACAGTTCCAAAATTTATTACATTATGTTACAGGTCCATCTGTTCAACAAACTAAAACTCATGATGATATTGATTTAACTCTTGAGTTGGAACCATCCAATTTTTTTGAGTTGTTGAGGTCTATTGAGGATGCATTATATCCTGGTTGCAAGATAAGAAAATTAAAAGCGGTTGAAAAATCTATGGCTATTAAATCAGATAATTTAATGTCAAACAACTATTTTGATCATATATTTTCTTTGGTTAAAACAATGTTACCTGAAGGAAATGTGTTTCCTGAAAATTACTATGAGAGCAAGAGGTTGGTTCATAATCTAGGCCTTAGTTGTCAGAAGATTCATGCATGTGAAAATGATTGCATCTTATATTCTGGTGAAAATGAGTCTTTGGATATTTGTCCAATATGTGGACAATCGAGGTATAAAGAAGCTCAACCAAGGAAGTCTGGATTGATTCCTGTAAAACAGTTGAGATATTTCCCCCTTACACACAGGCTGCAACGTTTATTTATGTCTCATAACAGAGGGTCAATTATGTCATGGAACAAAACCAATATTTCAATTGGTAAAAGGTTGAATCATTAATATGATGATGATTCATGGAAAAAGTTTGAGTGTCTACATCCATATTTTGCTTTAGAAGTCTGAAATGTGCGATTTGGTCTTTCTGCAGTTTCTGTCTCTTTGGTTCTTATGGTAGTTAGTATTTATGTTGGCCTATCTTTATAACTCTGTACAATCTACCTCCATGGATTTTGATGAAGGAGCCCTATATCTTTTTGACCTTATTAATCCCAGGACATCCAAAAAATAATATTGATGTTTATTTGAAAACCATTGATTGATGAGTTAAATGCATTGTGGAGTAATGGTGTTCATACATATGATGTTGCTACAAAACAAAATTTCACATTAAAAACTGCATTGATGTGGACGATTAGTGAATTTACGGCATATGACATGTTATCTAGCTGGTGTGCACATGGTTCGAAATCAGGTCCTTACTGTATGAAAGACAACAAAGATTTTATGCTCATCAATAGAAAAAAACCTTGCTATTTTGACTGCCATCACAGATTTATTCCAACCAATCATCATTTTCGAAGGAAAAAATCTCATTTAAGAAAAGGCACAATTGAAAGGGATGGACCTCCAAAAATGATCTCAGGTACAGAGTTAAAATCAGTTGTATTTTCATTACCTCCCATCACATTTGGGCCAAAGTAAACCAATAAAAAATTCATGGCTTTGGGAAAGAACAAAATTGGATAAAACGAAGCATTTTTTGGTATCTCCCATATTAGTCTGATTTGTTGGTCCACCACATGTTGGATGTCATGCACATTGAGAAGAACTGTTTTGATAATTTATTTCATACAGAATTGGATACACCAGGTAAGACCAAAGATACTGTTAAATAATGATTAGATCTTGCCCAAATTTGCAGGTGACCAGAACTTGAACTATTTGAAAATGTCAGATCACAGAGGTTAATGAAGCCAAAAGCAGCTTATAATCTGTTCAAAGAGATTCATTTATTATTTTGTCAGTGGATTTAAGATTTGAGACTTCCAGATGGCTATGCTTCAAATTTGGGTAGATGTGTTAAGAATGGTCATATTACTGGATTAAAAAGTCATGATTGTCATGTTATAATGGAAAGACTTATGCCGATTGGATTTATAGTTTTGTTGAATTTTATGATTTGGGATTCGATAACAGACATATCATATTTTTTCGAGACATTTGTGCAGCGACAACTGACTACGATGCACTAAGAAAACTGGAAGATGATGTTGCTGTAATTATATGTAAACTAGATAAAATCTTTCCACCCGCTTTATTTGACTCAATGGAACATCTGATATTAAATTTTCCACATGAAGCTAAATGTGGAGGTCTAGTATAGTTTTGATGGATGTACCCATTCGAGAGATGCATACAGAAATTGAAGAAAAAAGTATGTAACAAAGCATCAGATGAAGGCTCAATTGCTGAAGCTTATTTTCAAGAGGAAATTGTTTTTTTTCTGCTCTCACTATTTGGAATATGAATATCCCTAAAAAAACTCATGGGACGGAATGAGGGAAATGTTAATAATGAAATGGAAAATAATTTATCATTTTTTAATCAGCCAAATCTTGGCTTCAGTGGAGTTCAAGAACGATGGATTTCAGATGATGAACATCACAGAGCTCATACATATGTTCTACTCAACTGTGAAGAATTGACATCATTTTTACTGTGGGTGATTCTATCACTTATTCTATAATTTCTGTTACAGTATGAAAAATTATTTTATTTGTAGGTTATATGATAATGATATCAATAAAAAAGTTCCACAAATCACAGCAGCTGCTCTTGAAGAACGCAGACAATTTTTTTTTCTCTCAATGGTTTCAAAAGATGGTAACATAAATTATTGATGGTTTAATATCAATTCAGTTTACTATTTATTATATTGATAATTGTTTTACAAATTTTCATGTGTCTCAACATGAAGATAAAATTGATAAGCGACTGTGTATGTTGAGTAACCCACCATCCAAAATGGTTAAATCTTATAATGCATATGTGGTGAATGGTTTTCAATTTCATACATGTGCAAATGGGGAATAAAAAAAAATAGACAGTGGCATTTTTTTGAGAGGACCGCATCATAGAGAGGATTGCGTGTTCATCTGACTCATGGAATCGTCAAAATTAAATATAAAAGTCTTGTTGCAGTAAGTAAACCATTTTTACTGGATCAACAAGCGCATCAAATTTATTTTGCAAAGTACTGTGCTACGTCAAGAGACCTGGGTGATTGGTGGACCATAATAAAAATAAAATCTCATGAAAATCAATTTACTCAAACTGAATGTGGTTCTGCTGAAGTGGAATAAATTGAAAATTTTCAAGAGACTACTCAAAAACCATCTTTTTCACAAAGAAACATGAATATCGATGAGGACACCCCACAATTAAGGGTCCATGGTGACAAAGATATTAATGATGTTACAAATGAAATTGAAATGACAAGGGATGATGAAACTGAAACTCATATGGATATTGATGATGCTGAGGAGGAATATGAAGACATTGACATCGTTAGATATGAAGATGATGATGAAGGTGAACATTGGCATAGTTAAATGCTGGTTATGATCATAACTAATATATATATATATATATAATAGTTATTTTCAGCTATCTGCTAACAACAATCATTTTGTGTTTCATATGGACTCTGATCTATTACGTGAGTTAGAGGAGGTTGATCTACCTTTGTATGAGGGGGATTTGGGATCATCTAACCCTCAGCATACTGGTGGTTTAGGAGGTACATGGAGGGGGTGTGGTCTTGCACGACTAATGATTCCTGACCCTATCCTCGAGCGACGTCCACATCATGGCTTCGATCCATGCACACAGAGGTATGGTAACCTATATATTTTAGTTAGATTTCATTAATTTATTTGTATATATACTAATTGTTTGATTATTTATTATTTTTTCATAGTTTTGCACATGTAGTTGTTGGATAGGGGAGCGCTATCTTGCACAATTATTTTTTCATCCATGGATCACATGGGAACAGATTCCCGTTGATGTGCAGCTTGTCATGTACAACCGTTGGATGGTACGTAAATAAATAATATTTATTAGAAAATTTATTTTATTAATAACTTGATATTATAAATTATTTGTTGGGTTTATGGTATCCCATTGATGATAGCATGCGTGACGATATCCATGCAGCATGGAATGTGGCTATGGGTGAGCGTTTGCGTCAGTTTTTGTACAATTTGAGAAAGACAACCATTAAGAAAGAAGGAGAGATAGTATTTGATGAGTTGTGTAGAGACCACCAACCAGAGTAAATTTCGTCTCAGGTTTGGGATGGATTATGTGCACACTGGTTGGGTGGTGGAATTCAGAGGAGGTTTTCATTGGGTTGAAATAACTGGAGGAGACAGGAGGTGACACATCGAGCTGGTAGCCGTACATTCAGTAAACATAGAGAGCATCTAGTAAGTATTTTTTTAATATTTTATATAATTTCAAATATAAACAGTTTATTTTATATTCATATAGGCAGTCGAGCATACTGATATTACAGAGTACGATGTTTATCAGAGGATGTATAGTGATCCAGCCACCGGAGAGATTAGAGGTGATCGCCATCTTCAGATTGTGGTTAGTATTATTATTTTTAGTTTGACAATTAACTACATATAATATTTTCAAAATTTTAATTTCAAATTGGAATTGAAGGAGTCATATGAGGCTATGACTTCTCGGACACAGGATGAGGTTCAGGATGAGGTGACTAATCAGACCAGTGCCCACCATTTTGACAAGGCAGCATGGATTCAGGCGACTCAGTATGGCTATGAGAAGGGCCGAGTAGTTGTTATCATCTCTCATGTGAATCCTGGTACTTATTATGGTACTACTGCGATGTCAGCATCCATCTCGAGAGGAGCTCATGGATATGAATCATTTTCTGGCTCATAGTATCAGGAGTAGTTTTGAGCTCAGAATGACCTTATAGAGAGTTTGCAGAAGTAGCAAGAAGAGATGCGTCGACAGCAGCAACAGTAGCATAAGGAGGAGATGCATCGATGAGAGCAGCAGCAGCAGCATGAGGAGGAGATACTTCAATGGCAGCAGCTACATCACGAGCAGATAGAGTACATGCACCGTCTGACTCATAGTTTAGGGATGAATTTTCCACCACCAGCTCCTTCAGCTCCTCCACCTCCTCCAGAAGACGAACCTTAGTGATTTTTCTTTGTCAAAAACATTTGAATTTACATTTGTTGTAATATGAACTATTTATAGTTTCTGTCTTTTATTTCAGTGCAATTATTACATAATTTAATTTTTAATATTTTATGATTTGTTTTTGTGAATATTGAGAATTTTAATATTTTTTATTTTTTTATTTTTTTTATTTTTTTAATAATATCAACATTATTATTTCATTAATCATAATTTTGTTAAATATATTTTTTCAGTATTATATTTTTTAATATTTGTTTATTTTACTAATAATAATAATAATAATAATAATATTTTATGATTTTTTTATATTTTTTTGTGAATATTGAGAATTTTAAATTTTTTTATTTTTTTTATTATTTTAATAATATTAAAATTAATTTTTCAATAATAATAATCATATTTTATGATTTTTTTATATTTTTTTGTGAATATTGAGAATTTCAATATTTTTTATTTTTTTATTATTTTAATAATATTAAAATTAATTTTTCAATAATCATAATTTTATTAAATTTATTTTTTTAAATATTTATTTATTATTTGCGATGGGATCTGTTGCGACAGGATCCCGTCACAAATTCTCTTAATAATTTTTTTCTTAAAAAAGGTATTTGCGACGGGATTACGGGCTGGTCGCAAATACTATTTGCGACGAACCCATCATAAATAGTCTAAATAAATATTTTCAAAAAGCATTTGCGACGGGATTATGGGCCCATCACAAAAAAGTATTTGCGACAGGTCCGTCACAAAAGAGCTTATATATATAAAGTATATAATCAGAGACTTATTTGCGACGACGTTTTCTGCAACGGGCTATTTGCGATGGGGCCCCGTTGCTAGAGCTTATTTGCGACGGGATCCCATCGCAAATAACCCGTTGCAAATACTGTCAATTCTAGTAATGCAAGAAGAAAATTGGGAGAAAGAATCATATGTGAAGGATCAATGGCCTGGTTTTTTTCGAACATGACTTCTATAGAAACTTCTCTAGGAAGAGAATTCCTTAGAGGGGGATACTGTAATATCCCTAGATGTTCTAGGTGCATTATTTTTTTATTTCATCCTTTATTTAAGTTTTTTGAATTATTATTTATTTGGATAAAGTCTTGGGTAGTTTCTAGGATGTTTTAGAGGGTTTTATAATCTTTTAAGGGGGAACACTGTGGCATACTACCTTTTTATTACATAAAAAATTCATTACATGGTAAAAAACATAATAACACACATGATCTTTTAAGGTTTTGTTTCTTGGAAATTAGAAATGTGATACACGAATAACATAAAAAATATTCTAATACACTAAAAAATTATTATTTATAGATTTATCCTAAGTTAATTTTACTACATCTCATATCCTGGGGACATACATCAAAAGAAATGGGTGAAAAAAAGATCATTTAAGGGAATAAATAAAGGAAATATTTAACATGTAACCATGAGGTATATCACTAAGAAATGAGAATAATAACATGAGGAATATCACAGTATAAATGTTATGAATCATAAAATATAAATCTTAATACAACATAAAAATGATACATTTATAAGCATATCACTAAGGTTTGTTATCAAGGTGTTGTAAATCATAATTATAAAGGTTATTCCCCAAGGTATCATAAAACATATCATATATAGAGATTGATTCTTTAAAAAATGAATTAGAGTAATATCAGGGTGCAAAATTCATATATATTAATTCATGTAAGCCACATTGATCATAATAAAACATTTCATGAATAACCCATGGAGAATAAAAAACTTGTTTCATATAAAATAATTTTAGACTTAACTGCTTAAATACTTGAACATTAAACCATTGTTTACCAATGGAAATGGAATGTAGGTTTTATACATGTAAATCCCTGAATCAATAAATTATATTTACATCTATGTTAATACCCATGGACCAGTAAATGGTTTGGTTATTCACAATATAATACTTTTTTATATGAAAGAGGTAAATTTAAGAAATGAATTCTGTAGCGAGATGATATAAAATGTGGATTGAGGAAATGGAATAATGGATGGGGATGAGGGTATCCCATTTTTATAAAACTCTTTTGAATGTATTGGGATAACAAAATTGGATATGAATATATTGTAATTTAATACATAGAAAACGTGTCACACAATAATTCTCGAAATAGGACTGAAAAAATAACCATTTCATTTATAAAAAGGAAATTACAGTTTTATGGTAATAAGATCTAGACACATAACCCCTTATTACACTAGAATACTCCCTAAGTGTAAGGTTTGTGATGGTAGTAGTTTCTTGGGGTGGATTGGGTAACACTGACCTCGTGGTTATCTCCAGTAACTTGAACTTCTCCCACAATTGATTTAGTTTGAGCCTCGCTTATTGAATCTCTAAATGGGATTGGTCAAGGGAAAACTCCAATGATGTTACCTCCCTCCCAGGTTCTGAAAAATGGGCTTCAAAAGGCATGAAACTATCAGTTGGGTCCATCGTTTCTCATTTTTTTCGTTAATTATAATTTTTCATTACCTTTTATAAAAACTAAATATAATAGTAACATTATTACCAATGATCTTTGTTCCCAATAGTCCTATTATCTAACAATCAAATTACCATTCCAATGGTAATATTACATCCTATAAATACCTTTTCATTTATTAAAAAATTATTCAATTAAATTCCTTTAAAGGTTATATATCGTATTATTTTAAAAAAAAATCATTGCTTTACTAGTATTCAATTTCTTTTCTATCATGTTGTTCATGGGGGAAATGATCCTAGTGGATTGGAAAGATCCAGAATTTTCCATACTACTTTTCCTATTTTATATTTTTTAACCCATTATAATTTTCTAGATTTTCATGGGTTTAGTTGTTGACTAATGTAACATTATTTTTTAATTAATTAAAATGTTTTTCATTTTTATATGTTTTTTATGAGTGTAATTTTATATAATATAAGATTCAATTATTCAGAAAAAAAAATTCACTAATAATGTTGGGGTCGTTACATTATTCCCCACTTAAAAAATTTCATCCTCAAAATTTCAACTCATATTCTAGGTTGAAAATAGATCATGGTAATTATTTTTCATTATTTCCTCCAGTTCCCATGTTGCCTCTTCATATTTATAGTTCCACGACAACACTTTATAAGGTGCGTTGTCTTGTTTTTTATAACGTTTTCTCTACGGACCAAGATCTTCACCAGCTATTTCTCATAAGATATGTCATTCTCCAGATATTCCACATCATGATTTAGTACATGTGAGGGATCAGGGAGTGATACATGCAACACATCATGAACTTGACCCATGTTTAGTGAAAGTACTAATCTATAATCTACTATAAGTATGTGATCAAGGATATGAAAGGAGAAAATTTACCTAGGTATAAGATTTTATTTCTTTCCCAACCACATAAATTTCTTCCGTTGTGATATTCAATGGAAGACTTTGTATCCAACATCAACACTTAGAACCTTTGATGATTATAAGTATAGATATTTTATGAAATATGATTAGATTTTATATGCTGTTATACATCTTTAACCTTTTCTATAATCTATTACACAAGATCATGTCCAAGTATATTTTTTTCATCAAATTCATTATAACAAGCCGGAGTTATACATATCTTACCATATAGTACTTCATATGGATAAATTTGAATGCTTGAGTGGAATATATTGTTGTATGATAACAAAAATAATGGGAGATTTTAAAACCAGAAACCTTTAAATTCCATTTAGTAAGATCTTAGTATGTATTAGAGTGTCTGAATGGTCTTTTCATACTGGCCATTGATTTGGGGGTAATATGTCATACTTTAATTCAACTCAGTATTCAGAGCTTTTTGAATACTTCCCAATAATTTATAAGTGAACATCAGATAATGATAAAAAATGATTGAAATTAGTACCCCATGCAGCCTTACAAATTCCTTTACATGTGTCTTGGAATTTTGGTCAAGTAAAAAATCTTCCCAAATAGAGATGATGTGGGAAGACTTGATGAGATGATATACAACAACCCATATCACATTTTTTCCATTAGTAATCTTCACGAGATATGTCACAAATTCCATGGTGATATTATACAATTTCTATGCTTCTATGGTCCATGATTTCATTATCCACTTAGTCTTTTGTCACTCTGCTTTAACTTTCAAACGTACCAAGCACTTTGAAACATACTCATCGATCTCCTTCTTCATGTTTTACACCCAAAAGATCTCTTAAAGATCCCGATACATCTTGGTACATCCAAGATGGATGAAAAAGATGATCTATATGAATTATCCAATATCTCTTTCTTTATCATAGGTGATTATGGAACACAAATTCTATTTCCAAACTAAATTAAACCTTATTCATCGATGTGTAATTCATGAAACCTCCCTCCTTTATTTCTTTTGCTTTCTTTTTAAGCTCCCAATTATCCACATTTTCCTCCTTAATCCCCTTTTGAATAGATGGATGAGAATTTATTTGGGAAGGATAGTATATAATACCTACTGTTATGATTTCTTGATCCATTCATTGCATATGCAATAAGATAGGGTCATTCTAAATCTTCATTATGGATAGTGTGGTAGGATATTTTTTACTAAGATAAACATCTACTTTATTATCTCTTTCAGGATGGTAGTGAATATATAAATCATAGTCCTTGATTAGCTCTAATCGTCTTTTATAATTCATTTTGAGATCATTATTTGTGAATATAAAATTTAAAATTTGGTGGTCTATGTATAGATCACATTTTACCCATAAAGATAATGTCACCATATCTTTAGAGAAAATATGAATGAAGCTAACTCCGGGTCATGAGTACGATAGTTATGTTCAAGAGGCTTTAAATATCATGATACATAAGCAATCAATTTTTAATTTTTCATGAGTACACATCAAAGTAATTTTTTTTAAAAGGTTGGGGCCGAAGCCTCATTTTTATTATTGAAACAATCAAAGACCTCTTTAACTGGGTAGAGGGAGACCCATTACATAGCCCGAAGGCCTAGTGGGCATTTAGCCCATTACATAGCCCGTAGGCCCAATTTTTTTTTATCCCAAAGCTCATTCTGTGAATAGTACTGCTACAGTACCCACTCCGCTACAGTACCCGTCGCCGCTACAGTGCCCCCGCCGCCGCTACAGTGTCACCGTTGCAACAGTATCTCGCTGCTACAGTAGCGCTACAGTGCTGCTATAGTACCTGCGCCCAAATCATTCCCTATTAGTGGATAAATATATCATAGGTTCACTAACTAATCTCTTCTTCATTTCATGGAAACATTCTTCATACTATTTTTTCTATATAAATTTTCTCCATTTTCAGTTAACTTTGTTAGTGAATTAGAAATTCATATATGTTT
This sequence comes from Viscum album, assembly GCA_963277665.1. Taxonomy (NCBI): domain Eukaryota; kingdom Viridiplantae; phylum Streptophyta; class Magnoliopsida; order Santalales; family Viscaceae; genus Viscum; species Viscum album. Next base: position 84,724,385 of record OY728155.1, on the reverse strand, counting down.
TTTCAAAAAACTTCTACAGTATCCTACCAGACTAAGGAAATAATGAATATCAATTACCATAGTAGGATGTGGCCACTCCTCCACATCCTTTGTCTTGGAAGTATCAACTGAAATTCCATCACTGGTCATGATGTGCCCCTAGAATAAAACTAGCTGTAACCATAACTCACATTTTCTAAATTTATGAAGAAATTATAATTCCTTAGAGTTTTAATATAACCCTTAGAAAATCATAATTATTCTCATAAATGTTGGAATATATCAAAATATAATCAATAAATTCCACCATAAATTTATCAACGTAATCTTTAAATATGATGTTCATCAAATCCATAAATATGGTATGAGAATTATTCAAGCCTAAGACATAACCACAAACTATAATTCCTATATCTTTTATGAATGGTGGTATTTGGGATGACTTCTTTCTTCAAACTTAATTTATGATACCCTATTCAGAGGTGAATCTTGAAAAATGATTGAGCCCCATGAAGATGGTGGAAAAAATCATGAATCCTTGGAAGATGATATTTGTTCTTCATTCTGAATCCATTAAGTTCTCTATAATCAATGCATATCTAGATTGATCGTTCCTTCTTCTTTATAATGAGAATAGGCATTCCCCAAGGAGACGCACTTGGTCAAATAAAAACATTACCCAAAATATCTTGAAGTTGCTTCTTTAATACCTCTAACTCCATGCATGTCATTTGATATGGGGTTTTTGATATTATCTTAGATCAAGGTATGAGTTCAATGGATATATTTACCCCTATTTGCGAGGGAGGTCTAGGAAACTCTTTTGGAAATAAATTAATGTATTATTGAACAATGGAGACATTTTATATCATTATAATTTCATTTTCCTCTCCCTATACACAAATAATTTCAATAAAGAAGGCTATAAATTTTTCTTCTAGAAAAATTTAAGGTTGGAATATCTCTCTTATAAAAATAAATCTAGTTTGTCTATTTAAGAACACTATAATTTCATTTCTTCTACATTTCATATTAGAATTATAATTTGAGAGCTAGTCCATCCCTAGTATATTTTCAAATTCCACCTTGGGAATGAATAATATATTTTGGATGTGATTATACTTTCCAAAGTTGGTACTAGAGTTTTATACACCTTTTATGATCAGATAATTCCTCCAAGAGTTTTAACTAAAAACTCAACTTATAGTTTTTAAGGTTTTGATTATACATTATTTGAAACATTAGATGAAATAAATGAATGTATAGGACAATATTCAAACAAAGTACTTTCTAGTTTTGAGAGAATAATGAGTGTACCTACCATAAAATAATTTTTAGCCTATAATTCCACCATTATGATTGAAAAAGAATGACATTTATCCCTTAGAAATGTTGAGGTTGATGGAGTTTCCCACCATTATATTATAATTTTGACATTGATTTTCCAAGTTCCCTGGATATACACAGTTAGAGCATTGAACATTATTCTGTTCTTGCACTATATTCCCTTTGTTGTTTACATTGAGGTGTTGAGGATTCCCATCACAATGATAATTCTGAGATATATAGCCTTCTCTTCTATACTTATAGCAATTTACACTCACAAGTAATAAGTTTCATTAAATTTTCTTCCCATATTTGTTGTATGTGTGTAGTTTTAGTTTAATTCCTCCACTTTCATGATTAAAATTCTTCCTTGGGATTGGACCCATTACTCACTTTTTTCATTTTGAATATATGACCATTGTGTCTCTCCAAACACTATTTCAACCTTCTCAGTGCTACACACTATATATTCATATCTTTCATAGTCTTGATTTTCAAGATTCCTTATTATATGGGGTATCAATCTACTGTAGAACCCATCAAAAATTTCTATATGATCCCTAATAAAGATATAGGTGTATATAAAAATTCTTTTAAATTTCATTTCATAGATTATCACCAATTCATCTTCCATCTACTTCAGTTCTAAGAATTCATTAACCATTTTTATTCTCTTTCAATTGGAAAAATATTTATTGAAAAATATTATCCTAATTTATTACCACTCCCTATAATCAATCTCACGACATGGCCTCATGTTCTCAATTGATGAGAACCACTAATACACTTCTCATTCTAAGAGGTATACGACCAAGGTAAATATATCTATCTCTAAAAAAATGTACAAAAAATATATTTTCTATAGAGGAAATCCATTATTCAACAACTAATGGATTAGTAGATCCCCTAAAGGAAGGTGATTATTGACACATGAAGGACTCAACTATAAGTTGTTCACATTGAGTTGAATCTGGTTACTCATAATGATTGAAGTTATTATTCATAACCTGAGATAGTTTATTCATCATACGTTTAAAGTTCCCCATTATATATTCCATCAATATAGGAAGTCCATCAGAGAACCATAAATTTCACTCATCATTTATGTGGTTCCTCTTATTTTCCACCATTTTTCTAAAAGAATAAAACATTAGTGATTAAAATATTACTTCTTGTAATATTATAATTATAAAGGGAGTTTATTTCTAGAAAGAAAATTCTTAAAGAAATTATTATTTTAATCTTATCTAATAAAAATTAAATTTTTTATATATCCTTCATAATGGTTCATCAAAAGCTTTTGATTAAACAATCATATCCCCTAGGAGTGTCAAACCAGGTGTGAAGCAAGACCCATTTTCATGCTCTAAGTAATTATTAAGTCAAATACCAATGCTATTTTCTTGTTTTATTACCCCTAGTTAAAACTATTCTTGAGACACATCCAATTATATTATCAAGATAAGGATTTCATTTCTTGGAAACAACCCTCTCAACACTTCACCAAAATTTCATTAAGTTTTTCATTTATTTAGACTCATACTTAGGGTTCTTACCAATGTTTTCTAATAAAAATTTAAACAAAATAACTATACTGTGGTTTAATATCAATTATGGAATCTTACCTTTTTATTATATAAAACACTCATTACATGGTACAACACTTAATAACACACAATATCTTTTAAGGTTTAGTTTCTTAAAAATTATAAACTTAATACATTAATAACACAAAAAATTTTCCAATCCACTTGAAAGGGTTATTTATAGGTTCATGTGAAGTTACTTATACTATATCACATATCCTGGGGACAAACATCAAAATAAAGGGTGAGCATAAATCCCATCAAACGGATAAACAAAAGAGATATTTAGCATAAAACCATGAGTCATATTAATAGGGAATGAGAAAAAGAACTTGATGGATATCATTGTAGAAAGATCATGAATCATAACATCGAAATGTGGCCATAATATAAAAATGAAACATTCATAATCATATCACCAAGGTGTACTAAAGCATAATCCCCAAGGTTATTCACTAAGGTATCATAAATTATGTCATCTATATATATTAATTATTTTACCAATGCATTGGAGAACTATAAGGTCACACCCTTCATATTTATTAATTTACCTAAGTCACATTGATCATAATAAAACATTTAATTAATAACCCATGGAGAATAAAGAATGGGTTTCATATAAAATCATTTCATACATAACTTCTTAAAGACTTGAACATTACACCATTTTTAACCCAAAAAAGTGGATGTGTTTTTCATACATGTAAATAACTAAATTAATAAATTATATTTACATCTAAGTTAATACTCACATATAAGAAAATAGTTTGGGTATTCACAATAAAATTATTTTTCATGTGAACTAGAAAAATTCATGAAATGAATTTGGAAGCATGATAATATAAAATATGGATTGAGGAAATAGAATAATGAAAGGTGTAACGTCCCAGTTCTGGAAGACACTAGAGGAACCCCGTACCTGGTTGGTCACATGGCCTCAAGTACATTTCCCCAAATTCTAGAGGCTGCTAATTGGCAGCGAGGGCCTTGGGTGTGATAGTGGGGAAACTATTCCCTCATTGGTAGAGTACACAACAGAAGTAAACAAAGCATAAAATAGAGGAAGTAGTAAATATCCAACAACAATAAATAGTGGAAGACTAAAACAATAAACAACTGGAGAACACATGTATATATGAAATGAATAATGATACATATGTCTAGGAAATCATCAAAACAAGTCACAATGCTGAATACAATACTAAACCAAAGTACACAAGAAAAAAAATAAGCAACTCCTCAGCATCGCAAACCTCATCTTGGTCCCATGCTCTCCTTCTCCAAAGCAATCAAGTACCAGAAGTCAAAGGGCACTTTCCCTTGTCTATACCTGCAACAACATAGTCTGTTTGGGCCTAAACGAATGGCCCAAACAAGGTGTGAGACTAAAATACCAGTAGAAAACCACCCGAAGATCTGTGCCTAACAGTCAGTGAGTATATAACAGGTAATTGTAAAATAAGCAGTAACCAATAACAGTAAACAACAGGTAGTAAATAGTAAGAAGTAACATGATGAGATACAACAATTATCAATCCATAGAACAATAATCATCAGAGAAGCAAATACCTAACCACAACAGGAACCCCTCTGGGAAGTACTCGCAGCCAACCCCTCTGGTCCTATCCAAGAAGTACCAACAATCCTCTGGGCAGTGCACTCAGCCTGACCCCTCTGGTTTGGTCATATGAAATTATGAGACTCTCTGGGGAAGCTCACTCGGTCAGTTCCCCTTATTGTCTAGGGTAGTCAGGGACTCTCTGAGGAAGATCATGCAGTCTAACACTCTTATAGCCCCGAGGTCTAGAAACTCTATGAGGAAGGTCACTCGGCCTATCCTCTTATAGTCTCAGGTCTACCATAGACTCTCTAAGGAAGCTCACTCAGTCAATTACTTCTCTATCTTGGGAAGGTTTTAATGAAATTAAAACAAAGTAAAGACTCTCCGAGGAAGCTCACTCGGTCTACCCTCCTGTAGTCGATAATATCCAAGACTCTCTGGGAAGCTCACTCGGTCTATCCCCTGTAGTCTATAATATCCAAGACTCTCTCTGAGGAAGCTCACTCAGTCTACCCTCCTATAGTCTATAATATCCAAGACTCTCTGGGAAGCTCACCCAGTGTATCCCTTATAGTCTATAGTACTAGTTTCTCACGGCCCCATGCAAGTCAGTTCATAATAATGATATAAGGAAAAAGTAAACCAATAGATCTACTTGCGTAACCAGTCTACAAAAAGACATGCATGTTAAGAATAACATTCCATCCTACGGTCACGAGGCATGGAAAACAGGTATAACGACCAAAGGCTAACAAGACCCAAAGGTTGTAACAAGACAAAAGAATGGGAAAAACATCCAAGCACAACAATTATCCAAAAACATGATCAAATTACCTCTACACAAGCATAAAAACAAGGTAGGAAAATAACAGGGGAAAAAAGGTAAACAAGCAATACCCCATTCAAGGGTCTTGGTAGAATTTGCACATAAAACTCAGGGAATTCTAAAGGTAAGGCACAAAACACCTAGCTTGATGCTAGGAGATCAATATATTTTGACCACGAGGTTTGATTCTCCTTAGAACGATGTAGATCTATGAAAAAACACAAAATATTCAAACCACGATATCTTGAGAAAGAAGGAGAATCATGGAATGAGATTCAAAAAGAAAGAAGAGATCACCGCTACGGTTCCAACGTAATCGACGGAGGTCTATTCGGCAAACAGACAGAGGCTCGGGGGATCATAGGATGTTCATGGCCGTACGGATGCTCCTGGTCGAAGAACCTGAAGAAGAAGGTGTTTCTGTCGATTAGGCGCGACCATAGTCAGTTTAATGAAAAAAATAAAGTACACGACATGTAATTGAATTTTCCATAATCTTCTTTAAGCGGCCTCCACATCTCCCCTACACATCGTGTTTGTGGCCCGGACATGGCCAGCACACGGCCTCACGCGGCAACAAGGTACACGGCGTGTACTTTGTAAATTTCCAAATTTTCCTCTTTTTCTAAAAAATGACCAGGAAAAGAAAAACATACCTGAAACGAAGATCCGAGTTCTTACAAACTTCCCCCTTAAAGAAATTCATCCCTGAATTTCCTTAGCGAGGCGTAGAAGAAGAAACCCCAAATAGCTCTGGCCACTATGATCGTACATCGGCCTCCCTCTCCCAGGTCTCATCCTGTACTCGCCCATGCTGCCATAGAACCCATACCAGAGGAACATACCGGCCACGAAGAACCTTTATACTGTGATCGACAATCCGGATAGGATGATACACAAACAATACATCCGCTTCGAGATCAACCTCCCCGGGTTGAAAGACATGAGACGTGTCTAAAAAGTAACGTCGGAGTTGAGAGACATGGAAGAAGTCGTGCATAGCTTGGTACCTCTAAGGTAACTGCAACTGATAGGCAACTGGACCAACTCTCTCCAACACCTCAAACGACCTGACGTACCATGGTGAAAGCTTAACCTGTCTCCGAATCCTCTTATGTCCCAACCTCGGTGCGACATGTAGGAAAACCTGATCCCCGACCTCAAACTCCATAGGTCTTCTCCGCTGATCAACATAAGAATTCTACTGAGACTGTGATGCAACCATCTTCTTTCGAATCAACTCTATCTGCTATGAGGTCTCCTTCATAAGATGAGGTCCCAGCAACGCTGCCTCTCCTGCCTCTAGCCAGCACAAAGGTGATCGACATGGCCTACCATACAAAGCCTCGTAAGGTTCCATCTGAATAGTCACCTGAAAACTGTTGTTATAGAAAAAATCCACAAGAGGAATATGCTTCTCCCAAGAACCACCAAAGTCTAGAATGCAAGTTTGGAGCATATCATCAAGCACCTAGATCGTATGCTCAAACTGGCCATCTGTTTGGGGATAGTATGCTGTACTCAAAAGTACTTGTGTACCCAAAGCTTTCTGAATCCCTTTCCAGAACCGAGAAGTAAAATGCACATCCCTGTATGAAACAATAGAGTGTGGAACTCCATGCAGACGTACAATCTTCCGGATGTACAACTGTCCGATCTCATTAACACTGAAGGTCTCCTTGACCGGCAAGAAGTGAGAAACCTTAATAAGCTTGTCGACGACAACCCCAATAGCATAACTCCCTCGAGGTGACCTCGGTAACTCGGTCACGAAGTCCATCATGTCATTTTTACACTTCCACTCGGGAATGGGTAACTTCTATAAAATCCCAGCTGGTCACTGATGCTCCACTTTCACCTACTGACAAGTAGAACATCTCATGACAAACCCCATATCATCTCTCTTCATACCTGGCCACCAATACTGGGGTTGTAGATCACGATACATCTTGGTGACGCCAGGATGAACTTCCCAAACTAAAGAATGAAAATCCTGCATCAGTTCATCGCGTATGTCTGCTGGCACCCACACGCGTCCCTGGAAACACAATATCTCATCCTCGCCCACTATCCATCTAAGAAGAGGGTCCTCTCCTGACACACTCTCCTGCAGGACTAGTCCTTCCGAGTCTGATAGCTACCTCATCCATACCCGATCAAGAAGGGTAGAGGTAACAACTACAGAAGATAGAAATGTATGTTCTTTTCTGTCATGCACCTCCAAATGCATCTCAGAGAACAAATCCATAAGCTGCACTCACTGCTGGCCTCCTGAACGGCCTGAATCTGAGTTCTCCTACTCAACGCATCAGCCACTGCATTACCCTTTACCGGTGTATAGGAAAGATCAATGTTGAAGGACTGAAGATACTCAACCCACCTTTGCTGTCTCAGATTCATATCTCACTGAGTGAAGATGTACTTGAGAATCTTGTGGTCGATGAACACCACAAAGTGCTATCCCAAAAGTTAATGTATCCAACAATGTAAGGCATGAACAACATCTGCCAACTCTAGATCATGCGTTGGGTATTTCTTCTCATGTGGCCTCAACTACTGAGACCCATATGCAACGACTCTATCTCCCTACATAAGCATAGCTCCCACTCCGACACTTGAATCATCACAATAGACTATATAGCTCTTGTCTGGCTCTGGCAAGACTAGTATCGGTGCTGACGTCAACCTCCCTTTCAGCTCCTGAAAGGCTGACTCATAGGAATCCAACCATAAGAACTTCACTCCTTTCTTGGCCAGACCTTCTAGTAGTGTGGAAAGGCATAAAAATTCCTATATGAAATGCCTGTAGTATCTATCCAGCCCTAGAAAACTCCGTACCTCGAAGACATTCTTTAGCTGCTCCCAAGAAACTACAGCTCTCACCTTCTCTAGGTCTATTGATACTCCTGTCTCTGAGATGAAATGACCCAAGAAGTGAACCTGATCCATCCAAAAGTGGTATTTCAAGAGCTTAGCATATAACTGATTCTCTCTCAGTGTACTCAGAATGATCTCAAGATGGGTAGCATGGTCGTGTCGAGTGTGAGAGTACACCAAGATGTCTTCTACGAAAACCACCATGAAGGATTCCAAGTATGGATGGAACACTCGGTTAATCAGTGCCATAAAAAATTCTGGCACATTCATGAGACCGAATGGAATGACCGTATACTCATATAGACCATACCTACTCCTGAAAGCTGTAAGAGGTATATCTGATGCTCTAACATGCAACTAATGATAACCAGACTCAAATCTATCTTCGAGAACACCCGGGCTCCTCGAAGATGATCAAATAGGTCATCGATCCTCGACAATGGATATCAGTTATTTTACATCAACTGGTTCAACTTCCGATAATCCATGCAAAGCCTAAGGGTGCCGTCTGTCTTCTTTTCAAACAGGACAGGCGAACCACAAGGAGAAGTACTGGGTCGGATGAAACCCTTTTCCTGCAAATCCTCCAACTGCTTCTTGAGCTCATGCAACTCAGGTGTAGCCATCCTATAAGGAGGAATGGACACTGGTGCCTCTCCTGGAACAAGATCAATAGAAAATTCTACCTCACACTCGATTGGAAAACCTGAAAAGTCCTCTGGAAAGACATCCCTGAAATGATCCAACACTAGAGGAAAGTCTAACTGTGAAGTCCCCTGGTCATCCCGATAAAGATTGGAAATATGGGCTGTGACTCCTCCTAGCCCATGATGCTCTGGTCCAGATCTACCCACCTGGACATCGCAATCACCTCTATGGAGAAAAGATACACCCTATGGTGATACGAAACTTATCCTGCGGTGATAGAAATCAATGAATCCCTCAAAGGGAACTAACCAATCCATACCGAGAATGAAATCATATCCTGTCATCTCTAGGACATAGAGGTCCCATAATAAGTGACACCCTGCAACCTCAAGAGGGCACTCTCTACACTGAAGTATGCTAGACATCCTCATTCCCAACGGTGTATCAAGAGTCAACATGTCGACAGACGAAAAGATACAGATCCCAAGGCTCTCTACAATATCAACAGAGATAAAGCTATGCGAAGCACCAATATAGAAAAGGGATGAAGATAAAACTGAGGCTACTAAGATCGTACCTCAAAATGTAGAAGGGCCAGGATCCTACTCCTGATAGGTCTGCCCCACGGCGAAAGCCTGACCTGTACCGTGGCCCTGCGCCCCTAGCTGACCACTCTGAGATGATCTACTTTGCTATCGCTGGTAACCTGGTGACTGACCACCATAGTTGCAACCACCACCTCAGCCCGAACGGCCGGAAGAACTCCAGTTCCCAGACTGTTGAGAAACTGGTGATACATCTTCTGTACGTGGGGTCATAGAAGAACCCCTTCCACCAGCAGTAGGAGAGAAGATCTGATAAAAATGCTAAAGATGGCCCATCTTTCCAAAAGATCGGCACTTCATAGGGTCCCTCTAGCACTGAGGACTAGTATTCCCACTCCTACTAAACTGGTAGCATACAACCTGGCTGCCCAAAGATAAATTCCGCCTACCCTGCTCTCCTCGATCAGAATCCCTACGACGCTTCCTGCTATCAGTAGGAGGAACACCGACACTAGATGTAGAACCGCCCTGGATCAATGCTCCAAAATCTCTCAGATTGCGCTCAGTGATCATCTCATAGATGATGATAGAGGATATCGAAGTCAACCTGAAGATATTCACCTAGGAACAGATCTCCTTCCTGAGACCACCCTCAAACTTCCAAGAAAGGAACAACTCATCACCTGCTGGAATCAGCATGAAGCATTGCAGCTCGGTAAAGTGAGACGAGTACTCCATAACAGAAAGAGTACCCTGCTTGAGACTCATAAACTCTCAGGCTCGATCATTCCTCATGTTCTCCAGGTAGAATAAATCGTAGAAAATGCACCGAAACTCATCCCAAGTCATACTCTGCTGGAGCCCTGACTGTGATATCACCTCCTACCACCTCTTGGTAGTGTCTCAGAGCATATAAGTAGAAAGCTTTACCCTTTTATCTGGAGGTATTTCCAGGTGCTCGAAGATCGTCAGCGTGGCCTCTAACTACGACTCTACAGCCTGGGGTCCTCCATCCCTTGAGAAAGTAGGAGGATGTTGCTGCTGGAAAACCCACATCAACTCATCCATTGATGGGACAGGAGGTGGTGCTCCCTGAAAGGTATGCAGCATCCTCAGGAAATCCTCCCTGAACTGCGCATCGATGCCTACAATGGGTATAACTGCTGGTTCCAAGACTGGAATAGCAGGAGGATCTTCAAGAGGTCTCTAATCGGCCATATCCGGTGTCTAATCACCGTTTGGCAGCTGACGTACAACTGGAGGACGTCTCAGTGGAATATCTCTGAAAGATTAAAAGCACACCTTAGATCAAGATTATCAAGGACAAAGAACAAAAGAGTAAAAAAAGGGAACAAGAGAAATAAACACTAAAGTTTCACTAAACACGACTACATGGCATGTATAAAACTACACGCCGTGTTCCTTAAATACACTCACATGGGCACGTACTTCTGCCACCAAAGGTCGTGTAACACCCCCGACTACATGGCGTGTTTTCCCCACACACGGAGTGTACTTGAACTCCATTCCCCTACCCGAGTCTCTTTCCATGGATAAACCACACAGTCCTCTTAACCCTAGACTACACGACATGTTCACTAAGGACACAATGTGTACTAGATAAGGTTTAGGTGACCCGTGTTGTTAGTTACACGGTCGGCTGCACGGATTAACCTTATATGGCGTGTTACGAACAAAAACGACGTGTATAGGAGAGATAACACCGTTCCATGTTGTCCGTGACATAGACAGGTACCTAGAATAAGGATACACTGCGTGTTCATACCAAACATGACATGTACTACACAAGCTTCCCCGACCTGTGTTGTTAGGGACACTGCCGGGTACACGGCTCACTACTACACGACGTGTACCTACCGTAAACGGTGTGTTCCTAAAGACTTTTTCACAACACTGTGTTTCTGCCCACACAGTCAATGAAACGGTTTAAAACTACATAGCTTGTAGTCAAGTACACGCCGTGTATTCTGGTTTTTTCTGGGCAGTAGCTCAGAAACTGCACCGAAGCCCAGAAAACACTGAAAAACAAGCATGAAGGTTCTGAATTCTGATCCGTGAGGGCCCATACTCCCTGCGAATCAAATCTTGGAACCTTCTACATATCATACACAATGGAAACAAGTCAATGATCTACCAAAATCCGATTCATGAGGGCCCATAACACCTCAAGAATCAAAATTTGGTGTTCATTTAAGTAAAGGTACAATAAAAACTATTTCTCTATCAAACTACAGGGATTCTATCATAGCATCTATCACAACAACATGAATAATCTACACAACGTCTATCACAATGACATGCAATTTCTAATGCATCCTAGATGGAATGGAAAGAATTCATGGAAGGTGATTTATAACAAGTGCATATATGATGCATGAGATGGAATACCCTCATCTCATCGGGTTTCGACAAAAATAGAACCGCAATAGCACAACAATAACAACACAAGGCATGCGAATCACTCTAGGTGAAATTATATCAACTGTAAAATCTCAAAACCAGAAAACTAAAATAAACGAGGTAGATTGGCTTTTCCCTTACACGGGTTAGCTACTCCTGGGAACCTCTTATTACCAAGTACCGAATCCATCCTATCCCTGGATAAAGGTTCCAAACAGTAAATCAAGAGAAAATAATTCCTCTGATACCACTTTGTAACATCTCAGTTCCGAAAGCCACCAGAGGCGCCCCGTACCCGGTTGGTCACATGGCCTCAAGCGCATTTCCCCAAATGCCAGAGGCTGCCGACTAGCAGCGAGGGCCTTGGGTGTGATAGTGGGGAAAATATAACCTAATTGGAAGAGTACACAGTAGAAGTAAACAAAACGTACAATAGCGGAAGCAGTAAATATTCAACAAAAATAAATAGTGGAAGACTAAAACAATAAATAACTGGAGCACACATGTATATATGAAATGATGTACGATACATATGTCTAGTAAAGCATCCAGACAAGTCACAATTCTGAAAACAATACTGAACCAAAGTACAAAATAAAAACAATAAGAAACTCCTCAGCATCCCAAGCTTTGGCTTGGTCCCATGCTCTCCTGATCCAAAGAAATCAAGTACCAGAAGTCAAAGGTCACTTTCCCTTTTCTATACCTGCAACAACATAGTCTATTTGGGACCAAAATCATGGACCAAATAGGATGTGAGAATAAAATCCTAGTAGGCAACCACCCAAAGATCAGTGGCTAACAGTCAGTGAGTATATGTCAGGTAATAGTACAGTAAGCAGTAAATAGTAACAGTAAACAGAAGGAAGTAAACAGTAAGTAGTAACAGGATGAGATACAATAGTAATCAATCCACAGAACAACAAGCAACAGAGAAGAAAATAGCTAACCATAAACGGAACCCCTCTGGGAAGTACTCGCAGCCAACCCCTTTGGTCCTATCCAAGAAGTACCAACAACCCTCTGGGCAGTGCACTCAGCCTAAGCCCTCTGGTTTAATCATACGAAATTATGAGACTCTCTGGGGAAGCTCGCTCGATCAATTCCCATTATAGTTTAGGGCAGTCAGGGACTATCTAAGGGAGATCACACGGTCTAAACCTCTTATAGCCCCAAAGTATAGAAACTCTCTGAGGAAGCTCACTCAGTCTATCCTCCTATAGTCTGAGGTCTATCACATACTCTCCAAGGAAGCTCACTCAGTCAATTCCTTCTCTATTTTGGAAATGTTTTAAATAAATTCAAACAAATTAAATACACTATGAGGAAGCTCACCCGGTCTACCCTCCTGTAGTCGATAATATCCAAGACTCTCTGGGAAGCTCACTCGGTCTATCCCCTGTAGTCTATAATATCCAAGACTCTCTCTGAGGAAGCTCACTTGGTCTACCCTCTTGTAGTCTATAATATCCAAGACTCTCTGGGAAGCTCACTCGATCTATCCCTTATAGTTTATAGAACTTGGTTCTCACGGCCCCATGCCAGTCAGTGCATAATAATTATATAAGGCCAAAGTACACCTGTGGAGCTACTTGGATAACCAATCTACAACAAAACAAGCAGGTCAATAATAACATTCCAATCTACGGTCATGAGGCATGGAAAACAGGTATAACAGCCAAAGGCTAACAAGACCCAAAGGTTGTAACAAGAACAAGGCATGGGGAAAACATCCAAGAACAACAATTATCCAAAAACATGATCAAATTATCTCTACACAATCATACAAGCAAGGCAGGAAAACAACATGGGAAAAAAGGTAAACACGCAATACCCTGTTCACGGGTATTGGTGGAATTTTCACATAAAACTCAGGGACCTCTAAAGGTAAGGCCCAAAACTCCGACCTTGATGGTTGGAAATCAATATACTTTGACCACTAGTTTTTATTCTCCTTATAATGACATAGATCTATGAAAACGCACAAAACATTCAACCCATGATATCTTGAGAAAGAAAGAGAATCTTGGAATGAGACTCAAGAAGAAATAAGAGCTCGCCACTGTGGTTCTAACACAATCGACGATAGTTGATTCATCAAACAGACAGAGGATTGGGGGCTTTGAGGATGTTCATGGCCGCACAGACACTTCTAGTCGAAGAACCTAGAGAAGAATGTGTTTTTGTCGATTAGACGCGACCCCTTTCTGTTTAATGAAAAAAAAGTACACGACGTGTATTTCTGGGGTACACGGCGTGTACTCGGATTTTCCGTACTCCTATTTAAGATGCCTCCACATCACCCCTACACACTATGTGTGTGGCCCGGACAAGTCCATCACACGGACACATGTGAAAATAAGGTATATGATGTGTACTTTGGAAATTTCCAGATTTTCCTCTTTTTCTCAAAAATGACCAGAAAAAGAAAAAAACACCTGAAACGAAGATCCGGGTTCTTACAAAAGGGTAAGATGACATCTTAATGATAAAACACTCTTTTTTAAGTAATGGTAAAATAAAAATTTCATTAAAATATTATAATTCAATACTTAGAAAACATACTACAAAATAGGTACCAGAATAGAAAGAGGAATCAGATAATTCCCTTACCTTAAAGAGTTGCTTCCTAAAACATGAGGACACACCTTAAGGATGTAAGGACACCTTGGAGGGAATATTTGGGAGGTAAAATTACAATAAATTTGTGGCTTATGGATTTAGAGTAGAGAGAAGTGGGGTATGGGTGGGTATTTATAGTAAAATAGGAGGAATTGTATATTAATTTCTAAATATAGGTCTTAGAATTATAGGTTATGGAAAATGAAAAACCATTATCCTTCCAAAGGTTTTGGATCATGATTTTAGAAATATTATTATTGTTAGTATTTTAATCTATTTGAAACAAAATCCATATTTTAATATTACTTTGGACATGGAAAATATATTTTTCTACAAAATATTATTTTAAAAATCATAATATCTAGTTTGGACATTGGAAAGTCATTTTTAGGTGTGAAAATTAATGTAAATTATTTAAAATAAATAATATTAATAAAATAAAATATATTTGGTTTTGGATTATATTTAATTAATTATTAATCATCATTACATATATATGAAGTCGTAAAACTAACCCAAAATAAAAAATTGTACTTTTAATATTCACTAAAAAATAATGTATTTTAGAAAATTCTCAAAAATTCACCGCAACCTAATTTAGACATGAAGATTTCAATTATAAAGTTTATTTTATAAAAATAATTTTCTAAATATTATATTTTTAACTTTTAAATTAAAACTTCTTATTTATTGAAAAATAACTGTTTTAATGACATAGTCATGTTTATGACACATATATAAACATTTATTATGCCATTGTAAAATTATTTTATCATTTAAATTGAAATATAAACTAATTTAAAAGGATATTTCCTGAAGATATACTTGATATAGACTACCTGAGTTGATTATAAATGTGTATGTATTTTTGAAAAATATATTTTTATTTGTATCCAAAAAATAAAATTATCAAATTCATCTTATTTTCATGAATATTTTATTAAACAAAATAATATTTAAAATAATATTGAGAAAATTAACATTTCATTTATAAAAAGGAAATTATAATTTAGTGATACTAACATCTAGACACATAACCCCTTATTACACTGATATATGCAATAAGTATAAGGTGTGTGATGGTGGCTATTTCATGACGTGACTTAGATAACATTAATTTAGTGGTGATCTACACTAACTTGAAGTTTTCTCATTGTAAATTTAATTTTAACCACATTTTTTGAATCTCTGGTTGGGCTTGGTCAAGGGTGAGCCCTAATGGCAGTACCTCCCTCCCAAGTTCAAAAAAATGGGCTTTAAAATACATGAATATACTAGTTGAGGCCATAGTTTGTCATTTTTGCATCAATTATAATTTTCCATTTCCTTTTATAAACACTAAATTTAATGGTTACATTTTTACCAACATTAATAGTTCCCAACAGTACTATTGACCAACAGTCATATTGTTCAATGTTCAAATTATTATTCCAATGATCATATTACCTCCTATAAATACCTTTTCATTTATTTGTACATTATTTATTACAATTACTTTCATGATTCTATATCTTATCATTTTATAAAATTTTGATTTGATTACTAATATTATATTTCTTTTTTATAGTGTTTTTTGTGGCGGTGATGATCCAAGAATATTGGAAATATCCAAATTTTCCCATTCTAATATTCTTATTTTATATTTTTACCCATTGTAGTGTTTTTTATTTTCACAGGTTCTGTTGTTGACTAATATAGCATTATTCATTAATGATATAAATTATTTTTCATTTTTCTATAAAATTTATGTGTATAATTATATATAATATAAGACATAATTATTTTGGAAAAAATGTCACTAATAATGTCTAGGTAGTTACAAGCATAGTTTGAGCACGGTTAGGGGAGATCATGTAGTTTTAACTAGGAAACTATGGGATTATTGGGGAGGGGAAGTAGGCGGAGCATGATTGGTGCACAGTTAGAGATAACAATGTGAGAATCATCATGTAACTATGTAACTCAAAATAGAAGAAAAACCATGGGTTTTATAATGTTTACTAAACCATGTGGCCAAACCAGGTAGGTTCCCAGAAGAGGTAGTGAGCCTCACATGGTTGGTGCATGGTTTAGTAAAATGTGTAAACAAACCATTTTCATATAATTAATTAATCTAAAAAAATCATATTTGGACTTGGAAACCCCAAGAAACCCCTAATTATTCCTCCCACACCTAGGTCTCTTGAACCTAGGGATTCTAGTGGATCTTCTTGAAAAATTACTTCCCACTAAAGGGAAATTCCATTTGATCTAGAGACATCACACCTTGGGATTTCAAGTTAAGTGATCTTTTATCCTCATTTATTCATGTTCTTACTAGATATTATCTCCTATCCTTTCTAAATGCAATATTTTTAGTTTTTGAGAAGGTTGGACTTTCCTAACCCATTAGAATCTTTGTGTTTGGTGAGCGTGCTAAATTTATTCTTGATCCTTATAACGTAATTTCTAGATTTTTATTGACCCAAGTAATTTTTTAGACGTGTTTTAAGTCCTAGAAAGTTTCTATGGGGTTTAGGTGTGTTTTGGTAGTAGTAGATCCAGAAAAACCAATTTCAAGAAAGAGTGGATTAAGGTGTATGGTATGAACAAACCATGAAACCTCTTAGGAGTAACCGTGTGACCCTCTTGTGGCACTGGACATAGTTTGAAAAACTATGTAGGTGGGAGAACAAGTTTTTGTGATACCAATGTAATTTTTAACTGTGGTTTTCACATGGTTTAAAAATGGTTTGAAAATCCATGCACATTGCCCATGCATATGTGGTGTTCTGGAAGAGGGAACTGAATGTTTGGTGCACAGTTTACGTAACTGTATAGGTCATTTATTTTTGTGAAATGAAATTTTTTCCCTTCCCTACCATATTTATTTTTCTTATTTATTTCCTCCAATTTACACTACATAGAAGATGGATGCTCTCTAATTATCTCTCACCTAGTCTTGGATCCTTCTCATCCGATCAGACTAATATCCTTTATCTGTTGTTGGCTATAGATTCATCTTAGTAATACCATAAAATTTATCCATTCTTTAATTTTTATATATTTATATATAGAACATTAAATCCATGTGATACCTTTTCCCTATTTTTAGGGTTTTCAACTAAAATTCCAAGTTCTTCTGATTCAGCATTAGTTAGAGGCTTATATCAGATGAGTGATCTCCTACTAGTATGAGGAAGGTGGTGTTTATATTTCTTCATGATTTTTTGGGTGTAATGCATGTGTTCATAATTACATGTGGTGTGTGTGACCATGATATACCATTAATAAATTAAGTTATAGTTTAAAATTAATAAAGTGATTCTATGGGATGATATTGGGCATGCCCTTGTCCATTTATACATGATTTGCCAGGTAATGGGTTGAGACCACTTGGGAAGATTAGGTCGGGTGTGTGTTTTGATTTAAATTAAATTTCTTATACTGAATAGCTTGGTTCCATGGGAACTTGATGGTCTTTAACCAAGGATTGTGGTGATGATGATCACCTGGATTGATGTGACATAGTTTTTCTGGTTGGGCATGGACTGAGTTACTTGGGGTGATGTTGATCACCGGGTTGAGCCGATATTGTCGTTGGTTTGAGGAGAAGAGGTCTTAATTATGGGGTCATGGCCCATGTGACTTGAGTTGGTGTTGAACATCTGGTTTTATTGACATGGTTATTTGGTAACGAGGTTCCTAAATATGTGTCTTAGGTATGTTTGTTGATTTCCGCTTACCGTTTGATGGTTGATGTGCTGCTGGAGTCATGTGCACACAGATAAGACTATGAGGAGGTGGTGTTGGCCACTCATTGTGGGTGGAGACCCACATAGACTATGATTATTAAGTTATTGTTTTGAATATAAGATATTTTTGAGGTCCTCACCCTATAAATCAATGTGGATGGCGATGGACAATCAGTTGAAGGGGTTGACACCATCGGTTGGAGGATGATGCTCTTCGTGCAACTTGTGGTCATTGGGTAGTGACTTGGGGGGATAGATTTCACTATGCCTCCGGGCATTAGCTATTGATATGAAAATGAATATTATTAGAGGACAAATATCACTGTTCCTCAGGATGTTGGGCTATTGAGCTGGTAGGGACTCTTTCAGAGGAGGTTCATGGGACCTGGATCTTAATGTTTGGGCATGCCTTTTATACAACTGTTACATGATTGATGGTAAAAGATACTTGGTGACATTATTATATGTGGAACATAAGAGTTCATCTTGGTTTGTATTCATTAGGGGATTCCTTGGGTGCTAAGCCATGGATTCTCACCATTGTAGTTATATATATGTTGACATATATTGTATTATATATATATAATTGGGGGCACATGTTCAGACTTATATTAGTGGTGGAATATGTAGTTTGAAACTTATTTATGTATTTTAAGAATAATTTAAGTGGTTTAAATCATGATTTTGTGTTATTTACCTTTTATTTATATTCATCATGCACCAGGATGATTATGGATGTAAGACAGGAACATGTTGGCAGTGTCCTACTAGGATTATTCTCACATACTACAAGGAACCCTCGGTACACATGTAGACTTTATGAATCTAAGATTAGTTAAGGGATTGGGCTTAGGAGATGAACCTTAGTGATCATTATTGTGATTCTTATCATGGGATGGATGGAAAGAGACCATGACAGTTCTTTCCTCTACTATAGTTTCATTTTTTATTTTAGCATGATTTATATATGTATGTACTGATGGTTAGATATGGGAGACACTTTTTATTATCTATCATGTATGGCCTATTATGGAATGCATTATCTAAAAATGGAATGTTTTGGAATTATTTCTTTAGGATTGTTTGTTGCTACTATTGATTATTTTGATTTATCTAGTTTTATTTTTCTTACACTGAGTATGGTCCTTTTTCGTTGTTTTATATACATATGGACCATTATTATTATCACAAACTAAGGGTATAGTCTCCCCACTATCACCTAACTAGACCCTTACTACTAGTCAACAACCTTTGGTGCATAGGGTGGTGCGCCTAAGGCATAGTGGTCAATTGTTCCAGAGCACCATTTAAAGTGGAATCTAGGTCGGAGAACTACAAATGGTATCAGAGAGGGTACTTCTTGGTGTTTTCTAGAAGCATCATAATACTTTACTATGAAATTCTAACTGTTTTTAGTAGGTTACAAATGATATTAAATGCTTACTTTTCTATTTGGAATTACTATTTGGGCTATGTTAGACGGAAGATCAGGATGTAGTTAGAACTGGGTTCAGAGCTCATGTTTTTGGGGCATGTATCCCTGTTCATGGGGGGAAACCAAGTTTATATGGGTGGGAAGTTTATGTTTTGTTGTGTTATTTTAAAACTGATTTTATTTCCACCTTGAGTGCTGCACTTCGGTGTGATTCTTATTTGTTATGTGGATTGACCCTTGGACCAGTATGGTAAGGTAGGATTTGTTTTTGAATCATGATATCCACTTAGGCTCATATGATGTGTTTTGATTATGATTATCATTGGGAACCCAGATT
Source organism: Viscum album (assembly GCA_963277665.1). NCBI lineage: Eukaryota > Viridiplantae > Streptophyta > Magnoliopsida > Santalales > Viscaceae > Viscum > Viscum album. The sequence goes on along the minus strand of OY728155.1, from coordinate 84,704,488 downwards.
ATTCTAAGAGGGGTTGATTTGTTTAAAGTGTTAACAAAGAATCTAAATAGTGTTTTCCTTCTTAGCCTATTTTAGTGAAATTCTACTTAGCTAGCCTAGGCATGTGGTTCCAATGAGATATATACGTGATTTATATGATTCTATATTCATGTGATATATGGTTATTACCCTGATAATTCTAGTAAGGTATAATGACAGTGGGTGAATTGTTTAAAGTGTTAAAAAATATGCTAAATTTCGTTTTATTTCTTAGCCTCTTTGGTGGAATTATACTCATGTACCCTGGATGGATACATGGTGTGTGATTCCTAACCCTGTTATGGGAAGGAAAAGGGCCATGAGGTCAGATGATATTTGATACATAACCCTAATATGGGTGGGTATGGGGCCTTGAGGGTAGATATCTTATAACAAGGTGCGATAGGGGAGTATAAGGGAGGTGAGATGCAATGCCTAATATAGATTTCCCTATTTGTGATATATATATATATACTGGTATGGATTTTTGACCATTAGATTGGTATTCTACAAGATTCCACCTAGATGGGATCCGGTAGAGCATCAAGAGAGTGGTGATGTGGTTCTACATGGGCATGGACAAGATGAGGCCCTGAAGGGTCACAATGACCATGATCTATAGGTATGGGTTCCAGTATAGGCGGGAAAACAATAGATGGTACACTTCAAGAAATTTCTTAATGATAAGATTAGGTTTATCCTGGTCCGAGTTATATAGGGAATTGATAGGGGAGCTCATGGTTATGATCCATCTATGGTGTACCTGACTCGTGAGTTCCAGTCACAACACACAACACTATTTCAAGGTGATTGTGGAACATAGGAAGTAGAGAACCAGATTGAGTCAATGAAGACCATCTTCATCTAGATTGATACACCCCTAGGTAAGAGGGTAAATCTGGAAACGTACATGATTAGAGGATCAGAAAGGAACTGGTGGGATATATATGTCTAGGAAGGAATTCATGAGGGACTGGCCTAGAAGGATTTTGAGGAAAAGATCTTCGAGAACTTATTTCTAGAGATTCTAAGGGAATTGGAACATGACTTCATGAATCTCTAATAGGGGATACTTTAGTCATGGACTATGCATCCAATTTCATAGATCTATCGTGTTTTGAACCTCCTGTGGTGGGAGACGACGACGCTAGGGTGTGGTTCTTTGGGGATATATTACATTATTCCATCAAATAGTAATTAAATATATTTAGGATATCATCATTTTCTAAGTTAGTAAATCAAGTGCTGACATCTAAGGGAAATATGATGGACCAATCTTATATGAGTCAAGTGACAGTGTTAGATGAGATGAGTGGTGATGCTTCAGGTAGCAAGAAGCAAGGCCATGATGAATCTCAATAGGGAATCCAGGGACGATATTCAGAAAAACCACCATAGAGTGGGTCTTTAGCAATGTACTTTCAATTTGGGAAAATGGGTCAAGTTTAGACCATGTGTGATTGGGTTCTAAAGATGTTCCAGTCATGTGGATGGATGAGGAATTTTGAAAGGTTCTGTAAGAATCCTTCTTAGATATTCGAAATACATGGACTTGGGAAGTGTCAAGGATCCGAGTTAGAAACAAGAGTAGTACTAGGAGTTGGATTCATATATTTAGCTACACACAAATTTCATTGTAGAGACAATGTGAACTAGTGGTGTGGTTAGTGTCTAGTAGTTGGTGAAACTCCATAGGGAGAATTGACCTCAGGTAGTTGGGCTTTAGGATAGGTTCACACCATTGAGCTGTCAAGTACAGAGTAGGTCGAGGAGCTGATGACAGTTAGAGGTATTCCATGATTATGGGCACAACTGGGGTTTTTATCTATTTTTGTTTTTGGCTAGTTTTGGTGCACGAGTTGCACATATGTTGTTTTTCATTATCTATGTGCTGGTTAGTAGGTTGCCATCCATTATGATTATTGATATATATATATATAAGGCGTGTAGGCATATGGGAATCGATGCGATGTGGGTTACATTTTAGGTTCTTAGGCATCATGATTTTTATGGGAATGTATATGTATATATGATGTAGGTTTATTATTAGTAGCTGTTGAAATCCAGGACTTATGGGCATCTGATGAGATGATGAATTTTAATAGTGTCATGTATAGAATATGTAATTTTGGGAATCTTTTGAGATGTTGGACTTGATGGGTGTTAGATATGATACGAGCATAATTTTGGAACTTCATGAGGTTCCAGGATGATCATGCATCATGGTAGGACTTTTGAGACCAGGGATGGTCAGTGAACTATTGGAATTGATTGATTTTGGGTCGGGAAGTGACTGAGTAGGTAAATCCTAAGGTGGGGTGTAACTTGAAGGAAGTTAACATTTGAATAAATAACAGGGGTATACCAGGTTGATTTGAATGAGATAGGTATGTTCAGTTCCATCTCTAGGTAAGGCTTGATAGCTTAGGGATAATATATGTAAAGGTGGAGAGAATGTAACATTTTGGGTTTTTTTTCAGGTCATATTATCTCAACCTATATGAATTCTTGAGTTTGGTGAGAATTCCAAATTTCTTCTTGATCATTACAACCTCATTTTTGGAGTTTTATTAACCCAAATAATTTTTATGGGAAAAGTTTCAAATCTCAGCAAGTTCCTCTGGGTTTTAGGTGTGGCGGTCCCTAAAAACATTTTCTTGGGAAATCACAGACTGAGGCTCATAGTTTGAAAAATCCGTACGAACTCCCAGGAGTAACTGTGTGGCCCTACAGTGGAACTGGACATGGTTTGACAAACCATTTAGGTGGAGGTTCATATACATGATATAACTTTTAAATTTTTAACCGAGTCCTTTGGAATATTTTTCAAATAGTTTGGAAAACCGTGTTCCCAACCCGTGCATTTTTGGTGTTCTGGTAGAGTGTGTTGCCCGGTTGTCACATGGTTAGCTAAAACATGAGGCCAAACCATGAGGGTCATTTATTTGGGTAAAAATAAAATTTTTACCTTCCCTTCTATATTGATTTTCCCCATTTACTCACATTTCAACCACACAATAGAGGGAGCTCCTCCAATTCTCTCCCACCTAGGCTTTGACCTTATCCTTCAACCAGACTCTGATCCTTGATCTGTTGGTGGATGAGTATTCATGTTGTTAAGACCTTCAATCCACTACCTTATTTCCTTCATTTATCCTTTTATAATATATTCTAAATCCATGAAATCCATTTTTCTTTATTTTTAGGTGTTCATATAAAACATTGTTTTCTTCCGATTCAGCTCGAGTTAGAGGCCGATATCATCTGAGTGATCAGATACTAATTTGAGGTAGGTGGTGCCTATATTTATTTGTGATTTTAGAGGATTTATGTGTGAATTATAAATTATGGATGATGTATGTGACTAATAAATACCCCTAATAAATTAATTGATGGTTTTAAAATAATAAAGTGATTCCATGGGATGTCATTGGGCATTCCATTTTCTATTTATACATGATAGTCCATGTAATGGGCTTGAGAACACTTGGGAAAATTATGTTGGGTGTGTGTTTTGATTTAAATTACATTATTTAAATTTAATTTTATGGTTCAATGGGAACTTGATGGGCTTGGATTAAAGATTGAGGTGACGCTGATCACTTGGACTGAGGTGACATAGTTCGTCAGGTTGGGTGTGGAAAAAGTTAATCAGGGTGATGTTGATTACTATGTTGAGGTGACATGGTCACCTATTTGAGTAAATAAGGTCATCATGATGGGAGGATGGAACTTGTGACTTGAGATGGAATTGAAAATCAGGTTTTAGTGAAATGGTCATAGGGGAACATGGTTCTAGATGATGTGGCTTTGGTTTGCTTGGTGATTTTTTCTTATTGTTTGTTAGCTAATGCATCGTTGGAGTCATGTGACCACATATAAGACTCAAATGAGGTGGTGTTGACAAATCTTTGTTGGTGGAGGCCCCCAGAGACTATGAAGCATAGTTTATGGTGTTGACCATCATATATTTTTGGGGTGGTCATCATTGAAATCCAAATGGATGGTGATTAACCATTGGTTGATAGTGTTGAGACCATTGGATGGGTACTGAGGCTCACTGTGATACTTGAGTTTGTTGGGATGGGACTCGGGGGGATGGATTTCCCCTTGCCTTAGGAAATCTACTGTAAAGCTAAAAATGATTATTATTGGGGGAAAAATATCAATGTGCCTAAAAACGTTGGGTTGTTGATCTGATGGGGACTCATTAAGTGGAGGTTCGTGGGGCATGAGTCTTAATATTTGGTCAAGTAGTTTAGACATTGGTTAAATTATTGATGGAATGAGGTATCATGTGACATGATTGTAGATAAAACATAAGGGATAACCTGGGTTTCTATTCATTAGGGGATTCCTTGGGCACTAGGCCATTGATCCTCACCACTGTAGTTATATATATGTAGACAGATACTATATTCCATATATAAAATTGGGGGTACAAGTTCTGAATTCTCTCGAAAATGGATGATGTATGTAGATACTTTCTTGTGTCTTTAGAACATAAGGTATGTGGTTTAAATAAGGATTTTATGTGATTTATCTTTTATTTATATTCAGCATACACCTAGATGATTATGAATATAAGATAGAAACACATTGGCGATAGCCTACAAAGATTATTCTCACACCCTACACGGGCCCCTTGGTACGTGTATAGAATTTATGTTTCTAAGATCAAGTAAGGGATTAAGATCAAGAGATTGACCTTATTGATCATTTTTGTGGTTCTTAGCATGGGATGGATGGAAGGGTACCATGGTGGTTCCTTCATTAGCTAGGGTTAATTTTTTTAGCATGATTTATATATGTATATACTAATGGTCATCCATGGGTGACCCTACTTTATATTTTTCATGTATTGACTGTTATAGAATGTATTATCTAAAATTTTATGTTTTAGTATTATGCCTTTGGGATTGTTTAATGCTTTTATTATTTATTATGCTTCCACTTTTGTTTTTATTCCACAAAGTATGTTCCCTTTACATCGTGTTCTATACTTATAGACCATTATTATTATCACCACCCAAGGATATAGTCTCCCCAATATCACTTAATAATACCATCACTGCTAGTCGGTAGCCTTTGGAATATGGGGAGACATGCCTAAGGACTAGTGGTCAACCAGACTAGAGCACCATTTAATGTGGCATCCGAGTCGGGGATCTATAGCAAGGATCCTAAATATAAACTATCATGGTCAGATCTATGAATTTTTACATGATATTATGAAATTCCTACTATATTATAGGAAAAGAGAGGTGGAAATCCAATTTTGTCTTGATAATTATCGAATTTATCTAGATATGCTCTATATATTGGATCTCATTGGGAAATTCTAAAACAATACTAGTCCTTGACATGTTATTCTTCTTGAATATTTACTCCCGAATCCTCACATAGTGATTTTGGGTTAATTATAGATATTATAGGCTTGAGAAATTGATTTGGTTTGAGAACCATGATGTTGGGATTTGATATTCTTAAGGTAGGATGTTCCTTACCGTGTTATAGTAATTATATAAATTGTATGATATAATATTCTTGTGTGTGTGTGTGTGGCCTGTGAGACCTTTCTTGTATGAAGTTCTTGTGCATGTGTGTGAATCCTGTGAGGCCTTTTTTGATATGATTTTCATGTATATGTGTGTGTAACCCCTGGTTACTTTTATAGTATGACATGCTTGTGCATGTGTGTGTATGCCATGACATATAGTTTGTTTGATGTATTTTTACATGTGTATAGATCAATAATTTTCTTAGCATGGGTTGTGTATTTATATATGTGCATGGTCTATAGACTTTTGTTATCTGGTGTCAGAGTGACATATGGGACCTTTTTGTCTTGGTTAATATTTTAGATGGGGAGAATGTATGACGTGATGCATGATGGTTACAGAGGGGTCTTGAATGATAGATGGAAGGTCCTGATGGCCTTGAGGCTTGAATTGAGATTGATAATTGGGAATGACTGTCTTATAGACTGAGCTAAGTTTGTTCATCGGATATGAAAAAATTGTGTCCTAACTCGAGGCATGATGGACTAGTTTATATTGGTATTGCAATTTTTTCAGATATTCATGGAAACAAAAAATAGCTTCTCTTCCAAAGTGGAACTGAAGCAGGTAGGGACAAGATTTGTGGTAGCCTAGTTAGCACACAATGACCAAACTTATTATTGTTTACTTGTGTAATTAACTTTCTATCATTAAATACACCCTTATATAAATATTTCACTTATGAGAAGGAAACATTGGTGGTATCCTACTGGGTATATACTCACACCATGCATGGGAATCTCAGTGCACATGAAAATTTTCTAGTAAGTGATCCAATAATGGGAAAGTTCCCTCTATAGGGTGGTTGATATAGCGGAGAAAGGAAGGCAATTGGAGTTATGGTGGACTTCAGGTTTCTTGTTATGGTGTCTATTCTCATCTTCCATATTTTTATTATTTAGTACTTTAATTTTTTTTGGATTATTGTTTCTTATCTTGTATGATATATTGACACAACATGGTTTATGTCTTTTACATCTATTTTACAATTCTATAATTTTTTTTATTTATTCCTCATGTTATGTTCTGGTTGGATATATTTACTGGGGGTATAATATCCCCATGTTTTGATTTAGGTCCCTGTTCCTAGTTGGTAGCCTATTGTGTGTGGGAAGACATGCATGAGGTCATGTGACACCTCATCTTAAACCTGGTGGTTTAGGTTAGGGTGTTACAAAATTTTACCATGCATCTAGTGCATGAATTCATTTTTTTTGGATTTAAGACAATTTTTTAATATTTAAAAATGTGTATGTTAATGGTGGGGAATAAATCTGAAATATAAACGATTTCTTTAAAAAAATAAATAAAAGAATGTGATTTTAGAGGATTTATGGGAAATAAATATTTAAAAACCATGGAATAATGACATTTCACCTTAAACAATTTAAAATTCAGGAATTTAATGAATATTTAAGATGTTAAAAGCCTAAAAGTTGAAATGATTTTAAATCTAAAATAGTTATAATAATTCAAAATGTAACAACATATATATGTATATTTTATAATGTCAATATTTTTCCTTTATTCCCATATAGAGTGTAACTCTTTAAAAAAATTCAAATGTTTTAATTTGATAAAATAAAAACTCATGAGTTTAATATATTATTAAAGTGAGGGATTATTCATTTTTAATAGGAAGAAAATGTATAGGCAAGTTGAATACTTTTCATGCATTTAATATTTTTTAAACAGGTTTAGTTAAGAGAAATGGGAGATTCATGTGTTTTTGGAAATTTAATATTCCAGTTGTATGTGTGTGTCTTTATTTTTATTTGCACAAAATACTAGGTGTTTTACGATTATTGTAAATTATCTCTCTTTCTATCTCTTATGTTCATTACCTATTGCATTCCTTTGAAAACTTCTTAGTCATAGCTTCACTCATAGAGTTGTGAGTGATTTCGATTAAATTCACTAGGCTCAAATTGACTATATTTTTTAAGCTTTGTTGGAGTTTCTTCTAGAGATCTTGACAATGCCGACACTAATCCCATCCAAGATTTTTCTTATAGGCTGAGGTATGTAATTTTCTATTTTATTATTATTTGAAATATATTTCTTAATATTATAGAAACATTTATATGTTTTTTTGAAAACTTAAACACCTTAATTATGATCCCTGAGTACCGAAGGATTGAAATTATCATCATCCACTACTTCTTGATAAGAATTAAAAATGAGTGTAGGGAGACCTCATCATTTACCTTAATTAATACTCACACAATAAATCAATAGTATAATAATTCTTTACAAGTTACCATAAATTTATTACCAACTTTGTACAAACCTCATAGATCAAGGTAATATTATACCTTGCGATATCCCACCACCTCAAATCACTAACTGGTGCTCAGAGAAACGATCCCACATGACCTCAGGAGCACCTCCACATACACCAGAGGCTACCAAATGGCGATGAGGGATCGTGTGGTTATAATTTGGATACTATTCCCTCATTATCAGAGTATGAAACATAGTGTAAAAAATATTATATACACATCTAGATGAATGTTGTAACCATGGAATGTTTTGGTAATATTAAAACAACATAAAATTAAATAAATAAATGAAAGTATCATAAACACCATAACATATCCCCAAAGGGATTATTGTACACAATAATACTAAAAATAATTAAAAAAACTAAGGCAAAATCTCATCCCAAACTGGTTCTATGTCTGGTCTGGTCCCATCATCTAATCTCCAACTAAGGAATCAAATCAAGATACATCAACTTTGAGACGTACCCTTCATAGTTTCAGATGTAGTAGAAACACTTTTTCGGTGAATGACCATAAAAGTTTTTGTCAGAGTAGATGGATCATTCACCAATTTTTAAATACATAAACATCATGAAGAATGAATTTTTTTACATTAAATATCCACACTGAAATACTAGAACTAATAGAAAATATTTTTCATGTTCAATTTATAATAAATTTAAATATATTTCAAGAATGAATACTAAATCTTAAAATTTTCTTCGATGATGTTATTGATCATCCAAATACCATTTTTATATTACCATAATTGTGTTGGTAGGACCCAAAGTAGATCCCCTCTATTGGTGATGCATACACGGTCCTTTGATCTCTGAATGACACTGTTAGATTTTTAGGTTCTAGCGTGATGGATTGATCATCTTGTATTGTTTTTCTTGATCAATTATAATTTCTTATGGCTTGAAGGATTCTCATTTGTTCTTCTCATTCTTGATAGGATGAGAGAAGGAATCTTGAGATAAATGAAATGTACACAAAAATTATTGATTCTCAATTAACCCTCCATAATAGATATAACCATATATTTATATAGTTAGGGTTAGGCTTACAATATTATTTAACTGTACAATGATCCTTAAATATTATAATAAAAATTATTTGACCACATGTCATATAATAATACTAATAATAATATTATTTTAAGGTATGTTCTAACTAGCTCAATAATTAATATTATTTTACCATCATGAAAATTAATATTTATCACCAGAAACCATCTTGGTCCACTCATTCTCTTTAGTATTTATCAAATTCCCAAATAATTATTTAATTAAATATTTATTCATAAATAAAAATTATATTCAAAATATAGTGAATAAATATTTGTTAAATATTCAATTAATATAAATATTCTATTAACATTTTTTTGAATAAACATTTATTAAATATCCATGTAATAAATTATTTATAAATGAATTAATAATTATTTCTTACTTTGTTAATATTAGAGATCAATAAAACATGAATAAAATTATTGATCAGTATTGAGAATAACATTTATTTCAATAATTATATTCAAATAGAATTTAATTGAGGTCAATGGAAACACTTAGTGTGTGACCCTCTGGGAGTTTTACTATTGCAATTAGGCAGACTTGCCTAAAGTCAAAGATTATTATCTAGAAATAGGTCAAAACACCCATGATTAAGAAGTTAATGTCACACTATCGATAACCACACATGAACGCTTACTATTCAATATAATACCTTTATTACAATATATTATCAATTAGGTTTCACACTCATGTCATAAACCTATGTTCTTGACATAAATTTCTTTGATTATCTGAAATAAACACATCATTACACCATGAACATGGAATTTAATGTGGAAAGTTCATTTTAATAAAAAGGTCAAGATATCAAATTCCATAAATATGGAAGTAGAAAATTATTTCTTGATGAATCTAACATACCCTACTTCTTCTGAATATATGGCATCACAGTTTTTGTTAGTAAATCAAAGTTCTTGAGTTATAAAATGTATTAATAATAATCTTAATGTATAAATACCATTACACATGCTCACAGATAATAATATCTGATAAAATTAAAACATTTAGAATTCTCATAGGTGGGTTTATTCCCATAATATCTCATATTAGAGATTACCAAGTCTGAACTTCCTAATAAGAAGTATCATCTACTTATGAGTAATTTCACCTAATAGACAATATTCTATGTGTCCCATTATAGTATGTTTTTTAACTATAGAACTATATTTGATATTATTATCATGGTATTTCAAGGTTGTCATAATAGAGTAGAATTTATATTACCTTATCAATGCAAAAAATATTATAGGACATTATTACATTAAATTCATGCAGAACAATGAAAAAAAATTAATATTATGTTTTATTAATATTGAAATCTATAAATATTAATGTAATCCAAAGTAAATTTTTTTTTCTAGAACACCAACTATAATAGACTCCTACTTAGAATAGAGATAATCACCCACAAATTTCTGTATTTTATACATCACATTATGATTATCTTTCTGATGAGTTAAATATTTAGTCAAGGGGTATTCTATGTACTTTCATGGATATTTTTCTCACCGTGATATCACCTATTTGATAAATAAACATCAGGAGATGATAATACTAAATTATGTTCTTCATATGTTGATGTTACCTTGGATATTTTGCAAGATCCACCACTACGGTATTATCAAAATAACGTATGATAGGTCCATTACTACTAGGAACAACTTCAATATCTTAGATTAATTTTCATATCCCAACTTATTCTTTTTCTTCCTTAGAATCCATTATTTACTCATACTTTTCTATAGAATCATTGACCAAGGCATGTTTTGAGTTCTTCCATATCACATCACCTCCATTAAGAGTGAAGATGTATCTCAGCTATGATTTTAGTTTATCTTGTTATATTTGGAAACTAACATATGAATATCCTCTGACGAATAGTTATTGATCTCCTTGCTAGATCAAGAATATATCATTAATATGCCTTTAATACTTAAGGATAGTCTTGACTTCCATCCAATGGTGGACGCCTGGGTTATCTTGATATCTACCAAACCCACTTAAGGTGTAGGAAACATCTATCCTAGTACATAGAATAACATAAATGACTGACCTAATAAATAATTCATATAGATTCCTTGATATTCCCTATATTTCCCCATGTGTCCAAGGAATTTTTTTAGAAATATGAATTACTTTTGACACTGTTAACAATCCACTTTGGGATTGTTCCATACTGAATCTCTTTAGTATGTAGTCAATATATGCACTTTTAATTAGTCCAAGAAACCTCTTAGATTTATCACAATGGATCTTCAATCCATTAATATGTGATACTTAACCTAATTCCTTCATGGTGAAACATTTGTTTAACTAGGATTTAATAGGCTATATGACTAGTATTTAATTTATAATTAGTAATATTTCATAAATATAAACTATTAAGAAAATTACCACACTCCTACTGAACCATTTATAGACACAAGGCACAAATTTTTTATTTTTGAAATAAAATTCTATTATGGACTCATAAAACTAAAAATTCCATAGTATGGATTTTTGGTTTAACCCATAAATGGATACTTTCAATTTTAATACCTTGGTGGTATCGTTTGGAGTCAGAAAACCTTTAGGTCTTGTCATACAGAAATATTCTTTAAGGTTCCCGTTACAGAAGGATGTTTTAACATCCATTTTCCAAAACTCATAGTCATGGTAAGTCATATTGTTAAGTAGAATTATGAGGGATTTTAGTATAACAAATGGTGAAAGGGATTCATCTTAGTATATTAATTGATGTTTTTAAACCCTTTTGAAACTAGTAATGCGTTATAAGTACTGAAATATCCATTCATGTCCAGTTTCTTTTAGAATACCCATTTGAAATTAATGGTGTTTATATCCACTAGAGGATTTACCAAAATAAAAACTGGGTTTTGGTACATGGAATTCATTTCAAAATTCATAGATTCTATCCATTTGGAAACATCGATTACACTCACTACTTGTAGTTTATAGGATCATTATTATCAGATAATAATGAGTCACCATTCTTGGTTACTAGAAACCCATATATTTCAGGTTCTCTAAACTCTCTTGTATTCCTACATAGTACTTGTGTCTCAGGAAATTCTTCTTCTATGGGGATTTATAGAATCTATTTCTATTCCATCTATCTTGTGCCCTGATATTATAAATTATCAATGTCTATCTCATTAACACTATCAATTTTATATATGTCCTCCCTCTCAAAGAATATGGAGTTTCAAAGAAAAATTAATTTTTTGAGGGGTTGAATAGGAAACATATCCTTGTTTCCTTGGGGTATCCTATAAAAGTACTATTTGTGCCTCAAGGTAAAAGTTTTTTTTTCTTGAAGAGGATTTAAAATTCCTTCGTAACTCAACATATTTAAATTTAACACCATGCATTTTCTCCCACATGAAAGTTCATATGGAATACCGTTTTTCATTTTAGTTGTGACTTGGTTTAGTATATATGATTGTTTCTATAATGTGTATACATAAAAGGATAACGAAAGACTCATACGAATAATTAATGATCTCACAATTTATAATAGGGTGAGGTTACTCATTTGACCCACACCATTCCAATGAGGTGTATAATGAAGAGTGATTTGGGACATAATCCCAAACTTCTATAAGTAATCAATGAAGACTTGATTAATATATTATACACCGTGGTTAGAGTAGAGTTTCTTAATCTTCTTGAAAATATGGTTATCAACTTTATTATTATGTTCATTGAATTTATCAAAATAATATGACTTATGACTCATAAAATAAGAATATCCATATCTACTAAAATCATTAGTAATAGTTATGAAGTTTGAGTACCCACCCCTTTCTTCAACTGGAAATGGCCCAAAAATATAGGATTGAACTAATTCAAGTCATTATCCCTTCCTCATTTCCCATTAAATGTGGATTTTCATATTTTACTTTATAAAAATTCATGAAAAACACTGACTGGTTTTTGTTCAAAATTATCAAAATATCCATCTTGGTGTAATTTATTATTATTTTTGTTTATATGACCAAGATAGTGATTCTATAGTTGGGTGCAGTATGAGTCTTATAAATTGTATTTGGTATCAATTTACATTACTTGGTTTGTGTAATCTAACACATAAATATAATTACTTAATTGTTCCCCTTCATAAAAAATTCTACATTTACAAAAAAATAAATATTTATTCCCAAATTTCAAAACAAATCCATCAGTATTCAGTTCAGATATAGAATAATAATTTTGGTAATAGTTGAGACACAATAACAAACTTTTAAAACCAATATCATTTCCATCATTAATGTGAGACGGAAGTCCCCAATAGTGATATAAGAAAGTGAGGATTTTTTGTCTACTGATAGATCTACCTCACCCTATAAAATCTTTCAGAATATACTTGGTTCCTATTTTTGAATACATATGTGATAACCACATGCTGTATCTAATACCCAATTTTTAGAAATAGACAAATTTCATTCAATATTAAACACTCCTAAAACTTCCCCTTTCTTATTTTAATGTGTTCAATTTTTATTTCATTGGACCTTCTTTCTTCATGTGAAAGAAACCAAATCTTGTTCCATTGCTTATCCGTCGATCATTTTCTTCTTAGAAGGGCATTGCGATAGAGATTTTTTCATAGAGATCTTCTCCTAACCTTTCCTTTCATTCTGAAAAATGATAGAATTATTTTCATGTTTTATATCCATATAAACGTGGTGAAAAATTATGATAATATCAATAAGATACTTCTATATGTTTTTTTATACTGAAAATAACAATGAAGATAGAGATTCTCTTAGGAAGTAATGAAAGAATGAGATATTTTCATAGTTTTATAGGAAATTAACCATAGAACCTCTAGAAACTCAATGTATCTAATTAGTTTTACTATGCGAGTCCCAACTAGTTCACCATATCCATGATTTCTATGAATTATTACCTTGTATATCTCAAACTATTCTTATCTAGATCTTTTCTGATAAATACAATAAATATCTTGGATCATTCGATAAGAATATATGTCTTAATTTGTCTTCATGAGTTCATTATATATGGATAAAAATATAAAAAAATTAACATTGACCACATTGTTAACATCATTAATAGATATATAAAAATAAAAATCACTCTCTTGATTAGGAACTGAGGATTCAAGCATGTAATATTTTTGTTCATTGTGCAACACTACCAGTATACATTTTAAATATTCCTAGAAGTTACTTCTTGTTTGGAGACGGTCTTTCTCCAAAATTTATTGTGGGGATAATGTGGATGATGAGCTTTACATTATTATAAAATATTAAAATATCATATTATTATTAATTTTATTTATTATAAATTATATGAGACATAATAATAATTTTAATTTTATTAAGTCTCATAGTATTTTATAAAAAATCAACAACCCTCACCATTGAAACTGAAGTGTACCATCACTCAAGACATTCTATTGGAAAAGATTCATATTCCCCTTCTCATAACCCAAGACATGGATCAATCAATTACTCAATGGTATTTAGGTAGTTAGGACTTTTCGAACTGTAGGATTATAACTTCTTGATTTGGTTTGTGGACTCCCCAATCCTGAAAAAATAACTAGGATTTCCTCAACAATTTTCCCCATGTTACACCATGTCTAGGAAGGGATAATCCATTTTATGTAAACTGGTTTAGTCAGACCAAAATAATCCTAATAACTCTCCTTATAAAATCCAGTGTCCCAACAAGGTTTGGTCAAATACTTAGTTCTATTGGTTTAATTCATAGTCAAGTAATAGAAGGCTTAGTGTAAATTAATATTATGTTGAGGGATATTTTTTTATGTGTAAAAGTTTCTTGTTTTATTCATTGCATGTATTGTTAATATTAAATGGATTTTACTTAACTGATTAACCGTATTTGGAATATTTTTTATGCATAATTAATTTAATTAAATTCAATATTTTCATATTAATTAATTTATTTATGTGATCATAGTATTATATCCATAAAATAAATTATGCATAAGATAAAAATACATAAATAAATAAATGACCCAATAAAGATCTTATCTAGTGTTTTATTTCTTAAGAGGATAATAATTCAACCTATGAACATAATGGAAAACTCCTTGTGTTAGTCTTTGAATGTGGCAAAACATTATATATATCCACTTGTATATCACCCAAGTGGGTTTCTTCTCTACACCATCTTGAACCTTCTCCATCCACCATAGGAAACTCCTTTTATTTCATATCTTTATAACTCTCACACAGGTTAGGGGAACCAAAGGATTAGTTAAGAAGAATTACATAAACAACCTTGTACATGTAGGTCCTACATAATAAAAGAGGGAGGGATGACATGCAAGCCATCATATTTAATTTAATAACAATTAATTTCAAACCCATGTAATAAAATTAAATTAAATATAACCAAATCATATAGAATACTTTTCAATTCTCATAATCCATCATACACACGAAATAAATATGTAAAAGTACATTGGCTATTATTCAATTCAATTTATTCATTATTATTAAGATAAATGTGTTTGTATTAATTTATTAATCAATTAATTAATTCTATTTATCTTAATGACCATCCAAGGTCTCATATAGATTCTCATCATAAAGGAACACAAGGAAAATAAATAGGATGACTGATAATGATAGATAATTAAAAATAATTAATTGATAATCTATTAATTATCCAAAACCATTATTACCTAATCAAACAGATATGACTCCAATAGTGTAATTAGGTTTTAATATTTTAATTATTTATTTTAATGAAATTTAATTATTTTATTTATTAGGAGACTACATGACTTGTACAAACAAGCTACATTCCATGTTTCTCATTTTTTTCATATATGAGATAAACTCATGGGAGTTATATGTGTGTCTCATCTAGATTACATAACATGTACTAATAAGCTACATGCCTTGTGGTCCACATGTCATGTGTCTGCATAACCCTCAAAATGACTCTGAGTGTTTTTGGGATACATTAACTAATGATTTAAATGATGTATATTCTAGTTGCATTCCATATATTACATTAATATTCTAGGTTATCAATATCAGACATCATAAAGCCATTTATTTTACCACATGGTTATATGAATTTCACCGCTAAACTGTGAAGACTACACATAGGCCAACTACAAGCCATGTAGTCTTATAAACCATATTCCCGATTGGACCGATCAATACATGTTGTACACAAATACACCATGTGTATTAACTTCTCAGTGCGCTATTTGTCTCGTGACATGTCTTGGTGTAATGAACATGAGTACATGATGTATAATCTAATTGCACACCGTGTAACCAAACTTACCAGCTAAAATCTTTGGCACCTCCCAATGAAATCTCTAATTATTCTTCATCGGTTATTATATATTATGAAAATATGAATCTTGAATGAATAATTTTAAAATGTTTAAATCATGTTTACTAAACATTGAGTTAATGAATGAATAATTTGGAAATGAAAACTTACCACAATAGAATATATAAATCAACAATCAAATAATAATTATAAACTTAAATGTAACCTCTATCTCATACCACTTGAAGGTTCCAGATGCCTTGGAAGTTCCTTTTGCATGAATAACCATAAAGTTATTTTTTGGATTTGATGGATCATTCACCAATAGATTACCAGGTGCTAGTATAGTGCATTGATCATCTTGTTTTGTTAATATTGATCTCTTATATTTCCTTTAGGTTGGAGGGTTCTCTTATTTTCTTATCATTCTCGAGAGGATGAAAGGATGAATCTTAAGAGAAATTCATTGTTCAGAATAATTCACAATTCTTGATTAACCCGAAAAAATTGACATAACCATCAATTTATAGAGTATGGGTTAGGGTTAAAATATTATTTTAATTTTACAACACCCTTTAAATTATATAACAAACCTTATTTTAACCCATTTCAAATAATAATAATAATAATAATATTTTATGGTGTGTACTAACTAGCATAATGATTAATATTATTTTACCATCTTATAAATTAATATTTTTCATTGAACACCATCTTTTCTGTCTCTTCATCCTCAGTATTTATCATATACCCAAATAATTATTAAATCAAATATCTATTCATAAATAAAATTTCATTCACAATCTAGTGAATAAATATTTATGAAATATTCAATAAATATAAATATTATATTCAAATTTTGGTGAATAAATATTTTTTAAAAGTTCAAACAATAAATTATTTATTATTAAATAAATAATTATTTATTACCTTGTGAATATTAGCGAAACAAAATATGAAAATAAATTATTCCTCGGTCTTGATAATAATTTTTGTTATAACAATTAAATTAAAATAGAATTTAATTAAGATCAACAGAAATACTTAATGTGTGACTCTCTAGGATTATTTCTTGTTCGCCTTAGGTGGGCTTATCTAAAGTCTAAGATTACTGTCTACAAATAGGTTAAGGGTCCCAAAATAAAAAGTTAAGGTAACAACATTTTTGATGCCACACGAACACTTACTGTTTAATATAAGGCCTTTATCACAATATATCATCATGAAGGTTTCACACTCTTGTCATCAATCTGTGTACTAAATGTATTTCTTAGACTATATGAAATAAACTCATCACTAAACCATGACCATAGAATTTAATGCGGTGGTTAAATTTAAATCAATTATTTGAGATATCAAATTCCATAAATATGTAAGGGACAAATCCTTTATTAAATTATGAATTCATAACATTTCATTCATAAATCACCCAAAATATCCCACTTCCCACGAATATAGGGCATCACAGTTTTGGTTCAGAAATAAAAGTAAATAGGTCATGACATGCATTAATAATAATATTAAAGTCAAAGGACCATTACCCATGCTCATATATAGAATTATCTGATGACATAAAAACATGTGGAATTACTACAAGCATTTCTCCTATCATAATCTCTCCCCTTACAGATTACCAAGTGAGAACTCCATGAGGAGAAGCCTTATTTAATTATGAGTACTCATACGTAACAATAAACATTCTAGATGACCCATCATGGTTTGTTATTCAACCAAAGAAATATATTTAAGAATATCAACATGACATTTTAAGGATCACATTATAGTACAGAGCTACTATAAAAGTCCTGGTACTTATAAATAAGTTTTTTTCATTCTTGAATTAAATTGTTAAATTAATTATGATTGTATAATGAAAAAGTGGTATTTACAAAAATTAAGGAATATACATTAATATAATAGTAGACTCACCTAGGAAATTATAAATAAAATTTAGGTATCTTATGAATCAAAATATTATATATTTATATCATGGTATATGTAAATAAATGTTTTAAAAATAATAAATTAAGTGTTTGTATTTTTGTAATTTATAAGAACTTAATTAAACTTTTATAATTAATATAAATATTTTAAAATATTTTTTTTTCATAAAATAAATTAATAAGTTACTATTTTTATTTATTATTATTATAAGATAATTTTATGCGACCTTAATTAAGTTTTTAAAGTGTCATAAGATCAATTATAATTTTCAAATTGGTATTTTTCAAATAAATTATGATTTTAATTAAAAATTATATTTATCATATTTAGAAAATTATTTTTACAAAATTTAGTTCATTTTTGAATTATTCATGTTGATAAAAGTTTTTGGGTTATTTTTTAGTATTTTTATGAAATTATTGAATTTTTGGTGAATAGTGAAATACAATAATTTATGATATAAGCTAAATACGTGAATTACTGAGTCATAGATGATTTAGAGATGATATAAGTCCATAATATCAAACTATCATTAATTAGTTTAATATATTTTGTGATAATTATTAAACTATTCATAGTCTTGATCCAAAATAATAAACTAATGAATAAAATAATCAAAAAACACATCTCTCCTCTACAATAAATACCACCCCTCACCACCAATTATACTCACACCTCAAAGCCTTATATATTGTTTAATTTATACCCAATTACCTTCCCAAGTTTATTTCCCATGTCTAAGACCTAATAGTCTAACCAAAAGGCCAAAACCAAGTGCCTTAAGGAGGTTCTCAAGGAGATGAATTCAAGAGGTAAAATCCTCTTATAGTTTCTGTTATTTCTCTTTTCAATTTTTTTTTCTTATTCTCTCCTAACATACCCTCATACAAGTGACATTATAACACAGATATCATACATATAATGTAATTTTATTATGTTAATGTAATATCCACCATCAAGCGCATGCTCTTATCCTCTTATTCTAAACAAATGAAAACTTCATTCGTGATGTGTCGATTTACCAACATCATAGACGATGTGTTTTCATTTTCTTCAAGGATGGTAATAAAACCATTATTATGGTTAAATAAGATTTTATTATAAATTTTATAAGTTATTTAATGTTATGGAACCAATATATTAACATGATATTAAATAAAATGAGATAAATTCCTGATGGTCTTACAAACTACCAAAAAAAATTAAAACATTCTCTTTAATGTTTTATTTAATGAATCATACTAATATCATAAAAAAATTATATATGGTATCATTTAAATTTATGAAAACATATTAATGTAATTTATTTAGACTTTTTTGTTTTTATTCTATTCTATAAGAAAATACACAACAAACTGACCATGGAAACCATGAAAAGAACGGACCCAAAATAATGAAAATAACAAAATATTATAAATTAATGAGAGGAAATATGTTATAAAAATATAATATATGGTATTATAAATATGATTATAGTTATTTAATAAATTAATGGAACTATTTAAACCATTAAATATGATGTTTGAACAATTTTTAATACAGTCAAACCCGAGGTAAGATAATTTTCTATAAATATCATTTTATAATTTTTTTCCAAAATTCAGAAGGAATGTTTTTATGATTTAATTATTCATGTTTTATGATTATGTTATAGTTCTTTGATACTGTTTATTATTAATGGTAGGACCTATATCTCCCTCTAATACATTTGGTATGTTTATGTTTGAAGTTGATAGTAATGGTTATTCCAAGCATAACTGTGATGGTTACATCATAAGGTAGCCACAAGGGTTACATTATAAGGGAGTAATAAGGGTTACAAATCATCTCATAGATAAGAGGGTTACAATTTTAATTAAATAATAAAATGAATTACCTATATAGTTTTATTTTTTTCTATGTTTTATGTAAATATCATGTTTTCACAAAGTAAGTATATAATACTTTAAGGGTGATGAGTATGTCATGTGAAAATTATTACATATGTTTATAAGTATTCATAGATGAACAGTTCCTTTTTATTTTATGTCCCTT
Source organism: Viscum album (assembly GCA_963277665.1). NCBI lineage: Eukaryota > Viridiplantae > Streptophyta > Magnoliopsida > Santalales > Viscaceae > Viscum > Viscum album. Next base: position 84,684,304 of record OY728155.1, on the reverse strand, counting down.
AATGATATTTTTGTGCTCATTCCGAGTTAAAAAAAATTCATAGGGATTATGGATGGTTAAGATAAAATAAGAAGACAAGTTGAATTTTGTAAAGATTTTTAATGAAAATATTTCATGTTTTATTAAAAACTTTAGTATTATAAAATAAATTGACACTTTTTTAGTAGTATAGACATTGTATGATTGTGGGATGATATGTATGAATTATTTCATAAATATATAAAACAATAAACTGAGAAGATATTTGGAAATTTAAGAATGTGAATTATAAAATAATTTACAAGATTATGTAATGTTTGAGGAAGGGTCCTTATAATTGGTATTAGATGTAATGCACCGACACCAGTTTCCCGGAGCTGGTGCATTATTTAATGCATTGACATGATTAGAAGGAATAAAATCCCAAAGTAACGAGTAGTTTATTAGTTTTGGAAAACCATATATATACATAGGTTCAACATTATAACTTGAAATGAAATACAATATATAAGTTTTATTGGGAACATCCAAAAATCTAAGTTTATCTCTATAGGTCATTCATTAAAAACTTATTCATGTCAAGAGAAAATGAAACATAAGAAACGGGAGAGATCATATTCTTAATAAGGGTAAGAAATAAAGCAAAATATATCATAAATAAAAACATTAGTCATGGTGAATAACTAAAAACACATGCATTTAAAAATAAACTTGAACATAATATGGTAGGGATGTGAGATAACTAAATATGCCATAATAAAGCACTATCATGGGTATTATACTAGTATAATAACCACATGAAATTTCAATTACAAGTTTCATAAGGATTGAATGTATAATGCTGGACATCATAACCATACCATCAAGGCCTCGTGATAAGACCATAAATAACCATTTTGTTAAGGCATCGTGTCAAGACCGTAGTTTTCCTTATGAGACCTACCGATGAACTGAGGGGATGTAACAGACTCCACCCGACACGTACTAAGTCTAATTAATTCCTCATAATAATGTGATCAACATAAAAAACATACACATTCATATTTAATATAACATATGAAATGTAAATAACTTTCTCCAATCATTAAACATAAATACTAACCATTCGAAGTAATATGAAGAATGGTGTAGTGACTCAGGTTTTGGCCCTGTCAGACTTTAAAATATTCCTACAAATATTTCTAGAGCTAGGCGGGAAGACGACATTTGATTCCGAGGCTCGGTGTGCTCGGAATAAATTTTATAAAATTATTAAGTTTTTTTATACCATGTGTGATGTGAGAACGAGTTATCTACTAAGTGGTAGCTTAAAACGTGAATCTGAGGATATAGTTGCATTCGGAGCATGCCGATTACCCTAGGCGGGGTGTAAAATTTGTGGGCGTGGCCTTGCTGTGGAAAAATACACCAAGGGAATTTTCATAAATAAATTAAAAAGTTTATTTATAAGCATCACATCAAAAAATCTGGAATGGAGTCTCAGATCGCAATTCTGAGCATGCAGTTGCATTTAGAACACCGCATTTACCCTAGGGGTGACCTAATCTTTGTCGGTACTGGGTGTCGGGTCGGGGGGTGGGTCGGACTGGGAAGTTGAGCTGATATTTGTTTTAAAAAAAACAAATATCTAATCTTCTATTCCCCCTTTGTACATGAAGAACCCATATCCTACTCTTTTATTCACCTCTGATCCACCAAATCGAGCAAATGAAGCGCCGACGGTCTCAGATCTTGATGGCGGATGCTCCAGGATCATGCAGTAGCAGCAACGGGTTGTGCAAAGCATTGATGTTCTGCCAAAAGGTAGGCGATTTGAGTTTTAAAATCCCAGATCCCGTTTTTGTGTTGTTTTACTTCAAATTTTTCATAAGGGTTTTGTAGTTCAGATGCCGAGCTTTCCGAAACATGTTTCAGATCTGAATTTGGAGCACCGGGGTGCTCCCGGTGGCTCCTGGAAGTTTTCCGGCGGAAAACCCAATTTTTCGGCGGCGATGGAGGCAGGAATGGTGGATTCCAAAAAAGGAGAGACAACACGGTGATCTCCAGCGGCGGCGCAGTGGAATCCAGTGGTGGCACCGCGGTTTCCGGCAGCGGTGCGGTGGTTTCCGGTGAGACATGCGGTGGTCCGACCAAGTTTTTCTGGGTGTTCCTTAAACCCCTGTAACTCGCAAAACGGATGTCCAATTTGAGAGCCGTTTTTAGCGATGCAAAGATTGCATCGAGACAGACATCTTGAGATTGCTTATGGAATTTTGTGAGTTGGGTTTTGGTCTGGGGCCATGAAACATTGAAAATAATAATAATAATTTATTAATTTCAACTTTGATCCGTCATAAGTCATGCACGGAGTGTCCAAATGATGTGTCTTCAGTGGCATTGAGACCCTGATGCTACAACAAACTTTTCAATATAGTTTTTCGATGTTGGGACTGAGAACAGGGTGTGGGCCCCATGAGGCCAGGTTCCAGCGTTTTTGTAGAAATGTGACTTTTCCACCGGGTGTCCATTTTGGACAATCGAGTAGTCGATCCCATGTGTTTTTCCAAGGGGATTGCAACGGTGTGATCCTCTTGAAAAATTTCAAGATCGTGGTGTGGGCCATACCGGAGTTGGCTATGGTGAATAGTACCTTATTCACCGGGTGCCTGTTTTGGACGATCGAGTAGTCGATCTCGTAGGATTTTTCACAGGGATCGCAATGGTGTGATCCGCTTGATTAGTTTTGGGATCATGGTGTGGGACCCACATGGACAGGCTACGGTGACTAGTATCTCATTCACTGGTTGTCTATTTTAATTGAGTAAATAGCCTATCTTGTGTGTTTTTCCTTGTAGAATACGATGGTGGCCTCGATATCAACCTAGGAGGAGCGCAGTGTGGCGATGTTGTGGGCCACTCGGGTTTGCGACATTTGGACCAGCAATGGTTGAGGGTACTCCCTTGGTTCGCTCCTATGAGGGTTCATGTGGAATCACAACCGTGGTATGGGTTTGTGATCCCCTCGATAGGATCTCTAATCTATTATAGTTGTGGCATCCCTCCAGTGGGCCCAAGGTAGGATCCTCTAGCTTCGCTACCCTAGATTGGGTTCTTGGTATCGCTGTGACTGCTTATCCACAGGAAACAATCCCCTATCTAGAAGGTTAACCCTCATAGGGTTTGTGGAATCATCAATAATAGGACCCCCTACGCATTGGGATGTGCTCAGTAGGGTTATGACATTGTCGGGTATTCAATCCCCTACTCAGCATGTGGTTTATAGTAGGTTTGCGACATCGTTGGTTATATGATCCCCTACTCAACGCGTGGTTTCTGTAGGGTTGGTGCATCGTCGGTTCGAACCCCTAGTGCATGAGTTATACCATATGGGGTTTCGGTATCGTCGTGACTGCCTTGAAGGGCGACGATCCTCTATCTGAGTGATGTGATTCTATGGAGCACCAGGTCGGGTTGTGGTATCCTCCAGCAGATCCTGGGAGTGATCCCCTATCTGTGAGATCTTAAAATACCCGATCGGGTTGCGGTATCCCCAACAGATCCTGGGAGTGATCCCCTATCTGTGAGATATTCGAATACCAGATCAGGTTGTGGTATCCCCCAACGGATCCTGGGATTTATCCCCTACCTGTGAGATATTCGAATACAGGTGTGGGTTCTGAAATCCCCTAGAAGACCCTAGGAGTGATCCCATATCCGAGGTGTTTGGTGTTTTTTCTGTTTCAGCATGACATTCTCAGTGATGATATCCGAAGAGCATGATATCTCGGGTGAGCATCTGGTATGTTTGTGTGGGACCCGATGGAGTGTATCTCTCAGTCGAGTGTCATCTAGATGAAAGTTCTCATGGAGTGTGTTCTCCTGGTTGTGAACCGTTTCTGGTGATGAGGTCGGTACCTCTTGTGGCTTGGTGTGTGTATCGAGTATATCTAGATGCTCATGGTATATGTGTGGACATATATATGTGTGGATGCTCTAGTATATGTATGGGCGTATACCTGATAGAATATTAATGATATATGTATGGGCGTATACCTGAGAGGATGTTCAAGGTGTATGTATGGGCATACACCTGAATTGAGCTGACTAGTTGTGTTGTCCGAGGATGGTCTCGAGATGGAGTATCTGTCTCGTTTGGGTTCCCTTTGGCTGGGATGAGTTGACTATTTCCTTTCAGTTTCTCTCTTTTGTTTTGGGTTTTTGGGGAGCCTAATGATTATTTTCATACTCACACCTCCACGTGCTTTTCCCGCGCATGTTTGTGTCTTGTGCAGACCACATGCCTTTCAACGGAGTCCCAGGAGGACCCGGAGTAGGCAAAGCTTTGTGAGCGAGACTGACCGAGGTGTTTACCAGAGCTGTACTAAGGAGCTTACTGGTGGGTTCTTTTGATAGCGATCCCCTCCTTTTGGGAAGGTTGGATGATTTTTTAGTTTTCTTTTGGTGGGACTTGTTTTTCCCTTTTTTACTTATGTTGCACTCTGGTTCTGAGTTAGATATATGCATGCATTTCTTTCCAGTTTTTATATATATATCTACACTATTTCATAGGGGTGAATGTGTGTGCGTGTGTACAGGTACCTTAGGCTAATTCCTCCCATGTGTGTGATAGCGTACTCGGTGCTATTCACCAGCCCCTGGCCTATTGGAGGCGGGCTTGGGGAGTCACGGCTCGAGCCCCGTTGGGTCGGGTCATGAAAAATGATTTCAAGAAAGGACATCCATTGTCAAACTGATCATAAACCATTAAAGAAAATATGGTTGATGATATCATAGGAGATAAACCTCAATTAAGTACATTATTCAACAAAATATATTGACATAGATGAAATAAGACCTTTGAAAAATCCATGAAGAAATAATCCTTAATCATTCCAAAGTGTCTCATAACACCTTGAAATATTCAAATAATAGTACCTTATAATATCATGAGAATAAAGAGACTCTTGATATTATATACCAAAGGGCAGTACATACACCACAAGTAAGAAATATGTGGTGAACAAGGCTTATATATCACAAAAGTTAAAGTGAGATGAGAAAAATCCTTTTTACTTTGGAAAGAAGTATTCTTTTGGAAAATCATTTTTATTTTCCATAAATATAGTTTTAAACCATTATATGTTATAAAATAAAATTTATGGACGTTGATATTACATTTGAGGCATAAATGATGTCCCACTGAAGTGAAATCATGTAAAAAGTATTTTTAAAGAAGCTTTAGAATTAAAACATTTTAGTTGAGTTTAAGGGATTCATTAAAGAGATTTTAACGCATAAAGGCATGTTTTCTTTCATAAAATAAAAAATGAACCAAAATATATTTTTCATTTTAAAATTTGTGATTTTAGAAAGATAAATATGGCTTAAAATAGATTATTTAGTGAACATCAAAATATGTAAGAATCAGAGAAGTTCCTCGAATTGAGCTTGTATTTCAGGAAGAATTTTTGAAAGATCCCTTTATAACACAAAAAATCCCATAAATGAAAGTAGGATTCTGGTTGGTACACATATATAGAACATTCACACAGAATTTATGAGGAGTACATAAGAATAAATAAGAAAATCATTCATGGGAGTATAGAATAAGAGCAACACGAATTAAAATAGAGGTTCGGGTAGAAAATACTGACAACTTTGTAATCAATTGAATCATATGCCCCAACATTAATAATCATTAAATAATATATTGAATATAATTAAAATAAATTGATTCATGATATGATACATCAATGAGAAGTATAAATACACCATACATAAGCAATAGTAGTGAATACGAAATATCTCACAAAAATGGAAATGAGATGAAGAAACCCCTTACCTTAAGTCCTATGGTGTTCTTCAATAGATCTTAATGGTCGGAATAATCAAATTTAGGTTCATTAATTAATAATTCAAAAACCTTGTCTACATTTAATTATTTATTATAACCTTATTAAGTTCATTCATAGAATTTTTGATGGGTTAAGAGGTTCAATTTCATTGTTCTGGTCTGTTTGTTTCATGATCAGTATACTCATATACATGAATGAAGAATCATGTAAAATGAGTATGGTTTTCCAGAATTTAAGTTATATGTTATTAGTGAAAATCCATAAGTTTACATGTTTTCAAATTTCATTTGGTTTGTTAGAGTGAAGATGAATCATTATATAAATTATTTAATGAAAACTATTTGGGTTAATTAGCGGTTTTTGAACACAATGAATTCATTTTGCTTTATAATTCAAAACCATTTGTAAAAAAAGATTACGAAACCATATATAAGACATAATACCAATATTATAATTTGGTTAAACCATAATAATGGTTTGATGAATAGAATTGAAGATGATAATAGAAATTGAAAACCCATCATCCTTGAATGTGGTAAATTAGCATATCTCAGATGGTGTTTTTTAATACGATCATAAAAGAAGGATAAAGTAGAGATGATAAACAATTATTCCATAATCATAAAAAAATTACCGTAAATGTAAGTTAATGGAGTTTTTATAACAATTGGATGAGGATGGGTGAGGATAGAAATGAAAACGAAGGAACTTGAAAATAAATGAGAAGAATTGAAAAGAGGAATTTACCTCTTGAATTAATTTTCCTTTAGAGCCTCTTTAGGGAAGAGTATTTGGTATTTTTATGATACCAAAGGATGATGTATGTGGGGGGGATATTAGGAGGATATTTGAGCAGAATTTATACAAGTCACAAGGCTTGGGAGGAGTGAAGATAAGAGGGAAGTGTGGGTGGTCTTTATAGTGGAGAAGATGAGGGTTTTCTTAATATTTTAATCATTAGTTTATTATTTTTCCATAATACAGGAAATAGTGATTATTTCATGACCAAAATAGTAATAAGTGCATTTGAGTTCGAACCGAGGGTTATTACATCAGAAATGATGCTAGGTATAGTGTATTTAACTCATAATATATATTTACAGTAAATTACGGTATTTCACTATTCATAAAAAATTCAAGTATTTTAGAAAAATCCCAAAACATCACCCCAAACATTTATTTATGTGTATAATTCAAAAGTGAAATCCATTTTTTGAAAATAATTTTTAAATATTTTATCTAAATTTTTAAGTAAAATCATAATTTATTCACAAAAACAACTTTAAAACTATAACTCATTTTATAACACCTTGAAAAGTTAATCAAGATCTTATAAAATTATCTCACAACCATAAGACAATAGAATTAAAATTTATGATTACATTTAATGAAAATTCATTTCCATTTTAAATTATTAAATTAATCATAAAATTTTAATTACAATATTTATGACTTATAAAAGTACCAATACTTATGATATGGTCATTTTGTGACTTATAGGATGTCTAAATAATATTTATACATTCATGGGTGATGTTTCTATTTTTTTGGACGATTTAATATTCACTACTATTCATAAGGGTATGTTACTATTCATAAGGGTCAAGTTACTATTCACAAAAAATTTAAGTTGATCATATCAGACTCTAAATATCTTACTGATCACAATCGTGTATGCTAGTTTTTCAAAATTGAAATCACGAAAGTGAGAAAATTATGTTTATTGGATAGATTATAAGAAATTGTTGTTTTGTAGACACTCAATGTTTTATGCATTCAATATTTATTTTCAAAATAATGGGGTGTTTCATTCTCCCCTCCTTACAAATGTTTCACCCTCAAAATTTGAAATTGAACTACAAAATTTATTGGTTGATACTTGAACATTTCCTTTTGGGAATCCCACATCAGGGATACGGTTAAAATATCCTCTTAATAAGAGGGAAGGGGAAATTCATAGGTTACTAAACAACTACACATTTTAATTAGACAACATGGTCATGAAGGATAATCAAACCATTATTTTTTGATGGAAACTGATAGAGAACATTCTCAGATGAAATATTATTACCAAAAAATATATAAACTACAATTATGAACAATTTAATTGATATCATGAAAAAACATATATGATAATAGGACAACATTTTTATTTAAGACTATTTTCCGTGAGTTTATGAATTATTCTGCACTATAAGAGTATAAATATATGTTTCTATTTCTTAAACGCAATCTTATCTTTTTTTTCCTTGAACTATCTTTACTTCATCTCTTAGAACATGCTGCATCTTGTAGTGAAATTAATCTCTAAAACCTCATACAATGATCAACTTAAACCATTTCACAAATGGTTTAAATTTCCAAAAGATCATCATCCAAAACTGTAGAATCATTTTCATATCCATCCTTTCCAGATCCATGTACATGGACCCCTTATCAATCCTTATTTGTTTAGAACTCCATGATCTTTCCTTCTTAATGCATCTCCTACCTTATTTACCTTTAATCAACATGATACAACCCTAAATTTTCACATTATTGACATGTGAATATCCTCATCATGTGTCCTCTTGAAATATGGTAATAACTCAAATTACCATAAAATCTTATTAAAAACATGCATTCATCCTTACACATGCTATTAGATATAATCCTTATATGAAATAATGTTGTAAAATCCATTAATGATAGCATAGACCACTTGTTGACAAGTAAAAAATCAGCTATGAGGTTGTCAGTACTTATCCAAATGAATCATTTATTCATCATTATCTTCATAATTAGAAATATATAAAGGGTTATCCTTCCCTCAATCATGCGTTTTATAAAAAATTTAACTTCCCACTGAATAAATTTTCTTGGTACTATTCAACTTGTGGTTTCAAATCCTTAATAAAAAAGTATTGCAGTACAATATTTATATATTCCATAATTCTTATAACCAATACATTGCAGAAAAAAATCAAATGACCTGATTCTTGACTAGGAATATTAATCATTATACTTCATCTATGAAATCATCACAACTTGATCATTATCCAATATCATCATTTGGGGTATATTCCTTTAAATCATGGGACATTGATTCACATTGTGTCCCATCTCATTGTAGTTGAAGCATTGTACATTGGAAAATTTTTAGTTTCCCTTGAAATCATGAAATTGGTGTCCTTTTTCTCCACACTTATAACGATGTCCCATTCCCTTCAAGCATTTTATAGGGTGATTCTTTCCACAGTTATCAAATTTGGGGGAACCCTTCCTTATATTATTCCCTTTATCCATATTTTTCTTTACCATCCTTTTATTCTTTTGATTCCTTTGAAATCCATAGGACTCGGAGAAGTCTTTACATACATTTTTAAAACATGATACTATTTCCTTATATGATGAGGATACTTGGGAGACTATCTTCCTTTGAAATGATGGATTAAGATAATGAGAGATATAATCCTTATTACTATTTTCATCACATGCATTGGTTAATTTATCATTCATTCTACTAGGCACCATTTCCAATAAATTCCATATACTATATTAGCTAATAAAATTAAGAACTTTATATAAATCTAAACATGGTATAACACATATCATAAATTTATGCATCGTAAATCCTAGAACCATATACTTTGGTCACTTTGGAAGAATATATAATTTATAATGGTATGTAAGAAAAAAATGTGAAATATACTAATCATATCCTCCAATAGTGTAAAACTAGGTGTGTAGTAAGGATCATTATCATCTATTAGGATACCCTGGGTCAAGCCCGAAACTCCTTGTAGGAGTTGTTACTACTATGTACATCTGTGCCAAAACCACATTAACTTTTAGTATATAGATAAGGTTGTATTTTCTAGAAATATCCACATAATCTATTCCTTGCCAAAATTCTAGGACATTATTGTATGTTTATCCTCAAAGTTTATCTTAGGGTTTTGTTCCATAATCTAAATTTTCTAAATCTAGTTTCCAATTTTTCTATAAAACATCCTCTGATACCAACTGTAATGCCCCAGACCCAGTTGCTCAAAGCCGGTGCATTATTTAATACACTGGAATGATTGCAAGGAGTCAAATCACAAAGGACTAAGTAGTTTAGTAGTTTTGGAAAACAATATACATACATAGTTTCAACATTATACCTTGAAATGAAATACAACATATAAGTTTTTTTGGGAACATAAAAAACTCTAAGTTTATCCCTATAGGTAATTCATAAAAAAATTATTCATGTCCTGAGAAAATGAAACATAAGAAAGGGGTGAGATAAAATGCTCATTAAGGGTCAACAATACAACAGAAGATACCATAAACATAAACATTAAGCATGGTGAATAACTAAAAACACATGCCTTGAAAAATAAACTTAAACATAATATGGTAGGGCTTTTAGCTGAGTTAATATGCCATAATAAAACACTATCATGGGTATTCTACTAGTTTAATAACCACATGAACGTTCAATAACTAGTTTCATAATGAGGTAAGGAATAATTCAGGACATCATAACCATACCGTCAAGGCCTCCTTCCAAGAATATAAATAACCATTTTTTCAGGTCCTCATGCCAAGACCGTAGGTTGTCTCATGAGACCTACTGATGCACCGAGAGGCTGTAGCTGCCCCCATTGGACACTTAGTAAATTTTTTTTCTCATATGAATGGGGATAAACATAAATAACATACACATTCATATTGAAACTAACACATGAAATTTAAATAACTTTCACCAATAATTAAACAAAAACACTAACCCTTCGGAGTAATATAGTGAATGGTTTCAAGATAGAACATCCACAGTAAAACTAATCATAAAAAAATCAATAAAACATGGTGGATGATATCATAAGAGATAAACCTCAATGAAGTAAAATATTCCACAAAGGATGTTTACATAGATGAAGTTACTTTTAAATGAGACCTTTGAAATATCCTGGAGGAAATAATCCTTAAACATTCCAAAGTGTCCCATAATACTTTGAAACATTCAAATCATAATCCCTTAGAGTATCATGAGAATAAGTAGACTCTTTATATTATATACCAAATGGAATTACATACACCAAAAGCAAGAAATATGTGGTGAACAAGGAATATATCTCAAAAAATTTAAAGTGAGATGAGAAAAATCCATTTTTACTTTGGAAAGAAGAGTTCATTTGTAAAATCATTTGTATTTGTCATAAATCTAGTTTTAAACATTTATATCCCAGAAAAGAAAAGGGAAGAAAATTTAGATTAAATTTTAGGCATAAATTATGTTCCAATGAAGTTAAATCATGTCAAATGTGTTTTTAAAGAAGCTTTAGAATTAAAACATTTTAGTGCGGTTTAAGGAATTCATTAAAGAGATTTTAAAGCGTAAAGTTATGTTTGCTATCATAAAACCAAAAATGAACCAAAATTTATTTTTCATTTGAAAATTTGGGATTTTAGAAGGATAAATATGGCTTAAAATAGATTATACAGTGAACTTCAAAATAGGTAAGAATCTGAGAAGTTCCTTGAATTGAGCTTGTATTTCGGGAAGAATTTTTGAAAGATACTTTCAAAACATATAACTCCCCATAAATGAAAGTAGTATTATGGTTGGAACACATATATATAGAAAATTCAAACAGAATTTATTAGGAGTAAATAATAATAAATAATAATATCATTCAGGTGAGTAGAGAATAAGAGAAACCCGAATGAAAATGGAGGTTTGGGTTGAAAATACTCACAAATTTGTAATCAATTGAATCAAATGCCCCAAAATTAATAATCATTAAATGATACTTTTAATATTATGAAAATAATATATTCATGATATGAGACATCAGTGGGAAGTATACATACACCATACAAAATCAATATTAGGGAATAAGAAATATCTCACAAAAATGGAACTCAGATGAAGAAACCCCTTACCATAAGTCCGATGGTGTTCTTCACAAGATCTTAATGGCATGAATAATCAAATTTTGGTTAATTAATTAATAATTACAAAACCCTATTTACATGTAATTATTTATTAAAACCTTATTAAGTTCATTCATGGCCTTTTTGATGAGATAAGACGTTCAATTTCATGGTTCAGGTCTGTTTGTTTCCTGATCGGTATACTTATATACATGAATGAAGAATCATGTAAAATGAGGATGGTTTTCCTGAATTGATGTAATTTTTTATTATCGAATATCCATAAGGTTAAATGGTTGTAAATTTTATTTGGTTACTTGGAGTGAAGATGAATCATTATATAAATTATTTAATGACAACTGTTTGGGTTAGTTGGTGGTTTTTGAACAAAATGAAGTCATTTTTCTTTATAAATCAAAAAAATGTGTACAAAAAGATTACAGAAACATATATGAGACATAATACCTATATTATAGTCTATTTCAACCATAATATTTGTTTGATGACCATAATAGAGGATGGTAATAGAAATTAAAAACCCATCTTCCTTGAATGTGGTAAATTAGCAAATATCATATGGTGTTTTTTACTACTAGCATAAAATAAGGATAAAGTGGAGATGATAAAAAATTATTACATAATAATAAAAAAATTACAGAACATTTAAGGTACTGGAGTTTTCATAAAACTTGGAAGAGGAGAGGTGAGGATAGAAAACAAAATAAAGGAACATGAAAAGAAAGAAAAAGAATTGAAAAGGGGGATTTACCTCTTGCATTAATCTTTTTTGAGAGCCTCTTTAGGGGAGTGGATTTGGTATTTTTATGATAAAAATGGATGATAGATGTGGGGGGGATCCTGGGAAGATATTTGAGCAGAATTTAGACAGGGAACAAGGCTTGGGAGGAGTGAAGAGAAGAGGTAAGTGTGGGTGGTTTTTATAGTGGAGGAGAGGCGTGTTTTCTTAACATTTAAATCATTACTTTATTATTTTTCCATATGAAAAGAAATAGTGATTATTTAATGACAAAAAATAGTAATAAGTGCATGTGATTTTGAAACAAGGGTGATTACATCATCAATGACACTAGGAATTGTGTATTTAACTCATAATATTTATTTACAGTAAATTACCGTATTTCACTATTCATAAAAATCAAGTATTTTAGAAAAATAAAAAAATTCACCACAACCATTTTTTGACATGTATAATTCAAAAATAAAATCCATTTTTTGAATATATATATATTTTAAATATTTTTAACTCAATTTTTATATAAAATAATAATTTATTAAAAAAAAACAACATTAAAACTTTAACTTGTTTTATAACACCTTGAAAAGTTAATCAAGGTCCCATAAAATTATATTATAACAATAAGACCATAGAATTAAAATTTATGATTACATTTAATGAAAATTCGTTTTTATTTTAAATTATTAAATTAATCATAAACTTGTAATTACAATATTTATGACATACAAAAATACCAACACTTATGCTATGATCATTTTGTGACTTATAAGTTTTCTAAATAATATTTGTACATTCATGGGTGAAGTTTATATTTTTTTGGCTGATTTACTATTCATTACTATTCATAAGGGTATGTTACTATTCATAATTTTCAAGTTACTATTAATAAAATATATGAATGTTGATCGTATCAGACTCTAAATATATTACTGAACACAACCGTGTATGTCAGTTTTTCAAAATTCAAATCAAAGAAGTGAAAAAATTATTTTTATTGGGTAGATTTTGAGAAATTATGGTTTTGTAGACACTCAATGTTTTAGGAATTCAATATTTATTTTTAGAATCTTGGTTTTTTTCTTTCTCCCATCCTTACAAAAAATTCACCATCAAATTTTGAAATTGAACTATGAAAGTTAATGGTTGATACTTGAAAATTCCCTTGTGGGAATCCCACATCAGGGATACAGTTAAAATATCCACTTAATAAGAGGGATAGATAAATTCATATGTTACTACAAAACTACACATTCTAACTAGACTAAATGGTCATGGAAGAATAATCAAACCAACATGTTCTGATGGAAACTGAAATAGAACATGCTCAAATGAAAAATCCTTACCAAAAAAAACACAAACTACCGTTATAAAAAATTTCATTGATATCATAAAAAAACATATATGATAATAAGAAAAAAAATTTATTTAAGAATATTTTCCTATAGTTTATGAATTATTCTACTCTATAAGAGTTTAAATATATGTTTCTATTTTATAAAACCAATATTATACTTTTTTTGTGCCTTGAACTATCTTTACTTCATCTCCTAGAACATGCTGCATCGTATAGTGATATGAAGCTCTAAAACCTCATACAATGATCAACTTAAACCATTTCGCAAATTTTTTAAATTTTAAAAATATCATGATCCAATACTTTAGAATAATTCTCATATCCATCCTTTCCAGATCCATGTAAATGGTTCCCTTAGTAATCCTCATTTGTTTATAAATCCATGATCTATCCTGCTCAATGCATCTCCTACCTTATTTCCCTTTCATCAACATGATGCAACCCTAAATTTTCACATTCCTTCCATGTGAATAACCTTATTGTGTGTCCTATTGAGATATAGTAACAACTCAAATTACAATAAAACCTTATAGGAAACCTACATTCATCCTTACACATGCTATTGGATATATTAATTATATGAAAAAATTTCATAAACTCCATAAATGATAGAATAGACCACTTGTCAACAAGTCAAAGATCAGTTTTGAAGTAGTCTGTACTTATCCAAATAAATCATTTCTTCATCATTACCTTTATCATTAGAAATATATTAAGGGTTATCCTTTCATCAATCATGCATTTTCTAGAAAATTTAACTTCCCACTGAATATATTTTCTTGGTACCATTCAACTTGTGGTTTCAAATCCATAATGAAAAATTATTGCAGTAAAATACTCATATATTTGATAATTCTTATAACCAGTACATTGTTGAAAAAAATTCAAATAACATGATTATTGACTAGGCATATTAATCATTCTACTTCATTTATGAAAGCATCCCAACTTGATCATTATACAGTATCATCATTTGGGGTATATCAATTTAACACTTGGGACATTGATTCACATAGTGTCTCATCTCCTTGTAGTTGAATCATTGTGTACTGGAAAACATTTACTTTCCCTTACAATCACGAAATTGGTGTCCTTTTTCTCCACACTTATAACAAACACCCATTTCCTTCAATCATTTACTAAGGTGATTCTTTCCACATTCATCACATGTGGGAAATCCCTTATTTCCATTCTTTCCTTTCCCTATATTATTCTCTACCATCCTCTTCTTCTTTTGATTCCCTTGAAATCCATAGTATTCAGTGAAGTATTTAGATACCTCGTTAAAACATGATTCTATTTCTTTATATAATTAGAATACTTGGGAGGCTATCTTCCTTTGAAATGAAGGCTTAAGACCATGAGAGATATGATACTTCTTACTATTTTCATCATATTAATTTGTTATGTTATCATTACTTCTATTAGGCACAATTTATAATCAATTAAATATACTATATCAGCTCATAAAATTAGGAAATTTCTAAAACTCTAAACAAGGTACAACTAATATCATAAATTTATGCATCGTAAATCCTAGAACCATATACTTTGGTTACATTGGTAGAATATATAATTTATAATGGTATGTACAAAAATAATAATAATTATCCTAAGAATATCCCCCAGGAGTGTAAAAACAGGTGTGCAGTAAGGCTCATTATCATCTACTCGGATACCCCAGGTCAATACCGAAACTCCTTGTCGGATTTGTTACTCCTAGGTACATTCGTGCCATAACCACCTCTACTTGTTGTATCCGGAAAGGGTTGTATTTTCTAAAAATATCCATATAATATATTCCTTACCAAAATTCTATTATTTTATTGTATGTTTATCTTCAATGTATATCTTAGGGTTTTGTTCCCTAATCTACATATTCTAAATCTAGTTTCCAATTGTTCTATTAAACTTCATTTGATACCAACTGTAATGCCCTGACCCCAGTTGCTCGAAGCTGGTGCTTTATTTAATACATTGGTATGATTATGAGGAACAAAATCCCAAAGTACCGTGTAGTTTAGTAGTTTTGGGAAACAATTTACATATCTAGGTTCAACATTATAACTTGAAATGTAATACAACATATAATTTTTATTGGGAACATCCACAACTCTAAGTTTATCCCTACAGGTCATTCATAAAAGTATTCTTCATGTACTGAGAAAATGAAACATAAGAAAGTGGTTATCTCAGATGCTCAGTAAGGGTAAGAAATACAACATAATATTTCAGAAACATAAACATTAGGCATGGTGAATAACTAAAAACACATTCCTTTAAAAATAAACTTAAACATAATATGGCAGAGATATGAGTTGAGTAAATATGCCATAATAAAGAACTATCATGGGTATTATACTAGTTGAATAACTACATGAACATTAAATTACTAGTTTCATAATGAGGGAATTTATAATTTAGGAAATCATAACCATACTGTCAAGCCATCATGCCAGGTCCATAAATAACCATTTTTTGAAGGCCTCAAGCCAAGACGGTATCTTGTCTCATGAGACCTACCGATGCACCGAGGGGCTATAGTAGGCCCCACCCAACACATACTAAGTAAAATTCATTCCTCCTATGAATATGGATCAACATAAACAACATAAACATTAATATTGAAACTAACATATGAAATTTAAATAGCTTTATCCAATCATTAAACATAAACACTAACCATTAAGAGTAATATGGTGAATGGTTTCAAGATAGCACATCCACAATCAAAATAATCATAAACCATTCAATAAAACATGGTGGATGATTTAATAGGTGATAAAACTCAAGGAAGTATAGGATTCCACAAATGATGTTGACATAGATGAAGATACTTTTAAATAAGACCTTTGAAAAATCCTTGAAGAAATAATCCTTAAACATTCCAAAGTGTCCCATACCACCTTGAAACATTCAAATCATAATACCTTAGAATATTATGAGAATAAGTAGACTCTTGATATTATATACCAAAGTTAATTACATACACCACAAGAAATAAATATGTGGTGAATAAGGAATATATCTCATAAAATTTAAAGTGACATGAGAAAAATCCTTTTTTTTACTTTGGAAAGAAGAGTTCAATTGTAAAATAATTTTTATTTTTAATCAATATAGTTTTAAACATTCATATCCAAGAAAAAAAGGAAAGGAAATTTAGATTACATTTGAGGAATAAATAATGTCCCACTAAAATGAAATCATGTAAAAAGTATTTTTAAAGAAGCTTTAGAATTAAATCATTTTCGTGCGGTTTAAGGAATGCATTAAAGATATTTTAAAGCGTAAACGAATTTTAACTTTCATAAAACTAGAGATTAACCAAAATGTATTTTTAATTTGAAATTTTTTGATTTTATAGAGATAAATATTTCTTAAAATATATTATATAGTGAACTTTAAAATAGGTAAGAATATGAGAAGTTCCTTGAATCGAGCTTGTATTTTGGGAAGAAATTTTGAAATATCCTTTTAAAACATATAAATAACCATAAATTAAAGTAGGATTATTGTTGGTAAAAATATATAGAAAATTGATATAGAATTTAGGAGGAGTACATAATAATAAATTAGAATATCATTGAGTGGAGTAGAGAATAAGAGAAACCCGAATGAAAATGGAGGTTCAGGTAGAAAATAATCTCAACTTTGTAATCAATTGAATCGTATGCCCAATAATTAATAATAATTAAATGATACATTGAATAACATGAAAATAAATAAATTCATGATATGAAACATCAATGGAAAGTATAAATACACCATACACAAGTAATAACAGTGAATACAGAATATCTCACAAAAATGGAAGTGAGATGAAGAAACCCCTTACCTTAAGTCCGATAGTGTTCTTCACTTGATCTTAATGATATGAATAATAAAATTTAGGTTAATTAATTAATAATTACAGAACATACTCTACATTTAATTATTTATTATAAAATTATTAATTTTATTTTTTTCCTTTTTAATGGGTTAAGAGGTCTAATTTCATTGTTCGGGTCCGTTTGTTTCCTAATCGGTATACTTATATACATGAATGGAGAATCATATAAAATGAGGATGGTTTTAAAAAATTGAATTTATACGTTATTAGTTAATATCCATAATTTTATATGGTTTTAAATTTCATTTGGTTACTTGGAGTGAAGATGAATCATTATATAATTTTTTTAATGATAACTGTTTGGTTTAATTGGCAGTTTTTGAACACAATGAACTCATTTTGATTTATAAATCAAAACCATGTGTACAAAAAGATTCAAGAACCATATATGAGACATAATACTTATTTTATAGTCTGTTAAAACCATAATAATGGTTTGATGACTATAATTAAAGATGGTAATAGAAAATGAAAACCCATCGTCCTTGAATGTGGTAAATTAGCATATCTCGGGTGGTGTTTTTTACTACTAGAATAAAATAAGGATATAGTAGAGATGATAAAAAATTATTCCATAATCATAAATAAATTATAGTACATGTAAGGTACTGGAGCTTTCATAACAATTGGACTAGGAGAGGTGAGGATAGAAAATAAAACAAAGGAACTTGAAAATAAAGCAAAAGAATTGAAATTAAGAATTTACCTCTTGAATTAATCTTCCTTGAGAGCCTCTTTTGGGTAGAGGATTTGGTATTTTTATGATACCAAGGGCTGATGGATGTGGGGGGGGGGGGGATCTTGGGAGGATATTTGAGCATAATTTAGACAAGACACAAGGCTTGGGAGGAGTGAAGAGAAGAGGGAAGTGTGGGTGGGTTTTATAGTGGAGGAGAGGAGGGTTTTCATAATATTTTAATCATTAGTTTATTATTTTTCCATAAGACAAGAAATAGTGATTATTTCATAACAAAAAATAGTAATAAGTGTATGCGAGTTTGAAACAAGGGTGCTTACATCATAAATGATGCTAGGAACAGAGTATTTAACTCATAATATATATATATATATATAATAAATTACCTAATTTCACTATTCATAAAAAATTCAAGTATTCTATAAAAATCACAAAAATTCACCCCAACCAATTTTTGATGTGGATAATTCAAAAATGAAATCCATTTTTTGATTTTTGTTTTAAATATTTTTAACTCATTTTTTAAATAAAATCACAATTTATTCCAAAAAACAACTTTAAAACTATAACTCGTTTTATAACACCTTGTAAAGCTAATCAAGGTCTCATAAAAAACATATATGATAATAGGACAAAGTTTTTTATTTAAGGATATTTTCCAAGAGTTTATGAATTATTCTGCTCTATAAGAGTATAAATATATGTTTCTATTTTATAAACACAATATTATCCTTTGTTTGTGCCTTGAATTATCGTTACTTCTTCTCTTAGAACATGTTGCATCATGTAGTGACATTAAGCTCTAAAACCTCATACAATGATCAACTTAAACCATTTCACAAATGGTTTAAATTTTCAAAAGATCATGATCCAATACTTTAGAATCATTCTCATATCCATCCATTCCAGATCCTTGTACATGGGGTCCTTAGCAATCCTTATTTTTTTAGAACTCCATGATCTATCCTGCTCAATGAATATCCTACCGTATTTTTCTTTAATCAACATGAAGCAGCCCTAAATTTTCACATTCACGACATGTGAATATCCTCATCATGTGTCCTCTTAAAATATGGTAATAACTCAAATGACCATAAAAACTTATTGAAAACATGAATTCATCCTTAAACATGATATTAGATATATTCCTTATATGAAAAAATTTCGTAAACTCCATCAATGATAGCATATACCACTTTTCAACAAGTCAAAAATCAGTTTTGAGGTAGTTAGCACTTATCTAAATGAATCATTTCTTCATCATTATATTCATCCTTAGAGACATATTAAGGGTTGTCCTTCCCTTAATCTTGAGTTTTCCAAAAACTTTAACTTCCCAGTGAATATCTTTTCTTGGTACCATTCAAATTGTGGTTTCAAATCCTTAATGAAAAATTATTGCAGTACAATCCTCATATATTCCATAATTCCTATAACCAAGTACATTACTAAAAAAATCAAATGACATGATTCTTGGAGATACATATTAATCATTCTACTTTATTTAAGGTATCATCACAACCTGATCATTATCCAGTATCATCATTTGGGGTATATTTATTTAACGCTAGGGAAATTGATTCGCATAGTTCCCCATCTCCTTGTAGTTGAAGCATTTTACACTGGAAAAGTTTTACTTTCCCTTTCAATCACTAAATTGGTGTAATTTTTATCCACACATATAACAAACTCGCATTCTCTTCAATCATTTACCAGGGTGATTCTTTCCATAGTTATCACATGTGGGAAAACCCTTCTTTCCATTCTTCCCTTTATCCATATTTTTCTCTACCATCCTCTTCTTTTTTTGATTCCCTTGAAATACATAGGACTTAGAGAAGTATTTACATACCTTGTTAACACATGATACTATTTCGTTATATGAAGGGGATACTTGGGAGACTATCTTCCTTTTAAATGATGGATTAAAACCATGAGAGATATGATCCTTATTACTATTTTCATCACATGCATTGGTTAACTTATCATTCCTTCTTCTAGGTTCCATTTATAATCAATTCCATATATTATATTAGCTCATAAAATTATGAAATTTCTATAACTCTAAACATGGTATAAAACATATAATAAATTTATTCATCCTATATCCTAGAACCATATACTTTGGTTACTTTGGAAGAATAAATTCTTTATAATGGTATGTAAGAAAAAAAACGTGAATTATCCTTAGAATATCTGGAGGAGTGTAAACTTCCTTTGTTCTCTAATCTACATTTTCTAAATCTAGTTTCCATTTTTTCTACTAAACTTCCTTTGATACCAACTGCAATACCCATACCTTAGTTTCTCGAAGATGGTAAATTGTTTAATACATTTGAATGATTAAAAGGAATCAAATCCCGAAGGACCAAGTAGTTTAGTAGTTTTGGAAAACAATATACATACATTGGTTCAACATTATAAAATGAAATGAAATACAACATATAAAATTTATTGGGAAGATCCACAACTCTAATTTTATGCATACAGGTCATTCTTAAAAAAATTCTCTATGTCCTAAGAAAATTAAACATATGAAAGGGGTGATATCAGATGCTCAGAAAGGGTATGCAATATAGCAGAATATATCATAAACCTAAACATTATTCATGATGAATAACTAAAAACACATGCCTTTAAAAATAAACTTAAACATAATATAGAAGGGATATAAGATGAGTAAATATTCGATAATAAAGCACTATTATGGGTATTCTACTAGTTGAATAACAATATGAACTTTCAATTACTATTTTCATAATGAGGGAATGCACAAGGCAAGAGATCATAACCGTACCGTCAAGGCCTTGTGCCAAGACCATAAATAACAATTTTACCAAGGTGTCATGCCAAGACCATAATTTGTCTCATTAAACCTACCAATGCACCAAGGGGATATAGTGGGCCCCACCAAACACTTAATAAGTACAATTAGTTCTTAATACGAATGGGGTTAAACATAAACAACATACACATTCATATTGAAACTAACATATGAAATGTAAATAACTTTCTCTAATAATTATACATAAACACTAACCATTTATAGTAATATGGTGCTTGGTTTCAAGATAGAACATCCATAGTCAAACTAATCATAAACCATTCAATAAAAAATTTTGGATGATATAATTGGATATAAACCTCAATGAAGTAAAATATTCCACAAATGATGTTGACATATATTAAGATACTTTTAAATGAGACCTTTGAAAAATCTTTGTGGAAATAATCCTTAAACATTCCAAAGTGTCCCATACCAGCTTGAAACATTCAAATAATAATCCCTTAGAATATCATGAGAATAATTAGACTCTTGATTTTATATACCAAAGGTAAGTACATACACCAAAAGAAAGAAATATGTGGTGAAAAAGGCATATATCTCATAAAAGTTAAAGTGAGATGAGAAAAATACTTTTTACTTTGTAAAGAAGAATTCATTTGTAAAATCATTTGTATTTTTCATAAACCGAGTTTTAAAAAATTATATTCTAGAAAGGAAAAGAGAAGGAAATTTAGATTACATTTCATGCATAAATTATGTCCCACTGAAGTGAAATCATTTTAAAGGTGATTTTAAATAAGCTTTAGAATTAAAACATTTTGGTGTGGTTTAATGAATTCATTAAGAAGATTTTAAAGCGTAAAGGCATGTTTGATTTCATAAACCTAGAAATGAACCAAAATTGATATTTCATTTGAAAATTTGTGATTTTATAAATATAAATATGGCTTAAAATAGACTATATAGTTAACTTTAAAATAGGTAAGAATTTGAGAAGTTCCTTAAATTGAGTTGTATTTTTGGAAGAAATTTTGAAAGATATAAATCCCCATAAATTAAAGTAGGATTATGGTTGGTACACATATATAGAACATTGAAACATAATATATGGGGAGTACCTAAGAAAAAGTGATAATATCATTGATTCTAGTAGAGAATAAGAGCACCCCGAATGGAAATGGAGGTTTCGGTAGAAATTACTCCCAAGTTTGTAATTAATTGAGTCGTATGCCCCAAAATTAATAATAATTAAATGATACATTTAATATCATGAAAATAAATATATTCATGATATTAAACATCAATATAAAGTATACATACACTATACACAATTAATATTAGTGAATACAGAATATCTCACAAAAAATGGAATTGAGATGAAGAAACCCCTTACCTTAAGTCCGATTGGGTTGTTCACTTGATCTTAATGATCTTAATAATAAAATTTAGGTTTGTTAATTAATAATTATAGAACATACAATACATTTAATTATTTAGTATAAAATTATTATGTTCATTCATGGCATTTTTGATGGGTTAAGAGGTTCAATATCATTGTTCGGGTTTGTTTGTTTCATGATCAATGTAATTATATATGCGAATAGAGAATCATGTAAAATGAGGATGGTTATCTAGAATTGAATTTATATTTTATTATTTAACATCCATAATTTTACATGGTTTTAAATTTCATTTGGTTACTTGGAGTGAAGATGAATCATTATATAAATTATTTAATGAAAACCGTTAG
Organism: Viscum album; assembly: GCA_963277665.1. Taxonomy (NCBI): domain Eukaryota; kingdom Viridiplantae; phylum Streptophyta; class Magnoliopsida; order Santalales; family Viscaceae; genus Viscum; species Viscum album. Next base: position 84,661,349 of record OY728155.1, on the reverse strand, counting down.
GGTTAATTGGTGGTTTTTGAACACAACGAACTCATTTTTCTTTATAAATCAAAATATTGTGTAGAAAAAGATTCTAGAACCATATATGATACATAATTCCTATATTATAGTCTGGTTAAACAATAATAATGGTTTCATTACTATAATTTAATATGGTAATAAAAATTGAAAACCCATCGTCTTTGAATGTGGTAAATTAGCACATCTCGGATGGTGTTTTTTACTACTAGTATAAAAGAAGGATAAAGGGGAGATGATAAAAAATTATTACATAATCATAAAAAATTTACAATACACGTAAGGTACTGGAGTTTTCATAACAATGGGATGATTATAGGTGAGTATAGAAAACAAAACAAGGGAACTTGAAAAGAAAGTAAAAGAATTGAAAAGAGGAATTTACCTCTTGAATTAATCTACCTTGAGAGCCTATTTGGTGGAGAAGATTTGGTATTTTTATGAGACCAAGGGATAATGGAAGTGGGGAGGGGGGGGGGGGGGTACTTGGGAGGATATTTGAGCATAATTTAGGTAAGGAATAGGGCTTGATAGGAGTTAAAAGAAGAGGGGATTGTGGGTGTTTTTTATAGTGGAGGAGAGGAGGGTTTCCTTAATATTTTAATAATTAGTTTTTTTTCATGAGATAATAAATAGTGATGATTCCATGACCACAAATAGTAAAAAGTTCATATGAGTTCAAACCAAGGGTTCTTACATCAATAATGATGCTAGGAATAGTGTATTTAACTCAATATATTTATAAGGTAAATTACCGTATTTCACTATTCATAAAAAATTCAAGTATTTTAGTAAAATTAAAAAAATTCAACCCAACCATTTTTTTACATTTATAATTCAAAAATTAAATATATTTTTTGAAAATAAATTTCTAAATATTTTTAATTAAATTTTTAAATAAAATCATAATTTAAGAAACAACTACTTTAAAACTGTAAATCTTTTTATAGAACCTTGAAATGTTAATAAAGGTCTCATAAAATTATATTATAACCATAAGATAGTAGAATAAAAATTTATGATTAAATTTAATTAAAATAAATTTCTATTTTAAATTATTAAATTAATCATAAAATTGTAATTACAATATTTATGACTTACAAAAATACCAATACTTATGTTATGATCATCTTGTCACTTATAAGATGTCTAAATAATATTTATACATTCATGGGTGAATTTTCTATTTTTTGGCTGATTTACTATTCATTACTATTCATAATGGTATGCTACTATTCATAAGGGTCAAGTTACTATTCACAAAAAATGTAAGTTGATCATATCAGACTCTAAATATCTCACTGAACGCAACCGTGTATGTCCATTTTTTTAAATTCAAATCATAGAAGTGAAAAATTATGTTTATTGGCTAGATTATAAAAAAGTGTTGTTTTGTCGACACTCAGTGATTTATGCATTCAATATTTTTTTGAAAAATCTTAGGTTGTTATATCAATGCATGGTTTAGATAAATTTTGGGTCTAGGAATATATTAGTTGAATACCATAAATGATTTTTTACCTTATGTTTATGTTAAAATGATATAAAAGTTAAGGATTACCATGTTGGTTTATCTATGATATGTCTGTTCTGAATAGTTTTCCATAGAGGAAACAAGGAATCTGAAGTTAGAAGGCACCATGGGGATGATATCTTTTCGAATCCGCAACCTGGAATAGTAGGAATTTAAATTGAGAAGTTTATGATAGTAATGGACCTATTTACACATGATATAAGTAGTGATGTTATCCATGAAAGAGAACAAAAAGTGCTACCACAATAGAATATGATGATAGTGGAACATTTTATGAGGAAACACCCTTCTTCTTTCAGTGGATCATCTAATATAATGGTGGATGAAGGGTTGATTAAATCCCTTGAAAAGATATTCGATGTCATGGGGTATTCAGATAATCAAAATATTAGTGTTGATATTTATCGTTTTGAAGATGGAACCAACCATCAGTGTTCAATTTTCAAGAATATTTGGGATAGTGAGGAGATTAATTCCTTAAAATGGGCTGAATTTAAGAATCTATTCATTGAAAAATATTTTCATAAGGTGGTTCTGATTAGGATGTAAAAGAAATTACAAGAATTCAAATAAAAGGATGAATATCCAGTAGTTTTTTATAAAATCAAACTTCACTCCAATGGAAAGGTACTCTCCAAATATTATTTGGGATATTGATAGTAAAATTAGTCATTTTTACTCAGGATTAAAGCTAAGAAATCAAAGGGTATTGGCCTCCCATGAATTCAAAATTTATGAGAAAATTTTCAAATGTGCTGAGAGGGTATAAATGGAGTTTGTTGATGATCACATTTGCTATGAAAGTAAGCAGAATAAAAGGTCCTAATGGTAGGAAATGGGTAAGAATCAATCAGAAAAATATTAAATAAGGAAAATATAGTTTTCAGTTTGTGAATAGTAAGGTAAAAAACACCCTGGGGAATTCCTTAACAAAACCGGGAAGTGTTTATGATGTGGTAAGTTTGGAAATATGTCTCGAGATTACAATGAAAATGATCTTAATTTTAATTTTGATAAGTAAATTGTAATGTGTTTAAAATATGGTGATATGAGGAATTATGAAAATACCATCCCAATGAAAGATATAAATCATAGAAAGCAACCTGATTATAAGAAAAATTGTGGATTGAAATCCTTTGTGACTAAGTTAGTAGATGTTGGTCCTTCCAATGAAGTGGTATCAAGTACTTATTGTTTACTCAGATTTTGAAAATGTTTTATTTGATATGGAATAAAAAATTCCTTTATTTCTAAAATAGTTTTAGGTAAATGGAAATTTCATCATAAGAAACGAAATCCGAACTTATGGCTAAAACACCATGGGGAAATATTTATCCAAAAAAGAATTAAAATAATCTTACTATTATTTTTTATGGAGTTTGATGTTATTATAGGTATGGAATGGATTTATTTTTATCATTATATGATTTATTTTAGAGATAAAGAAGCTATTTTTTAGAAATATTTTCATTTTATATACAATAATGAACCCATAAAATTGAAAATATATCAGGAGGATGAGAAATTGTTAAAATTTGGAAATGAATGTTATCTTGCACATATTGTTAAAAAAAGGGAATTGTTTAGATTAATTATTTACTGGTGGAAAATGAGTACCTGGATGTTTTTCTAAAGGAGTTATCTATTTTATACCTAATTGGGAAGTTGAATTTAATATTTAATTATTTCCTAATGCTAATCCAATCTCAAAACCCCCCTTATCTAATGGCTTAAGTGGAACTTCTAGAATTGAAAAAGCAATTTCAATATTTTATTGATAAAGGTTTAATTCCTCCTAGTACTTCACCATGGTTTGCTCCTATTCTTTTTAAAAATTAATATGGTTCCATGACCCCTTTCATTGATTATAGATCTTTGAATAATATCATTGTTTAGAATACGTATCCTTTTCCTCATATAGATTTCTTTTTTAACCAGCTATAAAGAGCTTAATATTTTTTTCTAATATTGATTTGAGATCCGAGTACCATCAGTTGAAGGTGAATGGGGGTAAAATTTTGAAAATAGATTTTCATACTAGTTATAGGGATTATGAGTTTGTTGTTATTCCCTTTGGTTTAACAAATCCCTAGCTATATTTATGGATATTATGAATAGAATCATCCTTGAATATTTGGATAAGTTTATTGTTGTTTTTATTGATGAAATTTTGTTGTTTTTAAAAAATTATGAAATCATGAAAAATGTTTATGTATTGTTCTGCAAACACTAAATAAAAAGAAGATTTATAGGAAACTTAGAAAATGAGATTTTTATTGGAACAAATTTCTTTTCTTGGGAACATTTTAAATAATTATGGCATAATAGTTGATACTAAAAAAACAGAATTGGTTGATGAATGGAAAATAACTACAAATTTTATAGAGTTTCATAGTTTTCTTAGATTATTAGACTATTACCGATGGTTTTTTAAAAACATTTCATGGTTATATATCCTGTAAAATAAGTTAACATGAAAAGGGGATACATTTAATTGTATAGAAGACTGTGATTTTTGTTTTCAGGAACTGAAAAGAAGATTGGTGAATGCTATAGTTTTGGCCCTACCTTCCAGGAATGATGATTTTTTCATCTACAATGATACTTCATTAAATGGACGTGGTTGTGTTATGATGCAGAATGATCAACTAATTGATTATTATTCTAGGAAACTAAAAACTCATTAGATAAATTATACCACCCATGATTTGAAATTTATTGTTGTGGTTTTTTATTTAAAAATTTTAAGGCATAATTTATATGGCTTCAAATGAGAATTATATACTGACCACAAAAGTTTGAAGTATATATTTACTCAGAAGGAATTGAACATGATGTAGAGAAGATGGATAGAAATAATTAAGGATTCTGATTTCATTATCAATTACCATCCAAGAAAATCAAAAAAGTAGTATATGACTTGAGTTGAAAACATCATGAAACATTAACCATGTTATATTTAGAAAAAGACCCCTTGATTAATGATTTCAGGAATTTTGGATTGGAAGTTATTGGTACCGAGAATTCCTCAATTTTATTTCAAGAGTCAGCACAGTTGTTTTTATTAGATATAATTAAGTAATCACAGAAGGAAGAACATGAGTTATATAAAAATGAATAATTTGTTGAGGAATTTAAGTTGACATAATTAAACATTAAAAAAGATTGTGTTTTTAGATTTGGTAAGAGATTATGTGTGCCTTATGATTTATAGTTTAAGAAAGTGTTATTAAGTGAAGCTCATAGGTCTTTGTTTTTAGTTCATCCTGGTAGCATTAAGATGTATAGAGACCTTCAGGAGTATTACTGCTAGGATGGAATGAAAATATATATTTTTTATTTTACTATAAAATGTTTTACATGTTAATAGGTTAAATTAGAGTGGAAACTACCAAAGAGGTTACTTATTCCTTTGATTGTTCCAAATTTGAAATGGGAAAATATATCCATGGGCTTCATGGGGGGACTACCAAATACTTCTTGTGGTAACAATTTGATTTGGGTTATTGTTGATCGACTGACTAAATCTGCACTTTTCTTTTATATTCAACAGACTCTATTTTTAGATCAACTTTCTTGACTGTACCTCCAAGATATTGTCAAGTTACGTGGAATTCCTCTTTTCTTTTGTATCTGAAAATGATCATGGGTTTACTTATGACTTTTGGAAATATATTTAGAGGTCATTAGGAACTGGATGAAATTCAAGAAGAACCTTTCGTCGTCAATCTAATTGATTTACTGAGTGAAGCATTTAGATATTGGAATACATGTTACATGCTTGTTCAATTTATTACTTGGAAGGTTGGGATTAACATCTTTATTTAGAGGAGTTTTCTTATAATAAAAGTTTTTATTCTAGTATACAGATGCCACCTTTTGAGGAATTATATGAGAAGCGGTGTCGAACTCTAGTATTTTGGGATGAAGTCAGTGAAAGAAAATTTATGGGACTAGAAATAGTAGATGAAGTGGTTGATAAAGTGAATATGATCTAGTAACACATGAGGACAGCTCAGAGTGGACATAAATGTTATGTGGATTACAAGAGGAAATAATTTTCTTTTAAGGTAAGTGATTATGTTTTCCATAAAATATCTCCTTGTAAAAGTGTTATTCATTTTGTTAAGAAGGGAAAACTAAGTCCATGGTTCATTAGACCTTATGAAATCCTGGTGAAAGTTGGACTGGTTTCTTACTGAGTATATTTTCCTCCAAGTTTATCTCAGGTACACAAAGTTCTTCATGTTTCAATGTTAAGAAAGTATATACCAGATTAATCTCTTATTTTGAGCCTACATGTTGTTCATCTAGAAGAGAAACCTGTTCAGATTCTTGATTATTGAGAGAATGTATTGTGGAACTTGTTAATTCACCAGGTTAAGGTTTTGTGAAGAAACCACATGGTTGAAGAAGAAAAATGGGAATATTAAAATGTTATGAGAGAAAGGTACCCTAAATTGTTTAATATATGAATAAAATTTGCAGGAAGAAATTTCTATAAGTCGGGGAATGAAACAACCTAGGCATTGATAAAATAATTTCTTTTCATTTTGTAATTAAATAGTTAAATTTATTATAAATATATAATGAAATAAGTGGTATTTACAAAAATTAAGGAATCTAAATTAATATAATTGTATCCACACCTATGAAATTGTAAATAAAATTTATGAATCTTATGAATGAAAATATGATATATTTATATCACGGTATAAGTAAATAAATGTTTTAAAAATATTAAATCAAGTGTTAGTATTTTTGTAGGTCATAAAACTTTAATTAAAATTTTATAATTAATATAATGATTCAAAATAAAATATATTCCAAAAAAATAGATTTATAAATTAATATTTTGAAGTCTTATTATTATAAGATTATTTTACAAGACCTTAATTAAATTTTCAAAGCGTAATGAAATCGGTTATAATTTTAAAATTATTATTTTCGAATAAATTAAGATTTTAATTTAAAATTAAGTTTATCATATTTATATAATTATTTTCATAAAATGGAGTTAATTTTTGAATAATATATGTTTAAAAATGGATAGGGTAACGTTTTTGGTATTTTTCTAAAATGGTTGAATTTTTGGTGAATGGTGAAATATGGTAATTTACAATATAAGATAAATACCTGAATTACTGATTTATAGATGATGTATGGCTTATGTAATCCCATAATATCTAAATATACTTCATTATTTTAATATATTTAGTGATAATTCTCACACTATTCATAGTCTTGACCCAAAATAATAAACTAATGAATAAAATAATCAAAAAACACTCCTCTCCACCACTACAAATACCACCCCTCACCACCTCTTCTCCTCACACATCAAAGCCTTAAAGCTTGTTTAATTTCTATCCAATTACCTTCCTAAGTCTCTTCCCAACATCGAAGATCTTTTGGTCTCTTAAAAAGGCCAAAAAATGTGCCTTAAGAAGGTTCTCAATGAGAAGAACTCTAGAGCTAAAATCCTCTTTCATTTTCTTTTATTTTTCTTTTTCAATTTGTTTTATTTTCTTATTCTATCCACACATACCCTCATTAAAGTGAAATTATAACTCAAATATATTACATATAAAGTAATTTTATTTTTTAATTTAATATTCATCATCAAACCTCTCCTCTTGTTCTCTTATTCTAAACAAATGAAAACTTTTTCCGTGATGTGTCGATTTACCGACACTGTGGATGATGTGTTTTAATTTTCTTTTAACAGCTTCAAGGAAGTTCATAAAACCACTATTATGGTTAAATTATATTTTATCATACATATTATAAGTTATATAATGTTATGGAACAAATATATTTACATAATATTAAATAAAAAGATATAATTTCTTGATGGTCGTGAAAACCACCAAAATAAATAATCATTTTCATTAATGTTTTGTCGAATGAATCATCCTCATATCAGAAAATTAAATGATGTATGTTATAATTTAAAATTATGGAAACATATTAATACCATATATTTCCATTTCTGTATTTTATCTTCCATTTGACAAGAAATTACATTACGAACAGACCATGGAAACCATGAACAGAACGAACCTAAAATAATGAAAATAACAAACTATTATCAATAAATGGGTGGAAAGATGTTATAAAAAGATCATATAAGGTATTATAAATATTAATATATTTAATTAGTAAATTAATAACACTCTTTAAACCAATATACATACGTTTTGATAATGTGTGAAGGAAGTCAAAACCAAGGTAAGGTACTTTTCATTAAAAACCCTCTTTTAAATTTCTATTTTTAAAAAATTAAAAAAGAATGTTTTTATGATTCATGTATTATTGTTTTATTATTATTTTATCATTATTTGGAATATTTTATAATGAATTCTGGGACCTTTATCTCCCCCTAAAACATTGGGTATGTTTATGTTGGAATTTGACCATAATGGTTATTCCAAGTGTAACTATGATGGTTACATCATAAGGTAGCCACAAGGGTTACATTGTAAGGTAACCATGGGGGTTACAAATCATATGGTTTCCATGAGGGTTAAATTATTGATTATGTAATTCCCCCAGTAACCTATCATTTTTTATTTATGTTTTCTTTGTTTTATAGAAATCTCATGTTTTGACAAAGTAAGTATATGATACTTTAAGGGTGAGAAGTATATATTGTAAAAATGATTTCATATGTTTAAAAGTATTCATAGACTAATATTTCCTTTTTCTTTTATGTCCCTTACTAAGATTTTGTTGCTCATACCAAGTTTTTAAATGTTCTTCACTGTGTTTAAGGATGGGTAAGATAAAAGAAGAATACAAGCTTTATATTGTGAAGATTTTTCATGAAAAGATTTCATGTTTTATTAAAAAAAATATTATGAAAGAAATGGTTACTATTTTAGTAGTACCCAATTTGTATGCATGTGGGTTGATATATATGAATTATTTACTAATTCTATAAAACTCTAAACTAAAAATATATTTGGGAATGTAAGACAGTGAATTCTAAAATAATTTACAAGATTATGTAATGTTTAAGGCATGGTACTTATAGCTGCTATGAATTTATCAATTCGAGAGATAATGTAAGACATTATTACATTAAATTAATGAGGAAAAATGAAACAATATAATAATATGTTTTATCAATATTTAAATATATGAATATAAATGTAATCCAAAGTACAAATAGTTGGTTCTAGAATACCAACTCCAACAACCCAAAACCTGTACCTATGAACAAAAATGGTGTTTTCTCGGTCACCCAAGTTCTATGGCATTCCAAGTTGGGTGTGAGTACAATTTAGAAGGCCAAAACCCAAAACATCCCTAAATATAGACAGTTTATAAAAAGTGCATGAAGAATTTCTCAAGGTAAACCATTTAATAGTTTTAAAAACAATTTTTAAGAAAAACAATTACTAACCACTGATGCCCTAGGTTCACGGTGACACATGAGTATAGTTATACAATTATTTATCCTAATCTATAGAAGCTTGATCAACCATACATACCCAGACCTAGGCTGGGAAGTCTTAGATCATGTCGTAGGGATGATGCCAAGCATATAATAGACTCAAGTATCTCTGGTAAAGAAATTAGTAATATATACCTCCCCTATGGGAGTTTTCTCAGCCTAGGGCCCAAGACAAGTATTAACAAGAAACTCCCCAAAAATAATCTTATATACCTAGTTTAGAATCCTAATATTAACATAAACCCACCTAAGGGAGCTTTCTTAGCTTGAACATGAACCACATTACAAGGTGTTTTCATTATAAAAATAAAAAACAACCCAAGGGAGGTTGCCAACCAAAGCATCAAATTGCCCCGAAGTGCGTCTTCATTTCCATATAAAAAAATTTCAAGCTGATTCAAAATTTTTATAAAAACTATGTTTAAAAATTAATTTAAAAAAATAGTTCATATCACATAATACAATTTTAAATTTCTATTTATGAAACCATTTCTAATTGCCATTTCTAATGTACCGTTTTTGAATAATATTTCAGAAAAACCATTTCCAAAAAATCAATGTATTCATAAATACTATTTCATCTTTTTAGTAAAAAAATAATATAAATTTACCCTTCTTAATTCCCATTTTCTATGTTCCATGTCTGAATAACATTTCAAAAAAAAAAAATCGTAAATTCTTACACATTTCATCCGTACCTTTCCAAAACATTTAGATCAAAAAACCATATTCTAGTTATTACCAAGGCACCCCACTGAGTTCACCTCTTTTTAAGATTCAATAATGTCTATGGGAATTAACTTAGGAAAATTGAAACTAAAATCCTTTATTTAATTTTATGATCAACACTTGGAAAATAGATGAAGCCACTAATGTGATAAATTAGAAAAATATAATGAGGCCATGTAGAAAAACTTTAGACCATATACCACTAATGAATCTTATTAAAATTATTTCATGGGTTGATAATTGTTACCTAGTCTATCCAATAAATATATACACTCAATCAGTCCTCCCATGTACTCCCGACTTCTAACTCACACCATGAAATCAAAAAACATTAATTATAATGAATTATAATTAATTTAACAACTAACTCTAAAAAGGAATAATCTGTAGAACACCAATTGGATGTTATCGATGCCTCAAAACCAAAACAAATCACCCCAGGTGGACCATTTCAAACCCACAACACAATTTTTGACTAAATATCTAAGAGATAAAATCATTTTCATTGTCAATTTTAAACTAAATTGAAGTAAAATAGAAGAAAATTTTACACAACATAATTCCTTAAGAAAACCCTGAGCTACCATAGGAAATCACCACCATGGGATATCCTCTACCAATGATGAAAAAAATACCTAAGATATTTGAGAGATTAAACAATTTCCTGATGGAATCACTACTGAAAATCTGACCTAAGAATGAATAAATTAAAATGAATAGGACAATAGATCAAAGGTGGTTAGTAGAGGTTGATAATAATCTCACATTTTTGATGAATCACTTTAAAATACCCCAAGTTCAAGGTTTGTTTAACATAAAAGGAGGGAGGGTAGACTTCCACTGGTGAGCATAAATAGGAGTGTAAAAGTCCCCCTTTCTAAACACGAGGGTGGAAATTTATAACTATACCCCTTAAAAAATCCCACCGTCCAACTAATTGAGGCCAACTGATATCTCATGGCTATATATAGTGGATACTTCCACTTATAAACACTACTGGATGGTCGATGGTTTTCTATAGTTTTTGTAGCATCCACCCTGACACTTCCTCGATGATCTATTTATCTCCCAAAAACATCCCAATCACTATTCCCCATCGATAAAATATCATTTTATTTTCTTAAACTCTCATAATTCCATTCTTAGTTTTAGTTAAAAATATATCCCATCCACCAAAAGAAAACTCAAATTCCACTAAAACTATAAATGCTTTTATAGACATAGGGCTTTAAAAAATCACCAAAATAACACTTCTCAACACCAAGATTTCACAGTAGTCATACATTATAATCTACTAACCTACGTTGTCCTGTAATCATATACCAATGGCCTCATTCCATTCTCAAACACCCAAATAATATCAAAGGAACAACCACCAATTAATGGTGCTTAGACAACCATGAACTGAGGAAACACACATCTTTATTACTGAACACTGAGATTATGCTTACTCGATCCCATCTATTTAGAAACATGATATTTGAATCATCTAATTAAATATCATATACATGGTGATCCCAAAACAAGACCTTGATAAATTAGGCCAATTACAAGCTACAAAACCTCTCACCATTGGAATTGCCTACCATGAAATGATTTTGGTGATAAATCAACCTACTAGGTGTGGTTTATAACACATTACACTTATACATACAAAAGAATTACATTTGAACATTGTTACCCATACTCATTAACAAATTTGAAATTGAAATGGATTCATTACTACCGTCTATGCATAAGATACAAATATATTAAATTTTCCTTGAAAATATAGGTTTAATTTGTAAAATACATCTTTTAGATATAGAATGAAATTCTAGATGTGGTTTTCAACTGACAACATCCAATTCCTTATGAAAACACAATTTGAACCATCCTCAGTTGATTCATCTCGAAAACACATGGTTCCAAAGACCTGCACCTTAAAAATTGTTGGATCATAATTCCTTTATGCCTAGAGGATTCCCGTGATACCCTAAACATGCTCACCAGAGTCCAAACCTTACTCCTGGTAATATTCCATGGCCAGATCCTCGATTTTACAAAACCACTATTGTGTCCTACCGTACACATCGATGAAATATTGATCCAAACACCCTCGGTTCATATTAATTTCTCCCCAAGCACGAAGAAAATTCTTAGTCTCGAGTCACCACTACATCAAATTAATAATTGTAATTTATAGAAGAATCTAGGTATGCATCACATTCATTTCAAACTAACTTCCAATGCCACGAAAAGAACTCCATGGTTAGCTCAACACTCCCATAACCTTTCTAGAATAAGAGTTACACACCCGAAACTAATATATCACTCCCCACTATATGATTATTATTACAATTTATTTACTAGAGTAACTCTAATTCACCTCATTCAATGCTCTATTCATTGAAAATTTGAAATACTGGATGTAGCTATCCCACTCTCATCTAATGGACAAAACAGAACATAAACTACCACCTATTATCAGATCTCGAGAATGAATTCCAAAACATTCACTGATATTCCATACATAATGTGGGCCTCACACTATGATGACTGGTGGTTCACTCAAAACATATGACTTTATTTCCATAGCTCTAGAGAGTAGTCTCACTAGGGTTGTTCATAACATAAGCATTCTGTCTCTCCAGATGAAAACTTAAAACTTTATATCCAAACCTAGAACTACTGGAAGGCTTAACCAGGTTCAACCATGACATTAAATACTGATCCATCCATGAAATCATTACCACTATAGTGGGAACATCCTCCATCAACATTAAAGTCTTGAGGCCACCTTCCCTACAAGGATAAATATCTACCCCAACACCTCACCTTGAGAGGAACTCACTAACTAAACACTCTAAAACCACATGAATCTCGTCCAAAGAGTTGTGAATTAATAATCATCATGGTATTATCTCCACATAACCACTCTATATTCTCTAAAAATAGAAAGATTCTTAATTCAACCCAAATGTCCCATTTTACTGACCCAAGGTTAATAGGCCCCATGAATAGGCATCATGCATCACCTTGATATCACTAAAAAACAATGGGTTAACCTGATCACATAAACCAAATATCTTTAGACACCTAAAAAATATTCCTATCACCCTAACCTCTTTAAAACCTCAAGGTCGCATGCTCCCTTGTAACCATTTACCAACCTTGAATCACGATCCCTTGTGTCATTCATTATTAATTTTAAGCTCATACACCAAATCAAGAATTTGACCATTCCTCATAGACTATTAATCTTATTGAACTCAGGAGCCATACATGATGCTTTTATCTAAGAAGCCTAAAATTATTTATGATTCAAGTCTAGTCACACCACCACCCATTATCTAGGTAATGTTCAAAGATCATAAGCATCTACCCATTCTATATTTACCCTAGACCACTACCCAGGACCATCATCAATCACTGTTTCAAAACAACATCAGAATAATAGGGTTAAAAATCTGAATGATCTACCCCTTCAAAATCATCCTTAAAACCAAAAGACAAGAACTTGGTTTATTCCCTTAGAAAAATAAAATTCATAACCATTCCTTCACCAAAACTCTAATAACACCTTCCATGCATTGATTCCATACACCAGATAATTCACCCACACCTCACACATCTAGAATATCTGTGGCACCAAGCTAACCACCTAACTTTCTGACCCTATTCCATTACAAGGTACATTATTAAGATCACTAGGCTCTCCCACCTAGACTCTTAGGCCAGGAATCAGACAAGACACTAATCATCAGTGACACTACATCCCCTATTCCAAAACACATGTTATCTAACATGAAAAATACAGTCACTTACCATAAGTCCCATACACCCATACGTACACACCCTTTATCATAAATACTATGAGCTAAGACACCTACTATAGGGCCCCACACATCCTGTAAGGGTCACAAACCTAGAAGGGTCACAAGAAACCAATATATAAGGCAAAATATCACAACATCAAGATCACATCCCCAATTGAAGGAATAATGGAAACTTACCTCTATCTAATATATCCAAACCCATCAAGGTATCATAACTCTGGCTCTATCTCTATCCCAAACTATCCATACATAGAGCCAGTCCATAAACATAAAGGTTACTCATCTCTATGATCACTAAAGGTCCCATAATTTATTATTTTACTCTAATTAAACTCCATAATTTCAACCCAATAGATTCACATTTTTAATTTTTTCATTAAAAATATTTTTAGAATTTCAAATATTTATTAGGTCTCACATTCCAAGGTTTGGATAAATAAAATTCCATTCAAATTTTATTAGGAAAAACACATTATGTGTTTCTTATTGGAATGTTATTTAACCAAAAATATCAATTTAATAATTAATTTATACCTTACTATTAACTATAAGTCATCGAGGAGTTGGTTATGTAGAATGCCACCATACAGTCATATGTGAAAACAACATATAAATGGATTCAAACACTTTAAATAATACCCACCCTATATCTTTTTAAATCCATAGTCAGATATAAATTACTAGTAGATAAAATTCATATATTTTAAATAAAACACCAAAACATGTGAATCGTAGCTATCTATTAATCATAGGAAACATGAAGATGACATATAAATCCTATGTTCTAAGAAGGATTCATGAACATACACATCCTCATGTTCTACCAGACAAGAGTTAAAATACCATAATAAATAACATCACAACTAATTACCCCACTCATAGTGGAAATCAATCAATTTTAAAAGAAAAAAGTAAGAATAATAATTACCAACCTTAGCATCTAGGGTTTTCCCTCATACGTGGGTATGAAATTTGAAGGAACAAGCTCATTACCAAGCTATGAAAACTTCATAGTATCCACCCTACCATGCCCAAGTATTAATATAAAATAAAATACAACTCTAATAGAACTTGGTGATGTTCAATTTCCCCAGAACACTAACCATTTTCTGGACCTATGGCGACACATGTCCACATTCACACCTCCCCATACACCAAAGGCTTCCAACAAGTAGTGAGGGACCATGAGGTTAACATGGGGAGACTTTTCCTATAACATCACTTCTCTTTATTAAACACTTTAATATGATTTATTATATAAACATGCAGATAAGAAAACTCTGAGGATCAAGATATCTAGTGTCTTGGGGAATTAGGGACATTACATGACAACTTAAGACATAAAAATACAACATCTATATTGAAAACTTTGTTTACATGACCACAAAATTCCCTCATACTTATCATTGAATGGCATAACATGAGGACATACACGTGAAACGGTTGAACTACAATGACCATTAAGGGAGTAAACAAGACATAACATGAAGCATAAATACATGTTAGGCTTTAGGAATATAAATGGATCATAAGAGAAACATTAACATAAAGGCATGATATAAAATGATTATCGTGACATGGAAATGTGACAAAAACATTTAACATGACATTAGCATGAGAGAAGGTTCATTGCACATGGATCATGAGTAAACCCTCATTTCACTTGAATTAGAATTATTAAACCCTCATTGGACTTGAATTAG
Organism: Viscum album; assembly: GCA_963277665.1. Classification (NCBI taxonomy): domain Eukaryota; kingdom Viridiplantae; phylum Streptophyta; class Magnoliopsida; order Santalales; family Viscaceae; genus Viscum; species Viscum album. The sequence goes on along the minus strand of OY728155.1, from coordinate 84,646,088 downwards.
ATTGAGTAAAGCCTCATTTTTTAGGATCGAATATTATAATGAGATGCTCAAATACCAGAGGGGGTGAATTTTACACATAAAAAATTCATTTGGAACCTTTGAAGTTGATATAAAACTTTCTTAAGGAAAGTTTCTTAACCTTAATGGGATGTGTTTATTAAAGTTAGCCTTTAACTTTAAGGAAAATTATTTTAATAAAGTTAAACAAATATTCACAAACCCTATTCAAGAAACCTTTTATTAAGCTTTACAACCTTGAGATAAAAACATAAGGAAGATTTTCTTAAAATAAAGATTCTACCTAAAATCATATACAATATTTAATGTAATCAGATTAACGGAATTTAGAAAGTATAAGAAAGTTATAATTTCTAACTTTAACAAAGTTAAAATTGCAGTGGAAAAAAATACAACTTGTAATAGAAAACAAGTAAAAATAAAAATATTTTAACCCAAAGATAAGGGTATCCAACAACCTTGGATAAAGGTTACTTGATTTATACTTTCAATAATGTCAGTCTTACCCAAACCCAGGTAAGCCCTCAATAAGAAGATCAGTATCTATCTTACTATCTGTGAAAGCACTCGATTTAGAAGGAAATTGGAACCACTGTCTTCTAAACAGGGAAGCCCACGATCAGCACGATCAGAGTCTTCCCAAAGCAAGTTTGAACAAGTTTTTCATGCTCGAACAAGTTGTTCATGACATCTGCATGAAGCATTGAGAGTTGTAAGAGCCTCTATCTCTAAAAATCACTTCACAAACATTGATCGCTTTTCTATTCTCTGTGTTTCATTAAAGTAATTTTCTCATTCAAATGAACTCTTTTTTATAGGAAAAATTTCTCAATGGTCAGCTCCACTTCAATAGTCATATTTTCTTTAAATTTAGGAGGGACTGAGACACATGTCAAACAGACAACAGTTAGTTTATAACAAATTGTATGAAATCATTTACATGTATAAGAAAAGATGTTATGTTTAAGATAAATGTTAACTATAAGAAAACATAGAATCTGATAATATTGGAATGAGACATTAAAAAACTCTAACATTAGATAGAAAATGGATGCTTAAGAAAATGAAAATCAGATTGAGAAAATAACATCACTATTTTGGGTACCGGTACCATGAAATCGGTATGACATTTTTACTGGTATCAGTATCAGGAAAAGCGGTACCATGTAGGCTTAAGTAAAACAATATGTCATAATCTTAAGTAAACCATAATGTTGAAGATGTAAGTAAAACTTAATGAAAAATTTGTAAGTAGAACGGAATGAAAAATTTGTAAGTAAATCGGAATGTCAAATATGAATGTAAAATGATATGAAAAATATGTAAGTAAAATGGAATGATAAATTAGTAAATAAAATGGATTGAAAAATCTGTAAGTAAAATGGATTGAAAAATTTGTAAGTAAAATGGAATGACAAATTTGTAAGTAAAACAGATTGTCAAATCTGTATGTAAAATGGAATGACAAATCTGTAAGTAAAACGGATTGAAAAATCTTTAATTAAAATGAAATGACCAATCTTTAAGTAAAACAGATTGAAAACTATGTAAGTAAAATGGATTGAAAAATATGTAATTAAAACGGAACTTAAGAAAAAGTGTTTATGATTTTCAAAACATAAAACCATAAGGAATGGAGAAGTCATAATAAAACCTTATTGACTCAACAATATCCCCCTTTTTGGAAAGCACAAACAATTTTTCTAAGAATATACTGTCTTAGAAAAACAAGTAAGAAAAAATTATCTCCCCCTTTGAATGAAATTTATGATGAATATGACTAAATCCCCCTTAGGTTATTTTTCCCAATGATAGTATTCTTGATCTTTAGTATCTGGTTTTCTTTCTTAAGGAAATAGCTCCCTCTTATATAAACATCTCTTCTTAAATGAATCTCCCCCTTACTTAGGCATTATTCTTTCTTACCATACTTCCCCTTAATAGATTTTCTCTCTTTGGATTCTTCATTAAATTATTTCTTCAAATAAATTCTCCCCCTTATTTATTTTCAAAAATTAATGAAGAAGTATAGGATGTACCGGTAAGGTTAAGGAAAAATACATGCGAAAAAAAAGAAGGATATGCAAGAAAATACTTAAGGAAATTTTGGAAATGAAGTTTAGATTACAAAAAAACATCAGAATGTAAGAAGAAAAATCATTCATCCTTATTCTGCTCAAAAAACATTTTATTTATCAAAGCTTTAAGTTTCTTCACTTCTTTAGGATATTTTTGAAGATTCTTCATCAATATCTCATGATCCTGGTTCTTCTTTTCTAAGGACATTATCCTTTCTTCTTTAGATTTGATTATATCATCTTGATTTTTAATGAAATCTTATTGACCAACCACCTTTTTCACTAATTCGGCTCTGACTTCCTTTTCACTGCTTACAAAATGAGCAATGGAATTGAGTTGTCTTACTTTCTCAGAAATGAATGCTCTAACTTTTTTGAACTCAGATTCACAAGTATTGAAAGCTCCATTTGTTTAATCCATGAAGTCGCTGAACTGTCTAAGCTCTTCATTGATGGGTTTGGTTCAGTTAAATACTTTCTTGAAAGTTACCTCCTGATCTTTATAATCAATCAAAATATTGTTAAAATCAACTTATTGCTTAAGAACCATGTCTATCAGCATATTAGTAGATTCTATCTCTTGGTTCAGGGTCTCTTACATCATTTGACTCTGAGCATCTATATTTGTCAGAACCAGAATAATGCTGACCAACTTTATTAAAGATAACTTGACAAAGTTTTGCTCAACAGAAGATGATGATTCGGATTTTGAACCATATTTTCCTTTCTCAGCTCCTCTTGGAGTTAAGGTATCCAGTTTCTCTATAATTTTGGATGACTTCTGGGGAATTTTTTTATCAGATGAGGCAACCAAAACACTTTTTCCATTTTTGGAATTTGGAATTGGGGTTTGTTCATTGGTTACTTAGATAACATTAAGATCTCCCTATTCATCTTCTTCCCCTTGAAGCTCTTCTTCTTGAGTTATTTATTGTCTTTCTTCTTCTTGGTACTCTTCCCCTTCATCATCTTGTTGTTCAACCTCTTCTTCTTCTTTTTATTCCACTTAAACTTTAACTTCTTCTTCAAGTTCAACTTCAATGTCTTCTTATTATTGATCTTTAGAAACAGATTTAGAAACTGAAGTCCGAGGAGTTCCATTATACTCTTCCACTTCCCTTAGAATATCATCGTTGTCTTCTTGAAGGATCTGATCTTCCAATTCTCGAATATGTTCTGATATTATTAAGACTTTATTAGATTTATGTATTTCCAAAGTGAAAAACTATTTCTTATGAATAACTTGAGGTTTCACTACTTCTTGAGATTTATCCTCTACTGCTTTCAGTAAAGAATGACACACTTAAGCTTCCAAGGATTTATTCTTTAACAACTTCTCCTTCTTTTCTTTTTCAAAAATTTCAACTTTCTTAATTTTTAAGGCCTTAGCCTATGTAGAATTTAATCCAAAGGAAGGATCACCTTCCTTTATGGTGGCTTCCATCTATCTATACTTTTGAACCATTGCATTGGAATATGCTTTAGGCTTCTTTACAGGAGGAGGTGCTAATACCGGGTCAATAGGAACGGGTGCTGGTAAACTTGGTTCTTCGGGTTTTCTTTTCTTAGGTACCAGTTTTGAAGATTTTAGACCATCAACCTTGTTCTCGACAACCATATATTCAAAAAATTTGGATTTCGGTAAAAAATATCCCTTCATTCTCCTAAGAGTATCATCACTGAGCAACAAAATTTTGAACAACATAGAAATTGATCGACAAGGGACATTCAGCTCTTGAAGGCCAATTACAATTTTCCGGAAGATAATTACCAGATAAATAAGTATATAAGATCTGATGGTTATACCTTTTACTGCATGGATGGTGAGAAAGATTTACTTGATTAAGTTGATCATTCTTATATTGACAAGAAAATATAATATAAAGACATCACATATCTTTTGAGAGTCTTTATCCCCTTTCCTTGGAATAAGAAAGCCTTGCTTCCAGAGAGCTAGCGGCTTGTGATTTGTTGTAAGATTTTTAATCTTTGGATTATTAATATTCTTAAGACCAAGGTAATCATGAGCCTTGTATTTTTTAAAAGAACCTTCCTTCGAGGGATGTCTGTGAGAGCATAGAATAACTTCTCCTTCATAAAGTATCTTGAGAACATTTTCCACCTTCTTGTAAGGAACTGTATAGGTATTATCATAAAATTTAAACATGAACATGTCCTTTCCATCCTTTTGGAAGAAAATAATGGATTCAAAGAATTGTATGACTAAGTTAGGGTAAATCAGATCCTGAATTTTCTCCTTAGCCACACATACACTTTCCCATCCATTAGTTCTTATGACCTTAGTGATGAGGGATTCATACTTTTCAAAGAAATTAGGGCATACTAGTCTTTCCCTAAAGAGTGACCATTCCTTTATTTCCATGCTTATCGACATCTGGTCTACTTAGGATTTAGGGGACATTCTAAATGAAAGAAACTGTGGAATCAGAATGAATACTCTGAAGGAAACAGAACTTTAGCACAAAAATCAAAGAATATGGTGTGATGCTCATAAATGAAGCCCCCCGTATATATACATAGCAGTAACCTTTTAGCTTCTATAAGATAATAAAACAGTTGAAAATAACTTGATCTAATCTGACGTATGAGGATGATTGTAGAAAATATGAATTATGATCTTTTGAGGTAAGGTAAATCACGAATTGAAAATTTTAAAATAACAACAGTTGAAACATAAAATTAGAAAATTAAGAGTAAGAAAGTGTACCTTTTGGGATACTCTAAATAAATTATCAACATTATAAGAATTCTGTTAGAAGTTTTTCATTCTGAGAATTTTCATTCTAAGAATTTTCATCTTGAGAATTTTCATGCCGAGAATTTTAATTTTGAGAATTTTCATTCCATGAATTTTCATTCTGAGAATTTTCATTCAAAGAATTTCCATTCCAAGAATTTTTATTCTGAGAATTTTCATAAGTTAAGGAAAAATAGATTTTCTTAGAGGAAAATATATTTTCGTAAAGAAAGAAAAATTTTCTTATATCAAGAAAAATAATGAAAGAAACAAAATCAAGAATATGTACTACCACTGAATTAAGGAGTATCTTAATGTTCTGAGATGATTTAAACAATAAGTAGATACAAATGATTACATTACATTGATCATTCCTATCTTATGTTTAATGTATTCAAATATATCAGAAGGTAAAGGTTTTTTAAAATGTTAGCAAGTTGTTCTTACATTTTGATGAATTGAAGAATATTATCTCCTTTAAGTGTGTGATCCCTAAGAAAGGGATGTCAAATATCTATGTGCTTTTCACATGATTGATGTGAAGGGTTTTACTTAGGGAAATGGAACTAGTGTTATCACAAATTATTTCAGTTTTAGTAAAATTCATAATATAGTCTGTGAGTGTGTGTTTCAACTACAACACTTGGGCCCAACAACTTCCTACTGCTACATATTCAGCTTCCGCAATGGAAAGTGCTACAGAATGTTGTTTCTTTCAAGACCAAGAAACTAAGCAGTCATCTAAGAAATGAAAAGTTCTAGATTTACTTTTCGTATCCAATTTAAAAGCACCAAAGTCTGAATCCAAAAAACTTTTAAGTTTGAAATAATTTTCAGAAGAATAAAATAGTCTCAAATCTAAAGTTCCCTTTAAATACCAAAAAATTATTTTCACAGATTTTAAATGGGATTATTTAGGATTTTATTGATATCTTGAAAATAAGAATATAGAAAGCATTAAGTGAGGCTGACTAGCTGTTAAGTAAAGTAAAATTTCTATCATTCCTCTATAATATGTTTGATCTATATATTTACCTGATTCATCAATATCAAAAGTATTAGAGGTTCTAATAAGAGTACTTATACTCTTAGTCTTGTCAGACCCAAACTTCTTAATAAGATCTATGATATACTTATGTTGAGATATGTAAGTTCCTTCTGGTTTTTGAAAAAACTGAAAACCTAGGAAGAAAGTTAACTCACCCATCATACTCATCCCAAACTCAGATTTCATAATATTTGCAAAGGAATCAGTTAAGGATTGCTGAGTTGATCTGAAGATGATGTCATCAACATAAATTTGAACAATAAAAACATCTTTAGTAACTTTCTTAATGAAAATGGTTGGATCATTGACTCCCTTAACATAGTTATTTTGACGAAAAAATCATGTAAGTCTATCATACCAAGCTCTAAGGGCTTGTTTAAGTCCATATAAAGATTTGGTAAGTTTGTAACCTTGATTAAGATATTTTGTATCTTCAAAACCACGGGTTTGATCTACATAGACCTATTCATGTACATAACTATTGAGGAAAGAACACTTCACATCAATTTGATAAAGTTTGTAATTAAATAATTCTATAAAGGATAGAAGAATACAGATAGATTCAATTCTTGCTATAGGATCATAGGTTTATTCATAGTTTATGCATTCTTTTTCATTATATCCTTTCGGAACTAATATTACCTTATTTCTAACAATAATTCCATTTTCCTCACATTTATTTTTAAAAATTCATTTTACTTTAATAACAGAAGTTTCCTTAGGGTTTCAACCAAGGTACAAAATTGATTCCTTATGAATTCATTGAGTTCATATTGCATTACCTTTGTCCAATATTCATCATCCAAGGCTTCATCAGGAGTCTTTGGTTCAAATTAGGAAAGGAAAGCAACATGGTCAACTTCATTCCTTAAGGAAATTCTGGTTATTACTATTTGATTAACATTACCAATGATTTTATCACTGGGTTGATTCTTAAGTAACAACTGACTTGGGTTTTGTAAAACTTTTTCATAAACATAGGGTAGAAAATATTCAGGATTACATGTATTAGGAAACTTTTATTGATCATTTTCCTTAATTGAAGAATCTTTTATAAAAGGCTAGTGATAAGTTTTAGAAAATATATCAGAAATATGTTCAGGTTGTTTGAAAACAAAACGATCAGTTTCATCAAATTTAACAAGTGCTGTTTCTTCTACAGTACAAGTGTTTTTTATTAAAAAATATATATACATTAGAGTTATTAGACTAACCTAAGAAAATTCCTTTATTGGATTCGGGTGAAAATTTATGTAAGCTATCTTTAGTATTCAAGATAAATACTTTGCAACCAAAAACTTTGAAGTAAGAAACTTTTGGTTTTCAGCTAGTCCTTAACTTGTAAGGTGTTTTATAAATAAAATGTCTTATTAAAACTCGATTTATAGTATAACAGGAAGTAATTATAGCTTCAGCACAAAAATGTTTAGCTATAGAATATTCAATCAACATGGTTCTCGGAATCTCTTGAAGAATAATATTTATTCTTCTGAAAACACTATTTTGTTGAGGAGTTCTTGGAGATGAAAAGTTTTGAGTAATACCTTTCATAATACAAAACGTTTCAAAGTCAAAAATTTCAAATTCTCTACTGTGATTACTATGAATAGTTATCAGAGGTAGGTTTTTCTTGTTTTTAACAGGATCTCTAAAGTTATTGAAATAAGAAAAAGCTTTCAAATTCTTTGCAAGAAAATATACCCAAGTAAATATAGTGTAGTCATCAACTAAGAAAAACACATAGTATTTGCCTCTAATACTTCCAGTTTGTGTTAGACCGAATAAGTCCATGTGCACCAACTGTAAGGCATTAGAATTTGAAACTTCACTTATAGATTTAAATCTTGATTTATGTTGCTTTCCGTATTGACAAGGATCAAAGACCTTACAAGTATCAAACCTAAGATCTGGTAGGTACTTTAAAAGTCTTTTCTTAGAATGTTTACTAATATTATTTAAGTTACAGTGTCCTAGTATTCTTTTCCAAAGCCAAGATTTATTTTCAATGGCACTAAGTCAAGGTAGATCTTGACTTATAAGGTATTTTAGGGTTAATCTTTACACATTCTCATACTGAAGGGTACAATGAATATACTCATCCTTGGAATTGTGAACTAAACATTTATCATTTCTAAAATTCACAAGGTAACCTTTATCACATAATTGGCTTATGATAATGAGGTTGTGCTTATGTCCTTTCACAAACAGAACATTTGATATAATATCTTTACCAAGAATAATAATGTTACCTATACCAACAATTTCCCCTTGAGATTTATCTCCAAAGGTTACTTTTCCACCTTTAGTATTTAAAATCTTTTGGAAATAGTGTTTGTTACTAGTATTGTGCTAGGAACTTCCACTATCCATGTACCATATGTTTTTGGTACTTCCTTTATTATCCTGAAAAATAAAGGTTTAGGTTTTCAGAATACAAACTTTCTTGGATCCAGAATTGTTAGATAATAAAATCTCTGGTATCCACATTTGTTTAGAAAAGTAAGATTTATGAAACCCAATGGATTAAACTTTATTTAAAGAATCGTTCTTCTTCTAATTCCCACCACATTGACATTTAGTGAAAAAGGGTTCTCTTGAAGTAATAGAATAATTTTTTCTGAAAATTGGTTTTTCGTAAGAATAACCTAATCCTTGATTATTACCATGAGGTTGGATATGAGAATACATCTTATCAAAATTTTCCTTACCAGAAGTATAATTTTCAAGCTGTTTCGTCAAGGAAAATATTTCAGACTTTAGTTTCAAGACTAAATTCTTATCCTCTAGAATAATATATTTAGAGTTATGTTTTTAATATAAAGCATCTTTTTCCAAAAATAGGTTTTTAAGATCCTTAGAAACTCTATCCTTCTATTAATTAACTTCCTTAAGTTTCTTAGAAAAAATTTCTAAAACATAATTTTTCTTATAATGATCATTGGTAAGATCTGAAATTTCTTTTGTTAAAATAAATCCTCTAGATTTTTCTTTTTCACGTTTCTAAGAGACTATAAAATTTTTTATTTCAAGCAACTTAGAAAATATAGAAACTTAATAATAGGAAGGTAAATCATTATTATTATCTAGTGAAGAGGTTTCCTCATTTGAAGAAAAACCTTTATCAGGAAAATTTTCACATAAAGACATATTGGTTAAGGATTCAACAGGTCATACCAAAGCCATAAGACAATGATTTTGGAATGGGGTTCTGGCTATTAGACCAATATTCTTTTTCTCAGAAGATTCATATTCTGAAGAGTCAACAGAAGAGTCTCCACCACTGGCACTCTAGGTGTCATTAGCTTTCAAGACTTTCTTATGATTTGATCTGTAGAACTTATTCTTGTTCCTCTCAGAATTCCTGTCCTTCTTGTCTCTTTTCATAATCAAGGGAAAATCAGGTCTAATATGGCCGGTTCATATGCATTCATTTCATGTAACTTATCCATCTTTATTTTCTTTTCCATATTTCTTATTTTATCTATATTGAAAGTTCTTTTTTCCAACAATCTTGTTCATCCTCTGCGCAAGATTGGCTAACTCATTTTTTAAAGCTTCACTTTCACTAGATTCAGATTGAATAACAACCTTCTTAGTTTTAGATCTAGTAACTCTCTATGGATTCTTCGATTTCATATGATTTGAAGTAGTTGTAAAATCAATACCTCAATTTCTATTCTTTTTGTTAATATTATTAGCAACTCTCTTCATTCTGGTTTCATACTGAAGAAGTGTTCCAAATAACTCATCAAGATAAATCTAATCATCTTTCTTATTCTCATATATAGATGTACTTTTGAATTCCCATTCATTAGGAATGATTTCTATAATCTTTTCTACAAGAATCTCATATTATAAACCTTTATCCCCCATAGATTGTAAGTTGTTGACGATAATCATGAATCTTTGTTGTACCTTACATATGGGTTCTCTAAAAGGAAAATAGAAACCACGATACTTAGTTATGAGCATGGCTCTTCAAGTTTAAATGGATTTATAAGTTCCAAAGTGAGATACTTCGAGCTTCTTCCAAATTCTATTTGCAGCTTCACAAGATGAAATTTGGATATATATATTTCTAGTCATGGAACAAAGAAAAGTATTTCATACCTTAAAGTTCAGCTGGTATTCCACATTTTCTGGTTTAGTGAAAGTTCTATGTTCCATATCAGGAATATTATACTCTCCAGTTAACATAATGTAGTCATCTACACCTGTGTTTATCACAATGGTCTTCATTCTATATCTCCAATACTCATAGTCATTTCTATCGAAGATCGGTGGTCTAGTAGGATTGATATTGTCTAGAGATCCAACATGAATGCCTGCCATACTAAACAAAAATTTCCTTCGAAAACCTTATTAGCAGTAAAAGTTTGTAAACAAGGATTAAAAAATAAGGAGTTAAGAACAATGAAATCTTGAGCAAGAAAACTTATATGTTAATATAAGTATTTCAGAGACCTCCTTTGATACCAATTGTAGGATCAAATATTATAATGAGATGCTCAAATACAAGAGGGGGTGAATTGTATACTTAAAAATTATTTTTTAACCTTTAAAGTTGATATAAACTTTCTTAAGGAAATTTTCTTAACCTTAAGGGAATCTGTTTCTTAAATTTGGATTTTAACTTCATGGAAAATTAATTTAACAAAGTTAAAAAAATATTCACAAACCATCTTTATGAAACCTTTTCACAAGCATTAAAACCATAATAAAAAAACATAAGGAATATTTTCATAAAATATTGATTCTACCTAAAAGTGTATAGAATCTTTAATATAATAAGAGTAATGGAAATTAGAAAGTATTATAAAGTTATACTTTCTAACTTTAACAAAGTTAAAATTGCAGCTAAATAAAATACAACATGTAATAGAAAACAAGTAACAATAAGATTCTTTTAACCCAAAGAGAAGGGTATTCAACAGCCTTGAATAAAGGTTCCTTGATTTATACTTTCAATAAATCCATTATTACCCAAACCCAGGTAATACCTCTATCCGATGATCGGTATCTATCTTTCTATCCTTAAAAGCCCTTATTTTAGAAGGAAATCAGAACCTCTATCTTCCAAACCCAAAATCCCACGATCAGTATGATCAGAATCTGCAAAAAGAAAGTCTAAACAAGTTTTTCACACTAAAACAAGTTGTAAACAACATCTAAACGAAACACTGAGAGTTGTAAGAGACTCTCTCTCTAGAAATCACTTAACAAACTTTGACCTCTTTTCTATTTACTGTGTTTCATCAAGGTAATTTTCTCGTTCAAATGAACTATTATTTATAGGAAAAACTTCTCAATGGACGACTCCACTCCAATGGTCATATTTTCGTTAAATTTCGGAGGGACCTGGACATGTGTCAAACAGACAACAGTTAGTTTATTACAAATTGTATGAAATATTTTCAAGTATAATAAATGATGTTAAGTTTAAGATAAATGTTAAGTATAAGAAATCTAATAATCTGATAATATTGAAATGATACATTAAACATCTCTAACATTATCAAGAAAGCGAATTCATAAACAATGAAAATCATATTTAGAAAATTGTACCACTATTTTGGGTACCAGTATCATAAAATCGATATGACATTTTTACCGGTATCAGTGTCATGAAAAGTGGTATCACATAGGCTTAAGTAAAACAATACATCAGAATCTTAAGTACACCGTAATTTTAAATATGTAATTAAACCATATTGAAAAAATTGTAAGCAGAACAGAATAAAATATTTGTAAGTAAATCAGAATGTCAAATCTTAAAGTAAAATGGTATGTCAAATCTATAAGTAAAATTGAATGATAAACTAGTAAATAAAACAGATTGAAAAATCTATAAGTAAAATGGATCGACAAATCTTTAAGTAAAACGAAATGAAAAATCTGTAATTAAAACAAATTGTTAAATCTGTAAGTAAAACGGAATGAAAAATCTGTAAGTAGAAATGATTGAAAAATATGTAAGTAAAACAGAATGAAAAATATGTAAGTAAAACGGATTGAAAAATATTTAAGTAAAATGGATTGACAAATCTATAAGTAAAACAGATTGACAAATCTGCAAGTAAAACAGTACTTAAGAAAAAGTGTTTGTGATTTTCAAAACATAAAACCATAAGGAATGGAGAAGTCATAAAATAAACTTATTGACTCAATACATTTCCTATGGTGTATCATGATACTATTCTTTATCCAATGCATTGGATCACTATCAAGGCAAACCCTTTAAAAACATTTCATTTAATGCACAAGTGTGCCACATGGATCATAAAACAAGAAATCATTCAACATCATAAGTTATTCCAAAATTAAGGAATGTGGAATACATACATGTAAGTACCATTTAATATTTATATCTTCATAAAGTTGAATACCCTTGATAGAGACACGGGTATGGTACTCACTACACGATGATTTTTGCTTGGAAAATCACTGTGCAATTTTGGCAGTATAACGACGTCAAATAGAAATGATAAAATGGGTTGATGAGAGAGAAAGAGGAATATAATCATTTGTACATTAAGGGTTCATGAAAAATTATATCCCAACATTTTTAATGTAATTTATATGTATAATATAAAATAATTTCTTGAATGTAAATGATGAGAGAGAAATCCATTATGGAATTTCGGTACGGTAATGGGTGTACATGGGAGGAATTAATGAGAGGTAAAGGGGTATATCATCATTAAAACATAAGGAGTGTAGTATATGGGTGGTTTGAAATCAAACCCCAACATTTTTAATTGAAAATAAAAGGGTATAACTACATAAAGAAACTTGGAAAAAATGAGAAAGGAAGAAATCCATTACTTAGAAGTGTGATCCCAAAGGCTTGGGAGAGGCTTGAGAGAGGCTTCTTGGAAAATTGGGGAACCTTGGGAGTATTCTATAGAGAGGAGATAATGGGTTGGTCGAGATCCAAACGGTTTGAGTGAATAGTAATGAGAGGTTTAGTTGATTTATATAGGAAAGGAGAGGGAATTATTTATTATTTAGGTTTTGGATACTACACATTAAACTAATGAAATCCACAAACCATCCCATGGTTTTTTCCAAAGTGGAGTAGAAAAAATTATTTTATATGGCCAATGTCCTAAAATTCTAATATATTAGGCGTGATTATGTGTAGGTGAGTAACATTCTCAAGGAAATCATTTTAAAATGTTAAAATGTTTTATAAGTCTTGGAGGGTCAACTAATGCATTGAAAAAATTATCAAACAAATATAAAATCAAATTATTTTAAATTTAAAACATACATTGGAAGAATATATATTTTATTATATTTTATTACATCACTATTGAGTCATTATAATTTCATAAAACACATTATATCTTTAAACGGTATTTAATTTTTACCAAAATATTTGACAATCTCAGATTATTATGAAAAATTTACCATTAGATAATTTCGATGTCCTGAATCCAAAAATAATATTAATTTTATATAAATAATTTTTTAAATATGCAATTTTTTACTTTAAAAATAAAAACCGACATTTATAGAAAATTCATGGGTTTTAACAAAAATAGTTTTCAAACCATAATAAAAATTATAGTTGTATTCATCAAAATTATATGATTATTCATATTTAATAAAAATTAATTTAGTGATAATAATTTATTAAAATATTATTTAATTCAAAAATACATTAATTCCTAAAAATAGATTTCTTAATTGAACATTAACTAAAAGTACTATTTTTCCTTTAAAAACCATTTACAAAGTAACAATAATAAAATGAATGTACATTATATATTCTATACAAAACTAATGCACATAATAATAGTGCTAAGGTCTTGTTACATAAACCCTTATAACACCTGTATAATACTTAAGGGTATGGTGTGCGATGGTGACAGACTCTTGGGGATGCTCGGATAAAATCATTTGAGTGGTAATCTCTATTAACTTCCACTTATCCCATAAGTGATTCCGTTCAAGATTAACATGTTGAATCTTGGCTTGGGCTTGGTCAAGATTGAATCCCAGTGATTCCACCTCATTTCTGAGCTATGAAAAATGGGATTTGTATAGAGAAATTATACTGGATGAGGCCATCTCTTCATTTGTCTGAGTAAATTGGATTTGTTAAAGCCTTATATTTATACTAATCATGTGGTCACTGTTCAATGGATATATTAGCAATAGTAACAATTATAAATGATATTTTAAAATCCAAAAACATAAAACCAATGAAGTGAAAATGTTTTATATATCCATTTTACATAATAAGACATTTAATTAGATCAATATAAATTTTCATTAATAATAGTTTGGGTCATTACAATTCTCTTATTATCAATGTGCACAATACAATCTAAATAAAAAAATTTAGATACTCATACAAAAAAACAATAAAACCAAGGAAAGTGATAATAAAATAAATACAACTTTAGATGAAATATTTAAATGAATTTTTCATACATACTATAATGGATCCCCCAAGGTAAGATCATGCACAATAGTACTAAAAATAATAAATTAAAATTGATCGCAATATCTCATCCCTAACAGGTTCTGAGTCTGGCATAATACCATCATTCAAAATACATCCTAGGATCCCAATCAACATACATCAACATCAAGCCTTGAATGGAACATGTATTTGTGAACAAAAATAGTGTCTATTCGGGTACCCAAGTTCTTGGTCGGACCGAGTAGGGTGTGATTTCAACTAATTTGGCCACACGAATAAAATCGTTAAATATGACTAGTAGATATGTAGTTCATGTAGAAGTTATTAGGGTAATTATTTTAATATTTTTAAAAACATTTTTTAAAAGACAATAACCAATCACCGATTCCATGTGTTCTCGATGACACCTGAGGAATGTTATATCGTTGTCGATCCTAAGATTCTAGACCTTTATTTACCATACCTATTTTAAAAAATTACGTGGTATCTCTGAGTACATTTTTGGGAGGATGGGAACCATATAACAGACCTGGGTTTCCTTGATATAAAAATGAGTGACACAGACCTCCCCTATAAGAGTTTTCTCATCATGGGTAATAAAACTAATAGTAAGATATACCTCTCCTACATGGGTTTTTTTATCCTTGGGCATAATCCCAAAAGTTTCACGGACCTACCCTATAATAGTTTTCTTAGCCTAATTAAATACCACCTCATAAATCATTTTATTTATAAAAATCAAACCCGCCCTAAGGGTGATTTCTAACCAAAGTGTTACATCGCCCCCATGGGAATATTTATTTATATATAAAACAATTTTAATCCCATTGACCATTTCCATAAAAACTATAATCATCATTTTATATAGAAATATAGCTCATATCACATGAAAACATTTCAAAAGTCTATGTCAAAAACCATTTCAAATTTCTATTTCCAAAGTACCATTTGAAAATAAAATTTCAAAAATACCACTTTATAAATTCCTATTATAATATTCCAACACATTTCATAAATACCATTTCAGGGTTCCTGTTGAAAAACCTAATCAATTTTCCATTTCCAATTCCCTTTTTGAAAGTTCCATATTTGAATAACATTTCAAAAATACCATTTCCCAAATCACAATTCCAAAATTCCAAAACATGTCATTAATACCATTCCATAATTTTTATTTCAAAATCCCATATTCTATTTATTACCAAGTCACACCACAAGAGTCAACTCTTTTTATGTTCAAGAATCTATAAGGGATTTGACTAAGGAAAATCACAATGGAAAATATTTAACTAATTTAATATTCAATTCTCATAAAATTGATGAGGCTTCCAACACATGCACTTAGAAAAATAAAGTGAGACTATGGACAAAATTTAGCGACCACCTATCTTGAAGAAATAATCTCACACATATTTCATAGGCCGATAATTTTTTTAGGCTCTCCAAGCCTTATCCTCACTAAGCTAGTCCTTTATCATACTCCTGGCTCCTAACTCAGACCATGGAATCCAAAAAACAATAATTATAAATAATTATAATTAATTTAACAACTAACTACAAAAATGAATAAATTGAAAAACACCAACCAGATGCTCTCACTACATCAAAATCGTAGCCAACCACCCATAAGAGTCTCTTATTAGACCACCATAATGAATTTTGACTAAATCCAAAATTTAAAACACCATTTTAATGGTTAATTTTAAACCAAATTGAAGGAAAAACAAAGAAAATTCTATATAGTTTCAAACCATAATAAAATGTAGATCCACCTTAGGAAATCATCATTATGAGACGTACTATTATATGACTAAAAAATCCCAACTAGATTCATATGATTACAACATTACCAAATGTAATACTAAAATAAAACATAAATGGAGATGGAATTAATTAGAAATAATAATATAGGAGATCAAAATAGTTTAGAATAGGATGATACTGACCTCAAATTATTAAACAATCAACCTAAAAAACCCATAAATATCAAGGGGGTTTTGAGTGTGGAAGGAGGGAAGGTTGGATACCCCTAGTTAAAGAAAACATGAGAGGAAAATGGGACCCTATTCAAAAGCAAGTGGGGGAAAATTTGAAACTTTACCCATTAAAAAGGCCAATGATGTTCGAGTGGAGGGTAATGACTTGCTAAGGCTGCAAGAAGTGGCTGCTAAAATTTCCATACACTAGCGGATAGTCATTCGTATGCTATAGTTTTTTACAGCCACCGTATCCCTTCTTCGATGCTCCCTTGAGTTCCTAGATACTTTTCAAGCACCATTAACCATAACAAACACCCATTTCAGGTAATAAAACTATCATAATTCCATTTAGAGGTATGGTTCAAAATTTTCACATCCACCAAATGAAAAATCAAATTCCACTAAAACTCCAAACACCCGTACAGACTTGAGGGATTATAATAATCTCTCCCCATTATTGGGGGTGATGAATTATTATATGGGGATTTATTTTATTTAATTAAGGTATTTTTACATAACACTATTCTCACATGACATTTTTTTGGTCCGGGTGAAGGGGGTTTCAAATGCTTGACTTTATTTTATTATCATGATATAGAATTAAATTATTTCTTATTGTTATGGTTATTCTTTAAATTTTCAAGTTCCATATGATATATTCATGTGTGTGTCTAATTATTACCTGGAATGAGTGTCATTTGTTCTATGATACTTTAATACGTGGTTATTTAAGATAAATGAAGAACATTCTAGAAATGGTTATGCCGAAGTATGACCATGATTAGTTGAAACCTTTCAATAATTTTGGATATTGTTTTTGAATGATTATATATTCTACCAATTTTATGTAACTACCCTTGTGAAATAGGTATACTCTATAATAATGAAGAAAATAGAGAATAATGAAAATAGATAGAGGAAATTTTATGCCATATAATATTAAATTGCTAATATTTTTTCTTTCCGAGTTACTTAGAAATTCATATTACACATATATGGTGAGATGTTAAATTATTATTATTTTAGTTGTTGTTATATGGTCATGTTATTAACATATTATAGTAAATATTTATGTGAATTCATGTTGTTGTCTAGATTTATATTCTTACAATGAATTAGCTAAGCATGATTTGCTACATTAGGTCAGGAAGGTAGTGATGTAATAATTAATGTAAGTAGATAAATTTGCAAAGACTTGATTGACATATTAAAATAGAATTAACTTTTTTTGTAATTGATGGTATTTTAAGGGAGAACATTGATAATAAATGATCCATAATTAATAAAAATTCAACATAGGTCTTGTTTAGAGTTGAGTAATATTAATTCAAACTTATGAGAGGGAATCTTAAGGTTAGGGTGTGTTCTAGAAGCTTAGTTTAATTAACTAGGTGATTAAAGGAAGTAGTGAACAGAATAAATAATGGAATATAGAAATTATTATAACCTTTTAGATATTTCTTAATAGAATTTCTAGATAATTAATCAAAATTAATTAACCTACAAATAACTAATAAAGGTAAATTTTAATAAGATAGGTATTATATATGAGGTTATATAGTGTCATCAATAGATATGACTCTCTTGATAAATTTGGTTGGGATTTATTAATTTAGTAAATAATGAATTACACCTAATTTTCTCTCTTTTATGTACTGTGATTTTTCAATTATTTTAACTTGGTTATGAGTTTTTATAGTTCCATCTATAGGATCCCATATTGAGTCACTTGTTATGGTATAAAAACCAACCTCATGTAGGAAAAAGTGTTAGTTATGTGGGGTGGTGGGTTTGTTGTATGGTACCTGAGAGTTTATGTGGTTTCTTCTTTCATTGAAAAGTTTGGGGGTGGGGATTCCCTCCAGGTGGAGGCTTGGGATTTATTACGAGGTCTTATGTAATACATGTCCAAGAATATCACTCTAAGGGTCATTAAAACAGATTCCAAAATTATTTATAGCTTTCTCAATAACCTGAGTACTACCCCTAGTCCATATTATATTATAATATATTTGTAAATGAAGATCTCTCATCGGCAACTAGTCATGATTACATCACACTTGTTGAGAGGGAAAAAATGTAGAAGATTTCTTTTCATTGAGTTACTCACATGATGATAAGTTTTTCTCCTTTATCGGTGCAGTATCTGTTCCCAAAAAGTGTGTGAATATAGTTAGAGGAGATGATCTCAAGCTCCATTACTTTTACCCATAATTCCTTATTTTGGTCTCATGCTTTATCGGTATTTTTGGTCGTGTGTATAATTTATTTTTTCCCCACTTAATTAAAACTAAAATATATTATGTGTGATTTGTTTTTTATGTGTTAGATTAAGGTGGATGTTTTGTTGTATGGTTATTGATTATTCTTCATATTCTTATCTACGTGTTTTGGATTAATTTATTATGTGACTGTATACTTACCCTCCTTATTGTTCATGTATTTTATATTCTTTGAGATGTAAGGGGCCATGGTATTGACTTGTATATATTTTTATATGTGAGTTATGATGTCTAAGGATTACGAAACGTACATTTAATTATGGATTGTAATGGATTAAAGTTAACATAAACATATAAAATCTCTCTGTGTTGGAATGAATGTACATGTGGTGTATTAGGCTCTAATGTATCAAAGTTTAATACAAATTTATAAGTGATGTGGCTACATGGGATACAGGTTTGTGATTATGTAGTTGTATGAGATGAAAGGATGTTACGATTTTGTCAAACAAGGTACAAGGATGTGGTGACGTGGAAGTATAGGATAATGGGGTGTGTTGATGTGGCTACATAGGGTACAAGGATATGATGATGTGGCTGCATGGTATGCATAGATGTGATGATGTGGTTACACAGGATACATGGATATGATAATGGGGTAATTGTTGTTGGTTGTGAGCTGGGCTTGCCTGCTTGTCTGAATAACCCCATGGTTACGTTATTGTGGTATTCATATTTCATTTTGATCTACCTCATTAAATTTATAAATCCTTGTGAATTGGTATTTCCATTAATTATATTTTATAAATCATTTTTATGATAAGATATCTTCAAGTGATGATTTAAAATGTATAGTCTGTGAGTATTTCTCTACTTACTAGTTTTCCCACACTTTTTCTTAACTTATAAGTTTTCATTCCTTTATATTCTAAAATTTTATTTATTATGATATAGAATTTAATAGATAGGTGATCATGTTGTGTAATTCATATAGATCACTACAAAATAGTTTTATAAGTGTTTTCTAGATAGTTTGGAGGGGGGATTAGAGCCTTTTCAGGAAGTGTTGGTGGATTTGGAGGATGATATAGAGTCTTTAATTTATTTAATTCATGTATTTATTTTTATTTGGTAAACATATGACATATATATGACATTGGGTTATGGGAATCAATATAAATTATTTGTGAATTCTTGGGTTTTGATCAGCGGTCTATTTCTTTTCTCATAGGAATTGAAATGTTAATGCCTCCCATTCTCATGAAAAATCTCTTTTGTGCTAGTCACCAAACCATGTCCTATTAGAGGTGGGCCTTCAAAGTCACTATTATATCCTCGTTTAATCTAAGATGGGTTTTATTGGGTGTGGGTTAAAATAATTCTTGTTTTTCTTGGTTTTGAGTATGTGGTACATGTTTTGAACTAAAATGTTACATTCAAATGAAAATACACACTTTAAGTCATACCAAACACACTGTGTGTCACATTGATGTGTGGTTATGATATGAAAGAATCATCAATACTTTTACTAAATTATCAAGACACTTTGAGAATGTTATCTTAGTTTTGAGTATGTGACATATTTTTTGAACTGTAATTTCATTTTCAAATGAAAACACACACTTTTAGTCATACCAAACACACCTTGTTTTGGAGTAAGTTAGGATCAAATTCTTACTAGTCAAAAATAAATTAATGTTATTTTTACAAAATCATCAAGAAAAATAAAAAAATTACTTTTCTTTGAGTATGTGGAATTTATTTTGAACCAAAATGGTGCTTTTAAATTGAAAACAAGCACTTTCTATCATAGTGTCCACATCATGAATCATATTGATGTCATATTAATTAATATACATAAAAATTAACTATGGATAATTTTTATAAATACCAAGACAATTTGAGCATGTTTTATTTGTTTTTAGTATGTGACATGTGTTTTGAACTTAAATATAACTATTTTATTAAACCAAACACTTTCTCTCAGGATAGAAATATGGTGTATCAAATTGACATGTAGTTCATTCCTAATCATTATGAAATAAATTATCAATATTTTTACTAAAATATCAAGACAATATGAATGTGGTTTCTCTATTTTAATTATATGACACATGTTTTGAAATAAAATGTCACTTTAAAATGAAAACACACACTTGTATTCATAAATTCCACAATATTTTTCATATTAAATTGAGGTTAATTTATATATGTTACAAATTAACTATTGATCTTTTCGAAAAAATATTATGAAAATCATAATATGTTTTATCGATTTTGATTATGTGTTGTGTTTTTTGATCCAAAATATAAATTTTAAATGAAAATATGCACTTTTAATCATATCGACCACCTTGTGTGTCTAATTGATGTGAAGAAGTTACTTATCTTAAATTATTGTATATGTATGCCATAGTAATTTCTTTAGACCCCCTCACTTCAATATAGATGGTTGAAGGTTGGAATGATTGGAATGTACCATACAAATTTTGAAGGATGTGATCCATATTTCGTTTAATAGTCCACACTACACTTGAGACATTTTAAATTAATTCTTAGTCTTTTTGAAAAAATAACATTCATTTTAAGAGGCACGTATCCTTTAAACGATAATACGAATTTCATATAACATTCATTTAACATCATATGATTGATAAGGAATCACATTATCTGCTAGTAACATATCATTTAGAAGAAAATGTTGTTCGACAAGCTAATTTCACGCCATCCTTTCCCAACTTTAATGTTATATACATTTAGTATGGATGAAATTGTTGTATATTTTTCATAAAGAATATACATTGTCATATCTCCACTAGTTTTTCATTTCTTAGACATATTAAAAAAAATCATAAATGTTTTCTTAAACTATCATTTTCATTCCTTAAATATGATCATTGTCAACTTTAACAATTGTATTCTTTTCAGACAATTTATATACTATAGTGTTACCCCATTCATTTCGTATATATGGTTCTTCCCTATGTTTAGTGTAACATTTATAACTATAATCTATTCAATGATAGATCAAGTATTCTTCCAAATTGGATTGAAAAATTAATCATGAATAACAACAATGTAAACATAGAAAAATGAATTTAGAAGGATCATTTTCCTGATCTATTGGAAAATCGTTGAGATCTTTGACCCCATCCTCATACTCTTTTGTCATACGATTGTAATCCTAATATTTTAGAATCATATTCATTCCATTTAAATCAAAAATATTTTTATTTAATAATAAATAAATAAATAAATTAACATAAGGTATATATATATTGAATCGTTTTTTACATGTTTAAATTATATAAAGAATAACTTAAAAAAATATATTTATAAAATATATTACGTATATATATAAATTATATAAAAGAATATATTTAAAGCCTAATATTTTAATACATTTAAAAATACATACGTAAAATAAAATTTTTATATATAAATATAATTTAATAAAATATATATGTACATAGGCATGTAATAAAATTAAATATTTGTGTGTAAATATATAATTATTTGTATGTGTAAAAGAAATAAAAAACGAGATAAGAATTTTTTTAATTTTGTTGATGATTTTACATGTATAACTTGTGTTATATTTATATTGAGTAAATCAAGGGCTTTGTAAATGTTTAAAATTTAAGAGAGAAGTTTAAATTAAGAAGTTTATATCTAGTAAATCATAGGCTTTGATAGTATGCAAATACATAAGAAAGAAGGTTGACAAATATATTGGAAACAATGAAATAATGAGTCAAAATATATCTGCATACCCAAAGAAAATAATTTTTAACTAAAGAAATAAAAACTTTTTTGAGAAGAAAAAAATGATTCTAATGAAGTATATAACATAAAAATATTTCTCGATACATGATAAATTATTATAGGTTCATGTTTAGAATAAAAGTTTACTATAATTTTTTGATTAACATGACTTATGATATATATTATGGGGGAAAATATGAATAATTTCAAGCTGTTTGGGATCCCATGTTTAATCAATGTTAAAGTAATATATCTGATGATATTTGATGAAACTGCCTTTGATGTAATTTCTTATGATTTTACATTAAATAGAAGATATTACATATGATATAATAATAATTTGATAAATAATGCTGATAGATTTGGTGTTATTATCTTGTATTTTGTTTCTAGAAAATTAACATAAATACATTTTAAAGATGATATTGAATAGAATAATTTTGAATGATCAAGATAAAAATGTAAATCTACACTCTTTGGTCATGAAATTCATTTTGAATATGAAAATTATAATATTATAAGTTATGAATCTATTTTTTGATAATATTATTTAAAATTATTCAATACATAAAGAACATATTAAACATAATAATATTGTTATAAATACCATCCATTGAGATTAAACAAGAATTACATTGAGAACTAATACTCATATAATCGTACTCTCTCTAATGGAGAAAAATATTAATTCCATGAATGATGAATTGAACAAATAGAGAAAAATAACACATGAGATCACATGTTTCATCCTATAAAGGAGAATAAAATTATAAAAATGGGTTTTTAAACATAAAATCATTAAGATCAGGGAAAATCCATTATCATAATATAAATATTCTCAACTCTTGTTCAAATAATAAATTATTTATATTTAATTAATCCCTTGAACATCAAAATTATTAAAAACGTTAAATAAATATATTTTTTAAAAAAATAGAAAGAATTTAAAATGGATTTTAACTTTTTGACCAATAATTTTATTAAATAATATTAAATAAAAATTCAATACCTAATTATATAATGGCAATGATAAATTTTTAAATGATGTTCCTTAAACATCTACACCCTGAAAATATAGTAATTTAGTTATAAAATTTTTTTAATCAAATATTTTTTTAACTTTCAACATTATTTCATCATTCATCATAAAAAAATATATTTATAAAATAATTCATCAAATACTTTATTAATTTCCCTCAATCCACCAAAAATCTATTTCATGGAAGAGATAATGATTTTCAAATTATATATGAAAATAAAATAATTGTAGTTTTTATAAACCCAAAACATTGAATTTCTTTTAGTATATCAATATATAATATATAGAATATCACATTGAATCATTCCATGTATTTGGATATATATAACTAGAGGGTACAAATGATTATGTATGTAAAGAAAAACACCCACGAGAAACTCATGAAAGATCAGTTGAGAAAACTATAAAAATAATTTAGTAATATAATACATTTGATTTTGAGGGTAAATTAATAAAAAATGGTTGAAATTAGAAATAGAGAAGCTCATCTTTCACAAAATATTAAATGGGAAGAGTAGGAGATATGTTTTTTTAAGGTTATTTTAAAATAGGGAGAGAGTTTTTTCAGTGATAACTAAAAAGTAATGATAACAAAACCCTTATCAATGTTAAAAAAAATTAGTTCTAATATCGTTCATTTTATCAGTACTGATAAAGGTACTTTTATTAGTGTTAAATTTAATATTTCTAAAATCTTGATACATAGCATTTTCAATAATTACATTAGGTTTTATGTTTTTAGACCTAAGAAAGGTAAATACTCTGAAGGGGTTTAATTAGTGTATGTTGATATCTTTCACATGAACCCAAAAAACAATCCTATTCCATCATTATGAAGAAATCTATTCTCCGTTATGATTGATACAAAGAAATAATGAAATTAAAAGAGGAACATATGCATTTTTTACTTGGTTCACCCAAACTGGGCTAATCTATGGAGCATAAAACAATGATGTGTCATTCACCTAAAACACTAGGCGTAGTACTTATTTATAATAATTAAATATGTCTATAATGAACCTCTAGGTTTATAAAACTCATAGAAATAATGAAATCATTATCCTCATAAACTCAAATAGATCATCACCTACATGAGTGTTTTTTCCTTGATCCACATAAAAAATCTGAATTTACACCATAGTAGTGTATCAATTTTTATCTAAAAACCTATAATTATAATACCTCCTTTATATGCATATTTTTTCTCTTTCGAGTAACACTATAATTACTCTTCATTTTATACCTATTTTCATATTCTCTTTATTTTATCCACTATATCTTCTTTGAGACATCCTCCTATTTATAAATGAGAAATATATCTCTTTTTAGATCTCTAGAGAAACACCATGTTAGTGTTTAGATATGACAATAATCCACCTTCATTTGTTGGGGTAAATTCATCTGGAATACTTAATTAAAATTCAATCTAGATTAATCAATTAATCCTTGAGTAATCCACCTAAATAATAGGAATTTTTGAACATGTGGGTCTATTGAATCGACCTCCACTATGACATGGACATCTATGCCATGATGTGTGGCCTACCACCACGTGGAATTCTGTGACAAGTAGCCTATACATTCCACTTATTTATAGAAAAATTCATGAACAATCCTTATAAATGTTCCTATAAACTGAAAACCATAATATATAACCTTTTTCTAGAAAAATGACCAAAAAAACACCCAACACCACATCCAACTTTTAGTTTTATCATTGGCTCCCAAATCCCAACACTCAACATGCCTTAAAACAATGAGTAGGGGTTTTCCTAAATCTAACCCAAATATATTTACATGATTCCCCTATGAAATTAAAAATTTATATTGTGGTCACCCCCGTATCCAATAGGGATTGTGAAAACCAACCGCAGTGTCCTCATTGATGTGGTTTCTATCTGCTTCCAATTTTATACTTTTTCACACATCACTTAAAACGTTGAATTCAAAAATTTTAAACCATTTCTCCCTATTTTATATAGGGAAACATTTAGTGAAAAATAGTTTCTACCATGGTGTTGTTCATGAATTCTTTCTATTTTTCAACCATCGCATTCATGGTTTTCATTTAAACATGGTCATGGTTTTTATTTCTATGATGTTGTATTTTTCTTATGAATTAAGTGTTATTATTACCACCTCTTCAAATCCTTTAAACTTTCACTATGACTATATATCCCCTTTATAAACTCATTTGTAAGTCTTCAATTATGTTTTTCAAAAAACACATCCTAAAAAACATATCAAGGGTTTTTTTTTCTAAAAATATATAACTTTGAATTTTTAACAATCCATCCAAATAACTAATAAATATTCACAATATTCTCAGATGAGAAATCTAGAATTGAAGTACTCCATATATTATAAAACCTTATTCCTTTAGATAGTGCATCAAATATTCATTAATAATCAACTTTAATCCAATATAAGAAAATATAAATGAATAAATACCCATGAAAACAAATCCCATTATTTATCTGCTCATCAAAACTTTTTCTAAGTTGATAATCCCCTTGAAAAATCATTCAAGAACTATCCCACTTACTATAACATTAGCATAATATTCCAAAACCTCTTACAATAGTAAATAACACTAAAATCATTCATATATATATATGTAAAACTTTTACCATATCACTTTTATGGATATATTCATTCCCCTCTTTAATAATAAAACCAAATAACACTTCTCTAAAGGATCAAAAAAGAGAGTTTAGAATCTAAGAATTTAATAAAATAGATAGTTTTGAGACTTTGTTTCAAAAAAATATATTTCCATGATGGATTAGTGGTACCTTTTATAAACTATCTAGTTAAATGGAGATAACTGGACTCTTAGTGAAAACCAAATTTTTTCAATGCATCTTTTATTAGAGCCTTCATCATGATATTAGTGGTATGATTTTTTATTGACAAATAATCTAATTGTACCGACCCTTTTTCAACCTTATCTATGATTAAATGATACTTTATCATTATTTTCTTCATTATTGAATGATGGATAAGAATTTTTATAATATTAATAGAACTTGAGATATCACATCTGATTGCAATTGGAGGTTGTACATTAACTCCATTATTTTAAATCTATTTCTTCATCCATAACAGTTGGGTACATGATTATGTATCGATTATATATTCATCATATGTAGTGATAAATGAGAGGTTTTATTTATTATTTCTTATCTAAGAAATAAAAAAAATTCAAGATAGAAAGTATCCTGATTTCAACATGTGATCATCCATTAAACTTGACCAATATGCATCCATATATTCCCTCAATTTCTGCTGTGATATTTTGTGATATAAAAACAAAAAATTCCCCATTTTATTAAAATATAGAATAATTTTGATCACTACTATCATATGTATTAACTTAGAAATACTTTTATATAATTCATATTGAAATATTGAAAATTTATTATCTGTCCATGTCACTATTATGTAGAAGGTACTTCCAGTGATTTATCATTTTTTTATCACATCAACCTTCTTTCCATCATCTTCTCTTGATAACTTCATCCAAGTATCCATCAATGATTTTATTGACATAAATTCCTCCATTAAAAATATTTGGAGTAATTAATTAGAATAATTTGATAAATAAATGATCCTTCCCTTCCTTATGTTACCTATAATTCAAGGAATAATTTTAACAGCCCAATCAAGGACATTTCAAATTCACACCTCATATATTCTATAAACATATTTCATAATGCCTCATCTGATCCTTTTAAAATGATTTCAACCACATTGATCAACACTAACATCATTCTACCATTCTACTTCTTGATATAGATATTGTGATAAACTCTCCCTCATAAGAACCCAACCATTATTAAGTATTGATCAATCTTAGAGTATACGGATTTATGTATTTCCTTTATTCTTTACAAATACTTATTGAAAGATACTTTTCTTTCATATTAATATATAATAAATCCTTATTTTTTCTTGATGACAAAATCCTCCTCAAGAAATCCATTGAGGAATGCATACTTAACATCCATTTAGTACACCTTAAACACTATTTAGATTGATATTTATAAACAAATTCAGACATTTTTTAACCAAGCTACATGGAAAAATGTTTTATCGACATTGATTCCCTCTATTTTGGAATATTCATTACACAAAAAATTTAATTTTTTTTGATAAACCTTTATATCTTCATTGAGTTTATTCTAGAACACCCACTTGGTTCCAATGGAATTTTTGTCTTTTATCCTCTGTATAATTTCCCACATTTAATAATTTTCTATTTTATCATGTTCTTAACACATATCCTTGACCCATTTATAATATTTTTAAGCCTATTAAAAACATTTAGAATCTACTTGAGATATTAATTCTCTATGTCTGTATTGGAGTTATCCAATCACCAATGATATTTCCTTTACTGATTTTATCCATACTCCATAATTTCATTGAAACTATTGAACTGGAAATGGTTTCTTCATAAATATTGTGTTCTTATAAGTCCTACATAACACATTGTGACCCCCCTTAGCTACCCACTTCAACATCACTTAGTTTTGAGAGTTAATAACAAGTTTCTTGTGAATGTTACTCAGTATATTTTGAAATCTAATGATAATCCACAACCATTACATCTCATATTTCAAAAAATTTCCCAATACATTTTTTAAGTATTTATATACACTATATACATATGAATAGATAAGTAAATACCTGCAACTGTTAAAACTTATGGTACTTTTATTTACTTAGAATAAAGTACCTACTCCCAAAAATTAAAAAGTACATCTCTATTCACTTTTTCGTATACCAGATCTTTTAGGGAGTGTTCTATTAATTAAAAAATTGAAAATATATATTAGAGATATAAACCAAGGCAATCAAATTTTCCTTCCAATATTTATTTAGTAGGTCATTTATGATGAGTATTTTCAAATCCGTGTTATCCACAATCTGGTTCCTCCTCTTAATGACTCCATTCTATTGAGGACTCCTCATCACTGACACTGGGTATCTTATTCTATTCATCTTGGGATATTACTCTACCTAATATTTAATATATTATATTCCATTATTAGTCCAAAACTTTTATATTTTCATCCTATTCATCTTCTCCACCAATCAACGGTAAAATGTAAAGCATTTGAAAATGTATAAATTGTGGGAGATAACCATCATCCATGCCACTCTACTATAGTCATCACTAACTAGAACATAATACCCTTTAGAATCTACCGAATTGGGTAATATTAGTCAAAATACATTCATGTATACCAACTGGATTAATAATTGAAAATTATTTTCTCCAATTTTTGGGTATTTAGAATGATGTTCCCTTTTCAAATAGTATCACACATGTGAGTATGATCAACCGAATGATTATGTACTTCATGTGTACCTTAAGTATTCATAAAGTATTTCTAGGAGTTTAGGATCAAGTGGCCTTGCCTCCTGTGCCATAGGTTTCTTTATTCTGCCTTACACATAGAAATAATTTTCCTCTTCTCCATCAATGATTAAGAGATTCCTTTTTATTTGATTACCTTTCATCATGATCAAACCATCTCAAACTTTGATGATTCAAGAATTCTTATTGAAGTTCACGACATACCCTGTGTCACACAATTTACTTATACTTAGTAGATTTTGACCAAGGCCTTAAACGACCAACACATCCATGCACCTAAATCCATTATCTCTAATATTGCATTTACCATTGCCAATTATCTTCAAAACTCCATCATTTCTATAGATAATGACACCCTATTTATTGTATTTTATTTTTGTGATAATATTCCAGTTTCTTGTCATATGAAAAGTGTATCTACTATCAAGGATCCACATTCTAGATCCATACATTACTTTCAAATCAACCAACAAAATATTCACCATATCATCTTTTCCTTTCCTAATACATGTTCACTGTTACACTATGTTTGGTAAAACCTTATATTGTTCTACCTCTGATTTAATTGGAACAACATCAAATAGTTAGACTGAAAATTGATTATAATTTTTCCACCCACTTAATGATGCTTTTGGATTTTTAGATTTTATACTTCAAGGATTAATTGTTACAATCCTTTATACAATTATTGAGAAATGAATCAATTTTTATCTATAACATTCACACCAAAAATTGTATTTATTAAACACATACCAATCATAAGAATTTCTTCCCACTTTTTATTTTTTTCTTGAGTTATGGAATGAATTTTGTTTATGGAACACACATACTATGTATGCCCCATATTCTTAATAATAAAAATAGATTTATGGTGCATTATTTTGTGTATTCGTTACTCTTTCCCTGAAATTTTGGGTATTTTTTGAGTCATCCAAATCAAATTCTTCTAGGGTATGAGTTCTTGTGGATTTGAATTCTTCACTATTTATTTTTTTCTGGAGAACAAGCCCCTTAAGAGATTTACCCAAATATTTGAACCATTACATGTGTGGATGAGTTTTTGTATCCTCCATTGATTCCTAATGAAATTTATAAATTTCATTTACAAATAAGTTTAAATGTATTAAATTTACCTTCACCCTATTTAACCACATTTCTTGTAAATGTAGGTAAATTAATTATCTATTTTTTAATACAATTAATGTAAAATATAAATGTAGCAGAATACAAGTTCTTTGGGGTAGAGATTGAATCTTACCTAAACTTTAAAAATTCCATAATCATTATCCTTTAGTTTTGGTTTGTCTATGAAAACCACAATAACTTCCTCATTCATGTCTTTATAGTCCTCAAATTATTCGACTTAAATTTATTCTAAGCCGAAATATTCTTTTTAAATAAAGTTATTATTTTTAAATAATTTCTGTTATGAAGTCCTATTACCTTTCACACCCTTTTAAGAATTATTCATGGGTTCTTCATCATCATCATTTCTTGTAATTTCTTTCTTCAAGTTTCTATGAGATGATCAAATTTTCAATATCAAAAGAAAGAAATTGGATTTTCCCCATTTTAATCTTGAGGAATGGAAAGAGGCCATCTCATCAATTTATCTATCTTTGGGGTCATCTTTCAATGTGATATTCTTCATCCACTCGAACGTCACTTCTTATGAACTCTCATTATTCAAGGAATCATTTTAATCATTCCTTATCTTATATAGGAGGAGATTAAAATAAATATTATCCATATTCCCCTCCCTTGAGTATTTATTTTCAATCATTGATACTTTAACATTGAAACACGGTGGTGATCTTCTTAGGATCCTTTTCATGATCCCGATATTGCTGATGATTTCTCTAATTTTGTACATATCCTCTATGATAATGTTCAATCGATCAAATAATGAGTTAAATGAATCATTTTGTTTTATCCCTAGGTCATCATACTTGTTCCATAGTACCATTAATTTTTCTACAGGTACCTTGGAATTTCATATATAGATATTGAGAAAATTTTACCACATAACATGTGAGGATTAACTTGAAATCACCATGGCATAAATAAAATTGAATAAATAACCACCTGATGCATTAAATATTTTATTATAAATGTTAATTTAATTTTGGGCATTCTTATATAAATCTTTTCTCCCAATTCTGGTTAAAATCCCATGTATAGTAGTTGTGTATAAATCAATTTTTAATAATATGAAATAGTGTTTCATTTCATTCTTCCAAGATTTAAATTGTTTCCATTGAGAATCATAACCCTTTTTTATTGATTTCTTCTTACATAACTTATTATAGAGAATAATTCATTAAGAAAATTTGGATTTGATACCACTTTTTATCCATAGGAAAGGTAAATACCCCAGGGGGGGGGGTCAATTGTTTTTTAATATATTGCAATTGACCCCTCACAAATGATCTTATTTTGTCATTATTAGTAACAATCCTCTCCCTAAATATTTACACGAAGTGATAACCCCATTAAATGAGGGACACAAGAAATCACTAGTGTGAAATTCAGCTACATTCATGGTCTATGAAAGAGGCTATTACCCTTCTTACTGTGGTTATAGTTTATAGACATGGTCATCCAACCCATAGAGGCTATTTCTATAGCAATTACCTGAAGGATATTTCAATAGAAATTGCCTCAGGGATGTTTCCATGGACCCCATTGGCTATTTCTATGGGAAATTTACATGGATTTATCCTTGATTACCACAGGAGTCTATATCCATGAGATTCATGCCTGTGGTTATATCTTAGAAAAAATCCCACAGTGAGATTCAACCCTGATTCATTGTTTTTGGAGCTCAAAAACTTATTCTACTCCTTTGTATGAAATCTTTGGTAAATATATATAACATATATATATATATCCCATAGTTTTGTAGGAAATCTTATTTCTACAGTTATTATTGACCGTGAAAATAGGTTATTCTAGGACACACTTATAGTAACAATTAGTGTTGACCATGGACATAGGTATTTTTGACCCCCCTTATAGCCAATGTTTGGGGATTGACAATTAATATACCTTCAAGAACTTTCTTTCCTTATAATACTATGAAACATTTTAAGGAATATTTTCGTGTCTAGGCACTAATTCAACACCGGATTATAGGGGATGTGGAGGTTTGGTATTGATATAATAGAATATTAAATATATTATATCATGCATGCAAATATTTTATAAAATAATGGAATAAACCCCCAAAAGTGTATTGGATGAGAAAATTTAGACATTCATTAAATCTCGAATGTGGGTTTTCCATTAGGTGTGACATAAACATTGTGTGAATTTGGTGTATGACTTAAGTGTGGTCCCTGATGGATTAGTAATTTAAAAAAATAATTTAAAAAAATAATAAAAATTAATTTATAATTTATTATATCACCAGACCTATTTTCCCATATTTAACCTTTCTCACGGAAATTACCTAGGGTCATCTACATAACCCTAGGTATTTTAGAGGATCCATTGGAAGATCATTCTTTAAAGAAAAAAAAACATATCGTGGTGTAGTGTTCGGTGTACTAAAGGTGTTCATGGATCTCGCCACCAACAACAATGTGGAACTATTCTTCACCAACGATCATTCCAAACCAATTATAGGGAAATTTTAATTTTTATTAATCTCATTTTATATCCTGTGTTATACTTGAATAAATTAACATGATAAGAATTTATTTATGGATCTATGGTTTATTATGGTTGATATTTTTATCTTCCTTGTATTAGGAACTGATATTGCTTTGATTATTCTCTATATTGGTTGATAAATTCATCAATAAATGGAAGATAACCCAAAAAATTATAAGGTTAATTCCTTACATTTGTGTTTTTTGGATTTTCTTCCCATGCTCTTCATGTATTCATCATAGGTATTCCTTTTGTCTAATTATTCAACAAATACATGATGAATAATCATTTCACAATCCTTATTTATCATAAAAAACATTTACCATATAAATACCCATACTTTACATAAATTGTTAATACTTCAAAATTGAAGTACACTTATTACAACATATAACAAAACCATGAAAGGACCGTATAAGTATAGTGTCTTTAGAAATTGGGAAACATAAACAATTGGTTAATCAATCAAATACATTGTCTCCCATTTATTTCCTCATATCTAGAGTCCCTTTTGGAATATCCTATTTAATAAACTTATTCCTAACCTGGGGAAGGAAAACATACAAAAAGGTGAGTTCAAATGCTCAGTAAGGGTAAACAAAATAAATATCAATCACATCATATTCATAGGAACATATCATTTTGGAAATCTTAACCTGCAAAAGATATCATAATTTCATAACATGGGATAAATCATAGTAGTGAAATGTAACCCCAATAATCATAACTTAAAACATGAAACTTTATGGCATACACACATAATCATAGAAAATCATTTCTTAGTAGTCAAGACTCATTTCCAAAACTATCTTAGCAGACAAAGTCTGTTTCTGAACCGAGTTCACTCCTCGTTTCAGTCCTGTTTAACTGAACCAGATTAACCTTCCGTTCCATCCATGTCTATCTCATGAGATAGAAATCATTAAACAATGCATTGGAGGGAGATATAGGTCCCACCCATATCATAATGATACCATTCTTATGTGTGCCACAAAATCATAAATCATACATCATAACTTAACCCATGTAATAAAAAATGGGATTCTTAGACATTGTTACATCATAAAACAATTCATATAAGATAAAGGAATTCATAAAAATAATTCCATCACAACATAATCAAATCAATGTAGTAATAGGGATAGAAATAGAACCCTATATTATCTTAGATGGAAAATAATTTTGATAAAACACTTGAACTCCATTCTTGAGGAAAATATCCTTTCTACTTAAAAAACATTTTTCCTTTATTAACATGTCATAAAATTTTAAACTAAAAGAACTTGATTACAAATAAAATTGAAAACTTTTAAAGGAAGCTTCTTGGAAATAATGTTTTAAAAATCCATTCATTCCGTATAAGTTAAAAAAACATTCTTCTTGTACTTTTGTCAGAAAAGTCAAAAAGTACCTCGTAAGAAAAACGACAAAAGATTCCTTTCATATATTTTACTAAAAACTCACCCAAGGGTAAAATTGGATTTAAAAATTTTTAGGTGGATGGAAATAATATTACATATTGAGGAAACATGGATGTGGATGATAAAATACACCCGAGTAAATACCAAAGTATAAACAATCTCAGATAAAAATGAGATTGTGACATTTTCCCTTACCTTAGGTCCGATTTGCTTCGTAAGTGTCCGAACCTACTGTATAATGATTTAAATAAAGTCATTGACTTATTCCAGAATCATACTTATTTTTATGATATCATATATGGTCATATTCTTAGCTTCTTATTAGTAATATTTCATTGCTACTTGTTATTCGGGTGTTTATTACTTTTTGTTCTTATGCATGTTTTGTCGAATAAATTCTTATTCCTATTTTTAGGTTATAGATACCCCATTTACAGAATGGTATTAGTATAATATATATCATATCCATTCATTAAATTCATTTATATAATCATTATGCAATGAAGATCATGTAGAACGAGTCGCATCACATCGTGGAGATGATATTCCGTACGTACGCACGAGCGATGATATCGTTTCCATGATCATGGAATTGTATTTGATTTTATGTATACTATTTCAGAATCAATATCACTTTACAATAATCATATATATTTATTATTTACACCATTATACCCTTCCAAGTAAGGTGGTGGTGGAAAATAGATTATACCACGGCGTGGAGACGATATTCCGTACGTACGCAC
This sequence comes from Viscum album, assembly GCA_963277665.1. NCBI lineage: Eukaryota > Viridiplantae > Streptophyta > Magnoliopsida > Santalales > Viscaceae > Viscum > Viscum album. The sequence continues at coordinate 84,611,540 of OY728155.1, read as the reverse complement.
GCGCGGTGATTTCGTTTTCCGTAGGATGGATAGATGGTGAAATAGGGTTGTTTCATACTTATTATAAAATATAAATATATGAGTGATATGGATGTTATTACTTCATAATTAAACAACTAAATAAGAATAAGTGGAGGAAGAAATAAAGTTGAAAGAATCGGTAACGAACATTATCTCTTCTTTGAAGCGCCTCTTTGAGACCTCCTTTTAGGGCACTAAAATTGGTCTTTTAAGAAGACCAGGACCTCTAGGATGTTTATAGGGAAGTGGAGAAGAGAATTTGGAAGATTTTGGACGAGTATAAAGGCTCAAATTGATGTGAGGAAGAGAGGGAGGAGGTGCCCTTTTATAAGAGAGGACAGGGGAACCTTTGGAAAAACTAAAAATATGTTTTTATTATAAAGTCATATTCGGTTTTTAATAGCTCCAAATTAATTTATTTCAAATCTAAGCTGGGGATGGGTCTAAATACTCTCATAAAATAGAATTTAGACAAGTTTATATTTCTATTTTAACCTTATCATATAGATTTAACTTTAAGTTAGATAATTTAACTTTTACCGTGTCTTCTTTTTTTCTTACACTATAAGGTTAATAAACTTACTATAAGAAGCCAAACGAACCCCAAGTTGTTTATTATTAATATATATAACTTTATATATGTCATGTTTCTGAGCCTTAGATTTTTAGAAATAAAATAACAATTAATAATATAATATTTGTTTTAAAAACTATTTTATATCAATTTTGAAACTATTTGGTAATTGATTTTTTTGAAAATCATAACAGAACTATTAGTTCTAAAAAAGTTAATTAAATCAATACTAACATGTCATAGTAACATATATAATTATTGGAAGTCATAAAAAGTCTCAAATTACATTTATTTGGGTATTTATAACATCAATTATGTGAATATTTCCTTAATAATATAATTACTGCATCATCATTGTGTCATAAATAATTTAACTTATTTAAACTATAACAATTACAAATAAAATACCATTATGTAGGAAATATTGTTATATTTCTAATGAATATTTATAATCGAATTTATCTTATATATAACCCTATATTATAAATGATTTAGTTATTAAACTTTGATTTTAACTATTTTAACCCTTCTTTAAATAAATTAATAATAAATGTCCTAATCTAATCCATGTGGGCCTAAATGGTCATATGTTATTACTAAGGTTGTTTTCGGTTTAATTACACTTATACAATAGAATTAGGACATGTTTTAGGGTAATAATAATATCATTTGTACCCTTAATTACCCTATTTACTTTTAACTGTGGTAAAAAAAGTAAAAAGTTACTATTCACCAAAAATTATTTTCATCTCATTGAACCAAATTTTAGTCCTTGATATTAACCGTGTCTCTCAGATTTTCAAAATTCCACTCACAGAAGTGGTAAAATTAAGTTTTATGTGAATTTGGAGATTCTCCTAGGAGGTGGGTAAAAGACGGTGAAATTTCAATAAACTTTTTTGTATATCTAAAATTATTATAAAATGACTACAATGAATTGCATTGAACTTATATAGGTATTATGTATCAATTTTGGCCTAAAATAAATTTAAATAAAATAAATAATTATTTAAATAAAAAGTCGGTTTTTAAATAGTAACCCAGTGTTTTCACTATTCATCCAAAATTGAAAGTTTTCAGAAAAATACAAAAATTTCACCCTAGGATAATTTCGATATTCTGAGTCAAAAAATGAAGTCCATTTTGAAAAATAAAATTTAAAAAATTTCCAAAAGTGGGTATTACTATTCATAACTGCTAGTTTTAATAATATTTTAATAGCATATCGTTGTTTAGGGAAACTCGGTATTGCGTACGACGCAAGCTATCGAGGAAGGTCAAGATTGCATGTAAAGACAGCCAAGCTAGTGTTGTGTGTAGTGAAAGATTTCTTTGATGATTTATATAATATAAAAACAAAATATTTCTCATAAAATTCTCGGATGTTACATTATACCCCCATTAAAATGAATTTCTCCCTCGAAATTCGTCACTTTGTAACAAACAGATGAGAATACCTCTCCCTCATCATATCCTCAAGCTCCCATGTAGCTTCTTCTAATTGGTGGTTCCTCCATAAAAATTTCACCAAGAGATTGGTCTTGTTCCGTTGGACTTTTTCACTACGATCGAGAATCTCTATCGGCTGTTCTTCATAAGAAAGATCTTGCTCCAGCGGTACAACTTCTGAGATGAGTACATGTGAAGGATCAGGTATGTACTTTCTTAGGAGATATACATGGAACACATTGTGAACTTGAGAGCGATTCGGTGGAAGCGCCAATCGGTAATCTACCTTCCAAACACGATCCAGTATTTCGAAAGGACCGATATATCTAGGGCTTAGCTTTCCCTTCTTCCCAAATCTCATTACTCTCTTCCAAGGAGATATTAATAAGAACACTTTATCACCCACTTCAAACTCTAGGTCTTTTTTTCAGTTGTCGGCATAACTTTTTTGTCGACTCTAAGCTACTTTTATGTATTGTTGAATAGATCTGACCTTTTCTGCCATCTCATCAACAAGATCAGGTCCTAATAGCTTTCTTTCCCCAACTTCATCCCAGGAAGTTGAAGTTCTGCATTTATTTCCATATAGAGCTTCATAAAAAGCCATCTGAATACTAGAGTGAAATATATTATTATAAGAAAATTCCACCAAAGGTAGGTGTTGATCCCAACCACCTTTGAAATCCATAGAGCATTCTCTCAACATATCCTCTAGAGTTTGAATTGTTCTCTCAGACTGACCTTCTGTCTGAGGATGATAAGCTGGGCTGAAACTCAACTCTATATCCAGAGTATGTTGAAGACTTCACCAGAACTTCGAGGTAAACCTTGGATCCCGATCAGATATAATAGAAAGTGGTACTCCATGCAATCTTACCACTTCCTTCACATATATCCTGGCAAGCTGATCCAGATAGAAATCCTCTCTAATAGTAATGAAGTGTGCAAACTTTGTAAGACGATCAACTATGACCCAAATAGCATTATTGCCTTTGGATGTTTTAGGAAGTCTGGTGACAAAGTCCATAGTGATGTTTTCCCATTTCCATTCGGGTATGGGTAATTGTTGTAACCTCCCCTTAGACTTCTGTCTCTCAGCTTTAACTTGCTGACAAACCAAGCATCGAGAGACATATTCCGCAACATCTCTTTTCATGCCATCCCACCAGAAGTACTCTTTCAGGTCCCTATACATCTTCTTGCTTCAAGAATGAATAGAGAATGAAGAACTATGAGCCTCATCCAGCAGATCCTTCTTTAATTCTGGGATGGGAGGAACACAAACCCGATTTCTAAACTTTATTATCCTATCACAATCAAGGTTTAATTCAGGAACATTTCTCACCTTCTTTTGTAACTCTACATCTTCTTTCTGTGCCTCTTTAATCTTCACATGTATAGATGGTTGAACAATCATTTGAGAAAGATATGATTATTCCCCTTCCATTATAATTCCAAGATCCATCCTTTGTAAATCCATAAATATTGGATCTTTTGTGATCCTCATCATGGATAAATTGGCATGGTCTTGTTGACTTAATGCATCTGCCACCTTGTTTTATTTCCCAGGGTGGTAATGAATTGAGCAGGCGTAATCCTTAATCAGATCCAACCATCTTCTTTGGCATATATTCAGTTCCTTTTGTGTGAAAATATACTTTAAACTTTATGATCAGTATAAATATCACACCTTTCTCCATAAAGATAATGCCTCGAAATCTTTAATGCAAAGATTACTACAGCTAACTCCAAATCATGAGTTGGGTAATTTTGATCATGGATTTTCAACTATCATGAAGAATAATCTATCACCATTACATTTTGCATAAGAACACACCCCATTCCCTTCTTGGATTCATCATTGTAGATCACAAACTTTTCTCCACTACAAGGTAGTGTGACCACAGGTGCACTGGCTAACCTTCTTTTTAGCTCTTTGATATTCTCTTCACATTCCTCCATCCAAACAAACTTAACTCCTTTCCGAGTCAACTTGGAGAGTGGATTATATATTTGTGAAAAATATTTCCCAAAACGTCGATAATATATAGCCAAACCAAGAAAAATTCGGATCTCAGTTACTGTTGTTGGTCTCGACCATCTTTCGATAACCTCTGTTTTTTCTAGATCCACAGATATCCCCTCTTTTGAGATTATGTGACCCAAGAATGAAACTTTTTGAAGCCAAAATTCACACTTGGTAAATTTTTCATAAATCTTCTCCTTTCTCAGGGTCTTTAATACAATTCTCAAGTGATCTTCATGTTCTTCATTGCTCTTTGAATAGACAAGAATATCATCTATAAAGACTACCACAAATTGATCAAGATAGTCTCTAAAGTCTCTATTCATTAGATCCATGAAGATAGCAGGGGCACTAGTAAGACCAAATGGAATCACTATAAATTCATATTGTCCATACCTTGTACGGAAATCCGTCTTTGGTATATCCTCCCTTTTGACCCTTAATTGATGATACCCTGAACGAAGATCAATCTTGGAAAAGTATTGAGCTCCGCGTAGTTGGTCAAATAAGTTATCAATACATAGGAGAGGATATTTTTTCTTGATAGTGATCTTGTTAAGTTCTCGATAATCAATGCATAGTCTCATTGATCCATCTTTCTTCTTAACAAATAGAACAGGTGCTCCCCAAGGTGATGCACTAGGGTGTATGAATCCCTGATCAAGATTCTCTTGGAGTTCCTTCTTCAATTCCTGCAACTCAATTGGGGCCATTATATAAGGTGTCTTTGAAATAGGTAAAGCACCCGGTATGAGTTCTATTGAAAACACAACTTCATGATTTGGTGGAAGACCCGGTAATTCCTCTAGAAAGACATCATCAAACTCCCTTACAATGGGAATATTATTTATCGTGAGTTTCTCACCAACCATTTGAGATAAATAACCTTCATTTAGTGGAATCAAGACCCATAAGATGGAAGAAATTTCCACTGGAAGGTTATGTTCATCCTTGCATCTATAGGCGATCATAGATTGATCTGGAATATGAAATGTGACCTCCATTCTTTGGAAATTGATATGAGCTCCATATAAAGAAAGCCAATCCATGCCAAGAATCACATCAAATTCCACTATAGGAAGGATCACAAGATTTGCAGGAAGCACTTTCCCACAAAATTCAATCAAAGAAGAATTATAAACTTTTGATGCGACTGTTGTGCCATTAGGGGTTGTCACAGCTAACTCAACATCTAATTGTTGAGGTAATACGACGATACCCATAGAAAATTCTCCAGAAATAAAAGAGTGGGTGGATCCAGAATCAAATAAAACATTTGCGACTTTAGAGTGGATGGTAAGTGTACCTCTCACCACTTCATTTTCGTACTCCACATCATCGATAGTAATTGCATGTGACTTTCCTTTGTCTTTGGACTTAAGAGTTTTTTGACATCGATCATCATCATCAACCCTTGGATTTGGGAATTGATTTGCATAATGCCCCATCTCCTTGCACTTGAAACATTGAAGTGTAGTAGGTTCATTCTGTGTATCTCTTCCTCTGTTTGCATCATTAGACATCTTCTTCCCATTATTTCGACATTCAATAGCCTGATGACCTTCTTTTCCACACTTATAACATTTTCTTGTCCCCTTAAGACAATTTCCTCCATGTTTCTTTCCACACTTTGAGCATAAGGGAAAACACATCTTCTTTTCTGTGTGGTCTTTAGATTTTCCTTTGAATTGCATTTCCTCTTCTTATCAAACCCATGTGACTGATGGGTTACACCAATCTCCATCTCAACCTTGAGGGAACATCAAACAATTTCCTCGTAGCTATTGAAGTCCCTTATGGATAACGCCCTTTGAAGACTTGGTTTTACGCCACTAAAGAATCGATCGATCTTAATCTCAGGTTGGATAAAAATTCGGAAGCTTACCTTGAATGTCTTGTAAAATTTGCTTCGTAGGTACCAACAGATTCATCATCCTTTTGCTTGAGTTCAAGAAACTCCTTCTCCGTCTTTGTTCGAAGAATACGAGGGAAATACTTATTAAAAAACAAGTTCTTGAACTCGTCCCATTCCATGGACTCAATTTCATCCCTTTGCCTCGTATTCTTAATACGATTCCACCATTGATCAGCATCACCTTCCAAACGATACAATCCTAAGATGACTTTATCATGTTCAGAACATTGAAGAACTAAAAATATCTTTTCAGTGGTACTGATCTATTGTTCAACCACTAATGGATCAGAAGACCCACTAAATGAGGTTGGACGCTGCCTCATGAAGGATTCAACAGAATGCTGCTCCTTCCTTTGATTGTTTGGAAGTCCTGCATGATTCATAGCTTGAGAAAGTTGTGTGAGCATGGCTACAAGATTTTTCATTCTAGCTCCCATAACGTTTGGTTGCTCAGGGGGAAAATCATGGCATTGCCCGTCGCATTCCCCATTAACACGGTTCCTTCGGGTTCCAGCCATTGACTAAAACCAAGAAGAATAGTGTGAGAAACACTAATTATAATAGGAAAACCACATAATCAAGAATAAAATTTTACACTTAAGGTCTTATCATAGGTTATTCATGGCCATTTCTAAAACACTAAGATTGTGTTCTATGCTTAGACATATCCTTAGGTTTCTTACTAAGGCATTCACATCCTAGTTTCCAAAGGTTGACTATACCTTTCCTCTAATACTAACTATAACGAACCATACATTACATACATTGTTAATACTTCAAAATTAAAGTACACTTATTAAAAAATATAACAAAACCATGAAAGGACCGTATAGGTATAATCTCTTTAGAAACTGGGAAACATAAACAACTGGTTCATAAATCATCTACGTTGTCTCCTATTTATTTCATCATATCTAGAGTCCCTTTTTGGCATATCCAACATAATAAACTTCTTCCTGACCTGGGGAAAGAAAACATACAAAAGGGTGAGCTAAAATGCTCAGTAAGGGTAAATAAAAGAAATATCAATCACTTCATATTCATAAGAACATATCATTTTAGAAATCTTAACCTGCAAAAGAGATCATAATTTCATAACATGGGATAAATCATAGTAGATAAATGTAATCCCAATAATCATAACTTAAACCATGAAACTTTGTGTCATACACACATAATCATAGAAAATCATTTCTTAGTAGTCAAGACTCATTGCCAAGACTATCTTAGAGGACAAAGTCCGTTTCTGAACCGAGTTCATTCCTCATTTCAGTCCTGTTTAACTGAACTGGATTAACCTACCCTTCCAGCCTTGTCTATCTCATGATATATAAATCGTTACCCAATGCATTGGAGGGAGTTATAGGTCCCACCCATCTAATAATGATACCATTCTTATGTGTGCCACAAAATCATAAATCATACATCATAGCTTAACCCATGTAATAAAAAATGGGATTCTTAAACATCGTGACATCATAAAACAATTCATATAAGATAAAGGAATTCATAAAAATAATTCCATCACAACATAATCAAATCAATGTAGTAATAGGGATAGAAATAGAACCCTATATTATCTTTGATGGAAAATAATTTTGATAAAACAGTTGAACTCCATTCTTGAGGAAAATATCCTTTCTACTTAAAATTTTTTTTTCCTTTCTTAACATGTCATACAATTTTAAACTAAAAGAAGTTGATTAAAAATAAACTTTAAAACTTGTAAAGGGAGATTCTTGGAAATAATGTTTTAAAAATCCATTCATGCTGTATAAGTTAAAAAAAACATACTTCTCGTACTTTTTTTGGAAAAGTCAAAAAGTACCTCGTATGAAAAACGACAAAAGATTCCTTTCATATATTTTACTAAAAACTCACCTAAGGGTAAAAATGGATTTAAACAATTTTAGGTGGATGGAAATAATAGCACATATTGAAGAAACATGGATGTGGATGATAAAATACACCCCAGTAAATACCAAAGTTTAAACAATCTTGGATAAAAATGAGATTGTGATATTTTACCTTACCTTAGGTCCGATTTACTTCGTAAGTATCCGAACCTCCTGTATAATGATTTAAATAATTTCATTAACTTATTCCAGAATCATACTTTTTTATGATATCATATATGGTCATATTCTTAGCTTCTTATTAGTAATATTTCATTGCTACTTGTTATTCGGGTGTTTATTACTTTTTGTTCTTATGCGTGTTTTGTCGAATAAATTCTTATTCTTCTTTTTATGTTATAGATACCTCATTTACAGAATGGTATTAGTGTAATATATATCATATTAATTCATTAAATTCATTTATATAATCATTATGCAATGAAGATCATGTAGAATAATTCGCATCACATCGTGGAGACGGTATTCCGTACGTACACACGAGCGATGATATCGTTTCCATGATCGAGGAATTGTATTGGAGTGTATGTATACTATTTCAGAATAAATATCACTTTACAATAATCATATATATTTATTCTTTACATCATTATACCCATCCACGTAAGGTGGTGGTGGAAAATAGATTACACCACGGTGTGGAGACGGTATTCCGTAAGTACGCACGCGCGGTGATTTTGTTTTCCGTAGGATGGATAGATGGTGAAATAGGGTTGTTTCATACATATCATAACATATTATTATATGATTGATACTGATTTTATTACTTCATAATTAAACAACTAAAGAAGAATAATTGGAAGAAGAAATAAAGTTTAAAGAATCGGTAACGGACATTACCTCTTCTTTGAAGCGCCTCTTTGAGACCTCATTTTAGGGAACTAAAATTGGTCTTTGAAGAAGACCAGGACCTCTAGGATGTTTAAAGGGAAGTGAAGAAGATAATTTTTCAGGGGTTGGCCGAGCTTGGAGTCTCAAAGTGGTGTGAGGAAGATAGGGAGGATGTTCCCTTTTATAAGACAGGAAAGGATCACCTTTGGAAAAACTAAACATATTATTTTATTATAAATTCATATTCGGTTTTTAATATATCCAAATTTATTTATTTCTAAGCTAAGGTGGGGATGGGTCTAAATACTCTCATCCAATATAATTTAGACAAGTTTAGGTTTCTATTTTAACCTTATCATTTAGATTTAACTTTAAGTTAGATAATTTAACTTTTACCCTGTCTTCTTGTTTTCTTACACTATAAGGTTAATAAACTTACTATAACAAGCCAAACGAACCCCAAGTTGTTTATTATTAATATATATAACCTTATATAAGTCATTTGTCCTAACCATAGTTTTTTATTAATAAAATAACAATTAATAATATATTTTTTGTTTTAAAAACTATTTTATGTCAATTTTGACACTATTTGGTTATTGATTTTTGTGAAAATCATAACAGCAATATTAGTTCAAAAACATTTACTTAAATCAGTAATAATATGTAATATTAACTGAGAAAATTATTGAAATTTATAAAAAGTGTCAAATTACATTTATTTGGGTATTTATAACATCAATTATTTCAATATTTCATCAATAAGATAATTACTGTATCATCATTGTGTCATACATAAATTAAATTATTTAATGTCTAAAAATTAAAAATAAAATACCATTATGTAGGAAGTATTTTTATCTTTCTAATGAATATTTATAGTCGAATGTTTCTTATGTATAACCCTATATTAAAAATGATTTACTTATTAAACTTTGATTTTAACTATTTTAACATTTCTTTAAAGAAATTAATATTAAATGTCTTAATCTAATCCAAGTGGGCCTAAATGGTCATATTTTATTCCTAAAGTTTTTTTGTTCTAATTACACTTATCTAATAGAATTAGGACATGTTTTAGGGTAAGAATAATATCATTTTTACCATTAATTACCCTATTTACTTTTAACCGCGGTAAAAAACATTAAAAAGTTACTATTCACCAAAACTTATTTTCATCTCATTGAACCACATTTTAGTCCTTAATATTAATCATGTCTCTCAGATTTTTGAAATTCCACTCACAGAAGCTGTAAAATTAAGTTTTATGTGAATTTGGAAATTCTCCTAGGAGGTGGGTAAAAGACGGTGAAAAGTTCGATAAAATTTTTATATATCTAAAATTATTATAAAATGACTCAAATGAATTGCATTGAACTTATATAGGTATTATGTATCAATTTTGACCCAAAATAAAATAAACATGTCATATTAACATAGAAAATTATTGGAATTCAAAAAAAGTCTCAAATTACATTTATTTGGGTATTTATAAGATCAATTATGTCAATATTTCATTAATAATATAATTACTGCATCATCATTGTGTCATAAATAAATTAAATTATTTAATGTCTAAAAATTACAAATAAACTACCATTATGTAGGAAATCGTTTTAGATTTCTAATTAATATTTATAGTCGAATTTATCTTATGTATAACCCTATATTAAAAATGATTTAGTTATTAAACTTTGATTTTAACTATTTTAACCCTTCTTTAAATAAATTAATAATAAATGTCCTAATCTAATCCATGTGGGCATAAATGGTCATATTTTATTCCTAAGGTTGTTTTTGGTCGAATTAAACTTATCCAATAGAATTAGGAGATGTGTTAGGGTAATAATAATATCATTTTTTTATCTTAATTACCCTATTTACTTTTAACTGTGGTAAAAAAAGTAAAAAGTTACTATTCATGAAAAATTATTTTCATCTCATTGAACCACATTTTAGTCCTTGATATTAACCATGTCTATCGGATTTTCGAAATTCCACTCACAGAAGCGGTAAAATTAAGTTTTATGTGAATTTGGAAATTCCCCTAGGAGGTGGGTAAAAGACGATGAAAAGTTCAATAAAATTTTTATATATCTAAAATTATTATAAATTGACTCCAATGAATTGAATTTAACTTATATAGGTATTATGTATCAATTTTGACCTAAAATAAATTTAAATAAAATAAATAATTATTTAAATAAAAAGTCGGTTTTTAAATTGTAACCCAGTGTTTTCACTATTCATCCAAAATTGAATGTTTTCAAAAAAATACCAAAATTTTACCCTAGGCTAATTTCGATATTCCAAATGAAAAAATGAAGTCCATTTTGAAAAATAAAATTTAAAAAATTTTAAAAAGTGGGGATTACTATTCATAACGGTCAGTTTTAATAATATTTTAATAGCATATCGTTGTTTAGTGAAACTCGGTATTGCGTACGACGCAAGCTATAGAGGAAAGTCGCGATTGTTTGTAAAGCAAGACAAAATAGTGTTGTGTGTAGTGAAATATTTCTTTGATGATTTATATAACATAAAAACAAAATATTTCTCATAAAAGTCTCGGGTGTTACATACCATGGGTTCAGATTTGGGATTGATGATGTGATTATGGTATTGTGGTGTCTTTGGATGATTGGAGATAGATCCAGATTAGAAAAGTGTTCTTAAAATATGTATGGGAATTTCAGCGGTGGTGTGGTTAAAAAAGAGTTGTTTCATAAGATGATTGTGTGGCCAAAATCCAGACTCCACTGATCGTATGGCTCAGTTAAGACTAGATTCTTGTTTATTAGTGGATTTGTTTGTATAATTGAAGGCAGTGATAGAGTGGACTAGATTCTTCAGGATTTTTGGAGTTTCTGTGAATTTATAAAGTACACAACATATAGTTAGGTCAACCACATTCCATTTAGTCCCCTACCTATGATAGATAGGGTTTCAAAAAACTAAAATATCACACTCCATGTGGGATTTATGACATGCTATGGGACCAGTGACTAGTGAATCACTAAGTACCTCTAGGGTACACTAGCACAAACCCAACTAGGTAAATGCACACGAACTGAGTACACGGGCATGACCATGTACTTGGACATGACTAAAATATTAAGACACGGTCAGGTATATAGGAATTCCTAGTGTACATAGTCATGACCAGAGTACATAGTCCCGGAATGTTGGACATGGTAATAGACATGGGAAGGTTTGGACTTACTAGGACATGTTGTGTACTCAAATTACATTTTTAGTACTTTCTATGTTGTAGTTTGAGGCCCTCATTCTCTTAATTATAGACCAGTATCTCTAGGGTGAATCCCCTTAGTCCATCCCCATGAGGGAACAATGAGGAATCATGTCTTGAGCATAGGATGTGATCCCATATACTAGATTAGTCTTAGATATAGTTGAGGAATCCCTTAGTGTGGTCCACTATGTGATCATCTATCGTCATCTTTTTACCCACGTGGGATTCTTCCGAATTGTTATGACTAACTTACACATGAATATAATCCCATACTTAGCATTTTAATCCATACAGGGTTAGGTATACTACTTAGAACCTAGGAAATATCACTTATCTATATATCTATATCATTAGAGTTATAGTGTGTACTTATTTATGGAAAGGATCGATGGGCATGGACTATCAGATGAGAACTATCAATGTTATCAGACTCTTGGAGTGAGATCTCTCAGAAAAACGTTACCTTGATTCCTTGGGAAGAGTCCTAGGCTATCTACATGGTTTTTTTCATTAACTTGAGACTTAGTATATATCTTAATTATATATAGTTTATTATTATTATGTATCGTATTCAGATTGATATGCCTCTATGATGTTGAGATGACTACTCCCGTGATGCTTTATGTTTGGTGATTTTGAGGTGTCCTACTGGGTGTATATATTGTCACCCATTCGTGGTCTCTTATAAAACATTCCATTTATTATAGAGTTGGAAGAAAATTCGATGGAGACCAAGGTAGACTAAGAGAATGTGGAGCATAGTTGATCAAGATAGATCATGGTTTGTACCAGGTGTTTCATTTAACATCAATCCCCTAATTCTTTAAGTTTAGACTCTTTTACAATTTTTTTGGATTTTATTTGGCCCTTCATATTTTCCATTACTTATTTCATACACATATGTGGGATATATATGTATCCTTCAATTCTTGGTATCAATTTTATTTTACCTTTCATCATTGTATGGATATTTGGAGGTTTGTGCATGTATACATGTATCTTAGGATAAGGATTACATTGTTTGTGGTTTACTTAATTCGTCATGGTTGCTATCTCCTAGCCTATTGGAGGTTGAATTTGGGTTTCTCACTCATCTTAATTCCATTTAGGTGAGCCTCGGTGGGTCTGGTCATGACAAAGTGGAATCAATGGTGGTTGTATTAAGACTATAATTTAAAGATTTTGCATCATTGGGGATTGGTTTGGAAGTAGGGAAACAATTATTAAGTGTTTTTAGTTGAGCTATCAGGAAAGGGAATCTAGTGTTGGTGTGGTGGCCGATGTATCCATTCACTAGAAATATAACAACCTACCTAGTAACTCAGTACATGTAATAATTTGTAGTAGGGAAAACATTGGTACATGAATCATATAGAAATGGGTTGTGGTTTCTATTTTTTTATTGAGTCATCTCCCTACATATACAATTTGATTGTGGTGCGTCCTATCTATTTTATGATGCCTCCACATTTCCATCCAGCCAAGATACTAGCAGGACCATGGTAATGATTCACCTATTGAGGATTCTTCAGCATAGGGTCCTGTACAAGATGTAATTCCTCTAAGTGGCTTCCCATCCTTTCCACCGCCCTCTAAGAAGTATATTGAACTATTAATACTTCACAAGGATGTGTACAAGATGATCACACATAATGAGTTTCCAATATAGTGAAATCTTAGTTTTATGGGTGATTTAGAACTCCAAGCAGCATAGTAATATCTAGAGGTAGTTGTGTGAGAATTTATTCTTGTTAAGACACCTCCAAATCATATGGTAGTCCTAGCAGTGAGACTTATTTATGGTTCTACAGGGAGATTGTGGACTTTGGTGACTCTAGAAAACAATGAGGAAAATATTTCTCAGATATATTTTGATTATATTTTTAGGGATGAGTTCTATCCAGCTATATTCTAATAAGTAAACATACGGGAGCTTTTGGAGCTCTATCAAGGTGGGATGATAGTAGCAGAGTATTAGATAAGGTTCTCTAACCTATCATGATACTCAAAGGATATGGTGTAAGATGTGTTATTTAGGCATTAAACATTGAGTGTGAACTCTATAGAGATATGTCGTTTAGTGTGATACCTCTTTTGATTACAACTTATATTGGTATGCTTGAGAAATATCTGGCAGTGGAGAGCTTCTTGGTGGATCAGTTGTTGATGGTTGATGGAGTTAGTCTCACCCTAGAGCTTTGACTTCATATGCTGGCAACTGATCTCCAACGCATCGATCCAGGTAAGCTATGAATTTTAGAACATAGTCCCAATATAGAGGGTCTACAGATCTGGGCTCTCAGAATAGTTCTAGTTATCCATAGTAGAGTTGGTGCTACTCTTCTAATGGATGGGGACATATTTCCGGGGATAGTATAACATTCCATGTAACTAATATGGAGATATTCAATAGATTTCCAAGGTAGAGGTAGTGGATAGATAAAGGAGTTCCTTAGGGTAGTGAACAAGGTGGAGGAGTTGCGAGAGCAGTGTGAGGTGGTTTTTTATTTTATTTGTTTCCACCCCCACCTCGAAGTTGTCCATCATAGTCTCCGGGAGCTGGTGGTCAGGGTTGGGGAAAAATGTAGGTTGTGTAGGCCTATGATTCATAGATTCTGGGTATGATTATTGGTATTATAAATGTCTTATAAACATTATATTTAGTACTAATAGACACTATATCAAGCCACTCTTTCATTGTTACTGAAGGTTCCGGGCGTAGCGGAAGCGCATGGGTGGATGTGCCCACATGGCCTTTTGTTATTAACATTGATCAATCCAGGATTAATACGACGATAAACATCAGTCTCCACGGATCGAATCACAGAAATGGACAAATAAAAGGAAAGTCCCGGAACCACAAAGTAGGATCATTATAGGTTGATTATAATTAATTTAATCAATTTAAAAGAAATACCTTTTGGGTTTTCTTTCTTCTTTAATATTCTAGATCACATTCTTATGTGATTTGTCGTTGCGTCGCAGAAGCCAAGTGTAGACTTCCTCTAGCGGTTATCCACACGTGTACCTCGTATCTCGGGATGTCGCCAAAGGAGTCTCCGGGTGGTAGCGTGGAGAAACCTTTGCTTGTGTTTTCCACCTTAGATCATCTTGGTCTGATGGAAGAGGATCTCTCTCGGTCTTGAGAGCGTTCTTAGAGGAAGAGGTTCTTTTGGCCTTGAAAGAATTCTCCAGAGTTTTTGTGTACAACGATTCTCTTGTCTGTCAGAAAATAGTTGGGGTTGTGAGGATATTTATAATCAGGTTCGAGGTTGTAGAGTTATGACAATAAATAAACACGTTACGCGTTTTATTTATTTCATTAAATCTTATTTAAAACCCCTATGTCGAATAATTAATTCCTTGACATGCACCCACGCTGATTATAATAAATATTATTTAAAACAATATTATATCCTCAAAACCCCGACTGAAAAAACTACACAACGTGTATTAATAAATACACGGTGTGTACTTGTTTTTCATTGAAGGCGTGTATATCTTGTTTTCATTTATTCATTTTCTTTCCATAAAGAAAACTACATGGTGTGTAATTATTAATACACGGTGTGTACTTGTTTTCCATGAAAAACTACACGGCGTGTTATCTTTACTACACGATGTGTATATCTTGTTTTTAATTTCCTTCTTCCTCCATCATTAAAACAATTTAGTATTCCTTGAATAAATATTAAACCACGTACAAGAATAATCTTAATTCTTCTTGAGATACTTTAATAGGCTTAGTGTGTGACCCTCTAGGCCTCTTTCTCGTTGGCATTAGGCGATCTTGCCATAAGTCCAAGATTACTATCTAGCAACGGGTCAAGAAAACCAAGAGAAAGAAGTTGAAGACGCATTGACGTATAACCTCATACGAATGCTTACTGTGTAATTTAATACCTTTATCTTGATATCTCATCAAGTAGGTTTCATGGCAGTGTCATAAACCGATATGCTTGATCCGTCGTTCTTTGACTACCTGAAATAAACTCATCATTCACACCATGGCAATGGAATTTAATGCGACGGTTCTATTTCAATCAAAGGGCCGAGATATCAGCTTCCATAAATGGAAGGGACAAATCATTCCTCGACTTATCCATTAACAACATGTCACTCGTGACGCACCCAACGTACCATACTTCCCGCAAACTGTCTGCATGACAGTTTTCATCCGTAAATCTAAGTGCGCGAGTCATGACATGAGTTAATGATATTCTTCCAGTATAAGGACCATTACACACTCTCATAGATAGCAATGTCCGATGACACCAAGACATGCAGAATTGCTACTGGAAGGTCTGTTCTCATAATCTACCATCTTGGAGATTACCAAGTGAGAACTCCTTGAGATAGAGTCTCATATTCTTACAAGTAATCACACATGACGGTCTATATACTATGTGTCCTACCATAGTATGTCATCCAACCGTAGAACCTTATTTAAGAAAATTTTTATAGCCTTTCAAGGTTCTCATCATAGCAGGGATCTTCCATGACCTTATCAATGTAACAAATATTCCAGGACATTATTATATTATAGTCATGCAGAACAATGAACAATATATAACAAGTGAACATTTATGTAATCAAAGTACAAAATAGTTGGTTCTCAGGAAACCAACCCTTACAAACTCTCACTTGGACTAGAGCCAACTGCCTACGACATTTAGTCCACTAGACATCATATGATGATCATGTTTCTACCAAGTCAAGGATTTAGTCAAGGGGTCTACCACGTTGTCTTCCATGGAAATACTACTCACTGCAACTTCACCTCTCTGGGAAAAATCCCTCAAGAGATGATACTTACAAATTATGTGGTTTATCCTCTGATGTGACCTTGGATCTTTTACAAGTTCCACCGCTGCAATATTATCACAATAGAGTGTGATAGGATCTTTACTACTCGGTACTACATCCAGATCTTGGATGAAGCTTCGCATCCATGCTGCTTATTTAGCTTCCTCAGAAGCTGTGATATACTCAGACTCTGCTGTAGAATCTACCACTACACTTTTCTTTGAGCTCTTCCAGCTCACTGCACCTCCATTCAAACTGAAGATGTATCTGGTCTGCGACTTCATGTCATCTTGATCAGTCTGGATACTAGCATCTACATGTCCTCTAATGACAAGTTCCTCATATTCTCCATAAACCAGGAACATATCCTTAGTACGCCTCAGATACTTAAGGATCTTCTTGACTACCATCCAATGGCGGTCTCCTGGATCAGCTTGATATCTGCCTACCACACTTAATGCGTAAGCAATATCTAGCCTCGTACATAGCATAACATACATGACTGACCCAATCACGGATGCATAAGGGATCCTTGTCATTCTCTTTCCTTCCTCATGTGTCTGAGGAAACATTTTCTTGGAAAGTTGAATGTCATGTGACACTGGCAAAAATCCCCTCTTGGACTATCCATACTGAATCTCTTCAGTATCTTGTCAATGTATATACTTTGACTCAGGCCCAACATTCTCTTGGATCTATCACGATGGATCTTGATCCCAAGAATATATTCTGCCTCGCCCAAGTTTTTCATGGAGAGGCATTTATGCAACCATGCCTTAATGGACTGTAAGATAGGTACTTCGTTTCTAATTAGTAATATTTCATCGACATATACTATTAGGAAAACGACTGCACTTCCACTAAACTTCTTGTAGACACAAGGCTCACATTCCTTCTTAAAAAATCCAAATTCCTTTACAGCTTCATCAAAACGAATGTTCAATGACTTTAATGCTTTCTTTAATCCATAAATGGATTTCTGCAACTTGCATACATTGTTGGCATCCTTTGGAGTCACAAACCCTTGAGTTTGTGTGATATATACATCTTCCTAGAGGTTCCCGTTAAGGAATGCTGTTTTTACATCCATTTTCCAAATTTCAAAGTCATGGTAAGCGGAAATGGCCAAGAGGATTCTGATGGATTTCAGCATCACAACCGGTGAAAAAGTTTCATCATAGTCAATTCCTTGATGCTATCTAAAACCTTTTGCAACCAGTCATGCCTTATAGGTGCTGACTTTCCCCTCTATGTCTAGTTTCTTCTTGAATACCCATTTATTACCAATAGGCTTTACATCAACTGGAGGATCTACCAAAATCCAGACTTGGTTTTGGTACATGGAATCCATTTCAGAATTCATGGATTCTTGCCACTTGGAAACGTCTATGCCTTCAACTGCTTCCTTGTAGGTAAGGTGATCATCATTGTCAACCAATAATGAGTCACCGTCCTCGGTGACAAGAAAACCATATCGTTCTAGTTCTCTCACCTCTCTCGTTCTCTTATGCAGCTCTTGTGTCTCTGGAACATATTGTTCTTCCACGGGGCTTTGTGGAATCTATTCTTGTACTAACTCTTGTGTATCTTGAGCCTCCACTTCATTGAAGTCTATCTCGCTCCCACTATCTCTTTTGGATATGTGCTCCCTCTCAAGGAATATGGCATGTATTTCCACTGTAACCTTTTTGTATGAGGGGTTGTATAGGTAATATCCCCTTGTTTCCTTGGGATATCCTATAAAGATACACTTTGTGCCTCAGGGTGCAAGTTTGTTACCTGAAGAGTCCTTAACAAATGCTTCACTACCCCACACATGTAAATTAGATAACATGGATTTTCACCAACTCCCTAAATCATATGGAATACCATTTATCAATTTAGTTGGTACTTGGTTTAGTACGTGTGCTTCTATTTGTAATGAATACCCCCAAAAGAATATTGGAAGACTCACATTACTCATCATTGATCTCACCATGTCCAACAGGGTGCAGTTCCTCCTTTTAATTACACCATTCCACTGAGGTGTATAAGGAGGAGTGATTTGAGATAGAATCCCAAACTCCCGTAAGAAATCAATAAAGTCCTGATTTAGATATTATCCTCCCTTGTCTGAGTGGAGTTTCTTAATCTTCATTCCAAGATGGTTCTCAAATTCATTCTTGTATTCTTTGAACTGATCAAAAGAATCTGAGTTATACCTCATTAAGTAGATATATCCATATCTACTAAAATCATCAGTAAAAGTTATGAAGTACGATAACCCACCGCTTGCTTCAAATGGAAATGGTCCACACAAATATGTGTGAACTAATTCTAGAAGCTCTTTAGCCCTTTCACCTTTCCCACTAAATGGGTCTTTGGTCATTTTTCCTTGTAGACACGCATGACCTACACCAAGTAGTTTTAGTTCGAAATAATCTAAATACCCATCTTGATGTAATTTTGTCAGAATTTTATCATTGACATGACCTAGCCGATGATGCCAAAGTTGGGTGTGGTATGAGTCTTGTGAATTTACTTTGTCATCGATTTCCATTACTTGGTTTGTGTAGTCTAACACATAAAGGTTGTTATATAAATGTGCCCTACCAAAAAAATTCTATCTTTATAAAATTAGAAACATTCATTTCTAAACTTAAATATGAATCCATCAGTATCTAATATGGATACTAAAATAATGTTTTTAGTAATAGAAGGCACATAATAACAACCCTTTAACACCAAGATCATCCCAGTAGGCAATGTGAGGTGGTAGTCTCCGACAGCTGCAACAACGAGTCTGGCTCCATTGGCTGCTCGTAGATCCACCTCACCTTGGTCAATATTTCTAAATCTACTTGGTTCATGTATTTGGATAAAGATGTGAGCACCAAAATAAGTATCTAATACCCAATTAGTAGAAACATATAGATTTCATTCGATAACAAACTCACCTAAATCTTCCCCTTGCTTCCTTGCCTGGGTGCAGTTTTTCTTCCAGTGACCCTTCTTGCCACATGCGAAACAAACAACATCCTATTCCTTTTCCTCTAATTTGACCATCCTTTTCTTGGAGGGCCTTGAAGAAGCTTTGGGCTTAAATCACGTCACCTTCACTTTCCTTTTATTCACCATGAGGACATAAGGCTTTTCACGGTTCATGTCATTGTCCACTTGGCGAATGAGGATAAGAATATTAGATAGAGACTTCTCAATGTTGTTCATGTTGAAGTTCAGAACAATGTTTGAGAAGCTCTGGGGAAGTGATGCAAGAATGAGATCGGTACCCAGTTCTTCGGGGAGTTTAAACCCTAGAACCTCCCAATGCTCAATGTAGCCAATGAGTTTGACTACATGAGGCCCAACTGGGGCACCCTCTCTAAGATTTCTATGGAATAGAGCCTTGGAGATCTCAAACCTTTCCTGTCTTTCTCTCTCCAAGTATAGACCACGAAGGTGCTCTAGAATGCTATAGGAGTCCATGTCCTCATTAGATTTCATGAGCTCACTTGACATTTATGATAACATAAAACATTGAATGTCAAGTGCATCACTCAAATGCTGATCATAGACTAGAAAATCTTCATCACTTTCCCCTTGGGCCGGACGATCAGGAAGTGAGGACTCCAGCGCGTAATACTTTCGTTCATGGAGTAGGACAACCCAAAGGCACCTAAACCATTCCTGAAAGTTACTGCCGGTGAGGATATTGTCTTTGTCCAGAATTGATCGCAGAGAAAATGTGGTTGATGAGTTTTTCATCTTGATTCTACAATTTAAAAGATCAAATTTATTAGTACTTTTTTTGATTACATTTTATGAGAAATAATAAATTAATTTATTAATTCTCCCACTATTTTATCAAGTCCCAATGGCCGTCACCATTGAACTCAGAATTTCCAGTTGCTTTGACATTCTAGTGGAGAGGATCCATATTCCCCTTCGCATAACTCCAACAAGGGTTGGTCAAGCTATTTGAAGGTATTTTGGTAGAGTGGTCTTTCCCAAATGGGATCTTATAGTTCCTTGATCTATTGAGTGGACTCCCCAATCCAGAAATCATGACTTGGATTTCCTCAACTATTGCCTCCAATATTACATCAAGTCTAGCAAGGGATACTTCTCTTGATGTAATATGGTTAAGTCAACCCGAAACCTTTCATAAGGGATTCCTTTATAAAAGTAAGTGTCCCAACAAGGGTTGGTCAAACACATAGTCTTATTGAGTCTTTCCCTTAATCAAGTAACAGAAGGTTTGGTATGACTTAATATGGTATTTGAGGGATTTTATTCTTTATGCGTATTTTTGAATTATCATATGATTGTTAATATTAAGTGATGCTTGATTAAGTAATTAACCATGTTCTGAAAATGTTTACGCATAGTCCAGTTTTTATTTTATTCCATCTTTGCATGCTTGTTTATTTCATTAATTATGTGATCGCAAAAACACAAACATAATAAATAAACCATGCAATTAGACAAAAATAAAATAAGATGGCATGATCATGAGATTATATTGGTTAGCTTATCTAGCGGTTTGATAAGCTAACCCTGACCTAGGGAAAACACCTTGAACCTAATGGTTCGTGTTTTTCAGCTCCCACCTGTCCACCATTATATATTCTTGGGCTGGTTTCGCCTCAAATTCGGGTTTTGAACCATCTCCTCCGGCTTGGGAGATCCTCCATTACATGGGTTTACATTAAAGAAACCATGGGCACGCAGGCCCAACATTTTATTGGAAAAAGGCTCGCAGGCCAAAAAATTTAAATTAAACAAATTTAAATGAAACCAGACACACATACAAAGGGTCTTTGGTCCAGCTCATGATCATCCATAGCATGCAACGACATTTACGTATATTTAGAATTCAAATTATTTTAATCGTTCTTTTATTTAAGATAAGTCACACTTGAAAATAATTAATTATGATCTTATAATTAGTCAAATATTTATCTTAATTTCTTTTCTGGATTTCCTTGAGATTCTTCTCATCCATATCCCTTGTACAGGTCTTTGTACTTTTAGAGGAAACCTGGTGAAATTTCTGAAAGTACACGACGTGTAGTTTATATTTACACAACGTGTATTTATTTTCACCTTTTATCCAAAGTACATGCCAGTGACTTTGGAATGTTCTCTGTACTTTGGAAATTTTGGAGTACACGACGTGTAGATAAATCATACATGGCGTGTACTTCCTTGTTACGCAGTAACTATCCTGGTGATCCCGTGTACGCAGAACACGACTTCTCCTTGTACACGGTTTCACCTTGGCCAGATAGGACTACACGGCATGTTGCTCCAACATACATGATGTGTATTCCAGTTTCCATGCGCCATTCAATTCTTGTCAGCATTACATGATTAAAAATTAGGCATAATCAATTCACACGGCATGGTTTGGCGGACCAGTGCCGGTTCATTGAACCTAAGTACACGACGTGTAGTTTTAATTACACGCCGTGTAATCCCGTGTTGTACAAACAGAAAGAGAGGCTCCTCCGGATGAGTTTCTCAATTTTATTTTAATCAAAATTAAAATTAAAAGGCCATTTCTGTGATATAAATCGAGAAAAGAAGGAGGAAGAACAGATCTCGTTTATTCAGATTTATAGATCAATTTATTTTGAATTGAATCAAATATAAATGCGTAAATTATCAACGAAAATTAAATAACTATAATCAATGTTGTAACATCTCTCTAATACCATTTGAAGGTTCTGGGTGTAGCAGAAGCGCTTGGGTGGATGTGCCCACTTGGATTTTTGTTATTAACAATGATCAATCCAGGATCAATAAGATGATAAACGCCAGTCTCCACGGATCGAATAACAGAAATGGACAAAGAAAAGGAAAGTCCCGAAACCACAAAGTATGATCATTGTAGGTTGATTATAATTAATTTAATCAATTTAAAATAAATACCTTTTGGGTGTTATTTCTTAGTTGATGTTCTAGATCACGTTCTGATGTGATTTGTCGTTGCGTCGCATAATCTAAATGTATACTTCCTCTAGAGGTGATCCAGACGTGTCCCTCGTATCTCGGGATGTATCCAAAGGAGTCTCCGGGTGCTAGCGTGGAGAAAACTATGCTTGCGTTGTCTGCCTTAGATCATCTTGATCTGATGGAAGAGGATCTCTCTCGGTCTTGAGAGCGTTCTTGGAGGAATAGGTTCTTTCGGCCTTTAGAGAATTATTCAGAGTTGTTGTACACAACGATTCTCTTGTGTGTCGGAAAAGAGTTGGGGTTGTGAGGATATTTATAATCTGGTTTGAGGTTTTAGAGTTATGAAAATAAATAAACGCGTTATGCATTTTATTTATTTCATTGACTCTTATTTAAATCCCCCATGTAGAATAATTAATTTCTTGACATGCGCTCACGCTGATTATAATAAATATCATTTAAAACAATATTATATCCTCAAAATCCCGACTGAAAAAAATACATGGTGTGTATTAATAAATACACGACATGTACTTATTTTTCATTGAAAACTACACGGTGTGTATATTCAATGTACATGGTGTGTATATCTTGTTTTCACTTATTCAGATCCTTTCCATAAAGAAAACTACACGGCGTGTAATTATTAATACACGACATGTACTTGTTTTTCATGAAAAACTACATGGCGTGTAATCTTTAATACATGGTGTGTATATCTTGTTTTTCATTTCCTTCTTCCTCCACCATTAAAACAATTTAGGATTCCTTAAATAATTATTAAACCACGTACGGGAATAATCTTTATTCTACTTGAGATACTTGAATAGACTTAGTGTGTGACCCTCTAGGCCTCTTTCTCGTTGGCATTTGGAGAGCTTGCCTAAAGTCCAAGATTACTGTCTAGCAACGGGTCAAGACACTCAAGAGAAAGAAGTTGATGCTGCATTGACGTATCATATCATACAAACACTTACTGTGTAATTTAATCCCTTTATCTCGATATCTCATCAAGAAGGTTTCATGGCAGTGTCATAAACCTATATGCTTGATCCTTCATTCTTTGACTACCTGAAATAAACTCGTCATTCACACCATGGCCATGGAATTTAATGCGACAGTTCTATTTCAATCAAAGGGTCGAGATATCAACTTCCATAAATGGAAGGGAAAAATCCTTCCTCAACTTATCCATTAAGAACATGTCACTCGTGACGCACCCAACGTACCCTACTTCCCACCAACTGTCTGCATGATGGTTTTAATTAGTAAATATAAGTGTATGAGTCATGACATGAGTTAATGATAATCAATCAGTCTAAGGACCATTACACACGCTCGTAGATAGAAATGTCCGATGACACCAAGACATACAGAATTGATACTGGCGGGTCTGTTCTCAAAATCTCCCATCTTGGAGATTACCAAGTGCGAAATCCATGAGAGAGAGTCTCGTCTTCTTATGAGTACTCGCACATGACGGTCTGTATACTATGTGTCCTATCATAGTATGTCATCCAACCATCGAACTTTATTTAAGAATATTGTTATAGCATTTCAAGGTTCTCATCCTAGTGGGGATCTGTAATGACCTTATCAATGTAACAAATATTCTAGGACATTATTATCTTATAGTCATGAAGAACAATGAATAATATATAATAAGTGAACATTTATGTAATCAAAGTAAAAAAAAGTTGGTTCTCAGGACACCAACCCTTACAGTTACATCCCTTGTTTGTGATCTAGAGATTTATGTTGAGCCTTTGGTCCTACCCTTTTGCTCAGAGACTCTTAATAAAGGTAATTCAATGATCAAACACTTTTTATGAAATTCTTACCTAGAAGTTAGAGCATATATATTCCTTTGAGATCATTTCATAAACACTATGAGGCCTTACAACTTCATTCTCGGTATAGACTTTCTCTGTGCATAGATTGACTATTTCAAGGGGATAATGTGGTGTGTCCGCATTGATTGGATGAGGTTTTCCTTAATCAGTGAGAAATTAAACCTGATAGAGAAGTATAGGATCATATGTAGGAGGACATAGTTGTTTAAAATTAGTTGGATAATATTACCCTTTGAGCAGCAGATGCTATGGGATTTCAGATTACTCCATTGGTGGCGGGGTATGAGGTAATATTTACTGAGGACATACCAGGATTACCTATCCACCAAGAGATAGAATTAAATGTAGCATTTTGCCCAAGGAATAACTCGATATCTTCTCCATTATGTCGGATGGCTCCCACAAGGCTTCGTGAGATGAAGGTAGAGTTGGAGGAGTTACATATGATGGGGTTTGTCAGACCTAGTGTTCCCCCTGGGCATCATAAATTTTGTTCGCTAAGAAGGTAGATGAGATTTTGAGATTATATTTTGATTACCATTGTCTGAATAGTTTTTCTATCAAGAATAATTATCTATTATCAAGGATCGATGACCTCTTCGACCATTTTAAAGAGGCAAAGTGGTTCTCAAAGATTGATCCAGGTCATACTCTCACAAACTTCGAGCTTGGGATGAGGATATACCGAATATGATGATTTGATGTTTCTATAGTTATTATGAGTACATGGAGATGGATTTTGGTGTGATGAATTACCCTGTAGTTTTCATGGGACTCACAAGCCTGATATTTTAGCTATTCTTAGATCTGTTTGTTGTAGTCTTCCATGTTGAAGTGACGGTATTCTCGACATATGAGGAGGAGAATGGGTGAAACTTGAGGATATTCCTAGACATACTATGAGGGAACCATATTTATGGTAATGTCTTGAAGTTTTAGTTATGGATTATATAGTTCCACTTCATATGACATGTCATGTCAGAAGAGGCATTAGTATAGGACTAAACAATGGTTAAGGAAGTTCTAGCTTGGGATCTCGCCAAGAGTGTGGCTGAGGTGTGAATCTTACTTGGGTTGGTAGGCTACTATCATAGACTCATACATGATTTTCCTAGGATTTCAACACCCTTGAATACTTTGACTGGAAAGGGGAATACTTTCATATAGATAGATTGGTTCCATAATCATTTTCTTGAGTTGCAGAAGAGGTTAACGAGTGCCCCCATTTTATGAAATCTAGAGGAGTGTATGAGTATTTATTGTTAAGTGTTCCCCCCAAAACTGATCTTGGATGTGTTTTGATATAGAAGGAGAAGATTTACTATGGGTCATGACACATGAGACCCCATGAGCACAACTGTGCATCCCATGATTTATATCTTGTAGTATTGGTCTTCACCCTGAAGATGTCGAAACACTACCTTATAGGGTGAGCGGTTTGTTATATATTTTGAACACATGTGTATAAAGGGAGTATTCTCATAGAAGTATATCAACTTGAGAATAATGTGGTGGAGAGGGTTCATCTAATATTATGAATTTGAGATAGTTTATAATTCCGATAAAAGGAAAAAGTGGCTAATTCTCTCAGTAGGAGATCTTTTTCATAATTATTGAGAAAGGCGTCGGTGTAGTTGGATTCAATGTAGTTTTTATTAGTGGATGAGTATGGTTCAAATTGTATATAGCTGATGGTTTTTACCCCTATTCTTCTATAGCATGTTAGGTAGGTTCATCTTGGAGATATCATCTTTGATACCTAACGTGTTCAGATATCCACTAGACGTGTTCTTGATGGATTTTATAATGGTGGGGAGGATGTCATCATTTTCCACAGGCAAACCATGATAACAGTGATTATACATGAGGAAATATTTAGGGTGTTTCATATATCACACTTATCGGTATATCTAGGAGTGGATAAGATATGATAGGACCTTTGACATAAGTTCTAGTGGCCAGGAATGAAGAAGTGTGTAGTGTAGTTCATCTCTCAATGCCTCACTTGTCATTAGGTGAAGGCTTAGCATTAGGTTATAGTGGTTTATCTCAACCCCATGAGGTTCCAGAGTGTAAGTGGGATGATATATCCATATACTTCATGATAGGGATTCCATAATCATCTAGTGGACATGATACCATATTGGTTATCATAGACCACTACTACAAAACACACTTTTAACATCACTAGAATAAGCCTTTATTAGTGCTAGAAAAGATCTAACTACTTCAGCGCGATTAAAAGGCTAAGGAATTTATCAGCAATAGAAAATCACTGATAAAGGGTATCTTTATCATTGTAAACAAAAGCAGTGATAAAATGTGCTTTTATCAGTGCATTTAAAAGCACTGATAAAAGAAACCATTTATCAGCATTTTTTAGTGCTAATAAAGATATCATTTATCACCACTGATAAAGAGACCATTTATCAGCGATGAAAATGATTTCTTTATCGGTTCTTTAAAAATTAGTGATAAATGATTCCTTTATATGTGCTTTAAAACACACTGATAAAGGATTCATTTATCAATGCTTTAAAAAGTGCTGATAAAGGATTCCTCTATTGGAACTTCTAAAAGCACCGATAAAGGCTATCTTTATCAGCGCTGATAAAGATACCTTTGTTAGTGATTTATAAATCACGTATAAAGGATTCCTTTATTAGAGCTTATACAAGTACTGATAATGTCTATCTTTATCCATGCATTTATTAGCACCAATAAAGGTGAAAAATATAGTGTGATGCTACAACACACTACAACAACAGAAATACGTGAAATGTGCTATAAAAACACCTTGCATCACTAGAAATAGCAACAAAAAATACCAAAATAAGATAAAATTACTGAATTTAAATGAAATTAAATTTCATAACACAAATAAAATAAAAAAACTATTATAGAGTATGTCAGTAGTTTTTAAATTAATGTAAATTTTGAATAAAAAGGCACATTTGAAGTCATAATGGTCACACCATGAGTCAAATTTAGGTGTGACTAATTCTTACATGTTAAAAATTACTTATGTATCATTTTCCTAAAGTACAAAAATAATCTGCTTTCATTTCTTAGTTTTGATAATGTTAGCTGTTTTTCTAATTAAAAGTAATCTCAATTTTGAATAAAAAGACACATATGGATTCATACCGTTCACATTGTGTTTTTTATTGAGGTAAAAATGATTTCTATATGTCCCAAATGACTCATGGATCATTTTACTTAACTATAAAACAACCAGAATTTGGATCCTAGATTTTGAGTATGCCACTTGTGTTTTTTAATAAAATATCATTTTAAACTGGAAACACACACTTTGATCCATACAGGTAGCTTCATGTGTGGTTTTGACATGAGACTAATTCATAAACTTCATAAATTAGTTATGAATTGTTTTCCAAGATTATCAAGACAAACTGAGCATGTTTTCTCATTTTTTAGTGAGTGGCACTTTTTTGTATTAAAATGTCAGTTTTAAACTGATGACAAACAGTTGGAGTCATACCGATCACACCATGCATCATATTGAGGTGAGTTTGATTCATACATGTCAAAAATGAATTATGGATCATTTTAATAAAGTAAAAAAACAATAAGAATTAATTTTCTTAGTTTTGAGTATGTCGGTTGTTTTTTCACTTAAATTAATGTCAAATTTAAATAAAAAGATGTACTTTGAGTTATACTAGTCACAACATGCATTATATTGAGGTGAATATAATTTAAACACATCCGAAATGACTAATATATTGTTTTACTAAAGTATCAAAACAATCATAATGAGTATCCATGGTTTTGAGTACGCCACTTGTGTTTTTTTTACTAAAATGTCATTTTGTACTCGAAACTCACCCTTTGGGCCATATAGGCGGCATCCTGTGTGGTTTTTATATGAGACTTATTCATACAAAAAAAATTGAATCATTTTCTCAAATTAGCAAGGAAATCTGAGAGTTCGTTCTTGGTTTTCAGTGAGTGGCACTTTTTTGTTTTAAAATGTCAATTATATACTAATATTTGACACTTGAAGTCATACTAGTCACATAGTCCATTTTATTGAGGTAAGGATGATTCCTACATGTCAAAAATGAATTATGGATCATTTTCTTAAAGTACCCAACCAACCCAAATTCATTTTCTCGATTTTGTTTATGTTAGTTGTTTTTTACACAAATTGTTTTGTCAATTTTGAATAAAAATATGTACTTAGAGTCGTAACTGTCACATTGTTCATCATATTGAGGTGAGGATAATTTCTACAAATCAAAAAAGGAATAATGGATAGTTTTCCTCAAGTATCAAAACATTCAGAATGTGTTTCCTTGGTTTTGAGTATGCCATTTGTGTTTTTTTACTAAAATTACATTGAAACTAAAAACATATACTTTGAGACATAAAGGTGGCATCATGTTTGGATTTGATATGAGACTATTTCATACACATCAAAAATAAATTACCAAAAATTATCAAGACAATAAAATCCATTTTTATTTGTTTTCACCGAGTTACACTTTTTGAATTAAAATGTCAATTTTAAACTGATAACAGACACTTGGAGTTATACTGATCACACTGTACAACGAATTGAGGGGTGAATGATTCCCACATGTCAAAAATGACTTATTTTTTTTAATAAAGTAAAAAAATAATATAAATGTGTTTTCTCAGTTTTGAGTATATCAATTGTTTTTTTCCACTAAAATAAATGTCTTTTTTGAATAAAAATACACAATTTGAGTCATAACAGTCACACTGTGAATCAGATTGAGGAATGGATAATTTCTACACATCCAATATGGCTTATGGATTATTTTTACTAAAGTATAAAAACAATAAGAATGTGTTTCCTCGATTTGGAGTATTCCACTTGTGTTTTTTTACTAAAATATCATTTTAAACTGGTAACACACACTTTGATCCATATAGTTGGAATCGTGTGTGGGTTTTACATGAGACTTATTCATACATTTCACATACGAATTATGAATTGTTGTCCCAAATTATCAAGACTAGTGGTGAAAAAAATATTTCAAAAATCACCTGAAACATTTGCACAATAGATCTTATCTTAAGTGACAAGTATTATGTGCACTTTTAAAAAATTGTTCTCAAACCAAATCATAGTATGATCCTTATTACACTTAATTTCCCAAAAACTTTATTATTTTCAATACAATTATTCTTATCCTCATCTGCCTCAGGCTTCACCCCAATCTTTGCCATTGCCTCCTCCTCTACGTTGGTCTTCGACCCTGACTCTGCCTTCGACTCTGCCTCCGCCTTCGCCTCCGCCTCCGCCTCTTCCTCCACCTTCACCTCCACCTCTTCCTCCACATCAACCTCCGTGATTGCCCAAAAATTTTATTGTTTTTAGGTTAGTGCATTTAAACAAATTTATTTCCTCTATTATACTTCTCCTTGATAAAGAGATCAAAAATAATATATGAGCATTCTGAAACTAATGATTCACACCCCAAATATATTTAAAAGGACATAAATTGTACTAGATCATAAAAATATCATTTAATAACATTAATTTTTTTTGAAATACATTCTAAAAAAATTATGATGCCCTCTCATCTCTAAACAATTTTATTTCTTCTTTTGAGTAACTACATTGCCAGTAGTTTTGATAGTACTGAGAAAATTTAGACAAACAAATTATTATAAAATATATTTAATGAAATTTTAATGAAGTTTTTAAATTAACTATTGGGGGATGATGTTATTTTCATGTTTTATGATATATATCATATATTTTCCAACATAATATCCACAATCGATGTCATTGTCTTGTTTCAGACACTGTAGAAACATTGACCAAAATAAGTAATTTTTTTGAAATGTTTTGATAGTTAAATATTTCTATATATACCTTAATTTTTTCCATTTGTAGTAATCCATATGCTTTATCCATTGAGACAATGACTTCATGACATGATCTATACTGTATTGAGAGACCGCCGTATCATAACAAAATGTTTATTAAAACATAGGATGGAAATATAATTCGAAGTTCATCTATAAAATTTTGATCGTAGTGTATTACATATTGTCGGAATGGACCAAAGGACTTATATTTATTTTATTATGGATAACTTCTCTTTTAAGGTTTTAAGGGGAACCCTTACAAGACCCGAAGGCCCAATGCACAAGGCCTAAGACAAACCGAAGGCCAATACATTACCCAAAGTCCCAGAGGCATACTATTACCATACATGACTTGTAGGCCCAACCAACTAGAATTTACCCTCACCATATTCTACATCATTGATCACCTAGCTCCACACATTTCATTGCAGGTCGGATAGCATTGTCACATACAAATATTCATGATTCCTGTTCCCAATGGCGGTTGTCATACCCTCTCATTCTTCCAATCCGATTAGCTCTACTTCTGGTGACTTCTAAATTTTTTTCTCTAATATTATTCTGGGGACAGCTTTGTGTGAACTGGGATACTCAATGGTCTATGTGACCCAAAGGCCCTAAGTCCCAAAATCCTTTGATTACCCGAAGGCCCTCAGACCTATAGGCCCAAACCAGTGGCCCGAAGTCCCAAACCGGGTGTGTAGTTCCGGCTGCTACAATATCGAACAATACTTCTATAGTACCCAGGAAATTCACCTCCTCCTAGTTTTGAACCTATGTCTCTTGGATACCAAGAAAGAGACCTTACCACTCGGGTACAAGCTCATTGTCCAGTGTATTACATATTCATAATACACATCATGTGTGGTTGGTTGGTTTCATATCCCTTCATTGGATCTAAAAAATAAATAATTGGGTTGTCCATATTGAGTTCTATAAGTATCCAATGCATCCTAAAAAACAATTAAGTGAAAAAATTAAAAAAAATATTTTATATAATTTGATTATAGAGTTTTACCTATGCATTTTAGGAATAAAAAAGAGTCTTTTATCTGAAGATTTTTTTATTAAATGCTTCAATTAACTAATCTTTTTTATTATTAATTTCTCCCTAATTAAAAATTGTTCTAACATAGAAATGATACAGGGATTAATGACTCCAAATTGTGCTTCGCACGATCTTACTTTATTATAGCTGTGATATAAATGCCTGTACAAAATATGAATGTTTATTAACTTTAATAAAAATATTAGCTCACTATTTGGATAGACGTATTATTAAAGGTTACCTTATGTATGTATTCACAACTGAGATGCCTAACCATTCATGCTTGAGAATCTTAGTTAGACTCTTGAGACCAATTACATCTGTGAAGGAATATCTATATAGTTTTCTTCATATTAAATTTAAGGCATACTTTTATCTTTAAATGTGGTATGTTCATGAAGTTGTAATGATAATAAATGTTTCTCTAGAACTTGTGGGGAGAATGTACTCTCATAAGGTCTTTTGGTTTTCTTGGCCGATTCACAAGAGGTTCTTGATTCGTCTTTCTGTTTCCCTACCTCTTCACCCATATGTAATATCATACCTCACTTCATACCTTTTATCATATACAATTACACGTTCCTCATATGAAATTTTTTGTTAAATATGTACCACATCTATCTTTATAAGATTTTACGGTCATGCTATGAAAGCACCAATTACAGTTTCAGCCATTTTAATATCTGGACCATCAGGTGGAACCAGAAACTTAGTAGTTGGATCATAAGCTACCTCAATCCCCACTATCATGTGATATTTTGGTAGGTCTTTATTGTGTAGCTGGTCACTCAGGATATTATACACTGTACCCATTGCAACACGGGGGTATGGGGGTGTTGAAAGATACAAATCACATACAACTTTTAACATGCCGAATTTTAGTAATATCAAGTTATTAGAAGTTGTTTGATTCACATTTAGAATAAATAGTAATGAAAAAATTGATTACACTAGGAAAGGTATGTGGGTTTTGGGAATGACTATCCTCAAAGATAGTGGTATCATTCGGTTCATGATTGGATCTTTACTCCACCATCGGTTCACTTTGATCCTTTCTTATACATTGGTTTTCCAACCAGACCAAACAATAACACCTTTCAATGAGTCTATATGTGTCTCCCATCATCTCACCATATTATAAGTATCCTCATGTGGTTTTATCTTCTTGAAATATGTTTGAGGAGAGACTCCAAAACCTAATCCTCTAATGTGACCATTTTGTTTAGGCCGCTTCAAAGATACTAAAAGTATCTTTTCTTCTGGTACGACCATTGATGAGTATTGTGTATAAACCATATAAAAAATATTAAAAATGAAATATATTTTTATGTAATATTGTTATAAATCATGATGAATTACACTTATATCATACTTACACATGCTTCCCAAATTGTTTTTGTATTTTCATAAACTAATTTACCCTCCTTATTTACACGATCCTTCTTCAATAGCACATAAAGTGGGATGGAAGTGGATTCATATTTTGATGCATCAATATAAAAAAACATATATTATTTCATATCACATAATTAAACTTTTGTT
This sequence comes from Viscum album, assembly GCA_963277665.1. NCBI lineage: Eukaryota > Viridiplantae > Streptophyta > Magnoliopsida > Santalales > Viscaceae > Viscum > Viscum album. The sequence goes on along the minus strand of OY728155.1, from coordinate 84,578,501 downwards.
ATTTATTTAAAATACATACCAATTTCTTCTATAATTGTTCGCACCCTATCATTGCTTTGAGATTGGGGTATGTTGGTCTTGATGCAAATTATTTACTTTCATCACTCATTTAATATTTCATAAATTAACAATTTTGAATCAGGTTGTATAAAATAAATAATTTCAAATAATATATTATCAACTGTAGTGCACCTGAAATGATTTCTCATTACAATGATTGATGAAAGAAGCCCATGTTTCCTTCTTTATAATGTGTGTATAACTATGTGTTGGGTAGGGCTTTATTTTCCCCTCATCATCCCAAATATTTAACTTCATAAGAAGAGATTGGAAGCCTATGTGGGATTTTCTAGCGGCCATTTTGGAAAATTTCTTATGGAAATCTTCTAAAATAATCGAATTATTCAAGAAAAAATTAAAATTAAATCAATGTTTCATTATATACTTTTTTAGTAAAATATAGAAAGTATATTGGAATATTTCCATTATATATTTCCAAATATTCCATTCATTACAGGTTGGACATGGCACCATGAATAAATTTCAATCAGAACATTAAACCTCATTATAACCCCAATATAACTAATGAACATTGACTTGTTGGGGTTAATAGGTTGGTCGCGTTGATTCCAACCAACCTCAAATTTTATACCCTAACTTCTTTCCTTAATAATTTTATTCACCACTATTATATTGAAGAATTGTTGTTTTTTTCATCAATATGTTTTTGATCCCCTAATAATTTCATTGTTTCATTATCAATAGTATATTCGTCCTAGAGATTGGTAACAAAATCTTGTGCAGAAGACATTATCTTCAGGAGTAGTCAAAGATTACTTTTGTATTGAATAAAAAAACACAATACACTTCATGCAATAAATTATACATTTTCATGCATCTTCAATGAAAATTTTTACTGTATTGAATAGAGATATAATACTTTAATACTATAGTAAAACTAACCTTCACTACCTTTATTTAATCCATCCTCATAAGTTGATTGTCTTCTATCTCTTGATGATGGATTAGACTTGCTCTTTAAAAATAGACTTCCTCCCGTCATTGTTGTTCCAAAGTTCCTTGATGACATATCTCCCAAAGAGTTATTATTTCATTTTTTGTTTGATATTTATCTGCCATCTTTTTTGGAAATCCATCTATGTTGCATGAACTACTCTAACCAAAATTCATCCCATGATCATTTGTGATGACTACTACTCAGAGTAGTTCAATCAACATAGAAGAGATGAGGGATGATTCTAAAGAAAAAAATGAAACAATAACTATTTGGGAGATAAAATTTGAGTTTATAGTGAGATTAAAAAAATGACATAAATTCAATTTTTTTTATAGCTTCTAACACATTACATTAAAAAAATGAAGGAAAAAAATTCAAATCCATATGACATCCACTCATAGTCATTTACTTCCACTCAAAAACATTTATTTTTTTCCACTTCTTCTGAAATGTTTCTTTTTTGGTAGGTCTTAGAGGATACACAAACTTATGGTGGTATTCATGTGAGGCGGATAGGAGAGCTTGACAACCGAACATTTCTCAAAGCTTCTAATAGAAAGTATCCTAAAGATGAAGCTGAAAATAGGGTCAGAGATCTCTTCTCATTATGGGAGGAATACAATCAAGATTAAGATTAGATGGCTCATGTTAGAAGTATTCTCATCCAAGTATGCTTAACTAAAAAGCTCTAATATAATCCAATGTGAATTAACTCAACATTAAAGTAATTTTTAGTGAATTATTTTAGAATGTAACATAGCGAGTCATATAATAATGTTCATATCATGAAACCCAAAAAATTCATTCATTTTAGTTTGATTAATTTTTCAATGTCATTTTTTGTATTCCCATGAAGTAGTAAATGAGGAGGATGAAATGATAAAAGTGTAAAAGAATGAGTTGGGAGATACAATATTCAAATCCATGGTATAAACTTTGATGTAGATTTATTAATACAATTCAGGAGGGAGGTATGTCATCAAGGAACTTTGGAACCATAATTATGGGAGGGAGGCTAGTTTTAAAGAGGGAGTATGATCCATCATCAAGAGATGTAAGGAAATCAAGCATCTCAGGATAGATTAAATAAAGGGAGTGAAGGTCAGTTGTACTACAATATAGAATTATTATATCTCTATTTAAGACAGTAATAAGTTTCATTCAAGATGCATGAAATTATGGACTTTTATGCATGGACAGTATTGTATTGTATATCTATCTTACCAAAATGAATCCTTATTTACACAACCTTATTTTTTGAAAGTTGTGGTCCTTTTTTATGGAAATTTATTTATATTTCTTACGACTATTATATGTTGTATGCTTCTTTCACAACAGTGGATGGGGACACAGTTCACAATGGTCTCGTATAAAGCTATAATGTGTTTAAAGAGTAGGGGTGGCATTGTGTAGGTATAGTTAAGGGAGATAGAGATATAAATAAGATACTAATAAATAAAATTTACATGAATTACTATTTTTCATATGTTTACTTATATATAATATTTATTTTAATAAGAAAATGAATAAATTATAATCTGAATCCCAGATGAAATATAAGATACACATAAACAAAGAATAAGAAGCTTCTGTGTCCTAAGACTATTGAAATGGTTATAATATACAAGGATTGTAACTATCACTATAGAATAACTTTATCTAGCATTATCCAAAGACTACTCGGCTATAAATAATCTACCAATCATATTTAATGACCTTTCCTAGAAGGAATATCTCAAAAGGACCATTGGAGGTTCCCCGACTAACCACATCGATAGAAAGTTTTTACATTAAAGTGGCAAAAAGGATTTATGTGTGCTAGAATCCTACACTCATGGAATCACTCAAAGAGTCTCCTCAATTGAAGAGGAATTGGAATACATCCTCTCTAATGTTCTTTAAGAAATGAATCTCTCCCCACATACATTTGACATCACTTATATCTACTCAAGGAGTACTCACCTTCCAATTTTTGATATTTTTTAATCCACCATAAGATCCCTCCAATAACATACACCCCTTTAAAGGGTGAATTGTTCAATATATGATCATTATTGATCTATAATTTTTTTACTCTTATAAATGAGAATAGTATATTCATTGAAATCCTAAATTTATTATTATGATATAGTACCATAAAATCTTAGAGGAACCAGAGATACTATATGTTCCCATCATTGAAAATTATACCGCATGGCTTGAAGTAAATCTACAATTAAATCTAAGACATGAGGATCAATATAATTTATAGAATAATTGGGATTTTTATTGGCTCCTTTCTATGGAGATCTATGGGTTAGAGTGGTAACATATTATATAGTAATGTAAAGATTCACATAATTTTCCTCTTCCAAAAAACAATAATCTTTTAGAAGTAGGCACAAAATAATCTATATTAAATGTGAACCCCTACCCCTCTCTCTCATTCATTTCGTTTTTAATAAGTCTTTTCATACTTTAAATATAATTTAAAACATGTTAGAATAATTCATTTAAATATAAGTATGAAACGACTAACTAATAATATCAATAAAGGGGGTTATCAAATAAACTCAATCAATTAATTAGTTATATAAACCTAATCATCACTAACAAGTAAATAAGAATACACTATTTATTTATTATTCATGTTTCTATTAATATAAATTTATAATCTATTCTTGATAAAAAATAAACAAATACACATAAGAACATGACATTTCATATATTCTTACCCATTCCTATCTATCAACTCCTACATAAGAGGCATGAGACTCGAGAAGATATATCAAGGCAAAAATAAACAAAAACAACCTAGAAATTATATGGTAACTCAAGTATTCATCATAATTACAATATCTAGACATATTTATGGATTACTTTTTAGGCATAGAACATTTTTTATTTTGGATATAATCAATACCAATATCCCTAGTTTCACTCTGTTTCCATTTTGTAATAATTTTGACCAAGAATACCCAAATAGTTCCCAATTCAGGTTAGAACATCACCTCATACAGACATGATAATCACTAAAGTCTTGTGTTAATGCTATGGGATATAGATAACATTACCTTTGTAGTAGCGTGTAGTGAAAAATAGATTTTATTTATCCACAAAGGACCATACACATATGTTGATTGACTTTACCATATGGAAACATCCTTCTCTTTCTTTTAAACCATTATATATGGAGGAAAAAGATGAAATAGAACCACTCTTTGTATTTCAGTGGTGAGGAGATGAGATTTAGGGTTTTTCATGGTTAAGAATAGTGCATAAACACAAAATGCAGAACCCAAAAAATCTAACAATGATAGAGGAAAAGTAGAAAATAACATATATTAGATTATAGTTTGGATTCATCCAAGGGAATGTAGAGGAGTCACGCTGGTAGTAGAGGAGTTCCACGAGATCTTGAAAATAGCGAGTGAATGAGTGCAATTAAGGTTCTTTTAAAAAGATCGGGAACACTTTTAACAGTGCTTTCAGAAAAGAACTGATAAGGATCCCTTTTGTTATTGTTAAATTGACAAGCATTGATAAAAGATATATTTAGCAGCGTTAAAAAAGCACTGATAAAAGACATATTTATCATCACTAATGTTTTAGAGATGATAAATATTTTTTTAATAGGGCTTTTTAGTACTGATAAAGATCAATCTTTACCAGCACTAATAAAGCCATGATAAATATTCCTTTTATCAGTGCTTAAATTTTACAGCTGATAAAGGATGTATAATTATAATTATTTAAATATACATAATTATTTATTTATAATTATATTAAAACTTACTTAAAAAATAAAAATTACTTATTTATAACAATTAATTATTTAAAATAATTATTTATTTAAATTAATTATTTATTTAAAATAATTATTTATTTAAAACAATTATTTATTTACAATAATTATTTATTTATAATAATTATAAATATATCAATTTTTAAATATAGTAAATATACATTTATAAATATATTTATTTATAAATATTTATTTTCAAATATATTTTTTACATTATTAGTGGATATATAATCGTAAATACATGCATTTTAAAAATGAGTGAAATTGAATAATTGAAAATGAGTACACTTTAAAAATATTGAAAAAATGGATAAGTTTTATAAATTAAATATAAATTATGAAAAAAATATGGATATATATATTGAAAATAGTAAAACATAGTAAATAAATATATATAAATAAATAATAGAAATTGATCAAATTCAAAAATATAATTTAAAATAAAAAAAATATTAAAAATGAATACCCTAACTGTAATAGTATTAAAAATAAATAAATAAAATTGACCGATTAAAATAATGATATATTAAATGTTTCATGTTATAATTAAAATTATAAAATATACTTAAATTTGAATAAATTATATAAATATATGGTGTATGTGTTTCTATATATTGTGTAAATATATTTCTGTGTTCATTTCTATATAAAAATTCATCAATTACATACATATATATATATGTGTGTATGTATGTATGTATGTGAAATCAATGTAACACATGGCGTTTAATATATGTTAAATTGAAAAATCAAACAACATTAAAATTCAATAAGAAATTAATATGTTTCTAATTAACATTTTATTCATTATATATATATATATATTTATTTATATTTAATATATGTTATTTATTACTATTTATAATTAATATATATGTGTATATATATATTATTTATTAAGTTTTACTAATAATTCTCATTAATAAAATTTTAAATAATTTTGTATATACTCATCTTTTATTTTTTGTTTAATTATTATAATCTATTTATTTTATATATCTATATTTAAAATAAATTATTTATTAATATTTATAATATATATATATATATATATATATATATATATATATGTTTATTAAATTTGTTCATTTTTATCAATAATTATTTAATTAATAAAATGATTAATATTTTGGTTAATCTATTCATTTTAAAATTTTATTTATTTTATTTTTTTAATTTTATTCATTTTACATGTCTATATATTTAATATATACAGTTTATTAATTTTTAAAATTTATATATATGTATATTCATTTTATTGTGGTCCTTTATCAGTGCTAATAAAATATTGATAAAGGTTACCCTTTATGAGAGATAAAAATAAATCACTAATAAAGGTTCCTATTTATCAGCACTAAAAAAGGGGTGATAAAGGGAGCCCTTTATCAACACTATTTTTAGCATTGATAAAGGTCTCCCTTTATCAGTGCTTATTTTAGTACTGATAAAGATGGTCTTTATCAGCGCATTTTGCTAGCGCTGCTTAATGCCAACACTGTTGAAGGCATGTTTTGTACTGGTGGACTAACTCACCATGTTAGCCCACTTCCTATCCATCCTAGAGCAGAGTTCAATAGAGAGATTGGGATGCCTTTACATGTAGGAGATAATCTAGCTTCATGGAGTTCCATTGATTATAATTTTAGACTGTTATACTCGCTTCACATCATAATTATGGATAGGATTTTTGGGGACCATTAGGACTTAGTTGTATTTGAGTGCAGTGTTTCACCCGCAGATAGATAGCTAGATTGAGCAGATCATTTAGGTTCTAGAAAACATTCTTCAGGATTTCTTGTTGAACTTTGGTCATAGTTGGGGGGATCACCTACACATGGTGAGTTTTCATTTAATAGTAATTATCACTCAATCATCAATATAGAACCATTTTATCCTTATACATGAGATGCTTTACACAACCTCTATGGTAGAATACTCCAAGAGAGTCAATACTCATGGGCCCAAAGTTGGTGCAAGCAATAACAGATAAGGTAAGGCCATCCTTGAGTGGATGCAGACCCCATAGATCTATTATAAGTCTTATGTGGACTGATGATAGATGCATTTGGATTTTAAAATGAGAGATATGCATTCCTAAAGGTCTCACCTCGTCGATGATTAAATATATTTTTCTTCTACAGTAAGTAACCTCAGAGTTCATTAGCCCATTCCAGATACTGCATAAGGTTGGAATGGTTGCATACTTCTTGTCCCTACCTTTATAGTTAGACTGGGTGCATGATGAATTCCATGTATTGTAGATGAGGAGGTGTGTTCACAAACCATTACATGTTATTGACTAGGAAGAGATGGAAATCAAGGATGGATCTACCTTCACAGAGTACCTAGTAGAGATCAGGATTAGAAGAATAAGATCCCCGGTGGATGAGGTATTTTCTTGGTGCATGTTCGGTGGTAGAATGAGAATCTTCAAGAGAGAACTTGGTAGATGGAGAACTAGATGAGAGCTCAATAAATTCACATTTTTAGTATTTTTTCTTTTCAGGAAGACAATAACGGAGGTGGGGAGAATGTAAAAAAATTCCATTTAAAACATTGGAATATTTTAAAGAATACTTTAAAGAATATATTTGAGGCTCGGCATAGAGTCAGTGCTGGATTTCAGGGTCTAGGGATGCTCAGTATTGATATAATAAAAATATCAAATATATCATCTCACATGCACATAGTTTTCTGAAATAATTGAATAACAGCCAAATAGAGTTTCAAAAGGGATATTTGATACTGTTATTAAATCTAGAATGCATGTTTTACTCAATGCATGATATAACTTTTATGTGTGTCGGGATTCAATCTTAAGTACGGTGATGGTAAGATTAGTGATTTAAGAAATAAATAAATTATTTATTTATTAATCGCTATACCTAATACCCTCTATTTAATCCCTCTTATGGGAAATCCCTAGGTTCACCTGTATAACCCTAGGGATTTGAGAGGAGTCGTTGGAGGGGTGTTATTGAACAAATGGAAATGGATCATGATGCATCAATTAGTGTGCCAAAAAGTTCATAGTTCTTTCCAACAACCGTGACACTGAACCATTCTTCATCAGTGATGGATCCAAACTAAAGTTAGGGATTTTTTATATTTAGATTAATCCTTTTTTGTTATCCCATTTAGATAATTAATCAATTAACCTAGAAATAATTTATTCATGGATCTATGGTTGATTATGGTTGAGGATTTTGTCTTCCTATTATTAGGAATTGATATTAATTTTATTATTCCATGTGTTCGTCAATTTCTTTATCAACAAATAGAATCTAACCCAAACAATGGTTGAGGTTCTTTCCTCACATTTTTGTTTTGTAGATATCTTTTCTCCTGTTTTTAATGTGTTAATAATCAGTATTTTTTTGTTAGAGATTCAGAAAATAGCTGATGAATGATTTTTGTGCAATTATTATTTGGAAAAATAGATCATTTCCATATGTTTGGGTTTAGGATTGAGGGAATGATCAAGAAATGATGATGACTACGGACAAAGAAAGATGGATCAATATCAGATTGGTTTTATTTGTACATGGTTGGGAATTGCGGTGGTGAATTGGTGCAACGATTAGAGATTACTAAGTGGATTTGGTGGAAAGAATCTTGCCACCGATGATGGTAAGGCTTAGTAATTTCTAGATCCATGTTTAATAGTATATTTTTTTGGTGGAATCAAAGGAATCTACGGTGTGGTCAAGATGTGTGAATCTTTTTTGAAGTTTTTGTGAAATTCCAAGGTACATGATATGTATTTTGGAAGAACACAGTCCATGTAGTCCCTTCCTATAATGGATAAGGTTTAAGAAAAATAAAATATCACATGATGTGTGGGACCTACCATACATCATGTGACCCATGACTGGTAACTCGACACGTAACCCTTGGGTACATGGGAACAAACACCACCTTACATGGGCATGAACAAAATTCACGAGCATGACCATGTACTCAAACATGGATAGGGTAATCAAAAACCTCCAGGTCCATGGGAATAGGCAGTATACATGAGCATGAAAATAGTACAAGGGCAGGGGCTATTGAACATAGGAATGGACTCAAGTAGGTTCAGACATTGTAGGACACATTGTGTACACCTAGTAAATGTCATGTACTTTATCCAAGGAAGTTTTAGTCCCTTATTTTCTTTAGTTTAGACTAGTATCTGTAGGGTGTGTCCCTTCAGTCCATCCCAGTGAGGGTATAATGAGGCATTATGTCCTGATTATCAGATGCTATCCCCTTTGCGAGATTAGTCTTAGATAGAGTTCAGGAATCCCTCCTTGCGGCCTATTGTGTGATTATATATCACCATATTCCTTCCTAAGTAGGGTTATTAGGAATCATCATAACCAATGTACATGGGAATATGATCCCCTACTCAGCAGGTTAATATATATATGGTCAGGTATACCCCATAGGCCTTGGTAGAGATCCCCTATCTATGAATTATATCAATTGAGTTCCAGTGTGTACTTCTTCATGGTGAGGTCTGATAAGAATGACCTCTTGGATGTGTGCCATCACGGTTATCAGACTCATGGAGTGAGATATATTGGAAAAACATTACCTTCAATCCTCAAGTAGAATCATTGGCTGGTTGTATGGTTTGGGATTTACCTTGAGGCTTATTTTCTATCTTGATTATATCTGGGTAATTATTATTATATATCATATTATGATTGACATGCCTTTGTGAGGATGCGTCAACTACTCTATTGATGCTTTATGATTGATGATTTCCTGGTGTCCTACTAGGTATGTATATACTCACCCCTGCATGGTCTCTTCCTACACATGTCAGGTTTTATGTAGACAAAAGTCCTTTTGATGGAGTCCTTGGTAGACTATGAGTAAGCATGTCATAGTTGAGCTAGACAGACCATGGTTCATACTGGGTATTATATTTGACATTAGACTCCTCCTTCTAGAAGGTTGGACTCTTTTACAGTTTTGGTGGGTTTTTATTTCACCCTTTATTCTTGCCAATACTTGTGTTGTACTCCGATGTTGGATATAGATATATGAATTCATATTTTATATCAGTTTTGTTATACCTTTTATCATTGAATGGGTCTTTGGATATGTGTGCGTGTGTACAGGTACATTAAGCTATAGTATCCCATGTGTGTGATATGCCATCTTAGTACTGGTCGCCAACCCCTATCATATTGTAGGTGGACTTGTAGTGTATCACTTAGCTTACCATCCGATAGGCTGGACCTAGTGGGTCGGTTAATGACAATGGGTGGCTGAAGCCATGATCAAGCATAATCATGGCTATAACCCCATGTCTATAATTCAAATTTCCACTAGTGAATTTTTAATTTTCTCACCTAAACTTGGTAATATAAGGATCATGTAATGACGATGTACCATGCTCTTGAAACTCTAAGTTTCCATCTCGATGGTTAGAATTCAGAGTGGCCAAACAGACCCTTTAGGTTTATAACCCTAACATAAATAAATAAATAACTGTCCTCATACACTCAAACAAATCACTTCCACCATTAGTACTGTTTCCTTGATCCACATGAACAAGAGTTAGTTTACACAAAATTGGTGTATCAATAATTACACTTAAATATATTTATAATTCATAGTATATAGATATATTATTATGAAAAATTAATTATATTGATGTATATATTATATTGATTGCATATAAAAAAATTAATTAATTAATAACAGAAATTAACATTTATTAATTATATTTAAAAATATTATTATTTATATAAATGAATAAATATATTTTTAAGTATATTATTAAGGTTATAAATATATAATTATATTAAATAATAATTATATATGTATATACAATAATATTTAAATTATAAATTACAATTTACTTTAATATAAACATTAATTAATATTTTTAGTATTATAATAATTGTTGACCTCACCTGGTTTGATAATCCCAATTATGCTTCTATATACTTTGATAATCTCAATATAATGTTTTTCTATATATTAATACTTTCAGTCTGTTCTCAAGATGATAATAATATTAAAATAATCCCTGAGATAGTTTAATCTTTGTTTATCCATGTTTATATATGTTCTGAAGTAATTCTATCCCATTCAGATATGTTGTGTATGAAACAGATAAGTATTAAGTCACTGATCTGCATTTAGCTAGAGCTACCGGTACTCAGTCTACCAATAGACTTAGTCTACCGATAGACAGAGTCACTATTACACTAAGGTCACTGATATAAACAGAGTTACTGGTAAGCAGACATAAGGTCTATCGACAGAACAGCCGAGCTACCGATGTGCATGTCTACTAGTAGTTACCAGTAGAGTAAGCCTACTGATACGAGTACTGAATTACAAACCAGAGATACCGATATGAGGAAGTCTACTGATAGAACCAATCTACCGAGCTACCGATACAGAACATACCAGAGCTACTGATAGACAAAAGTCTACCGATAGAGCCAGTTCACAGATAGTTTCTGATACAAGTACAGTCATTGATATATCAAGCTACCAATAGAAGTATGCTGATAATATAAGTATACCGATAGAATACTGATGCAAAGAGATACCGATGGAGAGACATCTACTAATAACAAGATCTACTGATGGAACTAAAGTCACTGGTATATGAGCTACTAATGCAAGTACAAAAGAGCTACTGATGGAAGGTTCTGTGACACAAAGTCCACCTTGAATGTCTACCAATGGAACACTACTAATTCTTGACCAACCAGTCAAACCCTATACGCTTCATACTATTTATTTATTTAGCTAATGGTTACATTTTATTGTTTTAATGCAGTTAATGTTATTTAATGATTTCTGTTGCATGTTAGGAAACCGTATCTAGTACCCATGCAAAAGGCGATTATTCTTTTCTGCCGAAGCTGAAAGCTATAAAGTGATGGAAAGAGAACACTGGAAAAAATAGAGATACAGATTCATATGACACTCCTTGAAAGAAAAAATAAGACACTTGAAGGGTGAAAGAGAAAGAGTTGAACAAGCATTCAAATGCGGAGCATTTTTCTCTAATCTACATCCATACTCCAAGAATCTTGGACATACACGAAGAAACTTATTCTAGAGGAGAACACAAGTTGCATATTGAGTGATGAACTACAACAAACATTTCATGCACTCAGGCTACTAAGCAGGACCAAGAATCAATGAAGAAAACGACACTTTGTTTTCTGAGAAAAACCAAAGGACTCAGAAGCTTTTCTGATAAACCAAATGAGTCCAGAGTTTCATTGATAATCACTAAAGAATTTCGAAACTCAATCGTACTTAACTTAGTGATTCTTTCTTTACATTTTGAGCAGTGTGTGTATCCTGTTTATTTTACACACACACTGTCTCCCATGCTAAACTGGAGGATTCTTAAATCCTCACTCAAACACCATAACTCTTTTGTTTCCCACTGTGGATGGTGGTAGAGGTCGAGTAAGACCTGAACAGCCTGTGAGATGTTGTTTGTTTTTCCAACGAAAAACTATGGTAGAGGTATTTTTACCTGGATAGTAGTGTACTTTTGTTTACCTCCAATCCAATGTGTGGATCAATTTATATAAATTGTTGAGAGGACTAAGTCTCGGCTTGAGACTAAAACTCTTGGTTAACTTTGCTGTGCTTTTATTTTAAGTCTATAAGTATTACATATATATTTTACATATTCTGTTGCTATTACTTTGAAATAATAAACTATTTTAAACCTACTTTGATAGGTAAATTAGAAAGTGTTTATACTTATTTTAAACCAGTAAGTTAGTTTCAAAAGTTAATTTAATCTTCAAATTAAGTTAACTGAACCATAATCAATCTTTGAGAAACTAATTGAACCTTTATACTCTGCATAGATTCACTATAGATTAACTTTGTTTCTAAGTTAGGGGATTTTTAAGAGAAATATTTTTAACAGAAATTTTAATTGGAACTCAATTCACCACCCTCTTGAGTATCCCCTCCGACCAACATTTGGTATCAGAGGTTTTTTTTGTTCAAAGATTTTTGAAATACTCTATTTTTCAACTATGATTTTAGTTGAATCTTTAAAGATCTCAAATTTCTGTTTGTTCTAAATTTTTATCTCTTTAAAACTATTTTCTAAAATCTAGTTATGGATAATAGACTAGAGGGTGCTGCTACTAACCGTCCACCTTTCTTCAATGGCACAAACTATGCCCAGTGGAAACTGAAAATGAAAATTCATTTAGAAAGTATGGGTTTTGATATTTGGACTGCTATAGAGTCTCAATATAAAATTCTAGAAACTGAAAGAACAACTTGGGATGAACCTACAAAGACCACTTACAATAATAATTTTAAATCTATGAATGCTCTGTACTTTACTTTAGGAGATGAAGAGTTTAATAGAATTTCTTCTTGTAAAACTGCCTTTGAAATATGGGATACTTTGGGTGTTTCTCATGAAGGAACAACCAATGTTAAAGAAATGAGATTGAATACTTATACTATTAAATATGAAAATTTTAAAATGAAAACTAATGAACCTATTTCTGATATTTACCTCAGGTTTAATGATATAGTCAATACAATGAATTAACTTGGTAAAGCTATTCCAGCAAAGGAACAAATTATGAGGATACTGAGATGTATTCCAAAATGATGGAGAGGAACCTTTGTCTCAATTAGAGAGTCATGTGACATTGGAGCACTTCCAGTAAAGGAGATTATTGGTAAATTAATGATGTATGAGGAAGAACTCAAGGTGAATAAGGAGGAAGATGATGAAACTATAAGAAAATCTGTATCTTTCAATTCTACTGCCTCTAAGAGTAAAGACAAGGAAAAAATGAAAATACCTACTGAGAGTTCAACCAGTGAAGATTCTGATTCAGATAGTGATGCTGAGATGGCTCAAATAGCCAAAAGATTCAAGAAGTTTTATAGGAAGAAGAAATTCTTCAGGAAATCTAACTACAAAGGAAAGTATGACAATAAGGGACATTAGAAGAAAGATGACAAGAATGATGAAATAGTCTGCTATGAGTGTAAAAGGAAAGGACACATCAAGGCTGATTGTCCAAAATTAAAAGTCAAAAAGAAATATGATTAAAAGGACAAGAAGTAAAAGAAAGCTATGAAGGCTACCTGAAGTGCATCTGAAGACAACACAAGTTAATCAGAAGCTACTGATTCTGAGAAGAATCATGCCAACATGTGTTTCATGACCAACACATCTGAGGAAACATGCTTAAAGAGTTCTCACAAGAAGGTATGATACTTGGACAATGGATGTTCAAGACATATGTCTAGAGATTATTCATGCTTCAAAAGTTTAATAAAGGTTGATGGAGGCCATGTCACCTTTGGTGATAATTCTAAAGGAAAGATCATCGGCCTAGGTCAAATTCGTAACACTGATTCAGTTTTAATTTCTAAAGTTTTATTTTTTGATGGAATTAAATATAACCTGTTAAGTATTTCTCAATTATGTGATGTTGGATTTAATGTGAAGTTTGAAAATGATTCTTTTAATGTTTTTAATTCTGAAAATGTTTTAGTATTTTCTTCTTTAAGAAATGAAAATTTTTATGCAGTTGATTTAAATTCCTTAGATAAACAAAATGTTACCTGTTTAAATGCTTTTCATAAAGAGTCTTGGCTTTGGCAGAGAAGATTAGGACACTGGAACATCTATTCTCTTAGAAAACTAACTAGAAAGAACATAGTTAGAGACCTACCTAAACTTGAATTCCCAAATGAAAAAGTGTGTAATACCTGTCAAAAGGGAAAGCAACATAAAGTTTCTTTTAAATCAAAGAAATAAGTTTCAACTTCTCAACCTCTCGAGCTGGTTCACATGGACTTGTTTGGACCATCAAGAGTTTCTAGTTTAAATGGGAATCAATATGTGTATATTCTAGTAGATGACTTTTATAGATATACTTGGGTATATGTCTTAGCTCACAAAAGTGAAGGTTGTTATTATTATTTTAAATACTCCAAATCTGTAGAAAATCTTAGTGGACTTAAGATTAAAAATCTAAGAAGTGATCATGACCGTGAGTTTGAAAATCATGAATTTGAATCTTATTTCTCACACAATAGCTATAGTCACAACTTTTATGCTCCTAGAATACCTCAGCAGAATGGTGTAGTAGAAAGAAGGAATAGAATTCTTCAAGAAATATCTAGAACCATTCTTAATGAATATGACCTGCCTATTTACTTTTGGGCTGAAGCTGTGAATACACCTTGTTATATTATTAATAGAGTCTTAATTAGACCAGTTCTTAAGAAGACCCCTTATGAGTTGTGGAATAATAGAAAACCTAAAGTTAGTTACTTTAGATTCTTTGGCTGCAAAGTATTTGTTATTAATACAAAAGATAATCTGGACAAGTTTGCTTCTAAGAGTGATGAAGGAATTTTTCTTGGTTATTATTTAACTAGAAAAGCCTATAGAGTCTTTAATAAAAGAAACAAATGTTTGGAAGAATATGTTCACATCAAGTTTGATGAAACTGATCCATATGAGCCTAAAACCTCTTTGGAAAATCTTGAGGAAGATTTGAGTATTCTGGACCTTAATGATAAATCTAAAGAACCTGTTGTAAAAACATCCTGTTCTGGACATATTCCAGAATTTGCTGCTATGGAACTCAGACCTATAGATGAACCTGAAATTTCTAGTCCTACCTTTACTAGATCAACAAGGATTCTAAAGAATCATCCTTTGGATGCTGTTGTTGGTAATCTTGATAAAGGGACACATACTAGAGCTTCTCTAAGAAATCTGGTTGGACATCAAGCCTTTCTATCATAGCTAGAACCTGAAAATATCAATGATATTATCAATGATGAATTTTGGGTAATGGATATTCAAGAAGAGGTCAATCAATTTGAAAGAAACAAAGTCTGGGAATTAGTTGACAGACCTAAGGGCACTTTAACAATAGGCACAAAATGGGTTTTTAGAAACAAAGTAGATGAGTCCGGAAACATAGTTAGAAACAAAGCTTGACCAGTTGCACAAGGATATAGTCAAGAAGAAGGAATATACTATGAGGAAACTTTTTCACCTGTAGCCATATTAGAATCTATTAGGATCATACTTGCATATGCTACTCATCTGAATTTCATGTTATATCAAATGGATGTCAAAAGTGATTTTCTAAATGGTTTTATTATTGAAGATGTTTTTATTGAACAACCACCTAGATTTATTAATCCTCATTTTCCAAATCAAGTTTTTATACTTTCTAAAGCTTTATATGGTTTAAAACAAGATCCAAGAGCTTGGTATGATAGAATTAGTAATTTTCTTATTTCAAAATGTTTTACTAAAGGGATTGCTGATCCAACACTTTTTATTAAAATAATTTCTAAAGATGTTTTAATAGTACAAATATATGTTGATGATATTATTTTTGGATCTTCTAAACATTCTTTATGTACTAATTTTTCTAAGAATATGAAAAATGAATTTGAAACGAGTTTAATGGGAGAACTTAAATATTTTCTTGGATTTCAAGTGTTTCAAAATTAAAATGGTATTGTTTTGAATCAAAGTAAATATACAAAGGATCTTTTAAAACGTTTTGGTTTGGCTAGTATTAAGGAAAGTGAAACTCCTATGAGTACTATTTGTAAATTGGATGCAGATGAGACTGGGAAACCAGTGGATCAAACCAATTACAGAGGTATGATTGGAAGGTTACTTTACCTTACTGCTAGTCGACCAGATATTATGTTTAGTGTGTGTATGTGTGCAAGATTTTAAGATAATCCAAAATAATCGCATTTACTTGCTGTTAAAAGAATTTTTATGTATCTTAAACATATTGTAAACATTGGTTTGTTTTACCCAAAAGGAAAACCCTTTGAGTTAATGAGTTAGTCAGATGCTGACTTTGCTGGTTGCAAGTTGGATAGAAAGAGCACTTCAGGAACATGTCATTTATTGGGAAAGTCCTTAGTATCTTGGTATAGAAAGAAGAAAAATTTTGTATCATTATCCACTACCAAAGCAGAGTACATAGCTGCTGGTAGTTTCTGTGCAAAAATTTTGTGGATGAAACAAACTCTTTTGAACTATGGATATGAATTTAGGCATGTGTCAATGAATTGTGACAATACTAGTGCAATAAATATCTTGAAGAAACCTGTGTCTCACTCTAGGACCAAACACATTGATTTAAGGCACCATTTCTTGAGAGATCATTACCAAAAGGGTGATATTACTCTTGAGTTTATAGGCACTGAACATCAATTAGCCCACATTTTCACTAAACCTTTGAGTTCGGATAGGTTAAGTTACATTAGACACGAGTTAGGAATGTTTAACCTCAATCGGTATCTATCCTCACCGTTGTAAAATCCTCACCGATGTAACCTCACTGATAGAAAACCTCATTGATGTAACCTTACTGATATAAAACCTCACCGATGTAAAACCTCACTGATAGAAATTCTCACCGATGTGCACACTGGTTTAAAACTTATGTCTGCCTCCAGAATATGAATCGTTTTTACATTATTTCATTTATTTATTTATTTTATGATTCCTAAATGATAAAACTAAAGTCCGGGCTACTTCAAAATCCACCGAGCCTCAAACCTTAACCCTCGAACCTCAGTTGTCGAATCCTTAGAGAACCCTAAATACTTCGAACCAGTGATGGAAAAAACCAAAACTCCTACCATCAGAGATGAATCTGTTGATCCAAAAACAAAGAATCAAAGGACCGAGGAAGAAGCAAGTGGTAGTGGAAGTGTTGCTAGAACTAGGTCGGGGAGACAAACAGTGAATCCTCATCTGAAAAATCAAGTTATTGTGATTGAAAAGGAATTGTGTGTAGAATGGATACTGCCTAGAAGGTCCTTAGTGCTCAAATTTCTTGAAGATCAAAAATGGGTAGAATGTTTTTCGAACAAAAATGGTCCTTACTTTCCAAAATTAGTGAAACATTTTTACGATTTTGTAACCTTTGAAGAATTAGAGAATGAAAATCGAGTAACTTCTTTTGTGAATGTAAATGAGATATCGTTCTCATCTGTTGAATGGGATGAGTGCTTGAAAGTTCCACATGAAGGAGTATCTGGATATGTCGCGAGAGACATTCCACCTACCAGTGACATTTTCGATTATGAGACTGATTTGGAAGAGCTGACTAATGATGGAAGTCAAAGACAAGTAGTTGCTGCAGAAATGGATGGAGAGAACAGATTACTGTTCAAATTTTTACAACATGTCTTGATACCGAGGAGAGGAGACTTTTCCAATTTGAGATATTAGGATATCTATCTCCTCCACCTCTTAATACATTGTGTAAAGGTTAATTTGTATAGATTGCTGATGCTCCAGATGAAAGATATGACAAGGATGAAATCAAAGACAAATGCCCTATTCTTTGCTAAGTTAATATCTGTGATGATCAAGGTAAAATGGGTTGCTGAGTCTCAAGATGAGACATTGGTTGTGAATAATAACTTCTGTATCACAACTACAGTTTGTAAGTACATGAAAATAAATTGGAACCCTTGGAGAGGAGAATGGATCAATGATGACCAGAGGGTGTATGACAAGTTTAATCCTCTGACTCATCCTTTAATACGAAAGGATGTGAGGGATCCAGGTCTGGGACCTGATGAAGAGGAGCCAGAATACAGTGATGATCCAGAAGAGGAAGAGTCCTGTGCTGATGAAGGAGGAGACCCTGACTTTCCTCCTAGCCCAGCTCTTGAAAATCTAGTTCAACATATATCAGATAAGGAAGAAGCTGCTTTAGAAGCTGTTGAAGTGGCTGCTATAGAAAATGAAGAAGATGTTCATGAGAGTGAAGCATCGCTGTCATCTGATTTGAGACTGAGTCCAATAATTGAACAATCTTTAGTACATAATAAGGAAGCAAATGAAGTTGACATACCCTTACTTAATCCAGAAGACCCTCCTGCTGCTGCAGTGATGGAATTGATAGTGGAATAATCTCCTCAGGATGAAAGACCTGTTGAGGATGCTGCTGTGAATGTTTCTAAGAATGCTGTTATCCTAATTGAGGATGCACCCATTGAGGGGGAGCATCAATATAAGTTTGGAAGTGTCACAGTGGCTGTTGGTTTTAATGATTGGGCAGAAGACCCTGGTTTTATAGTCTGTGGTTTAGACTATTCAGATTCAGATAATGAGGCATCTCACAAGAGACCTAAGATTACTTATGATGTCGATTCTGAGTTATTTCATGAAGATGTGGTCAGAACGCATGACCTGGATAAGCTGAAGAAAAAACATAAGGAAAGTTTTGTGGATAAGGTAAAGAAAATGGAAGTTTTTATGGTATCTTCAATTCAACTAGTTATGACAGACTCTGTGGTCCGTTTAGCCTCTGAAAGAGAATCAGCAGTAGTTGCACCTTCTGATTTGGTTACAAAGGATGATATGGATATCTTAAGGGATGAGCTGAAAGAATATTTCCGTGCCTCAGTTGCTGAGATGAAGCATGGTTTTTCTGAAGAAATGGTTATGCTGGAAAGATATTTTGAACTATCTCTTTCCTTCAATTTATCAACTTTTATGGGCGAAATAGTTGAATAAGTTAAAGAATGCCAGGCTCAAGTTTCTAGACTTGAAGAAGATCTTTAAGCTCTAAAGGAATCTGTTGTTTCTTTAGACTCTTATAGGAGCTCAAAATCCCACGCAAATAAGGAATTATCTTATGTGAAGAGTTTTGTAAGTTAGATGGTTTCAGTATTTGAAGGTTTCAAAAATTCTATGAAAGATCATATTAAAACCAAGGAATCCGATGTTAAAAATCTTATCAGTGGTTTGACCAAAAGCATCAAAGAGACTATATCTTTCTCTGCTGGTTCTCTTCCATCTAAACCTTCGATGGATTTGAATCAAATTCGAGCTATGATAAAAGAAGAGCTTGGTTATGCCTCAACCTGTGGCTCTGTGGACTCATCTGAACTGATTAGAGTTGTTCTCTCTACCAGAGATTCATCCAGAGAAATTATGAAGATAGTCCAAGACTATATGAGAGAAGCCTCTGCCTCTCAAAAAGAATTGAAAGAAAAAGTGGACTCCTATTTCTCCAAAATTTACACAAAGACCCAAATTACTAGTTATTTCAAGCTTCTGATTGAGAATATGAAACTGCCTCCTGTCAATAAAGCCTTTAGAGAGCAAGTTAGCAAGCTAAGAGAACTGACTCCAGTGTTGGACAAGTTTATGGAGATCAAGGATGACTTCATATCCTCTATGGAGGGAGGAGGAGGAATCATTATGGATTTCAGAAATCTTTTGCTGCACTTTCTGCATGTTGATGCCAGACAAGTAATTTTCCCTCCTTCTTTCCCTGCCTTTGCCTCCACTGCTTATCCAATTCGGATGATTCCTGTTCAAGCAATTCAAAGCCTCACACCTATGATCACACAAAGGACTCCTCAATATAGGCCAGGCACAATTTCAGTTTCTCATCCTCGTGTGGTCTTTTCAGAAATTCCTAAGCCTTCACCAGAATCCTCACCACATGAATCCTCTTCTGACCCCAAGGGAAAATCTCACATTGAGGATGTGGATTTATCCAGCAGATGGAATGTTTGATAGGAATCCTATGTATTTTGTTTTCTATCTTTGTACCTTTTTTTTTCAAATTTAATACAAGTGATTTTCTTCTATTCCTATTGTTCCACTTCTCTTTATTATTTCCCACTTTTTGATTATCACAAAGGGGGAGAAATATTTTAAAAAATAGGAGAAATACTCTCTACGTATCAAAAGAGGAATAAATATTCACCCAGAGGGAGAAATATTAATGAAAAGGGGAGAAATTTTATCTTAGAGCTATCATGATTTTCCCCTTTTATACCTCTGAATTTCATCTTCTAATACCAGTGTCTTTTCTCTCATCCTCTGATATCATTTCATTTAGTTCTCTGATGTTCTCTGATACCACTAAATTTTACCTTTGATATCATGGTTTTTTCTTTTATCTCTGATACATTTAATTCTATCTCTGATAAATTATGTTTTATACCATACTATTTTCTCTGAGAAAATTGAGCTAAATTATATATCCTGTGATACAATTTTTTTATGATAATATCATAAGTTGTGATTATCAAAAAGGGGGAGATTGTTGACCTCACCTATTTTGATAATCCCAATTATGCTTTCATATACTTTGATAATATCAATCTAATGTTTTTCTATATATGAATTCTTTCAATCTGTGCTCAAGATGATAATAATATTAAAATAATCCCTGAGATAGTTTAATCTTTGTTTATCCATGTTTATATATGTTCTGAAGTAATTCTAACCCATTTGGATATGTTGTGTATGAAACAGATAAATATTAAGTCACTAATCTGCGTTTAGCTAGAGCTACCGATACTCAGTCTACCAAAGGACTTAGTCTACCGATAGATAGAGTCACTGTTACACTAAGGTCAATGATATAAACAGAGTTACCGGTATGCAGACACAAGGTCTACCGACAGAATAACCGTGCTACTGATGTGCATTTCTACTAGTAGTTACCAATAGAGTAAGCCTACTGATACGAGTACTGAATCACAAACCAGAGCTACCAATATGAGGAAGTCTACTGATAGAATTAGTCTACTGAGCTACCGATACAGAACAGACCATAGCTACCGATAGACAGAAGTCTACCGATAGAGCCAGTTCATAGATAGTTACTGATACAAGTATAGTCACCGATATATCGAGCTACAAATAGAAGTTTGCTGATAGTACAAGTCTACCGATAGACTACTGATGCAAAGAGATACCGATGGAGAGACAACTACTGATAACAAGAGCTACATATGGAACTAAAGTCACCAGTATATGAGCTACCGATGAAAGTTCAAAAGAGCTACCGATGGAAGGTTTTACGACACAATGTCCACCGTGCACGTCTACCAATAGAACGCTACTAATGATTGACCAACCAGTCAAACCCTATACTATTCATACTATTTATTTATTTAGATAACGGTTACATTTGATGGTTTTAATGCAGTTAATGTTATTTAATGATTTCTGTTTCATGTCAGGGAACCGTACCTAGTACCCATGCAAAAGGAGATTATTCTTTTCTACCGAAGCTGAAAGCTATAAAGTGATGGAAATAGAACACTAGAAAAAATAGAGATACATATGAATATGACACTACTAGAAAGAAAAAAGAAGACACATGAAGGGTGAAAGAGAAAGAGCTAAACAAGAATTCAAATGCGGAGCATTTTTCTCTAATCTACATCCATACTCCAAGAATCTTGGACATACATGAAGAAACTTATTCTAGAAGAGAACACAAGCTTCATCTTGAGTGAAGAACTACAACATAAATTTCATGCACTCAGGCTGCTAAGCTGGACCAAGAATCAAAGAAGAATACGACACTCTGTTTTCTGAGAAAAACCAAAGAAGGACTCAAGAGATTTTCTGATAAACCAAACGAGTCCAGAGCTGCACTGCTAATCACAAAATCATTTTTAAACTCAATCATACTTCACTTAGTGATTATTTCTTTACATTTTGAGCAGTGTGTGTATCCAATTTATTTTACACACACTGTCTCCTGTGCTAAACTAGAGGATTCTTAAATCCTCACTCAAACTCCATAACTCTTTTGTTTCCCACTATGGATGGTGGTATAGGTCAAGTAAGACCTGAACAACCTGTGATCTGTTGTTTGTTTTTCCCACGAAGAACTGTGGTATATGGCTTTGTACCCGGACAGTAGTGTACTGTTGTTTACCCCCGATCCAGGGTGTAGAACAATTTATATAAATTGTTGAGAGGACTAAGTCTCTGCTTGAGACTAAACCTATTTGTTAACTTTTTGTGCTTTTATTTTAAGTCTATAAGTATTACATATATATTTTACATTTTCCTCTTCTATTACTTTGAAATAAAAAACTATTTTAAAGCTACTTTGATAGTTAAATTAGCAAGTGTTTATACTTATTGTAAACCAGTAAGTTGGTTTCAAAAGTTAATTTAATATTCAAATTAAGTTGACTAAGACCTAATCAATCTTTGAGAAACTAATTGAACCTTTACACTCTGTATAGATTCACTACAGTTTAACTTTGTTTTTATGTTGGGGGATTTTTAAGAGAAATATTTTTAACTGAAATTTTAATTGGAACTCAATTCATCCCCCTCTTGAGTATCCACTCTGGCCAACAATAATATATAAAAAATATAAATTATAAAATTACTAAAATTCTAAATATAATTTTCTTTTATAATTTAATGTCATTTAAATATTTCAAGTTATATTTATTAAATTATTTATTTTCACGTATATATTTATATAAGAAATTTTATTCACATATAAGTATGTGTGTGTGGGAACTCATACCCAAAGAACCAAAGAACATGTTTGCATGTGTGTAATATATAGGTGTACCTAACAGATACCTATGTATTCAGCTATATACATACATGAGACTTCTTGAGAGGGTATGTATATGCCATCTGTTCCATGCCCGTGCATTCCTGTACGGGATTTCTTGTCGAGTGGTCATGCTTCGTTGAAGGATTAACATCATGGTTTAGTTTTTGGGGAGGGGCAGATCCTGTAGTTTGTTCTGGGTCGTTATCTGTTTTGGTTTTATGTGGTTGTAATGCTGGCTCATATGGTTCCTCACTTTTACTGAAAAGTGTTTTGATAATAAAAAGTTAATTTTCCGTCATAAAACTATCTGAACATACACACACATAAATGTAAATACACATAAACATATACACCCACCCACCCACCCACCCACATATCGTAACATCATAACCCAAAAAACTGAGTCTGATCTAGAATTCCATATGACCTCAGGCACGCCTCCTTGTACACCATAGGTATCCCACTAATAGAGTGGGTTTAAAGTTGGATAATGGGGAAACTATACCCTTAATCAGAGTACCCAACAATAAATTAATAACCCAACATGTAAATAATGTACAATAAATGTAAGCAGAAACCAAATACATACCAACTGTATGAATTCGTAAAAAAGACTCAAAAGTTAAACAAAGATACATCAACCTACCACCCACTAGGATTATTAAATAAAAAAATAATGAAATTTATAAATATATAAGTCTACTAAACACCAAGAGTCACCTTGTCTTGGTCTCTTACTCGTAGCAAGCTATCCCACTAAATGATCTACTTGTACTTCTTCCCAACTTGTACCTACAATAAGTGAGGGGTGATCAGGTACCAAAGCTCCATGGATGCTCAAGAAGGGTGTGAGTACAACTTAATAGGACAACACCAACATGGTCCAATACCCAACCAGTTATATACAGAGTATGAGCATGTGATAAGATCAAGTAAACTGACAATATATAACTACCCAAGCATAACATAATGACCAAGAACATACCAGCAACAAAAATATTGTTCTAAGTGGTCATGTTCTTACCAATCTATCACAAACCCCAACCATACCTACTTCGTCTCCATATCAAAAGGATTATGAGGAGATGACGTAAGTAACCCAAATTAGACACAGATCTAGTGTACCTATCACTTGGTGTCCTCATGGAATCATTTTTACATGATAATCAGAATTCACTAGGAATAAAATAAGTCATGTTACTCAACATTCACTAGGAATAAATAGATCAGACTCGACATCCACTAGGCATAGAGTAACATGGTACATGGAATCCCATAGGCACCAAGTTTATACTCTACACGACATCTGTGGTATCATCTTACCTCTACCCTATGTTTAGGTCCATTGTATCCATCATTGTGCATCGTGCACACTATCCCCCTAAGGGAATATCATGTAATAATGGTCTACCTATTCCAATAACCATGAATAATGGATTTGAATGCATTTATATATATATATATAAGAAGGTATCATACAAGGAAAGCATTTCATCGTGAGAATAAGGTTGAAACAAATAAACATCTTGTCAATATCAAACATGGATGAAAATAAATAAAACCTCATGAAATCATACATCATAAATGCGTCTCATAGGAAACACACACAAACCACATGGGATCATAATCAATCATGGTGTACAAGCTATTCCAATATATATATCACATCAAGGGAAATAAGAGTTCACTCACAAAAAAGCATGGCATTTAATCATGATTCATAATATCCACACATTTGATCATAATAAAAAATGGTCTTTTATGATATCTAATCATACACATACTATAAGTCAACATACATGGTCTCATGGGATAACATGCACACACACCATACCTCAAGGTTTCCATATAAATTAAGGAACACTTTAGTGATCAAACCTTAACCATTGATAGTTTGTATCAATCCAGTGCATAGGTGTCCATCATGGACCTTGGAAACTTGTATGATTATATTGGGAATGGTTATATTAATCAATTAATACTTGTGGATCATTAATTAATTATGAATTGGGTATGTTTCATTTAATTAATCTATACATTAGGATCAGTAATTAATTAAGAATTATAAGTTCATAACAAGATTATGAAATCATGGATCGTTCACCTATGGTGGTGAAAATCATATCACATAGAAATAAAACATATATAAACCATAGGGTAGAGTATATAGTACCACCTATCTCAAACAGAATCAACTCCATTCCAAGAAAATCCCAATGGATTCATCCGAGTCATCCGAGTCCATTCAGCCACCCAAATTCTCCAAAAGGTTCATATCAATCCATGGAATTCCAATTAATTAATTATAACCAAATTTTAATTAAGTAAAAGATTAAATGAGCTTAAAATCTAAGGCAAATACATGCATGTCGAAAGATGTACCATATTTCACCGCCTAGTCGAAACCATGTCCAACCATCCATGAAAGGCCCCTCCAACAATTCTTCATTCTAGGAAAAATCCCCATCACATGAAAATACGACCTATCCAATTTAATATAATTAAATTAGAACCTTTGAAGAAAAACAACCATGTAATGTACTTTAACCATGATGTTGTCCAATTGATTTCAAGCCACTCTCGGCCCACTCTCGATTCAAAGACATGAAAAATCCCAAATAAAATTTCATGTTTCATTATCCAATTCAACATCCATCAAATATTAATAAATTTTATTAAATACTTAGGGGTGAACTAATTCATGAAGGTCTAAAGTAATGAAAAACTAGAGATCCCACTCTAAGTATACTTTCACACTCCGAAGTAAGGGAGCCCATGTTGGAGAAGTAGAGACAAGGGTTTCCCTAAGAGGCCCAAGAGGAAAAAAATATGTAAACTTGTTTCCTTCACACCACATGTAGAGGATGGTCACCCTATTTCTGATAATGCTCTTGAATTTGTGAATATGATAGAAGATATACCATGACATGTTGTTATTATCCTTAATATAATTATATATAACCAAACAGTCAGTTTTCACATAGGCCAGAGTAATACCCCGAGCTTCAAATAACTCAAGTACATTTGGTATTATGCTTGATTATTCCTCCAATGACATCCCTAGGCCATAAACTGTACTAAAAAAATATCACTGAACTGGGAGAGAAACTCTTTTAAATGTTTTTTATTTATCTCCATCCATATATTCCAACACCCCTCCACAATGAACACAACCAACTATTTACATTCTTATTTGTTTCTTCTCGTAGTGTAAAACTAGGAGAGAAGGAACATTGGTCTATAGGTCCACTGATAATCATACCAAAAATAACAACCAAAGGTTCTTTACACATTGGAAGTCCATTAGACTTCAAAAAACAGATGAGAGGTGGTTTGGACTTGAGGAGAATGGAAGCAGAGACATTTAGAAGCAAACGTAATACCCCTCCAGTAGACCTCATCATCAGTATAGATGGATCGATTATATATAATCCAAACAATAAAATTGTACTTCATTGTAATTTTCTTACACTAGGTGATATCCCCTTCCTTCTTCGACATGATTTTCATTGATCACATGACATAATGCTTTATCGGAAGAGCATCCCAAAATTGAATTTTTGAAAACAAAATTATCTTGTTCCAAAGACATGGTGATGTTGTTGAAGATATATTTTTGTTGGTGATTAAGAATTTCATGAATGAATGTGGGGTGTCCGCTATCCTAAGAAAAAGAAAGGTTGGTGGTCGGGCATGATAGAAAACCAAGTGTGTTACACACCTAATTGTTCTACCAGAAGTTGATTTCACCATTTCCCATGATCAAACACAAGCAATAACGAAGATTAGGAATGTGAACACAGAGAAATTTCTACATTCTTGAAATATTCCCCATCATGAAATCCAGACCGACCCCATATTTGTTCAGGATTAACCTGGTCGAAAGTGTTTCCTTCTAAAACCTCCCATGTGATCTTAGACTTCACAAGTTGGATGGTTCTTGCGATTCCCTTGAGGTTAATCCCACCATATTTATTCACCTTCACCTTACCCATAGGAATCCTAGATTAAATAGGACATAATATGTTCAAGGTTCTTTAGCATTGATTTCGGAAAATTGAGAATATAAAGGGAATGCATGGATATGGAATTGAGCATCCAGTTACCAGGGGTGATAAATCCCCAAAAGGATAGAAATAGGTTCTTCCAGTTGAGAATACGACCCATAATGTTTCTTAATATTCCTTCAAAATGATGAATTAAGAGCTTGTTTATAGAAACAGTTGCACCTAGGTAATCCATTGGGAAGTGTTTCCTTTGAACTCCAAGACTCTCCTTGATGATTTTACTAAATTTATACAAACATTTTTTCAAGATAAATATGATGTTTTTCCCTCAGTAAATGACCTGGCTACTCCACTTACAAAACTCATCCATAATTTTTTGAGCTCCCGGATGGAACTTCTACCCCCATTTGTGAACAAGACCATGTAATTCTAAAAAAACGGGGAGTGACTCCATTAATATGGGGTCTGCACCAAAATGGTAATATGATCCCATTAGATATAGATCTTGAAAGGTACCGGATGAGGCAGCCTTGAATTAAAATGAATATTCTATGGAATAAAGGATATCCCGGTCTTCTACAAAAATATATGATGAAACGACAAATGTTTTCCATAAATGTGATAGAGAACCACAAAGATCTATAACACCATAAAATCATATCAAAAATCCAATTGGAGAAACCCATACCTAACATTACATTAATGATAAAACCCAAATCCATCCTATAATGTGACCTATCCATTTCCATCTTGATGACAATTTTGTAAACAAGAGTCTTCCTGTTAATGTCCTCAACTATTTCTTAAACCAGAGAAATTGTTGTCTGGGAAGACCTACCTCGTATGAATCCTTGTTTCTCACCTGAGATCCGTTGATGGAGATATTCCAAGAGAATTATGTTTATAACACTAGAGAGAACCTTATAAGGGAATTTGAAAATGATGATGGGATGAAATTGTTTGAGTGAGGTAGGATCATTCTCCTTGGGTAGAATAACTAGTATGGCTATGAAGGCCACCCAGGGGAGGCTGACCCCCTGAAAGAATTCTTATATGGATTCAAAAATCTTACACTTGATGAGGTCCCAATAAGATATATAAAATGTTCCTAGAAAGGATCCTGGGCTATGTGGGCTATCATGGTTGACGTTCTTTCTCATTCCTAATGCTTGTAAGGAACGCGTTATTTTTGCTGGACACCATGTGAGGGATGTTATCAAATAAAGATGAGCGATCCCTAGGGTATCCTTCATGCATATTTTTATTAACTTTTGCAAGAAGGATTCTAATGTGGGATTCATCCATTCGACACACAAATTCAATTTCATTGGTGAGTTTAATATTATCAAGAAGGATATTTTAAGTTAAAGATCATTTACTTTCCCTAATACAAGCTTGGAAAATAGTAGTGTCTTTATCCCCTTCATTCAGGATGGTAACTATGGACTATTTCCTAATTATATGCTTTTGTTCTAGGAGTATCTTGAAAAGATGGTTCTTTTTTATGATCGTGGAGTTAAAGGATTTGTCATCCCGAATATCCTCTTGCTCCACCTCTCCTCAATCTATACTTGATTTTATATAATCCAACTCAAGGAAACAACAAGTTTTGCTACTGTGCTAGGATTGAAGTCCCTTTTGAGCCATCTGATCTTATTATGGAAAGAAATATATGAGGCCTCGTGAATGGTTTTGAGTTAGGAAGTGCGTAACACTTAATGATAATAGGGGTTTGATTCCCACTAACTAGAGAAGAAAAAGTGATCTCTACCTAGGGTCTTAGGGGAATGGATGATGAGAATCGGGGAATGATCCAAAATAACCTGAATGAGGTGATCCACCCTCACATTTTGGAAGGTAGTGATGGACTAGAAGTTGGAAAAATAGAGATACATCCTGTACCACATACGCCGACTACCCCTTTGGTTGTTTCACTAGGTGAACTTATCTCTTGTGAATCCCAGGTCCATGAATCTGTTTTTATATACAGACGAAGAAAAATCCTAGAGATCTCTCCTATGGTATGTGATACTACCTTTTTTTTCAAAACATTGGAGACAGTGTTGAAGTCACCTCCCAAAAACCATGGTGAGACCCTCAACTTAAATCCATTGAGATCGAGCAAAAGGGATTCTCTAGCCTTATAATCACACTTAGCATAAAAAAATAAGAAGATACAGAAGTTATTGAAACTGACCTTGGTTGTGATTTGATGACTGGAGACCTGGAGCATGTCAATAGGTAAGGAGTTATTCCTAAAAACCTTTAAATTCTATGTAGAAGGACCCCCATGAATGTAGTTACAAAACTAGACTCATTTAGCGAAACAAAATATCTTAGCTGGATGCTATCTGGGTTCAAGCATCGCTACCAAGGAGATCATGTAATGAGAGTTTTCAGAAGGAAGAAAATAATACTTTTCTAAGGCTCCCAGACCCCTGATGTTCTATATGAGTAGAAAGATAATTGGAAGAGTGGGTTCCTGGATTTGGCCCCTAGCACCAATGAGCATTATGAAGAGATAAAAGAATGGCCTTCTCTCATTTTGGGAGGGATCGAGGGAGGACACTCCTAGAGAGGGATACTCAGATGTTAAAAACCAAAGATTGATCTTTATCCACATATGATATTTCACTATAGAAATTATATGTAGAAGTATCCAAGCCACCATAAGGACTCGAGTCTAAAGCCTTGACTGCCTTCGGGGATGACAGGGAAAAATGAACCGACTTACCTTTCAGGGGATACTTGAAAGAACCAGATAGGTGAAAACTATAACATATGTGAGCTAGGATGTTAGAAACCTCTTGAAAAAATAACAACATTGATGCAAAAAGATATCTTGTACAAGGTGGAAGACAAGGGGGACAGACCCAGAATGAACCCCTCTTCTTCAAGTTCAAAACCGATGATCTTGGGGAGGTAGGTAGAAGACATGGAGGAACTAAATCCATGGATGATGTAGGATAAACTGAAGGGACATCCCCCAAAGGATTTGTAGGCAGCGAGGGAAGAGGCTGGCCTATAAATGTATGTTTTCACGGCTGCTGGATGGTTGGCCTAGAATGAATCTTTTTTCAAACATTGAGAGAGTGGCAGTGTAGGTGAAAAGTGGAATAGAACCGTAATGGAAATGGATAGATGATGGGTTTCCACTAGAATATGGCACCTTCACGAAGAAAAATATTCTCTAGCAGGGTTTGGGAAATGTCTATGTCCAAAAATATATGAGCCATCACTATACCTTTGGGGAAAAGGGTGCACTCGTCTATGCATAGTAATGAGTTGAGCGAGTCCCCTATGTAGAGAAGAAATTCTAGGTTATGTAAATGGAGAGGTAGGCCCAATAGATTCATCCACACCACCACCTAAGAGGAATCCGACTCAGAGTGGATCATTATCGACCAAAAAAAAGATAAAACACAATTTTTCTATCGAATGGGAACCACATCATATTTACTTTAGAAAATAATATTAGGAGGATAGAACCATAAAAAAATATTTCCATTTTAGAATCGAGACCTGGGTTGGTGCTTTTAAACCCCATAAATGGAAAAAAAATTCTGAAACATATGAAGAGGAAACTTATTGGCCCCAAACCGCCTCACCAACATCCACTAGAGGGAATCCACCACCTTCTGAAAGTGTGCAGTCGAGAAGTCGAGCGCCATGAACAATCAAACAAATCCCACAATATATCTTATATCATGATCTTAGGAAGACAAAATGGATTGAGTTAAGGAGAACATATTTCAGGGGAAGCCTATCTGGCTCTACCCTACCCGACTGAGAGAAAAATGCCTCCCGAAGGGGTTAGAGTGACTTCTACTGAGATGGGAGGGGGGAAAGGCCGTAGATACACCTTTGATGAAGGAGTCAGAACCACTGCGGGGAACCAACGGTGAGCTAATGGTCCAAATATTTTGAAATGAGGGAGGCAGATGCAATGCATTCTTTTGAACACTGAAAAATAGTAGAAATTTTTTTTAATGGACATAATTTCAATGAAACACCTATCAATGGTAAAATTTCTTCGTCACAAGATATCCTCCAGATTCTCTGGCCATGACGACCGAAATCTTCATAAAACTCAAGAAATTCCATCTAGATCCGATGTAATTATCATCCAATTCTATTTTTGAAGGCAAACCAATGATTAATTGAGAAGTAGGATGATCGGGGGAAAAAGGATCTGAAGAGAACTGTGATTTTGAAGGATCACAAGGGCGTAGCCATATCGAGAAGATCATCCATGATGAATGAAAACACGATCTGCTAGGGTAGGAGGAACTAAGAGGCAAATATGAAAGTAAAACGGAGGATCATATTTGGGTTCACTAACATTTTGAGCCTATATCTACCTTTGATCAAGAGGGTTTCATGGTGAACGGAAGAGGAGATTTCATGGTCGAATCAGCCACAAAAATCCATGCCATGTATGATATTACCAAGGGGACTCTAATGGGTAAAAGGAAAAAAAGGCTTCATCAAACAGATCCCATCGTGCCCCACTGACTACTTTGTTGCCCAGTGGCCCACTAGTTACCCCATGGGGGCTCACCGACAGGATGGTGAGTCCTGCTGGGCAGCATCCTCCCATCCTACCTTACCAGTCACCTGGTGTAGGCTCAATAGCTGGACGATGAGTCCTCCTGGGCAGCAGGGCTTTTTCCCACCACACCAATTAGCCAGTGCTGCTGTTACATCCCGAATACTCCGAGCATCATTTGTTGAACCTCTATGTCTCTAGTCGACTTTTGAACCTTTATTGAATTTCAAAAACACCCCCTAAAGGTCTTCAAACAAGAAGCACCACGGTTCGACACTCGATTCGTCGAATGCGTCGTCCACTAGATGAAAAGTTTAAAATCCCTCCGATTTTCATAACCCACAACTCATAATTGTGTGGGGTGTTACAAACACACACACACACATTTACACATACTTACACATAAACATACAGACACATATATACTTATGCATACATACACATACAGATGCAGACTCACACACCCACACATACATACATATACACATACAACGTACACGTACACATACACATACCCCTGCACATAAAAATACACATACACATACACATACACATACAAACACACACCTAAACATACACATACACATACATGTACACATACACCTGCACATACACATACACATTCACATACACATACAAATACAAATACACATACACATAAACATACACAGACACATACACATACACGTTGACATACACATACACATACACATACACATACACATACACATACACATACACATACACATACACCTACACATACACATACACATACACATACACATACACATACACATACACATACACATACACATACACATACACATACACATACACATACACATACACATACACATACACATACACATACACATACACATACACATACACATACACATACACATACACATACACACACACAAACACAAACACATACACAGAAACATACACATACACAGACACATACACATACACATACACATATACACACACAAACACAAACACATACACATACACATACACATACACATACACACACACACAGACATACACATACACATACACATACACATACACATACACATACACATACACATACACATACACATACACATACACATACACATACACATACACATACACATACACATACACATACACATACACATACACATACACATACACATACACAGACACATACACATACACATACACATACACACACACAAACACAAACACATACACATACACATACACATACACAGACACATACACATACACATACACATACACATATACACACACAAACACAAACACAAACACATACACATACACATACACATACACACACACACACAGACATACACATACACATACACATACACATACACATACACATACACATACACATACACATACACATACACATACAGATACACATACACACACTACATAAACATACACATACACATACACATACATACATACATACACATACAACACATACACATACTCATACATACACATACTCCCATATATATAAACATGCACATACATACATACACATACTTACACACACACACACACACATACACACATACATACACATATACACTTACATACACATAAACACATAAACATACATACTCATAAACATATGTGCACATATGCGTGAACACACACACACACAAACATATACACATACACATACACAGATACAAACACCCCACACACACTTACACATACACAAAGATACACATAGACACACACACACACACACAATCATACACATACATACACATACACACACACACACACACACATAAACATACATACATATACATACAAAAATATGCATACATATATGCTCATACATACACATACATACACATACACACAGACATACACACGCATATGAACACACACGCATGCATGCATGCATACATACATACATAAATACACACATACATACAGACAGAAATACCTACATACACAAATACATACAAACATACAAACAAAAAAACAAAAAAACAAACAAGCAAACAAACAAACAAACACACACACATACATATACCTAACATAGATACATACAAAAATACATATATACATATACATGTATACATACATATATACATATACATGTATACATACATATATATTATAATAAATATATTATTAATATTATAATAAATATATTAATAAATGTACAAATATAATAATATTATAATAAATGGATTAATATTATAATAATTGTGTCAATATTACAATAAATGTTATGAATAAATGTTTTAATATTATAATAATTTTATGAATATTATGAATAATAAATATATTAATATTAAGGACAATAAATACCGTGAAAAGTAAATAAAAAATAATAAATTTAAAAAAAATATTTATAATAAATGTGTTAATAAATGTATAAATACATATTTATTATTAGTAAATGTATTATTATCACTATTATCATGAATAAAAATGCATTTAAATTATGTTTAATAAATGAACAATATTATGAATAATAAATATATTAATGTTATAAGTAATACATATATTAATATAATGAAAAATAAATGTATTAATAATATATATATATATATATATATATATAATAAACACATAATATTATGAATAGTAAATGTATTAATATTATGAATATAAGATTGATAATAATTTTTTTATGAATAACAAATGCATTAATAATTTTTTTTAATATGAATTATATTTTTAATTTAAATAATATATATTATAAATTATTTGATCTATAACCTAATATTCTAAGAAATCAGTATTGAGACACTTACTTTAACCATTTGATTGTGAATAATTCAATTAATCAACTTTGGATTAAAATTAAGGGGTTTAGTTGGTTTTTTTGGAAACCTAAAATTTTGTGGGGGATCCCTTCTGCTATTGCTTTCCCATTAAATATGGATAAAGAAACAAAAAGGGTAAGGTTCGTCCACTTGGGACATCTTTTAGTGGAGGTGGATGTTAGATCTACCATTATAAAAACCACTCTCTTGAATTCTGATGATTATCAATTTGATTTACTAGTTTAGCATAAAAAGGTTCCTATGCTTTGTATAGGATGTTTCAACATAGGCCATAAATATGAAAATTATCACTAAGAGATGGATTTTGTAAAATTTTGTATGATCAGTTAGACTATTGACATATGTAGGAGGTAGGGGCACTAAAATGGCCCTAATACTAGTGATAGGAAATGCGATTTTAGTATGGAGGGGTTACTTCCATTGATTCTTTTTGGGTGGAACTGATGAATCATGTTTAAGGTGAAGGTGAATTAAACACTAACATTACATTGGATTTTAGAGCATAATAAGTTATAAATGATGATTAGATGGACTTTTCTTCAAAATTGGCACAAGAAGACACTGCTGATGCAAATTGGTTGGATTTAGTTACTCTGGTTCAAGTGGAAGGTGAAACGAATGCCCACAAACCAATAGAAGGTGTAATGGAAGAGGTGTAATACAATTATTTGACAATTTATTTGTATAGTTATGTAAGGGGAAATGATAGGGGATTTCATGATAGGGCCTCCAAGGTTTTTAAACAATATTTCAATTATCATTTTTCTAGGAATTTAATTGAGGCTGCTAATAGCCCATCTGAGCAGCCTGTTGCATCTAATGAAAAGGAAAAAGTGGGTCATTTATTGTCCAAGTATGATCTTGAATCTATTTATATTCACACATATATATATATATATATTAAATTTAGAGGGATAAAGTTAAATAAGACTATTTCTTTGATAGAATATCATCCTGTTCAATTAAAGAGACTTAAGGATTCCTTTACGTGTCATGTAAAGGATGTGGTGACTAAAAAATCATGGCTATTTTAGATAGTGATAAGTCCCAAAAATATCATGAGCAATTATTTGAAGTCCTAGATAGTTAATAAGGATGAAACCTCATCTTATAACCTGGTGGGTGGATCCTCCTCCTTGGGCTAGGCTCTAAAGATTGGTTTTAATGATCCTACAAAAGTTGATTCTTCCCCTAAAATGAGGTAGTTATATATTTTTATTATTTTCTCTCAGGTAGTTGTGAATAAATATAATGATAGGTTTTTAACAAAATATATCGAGGCAATATCTGATATTAAAGTTAAATTTAAATAAGATTCAGTTATTTATAATTTAATGGGTTTTTTTAAGCCTGAAGTCGATGCTCATATTCAGAGATCAAGAAAAAAAATAAGAATCAATGTTTTCTATATTATTCATCATACCATAATGATTTTTGATGAAGAATTGAAAATATTGAAGCACCCATGGGAAAGGTTTCTACGAAATATGGTAACACATTATTGTGTGAGAAGTATGTTATACTTGTATATAATAAGGTTCCTACCCATAATTATTTTCATAAGATCAAGGATAGTAGAGGTTTTCCTATTAAGTTTATAAATACTTTGAATTATAGAAGGGATATTTTGGGTTAAAAATCTGGTAGTGTTATGAAGAATAGGATAAAAGTGAATATGCATCAAATATGAAGGATGACATTATAATGACCTCACCCACCGGGGTCCAGTTAGATGACAGAAGGATGAGTTGCCACTTCCCCAAGAAAACCTCCATTAGGACAGTGGATGGATACCAACACCATGTAGTCATATCAAACACATAATAGGCCTTTGCCTATGGTACCCGTATGCACACACACACACACATCCATTTCCATGAAACAATGTGGAGATAATAAAAAACTAATAAAAAAATGAATGTGTAAATTTATATCCAACAAACAGAGAATGAAAATACTGGAAAGTGTAAAAGGGAAAAATACAATCC
Source organism: Viscum album (assembly GCA_963277665.1). Taxonomy (NCBI): domain Eukaryota; kingdom Viridiplantae; phylum Streptophyta; class Magnoliopsida; order Santalales; family Viscaceae; genus Viscum; species Viscum album. The sequence continues at coordinate 84,541,944 of OY728155.1, read as the reverse complement.
CACAAAAAACTACAATAGAGTTTAACCCACTTAGAAGTAGGAGACCATTATCAAATGCATGAATGGTACACATCATGGTCAGTCTAGCCCGAAATTATTCTACACCCACTCCCGGTCCTCCAAGGACACTACTAAGATACCTATCATCTACACAATACATGACATGTGTGGGTATATCCCATCCATGGATGAGTATAAAAATACCCAATAGGGACCCCAAAATCAAAAAATCGGGATAAAATAATAGGAAAGAGTTATCTCGACCAAAATCTATAGGAGGAAACCCAAGAAAGAGAGGGAGAGAGATCAAACGGATCTCTCTCAAGCATCCCTAGGCTATACATGACTAGTCATGGTATGTCAAGTAAATATGACACATAATAGAAGGTCTCCCAAAATATCTTAGATATACTCATCAAAGACTATAAGTCTCATGGTCCCAACCATATATCTGACCATAAAATCCAACTCAAGGCTCAAGGGTATCCTTAGGTTAGGTGTACTCTCTCTAAGAGACTTTCCATCTCTAATGAAACTCATATGAGTTTCCTCAAACATTGGAAATTGGTAAACTGATGGTATAAACCTTCTATCCCTGGTGGTAACTATCTGAGAGGAAAATATTTTCAGATTCCTCCATGGATAAAGTCACCATGTGACTTGGTAGATCTCAAAACAGATACAGGGGATCACTTCTAGAACCACATGGGGACACATAGAACCCAAAATGAAATGTGGGAGATCATAATGCTCAAGTAGGGTATCTCTCTAAGGACCATTTTTGGATACTACAAACCCTCACTGAAACATGATACATAGAAATGGTTTCACACTACAACCCAAATTTGGAATAACTCGCTAAACAATGGATCAATTCCCATATAGTGTTTGTCACATCAAATCCACAAATCCCACCTAGGAAAAAACAACATGGGAGAACACCAAAAAGATCAATACATAGATAGGGGTCAACACCCATGGCTCGCTATAGGGACACCTGAACCTATTGGATTTATCTAACTAGATAGAGGATAAACGACCGTGCATGGTATGTTATGCCGATTCCAAGGACCCTACCCAGGGAGCATGAAGGAAATGAGGATTGGTCCAATCCCCTCAGAGGGATACATTTTTTAATACTCTGAGGGGTTTGTAGTCTGATTCTCGAGACCATATTTTTTCATAAACACTCTTGGAAGTTGACTGAGACTTACTCACTCCATAATAAGGGAACTCACCCACATGATAAAAGTTTGAGGAAGATATAGAGGGGTTACAATCCTATGATGAGGATGTGATTCCACACCAAACATTCATTGGTATAGTCAAAGGGAACTTACTCAACCGATACTTGTCTATACATCAATAACAAAAAAACCACAATGTCACCTCATGTCACATGTCTAATGCCAAAACCATGGTCACCATTGCATCCTACATGGAAAACTACTCAGGATAGGGTACTCGTGGGCCTCCATCAAGGTCTTGAAGATGGATATGCATGAGGGAAACATCTATAAGGGAAGTACACTGTGTACTCACAATACATGACCTGTAACATGTAACTAGGCCTTGGTCATGTCACCTCTTGGTACTCAGTATGTATAAAGGGGAATAAATGGTGTGTACCCCATGTCACATGATGTGTGACCTTGTCTAAAGCTCTGAGTGTGTCTTCAGCCACACACAACCTGAATCCCCATGTCTTCACACACGGCGTGTGACCTAAATATATAGTGTGTTCCTCTTAACCAGGATAAGGCTAATTTACTTTGTTATTTTCGGGTAATGTAACCTATGCTCATGACCTCTTCTCGTTTACTGACACACAACCATGTCCCCTAACATGGTGAGTTTGGACATTCCTCTGAACATACAAACTAGGCTCACTATATGCTGTATACCCACATTACACAATTTGTAGTCCCCAAAGTTCATATTACCTAAATAGGAAGAACACATGGTGTGTTCTCCTTCTCAAAAAGTCGTGTTATTGAGATTTATGGATATGAATCCATTGAGATCCACCTAAAACCCTTGACTTATCTTAATCCACCCAGATAGATCCTCATGCGGTCCAATGTAACACGCAAAAGCTACTGCACCTCGATTCCGTGATGATCAGTGTCAAAAAAGGGGGCATGACAACACATCCTCACCTTGGCTATTCCTCAATTTGTCCCTCATCATCGAAGAGAACCTCCCTCCCCCTTCTGTATACAGAAATCTCAAAGTGTGGGTGGGTGGGGGGGGGTTATTAATTTTTTTTTTTAATTATTAAACCTCCTTTTCATGCCCCTCCAACAATCGCCACCAATTGGGTGCCCAACGTTGACAAACGTTATGTCATGCCTAGGGTAAAACCTGTGTTCGATACTCAACATTGGTCATAGATTAAAAATATGAGACTCTAAATGGGATTTATTCCAAATTAACTAAAAAATGCGTGCACATGATAAAATATATTAAATATTTTTAATATCACCGCTCCGAGGATCTTTGTGTCCCACAATTCTGTGACAACTCAGTTCCTGGCTTCAGAAATATTCATAAAAATATTTGAATTCCTTATATGAGAAAATAAGAATTGTTTCACTCTCCAAAAATTCAAGGATTTTCCTCATGAAAAGATAAATCCTATGAAAAAAGGTGAAAAATGAACTCTCAACTGGATCTCCCACACCAGCAATCTCTCCAGAATGTTCATGTGATATCAGAAAACACACACCCATGGGAAACACATGCCCATTGTGGGTCTTCTCTCAGAAGATTGAAAACTAAAATGGGTAAATTAGAAAAAAAAACTCCACAATCAACACCTACCTCAACTAAGTTGACATTGTAAAACAAGATGTACACATGTCTCCTTAGCTGTGATAGGTGGAAAACACCCAACACCAGACCTAACTTTTGTCAAAGGGCTAGGAAAAATTCCCCATAGTTAACCCACACAACAACTATAAACAAGGTATATGAACCCCAAAGATATCCTAACTTCATAGAAAACTCTTCATAACCCTCTACTTAGTGAAATATCACTGAACACTAGAACTCATCATCAAACTCAAAGGGACACCATTGTCGGTCAAAAATGACCCCTAACATGTCCCAACAAACCTCATATAGCTCTGGAAAATCTGTTCATTTCAAAAACATCACTAGAACCAAATCGAGGCCAACCCGTGTTGTCTCCTACTAGATCCAACCATTACAATGGTGACCTATAGGGTCACTTCACCATATCCTCTAAAGGTTCTACTTTGATCGTATATTGTTCACTTCCATGACACCCAAAATCACTATACCAAATTAAGCATTTAGTGGGTTTTTCATAAATCACCACTAAAAAACATTTATCAGTGGTTTTAGAAAATTCTCCTATATTTTTTCATTTTTTTAAATTAAGTTATTCCCCTACTTAAATCAAACCCCACTGCCAACCCCCTCCCTCAAACCCTCACTGTCAGTCCTCTTTCTCCCTCAAGCCATCACTATCGGCCCTAATTCTCCCCATCCCCCTTCTCCCCAAAAACCTAAGCCCGAGTCTCCTATTCCCCCTTCTCCCCGAATACCCCGGAGCAGAGACCTCACCATTAGCCTATCTCTCACTCGAACCCTTACAACCGCCCGTTTCCCCTCATCGTACTATCGATGCTCCCTCTTTACCCAAACCCTAGACCGCTAATCAAATTTAACAAAACCCTTACCACATCTCTACTACTCCTCTCTCTCCCTCTAACCCTCACCCATTGACCTTCCTCGTTCCCCTCACCATGCTGTCATTGATTTCAGGTTGTGTTTTGTTTATTTCTTCCATTTTGGATCAATTTTAATAAGTTTTTTCTTGATTTTTAGACCCCACATTATTCTAAAGGGTGTATTATACCTCATTGTTTCTTTAAATGTATACTTATGTCAGAATTACTGGGTTATCCACATAACCCTTTAACTTCTAGAGGATTTAGGGGAGAGAGATATGGGAATCCTTTCTGATGAACAATGACGGATCAAGGATCGACGATCGATGCACATCGATTTTGAAGGATCTCTCCAACAAATGAAACATAGCTTCTTTATTCATTAGAGATCTATCTAAATCATGGAAGGGAATGTTTTTTGGTTTTATGATTCCTCATTGTTGATTTATATGATGAATTCAAATCAATCAATGAATGAATTGATTTGCGGATCGATTACCTTCTCGAAAGGGTTTTATTTTTCGAGTTTTATGTGGGAGATTGTTCATGGTTATTCAGTCATCTTAGTTTATCATTCTTATGAAATCATATTGATCCCAAAACAAAAAAAGTTCATGGTTCTTTCCCCAGGGATTTTCCTTGTGCTTTTATACCTCTTTTCTCATTCACCACGGGCGACCCCTTGGTTCACAGTTCGAATCCCTACCAATGGATCGATCATTGAATGCAAGATTCTTGGTGAAACGATCTGAGATTGTTGATCTAGACTCAGTGTGATGCAACGGAGGTGTGAAGGAGATAACATTGGAAAGATTGAGGTAGTTTGGAAACCCTTGATTTTAGAGATTTGGGAATGTAAGAAAAACTGAACAAACACCATTGATTTCTGACCAGATTCAACATCTTGAGTTTGTTTCTCATCAAAAAAGAGACTCAACCAGAGAAAATCCATGTATTTTGGATTTATTGAAGATGGATCTAAAGGAGGTGATCATGCAGATGTATGAAAGAGGAAAAACCAGGGATTATGGAAAATCCTGTAACGCACGACATGTAATCTGGGATTACATGACGTGTAATCCGGGATTATAGGGCATGGGGAGCCCCCTAGTTATGGTACTAGGGTTTGGCCAAAGATAAGGATCACACAGTGTGTAACCCCTATCACACGGCCAGTGACCCTCCCCAGATGACTTGACATGTATTTCAGAGAGTACACATACATGAGTAACAGTACACAGCCAGATGGAACGCCATGTACTTAGACACAAAAATAGCTTGGCATACATGAATCGGTACACAGACACGACTTCGTTACACAGATATGACCAGACAACTTAGGCTAGAAACCATGTGTCTCTGCATGCTGTTTACCCATCCTACACATCGTGTATATGGAGACAACATGCCGTGTGGGGCTCGTCCACATGGGAAAGACTAGGGATAGATAGACACAGTGTGTACCCCCTGGGACACGTCGTGTACTCCCATCAAGAGAAATTAATCCTCTTAGTTTTCCTACTTTGGATTGGTATAGGTTGAGTTTGTTCCCTTGGTCCATTCCTTGAGGGTACAGTGAAACATTACATCCACATCACTAGATCATAATCCCCTATAGAGGTCAAGTCTCAGATAAAGTTTTGGTGTCCCTCCGCGAGACTGGAGTGTGATCCTCTATTATCCCTAACAGAGTTTGTAGAATCAGTGTGACCTCCCTGAGTAAGACATTGTTCCTCTATCTAGTGGGCCGCATAGGTAGGGTTTGTGTAATCTTTGGCATATGATCCCCTATGTGGCAGGTTGATCCATATTGGGTTCATGGTGTCCCCATGTTTTTCTGGGAGTGACCCCCTTTCTATGTGTCATAGTCTTCTTTGACTAATGCATTTTATTTGGGTCGGGCCCAAATTAGCTGGACCTCTTCGTTGAGTGTGTTCAGTGATATCATGGATTGAGGAGTGAGTTCTCCCAAAATGAGCGTGCTTTGAGTAGAATCATGTGGCTGATAGTTCGTTATGACCTTCTAATGGCATGGTGTCTCCCTTGAGTATATCTGGGTTCTTTTTTCTGTTATACATTGATTGTTAAATCTTGTATAGAGATGACTATACTTGGTGATTTGGGTTTAGTGTTTTTGGGGTGTCCTACTAAGTATTGTTATATTCACCCTTGTACGGGCTTTGCCTACACGTGTCGTGTCTTGTGAAAATGGAGGCCCTTTTGAAAGTGTCTTGGAAGGATAGGGAGTGATTGAAGTGTAGCTGGATCTTGATAAAATGATGTGTTTATCGAGAGCATACTTTTTACTTAATTCTCACCCTTAGAGTAGGTTGGACTCTTTAAATTTTTTGGTTGGGATAGTTGTTGGCCCTTTTTTGTTTACAATACTTTCATTTTCATACTATGTTGTGGGATATTAGATATATGCATGCATTACTTTAGTTGTTTACATTTAATAATCGTGTTTCTAGAAGATGTGTGTGTGTGTGTGTGTGTAATTTAGGATAATGCCTCCCATTTGTGGGATATGTCTTCTCAGTGCTGGCCATCATCTCCTGACCTATTAAAAGTGGGAGTGGGGTAGTCGCAACATTGGACCCTATGGTATGGGTCATGACACATAGTATAAGTCAACACACATGGTATCATGGGATAACACACACACAACACACCACAATGCATCCATATAAATTAAGGAACCCTTTAATGATCAAACCTCAACCACTGATAGTCGGTATCAATCCAATGGGCATGTGTCTATTGTGGCCCTTGGAACCTTGTCCAATTACATTTTTCATGGTTAATTTAATTAATTAAGACTTCAAGATCATTAATTAATTAATAATTGGGTATGTTTACTTTAATTAATCATGTCTTTAGTATCATTAATAAATTAACCATTATAAGTTCATAAAAAGATTATGAATTCAAGGATCATTCAACTATGGTGGTGAAACTCATATTACATACCAATTAACCATATATAAACCATAAGGTAGAGTACATAGAGCCACCTATATCAAACAGATTCGAATCCACGCCAAGTAAATCCCAATGGCTTCATCCAAGTAATCCAAGTCCATTCATCCACCAACATTCTCTACAAGGTTCATCTCAAGACAAGGTATTCCAAATAATTAATTATAACTAAATTTTAATTAATTAAAAGATTAAAATAACTTTCATTCGAAAAAAAATCCATGCATGTCAAAATAATTACCTAAAATCATCACCTAGTTGGAACCATGTCCAACCATCCATGAAGGTCCCCTCAAGAAATTATGACTTGATTCGAGAAAAAATCCCCATCACGTGACAATATGACATGTCAAATTTAATATAATTAATTTGGGACCTTCGAAGAAGACCAACCAAGTAATGTACTTTGTATGTGACATCATCCAATGGAGTTCAAGACACTCTCGACACACTCTCAGTTCCAAGACGAGAAAAATATCCAATAAAGTTTCTTGTCTCATTAGACAATTCAACATCCATCCAATATTAATAAATTTTATTAAATTGTTGAGGGTGAACCGAATAAAAAAGGTCTAAAGTAATCAAAAACTAGAGATCTCACTCTAAGAAGACTGACACACTTAGAGGGAAGGGATCCCATGTTAGAGAAGCAGATAGAAGGGATTCCCTGAGAGGCCCAAGAGGTCAAAAAATCTTTAAACTTGTTGCCTTGAAACTATGTGTGGAGGATGGAAACCTGATCATTGATAATTCTCTTGAATTTCTGTATGTGATAGAAGATATACCATGAGACAATGTTATTCTCTTGACTAGAATTATAGATAACCAAAGAGTCAGTTTCCACATAGTCCAGAGTAATACCCCAAGCTTTCAATTAATTGAGGTCATTCGATATAGCGCTAGCGTTTTCCTCCAATGAGTTCCTTGGGCTATAAAACCTATTGAAAGAAAATATCACTGAATCGTTATGGTACCAAACTAACCCTACCCCTCACATGAGACCAAGGGATCTAGATCCATCCACGTTGTGTTTCAATCCACTATAATGAGGAGATAACCGAACCCATTTGTAATGCCCAATTGGGTTCTAGGAAGGAAGCATCACCCTCCTATCATTCTTACAAATTAGAAGATGTGAGGTAATCTCCCAAAAATTACAAAGTGGTATCAACTACACTGCCATGTATTTTGACATAACATCCATTTACATGAATGAGATAGAAAATCCATCAAATTTTCCTTATTTCTATCCATCCATATTGTCCAAAACCCTGCCACCATGAACACGACCCACACCTTACATTCCTATTTGTTTCTTCCCGTTGTGTGAAACGAGGAGAGAAAAAACTCTGGTCTATAGGTCCACTGATACTCATACTCGAAGTAACCACCGAAGGTGCTTCACACATTGAAAGGAAATTTTACTTCCAAAAATAGCTAAGTGGTGGTTTGGACATGAGGTTAATGGAAGTAGAGGCATTTAGAGTCCAACATAATACCCCTCCCATCATACCACATCGTCAGTATAGATGGATTGATTGTTAATATGCAAAACCAAAAAGTTTTACTTCATTGTAATTTCCTTACAACAAGATATACCACCCCTTATGCTATGTGATTTTCATTAATCACATGACATAACTATTTAGCGGATTTGCATCCCAACATTGAATTTGTGAAAACAAAATGATATTATTCCAAAGAGATGGTGATACTGTGAAAGATCTCTTTTTGATGGTGATCAAGAATTTCAAGAATGAACGTGGGGTGACTGATATCCTAAGAGAAGGAGTGGTGCGGGGTCAGTAATGATGGAAAACCTAATGTGGTACCTGCCCAATTGTTCTTCTAGAATTTTATTTCACCATTTCCCATGATCGAACACAAGCTCGGATGAAGACTGAAAATGTGAACATGGATCAACACAAAGATGGTTAATGTGAATATGGAGTGGCTGCTACATGCTAGAAATATCCCCCCTTGTAACATCCTAACCCACCCCATATTTGTTTAGGATGAACCTGGTCTAAATAGTTCATCCTTCTAAAACCTCCCATGTGAGTTTAGCCTGCATGCATTAGACGGTTCCCAAGATGTGCCAGGTGTTAATACCACTAGATTAAATCTCCCTCGCCTTCCACAAGGGTATCCTAGATAAAATAGGACATAATATTTTCAAGGTTCTACAGAATTTATTTAGGAAAATTCAGAATAGAAATGGCATGTGTGGCTATTGAGGTGAGAATGCAGTTAGCAAGGGTGATACATCCCGCAAATGATAGAAAGTAGTTCTTCTAGTTGAGAATACAACCCATAATTTTGCTCACTATGACTTCAAAATGATGAACTAAGAGCCTTCCTGGATAAACTATAGCACCTAGGTAATCTATTCATAAGTGTTTCCTTTGAACTCCAGGACTCTCCTTGATGATTTTACTGACACGATATGAAAATTTTTTCCAGATAAAAATGCTTCTTTTCCCTCAGTTAATGACCTAACCACTCCACTTACAAAACTCATCTAGAATTTTTTTGAGCTCCCAAATAGAACTTATACCAACATTTATGAACAATACCATGTCTTACTCAAAAATATGGTGACTGGATCCATTAATATGGGGTCTACACCAAAATGATAAAATTCTCCCATTAGATGTAGCTTCAGCAAGTTACCAAATGGAAGAGTCTTGAAATAAAATGAATATTCTAGGGGATGAAGGATCCCACGGTCTTAGCCCACATATATATTTGAAGAAACCATAAATTATTACCATAAATGTGATAGAGAACCACAAGGAGCTATAAACCTGAAAAAAGATCAACCATCCAACTGGAGAAACCTATACCTAACATTACCTTAATGATAAAACCCAACTCCATCCTATTGTATCTCCTTTTCATTTCCAATTTGATGAAAATTTTGGAAGCACAATTCTTCCTGTTAATGTAATCAACCATTTCATGAGCCAGAGCAATGGCCATCTAGGAATACCTACTTCATATAAAAGCCTTATTTTTTATCTGAGATCCACTGATGGAGATATGCCGAGAGGCTCCTGTTTATCACACCAAAGAGAACCTTGTTGAGGAAATTGAACATTATGATGGGATGAAATTGTTTTAGTGAGGTAGAATAATTCCCATTGGGGATAATAACTAGTATGGTTGTTCAAGACACACATGGGAGGGTGAATCCATGAAAGAAGTCTTATATGGATTTGAAAATATTCCACTTGATGAGGTCCCAAGAAGATATATAAAAGGTTCCTAGAAAGGATCCTTGTCTAGGAATGCTATCATGGTTGAGGGACATTACTATACCCCAGATCTCATTCTAATTCATAGTGATAGAAAGGAAAGAGTTATTTTTGTTGGACACCATGTGAGGGATGTTATCAAATAAAGATGAGTGATCCCTGGGGTATCCTTCATGCATATTTGTATTAGCTTCCACAAAGAGGATTATAAAGTGGAATTCATCCATTCCAAACACCACTTCAATGTCATTGGTGAATTTACCTTTATCAAGAAAGGTATTTGGAGTGGAAGACCATTTATTCTCTCTAATACAATCCATGAAAACATTAGTGTTTTTATCCCCTTCGTTTAGGATGGTAACTATGGATTGTTCCCTCAATATATGTTCTTATTCCAGGAGCATCTCAGTAAGCTGGTTCTTTTTACTGATCTGGGTGTTGAATGATTTTTCATCCCTACTATCCTATAGCTCCACCACTCCTCACTTGATACCAGATTTTATGGAATTCAACTGAAGGAAACAAAATCGTTTGGTACTGATCCAGGATTGAAGATCCCTTTTGAGCCATCAGAGATTTTTATGGAAAGTGATCCATGAGGCCTCATGAATGGGTTTGAGTGAGGAAGTTCATACCGCTTAATGGTAAGAGGGGTCTTTTTCCCACTAACTAGAGAAGAAAAAGTGATATCGTCCTAGGGGCATATGGGAAAGGCTAACGAGAAATGGGGAATGATCCAAAAGAGCTTGAATGAGTGGATTCACCCTCACATTTGGGAATGTAGTGATGGAATCGAAGTTTCAAAAATAGTGATCCAGCCTATACCATGTATTCTGACTACCCCCTTGGTTGTTTCACTAGGTGAACTTCTCTCCAATGAATCCAATCTCCAACAGTATATTTCTATATACATATGAAACAAAATTTTGGTGATCTTTCCAGGGGTATATGCTACTACGTTTTTTTTCCAAAACATCTAAGATAGAGTTGAAGTCGTCTCCAACAAACCATGGTGAGACCCTCAAATTAAACCCATTGAGATCAATCTAGATGTATTCTGTCGCCTTAGAATCACACTTAGAATCAAAAAAAGATAAGAAGATTCTAGAGTTATTGAAACTTTCCTTGTTTGTGATTTGATTACTGGAGACTTTAAATATGTCGACACCTAAAGAGTTTTTCTAAAAATTATAGACATGCTCATTTTAAGGATACCTATGTATGTAGTTACGAAACCAGATTCCTTTTGTGAAACTAGATATCTTAGAAAGATTATATTTGGGTTCATGCATCAAAACCAAAGAGATCTTGCATCAAGAGACTTCAAAAGGAAGAAAATAAGACTTTTCTTAGGCTCCCAGGACCCTGGGATTCCATATGAGTAGAAATATAATTGAATAGGTGGGTTCCTTGACTTAGACCCTAGCACCGATGAGCATGTGTAAAGAGATACAAGAATGGCCTTCTATCATTTTGTGTAGGATTGAGGGTAGACTTGTTCTGGTTCATTGATCACTAATAGAGATAATGGAGGAAGAAAAATGGAAGAAAATGAGATTTATTTCACAATGAAAAAATCTTACACAACTTCTCTCTACACCTCTAAATATTTCGCATGGAGCTATCAAGGATCTCCTGGATGCACTAAGCACTTTATTGCTCCAAATTGGTTATGATAGAAGGCTCTTCAGTACCTCCTTTTATAGCCATGGTGAGAGGTTTCAAGTTTGACACAACTCCCACCCATCCTCCACCTACCATGGAATTCTCTCATGGATGCCAAATAAATAGGAACTACATGTGCAACAACCATGTTTGAAGTCCTTGGTTGGTGAGGTAGGTTCACCGGCCACCTACCATGCAGCTGAACAACTCCAAAAATTATACCCCTCTAGCTGCAATCCGCTAGAGTATCTACAAAGTTATAGTTTCTCTCAAGCAACAACCTTTTTCAACATATCTACTGAGTTATCCTTTGTGTGGATCTTCACAAGTCATAGCAACTATTGATCCATCACTTCACATATCCAATGATAGAGAATATTGAGGTACTTCATCCGGGATTGGTAGATGGAGTTATTGATCAATTAAAAATCACTTTGACTATCAGAATGAACTATCTACTTCTTATGGATGAATCCATGATCCTGGAGAAAACGCTTTAGCCACAACATCTCCTTTCCAGCTTCTGAAGCAACAATGTACTCTGCTTCTATTATGGATAAAGCAACACACTTTTGAAACCTAACTACCATGATACAGCTCCTACTGCAATATTATAGATGTATCTCGATGTAGACTTCCTTCTATCAGTATATCCATCCATATCTTCATCTGTATAGCCCTCTATGATAGGTTTAGCTCCCACATAGCACAAAAATAACTTTGAAGTACCTATAAGATACCTCCTAATCCATTTGAATGCATCCCAGTGTTTCTTACTAGGATTAGAGAGAAACTGGCTCATGTTTTCCAATGCATGGGCAATGTTAGGTCTCGTACTCACTATAGAATACATCAAGCTTCCAACTACTGAGGAGTATGGTATCATATCCATCATCTTGATTTATTCCTTGGATTTCATAAATGAACTATTTCTCAACTTCAAATGTCCATGAAGTGGAATTCTCATAGGTTTGGCTTTTTCCATGTTGAAATGTTTCAAAACACGTTAAACATACTTCTCTAGAGATAGCCATAAAAACTTATTGTTTCTATCACAAATGATCTACATCCCCAAAATCTGTTGAGCTACTCCCAAGTTTTTCATATAAATATACTTGGATAACTCCTTCTTCAAATGGCTAATATTCATTGCATCCTTCCCAATGATCAACATGAAATTAACATAAAGTAAAAGATAAAAAAAGTTACCATTCTAAAATCTCTGGATGCAGACACATTGGTCCGCCTGTGTCCGCTTGAAGCCATTACTCACCATGAATGAGTCAAACGTATTGTACCACTATCTGGGAGCCTATTTCAGTCCGTACAATCTCTTATTTAATTTTCATATGAGGTTTTCTTATCCAATAACCTCAAATCCTACAGGTAGATTTATATAGATCTCCTCGGAGAGGTCACCATGAAGAAAATCTATATTCACGTCTATCTGTTCAAAATCCAAGTCCAAGCTGGCCACCAATCTAAAAATGACTTGGAATAAATCCATATTCACCACAGGTGAAAAGATCTCATCAAATTCAACTCTTTTCTTATGAAGGAATCCCTTCACAAATAACCTGGATTTGTGATTTACCTCCCTTTTTCGGCCATCCTTCTTCATCCTGAACACCCATTTGTTCTTTAGTGACTTCTTAACTTTGTGTAATTCCACCAAATCATATGTTTGGTTCTTCATCGAAGACTCCATATCATCCTCCATTTCATGCGGTCACTTGAGTTTTTCGGGATGAGACCCTACTTCCTAGTATCCTTATGGCTCCCCCTCATCAATTAGAAAATGGTAATCTGACTCTGAATATTTTTTTGAGGGAATAATTCCTCATTAAGATCTTTGAACCTATGAAATGTTAGGTTAGGGAGGCACAACATCACCTAACTCTAGTGGTGGTTCTAAATCTTCTTGTGGAAAGGATTGAGTCTCCCCTACTCAATATCATCATCTAATGCATCCTGGTCCACTATCGATGAGTCTTCCTGCACCTCCTCCTCTCCATTGACAGGTGGTGCTGGTAGAGGTGTTAGATCATTAATTGAGTCTTCAGAACTTTCTCTTTGATAAATTCTAGGATTTTGAATGTCCTCGATCTGCTGGTTTTCATAGAACACGACATCTCTGCTTCTAATCACCTTATTCTCCTTCAGGTCCCAAAGCTTGTATCAAAACATCTCATCTCCATAGTTGATGAATATGATTGGATTATATCTCTCATATAACTTCTAAATGAGATAATTGGATACATATGCAAATTCCAAACATCAAAATACTCATAAATGAGAGTTATAGGGATGTTTCCTAGACCATCTCTTCTGTGGGATCTAAAAATTTAGTGGGACCAATGGTGATCTTTTGATTAGGTAGCATGCAACATGAACAACTTCTCCCCATAATGGCTTAGGGAGCTTAACCAAAAACATCATGCTTCTAACCTTCTCCATGATGGTTCTTTTCATCATTTTTGAAACTCTGTTGTGTTTTGAGGTGTGAGGAATTTTCCTCTCATGTCGGATTCCCTGACTCCTGCAATAGGCATCAAATTCCCTAGATGTGTACTCTCTTCTATTGTCTTAATGAAGACACTTTATCTTCCTTCCAGTTTCACGCTCCACCATGGCATGGAATATCTTGATGTAGTCCAGTACTTGTTCCTTCATCTATAAGAATAATACCAACACCATTAGAGATGCATCATCAATAAAGGATAGAAAATATTTGTTACCTCCTAGTGAATCCACCTCTATGGGTCCACATACATCAGAGTGAACCAGATCCAACAACTCTGCTCTCCATGATGAAGCAGTATTGAATGAGTCTCTATGATTCTTCCCATAAAAGCTGTATTTATAAGGATCAAGTGATACATCCTTTTCAATACCGATGTACTTCTTCTTCTTAAGGGTATATAGCCCTCTTTCACTCATTTGGATGAGTCTCCTATTCCACATATTGGATGACATCCCTCTTTCCATAGTGTTGAGGCTGTCTACACATATCTTCACATGAGTTTTGTACAATGTACCACATATGTGTCCTCAAGTGATGATGATGGCTCCTTTCATAATCTTCCAAGCTCCATTGCTGAATATTTTTCTATAGCCTTTCCGTTCAAAGGATATACCTGATAACAAGTTGAGTTGAAATCTTGGAACATACCGAACATCCTAGAGGGTGATTTTGTATCCAACGTTCATCTTGACTTGGATATCACCCATTCCAACAATCTTCACTGAACTGGTATTTCCCATCTCGACTGCACTAAAGTCACCAGCTTGATAAGACAAGAAAAACTCACGATGCAAAGTGACATGGTACGATGCTGCAGTATCAACCACCCATTCTGTGTATTGGATTGATGTATGAAAGCACCTATCTTCTTCATCTTTGGATCAAATAATAACTTCTCTGATGAATCTCAAATGCATGTCTTCATTTATTCTTTGGTATTTGATACTTTGACCATTTTCTTGTAGTAACTTTCGGAAGTTCTTCTTCATGTGTCCCTCCATTCCACAATGGTAGAATTTGTATGTTGGCCTCCTTCCATTTGTGGACCTTCCTCTTTTCTTTCTTCGGCCTCTGGTTCCTACCCTATGACCTCTTATTTATTTTCTCCCTCGCTTCTCCAGAAGGAGTGCTTGCATATAGTTGTAACTTGCATCCTTCCTTCAGGCTTCCTAATTGAACATTGCATCTTTTACCATCACTATGGTAAGTTTCCCTCTAGGAACCAGGTTTTTTAGTGAGATAAAAAGCATATCCCAGCTATCAGGAAGTATGCTGAGTAAGTGGTTAGCCTGATCTTCATCATTTAGAGTCTCACTGGAAGCCACCAACTGGTTCACCAGGTTGTGGAAATCGTTGGTGTGGTCAGCTATAGAGATTCCACATTGTAGTCTAAGATTAATCAACCGCTTCAACACAAGTATTTTGTTTCGAGTGGTCTTTGACTTGTATGTATTTTCTAACTTTGTCAAAAGTTCGTACACACCAGTCTCTTGAGAAACATGGTGGTAAATACTGTGATCAATCTATTGGTGGATTTGAACGATCATCTTCTTGTTTAGTTTTTTCCACTCTTCTTATTTGGTGGCCTCATGGTTGACTACCTCATTCTCAATGGGGTCAAAAAGATCTTTATAATTGTGGAGATCTTCTATTAGAGACTTCCCGATGGAGTAGTTCGATGAAGTTAACATGATCATCCCTCCCATGGATGATCCCTCAATTGGATTTAAATTTAGTTAAAATTGGTGAATAATATAGAAAAGGATTGCTCACCGTTGCATCTGGAATAGTCGAAAATGGTATAATCGACTCCCAGATCGTCGAAATCAGATACCGATTGATCAAGATATGATCAAAACAATATTAATGGCCGAGATCATCCGAGGACATGACAATGACATGGCACACTAGAGAAGCTGCCAGAAACTCACCGGAAAAGTCATCGGTGCCGTAACAGTACCCTCTTCTCTAGCAAGGTGATACTGTAGCACCCAATGTTTGACCAAACTTTGATCAAGCCCAGGAAACTCATTTTAACCCCGTTTTCAGTGCTGTTTGTGCCATTGGAATCGTCTCGACACAAAATTTCAGAATATTCCTTCAAAACATGATTCTAGAAATCATCAATTTTCTGGTCACTAGAAAATTTTCACTGTCCATTTCCATTTCATCGGAACCTCCCTCTAATACCACTTGTTGTGGTTTGCTGATCAAAAGTAGAGATAACAAAGGAAGAAAAATAGAAGAAAATAAACTTTATTTAACTATGAACAAAGCTTACAAAACATCTCTCTACACCTCTCAATATCCCACATGAATCTCTCAAGGCTCTCCAGGATGCACTAAGCACTTCTTGGATCTGAATTGGTTATACTGGAAGGCTCCTTTGTCCCTCCTTTCATAGCCATGGTAGAATGTGTCAAGTTTGACACAACTCCCACCCATACTTCACCTACCATAGACTTATCTCATGGTTTCCAAATAAATAGGAACCTCATGTGCATCAGTCATGTTTGAAGTCGCAACCTACCATGAAGCTGGACAACACAAACAAGAGTCTAATGGAGGTGGATACTAAGATGCTGACAACCGAAGCTTGATCCTTTTCCACACCAGATATTTCACTGTAACCATTACATGTAGAAATAGGCAAGCCATCAGAAGGACTTGGATCCTGGGCCTTGACCACCTTTGGGATGATGGGGGAAAAAGAACCGACTTAGCTTTTATGGGATACTTGAAGGAACCGACCAGGGGAAAACTGTATCATACACGAGATGGGATACTAGAACCCTCTTGAACAAAAAAACATCCCTCTTGAACAAAAAAACATCCATGCACAGAGATATCTTGTCTTAGGGAGAGGACCAGGGAGACGTGACCGACATGCCCCCTCTTCTTCATGTTTGAAACCAGTGAGCCTAAGGGGAGAGGTAGGAGACAAAGAGGAGCTAAATCTATAGATTTTGTAAGCGAAACCGAATAGACATCCCCCAAAGGACTAGATGGTGGCGAGGAAGGAGGTTGGCCTATAAATGTATGTTCGCATGGCCACTGGCTGGCAGGCCTGGAATGACTCTTTCTGCAACCATTAAGAGAGTGGCCTTGCAACGGTGGGCCCGTGGTTTTTTACCCCTTCAATTTGGGGGTTTTTTCACGTTACATCTGGTGTTCATTTATTTCTGCATTTTTCACTTTATTTTTATTTCATGATTATCACTGCACCGGTGGGCCAATCATTTAAGGTCCCAATAAGTGGTATCAGAGGCAAGGTTCTGGCCCAGTGCAGTTCACGTTTACGGGTATTAATAATTCTCGTAAATTTGAGTATGCTTTGTGATTGAAATTCCGGTTGATTTTTTTACATCAGAAAAAATTTATTGAGATTATTAAATACACCTTTGTGAAATAGAAGAGGTTCTGGACTGACGGAGTGTCCAGATGGTGGTGAAATTTGTGATCAAAAAATTCAACAGGAATAATTTTTCGTTGTGGAAAATGAATATACAGGCAGTGCTGCGGAAGGATAATTTCCTACTGGAAATTGGAGAAATTTTGGTGGGTGTGACAGAGGAGAAATGGAAATATATGTATGAGAATTCTATTTCCAATATCCATTTGGCTTTGGAAGACGAGGTCCTATCGAGTATTGTGGAGAAAAAGATGGCAAATGAATTATGGGATACTTTGACGAAGCTATTCAAGCCCAAGTCACTGCACAACAAAATTTTTCTGAAGAGAAAATTGTACACTCTTCAGATGGTGGAGTCATCATCAGTGACAGACCACATCAACAACCTCAATATCATGTTCTCTCAGCTCACGACGTTGGGATATAAAATTGTGGATACTGAACGTGCGGATATTCTACTCCAGAGTTTTCCAGATTCATATGATCAACTCATTATCAAACTCAACAGTCATATCCTGAAAGATATGTTGTTCTTTAATGATGTTTCAGCCACAGATCTAAAATAATAAAGTCGGCACAAGAACAAGGAAGATAGACAGACAACATTTCACCAAGCAGAAGCTCTGTCAATGGAGAGAGGAAGGATGATGGAGCGTGATTCCAATGGAATCCAAAATCAAGGCAGGTCCAAATCAAGGAGTAAGAAGAAGAATTTCACCTGTTTCAATTGTGTCAAGAAGGGGCACATCAAGAAGAATTGTTTGAATATGACGAGTGGTGAAAAGAACTCTCAGGGGAATGTGGTGAGTACTTCTAAAAAAGGAGATATACTAGTCAGTGTAGTGGCAACGACTAATGGAAGCAGGAAGCATCTCGACGATGCATGGATTATCGACTCAGGAGAAACATGGAACACAAAGTCTCAACAAGAATGGTTTGACCAATATGAAACCATCCCGAAAGGACTTGTGTACATGGGGAACGATCACACTCTGATGATCATTGGAGTCGGTACCATCAAACGGAAGATGCATGATGGTATATTTCGGACCATCCAAGGAGTACGTCATGTGAGGAGATCGAAAAAGAACATATTGTATTTGGGAAACTTAGATGATATCATAAGAAATACTCACACTGAGAATGGAGTGATGATAATCGTGAAGGGTGCACTTGTGGTAATGAAGGCAGAGAAGATATCAATGAACCTGTACGTGCTTATGGGTGAAACGTACAAGGAGGCGGAGATAGTTGTTTCATAAACTACCTCGACAGAAGCGTTGGTAACATTATGGCATCAGAAGCTTGGCCATATGTCAGAACGAGGCCTGAAGATTCTTATGGATCATAAGTTGCAACCTGGGCTGAGAAAGGTATCCTTACCATTTTTTGAGCACTGTGTTTTAAGCAAGAAACACAGGTTAAAGTTCGGGACGTCAACAAAAATAAGTCAGGAGATCTTGGTGTTGATCCATTCCGATGTTTGGAAGGAAATAGTTATATCCCTGGGAGGATCAAGGTACTTTGTATCATTCATTGATGATTATTATAGGAGATGTTGGGTGTACCCAATCAGGAGGAAGGCAGATGTTTTTGAAGTCTTAAAAACATTCAAAGCGCGGAAGGAGATTGAATCTGGAAAGAAGATCAAGTGTCTCAGGACTGACAATGATGGAGAATATACAAGCGAGGAGTTTGATATTTTTTTTAAACAGGAAGGAATCAAGAGACAGTTCACTGTGGCATACACTCTTTAGTAGAATGGAGTGGCAGAGCGGATGAACAGAACCCTATTGGATAGAACAAGGGTGATGCTGAAGACTGTAGGTATTTCCAAAACGTTTTGGGCAGAAGTAGTGAATACCACCTATTATGTGATTAATCGATCTCCTTCAATGGTGATTAAGCTGAAGACACCGATGGAGATTAGACTGGTAAACCCGCTGACTATTCCCAGTTACATACTTTTAGAAGCCCTTTATATGTAATGTTTAATGGCTAGGAACGATCGAAGTTGGATTTAAGATCCAGGAAATGTATCTTCTTGGGGTACGCTGATGTTGTGAAGGGGTATTGTTTGTGGGATACCACTTCCCACAGATTTATCATCACCAATGATGTCATTTTTGCAGAAGAGGAGGTGCAAATGAAAACTGATCAAGACATGGATACAGAGAATAAAGAAACTACAACAGTCGAAGTAGAGGACAAATCCAAGGAAGAACCAGTTTCCTCTGAGGCATTACCATAGCACGATGATCAATTACCTATTGAGTATGGACCACAACGGTCAACTCGGGAGAAAAGATCACCAGTATGGCACTCAGACTATGTCATTGAGAGCAATATTGTGTACTGCTTATTGACTGAGGATAGAGAGCTATATTTTTTTGTGGAGGAGACCCAGAGTCCAGATGTATCCTTATGGATGGCAGCGATGTAGGAGAAACTTGAAGCCCTACATAGGAACAATACTTGGTATATTGTTCTATTACCTCATGGAAGGAAGGCTATCGGAAAAAAATGGGTCTTTAAGATCAAGTGGGATGAAAAGGACCAGGTGGAAAGATATCATGCAAGATTGGTGGTCAAAGGATTTGCTCAGAAGGAAGGTATTGATTTCAATGAAATATTTTCTCCTGTTGTTATATTGATGACTGTTCAGTTAGTTATGGTGATGTGTGCTAGATACAACTTACATCTAGAGTAGCTGGATATGAAGAGTGTGTTTCTCCATGGAGATGTTGATGAAGAGATCTATATGCTCCAACTAGAATGTTTTTCAGAATAAGTCAAAGAGAAATTGGTTTGTAGGTTTAAAAAATATCTGTATGGTCAAAAACAGGAGCTGAGGTGTTGGTACAGAAGATTTCATTCCTATATCATGATCCTTGGATACAACAGACTTCATTCAGATCCTTGTAAATATTTCAAGGGTTCATATGGTAATTATTTCATCATTCTTCTGTTGTATGTGGATTCCATGTTGGTTGCAGGCCAGAACAATGATCAGATCTAGGAGACGAAGGAACATTTGGCTAGGGAGTTTGATATGATGGACTTGGGACCAACAAACAAGATTCTTGGGATGAAGATTTACCGAGACAAAAATAATGGGAAGATTTGACTATCACAGAAGAGTTTCTTACAGAGAGTATTGAAACAATTCAACATGCAAGACTGTAAGCCACTCTATACCCCTATCCCCGTTAATTTTAAGTTATCGTCCACGATGAGTCCAAGCAGTGAAGAAGATAGGATGGAAATGTCTCAAGTATCGTATGCATCGGCAGTGGGTAGTCTAATGTTCACTATGGTTTGTACTAGATCTAACATTGCACATGATGTGGTGGGAGTTAGTCAGTACATGGAAAATCCAGGATAGGAACATTGGAGTAGTGTGAAGAGGATCCTGAGATACATCAAGGAGACCTTAGATACTGCATTATGTTATGGAGGATTAGATTAAACTGTCAGAGGATATGTTGATTTAGATTTTGAAGGAGATTCTGACTGAAGGATATCCACTATGGGTTATGTGTTTACTCTTGCAGGAGGAGCTGTTAGATGGATTTCGAAGTTACATTTAGTTGTGGATTTATCCACGATGGAAGCAAAGTACATGGAAGCTACACAGGCTTGCAAAGAGAAAATTTAGATGAGATGGTTGTTGGAGGAGCTTGGGCACAAAGAGGAGAAAATTTCATTATTTTGTGACAGTCAGATCATCATGAACATTACAAGGAATCCATATTTTCATTCCAGGATGAAGAACATTGGGGTACAATATCACTTTGTCCGAGATTTGGTGGAGGAAGGAAGTGTGAACATGCAGAATATTCATAGTAATGAAAATCTGGCAGATTTCCTGATTAAGGCGATTAACTCTGAGCAGATCCTCGAGTGGCCTTGCAGCTACTTGAGCAGCATGGTTTGGCAGATAGAAAGGATGTGGAGATGTGATTGGTTCTCAATCAAATCTCCAAGTGGGATATTTGTTGGCGGATGTCCATTTGAAGGACGGTGGCTGCCCCCCTCCTTTGTCAAAGGTGGGATGGTAGTGTTAGGTGGTGGGTGGCCAAACCCCCACCAAACCTCTAGCCGGAGAAGGCAATGGGAAGGGTTGAGGAGGCCTATAAAATGAGGCTCTCACCTCTTCCAAATGGAATCTCATCTATCACTTGTATCCGATTTCTCATCACCGGTAGTCATCCTATTTGAGCGGTATTAGTAAGGCGGTTTCCCCACCATATTGAAGAGATAATATTACGAGGGTTTTCTCCATGTAATAAGTGAGGGAGTGTGTACCCACTTTACCTATAGCGATCCTTCTATTTAACCATGGGTTTTTACCCCTTCCATTTGGGGGTTTTTCCACTTTACATCTGGTGTTCATTTATTTCCGCATTTTGCACTTTTTGTATCTCGTTATTATCGCTGCACCAGTGGGCCAATCATTTACGGTCCCAAAAAACCGAAGGGGAGATGGATAGATGATGGGTTTCCACCAGGATATGACACCTTCACAAAGAAAAATATTCTCCGGAAGGGGTCAGGAAAGGTCCATGTCCACACATATACGAGCCACCGCTATGCCTTGGAGGAAAAGGGAGCACACATCTATGCACAGTAAAGAGGCGAATGAGTCCCCTACGTAGAGAAGAAATTCCAGGTTCTGGAAAGGAAGAGTTAGGCCTAGTAGATTCATCCACACCACTGCCTGAGAAGAATCCCGCCTAGAGAGGTTATCCATCGACCACCAGTAAAGGATAAAACACCACTTTTCTATCAAATGGGAACCACATGATCTTGCATTTACCAAATCATCTCTGTAGGAGAGAACCATAAAAAATATTTCCTATTAAGAAGCAAGACCCGGGTTAATGCTTCTAAGTCCCATGAATTGAAAAAATTATGAAATATATGAAGTGGCAGCTTATCTGCCCCAAAACGCCTCACCAACATCCACAAGAGGGAATCTGCAACCTTCTCAAAGTCGCCAGCCAAGAAGTCAAGCACCATGACCAATCCACCAAATCCCACCAGTGATCTTCTAACTCCATCTCAAGAAGACAAAATGCAGCCAACGACAGAGCGGATGACAGTTGAAGGAGAACTTATTTCAGGGGCAGCACCCCGGCTCTACCCTACTAGATTGAGAGAAAAACGCCCCTGAAGGGGTTAGAGTTACTTATAGATAATGACGATAGAGGAAATAAATAATTCTATATTTATAATTATAATTATAAATATTATAAATATATTTATTATAATTTTAGAATTTTTTAAATATAAATATACATTTATTTAAATATTTATGAAATTATAAAAAATATTATAATTAATATATTTATTTTAATTTCACAATTATTGAAATATATAAATAAATTTATATATATTTATGACTATAGTTAAAATTTATATGTAATAAACATATATTTATAAAAAATATATATATTTTTCATAAGTATTTCATAATTATTTAAATAAATAAATATTTATATTGACATAATAATAAAATTATAACAAATATATTAATTAAATAAATATATATAATTAAATAATTAAATAAATATATATATATATATAAATAATTAAATAAATATATTTATAAATATAAACAAATATTTATAATTTGAATTCTAAATAATATAGATATATTTAAACAATATTTAAATTATAATAAATATATTAATTATATATATTTATAAAATTATAAAATAAATATAAATATAAAATTATTTATAATTATAATTCTAAATAAATATAGATATAGTTAAATAATTATAAAATTATAATAAAGATATTAATTATATATATTTATAAAAATAATAAATATATTTATTATAAATTTATAATTATAAAAAATTATATATATAAATATAAATAAATATTTATTTATTTATAGTTATTATTATTATATATATATTTATTATATATATAATTTTAAATATATATATATATATATATAAATATAAATAATTTATTGTCATTATAGTTTTATTAGCGCTTTCTATTTTACCATTGATAAAACATACCTTTATCAGTGCTTTTTAGCTTGCACTAATAAAATGTTTACCCTCTTTTATAAATAAACCATAACAGTCTCCTCATTCTCTCACACGCCTTAAGCTCTCGTGGAAGTGGAACCCTACCACCAACTCCTCCCCCTCCTCCTTCGCTGCCGCCAAATCCTCCTCATTTCCGCCATGAAGCCCTCCTCCGCCGCTACGAAGCCCTCCTCCACTGCCATGAAGCCCTCCTCCACCATTGAACCCCATCAGCTGCAAACCTCACCTCTACTGTGGGTAAAACCCCACCTCTACCCTGAACCCTTCCTTTTCATCAAACCCACCTCCTCTGCTTACCCCACCTCTACTGCTGAACCCCACCTCTACTACAAAGCCCTTATCCCCTATGAACCCACCTCTTCCCTAAACCAAACTCCTCAGGTGCTACCACTATGAGTCTTTTAGTTTCTCTATTTGAGTTACATTCATGGGTTTCCTCTGGTTGATATGTTACAGAGATAACCTTACCCAACCTTCTAAGATTAAGTAATTGTAGATATATTTTTTACCATTCAAGAAATATTTTCTTAATGTCATAATGGTGTGTTTCAATCATGCTAAAAAGAAGGATTATCTTTACTAATTCCCAAGGGGATAGAAATTGAAAATGAATGAAAATAGTTCAAGTAATTATATTCTAGGGATTTCCAATCTGGGGATTTTTTGAGTGTAAATAGTATTTTTAGGGGAATTCAATATATAACAATAATGTTTATTATGTAAGAGAAAATAAAAGAAAATAAATACCACATCTCAATGAAATGGATAATACTATATGGGATGCTTTTTAGTCAAATATTAATGGATGCCTCCACCAACCTATTTTTATGTATTTCATAAGTACTAGGAGTGGTCGATGATCATACAGACTCAAACTATTTAGGATGAGGCTCATATGGGCTTTTAGGTGATCTAACCACTCCTTACTCACCTCTGGTCATGTATAATTTCATTGAAAGTAGGAGGTAAATACAAGATGGAGATAAAAATTTCACATATATAAAAAATGGATGCATATAATGTCTCACAACTATTTGATAGTTTTACCTTTAAAATCATTAATTCCCACTTAATATAGACACAAAAATGGAAAGAGAAGGCTCTAGTGACATGAAATGTATGAGTCTAGTTTGTGAGTACAATTAAAACTCCCTATGTAGTGATGTATGCACTATGTCAATTGTTTTCATCAATGGGTAGAATTATATTTTTCTAGGGTGATTATTATGTCTATATTGGAGAGTTGGATATGAAAATTAGTTATGTAGGACCTATATTTCTTTAGCTACGTAGAATCATAACTCATTTTTCTAGAAAACATTTTTCTTGATAGAGAGAAACATCAGTCAGTATGTCCTATTATCAATGGAAAGTTCCTTGATGTATTTCCCAAGGACTTATCTATGTTACCACCTAAAGTATAGGTTGATTTTATGATTTTGTTCTTACCAAGTGTGAAACATATATCTATTCTACTATATAAGATGGATCCTATAGAGTTATGAGTGAAGAAGGCTCAATAGAATGACTTCGAGGTGAAGGGGTTCATATGAATGTTTATGTCCCATTGGGGTGCCTTATTTTTTCCATAAAAATATAAATGGATCATTGAGAATATTTTTGAACTATTAGAGGTTATTCAAAGTGATAGAAATTAACTTATATTTATTTATACATATTGATGGACTATTTGATCAACTTAGAGGTGCTAAAGTGTTATCTAATATTGAGGTAGGAACATGTTTGATATCTGGAGATCATTTTGAGAAACACTAGGGAGCATCAACTATTTTCCCTAATTTCAAAGTGTATGTTTTAGATTGATAATGTATACTTCATGGAGAAAATGATATTAGTGGATAACATATTTTTAGAACTTGAGAATTTCGTTGTTATAGTTTATTTAGAGAGGCCAAAGAATGTTTTGGATATCCAAACCTTTTTGGGAATTTCCAGATATTACTAGAGGGACAACTAGGATTCTTGCTAAATGGATGTGCTAAGAAGGCCTTAACCACTAATTATGATTGAATTATTTTCTTATATGTTCAATATAGATCATTCTATGATCTTAATGGGAGATTGATGAATATACTAATCTTAACCATAAATGAGTTGGGTAATGAGTATGTATTATATTGTGATGTATTAGGAGTTAGGATTTGAACATTTCTAGTCGATGATGGTCATGTGGTTTATTATGGGTCCAGACAGTTAAGGGAACATAATATAATCTTCCCAAATCCTTTCCTAGATTTGTAAATAGTGGTGCTTTACATGAGGTGTTATTTGTATTATATTTAGGGTGAGATATTTTTGGAATACACTAAAAAAGTCTTTGAAATATATTTAATCACAAAGTGAAATGAACCATTGATAACTTTGACCTAATGTATACCCTTAAGAAGAGGAATTTTTTTTATTGTACTGTATTCGAATGATCAAGATTAGTTAGTACATGATTCAAGCCTCAAGTGGAAGATGGCTGCCCACTTTAAAGATACACGACTTTATGTTCCAAATTATCATGAACAAGTGACACTTATGTCTTTATCTATAACTTATTCACTCCTCAGTAGTATTAGGATAGTAAACTATAGGATTCATACTATTTATTACCAAGAGGCATGATAAAACTTTTATAGATTTATATTTAAAAAAATATTGGCTATTTTTTATTCGTTTATCCTTTAGAAAGTGCCTGTCTGGGGATTTATGTCTTTGTGAAAATTCCTAAGTGGATCTTTTAAAATGATTCAAGCCTTTGGAAATGTTTCTTAAAAATTATATGTGTTCAACATTCCATTTTTTGGTTTTAAATAGATTTAAAATGATTTAAACACTTGGCATGGACTTAGATTGCTTGTCAAGTGTTTATCAACTTTCCTGATTAGCTTTCATAAATGGATTTGAATGTTTTGAAAGCATATGTAAGGATGGTTTCATTTTAACAATGGTTGCATGAAGTTTTTAATGAAAATTTGTAAAATATATAGGTTTGTAACTCATTTTAAATGATTATGATTTTTGGGACATAAATTTGACTTTAATGCTTTTAAAAAAAGGAATTGGGGTTTTGTGAAAGAGTGTTTGGAACTGATTGGTTTATTTTAAAAAAGAGGTGTTATTTTAAAGAGGAATTTATGTAAATGGTTGTTTTTAATGGGATTTCAACGATGATTTTATAAATAGTTTTCAAAAGACATATGAAATGTATTTTTTCCATAAAATTTTATGTTTAGATTTTTATAGAATTAGGAAAACCATTACATTATATAGGGAATATAAGGGGATCAATAATAACACCATGGTAAGGGTAAATATATTTCAATAATTAGAAGGACTAGATTTACTTATATTTTATCTCATTCTGTAAATCATAAAATAATTCAGATGGTTCTCGGCTTGGTTTCCATTGATGGTTTATTTCTATAAAAAATGGATGTCATGATTATATTCCTTTATGGACATTAAAAGGAAGAGATATACATAGATCAACTTGAAGGATTCATGATAAATAGAATATAAGGTTTAGTTTGAGACTCAAATGGAGTTTTTTGGGCTTAAGTAGGCCCAAGATAATGTAACTATAATTTTAATTCTTTAATGTGATAATTAATGTTCATGAAGTGAAATGAAAATAATTGATACTATATAAAGGTGTATTATGATGTGAGTTTGGTCATTTTACTTCTTTATGTGGATGAATTTATGTAACGCCCCGACCCCAGTTACCCAGAATCGGTTCATTATTACTTAACATTGGCATGATCACAAAAGATCAAGTCTCAAAAGACCGATTAGTTTAGTAGACTTGGAAACACTAGATACATTCATAAGTCTTACATTACATCATAAAGTAAAAAAAAACTAAAAAAACATCCTGTCTTCATATCCCCTCATACTATCCCTGTAGGTCATTCATAATATACTTCATCACATCTTGGAAAAATTAAATCATAGAAAGGGGTGATCTCAGATGCTCAGTAAGGATAACAATATAGCGGAAGATTTCATAAATAAACATAAACATTTGAGGAAATGTATAACTAAAACAAAAGCCTTTTAAACTTGAACTTCAGCATAATATGGAAAAAATAAAATGAAATAATTCCATTTACTTATTCACATGGATATTATACTAGTCGAATAATCACATGCAATATCAATAACCACTTTCATAATGATGGAATGCATAATGCCAGACTGTCATAACCACTTAGCCAAGTCCTCGTGCTAAGACTACAAATAAGTTTTTGTCAAGGCCTCGTGACAAGACACTAGTTTGTCTCATGAGACCTACCTATGCATTGAGGAGCTATAGAGGGCTCCACCCATCACTTATTAAGTCCAATGCATTCCTCATATGAATAGGTTTAAACATATCCTAAACCATAACATAATTGTATCACATAAAACATGTATAAAGGAAACAAAAAATTTACACATTTTAATCACAAGATATCAATACAACAAATTGATATAATAAAAAAATTATCAAAACCATTTTCAATACCAAAACAAAAGAAATTTAAAACTTGGTATTTATTTTTCATTTTTAAAAAAAGTTACGGCTAGTAGAGGAAGCCGAAACTCAAATAATGGTCACAGCGGCAGAGAAGTAGTTGTCACCGCATACGTACGAGAAAAAATTCCTTTTGTCGTTTAATAAAAACGCTTCGTATAAAAATATTTCTTTTGAATAAAAGTAAAAGTCATAGGGGTTTATAAACCTTATAAAAGAAAGTTGTGTATAATACAAAATATTCCTCAATGAATGAAGATTGAGACGAAGTCCCTTACAAAGATAATTGTTTAAATAAAATAGATCTATTATATGTATTAACTATAATTACACATAAATAAAGTTCAAATACAATATAGGAAATAATAATATCATGACATAATTTGAAAGTAGTAGATTAACCCAAAGAACGAAAATTGGGTTAAGAAGTTCCCTTACCTCGTGTCCGACTTGACTCGATCTCTCTTTAACCTCCTGAATAATAAACTAGAGTTAATTTCTACTTTCTTAAGAACCTTTTTCAAGTTCATTATTCCCTTTATATCACTTATTACCATGTCATGAACATTATGTAATTATTTTAGTTAATAACGGTCGTTTTTTCGATCTTTGGTACTTGAGTCAAAAAAATAAACTTCTTATAATTACACGTTGTTCATGTGGTAAAATATACACTATATACAGAATTATATTCCTGATGTAGACACCATATATATCATATATATCCAGTATAAAGATGAATTTATAATATTACATAACATTTAGAGGTAAGAAATGAAATGCACCGTTCATGGAGATGGTAAGACGTACGTACACATGAACACTACTTTCATTTCTATTTCGTATTTAATGGAATGAAATAATAATTATATAAATTTATATTATAATTCCAGTATAATATAATATATAATATAATTTACTCTATCCTTTACATGTCCCACATATGGAATTAACGATTCAAATCACTTTGAGCGGGCGGTAGTCTGCACTTCCTAAAATGAAATTATCGCGATTACCCATAATGGAAATCATAAAGGTGTGCCATAAATAAAAAATAAAGAATCATAAGGAAAACATAAACATATTATATATCATATATAAAAAATATTTTCATCATAATGGCCACCATGATAGGTGTTAAAAGAATATTGAACAATCATCGTTTCGTGAGGCAGTAATTCGCCACTCACAGAAACAGTATGTTCTTTAACCGTTAGACGAAGGTGTGTGTAACTGTAAATAAAATAATTATCATAAAAAAATCCTAGTATATCTAATATGCTGTTGTTGTTACTAAATAAAAGAATAAAAAGAGTTTAGGGGGTTGGAGAAGCAAAATAAAACAAAACAACATAAAAGAAGACATTACCTTTAAATCGGGTAACTCCCCTCGGTTTGAACCAAAATGGTTTCTTTAAGATATTTATGCCTAAGGTAAGGCTTCTAGGATGAATGGAGTAATTTTGAGAGAGTATTTGGGAATATTTTTGCTGAACCAAATGGATTTTAATGTGTGAATAAGGTGGTAGAGGTGTGGCCTTTTATAAGAGGAGAGGATGGGCACTCTTGAAAAGTCATGAAATGTTACATTATTATGAAGTGATTTTCGGATTTCAAAGGTCCCAAAATTATATATTTCAAGGAAAAGGTGATAAGTGGTCTAAATACACTAATAAAATTGGTTTTTTACAAGTTTAAGTCTTATATTTTACATTATATTTTCATTTTATTTAAATCATTAATTAATGATTTAATCGCTGCAACATCATGATGTCATAAAACATTTAATTTATTTAATGTCTAAAAATTATAAAAAAATTACCATCATGTAGGAAAATTTGTTATCTTTCCAATGAATATTTATAGTCGAAAAGTTAAATTATATAACCCCATGTAATAATTGTTTTAGTAAAACAACACATGTTTGTGACAATTTTATTTTTACTTTAAATAAAAAGTTATTAATGTCATTTTCTTACCCAAGTGTCTCCATGGGGTCCTCAAGATTACCCATGGATTTTCTTGGTCGGACATGACTCATCCAATAAGGGTAGGACAAGTGTAAAGGTAATTTCATATTATTATAACATTTTATTTACCTTAAATTACACTAATTACCTTTAATCGCGATTAATAGAACTTAAAAGTTACTATTCACCAAAAATTCTTTTAATCTTATTGAACCTCATTTTACTTCATAATGGAAATGATGTAGGTCAGATTTTTGAAATTTAATTCACAGAAGCGGTAAAGATTCATTTAAACGAAAAATCAGTTTTTTTAACTAGCACTTAGTGGTTTCACTATATATCAAAAATTGATGTTTTTCAGAAAAATAGCAAAAATTCACCCTAATATATAATTGATATTATGAATTAAAAAATGATGTCTATTTTACAAAATTACAAACATATAAGTTGTATTAATTAATTTTATAATTAATTCCCGCTATCAAAACAAATAGCGTGTTTTTAAGAAACAATATCAATCAAAAGATTGACGATTGTTTTTGTCCAATTTCAAAGTGAAATTAATTATAATTACCACCATTGGATAAAATTGTAAAAATATATTCTAATTTTAATTTAAAACCAATCAATAGTATAATTTATCAAAATAAATTATTTTGATTAAAAAAGTTGTTTTTAAGTATTTTTTTCTATTCATAGAAAATTGGAAGTTCTCAGAAAATTACAAAAAATTCAACTTAGGATAATTTCGATATTTCGAATACAAAAATGAAGTCCATTTTGAAATATAAAATTTATATAATTTCAAAAAGTGGGTATTACTATACATAACGACTACTTTGATTGGTCGTGGTGTGTTAGGATCTCGAACTTGCGTACAATGCAAGCAATTGCATTATTAAAAAAGAAGCTTATCTTGAAAGCTTGGGGTGTTAAAATTTTTATTAGTTGGAACAATGAATGAGATTATGGAATATCTGATGATTGATTTATATAGAAGATCCCAAATGAAGGACCTTGGTTTTGGAAAGTTTATATTGGGTATAAATATTGAAGGAGACTTAAAGTCTATAACTTTTTTAAGCCTTGGTTAATTTTTATATCAATGTTTTGTGTATTTATTTTTGTTAAATATTAATATTACTGAATCAAATAATATGTATATGAATAAAGAATGGATGGATCCCAATTTTCTAACAAAAGAGTATGAAGATGGAGTGAAAGAGTTCATCAAGATTTCAAAAGGTCATGCATATAACCATTCTCAAATCCTTTGTATATGTTTAATCTATTGTTATTCATGAAAAATTAGTTTAGAGGATTTGGAAGAACTCCTGATCTATCACAGAATAGATGAAACTTATAAATGTTGGAATAAACATGGGGAAAAAGAAAATGCAGATAGTTGCTGGGATAACACTATGTTTTAGGGATCACCTGATATGACTACAAGTGTGGACAATGAAGAAGACTTTATCGAGGATGTCTTTACATATGTGGATGATGATAAAGATATTATTGAGTAAATGAAAAGGATAGTTGAAGATGAACTTTTTGATTAGCCAAAATTGTTTGAGGAGTTAAAGAGTTGTGTAAAGACTCCATTGTATGGTGGTTGAACTAAATATACAACATTGTTAGCCGTAATGAAGTTGTATAATATGAAAGTAGGCAAAAAATAGAGTGATGGCAATTTTACAGAATTAATTTCTCTATTCAATGACATGCTACAAAAAGATAATGAACTCCTGATGCAAACATACGCTGCCAAATGAATGTTACGCTTGATGGGTATGATCTCGAAAATAATACATTCATACTCAAATGACTGTATACTAATTTTCAAGGATCAAAAATCAGTTAGAGAATGTTCAAATTATGGTAATTCTCAATAAAAGAAATATGGATCTGGTCCTATGACAGTTGTATGGTACTTTCCAATCATTCCATGGTCTTAGGGTGAATTTTTGGTATTTTTTTTGAAAACGTACAATTTTTGAAGAATAGTGAAAAAAACCGCGTTATTGTTTAAAACATAATTTTTATTAAAATAATTAAATATTTTATTTAAATTTATTTTAGGTAAAAATAGATACATAATACATATATAAGTTCAATGTATCTCATTGGAGTGATTTTATAATAAAATTATATGTATAAAATCTTATTGAACATTTTAACATTTTTTACCCACCATCTAGGAAAATTTTCAAAATTGCATAAAACGTAATTTTACCAATTTTGTGAATTTAATTAAAAAAATCCAAGAGACACCATTTAAATCAGTAAGTAAAATATGGTTCAATAAGATGAAAATAATTTTTGATGAACAGTAAAGTTTTGATTTTATTTACCACGGTTAAAAGTATATAGGGTAATTAAAGGTAAAAATGATATTATAATTACCCTAAAAAATGTCCTAATTCTATTGGATAAGTGTTTTTCGACCAAAATAAACCTTTGGAATAAAATATGATCCTTTTTGATTCGCACGGATTAGATTATGACATTTATTCTTATTTTATTTAAAGAAGAGTTAAAAGTGTTAAATTCAAGTTTTTATAACTAAACCATTTTTAATATAGGGTTATACATTATATAAATTCTAATATAAATATTAATTATAAAGATAAAAAGATTTCCTACATCATGGTATTTTATTAATAATTTTTATACATTAAATAATTAAATTTATTTATGACACAATGATGATGCAGTAATTACCTTATTAATGAATGATTAAAATAATTGATATTATAAATATCAAAATAAATGTAAATTGATACTTTTGATGCATTACACGAATTTTATAGGTTAATATAACATTTTAGGGTTGATTAAATAATTTTTTTCTAAGTGATAAAGTTGTTATGACTTTTACAAAAACAAAATACCAAATTGTGTCAAAAATTGACATAAATGAGTTTTTAAAACAAATACTGTATTATTAAATGATATATTATTCCTAAAAATATAAGGTTCATCCAAAGCACTTAGATAAGGATATATATTCCAATAATTAACCATTTGGGGTTATCTTGTCTTTTTATAGTATGTTTTTAAACTATTTATTAGAATAATACAAGAATACATGGTAAAAGATAAACTATTTAACTAAGAGTTAAATATAAAAGATAAGGTTAATATGGTGAGCAAAACCTATCTAAAACCCATGGGTTGAGAGGTTTTTTTACCCATACCCACCTTATACTAGAAATAAATCCTTTTATATCCATTAGAAACTGAAAATGATTTTATAATAAAATAATATTTCAAACTTTTCCTAAAGTGACCCTCACCTCTCTTATAAAAGGGTACTTCCCCTTCTCTCAAAATCACACCTCCAAAGCCATTTGGCTCAGAAAAAACCTAATCAAATTTCCTCCCAACTACCCTAAATTCAACCTATAGGCCTTAAATTTATCATAAAGCAAACCTAAGGAGACCTTTTGATCAAATCCAAAAGAACCACCCAAAGAAGAGGTAATAATTTCATCACCTCTTTCAATGTTCCTTTTTTCTTCCACTTCCTCTTTATTTTTTGTTTCCATACCAAAATAATAAATCCAGTACATTATACAAAAAGTGATTTTATTATAAATATTTTACAACAATATTCATTATTCTATCCATTCTATGAATGACAATGTCACCATGCATGTGTACGTACGGCTTACCGTCTCCACGTCGTTGTGTAGTTTGTTATTCAACACTTAATTATTTGGATGGGTATAATAATGTGTATAATTGATGTAAAAAATAAATATAACAAGTTAATGATTCTGTATATGTATCATACCATTAAATTACATATGATTTCACCATCAATAGAATGGTATTGTCTGTCATGCGTACGTACAGATTACCGTCTCCACAAACGCGAGAAGATTCATTCCCCATTATAACCATTCAAGAATAGATTTCATTTTATAAATAAAAATAATGTTTAGGAACTTAATATTGTTATGGGTATGAATCAAATACATCCTATCCATAACAAACATGACTTACATAGAAAAAACATATAAAGGAAATGAATCAGTTAACACCCAAAACAATGATACTACTGAATTATTATTAACAAAACAATATTAGAAGATCATATATAATATCATATTTATGTATATGGTTCTTGTATAATTTAATAACAATGATTTAACTATCTATACAGGATTTTAACATACCCTTTACCAAGGAAAAGTACATGGTAATGGTTAATTTTACAATCTCTTAATTATATGAGGTTGTTTTTACAAAAGTATCTAATGCAACTTCCTTATCATCCACATCCGTGTTTCTAAAAAATGTATTTCAAAACATTTTTACTATTTCCTAGAATATGGGTTAAATTCATTTATAACATTTTTTGAATTTATATATAATTTTTTAAAAGGAATATTTCTTTCATTTTCCAAACAAGGTATTTTATGACCTTTTCGACAAATTAAGGTTAGAATGTTTTTTTAACTTATACGGCGAGTGCGGCTATTTTCTGCCATTATAACACCTTCAAATATTCCCTTAAAAGATTATAAGAAAATTTAAAATTTAAATGTTTTATTTTATAATTACATTACTTTTAATGATTTCAAAATAGAACGAGATATTTATCTCAAATATTTTTTATTTCATCTATGTCAACATCCTTTGATGGATTTTACACTTGTTTGAAGTTGATTTATTATGATACAGTCTTCAATATTGTATTGAAGGTTTTGTGATATATTTGACAATAGATGTGTTTTTTTATACCATTCATGTTTTATGGTTAAATTATTAACATTTCGTGTCCTAGTTTTAATACGAAAGTTTATGTCATGTTTCAAACTTTTCATATGAGGAATTCATTGGACTTAGTAAGTGACGAGTGGAGCCCACTATAGCTCCTTGACGCATCGGTAGGTCTAATGAGGCAAACTAGTGTCTTTGAACAAGTTGTTGACAAAATATTATTCGTAGTATTGGCATGAGGCCTTGACTATGTTGTTATGATATCCAGCATTTTGCATTCCATCATTGTGAAATTAGCTATTGATATTACTTGTGATTATTCAACTAGTAGAACAACCATGTGAATAAGTAAATGAAATTATTTGATTTATATTTTCCATATTTTAATGAAGTTGAAGTTTAAAAGGATTGTGTTTTAATCTTATACATTTCCTTAAATATTTATGTTTATTTATAAAAGTTTTCGCTCTATTTTTATCTTTACTGAGCATCTGAGCCCACCCCTTTCTTATGTTTTATTTTTCTCAGGATGTGAAGAAGTATTTTACGATTGAAATTCAGGAAGGGTTATGGGATAATAGTGTGTTTTAAGGAGACAATATTTTTTGTTTTCATTTCCTAATGTAATGTAAAACTTATGTATGTATCTAGTACTTCCAAGGCTACTAAACTAATCTGTCTTCAGGGACTTCATCTCTTGTGATCATGCCAATGTTATGTAATAATGTACCACCTCTAGGTAACTATAGTCGGGTGTTACAGGTTTTATCAAAGGAAGTTTAGTAAAACCTTGAAAACTAGATTTAGAAAAACTCTGATTAAAGAACATTACCCTAATATAGACTTTGATGATTAGTATATAAGAACTTGCTAGAATTTTGTTAATGTTGATATTTTTTGAATTTTCCAAGCAATAGATACCTGTATGGATACGAGCCTGTAGAGGTGGTTCTGTCAAAGATGTACCTAGGAGTGAAAACTCCGACAAGGAGTTCCGGGCTTGACTCGGGGTATCCTAGTACACAAAAACGAGCCTTTATTCACTCTTGGTTGTGAAATTCTTGAGGGAAATCCTTATGATTATTCAAATTTTCTTTACAATCCATTATTATAGATTTATGAGTAAATACTTCCTCAAAGAAAACATCTTTTTATGATTATGTATTATATTCATAAATTGTTAAATTTATGTTAGGTATTTTACTAGTTTGGAATTATGTATTTCGATTCATAAAATAACCTAGTGCATGACATTGTTTAGAAATAGAGCCCGGTGGAAGGAATTGAAACCATATCAATGCACATAATCCAAGTAGGTATTTCCCTCCTACTGAAGATAATTATAGTGGAGTTGGTGATGAATCTAGTGAAGAACAACTTATAACCATACTAGGACAAATCACTCAGGTTATGAATAATAACCTTACCCGTATAGAGCACCCTGATCCATAACGTAGAGGATCAATGTTAGATCTCTTCATGAGTCAGAAACCACCAAAATGAAATGGGATTGAAAATCCATTTTTAGCTGAGCAATGGATAAGTTTCTTGAAGAAAACATTTCATGCTTTGGGGAGTAGTGAAAGGAAAAAAGTTGTTATGGAAGTTTATCACCTCATGGGAGATGCAGATCAATGGTGGTCATTTATTCAAAACACAAAGGAGGATTAAGAAGTATAAAATGTAGAATGGAGGGATTTTGAAGAACGTTTCTTAGAAAAATACATTTCTTGTCACTATTGAGAGGATATGGAAGGAAAATTTCTAAGTCTAAGGTAAAAGGAGGATGTTAATATCGCAAAGTATGAGGCCAACTTTACATGGTTAGCAATGCACGCTGCAAGTTATATACGTAACCCAAGGAGTAATATTGACTGATTCTATGATGGGTTAAAACCATTTATCAATCGAGCATTAGTCTCCCAATCCTTCTCTTAGTATGAAGATATAGTCTCATGTGATATCAAGAAAAAAACTAATTCTCTAAGTCTTATGACTTTAAAGAAAAGTAGGAGAAGAAGATATTTTATGAACACTCTGGTAATGGAAGGAAATAGAAGAAGGAAAAAAGTTTAATCTTCTTCCTACAGTAAATGTGGTAAGAAACACCCCGGTATTTTCCTAAAGGGAATGGGAGTTTGTTACAAGTGTGGTGAAAAATCCCACCAAGCTCGTGATAGTAAGGGAATGAAAGAGGCTGTCAATATTGAATGCTACAATTGTAGGAAAATGGGACATTATGAAAATTAATTTCCTAAGTGCCAAGGAAAATTACCTTAGAAAAGGCCAAGGGAGAAAGGCCAAGCTTATGAGATCACTACAGCTAAGTTTGAAGCTCCAAATGATGTGGTGGTAGGCAATTTAAGGGTTTCCTCAAATTTAGCCAATACTTTATTTGATTATGGATCATCGCATTGTTTTATATCTTCCAAGTTTTTTATGAAAATTAGATATTTATAATTTTATTTAACAAGGTATTTGTTAGTCAAAACTCTTAAGGGAAGTATCATTGCAACAAAGTTTTGTAAATCAGTTCCCATTAGGGCATATAAATGTGATTTATCTGCTGATCGCATCGTCATACCCATGATTTAATTTGATATAATCTTTGGTATGGATTGTCTTTCGGACCATGCTGTGAAAAGTTATTGTAAGAAGAAGGTGGTTACAATTTTTGATGATGATAAAGAGTAAATTATCTTTAGAGTAGAAACATCACAATCTGATTTTTATCTAGATCCACCCCCAGCAGCTCTACTAAATTCATTTATTAGGGAGGAAGAGACTGAAATAATTGTGGTTGAGGAAAGGAATTATCAAATATAGGATGTGACTATTGTGGAAGAATATGTTGATGTGTTTCTAGAGAATTTACCTGGACATCCTCTAGAACAAGAAATTGAGTTTTCTATTGATTTAATTCCTAGTTCAAGGCCCATATCGAAGACCCCTTATAGAATGGAAACTATGGAATTAGTGGAACTAAAGAAACAAATAGAGTAATTAAGTAATAAATGATTTATTCTCCCTAGTGTTTTACCATGGGGAGCCCCTGTTCTTTTTGTTAAGAAGAAAGATGGATCTATGAGGTTATGCATTGACTACAGGGAGATCAATGCTATAATAATAAAGAACAAGTATCCCCTACCTCACATTGATGATTTATTCGATCTAATGAATAGAGTTTTCAAGGAATATCTTGGTGAATTTTTTGTGGTATTTATTGATGATATATTGGTTTATTCCAAAGTCTATAAAGATCATGAAAATCACATGCACACTATTCTAAATACTCTTAGACAGAATGATGCTATATGGATCATTATTGATCATCTCACCAAGTCAGCAATTTTTCTTACTATAAAGAAATATTTACAACATGAACATTTAGAAATACTATATATTAATGAAGTTGTACGACTTCATGTTTTACCTATATCGATTTTTTCGGATCACGATCCCCATTTTACATCAAGATTATAGAAAATTTTCCAGAAAGCCCTAGATATTGTACTTAGTTTAAGCAATGCCTACCACCCTCAAATTGATGGAAAATTAGAATAGACTATTAAAACCTTAGAAGACATGTTAAGAGCTTTCTCACTTGACTTTCAAGGTATGTGGGATCAATATTTACCTCAGGTAGAATTTTCCTATAACAATAGATTCTATTCAAGTATTCAGATGGAACCATATGAAGCGTTATATGGAAAGAGATGTTGCAGACCAACTTATAGGTGAAATAAAACTCATAGGCCCAGAACATGTTGAGGAAACAATGAAAATGGTGAAGATTATCCAAACCCACATTAAATAAACTCAATTTAGGAAAAAGATCTATGTTGATTACCGAAGGATAGATTTGGAATTTCAAGTAAGAGATCATGTTTTCTTAAAAGTATCTCCATATAAGGGTGTTGTACGATTCGGTAAGAAGGGTAAATTAATTCCTAGGTACTTCGGACCTTTCGAAATTCTAGAACGAATTGGAGTTGTAGCTTACCATTTGGTAATGAATCCAAGTCTCTCCAAAGTTCATGATGTGTTCCACATATCACTGTTGATAAAATACATGCCTGAACCAATGAATGTACTCACCTATGAAGAAATAGACCTGGAACCCAATCTGCCTTATTATGAAGAGATTTTCAATATTATTGATACCAGATAACAAGTGCTGTGAAACCAGATGACTCATCTGGTAAAAGTTCTATGGAGAAACCATAAGATGGAAGAGGCAACGTGGGAACTCGAGGAACTTATGATGAAGAACCACCATAATATTTTTATGAAATAATATTCTAGAAATTTTGAGGATGAAATTATTTGAAGGAGGAGAGAATGTAAGGCCCCAATCCCCCACAATACATTTCTCCTTGAATAATACAATCTCTTGCACTGTACCCAACTTTGAGTTTTAGCACACCACTACAAATCAAACTAGACTTTATGAATAGAAATACCCACTCTTTGAAAATTTAAAAATTTTATTTTTTTAAATTGACTTCATATTTGGATTCAAAATATCAAAATTAGTTTAGGGTGAATTTATGATATTTTACTGAAAACTTTCAATTTTTGATGAATAGTGAAAAACACCGCGTTATTGTTTAAAACCTACCTTTTTTATTTAAATAATTATTTATTTTATTTAAAATTATTTTAGGTCAAAATAGATACATAATACCTATATAAGTTCAATCTAATTCATTGGAGTCATTTTATAATAAAATTAGATGTATAAAATTTTATTGAACATTTTAACGTCTTTTACCCACCTTTTAGGCACATTTGCAAATTTGCATAAAACGTAATTTTACCTCTTCTTTGAATTTAATTTCAAAAATCATAGAAACACGGTTTACATCATTAAGTAAAATGTGGTTCAATAATATGAAAATAATTTTTGGTGAATAGTAACTTTTGAATTTTATTTACCACGGTTAAAATTAAATAGGGTAATTAAAGGTAAAAATGATATTATAATTACCCTAAAACATGTCCTAATTATATTGGATAAGTGTTTTTTGACTAAAATAAACCTTATTAATAAGATATGATCCTATTTTATCCACTTGGATTAGATTAGGACATTTATTATTATTTTATTTAAAAAATAGTTAAAAGTGTTTAATTAGAATTTTAATAACTAAACCATTTTTAATAGAGGGTTATAAATAAGATAAATTAGACTATAAATATTAATTAAAAATATAAACATATTTCCTACATCATGGTATTTTATTTATAATTTTTAGACATTAAATAATTTAATTTATATATGACACAATGATTATACAGTAATTACCTTATTAATGAAAGATTAAAATAATTGATATTATAAATATCCAAATAAATGTAAATTGAGACTTTTTATGAATTAAACAAATTTTATTGGTTAATATGAAATTTTAGGGTTGATTAAATAATTTTTTTGAATTGATAATGTTTTTATGACTTTCAAAAAAATAAAATACCAAATAGTGTCAAAATTGACATAAATGAGTTTTTAAAACAAATACTATATTATTAAATGATATAATATTTATAAAAATCTTATATTTATCCAAAGGACTTAGATAAGGTTATATATGTCAATAATTAACCACTTGGGGTTCTCTTGGCTTCTTATATTATGTTTATTAACCATTTATTATAAAATAAAAGAATACATGTTAAAAGTTAAACGATTTAACTAAGAGTAAGTCTAAAATATAAGATTAAT
Source organism: Viscum album (assembly GCA_963277665.1). Taxonomy (NCBI): domain Eukaryota; kingdom Viridiplantae; phylum Streptophyta; class Magnoliopsida; order Santalales; family Viscaceae; genus Viscum; species Viscum album. The sequence goes on along the minus strand of OY728155.1, from coordinate 84,501,387 downwards.
ATGGTGAACTAAAAAAGTATAAAACCTATTGTTTGAGAGGTTTTATACCCATACCCACATTATCCTAGAAATAAATTATTTTGGAGAAATTAGAAACCGAAAATTATTTTATAAGAAAATAATATTTCAAGCTTTTCTGAAAGGGACCCTCACCTCTCTTAAAAAAAGGTACTTCCACTTCTTTCAAAACCACACAACCAAATCCATTTGGATCATACAAAAACTTCTCAGATATCCTCCCAAATAACCTCACTTCAAACTAGAGTACTTACTTTGATCATAAATCCAACCTAATAAGGCATTTTGATCAAATCAAAAGGAATCACTCGAAGAAGAGGTAATAATTTCATCTCCTCTTTCAAAGTTATTTTCTTATTCCACTTCCTCTTTCTTTGTTGTTTCCATAAAATAATAATAAATCCAGTACCTTATACATACTGTGATGTTATTTTAAATATGGTACAACCATATTCATTATTATATCCATCCTATGAATGAAAAATTCACCACACATGCGTACATACAGCTTACCGTCTCAACGTCGTGGTGTATTTTGTCATTCGACACTTCATGATTTCGACGGGTATAATAATGAGTATAATTGATGTAAATAATAAATATAACATGTTAATTATTATTTATATTTAATATACCATCAAATTACAAATTATTTCACCATCAATAGAATGGTTTTGTGGCTCATGCGTACGTACAAATTACTGTCTCCATGAACGCGATGAGATTCATTCCCCATCGTAATCATTCAATAAAAGTTTTCATTTTATGAATAAAAATAATTTTTAAGAACAATATAAAATTCTGTATATGAATGAAATACATCCTATCTATAACAAACATGTCTTAAATAGAAAAACATATAAAGGAAAATGAATCAGTTAACACCTGAAACAATGATACAACTGAACTATTATTAACACAACAATATTATAAGATCATATATAATATCATATTTATGTATATGGTTCTTTTATAATTTAATAAAAATTATTTAACTATTTATATTGGAGGTTAATATACCCTCGAACAAGGAAATTTATAAGGTAATGGTTCATTTTACAATCTCTTTATTATTTGAGGTTGTTTTTACAAAAGCATCTAGTAGGGATTCTTTATCATCCACATATGTGTTTCCTAAAAATGTATTTCAAAACATTTTTACTATTTACTATAATATGGGTTAAATTTATTTGTACCATTTTTTTACTTTATATAATTTTTTTAAAGGAATCTTTCCGTTGTTTTCCAAACAAAGTATTTTTTGACCTTCTAGAAAAATTAAGGTAAGAATATTTTTTAACTTATATAGAGGGTGTGACTATTTTCCTTCGTTTTAACACCTTCAAAGATTACCTTAAAAGATTATAATAATATTTCCAAAATAAATGTTTTATTTTATAATTATGTGAATTTTAAATTATTTCAAAATAGAAAGATATATTCCTCTCAAAAAGTTTACATTCATATATGTCAACATACTTTGATGGATTTTACACTTGTTTGAAGATGATTTATTATGATACAATATTCTATATTGTATTGAAGGTTTTTTGATATATTTGACTATGGATGTGTTGTTTTTATATAATTCATGATTTATGGTTAAAGTATTAACATTTCATATGCTAGTTTTAATACAAATGTTTATGTTATGTTTGAACATTTTCCTACGAGGAATGCATTGGACTTAGTAAGTGACGGGTGGACCCCACTATAGCTCCTTGATGCATCGGTAGGTATCATGAGACAAACTTGTGTCTTGGCACAAGGTCTTAAAAAAGTCTTATTTATAGTCTCAGAACGAGGCCTTGACTATGTGTTTATGATGTCTGACATTATGCACTACATCATTATGAAATTATCTATTGATATTAAATGTGATTATTCGACTAGTAGAATATCCATGTGAATAAGTAAATGGGATTATTTGATTTATATTTTCCATATTATAATGAAGTTTTAGTTTAAAATTCTTGTGTTTTAGTCTTATACATTTCCTTAAATGTTTATGATTATTTATGAAAGTTTCCACTATATTGTTATCCTTACTAAGCATCTATGCTCACCCATTTTTTATGTTTTATTTTTCCTATGTTGCGAAGAAGTATATTATGATTGAACTGGAGGATAGGATATGGGATATGAGTGTCTTTTTAGGATACACAATGTTTTTATTTTCATTTCCTAATGTAATGTAAAACCTATGTATGTATATAGTACTTCCAAGGCTACTAAACTAATCGGTATTTCGAGACTTGATCTCCTGTGATCATTCCAATGTTATGTAATAGTCCACTGACTCTGGGTAATTTTGGGTTGGGGCATTACAAAGACGATAAATGACTTTACTTCTTAAATAAAATTTTCAGGATATATAATTAAAGGAACTCAATGTTTCTCAAATAAGAACACAGTATATAGTCAAATAGGTTGAATAATTCATTGAAAACAATGTTTTTAGGGCATCACAGATTTATACCTAGATGACATAAGTACCAATCTTGGACAACATCATTCGATTAAAGTTAAAAATAATATATATTACCATCACCACTAATAGTTGATCAACTATTTGATAATGTAAAATACGTGGAAACTACTTTCGGTAAATCATTTTCAAAAAACCTTACGACAACTAGTTTAAAAAAGAGATTTTTTTTGAATTACCATACTATAATTGTCTGTATATTATAAATTTTCTTGATGTTATGCATGTTGAAAAACATTTATGTGATAGTGTCATCGACACATTACTAAATGTACCCAGCAAAGAAAGGATGGAATTAAGGCTAGGTTGGATTTGGTTGACATGGGAATATGCGAAGAGTTGGTACTAATGAAGTATGAAAAACTAACTTTTCTTCCTCCAATAGCCTAAACTCTTTCCAGGTAGGATAGATATCAGTTTTCAACTTATTGAAGGATGTAAAGGTTCCATAGGGATATTTATAGAATATCAAGAACATCGTGTCAATGACCGATTTAAAGTTAAAGGGTCTAAAATAAGATGACTTTCATGTTTTGATGAAAGATCTAATTCCTATAGCTTTACATTTCATTTTTCTGAAGAATGTCTGTCATACATTAACCAAGATCTATTTTTTATTCAAAGCTATATACAACAAAGTTATAGACCTATAGAAATTACCGACTATGAAAAGATAAATTCCCGTCATATTATGCGAATTAGAAATGTTCTTACCACCAAAATTATTTGATATGATGGATCATTTAATGGTTCACTTGTTGAGAGATATTTGATTATGTGGTCCTATTCATTATAGATGGATGTACCCCATTGAATGGTATATGAATATTTTGAAAGGGTTTGTCAAAAATCAAATTGGTTTAGAGAGTTGTATAACAGAGTGATATATTATTGAGGAATCCCTTGAATTCTGTACTGAATACCTATTCGGTGTAGAAATAATTGGTCTATCGAAATATTGTCACACTAAGAGGCTTGTGGGTGGATGAATTTTTGGAAGAGATGTTGTCACAATCAATATTATAGATTAGGGGTAGACCCACCTTTATGTTCTTTATAATAGTTTGGAGGTTTCCCTATATGATGAAACCCACAAAGAAATTCTTAGGAATTGAAATCCATTAAGGGATGAAATATGAATATCAAATACACATAATCAATAGTTTATAGGATGGTTTTGGGACCATATTTTAAAGTAGTTAGATGAAAATATAGATTCAATTTTAGAACGACTTTGATGGCTAGTCAGAGGACCAAGTGTGTATGTATTGTCTTATAATGGTAATACAATTAATGGTTATAATTTCTATAAAAATGAGCATGATGGATATATTACCATGACAAATAGTGGAGTTACACTCGTGGCTGAATCGATTCATGTTTCTGGTACTAAGGATAGAAATCCAATTTACACAAATATGTCATACTTTGGCATCATCAAACAAATAATGTAGTTGGATTATAAAACATTCCAATTGCTAATTTTTCAATGAAAGTTGGTTGATAACAAGAATGCTGTTAAAATAGAAGAATTGGGATTTTTGAAAGTAGATTGCAGTAAGGAAGGGTACAAAGATGATCCATTCATAATGGAATCACACGAAGTACAAGTATTTTATGTTCAAGACCCCGCAAACCAAAAGTGGTCAATTTATCTGTTTTAAACCAAAACCACTGAAGGGTCAGATGAAATTTCCAATAAGGATAACATTTCATTGGGATGTCACAATAATTTCATATTGGTCCCAATTTAGATGATTTTTTTATCTCATAGTAGACCACAATTAATGGATTTGGATCATCGATAGAGTGGTCAAATCCGTTTAGCCTTTAAAAGAGAAAAAAAGGATGAATAACCAGGTTACATTTTTTGTAATATATATCTTTCTACCTCATGTTATTATCCATTTTCTACTGTATTTATGTACTCTAAATTAAATTTTAAACCACTTCTATAGATAATGACTTCCGTACATCTTGGTGATCCTAATCCCGAATAACAATTGGTCTCTCAACTTGTTGCTACTCGTTGTGAAGAGGAATGACGTTCTACAAGTGTTGGTGCTCCCATTCCTAGAGAATAATAGGTTTCTCAACCTGATGCTACTCCCAGTGTAGAGGAATGGCCTTTTTTTAGGTGTTGGTGCTCCCATTCCCATGGAATAATAGGTTTCTCAACCTGCTGCTTCTCTCAGTGTAGAGGTAGAATAACTATATGGACATGCCGATGCTACTACTCCAGAGGAACATATTGATGATGTTGTTTTTGGGAAAATTGTTAGTGAAGAAGGACCGATGACACAGAGATTACCTTGCGCTATACACAACACCGTATTAGCCTTCAGTATACGCAACACTATTCTGGGATCCTGTTACACACAATTTCAAGTTTGTTTCTACGCAACATTGTGTGTGTATATATATATATATATAAAATGTATAAATGAAATATGGTTGGATTTTGTTATATGAAACAACAAAGGAGTCTTGCACAATATGCAACCCTGACTTGGCTTGCATTATACGCAATCACGACCTTCCTCGATAGCGTGTGTAGTACGCAATACCGGGTTTCACAAAACAACGATATATTATTATAATATTATGAACTAGCTGTTATGAATAGTATTAACTGAAATTTTAATTTTATAACATTATTATTCATCTTACACATTTTGAAAAACATGGTATGTGAACAAAATAAAATTTTCGGGTAAAATAAGTGTTTTTCAAAAAATGTAGTTTTGCCACATTTTGATGGTGCACCCACATTAAATCTTGTTTTTGACATGTATATAAGTTCAATTTGAAAATATAGAATTCTTATTTGGAATCAGGATATAAAAATGTAGTTTGGATAAATTTTTTATATTATTCTGATAACTTTCATATTTTGATGAATTGTAAAAACACGCTATATTTTAATTAAAAACAACTTTTTTCATTACAATAATTTATATGGTTAAATTATCTTTTTAATTGGTTTTAAAGTTTAATTAGAATATATTTTTACCATTTAATCCAATTTTGGTCATTGGAATTAATTTCAAATTAAAATTGGGCATAAACAAGTATCAATCTTTTGATAGTTATTATTTCTTAAAAACACGCTATTTGTTTTGATAACAGGAATTACTTTTAAAATTAATTAATGCCACTTATATGTTTTTAATTTGTAAAAAATAGACATAATTTTTGAATTCGGAATATAAAATATAGCATAGGCTGAATTTTTGGTTTTTTTCTGAAAAACTTCAATTTTCGATGAATAGTGAAAACACTGAGTTTTTGGTTAAAACCGAATTTTTATTTAAATAATAATTTATTTGATTTAATTTTTTAGGTAAAAATAGATACATAATACTTATATAAGTTCAATGAAATTCATTGGAGTCATTTTATAATAATTTTAGATTTATAAAAATTGTATTGAACTTTTCACCGTCTTTTACCCACCTATTAGGAGCTTTTGCAATTGTTCATAAAACATAATTTTACCGCTTCTGTGAGTTGAATTTCGAAAAAATGATAGACACGGTTAATATCAAGGAGAAAAATGTTGTTCAATCAGATAAAAATAATTTTTGGTGAATAGCAACGTTTTACTTTTATTTACCACTATTAAAAGTAAATAGGGTAATTCAAGGTTAAAAGAATATTATAATAATTCAAAATTATCTTAACACTTGAAAAACCTTATTGGATGAGTAATGGCCGACCATGGGCATCCTTGGGTCGATTTTGGGACCCCATGGAGCCACTTATGAATGAAAATGACACATTAGATTAATTAATTTAATGTAAAGACAAAATTGGCATTAACAAAAATCCTTTAGTAATTAATTTTTATAAGGGGATATATAAATTATCTTTTCGACTATAAATATTCATTAAAAATATAAAAATATTTCCTACATTTTGGTATTTATTTATAATTTTTAGACATCAAATAAATTAAATTATTTATGTCACAATAATGATTCAGTATTTACCTCATTAATAAATTATTTAAATAAATAAGATTATAATGATTAAAATATTATCCAAATCCTGTCCAATTCCTATTGCATGATTTTATTTCGAATATGAGTCATCTTATATTCAACATTAATGTGTTTTGGACCTCTTGAATCCGAATATATGTTTATAATAAAATAATCTTTTCACACTTTCCTAAAGATCCCCTCCTCTCCCTTATAAAAGGAGACCACTTCTATGCAATTCCTTACACCTCTAAAGCCTTTTGGATCATCCAAAATCTACCCACCTAAGATCCCTAAATACCTCTCCTCCCCCTAGAAGACTTACATTAGGAATAAGGAACTTCAAGAAGTCCTTTTTGGTTCAAGCCAAAGGAAGTTACCCAAATTAAAGGTAATAGTTTATCTTAAGTTGTTTTCTTTTATTCTACTTCTCCAACCCCTAAAATATTTATAATACTTTCTTTTGTAACAACAACATATTCCTAAATATACTAGGATTTTTTTATGAGAAGGATTCGAACTACACTTACAAACACCTCCGTCTAATTGATGAAGAACATAATGTTTCTGTGAAGGCAAACTAACGCCTCACGAAACGATGATTGTTCAATTTTCTCCTACTGCCTCTCATGGTGGCCATTATGATGGAACTATATTTATATATGATATATATTATGTTTATGATTTCCTTATGCTTCTTTACTTCCCAATTATATCAAGCCTTTATGGTTTCCATAGTTGGTAAATACGATAATCTCATTTGAGAATGTACGGACTACCACCCCCTCAAAGTAATGTGATTCGTTAATGCCTTATGTGGGATATATAAAGGATGGAGTTAATGATATTATGTAAGATAGTATACTGGAATTATAATATACCTATTCCATGAAAATAATAAATAGAAATGAAAGTAGCGTTCATGCGTATGTACGGCTTACCGTCTCCATAAACGGTCCATTTTATTTCTTACCTCCATATGTTATGTACTATTATAAATACATGTATATGATAGATATATAATGAATGTATATGATATATAAATCATGATTTACATTCTGGAAGTAAGTAAATCATGATAAAAGTAATACTAACATCAAGAACAACAAGTCCAAACACGTACAATAAATAAGATGATTTTACCCTAAACGTTTCTTTAAAATGGGATTTACAAAAGAACGGGTAATATAAAGTCATAAGTGAACCATATATGATATAATAAAAATGAATATGATTCTGTAATAAGTCAATGAAATTATTTAAATCATTATACAGGAGGTTCAGATACGTACGAAGCATATCAGACCTAAGGTAAGGGATAACTATTCCAATCTCGCTCTTATCCGAGATTGTTTTTTCGTAAGTATTTACTGGGGTTTTTGTTATCATCAATGTCACTGTTTTCTAAGAATCTTTTCATGTTTGTTTAATGTCATTTTTACCCATTTTTGAATTTTACCACATGTTATGAAAGGAATCTTACTTTTGTTTACCACACGAGTAATTTTTTGACTTTTCCGATAAAAGTACGAGGAGAATGTTATTTTTAACTTATACGGTGTGAATGGATTTTTACGGTTTCATAACACCACATTTTAATGAAGATTCATCTACAATATTGCATGATTATTTTCAAAAAATCCCTTTTATGATGGCATGATGTTTAAGAATCCCATTCTATTACATGGGTAATGCTATGATGTATGCTTTATTATTTTGTGGAACATGAAAGAATGATTTCATTATGATATGGGTGGGACCAATATCTACCTCTAATGCATTGGGTGAAGATTTATATCTCATGAGATAGACATGGCTGGAACAGAAATAAATCTGGTTCAGTAATATAGGGCTGGAACGACAAGTAAACCCGATTCAGTAAGGGACTTTGTCCACTAAGATGGTCTTGGCAGCAATGCCTTGGCTAAAATGGAAATCATATCATGTGCTTAATATTTTTACACAATTACATGTTGTATTCCCATTCTATTTTATCATTATTAATGTTCCTTTATGATCTATGCCTTATGTACTTCCAAGATTTATGTCATTGCTCATAATTTTGATGTTTAGATTTTATGTTCATGTTTTTGAATTCAAATATTTATGGATTGTTTTATGTTCTCTATGTTTACCCTTACTGAGAATTTGAGCTCACCCTTTATATGTTTTATTTTCCCGAAGATTTTAAGAAAGGATTTAGGTAAGAAAACAAAAGGGGAAGATTTTTATGGGATATGTTGAAGATCTTTCACTACGATTAGAAGATTATATTCCGAGTTTCCAAAGACACTAAACTATTAAATTCCTTATGTGTCTATTTTTGTTATGTATTAAGTATTCCGCAAAAGTAATGTAATTTCCATGTACGCCAAGATTTGGGAATCTACAATTGGTATCAGAGGAAATGTTTAGTTAACCTTTGGAAACTAGGATGCGAAAACTTTAGTGAGATCCCTAGAAATATTTCTAAGGTATGTCTAGGGATATTCCTAAGGTTAAGTATAAGTATAGGTAATAATCCTAGAATTACGGTAACGATCTTAGAAATAAGCCTAATATGTTAGATATTGAAGGTACTCCCCCTTTATTATGTTTTTTTTCTAGCATGATTTTTGTCTCTCACACTATTATTTTTGGGTTTTAGATGATTGCTGGAACCTGAAGGAACCGTGTTGATCAATGTAATGGAAAATGCAATGATTGTCCTCTGAACAAACCAATGTTATGGGAGATGGAGTGAAAAATCTTATAGCTATAATTACACAAGCTATGAATCATTCTGGACTTCCAAATGAGCAGAGAAGGGAACAATATTCTATTGAGTCCTTCATGAGGCAACGTCCACCTTCTTTCAATGGGTATTTTGACCTAATTGTTGCTGAACAATAGATCAATACCACTAAATAGATATTTTCAGTTCTTTGATGCTCTGAACATGATAAATTCATCTTAGCAGTATATCGTTTGGAAGGTGAAGCTGATCAATGGTGGAATCTTATCAAGAATACGAAGTCAAGAGATGAAATTGAGTCCATGGAATGAGACGAGTTCAAGAACTTATTTTTCAATAAGTACTTCCCCTGTATTATTTGAATAAAGATGGATAAGGAGTTTCTTGAACTAAAGAAAAAGGATGATGAATCTGTTGTTATATACGAAGAGAATTTTACAAGGCTTGAAAGGTATGCATCTGGCTTTATCATCCAACCTAAAAGTAAAGTTGATCGATTCTTCAGCAGCTTAAAACCAAGTTTTCAAAAGGAATTAGCTATAAGAGACATCAGTAGCTAGGAAGAAATTGTGCTTTGTGCTATCAATGTATAAATGGAAGTTTGTGTTACATATCAATCTCATGGTTTTGACATGAAACGAAAGATTGAGTTCAAGGAGAAATCTCAGAATAATGGTGAAAACAAGATGAATGTTTCCTTATGCTCAAAGTGTGGAAAGAAGCATGGTGGAGATTTTCTTAAAGGGACTAGAAAATGTTTTATGTGTGGAAAATAAGGTCATCAATCAGTTGAGTGTCGAAGTAATGGAAAAAGGGTTGATAATGATGTGAATAAAGAAAAGACTGCAGAGAACGCACCACCAACACTTCAATGCTTCAAGTGAAATGAAATGGGCATTATTCTAATCAATGCCCTAATCCAAGAGTTAATGATGATCAACATGAGAAACCACTTAAAGCAAAGGACAAATGGAAGTAACATGAGATCACTATTGGAAATGTGGAATATGACAATGATGTGGTGGAATGATTTAGTGTTTATGTAATGGGATTCCAAAATAATGTTTTATATAGTATCATAGAATATTGTAAAATTTATGTATTGGTCTATTGTGGTTTTCAATAATTTTATGGTACCGGTAACCATAGAAAGTGATTGAGATATGTTTGGAAAGAAGATGATATGCGCATATTGAAGGGATACGAAGAAAATTATATGTTTGACAGTATTCATGAGCTCATGACTGATATAAGGAAATAATTATATCATGGTTTGAGTATATAGAATTTTGGGGTTTTGGTATGTGGAAAGAGTTAACTTTTTACAGCACTCATGTTTTCACTAAGGTTCAATGGGTATTCATTTTTCAAGAGAATACATGATTAAGGCCTTCGAATGTTTGGAATGTGACCAAGAATACATATCTTATGATATATGGGGATCAATGAAGGTATTAAAATGATTGTTATATGAACTAGTTGGTAATTATTTTCACTATAATATGAGAATGGACAACAATATTTTGGATAATCCTAAAGATTGGACTGGATTATGTTGAACATAAGTTAGTATTGTTTAAGGATATAAATTTTTCAATATTATTGATAGAAAGTTATAATATTGTATTTTTTAGAAAAAAAGGACAACCTGCAGAATGGGTGACAACCCGTCACGTCGGACAAGGCTTTGGGAATCGAACCGACAACCGAAGTGTGACAAGCCTTTATTTCCTACCACTGGCCTACAGGAAGTCCCTGGTTAGTAGAAACTAGTTTTATTTTATTATGCATGATGATAGATGAAGTATAAGTCCATTTTGAAACCATATATGATTAATCTCACCATATATGGAATTATGTATATAACTTTTTCTAACTTATGTTTGAGACATATGGAATGACCTATCATTCTATCGCATGATCTGCTAAAACTTCGTGAAAGAAAAATTCAACATCATTTCTTAAAGAGATGAAGTGGAAATTGTTCAAGGCACGAAAAATGGTGAGATTTTACCAAAATAAAGTAAGTATTTCTTCTAATTAAAATTCTTCAACTTTAGGGAAATGATCTTGAAAACCAAAAATGTTGTCCTAGTGCCCTTATAAACAAGTTTCAATCTTTTGATAGTTATTGTTTCTTAAAAACACGCTATTTGTTTTGACAATGGGAATTACTTTTAAAATTAATTAATGCCACTTCTATGTTTTGAATTTGAGAAAAATAGAAATCATTTTTGAATTCAGAATATCAAATATATCTTAGGCTGAATTTTTGGTATTTTTTTGGAAAAACATCAATTTTTGATGAATAGTGAAAACACTGAGTTTTTGGTTAAAACCGACTTTTTATTTAAATAATCATTTATTTGATTTAATTTATTTTAGGTCAAAATAGATACATAATACTTATATAAGTTCAATTAAATTCATTGGAATCATTTTATAATAATTTTAGATTTATAAAAATTGTATTGAACTTTTCACCGTCTTTTACCCACCTCCTAGGAGCTTTTGAAATTGTTCATAAAACTTAATTTTACCGCTTCTGTGAGTTGAATTTAAAAAATATGAGAGACACGATTAATATCAAGGAGTAAAATGCAGTTCAATTAGACAAAAATAATTTTTGGTGAATAGGAACTTTTTACTTTTATTTACCACAGTTAAAAGTAAATAGGGTAATTCAATTTTAAAAGAATATTATAATAATTCATAATTTCCTTAACACTTGTCCAAACCTTATTGGATGAGTAATTTCCGACCATGGGCATCCTTGGCCCGATTTGCGGACCCCATGGAGCTACTTATGAAAGACAATGGCACATTGGATTAATTAATTTAATGTAAAGACAAAATTGGCACTAACAAAAATCCTTTAGTAATTAATTTTTATAAGGGGCTATATAACTTATATTTTCGACTATAAATATTCATTTTAAAGATAAAAATATTTCTAACATGTTGGTATTTTTTTATAATTTTTAGACATCAAATAAATTAAATTATTTATGACACAATAATAATGCAGTATTTACATCATTAATAAATGATTTAAATAAATAAGATTATAGTGATTAAAATATTATCCAAAACCTATCCAATTCCTATTGGATTATTTTATTTCGAATATGAGTAATCTTATCTTTAACATTAATGTGTTTTGGACCTCTTTAAACTGAAGATATGTTTATAATAAAATAATGTTTTCACACTTTCCTAAAGAGCCCCTCCTCTCCCTTATAAAAGGAGACCACTTCTATGCAATTAATCACACCTCTCAAGCCTTTTGGCTCGTCCCAAATCTTCCCAAATACGCTCCCTACATCCCTAGACTCCCCTATAAGCCTTACATTAGGCAGAAGTCACTTCAAGAAGTCCTTTTCGTTCAAACCAAAGGAAGTTACCCAAATTAAAGGTAATAGTTTCTATTAAGTTGTTTTATTTTATTCTACTTCTCCAACCACTAAAATCTTTTTATTCCTTTTTTTTGTAACAAAACCAATATAATAAATATACTTGGATGTTGTTATGAGAAGGATTCTAACTACACTTACACACACCTCCATCTAATGGATGAAGAACATAATGTTTCTGTGATGGAAAACTAACGCCTCACAAAACGATGATTGTTTGATTTTCTCTTACCGCCTCTCATGGTGTCCATTATGATAGCACTGTATTTATATATGATATATACTATGTTTATGATTTCCTTATTATTCTTTACTTCCCAATTATATCAATCCTTTATGGTTTCCATTTTTGGTAAATACGATAATCTCATTCGAGGAAGTGCGGACTACCGTACCCTCAAAGTGATGTGATTCGTTAATGCCTTATGTGGGATGTATAAAGGATGAAGTTAATGATATTATGTAAGATACTATACTGGAATTATAATATACCTATTATATTAAAATAATAAATATAAATGAAAGTAGCATTCATGCGTACGTATGACTTACCGTCTCCATGAACAGTGCATTTTATTTCTTACCTCCATATGTTATGTACTATTATAAATACATGTATATGCTGGATATATAATGAATATATATGACATATAAATCATGATTTACATTCTGGAAGTAATTAAATAATGATATAAGTAATACTAACATCAAGAACAACAAGTCCAAACAAGTACGACAAATAAGACGATTTTACCCAAAACGTTGCTTTAACATGGAATTTACAAAAGAACGGGTAATATAAAGTCATAAGTGAACTATATATGATATCATAAAAATGAATATGATTCTGTAATAATTAAATGACATTATTTAAATCATTATACAGGAGGTTTGGATATGTACGAAGCACATCAGACCTAAGGTAAGGGATAACTATTCCAATCTCGCTCTTATCCGAGATTGTTTATTCATAAGTATTTACTGGGGTTTTTGTTATCATCCATGTCACTGTTTTCTAAAAATGTTTTCATGTTTGTTTAATGGCCTTTTTACCCATTTTTGAATTTTACCACATGTTATGAAAGGAAAATTACTTTTTTTTACCACACGAGGAACTTTTTGACTTTTCTGATAAAAGTAAGAGGAGAATGTTATTTTTAACTTATACGGTGTGAACGGATTTTTACGGTTTCATAACGCCTCACTTTCATGAATAATTCTCTACAATATTGCATGATTATTTTCAACAAAACCCTTTTCTTTTAAAATTGAATGGCATTTTGTGAAAAGAAAATTATTTTGAAGAAGAAAGGATATTTTCCTCAAGAATTCATTTCAAGTGTTTTATCAAAACTATTTTCCATCTAAAATGATATTATTTAATATGTTTATGTTGAAATTATAATGTCTCCATTATTTACATGGTTTTATTTTTTATGATGAAATGATATCCATTTTTTTATAAATGGATTATGTTATGATGGCATGATGTTTAAGAATCCCATTCAATTACATGGGTTATGCTATGATGTATGATTTACGATTTTGTGGAACATGAAAGAATGATTTCATTATGAGATGGGTGGGACCTATATCTCCCTCCAATGCATTGTGTAAAGATTTATATCTCATGAGATAGACATGGATGGAACGGAAAGTAAATTCGGTTCAGTAATACAGGGCTGGAATGGCAAGTAAACCCGGTTCAGTAAGGGACTTTGTCCACTAAGATGGTCTTGGCAGCAATGCCTTGGCTACTATGGAAATCATATCATGTGATTAATGTTTTTCCATAATTACATGTTTTATTCCCATGCTATTTTGTCATGATTAATGTTCTTTTATGATCTAATCCTTATGTACTTCAAATATTTATGTCATTGCTCATGATTTTGATCTTTAGATTTTATGTTCAAGTTTTTTCATTCAAATGTTTATGGATTGTTTTATGTTCTCTATGTTTACCCTTACTGATCATTTGAGCTCACCCTTTATATGCTTTCTTTTCCCCAGGATTTAAAGAAAGGTTTTAGGTAAGAAAACAAATGGGGAAGATCATTATGGGAGATGTTGAAGATCTTTCACCACGATTAGAAGATTATATTCCGAGTTTCCAATGACACTAAACTATTACGGTCCTTATGTGTCTATTTTTGTTATGTATTAAGTATTCCGTAAAAGTAATGTAATGTCTATGTATGCCATGATTCGGGCCTCTACATGCGGGGCATGCATGTTAACCCCAACAAGGTCATGTTCAGCTATTGTATTGGAATTTTCACTCATCAATATGTTCCAATTGATGTAGATTCGTGTAACCATGTTATACCTAGGATTAAGACACTGATATGGGAAGAAATTATGATAACACTATGATATCATTTCTTTATTTTAATAAAAAATAAAACAATAAAAAATTAACTTACTCTTCATCATCCATTGCAGTGTGAATTTATTGTAGATGAACCCCACATGAAATATTTATTAATTATTTCTAGAAGGATTCATATAGGATTTCTCATTATCCTAATATGAAATCATCTTAAATATGCTGAAGGGAAAATAAACTTTCACCCACCTCTTATCCGTGGACACATGATAAACTAATAAGCATGGGATGCATTTACTGATCATCATGTAAATGTATCTTTTCAGGTACATTGTGGCTAGTAATAATCTTTTTGAGAATATGTGTATCCATAACATTGATTAATTTTTCTTATTTTTGAAATAACAACTGAGTTCTTGAAATAAGCAATGAGTAGAAAAACCAGCGTGTCCCTACCGTAAAGCAAGGATGGGGTATGCTTTACTTAAAAAAAATTGGCACGTATTTTAAATCAACCATAATATTTTTATGTGTCATGAATCCAAATCATAATTCTGTTCCTCTATTTATATTCCGATTGATAACTCCAAATGAAAATCCACATCCATCCCATGCCATGTGTTATGGAACGAGGCACATGTAAATAGACATGATACTAATAGATGAAAACACCAAAAATGTGTGGGAAACATGTGTAAGTATTACATAATTTTTTTTTTGATTTAAATTACTATTATATAACAATGATAACTTATTTTACTATATTTTATATCCAACAAAGTCACAAGAATCAGAAACACTTCTCCTAGATGAACACATTATATCGGTGTAACACCCGAGACTTTTACGAGAAATATTTTGTTTTTATGTTATGTAAATCATCAAAGGAATCTTTCACTACACACAACACTATGTTGGCTTGCTCTACACACAATCGCGACATTCCTCGGTAGCTTGCGTCGTACGCAATACCGAGTTTCACTAAACAAAGATATCCTATTAAAATATTATTAAAACTAGCCGTTATGAATAGTAATACCCACTTTTTGAAATTTTCTAAATTCTTTTTCAAAATTGACTTCATTTTTGGATTCGGAATATTGAAATTATCCTAGGGTGAAATTTTGGTATTTTTCTAAAAACTATCAATTTTTGATGAATAGTGAAAACACTAGGTTACTATTTAAAAACCGGCTTTTTATTTAAATAATTATTTATTTTATTTTAGGTCAAAATTGATACATAATACCTATAAAAGTTCAATGAAATTAATTGGAGTCATTTTATAATAGTTTTAGATATATAAAAATTTTATCGAACTTTTCACCATCTTTTTCCCACCTCCAAGGAGAGTTTCCAAATTCACATAAAACTTAATTTTACCGCTTCTGTGAGTGGAATTTCAAAAATTTGAGAGACACGGTTAATATCAAGGACTAAAATTTGGTTCAATGAGATGAAAATAATTTTTGGTGAATATTAACTTCTTACTATTTTTTACCACGGTTAAAAGTAAATAGGGTAATTAAGGGTAAAAATGATATTATTATTACCATAACACATGTCATAATTATATTGGATAAGTGTAATTCGACCAAAAACAACATTATAAATAAAATATGACCATTTAGGCCCACTTGGATTAGATTAGGACATTTAATATTTATTTATTTAAAGAAGGGTTAAAATAGTTAAAATCAAAGTTTAATAAGTAAATCATTTTTAATATAGGGTTATACATAAGATAAATTCTACTATAAATATTCTTTATAAATATGAAACTATTTCCTACATAATGGTATTTTATTTGTAATTTTTAGACTTTAAATAATTTAATTTATGTATGACACAATGATGATACAGTAATTATATTATTAATGAAATATTTAAATAATTGATTTTAAAAATACCCAAATAAATGTAATTTGAGAATTTTTATAAATTAAAATAATTTTCTAGGTTAATATTACATATTAGTACTGATTTAATTAAATTTTTTCGGACTCATATTTCTGTTATTATTTTCACAAAAATCAATTACCAAAGAGTGTCAAAATTGACATAAAATAGTTTTTAAAACAAATATTATATTATTAATTGTTATTTTATTCCAAAAAATATAAGGTTCAGCTAAATGACTTAAATACGGTTATATATTTATTAATAATAAACAACTTGGGGTTCTTTTGGCTGGTTATAATAAGATTATTAACCATATAGTGTAAGAAAACAAGAAGACACGGTAAAAGTTAAATTATCTAACTTAAAATTAAATCTAAATGATAAGGTTCAAATAGAAACCTAAACTTTTCTAAATTCTATTTGATGAGAGGATTTAGACCCATCCCCACCTTATCTTTGAAATAAATCAATTTGGAGCTATTAAAAACTGAATATGACTTTATAATAAAATAATATTTTTAGTTTTTCCAAAGGTGCCCCTCTCCTCTCTTATAAAAGGGAACCTCCTCCCTCTCTTCCTCACAACACTTGGAGCCTTAAATCTTGGACAACCCATGCCAAATTCTCTTCTACACTTCCATAGAAACCTCATAGAGGTCCTGGTCTTTTCAAAGAACAATTTTAGTCCCCTAAAAGGAGGTATCAAAGAGGCGCTTCAAAGAAAAGGCAATGTCCGTTACCGATTGTTTCAACTTTATTTCTTCTCCCACTTATTCTTCTTTAGTTGTTTCATTATGAAGTAATAACATCAGTATCACTCATACATTGATATGTTATTATAAGTATGAAAAAAACCCTATTTCACCATCTATCCATCCTACGGAAAACAAAATCACCGCGCATGCGTACGTACGAAATACCGTCTCCACGTCGCGGTGTAATCTATTTTCCACCACCACCTTACTTGGATGGGTATAATGGTGTAAATAATAACTATATATGATAATTTTAAAGTGATATTGATATTGAAATAGTGTACATACACTCCAGTACAATTCCACGATCATGGGAACGATATCATCACTCGTGCGTACGTACAGAATACCGTCTCCATGATGTGATGTGACTCGTTTTACACGATCTTCATTGAATAATGATTATATAAATGAATTGAATGAATGAATATGATATATATTACACTAATAACATTCTGGATGTGAAGTATCTATATCCTAAAAATAAGAATAAGAATTTATTCGACAAAACATGCATAAGAACAAAATGTAATAAACACCCGAATAACAAGTAGTAATGAAATATTAATAATAATAAGCTAATAATATAACAATATATGATATCATAAAAATAAGTATGATTTTGGAATAAGTCAATAACAATATTTAAATCATTATATAGGAGGTTCGGACACTTACGAAGCAAATCAGACCTAAGGTAAGGGACAATCTCGCAATCTCAATTTTTATCTGAGATTGTTTATACTTCAGAATTTATTGGGGAATATTTATCATCCACATCCATGTTTCCTCAATATTTAATATTATTTATATCCTCCTACAATTTTTTAAATAGAATTTTACCCTTCGGTAAGTTTTTAGAAAAAGATATGAAAGGAATCTTTTGTTGTTTTTCGTACGAGGTACTTTTTTGACTTTTCTGACATAAGTACGAGAAGAATGTTATTTTAACTTATACGGAATGAATGGATTTTTAAAACATTATTTACATGAAGATTACTTTAAAAGTTTTCAAGTTTATTTTTAATCAACTTCTTTTAGTTTAAAATTTTATGACATGTTAAGAAAGGAAAAATGTTTTTGAAGCAGAAATGATATTTTCCTCAAGAATGGAGTTCAAGTGTTTTATCAAAATTATTTTCCATAAAAGATAATATAGGGTTCTATTTATATCCCTATTATTACTTTTATTTGATTATGTTGTGATGGAATTATTCTTATGAATTCGTTTATCTTATATGAACTGTTTTATGATGTCATGATGTTTAAGAATCCCATTTTTATTACATGGGTTATTCTATGATGTATGATTTATAATTTGTGGAACACATAATAATGGTATCATTATGAGATTGGTGAGACCTATATCTCCCTCCAATGAATTGGTTAAATATTTATATCTCATGATATAGACATGGTTGGAACGGCAGGTTAAACCGGTTCAGTGAAACATGACTGAAATGAGGAGTGAACTCGGTTCAGAGAAGGACTTTTTCCACTAAGATAGTCTTGGAAATGAGTCTTAACTACTAAGAAATTATTTTCTATGATTATGTGTGTATACCACAAAGTTTCATGTTTTATGTTATGATTATTGGGATTACATTTCACTACTATGATTTATCCCATGTTATGAAATTATGATCTCTTTTTCAGGTTAATATTTATAAAATGATATGTTCTTCTGAATATGATGTGATTGATATTTATTTTTTTTACCCTTATTGAGTATTTGAGCTTACCCTTTTGTTTGTTTTCTTTCCCCAGGCCAGGAAGAAGGTTATTAAGTAGGATATGCCAAAAAGGGACTCTAGATATGATGAAATAAATGGGAGACAACGTAGATGATTTATGAACCAGTTGTTTATGTTTCCCAGTTTCTAAAGACACTATATTTATATAGTCCTTTCATGGTTTTGTTATATGTTGTAATAAGTGTACTTCAATTTTGAAGTACTAACAATGTAGGTAAAGTATGGGTTGTTATAGTTGGTATCAGAGGAAAGGTATAGTCAACCTTTGGAAACTAGGATGTGAAAGCCTTAGTCAGAACCCTAAGGATAAGTCTAAGCATAGAACACAATCTTAGTGTTTTAGAAATGGACATGAATAACCTATGAGAAGACCTTAAGTGTAAATTTTTATTCTTGATTATGTGGTTTTCCTATTATAATTAGTGTTTCTCGCACTATTATTCTTGGTTTTAGTCAATGGATGGAAGCCGATGGAACCGTGTTAATGCGGAATGCGATGAGCAATGCAATGATTGTCCCCATGAGCAACCAAACATTATGGGAGATAGAATGAAAAATCTTGTAGCCATGCTCACACAACTTTTTCAAGCTATGAATCATACATGACTTGCAAATGAGTAAAGGAAGTAGAAACATTCTGTTGAATCCTTCATGAGGCAGCGTCCACCTTCATTCAGTGGGTCTTCTGATACATTAGTGGCTGAAAAATGGATCAGTACCACTGAAAAGATATTTTCAGTTTTTCAATGTTCTGAACATGATAAAGTCATCTTAGTAGTGTATCGTTTGGAAGGTGATGCTGATCAATGGTGGAATCTTATTAAGAATACGAGGCAAAGGGATGAAATTGAGTCCATGGAATGGGACGAGTTCAAGAACTTATTTTTCAATAAGTATTTCCCTCGTATTCTTCGGAAAAATATGGTGATGGATTTCCTTGAACTGAAGTAAAAGGATGATGAATCCGTTGGTACCTACGAAGAAAATTTTACAAGACTTGCAAGGTACGCTTCTGGAATTATTATCCAACCTGAGAGTAAGATCGATCGATTCTTTAGTGGCTTAAAACCAAGTCTTTGAAGGGTGTTATCCATAAGGGACTTCAATAGCTACGAGGAAATTGTTTGATGTGCACTCAAGGTTGAGATGGAGATTGGTGTAACCCATCATTCACATGGGTTTGATAAGAAGAGGAAAATGGAATTCAAAGGAAAATATAAAGACCACACTGAAAGGAAGATGATTTTTCCCTTATGCTCAAAGTGTGGAAAGAAACATGGAGGAAATTGTATTAAGGGGACAAGAAAAATTTATATGTGTGGAAAATAAGGTCATTGGGAAATTGAATGTTGAAATATTTGGAAGAAGATGTCTAATGATGCAAAAAAGGAAAGGATACACAGAGTGAACCTCCTACACTTCAATGTTACAAGTGAAAGGAAATGGGGGCATTATGACAATCAATGCCGTAATCCAAGGGTTGTTGATGATGATCGACGTCAACAAACTCTTAAGGCTAAAGACAAAGGAAATTCACATGCAATTTCTATCTGCGATGTGGAGTACGATAACAAAGTGGTGAAAGGTACACTTTCCATCCACTCTAAAGTAGAAAATGTTTTATTTGATTCTGGATCCATCCACTCTTTTATTTCTGAAGAATTTTATAAGGGTATCACCGTATTACCGCAACAATTAGATGTTGAGTTAGCTATGACAACCCCTAATGGCACAACAGTCGCATCAAAAGTTTATAATTCTTCTCCGATTGAAGTTTGTGGGAAAGTGATTCCTAAAAATCTTGTGATCCTTCCTATAGTAAAATTTGATGTGATTCTTGTCATGGATTGGATTTCTTTATATGGAGCTCATATCAATTTCCAAAGAAGGGAAGTCACATTTCATATTCCAGATCAATCTATGATCATCTATCGATGTAAGGATGAACATAAACTTCTAGTGGAAATTTCCTCCAACTTATAGGTCTTGATTCCACTAAATGAAGGTTATTTATCTCAAATGGTTGGTGAGAAACTCATGATTAATAATATGCCCATTGTACGGGAGTTTGATGATGTATTTCAAGAGGAATTTCCTGGTCTTCCACAAAATCGTGAAGTTGAGTTTTCAATAGAACTCGTACCGGGTGCTTTACCTATTTCAAAGACACCTTATAGAATGGCCCCAATTGAGTTGCAGGAATTGAAGCAGCAACTCCAAGAGAATCTTGATAAGGGATTCATACGCCCTAGTGTGTCACCTTGGGGAGAACCTGTTCTGTTTGTTAAGAAGAAAGAAGGATCAATGAGACTCTGTATTGATTATCGAGAACATAACAAGATCACTATCAAGAACAAATATCCTCTCCCACGCATTGATGACCTATTTGACCAACTACGCGGAGCTCAATACATTTCCAAGATTGATCTTTGTTCAGGGTATCATCAATTAAGGGTCAAAACGGAGGATATACCAAATACGGCTTTCCGTACATGGTATGGACACTATGAATTTATAGTGATGCCATTTGGTCTTACTAATGCCCCTCCTAACATCATGGATTTGATGAATAGAGTCTTTAGAGACTATATTGATCAGTTTGTGGTAGTCTTTATAGACGATATTCTTGTTTATTGAAAGATCAAGGAAGAACATGAAGATCACTTGAGAATTGTATTGAAGACCCCGAGAAAGGAGAAGCTTTATGCAAAATTTACCAAGTGGGAATATTGGCTTCAAAAAGTTGCATATTTGGGTCACATAATCTCAAAAGATGGGATATCTGTGGATCCAGCAAAAACAGAGGTTATCAAAAGTTGGCCGAGACCGACAACAGTAACCGAGATCCAAAGTTTTCTTGGTTTGGATGGATATTATCGACGTTTTGTGAAAGAGTTTTTCACGATTATCTAATCCACTCACCAATTTGACTTGGAAAGGAGTTAAGTTTGTTTTGACGGAGTAATGTGAAGAGAATTTCAATGAGCTAAAAAGAAGGTTAGCCAGTGCACCTGTGCTCTTACTACCTTGCAGTGGAGAAAGGTTTGTGATCTATAGTGACAAATCCAAGAAGGGACTGGGGTGTGTTCTTATGAAAAATTATATGGTGGTAGCTTATGCCTCACGACAGTTGAAAATCCAGGAGCAAAATTACCCAACTCATGATTTGGAGTTAGCTGCGGTAATCTTTTCATTAAAGATTTGGAGGCATTATCTCTATGGAGAAAGGTGTGATATTTATACTAATCATAAAAGTTTAAAGTATATTTTCACAAAAAAGGAGGTGAATATGCGCCAAAGAAGATGGTTGGAGATGATTAAGGAATATGACTGCTCAATTCATTACCACCCTGGGAAAGCAAACAAGGTGGCAGACGCATTAAGTCGACAAGACCATGCCAGTTTATCCATGATGAGGATCACAAAAGATCCAATATTTATGGATTTACAAAGGATGGATCTTAGAATTATAATGGAAGGGGAAAAATCGTATCTTTCTCAAATGAATGTTCAACCATATATACATGTGAAGATTAAATAGGCACAGAAAGAAGAGGTATAGTTATAAAATAAGGTCAGAAATGTTCAAGAATTCAACCTTGATTTTGATGGGATAATAAAGTTCAGGAATCGGGTTTGTGTTCCTCCCATCCCAGAATTAAATAAGGAGGTGCTGGATTAGGCTCATAGTTGTTCATTATCTATTCATCTTGGAAGCACGAAGATGTATAGAGACCTGAAAGAGTACTTCTGGTGGGATGGCATGAAAAGAGATGTTGCTGAATATATCTCTTGATGCTTGGTTTGTTAGCAATATAAAGGTGAGAGAAAAAAGTCTAAGGGGATGTTACAACCATTTCCCATACCAGAATGGAAATGGGAAAACATCACTATGGACTTTGTCACCAGACTTCCTAAAACACCCAAAGGCAATAATGCTATCTGGGTCATAGTTGATCGTCTTACAAAGTCTGCAAACATCATTGCTATTAGAGAAGATTTCTCTCTTGATCAGCTTTCCAGGATATATGTAAAAGAAGTGGTAAGATTGCATGGAGTACCAATTTTTATTATATCTGATCGAGATCCGAGATTTACCTCGAAGTTCTGGCGAAGTATTCAGCATGCTCTACATACAAAGTTGAGTTTCAGCACTACTTACCATCCTCAGATAGACGGTCAGTCTGAGAGGAAAATTCGAACTCTAGAAGACATGTTGAGAGCTTGCTCTATGGATTTCAAAGGTGGTTGGGATCAAAACCTATCTTTGGTGGAGGTTTCTTATAATAATATCTTTCACTCCAGTATTCAGATGGCTCCTTATGAAGCCCTCTATGAAAAGAACTGTAGAACTCTAACTTGTTGGGATGAAGTTGGGGAAAGAAAGTTATTAGGACCTGATCTTGTTGATGAAATGGCTGAAAAGGTCAGATCTATTCAAAAACACATAAGAGTAGCTCAGAGTCGACAGAAAAGTTATGCCGAAAACCGAAGAAAAGACCTAGAGTTTGAAGTGGGTGATAAAGTGTTCTTACGAATATCTCCTTGGAAGAGAGTAATGAGATTTGGAAAGAAGGGAAAGCTGAGCCCTAGTTATATCGGTCCTTTCGAAATACTGGATCGTGTTGGTAAGGTTGCTTACCGATTGGCACATCCACCGTATCTCTCCCAAGTTCATGATGTGTTTTATGTATCTCTCCTGAGAAAGTACATACCTAATCCTTCACATGTACTCAGCTCAGAAGTTGTACCGCTGGAGAAAGATCTTTCTTATGAAGAACAACTGATAGAGATTATCAATCGTAGTGAAAAAGTCCTACGGAACAAGACCACTCGCTTGGTGAAAGTTTTATGGAGGAACCACCAATTAGAAGAAGCTACATGGGCGCTTGAGGATATGAAGTGGGAGAGGTATCCTCATCTATTTGTTACAAAGTGACGAATTTTGAGGGCGAAATTCATTTTAAGGGGGGTAGAATGTAACACCTGAGACTTTTATGAGAAATATTTTGTTTTTATGTTATATAACTCATAAAAGGAATCATTCACTACAAACAACACTATCTTTTCTTGCGTTACACCCAATCGCGACCTTCCTCGATAGCTTGCGTCGTATGCAATACCGAGTTTTACTAAACAACGATATGCTATTAAAATATTATTAAAACTAGCCGTTATGAATAGTAATTCCCACTTTTTGAATTTTTTAAAATTTTATTTTTCAAAATGGACTTCATTTTTGGATTCGGAATATCGAAATTAGCCTAGGGTGAAATTTTGGTTTTTTTCTGAAAAATTTCAATTTTTGATGAATAGTGAAAACACTAGGTTACTATTTAAAAACCGACTTTTTTATTTAAATAAATATTTATTTTATTTTGGGTCAAAATTGATACATAATACCTATATAAGTTCAATGCAATTCATTGGAATCATTTTATAATAATTTTAGATATATAAAAATTTTATCGAACTTTTCACCGTCTTTTACCCACCTCCTAGGAGAATTTCCAAATTCACATAAAACATAATTTTACCGCTTCTGTGAGTGGGATTTCGAAAATCCGAGAGACCTGATTAATATTAAGGACTAAAATATGGTTCAATGAGATGAAAATAAGTTTTGGTGAATAGTAACTTTTTAATGTTTTTTACCGCGATTAAAAGTAAATAGGGTAATTAAGGGTAAAAATGATATTATTATTACCCTAACACATGTCCTAATTCTATTGGATAAGTGTAATTTGAACAAAAAAACTTTAGGAATAAAATATGACCATTTAGGCCCACTTGGATTAGATTAGGACATTTAATATTAATTTGTTTAAAGAAATGTTAAAATAGTTAAAATCAAAGTTTAATAAGTAAATTATTTTTAATATAGGGTTATACATAAGATAAATTCGACTATAAATATTCATTAGAAATATAAAAATACTTCCTACATAATGGTATTTTATTTGTAATTTTTAGACATTAAATAATTTAATTTATGTATGACACAATGATGATACAGTAATTATCTTATTGATGAAATATTGAAATAATTGATGTTATAAATACCCAAATATATGTAATTTGACACTTTTTATAAATTTCAATAATTTTCTCGGTTAATATTACATATTATTACTGATTTAAGTAAATTTTTTTGAACTAATATTGCTGTTATGATTTTCACAAAAATCAATAACCAAATAGTGTCAAAATTGACATAAACTAGTTTTTAAAACAAATATTATATTATTAATTGTTATTTTATTACTAAAAATATATGGTTAGGCCAAATGACTTATATAAGGTTATATATATTAATAATAAACAACTTGGGGTTCGTTTGGCTTGTTATAGTAAGTTTATTAACCTTATAGTGTAAGAAAAAAAGAATACAGGGTAAAAGTTAAATTATCTAACTTAAAGTTAAATCTAAATGATAAGGTTAAAATAGAAACCTAAACTTGTCTAAATTATATTGGATGAGAGTATTTAGACCCATCCCCACCATAGCTTCGAAATAAATCAATTTGGATCTATTAAAAACTGAATATGACTTTATAATAAAATAATATGTTTAGTTTTTCCAAAGGTGATCCTCTCCGGTCTTATAAAAGGGAACCTCCTCCCTCTCTTCCTCACACCACTTTGAGACTCCAAGCTCGGCCAACCCCCGACAAATTCTCTTCTCCACTTCCCTTTAAACATCCTAGAGGTCCTGGTCTTCTTCAAAGACCAATTTTAGTGCACTAAAAGAAGGTCTCAAAGAGGTGCTTCAAAGAAAAGGCAATGTCCGTTACCGATTGTTTCAACTTTATTTATTCTTCCACTTATTCTTCTTTAGTTGTTTCATTATGAAGTAATAACATCAATATCACTCCTATAATGATAAGTTATTATAAGTTTGAAACAACCCTATTTCACCATCTATCCATCCTACGGAAAACAAAATCACCGCGCATGCGTACGTACGAAATACCGTCTCCACATCGTGGTGTAATATATTTTCAACCACCACCTTACTTGGATGGGTATAATGGTGTAAATAATAACTATATATGATTATTTGTAACACCCAAGCTTCCAAGGTACACTTCTCTTTGAATAATACAGTAGCGTGTGTTGTACGCAACTTCGAGTTCTAACACACACCACAACTAATCAAAGTAGCCATTATGAATAGTAATACCCACTTTTTAAAATTATAGAAATTTTATATTTCAAAATGGCCATCATTTTTGTGTTCATAATATCAAAATTATCTAAAGTTGAATTTTTTGTAATTTTCTGAGAACTTCCAATTTTTTATGAATAGTGAAAAATACTTAAAACAACTTTTTTAATCAAAATAATTTATAGTGATAAGTTATACTATTGAGTGGTTTTAAAGTATAATTAGAATATATTTTTACCATTTTATCCAATGGTGTTCATTAGAATTAATTTCACTTTGAAATTGGACAGAAACAATTGTCAATCTTTTGATATATATTATTTCTTAAAAACATGCTATTTGTTGTGACAACGGGAATTAATTATAAAATTAATTAATGCAATTTATATGTTTGGAATTTCATAAAATATACATCAGTTTTTAATTCTGAATATCAATTATAGATTAGGGTGAAATTTTGGCATTGTTCTGAAAAACTTCAATTTTTGATGAATAGTTAAACCACTAAGTGGTAGTTAAATAACTGATTTTTCGTTTAAATGAAATATTACCACTTCTGTGATTTGATTTTCAAAAATACGACATACATGGTGGTCATTAGGAAGTAAAATGTGGTTCAATGGGATTAAAATATTTTTTTGGTGAATAGTAACTTTTAAGTTTAATTAATCGCGATTAGAGGTAATTAGTGAAATTTAAGGTAAAAATGATATTATAAAAATATGGAATGACCTTTAAACTTGTCCAAACAATATTGGATGTGTCATGTCCAGACAATACAATCCATGGGTCAACTTGGGGACCCCATGGAGCCACTTTGGTAGGAAAAGGACATAAATAACTTTTTATTTAATGTTAAAATAAAAAGGTCACAAACAAGAGTTGTTTTACAAAAACAATTTTTAAATGGGGTTATAGAAGTTATATTTTTTACTATAAATATTCATTAGAAATATAAAAATATTTCCTAAATCATGATATTTTTTATAATTTTTATAAATTAAATAAATTAAATTATTTATGACACCATGATGATGCAGCGATTACCTCATTAATTAACGATTTAAATAAAATGAAACGATAATGTAAAATACAAGGAGTACACTTGTACAAAGCCTATTGGATGGGTAGATTTCGAACCCTTATCACCTTATCCTCGAATTATAGAAGTGTGGGACCTTTAGAATCCGGAAAGCATTGTATAATAAAGTAATATTTCATTACTTTCCAAGAGTGCCCCTCCTCTCCACTTATAAAAGGCCCCCACCACTACCACCTTACTCACACTTTAAAAGCCTTTTGGCTCAGCCAACCTCTTCCCAAATACTCTCCCAACTTCCCTCCCTTACTCCTAGAAGCATCACTTTGGGCAGAATTCTTCTCAAGGAAGCCTTTGGCTCAAATCAAAAGAGTTACCCGATTTTAAGGTAATGTCTTCTCTTATGTTATTTTGTTTTATTTAGCTTATCCAACCACCTAAACTCTTCTTATTAATTTATTTTGTAATAACACCAGTATCCTCAATATACTAGTATGTTTTTATGAGAAGTATTCGAGATACACATACACACACCTGCATCTAATGGTTAAAGAACATATTGTTTCTGTGGATGGAGAATTTCTGCCTCATGAAATGATGATTGTTCAACACTCATATAACACCTTCAAATGTGGCCATTAAGATGTCACTATATTTATATATGATACATAATATGTTTATGTTTTACTTAAGGTTCTGTATTTTTCATTTGTGGCATACTTTATGATTTCCATTATGGGTAAACACGATAATTTCATTTTAGGAAGTGCGGACTACCGCCCCCTCAAAGTGATTTGAATCGTTAATGCCATATGTGGGATGTATAAAGGATGGAGTAAATGATATTATATATTATATTATACTGGAATTATAATATACCTTTATATCATTATGATTTCATTAAATACGAAATATAAATGAAAGTAGCGTTCATGCGTACGTACGGCTTACCGTCTCCATGAACGGTGCATTTCATTTCTTACCTCTAAACGTTATGGAATATTATAAATGCATGTATATACTGAATATATATGAGATATATGATATATATATCATTAATATAATTCTGTATATAATTTATATTTCACCACATGAACAACTTGTAATTATAAGAAGTTTATTTTTGACTCAAGTACCAAAGATCTACAAAACGACCATTATTAACAAAAATAAATACACAATTTTCATAACATGGTAATAAGTGATATAAAAGGAATAAAAAATATGAAAAAGGTTCTTAAGAAATTATAAATTAACTCTAGTTTATTATTCAGGAGGTTAAAGAACGGCCGAGTCAAGACAGGACGCAAGGTAAGGGAATTCCTTAACCCAACTTCCATTCTTTGAGTTAATCTTCTACTTTCAAATTATGTCATGATGTTATTATGTCCTATTTTGTATTTTTACTTTCATTATGTGTACCTATAGTGAATACACATAATAGATCTATTTTATTTTAAAAATTATCCTTTTAAGGACGTCGTCTCAATCTCCTTTCATTGAGGCATATTTGGTTTTATACAAAACTTTCTTTTATACGGTGTATAATCCCCTTTTGACTTTTACGATTATTCAAAAGGAATGTTTTTTATACGAAGCGTTTTACTAAACAAAAAAAAAGGTAATGTTTTTCTTTCCGTACATATGCGGCGACAATGACTTCTCCGCCGCCGTGACCATTATTTGAGTTTTGGCTTCCTCTACAAGCCATCCCTTTTTTTTAATGAAAAATAAATACAAAGTTTTAACTTTCTTTTATTTTGGTATTGAAAATGGTTTTGAAAGCGTTTTTATTATATCAATGTGTTGTATTGATATCTTGTGATTGAAATGTGGAAATGTTATGTTTCCTTTATGCATGTTTAATGTGATACCATTATGTTATGGTTTATGATATGTTTAAACCTATTCATATGAGGAATTCATTGGACTTAATAAGTGACGGGTGGACCCTGCTATAGCTCCTCGATGCATCGGAAAGTCTCATGAGACAAACTAGTGTTTTGGAACAAGGCCTTGACAAAATCTTATTTTTTGTCTTGGCACGAGGCCTTGGCTACGTGGTTATGATAGTCTGACATTATGCATTCCATCATTATGAAAGTGGTTATTGATATTTCATGTGATTATTCGACCAGTAGAATATTCATCTGAAGAAGTAAATGACATTATCTCATTTTAATTTTTCCATATTAAGTTGAAGTTCAAGTTTAAAAGGCTTTTGTTTTAGTTATACATTTCCTTAAATGTTTATGTTTATTGATGAAAGATTCCGCTATATTGTTATCCTTACTGAGCATCTGAGCTCACCGCTTTCAATGTTTTAATATTTTCCAGGATGTGAAGAAGTATTTTATGAATGACCTGCAGGGATAGTCAGAAGAGGATATGAGTGTGGACTATGGAGACTTCGTTATTTTATTTTTTCACTTTATGATGTAGTGTACGTTTATGAATATATCTAGTGTTTCCAAGGCTACTAAACTAATCGGTCTTTCGATACTTGATCTTTTGTGATCATGCCAATGTTACGCAATAATGCACCGACTCTGGGTAGCTGGGGTCGGGGCGTTACAGTTGGTATCAGAGGAAGTTTAGTACTAACCTTGGAAGCTAGATTTAGATAAACTCTGATTAGAGCACATAGCCCGAAGATAGACTTTGAGGATTAGTATAGAAAAACATCCTAGAATTTTGGTATTATAGAGATTTTGTGAGTTTTCCAAGCAATACATCCCTGTCTGGATACAAGCAGGTAGAGGCGGCTCTAGAACAGATGTACCTAGGGGTAAAACCCGAAAACACTGCTTTGAGCTAGACTCGAATGGGAACTGGTGCACGACAATGTGCCTTGCAACACTCTTGGTTACGACACTCCTGGGGGATATGCTTAGGATAATTCTCGTTTTCTTTATAAACCACTATGAAGGGTTATGAGTATATACTTCCTCAAAGAAAACATTTTTATGATTATGGATTATGTCCATAAATAGTTCAATTTATGTTAAGTATTTTACAAGTATGGAATTATGTATTTTGATTCATAAAATAATCTAGTATATGCCATTGTTTAGAAATTGTTCCTAGTGGAAGGAATGGAAACCGTATCAATGCACGCACTCCGTGTAGGGATTTCTCTCCTGCTCAAGATAATTATTGTGGATCTGGAGATACAACTGGTGCTGATCAACTTATTACCATACTGGGACAACTCACTCAGGTTATGAATAATAACCTTACTCGTATGGATTACCTTGATCCCCAACGTGGAGGATCAATGTTAGACCGCTTCATGAGGCAACAACCGCCAACATTTAATGGGGGTACAAATCCATTAGTAGCTGAGAAATGGATAAACTCCTTAGAGAAAATATTCCATGCCTTGGGGAGTAGCGAAAGGGAGAAGTTTATCATGGTGGTTTACCGTCTCACTGGAGATGCCGATCAATGGTGGTCATTGATTAAAAATACAAAGGAAGATGAAGAAGTATCAAGTATAGAATGGAGAGAGTTCAAAGATCTTTTCTTAGAAAAATACTTTCCACATAACCATCAAGCAGATATGGAAAGGAAATTTCTGAGTCTGAGAGAAAAGGAGGATGTGAATGTTGCAAAGTATGAGGCTAACTTTACAAGGTTAGCGAGGCATGCAGCAGATTATATACGTAACCCAAGAAGTAATATTTATAATTTCTTTGACGAGTTAAAACCATTTCTTCGTCGAGCATTAGTCTCACAAACCTTCTCGTCGTATGAAGAAATTGTCAAATGTGCTATCAAGACAGAAAAAGAATTCTATAAATCTTATGACAATAAAGTAAAGAAAGAGAAGAAGAGAACTATGGATCAAGAGATAGATAAAGGGAAAAAGGGAAAGAAGGATTTTCCATTATGTGATAATTGTGGGAAGAATCACCCTGATACTTGCCTAAAAGGAATAGGAGTTTGTTATAAATGTGGAGGAAAAGGTCACCAGGCGCGTGATTGTAATGGAAAGAAAGAGGCTATCAATGTTGAATGCTATAATTGTAGAGAAATGGGGCATTATGAAAATGGATGTCCTAAGCGTAAGGGAAACTTACCTCAGAAAAGGACAAGAGATCAAGGAAAATCTTATGCTGTTACTACAGTTGAAGCGGAATAATTAATGTACTGGTGCTTTTGGACTCATGGATTATATTCTGGTTATTAGAGTAATGTGATATATATATATAAGGATTGTACTGAAGTACTTGTTGTTTCAGTAAGGTTTTAATATGATGAAGGTAATCATATTTTTAGTATGTGACAATAAGAGAAACTTTACTTTGTTTGGGGAATATGATAAATTGATTTTGGAATTAAGAGACCTTTTAGAGAAAGTTTGGACAGAGGTATTTTGGATAACTATAAATTTTGGGATTTATTAAGTTGAACTTTGAATAGTATTGTTTAAGTTTAAAACATTTCTGAAGATTATTTTTGGAATACTATAATACTATATTTGTTTGGAAAAGGACAAACTGCAGGGTGGGGCATAACCCGTCACATCGGACAAAGCTGCAGGAATCGAACCCACAACCATAGTGCGACATGCCTTTATTACCTACCACTAGCCTATAAGAAGTCCTTGGTTATTACAAAATATTTTTACTAATCGAAATGGTATGTGGTAATATTTAGAACCTTATACAATTAGGACAAATAGAATATTTTTGAGTTCTGTTACCATTTAGAGTGAAATATGGGTTTGTGGTAAAACTTTATTAAGGAATGAAAGTCTACACGACAAGTAAGTATATTTCCTTACGTTCTTTGAAAATCTCTTAAATAAATTCCTCAACTTTATAAAAGGTAACTTAAAAAAAACGTTGCCGGTTAACTTTTCCAACTGGGAATTCAATGACCGTTTAACCAATCACAAGTTTGTGATTTTCTTATGGTTAACTTTCTCCTAATCCAGTTCTCTACAACTCTCCATCAGACCTTGATGGTTTGTTTTTCTTCCATATCCATATTTTCATAGAATCCTATTATGGGCTATCTCGGGTGACCTTTGTACTTATCCTTCTTTCTTTTAAAGTTATATTTTTATTTACCTTTTTATGATGTGGGTTTCCACAAAGGTATTTTCTATTTTCAACCTTTTATTTTCAAAGAAAAATTTCGAATTGCGAGGACGCAATTTATTGAAGGAGGGGAGAATGTAACACCCCAAGCTTCCACGGTACACTTCTCTTTGAATAATACAGTAGTGTGTGTTGTACGCAACTTCGAGTTCTAACACACACCACAACTAATCAAAGTAGCCGTTATGAATAGTAATAACCACTTTTTAAAATTATAGAAATTTTATATTTCAAAATGGACTTCATTTTTGTATTCGTAATATCGAAATTATCTAAAGATGAATTTTTTGTAATTTTCTGAGAACTTCCAATTTTTTATGAATAGTGAAAAATACTTAAAACAACTTTTTTAATCAAAATAATTTATAGTGATAAGTTATACTATTGAGTGGTTTTAAATTATAATTAGAATATATTTTTACCATTTTATCCAATGGTGTTCATTAGAATTAATTTCACTTTGAAATTGGACATAAACAATTGTCAATCTTTTGATATATATTGTTTCTTAAAAACAAGCTATTTGTTGTGACAGCGGGAATTAATTATAAAATTAATTAATGCAATTTATATGTTTATAATTTCATAAAATAGACATCATTTTTGAATTCGGAATATCAATTATATCTTAGGGTGAAATTTTGGCATTGTTCTGAAAAAACTTCAATTTTTGATGAATAGTGAAACCACTAAGTCGTAGTTAAATAACTAATTTTTCATTTAAATAAAATATTACCACTTCCGTTATTTGATTTTCAAAAATCCGACATACATGGTTGTCATTAGGAAGTAAAATGTGGTTCAATGGGATTAAAATAATTTTTTTGGTGAATAGTAAATTTTAAGTTTAATTAATCGTGATTAGAGGTAATTAGTGAAATTTAAGGTAAAAATGATATTATAAAAATATGGAATGACTTTTAACTTGTAAAAACACTATTGGATGTGTCATGGACGGCCAATACAATCCATGGGTCAACTTGGGGACCCCATGGAGCCACTCTGGTAGGAAAAGGACATAAATAACTTTTTATTTAATGTTAAAATAAAAAGGTCACAAACAAGAGTTTTTTTACTAAAATTTTTTTTAAATGGGGTTATACAAGTCATATTTTTGACTATAAATATTAATTAGAAATATAAAAAGATTTCCTACATCATGATATTTTTTTTATAATTTTTAGACATTAAATAAATTAAATTATTTATGACAACATGATGATGCAGTGATTACCTCATTAATTAAGGATTTAAATAAAATGAAACGATAATGTAAAATATAAGGTTTACACTTGTACAAAGCCTATTGGATGGATATATTTCTAACCCTTATCACCTTAGCCTCTAATTATAGAAGTGTGGGACATTTGGAATCCGAAAAGCATTGTATAATAAAGTAATATTTCATTACTTTCCAAGAGTTCCCCTCCTCTCCACTTATAAAAGGCCCCCACCACTACCACATTACTCACACTTTCAAAGCCTTTTGGCTCAGCAAAACTATTCCCCAATACTCTCCCAAATTCCCTCCCTTACTCCCAGAAGCCTCACTTTGGGCATAATTCTTCTCAAGGAAGCCTTTGGCTCAAATCAAAAGAGTTACCCGATTTTAAGGTAATGTCTTCTCTTATGTTATTTTGTTTTATTTTGCTTATCCAACCCCATAAACTCTTTTTATTAATTTCTTTTGTAACAAAACCAGTATCCTCAATATACTAGTATGTTTTTATGAGAAGTATTCGAGATACACTTACACACACCTACATCTAATGGTTAAAGAACATACTGTTTCTGTGGACGGAGAATTTCTGCCTCACGAAACGATGATTGTTCAATACTCATATAACACCTTCAAAGGTGGCCATTAAGATGTCACTCTATTTATATATGATACATAATAAGTTTATGTTATACTTAAGGTTCTGTAATTTTCATTTTTGGCATACTTTATAATTTCCATTATGGGTAAACGCGATAATTTCATTTTAGGAAGTGCGGGCTACCGCCCCCTCAAAGTGATTTGAATCGTTAATGCCATATGTGGGATGTATAAAGGATGGAGTAAATGATATTATATATGATATTATACTGGAATTATAATATACCTTTATATAATTATGATTTCATTAAATACAAAATAGAAATGAAAGTAGCATTCATGCGTACGTACGGCTTACCGTCTCCATGAACGGTGCATTTCATTTCTTACCTCTAAAAGTTATGAAATATTATAAATGCACGTATATAATGGATATATATGAGATATATGATATCTATATCATTAATATAATTCGGGATATAATGGATATTTCACCACATGAACAACTTGTAATTATAAGAAGTTTATTTTTGACTCAAGTACCAAAGATCTACAAAACGAACGTTATTAACATAAATAAATACATAATTTTCATAACATGGTAATAAGTGATATAAAAGGAATAAAAAACTTGAAAAAGGTTCTTAAGCAATTATAAATTAACTCTATTTTATTATTCAGGAGGTTAAAAAACGGTCGAGTCAAGACATGATGCAAGGTAAGGGAATTCCTTAACCCAACTTCTATTCTTTGGGTTAATCTCCTACTTTCAAATTATGTCATGATATTATTATGTCCTATTTTTTATTTTTACTTTCTTTATATGTAAATATAGTGAATACACATAATAGATCTATTTAATTTAAAAAATTAACTTTTTAAGGATTGTGTCTCAATCTCCTTTCATCGAGGCATATTTGGTTTTATACACAACTTTCTTTTATACGGTGTATAAACCCCTTTGACTTTTACGTTTATTCAAAAGGAATCTTTTTTATACGAAGCGTTTTACTAAATGACAAAAAGGGAATGTTTTTCTTTCCGTACATATGCGGTGACAATGACTTCTCCACCGCCGTGACCATTATTTGAGTTTCGACTTCCTCTACAAGCCATCACTTTTTTTAATGAAAAATAAATACATAGTTTTAACTTTTTTTTATTTTGGTACTGAAAATGGTTTTGAAAGTGTTTTTATTATATCAATGTGTTGTATTGATATCTTGTGATTGAAATGTGGAAATTTTATGTTTCCTTTATGCATGTTTTATGTGATACGATTATGTTATGGTTTATGATATGTTTAAACCTATTCATATGAGGAATGCATTGGACTTAATAAGTAACGGGTGGAGCCCACTATAGCTCTTCGATGTATCGAAAGGTCTCATGAGACAAACTAGTGTTTTGGCATGAGGCCTTGACAAAATCTTATTTGTGGTCTTGGCACGACTCCTTGGCTACGTGGTTATGATAGTCTGACATTATGCATTCCATCATTATGAATGTGGTTATTGATATTTCATGTGATTATTCGACCAGTAGAATATCCATGTGCAGAAGTAAATGACATTATCTCATTTTACTTTTTCCATATTATGTTGAAGTTCAAGTTTAAAAGGCTTTTGTTTTATTTATACAATGCCTTAAATGTTTATGTTTATTGATGAAAGCATCCGCTATATTGTTATCCTTACTGAGCATCTGAGCTCATCCCTTTCAATGTTTTAATATTTTCTAGGATGTGAAGAAGTATTTTATGAATGACATGCAGGGATATTCATAAGAGGATATGAGTGTGGACTATAGAGACGTTGTTATTGTATTTTTTCACTTTATGATGTAATGTACATTTATGAATGTATCTAGTGTTTCCAAGGCTACTAAACTAATCGGTCTTCCGAGACTTGATCTTTTGTGATCATGCCAATGTTACGCAATAATGCACCGACTCTGGGTAGATGGGGTCAGGGCATTACATTATTGTAAATTGATATTGATACTTAAATAGTGTACATACACTCCAATACAATTCCACGATCATGGGAACGATATCATCGCTCGTGCGTACGTACAGAATACCGTCTCCACGATGTGATGCGACTCGTTTTACATGATCTTCATTGCATAATGATTATATAAATGAATTGAATGAATGAATATGATATATATTACAGTAATAACATTCTGGAAGTGAGGTATCTATAACCTAAAAATAATAATAAGAATTTATTCGACAAAACACGCATAAGAACAAAAAGTAATAAACACCCGAATAACAAGTAGTAATGAAATATTACTAATAAAAAGATAATAATATAACAATCTATGATATCATAAAAATAAGTATGATTTTGGAATAAGTCAATAACAATATTTAAATCATTATACCGGAGGTTCGGACACTTACGAAGCAAATCAGACCTAAGGTAAGGGACAATCTCTCAATCTCAATTTTTATATGAGATTATTTATAATTCAGAATTTATAGGAGAATATTTATCATCCACATCCATGTTTCCTCAATATGTAATATTATTTATATCCTCCTACAATTTTTTAAATAGAATTTTACCCCTCGGTGAGTTTTTAGTAAAATATATGAAAGGAATCTTTTGTCATTTTTCATAGGAGGTACTTTTTGACATTTCCGACACAAGTACGAGAAGAATGTTTTTTTAACTTATACGACATGATTGGATTTTTAAAACATTATTTCCAAGAATTTTACTTTACATGTTTTCAAGTTTATTTTTAATCAACTTCTTTTAGTTTAAAATTGTATGACATGTTAATAAAGGAAACATGTTTTTTAAGTAGAAATGATATTTTCCTCAAGAATGGAGTTCAAGTGTTTTATCAAAATTATTTTCCATATAAGATAACATAGGGTTATATTTCTATCCCTATTATTAAATTGATTTTATTATGTTGTGATGGAATTATTTTAATGAATTTTTTTACTTTATATGAATTGTTTTATGATGTCACGATGTTTAAGAATCCCATTTTTATTACATGGGTTATGCTATGATGTATGATTTATGATTTGTGGAACACATAATAATGGTATAATTATGAGATGGGTGAGACCTATATCTCCATACAATTCATTGGGTAAAGGTTTATATCTCATGAGATAGACATGGATGGAATGGTAGGTTAAACCAGTTCAGTGAAACAGAACTGAAACGAGGAGTGAACTCAGTTAAGAAAAGGACTTTGTATGCTAAGATAGTCTTGACAATGAGTCTTGACTACTAAGAAATGATTTTCTATGATTATGTGTGTATTACACAAAGTTTCATGTTTTAAATTATGATTATTGGGATTATATTTCACTACTATGATTTATCCCGTGTTATGAAATTATGATCTCTTTTGCAGGCTAAGATTTCCAAAATGATATGTTCTTATGAATATGATGTGATTGATATTTCTTTTGTTTACCCTTACTGAGCATTTGAGATCACCCTTTTGTATGTTTTCCTTCCCCAGGTTAGGAAAAAGGTTATTAAGTAGGATATTCCAAAAACTGACTCTAGATATGATGATATAAATGGGAGAAAACGTAGATGATTTATGAACCAGTTGTTTATGTTTCCCAGTTTCTAAAGACACTATACCTATACGTTCCTTTAATGGTTTTGTTATATGTTGTAATAAGTGTACTTCAATTTTGAAGTATTAACAATGTATGTAAGTTATGGGTCGTTATAATCGGTATCCTTGAAGCGTCAGGAATAGCATGGCCACATTAGAGGTGCAAGTTTTGGGGTGACACCCTAAACATATTTTGAGAAAAAAACAACAGGAGGATCAAATAGAATTAATAAAATGGATGAGAGAAATAATATATACACTTGAATAACAATTCCAATGGTATATAGAGATTATGGAAACTTTTATGGGTAGAGGTAAGGATAAGAAGAAACTCATGAACATCTGATGTGTGGAGATCCTGTCCCACCCCCTACCACGTATGAGGCTAGAAATTCCCCTCAAAGTGATGTATTAGTTGTGGTAATCAATTTTCTAAAAAATGTTTCTGTAAAATGTGAACTAAATAGATACTGACGCCTTTCCTGTACTGATATTCTATAGGGTGATAATGAATGTGATTTATATCTAGAAACACCCACCCATTGCCTTGTAGTGAGGTCTATTGTGTTCAAAATAAAAAATGACATGCTACACAAAAGACCAATTTCAACAGATAATTTTTGAGAGTCGATCAGTATAGCCCATGTTCCAAACAAAGTGCTACATATTCTAATTCTTGAGGAATATATCTATACGGTCAAAAAAGTGGTTGGAACATTCATCGCCTGGCTACCACATCTTATAAAAAAACATGGAAAAAGGAGCTATTCATTTCCAATTTATTTCTCAAGATAAACCTTTAACAATTAATGAAAAAAGTTCTAAACCAATGAATGTTATTACAGATGGACAAAGGGAATGGGATGAAACAAAAGAGAGACTCAAAACCATCGAAAGGATCAACCAACCGATCAATAATATCTACTGAAAGCACCATTACCTTTACTGTTCTATATCCATATTTACTATAATTGAAGGTTGATGTGGATACAAAGTTAAAATATATTCTTAGTTACATAGTTTATTTTGAAGAATATAGGTATGGAGAGAAAGATAGAGAATTCATTAGTGTTGAGAGTGAAACTGAAATCCTCAACTATGATTGGCTAGGTGGCTCAGTTGTAAATATATACATGAGTTATGTTTTCATGTTTTGATTTTACAAAAGATGATATAGGGTGTTAATTATGACTAAATAAAATTTTTATTTTTGGAATGCGTATATATGAAAAATAATTGAAGGTATTTTCCCATGAAATAAAATTTAGACTCATTATTCATCACATCACCACAACAGAACAAACAAAAATAGATGAAAAAAAAAGAATAAAATAGTGATAGGTCTGATCAAATATTTTGGAAGAAAAATTTTAAATAACAAAATATATTTAATACCAACAATGTTGGGGTAATAATAAAAATTTTAATCATATATAATATATTTCCATTTATTTCATTAATTATTCTGTTTTGTGTTTTTAGGAAACATTGGATTCTCATTGCAGTAAATTTGGATACTCTAAAGATTTATTTATTGGATTAAATGAATGGATATCCAACAAAAAATCCACACATGATAGATTTTTTAAAATTTTAATACACTATATCCAACATTTTAGAACTAAATGACAAGTTATATAATCTATATTATGTTTTAATGAGGATTATATTATGATAGGGTGGTGCATGATTATCGTGAAAAACAAGGAATTAGACAAGGGTCTAAGCATAAGGATGAAGACAAGATCTAAGACTGGACAAGTATCATGGTATATATAATAATATTTCACTATCCAAGCACATATAAAAGAAAATTACTTATTCTAATCAATGTTTCTACAGTTACCGAAACAAACCAACGGAAAATATTGTGATTATTATATTTGTAAATTAATGAGAGATATTATATTCCAAGAACAAACTAAAATCCCTAAAGAGATATTTTCGAAGATAATTAATATTTGATTTAAAATTTTTATTAATACATTTTTATTTATATTTTTCCAATACTAATATGATTGTTGAAAAGAATCATATTCACAAGATGATATACATGTTCTCAGAAATGAATGAGCAACATAAATGATGGAAGAACGCACAAAAATAAAATAAACATGTAACTTTCATAAAAGTAATGGATTGTTTCCTATTTATGTTTAATTTAATTATTTTTAGGATTAATAACATAAAAAATTTTTTCTTATAAGATTGTATTCTTTTTTTTGAGTCAGGGTGGTTTGTTCAAAACTGATCATCCTCGTGAGAGATTAGACTTTGAGGTTGCAACTCAGAATTCAATGAGAAGGTAATGTTTTTTTAATATACCATGTTTTTCCTCATAATATTATCTGATTTATTTTGTATTAAGATAATATAAATTAAAGTTTTTACTACTCATGTAGACAATGTCTTCAAAAAACTTATTCTCCCTCAAAAACTTGTCCCCCCTATAGTTTCGGCATTTATCCCTTTCCTTCAAAGGCAGTGGAGGGAACTTGAAAAAAAAAGTGATAAAAATCAACAATTTAGTGTTTCTATTTCGACAAATAAAGAAAATAGAAATCATGGTAATTCACAATGTGGATGGTATGAATAAAAGTGTGTCTTTTTATGTAATTAATTATTTTTTTCATTATTTTATCTACTATTTATAATTTAATTACCTTATCATTTTTATCTAATACTTATTTAGTTTTTTATGGTCATGTTAACCTTATATGATCATTGATATCTTTATTTTTTACACTTATTTAGAATCTATGATCACCCTTTATTATGTTTAATTTCCTTATGTTATTAAGAATAGTTTTTGAGATGATATGTCTAAGAAGGTTTCTAGTAAAGAATAAATCAATGAGATACTCTTATGAACTAGTTCTTTATGTTTCCATGCTTCCAAAAGCAGTAAACCAAAACGATTCTGGAATGGATCACTATTTTATGTAAGGAATATTAATCTAATAGTATGTGATATCTATGTATGAAATTTCTGGGTCAATATAGTTGATATCAAAGCAATTGATCTACTCAAAACCGAGAAAAAAGAACAAGTGACCGGTATCACTCAAAGTGTATCTTCTTATTTATAATTGACATTACATTTATTAAAAAGAACAAGTGAAATAATGAAAATTTAGTAATTGAATTTGTATTGTTTTTATACATAATAACAACAATCCATAAGTTATTTTTGATGTAAAGGAATCAACCAAACCTCAACCCGATGCACAGTGTGGCTGGTATGACTTTAAGTGTCTATGTTTATATTAAATTGACATTAAATTCAGTAAAAAGAACATATGACATACTTACAACCATGAAAATTCATTCATATTATTTTTATACTTTATGAAAATGATCCATGAATCATTTTTGATGTGTAGAAATCAACCATTCCGCAATACAACACATGGTGTGACTTGTATGACTAAAATTGTCTGTTATTAGTTTAAAATTTAAATTTTAGTTCAAAACAAGTAACTCACTGAAAACCATGAAAACATGCTCCTATTATATTCATAATTTAATAAAAATATTGATAAGTAATTTTTGATGTGTATGAAGCAGTCTCATATCAAACTGACGCACAATATGATCAGTATGACTCAAAATGTGTGTTTCTAGTTTAAAATGACATTTTATTAAAAAACACAACAGGAATATTGAAAATCAAGAAAACACATTTGTATTGACTTAAAAATTTAGGAAAGATATACATAATTCATTTTTCATGGGTAGGAATAAACTGCACCTCAATATGATGCATGGTTTGGCCAGTATAACACCAAGCATCTCTTTTTAAATAAAATTGACATTAATTTATGTAAAAACACAATTGGAGTTCTGAAATCCAATAAAACATATTTTTATTGTTTTTATACTATTGTTAAATGATCTATATGTCATTTTTGATAAGTATGAATCATCTTAACCTCAATATGACACACATTGTTTCTAGTATAACTCAAAGTGTCTCTTTTTATTTAAATTTGATAGCAATTTATGTTGAAAAACAAGTGAAATACTAAAAACCAACCAAACACATTTTAATTGTTTTGATATTTTAGAAAAATTATCCATGATTAATTTTTGACATGTAGGAGTCAAACTCACCTCAATAAGATGCAGGGTGAGACTAATATGACTCCACATGTGTCGTTTTATTTAAAACTGACATTAATTTAAGTAAAAAGAACAAGTGACATACTAAAAACTGATAAAACACTTTCATATTGTTTTGATACTTTAAGAAAATGATCCATGAGTCATTTTTGACATGTATGAATCAACCACACCTCAATATAATTCACTTTGTGTCCGGTGGGACTCAAAGTGTCACTTTTATTTAAAATTGACATCAATTTAAGTAAGAACGACAAGTGACATACTAAAAACCAATATTTTTTTTTTATTATTTTAATACTTTAGTAAAATAATCCACAATTCATTTTTTACATTTATGAGTCAACTAAACCTCAATCTGATGCACGGTGTGACCAATATGACTAAAAGTGCTCATTATTAGTTTAAAATTGGAATTTTAGTTCAAAACATTTCACTCACTAAAAAAACAGAAAAAAAAATCCAATTGTATTAATAATTTAGGATAGTGATTCATAAGTCATTTTTGACATGTATGAATATGTATGACATCAAAATGATTCAGGATACGATGAGTATGACTCAAAATGCATGTTTCTAGTTTAAAATGACATTTTAGTAAAAAAACACAACTCCCATATTTAAAACTGAGTAAATGCATTCAGATTGTTTTTATATTTTAGTAAAATGATATATTAGGCATTTGTTATGTGTAGGAATCAACCGCACCTTAATACGATGCATGGTCTGGCTTGTATAACTCAAAGTGTCTTTTTTTAAATTGACATTAAGTTAAGTGAAAACAAAAAGTGACATACTAAACACTGATAAAACAAATTTGTATTATTTTTATAATTTAGTAAAATGATCCATGAGTCATTGTTGATTTGTAGGAATCAACCACACATTAATCCAAGGCACAGTGTGACCAGTTTGACTAAAAGTGTCCGTTATCAGTTCAAAATTAACATTTTAGTTCAAAACATGTTACTCACTGAAAACAAAGAAAACTCACTCCTATTGTGTTGATAATTTAATAAACTAGTTAAAAAGAAATTTGGGATGTGTATGAAGTATTCTAACATCAAACTAACGCACGATGCGACCAGTATGGATCAAAATGCATGTTTCCAGTTTGAAATGACATTTTTGGAAAAAAAAACACAACTGACAAACTGAAAAATTAGAAAACACATTCATATTGTTTTTATATTTTATTGAAATGACCTATTATTCATTTTGGATCTGTAGAATTCATCCACACGTGAATACAATGCACGGTGTGGTCCGTATAACTCAATGTGTCTCTTTTTATTTAAAATTGACATTAATTTAAGTAAAAATAAAAAGAGACATACTAAAAACCAAGAAAATGAATTTTGATTGTATTGATAATTTTGGAAAATGATCCATGAGTAATTTTAGATGTGTAGGAGTCAAAATCACCTCAATCAGATGCACGGTGTGATCAGTATGACTAAAAGTGTCCGTTATCAGTTTAAAATCTACATTTTAGTTCAAAACATGTCACTCATTGGAAACTAAGAAAAAAAGATCCGATTATCTTGATAATTTAGGGAAGAAATTAATAATTCATTTTTTATGTGTATGAAGTAATCTCACATAAATCTAAAACATGATGCATTCAGTATGACTGAAAATACACTTTTCCATACTTAAATGACGTTTTTGTAAAAAAACACAACTGCCGTACTGAAAACTGAGAAAATACATTTTTATTATTTTTATATTTTAGGAAAATAAAATATTAGTCATTTTTTATGTGTAGGAATGAACCGAACGTCAATACGATACATGGTGTGGCCGGTATTACTCAAAGTGTCTCTGTTTATTTAAAATTGACATTAATTTAAATAAAAACAACAAGTGATAGACTGAAAACCAATAAAATTCATTTGTACTATTTTAATAATTTACTAAAATGACCCATGAGTCATTTTTGATGTATAAAAGTCAACAACATCTCAATCCGACGCACAGTGTGACCAGTATGACTACAGTTGTTCGTTATGAGTTTAAAATTAACATTTTAGTTCAAAAGGTGTCACTCATTAAAAACCAAGAAGACATGCTCTGATTGTCTTTATAATTTAGAATAGTGTTTTATAATTCATTTTTGACATTTATAAAGAATTTTCATATCAAACTGATGCACAATGCGACTGGTATGACTCAAAATGGGTGTTTCTAGCTTGAAATGATATTTTAGTAAAAAAACATAACTCACATACTGAAAACTGAGAAAACACATTTAGATTGTTTTGATATCATAGGAAAAAAATCTATTAGTAATTTTTGACATTTAGGAATTAGCCTCACCTCAATATGATGCATAGTGTGGCCATTATAACTCAAAGTGTCTCTTTTTATTAAAAATTGACATTAATTTAAGTAAAAATAACAAGTGACATACTAGAAACTGAAAAAACATATTCAGATTGTTTTGGTATTTTTGGGAAATGATATATTAGTCATTTTTGACATGTATAAATCATTCTTACCTCAATAATACATATGGTGTGGTCGGTATAACTCAAAGTGTCTCTTTTAATTTAAAATCGACATTAATTTAA
This sequence comes from Viscum album, assembly GCA_963277665.1. Classification (NCBI taxonomy): domain Eukaryota; kingdom Viridiplantae; phylum Streptophyta; class Magnoliopsida; order Santalales; family Viscaceae; genus Viscum; species Viscum album. The sequence continues at coordinate 84,456,579 of OY728155.1, read as the reverse complement.
GTAAAAACAACAAGTGACATACTAAAAAATGAGAAAATGCTTTCAGATTGTTTTGATACTTTAGAAAAATGATCCATGAGTCATTTTTGATGTGTAAGAGTAATATTTGACTCAATATAATGCACGGTGTGGCTAGTATAACTCAATGTTTATTTTTTTATTTAAATTTTATTTTAATTTAAGTAAAAAACAAGTGACATACTGAAAACCGAGGAAAAACATTCTGATTGTTTTGATACTATATAAAAATGATCCATGAGTCATTTTTAACGTGTAGGATTCAACCACACCTCAATACAAGGTATGGTGTGACTGGTATGAGTAAAAATGAATATTATCAGTTTAAAATTGACATTTTAGTTCAAAAAGTGTTACTGACAAAAAACAAGAAAACACGCTCTAATTGTATTAATAATTTAGGAGAATGATGTTTATGAAGTAGTATCATGTCAAGATGATTCTTGATGTGATAGATATGACTCATAATGCATGTTTTTAGTTTTAAATGACATATTTGTAAAAAAACACAGCTGCCATACTGAAAACCAAGAAAATGAATTTGGATTGCCTTGATACTTTAGGAAAAAGACCCATCAGTAATTTGTGATAGGTAGGAATCATAGAAACCTTAATACAATGCACAACGTTACTAGTATAACTCCAAATGTGTCATTATTTAAATTTGACATTGATTTTATTAAAATATCAAGTTACATACTTCAAACTGAGCAAACACATTCAGATTGTTTTGATATTTTATGACAACGATACATAAGTAATTTTTTATGTGTAGGAATAAACCCAAACTCAATAGGATGCACAACGTGACTGGTATAACTCCAAAAGTGTCATTTTTATTAAATATTGACATTTTATTAATATGTTATTTCATATTATGTTTCATTTATTTCTTTATAGTATTACTAATACAATATTTTTTTTCTTATATAGGTAGAATCTTTTACTAGAGTTGAGATGATTTGTTTGACAACTAATACCATGAGCGGATATTTTTGATAGAGGATGATGGGAATCGAAAGATGAAATATTAATGTTTTAGAATGTTTTTTGGATGATTATAAATGTAACCATACGAAATATTTTGTTTAAATGTAAATAAAAACGTTTTTTTGTATATACCATGGGTGGAATTTTTGGTATTCTTGATGTACATAAAATATATAATATTTATTAAAAAATTATAGCATTTTTTGAAATTATAGGTTGTATATATAATTTGAAATTTACAGGTTTTTTCTTTGCAGGTTTTTGCTTCTGGGTGTGCTGTTATATTATAAGTAGATTACATGCAGCTAGGCCTTTATCAGTGCGATTTAACATAATGATAAAGGGTTTCCTTTATCAGCACATTTTTTAGCATGGATAAAGGACCCCCTTTAAAGGGTACCCCATTTTATCATCACCATGATAAAAAAAACTTTTTTAGCACTGTTAAAAGATGATCTGTGAATCGTTAAAGAGAATATGTGTTGTAGTGTGGGTAGAAGAACCAAAAAATCCGTCATCAAACCGAGCCCATTGTGCCCCACTAACTGCCTGGCTGGCTGGTGGCCTGCTAATTACGTAGTGGAGGCTCATCGGCTGGACGGTGAGTCCTGCTGGGAAGCAGGCTCACTAACTACCTCACCAGCCACCTGGTACAGGTTCAACAGCTAGCTGATGAGTCTTGCTGGGTAGTAGTGCTTCTTCTCACCCCACTAGTTATTCAGTGTTGTTGCTACATCCTGACTACTCCAAGCATCCTTTGTTGAAACTTTGATCCTCAAGTCAACTTTTGAACCTTTATTCATGTTCTTAAACATCCATTAGGGGCGTTCAAACAATAAACACCATGGTTGGACACTCGGTTCGTTGAATGACATATCCAACAGATGAAAAGTTTAAAATCCCTCCAATTTTCATAACCCACAACTCATAATGGTGTGAGCCATTACACACACACACACACACATATTTACACATACTTACACATAAACACACATACACATATATACTTATGCATACATTCACATACAAATGTCGATATAGAAACATACACATACATATACACATACACTTACACATACAAATACACATCCACATACACATAGACATGCACATGGACATGCACAGGAACATCCACATACACATACACATACACATACACATACACATACACATACACATACACATACAGATACACATACACATACACATACACATACACATACACATACACATACACATACACATACACATACACATACACATACACATACACATACACATACACATACACATACACATACACATACACATACACATACACATACATATACAAATACACATACACATACACATACACATAAACATACACATACACATACACACGCTACATTAACATAAACATACATACATACACATACAACACATACACATACTCATACATACACAAACACCTATATACATAAACATACCCACACATACACACACAAATACACATATATAAACATACATATATATATACACTCACATATACATACATACACATAAACATACATACTCATAAGCATACATGCACATGCGCGCATGCACACACAAAAAATATACATACACAAAGACATATAAACATACACATACATAGACACAAACACCCACCCACCCACCCACCCACACATACACTTACACATACATAAACACACACACACAAACATTCACACACACACACATGCATACATACATACGTAAATAAATAAATACATAAATACATACAGACCCAAATACATACATACATACAAAAAAACAATCAAATAAACAAGAAAATGAGCATACGTACATAAATACATTCACATATACACACATATACCCAACATACATACATACATACAAACATATATACATATAAATGTATACAAACATACATATTATAATAAATGTATTATTAATATTATAATAAATATATTAATAAATATATTAATAAATATACTTATATTATAATATCATAATATCATAATAAATGTATTGATATTATAACAATTGTATCAATACTAAAATAAATATTATGAATAAATAAATTAATATTATAATAAATTTATCAATATTATGAATAATAAATGTATTAATATTAAGAATAATAAATACCATGAAAAATAAATAATAAATAATACATGTAAAGATATTATTTCTAATAAAATTCCAACGAGCCTGTATCCAAGTGGTACATGCTCCTGCTTGGAATCCAAAATACCTAAGATCGTATCCGGGCGGGGATGAATTTTCGGGGTATTATAGCATGACAGTGTAGTAGTACTGTAGCAGTGGCGAACTATAGCAATGATGGAACTTTAGCGGCGGTGGTACTGTATCATGTACTATAGCACCCCTGGTACTATAGCAGTACTGTACACTGATGGTCTATTTGGGCTAAAAAAATGGGATTTCAAGCCTTATATTCCATCCACTTGGACTTGGGCCTTCAGGCTATATAATGGGTCTCCCTCTACCTAGAGAGAAAGAGGTCTTTGATTTAATAATAAAAATGAGGCTTTGGCCCTAAATTTTTTTTAAAAAATATTATTTATAATAATTGTGTTAATAAATGTATAAATGTGTACATATTATTAGTAAATGTATTATTACCATTAATATCAGGAAAAATAAATGTACTCATATTATGAATAAAAAATGCATTAATATTATTTTTAATAAATGAATAATATTTTTAATAATAAATATTTTAATATTATAAGTAATACATGTATTAATATTATGAATAATAAATGTATTAAGGTTATGAATATAATATTGATAATAATTTTTTTAATATCAATTATGTTTTTAAATATACATTTTTATATAAAAATATTTAGTATATTTATTTATATATTTTATAATATTTATAATCTTATATTTAAATATATATAAAAATATGCACTTATAATTGTAAATATTTATGTATATTGTAAATATATATGTATATTATAAATTATTTTCTCTAAAACCTAATATTCAAAGAAATACAAATTGAGACCGTTCTTTTAACCCTTTGAATGTGAATAATTCAGTTAATCATCATTGTATTAAAATTAAGGGGTTGAGTTGGTTTTTTTTGACATCCTAAAATTTTATGGGGGATCACTTCTACCGTTGATTTCCAATCCATGATGGATAAGGAATCACAAAGGGTAAGGTTCAACCACTTGGGACGTCTGTTAGTGGTGGTGTATTGTAGCTCTGCCATTATAAAAACCACTATCTTTAATTCAAATGATTATCAATTTGATTTACTAGTCTAGTATAAAAAGGTCGCTATGTTTTTTATGGGATGTTTCAACATAGGCCATAAATATGATAATTTTCACTAAGAGATGGTATGTGAAAAATTTGGTATGAGCAGTTAGACTATTGTTGTATGCAAGAGGTAGGGGAATTCAAATGGCCCATATACTAGTGATAAGAAATGTGGTTCTAGTATGGAGGGCATACTTCCAATGACTCTTTTAGGGTGGACCTGATGAATCATGTTAAAGGTGAAGATGAACTAAAAACTCACATTATTATGGATGTTATAGTATAATAGTTTAGAAATGATGATTAGTTGTCCTTTACTTTAAAAGATTCACAAGAACCCACTAATGATGCAAATTGGTTGGATCTGGATACTATAGTTCACGAGGAAGGTGAACCAAAAGCCCAAGAACCAGTTGAAGGTGTAATGGAAGCGGTCTTATAACATTATTTGACAATTTATTTGTCTAGTTTTTTAGGGTAAATGATATGGGATTTCATTATAGGGCCTTTAAGGTTGTTCAATAATATTTCAATCATCATTTTTCTAGGAAATTAATTGAGGCTGCTAATAGCCCATCTGAGAGGCCTGTTGAATCTGATGAGAAGGGACAAGTGGGTCAGTTTTTGTACAAGGATGATCTTGACTCTATTTATATTCATGAAGATATATATATATATATATATATATATATATATATATATTAAATCTATATGGAGAAAGTTAAAGAATACACTTTCTTTTACAGAATCTCGTCCCGTTCAACTAAAGAGACTAAAGGCTTTCTTTATGTGTCATTTAAAGGATGTGGTAACAAACAACTGAAGGTTATTTCTACTAGTGATAGGTAAAAAAATATCATGAGAAATTTTTTGATGTCCTAAATAGTTATGAAGGATGAAACATCATCTTATAACCTGGTGGTTGGATTGTCCTCATAGGGGTAGTCTATAAAGATTGGTTGTAATGCTTTTATAGAAGTTGATTCTTCCCCTAAAATGAGGTAGGTCAATATTTCAATTTCATTATCTCAAGTTTTTTGAATGGAAATAATGATCGTTTTCTAGATAAATAGATAGATATAGGATCTGATACTGAAGTTATCATGAAATGTGATTTAGTTAGTAAGAACCCAATGGGATTTTTAAGCCTGAAGCAGCTGATCAAGAAAGAAAAATAAGCATCAATTTTTTTATATTAATCATCCAACCATAATTTTTTTGATAAAGAAATGAAAAAATTGAATAATCCATGGGAAAGGTTGCTTAAAAATCCGGTAACAAATTAATGTGTGAGAAGTTTGTGACATATATACTCAATAACGTTCCTACCCATAATTCTTTTGAGAAGATCGATGATAGTCTAGATTTTCTTATTAATTCTATAGATACTATGTCTTATGGAAGGTATATTTTGGGTTAAAAATATGTAGATGTTATGAAGGCATAGATACAAGTGAATCTGCATCAAATATGAAGGTATACATTGTAATGACCTGACCCCCCGAGGCCCACCTGACCGATGGAGGGATGAGCTGCCAGTTTCCCAAGACCGCCTCCATTAGTCCAGTGGATAGAGACCAGAAACATGTCTAAATATTACATACATATAAGAAGATATCCTATGGTACCTATATTCACACACACACACACCCATATCCATGAAACAATACAGAGATAATAAAACAATTGATACAAAAATGCATGCATAAATCTATATCCAAAAAACAAAGCATGATAATACTGGAAAGCATAAAAGGGAAAAATAAAATCCCACAAAAAAAAGAGTCCAACCCACTTAGAAGTAGGAGAAAACTATCAAATGCATTAATTATACACATCTCAACCAGTCTATACCATAACTATGCTACACCAACTTCCAGTCCTCTAAGGACACTACTAGGATACCTATCCTCTACACAATACATGACATGTGTGGGAATATTATAGAACCCTGCTCTTTATTACACACCTAAAAATGATTTATTACATAAAATATTAACTTGATAAAACATGGAAGATCGAGAGGTATAGTGTCTTTGGGGATTAAGAACATTACATAACATCTTAGAACATAATATACCCAACATATTTATTGAAAACTTCCTTTACACGACCACTACATTCCCTCGTACTTAGTATTGCATCAGATAACCTGAGGACATGAATAAGAAAAGGGTGAGATATGAAGCCCAATAAGGAAATAAAAATGGAATAAAATGAGGAATAAAATACATGTTAGAAAATAGGCATATCAATGGAGCACAAGAGAAACATGAACATAAAGTCATGATAAAGAAAGATAATCATAACATGGAAATGTGTCAACAACACTTAACATGGAATTTGCATGAGTTAAGGATCATCGCACATGGAGGATGAGTAAAAACTCATTTCACATGAAGCATGAGTAAACCCTCGTTGCACTTCAATTAGAATGAGTCAACACTCATTGCACATGACATATCATGATACTATACTTTACCCAATGCATTGGAGTGCTATCAGGGTGCACCCTTCTTCAACATTTCATTTCATGCATAAGTGTTCCACATGGATCAGATAACATGGAATCAATAAACATCATAAGTTATTACAAGATTATGTAATGTGTAATAAATACATAAAAGTTCCATTTAATATATAGATGTTCATAAAGGTGAATACCCTTGATAGAGACATGGGTATGGTATTCCCTACACAATGATCTTGGCTTGGAAAAATGCGATGTAATTATCGCAGCAAAACAACGTGACATAAGGATTCATGAAAATTATTAATGAGAGAGAAAAGGGCGTCTCATCATATGTACATGAAATTTAAATTAAGGGGATCATGTAGATACATGTCTCAGAAAACGTAATGGAATTTAGATGCATAATAAAAAAAAATTACTTGAATATAAAAGAGGAGAGAGAAATCCCCCATAGAATTTCAACATGGCAACAGGTGTAATTGGGAGGAATTAATGAGAGAGAAAGGGGTCTCCCATCATTCAAAAATAAATAGGGTAGTATGGGGGAGGTGTTAAATCATACCTCAACATTTGTAATTGAAAAAAAGGGTATAAAAACTTAAAAAATTGGAGAAAAATGAGAAAGGAAGAAATCCCTTACTTGGAAGTGTGATCCCAAAGGCTTGGTAGGGGCCTGAGAGAGGATTAAAGGGAGCTTGGGGAAACATGGAAGGATTCTAGAGAAGGGAGGGAAGGGGTTGGTTGAACGCTGAAGGCTTTGAGTTAAAGTAAGTGGGAGCATGGGTGGGTTTATATAGGAAAGGAGAGGGAATTCTTTATTATTTAGGTTTGGGACACCTCACATTAAACTAATCAAAACCACAAACCCTCCAATGATTTTCCCATGGTTTTTACCAAAAGGGAGTGGAAAAAATATTTTATAAGGAATATGGATGAACTTCTTAAAATAATAGGGTTTGCTATGTTGAGGTGAGTCACACTCTCAAAGAAAACATTTTAAAAATACAAAATGTTTTATAAGTCTTGAAGGGTCCACTAAAGATTTGTAAAATAAATCAAACAAATATAAAATCACATTATTTTAATTTAAAAACATATATTGGCCAAACATAATGTCTATAGAATTTTAATACATCACTATTGGGTCATTATGATGTCATAAAACACATTATATATTTAAACAGTATTGAATTTTTACCCAAAAATTCGATTGTCTCAGAAAATTATGAAAAATTCACGGTTGGATAATTTTTACATCCTGATGCCAAAAATAATATTAATTTTATCTAAAAAAATTTATAAATATATGAATTTTTACTTTTAAAATAAAACCCGACATTTATCGAAAATTCATGGGTTTTGACAAAAACAGCTTTCAAACCTTAATAAAAATAAAAATTGCTTTCATAAATTTATATGATCATTTATATTTAATGAAAAGTAATTTAATAATAATAAAATATTATTTAATTCAAAAATCCATTAATTCAAAAAAATAAATTTCTTAGTTTAATATAAACTAAATATATTATTTGTGCGTTAAAAACTATTTACAAAGTAACAATAATTAAATTAATCAAAATTATTTATAAAAAAAATAATGTACATAGTCATATTGCTAGGGTATTGTTACAAAACCCCATATAACACCCGCATATGACTGAAGGGTAAGGTGTGTGAGGGTGACAAACTCTTGGGGTGGCTCGGATAACCTCGCTCGGGTGGTAATATTTATTAACTTCCACTTCTCCCATAGTCGGTTCTACTCAAGCTTAACATGTTCAAAATCGGCTTGGTCTTAGTCAAGAGAAAAGCCCAATGATGCCAAAACCTTTTCGAGCTCTGATAAGTGGGCTTCGTATGGGGAAAGTCTACTAGATGAGGCCATCACTTCTTTTGTCTTAGTAAATTGGATGTGTTAAATCCCTATATTTATACTAATCATGTGATCACTTTTCAATGCCTATATTAGAAACGATCACAATTCATAATGGAATTTTAAAATCTTGAAATATAAAACCAACGAAGTTCACATTTTATATAATAATAATAAGACATTTAATTAGATCAAGAGGATTTTCCATTAATGAAAGTTTGGGTCATTACAATCTTACCCCCTTAAGAAATTTCTCCATTGAAATTCCCTTTTCCCACTCTAAATTTTTTTGGGTAACTTATCTTCATCACTTCCTTAGATTCCCACATCGCTTCTTCAAACTTGTTGTTTTTCCACAACACCATGACGAGTGGCATTGTCTTATTTCATAGAAATGTTTCTCAACTATCTAAGATCTTCACTGGTTTCTCTTTGTAAAAAAGATCATCCTCTAACTATACTACCTCTGAAGAGAGTACATGTGAAGGGTCTGGTATGTACTTCCTTAAGATGGATACATGAAAGAAATCATGCATTTTGTCCATGGTAGGTGGAAGTGCTAGTCAATTGGCCACATCCCCAATATGATCAAGAATCACAAAGGGGCCGATGTACCTAGGACATAACTTACCTTTCTTTCCAAACCTCACAAACTTATTCAATGGACATATGCATAGAAATACCATGTCTCTAACTTTAAACTCAAGGTCTCATTGACAATTATCTGCATAACTCTTCTATCAACTCTAGGCCACCTTGATATGCTACTGAATGGTTTTCACCTTCTCCACCATTTCTTCAGCCATTTCTGGTCCTAGCATCTTACACCCACTGAATTCATACCAACATGCCGGTGTTGTACTCCTCTTCCCATACAGGTCTTCATAAGGTTTCGTTTGGATGCTCGAGTTGAAACTGTTATTGTTGGAGAATTCAACCATAGGAAGATGTTGATCCCAACCTCCTTTAAATTCCATTGAACATGATCTTAACATATCTTCCAGTGTCTGAATAGTTCTCTTAGATTGGACATCAGTTTGAGGATGATAGGCCATAGTGATGTTTAGTTCAGTATCCAAATAATTTTGAAGACTCTTAAAAAACATAGAGGTGAATCTTGGATATCGATCAGATATAATAGATAGTGGTACTCCATGAAACTTTACCACTTCCCTAATGTATATCCGTGATATTTGATCACATGATAAATCCTCTCGAATTGAAATGAAGTCTGCAGTCTTTGTATGATGATCCACAATAACCCAAATTGCATTATTGCCTTTGGATGTATTCAGAAGTCCGATGAAAAATTCAATGGTTATGTTCTCCCATTTCCATGCTAGTATGGGCAATGGTGGCATCATCCCCTTAGACTTCTGCCTCTCTACCTTCACTTTCTGACACACCAGGAACTTTGATGTATACTCAACGTTCTCCTTATTCATATTATCCCATCAATAATGCTCTCGGAGACCTCGATACATCTTTGTGTTTCCTGGGTGAATAGAGAAATCTAAACTATGTGCATCATCCAAAAGTTCCATCTTCAGCTCTGAACTTGAATGAACACATAGTATTTTCCTAAATCTCACAATTCCTTATTCATTAACATTAAACTCTAAAGATTTACCTTTTATTATATCTTTCACTTTGTTCTAAATTCCCACAGTATCCTTTTGAGAATCCTTACACCTTTCCAAAAAAGACGGTTGAGTAATAATTTGTGAAAGGATTGATGATGTTCCCGTCTTTATGACTCCCTTGTCTATCTTCATCAAGTCTAAGAAGATTGAATCCTTCTCAATTCTCATCAATGATAGAATTTTTGGGCCCTTTCTACTTAAATCATCCACAACCTTGTTCACTTTCCCAGGGTGGTAATGGATGGAGCAGTCATAGTCGTTGATCAGATCTAACCATCTTTGATGGCGCATGTTCAAATCTTTCTATGTGAATATATACTTTAGGTTTTTGTGGTCTATATATATTTCACAATTATCCCCAAAGAGATAATTCCACCAAAAATTTAAATTGAAGATCACCATAGAAAACTCCAAATATTGTGTTGGATAATGATTCTCATGAACTTTCAATTGACTTAAAGCATAGGCAATGACATTGTCATTTTTCATCAACACACATCCCATGCCCTTGTTTGAAGCATAACTAAATACCACAAAACGTTCTCCACTTGTGGGTAATGTGGGCATGGGTGCAGTGATAAGCCTCCTTCTTAACTCCTTGATTCTTTCTTCACATTCATCAATCCAAGAAAACTTTACTCCCTACTGAGTTAGCTTGGTAAGAGGGATGGGCAATCGTGAGACATTTCTCACAAATCGTCGATAATATCCAGCTAACCCTGAGAAGATATGAATATCCGTTATCGATGTTGGCCTTGACCATCCCTTAATTGCATCTATTTTGGAGGGACCTATAGATATCCCATTTATTGTGATGATATGGCCCATGAATTATACCTCCTTCAACTAGAACTCACACTTTCTGTACTTTTCATAGAGATTCTCCTTTCGCAAGGACTCTAGTATAGTTTTTAGATACTCCTCATGATCTTCCTTGGTTTTGGAGTATATCAGAATATCATCTATAAAGATTACCAAAAATTTGTTGAGGTAATCCATAAAGACTCTATTCATCAAGTCCATGAAGATTGTTGGATCATTAGTGATTCCAAACGGAATTACTTTGAATTCATAGTGCCACTATCCTGTACGAAAAGCACTCTTGGGGATATCTTCTTTCTTCACCTTTACATGATAATATCCCGACCGAGAATCCACCTTGGAGAAGTATTATGCTCGATGCATCTGATAGAATAAGTCATAAATTCTTGGGAGAGTATACTTGTTATTTATCGTGATTTTTTTAAGCTCACGATAATCGATGCAAAGGCGCATTGACCTATCTTTCTTCTTGATGAAGAGGACTGGTGCACCCCAAGGTGAAGAACATGGGAATATAAAACCTTTATCTAGATTATGCTGTAGTTTTTTCTTCATCTCCTCATGCTCTAAAACAACCATTCTATATAGATTCTTGGATATTGGAAAAGCCCCGGGTTTATGATCAATTAAGAATTCAACATCTCTTCTAGGAGGAAGACCATAAAATTCCTCAGGAAACACTTCAGAAAATTCCCTAACAATAGGCATGTCTTAAACGATGGATGCCTCCTTAGACTGAATTATCTGATCCAGATACGTGTGCTCATAAGGCATTAATATCCACGCTTGAGATGATGGAGGTAAAGAAGATTCATCTTCCTCCTTTCACTTGTATAGAATCGGGGGCCGATTCTCCACAGGGAGAGTGATTTCCCTCTCAAGGAAATTTATGTTTTCTCTATATAAGGAAATCCAATCCATGCCAATAATTGCATAAAATTACCCCTGAGGGAGTATGATGAGGTTTTCCGAGAAATTCAATCCACATATTATGATAGGGGAGGAGTTATATTCATTGGACGCAATGATTGCCCCATTTCCCATACTCACCGACATATTTACTTCCATGATTTGTGGTGGTGCTGGGATTGTTCTACTAAACTCTTATGATATAAAATAATGCGTAAAACATGAATAAAAAAAATACCTTCACTATTATTGAATGAATAACTATCTTATCTATCACCACTTAATTTTCTGGGTTCACTTCGAAAGTAGTGAAGAAAAAATCTCTCCCTTACTGCCTTGGAGGTTGTCGGTTTCCTCAAAAAACCCTTGGATTAGGGAACTGATTTGAAAGAGGACTTGGTTCTTTTTAGTTGAAGTAATGAACAAGGAATTGAGGTTTTAATGGAGATTTCCTATCCTCTGTTGCAGCCACAAGTTTTTCTTGTCGGCAGTTAAAAGCTATGTGCGCTTCTCTTCCACACCTAAAGCATTTCCCCGTCTCCTTCAGGAAATTTCTCAGGTGCTTCTTTCTGTACCTTTGGCAAGTGGGGTGATGGATCTTTTTAAAACCATTGGATTTATCAATCGCACCAGTATAATTGAATTCCACCTTACGCTTCTTATCCCCATAATACCCATGAGATTCTCTGATCTCTATTTCAACCTTGTGGGCACATCGAACAATTTCCTCATAGCTGTCGAAGTCACAGATCGCCAGTGCTTTCCGTAGGCTAGGTTTCAACCAACCAATGAAGCGGTCAACCATACATTATAGGGTAATGACAAAGTCAGAAGTGTATCGTGAAAGCCTTGTGTAGTTTTCCTCGTATGCTCTGACAGATTCTTCGTCTTTTTTCTTGAAGGAAGGGAAGTCCATTTCCATCTTAAGCCATAGGGTGCGCGGAAAATATTTATCAAAAAACATCTTCCAGAAATCCTTCCATTTTATTTCTTCAATATATTCCTCAAGCTTCATATTTTTTTATCAATGTCCACCATTTATTGGCTTCACCATCCATATGATAAGCATCTAGAAGAACCTTATATTGTTAGAAACATTGAAGGATGGAGAAGATCTTTTCAATGGAGTTGATCCATTTTTCGGCGATTGAGGGATTAGATGATCCATATAAAGTTGGAGGACATTGTCTTATGAAGCTCTCGATAATGACCTGTACTTTCTTAGGGGGGTTGAATGTTCCACTTGAACCATGTTTCTATTCAAATCTTGAGTTAATTGAGAGTGAAATATGAAAAAGTTCTCAATTCCCACTCCCATCGGATTGGGTATCTCATTAGCATAGTCATCACATTGATCTTCACATCGGTTGTTAGCCCGAGTCCTCCTATTACTGGCCAGTGGATGGAATAAAAGGAAATTAAGGGGTAACACATAAAGGGTAATCAAAGGACAAAACTGATGACTTATAAATAACTTTTATTTCCTTAACTTATGATTCTATAGGCTTCAATCAATGTTATCCATGATCTACTTTCAAATATATATTCTTAGGGGATTTTTTATTCCCTTAATAATGGTTAATACTAAGATTATAAATTTACCAATGCATATCCCCCAGGATTTTCTTAACCAAGAGTGCAGCAAGGCCCATTTTCGTGCACCAGTTCCCATTCGATTCTAGCTCAAAGCGGTGTTTTCGGGTTATACCCCTAGGATACATCTGTGCCAGAGCCGCCTCTACCTCGTCGTATCAAGATAGGGATGTATTTTCTTGACAAACCACTTAATAAATACTCACCAATACTTAGGGATATTTTTATTATACTTATTATTATCTCTAAGTCTTCACTAGAGTTTTCTAATCCTAATCACAAAAATAACTAAACCTATCATTAGATACCAACTATAACAACCTTGCTCTTTATTACACACTTAAACATGATTTATTACATAAAATCATCACTTGATACAACATTTAATATCTAGAGGTCTAGTGTCTTTGGGGATTAGGAACATTACATAACATCTTAGAACATAAAACACCCAACATCTTTATTGATAACTTCCTTTACATGACCACTACATTCCCTCTAACTTAGCATTTCATAGGATAACCTGAGGGCATGCATAAGAATAGGGTGAGATATAATGCATAGTAAGGGAATAAACATGGAATAACATGAGGAATAAAATACATTTTGGACAATAGGAATATCAATGGAGCACAAGAGATACATGAACATAATGGCGTGATAGTGCATGATAATCATAACATTGAAATGTGGCAACACCACTTAACATGGAATTAGCATGAGCCATGGCTCATTTCACATGGAGAATGAGTAAACCCTCATTGCACATGAAGCACGAGTAAAACCTCATAGAACTTGAATTAGAATTATTCAACACCAATTGTACATGAAGTATCATGATATAATACTTTAGCCAATGCATTGGAGCGTTATCAGGGCGCACCCTTCTTAAACATTTCATTTTATGCATAAGTGTTCCACATGGGTCATATAACATGGAATAAATCAACATCATAAGTTATTACATGATTAAGTAATGTGGAATAAATACATGAATGTACCATTCAATATGTAGATGTGCATAAATGTTAATACCCTTGATAGGGACATGGGTATGGTATTCACTACACAAAGATCTTTTCTTGAACAAACACGGTGAAATTTTCGCAGCATAACGTCATGACATAAGGATTAATGAAAAAGATTGATGAGAGAGAAAAAGGTTTTTCATCATATGTACATTAAATGGACAGTAATATGGTCATATAGATACATGTCCCAACTAACGTAATAGAATTTAGATGCACAATACAAAAGAACTACTTGGATGTAAAAGAGGAGAGAAATCCCCCATAGAATTTTGGAATTGTAATGGGTGTAATTGGGAGGAATTAAGGTCTCCCATCATCCAAAAATAAAGAGGGCAGTATGGGGGAGGTGAAAAATCATACCCCAGAATTTTTAATTGAAAACAAAAGGGAATAACAACTTAATGAAAATTGGATAAAAATGAGAAAGGAAGAAATCCCTTACTTGGAAGTGTGATCCCAATGGATTGGGAGGGGCTTGAGAGAGGCTTCTTGGGAGATTGTGGATTCGTGGGGGGATTATAGAGAAAGGAGTCCAAGGGTTGGTCAAACTCTAAAGGCTTTGAGTGAAAGGAAGTGGGGGTTTATGTAAGAAAGGAGAGGGAATTCTTTATTATTTAAGTTTGGGACACCTCACATTAAACTAATCAAAACCACAAACCAGCCCACTATTTTTGCCCTTGGATTTTTCCAAAGGGGAGTGGAAAAAAATAATTTTTTAAATCCAATGGCAAAATGTTTTAATATAATAGGGTTTCTTATGTCTAGGTGAGTGACACTCTCAAGGAAAACAATTTAGAAAGACAAAATGTTTTTTAAGCCTTGAAGGGTCCACTAATGCTTTGTAACATAAATAAAAAAATCTAAAATCACATTATTTTAATGGTAAAATATATATCGGCAGAACATAATGTTTATAATATTTTATTACATCACTATTGGGTCATTATGATGTCATAAAACACATTATATATTTAAACGTTATTTAATTTTTACCCAAAAATTCGACTGTCTCAGAAAATTATGAAAAATTCATCGTTGGATAATTTCAGAATCCTGATTCCAAAAATAATTTTTATTTTATATAAATAGTTTAATAAATATGTGAAATTTAACTTTTAAAATAAAATTCGACATTTATCGAAAATTAATGGGTTTTGACAAAAACAGCTTTCAAACCTTAATAAAAATTACAACTACATTCCTAAAACTATATCATCATTTATATTTAATAAAAATTAATTTAATAATAATAATAAAATATCATTTAATTGAAAAATCTATTAATTAATCAAAATATATTTCTTAGTTGAATATTAACTAAAAATACTATTTTTGATTTAAAAAATATTTACAAAGTAATAATAATAAAATGAATGCACATTATTTATAAAAAAATATTGTACATAGTCATAGTGATAGGGTATTGTTACATAACCCCTTATAACATCCGTATAAGACACAAGGGTAAGGTGTGTGATGGTGACAGAATCTTGGGGTGGCTCAGATAACATCGCTCGGGTGGTAATTTCTATTAACTTCCACTTCTCCCGTACTCGGTTCTGCTCAAGCTTAACATGTTCAAGCTCAAATTGGGATTGGTAAAGATCAAATCCCAATGATGCCACCTCCTTTTCGAGCTCTAAAAAATTGGCTTCGAACACGGAAAGACTACTGAATGAGGCCATCACTTCCTTTGTCTGGGTAAATTGGATTTGTTAAAGCCCTATATTTACACTAATCATGTGATCATTGTTCAATGACTATATTAGAAACAGTCACAATTCATAATGGTATTTTAAAATCTAAAAACATAAAACCAATGAAGTTCACATTTTATATAACCATAATAAGATATTTAATTTTATCAAGAAGAATTTCCATTAATGAATGTTTGGGTCGTTACATAGATCCTATGCATGAGTGAGTACAAAAATACCCAAATAGGGACCCCAAAAACCCAAGGGGTGGGTGGGGGGAACTAATAAGAAACAATTATCTTGACCAAAATCTATAGAAGGAATCCTATGAAAGAGAGAGTGAGAGAGATTATAAACTCTCTCTCAACTATCCCTAGGTTATACATGACTAGTCAGATCATCCCCACCTGGTATGTCAAGTAAATATGAAACATACTATAAGGTCTCCCAAAATATCCTAGATATTCTCATAATAGACTCCAAGTATCATTTTCCCTACCATAGATCCAACCAAAAAATCTTATTTGAGGCTCAAGGGTATCCTCTGTTCATGACTACTCTCACTACGAGCCTATCCATATCTAATGAAACCCATTAGAGTTGCTTCAAACATGGGGCATTTCTAAGACCATGGAATAAACCTTCTATCCATAGTGGTAACTATCTTAGAGGGAAATATTTTCAGATATTTCTATGTAGAAAGTCACACTATGACTCAGTAAATCTCAAAACAAAGGTAAGTGATCCCTTCCAGAACCACTTGGGGACACATAAAACCCAAAATGAAACTTAGGAGATCATAATGGTAAAGTAGGGGATCTATTTGAGGACCATTGGAAGACCCTACAAAACCTATCTCAAACATGATACATAGAAAGGTTTTCACACTACATCCCAAATTCGGAACAACTTGCTAAGAAAGGGATCAATTCTTGCATAGTGTTGGTCACATTGATTCCATAAACCCCACATAAGAAAAAAACTACATAGTATAGAAAAAAATAGATCGATACATAGATAGGGGTTCAACACTCAAGGCTCACTGGGGGAAAACCTGACCCCACTATATTTATCCAACCAGATAGATGATAAATGCTCCTACAGTGTTGGATATGCCAATTACAATAACCCTACATAGGGAGGATAAAAGTAATGATGATCGACCCAATCCTATCAGAGCGATACATTCTTTAATCCACCGAGGGGTTTGAATATTGATTCACTAGACCATATTATGTACTAAACACTCATGGAAGTGGACTGAGACTTATTCGCTACAGAATAAGGTAATTCTCCGATGTGATAGAAGTTTGAGGAAGCTATAGAGAGGTTACAATCCTATTATGAGGATGCTATATCACACCAAACCCTTATAAGAATATTCCATGGGAAATAACTCAACTAATACTTTTCTATACATCGCTAATAGAAGCAACCCTCAACATAACTTCATGTTGCATATATAATCCTGAAACCATTGTCACTAGTACATCATACATGGAAAAATACTCAGGATAGGATACTCATGGGCCTCTATCATAGTCTCGAAGATGGATATGCATGAGGGAAACATCTATAAGGGAAGTACATGGTGTATACCAACAGTGCATGAATTATCTCTTGTAACCAGCCATTGGTCATGTCCCCTCTTGGTACTCGGTGTGTATAAAGGGGAATACATGGCGTGTACCCCATGTCACATGATGTGTGACCATGTATGAAGCTCTGATCATGTCCTCACCCACACATGACCTAACTATACATGTCTCCACACACGACATGTAACCTATGTATACAACATGTTCTTCTTAAATAGGAAAAATCTCATTTCCTTGGTTGTGCTCGGGTAATGTAACCCAATCTCATATCCTCTAGCCATGTACTGACATATAACCATGTCCCTTAACAAGGAGAGTCTAGCCATTCCCCTGAACACACACCTAGGCTCACTAAATAGTTTATACCTCTATTACACAATGTGTAGTCCCCAAAGTTCATATTACCTTAACAAGAAAACAACATGGTGTGTTGTCCTTCCCTATATCCCATGTGATTGAGAATTATGAATAGGAACCCCTATGATCCACCTAAATCTATTTATTTCTCTTCATCGATCCTAGATAGATTCTCAAGGGGTACATAAAATTCATCAAAGGAAACTAAAACCTTATTGAAATTCATATCTAGGGATCAGGATGTAAATATCACAAATTCACCAACCTCATGGAGAAATTATGAAGCTTATGGTCCAATTCAACACCTAGAAGCAACTGTATCTCGATTCAATAATGCCTAATGTCAAAAAATAGGGTATAGAAGCACTTCCTAACCCTGGTTATTTCTCTATTTGTCCATAATCTTATAGAGAGACTCCCTTGCCTCTTCCATATGAAAAAATAAAGGGTGGGGGGTTATTTATTTATTTTATTAAATTAACAATCCTCCTTTAAATACCCCTCCAACGGTCACAATCAAGCGGCCACCTGATGCTAACAAATATTATTTAATGCTTAGGGTAAAACTCACATTATAGACTCTATACTGGTCTTATATTTACAACATGAGATTGTAGATGGTATTTATTCCAAATGAACTAAATATCTGAGTGCACATGATAAAATATATTAAATATTTTTAATATCACCGCACCGAGGATCTTTGGGTCCCAGAATTACATGATGAATAAGTTACTGGATTCATAAATAGTCCTATAAATATTCCTATGTCTTACATAGAAAAATAAAATTCTCTACACTCTCCCCTCATTCAAGGATTTTCATCCTGAAAAGCGAATGACTTTGCACAAAGGAGAAAACTGAGCTCTCAACTAGATCTCCCACACCAAAAAACTATCTAAAAGGTTCATATACTATTAAAAACAATTCACCCATGGGAGACACATGACCATTGAGGTTTTCATCTAAGAATCTTTCAAAATCCACTGGGTACATTAAAAAAACATCCCCACACTCAACACAGATCTCAACTAAGCTTACATTGGGAATCAAGTCGTGCACATATATCCTCAGTTTTGAAATGTGGAAAACACCCAACACCAGACCTAACTTTTGTTAAAGGGTCATGTGAAACACCCCCTTGATAACCCATAAAACAACTAAATAAAGGTTCAATAAACCCCAAAGATAGCCTGTCACCCTGGAAAACTTTTGTAACCCTCGACTGTGTGAGATATTACAAAAGACAAGTCCTCATCATCAATCTTGAAGGGACACCATTTTTGGTCTTTAATGACCCATAAAAAGTACCAATATACCTCATATACCTCATATACCTCTGGAAAGTCTATACATTTCAAAAACATTACAAGAACCGACTCTCGGCCAACCAAGACTATCTTCTACTGGTTCATACCAATACATCAGTGACTTATAGGGTCCCTTTATCATAGCCTCTAATGTTTCTACTCCAGTAGTATATTGGTCACTTCCATGACACCAAAAAGCACTACACCAAATTAATAATTTAGTAATTTCTTCTATAATAACCACTAGAAAACAATGACATTTTGTGGTGGTTTCGGAAAACCTGCTGCTAAATATTTTTCATGTTTTTTAAATTCACTTCTTCCCCTACTTCCCCCGAACCCCACCACCCACCCCTCCCAACCATCCCCTGAGTCCACTCCCCCGATTTGTCACCGCCAGTCCCCTTTCTCCCTTGATTCATCATTATTGACCCTCTTTCTCCCTATTATCCCCATTTTACCCCAAACCCGAGCCCACGTCGCTGACTCCCCCTTCTCCCCCAAGCCCCCTAAGTAGAGCCCTTTCAACTGGCCCATCTCTCCCATAAATCCTTACCACTACCCCTTTCTACTCAACATGTTTCCAATTCTCCAACTTTCCCTGACCCCTCACCTTCTGATCCACTTTACTAGAACCCTCAACGACTTTTTCGACACATCCTCAACGTGAAATTGTTTTGAAAAAATAAGTCATTTAGGGATTTTCATTACCGGGTCTGGAGATTTGTAAAGATTCAATCCCAAAGATCCATGATTTCTCTGCTGGAAAGTTACCTAGACACTCCTTTAATTACATTAATACATAGTAGATGACCAAACCCATTATAGTGAATCAACTGATGGGTTTGAAGATCAAAAACACCTTCATCTAGAGGCTTATTCCAACCATCATCAACTAGAGTTACCACACCTCCATTAACAAATTCAAAAGCGGATCCTAGCTTGATTCTACTCCCCTCTCTCCCTCAAACCCTCACTCACTGCACTGGACATTTCCCCTCACCACACAACCATTAATTTCATTTTTTTGGTTATTTATTCCATTTTGGATAAATTTTAATTATATTGTTCTTGATTTTTAATTCTTACATTTTTCTATAGGGTGTCCTGGACCTCATTGAGGTGGGATAAATCCACCATTTTCAAAGGTGGTGATTTTGAAACACATTTTCGTTCTATAGTATTTCTTAATATTTATTTAAGTATGTCCCTTTTAATAATATGTATGAATTGATTCATACATCATATAATTTTTTTTTCTTTTTAATTGAAAGGATGTGTTGATGAAGATTATTGGAGCATAAATTTCTAGTCCAGATAATCCATTAATTAGAGAATCATCAGGATAATTTCCTTGGAGTCTATTGGATCATTATCTTATAGTGTTGAATATTCAAAAATTTTGGTGATTATTCTTTGATTATCTAAATTTATAACTATCCATTTTATATTTATTTTCATCAAATACAATATTGTTTTTGGTAGATTACTACAACGTAAAAATTAAGTAATTTCTAGATATCAAGAGTGGAATAAAGTGATGGTTTTTTTACATCACTACTTATATCGGTAGCTAGAATTATATAAACAATAATTTTTAAATATAATATAGAAATTTCATTATTAGTAAATGTGCTTATATTTATCATAAGAGTTAAATAAAATATAATAATTAGTAAAGAAACCAAAAAATATTTGAGATATAGGAAATGATTCTATTATATATTTACAAAATATATAATAATTTCTATTAATAATAGTGAGAGTATAAAAATACATTTGATAAATATTTTAAAAATTACAATGAAGAAGCTTTATTTAGTATCAATTATTGTGTATCAAAGAGGTATACTTAAGGTTACCAGTTAAATCATTAATCTGTAAATTGTTATAGCTTAAAAGGTAATATCCTTCAATATATATCTATGATACCAATTTATTTTTTGAAGGATTGGAATGGAATTTGTTCATTTAATGCTTAATGAAATATTTTCTGTTATCGGTTATTCTTGTTTTTTAAAACTTTTGAGAAACCTAGGGTTCTTGTGTAGGATAACCTATACTGGAAGAGGTCCTCCACCACTAGAAATGCTAGTGAAGTATTATGTGACACCCCCTTTATCTATATACGTGTTAGAACTCTAAATACACTATTAGGGTGACAAAGAATTCCTAGGTGCACCTAAAATTAGTGACCCTAGGGTTTTTCTCCCATGATTCCTATTTTAAATTAATGAATTTATGTTTTTTATCTTGCTTCTATTTTATGTTACACTATACAAGATTGATTTCCTTTTTTTACTTTGACAGTTTTAGTACTTATATGACTCTTCTTATAACTACTTGTGTTGTGTTTTTATTACATCCATTTGTCTATTTTCCTACTTAGTAATAATTATGTGTTTTAATCTTCTTTAATAAAGTGTAAGCAGAATGTGATATATATGGAAAAAACCTGGATCACATTACTATGGAACACACCTCATTATACTAAAGGTTTGGAAGAGTTTTTATATTTTTCAATTTTCAATTGATCTATTGATAAGACAATTATATTTCCATGCCCTAAATGTAAATATAGAAGATATTTAAATAGACATTATGTTTTTGAACACTTGATTTTGAAACAATTCCTTGCTCAATATTTGTGTTGTATTTGGCATATAGAATTGAACATTTTTATACAATGTTTGAACACTGACTTCAATCAAAAAAATGATCTCCCAATATCATAAAAATTGGAAAATGAAATGAAAAACATATAAATGATGATTCTGGCATTGTAAGAAAACACCTTCAACATCAAAACATATCAGAACAACCAATTGAGGGTGCTATAAATAGTAACTTGATAAGTGATGTTTTTGAAACTATAGGAAAACTAGATCAAGATCGTAACATATCATTATATCCTCCTCTTGATTCTGTGGAGGCTAATGTAAGAGATAACTTCATTGAGAAGAAAAATTCATTTCATGATTTAGTTGATGATGGAAATCAAGATTTTTATGGTGGATGTTTGAAATATTCAAAAAATTATTTTCTATTAAAGTTATACCATATCAAATACCTATATGGAATTACAAATAAGGTTTTGTCAATGTTATTGGAATTATTCTGTGATGACTTTACTGAATCCAACATCCCTGAGTCTTTTTATGATATAAAAAAATTTGTTACCAAGCTTGGTCTAAATTATAAAAAATAAATTCTTGTCCCAATGATTGTATAATTTATTAGGGAGAGGATTAAAGTATATATGATTTCAATTTTTTTGCCTTATAGATAGAATTTAATGGGTGATTTTTGAATTAAAAATCAACACACTACTATAAAGAAGAAGAAAAAGAACACACCTATAAATTTTTTTTATTACTTCCATTTAAAACCTCAAATTAAAAGATTATTCATGTCATTGAAAACTGGAGAGCACATGACGTGGCATTCAATAGATAATAATAATGATTTGTAAATGTGACATTAAATATATTCAAAATCATGGAATATATTTAATTAATTACATACATATTTCTCATTTGATCTTAGGAATGTGTGATTGGGATTGACTGCTGATGAATTCATCCCATTTGGGACTTTGTTACCCAGTTATATCCTTTGGACATTTATTTTTATCCCTTACAATATACATCCATTGATGGGCATTCAACAAATTTATTTTCTCAATTCTATGATTATTATAGGAAAATAAATTCCTAGTAATGATATTGATGTATACTTGTAGTATATAATTGAATAATTACAGGAGTTATGGAGAAATAATATTGATACATATAATTCATCTTGTATAAAAATGTTCAAAATGCACACAACTCCAATGTGGACCATTAGTGAATTCCATAGACTTGGGAACTTATCTGGTTTGAACACTTACTCTGTATGACTTGTCCTATTGGTAACTTTTATTATAAGCCCAAATGACTGACTTATAGTAAAAAATTGTACTTCTTGTGTCATAATATATTTCTTGATGAATATAATAGATTTCAGTTGAAAAAGTAAAAATTCAATGTTCTATTGATAATAGACCACCTATAAAGTTGTTGATAGGTTTTGAAATATTTGAAAAATTCTTTTATGTTGAAAAAGAATGTGGGAAGGTTCATAATTTGAATGATAGTAAGAAATGAGTTCTAAGTGCATCATCAATTAAAATAAGAACACTAAAATGGAAGAAAAAAAGTATATTATTCAGACTTACGTATTAGGGAATTTAATTTATTGCATCATAATATTGATGTTATTCATATTTAGAATAATAATTATGATTATTTGATATTAAAATTTATTAATAAGAATGGAAAATAGAAGGACCATCTCAATGCTCAGAAGGACTTAAAAACAATTAATATAAAGTGGGATCTATATCTAGATGAGAATGGAAAGTAAGATCAAAATTTTTTTTCAATGAAAAATATCGATAAAGACACATTCCTTCAAAATTTAAAATATGTGAAGGTATCTAATATGTATTCCAGTAATATAGAAAGGTGTTTCAACTTAAACCATCATAGGTTACATGGAGTTAAAAGTCATGATTCACATATTTTTTTTCAAAAGTTACTACCATTGGTATTTCATGCATTATTACATGGAAAGGTTACTATAGTTGTAATCCAATGTTTTTACATTATTCATAAAACTATGTGGTAAAACTATACAACCAATTAATTTTTAATATTTTTAGGATATATTTGTACTGGCACATTGTGAAAAAATAATATCTTTCCTCTAAATTTTTTTACTTTCATGATGCATTTCACTTTTTCATTTGGTCAGGGAATATAAATTAGGAGGCCTCATACATTATTTATGGATGTATACAATTGAGAGGCAATTTATTTATATGTTTTTCATCTGAAGAAAAAAAATTCTTGAAAATTTAATAAATACATTATTATATTTGTTATTTTACTTAATACATATCTTAGTCATTTGAAATCAGACATGAAAAATAAAGATAAAGATAAAGGATCTATTTCTGAAGGTTATTTATCATGGTAGTGTCTTACCTTTTGTTCTAGATAATTTGATGATATTGAGACAATATTTAATTGACTTGGATGCATTGTTGACACATAAACGCATTCTTAACTACTTGGGAAATAAAAAATCCTTCTTACTATTGGCTGATTAGTTAGGAGGATATCAAAAATTACACTGAAAGAAATCCAATTATAATAGGCACATAGACATATTATTTTGAAAAGTGTTTTTGAAGATCCATTTATTGAACGGATTAGGATAAAAAAAGACATGAATGAGAAGTTGAAAATAAAATGAGAAAGTTATAATACAATTTGTTAATAAATATATTGGAGAATGGTTTTCTCAACGTGTAAGTTCATAATTATTTCAATAAATATGGATATTAGGTTAATACACACATTTTTTAAATATAAAAACATATATTAATTTCTCTAGATCATGAATATTGATTCTCATTCTGAGTTTTTAAAAGATTTGATGTTTCTGGATTGGGGTCCTCTAAAAAACTTTAGACAATTTGATGCTTATAATGTGAATGAATTTAAATTTCATACAGTCAATTGGGAAGGGGGTTTAAAAATAAAAAATAGTGGTATATTTATAGTTTTTGAATTTGGATACTATATAAAGTTGACTGGTATTATCGAATTAAACTACCTTAGTAATTTTTGAGTTTTTTAATCAAATTATTGTGGGTCGATATTACGAGGGGTATTAAAAGATATTACTTGCTATTTACTTCTTTGAACTTCTCTTGCTTGATTGTTTTCATGACCATGAATTACATGATCTTTATATATTCCTCTCACAAATGAAAATGGTATATTAAGTGGAGGATGGTGTGGATTAACATTGGAGTTTAGTTTTTCACCTAAAGAGAAGAGACTTTTATGATATTATTGATGGAGTGGAAGATTCAACCTTCGACAATGAATCCCATAAATAGTAAGAAAAAAATTATTTATTGATCATGATATTGAAAATATTAGTCTTTCAAGGATGGATGAAGTAAATGAAGTAATTATGGAGGATGATACCATCATTATTGAATGAAAAAATGATTGTTTATGTAGTAATCCATTAAATTATCAGCCGCCTATGTTATATGTGAAGTCATTCATTATCATAGCTCTATTTTTTATTAGTATTGTGAATCTGATATCATTTCTAATTTATTTTTCATGAATTTTGGAAATAAGTTAATTCTACTTATTTAAATATTAGAAATTCCATGGAATAAGTGTTTCGTTGAACCCAATCAACTCCATGTTGACATTACTTTGACCATGAATACACCTGATGATCCACCAGGCTCCCTCCTTATAGCATCTGATACACCCTCCATATTCCCCCATGAGCATCTAGCACACCCTCCTTCTTTATTCAATTGGCATCTGGAATACCCTCCTTATTCTTCCTAGTGTCATTTGGAACATTTACTCACCATTCAGTAGGTTCAACCATGAGGGAACATGTCGTCACTCTTATTTCTTCAAGAGGATATTGGAGGGTGATTGTTATAGGTAAAAATTTTAATGTGAATAAATTTATTTCACTTTTTTATACTACTAACCATTATTTTATAAAAGATGCTAACAATATTACTACTAAGAAAAATATGAATAGTTCAGATGTATCGAATCTAAACAGATTAAAGATAATTTTACCCTCTCACTATTATAGGGTCCCCACATATGATGACATCGGATTATTTGGATAGATTATAGGCCAGTTGGAGGTGGATCTGGTTACTCTACTAATTAACTATTTTGATTTGAGGAATATGTATCTATCTTGGAAGAATAAAGTATGTGATTTCCCAATAAAGTTAATTTTAATATATTATAGTGTAATTGAATTTCATTATGTAATTAAATTCTAATATTTTTAAAATGAATCTCTTTGTATATATGTTATTCCACTTTACCATTGCTGATATTATCACACGAAAGTGGACGTTGAAATATTTGGGTAATAATTAGAAATATTTTAAGTGGATATTATGGAATGAATTCAATGATACATCATTGACCACTCATTAGCAGTGTGATAAGGTACCTGAAGGGGTACCTAGAGAGTAGTGTAAGGTGTTTGTTGATAGTCATCACCATGAGAAGTATGTGGTATTGAAAAATATATTATTATATTAATCTCATTTTACATATATAAATTCATATGGAAATGAGAAAACAATTCATACATTAATATTAAATTAAAAATTATTTATTTTATGATTTTTCAAGGAAAAATGCATCCAGTCATTCTAAAAAACCTTCCCCCACACTACTGGTTTAATGAATTTTTCCAAAAACAAATCGACTATGCTAATATTTTCATTAGTTTAAATATTTATAAGATAGAATTATTTGTTTCATATATTCAATTATTTATTTATCTTTTTTCAATGTTGTTAATGAATTTATAGAACCAAGACTCCTGAAAAAAACTTTATTTGGATGTTTATACAAAATATTATGGGATTTATGCGAATGATCATTCCCAAAAATTTCAATTATGAATTTCATTTTCATTTTTATAAATTATTGTTAATTTTAACATTGTAAATATTTATTTATTTATATTTAAATAATAGTTGATTTATATGTAAATATAAAAGAAATATGGGATGATAATCCCACATAGTCCTTCTCATCCTCCTAGGATAATCCAGTTTGTCAAGTCCTTGGGAAGAAGCATACTGGTTGCGTGCATGTGATGAGTTTGGGACTATTACCATCTAAGGTTTTTGGAAAGTCACTGGGGATTACAGAAACATATACCCTTAGTTTTAGTTACTCCCTACCATGAGATGCTCATAGAGAATTTATTTCAATGTGAATTACACTTTAGAAACTTGAGAGAACAATCTAAGAACAAGGGGTTCATATAAATATGCAACATAAAAAGGTTATTTCTCTATAGAAATCATTGGTTGAATTATATGAGAAGAAATATGGATGTTTCCCCAATGATATCACATCGATCGGTGTTTTCAGTGAGTAGGTTAATCGCAAAATTTCATAATAATTTAGTACACAAAATTTTATTGGTTTTGAGTATAAATTTATATATATTGCACTGTTTAATTTTCAAGAAAAATTTCATACAGGCGCTGATAGTTGGTATTAGAGATAGAGACATAGAAAATGTCCATCTTAGTTTTTTGAGTAGTGATTATGTTCTTCGTATTCTATGATGGTGAGGTGTAACTAAACTTATAATTAGCTAACACTGATATAGTGACTAAGAATGAAGGATGGATCCTCATTTTCTAGAGGAAAACACCCCATCATTAGAGGATATCACTTCTTTCACAAGTTTTATTATTATTTTAATCTAATTCATAGAACATGGATGAATTTTATTTATTATTATTTAAATACGTTCCATTTTATATTTTGGACTATCTTACATAATGAATTATGCATTTTCTTAAGAAAATTATAAGTTATCAATGAACATAAATTCATGTACTCAATAAAATATTTTTTTGGATGTTCCGAGCTTGTGAAATGGCTGAATGTTGTGGAATTATATGAATTTGAAAGACACCCTTATAAATTCTCTATGTTTCTGAATTTTAAATCCATTTTGAACTTGAGTGACTATCACAGCATTCCACCCTAGAATTCAACTCTTTATTTTATTTCATCTTATGGTTTGGAGAGTTTTATTTTCTTGTTAATGCATCTCAAAAATCCTTTTTATTGAATCATGTCATGTTTATTAGACATGATTTTCTCTTGTGATTTAATTCCATGTATGTTGTGTAATCTTTTTACATCATGGATTTTGAAAATTATACTTTCTTAATTTTAAAACATTATGGTTGTTGAGTTTAAATACATGTTCATGAGTATCTTGACAGATTGTAATTTTTCTTCTTTAATTTCTAGAAATCAAATAAGAACTAATTGAATGACCAATAATATTTATAAAGGGCATCCATATCCATTTAATATCAATAAAACATCATTATTTATTATTTAGGTGATATTAAACCATTATTTCCCCATCAACTCTTCTTACCTTACCGATTTTTGTTTTATAGTGATGATATATTCAAATGAATGTTTTGTTGATTTAATTAGTCCTTAAATTCTCATAAATATTTAGTTTTCTATTTTTTGAATTAATAGCTGATCAACGTGATTTCTTGTTCAGTAATGAAAGTTTTTGATTTTTTAAATGATGTGTTTCATGGTAATTCAATTGCATTCTTCTCAGTACCTGGGCCTCACTACTTGTTGAAAATGGGACATTTACATTCCACTATATGTTAAACTTAACATTATCCTGAGCTTTAATTCACTAATTCATGTGCCTCTAATTATTCTATTATCAAGTTTAATGGTTGATACATTCAAGTATAAATGGTGATATTTGGAGTATTGAAATAAATTTATAATTTTATTTTGTTTGTCTTTTTTATCTACCCTTTGTACATGTATCTTGATATTTATCTACCCTTTTATTTGAAAATTTATTTTATGTCTTTTTTGTGCTTCTTGTTTCTTTATCACTTACATCAAGTAGATGTGTAAATATCTATCGTTTTACTACTTTCAAATTTGATCTTTGTGTGAGGTTATTAATTATTGAATTCTACCTGTTGAATTAATGAAAACCTTTCTGGAAATGTTTAATGATATAAAAGTTGTCTGTGAATATGTTTTGATTAGTTTTCATTGCTGTTATTTCTTATAAATATTAACTGTTGGTTATTATTCTTGTTATATTAAGGATATTTTTTATTCTATTTTTTTGTAACTTTAACTTGATATGTCCTGATTATATTTTCATTACTATAATAGTTTGTTCAATATTTTTATAATTTAATATTGTTTTTTTGGAATTTTTGGGGCTGCTGTTTCTGTTTATAAATTTTTTATAGTTCTATTTATCAGCGGTTTAAACCGCCACTATATATGGTCAAAAATTATTTTGAAATGGTTTATACGACTACTATATATAGTTATAAATTATTTAAAATGGTTTAAATCGTCAATATTTGTTTTTAGGTTTAGATGGGGTTTAAACCACCACTGTCTCATCTATAGTTTTGACATGGAAACCCGTCGCTAAAAATGAAATAACCACTGGTAAAAAAATGTTTCATGACACTTCCCAAAAACCGCTGCTACATAGATGAAACTGACACAACTTGGTTGCTGATGCCAACTTTAGAGGAGGTTTTTAAAAATCATCACAGAAAAATTTGGTGGCAGTTTAGATCACTTCCAAATCAAAAGAAAAATAGCTACGATCGCACTATTTTGTTATAGTGAATCCACCGAAGGTAAGGCGATTCCCCCAGCCACAAACCCAATCTAAAATTCATAGTCAAAGAATTTTTTCTAGAACCAAAATAGTCTGATTTTTTGGGCCACCTATCCTAATGCCAAAGGATTTCAGCACTACCACCCCTCACCTAATTACATTATAAGGGAAGAATCTTACTCCTCATCTCATATCATTGCATAACTAGTGTCATAATCAATACATGAAAGGGTGAAACACTCCACACCTTCATCAAATCCATAAAAAACATGCACAATGGGTATTCTGTTATAAAAGACCTCACAAACCTCCCTAATATACTAAAAAAATATAGGGGAAACGACTATCAACTGGAGGTATCTAACACCAATATCATCCTCAAGAGTCAACTATAAGAATTAATCCACTATATCACATTTCTCACCAAAAACATATGGAAAAATTCATTGAAATAATCTTCTAATACACCCACACCCATGGGTGGTTCTCAAAATAGAACTTCTACAACCCTTTCCACGGTATACCATCACTCCTTCACCTGAGAAGACACATATTAGGTAAAGGGCCATCTAATTCCAGAACCAATAATTTTAAAGCTTCTAATAAGGCTAGAACTATCAAAGAATTTCTAGAACTATCCTTAAGTGTATCATGTATGCAACCCCTGACACTGAGAACACTATGATGTACCGAAATAAGATTACCCAAAACTGATACAAAAAGGGGTTAGGGATCTGATCCATTAATCTCATAACACCGCTGGGTAATCCAACATTCCAAAAAGAATCACAAAAAATACACACAAATATAGTAGCTTTCGGAATCCGGATTTGGTATAAACTCTACCTGATCCTGAAGTTAGTGATAACCTAATATAAGGATGAAAAATGAGAACCATCATACTTTTAGACACTAGGAGAAGAAGATGTTGATTCATGGGTGTGGGTATACCTCCTTGGTACTCCCTAGGGCCATGTGATGTCATCCACACCTATCCTAAACCCCTCATCCTCCTCCAGGGTGAACAATACAGGGTTTCCATCATGAAAACACTTAGTATTAAAATCCCTCACAAAAACTTTGTCTAAACCATAGCTCACGAATCCCTGTGGGAGCCTCTAACATGAAGGTTAAGCTGGAAAGAATCCACTAGTGTCACCAACCCTTGAATAGGGGATACAGTTATGGAAAAGTGAATCATGAATTTGAAAAAACTGCAATTGATTAAAAAAAGTCACATGTCATACCTGAAACCATACTCGATGTCTATTGGTCACAAGAAACTGAAATATGAAAATAATACTTTCACTTTTTCCTCCTACACACCCCAACCAAGTCCTGCTTCGACACCTTAGCACACTAAACTACACGAACTCACAAGTCAAAGGAACTTATCTACCACACCTCCAGACAATCTGCTTTGGGAAGTACTAACTTGCCTGCACAATTTTGTATCACGTCATAAGAATTCATGTATGTTGTGGAAGTATCCATATTAATTATGCATCATAATCCACATTAAACAAAATCATCACATTATAAAAACCCTTCTATATATTACACACTTAAACATAATTTATTACATAAAATATTCACTTGATAGAACATAGGAGATCGAGAGGTCTAGTGTCTTGGGGGGATTAGGAACATTACATAACATTTTAGAACAAAAAACACAAAAAAAATCTTTATTGAAAATAGACTTTACATGACCACTACATTCCCTCATACTTAACATTACATGGGATAACCTGAGGACATGTATAAGAAAAGGGTGAGATATACAGCCCAGTAAGGGAATAAACATGGAATAGGATGAGGAATAAAATACATGTTATACAATTGGAATATGAATGGAGAACATGAGAAATATGAACATAAAGTCATGATAAAGAATTATAATCATAACATGGAAATGTGGCAACAACACTTTACATGGAATTAGCATGATCCAAGGCTCATTGCACATGGATAATGATCAAAACTTCATTGAACATGAAGCACAAGTAAAAACTTGTTTCACTTGAATTATAATGAGTCAACTCCCATTACACATGAAGTATCATGATACAATACTTTTCCCAATGCATTGGAGCACTATCAGGGGACACCCTTCTTAAACATTTCATTTCATGCAGAAGTGTGCCACATGGATCATATAACTTAAAATAAATCATCCTCATAAGTTATTCCATGATTAAGTAATGTGGAATAAATAAATAAAAGTACCATTCAATATATCTATGTGAATAAAGGTGAATACCCTTGATAGAGACATGGGTATTGTTTTCACTACACAATGATCTTTGCTTCAAAAAACGCGGTGCAATTTCAGCAGCATAACAGCGTGACATAAGGATTCATGAAAATAGTGGATGATGGAGAAAATGCTGTCTCATCATATTTACATGAAATGAATATTAAGGGGTTCATATAGATACATGTCCCAACAAACATGGTGTAATTTAGATGCATAATATAAAATAATTACTTGGATGTAAAATAGGAGAGAGAAATCCCTCACAGAATTTCAGCATGGTGATAGGTTTATATGGGAGAAATTAATGAGAGAGAAAAGGGTCTCAAATCATCCAAAACATAAATAGTAAAGTATTGGGAAGGTAAAAAATCATACCCCAACATTTTTAATTAAAAATAAAACATCATAACAATATTAAGAAACTTGGATCAAAAGAGAATGGTAGAAATCCCTTACATGGAAGTGTGATCCCAAAGGCTTGTGAGAGGCTTTAGAGAGTATTATTGGGAGATTAAGCAACAATAATAAAATTAATTCACATTATTTATAAACAAATAATGTACATTGTCATAGTTATAGGGTCTTGTTAGATAAACACTTATAACACCTGCATAAGACTGAAGGGTAAGGTGTGCAATGGTGACAGACTCTTAGGGTGGCTCGGATAACATCGCTCGGGTGGTGATAATCTCTATCAACTTTCACTTCTCCCGTAATCGATTCCGCTCAAGCTTAAAATGTTCATACTCATATTAGGCTTGGTTAAGAGTGAATCCCAATGATGCCACCTCCTTTCCAAGCTCTGAAAAATGGGCTTTGTAAGGGTCAAGTCTACTGGATGAGGCCATCACTTCCTTTTTCTGATTAAATTGGATTTATTAAAGCCCTATATTAATACTAATCATGTGATCACTGTTCAACAACTATATTAGAAATGGTCAAAATTAATAACGGTATTTTAAAATCCATAAACATAAAACCAATGAAGTTCAGATTTTATATAACCATAATAAGACATTTAATTAGATCAAGAGGAATTTTTATTAGTAAAATTTTGGGTCATTACAATCGTCCCCCTTTAAGAAATTTCACCCTAAAAATTTCCTTTTCCCACTCTAAAAAAATGTGGGTAACTTTGCTTCATCACTTCCTCTGACTCCCACTTCACTTCTTCAAACTTGTGGTTTTTCCACAACTCCTTGATGAGGGGCATTGTCTTATTTCGTAGAATGTTTTCTCTACGATCTATGATCTTCACTAGTTTCTCCTCATAAGAAAGATCATCCTCAAGCTGTACTACCTCTGAAGAGAGTACATGTGAAGGGCCTGGTATGTACTTATTTAAGAGGGATACATGAAATAAATCATGTAATTTGGCCATGTTTTGTGTATGTTCTAGTCGATAAGCCACATACCGAACACGATTAAGAATCTCATAGGGGCCGATGTACCTAGGAATTAACTTTTCTTTCTTTCCAAACCTCATGACCTTCTTCCATGGAGATATGTGTAGAAAACCATGTCTCCAACTTTATACTCAAGGTCTCATCAACGGTTATCTACATAACTCTTCTGTTGACTCTGGGATGTCTTGATATGCTGCTGAATGGTTTTCACCTTGCCACAATTTCTTCAACCATTTCTGGTCCTAACAGCTTACGCTCACTGACTTTATCCCAACATGTCAGTGTTATGCACCTCTTCATATATAGGGATTCATAAGGTCCCATTTAGATGCTAAAGTGGAGACTGTTATTGTAGGAGAATTCAACCAGTGGAATATGTTGGTCCCACCCTTCTTTTAAGTCCATAGAACACGCTCTCAACATGTCCTCAAGTGTTTAGATAGTCTACTCATATTGGCCATCAGTTTGAGGATGATAATCCATACTGATGTTCAGCTCAATATCTAGAGCATGTTAAAGACTCTTCCAAATATTAGAGGTGATTCTTGGATCTTGATTGGATACAATAGATAGTGGTACTCCATGCAGCCTTATAACTTTTTTGATATATATCCCTTCCAGCTGATCCAATGAGAAATCCTCTCGAATTGCAATGAATTGTTCCGACTTTGTAAGATGATCCACAACAACCCATATTTCATTGTTTCCTTTGGATGTCTTCAGAAGTCCGGTGACAAATTCCATGATGATGTTCTCCAATTTCCATGCCGGTATGGACAATGGTTGCATCATCCACTTAGAATTCTACCTCTCTGCCTTCACTTGCTGACACACCAGGCACTTTGATGTATACTCAACGATATCCTTATTCATATTATACCACCGATAATGCTCTTGGAGATCTCGATACATTTTTTTTCCTAGGTGAATATAAAAATTTGAACTATGCACATCATCCAAAAGTTCCTTCTTCAGATCCATACTTGATGGAACACATAGTCTTTTCCCAAATCTCACAAGTCCTTCTTCATTAACCTTGAATTTTGAGGATTTCCCTTTTCTGATAGCTTCCACTCTCTACTAAATTCCCACATAATCCTTTTGATCTTCCTTTAACCTTTTCAAGAGAGATGTTTGAGAAATCATTTGTGAAAGGATTGATGATTATCCCTTCTTTATGATTCCCATGTCCATCTTCATCAAATATAAGAAGAAAGGATCCTTCTCAATTATCATAAATGATAGAATTGTTGTTTCCTTTGTACTTAAAGTGTCTTCCACCTTGTTCACTTTCCCAGGTTGGTAATGGATTGAGCAGTCATAGTCTTTGGTCAGATCTAACCATCTTCATTAGTGCATTTTCAACTCTTTCTGTGTGAATATATACTTGAGGATTTTGTGGTCCTTATATATTTCACACTTATCCCCAAATAGATGATGTGACTAAAATTTTAAAGCGAAGATCACCGCATCCAACTCCAAATCATGTGTTGCATAATTATGATCATGAACCTTTAATATCCTTGATGTATAAGTAATGGATTTTTCATTTTTCATCTATATACAGCCCAGTCCCTTTATCTAAGCATCACTGAATACCACAAAAAGTTCTCCACTTATGGGTAAAGTGATCATGGGCATAGTGATAATCCTCCTTTTTAACTCCTTGATGCATTCTTCACATTCATCGCTCTAAGAAAACATTACTCCCTTCCATGTTCGCTTGGTAAGAGGGTTGTAAAATCATGATAAATTTCTCACAAATCATCGATAATATCCATCTAACCCCAAGAAGCTACGGATATCCATTACCAATGTTGGCCTTGGCCATCCCATAATTGCATCTGTTTTGGAAGGATCCATAGATATCCCATTGCTTGTGATGATATGGCCCAAGAATGAGACCTCCTTCAACAGAACTCACACTTCCTATAATTTGCATAGATATTCTCCTTCGCAAGGTATCTAGTACAATTATTAGATTCTCCTCGTGATCCTCCTTGGTATTAGAGTATATCATAATATAATCTATAAACACTACCGAAAATTTGTCGAGGTAATCCCTAAAGACTATATTCATCAAGTCCATGAAGATTTCGGAGCATTAGTGAGTTCGAAAGGCATTACTATGAATTCATAGTGCCCGTATCTTATAAGAAAAGAAGTCTTGGGAATATCTTCCTTCTTCAACCTTACTTGATAATATCCTGACTGCAAATCCACCTTGGATAAGTATTGTTCTCCACAAAGCTGATCAAACACGTCATCAATTCATGTGAGAGGCTACTTGTTTTTTATCGTGACTTTTTTAGGCTCAAAACAATTGATACAAAGGCGCATTAACCCATCCTTCTTCTTGACGAAGAGGACTGGTGCACCCCATAGTGAAGAACTTGGGCGTATAAACCCTTTATCTAGATTTTCCTGTAGTTGTTTCCTTAGCTCCTCAAGCTCCACAACAGCCACTCTATTCAGAGTCTTGGATATTGGAAATGCCCCGGGTATAAGATCAATTGAGAATTCAACATCTCTTCTAGGAGGAAGACCAGGAAATTCCCCGGGAAATACTTCAGAAAATTCCCTCACAATAGTCTTGTCTTAAAGGATGGTTTCTTCCTTGGACTCAATCATCTGAGCTATATTTGCATTCTCATAGCGTAGTAATATCCATGCTTGAGATGATGGATAAAAAGAAGATTCATCCTCCTCCTTGCACTTGTACAGAATCGGGGGTAGATTCTCCACATGGAGAGTGATTTCCATCTCATTGAAATTTATGTTGGATTTATATAAGGAAAGAAAATTAATGACAATAATTGCATCAAATTCCACCAGGGGGAGTATGATGAGGTTTGTCAGGAAATTAAATCAATAGATTATGATAGGGGTGAAGTTATATTCATGGGATTCAATGATTACCCCATTATCCGTACTCACCGTCATCTTTACATCCATGATTTGTGGTGGTGTTGGGATTGTTCTACTAAAGTTTCGAGATATAAAAGAATTTGTAGAACCTAAATCAAAAATTACATTTGCTATTCTTGAATGAATAAATAGAGTACCTGTCACCACTTCATTGTCGGGGTTCACTTATGCGGTAGTGATGGAAAAAGCTTTCCCTTGCTACGTTGGAGGTTGTTGGTTGCCTCCGAAAACCCTTGTCTTAGGGAACTGATTCACAAGATTCCATGGTTCATTGAAATTGCAGCAATGAACAATGAATTGAGGTTCGAACAGAGAAATAATCTCCTCTATTGTAGCCGCGAGTTTTTATTGTCGGAAGTTAACAGCTAGGTTCCCTTCTCTTCTACACCTAAATCTTTTTCTCATCCCCTTCAGGGAACTTCCGGGGTGCTTATTTCCGCACCTTTGGTATGTGGGGTGCTGGATCTTCTTAGCACCATTGGATTTATCTATCAGACCGCCAATATTGAAGTCCGCCTTAGGATTCTTATCCCCATGATACCTCTGAGATTCTCTGAACCCCATTTCGACCTTGAGGGAACATCAGACAATTTACTCATAGCTGTCGAAGTCATGGATCTCCAACGCTTTCCGTAGGCTAGGTTTCATCCCACCAAAGAAGCGACCAACCTTGAATTCAGGGGTAACGACCAAGCCGGAGGCATACCGTGAAAGACTTGTGAAGTTTTCCTCTTACAGTCAAACATATTTTTCTTCTTTTTTCTTGAGGTCAAGGAATTCCATTTCCATCTTAAGTCAGAGGGTGCACGAAAAATATTTATCGAAAAACATCTTCTGGAAATCATTCCATTCTAATACCTCGATCTCCTCCTCAGGCTTTGTATTTTTGGTCAATGTAAACCATTGATCAGCTTCCCCCTCAATATGATAAGAATCCAAGGGAACATTCTCTTATTCTGAACATTTAAGGATGAAGAAGATCTTTTCAATGGAATTGATACATTGCTTGGTGATTGAGGGATCAGATGATCCCTTAAAAGAAGGATGCCTTTGTCTTAAAAAGCTCTCGATAGAGACTTGTTCTTTATAGTGGGGGGGGGGGGGGGTGAACGTTCCTCTTGACCCATGTTTCTATTCAAAGCATGAGTTAAATGAGAGATAAGTGTGACATAGTTCTCAATTCTCGGTCCCATCAGATTGGGCACCTCATTAGCACAGTCATCACATTGATCTTCACATTGGTTGTTAGCCCGAGTCCTCCTATTACCGGATATTGGCTGGAATAAAAGGAATGTTAGGGGTAACACATAATGGTTAATCGAAGGAAAAAATGATGACTTATAAATAACTTCTATTTCATTAACTTATTAATCCATAGGCTTCAATCTATGCTATTGATGATCTACTTTATAACATATATTCTTAGGGGAATTTTTTTAATTCACTTAATAAGGGTTCATACTAAGATTGTGAATTTACCAATTCATATCACCTAGGAGTGTCATAACCAAGAATGAAGTAAGGCCAATTTTCATGCACCAGTTCCCGTTCGAGTCTAGCACAAAGCAGTGTTTTCATTTTTTACCCCTAGGATACATCTGTGTCAGAGCCGCCTCTACCTGCTCGTATCCACAGAGAGATTTATTTTCTTGATAAACCACTTACTCAATAATCACAAATACTTAGGAATGTTTTTATTGTAATTATTCTTGTCTCTATGTATTCACTAAGGTTTTCTAATCCTAATACCAAAAATAACTAAACCTATCCTCTGATAGCAACTATAACAACCCTGCTCTTTATTACACACTTAAACCTGATTTATTACATAAAATATTCACTTGATACAACATAGAAGATCGATAGGTCTAGTGTATTTGGGGATTAGGAACATTACATAATATCTTAGAACAAAAAACACACAACATCTTTATTGAAAACTTCCTTTATATGACCACTACATTCCCTCATACATAACATTGAATGGGATAACCTAAGGACATGCATACGAAAAGGGTGAGCTATAAAGCCAGGCAAGGGAATAAACATGGAATAGCATGAGTAATACAATACACATTAGAAAATAGGCATATCAATGGATCACAAAATAAACATGAACATAAAGGCATGATAAAGCATGATAATCAAAACATGGAAATGTGGAAACAACACTTAATATGAAATTAGCATGAGCCAAGGCTCATTGCACATGGAGCACAAATAAACCCTCATTTCACATGAAGATCGAGTAAAACCTCATTGCACTTAAATTAGCATGAGTCAACACCCATTTTACCTTAAGTATCGTGATACTATACTTTACCCAATGCATTTGAGCGCTATAAGGGAACACCCTTCTTAAACATTTCATTTCATGCATAAGTGTGCCACATGGATCATATAAGTTGGAATCAATAAACATCATAAGTTATTCCATGATTAATTAATGTGGAATAAATAAATGAAAGTAAAATTCCATATGTATATATGCATAAATGTAAATACCCTTGATAGAGACATGGGTATGGTATTCACTACACAATGATCTTGGCTTGAAAAAACACAGTGCAATTTTAGCAGCATAACAGTGTGACATAATGATTCATGAAAATAGTTGATGAGGGAAAAGGGTGTCTCATCATAAGTACATGAAATGGAAAGTAATGGGGCCATATAGATACATGTCTCAACAAATTTAGTGGAATTTAGATTCATAATATAAAATAATTACTTGGATGTAAAAGAGGAGAGAGAAACCCCTCATGAAATTTCAGCACGGTGACAGGTGTACATTGGAGGAATTAATGAGAGATAAAGGGGTATCCCATCATCCAAACAAAAATAGGGAAGTATGGTGAAGGTTAAAATTCATAGCCCAACATTTTTAATTGAAAATAAAAGGTCAGAACAATATTATGAAACATGGATAAAAAGAGAATGGTAGAAATCCCTTACTTGGAAGTGTGATCCCAAAGGCTT
This sequence comes from Viscum album, assembly GCA_963277665.1. NCBI lineage: Eukaryota > Viridiplantae > Streptophyta > Magnoliopsida > Santalales > Viscaceae > Viscum > Viscum album. The sequence goes on along the minus strand of OY728155.1, from coordinate 84,417,120 downwards.
GGGAGAGGCTTGAGAGAGGCTTCTTGGGATCTTGGGGAACCTTGTCAGGATTCTGGAGAGAGGCGGGCATGGGTTTTTCTAACTCTAAAGGCTTTTAGTAAAGTGGAAGTGGGAGCTTTGGTGGCTTTATATAGGAAATGAGAGGAAAATATTTATTATTTAGGTTTAGGACACCTCACATTAAACTAATCAAAACCACAAACCAGACCATTGTTATTTCCCATGGTTTTTCAAAATGGGGAGTGGAAAAAAATATGTTATAATTCCAATGGCCAAATTCTTAAAATAATAGGGTTGCTTATGTGGAGGTGAGTCACACTCTAAAGGAAAACAATTTAAAAAGACAAAATGATTTATATGTCTTGGAGGGTCCACTAAAGATTTGTTAAATAGATACAAAAAATATGAAATCACATTATTTTAATTATAAAACTTATATTGGACGAAAATAATGTTTATATTATTTTATTACATCACTATTGGGTCATTATGATGTAATAAAACAGATTATATATTTAAACAGTATTTAATTTTTACCCAAAAATTTGACTGTCTAAGAAAATTATAAAAAAATTCATCATTGGATAATTTCAACATCCTAATTCCAAAAATAATATTCATTTTATCTAAATGATTTTATGAATATGTGAATTTTTACTTTTAAAATAAAAAACTGACATTTACTGAAAATTCAAGGGTTTTGACAAAAACTGTTTTCAAACATTAATAAAAATTACAATTGAATTCATAAAATTATTTGATAATTTAAATTTAATAAAATTTATTTAATAATAATAATACTTTATTAAAATACTATTTAATTTAAAAATACATTAATTCATCAAAATAGATTTCTTAGTTGATTATTAATTAAAATACTATTTGTGCTTTAAATACTATTTACAAAGTAACAATATTAGAATGAATGCACTTTGTTTATACAAAAATAATGCACATAGTCATAGTTCTAGGTTATTTTTACATATCCCCTTATAACACCCGCATAAGACCAAAGTGTAAGGTGTGCGATGGTGACAGACTCTTGGGGTGGTTCGGATAACATCACTCGGGTGGTAATCTCTATTAACTTCTACTTCTCCTGTAGCCGGTTCCGCTCAAGATTAACGTGTTCAAGCTCAGCTTGGGCTTGGTCAAGAGAGAAGCCCAATGATGCCACCTCCTTTATGAGCTCTGAAAAATGGGCTTCGTACGGGGAAAGTCTACTGGATGAGGCCATCGCTTCCTTTGTCTGTGTAAATTGGATTTGTTAAAGCCCTATATTTATACTAATCATGTGATCAATATTCAACGACTATATTAGAAACGGTCACAATTCATAACGGTATTTTAAAATTCAGAAACATAAAACCAATGAAGTTCACATTTTATATAACCATAATAAGAAATTTAATTATATCAAGATGAATTTTCATTAATGAAATTTTGGGTCGTTACCCACATGGATCCACCGATGCCTCGTGCCACCCTAGATAATCTTCGAGAAGGAATTTTATGAAAAAGTCTATCTCACATACATACCTAACAATATTAATAAAAAACTATAAAGGATCCAATAATACCTTTAATTACTCCTAGATCCTCCTGAAAAAAATCCTCCAATTCCTACAACCACCCATGTCCCTATTCACCAACTCACTGAGCCATACCTAGACCACCTGGGGGTGGTGGTTGTGGAAGATAATCAAAGCACCATACACCTTTTAATTCTCCCCTAGATATTTTTTCATTTTATTCTCCATATATATCTTATTTATGAAATTGATTCCTAGGTCTCGATGGTCCATATACCATATATTTTCTTGAAAAACTATTGGTAGGAAAATACCATATGAGATATACATACCCATCATAAGAAAAATACCACCTCATCCTCTAAGGACTGAGCTATCCCCAAGATCCTTATTAATGTAAAAACCAATAACCACCCAATTTTAACACACATGGATATTACATAATTTTTTTTGAATATAAATCACATTACAAAATTACATGCATGAGGATCGTAATAGTTTAATTTTTTTTGAAACTGAGAACACATTCTTCTAATTTGGTGAAAGATCTTAGACCTATCCCATAAAGATCTTCCCCTTTCAGTAATCGTAATTAAAATATTTCTTCATAACTTGGGGAAAGTAAACGTAAGAAATGGGTGAGGTCAGATAATCAGAAAGGGTAATCAAGGGAGCTATGTAAACATGAAATGATAATAAGGATATGTGAACATGATCGTAACATTTGACGATCATAATCAATAGTCATTCCATAAATATTGCTAGTACATAAGACATGAATCATAAGGAAGTAAAAGAGTATAAGTCACAAAGCCATAAAATAGGAATAAAACATATACTTGTGGAATTAATGTCATCTTAGAAGACTGTGAACATTTGAAAATAGAAACTGGTTCACTGATTTTGTTAAGCACAAGAAATTAGGCCCCTACATAAACTTATGGACATGCAACCAGGTCTACGCATAGTATTATTAACATGTAATCAGATTCACACATAAAAATCATTCCCTATAAGTCAAGGATCATTACCAAAACTTATTAGGGCACTTCAAGGGGACTACACTTATTGATAAGGACACACCACAATCCCTAATCACATTCCTTTCCTTATAATGAATTAGGGTTCCCCTTATTCCCATAGTGGATTATGTTTTCTCATTATCCCAGAGAAGATTAGGAAACACCTGTTTCCCATTTTGGATCAATTCAAACTTGTTTCTCATTATGGATCAAGCTCATTGAATTTTTTCCCATCATTATCTCAGGAGATATAAATCTTTTTCAAATGCATTGGAGGGAGATATAGGTTCCACCCATCACATAATAAAATCATACATACATGTTCCACTATATAATAAAATTTTAATCATATAATGACCCATAAAAAAAGATGGGTTTTATAAAAATCAAATCAAAACCCATGATATGATATGGGTATCACAAACATGAAATCATATCATAACTTGTGGAAAATATATGGGTTTTATAATAATTTCATCAAAGAGTAACCTATAAAAAGAAATGGATTTCATAAGCATTTTATCATGGTATAACCAATGGAAGAGAAATGGGTTTCAAAATCTTAAACATAAACCATTCAGAGAAATAATTAGAATGGTGTCCTTATATCATATCCCCAGCAAATGATAAACTATATCAAAGTATGTTATCTTAGTTGGAAAATGTTTTTTAATGATAACTTGGAGCATTTCACAATAAAAATAATATTTCTTTAAAAATAAATTTTATAGCATAAAACATCATCAAAATTCTTTTCTTTGAAAACCACTTTGGAAACTCATAAATTTATCTTCAAAAATAAAATAAAACATTTCTTCAGGAAAATATCCTTTCTTATTTGAAAAATGATTTTTGGAACATAGAACCTTTTTTAAATCCATTTTATTTGAAAATAACCTTCAAATTTTTTGAAATAATATTGAATTTTTTTAAAACCATTTTCCTTGAAAACATATAGAGGAAGATTATTTTCTTTTGAAAACTAATTTCCTTGAAAACTTATAAAGTAATCTGAAAAACATTTTGAAAACCATTTTCCTTGAAAACTTATAAAGGAATATTAAAAATATTTTGAAGGCTCTTTTCCTGAAAATTTCTTTGAAAACATGTATATAAATCTTTGAAACCCATTTCAAAACACTTTTAAAAATAAATTTTTTTTGAAAACCTTTTTTTGAAATCGTGGTTTGGTGAATCAAACAAATCTTCGACCAAAGAGAGAAATATGGTAAGATTTTCTTAAAAAACACTTTCTTAATTATCATAAGTTCGAAAAAGTGAAAAAAGTACCAATACGTGGATATATCATGAAGAACCATAACATAAGAAAATTAATTAGAGTTATTGAGATATGTATCATAATATTTCATCAATGGAAGAAAAATCATAAATAATCAAAATAAACGGTGAGATTATAGCGATAAACAGTTACCACTTTGGTATCTTTGAATCATAATAATATGGAAAGAATATAATTAAATGAAGCTTAAAATATAATAAATTAAGGATATTCATGATAATAATTTCAAATTTTAGTATAAACACCTTATAAAAAAATATAGGTGCATAATATGGCATTTATCTCAAAGGAGGAAAATTGAGACAAAATTACTTCACTGATTTGGAAACTTGCAAATCATAAACCCCAGGAAATAAATACCATAAAATATATATTTAAATACCCATAAATTTAAGTATAATAATAATTTAATAAATTCACGGTCATTATATACACCACCCAAAATAAATTAGTGTTGAATAAGGAATAAGTCTCACAGATATAAAAGTGAGACGAGAAAACCCATACCTTAAGTCTTGAATTTCTTCATACACATTAAAAACTACAATATAATAAATATATGTTTGTTATAAATCTAAGAAAGAACCATATTAAAATATATAACACCATATATGATTTTATTATGACATTATATTATCAGTTTATTAATAATTCCATGGTAATGTTATGTTTCAGGAAATATCCGCTATGTTTTTCTTATTTTCTTTGAATTTTTATTCTTCATCCAATAATTAAGTCACGATTTAATTATTTAAATAATGTATAAAAAGATATAAATATCATATATATTTATTATATAACTATTTATTATATTATATAAAATATATAAATATAAAATGAAATACACTGTTCGTGGAGAAGGTTGGCCTACCGTACGTATGCACACAGTTTCTGTTTTCTTATCTTATTGAAAGAAAGAAATTAAATGATATATATATATATATATATTATCATTATATTGGAGTTATTATTTCATATTTATAATATAATTTTATGAAACCCGTCCTTAAAAAATTCCATATAAAGTGTGAACGAATCTTATCGTTTTGAGGAGTCGGTAATCCACACGTCCACAAATGAAGTTATCATATTCACACAAAATGGAAAGAATGAAGGTATGTTTTATGTAATAATGAAAGAAGAAAAAATAAATAATTAATATTATATATATCATATAAAAACATTAGGTCCATCATAAGTCCCATAATGAGAGGTGGTAAAGGAAAACACTAACAATCATCATTTCACGAGGTGGTAGTCTTTCGTACAAACGAATGGTAATTTATTTACCCATTAGATGAACTTGTGTGTATTTATAGGTAAAACCCTTATAATAAAAAAATATTATAATAATAATAATATTTATATTATCATATAATAATTTAATAATAATATTTTAGGGGATGGAGAATGAAAATAAGAGAAAAGATCATGTAGAAGGATGATACCTCTTCTTTGGGTAGCTTTTTTTAGTTTGCACCAAAGGGATTCCTTGGTTGAATTTATGAAACAATTGATGGTTCTAGGTTGAGATTAGGTATGTTAGGAGATTATATGGGTAGGTTTTTGATGATACAAAGGGATTGATAGTTTTCATTAAAAGGGGAGGGTGAATTTATTTTTATAGTGGAGGGGGAGTGACATTCTTGTAAAAATAAAAAGGTAAACACTATTGGGAGGTAACCATTACCTCATGTTAAATGGAAATTATGGATGAGAAAAATCACTACAAAAAAATAAGTTCATTTTTATAATTTCTTCCATAAAAAATAATCTCTAACACACAAAAAAGTCTCATGGTAACCATTATAAATAATGTATTAAATGGAAATTATGGTTGAGAAAAATATCTACCACAAAAAAATATGTTCATTTTTATAATTTCTTCCATAACTTCTATGTTTCCCGAGTTTTATCATTTTGTTTTTTATTAAGGAAAATAGTTTTATAACCTGATTAATTTCACCATTAAGACTAAATTGAAGTTAGATTTATTAGAAAATATACACCCATTGAATTATAAATATGACATCTAAATAAAGAAAATACCATGTGTTAAAACAAATGCATGTAACGCTAAAAAATGTTTCCTTAACCCAAACCGTGCTAACAATGTTTTTACTATTTAAAGGTCAATATATTCATTCAAAAATATAAATTTAACCATTAATAGAATATATTTTATATTTATTTATATTTAAAAATATTTTTTTAGAATATATATATTTTTAATAAATTTTAAATTTTATAATAAAATATCATTTATTCTAGTTAATTATTTACTAAATAATTACCACATTTTGCATTCCTTAAGAAATTAATCTAAATATTTCACCTCTAAAAATTAAATATAAATTTATATGAAGAAAAAATCTCTTTTGGGTTTCAAAATAATTTTTAAAATATAACTAATAAGTTTTTTTATATCTCAAGGCTTTATAAATGTTAAAGATAAGGAAGGTAATTTTTTTGTCTTTTTCCTTACTTAACTTATTATATAGGTCGCTTTTATGTAATAGTATCTAAATAACTAAAACGTATTTCTAATAAGGTGGTTAGAGTCTATTTATGTCAATACCATTGGTGTTAGACAAGTGTTGGGTCATTTATACACCTTATATTATAATTTTAATCATTAAGTAAGCATGTTTTTCCCTTAGTTAATGTAATTAATTTTCATTACATTCAATTTTCTTTTTTGTTAAAAATTTAAGTTTTACTTTATAGATAGAAAATTTCATACTGATTCCATATATGTATATCCATTTTTTCAAATTAAATTTTCAAAAGTGGATAAAATTAATTTAAAATTAACCCCATAGACGTTGAGAGACAGTGAGCTTTTAAAGAGAAAAGCTCAAAAGTTTGAAATATTTATATATACAATTTCAATTTGAAATTTATTATGATGAACTAAATTGTATTTATTGATGTATAATTCAATTAAATATACATTAAAACGAAATTAAAATATAATTTAACGATATAAATAAATTAGAATAAAATGTAGTTTTCTCACTATTCATCCATAAATGAAGTTTTTCAAAAAAACCATAAAATTCACCCTATGCTAATTTTGACATTAGGAATTAAAAAATGAAGTTTATTATATCAATTTGAATATCTAAAATTTTCTAATGTTAATTTTGTTTTTTTATCAGAGAAGAGCATAAAATACAGTTCTTTGAAGAAAATAGTAGTCTCAAATGTATAATGACTTTACAAAAAAATTATATATTTTATCATCAATATGTTTAATTTATATAAAACCATTATAAATAATAATTAAAAATTAATTGTTATTATTTATATTAATATGTTTAATATATAGGTTATAACTATCTCGTTTAAATAATTATAATAAAAAAATGCTGTTTCGTAGAAACTCAATGTTGCGTATAGTGAAAGCTTATGAAAGCATAAATTGGTGTACCTTGAAACACAGGACATAAAAGAAAAATAAATTTATTAAAAATGGTTTATAAAAACTCAGGGTGTTACATTCCACCACCCTTAAATTGAATTTCTCCCTCAAAATTCATTTGGGTTGTTGGAGGTTTAATACTAGAAATTCTTTTCATAAAAACTCACATTATTAAAATGAATACTAAAACATTATTTTAAAAAATAAAAATGGAAACATAAATGTTAAACGAATTAAATCATAACTAGGTTCCCACATAAGGGAACATATGTGGGAATAAAATATTAGACATGGAATAAAAGCATAAATAATTTTAAAGTGTGATTGAGGTCATTGATCACAAAAAAGTGAATGATCAATAGAAAGTTAAGGACCAAAAAACCATAAATATATGATCATTTATATTTCCATCAGTTCAATTGAAATGAAGGTATTAGGATAAAACCTTTTCAATATTATTTTATGGAGTTGAGGAATTATTTTACTCTCTAAGTACATACGGAAATATACTTACTTGATTTTATTCCTTTTTATATGCACAATATCACCCTTTGGTTTTGACTTTCTCAATTTCCACTTCACCTCTTACTCAAAGAAATAAAGGCTAACTTTTCATTCTTGAGGTACTTATAGATCATGTGGTAGAATGATAAATTATTCCATCTATATTTAGTTAATATCACAATATAATTGTTAGTACAGGTTATCCAATATGAATAAATCTTCATATAGAGATATAATACTTTATTATCAAAAACCTCATCTGAAGTATATCTTTAGACATTAAAAAAATGGTTAACCTTATAACCATTTCAAAAGATTAAATCCATAAATTTATAAATAAGGTTACTAAATTTCACAAAAACAACTTATCATTGATCTTATGTATATGATAAAGTTTCTCTTACTTTTCATATTCCAAAAATGTGAGTACCCTCATCATGTATTCTCTTGAAACATGGTAATAAAATGAATTACCCTAAATCCTTTTTGAAAAAAATGCATGTTTCCTTATTCTATTATTTATTAGAGATATTCCTTAAACCCAAAACTGTCATAAAATATATCCATGATAGCGTAAACAAGTTAGACAAAAATTCCTTAATTATTTCTAGGGTCATTGATACTATCCAATTTACTTTATCCAAATAAATCATGTCATTATCCAAGCTCAACAAAATTGTATCAATATCTTGAACATGTTAAGGATTAACTTCCCCTAATTCAAAATATCACATCTCCATTAAATCAATTTTCTAATTCTTCATCACCATTTAACATATTCTTTGAAATTCATAATGAAATAATTATACTCAAAATACTTATATATTTTATGATTCATATAACATAATATTTTAATTCAAAAACATAACCACTTTATTTATCCCACTTCCTTCTCAAGAAATTAATTAAGCTTCATAATATTATTCCTTAATACCCCATTTATAAAATATGAATTAAAAATCATGTCTTAATGTTACTAAACCACAATATAATCAAGATTATTATGTTTAAAGTAAAACATATTATTAGAACACCTCATACATTTTCACATGTCATTCGCATCCTCTTTATCTTCAGAAATATAACCAATAATATTATCATCTTTATGAGCTTCTTCATGATATTTCAACTCAGAATGTTTATTTTCATAGAGCCCATACTTTCCACATATGAAATATTAATTTTTAACCAGGTACCTTCTAGTTCCCACTATTGACTAAGACTAGAAAGCATAGTGTGAGTAACAATTATCATAGTATAAAAACACATAATCAAGAAAAATTACCTATAAGATGCCTAAATCTTGAAACCAAATTTTACATCTATGAAACCTTAGGCATATTATTAAATAAATCACGAGAAATATCCTTAAAAATATCCCTATGAATATCACTAATGTTTTTTTATCCTAGTATCAAAAGGTTGAATTAACCTTTCCTTTGATACTAACTATAAATACCTAGACTTAACATACATAGATATTAAATATTCTGTTTAGGAATATTCAGCACATTACAAAAGTACATACCTAAGAACCATAATAGTTTAATGTATTTAGAAACATGGAACACATTCTTCTAATTTGGTGATTGATATTCAATATCTTCAATATATATATTTTCTTTTTGTAGTCGTACTTAAAATATTTATTCATAACCTTGGGAAAGGAAACATAAGAAATGGGTGAGATTAGATGCTCAATAAGGGAAATAAAGGGATATATGTAAAAATAACCTGAGCATTAGGGAATGATAACATGATCATAATATTAGTATATCAAACCCTTTATATCAAAGAACATAATCAATATTCATGACATAAATATTGTAATTTCATAAGACATGAATCATAAGGAAGCCAAAGAGAATAAGTCATGACAACATAGCATAGGCATGAGACATAGGGAACTTTATGGGGACTACACCTACTAGGCAGGACACACCACCACCCCCAGTCGTACTTCTTTCCTTAAAATGGATTAGGATTCCCCTTATTCCCATAGTGGATTGATTTTATCAATCTTCCCATAGTGGATAAGGTTTCTAGACCCCCTATAGTGGATCCAGTTTCCCCATATTCCCATAGTAGATCAGGACACACTAGTTTTCCATTTTGGATCAATACACACCTATTTCCCATTGTGGATCTAGCCTGTTGAATTATTTCCCATTATTATCTGTTGTGATATAGATATTTACCCAATTACTTGGAGGGAGATATAGGTCCAACCTATCACATAATAAAATCATACATACATATGCGACCAGATAAAAAAACATTTATCCTACCAATTCTGATAAAAAGAGATGGGTTTCATAAAAATAATATCATAACCCATGAAATGAAATGAGTATCATAAACATGACCTCATATCATAAACTGTGGAAAATATAAAAGTTTAATAATAATTTCCTGAAATAATAAATACTGAAAAGAAGTGGGATTCATAAGCATTTTATAATGGAATAATCCATGGAAGAGAAAAGGGTTTCATAAAAAAACATGACATCTAAAACACAAACCATTATGATAAATAATTAGAATGGTGTCCTTTGATAATATCCCTAGTAAATAATAAACTATATCATAGGATTTCATCTTATATGGAGAAGTATTTTGAAAGATAACTTGGAGAATTTCATAACAAAAATAACCATTCTTTGAAAATAAATTTTAATGTGTAAAACATATTAAAAATACATTTCTTTGAAAACCACTTTATACACTTATAAATTTATCTTTAAAAACCACTTAAAACATTTCTTGATGGAAATATCCTTTCTTCTTTGAAAAATGGTTTTTGAAACATAATAGCTTTTGGAAATCCATTTTCATTGAAAATAAACATGAAATATCATGAAGGAAACATGAAAACATTTTGAAAATAATTTTCCTTGAAAAATTATAAATTATTATTATAAAAATGTTTAAAAAAATATTCCTTGAAAACACATAATGAATTCTCAAAAACATTTTGAAAAACATTTTCCATGAAAAATTATAAAGGAATCTTAGAAACATTTAGAAAACATTTTTCTTTAAAAAATAGATTTTAAAACATTAAAAGGATGATTAGAAAAACATTTTAAAACAATTTTAATAATAAAATATTTTAAAAAACGTTTTTTACAAAACATGGTTTTGTGAATAAAACAAATCTTTGACCGAAGAGAGAAATAAACTCAGATTTTCTTAAAAAACACTTTCTTAATTATCATAAGTACCAAAGAGTGGAAAAATTATACCAATACATAGATATATCATGGATAACCATAAGATAATAAAAATAATGAGATTTATTGATATATGGATTATAAAATTTCATTAATGGAAGTATAATCATAAATAATATTGATAAATTGTGAGATTGTTCCAATAAATTATTACCACTTTGGTAACGTTGAATCATAATACTGTGGAAATAATAAAATTAAATAATGCTTAAAATATCATTAAATTAATTAGATTCATGATATAACATGTGAAAGGTTAATATATAGACCTCATAGAAAAATATATGTGCATTACATGACATGTTTATAATGAAAGAAAATTGTGAAAAAATTACTTTATCGATTTGGAAACATTTGAACCATAAAACCCATAAAATAAATATCATAAAATGGATATGTAAATACCTATAAATAAAAGTATAAGAATAATATAATACATTCATGGGAAGTATATACCCCACACAAAAGAAATTAGTGCTGAATAAGGTGTAAGTATCAAAGAAATAAAACTGTGACGAGAAAACCCTTAACTTAATTCTTGAATTTCTTAATAAACGTTCAAAACTCGTATATAATAAAAATATGTTCATTATAAATCTACAAAAACACCATATTATTATATATTATAAAATATATGATTTTGTTATGACTTTATATTATATGTTTATTAATAATTCCAGGTTAAAGATATGGTTTAGGTAATATGAACTTCATTTTTTGTATATTATTTGAGTTGTTATTATTGGTCTTCTTACGTATATCATGATTTACTTGTTTACAAATTATAAAAAATTATATTAATATCATATATATTATGTATAAAACTATTTATAATAATCTATAAAAGATAGAAATTGGAATTTTAATACACACTTCATGGAGACGGTAGGTCGTACACAGACATGAACGCTGTTGCAGTTCTCTAATCACATTGAAAGAATGTAAGTAAATAAAATATATGTATACATATATATTATAGTTATAGTATAATTATTAATTCATATATATAATATTATTTTAACAAACCCATATTCAATACATTCCATGTAAAATTTTCACTAATTACATCACTTTGAGGAGGCAACAGTCTACACATCCACAAATGAAGTCATCGTATTTACAAAAATGAAAATCATGAAGGAATCTTTTTGGTAATAATTATATAAACATAAATAAATCATAAATATTATATATATATTATAAAAACATTATGTAAATAATAATTCCCATCATGATATGTGGTATAGTAAAAATGAACATTGATCGTTTCATGAGGCGGTAGTCTTTCATACAAAAGAACAGTAAGTTTGTTACACATTAATCGGAAGTGCATGTAAGTGTAGGTCGAATAATTAGAAGAAAAACATATTAGTATATTTAGGATATTTTTATTATTATATAATCATGTAATAATAATATTTTATGGTGTGTAGAATGAAAATCAAACAAAAGATATTTTGGAAGAATGTTAACTCTTATTTGGGTGACGCCTTAGAGCCTCTGAGCGGCGTTTTTATCCCATTCCATGGCAGCTAGGGTTTCTTCTCATTTTCGTCTCCCCTTCCCCCTCCAACCTGGTTCTTCTTGTGGATGATGCTCCTGGGTTCCGGTTGGCGGCATCGAGTCCCTCAGAGACGGCTTGATGTGGTTCGCTTCCTCTCGTCATCGAAGAATCTCAGTGCGGATCGAGAGTTTTAATTTGACTTAAGCGGAGAGGCCAGGGTCTGCATGACATTCCTAGCAGAACAAAGATACTCAGCCTGGTGCAGTTCTCCTTTCCATCGATGCAGTGGCTTGGTGTGAACTTGGGCCAGTGTTCTTCCTCGTCCGATGCTTTTAGGTGTGGATCCGTGGTTGGGCGTTGTGCGTCGACTCGTCCGACGATTTAGTGCGGCTTCAAAGTTGGGTCGGTGCACTCGACTCTTCCAGCTTCGTCGGAGCGTCCTAGGTTTCTCGCCTTGTCCAGCTCGAGCAGGTGAGGTTTTCCAATTAGATCTACAGTTTTGGAGGGGGGAGGTCTAGATTGCGGATTCTTTGGGTATTACAGGTTTTAATTCAGGGTATGCTGTGATCTATTTCTTCTGAATGGAAATGATTTTGGTGTTGTGATTCGACACAGTTGGTTCTTATCTAGCCCTGCTCATTGTTGTGAGGTTTCAGAACCTGATGAGGGTGCATCCATGGTTTTAATCACAGCAGACTCATACCCATAGCGGCGCTTCTACTTCTGGTTAACCCATATCCCTTCTTTGGTGGCGCTCCATTGGTGTGGGGTCGGCCCACCCGGCCCTAGGTGAAGATAGTCTGATCTCGCGCCCTTTGGTTTTTCTTCCAGGCTTATGTAACTGTAGTGATAGGGGTGTTTGAGGAGGGTGGCCGAGTTGGTCCAGAATGATCATTGATGAAGGCGTTTTGATTGGTGATTTTGGAAGAGTGAAAGGTTTATTTTGTGATGTCTGTTGGTATGGTGATTCTCTCGGACTCGACTCGTAGATCAGGCCCCAGAGGAGGTTTTAGAGATTCCCTTCATCATTGCATTTCTTTTCAGATTTAGATGTTTGAGATGGTTTGGCATCAGCCATCGGATTGGGACTGTGCTCTGACACAAGACACTTACTAGCTGTTTAGCTCTATAATGATGGAGTGTTTTGTCATGTTCATATGCTGGGGAGGGGTAGATCCTTGTTTCAGTGTTTTTTTGTCTCGCTAGACCTTCAGGTCATGTTTTTTCTTAAGTCGATGATGTCTGTAGGGTTCCCCCCTTTTCCCTTAAAAGGGGTTCCTTTTTAAATAATAAAAAAAATGAAGGCCTTAGGGCCATTGGATGGATTGGGTGACGCCTTTTGGTTTTCACCAAAGAGATCAAATGGTTGGATTTATGCCCAAATTGAGGAATATAGGGTAAGAGGGAGGATTTTTGGAGATTATTTAGGAATAATTTTGATGATTCAAAGGTCTTGATAGGTGTTAAGAAATGGTAAGGGTGAATACGTTATTATAGTGGAGGAGGAGTGACATTCTAGTAAATATAAAAAGGTAAATACTGTTGGTTGGTTTACCTTACCACATGTGATAAAAAAATTAAAAAAATAATGTATTAAATGGTATTTATGGTATATAAAAACTCTACCACCACAAAATAAGTTCTATATTATAATTTTTTCCTTAACTTATAAGTTTCCCCACTTTTATCATTTTGTATTTTATTAATGTAACTTGTTTTCTCAAATAAGTAATTTAACCATCAAGAATAAATTAAAGTGAGATATATTATAAAATATTGAAAAAATTAATTAAAAATATGAAATATAAATTTAGAAAAATAAATCACATGTGTTTTTGAAATTAAATTTAAAATAAGCGCATGTGACGCGAAAAAACATTTCTTTAAACTAAACCATGCTAACAATGTTTTTTTTACTTTTTAAAGGTTAATATGTTCATTATAAAATATCAATTGGTCCAGTAATAGATCATATTTTCTATTTATAAAAATTTTAAAATTACATGGTATAATATATTATTTTTAATAAATTTTAAATCTTTTAATAAAATTTCATTTATTTTAGTTAATTATTAACTAAATAATTACCACATTTGGAAATCCTTAAGTAATTAATATAAAAATATCATCTATAAAAAGTAAATGTAAATTAATATAATGAAAAAAACTCATTTTAATTTCAAAATAATCTGTAAAAATTAACTAATGTTATATTTTTCTATATTTCAAGGATTTAAAAATGTTAATGATAGGGAAGGTTTTTTTAGTTTTCCTTAATTAACCTATTATATAGGGCACTTTCACAGAATAGTATCACAATAAATCATAGTAATTGATAATAAGGAGGTGAGGGTCGAAATATGTCCAAAAATGGGGGTTATAAAATTTTTGGGTCATTTATAAACCTTATATATAAATTTAATCATTAAGTAAGATTGTTATTACCTTAGTCAATGTATTTAATTTAATTACTTTCACTAATCTTTTTTATCAAACCATTATGTTGGTATTATTAGAAAAAATTTCACACTAATTCAAAATATTTAAATCTTTTATTCCAAATTAAATTCATATAAGTAGATAAAATTAATTTAAAATTTATCCCATAGACGATGTGAGACAATGAGTTTTTGTAGAGAAAACTTCAAATGTTTAAAATGTTTCTATATAAAATTTAAATGTGAAATTGTATCCATTAGCCTAAATTGGATTGATTGGTTTATAATTGAACTAATTATACTTTAAAACCAAATTAAATTATAATTTTACTATATAAATAAATTAGATGAAATGGAAATTTTTAATTAAAATTTATTATTTTTCACAATTTATCCTAAAAAATGAAGTTTTCTAGAAATATACCTAAAATTTACCCTATTATAATTTTTACATTATGAACTAAAAAATGAAGCTTATTTTATAAAATTCAATTTCTAAAATTATCTAAATCTAATTTTATTATTGCTCCTAGAAGGATATAAAAATCAGTTCTTTATGAAAATAGTATTTTCAAACATGTAAAGAAATTACTTAAAATTATATGTTTTTCCATAAATAGTTTTTATTTATATAATGAGAATTTAAATAATATTTAAAAATTAGTCATTACTATTTATATTACAATGTTTAACATAATTTTATAAATATCTCATTTAAGTAATTGTAATAATAAAATGTTTTTTCGTAGAAACTCTGTGGTTTGTGTAGCACAAGCTTATGAAAGCTTAACTTGGTGCATCATGCAATGGAAGTCATTGAAGAAAATTAATGTATTAAAAGAAGGTTTATAAGAACTCGGCATAGAAGCTATATGGGACCCCTATTGTGGAAGCTTAATATATATTCTTGATCACTGCGCATCATTATCCCATAACAATAGAGCCATCCATGGACTAGTCTAACATGAAACATTCACCTAAAAACTCATAGGTCAGTCTATGTAGTGATTAATGGGTAGAATCACTACCATATGTTTACTCATGAGAAAACAATGCCTTGTGATGAGGCCCCTTCATGGATCCCTCATTATTCATAAAATCATACCCTCAAACATGCTACAGAAATCCCAATGGTTGTAGTCATGGAACAATCCTAAAAGAAGACAATATATACCATGGTTAAAGAGTATATAAGGGGAGATGACATAATAAGGGCAGAAAAAAAACAAAATTTTCCTATATGATTATAGTTCCAATGTTAGAAAATAGTTTCTATATGTACCAAGTTAAAAACAGTTGATCAAAGTATGAATGAATGGAACTTGAGACACATTAACACTATCAACATAAATCCCAAACCAATATCACAACTATAAAACTGTTAACTCTAGTCCTAAGGAAGGGCTTCCTATAATACGACATAGTAACGACCTAACCCAGTGGGGCCTTCTAGGTTAGTGGAAGGCCAAGCCACCACTACCCCATGCCCACCTCTAATAGGCCATGGGTTGGAAACCAATGCCAAGTAATATTATCACAAACTTGGGAGGCCTTAGCCTTTGGAACTTGTATTCAGGAACACAGAACCGTATCCATGAAACCGTTTAGAGATTGAAAAAACAACTGATAAAAAAAATGCAATCGTACATATATATTCTTTAAATAGAGTACGATAGTATAGGAAAGTGTAAAAGGGAGAAATAAAAGCCTACCAAAAACTATGAAAAATTATAACCTATTCAGTAGGGGACTAGTGTAAAATTCATGACCAATACACACCTCAACCATTCTACCCCCAAAATATTTTATCAATACGCTTCTGGTCCTCCATGGAAACCGCTAAGATACCTATCCTTGGCATAAGACATGACATGTTCACATAGATGCTGTTCTGAGGTGAGTATAAAAATTACCCACAGGCACCCTAAAAACCAAAAACAAAATGGAACAATTGAAAAGAAAAAGTTAGCTTTACCAAAATCTATAGGCTGAAACCCATGTGATGGAGAGAATAAAACACCATCTTGAGCATCCCTTGACTATACATGGCTAGTCATCTCATCAGAACCTAGTATGTAAAGAAAATATGAAACATACCAGAAGGTCTCCCAGAATATCTAATATATACTAAAAAAGTCTCTAAGTCTATTGTTCACAACCATAGAGCCAACCACCAAATCATACTCGAGGCTCAAGGGTATATCTTGTCTAGGAGTATTCGAACCACAATCCATTCCTTCCTTGATATAAATCATCTGATATGTCTCAAACATCAGGCATCACTATGATTATGGTATAAACCTTACAACCCTAATGGTAACTATTTGAGAGGAAATGGTCATCAGATAGATCCATCGAGAAAGACACCATGTGACTTAGTAGATCTTAAAACATAGAAAGGTTATCACTCCCAAAACCACCGTGGGACACATCAAACCAAAAATGGAACTCAGGTGATCATAATACTTAGGTAGGGGATCTCTCCAAGGACAATTGTGGGACAATAATAACCCTAGTGAAACATGTTTCATAGAAATTGTTTCATACCACAACCCAAATAGGTAACACTTGCGAACATGGGATTTATGCCCATGTAGTATTATTCACAACATTGTGACAAACCCCAAATTGAAAAAAAAACATGGTAGAACATAGAAGAAATCGATACGGTGACAGGGGTCAATTCCAAGGGTTAAGTGAGGGAAACCTAAACCTACTAGATTTCTCCTTCTAAATAGGTGATCCAGTTCTGTGTAGTGTTTTTCATACAAATTTCAACAACCCTAACTATAGAACATAAAGGAAATGAGGACCGGTCTAGGTAGCTTAGAGTGATACATGCTATAATATACATAGGGGGTCTCAAGTATTATTCTTAAGACCAGATTCCATACTGAACCCTTGTGGAAGTAGAATGAGAGTAACTCACTCTAGAATAAGTACACTCACCCACATGATACATGTTTAAGGAAGCAATAAATGGGTCATGATCCTATGACAAGGATGTGGTGAAACACTAAAACCTCATAGGAATATACTAAGGTAACTCACTCAACTGATACAATTCTATACGTCACTAGTAGAATTGACCCACAACATCACCTCAAATTATATCTCTAAGGCTTAAACCATGGTCACCACTACATTATATGTAGAGAACTACTCAGGATAAGCTACCCATGAGCCTCTATCCAAGTCCTAAAGATGGAGATGCATGAGGGAAATGTCTATATGGGAAGTACACAGTGTGTCTCTCATAATCAAAACCTATCCATATCTATTATTATTAAATAACAACTATAAAGGGGAATACATGGTGTGTACCCCATGTCACACAACATGTGACCTTGTTCGAATCTCTTGGCATGTCTTTACCCACACACAAGATGACTGGCCATGTTGCCACACACAGAATATACTATATGTGCATAGTGTGTTCCACTTGACCCAACCCAAGACAGTTTACTTGGACATTATTTTGTAAAATAACCCATGCTCATGTCCTCTGGACATGTACTAACACACAACCATGTCATTTGATACGGTGATTCTAACCATTTCCCTGACCATATGACATGGTCTCACTACATGGTTTGTACCCACAGTACATGATGTGTAGTCCCTAAAGTTAATAATCCATGAACGGGGAGAACACATGGTGTGTTCTACTACACTACACACCACATGATGGAGAGTTTTGAATATAAATCCCATGAAACACACCCAAAACCCTATATTTCTTCAGATCCACCCAAGATCGACACTCACGAGGTCCCTAATAGTCATCTAAGTGCTCTAAAACCATAAAACATGCATATAAGGTGATTGAGATGTAAATATTTTAAATTCACCTACAACTTAGAGAAAATTCAAAGCTTCAGGTCCAACGTAACACTTGGAAGCAGTAACACCTCGATTCAGTGATGACTGGCATCAAACAATGTGGTATGGCGACACCTCCTTACCTCGGTTCTTCATCAATCAATCTGTCAGTATGGGAGAATACCTATCCTACCCCTTATATATGTAGAAATCCAAATGGGTGTGTGTGTGTGGGGGGGGGGGGTTATTAATTTAATTTTATTATACCATGAAACCACATTTTAACTCCTCACCAATGGTCTCCACCAACTGGGCGCCCAACATTGAAAAAAATTATGTCACACTTAGGGTAAACCCTGCATTCTAGATTCAACCATGATCTCATATTTCCAATATAAGACTCCAAATGAGAGTTATTCCATGTTAAATTAAAAGCTTCACATGCATGATAAAGTATATTTAATATTTTTAATATCACTATTTTAAGGCTCTCTAGGCCCAGAAATTCTACGTTGACACAGTTCATAAATATTCCTAAGAATGTTTCAAATATTTATAAAGAAAAACCAAAGTTACTACATGCATGATCTCCACTTATGATCCAACTACTCTTTCATTCAATATTTATTTAAATAATTTGTAGGTTATGGACAAGGAAGTGCCTTTCGTAAAAAATGAAAGAACTATATAGAGTCATGCTCATTTGGAAAACAATAATGCACCATCAGATGGAGAACCTTGGAAATAACCTAAGACATGGAGTAGAGGATGACATCCATGTGATAGAGGTAATCCCCTTGTTTATGGTGGATTATATTATCACAACAAAGGTAAATCCCAATGTGTTGTTTTCCCCATATAGTTCTTTTTGTTGGTGTCTTTGATATAGTGTGGTTGTTTAACGAGAGAAATGTTTCCATATGTGACCATATCCCCCTCTTTTCTTCTATATTTTAACTTGTTATAATAAATGAGTTAGTGCCTTTAGTATATATCCTTGGAATATTCTTAATAAATAAGCGTGAAATAATATGATTAAAATATATATAAATTTTATTTATATAAATATTTATTTATTTATAGGTAAATTATATTTAATAATATATATATACATGTATATAAAATATATTACATAGGGTACCTTTTATCAGTGCTATTTTAATAATTGATAAATGGCGAGAATTTATTTAAACTACAAAAAATCACTAATAAAGGGTTACCTATATCAGTGATAAAAAAGTGCTGATAAAGGATGAACATATTTAAGTATTTTTTTGGTACTAATAAAGGCATCATTTATCAGTGATTTGGTTTAGCACTGATAAAGATATACTATTAGTCAGTTTTTTATAGTGTTGATAAAGTTTAATGCTTAATATCATGGAATCTATAGTAGTGTATATGATGGACCAATTTAATTAATTTATTTTAAAAATAAATGATTAATAAAATGATTTGAGTTTTTTAATTTTTTAAATTATATGTAATAAATAATTAAAAAAATCAATTCCAAAAAATGGACATACATTATGTTTTAATTCCATGGAAAATTAAAATGACATTTAATCTAAAAAATTAAGGTTAAAATTTAATATCTATTGAGAAATAGATCAAATTATAATTGAAATCATGAGGAATTTTGAAAATAAAAAATTAATTATTGATTATATATGAAGATAAGAATTGATAAAATGTGACGTCAAATATTTAGGATGATTAAAGTGAACAAAAATGATAATATAAAAGAGGTAAATAAGGAGTATTGAGAAAGTTTTTATGGATACAAATGATTTCTCCCATTAACACAGTGCAAAATATATGGTATATAGTGGTTGTAATCAGTGGTCTAGTTCTATCATTGTCTTCCATATAAAATATAATGGTTGAAATACAAACATTTTGATAAAATAAAGGGTTTTAATGTGAAGGTTTAGAGTTTGGAATGAGAAGTATTAATAATTTTGAAATTATGACATCTACATAATTAATATTTCATAACACACCCCCTTAGATGACATAATTTCATGGAGTATCATATAAGATTTAGTTAAAGAAAAAACTATGGTAAAAAACAAGTGAATAAAAAGTAACCGAATTCCATATCATGATGCCTCATTAAAAAACTTAGAAGAAAAAATATGTGGAAAACACCTAATGATATGAAAAAGTGTCATGAATTTTTAACTCCATCACATTAAATAATGATAGTTTATTTAGCCTTAAGATCCCAATTTTATAAATCAAGTTCACAAAAGTCATATTTATTAATGCCTTTATAAAATTTTGGAAATATTATCAGAAGACTACAGTTTTTAGATATCAATCTCATCTTTCTTTTAAAGTTCATGAGTTAGAATTAATTTTGATGAGATATGTTTTATTATATCTCCTTTGATATAGCAACTCTTTTATTTCACTATACAAGAAAGAATACCTTTGTATAATATGGTGGGAATATCACTATTCATATCTAATTCCCAATTATTCTAGATATGATGAATAACCAATCTCAACCAAACACATTCTTGAATTTCCCATGAATCATAATCAACTTGGTATGATTGAGGAATTTGGAGATATGATTTTCTTGTAAAATCCCACCACATGTGAACAAATATTTGGGTTGAGATCTATCTTTATGTTGATCAGATAAATATCTATCATTACTATAACAAAATAATTTTGGTTTTCACCTTTATAATAAAACAACCCACAATAAATATATCATTTAATTTATCTTAATATGTGTTTTATATCATTATAATACCGATGAGTGGGATAAGAATTGTACCTGAAAAATAAATTCATAGAAAATGATACCACAAGCCTTATATTACTTTCAATATATATTACTATTCCTATAACAGTCAAATACGAAACTCCAACACTAAAAAGTTATATATTATCCTCCCATGATCCAAAGGGAACTTCATCATGATCAAGAGATCGTATAAACCTTGGTGTACTTAATGTATATGATTTTCCATATAAAACCATTATAATAATTTTTTAGTATAATGATATTGATGAATATTTTTGTCTTCAATAATTTCAATTTATAATCTAACACAAAACATATAATTTATAATGTATTTCATTTAAATTTCAAAATCTAGTTATTATACTACCTTGGAAAGTTACTCATAAGTCTTAATAATATTCAAATAATCAACATAATCTCAAATTAATGAAAAATTTAGATCTACTACTATTAAAAATGAGACATAGAAAAATTTGATTGTTTTCGTAACCCTCTTTCATCAAATGTCAACTAATATGGTTATACCACATACACCATGACCTATTTAATCTATATAATTATTTTTTTCAACTTAATAGGATAAATATCTCAAGATCCCAAACACATAGCTTTCATTTTGAATCCTTAACGGAATTTCATGAAACCTCAATATTATTATTAATATATAAGTATGTAGTGACAACATCCTTCTGGTGTAATTTAAGATGTTTATGTCAGAAAATCATCCTAATATACTAAAAGGTTATCACATAAATTAGAGGAGAGCATATTCCATCATAATCAACAAAAAGTCTTTATTGGAAACTTTGAGAAACTAGTATTGATTTTTATCTCAAAAATTAATTTATTTCATTTCCCTTTATCACATATACCCATTTATAACCAGTATGTTTAATCCTTTATAGGGTTTTCACAATTAACCTGAAAACCTCAAATTTTGGTAGTGAGTCTAATTCTGATTGGATTGTATATTTAAATTTATCCCAATTTATTCTAACATGACATTAATAAATTATTATACATTATTTATCCTCTCTTATAATTTCAGTTTCAAAATTTTGTTGAAAGGCGTCAACAACAATTGTGTACACTCAGTTCTAACATCTTTCAGTGTAATAAAAATTTATTGAAATTTTATCTTGATTATAATCATGTACTTATGGTATATTGGTTTCTTGACTAATGTCATCACTAGGAAAATTTTCCTTCTCATAATGTTCATTTATATCATTAACCAACGAGGGGTGTTTCCCATTCCTTTGATGATAATTTTTATCTTTTTAACCAAATGGTAATCCACACATTATAAATGGATTGAAAGCATTATTGATATCAGTATTATATTATCCTTATGAGACATGTATTATAATTTTTAAATTTTAAGTGGGTATGTAATACTTTTTAGGCTATTTTAAATCACTTAATGCATTGGGAAATTGATTTTTAAAATTAGTGATCTTTTCAGATTACAGTTCATTCATATTTTTACAAGGATCAAGATTAAATATCAAATTCATGTTACATGATATTTATTTTTTATATAGATTTATTTATATCCTTTAATATAAGTAAAATATTTTTATCAAAATAAAAATCATTAAATATTTCAATAAATATATATTCTATCATTATCTCAAGATACTTTATGATTGAGTGAGATGAAAATCCATTGTAAATAACAAATAATATTTGGGGTCCATTTTTTGTTCATTATGGGCGTTCTAAAGGAAAAACTACAAAAAAAGTGTTTTTAAATATGAAATATTTGGTTCATAACAACAAGATAATTATAAAAGGGAAAATACATGATAACTCAATGGTATTATTTTAATTAGTAATTTAATATGAAAATTTTAATGTCCCCATGATGAAGTAAGAAATTTAATTATCATATGAAGTGGTCTATCAATAAGTTTTATTGGATTTATAAATGATTCAACTAGACCATTTTTAATGAAAACATGAGCACCTTGATGTTGAACTATTATTCTGTTCGATATGTAATAATTATTAAAAGCATGTAATTAATTTTCTCTAACATTATAAAACTGGATATTCTTGATTGAATAATATATAATTGGGTTTTTAACATTTTATATCACTAAGAAACTTCCCAAATTCCAAGTTGTGAGTTTTTAATAAAACCGCGTGGGACTATCTAATTACTTCATCAATCAAGATAATAAATATCTAAATGGAAAACATGGTGGACAAATTATACCACATATTACTCAATGAATTATTTAAAAAAAGTGGTATTCAATACTAATTTCTGATGGTTATGATTTTATAATCAATTAACCTTGAGAATATGCACCACATGAGAAATCATTTTGTGCAACAATTTTTTATTGACCAATGGATGACCATGAATTTATTTAATTATTTTTCTCATCATTATTAATCTTGGATAACCTAAATGTCCATGTAATATAATCAATGTATCATGGTTGATAAAATTATATTTTAATATATTTTATTTACTAGTACATATATAGATATAATGAAATCAAGAGGAAATACATAAAATTTTCTCTCAAATAAAATTGAATTCATTATTAATTATTATCATATAGGGATATTCAACACCTTCTTCATCCATATTTTTAATGTTATATCCATTTTCATGAATTAATTTAAAGCATAAAAAATTTCATGAAGACTTATAATAAAATAAAACATTATTTATTTAAATTTGTGTAAGAAAATGTAGGTATATTTTTCATCTTCTAGCGCCTTCAATTAATTTCACACTACTAGATAGCATACTTATATAAGTATTTCCCATTTTAAGGTTGGTAAAAAATTTATTATATTTATATATTTTGTGTGTCATGTCATTTTCAATGAGAAAAATACATTTATCCTGGGAATAATCTAGACAGATTGAATTATAATATCTAATTCTGTTAAAAATAAGAATAATAATTAGATATGTGAAATAAAATATAAATGAAATTAAATAAAACATGAAATAGTCTTTAGAAAACACCCCAAAATTTAAAATATATCTATATCATGATAATTTATACAATATCCACACACATGATACCTTCAAGACTTACAAAATAACTAGATATGTGAAAATTCAGAATTGAAGAACCCAAATGGATTAATAGATTTGAATTTATATTTGTTTTCAATATGTTTGTGTGAATTAAATTCAATGTGTTCTGATATTGGTTAAAATAGAAGATCCTATTTAATGAATATAGAATGATGAGTTAATGATCATACATAAATGGGAAAATAAATATGAGGCTACAATTTTTTGTTTCACTTTAAATATATTCAAGGAAGTGTCAAATTATATTAAATTATTTCGAATATTATCTAAAATGGATCAATGTGTAGTGATGTTGAAAGAAGAATAAATTAACTAAAATACATTCCTAGTTTGTTTAGAGAATATGGCTACAGAAAAAATTGAGATATATAAAGGAGACAAATTTGGCTTGAAGTTTAAGAAACCATAAATGGAGGTTTGAGAATACATACTGATGTATGAGAGTGAGGAGGCCAAATATCAAAAAAATGGAAAACTATAATGTTTATTATTTTATATGTAATGATCCTCAAGAGATTCCATAGTGTTCATTTACCCTTATACCAAATCATTGTAAAAAATATGGAAAAGGTATGAGACACATTGAGACAAATAAGGGTAATACATAATTATTTATGGTTCATTTACACTTATGGTTTAGTTTGTAAGGATTTATTAAAAAATAGTGAGGTTTATATGAACTTCATAAGATTAATCAAATTAGAGAAATTCTGAGAGGGAGATTAGAATCATATCGTATTATATCCCCATATAATAATATAAGATATTCTAGTCAATACAGACAATGAAAGATATTTTCTTCATCTAAATAAACATCATAGTTATCAAATGATGTTTTCCTTGAATTAAACTGATATGATGAACAAATTGAAACTTATTTTATAAAAAGAGAAGAAGTCTTACCATGATAGAATATGTCACGCTTATGAGGGTTTTTGAATGATGTCATGTATATGTGGAAGAAGATTAAAATAATTTTAATAGCTATGTATTTTGTTGATCATTTGAAGATGTATATATAATAATTCTCAAGGATTCTTGAACAAAGATATTGATTTGAATTTCAATAAGGTCTTTTTGTGAATTAAAACTTCAAATATCCACTAGTTTGAATTGGGAGATCTCCTTCCACTGATTGAAATGTAGTTTTTATATGTAATTATAGGAAAAATATTTTCATGATTTTTAGTTAAAATAAATAGCATACGAAAGAGATATACTAAGATTTATTGAAAGATTGATAATTTATTCAAAACAAAATACTTGATATATATTTAATAATTAATTATGAAAAATCTAGGTAGAATCTCTTATGAATCAAGGTATATGTGGGAAGAGTCATACTGTACATCTGTATGGTAAATGGTGAGTACAAAGAGAAGAAATGACACTATGGCATAATATAGAAATTTTCAAAGTCTTACACATTTTTTTGTTGGAAGGATCCTTTTAAAAACTATTAAGACGATATTTAATGAATACATTAGTATATGGCAAGACATTTTTAAGATATATCTCACATAGTGGGATCCATTTTAAAGAACCCACTAGGTGGTGGGATATGGTTTTTAGGTGATATAACTCCACTATATTCCCCAATGTTCAAGATTTTTGAGAGATAGATTGTAATTTTACTACCTTGTGTTTACTAGTGGGAATTTGTTTGTCAAAATTTCTCCTAAACACAATAAGTATTAAGTACCGACATTAGTATAAAAAAATTTAAATACTCATGTGTTTTTCTGTGATTTTATAAAGTTTCATATAAGGAAGGGTGAGAAATTATTAAAAGAGATTATCGAGACCCTAGTCAATAATATTGGTTTATTTTGGAAAATAAATCATAAAATATAATTATAGATTCATCATATCCCGCTCTCAGTGATATAATGGAACCTGTGAACTTCAAGTGGTATCAATACTAATCAGGTTCCCTATAAAAGATCCATCTTGAATAAATATTTATATATAACACCAAAATCCAATTAATAGTAAAGTCATCATAGATTTTATGGAAATACCTTTTCATTTATGGAAGGATATGAATACCCTATCTCCTTTCACAAGTCCTAGAAGTTAGTGATGCTATAATAGTTGGTTTTATCACACTTGAAAGAGATTATATCATAAAATACACTAATTAGAGAAATTTGGAAGTAGATGGGAACACTATAAATTCTATAATGTCATCCTTATTTTATAAAGTGTAAAACAAATTTATGTGACTCTATATTTATATGAAAATGTGGAATATGATTGAGAATATTTATGAAGAGAATATTAAAATTAAATAATCCAAAATATATATATGGAGAGAAAATTTTAAAGTTATTCGAATTAATAATGACAAGATAATGGATTGATATTTTACTAAAGTAAATGTGAGAGTAATTTATATTATTCAATTCAGATATATTTGGACGATTCAACCATTATCAAGATAAATAAATTTATAATAAAAAGGTCTATAATGTTATCTAATCAAAAAATATTGAAATGTCTCGAAAGAATGTATGGAAGATGTGATTGACAAAGCCACTATACTGAAGAATTCATGTCAACACTTTCAAGATAGATACTATAGGATTTTGAAGTTAAGAGAGATCAAGGAATAGAAAGTATACATAACTTTTTTTTTTCAAAATAGATCTTATGAAAATTAAAACATGAGCGAAGAACAATAAAATTTTCATACAAAATAAAAATAATATATTGTTAAAGATAAGCAAAAATTCATGCGAGTCTATCAAAAAATGATAATTATGAATCTCATGAAATGTTTTTTAGGAGGTTTAGGATTGGTATAAAAATTAAAAATAATTACATTGTTATCCTATCTACACATGAAGAAAAAATAATTAATAATAAACAAATAAATGTAAATGAATTTTATTTTATATATCATGTTAAAAATAAGGAACCACATAAGAATATATTTAAAAAGAGGAAAAAATATATGATAATTAAGAAGAAAAATGATAAAGAATTATGGAAAGGAGGAATGGATAGTTCTTCCAAAACTGAAGCTTGAAATAATGGAGGATAATGGTTGAGAGGAAACTATCAAATATGATTTGATAAATGAGGTGAAAGGAAGACCATCATTATTCTATCATCTTTTTATTTATATTATTATATAGGAAATTTTAGGAGATGCATTTAGAAGGATTTAGATTAGTTCTATATATTTTGTACAATATGATGAGTAGTCCATCAGGGAATACTCTTATTTACATGATGAAGAGTTGTGAGAGTTCATCCCTTGAGGAGGACATGAGTGATTTACCATTTGGAATATCATTATTGAATGAATTTATATGTGTGGGAAAATATTTTTTTTTGAGTTAAAATAATCACTTTCCTCATTCTATATTGAATATAAAAAATTAATTTATAAAATAGGAGAATGTGTTGTGTTAAAAAAGGGGAAGTCATTTACCTTACATTAGAATATTTTTTATATTTGTATTATGAAAGTGTCTAAGGTGTCAAAATTATGATAAAACAATTTGTATGTCCCCTAGATGAATAGAACTTAATTGACATTAGCTGCGGGAATATTATCGAAATAATTATGTTAGAGTTAATCAATCTTGTTTTCTACATTGAGGATAGATCACATAAAATAATGTTGATTAATTTTGGATCATTGCTAAGAGATATGTGATGGAACCATTTTATTAATAGAATAAGGAAAATATGAGTTAGTTATTCCATTTCTTATAATTTTTTTCTTTATTTTGAATTAGGGGTAGAAGAATAAAATTTAATTTAGAATTTAAATTTTTATTGAAAACTAATGTAAAGGGGGAGATTGAACAAACCCAATGGATTAATTGAGATGAAGTTTTATTTTTTTCAATAGGGTTATATGAAAGAAAGTAAATGTGTCATAGTATTGGGTGATGGAGAGGATCCTAATAAAAAAAATATAGAATGACGAGTTACTATTAAAATATTAATGAGAAAGGGAAGACGAAAATATAATTTTAGTATTCCTTATAGATATATTTTAGGAAGAAACTATTTATTTAAGATTATTTATATGTTGATTTGAAATGGATTAGTGTTTAGTGGTGATGGAAGAATAATTAATAGGTTACAATATTTTACAAGTGAGTTTAGAGAATATGTCTACCTAAATAGCTTGAGAGTAGTTATTAAATAGAGACAAAGATATCTTGAAGTTTGGGAAACCGTGGAGCACTAAGAAAGAATAATTCTATATCAAAGTGAGGAAACTAAATATCGATTAAAGGGAAGACTTTAAGGCTCATCATCTAAATTTATAAGTTTCCTCATGAGATTATATAAGTATCATTATTCCTTATGAATATATTTCTTGACTGAAACATGTCAATGGTAGGAGATGCACTTAGGTGAATAAGGGTGATCCAAAATTCATTCAGGGTCATTTATCATTATAAGTGATTTCATAATGGATAATTGGAAATATATAAGTCTCATCACAACTACATAAGTTTTAGATACTAAATGAAAATTTAAGGATATGATAGTATTAATTGAATACAATATATTCAGTACATAATAAACAATATGCTTATCAAATTAGATGATATAATGTTTGTTTTTCATGAAAACATATATCATAGTTACTTAATGATTGAGTTTGTGATTTTAAGTGAGTTGAAAATAAGATTAATCTTATTCTAAAAAAATAGAGAAATCCATGATACAATATAATATGTCATACTACTAAGATTATCTATATAATTTCATGAAAATGTTGATGAAGATTAAAATATTTTGAATACATATATATTTTATTTAGAATTTCAATGGAAATATCACAAGTCTCATTGACGTTTCAATGAATATATTCTCTTGTATTTAGATGATATTTTTTATGAGAATTAAAATCATAAATATCTTCCAGTTTTAATGTGAATATTTCTTTCCATATAAAGTCAATGATTTTCTATGTTTGAAAATATATGTAATATTGACATGATTTTTGTCGGTAAAAAAATTGAAAAAATTGGTCTATGAGATATGTAATTGAAGTAATCTATGTCCCTGGGCCTTATGTTCATATAAGTATTCTCCCTCAAAATATCTTCAAAATGGTTATTATCTTATAAAATAAACATTTTTAAGACCATCCTGTGAAGTTGAGCAGTAAAATAAATAGAAAAATAAAGTGAGATATTGCAATTTATGGGGAACTCAAAACTGTATTCCAAAATAAAGGATTCCCTAGTATTGAATAATGAATCTAATGATATATTATAATAATCCATTTTTCTTTTATGAATAAGGAATATGATTCTTGTGATACAACTATATTTTATAAGTCAATTGTGAAGAGAAGGATTCTGATACTGCTAATATTTTGTCAAATCCTGTGAAGAAGTGGTAAGTAGTAGAAGACCTAACCTATGATATATAACTATCATAGAATGAAATTAAGAAGTTTTTTTATGTAAATTTAAGTGAAATGTAAGGACGAAATGCTGATCCAATAGAATATAGAAGTAATCAATGTCCCACTCATGGGTTTATTAGAAGGATCCTTTAAAGAACCTATCAATAGATGGAAACAGATATTTTAGAGGAGGGTCAAACAAGTGGGAGATAGTATAAAGAACCCATTAGGATAAAACCCAAGGATTTTTGAGAGATATAATTCTACTTAATTCCTGAGGGTTTAGTATTTTCTAAAGATAGCTAGTAATTTTACGCACCTGTGGTTACTAGTGGAAATATGCATCTTAGTACTTGACTCAAACGAAATAAGGAGTATGTTATCACATTGGGACTGAACCTTATAAAACATTGTGTGTTTTTATATGATTTAATTTGGTTTTATAAAGGACAAGGTAATACATTATCAAAATGGAGGATTTGTACAGTAAGTAGTTATAGTGGTTTATTTGTAATAAGAAATTTTAAAAGACTATCACTGATTCACACCTCCCCCAGTTAGTGATACAATGAAATTTAGGCACTTCAATAATATCATCATCATACTTCAATTATTGTTCTTTATAGTTTTCTTCAATGAACTTTTCTATTCCATTGACTGATTATTGGTAAATATCAATAAATTTTTTTGGTTGTACAATATGCTTGTGACCAGTGGCTCTTCATACCACACGAAAATCATTCTCTTTCATGATTATTTATTTTCTTTCACTGTGGTTGTTCATTATTTAAATAATTTTGGTGGTTCCATTTTTTCTTCTCATGGTTTCATGACCGCTTTTAGTGAATGACTTTCCTAATCCACAATCATGTTGGTTCTTTCAACGACCATTATTACAAGCAGTTGAATTCAATTTAGGGAATGGTGCTATACTCGTAGGTTATGATTCATGGTTCCTTATTTGTATTTTTTAGTTTTTTTCTATAACTAGAATTAAATAGATTTATTTAGAATATTTTTCAGATCCCTTTTCCTGATACTTTTTTTATAGAATGAATTTTTGGGTATGGATAATAGAAAAATTATTTTATAGTATATCTATGTTAGTAATATTTTATCCACATAATTTTAATTATAATGTAATATTTAAATATTAGAGTGTTATTTTCACTTAAAATTTTATAATATTAGAATAATAAGTGGCCCTATATGTACAATTTGTTTAGTAGTATTACCATTCATAGTTGATAACACCACTCTTAGTGGGGTTTTCACAACACTAGATGATCCTTCACCTTCAAGTACTAATTATTCAAATCCTCATTGTGGATTTGGTGATGGAATATCAAGGATCAAGAACATTATTTTGAAGAATCATTATTTAAAACATTTATTATCTCTACAAATATATGTACATTCAAATTAATATCAATATCTAAAATATAAGAGAAATAGTTATTTATAGAAATGTTAAGAGGGAGGAAAACCATGCTTTTCCATATTCTCCATGAAAAATATGACTTAATTTTTTTTAATAACCTCTAAAAATAAATAAATCTCATGTTGATAATTTGTTGATAAATGGATTAAACACCAATTGAAACATTGGGTAATTTTAAAATAAAAAATATACAATCAATCATTTGAAAAAAAAATCATTATAAAAATTTGGTGGCAGATATTTGGGACATAATAATGACAAAGTGATAATATAAAATAGGTAAATAAAAAGTAGATGGGAAGTAAAAATGGAAAAAATTTCTATATTTCATTAACATACTAACATATATATATGGTACATTGAGGTTAAAATCAATTTTCTAGTCAATCCCTTTCTCCTATTCTAAATCAAATTATTAGAATACTAATAGTTATATAAAAATAACGTTTGACTATGTGAAGGGTTAGAGTTGGGATTGAGGAGTAATAATAGTTTTTGGTATTATGAAATACACATATTAAATATTTCATAACACTCCCCCTCAGATGTCATATTTTCATGGAATATCATGTAATATACACTTAAAAAAACATGGGAAAAAATGAAAAACAAATTAATTGAATTCTATGTAATGATTCCTCATTTAAAACATAATCATGAAACACTAGGGGAAAATCCTGATTATGGGAAAAAGAGTGTTGTATTCCCAACTTACCTTTATAAAATAATGATAAAAGTTTTAGACTTATCATGCCAATTTTATAAATAAATTTATCAAAATTCATAGTTGGAAATGTCATTGTGAAAAAAATTGTAAGATTATCACATGACCTTATTTACTGGATATCAATCTCACCATTAATTTATCGTTCATGAGTGAAAAATAATTTGGTGAGATCTTTTCTTTTATCTCTTTTGATATACCCACATTTTAATTATTCTATGAAATTTACATTATCTTCATATAATATAGTGGGAATATCATTATTAATATCTGAAATCCAATGATTTTAAATTTTATTAATAATTGATCTTTATTAAACACATTCTTTAATTACACCATGATTCATACTAAACTATGAAAAATTAGTGTAAGTCAGAAAAATAATTTTTTATATAACACCATGAAATGTCAGTTCCACTATATGTTAAAAAAATATCCAGTTTGAGATAAATATTTATATGGATTAGAAAAATACCTGAAAACATCATAATCAACCAATTTTGGTTTTTAAGAATTTGAATAAAACATCACTTAGTCAACATATCTATGTAGGTATATTAATACATGGTTGATACCATTCTAATGTTAATGGTAGGATACGAAATATATATGGCTAATAAATTCATAAATAATGTTATATATGGACTTGAATTGTCTGATTGATTTATTAGTGCACCTATAAAACTCATATATGGTTCTTCAAGACTAATAACTTATTTATTATTCGCTCATAGTCTAAAATACCCTTTATCATGATCAATAGATCATATAAATACTGTATTTTAATTAATTTTATTTATCCATTTCAAATATTTTTTAGTCTCATTCAATATATCAAGATTGTGAGACTAAATTAATTTATTCAATTTGTTAAAATTTTAATTTATTGTTGTCATATTTAGGTGGTTGTGAGTCCAATTTTTTTTAACAATAAGTGATTAATTTGTTTCATTTATAATAGTAGAAAAATGTTTTTATAGTTCATACATGATTTTTTTGGAAGTAATAGAAGGGATCCATGGCGAGATGATAAGGATCATGCAATGGTAGAAGTTCACATGAAATTAGAAAAGTCATATAGGTTTCTATATAAATGTAAAGGTTATATTTTTGAATATTAAAGGGAAACACTAGTATTTATGAATATGGGGAAATGTAAACCTTTGTTAGAGAAGTTATTTGATTTGTAAAATTAATATTTATAGATTTTAGAGAATTGTAAATGTCCACACTAGGGATGATATATAAGAGTATATAGTTTGGAACATCATATAAATAAGGGTTGTTATCTATCAAAAAATATGATTGATAATTCCTTTAACCATTGTTCATGATATACTAAATATCATTGTATAAAATAGATAATGTGGTATATATATTAATGTTATTCACCGTTGTGGTAGGAAGAGTTTTATTATTTAAAATTGGAGAAGATGAGAGACACACCATAGTTGAGGGTGTATAAAGATTAAAAAATTCATGTATAAAATGAGGAGTCCCATAATAGTCATTTTTAATACTATTATGAAATTTATGTTATAATTTTTCTGATTATAAACAAGGAGGTCCCCACGCTATCATAGAATCCTTTTTGAGTATTTGGATTCTCTATGTTGAACAAAAATAGGTATACGAGCATGGGGAAATCCATTTTGAATATTTTTTATCTGAAGGGGTTATATTCTATGGTAATTGGTGTTACATGATTTGTTCGTTCTATTGAATTTCCCAAAAAAAGTGTCTCGAGTAGAGTAAATGATGTTGAAGAATTTTCACATTGAAATAAGTTGAAGAATTGTGAAGAATTGAATGTTTCATGCTGTAATATTCAATGAGTTAAATAAAATATATTTAGAACATTATATCGATTTGGAATTTAGTTAAGAACCATACCATGAAGTATCAAACATGCTGTGGTTAGGCTGAGAAAGGAGAATATCATACCATGGTAGATGATAAAATTGCATGGAGAGTATAATAACAATTATCTAGTATATTCAGTTAAATTTTAAAATATATTTTTGGATTGAGATTTAAAGACAATGAATCTTATTTGAATGAATGTTGTTAACCACATTGAATTTCCATGGTTGGTTGGTACCAATATGGGGAATCAGTGGTGCGCTTTTATAATTATTTCTTTTATAAGTAAGATCTTTAACCTGTTAATGTCTTTATCCTCTCTACTTTAATCACTCAAAATAACCATATATAAAACAAATATAAAAAAATAACAACATATATGGATTTACAAGGTTTAATCTTAAAATCATACTACTTTATGTGATTGGTTAGTCTCTCTAGTCATAGATTATCTAATATATAACCGATTGGTTGCATAATAGAATTTCCCACTCAAACCGGTATAGATTTTCACTATGCTCCTGCTCTAAAGTCCCACTAGAGAATGTGAATTCTCACAACCAATTACATGGTATGGTCCAAATCAAGAAATCCCTCCTTCTAGTCTGGGTTTCTTTGACACCAATTAATGTAGATATCCCTCTATGAATAAGATAATTTGAATGGTCTAATCATGTATACTCCCTTAAATATCATTGATAAATAATAACTATTATCATATCTTCTAGTATCTAATAGTCATCCTAGATTACTAGTGACATGGTTCTTCTCAATTTAATGAATACTTAGGAACAAAAGGTTTATTACTCCTTAAATTTATCCTTGATTTAGTGCCACATTCTATTATCGATTCACTAGTGCATCGAGTTCTCAGTATATCAATTCTTGAGGATCAAATCTCAAACATATATTTTATTCATTTTTTGCACATATATATTCACTGTGAAGTTGTGAATATTAGTTTAAAAAATAGAATTTTGAAAATTCAAATATTTTTCATATCATTAATTTCATACTTTATAAATCAGTCACCAGATACCCCCATCTTATGCTCTTACTCATATTCTTATGAATTATTGGTCAATGTACTCAATTAAATACCAGAAGTATTAGTATATTTTTTTTCATGGAATATTCAAATATTATTACTTATTATTTCCAAAAAAATCTATATCATTTATCATCCTATTCAATTTAATCCACATGTGTATGAAACTATAAATTTCATCCACACATTTATTCTCCTTGTAGAGTTGAACTAATATTAGCACAAACTTAGGGCTTCTTCCTTTTATCTTAGATTAAATATTAATTTATCTAATTAAATTAAGATATTTGATTCTTTGAATATCACATAAAAATCTAGGAATAATTTATTATTTATTTCTTTGGAATACTTGATATAAAATTTCTAATTCATTTTGTAATATAAAACATATCTTATGAAGTCTTACATCATAAATTCTTAATTTATCTTATATAATCCTATCATCTTATGAAAATGTATCTTACTACTCCACGTGTCTCTATAATACTGATTCTAATTGATTATTTTAATTGATGTTAGTGAAATTTAATTTTTTTTATAAATTTTGGTCTTGATATTTGAATTTTATATAATTTGTTTATGGAATGAGATTTGTGGAACATGGTTTAGAAGAAATAAAATAATGAACCTAATTTGGACCTTTTCTTCCATTACGTGAAGTTCTTTTTGAACATGTGTGATTTGACTATAATGGTCAGTATATGGTTCTTATGACTTTTAGTACTAACCGTGGAGATTTTCTTTAGGTGGGTGTTGGCTGTCACAAGGTTGCGGCATAGGTAGGAGTAACTCTATGGCTAAATCCTGAATAAGTACTTTTTCCTTTCTAGTGGAACTTTCACATATTGCACAAAGTTTAAAAAACCATGAGTCCTAAAAAAGTGATATTCCTAGTTTATTAAAATTGAAAAATATACTTTATGACCTTGATAGATTTTATGGGATATTCCCCTCCCTTTCACTCCTTCTCATTCGATCAGGTTTGGGTACACACTAAGGGATCTCTCTCCTCCCTTCACTTTCATTTCCAAGCCTTCCCAACCTCTTTTATTATGGATTCTTCCAAGGAAAGACATTTTTTCTTCTTTCTTATCCTCCCCTGACCTTTTCCTCTGGTTTCCCGCTCCCCTGAAAACCCTATAGTCTATGAGGTTAAATTTTAGGGTTTAGGATGACTGATTAATGAGTTGTTTTTGTTTTTTAGTTATTTCTTGGGTCTCACTAAGGATTTTTTGAGTATCGTTCATCATTGATGATGACTTCTAGTTTTCTTTCCATTGAACTGAGGTATGATATATTGTGATTCTTATTAAATTGGAATATCGTTGAGTGAATGTTAGTTTTAAATGAATTAATTGATAAATTCATTCCATATCTGGTAGTGTGACTGGATTATAAAATGTGTTGAAGTTGGATGTTCACTTGGAATATTAATTTTTTTCTAGAATTTCAAGTGTTACTTGAAATTCAAAGTATTGATAATTTTTTTGATTAATGGATTTGAATAAAATGTGGCCTTTAAAACATTTTTACCTCATTTGGGTCATAAAATAAGATGGAAAGTGAAGTTGTGAAATTCCAAGGGTTTTTGTGAGTAATTTCAAGTGGTAGTTGAAATTATTAGTATTTAGAACATTTTTATAGAATTATTTTAAATAGAGTGTTATTTTTTTTATAAATAATTGACCTCATATTGGTCATGAATGAGTTGAAATGGGTGGTTTAAACCATTAGAGATTCTTTTAATGAAAAATATGATAACACTTGAATTGTTATTCCAAATGTTTTTGACAAATGGTTTGGAGAATATTATTTATTAATGAATCACAGGGGTTTGGTTTTAATGAACAGATTTTAATGGGTAATCATACCATTATGAAATGACATAGTAATTTGAGTCCTATTTATTAAGGCCCATATAGAACTTAAATGGGTTTTAAATAGTTTGGGTGTGTATTTGAGACCCTCAAGAGCCCCCTTAATGTTCTATGACCTCAAAGAGGATGCTGTTTATTTATTAATATGAATTGTGGATCAAGATTGTTGTTGAAAATTTTGTGTGATGTGAATGAAACATGAAAAGGGGTTATTTCGTACAAGGGTTTATAAGGTGGGATTAGATTTACTTCTTTTGATATATTGATTATAGTGATTTATAACCTCCTTTTGATGATTTTCATGGGAGTCCTATTGTACTAGTAGGGATATGGATCAGTGAAGGCCCTAGTATAGAGCGTACTACCTAGGGAAGGAACCCGTTAGGTTGAGTGAGCTGACAAGATGTTTCTATGGTCCGAAAACATATTATGAGAGACTAAGGTTACTTTTGAGACCCTAATCATAATAGATCTTAGTTATTTCAATAAGAATACTAGGAAATGAAAGGTTCAGTAGTGATGACCAAGGTTCCTTGTTTCTAGTTCAATATATATATATACCTAAGTCTTAATAAAATACCCATGGTGATTAGATCTTATTTTAGGATTATTTAAGGGATTTTTTAAACATTGATCAGATCCCCTACCCATTTATTGATTATTGGCACCATATCCCTTTTTTTATTTTGGAATATTTATGATATGTGTGTGACTATTGTGATTTGATCTATTTTTTTGGATTTTAGTTCACTTTCAAATTGTTTTGTAAATTAATTTGTAAGGTGTATTTGAAAAGGAAAGTGGTGTGAATTTAAAATGGGTTTATGAAAGTGTTTTTAAATGGAAAAAATAGGGTTTATCCCATTTCATGTTTAAAAAAACGATACTCCTTTTTTATTTAAAAAGTGTTATAATACGGTTTTTTGTTTCACCCTTATTTCTTTTCAAAAAAGAGAAATAATTTTATTAAAAAGTTTCCAAGGCACAAGAAATTGGGTTTAAATTTGTTATTTTAATCCAAATAAATGGAATGTTTTAAATGAGTGAGAATAATATTGGATTTTGTAGACTTGTGTATTAAAACCCTATTTTTAAATTATATTTATAACAAGAATTATTATATTTTCATTTTTAATGAACTTGAAAGACATTCTAGTGCTAACTTAATGTTCTAATTTCACTCACACCCTATATACACCACTTGGTGTATAAAGTTCTTTTGGTTTTATTCTAGATTAATTAGATTTGGTCTTCCTTATGTTAGGGTATAGGTTTTACAAGATGTTTTTCTTAGTATGTGGAGTGATCTTGTGTCAAATGGAGTTTTTGGGTAATAATTTTATTTTTGGGTATTGTTTTTGGTTTATATATATATCTTTAAATTTAACATTTATAGTTTTATTATTTGATGTTTATAATTTTATGTTATGTTATTCATTTTATGTGATGTTTTTTTTCCATTTTTGTTCAGTTTCCTTCTTGTGTCCCTTTATTTAAGCTACTTAGTTTGATTGGATGTTTTATTTAGTCATTCTTTTTTTATATAAAATTGGTGAAATCACACCCCACCAATTACATTCTAAGACATTAACATTAGTTTCTAGTCTTGGGTGATCAATAACAAGCCTTGGGTATGACTCATACTAGTTTAGGTGCCTGAATCAAGGGGTTTCCTAGGTTGGTTCATGAAAAAATGGCATCATAGTATGCCCTCTTATTATTTGGGGTGTGTTTTAAAAGTATAGAGACTAGGATCATTATTTGGACTTAGGTGGAGGTTCGGGTAAAATGCATGGACATCTCTTTATCATAATAAATATCAAGTTTACATGGTTTTTTTGGGATTTTAGTTCCCATTTTACGTCCGAGTTTGGATAATTTTGTTAATTCTTGATATTTTGTGGCGATTCATTGATCACCATTGAGTGTACCGGTGATTCTAGGGTTCAGTTTGAGTCTAAAAGGGTAAATTGGTGAAGAATCAATGCATCATGGATATATCACATGGTCTAGTAATCTTTATGATGCCCGTAAAAAATGGATCACCGACCATGATAGTGCCAATTTCATGGTTGGTACACGGCTTACCAGC
Organism: Viscum album; assembly: GCA_963277665.1. Taxonomy (NCBI): domain Eukaryota; kingdom Viridiplantae; phylum Streptophyta; class Magnoliopsida; order Santalales; family Viscaceae; genus Viscum; species Viscum album. The sequence continues at coordinate 84,378,082 of OY728155.1, read as the reverse complement.
ACATATAGCCATACCATGTACAATACATTTTCTTCTTCAGATTTTTTGTTTCGGTTACAATAATTTCTAGAATGATTAAAATGGTATTTTTCGTTGGTGTGATGTCAATTAAGGTAGTTTATATGGAAATTGATGTGGTTGAATATAGTTTTATTTGATAATTATGCTTAGAGGATTGGTTTTTATTCCTTAGTGATTTGGCACAATGTGTTGAAAAATGGTTTTGGGATGGAAAAATTATTTTTCTAGGAAATTGGTTTTTGAAAAAAAATTAATGGTTATAAAATATGCTTGGTATATATTAAAAAACACAATGTTTTATTTTCTTCTAAGTAGGTGTAGTTATTTTTTTAAATAAAAGTATGTTTATGTTTAATAATTATAATCTATATGGGATTGAATCATTAATAAGGGGATGTTTCAAGAATTGGTCACCTAACAAGTTTTCAAATGAGTGATTGATTTTAAAATGAACATTTGAAATTTATTTTGGGATGTAAAATGGGATTGATTTTCAAAATACTTTGGCTATATCTTAATTCCCTTGGGATGTTGTCTCATGACCACCTCCCTACATGGTGTACCCCTCATAGGCCGGCAATGTGAGAAGGGAGATAATGACCCCCGAGTCCCACCTCCAGTAGGCCCTGGGTTGGTGACTAACACCGACGGTATAATAAACATAGAAATGAGAGGCATTACCCTCTAAGAGATCACATGTGAAAGAGAGTTAAAATATAGATACCAACCAAATCCAACTCAAGCTGAAATATAAAAGAAATCCCAAGTAAACATATGTAATGTCATGAAAAACTACTACAACTGAAAGGGGAAAACTGCAAGTACCAAAGGAAAGAAAAAATTGCAGCAACCACGTGCCCGAACATCTCCTATAACCCCAAGCTAGTAGAAGAGAGCTGGATCTCCAACCTAATCCATGTGAAATGAAAAATAGTTTCTATATACATAGGGTGAGTATAACAGTATACTCAGTAGGATCCTCCCTAGAGAATCTCATGAAAAAGTAAAGAAAGCATGCTAAAGCACAGTGAACACCAAGTGAAACTGACTCATCACCTAAACTGGTATACTAAGTTCCCAGCCTCACCATGGATACTCTCATCAAGTATCGCATACCAGAGTATATAATATAATAAATAATATCAAGGGTACCCCACTACTACTTCCCCACTGGTTTTCCACTTTGCCCCAACATCACACGTCCTAGGCATCTCTCTCCAAAAAGGCTTCCCGCAAACACTTGGGTGAAGCACCACAACATGTACCTCATACAACAAAACCACCAAATCCATGCAAGAAAATTAACCAGGTAGTTTCCTAGAGCCAACACAGCTCGCATAAAGTGTATCATACATTAGGCATTATACCTCAATCCATTAGAACCCACACACCAAGTAAGGATCCTCAAGCCATCACAGACCAAACACATTACACCTAAAGTATTCCATATGAAACTATATCCAGAACACATGTGTGTGAATAACCACAATCCATTACATCCCTATACAGAAATATATATGGAAAACTAAACACTTTGCCTACCAGCACATGTAACTACCACAAGATGAGAGAGGGGCCAAGGGGGTAAGTCTGCCATCCATCCACCCACCAAAATGTTGGGGAAAACACCCTTAGGGATCAGAATCCCCTGGGTGTTAGTTTCCCATAACTGGAAGATTGGAGTAGCATATAAAAACTCAAAAAGTATAGAATATACAATAGCTCACAACCACACTATGGGCATAACCATGAATTAGTCTCAACTGCAGCTAGCATCACTCAGACTCCCGACTGCCACTTCTAAGACTAGGTATCCTATAAGCACACAACCATTTAAAAATCTTATTAGATTAAATCATTCACTTTTTTTATTGGTTGCACATTATGTTATTTAATTCCTTAAACATTAATTAACCATTAAAAATTTCTAAATTATATTCCATTAGCATCACACCCAATGTTCATTGTTCCTTTAAAAATTTCAACCAAAGTATTGCGTCCCGGCAAGCTCCAACCCCATAAGTAAACATCATTTATTCAATTGTTTCTTAACATCATTACTTTCCCATATTACCATGTATTTTAGAAAAACATTCTAAACTACTAAACACAAGGGGATCAACATGTGGAGTAGGTGAACTACCAGTCGAGTATTTTCCACCTATTGCAAGAGCGTAGACCTATCCTCCCTCGAGAAGCTAAACACAAAAAGCACATGGAAACCCTGTGCATATTCTCCCCTTTTGGAAGAAGGGTTGGAAAGAACAACTACCTTGAGAAGTTTTAAAAGTAAATAAGATAAAAAACAAACAAGAAACAGCAAGCATCCATATGGAATCCCTCCTTTTTATAAGATAACGTTTCATTACATTTTACAAAACCGAGGATCTTTAAGGTTTAGTGTCTTGGAAACCAGGAACTTAAAACATGAAAAAATAAAACATTATTCTTAAGAACTTGGAAGGCTTATCCTTATATTCAACCTAGGTTAATTACTACATCTCATAACCTGGGGACATACATCAAAAGAAAGGGTGAGTAGATGGTCTAGTAAGCGAAACAAGGGGAAACAATTAACATTTGAACTTGATATACATCAATAAAGTCATGATGAATAGCTTTAAGGATTGAGAAAGAGATCATGAGACATATCATAATAGAAATAACATGATTCATAACTTTAATACATGGCTACAACATTTAACTTAGACAATCAAGAACATATCACCAAGGTCCATCCCCAAGGTGCCATTTGAAATTACCAAGGTTATTCACCATGGTATAGTTAAAATTGTAATCTCTAGTGGTTACATCATTACCCAATGCATTGGATCACTATCAGGGTGCACCCTTAAATTTGTCTTTACTATCATGTGACCCACATATATTATCATCAAACATTTCATAAATAACCCATATATCATAAAATTAATGGGTTCCATTTCATAATCATAACATTTTAAAAAATGCTTTTCAGACATGATCATTAAGTCATTTTAAACCCACAGAAAAAGGAATGAAGGTTTCATGTATGTAAGTCCCAGAATTAAAATAGAACATTTTAATATATATGTGAATACCCATATACAATAAAGAGCTTCGAGTATTCACTTAATAAAAAAATAATTTCAGGAAAAGAGAAAGACATTTTGAGATGAAAATTCTGCAGCATAACAGCTATGTTTTGGGGTTTTAGAAAACATTGAAAAGAGAGGGGACATGGGTCACCAACTCATAAATTATACATAAACAATTAGGGGGACAGAATATATAGTATATAAGAACATGGTAATGAAATTTTAAATACATAACATATGAAATGAAAAACATGGAAGGAAGACAAAAATGAGATTTCTCTTATGAAAATTCAGCAGCCTAACGGCGTCACTTAAACTTTAAAAAGTGAATTGACGAGATCAGATAGGGTATCAATTCATATGAAAATAAAATATCCGAATGATATATATAGAGATCATATCCCAACATAATAAAAATGAACTTGAAAGACTTTACATGAAAATGAAACTTGAAAATGAGAAGGGTGAAAGAATCCCTTAAAAATTCTACAGCCTAACGACGCCACTTAAACATTATTAAAATGAATTGATGAGAGAAAGAGGGGGTATCTCATCAAATGAAAATGAAAAGGACAGTAGGATGAATATAAAAGAACATCCCCAATATAAGAACTTGGGGCTTAATATGAATGACTTAAAAGAGAGTACTTGGAAAGAAATAGAGAGATATGATCCCTTACCTTGAAGAGTAACATCAAAATATTGATGTTTGGGACCTTGGGAGGCCTGAGGGAACCTTGGGAGGACTTATTGGGAGGTAAGGAGACCAGAAAATAGTTGATAAGGATTTTAGAATCGAAAGGTTTAGATTATGTCTTGTAATTTATAGGGGAAGTGAGGGGACAAGGCATTAATGGCCAAGGGACACCTCATTGGTGGTATTGGAAAAACCATGGGCTTTACTATGGTATTTTCCCATGGTATTGGCCACATGGGACACCTCATGCCTTATCATACTATTAATAAGTCGACCATATTGATTAAATACTTAATACATCATTTAATGATGTCATTAAACACCCATAACTGAAAAACTGTATTTTCACTATTCACCAAAAATTCAACTTTCTCAGAAAAATCCCAAAATTTCACATTAACCAAATATCGATGCTCTGATTTCAAAAATGAACTACATTTTATAAAAATAATTTTCTAAATTTTTTTAATTTAATTTTTAAATAAATATACTATTCACCGAAAATTCATTTTTTCAGAAAAATCCCAAAACATTACCTTAACATAATATCGATGCTTTGAGTTCAAAAAATGAACTCCATTTTATAAAAATAATTTTCTAAATAATTTTAATTTAATTTTTAAATTAAAAAACACTATTCACCTGAAACAACTGATACTTGACAAATAATTTCTGAAATAGTTATTTATCTATTTTATTGAATCACATTGCTTAATCAAGGTGCCTAGATTATATGAATATTTTCTTTAAGTGAGATTACTAATCCATTTGGTCACATTACTAATCCTAAGCGTAAAATCACTATTCATAATTTATTATTCATCAAAAATCAAGTTGATCTTATTAAACTCTAAATTTCTTACTGAACATAATTATAGAAGACTAGTTTTTGGAAATAATTACACATAATTAATTATTTATGGTTTACATAAATATTTTCAAATATAAGTTTTCTAAAATTCATCAAAAATATGCATACTATATTTATCCAGACATTTGAAAATTCACAAACATCATCATAAGAAGAAATCACAATTTTTATTTAAATCAAAGGATTACACAAGGCAGTTACGATCTCCTTATATATCCCCTTATAATCCCAGCATAAGACTTAAGTGTAAGGTGTGCTAAGGTGAGAGAATCTGAGGGTGGCTCGACCAACATCCCACGAGTGGTAATTTCTATCAGTTTGAAATTCTCGTGAAGGTGATTCCATTATAGCTTCACATGATGAAGTTCGGCTTGGGTTTGGTCTAGAGCAAAGCCCAGTGGTGCAACCTCCTCCCCATGTTCTGTTAGATGTCTTCGATTGGCCCGAGACTACTGGATGAGGCCATCAAATCTTCTTTCTATATTGATTAACCAAGATCACATGTATTTAGAGACAATAATCGCTACATTTAGTTTCCAAAGGTCATAATGACTAACTATCATATAATAGTCAAAACCCAATAGTCTCATTTTAATTATACTCATTTTATTAAATGAAAACGTTTTGTTGAGTATGAAATAAAACAATACAAAAAATTAGGAAACAAGATTTATTCAAAATTTCGGGTCATTACAATCTTCCCCCCTTAAGAAATTGCATCCACACAATTTTTAAAATTGGGCCTGGAAATTTCATTGAAAGTCCCACATCGGAAAAAGAATCAGTAACACTATAACTTTAAAAGGAAAAAAGGAAGTACAAAGGTCACCCGAGTTAACCCATACTAGGATTCCATGTAGGAAAACATGGATATGGAGGAGAAAACAAAGGGTTAAGTTCAGAGGGAGAGTGATAGAAAACATGTCTAAGAGGAAGTTAAACACCAGAAAATCACAAACTTGTGATGGGTTAAACGATCTTTGATTACCTAGTAGGAAAATTAAACCAACAATGTTTTTGTTTTATGTTCCTTTTAATAATTTTGAGGAATTCATTTACTACCTAGGATAAGAACACAGGGAAATATATTTACCTTCAACTAGAGTTTCATCCCTTTATAAGTTTCTCCAAGACTAATATTTTATCCAAACAATGAGCATTGAAAACTACTTAGTCTCATCAAAATCACAAGAATAATCTTCCAGGAAATCACATAAAAGAATAACTATCTATTTCATCTATCTTTATCCCAAAATAGAAAGGGTAAGATAAAACAACTCTTCAAAAAGAAATAACCCCATAATAAGGGAAACTACTTTTAAATATTCAAAATTCCATGGTACTACCTAGAGTTCATTATAGACCATTCCATAAATAACTATCCTTATAATTCATCAAAATAAACCAAACTAAGATTGAAACCCAAATATAAGAAGGATTTGATAACATAGTCTTCCAAGATAAAATTTATCTTTCATCTCCAAACAACATCAACCACTCCTAACATCTTATAACAAAAGTAACTAACCTAAACATATTTTCCCCAAGATAGGTTAATCATTTCCATAAGTAACCAAAATTACTATAAGTTCACCTTAAATTCATCGATTCTTAAAAATATAATTCAACCTTTAATCCTCAAAGAAAATACCGTAGTAATCCATTTAACTCAATCATATAGGGTTCCCAAAATAGTGAATGTCTTCCAAAATAATAATCTTCTTTTAATCCCCTACTCATTTTTTTAAAGTAGAATAGCTTAACAAAATCAAAAAGTTGTACATAATAATATATGTGTTCTTTAGTGATATAAAACCATCATAGGTAGTGACTCGATGTTCTTAGAAAACATTAATGATATCCCCATAGGGAACTAACTAGAATACAACATGACATAATCAATTATTGTGAAGAAGTTCCATGTACTTTAGTCATCGTGATCCATCTCAGCAGAGGACTTGCATTGTTCCCTTGTCCTTGAAGATTGTTGATTCTCATCATGCTTCTCACCCCTTCTAAGAGAGCATTGCCTTGGATAATTTCCAAATTCTTCACATTTATGACATTGAAATGTATAAGGTACATTAGATCAAACCTTATCTCTATTCATCACATTATCCATTTTTTTGAAGCAACTGGCTACTTTATTCCCTATCACCCCACACTTCAAACATCTCCCAGTTCATTTATGACATTCTCTTTGTTGCCCCTTTCCACACTTTTTGCACAAAGGAAATTGGACTTTATCAGATTAATATCCTTGAGTCTTCGTCTTTTTCTTCCTTGATGAATTTGGGCATTCAACTAGGTACCAATTATTAATTGTGATTTTTCATTGCTGGTTTAGCATAATCACAATATGTTCAACTTGATCTCTCATCATCTCTGTCACATTAATAGAGAAATCGTCACATTTCCTATCACAATGGTTGTTGGGACATGTTCTTATATTTCCCGCCATTAACTAATAAATGAAAGTATAATTAGGGGCTTAATTACTAAGCCAATAATCATGAAAAGGAAACTTTAAGCATAGAAGGATAACCTTTTAGAAGAAAAGCATATCCTAACTTGTGATCCCCTAGGTTCCAATCTAGGTTAACCATGATCATATATTCTTATGCGAATCTTTATTTTATTTTACCTTTTTTACTTTAATAATGGTTCATACTAAGCTTATGAATTTACCAAATAATATCCCCTGGGAGTGTCGAAACCAAGAGTGAAGCAAGGCCTGTTGTCGGGTACCAGTTCCCATTCAAGTCTTGCTCAAGCGGTATTTTCGGGTTTTACCCCTATGTACATCTGTGCCAGAGCCACCTCTAGCTGCTCGTATCCAGACAGGGATGTATTTTCTTGATAAACCACTTACTCAATACTCACCAAAATACCTGGAAGATTTTCTATATTTAATCTTTTATATTGGGTTCTTCCTAAAGTTTTCATATCCTAATTTAAACAAATAACTAAACCGTCTTCTGATACCAACTATGGCATCCCGCATTTTTATATCATAATTTTTCATTACATTTTACAAAAACGAGGATCTTTAAGGTTTAGTGTCTTAGAAACCAGGAACTTAACACATGAAAACATAAAACTTTATTCTTAAAAACATGAAAGGATTCTCCAAATGTTCATCCTAGGTTCATTACTGCATCTCATAACCTATGGACATACATCAAAATGAAGGGTGAGAAGAAGGCCTAGTAAGGGAAACAAGGGGAAACATTTAACATGTGAACTTGATATACATTAATAAAGTCATGATAAATAGCTTTAAGGAATGAGAAAGAGATCACGAGGCATATCATAATAGAAAGAACATGATTCATAACTTTAATATGTGGCTACAACATTTAACTTAGAAAATCATGAACATATCACCAAGGTCCATCCCAAAGGTGTCATTTGAAATTACCAAGGTTATTCACCAAGGTAACGTTAAAGTTGTAATCTCTAGTGGTTACATCATTATCCAATGCATTGGAGCGCTATCAGGGAACACCCTTAAATTTTCCTTTATTATCATGTGAGCCACATATATCATCATCAAACATTTCGTAAATAACCCATATAGGATAAACGAAATGGGTTTCATTTCATAATCATAACGTTTTAAAAACTGCTTTTAAGAAATGATCTTTAAGCATTTTAAACCCAAAAAACAGGAAAGAGGGTTTCATGTATGGAAGTCTCAGAATTAAAATATAAAATTTTGATATATAAGTGAATACCAATATAGAATAAAGAGATTTGAGTATTCACCTAATAAAATAAAAGAATTTGAGAAAAAGAGAAAGACATTTTGAGACAAAAATTCTGCAGCATAACGGCTATGTTTCGGGGTTTTTTAAAACATTGAAAAGAGAGGGGACATGGGTCACCCACTCATAAATGATACAAAAAATAGTAGGGGTACATAATATAGAGCATATAAGAACATGGTAATGAAATTTTAAAGTCATACCATATGAAATGAAAAACATGGAAGGAAGAAAAAAATAATATTTCTCTTATGAAAATTCGGCAGCCTAACGACGTCACTTAAAACATAAAAAAGAAAATTGATGAGATCAGATAGGGTATCTAATCATATGAAAATAAAATATCAGTATGATATATATAGATATCATGCCCCAAAATAATAAAAAGGAACTTGAAAGACTTGACTTGAAAATAAAACTTGAAAATGAGAAGGGTGAAAGAATCCCTTAAAAATTCGGCAGCCAAACAACGCCACTTAAACATTATTAAAATGAATTGATGAGAGAAAGAGGGGGTATCTCATAAAATTAAAATGAAAAGGATAGTAGGATGAATATGAAATAACATCCCCAACATAAGAACTTGGGGCTTAAAAGAAATGACATAAAAGAGAGTACTTGCAAAGAAAGAGATAGGTAGGATCCCATACCTTGAAGAGTAACTTCAAAATCATTAAATTTGGGACCTTGGGAGGCTTGAGGGATCCTTGGGAGGACTCTTTGGGATGTAAGGAGACCAGAACTTCATTGAGGAGGATTTTGGAATCGAAAGGATTAGAGAATGGCTTGGTATTTATAGGGGAAGTGAGGGGACAAGGCATTAATGGCCAAGGGACACCTCTTTGGTGGTATTGGAAAAACAATGTGCTTTCCCATGGTATTTTATCATGGTATTGGCCACTTGTGAAACTTCATACCTTATATTACTATTCATAAGTCGACCATATTGATTACATACTTAATACATCATTTAATGATGTCATTATACACCTGTAACTTAAAAACTGTATTTTCACTATTCACCGAAAATTCAACTTTCTCAGAAAAATCCCAAAATTTCACCTTTACCAAATATCGATGCTATGATTTCAAAAATGAACTCCATTTTATAAAAATAATTTTCTAAATATTTTTAATTTAATTTTTAAATAAATACACTATTCACTGAAAATTCATTTTTTTCAGAAAAATCCCCAAAAATAACCTTAACATAATATAGATGCTCTGAGTTCAAAAATGAACTCCATTTTAAACAAATAATTTTCTAAATAATTTTCATTTAATTTTAAATAAAAAACACTATTCACCCGAAAAAACTGATCCTTGAATAATAATATTTGAAACAGTTGTTTACTATTTTATTGAATCACATTACTTAATCAAGGTGCCAAGATTATATTAATACTTTCTTTAAGTGAGATTACTAATCCAATTGGTCACATTACTAATCCTAAGCATAAAATCACTATTCATAATTTACTATTCATCAAAAATCAAGTTGATCTTATTATATTCTAAATTCCTTACTGAACATAATTGTAGAAGAACATTTTTTGAAAATCATTACACACAATTAATTATTTTAGGTTTACATAAATATTTTCAAATATCATTTTTCTAGAATTTATCAATAATATGCATACTATATTTATCCGGACATTTGAAAATTCACAAACTTCATCATAAGAAGAAAACACAATTTTTATTTAAATCAAAGGATAACACAAGGCAGTTACGGTCTCCTTACATATCCCCTTATAACCCCAGCATAGGACCTAAGTGTAAGGTGTGATAAGGTGAGAGAATCTGAGGGCGGATCAGCCAACATCACACGTGTGGTAATTTCAATCAGTTTTAACTTCTTGCGAAGACGATTCCGTTCTCGCTTCAAACGATGAAGTTATGCTTTGGTTTGGTCTAGAGCAAAGCCCAATGGTGCAACCTCCTTCCCAAGTTCTATTAGATGGGCTTTGATTGGCCTGAGACTACTGGATGCGGCCATCAAATCTTCTTTTCTATATTAATTAACCAAGATCATTTGTATTTAGAGACAATAATCGCAACATTTAGTTTTCCAAGGTCCTACTGACTAACGGTCATATAATAGTCAAAACCCAATAGTCTCATTTTAATTATACTCATTTTATTAAATTAAAATGTTTTGTTGAGTATGAAATAAAATAACACACAAAATTAGGAAACAATATTTATTCAAAATTTCAGGTCATTATAGTCCAAACATTCACAAACAATCTGTTCCATCATCTCCAGTGTCCTCCCTGACACCCACATGCATAAACCGATGCATCTCTCCACTCTGGGTATCAAATTCTACCACAATCAATAAGCCTCCCTACCCCACATATCACAACAGCCTTCTAGAATCACAACACAACACAAGTAGCAGGAAAACAAACACCATATAGACTGGGCTCTTTGCCCTTAAACAAGAAAGAGGGTAACTCAAAATCTGAAAGGGAATTATCTTTTATCAAAAAAACAGTTTTCTAATCCATCTTATATTAACCGATTTATTATGCATAGGTTCCAAATTTAGGAAACCTAAATAGTAAGCTACCAAAAATTTATTAAACATGCTTACTACATTAATTTTATTAACATAAAATTACAGCAACAACAACCAAATTCATTTACATGCCTCTTTATCTTTAGCCAAACAATTATCAATTAATTTCAACTTCACGTTCTTTACCAATTTCCATCAAGAATGAAAAGGTAACAAGGGAGGCATAAATATCACACTATCTATCAAAAAAAGAGGAAGTAAAATATGATTGAAATAAATTTATTTATCCGGTTCAAATATTTAATATGTCAATTACATTATGATCCAGTGGGATAAAACATGATAAATCTACAGTTTCACGTAAAATAATAGAGAAGCAATGAATCCCCTACCTCAAACGGTTCTTGATGTTCTTTATACGAGAATGATCCACATAATGGGTTACGATATCATTCCCCCGTGACAAATGTATCCACCCCAGGATGCAGAGACACCACCACACTGGTCAGCACCGCAGAAATGTCCATTAGAAACATAGAGATAACATCTCATAAAAGAGAAAGAAGAAATAGAAGGAGATGAACCCAGAAGAATTATGATATATCATACATTATATCAAAGATTGATCAATAATACTTGGTTGCATAAAAAATATAGGAAAACCAATCCAATGATGAAAGTTTGATCACACAAATTCAATGGGAAGGAATGGAAGGTTCAAGTGTCTCACACTAGAGAATAAGGAGGAAGAACTATGGAGGAAGATATCTCATCCTTTTAGAAGATTTAATGGAGCAACATTTTAAGATGTGCTGGATTTTCCATTAAAAGAGGATCACATTAAACCATGTGATTTGACCAAGTAAAAGAATACTGAGAAATAGGTAAATTAATATCGGAGTTATGGCCATTGAATCAGACTTAGAGTCAATAAAACAAGGATTTAAATGCATTTTAAGTAAAAGGAAATGTCAAAGGGGGAAAACTGTAGGAAGATAGAAACACTGTACACCAAACATAATATTTGGAAAAGGAAATAGATGCTACCATTGGAACCTCACTATTCGGAAAACACTATTCAAGAAATTAAATTTTGAAAAGGAAATAAAGGTTACTGTTGGAAGCTCACTATTCTAGAAAGACTATTCAGGAAATCAAAATTTGGAAAAGGAAATAGAGGCTATCATTGGAACGTCACCATTCTGTAAACACTATTCATAAACTTGAAATTTAGAAAATGAAATTGAGGCTACCGTTGGAACCTCATCATTCTGGAAACACTATTCATGAACTAAAAATTTGGAAAAGGAAATAGAGGCTACCATTCAAACCTCACCATTATGGAAACACTATTCATGAACTCAAAATTTGGAAATGGAAATAGAAGCTACTGTTGGAACCTTAAAATTCAAGAAACACTATTTATGAACTCAAAATTTGGAAAAGGAAACAGAGGCTACCATTGGAACCTCACAATTCTAGAAACATTATTCTTGAACTCAAAATTTGGAAAAGGAAACAGAGGCTACCATTGGAACTTCACTGTTTTGGAAACATTGTTCATAAACTCGTAATTTGGAAAAGTAAATAGAGGCCATTATTGGAACCTCACCTTTCTAGAAACACTATTCATGAACTTGAAATTTGGAAAAGGAAATAGAGGCTACCATTGAAACCTCACAATTCTAGAAACATTGTTCATGAACTCGAAATTTGGAAAATGAAATAGAGGCTACCATTGGAACTATTCAAAAGGATACCCTTGGAACTGTTCACATAAGCGTACTGATAAAACTATTCACAAGGCTACCATTGGAACTATTCACACAAGCCTACCATTGGAACAGTCCACAAGGCTACTGTGGGAACTGTTCACATAAGCCTATTGTTGGAACTGTTCACAAGGATACCATTGGAACTGTTCACATAAGCATACCATTGGAACTGTTCACAAGGCTACCATTGGAACTGTTCACATAAGCCTACCCTTGGAACTGTTCACAAGGCTACTGTTGGAACTGTTCACATAAGCCTACCATTGGAATTATTCACAGGGCTACCATTGGCACTGTTCACATAAGCCTACCATTGGAACTATTCACAAGGTTACCGTTGGAACTGTTCACAACGGTCTACCATTGGAACTGTTCACTGAATTGGAAATTTGGAAAGGTTTTGTGGATAAGTCACCTTGAGCACCATAACACCTCAAACACTATATTTTCATAGAGGAATAGACCAGAGAGGTCCGAGCTATTACATCAGATACCTCTCAAAACATTCTATCCCTTGAGATTTAAAAACCCACCTAAAGGTAAACCAAATGGGTCCCAAACAACCACCCATCGAGATACCTCTAAAAAGAGAGAAAGACATAAGAAGAAACCAAAGAACATAATCTCATAAAAACGAAAGGTAAAAAACCACAAAGAGAACATTTTTTTTAACTTGGAAAGAGTTAAACATCAAATAACTCAAGTTACTGAGTACGTATCTATGACTCACATTCTCAGGTACTCTCCTCCACCCCACCGTGTCACCGTATGACATGAACCAAGCGGATAGAACACCCACACAACACCTTCTCTTTGGGTCTTCGATCTCCATAGGCCGCTTCTCAAAGGTCACATCATCTCAAAAACAATCTCTCCACAATTGATGACATGTGAGTCATAATGAAGATAACGACGGAGCTGTGACATATGAAAAACATCATGTATCCACCTCATCTGTGGGGGAAGTGCTACTCGATAATCCATATCTCCAACACGAGCCAACACCTCGAAAGGCCCAAAAAACTGGGGAGAAAACTTAATCCCATGAGCAAACCTTCGCTGCCCACAACGGATAGTAACCTATAAAAACATGTGATCCCCAAAATAGAACTAAAAGGGTATCCTCCTTTGATCAGCATTTGATTTCTGATGATCCTGCACTATCTTCATCCTCTCACGAATCACATGAACCATCTCTATAATATTCTTCCCTAGTTCCTGTCTGAGAATTTTTGACTCTCCGACCCTAGTCCATCATAATGAAGAATGACATGGTCAACCATACAAGGCTTCAAATGGTTCCATACCAATTATGGTGTAAAAACAATTGTTGTAAGTGAACTCCACAAAGGGCAATTGCCTCATTAATGAACCTCCAAAATCCGGGGCACAAGAGTGTAACATTTCGTCAAGAGTCTAGATAGTCTGCTCTATCTGACCATCCGTTTGTAGATCAAAAGAAGTGCTAAGGCATAGCTGAGAACTGAAATCATGCTGGAGACCTCTCCACACCCTGGAGGTAAAATGAGGATCTCTATTAGAAATGATTGGCGTTGGAACTCTTTGAAGTCTCACCACCTTCTCTAAACATTTCCTTGACATACCATACACTAAGTTTGACTCCTTCATCACTATGAAGTGGGATGATTTTGTTAAACGATCCACTACCACTCAAATTGCGTCATGTCCTCCCTGAGCTCAAGGTAAAGCAGTAAAATATTAAATTTATGTCCTCCCACTTCCACTGAGGAATATCTAATGGTTGGAGCAAGCCATCGGGGACCCAGTGCTCATCCTTGACCTTCTGGAAGACCAAATATCGAGACACAAACCTTGCAAGTACATGCTTCAACTCTGGCCACCAAAAATGACTCTTTAAGGCTTGTTACATCTATGTTACGCTAGGATGCACCACTAAAAGAGAATTATGGAACTCTTTTAGAACCTTATTGTGCATCGAAAAAGGAACAAATATTATTTTGTGATATAAAACTCTGTGTTGTTCATTCTCACACCAACCATCAGGGGAATCACCACAAAAAACATGGTCTCTCCAGACCTCCACCTCAGGATCCCCCAACTGGGACTCTTCCACCTAATTCACCAGAGATGACTGCACCATCATCTGAAAAAGACAACCTCTACCCCCAACTTCTCTCATATCAATATGTAATACCAAAATTTCTTCCATAACTCTATAGGAATCACCAGATTCACACACTGCATCATTAATTGACTTCCTATTTTGCGCATCAGCTAAAACATTCCCCTTTCTAGGGGTATATGATATTTCAAAGTCCTATTTTTGTAAGAACTCCATCCACTGATGTTGTCGCAAGTTTAAGTCATGTTGGGAGAAAACATACGTCAGACTCTTATGATCGGTGAAAATCAAAAAGCACTCACCAATGAGGTAATGTCTCCACAACTTCAGAGAAAACACAACGATTTCCAAATCATGATCATGGGTGGAATAGTAACGTTCATGGGGACGAAACTACTGAGACCCATAGGAGAACAACTGATCTCTACTACATCAGAACACGACCTAGCCCTAGATGTGAAGCATCTCAGAAAAAATTAAACTGAACTCCCTCTGCTTGAAGACAAACAACTGGAGCACTTACTAACTTATCCTTTAGAAACTCAAAAGCTTCTTCACACTAATCAGTCCACATGAATGCTTGATCCTTCCTGGTCAATGCTGTTAGAGGAGTCACAACCTAATAGAAATTAGCTACTAACCACTTGTAGTATCCTGAAAGACCAAGGAAACTTCACCCCTATGCCACTGTCTTGGGGGATTCCCAAGACACAACTGCTTCTATCTTCGATGCATCTACAAATACTCCCTACTGACACACAACATACCCCAATAAATAGACTTCATGATCCAGAAACCCACACTTGGACAACTTCCTGAATAGCTACTATTGATGAAGAACACCCAAAATGGCATGTAGATGCTATGTATTATCCTCCTCAGACATGGATTACCCAAGGATGTCGTCAATGAAAACCACCATGAACTTATCTAGGAACTCATAGAACACCTCGTTCATTAATCCCATGAACACTGTTGGAGCATTCGACACACCAAATGACATTACGACGAACTCATAATTCCCATGACAACAACAGAAATTACTCTTTGGGATATCCTCAGCCTTCACACGCATCTCATGATATCATGATCACAAGTAGATCTTTGAGAACTAAGTTTCACCCTTTAGTTGATTGAATAAATCATCCATCCATGGAATGGGATAGCGATACTTCATTTTCAAATTGTATAAGCGATGATAATCGATACATAACCACAAACTGTCGTAATCTCTCTTCACGAACAAACCGGTGCACCCCACGGTGAAACACTCGGCCAAAAAAATAGCACTGTAACAAAACATAAAGCTATATACGTAGTAACTCATAAGGGGAAATCTTATATATATACATAGATATAGGAGACACACCTGGTTATAGCTCGATCCCAAACTCGATCTCTCGTTGAGGGGGTAATTCAACAACCTCTTTCGTAAAGACATCAGGGTACTCTTCTACAAACCTAAGAAATTCCAACTAGTGAACTTCTGAATAAATCAGCATCAAATCATCCAGCATGGATGATAAGGATACAACATGCATCTGACCCATTTGAGGGCCTTGCTCACCAACAAACATCACAAGCTCTCCATCTTCATCGAAGAACACAACCTGCCTCCTGAATAAATCCTTGATATCTTGCAATAAATACAACCAATTCATACCGAGTATGACATCATATAGTTGTATCCATAAACATAATAAATCTCCCCAAGAGCGGTTCTTACCTAGAACTAGCTCAAAGTCTCTACATACTTCAAACAAGTCATCTCGACCTCCAACTAGTGAATTCAATGCCAAGGGAATTGGAAGCCTCTCTACCTCAAGTCCAAAAGCATGGAAAAGGGTATGTGATATTAAAGAGTGTGTCACTCCTGAATCAAAAAAGGCATACAAAAAATTATAAAACAAGAAAAGGGTACCTTGAGCGACGTCTGGGTTACCTTGCACTGGAAATGCTAAAGCATGAAGCTGAACACGACCTCCTCTCTGACCTCTCTGACCCTGATGATGACCTCCATCATAGCCACACTCTTCTCTATAAGGATGGGGAGTGTCACGGGGCTGTCCTTTGCCTACCCCATCCACCCTCTACTGATCTAAAGCTGGTGCAACCTATTGCTAATGCCTCGGTTAGAACTACATGAACTGAGGAACCCTGAGTATATTACCTAGTGCACGATGACTACTCTGAAAGGACGAGCACTCTCTCTGCTAATGAAATATAACACCATAGAAAAAACACGCACCTGTTCCCTTGGAATAGGACTAAGATCCACTGCCCCTTGAGAAACGAGATGTAGAGGGCTGGGACATACCCTCAGGTGAATGGAAACTCTTCTTCCTTAGAAACCGGGAACCCCGGACCACAGATCTGATTTATGAGGAATCATGATGACTCCCCTCTCGTGATGATCTAGTTCGGGACAATGTCCTCTCGACGACCTCTGCCCTCTCCAACACCTCAAGATATGTCTTTAACATAAATGGGGTGACCTGGCACTAGATATTTGGATGTAAACCCTCCTCGAAATGCCTTTCCCTAGCCTCCTCATCTAGAAACAGGTCCGAAGCATATCATAAAAGGTTCCTAAAACAGATTCCAAACTCTCGCACACTGGATCTCCCCTATAAACGGGTAAGAAGAACTTGGAGATTGGACACCTTTTGAGTCGAAGGAAGAATATCGACTCAAACTTTGTCTTGGAAATCATCACATGAGATCGCCGACTCCTCACGATCCTCGAGGAACAAGAATCACCGTTACCTCACTGCTCCATAAAGCATTATCACAACCACAGACACCCAGGGATCCTTCTAAGCACAGATTAAACTGAATCCTATCTTGACCTCCCCTAACTAGTCTTCCATGAATACATCTGAAATGGATCCCTCATAGATATGAAGACTCTGGCACTGGAACTCTCTGAGTGTGCTCCTCATAGTGTCTTTGTCATCAACCACTATCCTGCGGTTATCTGCTGGCATAGACTGCTAGAAATCTTCTATGAGATCCTGATGGGGATTTCGACCTGGAGCCTTACCTATAAAATAAAAAACAGTTAGATCTCCTAAACTTGTAATATGGAGGATTCAAAGTTAATTGAATATTTTTTTCTTTTATTCATTTTAGGTTAACATATCCCAAGCTCTACCCATTTAAACACATTCACAAAGAAGTATAATGCATGATCTTTTCCCAGGTCTCTACCCTACAACTAGTATCACCTATTTTAGTAGCCATTTTAAACTTAAATTTCCATGCATCAAATCATAGGTGTCCCAAAATGCCTATGTCTCAGACGGTCTCTAGTATTTACATCACTTGGTAAACTTGACTGACACTGTTTCACTACCAACCCATGAAACCTCACCTGTGCCTAAAACCAAACACTATCATAATCATCAACTAGACCTATAATACCACTCTATCACAACCCCCTACCCACAAGGTGTACCCCCAACAATGTGATAAGGGAGATAATGACCCCTGAGTCCCGCCTCTAGTAGGCCCCGATTGGCAACTAGCACTGAGGGTATAGAAAAAACACAAATGGGAGGCCTTACCCTCTATGAGAACACTTGAGAAAGAGAGAGATAAGACATACACTAACCAACCACAACTCAGATTGAAATATAAAAGAAATTCCAAGTTCACATATATAATGTCATGAAAAACTACTACAACTAAAAGGGGAACACCGCAAGTACCAAAAGAATTTTAAAACTGTAGATACCACAAGCCTGAATATCTCCTGCAAACCCAATCGAGTAGAAACTAGTTGGATCTCCAAACTACTACAAGTGACTTGAAAAACTGTTTATATATACATAGGGTGAGTATAAAAGTATACTCAGTAGGATTCTCCCCACAGCCTCCCATGGAAAAGTAAATAACGCATGCTAAAGTACAATGAACAATAAGTGAAACTAACTCGTCACCTAAATAGGTATACTAAGTTCCCATCCTCACCAGTAATACTCTCACCAAGTATCATATACAATAGTATATAATATAACAAAGTATATCAAGGGTACCCCGCTACTACCTCCCCACATGTTTTCCTCTTTTCCCCAACGTTGCATGTCTTAAGCATCTCTCTCCAAAAAGGCTTGCCCGTAGAGACCTGGGCGAAGCACCAAAACAAGCACCTCAAGAAACAAAACCACCATGTCCATTCAAGCAAAGTAACCAGGTATTTTCTGAGAGCCACCATATCTCTCATAACACGTATCATACGTTAGGCATTATGCCTAAATCTATTACATCCCACACACTGAGTAAGGATCCTCAAGCCGTCACAACCGATACACATTACACCTATAGTATTCCATAGGAAACTATATCCATGAAACATGGGTGTAAATAACCACAATCCATTACATCCATTTACACACTTATATGGGGAAAACTAATTGTTGTTCTTACTAGTAAAAGTAACTACCAAGAGAAGATATGAGGGCCAATGGAGGTAGTCATCCATCCATCCTCCCACAAGAATGTTTGGGAAAACACCCCCATGGCTGAAAATCCCCTGGGCGTCAGTTTCCTTAACTGAGGAGCTGGAGTATCATATGGAAACTCAAAATGTCTAGAATATACTATATCTCAGAACCACACTGTGGGCATAACCTAGTATTAGATTCAACTGAAACTAACATCTCTCAGACTCCTGACTGCCACTTTTAAGACTATGTATCCTACAAGCACACAACCATTTAAAAAACTTATTACATTACTTCATTCCCTTTTTTTTATCTATTTCACTTTACGTTAATTAATTATTTAAACAATAATTAACCATTAACTATTTCCACATTATATTCCATTAGCATCACACCAAAAGTTCACTGTTCCTTTTAAAATTGTAACCTCCGTATTGCGTCCCAGCAAGCTCTAACCCCATGGGTTAACACCATTTATTAAATCATTTATTAACATAATTACTTTCAAAAATATCCTAGAATTCTATAAAAACTTTCTAAGATACTAAGAAGAAGGGGATTAACATGATGAGTAGGTAAACCACCTATCGAGTCTTTGCCAACTATAGCAAGATCGTTGACCCATCATCCCTTGAAAAGCTAAACATGGGAAGCACGTGGAACACCCCACACGTCTTCTTTCCTTTTGGAAGAAGGTTAAGCAAGAACAGTTCCCTTGAGAAATAGGGAATGTAAAGAAGATAAACAACCAACAAAAAATATCAAGCATGCAAACATTCACATTCAACCCGTTCCATCCTCTCCAGTGTCCTCCATGACACCCACATGCATAAACTGATGCATCATTCCACTCTGGGCGCCAACTTCTTTCACAATCAGTAAGCCTCCCTACCCCACATATCAAAATATCCTTCTAAGATCACATCACAACATAAGCAGCAGGAAACAAAATCATATCAACTGGGCTCTTTGCCCTTAAACAAGAAAGAGGGTAACTCATAACCTTGTAGGGAATTATCTTTTAACAAAAAACTAGTTCTTTAATCCATATTGAATTAATTGATTTTTTATTCATAGGTTCTAACTTTGAGAAACCTAAACAGTAAGATATCAAAAATTGATTAAACATTCTCACTCCATAAATTTTATTAACATCAAATTATGACAACAACAATCAGATTCATTTACATGCCTCTTTATCATTATCCTAACAATTATCAATTTATTCCAGCTATCATTCATTACCAATTTCCATCAAGAAAGAAAAGGTAACAAAGAAATCATGAATTGACACTATCTATAAAAACAAGAGGTAATAATATATGATCGATATAAATTTACTTATCCAGTTAAAATATTCAATATGTAAATTCCATTATTACCTAGTGGGATAAAACAAGATAAATCTACAATTGCACATAAACGAATAGAGAAGAAAAAAATCCCTTATCTCCAATGGTTCATGGCATTATTTATATGAGAATGATCCACACAACATGTTATGAAATCATTCCCCTGTGACAACTGTATCCACTTGAGGATATAGAAAGACCACCACACTGGTCCAAACCCTAGAAAGGTTCATTAGGAAAATGGAGATAGAATCCCATAAAAGGAAAAGGATACACAGAACAAGATGAACCAAAAAGAATGATGATAGATCATACCTTATATTGAAGATTTATTAATAATGCTTGGTTGCACCATAAATAGGGGGAACCAATCCAAGGAGGAAAATTTTATCGCACAACTATTACAGGAAGGAATGGAAGGTTTGAGTGTGTCACACTGGAGAACAAGGAGGAAGAACTATGGAGGATCTTCCATTTAGAATATTTATCAGAGCAACAGTTTAAGATATGCATGATTTTACATTAAAAATGGATTACATTAAACAACAAGGTTTGACCAAGTAAAAGAATATCGAGCCTTAGGAAAATTAATATTGGAGTTATGGCCTTTGAATTGACCTTAGAATCCTTAAAAAGAGGATTTAAATGAATTTTACATCAAAGGAACTGTCAAAGGGGAGAAACTGTAGGAAGTTGAAAACACTTTACACCAAACATGAAATTTGGAAAATAAAATAGAGGCTACTGTTCGAACCTCACCGTTCTAAAAACACTGTTCATGAACTTAAAATTTGGAAAAGGAAATAGAGGCTACCGTTGGAACCTCACCATTCTGGAAACACAGTTCATGAAATAGAAATTTGGAGAAAGAAATAAAGGATACCGTTGGAACATCACTTTTCTAGAAACACTATTCATGGACTCGAAATTTGGTAAAGTAAATAGAGGCTATTGTTAGACCCTCACCATTCTGGAAACACTGTTCATGAACTGAAAAATTGGCAAAGGAAATATAGGCTACCATTGGAACTTCACCGTTATGGAAAAAATGTTCATGAACTCGAAATATGGAAAAGGAAATAGAGGCTACCATTGAACCCTCACTGTTCTGGAAACACTGTTTATGAACACAAAATTTGGAAAAGGAAATAGAGGCTGCCACTGAAACCTCACCATTCTAGAAACACTATTCATGAACTTGAAATTTGGAAAAGGAAATAGAGGCTACCATTGGAACCTCACCATTATAGAAACACTATTCATGAAGTCAAAACTTTGAAACGGAAATAGAGGCTACCGGTGGAACCTCACCATTATATAAACATTGTTCATGAACTCGAAATTTGGAAAAGGAAATAGAGGTTACCGTTGGAACCTCACCGTTCTGAAAGAATTGTTTATGAACTCGAAATTTGGAAAAGGATATAGAGAAAACCATTGGATCCTCACCCTTTTGGAAACACTGTTAATGAAATTGATATTTGGGAAAGGAAATAGAGGATACTGTTGGAACTATTCACATGGCTACCGTTGGAACTGTTCACATAAGCCTACTGTTGGAACTGTTCACAAGGCTACCATTGAAACTGTTCACCTAAGCCTACCATTGGAACTATTCAAAAGCATACAATTGGACTGTTCACATAAGGCTACAATTGGAACTATTTACAAGGCTACCGTTGGTACTATTTATAGTGGCCTACCGTTGGCACTGTTCACTGAATTTGAAATTTGGAAAAGTATTGGGGATAAGTCACCTTGACCACCAGAACACCTCAAACACTGGAGTTTTGTAGAAGAATGGACCAGAGATGTCCGGGCCATTACATGTTGTAAATATTATCTATTTTGAAATGTAAGCGGATAATGTTTCTTAAAGGATATTGATCTTTTTGAAAAATCTATATTATGCTTCAGTTTTGAAGTGGAAATTATTTTGAATATTTAAAACGGATTTTTTTTGGTTTTCACTTATGGATAAAAGATCGTTAATTTTGTTTTAAGGGGAATGTATGGGTTGGGATTAATGTCTTCTGTTAGTTACTATATGTCTTTGAGAAAAATATTGATGGAAGATAAGGTTTTGTTCCAAATATTTCTCCTTGTTTGGATTCTTCCATTTTATTGAATTGACCTTTTCTATTCTTAAATAATCCCAAAATACAAATGGTGTGGTGGATCCATAACATATTTTATGCTCTAGTGATTCTTGTTTTAGTTCCCATACTCTATTTCTGATAAATATTTTAAGAAGGTTTGGATTTTCCTCTTAATGAATTTCTTTTGGAAATGGAGTTTTTGTAGTGAAGCCTTTTGGGTGATTTCTCAGGATCTTGTGTGATTTCCTTTAATGGTTTTTTTGTTTTAGGGAACATATTTTTGTTTATATCAATGATTATTCCGTCATTATCTTATAGATATTGATCATTTATAAATTAGTGTGGAAATCTTCTATATTTTTTTGATGGCTATAGGTTTTTGGTTTTTGGTGCTTGCCTTACTATTGTGGTTACCTTCTTTTGGGGCTTCCATTATATTCTTATACTGTAGAATTTTTTAGGATAGTTTCTCATTGGTTTGATCATGAGTGACCTTTGGGTCATTTATTTGTAAATTAGAATAGATATTATCTTAATGAAATTAAGAACTCAGTAGTGCTAGCTTTTTGGGGTTCACCATGGGATGATGTTCCATTTTGAGGTCCTAGTTTACCCATTGAGAAAGGTGTCCTAGGTAGATTTCCCAAATTTTATCTTATTATGCCAACCTTGTGAGTAAATCCCTATGTATGGGATTTATGTTAATATTTTTGATGGATTTTTAATTTTTTATGTTTACTTATTTAATGTTGGGTTTTCTCAGAGGAGTATAAAATAAATTCCATGGATTAATCTTATGTGTTCTTTTGGAATTATAAGAGATTTATTTTCATAGTTGATGTTTTAGTATCGAGGTGCATTCTACTTTCATTACACAATTTATGGAACTTCTAAATGGTATATAGACCTATGAACGACATCTATGTTCTTTGGGTATTGTATCCATTATCATGGTTGTGCTTTACATGGAGATATCTAATGGTTTTGGAGACTTTATGGGTTTCTCTGGATGAATCAACAGAGATTGAAATTTAAATTCCCTATATCCTTTCTATTTGTTTCTGTCTAACTCACTTCATTCCACATGGTTTGATTATGACTCATTCCAGTTACTCTTCTACTAGGGACGTTTTAAGGAAATAAAGTGGCATGATGGTGATATTGAAACACCCCATGTCACTACAACACTAATTTCTATTGATTATTTTAATTCATTTTTGGGAAATTTATTTTTTATATATTTCAAGATTTATTATTCTATTTTATGGAGATAGTGTTTCTATCATAATATTTGTAAGAAACAATGTGATGACCATTATACATCCCTTTACCACCCTTACATATAGTTCATTTTGAATGTACATGGTTTGACTAGAATTGGTAGTGCAAGGTTCATATAACTTTCAGCAATCGCCATGCGGCTTACCCTTTAATGGGATTTGGCTAGTGTATAGTTAGTGGATAGATGGGTGTAACCATGTGTCCAATCCAAGGAGTGGTTCTTAATTTTTCTACTCGATCCCACATTGTTGGTGCATTTTTTACCAAACCATTTGGCATAACCATATGAGCTTCCTAGTTTATGAAAAGTGTAAAATTTCTTTTATTACCTTACTTGATTTTAAGGGGAATTCACCTCCCGTTTTATTCCTCTCATTCAACTAGTTTGGGGTATAAAATAATGTATCTCTCAACTCCCTTTTATTCAATTTCCAAGCCTCTTTAAACAATGTTACTGTGGATTCTTCTAAGGTATGCCCCTATATATTTTTCCTTTTCACCCCCCTTCCCTCCTCCATTAGTGTCCCTCTCCCTTATGAATCCTATGGTATTTTTGGATCTATTTTTTGGGGTTTGTATTATTGATTCATCATGTTTTATCTATTAGGGATTTCATGGGGATCATTGGGTATTTTTTCATTATTCTTCAGTGTAGGTGATGGATTCCTCTTTATTTCCATTCAACTAAGTTAGGTATCATTGTGATTTTTCTTAAAATGACATGCCATTGAGTTATTAGTAATTATAAATTCTTTATTTCATAAATTAATCATATATATATATATATATATATATTAGTTTTTGTTAATTTTAAAATGTTTTAATGGTGTATTTCAACTTGGAATAATAGTGTTTCTTGGAATTTCAAGTGGAACCTAAAAATCCAGGTATTGATAATTTTTTTAAAGAATGGTTTCGAATAAAATACGATGTTTAAAATATTTATAGCTTATTTAGCTCATTAGATAATACAAAAATTGTGGATTTGTTCTTACAAAGGTATTTTCATTGTATTTCAAGTGTTACATTAAATAAAAAGTATTATAAATATATTAAAAGATTTTTTTTAAACAAAGTGTGGCATTTTAAAATTACCTGACATTGTTTGGGTCACGATTTTAATTTAAAAGGGTATTTTTAATTGTGGGATATTTCTTTAATTAAAATGTGTTGAATGTTTAATTTTTCATCCAAATTGATTTGAATAATTTTTTTAGGGAATATTATTTATAAATAAATTTCAAGGTTTTGGTTTTAAAGAATGGGTTATAGAAGGAATTAAAACCATTAAGAATTGACTTGGGATTATGAGTACTTCTTATAAAGGAATTTTTTTCACATTTAATGGTTTAAAAATGGTGTGGGTGCATATGTGAGACCCATTAGATCCCCATTGTTATACTTCAACCCCTAAGGAAAATATTTTTTTCTTCTTAATGTGGATAATAGTCCTTGTGTCACGTTATAAATTTCTCTTTAATATGAATGAAATGTGGATAGGGGACATTTTTGTGAGGGTGAAGGTGGTGAGATTATATTTACATATTTTGATATGTGAATGATTTTGATTTCTCGCATATATTTTTTTATTTTCATGGGAGTTATAATATACCAGTAGGGATCTAGATGAGTGAAATACCTAGTATAGAGTGTGGTACCTAGGGAAGGAATTGGTTCTAATGAGTTATCTATCATAATGTTTATGTGGTCCCAAAACATATTTGATGGGCCCAAGGATTATTTTGAGACTATTATCTTAATAGATCCTGGTTAGTTTTACAAGGGTACCAAGACATGATAGGATTAATAGTGCCAACATAGGATCCACATCATTAGTTTAGGATCTAGGCATTTGAGACTCATGGTAATTCCCATGATGGTTAGATCATATTTGAATATGATTTAGTGGATTTTATTTTAAACTTCAATTTCATCCCCTATATGATAATTTATTATTGGAATCAGGTTCCTTTTATCGATTTTTACATATTTTTATACATGGTTTCCGATTGTTATTTGTTCCATTATTATGGATTTTTCTTCACTTTCAAACTAGTTTTTAAAGTTTTTTGGAAAATGGATTTAAAAAGGAAATGGATATGAATTTAAAATGGGTACTCAGAAATTTTTTGAAAGAGGAAAAATGGGTTTTAACTTGTTTAATTGTTTTTAATAAAGGGAAATATTTTTCTGTTTTAAAAATTATAAGAAAAGGTTTTGGATATTCCTAAATTTCTTTTTTAAGATGGGGGAAGAGTTTGAGTAAAAAGGGGTTGAGGGATGAGAAAGTAATTTTCAAGTTATTATTTTCATTTAAGAAAAATAAATAAATTTTCATCAAATTAGTGAGTATGATGTTTTATTTAATATAACTATGTATTGGAAATCTATTTTTTCTTTATATTTAAAACTAGAATGATTTGATTTTCATTTTTAAGGAACTACACACAATATATGGTGCTTACCTAATGGGATTGGTTTCTATCAAACCCCTATAGAAACCACTGAAAAAAGTTGTTCATATGATTTTATTTTACGTGACATTGATTTGGTCTTCCTTATGTTAGGGTACATGCTATATAGGATGTTTTTCAAGGGATGTAGAGAATGACTGTTGATCACATGGAGTTTTCGGGTAGTAGTTTTATATTTTGGGTTTCCTTTGTTTTTGTATATGTATTATCTTAGTATTTATCCTTTATGGGTTGGGGATTTTTTTAATTAATTTATTTATATTAATCAATTTACGTGAAGTTAATTACCTTTTGTGTTTTTTTCATGCTTGTATGATTTTATTTATGCTGCATACTCTCATTGGATGGTTTATTTCTCCATATTTTTTTGTATATAAATGTTGAAATCATTCCCACCGATTATTCCCCATGTCCATAACACTACTTTCTATCCTGAGGAAATTGGGAACACACCTCAGGTATGTCCTAGACCGATTTGGGGGCGCAGATTATGGGGTTTCTTGATTTTTTTCATTGTACATATAAAAAATTACATCATATAAAGAAGACATCTTTTGCAGCATCCTCATCTTACACTCTGTCTATCTTACGAGATAACCACATCTTAGAAAATTATATATTATGCACAAGAAATATTATGAAGTCATGCATCATATTAATATAATATATCTTTTTAATACTCATATATTATATGCAGATATATCTCACATATTGGCCATATTATGAAGTCATGTATCATATAATGACATAATATCATATGAATAATCATATATTATAATTTTACACAATTATATCTTTTTGAAAATTCTTTTTTTTATGAAATTACCTCATATATTATGAAAATATCCAATTTTACAGCTTCAAAAATGTCATTAACCATCCCTATGGGGTTCATGCCATGGATCCCCAAGCCCACCTCCAATAGGCCATGAGATGGTGACTAGTGTTGAGTAGGCATGTCACTAACATGGGAAGCCTTAACCTAATCACCTATACACACACATACATCTCAAATACCATACAATGATGAAATGTAAAACCAATTTAACAACCATGAATCTTTACGTCTATATATCACAACCCGAGTACGGTAGGAAGTAAAAGAATGTAAACAAGGTCAAATATAATCCCACCAACAAGAGTGTGAAATAAAGTCCAACCTAAAGGTAAAACTGAGAATACTTCCATGATAACAAAGGAACACACCTCAGTCTATCTGGTCTCACTAAGAACCATATGGTCATAGTCTATTGAGGACACTATTAAAAGGTTGATCTTCTGAACACGACATGACAAGTGCGGGCAAAGCCTGTGCAGAGGTGAGTATAAAAATTTCTAGGAGGACACCTTGAAACTGCAAGTATAAAACAATATAATATAGTCAACTCTTCCTAGTTGTATGTATACTACAAATATAATAATAATATGCATATATACCCAATAAAGACACACAATATAAAGGCAAGTCACAACTGTAATTCTAGCTTAGGATTCCAGTTTGAAGGTTCCATAAACTACTCATCCAGGAGAACAAACTCTTGAGTCATAAAGCACTGATGCAATCTATCTGAGAGGTAATCCTCATCATGCCTCACCATTAGAATCACAAAATAAATATTTAAGAGATAAAATAAACATATGAGAATCACAACCAATGAAATGTGGTATACTAACAACTCAATCTAGATTAACCCTCTAAGTAGAGGACTGGAACCCACATAGTGTTGGTCATGATGATATAAATAAATCCACATAGGGTATGAATATTGATAGAGGATATCACTCAAGGACTTATGGAATGATTCCATAAAATCTATCCAAGAAGTCTTTCAGAAGGTATCGTTGTCTTAGGAGTAGGAGGCGATACCACACTAACCCTCAGAGAATTTATTTGTGGAACAAACCCTAACAAAACTTGTATTAGATATAAAGGAAAAGGGATAAAATACAAATATTATGGATTACATAGTTTGTAGTAGGGGTACACACCATGTCCCTTTGACCTTGTGTCCTTCCTAGGTAAATGACGTGTTTCCCTTGTCCTTGTCGATGTAACAATACATGGTGGGTCAGCTACCCATATACCAGAACACAGTTATGCCTATGTACACCAGGAAAAGTCATGTCTGTGTGGGAGTACACAACGTTACTATGTCTTTTAACTTCATCCCATTTTCATGTACCCTCTTAGGTACACACTGATCCATCGGGGAGAGTTCACATGTTGTATGATGAGATCACATGCGATGTGATCCTTAACTTTCTACTGAAACCCTAACCACCGTAAGGAGGGATAGACATGTCATGTAATCCTAGATTACACACTGCATGGTCCTATGTTTCTACATAAAAAATTATTCTTCCTTCCACATGTTCCCATTCCTCCATCTCCTTACATTCCAGCTTCGATCAAGATGGAAATCAAGGAACTACCTTTGCTGAACCTCGCCATGGTCATTCTCTAGAATCTGGCCATCCAATCTGTTCCCCGTTAATCCCATCACAGCTCGCACACATTGAACAAATAAAGGATTTACAATATGGTCTTATTTTATAGTCTCTACCATCTTCGAACCTCCATCTCATCATTCTGAGAAAAAATATATGGTATCAAACCATTGGGCTAAGAATCAGGTGCACAATGTTTACATTTCTGGTATACATCTAACTACGGTCCAAACATAGAATGTATGCGATGAATGAACAAAAAGGGGATAAATGAAAAACCACAACCCTAGGTAATGAACCTTGGCCAATGTTCTTATTGGCCTTGATCAGTCTTTGTAAGGGTGAAAAGTGAAGAATCAATAATTAAAAATAAATTCTCCCAAAATATCCATGCAAATAAGAACATCCCACAAGAATACTGAACCACATATTAATCTATTAGTTTATTAATTCACTCTCATAATAAGAATTATTAATGGGAAAATAATACAAACAAAAAAAACTTCCAATCTCAATTTGGATCAATAGTTGGAAAATAATGATGTGGCATCCTTTCTATGGGCGAGATCCTTCAATTTTGTTGCACGATGTTTGTCGATCCATGATCCAGTGGAAGTTCATCTAAGAGAGGTCATACAACGCTCTCTCCAACAGCTCATGGGTTATGTGGATAACCCTATAATTCTATCTTAATAGTCTACTTAAAGACTCATCAGTCTCTTCATAAACTAAATATAAATAAAACAATGTAATAAATTATTTTTTTATTTCATTCCAGTGATGACTTTCCCATAAGAACTCCACAACGACCAATGTTATTTTGTGCCTAGGGTAAAACCCACATTATGAACTCAACAATTCCCTTTGATTTCTGATCTGGAACACCTTTTAGATGTTATTCCATTTTTTAGGAAAAATGAATGTTTTTTCTATTTAATATATTTAATATTTCAAAAATTTATTCTTGGCACATTGGACCTTGGAATCACACACCATCTCTATGACCAGTCTAAAAAATAATCCATAAAATATCAAAAAATAATAATATTGAAAAAATGTCATTACATTCAACACACCTTGGGGAAATAGATCCCTAAAAGAGAAAATAAGGGCTATATAAATAGATGTGGGTAATAATCCCAAATATGAAAAATCCTAATCCCATGTTCTCTCCTGAATATTCTTGTGCAACCACTGGACACATAATAAAGGAATCCCTCACCCACAAAGGATCCTCTCCTTCCAATCCTCAATCTCCATTGGGTACACAACAAAGGTAGATCGATCCTCGATGTCCATCTTTCCCTGGTGGATAATGTGTGATGGGTCACACACATACCTCCTCAACTACGACATTTAGAACACGTATTGTACCCAGCTTAAATACAGTGGTAGATTTAAGTGGTACACCACCATGTCAACTCTACGTAGTATCTGGAAAGGGAAAATGAATCTTGGATATAACTTGCACCCGAACCAAATCTTCATAATCCACATTGAGTTGAAACCCATAGGAACACATTGTCTCTCTCCTCAAACTCCAAATGCCTCCATCCTCTGTCTGCATAAGACTTATGATGGATCTGTGCATCCCTCATCCACTCATGGATGATCTACACCTTCTCAATAGTTTCTCTCACCAAATCTAGGCCCATAAGTGCTAAATCTTCTGGGCCAATCTAGTAAAGTGGTGACCTGAAGGGTTTCCCATACAGACCCAAAATTTGTTCCATACCGATGGTGGAATGGTAGTTCTTGTTTTACTCAAACTGTAACAGTGATTGGTGATTCTCCCAATTACGAACAAATACCAACATTAATGGCCGAAACATATCCTCTAGAACCTAAATGGTATTCTCTTTATAGCCATAATTTTGGGGCTGAAACATTATGCTTAATCATAAATGATTCCCAAATTACTTCTACAATCCCTTCCATGACCGTGATGTGAAGTGAGCATCAATTTCATAAATTATCTTTGAGGGAAATCTATGGAGTCGGACTATGTCCTACTCATAGAGGCATCACAAGCTCTATATTATGTTTTTCTCCTGAATAGCTAAGAAGTGGGTCGACCTGGTGAATCGGTCTATAATAATCCAAATGGATTTGTGTCCCTTGGATGTATGTGGTTATCCCATCATGAATTCCATGTATATATCATCTCAATTCCACTCTGGAACCTCAAGGGTTTGAGCTACACCCGCTGGAACTTGGTGATCAGCCTTCACTTATTGACAACTAAGGAACCAGGAGACAAAATCTACGACTCCTTACTTCATACCTAGCCTCCAAGATTGATGTTCAAAGTCATGGAACATATTTAACACACCTCAATTTATTTCCAAAGGAGATTTATGAAACTCTCTCATAAAAAACTCTTGCAATGTCTCTAATACCATTGTAATTCCTCCAAAAAAAACGACATGCTCCCCACATTCATAAAATTCATCAAGAGCATGTTTGGTGGATATCTGTGTATGAAAGGTCTCACAGTCAGCATCCCCAAGCTGTTCCTCCCCAAATCCCTACAATAGAGGAGGGGTGAAAACCATTGACTGGAGGTAAGTTTCTCCATCTCCATTCACAAAGAATAACTAAAATGCGGCTAACTCCTCTGATGCCTCATTCGGAAAATGCATACAAGATATCATACTAAGATAATATTCTACCATTCTCTTGTTACGTTGAGAATAGACAATTTTAAAGGCATAAACCTAGAGGAACTCTAGCAATCACCTCTTTCTCATGTTAAGATCCATCTAAGAGAATATATACTTTAGATTCTTGTGATAAGAATTGATGATATACTATTCACTAATCAAATAGTGTCATAACATATTTAGTGAAAATACTACCACTGAAAATCAAGATCATGGTTCATGTATTTCTACTCATGTGGTCTCAATTGATGTAAACCACAAACAATTATTGTTTTCCTCTAAATTAAAAATCAACCAACCTCTATTCTTGATGCAACATAGAACACTAGACACTCAATAACCTCCTTTGGTAATCTCAATATGGGAGATCTTATCAATATCTACCTTAACCGATGAAAAGCCTGCT
The DNA here is from genome assembly GCA_963277665.1 of Viscum album. NCBI lineage: Eukaryota > Viridiplantae > Streptophyta > Magnoliopsida > Santalales > Viscaceae > Viscum > Viscum album. The sequence goes on along the minus strand of OY728155.1, from coordinate 84,346,075 downwards.
AGAACCTCTATTTCCACACAAAATGTTTCCCCTTTTAGGTCAAATCTATCATGGGTGTTGATACCCTAGGGAAATTAGGTATGAATTTATGATAATATCCTTCTATCCTAAAGCATCTCCACACCACCATCACACTCATGGGTGGATCCCAAGATAACACTACCTCAACCTTGGTTGGGTCTATTTACACTCTATCTACTAAGATAACATGTCATAGAAAGTGGGATGCCTAAATAAAAAACTATCACTTGAAGAGATTTCTATAAATTTGGTGATCTAATAGTATGTCTTGAATGATCCTCAGGTATCTTTCATGTTCCTCTTTAAACACCAAGTACACAAGGATATTTTTTATGAATACTACCATGAACATGTCTACGAAAGGATGAAAGATCGATTTCACAAGTCCCATGAACACTATTGAGGATTTCTTCATGACAATGGGAATCAACAAATACTCATAGTGATCATAGTGACATTTAAATTCCATATTCGATATATCCTCATCTCGAACTCGCAATAGGTGATAGTCTGACCAGAGTTCAATATTGAAGAACCATAATACCCCTCTCAACTGATTGAATAGGTCATTGATCCTTTTTATTGGATACTTTTTCTTCATATCACCATGTTTAAGTGCCAGTATTCCACACATAACCTCTATCTCCTTGATCCCTTCTTGGCCAAAAAAACTGATGCTGGCCAGGGTGAAACACCGAGTCTAAAAAATACCTTCATCTGTAAGTCCTCCAACTACACCCTCAGCTCACAAACCTTTTTGGGAACCATATGATATGAAAACATAAATATCTGTGCCATACTAGGGTATAGATCAATGAAAAATTCTATTTCGTTGTGGGGAAGTAAACCTAGAATATACTCAGGGAAGACGTCCTAGTACTCTTCCACCACTGCCGGAAACTGGATACTCATAACATCAAATTCACCAAGGGTCATTCTAGTAAATGGTTATTAATCAGATGAACCCTGTTATCTATAAGTTCATCTTGAACGTCTAGGGTTTCTTTTTCACTGATAAAGGAGAACGTACTCCCATCACTACGGAGACACCACATCCTCCACCTAAAATGGTCAATCTCGTAATGAACTGTAGATAAAAAATCCATACATAAGATTAGATCATAAGTCAACATCATTGCTACTAGAGATCCCAATAGAAAATCTTACCTAAATAACTCAAGTCACACTATCTGTATAATTGTGTGATCATTGAGTTGTCTCCAGTAGAAGTCTCCAAGTGCAAGGGTTGAACTAAGAGATAAATCATAATCTATAATTCTCGAACAAGATATGTAGACATGCAAGAATAACTAGAACCTATATCTATCAATACTAATGTTACGGCATAAAAGGAATAAATATTACCTTGAATCATTTCTGGAGCCTCTCAATCATATGCCTAAATCTTTTTCATTTGTCCTTGCCCTTATCCTGCGTCTCCCTGAGCTTGGCATGGACCACATGGGGGTGGTGGTGGTAATAAGTCAAAGAAAATATCACCTCATGCTACTATACAATATCCTCTAACACATCTTCCATCCTATGGACCTGCCTTCTCTTGTCATTTTCTCTACTTCGGTGGCCCACCCACAATCTCTCTATCAGTTGTATGATGGGACATACAATCTTGGAAAATATGTACTCTGTCCTCAAATGAATATCACCTCTTATCCATTGGATAACTAGACCCTTCATGAGATCCCTAAGCCGTATAACCCTATCATGGGACCTCCACCAGAAAATTCTCACTAGTTTTGGTCCCTGAGAATGATTTTAGATCCATGTTTTCAAAGACTCTACTCCTTTCCCACTACTAGAAACCAATAGTTGTGTCTGATCATCCAAGAAACTCTCAACTACCAAAGCTCAATCTAGAACCCTAGCATAGGTAGGAATGAATAGAGGGATAATAATGAATCATATTTCTCTAAATATTCCTCTCTAAAATCTCTGATCCAGGAAGCACTAAACCATATCCATTGAGTACCTGGAGAGGTTGTTAAACCTTGATGAATACTTAGCTATTGTAGTGATAGGCTGTTGGAGATATAGAGGCTCTTGGATATCCACACCCCTCATCATATCTAGTGAGAACTCCTATTTAAAGATGAACCCAAACTCTGAACATTCTAGAGTCATATCACCATAAGATAGGGTCACTAACCCCCACCATCATTTTACTGAGCAGTGGAGAAGGATTGTCTCTAGGACCACCATCGAATCTACTGGTGTCCTATACATATAGTGAACTCGGGTCACTACATCAATCTTTTCCTTATCTTATTGTGGGTTGGGATCATCTTATAACCTAAGCTGTCTCTATTGCTAAAACTTGTAATGTGCGCTCCACATGAACACCTCATCCACTGGTACTGCGGGTACCATATAATACACTAAAGGTGGTGGTATAGTTGGTGCACCACCTTGAGGTAACATCTCTAGAAATTTTCTATGTATCGATGTTGCATCACTGATGGGATCATTCTCATGATCCTAATGCTGAATCTTAGCTGACATATGTCACGAAATCATCTTGAAAGTAAAGAAGACAGTCCACAACCAATGAGTATTTCTGGAGATCATACTCAAGAAGGACATGGAATCTACAACCCATTTATATATGTTTCTTGTATCATTGATTTCCCTATATCCTGTGTTATTATGTACCAAGATGAAAAAAGGTTATCAATGTCCTAGTATATGGACATGTAATCCCCTGCACTAACACTAGAGTCCCTAGCCTAAAAGTCAAATGCGAAACACTTAACCCTATTTCCCAATACCAATCTCACAGACTCTAGTCCTAAGGTAGAACCATCTATCTCTTATACCACTCAGTCATAACCCACCCCAAGGCAATGGGGTATACCAACAACTAAATCTATATTAACCCACTATGTTGAGGATTAGTGCCATCGTAGTGTTGGTCATGACATTACCAAGAAAACCACCTTGTAAATGAAGATAAATAGAGGATCTCACTCCATGTCTTATGGAAGGATTATAAAAACTCTATCCAAGAAGACCTACCAAAGGGATAAATTTCATAGGATTTGGAGGAAATTATATACCAACCATTGGGATAAGAATATAGTGAATGAACACTATCAATAATTTTCCAAGATGCAGAGGACCTAGGCTCTAGGAAAACATTTTAGGAGTACATGGCATGTAGTAGGGGTACACGCCATGTCCCTTCGAACCTGTTTCCTGCCCGTGTATATGGATTATGTCCAGTATTTGTGTCCGTGTAACAATACAAGGGGTGTGAGCTCCCCATGTACCAATACATAGGTATGCTTGTGTACACCAGTCCAAGACATGTTCTTGTTGGAGTACGTAACATGACCATGCCTGTGTACTCCAGCCCGTGTCTATGTGAAATCCAAGGTATACACCGATCCACCAGGGAGAGTTCACCCATAATGTGATGGGTTCAGATGTTGTGTGATCCTTACCTTTTATTCTGAAACCCTATACTATGCTTGGAGGGACCCACATGTCGTTTAATCCAGTATTACATGCCATGTAGCTCATGTTTTCCCTATAAACACTGGAATATCCTTCTACACATTACCTCACTTCACATTCCTCTAATTTAGGCTTCAATCAATCTAGAAATCAAGGATCTACCTCGACCAGATCTCTCCTTTTTTCATTCATAGAATCCGGCCTTCAAATCCAATAGGAAAATGGATCCTGTTAGTTCCTTCACTGCTCGCACGCCTTAAAAGAATTAGTGGTTTCTAATCTGGTATAATCTTCTCTCTACAACCACTAACATACCTATATTATGTCATACCAAGACTAGATCTATGATTTCTAATTGTTACGCTGAGAATCAAGTGTGAAGCGTTCAAATTTATGGTACGCATCAAAACACATGCCAAACAAAGAATTCCCATGATGAATGAAGAAAAAGGGTAGAAATACACAACAAAACCCCAAGGAACAATCCTCGTCCAATGTTCATTTTGGACTTGATCCAACATCATTAGAATGAAAATCGTAGAATCAACAATCATAAAGAAGCTCTCCCAAAATATCCCCATAAATAAACCCATAACACAATATAACCAAACCATAGATCAATATATCGGTTGATTGATTCAGATTTATCATAAGAATTAATAATGGGGAAAGAATGAAAACATAACAAACATCCTACCTTGATTTGGATTGATCACTAATGAAGAACAATGAAGTATTATTTTCAATGGAAATATCCTCTGATACTGTTGCATGTCATTCACCGATCCATGATCCGGATGAATTTTTTCTGAGAGAGATCATCCAACACTATTTACAAATGCTCTAGGTTTCTATAGATAAATGTGGATTTATATCATAATAGTCTACTTAAATAATCTCAAGTCACTGCATCAATGAAATACAAATGAAATAAAATAATTAATTTTTTTAATAATTTCACACCCTTGATAACCTTTCCACAAACACTATGTACCGACCAAGGTTATATAACACCTAGGGTAAAACATGAGCTTTGAAATAAAAGGTTCTCTCATATTTCTGATCTAGGCCCCCCATGTAGAAGTTATTCCACATTTTTAGGAAAAATGTGCGGTCATTTTATTTAATATATTTCGAACATTTATTCTAGGAACGCCAAGCCTCAGAATCACACACTACCTATGCACCTGGTCTCTAAAATAATACATGGAAATTAGGAGTCATTAAAAAAATAACTCAAAATGAAACTTAATCTTTCAAAATCCTTATTTACCTTTCCAAATTTTCATTTTACCTTTATAAATTCCTTATTACATTTCTAAACATCCTTGTTACTCTTCTAAAATTTAGGAACAAATATTTATAACATGATATTTACTCATCCCCGAAAACTATACAGTCTTATTTAGTCCCTAGATACTCTTTTGAATTCATTTTGTACCTTTTCTAGGTCCACCGGTTTACTGTTATAATGTTCAGACATTGCCATTATTTCTTCAAAACGAAATTCCACACTTCTCTCAAATATTCTTACAACCTATTCTAGCCTTCATGGGTCATTATCCACACCTCAAATCAGCTCAAAAAATCATTTGAAAAGTATTTTTCATTGGTTAGAACAAATTGTATGATTGGTACTCAATTTATGAACTTTAAAACTTCCATATAGCTTCCACAATTGAGATTCAAGTCTTCAATATCCCCATTTGGCTAACTAACTTATCTTTTATTATAATATGTATTGGAAGGTACTCATAACCATTTAATATCTATATATAACATGAAGAATAGTTCAAAAATCATCACATGTAATGGGATTCTACATTTAAGATATCCAAGAAAGTATTTCAAGAAGAACACAAAATTTCCTTTTCTATTCAATAAGGAAGAACCTTACTAATCTTTAAAAACATATTTGGATATACTTTCAACACAAAATTATTAACAACAAATAAAACTCATTATTTGGGAAATTCAATCCCCCAATATATTTCTTTTAAATACCCACTTTATCTTCACTAAATTCAAAGTAATTCATTTCCCCCTTATTGAAAATAAATATAAAGGGAAGATAGGGACGATCCACTTAACTCATCTTTATACTTATTTCATTATTATAAAAAAATTCTTATTCTATCCATTTCATTTAGATTCATAGATTGATCAAATTTTGAGAGATGGATATCACCATATGATATCTTAATAATAAGCCTTTAGTTAGTCAACTCTATGTATATGCTGGCTAACATGATGAAGAAAATAAGAGTGATTTAACTAAGGTGATCAATATTGTCCATAAATTCACATTAATGAGATAAAAACACAATTTTCATTTGTTGAGGATGTTTCAATGAAACTTATCAAGATATGTTTAATCTCTTACATATCTTAGTAAACACATTAAAATAGATCATGAGTAAGTTAATAAAACCCCCTGTTCTCATATTTTAATCAACCAACAGATTCACTTCATAAATATGTGTAATGAAAAACAAAACAATGAAATTAGGTGTGATTGACATACCACATTTTTCATTTTCATGAGGCATATAAAATTTCTATATTCATATAGCTTATGATTTTTTGGATAAGTCTACCTCATGTTTACTCCCTCTAAAGGTACGTAATCACCTCTACTTCCTTATGGTATTAAGAACACTCTTTGAAGAGATTATTATTTTCTATAAAATATTGAAAAACTTATCCATATCCCCGAATTCTATACATGTTATTAAAAAATAATATAAAATAAGAGAATAATGAGGGACGTCTTAGTTACTTTGTATAAGAAGAAAGGCTTAGAGTTTCCTCTCAACCAAAACCAATCAGTCCTTCCAAACTCAACGTGGGAATATTTCCATATGTGTTTTTCTATTACATGACCGTATAGGTCAGTTGATCATCTTATTACCTTGAACTAATTATTTAAGTAGAGTTTTATTTTCAATATCAGTTTTTAAGGAAAGTTCATAACGTGATTACTACACTAGCTTTATCATAAATTATTATTATTCTAGTATAATGGTTATATATTACTTCACACTATATCCAACTTCCTCACATATTCCACACATTTTTCTTTAATTTTATCTTCATCTATAACAGAAAACATCTCATGAAATTGAACATATCCATGTGAAATCATTTGATTTTTTTAGAATTAGAACTGATGTTTGAATTCTCCATTTTTTATCAATTATCAACTAATCTATCCAAACATTTAGGTATTTATTTTTGAATTCTCAACTTCCTTAATGTACTCACATGTCTTCCCACCATCCTCAACATAAAATTAATTTATGTCCTTTGACTTCTGAATTTTATTCCTTATAACATCACATGTTACAACACCTAGTATACTATTCATGTATTCTTTAGCTATGTGACCCTCCAATCCAAATCTTCTACACACTTATTTTAAATATCCAAATCTATTTTTTTGTTTATAGATTTTATTTTTTCTTGGTCCCAATATCGTTAATTTGATAATATACTCTAATATTATCACTACACCCACATTGATTCATATTGCTTCCATAGAAATAAAATGTTATACCAGAAAGAATAGTATTTGGGTACATACCTTACACAATACCAATAAAACCATCTAATATTTGATATTAAAAGTTGATAATAAAACTCTTAAGAAAATCATTTTGGTTTCCCTTTTAAAAATTGATCCTACTTTTTCATGGGAAGTAACTGAATTTATTAAAATTTTCTCTCTTAATGTAATATAGAAGAGGGAATATCACAGAAATTCTTGTGACAAACATGTTTAGAAAAGTTTTTGAATCTTGTACTATCCTAAATTCTAGATTTATTTTTAAAAAGGTTAAAAACAATTTTTTACTAATAATAAATTTTCACTTAACCTGAATTATTGAATACTTATTTAATTTTATTTAACTCATTTTGAGCTACTTTACGCATGGATTGTGTCTAAAATCGGTCTTCTTATTTCCCATATAGTTTTTCTTCAACATTTCCAACCATATTATCTTTCTCATCTAATCAAAGATTATATGTCTCGGTCTCATCAGTGTCGTCAACTTCTTTCTTGATCAAATATTCATTTTCTTCAACTATATTATTCATTTATTTTAATAGTTTTCATTTATACTTTATGAGTTGTGATTTTTACTTAAGAAAAGATTATGGGTCTTTTTTTAGTATATATAACAACTCTTTTCTTTATTCTTCACCATCATTTATTTAGTTATCAAAAACTCCTTTAACACTAGCTATAAAATTGACCTCATCATCTAATTGAATGCATATTGATGAGTCATATGGTTCCTTCTTAATTTTTAAATTTATTTTATATATATTGGAATAATATTCCTTAATTTACCCTTTTTCTTATTCTATAATTTCTAGTCCTCATTATTTTATTCAAATCCAGTCACCCTATTCTTTGGCAAAATTTAGAGAAATGTTTTTCAATGACAATATAATTTTAGAACCCTGGTGGTTGTCTTCCCTTTCATTCCTTTTTCTCTCTTAAAAACTTTTGATACTAGAGAAATAATTCTATTTCATACTTCATCAAATTCCATGTTATTAGAATCAATTGATTCTACATCCTCATTATCATTAACTTCGATCTTTCTCATTTCCTCAAAGACTATATCATCTTTTGACTTATTTTTTATGGTTTGGGTCTTTCACATTTCATAATTGATGATAATATTGTAAAATAATCCATTAATAGATATTTTATATCTTCTTAAGGATGATATCTTAAAAAAAATGTATTTGTAAAATTAATCATTTTCTTCTCAATGACTACATAATTATCCAGGTTCTCACCAAAACATCATATGTTTTCTACAATATTATTAAATCATGTTAAATAGTCATCAATATTCTGATCATAATCCATTTATGTATATTTAAATATACTCTTCCAAACATACATTTTAGATTCCTTAACTTTTATACTTCCCACATGACCATTTTCTAATTTTTCCCAAATTTCTTTTTTAGTCTAATTTCCCATAAATATTGTATAAAACGTATCTAAAAGAAAAAAAGATAGAATTTTATTCCTTTCAATCAAACTTAATATTTATTTTATTTATGAAATGAATATGATAATCTTAAGAAATGGGTGGAAATCCCACTTTTGCAACATCTATTACTTCCTTGTCAATTAAAAGAAGATATAGAAGTATCCTTATCTCCCAACTATGGTAGTTCCTACTATAAATATTAGGGAGAACCATTTTATTAATAGAATTTATTTTCTCTATACTTAGGAATTTTTAGGACCCTTTAGAGGTATCATGGATTAGCTCTGATACCACTTTTGGGGCCCAGGTTAGTTGGTATCACTAGGGGGTGAGGTGGGGGTGAATTAGTGGTATAATATTACAATTAAATATTTTAAAATTTAACTCTATGACTTATTAAAGTCTAGATTATTTGAAATTTAATCTATTAAGTTCACTTTTTATGAAATATATGTAAATAAATAATAGTACACAAGGATTTATATGAACCTAACTTAAAATATTACTCCTTTTCCACATTTTTTTGTCACCCTAATCAGGGATTTTCCACTATATAACAAAGTGGTTACACCATTGACATTAAAATTCCAATACAAATTGAGTCCAACTATGATCTTGATTCAGAGTCATACTGGAGACTGTGGCTTCTCAGTTCCAACTATAAGGTATGATCCAAAAAAGGAATATCTCCTTGTAATTTAGTATGATTCAACAACACTTGACATAAATATCCGATCATAAACAAACTAGATCAACTGATTTGATCATATACACACCCTTTATGAACATTGTTAGTCAATGACCATAATCATAATTTTCATTCTTAAATAATCACTCTAGATCTTTAGTAACATAGTTCTTCTCAACCTCTCTAACACTCTTTAATGTAAAATATACTCCTCCTTGGATGGATCCCATCTTTGCATACATTCTATTCTCAATACTTCACTATATTGAGTTCTCAACTCATCAATTTCCAAGAATCGATTCTCTTAAAACATTTTCTTCATTTTCTAAAGATATATAATCACTATATAGTCATGAATATTAGTTTCCGAAATTGAATTTTGGAAACTCCAAGTTTTTTTGTTGAAAAATCCGATCATTTTTAAATTCATCAATAGATATTCCAATTTTAATTTCTCATTTATGCACATTTTAATTCTATGTTATAATATTCTTTTAAATCCTATAAGTCTCAAGATATTTTTATTCATGTGATTTACAAATATTGTGACTTGTTCTTTCTACAAAATCTATTGAATTTATCTTCCTTTTGGATTTAATCCATGTGTTCATAAAACCATTCAATGTTTCCATATGGTTCTTCTCTTTATGGTTAAAACATAATCTCAACACATCCTCACAACTTCATACTTTGTTCTTGGTTTGAATCAAAATTTATATAATTAATTTTTTTATTTAATTCTATGAATATTATAATAAAAGAATCATTTAATTTGTTATTTATTTCTCATGAATACTAATTTTGAAAATTATAATTCATTTTATAAGATAAAAACATATCTAATGAAGCCTCATAGAATATATGGTTCACTTATCACATGTGATCTAATCATCTTATTTAGAGGTGCCTTATAATAAATCACTTCTTATATAGACTAATTTTTACCTGTCATACTCATTTTTTGTGCTAACCAACTTATGATATCTCCTCAACTTTAGTAGGTTTATCTTTGGTACTAGATATATTATAAAATAATTTATTAATAGAAGATATGAAATAATATTAAAACTCATATCTTATGAACTCATCTTATATGAATGTATCTTTAACACTGGAAACATTATGAAGTCATGTATCCTGAAAAGGTAGGATATTATTTGAAAATTAATATCTTATAAACTCAGATAACATGACTGTATCTTATGTGAAATGATTCTTATTATAAAATCACCTAATATATTTAAAAAATATCAGATTTAAAGGCTTTGAAAATCACTGTAAATATCACCAAGGAACTCACTCTTCCAAAGTCCATAGTTAACTTTCTGAAGTGGTATTATAATTTTTTTATTTTCTTATTATCTTTTTGAAATCACTTTTTTACTCCGTTGAAGTCATTAATGACTCTTACACACCTAAGATTTACTCTTTAATTTATCCAGGTACTCTTATACAGTCATTGGATACTCTTCCAAAGTTAGTGTTTACCTTTCTAAATCCTACTGGTTTACACTTCCAAAGATGGGTCTTAACTATTTTCAGATTTAGATCTAAATTCAAGTATTCTGAAAAATAATATTAAAACCTATTCTATCTATCAAGACCCATCCCCCGGGGCCTGTTCCGTGACTACCCCAAGCCAGTCTTCTATAGGCCAGGGGCTGGAGACTAGCACCAAAGGCGTAATTCCCTAAAACTGGGAAGGCATTGCCTTTTTAACCTATAAACACACACAACAGATACGATCATGAGAAAAATGAATAACCAACAAGTGAGTACAGTAAGTAAAAAAGGAGACATAATACAAGCCCAAATGGAAAGTACATGAAACTGAAAGCACAAGTACAACTGAGGAAAAAGGGAAAAATAGCTATTGTGTCGTCCTCTGAAGTTCCTACCTGAAGGGTTGGTACATATCACCTCCTCAGCAGTCCACATCCATCCGTCTCTTCCGTGTACCGACATGCCGTATGGTCCACCTTCGGGTACCGTCCAGGCCTGGTACTCTCAGCCTCAGTCAGCACTGTATGTCATCTGCATCCAACACGACGAGGTGCGGGCATATCCCATGCAGGGCTGAGTATAACGATACTCAGTAGGGACTCCAAGACCCTCAAGGTCTCACAAAAATCCACCAAAGATAAACCAAAAAGTATGAAATCAACAGATAACCTTACATAGCTATATGCCCATACATATACCTAAGTTATCAAGTGATCCATCACAATCATCAGGAAAACACAAAAAAACTGACTCAGCTCAACTAGGATTTTATTCCCTGGGTAGTACCAAGTATCATTCCGAGCACAATGTCGAACACCTAGGCTGGTGGAGAACTCCTCTATCGAGTACAATAGTCCTGTCACATCACATAGAGGAACTTCCCACTAACCTTGGACTATTGAGGTACTCCTCCTATCGAGTACCGTGGGTCTGCCACGTCACATAGAGGCGCTCCCCAACGTGGGTCTACCGCGTCACACAGAATTGCTCCACCTCAAAGACTATTAAGGTATTCCTCTTATCGAGTATCACGGGTCCACCGCGTCACATAGAGGCGCTCCCCACCATGTGTCTTTCGCGACACCAAGCCGCTCCCCACTGGGCCTATCGAGTCACTCCGAGTCAAAACGGTCAGCAGTCGTCAAGTCTTAGCCAGCCACAGGGTTCCCGCACTATGCTCACTCGCCTCTGGGAAGATCCTCTCCACAAGCCATTGGTCGATACTGCAACTGTCACGAAGTCCCATGAAGAAGTATCTCAAAGGTCTGCCATGTCATAGGGGTCTTGACACAATAGACAACGCGTCAATCAGACGCTCGGTCTGTGAGTTATTAGTTTTTTAGTCCCAGGGGCCCGATTGGATTCGTACACGATCCAACATGAATGTATCTCAACTATACCCAAAACTCTAGTGTAGTATACTCAAAGGGATATTCATGATCTAATATTACTATTTCCACTGGCGGTTCATCAAACAGACGTCCGAAGTCAAATATATCGCCAAAAGATTGTAAAGGGTTGTAGTGGGATCGGGTCCGATGGGTCTGCTCTAGCCTACAGTGCAGTGAGAATGCTGCGAGAGCGGCTTAGCTGAGTGATACCGCAAGGGCGCGGTCTGGTCGCAGGTACCGTGAGGGCGCAGACCAGCCATGAGGGGTGCGGACAGGCCACGAGGGGCGCGAACCGGCCACGAGGGGCGCGGACCGGCTGTGAGGGTGCCGACCGGCTGCGAGGGGCATGGACAGGCCACGAGGGGAATAGACCAGCCGTGAGGGTGCGGACCGGCCGCGAGGTCGGCGATCTGGACATGGATCGGCGGACGGCGGTGCGACTGCTCGGTGGATAGCGGCACGGCGGTTCTGCAGATGGCAGTGGTATGACAGGTCGACACGGTAAAAGTCGGCGGCACGACGGCTCGACATGGTGGTAGTACGAAGAGGGGGTTCGGCCTGGGGCAGCACGATGGTTCAGTCCGATCACGGTTGTCTTGGCCGGGCGTGGGGCCAGTTCGGTTGGGAGGGTGAAATGCCGAGGGGCGGTGTGGGTTGTGGTGGCCACGGGTGGCGGTGCCGTTTCCTTTGTTGCCTTCGTCACCTTCCTCCATTTCTAAGAAAACATCAAAGAAGAACGGCAGAGGGGTCGGGACACATTTGTTTGGACCACACCCTCCACGTTTAGAGTGGTAGAAAACGGTTCAATTCCTTCTTGAATTTCAAAGAAGTGTCAACAATGGAAGAGAGAAGAATACCAATCAACCCCCCTTCAATTTCCTACAAATAATCAAACATAATTAAACCCCTATAACTTCCTCCAACGATTTATTCCCAAACCGCAAGGAAAAAATCCGGGGATCAACTTGATAATAAGTTGATCCATGTTATTTTTTTAAAAGGAAAGATTCAAGGTAATAAAATCATACTTAATTAAAAACCCAACCTTGATCGTTGTTGGATGGTGTTGGTGTGATAAAGCGGACATAGATTTTTTGTAGAAAAACACGTCCTACATCGGAGGAAGTCCCAAGGAAGAAGGTCGAAGGGAGTCAATGTTCTTCATCAGTGGAGTGTTCTTCGTGGAGGAAACTGTTCTTCATCAGAGAGCACAATCCTCCAAGTGTTGGGCATCACGTCATTTTACCCGCGCTTCGTCGCTTGGTGAAGCCGTCCCAAACCTACTCCCAAGCTTCATATAAATAGGATAGGGAGGAGGTAGGTAACAATCATTGGAGTTTATGACGGTTCATTTATTAGGAACCTTCCTAAATTCCAACGACTTTGTTACTTAATTTAAAAAGGGGTCAAGCCAATTAATTTACGTTGGCACAAATAATGGTGGTGTGTTGGCATAATTAATGTGGAGGAATCTCAAGAGGCTCCTCCACATTAATGAGGGTGTTGATAGGTTTCTCCCGTATTAAGAGGGGAGTTGGGAGGTTTTGGCCTCAGGTGGTCCCCACCACCATAACCTCTCATGGGAGGTTAGGGTCTGGTGGTCCCCACCACCATAACCTCTCATGGGAGGTTAAGGTCTGGTGGTCCCCACTTCCCTACTTCTATAAGGAGATTTAGTTCTGGTGGACCCACATCCCAACAACCACTTTGGTGTTACAAATAAAAACAAAGTGCGGCACAATTTTATTTTTATTTTTATTCTTTCACGAAAAACCCAAAAACTAACTTTCACCCTTGACCATCTTCCATCGAGATGAAAGTATCCTTAAGAAAATACGGGTGCTTTGATTTCAACGGTGCCCTCAGATTTCAATTCTGAGCACCAGTTCAAAAGTAACAAAACCTCGCTCGCGCATCTACTGAACGTACCTGAAAAAAAGATCATAAAATTATTATCGGTCACCCTTGAGCCACGCTGGTCGAGGTTAGGATCCTCCTTGATGAAACATACCCCAATGAACCCAATGGTACTCTCTTATTTTCAATACGAGTTACCGTTTAGAATTTATTAATTTTACAATAAAATAATTGTCACTTAATTATTTTATTTTCATCCAAAAACCAACTTTCTATTGTGGCCATTGCTGGCCAAATTTAGTATCTTATAAAAGAAAAAATACCCTCACAAGTTCAGCGGTGGTCTCATATTTTTAATATGAGTCACCGTTTGTAAGTTATAATCACTTGAAAAATAAAATATTTTATTTAATTATTTTATTTACAATTATGCCATTTTTGGGTTTTCTCATAGGAGGCCCGCGCTGACTGATATTAAGTCACACCTAGGGTAAACCCTCCATCCTGAGTGCAACAGTGCCCTTAGATTTCTGATCCGAGTAACCTTTTAAGTGTTATTCCAATTTTTTAAGAAATATACTTATGCTCATTAACTTACACTTAACAAAACATTGACAGATCATTCCGTGCACTCCGGGCCTTAGAATCGCACGCCGTTAGATTTCATGGACTCATAAAACTCCCATATATTTTTTAAAAAACATTACATGGAAATTCCAAGTCTTTACGCTATCTGCTAGTGGGATTTTTAAAATCATAAAATTAACTCAAAAAATTAGTTAGATTGCCTTTATCACTTTTATAATAGCCTTTATAATTTAATGAATGAAATTTATTACTTTTGGATATCTTACTCATTTTAGATTCAAGTCATCAATATCCCCATTCATCCAAATAAATCATCCTTATTATATGATGAAATGTAAAATAATCATAACAACATTGTAATTTTGTATAAATTAAAGGTCAGTTCAATAAATTTCACATGTAAGGTACTAATACATTGATTCTATCCTGTTATGTTATTCAATAAACAAAAACCAATTTATTTTTTCAGTTCAATATGTCAACAACTCACTCATCATTAATAGTATTCTCCAACAATCTTTTCAGTATATCCTTATTTACAAAAATTAAACTCATTTATTTGGGCATGTTATATAGTAATTGTGTGGTAAAACTAGTATGGCCAAGGTTATTTTGAAGGATAATTAATCCAAACCATCAGATTAAGAGTTGGATACATGAAAGTATATATATAAACTACATATAGTATTTCTAGAAGAAAAAAATGGAATTATAGTAATATTGAGATATCTAGTACATTGAAAGGAGCAGAGCCACAAGGGATTGTCATTAATTTTATTTTTTTCTTGGGGGAAGAAAGCTTGAAGAAGGAGGTGGAGGTAAATTTATATATATGGTTGTTGAAAAGGGATAAAAACAAGATTATCTGAATATGGGTTAATATTCATCTAAAATATATTAATCATTACTATGATCATTTAAAAGACTATAACCCCATGAATTTATAATGTTTTTCATTTAGAATAAATATAATTTTTTTACTTAAATGATTTATACACAACAACAAGTTAAGATTATTTTACATGAAACATGGACTTTAGCTAGTATTACATGCAACATTATTCTTATCTTTCTATACACAGAACATTGATGTTAGCTTTCGGTACACACAAGACTGAGTTTTACCATAATAAAATATAGTATTAATATGATTATATAATATGATAGTTATCAACTATCCATTTTAATTACATGTATAAAAAGTATTAAATTAAATTAGAAAATATTATTTACATATTTTTATATAATTATTTGGTTTCTAAAATAAATATAGAACCCAATTGAGTATAAAGGATCTATTTTTGTGAAAAATTATTTTATGCCCACAAAGGTGTTTTATCTTAATAAATTAAACCTAATAAATATTAGTGAATGATATTAATAAAATTTATATGTTATATATTCAATCAAATGTTTTTATATTCATCCAATAGGTTTTATTGACATAAGATAAGAATAAATCCAAATTTATACAAAAAATCTATATTATTCTAATGAGTGTTTTTATTCTTTTAAAAGGTGAAACTATTTTGAAACTATATTTTGGAAATTTTATAAACATTACAAGTAAAAATAAACTTCATTTTTGAAATAATAATTTTAAAATTAGTTTATGTTAAATCTTGGGTATTTTTCTGTGATGTTACATTTTTTGATGAATAGTGAAAAATTATGAATTTTATTTGAAAAATGAATTTAAACCTAAATTTTTATAGTGTTAAATTACATTTTCATTTTTTTTAAAATATTATTATAACTATTAAACATATATTAATAAAAATTATGTCATTGGAATCAATTTTATATTGAATTTATATATAAAAACGTAGTGAACTTTTGAACATTTTCACTTAAAAAAACCCACTTTCCCTTCCCATATGTGGGATTAATTTTAAATTATTTTTATCACTTATGTAATGTGACCAAAAATATTAGTGAAATCAATTTCAATTAATTATAATGATCAAGAGAAAAACTATCTTAACAAGGGAATAAACCTTAAACTTAATGGCTAAAATGACCTAAAACGATGTCCAAAACCTATTAGATGGGCATATATAGACCATATCCTCCCTTGTATTGATTTTTTTTCATTATTGGAGGCACATGATGTAAGTTATACCTGAAAATAGTGTTTACCTTTTTATATTTACAAGAATTCCACCTCTCCGCAATAAAAAGAAAGTCACCCCTCCCACTTATTCACACATATAAAACCATTTGGTTCATCCAAAACCTACCCACATAATCTTCCAAAATTCATCTCCCCCATCATAGAAACCTGAATTTAGGAAAAAATAAAACCAAGGAAGTATCTCGGTATAAACCAAAATGATTTACTTGAATAAGAGATAATATTTTTCAACGATCAATTTTGTTTCATTTCATTATTCACCCCATAAATTATTTATACATATTTCATATATAATAACCTCATTATCTTAAATATACTAATATTTTTTTTATTAAAATAGTTTTACCTACACTTTCACACAGTTACATCGAATGGGATACAAAATCATCATTTGTGTGCACGGTGGACTATCGCCTCATGAACCGATGTCGTTCTTTCTTCCATTACCACCTTTTAACATTGGAAATAATGATTGATTTATAGTTTATATATTATATATATAATATTTATGATGAATTTATTATTCTATAATTTTTATATAACACATATCTTCAGGCTTTCCATTTTTTTTGAATATAATAACATCATTTGTGGATGTCTGTACTATCGCCTCCTCAAAGCGATGTGATTCATTCACACATTGCATAGAATGTATTAAAGATGGATTTAATAAATATAAGTGATATATATATAAAATAAATATGAAACATTAATGATAATATATATATATATCACTTATTTATTAAATACTACAAGGAAATGGAAGTAGCATTCATGCATTTATATGAACTACTGTCTCCAGGAACAGTGCATTTCATTTTCTATCTCCAGATTTTTTGGATTTCTCTAAATATATAAATATTGAGAATATATGATATTTAAATCATTTTTTATATCTGGGATATTTTGAAATCACGATCTTCATAATAATTTCACAAATAACAAGTCAATAAAAACTAGAAAAACACGACAATTAACACTCGAAACGATAAAATAATGAAAGATTGTTAACAAATAGGTAATAAGATATTATAATAATATTATATATGATATTATAAATAAGATTATAGTTTTCTTTTAAGTTAATAACATGACTAAAACCTTTATATAGGAGTTTAAAATTCCTTTAACCAAAAGGGAGCATAAGGTAATGCATTTTGTCACTATTTACATTCTATTGAGACTTATTTGTTGGTATGAAGTAATTCAAGTTAATATGGAATATATAATACACCTTTTTCATTTAATATCATGATTCACTCATATGTCATGGTATTATATGTTTCAATCTGAATTATATCATCCAAGAGGGTGTGAATTTAAAATTACCAAGTGGTAAAAGTTATGCATAAAATCTCACATTCTTTTTGGATTGTTAACATTCTCTTGAAATAATCACTTACTTATAACCATTATGAATTGGGAATAAAATTTATTTTATATTTCCATACTCTTATGTGATGGTTATAATTATTTCCTAAACTGCATACCATTTTTATATATGGTGTGTACTTGACAATTATTTGATTAACTAGGGAAATGTTGGAAAATCTGTATCTTTTAGTCAATATAGATTTTTTATAAGGCACTTTATTCATGAATTAAATAAATTATTCAATATATGAGTAATGATTTTTTGTAACTCCCCGAACCCAGTTACGCCGATTCGGTTCATTATTATATAATATTGGCATGATCATAAAAGATCAAGTCTCAAAAGACCGATTAGTTTAGTAGTCTTGGAAAACCTATATACATTCATAAAGTTTACATTACATCATAAAGTGAAAACTACAACAAAATATTGTCTCTACACTCATATCCCCTTATACTATCACTACATGTCATTCATAAAATACATCATCATATCCTGGGAAAAATAAAACATAGAAAGGGGTGAGCTCAAATTCCCAATAAGGATAACAATTTTGCGGAACTTTCATAAATAAGCATAAACATTTAAGGCAATTTATAACTAAAACAAAAGACTTTTAAACTTGAACTTCAGCATAATGTGGAAAAAATAAAATAAAATAATTCCATTTACTTATTCACATGGATATTCTACTAGTCTAATAATCACATGCAATATAAATAACCACTTTTATAATGATGGAATGCATAATGCCAGACTATCATAACCACGTAGCCAAGGCCTCGTGCCAAGACTACAAATAATATTTTGTCAAGGCCTTATGCCAGGACACTAGTTTGTCTCATGAGACCTACCGATGCATCAAGGAGCTATAGCGGGCTCCACCCGTCACATATTAAGTCCAATGCATTCCTCATATGAACAAGTTTAAGCATAACATAAACATTCGTATTAAAACTAGCATAAGAAATGTCAATACATTCCCCATAAACCATGAATGGTATAAAAATTACACATCCACAATAAAACATATCACAAAACCTTCAATACAATATGGAAGTTTTGTTTCATAATAAATAAACTTCAAATAAGCTTAAAATCCATCAAATGATGTTGACATAGATGAAATCAAAACTATTTGAGAGAAATATCTTTTTTTTAAATCATTTAAAAGTAACATAATTATAAAATAAAACATTTAATTTGAAAATATTCTTATAATATGGTAAGGGAAGCTTCGACGATTTTATAATGGTGGAAAATAGCCACACCCACCGTATGAGTTAAAAAGACATTCTTACCTTAATTCTGTCGAAAAGGTTAAAAAGGACCTTGTTTGGAAAAAAACAAAAAAGATTCCTTTACAAACATCTTATAAAAAGTCAAACAATGGTATAAATTACATTAACCCATATTATGTAAAATAGTAAGAAGGTTTTGAAATAAAATTTTAAGAAACATGGATGTGGATGATAAAGAGGTCCCAGTAGATATTTACGTATAAACAACCTCAGATAATGAAGAGATTGTGAAATAAACCCTTACCTTGTACTTTTCCTTGGTTGGGGGTAGGTTATCCTCCTGTATAATGGTGAAATAATATTTCTTAAATTATACAAGAATCATATACATTAATATGATATCATATATGATCTTTTAACATTGCTTTGTTAATAATATTTTAGTATTATCGTCGTTTTGGGTGTTAACTTATATGTTTTGTTACATAAGCCATGTTTGTTATGGATATGTTGTATCTTATTCATATCCATAATGATATCAAGTCCTCAAAAATTATTTTTAATCATCAAATGATAATTATTCTCAAATGGATATGAAGGGGAATGAATCTCATCGCGTTCGTGGAGACGATAGTCCGTACGTATGAACGAGCAACAATATCATTCTGTTGATATTAAAATAATATATAATTGGATGGTATATCATATATACAGAATCCTTATAATTTTATATTTATCATTTACATGAATTACATATCATTATTATACCCATCCAAATAATAATATATTGAATAACAATTACACCACGACGTGGAGACGGTAAGCCGTACGTACAAATGTATGGTGACATGTCATTCAAAGGATGGATAGAATACTGAATATGGTTGACCCATATTTATAATAACATCATAGTATATATAAGATACTAGAGTTATTATTTTAGAATGCTAATAACAAAGAAAAAAGAAGTTGAAGAAGAAAGGAACTTGAAAGAGGGTGGTAAAAACATTACCTCTTAATCGGGTTTTTCTTTTTGATTTGATGAAAAGGGATCCTTAGGTCGGCTTTCTGATCAAAATAAGGCCTCTAGGTAGAAGTGAGGGAAGTTGAGAGAGTATTTGGGCAGGGTTTGGATGAGAAACAAGGCTTTGAATGTGTGAATTAGTGAGAAGGGGGAGTGCCCTTTTATATGATGGGTGAGGGGCACCTTTGGAAAAGCTAGGAATATTATTTTATAATAAATTCATATTCGGTTTCTAATGGTTACAAGGTAGATTATTTAAAATTTAATGTAGGGATGGGTTGAAAACCACTCAACCAATAGGTTTTAGACTGGTTTGGGTCACTAAATTAACCTTATCTTTTAGTTTTAACTCTTAGTTAATTAGTTTGACATTTACCATGTCACATTGTATTTTTATATTATATAGTTAATAAACATACTATATACATCCAAGCGACCACCAAGTGGTCCATTAATGATTCACCTATCAAATACAAGTCCTTTGGCAGAGCCTTATATTTTTAGGAATATAATATAAATTAATAATATAATATTTGTTTTAAAAAGTCTTTTATGTCAATTTTGACACTATTGGGTATTTAGTTTTTGATAATTTCATAAAATCATTATTAATTCGAAAACAATTTATATAACCAATTATAATATGTCATATTAACCTATAAAATTAGTGGAATTCATAAAAATTCTCAAATTACATTTATTCTGATATAATTTTAATATTTCATTAATTAGGTAATTACTGCATCACCATTGTGTCATACATAAATTAGATTATTTAATTTCTAAAAATTTTAAATAAAATAACATTAGGTAGGAAATAATTTTATCTTTCTAATGAATATTTATAGTTGAAAATAAAACATATATAACCCTATATAAAAATTGTTTTTTTAAAAGATATATGCTTATGTCATTTTTGTATTACTTTAACTTAATTAATATAAAGAGTCATTGTCACCTACAAGGGGATCCGTGGGGTCACAAAATGGACTCAAAGATGACCATGGTTGGAAATGTATCAACCAATAAGGTTAGGTCATGTTTTAGGGTAATTTATTATTATTATAATATTATTTTTTACCCTTATTTATCGGATATACCCTTTAACCATGATAAATAAAATATTTACCGAAATAATTATTCATAATGTCTAAAAATAAAAGTTACCAATTTACACAATTTGGACCTCATGATTCCAAATACAGAATCCATTTTTCTAAATTCAAAACACATAAGTGGCAGAATTAATTCAAAATTAATTCCCGTTGTTAAAACAAAAGGTGTGTTTTTAAGAGATAATAAATATAAAAAGATTGACACTTGTTTATGTCCGGTTTAAATGTGAAATAATGCCCAATGAACAAAATTGTATTAAATTGTAAATATATATTCTAAATACACTTTAAAACCACTCAAAATCATAATTTATCACTATTAATTAATTTGATTAAAAAGATGTTTTTAATTAAAATTTAGTAATTTTCACTATTCATCAAAATATAAAAGTTATCCGAAAAGTACCAAAATTTCACCCTAGGATAACTTCGATATTATGAATCCAAAAATGAAGTCCATTTTGAGAGATTAAATTTATAAATTTTCAATAAGTGGGTATTACTATTCATAACAGCTACTTTGATTGGTCGTAGTGTGTTAGAATCTCAAAGTTGCGTACAACACACGCTAATGTATTCTTCAAATAGAATCGTACCGTGGAAGCTTGGGGTGTTAAAATCTCCCCTCCTTAAAATAATTTCATCCTAGAAATTTATATAATACTACCGCATTAAATGACTTGGGTGTTTTTTCATCATATGTTCCTCGGGTTCCCACGTTGCCTCTTCAATCCTACGGTTTCTCCACAAAACCTTTACCAGTTGAGTCATATGGTTTCTCAGTACTTGTTATCTTATATCAAGAAGCCTAAAAGGATCTTCGCAATAAGACAGATCAGGTTCCAGTTCTAATTCCTCATAGGTGAGTACATGCGTTGGGCCAGGCATGTATTTCCTCAATAGTGATACGTGGAACACATCGCGAACTTTGGAGAGACATGGTGGCATTTCCAAATGGTAAGCTACATCCCCAATTCATTATAGAATTTTGAAAGGTCCTATGTACCGAGGACTCAATTTACCCTTCTTACTGAAATGTATAAATCCCTTCCACGGAGATACCTTCAAGAAAACATGATCTCCTACCTGAAATTCCAAATCCTTCCTTCGGTTATCGGCATAGCTCTTCAATCTACTTTGAGCATCTTTGATGTGGTTTTGAATTACCTTTATCTTTTCCATTGTTCCCCCCACTAGTTCTCGGCCTAAAAGTTTCCTTTCACCAACGTCATCCCAACAGGTTGGTGTTTGACATCTCTATCTGTATAACGCTTCATATGGTGCCATCTGAATACTCGAATGGAAGCTATTGTTATAGGAAAATTCTACAAGAGTTAAATATTGATCCCACATACCCTGAAAGTCAAGTGAGCAATATATCAACATGTCTTCTAAGGTTTGAATAGTTCATTCTGATTTTCCATCATTTTGGGTCTGGTAGGCAGTGCTCAAATGAAGTTTAGTATCCCAGACTTTCTGAAGACTTTACCAAAATCTTGATGTAAAACTGGGATCACGGTAAGAAACAATTGATAGGGTACTCCATGAAGTCTCACAAATTCATTAATATATAGTCTTTCTAGATGTTCCAGTGTTAGATCTTCTCTTATTGCAAGAAAATGTGTTGACTTTGTTAAATGATCAACAATAACCCATATTGCATCGTTCCTTCTAGGAGTCTTTGGTAGCCCCATGACAAATTCCATCGTAATATTTTCCCATTTCCTCTCCGGTATGGGAAAAGGTTTCATGAATCCTCCAGGCTGTTGCATTACAGCTTTCACTTGTTGAAAACCCATACATCTTGACACAAAATAAAAAATCTCCCTCTTCATGTTGTCCCATAAAAAATGTTCCTTCAAATCTCTATAAATTTTGGTGCTCCCAGGGCGTATAGAGAAATTGGAGCTATGAGAATCATCTAACAATTCCCTTTTCAGATCAGGTATATCAGGAACACAAAGTCTCTTCACATATTTCAAAATTACATCTTCACACACAAAGTCTTTCAATCTCCCAACATTCACAGATTTAATCTTCTTTTGAAAATCTTCATCACCACTCTGAGAACTCTTATCCTTTCTAGTAAAGATGGTTTGGAAACCATTTGAAAAAGTATCGATGTTTCCCCTTCCATGGTAATTCCCATATCCATATTCACTAGATCCATTAAAATTGGATCCCTTTCAATTCTCATCATGTTCAAAACTCTATGATCTTTTTTACTCAAAGCATCTGCCACCTTATTTTCCTTCCCCGGGTTGTAGTTATATCTTGCAATCATAATCCTTGAGTAGTTCAAGACATCAGCTTTGACTCATGTTGAGTTCTTTCTTTGGGAAAATTTACATCAAAGTTTTGTGATCAGTATAAATCTCACATATTTTACCATAGATATAATGTCTCCATATCTTCAAAGAAAATATTACAGCAGCTAACTCAAGATCATGAGTAGGGTAGTTTTTCTCATTAATTTTTAGCTGTCGTGATGCATAGGAAATAACCCTATCAATATACATAAGGGAACAACCATTTCCTTTCATTGATGCAGCACTATAAATAATAAACCCATCATTCCCTGATGGTAGATTCAATATACGAGCATTGAATAATATTTTATTCAGTTCTTCGAAGCATTCTTCACAATCTTTTGTCCAAACAAATTTAACCCCTTTACGTATGAGATTTGTTAATGGGTTAGCCAATCAGGCAAAGTTCTGGATGAAACGTCAATAATAACCTGCTAAACCAATAAAATTGTGTACCTCGGTTATACTCATTGGTGCTGGCCATTCTTGGATTGCTCTTATCTTTGAAGGATCAACAGAGATTCCATTCTTAGAGACAATATGGCCAAGAAAAGAGATCTCCTGAAGCCAGAATTCACACTTTCTAAACTTCCCATATAATTCCTGTCTTCTAAGAGTCTTCAAGATAATTCATAAGTGATTTTCATGATCTTAGTTGATTTTGGAGTATACCAAGATATCATCAATAAATACCACCACAAAATCATCGAGAAATTCTTTGAAAACTCTATTCATTAGATCCATGATTAATGAGGGTGCATTAATCAATCCAAAAGGCATTACTGTAAACTCATAATGCCTGTACCTGGGTTGAAATGATGTCTTAAGAATGTCTTCCTTCATCACACACATCTGATGGTATCCAGATCGAAGGTCAATTTTTGAAAAGTATTGAGCTCCATGAAGTTGGTGAAATAAATAATCAATGCGAGGTATGGGATACTTTTTCTTTATTGTTATAGCATTGATTTACCTGTAGTCGATACATAACCTCATAGATCCATCTTTCTTTTTAACAAAAAGAAAAGGGGATCCACATGGAGAAACACTAGGGTGAATAAATCCCTTATTACTCAATTCCTCAAGTTGATTCTTTAGTTTAACTAATTCCACAGTGGCCATTCTATAAGGGTTCTTCGATATAGGCCATGATCCAGGAATTAAATCAATGGAAAACTCAACTTCTCGTTCTACAGGATGTCCAGGTTAATCTTCCAGAAACACACCTACATATTCTTTCACAATAGGTACATCCTCTATTTGAACATTCCTTTCCTCACCCATAGTCATTTCATTCTTTTAATCCCCAATAATTGCATTCAGTTGAGCTACTGGGGGTGGGTATAGTTAATAATTAGGTGGTGATGATTCCACTCTAAAGATATGATGTTCCTTATCATCATCATCCAAAATAGTAACCTCATTCTTCTTAGAATAATTTTTTGCATCATGGTATGAAAGCTAATCCATACCAAGGATTATATCAAATTCAATCATAGGTATGACGATGAGATCAACAGATAAAGAACATTTATGTGCTCTAATGGGGACTGATTCACAAAACTT
The DNA here is from genome assembly GCA_963277665.1 of Viscum album. Classification (NCBI taxonomy): domain Eukaryota; kingdom Viridiplantae; phylum Streptophyta; class Magnoliopsida; order Santalales; family Viscaceae; genus Viscum; species Viscum album. The sequence continues at coordinate 84,320,777 of OY728155.1, read as the reverse complement.
TGTTGCAATGATACTTCCCTTAAAAGTTTTAACTGACAACTCCCTTGTTAAATCAAATTGGAAATATCTAATTTTCTTAGCAAACTAGGAAGATATGAAACAATGAGATTATCCAAAATCAAATAATACATTTTCTAAACTTGAGGAAACCAGTAAATTACCTGCCACCACGTCTTTCAGATCTTCTATCTCAGCAGTAGTGATACCATAATCTTGGACTTGATCCCTTGGACTTTTTTGAGGTAAGTTACCCTGAAGCTTAAAACATTCATTTACATAATGTCCCATCTCTATGCAGTTGTATAATTGAACATCAGTAGCTTCTTTATTTCCCTTGAAATCACGATCTTGGTGGAATTTTTCACCACACTTGTAACAGAATCCCATTCCCTTTAAGCATGTACCAGGGTGTTTCGTCCCACATTTACTACAGGATGGATATTCATCTTTTCCCTTCTTCCTCGTATCTCCATTCCCAGAGTGATCAGTAGATCTCTTCTTCTCTTTCTTTTCGTTAAAGTCATAAGACTTAGAGAATTCTTTTTCTAGCTTGATAGCAAATGAGACAATATCTTCGTACGATGAGAAGGACTACGACACTAATGCTTGATGAAGAAATGGTTTTAACCCTTCGAAGAAACGATCATTCTTACTTCTTGGGTTATGTATATAATCTTCAGCATACCTTGATAACCTTGTAAAGTTAGCCTCATAATTTTCGACATTCTCATCCTCCTTTTGTCTCAGACTCAGAAATTGGCTTTCCATATCTGCTCGATGGTCACAAGAAAAGTATTTTTGTAAGAAAAGTTATATGAACTCCCTCCAATCCATATTTTCTACTTCTTCATCATCCTTTTTGTTTTGAATCAAGGACCACCATTGATCAGCATCTCTAGTGAGGAGATAATCTGCCATGATAACTTTTTCATTTTCATTACTCCCTAAAGCCTGAAATATTTTCTCTAGAGAACTTATCCATTGCTCAGCTACCGATGGATTTGAACTCCCATCAAATTTTGGTGGTTGTTGCCTCATGAATCGATCTGACATTGATCCCCCACGCTGCGGATGAGGGTGCTCCATATGAGTAAGGTTATTATTCATATCCTGAGTGAGTTGTCCCAGTATGGTTATTAACTGATCAGCACCAGTTGCATCACCAGCTCCACTATAATTATCTTGAGAAAGAGGGAAATCCCTACATGGAGTGCGTCCATTGATACAGTTTCAATTTCTTCCACTAGGCTCTATTTCTAAACAATGTCATAAACTAGATCAGTTTATGAATCAAAATACATAATTCAATACTTGTAAAACACATAAAATAAATTGAAATATTTATGGATAAAATCCATAATCATAAAAATGTTTTCATTGAGAAAGTATATAATCATAAACCCTTGATAATGGTTTGTAAATAAAATGAGAATTATACTAAGTATATCCCCTGGGATTGTTGTAACAAAGAGTGCAGCAAGGCCCGTTGTCGTGCACCAATTCCCATTCGAGTCTATCTCAAAGAGGTGTTTTCGGGTTTTGCCCCTAGGTATATCTGTGCTAGAGCCCCCTCTACCTGCTCATATCCAGATAGGGATTTAGTGCTCAGAAAACTCACAAAATATCTACAATACCAAAATTCTAAGAAGTTCTTCTATACTAATCCTCAAAGTCCACCTTAGATCTATATTCTCTAATCAGAGTTTATCTAAATCTTGCTTCCAAGGTTTTTACTAAACAACCTATGATACCAACTGTAACGCCCCGACCCCAGTTACCCAGAGTCAGTGCATTATTACATAACGTTGGCATGATCACAAAAGGTCAAGTCTCGAAAGGCCGATTAGTTTAGTAGTCTTGGAAACACTAGATACATTCATAATGTTTACATTACATCATAACGTGAAAACTGCAACAAAATCTTGTCTCTATACTCATATCCCCTTATACTGTCCCTACGGGTTATTCATAAAATACTTCTTCATATCATGGGAAAAATAAAACATAGAAAGGGGTGACCTCAAATTCCCAGTAAGGATAACAATATAGATGAAACTTTCATAAATAAGCATAAAATTTTAAGGAAATTAATAACTAAAACAAAATCCTTTTAAAAATTAACATTAGCATAATATGGAAAAAATAAAATGAAATAATGAAATTTAATTATTCACATGGATATTATACTAGTCGAATAATCACATGCAATATCAATAACCACTTTCATAATGATGGAATTCATATTGCCAGACTATCATAACCACATAGCCAAGGCCTTGTGCCAAGACTAAAAATAATATTTTGTCAAGGCCTTCTTCCAAGACACTAGTTTGTCTCATGAGACCTACCGATGCATCGAGGAGCTATAGCGGGCTCCACCCGTCACATATTAATTTCAATGCATTCTTCATATGAACATGTTTAAAATAACATAAACATTCGTATTAAAACCAGCATACGAAATGTCAATACTTTCTCCATAAAGCATGAATGGTATAAAAATAACACATCCGCAGTCAAACATATCACAAAACCTTCAATACAGTATGGAAGTTTTGTTTCATAATAATTAAACTTCAAATAAGCTTAAAATCTATCAAAGGATGTTGACATAGATGAAATCAAAAATATTTGAGAGAAATATATTCTTTTTAAATCATTTAAAAGTAACATAATTATAAAATAATACATTTAATTTGAAAATATTATTATAGGATTGTATGGGAAGATTTGATGATTTTATAACGTCCGAAAATAGCCGCACCCGCTGTATAAGTTAAAAAGACATTCTTACCTTAATTCAGTCAAAAAGGTTAAAAAGGACCTTGTTTGGAAAACGATGGAAAGATTCCTTTATAAACTTCTTATAAAAAGTAAAACAAGGGTATAAATGACTTTAACCCATATTCTGTAAAATAGTTATAATGTTTTGAAATACAATTTTAAGAAACATGGATGTGGATGATAAAGAGGTCCCAGTAGATATTTATGTATAGACAACCTCGAATAATGAAGAGATTGTGAAACAAACCGTTAACTTGTATTTTTCCTTGGTTAGGGGTAGGTTATCCTTCTGTATAATGGTTAATTAATTTTTATTAAATTATACAAGAATCATATACATTAATATGATATCATATATGATCTTTTAACATTACTTTGTTAATAATATTTTAGTATTATCGTCGCTTCGGGTGTTAACTTATATGATTTGTTACATAAGACATGTGTTTTATGGATATGTTGTATCTTATTCATATCTATAATGATATAAAGTTCTTAAACATTATTTTTAATCATCAAATGAGAATTATTCTCGAATGGATACGATGGGGAATGAATCTCATCGCATTCATGAAGATGGTAGTCCGTACGTACGCACGAGCGACAATATCATTATTTTGATATTAAAATAGTATATAATTGGATGGTATATCATATATAAATAATCATTATAATGTTATATTTATCATTTACATGAATTATATATCATTATTATACCCATCCAAATAATAATATATTGATTAACAATTACACCACGACGTGGAGACGGTAAGTCGTACGTACGCACGTATGGTGACATGTCATTCAAAGGATGGATAGAATAATGAATATGTTTGTACCATATTTATAATAACATCACATTATATATAAGATACTGGAGTTATTATTTTAGAATGGTAATAACAAATAAAGAATAAGTTGAAGAAGAAAGGAACTTGAAAGAGGGTGGTGAAAACATTACCTCTTAATCGGGTTCTTCATTTTGATTTGATCAAAAGGGCTCCTTAGGTTGGCTTCCTGATCAAACTAAGGACTCTAGGTCGAAGTGAGGGAAGTTGAGAGAGTATTTGGGTAGGGGTTGGCCGATCCAAAAGGCTTTGAATATGTGAATTAGTGAGAAGGGGGAGTTCCCTTTTATAAGAGGGGTGAGGGGAACCTTTGGAAAAGCTAGGAATATTATTTTATAATAAATTCAAATTAGGTTTATAAAGGCTCCAAAGTGGATTATTTAAAGGTTAAGGTGGTTAGGGGTCAAAAAACACTCAACCAATTGGTTTTAGACAGGTTTCGGTCACTAAATTCACCATATCTTTTCGTTTTAACTCTTAGTTAATTAGTTTGACATTTACCATGTCACTTTGTATTTTTATATTATATAGTTAATAAACTTATTATATACATACAAAAAAACCCCAAGTGGTAAATTAATGATACACCTATAATTATACAAGTCCTTTGACCGAACCTTATATTTTTAGGAATAGAATATAAATTAATAATATAATATTTGTTTTAAAAACTCTTTTATGTCAATTTTGACACTATTGGGTATTTTGTTTTTGATAATTTCATAACAGAATTATTACTTTGAAAAAAATTTATATAAACAATTCTAATATGTCATATTAACCTAGAAAATTAGTGTAATTCATAAAAATTCTCAAATTACATTTATTCTGATATAAGTTTAATATTTCATTAATTATGTAATTACTGCATCACCATTGTGTCATAAATAAATTAAATTATTTAATTTTTAAAAATTATAAATAAAATACCATTATGTAGGAAATATTTTCATATTTCTAATGAATATTTATAGTAGAAAATACAACATATATAACCCTATGTAAAAATTGTTTTTCTAAAAGATATATGCTTATGTCATTTTTGTATTTACTTTAACTTAATTAATATAAAGTGTCATTATCACTTACAAGTGGATCCATGGGGTACCAAAATCAACCCAAAGATGCCCATGGTCGGACATGTATCAAAAAATAAGGTTATGACACGTTTTAGTGTAATTTAGTTTTATTATAATATAATTGTTTACCCTAATTTATCATATTTACCCTTTAACCATGGGAAATAAAATATTTACCGAAGTAATAATTCAAAATGTCTAAAAATAAAAGTTACCTATTTAAAAAATTTGGACTTCCTGATTCCAAATATGGAATCCATTTTTCTAAATTCAAAAAATAGAAGTGGATGAAATTAATTTAAAATTAATTCTCGTTGTTAAAACAAAATGCGTGTTTTTAAGAGATAATAACTATCAAAAGATTGACACTTGTTTATGTCCGGTTTAAATGCAAAATTATGTTCAATGACCAACATTGTATTAAATGGTAATAATATATTATAAATATACTTTAAAACCACTCAAATTAATAAATTATCACTATTAATTATTTTTATTAAAAAAGTTGTTTTTAATTAAAATTTAATAATTTTCACTATTCATCAAAATATAAAAGTTATCCGAAAAGTACCAAAATTTCCCTGTAGGCTAATTTCGATATTCCGAATCAAAAAATGAAGTCCATTTTGAGAGATAAATTTATAAAATTTCAAAAAGTGGGTATTACTATTCATAACGACTACTTTGATTGGTCGCAGTGTGTTAGAATCTCAAAGTTACTGTATTATTCAAAGAGAATCGTGCTGTGGAAGCTTGGGGTGTTACATTTTTATTGGTATGACATGGGTAGATTCATTTTATATATATCCACTTGATAAATGTGTATTCTCATGAGATGAATCATTTGGCCAATGAGATGGGGTTTTACCTGATATGTTATAAATCATCTTGTGAAAGGTCTTAATGATAAAGGTTTCATGTACCAAGTAAACATGACATATAATAATTAATAATTTACTTTAGTATGATTTATTTATTAATTATCCATAATATTTTCACTCAATCATTATTGATGGATTTAGTTTTTTCTTAGTTTATTGATTTGAAGGATTTTTTTTCATTTACTTACCTTTCAATATTTATTTTACCTTATCCAGTTATATGAATGGTAAGTGTGATAAGTTATTTACCTTGAAAACGTTATTATACTAATTGATTCATTACTTATTATTTTTTACTTACCCTTATTGAGTATTTTATCTCAACCTTATTTTGTTTCATTTCCCTAGGATATGAAGAATAAACCTTTGGATGTGCTTTCAAGGATTCTGTTCTTTTCATTTTATTATTTTTTAGGCTTTATTTTAAAATTCACAATTTAATATGGGTATCATGTATGTAATATGGTTTACCAAAACATATAAAATGATTTTCCCTTTGGGATTTGATTCCTTATATTCTTTATAATGTAATAAATTAAGGCACCGACTCCAGGATTCTTGGGTCAGGTCGTTAAAGTTGGTATCAGAGGAAGTATACTAGAAACCTTGGAAACTAGATTTAGGAAACCATAAATAGGGGAAACAAAAATAAGGTAGAATTTGAGGATAAGTATAGAAGAACATCTTAATGTTTAGGAAAGGTAGAGATTATATGGGTCTTCCAAAAAGTAAATCCCTCTCAGGATACTATAACTGGACATCAGTCTTCACTCAAGCATAACCTGGTCATGACAACGAGTCTTAATGCACACCTTGTTTGAAACATGGGGGGGGGGGGTAATCTTAGGACAATTCACATTTTCTTTAAAAATATTTATGAAGGATTTGAAAGTGAAGATATACCCAACAAAACCATGATTATGATTACAAGACTAGTTATGCATAAAATTTTCAATTTATGTTAAGGGTTCTGTAATATTTAGAATTATAAAAAGTTTATAATTATAAGATCTAATCTAATGGAAGGAAGAAGTGTATCAACACTCATGGCCAATGTAGAGGTTACCCAACTGAGGAAGTCAATATAGATGGTATAGGAATTGAGAAAGTTATGGATGTATTAGGGAAGCTTAATCCGGTAAAGACACATAACCTTTCTCCGATGGAGAAACCAGTTCCATAATGATATTCTACGATGCTGGATCTCTTTATGTGATAGAGTCCCCCCATCATTTAATGGGACTATTGATCCAATGGAATCTCAGTAATAGATTAAGTCTTTGGAGATGATATTTATGACATTTGGATTTGGTGAAAAGGAAAAGGTTACACTTGTAGTGTATTTTATCAATGGTGATGAACATAAATGGTGGTCATTGATCTAGAATATAGAAAGGAAGAGGAAATATAACTCATGTAATGGAATATTTTCAAGCATAAATTAATAGAAAAATATTTGCCTCATGATAAAAAAACTAAGATAAAGAGAATGTTCTTTAATTTAAAGAGAAATGAGGAAGAAAGTGTTATAGAGTATAAAACAACCTTTATAAGTTTATAAAGGTATTATGCAGATTTAATACATATCACATAATATAATATTGACTATTTCTCTGATGGGATTAAGACAAGTCTTCGAAAGGTGTTTGTGTCACATACATTTTCTTCAAATGATTTTACACTATTATGTGCAATCAAGAAAGATCAATAATTCTAAAAGTAGCATGGATTTAAATAGAATTGATATAATAATATTAAAAAAAAAGTAAGTAAAAGAGAAAGGAAAGGAGGGAGATAAAAAAGAATCCCAAAAATATATATATATATATATATATATATATATAATTGATTAATTGATTAAGATATTCTACACCATGGTTTGATAGTGATTTTCGTAATCTTTTTAAAAATATGTTTATCAACTTCATTCTTATATTTCTTGAATTTATCAAAATAATATGACTTATAACTCATGAATTAGAAATATTCATATATACTAAAATAATAAATAAATTTTATGAAGTATGAGTACCCACCCCTTAATTCAAATAGAAAAGTTCTACACACATTAGTATAAACTAATTCAAGAAGCATATTGTATATTCATCCTTTTCCACTAAATGGGGATTTGGTCATTTGACCTTATAAACATGCATGAAATTCACCGAGTGGTTTCAGTTTAAAAGAATCCAAATATCCATCTTGGTGTAATTTTTTCAAATTATTTTCATTTACATGACAAATCCAATGATTTCATAGTTGGGTATTGTATGAGTCATGTTAATTTCCTTTGATATCAATTTCCATTACTGGGTTCGTGTAATCTAACTCATATAGTCTATCATTTAAATGTGTCTCCCCATAAAAAATGTTATCTTTATAAAATTTCTTCATTTATTCCCAAATTTCAATACAAATCCATCTTTATCAAGTTCAGTTATAGAATAATGTTTTTCGTAATATATTTAACATAGTAAAAAACTTTCAAAACCAATATTATTCCCATCGGAAATGTGAGGTGGCAGTCCCCGATAGCCATAGAGGAAATTCGAGCTCTATTGGCCACTCATAGATATACGTCACCCTGGAAAATATTTCAAAATATACTTGGTTCCTATATTTGAATACGTATGTGAGCCCCATATGTTTTATCCAATGAATATTTTTTTAGAAATAGAGAAATTTTATTTAGTAAAAAACTCACATGAAGATTTCCCTAGCATTTTTGAATGTGTAAAATATTTCTTACAGCGACCATTCTTTATAAATTTTAAACAAAAAACATATTGTACCCTTTTTTATCCTTTGATCCTTAACTTCTTGTAAGGGAATTATGAAGGAGATTTGGTCATAGATCTCTTCTCCTAGAATTTCCTTTTATTCACCAAAATGATAGAAGTATTATCATGATTCTTCTCCTTATAAACTTGGTGAAGAAGTACAATAAGATCAATAATATACTTATCTATGATGTTTATATTGAAATTAACAACAGATCTAGAGAATCACTTATTAAGTGATGAAATAATGAGATTAGTTCCTATTTTTATTGGAAATTTAAACCCTTTATCCTCTATGAACTCAATGTAGCTAATGAGTTTGACTATGTGAACCTTAGATGGTGAAAATTATCCCATATTACTCGAAAATAGTGCCTTTTATATCTCAAAATTTTCCCATCTATCTACCTCATGATAATGACTATGAGGATGCTGGAGCATTCTATAATAAACCATGTCTTCATGTGTCTTTTTCAGTTTATTATATATGGATAAAAGCATTAAACATTAAACATTGATAACATATCTCACATTTTTATCTTATATATCAAACACCTCATTATTGTCCTAATAATGCACCAAGGATTATAGAATGTAATATTTCTTTTCATGATGCAACACTACCCGTAGTCATTTAAACCAATTCTAAAAGTTACTACCAGTTATGATATTGTATTTCTATAAATTGATTGTGGGATAATGTGGATAATGAAATTTAAATTATTATACAATATTAAAAGATCATATTATTATTAATTTTCTTGATTATAAATTACACGATACATTATAATAATTTTCATTTTATTAAGACTCATTGTATTTTATCAAGAATTCACGACCCTCACCATTAAACTTGGAATATCATTTCACTCCAGAAATTCTAGTGGAAATGATTCATATTACCCCTCTCATAACCCAATCTAGGGATTGATAAATTACTCAAAGCTATTTAGGTAGGTATGGATTTATTAACTTTAAGCTTGTGGCTCCTTGATTCATTTAGTGGACTCCACATTCCTAAAATACTAACTAGGATTTCCTCAAAAATAGCCTCCAATTTACACCAAGTATAAGAAGGTCTATTACGCTTGATGTAAAATGGATTAGTCATCCCAAAACAATCATAATAACTCCATTTATAAAATTAAGTGTCCCAACAAGGTTTGGTCAAACACTTAGTTATATTGGTTTCATTATTCGTCAAGTAATGGATGGCTTAGTATGAATTAATATTTTGTTGAGGGATTTTTTTTATTATGTGTAAAATTTTCTTGTTTTATAAATTACATGTATTATAAATAATAATTTGGTTTTACATAAGTGATTAACCATGTTGTGATTTTTTACTCATAATCCATTTACTTAAATCAATATTTTCATATTAGTTCATTTATTTATGTGATTGCGGTCTTGTATCCATAAAATTTTTTATGAAAAAGATAAAAATAAATAAATAAATAAAGAAAGAAATCATGAGATTATATATGGTTTGTTTTATTAATTGGATAATAAATCAACCTATGAACCTATGGGAAAACTCTTTATTCCGCTCTAGGCATGTGCTACAACATTCCACGTATCCACCTGTATATCACCAGTGTGGGTTTCTTCTTTGATCCATCTTTAACCTCATTTATGCACCTTAGGATACTACTTTTTTTTATATATGTTTATAAATCTCACATAGGTGAGGTGGACCAAAGGATTGGTTAAGGAGAGTTACATAAAAAACCTTGGACACATAGGTCCTATATAATAAATGAGTGAGAAATGACACACATACCATTATATTTAATTTAATAACAATAAATTACAAAACCCGGAAATAAAATAAAATAAAATATAACTAATACATACACATGATTGGTCAAACCTCACAATTGGTCATAAACACGCAAAAGATATGTAAATGTAATGATTCTATTATTCAATTCAACTTATTCTTCATTAATAAGATAAATGAAATTGTATTTATTAATTAATAAATCAATTAATTCTATGTTTCATAATGTCCATCCCAAGTATCAGAGAGATTCTCATCGTAAAGGAACATAAGGAAAATAAACATAATGGACAATAATTATAGATCATTAGGAATAATTAATTTATCATTTATTAAGACTTTAAAACCTTTATTACATATTCAAACACATCTGGAACCAATAATGTAATTAGGTTTTAATACTATAATTAATTATTTTAATGAAATTTAATTATTTCATTTATTGGGAGACAAAACAAAATGTACTAACAAGATACTTTCCATGTTTCCCTTTTTTTAATATGAGATAAAATCCTTGGGGTTTATTGTGTACCTCATCCATATTACACAACTTGTACTAATGAGATACACACCAAGTGGTCCACATTCCGTGTGTCAACAAAACCCTTTTAATGACTCAGTGTGACTTTTGTATATAAGAATTAATTATTTAAATGATGTGTATGTCAGAAAAATACCTTGAGTTTCATTAATGTTTCAGGATGTAAGTCTCACACGGCCTGAAATTTTATATTTGACCACATCGTCAACATAAATTCCACCACTATACCATACAGACTACACATACCTTAGCTAAACACCATATAGTCTAATAAACCATGTTCTAGGTTGGACTGGTCAATACACGGGGTACATAAATGTTACACGTGTAATAATTTCTCAGTGCACCATGTATCTTATGACGCATCCAGGAGAAGTGAACTTGGGTACACAACATGTACTCCAGATACACACTGTGAAACCCAATGTATCGGGAAAAGTATTGGCACCTCCCAATGATATATACAATTATTATTCATCTTTTCTTATATCTTATGAATATATGAATATTGAATGAATAATAATAAAATATTGAAATCATGTTAATTAAACTTTCGATCAAATAATGAATAATTATTCAATGAAAACTAACCATAATAGAATATATAGATCAAAAATAAAATAATTTTTATAAATTTAAACATAGCATATCTCTCATACTACTTGAATGTTATATATGTAGTGGAAGTGTGTTTTAGATTAATAACCATAAAGGTATTTTTTGAATTTAGTGGATCATTCACCAATAGATTATATGGTGATAGTGGTGTTGATTGATCGTCTTGTGTTGTTCATATTGATATCTTATAGTTCCTTTGGCCTTAGAGGATTCTCTTTTGTTCTTCTAATTATTGATAGGATGCGAAAATGAGGACTCTAGAGAGAAATACATTGTGCACAAATATTCTCAATTCCAAATTAACCCTACAAAATAGAAATAACCATATATTTATAGTGTTAGGGTTAGGATTAAAATATTATTTAATTTCACAACACCCTTTAAATAATATAAAAAACCTTATCTAACCCCATGTCAAATAATAATAATAATAATATTATTTTATGGTGTGTGCTAACTGCTTCAATGATTAACACTATTTTAATATCTTGTAAATTAATATTTATCATTGAACACCATATTGGATTTCTACTCATCCTTGGTTTTTATCAAATACACAAATAAATTGTCAAATAAATATTTATTCATAAATAAATATTTCATTCAAATTTTTTTGAATAAATATTTATTCAATATTCAATAAATATAAATATTCTATTCTAAATTTGGTGAACAATTTTTTTTAAAAAATTCAGATAATAAATTATTTATTAATAAATAAAGAATCATTTATTACCTTGTGAATATAGAGATCAAAAAAATATAAAAAAAAGTATCCCTTGGTCATGAGAATAATTTTTATTCTAATAATTAAATTAAAATAGAATTTAAATGAGATAAATAGAAACAATTAGTGTCTGACCCTCTAGGCTTCTTTATTGCTGACCTTATGTGGGTTTCCCTAGAGTCTAGGATTACTATTTAGAAACGGGTAAAGGGACCCAAGTGATGTAAGATAAGGTAACAAAATTTTCAACCACACAAGAACACTTACTATATAATACAATCCCTTTATCACAATATCTAATTCAGAAGGTTATACACTTGTGTCATCAACCTATTTGCAGGATACGTCTTTCTTTGACTATCTGAAATAAACTCATCATTACACGACGGCCAGGGATTTTAATAAGGTGGTTACATTTCAATAAAATATTTGAGATATGAGCTTCCATAAAAATGGAAGGGAAAATCCTTTATCAAATTTTTAATTCACAACATGTCATTCTTAATGCACCCAATATACTCTACTTCCCATGAATATATGGAATCTCAATTTTGGTCAGTAAATAAAAGAAATAAATTCATTACATGTACTAATAATAATCTTAATTTCTAAAGACCATTACAGATTATCATATATAAGAATATTTGATTACACAATAACATATATAATTACTACATGAATTTCTGTTATCATAAACTCCCATATTTAATATTACCACGTGTGAACTTGATGAGGAGAATCCTAATCTGATTATGATTACTCAAACCTTACAATAAAAATTCCATATGACCCATCATAGTATGTTATCCAAACATAGAACTATATATAAGAATATCAGCATTTCATTCCATGGTTTTCATTATAGTAGGGATCTTCAATGAATATATCAATTTGAAAAATAATCTAAGACATTATTACATTAAATTCATGAAGACAAATGAAAAACATGTAATGAGATATTTTATTAATATTCAAATATTTGAATATAAATGTAATCAAAAGTATAAATAGTTGGTTCTATAACACCAAATCTAATAGCCCAAAACCTGTAATTATGAACAAAAATGTTGTTTTGTTAGACATTCAAGTTCCATGGTATCCCAAGTATGGTGTGAATACAATTTATAAGGCCACAACCAATGAAATCTCTAAATATAAATAGTTTTTACAAATTTCATGAAGAACTCATCTATGTAAACAATTTAATTGTTTTCAAAAATAGTTTTGAAGAAAAATAATTGCAAACCACTGATTCCCTAGGTCCACAGTAACAAATAAGGATAGTTATACCATTATTGATCCTAAGGTCTAGGACCTTCATCAACTATACACACTTTATCCAGTTTTGGTTTGTCATAAAGCATCTTACAGGTATCATGCCAACCATATAACAGACCTGAGTATCCCTGATATAAAAATGAGAATCACAGAACTCCCATATGGGAATTTTTTTATCATACGAAACAAGCCCAGTAGTAAGGGAAATATCCCATAAAATAATCTTCTATACCTTAGTTAAAATCCAAATATTAACATTGACCCCCCTATGATCTTTTTCTTAGCCTGATCATGAACCACCTTATAAGGTGTTTCCATTATAAAAATCAAAATCACCCCAAGGGAGGTTTCTAACTAAACCGTCAAACTACCCCAAATTTTGTCTTCATTTCGGTATAAAATAATTTCAATCCCACTTAACATTAAAAAACTCTATTTATTAATTTTTTTAAAATATTTCATAGTAACACCATTTAAAATTTCCTTTTCACAAACCATTTCTAATTTCCTTTTCTAAAGTCTCATTTTTGAATAATATTTCAAAAAATCATGTTCCAATACAAAAATTACAAAACACCAATGAATTCATCAATACTATTTCTTCATTAAAGTATAAAAAAATCAAATTACTATTCCCAATTCCCATTTTCAAAGTTCCATTTTTAAACAATATTTCAAAAAATAAAAATTTCTAAATGAAAACACATGTCATCCATACCATTAAAAAAATTTTATTTCAAAAATACAATTTTTTTATTACCAAGTCACCCAACTAGGTTAACCTATTTTTAAATTTCAAGCATGTATAAGGTCATTAACTAAAGAAAATTAGAACTTAAAGAATTTAATTAATTTTATGATCAACACTTGGAAAAATAATGAGACCACTAATGCATACACTTAGAAAAATAAAATGAGGATATGGGAAGAATTTTGTGACAATATGCCATTAAGAAATATTTTTACACTTATTTTATAGGTCGATGATTTCTACGTAGTATCTTCAAGACATATCTATACTCAATCGATCCTCACATGAACTATTGAATTCTAACTCACACCATGACATCAAAAATAATTAATTATTATAAATTATAATTAATTCAACAACTAACTCCCAAAATGAATAAATAGGAAAACACTAATTTGATGTTCTCATTACTTCAGAACCATAGAAACCCACCTAAAAAAGGGCCATATCAAACCCTCGACATAACTTTTGACTAAATACCTAAGATAAATCATCCTTTTCAATATTAATATTTTTAAAAAAATAAATGTATAAATTAATAAAATTTAATACAACATCATAACATAAGAAAACAATGAGCCACCATAGAAAATAACCACAATAAGACATCCTCTACCAATGATGAAAAATATACCTAAGATATTTGGGTGATTCATCCATGACCTGATGTAATCTCTAAATAAAATGTAACCGAAAGATGAATAAATTAGAAAGAATAAGATAATATATTAAAGGAGGTTTGTGGAGGATGATAGTAACCTCAAATTTCAGATGAATTACTTTAAAAGCACCCAAATATCATGGTTTTTTGAACATCAAAGGAGGGAGGTTTGACTTCCCATGGTGAGAGAAAAAATGATTGGAATGCCCCCTCTCAAAACATGAGGTGGAAACTTATAACTTTACCCATTAAAATTCGCAATAGACAGACAATAAAGACCACTGGATAGAAAATGGCTATCTGTAATGGTTTTTTCCACTTCTAGACACTACAGTATGGTTGGTTGTCAACTATAATTTTGTAATAGGCACCCTGAACCTTCCTCGATTCTCTTTTGAGCCCTTAAAAACTTCTGGACCTCCATTCCCCATCCAAAGGCAACCATTTTTTATTTTGAAACTCTCATAATTCTATTCTTAGTTCAAGTTAAAAATCTAGTCCATCGACCAAATTAAAACTAAAATTCCACTAATACTCAAAATTCTTGTATGGATATAGGGCACTAAAAACTACCCAACATAACAATTATCATCACTCAGATGTCATAACGATCATCAATCATAATATACCAACCTACGTCGGTCACTAAATCAAATCCCAATGGCCTCATTCCATTCTCAAACACCTAAAGAACATTAATGGCACAACCACCAATTAAATGTGTTTAGAGTTCCATCACTAGAGGCAACACAACCTTCATTACCAAACACATAGACTATGCTTACCTAATCCCATCTATCTAGAAACATGATAGTTCAATTGTCTAAATAACTATAATGTCCATGGTTATCCCCACCATAGGACCTTTATAAAGGAGTCATATTCCAAGCTATGACACCTCTCACTATTAGAATTTCCTACCATGAAAAGATTCATGTGATCAATCGACCTGGACAGTGTGGTTCGTAACACACTGTACCTGAACATACATGATAATTCCATTTGATCATTGGTACCCAGCCCTATTACTAAATTCCAAATTGATAAGGATGCATAACCTCTATCTATGAATAAGCTAGGAATATATTTAAATTTCAATGAAAATATTTGTTTAATTCCTAAAATGCATCCATAACCTCTATAATGAAATACTAAAAATGGTCCCAAACTAACAACAACCAATTCTGTATGAGAACAAAATTTGAACCATCCTCATTTGATTTATATTGAAAACACTTGGATCGAACCACCTATACTTTAAAAATTATATGATCATTATTGTTTTATTCCTAGAGGCATCCCATGACCCCCTAAACATGCTCACCACAGTCCATACCTAACTCCTAGTGATATTCCATGGTCAAGTCCTCAATTTTCCAAAACTATTGTTTTGTCCCCTTGTACGCATCGACTCACCTTTGATTAAAACACCCTTGGTTCATCTTAGTCCACCCCATGTACGAAGCTAATTTTTAGTCTTACCTCACCACCCCATGCAATTCATATTTATAATTCCAAGATGAATCTAGGTAAAAATCACAATTTTTGCACACTAGTATCCAATTCAACCATGACCGCTCCACGAGTAGCTCAACACTCCCACAACCTTTCTAGAATAATGGTCACACACCCACAACTGATATATCACTCCCCACCATAGGAATATTTTTACTATTTATTTACTAGATTAACTCATAATAATCTTATCCCATTCTCAATTCATCAAAAACTAAATGATTGGATGTAGCTATCTCACTTTCATTTGAATGAAAAAATAGAACATCAACTACCACCCATTAGAATCTCTCGAGAATGATTGCCAAAAAAGTAATCTATATTCCAGCCATAATTTGGACCTCACCCTTTGATTACAAATGGTTCAATAAGAAATTATGGATTCACATTAATTTCTATAGAGAGTTATCTCGATAGGGTTGGTCATAACATAAGCATGTTGGATCCCTAGAGACACCCTTAAAACTTCAAATACAATCCTGGAACTCCTACTAAGATCAACTAGGATCAAACATTCTATGACATCATGATCTATCCAGGGCGTAACTACCACCATAGAGGGAACATCCTCTATCCTCATTACAAATCTACAGGCCACCTTGCCAATAAGTATCAATATCTACATAGTCACCTCACCTCAAGAAGAAATCAATAACCAAACCCTCTACAACCCCATGAATCTCAAAAAACAATTGAGAATTTATATTAATCATGGTATAACCACCAATAAACCACTAGAGTTTCTATAAAACAAGTAATATTCTTAATTGAACTCAAATGGTCCATTTAACTAACCCATGGTAAATAATCTCCATGCATATGCATCATGCATCACCTATATCTCACTAAAAATAATGGACTGTTTATGTAAAGAAACCCAATCACATAACCCAAATGGAATCACACATCTCAAACATGTTCATACCACTATAAACTCATCAAAACCCCATGGTCACTTACTCCCTGATAACCATTTACCAAACTCAACTTATGATCCCATGGGTCATGTATTACTATTTCCTAGCTCACACACGCAATCAATAATTTGACCATGCCTACTGGACAATTAATCTTCTTGAACATGGGGCAATCTATTAGTCTGAAATCCGAAAAGCCAAAAATTATACATGATTCAAGTATAATCACACCACCACCCATTATCCCATGCATTGTTCCAAGATCAAATTCTTTTACTCATGCTCTATTCACCTAAGACCACTAACCATGGCCCTCATCAATAACCACATCCAAACAACATTATAACAACAGGGTCGACAATTTTAATGATACTACCCCTTAAAAATAATCCATAAAACCAAAACACAAGAACTCATGTTCTTCCCTTATAAAATATCCTAGGAATAAGCATTCCATTACCAAAACCCTTATAACACGCTCCCTGCATCGATTCCATGCACCTGAGAAATCACCCAAACATCACAAATATAGAATATCTACGACACCGGGCTAACCACCTAACATTATAACCCATTCCAATTCCAAAATGCATGCAAAATATCCTTAGGTTCTCCCACCAAGACCCATAGTCCAGGAATCATAAAATCCATTGATCATGGGGTTCACTCCTACCCCCATTCCAAAACACACAATATATAACAAGGAAAAGCTAGTCACTTGTCATAGGTCCCGAACACCCATATATACACACACTTTATCATAAATAATATTAGATAAGACACCAACTCTAGGGCCCTACACATCCTATATGGTTCACAAACCCAGAAGGGCCATAAATCTAGAAAGGTCACAAGAAAACAGAATATACAGTGAAATATCAGAACCTCAAGGTCACATATCTGACTGAAGTAACAATAGAAATGTCCTGATATCTAATACACCCAAGTCCATCATATTCTCATAACTCAAGAAATATTTCTAGCCTAAACTATCCATACATTGTGTCAGACCATAAACATAATTGATACTCATCTTCGTGATTGCTAAAGGTCCCATAATTTATTATTTTACTTCAATTAAACTACACAATTTCAAACTAAAGGATTCAATTTTTTAAAAATTTTATTACCCATCATTTTAAAATATCATATCTTGACTAAGTCTCACATTCCATGGTTTGGATAGATAAAATTACATTCAAATTTTATGATGGAAAATACCTAATGAGTTCTTTATTGGAAATTTATTTAACAAAAAACACCACTTTAATAATTCATATATACATTCATATTAACTAGAAGTAACCTAAGGATTTAGTAAAGTAGAATTCCACCATACATTTATTTGTGAAAGCACCATATAAATGGATACAAACACTTTCTATAATACCCATCAGATCTTTTTTTAAATACAACATCAAATATAAATTTCTAGTAGATAAAATTCATACCAAAAAAGAGTTGAGAATGAGTTGGTTAACCAACCCATACCCCAAAAATTTAATAAATGAAAAATTAAAAAGTGATATCATGAGGTGAAAAGTATTTTCACCAGCTGGAATTCAAGAGAATACAAAATGAGAGGCATAAAAAGAAGTGCAACTGGTTCATCATCCATGGATGTGAATGAATCTCACTGGGATCTCAAAAAGTATCTATCTTCATTGTTGGTTTTTTATTTGTAGTATCAAATATAATATACAAGACTGAAATTCTCACCATTTTCTCCAAAACACAAATAACATCGTTGTCGCCCAAAAAAAACCTTCAACTTAAATGCACTTTCTGACAAGTTCTACATCCACGAACTTCCAAATGGGTAGAATTGTTTCAAAGGATGATAAATTATACTTTTTAGCCTTCTATAATAAATATCTATAATTCCATGTTTCAAGTGAATCCATTTCATCAAGTGTTTCTTTACCAAAACATAAAAAATCAGAAAAATCATGGATCTTTCATAAGGGGAATTCTAGGGCCTCAGCCCATCGTCAAATTCCTTGAAAGTAGTAAAAACTACATGGTTGATATCTTCTGAATCATATTCATATACATGAGAAAATAATTCACTGATCCTGGGATCAATATCTTCCATCATCATACTCCCATGATTTCCCAATTTCTATACCCTTCCACAAAACCTTCAGGCCATTGAAAGCTTCTGCATAGGATCCATTTACAATTGAGAAGATAGTTTTTAGTAGATTTTTTGGCGATCAATGTTGATCCCATTTTAGGAAAGAACATTCCATAGACCAAAAAAATATGTTATTCTTGCAAATATTCCATGTACCAACTCTGGATAAGGATACACACATCTGTATTCCCAGCGCATGGAATCCAAAAGTAATCTTTGTGTCCCATCATCAAATTTTGAATTTCTATAAAATTCATATGAATTTTAGATAGAATGTTATCCCTAATTTCAGAATATTAATGTAATTTAGTGTCCCCTTTTTGATATATTTTAATAATAAAAAAGTCATTTTTTTCAACCTTTGAATAAATCTCATGATTGGGACCCTCCTTGATAGTCCAAAGATTATTTTTATGCTTCTACATCTAATCCAAATTCCCCTTATCAATAAATGGAACCGATTACTTAACAACATAATCTTATGAGAGTCCCAGAGTAACTTCATCATGTAGTATTGAGGATCTTTAAAAAATGGATCACTTTAATTTGGAATAATCCCTACGCTTTTTTGTTTTTTCGGATGAGGGGTGATAAACCCATCTGAGTCCACCACCGCTCTCTTGTGCTTTGTAGAATATGACTCGAAAAAGTATGATTTGGATTGTTTAAAATTATAATTTATATTATTCATAGCTTTAAAAATTCACTAGGATACTATCGATCCCTCTTCAAAGTGGGAGGGACATTATTGGGGTCACTCAGAGCATTTTGAAGTGCATCAACAAAATCAGATAAGCCATTATCCATCCCAAACTATGAACCACTCTTAGAATTGGGGTAACTTAGAGCATTTTGAAGTTCCTTAAATTATGCATGAACACACACACCCTCATACCATACCAACTGATATTTAAAATCCCATAATCAATAACATCACAACCAAGTACCCTACTCATGGTGGGAATCAATCAATTGTAAAGGAAAAAAGTAAGAACAATAATTCCCATCCTTGGTAGCTTTAATTTTACCTTGAATGTGGGTCTAATATCCCTAGGAACAAGATCATTACCAAGCTATGACAACAATCTAGTATCTTATCGACCATTTCCAAGTTGTAAGATAAAAGAAAAGAAAGATCTAATAGCACTTGGTGACGTCTTGCTACCCCAAAACACTAATTGGAGCCTAGACTGATGGTTCCACATGACTTTAGGAACACCTCTATATACACCATAGGATTCCAAAAAATGGTATGGTCCTGTGAGGCTACCATGGGGATACTATTACGTCATTATCAATGAATACAATAAAATTTAAATAAAAAATTCATATACTCATCTAGATAGACATCACAACCATGGAAAATTACAATAAAATAAATAAATCATCTGATAAAATATTTAAAAGAAAGTTTCATACATACCATAATGAATCCCCCATGGGAAGATCATGCACAACAATACTAAAATGAATAAAATAAAAATGATCCCAATATTCCATGCCCAACTGGTTCTGAGTTTAGCCTGATCCAATCATCTAAACTCCAATATAGGTATCCAATCCGCATACATCAACATCATACCTTGCATGGAACCTATATTTGTGAAAAATGGTGTCTACTTGAGTACCCATGTTCCAGGGAAGACTAATAAGGGTGTGTGTACAACTAAGTACGCCACACCAACAATATCCTTAAAAATAACTAGTATACACACAGTTCATGCAGAATTTTTCAAGGTAATTAATTTAAAAGTTTTATTTAGGAAAACAATAAAAAACTACTAATTCCACGAGTTATCGATGACACATAAAGAAATCTATATCAATATCAATCCTTAGATTTGGGACCCTAATTTTCCATACATATTTCAAGCAATTTTGGGGTGTCTCTGAGATCATTGTGGGGACGATGGGAATCATAAAGCAATCCTAGGTTTCCCAGATAGACAAATGATTAATAAAAACCTCACCTATAGAGGTTTCCTAATGTTGTATAATAAGACCAATATTAAGATAGACCTCCCCTATATGAGTTATTTAACCTTGAGAATAACCCCAATAGTATCTTGGACCTCCCCTATGGGAGTTTTCTTAGATTGATCACATACCACCTCTTAAGGAGTTTTCTTAATAGAAGTAAAAAATACCGTAAGGGAAATTTACAACCAATGTATTGAACAACCCCTACGAGCATCTTTATTTATATATAAAACAATTTTAATCCCATTTACCATTTCCATAAAAACAATATTCATTATTTAATTTTACAATATGGTTCATAGCATATAACTCTATTTCACATGTCTATTTCACAAACTATTTCCAATTTCTATTTCCAAAGAACAATTTCAAAGTATCATTTAAAAAACACCATTTCATAAATTAAAATTAAAATATTCCAACACATGTAATCAATACCATTCCACATTTCTAGTTCAAAAAAATCAATTTTTTATTTCCAAATCACATTTTCAAAGTTCAATTTTCGAATAACATTTCAAAAAGACCATTTCCAAGATACAAATTCCAAATTTCTAACACATGACATCAATACCATCCCATATTTTTTATTTAAAAAAACAATATTCTATTTATTGACAAGTCAATACAATAGAGTCACCTCTTTATATGTTTCAATAACATCTAAGGGCATTAACCAAGGAAAATTAATACATAAAATATTTAATCAATTTAATTTTCAACACTCATAAAACTGATGATACTACCAACACACGCACTTAGAAAAATATTTTGATTCTATGAACTAAATTTAGGGACCACATACCATTAAAGAAATCTTACCACACATATTTCATTGTATGTTAATTACTTTCTAGGATCTCTAAGCCTCACCCACACTCAACTGGTCCTCTCCCGCACTCATCGATCCAAACTCACACCACAAAATTAGAAAATATTAATTATAATCAATTATAATTAATTTTACAATATCATATAAAGAGGAATAAATTATTAAACACCAACTATATGATCTCCCAATATCAAAACCTTAGCTAATAACCCATAGGAGACTAATATTATACCATCAACATAACTTTGTAGAAAATACATAAGAGACAACACCATTTACATGATTAATTTTAAACCAAACTATAGAAAAAACAAGAAAAATTCAACACGATTTCATAACAAAATTAAATAGAGAGAAACCCTAGGAAATTAGTGTCAGAAGACACCCTATACCAGGAAAAAATAAAATCCAAAAGATATTCGGATGATTCCAACATGCCCTAGGGGAATATCAAATAAAACTAAATAAATAAGGAAGGAATTAGAAATAACAAGACGGGAGATAAAAGGATTTTATAATAGGATGATACTAACATTAAATTATCAGATAATCACCATAACCCCCCCCCCCATGAACAAGGGGTTCCTGTGGTTGGAAAGAGGGAGGGTTGGCTTCCCCTAGTGTGATAAAACAAGAGAGAAAAAGGGGGAACCCTTTAAAAAATAGAGGGGGGAAAGTTGTAACTTCACCCATTAAAAGGACATTTATGAGATAATGGAGGTTAAATACTGGCTAGTAGATATAGTTAGTGGCATCTACCACTTCTAGATAGCACTGACTTGCCATTGGTATGCTCTAGTTTTTCCAAATCCACCCCATCCCTTCTTTGATTCTCCCTTAAGTTCCTAGATACTTTCCTAGCCCCATTAAACTTACAAAAATACCATGTTGAGGTAATAAAAATCTCATAATTCTATTCATAGGAATGGTAAAAAATTTGGACCATTCACCGAATGAAAACTCAAATTCCCCTGAAACTAAAAACACCCATATAGGCACAGTGAAATATAATACCCTCCCATTAAGAATAGAGGTGAATAATTAGTCTATGGGGAGTTATTTTATTTAATAAAATTATTTTACCATCACACTATTGTCATGGGATTTGTTTTGTTCTGGGCAAAGAAGGCTTTAAATTCTCTACTTTCTTTTATTTTCCTGATGTAGAAATAATTTGTGTCTCATTATTCTGGTTATTCTTTATATTTTGAATTTCCAAATTATATTTTCAGGTGTGCGTATCATTGTTACATGGAATGGGTGGAATTGGTTCTATTCCACTTTAATATGTGGTTATTTAAGATAAATAGAGAACATCCTTGAAATGATTATACCGAAGGCTGATCATGATTGGTTGAACACTTTCTATGCTTTTCTATATTTTTTATGAATAATTATATATTATACCAATTTTTTGTAACTACCCATGTGAAAAAGGATTACTGAATAATAATGAATAAAATATATAATAATGAAAATAGATATTGCTTGTTTCATGCCTTATAATATTATATTGTTAATTTTTTTCAATCCCTATTACTTATAAATTCATATCACACATATATGGTGAGACGTTAAATGATTTTTTATTATAGTTATTGTTATATGGTGATGTTATTAACACATTATATTAAATAATGATTTGAATACAAGTTGATATCTGGAATTATATTCTTATGGTGAATTAGCTATGCTTGAGTTACTACATTAGGTTATAAAGAAAGTGATGTAATAATTAATTTAAGTAGAAAATTATGAAAATACCTTACTGAAATATTAAAATAGAATTACAATTTTTTAATAGATGTTATTTCAGGTGATAACATAAATAGGAAGTTATCCATAATTAATAATAAATCAACATAGTTCATTTTTAGAGTTGATTAATACTTATTCAAATTTATGTGAGGGAATCTTAAGCTAAGGGTGTGTCCTAGATTCTTAATTCAATTAACTGGGTGATTAAAGGAAGAAGTGAAAGGAATAAATAATAGAAAACAGTAATTATTATTACCTTTTAAGAATTCTTTCAAATAAGTGTCTAGAGAAATAATCCATGTAAATTAGAATATAAAAAATAAATAAAGCTAAAACTTAACAAGAGGTGTTTTATATATGAGGTTCTATAGATCGAACTACAGAGATCTGTCTCTAAATAAATTTGGTTATGGTTTATTAATTCACTTGAAAATTAATTACATCTAACTATGTTACTATGTATTGTTACGTTTCTCTTATTTAAATTTGGTTATGAGGTTTTGTAGTTCTATCTACAGGCTACCTCTTTGAGACACTTTTTGTGGTATAAAAACCAAACTCATACTGGAAAAAGTGTCAGTTCTAATGGGTGGTAGGTTTTTTGAGACCCTCCAAATGAAGGTTTAAATATAAATATTGATGGTTCATGTGTCATGGGATCTATGATGGGGGGGGGTTGTTCGATAATCGAGAGGTTATGTGGTTTCCACTTTCAACACAAAGTTCGATGGTAGGGATTCCCTCCAGGGGGAGGATTATGATTTATTGAAAGGTCTTTAGTTATTCATGTTAAATAATATCAATCTCACAGAAATTGAAACAAATTACAGAATTATTTATTGATATATCAATAAAATTAGTTATGGAATCCCACATTTTTGTTACATAACTTTTCATTACATTTCACAAACATAGGATCTTTAAACCCTAGTGTCTTGGAAAAAGCTACATAATAAATGAAAACATAAAACAATATTTTAATCCTCTAGAAAGGATTCTTGAAATTTTAATCCAATGTAAAATTACTTCATATCATAACCTGGGGACATAAATCAAAGGAAATGGTGAGGAGAAGGCCCAGTAAGGGTAAACAAGGGAGTCAGTTTACTTGTGATATCAAAAAGAACTTGATGAAATACATACAGAAATGTGCAATGGAAAGAGATTCATATCATATAAAAAACCTGAATCATAACTTAAAATTGTGGCTAAAACATTTAATTCAGATATTCATAAGCATATCACCAAGGTTCATCCCCAAGATGTCATAAAAATTACTAAGGTTATTTGACAAGGTATCGTAAAACTAGTCATCTCTATAGATTAATTTATTTACCCAATGCATTATAGAACTATCAAGGAACACACTTAATATGTATTTATTTTCATGTGATACACCTAGATTATAAATAAAACATTAATAAAAAATCCAAATAGAATAAAAGAAATGGGTTTCATATCAACATCATGACATTTTAAAAGGTGATTAAAAACATGTTCATTAAGTCATTCATAACCCATGGAAAGAGAATGAGGGTTCTATATATGTTAATTCCTGAATAAATTATATAATATTTTATGTATTTAATAATACCCCTAGATATAAAATATGTTTGGGTATTCACATAAATAAAATAAGATAATTTCTTGGGGAAAAAGAGGGAGATTTCGAGAAGCGAATTCTGCAACACAATGACTATGTTACATGGTTTTAGAAAATATTAAAAAAAGAGGTTAAAAAGGTCAAAAATCCATAAAGGACTAATAAAATATAGGGAGAGAATAAAATGGAAATAATAACTTGGTATGGAAACTTTAACGACCAACGACATAGAAGAAAACTTGAATGGAGAAAAGGGAAGTTGCAAATTTCCTTATGAAAATTCAGCAGACTAACAACATCACATAAAAATTCTGAAAATTAGTTGATGAGAGAGGAAGAGGTATCTCATCATTTAAACATTAAATGTAAAGAAATTAGGATATATAATAACATACCCCAACATAAGAAAATGTAAATTAAAATACATAACATAAAATAAGTCTTGACTAAAAGGGGAGGGTGAAAGGTTCCCTTACCTTGAAGAGTAACTTCAAAAACACGAAGGTTGGGATCTTGTGGGATTAAAGGAAACTTTAGAGGACTCCTTGTAAGTAAATAATACTATTAATTATTTGATTAGTAATTTTTAATGAATGGAATGAAGGAATGGGAAAGTATTTATTGAAAAAGTGTGGGAATATTTTATTAATTTACAATGGACAACTTATTAGTGGCATTTGGAAAACCATGGGATTTTCCATGGTATTTGACCATGGGTTTATCCACTTGGGACACCTAATATCATTTTAATCCATAAGATTCTACCATCATGTTATCTTACTCATTACATCATTATTATTTCATTAAACATACCGAAAACCCAAAAATGTAATTTTAATATTCATCGAAAATTCAACTATATTAGAAAAATCACAAAAATTCACCATAACCATTTTTTGATGTGTAGAACTCAAAAGTGAACTAAATTTCATAAAAATAATTTTATAAATATGATATATTTAATTTTCAAGTAAAATCACCATTTACTTGAAAAAAACTAATACTGAACTAATAATTTCTGAAACTATTATTTACTTATGCTATTATATCACATTACCATTCAAGATGCCCAAGGAATATTTATACTCAATTAAGTGAGGCTAATTTTCCTTTGGTCATATTACTATTCATAAGGGTAATATTACTATTTCAATGTGTAAAGTTACCATTCACCAAAAAATTATTTTGATCTTATTGAACCCAATTTTCATCCTGATTACAACCATGTATGTCCGATTTTCAAAAATCATTTCACAGAAAAAGTTATTTAATAATAAAATATGTTTTTACTATAATAAAAAAACACTATTCATCAAATACTATTCATAAAAAAACTATTCATAGAACACTATTCATCAAATTGAAACTTCTTAAAAAACTTCTAAAAAGTTATCCTAGGTTAATTTTGACATTTAAAATTCAAGTATTATGTTTATTTTACCATAATAATTCTCTATGTATGAGAAATCTTTGAAAATTAAAATTTTTACTTCTAAAATCAATTTGTCAAATTTTTCTTAATTAAACATATTCTTTATTAAGAAAAGATATTCCTAAAACAAGAATGGTGAAATGGAAATTTTATTTATACCAAGTGATGACACAAAGTAACTAAGGCTCGTAACATAAGCCCTTATAACGCCCAAATAGGACCTAAGGGTAAGGTGTGCTATGACGATAGAATCTTGGGGCAGCTCGAACAATATTTTTTGAGTGGTGATATCTATGATCCTTACCTTATCCCAAAGGCAATTACGTTCAAGCTTAACACGTTGAAGCGTGGCTTGGGCTTGGTATGGAGAAAATCCCAGTGATGCCACCTCCTTCTCAAGCTCCAAAAAATAGGCTTTGTACAACCCAAGTCTATTTGATGAGTCCATCAAATCTTCTTTCTTTATTAGTTAACCATTATCATTTGTATTTATAAAAAATAATCATAACATTAAGATTTTAGTTTCCAAATTCATATGGCTCAATGGTTATAATTAACTAGTGGTTATATAATGGTCGAAACCCAAAGGTATCATTTCAATTACACACACTTGATTAATAAAATGATATAGTTTTATTGAGTACAAAATAATATAATGTACATTTTAAAGAAACTTTTATTATTTAAAAAGATCGTGTTGTTACATTATCCCCCCTTAAGAAATTTCATCCTTGAAATTTCATACATAACCTTAGAAAATAAATGGTGTGGGTACTTCTGGCTCATAATCTCGTCTAGTTCCCACGTGGATTCTTCATTTTTGTGGTTCCTCCAAAAAACTTTAACATGGTCGGTAGTCTTTTTGCATAGAACCTTTTCTTTGTGATCCAATACCTCTATCGGAAGCTCCTCATAAGTGAGGTCATGTTCTAGTTACACCACATCAGGATTAAGTACATGTGAAGGTTCAATTATGTACTTTCTCAAGAGGGATACGTGGAATACATAATAAACTAGATATTGATTTAGAGGAAGTGCAAGACGATAGGCCACTAATCCTACACGATTAAGGATTTCATAGGGGCCAATGTAATTAGGGTTGAGATTCCCTATCTTCCCAAACCTCATGAATCTCTTCAAAGGTGAAATTCAAAGAAAGAATTTTTCACCAACATCAAATCTAAGTCCCTTCGATGGATGTCGGCATAGTTCTTTTGATGACTCTAAGAATCCTTAATGTGTTATTAGATGGCATGAACTTTTCTGTCATCTCTTTCACAATATTAGGCTCAAGAATATTTCTATCACTAGCTTCATCCCAACAAGTAAGAGTTCTACATCGCTTTCCATATAGAGATTCATAGGGTTCCATCTAAATGCTTGGGTGGAAGATGTTTATGTAAGAGAGCTAATCTAATGGGAGATGTCAACCCCATCCACCTTTAAATTACATTGATCATGTTCTCAGCATGTCCTCAAGTGTTTGAATAGTCTTTTGAGACTGAACATCAGTTTGGGGGTGATAGGCCGTACTGAAATTCAATTCGGTACACCGAGCATGTTGAAGAATTTTCTAGAATTTTGATATGAACCTTGGATCATGATTAGATACGCTATAATGTTAAACTCCATGTGGCCTTACCACTTCTTTCTTGCAAATCCTAGAAAGTTGATCAAGCTATAAATCTTCCTAAATAGAGATAAAATGGATAGTCTTTGGGAGACAGTCTACTATAACCCATATCGAATTTCTTCCTTTGGAAGTTCTTAGGATACCAGTAACAAAGTCCATAGTGATATTATCCCACTTCCACGCTGGTATGGGTAGTGGTGGTAATACCCCTTTACGAAGTTTTCACTCTGCCTTCACTTGATAACACACTGGGATCCTTGTAGTGTAGTCAGCAATCTCCCTTTTTTATGTTATACCACCAATAATGATCATGATGGTCCCTATTCATTTTCATGCTTCCAGGATGTATAGATAATATATTTCTATGATCTACATCCATCAACTCCTTATTTATTTCCAGAATAGATGTAACACATAGTCTTATATGAAAATTCAGTACACCTTTTTAATCAATATTGAACTCATGAAACTTCCCATCCATCACAGCCTCAAACTTATTCTGTAATGAAGTTTCTTATTTCGATGATTTCTTCATCTTATCTATTAATTTCGGTTGGTAAATCATTTGGGATAGGGTTGATGACATCACTTCTCTTATAATTCCCATGTCCATTTTAACTAGGTCTTGGATCAAGGGATCTCTTTGAATCCTCATCATGGATTAAAAATAGGTCCTTTCCTACTTAATGAATCATCAGCTTGGTTTTCTCTTCCAGGGTGATAATGAGTGAAAAAATCATAGTTTTTATGAAGTTACAACCATATCTTCTGTCTCATGTTCAATTCATTTTGCGTGAAAATATAATTCAGAATTTGATGGTCTATGTATATATCACACTTCTCCCCATAAAGATAGTGCCTCCATATCTTCAGAGAAAAAAAACTACCACCATCTCCAGATCATGAGTAGGATAGTTCTTCTCCTGATTCTTCAAATTTCAATATGTATAAGAAATCACCTTTTCATTTTTCATGAGGACGCACCCAATCCATTTCAGAGGTGCATCGCCAAAAATAATGAATCCTTCTCAGTTTGAGGGTAGATTTAATACTTGTGTAGTAACCAAAATCTACTTCAGATTATGTAAACTTTAATCACACTCCTTTGTCCAGATGAACTTAACCACGTTTTGAGTTAACTTGGTTAGTGGATTAGAAATTCATGAATTTTTTTCCACAAACCTTCTATAATATCCCGCTATTCAAATGAAACTATGAATATTAGTTAGAATGATGCCACTCCTATATAACATTTGTTTTGCAGGTTCAACTATGACCCCTTCATTGGTTACAATGTACCCCAATAAAGAAAGTTATTGTAAAAAAAATTCACATTTTCTGAACTTTTCAAAAAGTCTATCCTTCCATAGGGTTTGAAAAATAACCCTTAGATGATCCTCATGCTCCTCACGACTTTTAGAATATATCAGAATATCATCAATAAAAACTACCAAAAAATTATCAAGGTAGTCCTTAAATACTCTATTCATCAAATCCATAAAAATAGTTGGTTCATTAGTTAGTCTGATGGGAATAACAATAAAATCACAGTGCCCATATCATGATCGAATGGCAGTTTTTTGAATAACATCCTTATTCACCCTCAATTAATGATAACCAGATTGAAAATAAATCTTGGATAAGAATTGACCCCACAAAGTTGGTCAAATAAGACATCAATTAATAGAATATAGTATTTTTTTACTATGACCCAGTTCAATTCTCTGTAATAAATGCATATACGCATTGATCCATCCTTATTCTTCACAAAGAGAACAGGTTCTCCCCAAAGAGACACACTTAGTTAGATAAACCCCTTCTTCAAAAGATCTTGGGGTTGTTTATTTAATTCTTAAAGCTTCACATTTTCCATTCTATATGGGGCCTTTGATATCAGTTGAGATCCCAGTACAAGTTCAAT
Source organism: Viscum album (assembly GCA_963277665.1). Taxonomy (NCBI): domain Eukaryota; kingdom Viridiplantae; phylum Streptophyta; class Magnoliopsida; order Santalales; family Viscaceae; genus Viscum; species Viscum album. The sequence goes on along the minus strand of OY728155.1, from coordinate 84,290,318 downwards.
GGAGAACACTAACTCTCTTTCTAGGGGAGCTCCGGGTAACTCCTCAAGAAATAGGTCAATGTATTCCTAGATGATGGGGACATTTTCTATCCCTGTAATCTCATTTACTTCTTCTTCTCTGATAAAATCCATATTGAAGTCTATAAATGGTTCTTCTAGACAAAGATCAAGTCAAGAAATATATCCGTGTAATAAAATTGTTGGTTTCCCATTCAGGACTACTGATATTTCCTTTCTTCTACATTTTTTCATCGCATTATACTTTGAGAGCCAATCCATCGCTAGTACAATGTCAAATTCTAACATGGGAATGACTACTAGATCTGAGATTATATTGTGCTCACTAAACTAAATACTAGAGTTTCCAAATACTATTTATTCTTGGATAATATCTCTAGGAGTCTTGACTGATAAATCTATTCTTTTAATTGAGGTGTTGATTCTAAATTATTTGAGAACTTGGGGAAAATAAAACATTACATAGAAATGGAATAAAAAAAGTACTTGATAGATATGAGAGAACAAAAAGAGTACCTCCCACCACATTATTTGTAGCCTCAACATCACATACTATGATTGAAAAGAAACGACCTTTCTCCCTTGGCCTTTGATGAGGATGATGGTGATTCCACTCCACTGCCCTTGGGTTTGGACAGTTATTGGAAAAGTGTTCAAGATGGCCACAATTGAAGCATTGGACTTCAAGTTGGGACTATAAAATATTCTTTCTTTTGTTAGTGTTGGGAATTTGAGTCTTCACCTCACTATAACAATTCTATGTGATATGGTCATCTCTTCCACACCTGTAACATTTCCCTCTCCTGAGTAGGCAGTTCCCCGAATGCTTCTTCCCATATTTATTACACATGGGAAATTGAACATTCTTTCCTCCAATTCCTTGATCAAAGCTTCTTCATAATCTTGGATCCAATAATCTCTTATTATCATTAGATTTATGATACCACTATATTTCCCCAAACTCCATTTCGACTTTCATAGCACTCCGAATGATCTCTTCATAGCTATCATAGTCATGGTTGGATAGATTCTTACCTAGATGAGGTCATAGATCACCAAATAATCAGTCAACCTTCCCATTAGGGTCCATAACAAAGCTTGAGGTGTAGCGAGAAAGTCTTGTGAAGTTCATATTATAGCTTCCAACAGATTCATTCACCTTCTTCTTTAGTTCGAGAAACTCCTTCTCCATTTTTGTTCACATCGAATGAGGGAAATACATATTAAAGAAGACCCCTATAAACTCTTTCCACTCCATAGCTTCAACCTCCACTCTTGGCCTCATGTTTCGAATTAATTACCACCACTGATCAGCTTATCCCTATAAGAGGTAAACAGTTGGGGTTACCTTTTCTTATTCTGAATAGCGGTGCACAGAAAAGATATTCTCGATAGAGATGATCCACTATTCAGAAATAAATTATTCGGTTGATCCACTGGATGTTGATGGTAATTGATGCATAAAAGAATAAATAGACAGTTGTTCCCTTTATGGTGAAATTTGTCTCTAGGCTTGATTCATGTTATTTCTCATAACTTGAGTCAGTTGGTTCATCATTCTCATGAATGTTTCCATTCCATATTCAATAAGAGGTCTATCAACGCATGTTCCATTACAGTCACCATTTGCATGGTTCCTATTATTTTCCTCCAATTTACAATTGAATAAAACCTTACTGAGAAACTTATTTCATTTATGTATATTTTATATATAAACATTTTTAATGTCTTAAAACTTCATGCTTAAACATATTATTCTTTAACAACAATTACATTTCTCTATAAATAAATCATAATTATTCCTAAAAATTATGTGATTAACCAAACATATACTCAGGGAGTGTATAATTAAGAGTGAATTAAGGCCCATTTTCATTCTCCAGTTTCCATTCAAGTCAAGCTCAAAGCGATATTTTTGGGTTTTACCCCTATATACATCTCTTCCAGTGCCACATTCAATTGTTCATATCAAGACATGGAATTATTTGTTTGGAAACCAATTACATAATATTTCACTAAAATACAAGGAATTTTTCCTATATTTAAACATTTTTATACGGTTCTTCATGATGTTTTAATATCCTAATTTACACAAATAACTAAACTATCCTCTGATAATAACTATTTCATCCCACCTTTTTACCACCAAACTCTTCATTACATTTTACAAATAGAGGATTATTAATATCTAGTGTCTTGGAAAAAATGTACATAAAACATGAAAACATAAAAAAAATATTTTAATCCCTGAGAAATAATTCATGAAATTCTTATCCTATGTAAAATTATTGTATCTAATAACCTGGGGACAAACATCAAAGGAAAGGGTGAGCATAAGGCTCAGTAAGGGTAAACAAGAGATTTAGTTTACTTGTGATAAAAAAAATATCTCGATGAAATACATGATGAAATGAGAAATGGAAACATAGAAATATCATAATAAAAATAACATGAATAATAACATGAAATTGTGGCTAAAAAATTTGATTTATTCATTCACAATCATATCACCAAGTCCCCCCAAATTTTCATAAAAATTATCCAGGTTATTCACCAAGGTATCGTAAAACTTGTCATATCTGGAGATTATTTTATTTACCCAACGCATTGGAGAGCTATCAAGGCTATAATTCCCCAACCCCAGTTACCCAGAGTCGATGAATTTTTAAATAACATTGGCATGATCACAAAATATCAAGTCTCGAAAGACCTATTTGTTTAGTAGTTTTGGAAACACTAGATATATTCATAATTCTTACATTACATCATAAAGTAAAAAAAACTACAACAACATCATGTATTTATATCCCCTCATACTATCCTAGAAAGTCATTCATAAATTACTTCTTCACAGCCTGGGAAGAATAAAACATTGAAAGGGGTCAGCTCAAATGCTCAGTAAGGATAACAATATAGAAAAAACTTTCATAAATAAGAATAAACATTTAAGGCAATGTATAACTAAAACAACAGTCTTTTAAACTTGAAATTCAGCATAATATGGCAAAGATAAAATGAAATAATTAAATTTAATTATTCACATAGATATTATACTAGTCTAATAATCACATTCTATATCAATAACTACTTTAATAATGATGGAATGCATAATACCAGACTATCATAACCCCGTAGCCAAAGACTCGTGCCAAGACTGTAAATAAGATTTTGTCAAGGCCTCGTGCCAAGACACTAGTTTGTCTCATGAGACCTATTGATGCTTCTAAGATCTATAGCAGGATCCACTCGTCACTTACTAAGTCCAATGCATTCCTCATATGAACATGTTTAAACATAACATAAACATTCGTATTAAAAATAGCATACGAAATGTGAATACTTTCTCCAAAACCATGAATGGTATAAAAATAACACATCCACAGTCAAACATATCACAAAACCTTCAATACAATATGTATGTATTTTATCATAATAAATCATCTTCAAATAAGCTTAAAATCCATCAAAGGATATTGACATAGATTAAATCAATACTATTTGAGAGAAATATCCATTTTTTTGAAATCATTTAAAAGTCAAATAATTATAAAATAAAACATTTACTTTGAAAATATTCTTATAATATTTTAAGGGAAGCTTCTTAATATTTTTCAACGGTGGAAAATAGCCGCACCCACCATATAAAAAAAGACATTCTTACCATAATTTTGTCGAAAAGGTTAAAAAAGAACTTGTTTGGAAAATGACGTAAAGATTCCTTTATAAACTTATTATAAAAGGTCAAACAAGGGTATAAATGACTTTAAACAATATTCTGTAAAATAGTAATAATGTTTTTAAATACATTTTTAAGAAACACGTATGAGGATGATAAAGAGGTCCCAGTAGATAATTATGTATAAACAACCTTAGATAATGAAGAGATTGTGAAATAAACCCTTACCTTTTACTTTTCCTTGGTTGAGGGTAGGTTAACCTACTGTATAATGTTGAAATAATTTTATTAAATTATACAAGAATCATATACATTAATATGATATCATATATGATCTTTTAACATTACTTTGTTAATAATATCTTAGTATTATCGTCGTTTCAGGTGTTAACTGATTCATTTTCATTTATATGATTTGTTACGTAAGTCGTGTTTGTTATGGATAAGTTGTATCTTATTAATATCCATAATGATATCAAATTCTTAAACATTACTTTTAATCATAAAATTAGAATTAGTCTTGAATGGATATGATGGGGAAATGAATCCCATCACGCTCGTGGAGACGGCAATCCGTACGTACACACAAACGCTACTTCCATTTCAGTTTTCAATTTGAAAGGAATCAAAACCAAATTATAAATAGGTATATTATTATTCTAATATAATATAATATCTTATATATTTCACATAAGTTCATTAACACCATTTTTTATACGTTCCATGTATAGTATGAACGAGTCATATCACTTTGAGGGGGCGGTAGTCCGCACTTCCCCAAATGAAATTATCGTATATTTATACAAAAAGAAAAAATAATGGTATGCTATAAAATGGAATTAAAGAAGCTTATTTATAAAATATATATCATTAATATCATATTTAATTACAGTTCCATCATAATGGACACCATGAGAGGTGGTAGGAGATAATTGAATAATCATCGTTTCATGAGGCGTTTGGTTTCCATCCACAAAACCATTATGTTCTTCACCCATTGGATAGAGGTGTGTGTAAGTGTGGCTTGAATACTTATCATAACAAAATAATTGTATATTTATTATATTTATTATTTTTACAAAATAAAAGAATAAAAATAGTTTAGGGTTTGGAGAAGTAAAATAAAAGAAAAGAAGTTAAGAGAAATCGTTACCTTTAATTTGGGTAACTCCCTTTGGTTGGAACCAAAGAGGACTCTTGATGTGATTTATTGCTAATGTAAGTATTCTAGGAGGAGTATAGGGATTTAGGAAGATTAATTGGGCAGAGTTTGGACGATCCAAAAGGCTTGATAGGTGTGAGGAATTGGTTAGAAGTGGTGTCCTTTTATAAGGGGGAGGAGGGGCTCTTTAGGAAAAACATAAAGTATTAATTTATAATAATTTTTTATTCAGTTTATAATGGCTCAAAAGTTTATTATTCAAAGACTAAGGTGGGGACGGGTCTAAAACCACTCAACCTATAGATTTTAGACCAGTTTGGGTCACTATAGTAACCTTATCTTTTAAATTTAACTCTTAGTTAAATAGTTTGACATTTACCATGTCTCTTTGTATTTTTTATATTATATAGTTAATAAACATACTATATACTTTTAAGAGAACCGCAAGTGGTCCATTAATGACATTCCAATCATCATATAAGTCCTTTGGATGAACCTTAGATTTTTAGGAATATTATATAAATTAGTAATGTAATATTTGTTTTCAAAACTCTTTTATGTCAATTTTGACACTATTTAATAATTGATTTTTTTAAAGCCTTAATAATTTTTTTAATTCAAAAAAAATTCATTTAATCAATACTAACATGTCATATTAACCAATAAATTTTTTGGAATTCATTAAAAGTCTCAAATTATATTTATTTGGGTATTTATAATATTAATTATTTTAACATTTCACTAATAAGGTAATTACTAAATCATCATTTTGTCATACATAAATTACATCTGAAAATGTCTAAAAATTATAAATAAAATACCATTATATACGAAATAGTTTTATCTTTCTAATGAATATTTATAATCTAATTTATATTATGTTTAACTCTATATTAAAAATGTTTATTTATTAAACTTTGATTTTAACTCTTTTAACTCTTCTTTGAATTAAATAATAATAAATGTACTAATGTAATCCATGTGGACCAAAGAGGTTCATATTTTATTCCTAATGTTGTTTTTCATCGAATTATACTTAAAAAATATAATTAGAACATGTGTTAGGGTAATAATAATATCATTTTTACCCTTAATTACCCTACTTACTTTTAACCATTGTAAATAAAAGTAAAAAGTTACTATTCAAAAAAAATTATTTTTATCTTATTGAAACACATTTTACTCCTTGATATTAACTGTGTTTCTTGGATTTTCTAAATTCCACTCACAGAAGCGGTAAAATTAAGTTTTATGTGAATTTGTAAATTCCCCTAGAAGATGTGTAAAAGACGGTGAAAAGTTCAATACAATTTTTATATGTCTAAAATTATTATAAACTGACTCCAATGAATTTAATTGAACTTATATAGGTGTTACATATATATTTTGAAATAAAATAAATTTAAATAAAATAAATAATTATTTAAATAAATAGTCGGTTTTAACCAATAACTCAGTGTCTTTCGCTATTCATCAAAAATTGAATGTTTTCAGAAAAATACAAAAAATTCTCCCTAAGATAATTTTGATATTCTGAATTCAATAATGAAGTATATTTTACCAAATTCAAAACATAAAAGTTTAATTATTAATTTAAAATTAATTCCCGCTATCAAAACCAAAAGGTGTATTTTTAAGAAATAATAACTATCAAAAGTTTGACACTTATTTATGTGCAATTTCAAAGTGAAATTACTTACAATGAACATCATTGTATTAAATGGTAAAAATATAATCTATTTATAATTACAAGCCATTAAAATTTATAATTTATCACTATAAATTATTTTGATTAAAAATGTTTTTTTTAGTTAAAATATAGTATTTTTCACTATTCACCCAAATATGAAAGTTATCAGAAAAACACCAAAACATTATTGAAAGTAAATTCTTATGTACCAATTCTAACGAAGAAGTTTATTTTTTTCAAACTGAATATATAAAAGTTTCAAATATTGGATTTAGAAAGGATTCTCCATTAAAAGGTGATAAAATTTTATTTTTTGAAAAATACTTCTTTTATCTGAAAAAATATATTTGTTCTTACATTATGTCTAAGAAACTCATAATATGGACTCTAAAATTTTAAGGATTATATAAAGTTAAAAATTCAGTTAATACTATTCATAACCACTTTTGAACGACTAGTTTGGTAAGTCATGGTGCACTGGAACTCGATGTTTTGTGTAGTGCAAGTTGTTGAATTAATTTAAAGAAATAACGTACTATGAAATCTTGGGGTATTACATTCTTCCCTCCTTCAATAAATTGCGTCCTCACAATTTGAAATTATTTTTCGAAAATAAAAGGTTGAAAATAGAAAATACCTTTGGGAAAACCCACATTGGAAACTATGTTAATAAAATTTAGTCTTAATAAAAGGAAAAGGGAAATTAAAGGGTCACCTCTAAATTATGATCTCGATTAGGAGAACATTGGTGGAAATTAATGAAATATAATTGGAGGGAAAATGTAAATATTTATATGTAGTGATTGAGGTCATCAATCACAAATAGGTGTAAAATTATGGGCCTTAAATTCATCAATCTATGATGATTTAAAATACCATTGGTTCAACAAAACATATGGTATTAGGATAATTTTTTTTGTTTTAAGATCCCTTCACTAAAGTATAATAATTAATTTCTTCATAGAATAAGAGAACAAGAAAAATATATACTTGACAAGTAGAGTCCCATACTCTAACTAATTTCTACCACAAACTCATCTTTCACTCTAAAAGATAATAGAACTTAAAAATAATAATATATTTATCCTATTCGTATAGGGTTAAAAAATGAATTTATAATTCCTCTATCAGAATTTTTTTAAGAGACTACATTATTCCATCCAGGACATCACGTGGGCCAATGGTAGGTGATACACCCTTATCGCCCTTCGGTTGCAGGTTCAAGTCTTGCGTCTTTGCCAGATGCGACGGGTTGCCGCCCGATCTCCGGGTTGTCCTTTTATGGCAATCCAAAAATAATCTCAAACTATAATTATCCAAAATACTTCTTTCCAAACTCACAGTCCAATGTTTATAAGATAGGTATACACAATGAATATCATTTTTTCCACGTAATAACATGTGAACACCTTCATCAAGTATTCTTTTAAAACACTGCAACATCTTGAATTACCATAAAACCTTATTTATTACATTCATGATCCCTTATTACTTATAGAATAATGGATATACTCCTTCTATCCAAAAATGTTGTCAACTCAAACAATGATGGAATATAAAAATCATTAATCAGTTTCAAGGTAGTCAGGAATATACAATATAATTTATCCAAATCAATCTTGTATTATTCCAAAATCACTACCTCGGTATCAAAACCATATTATGGTTTATCTTTCTCTCAACCATATATTTTCCAAAATGTTATCCTAAAATTGAGTCACTTTTATTTTTTCCACACAATCTCAAGTCCTTAATGAAATAGTACTGTAGTACAATCCCTATATACTCCATAATTATTATAACCAGTACATTGGTGATACAACACTCAAATGACATAATTCCTTAATAACAACAAAAGAACTCTAATCATTCCTACTCATATGTGGTAGTACCATAACTTGATTATTATCCAATAGCATCATTTGGGGCATATTCCGATGATTTGGACATTGGTTCGCGTAGTGTCCCAAATCTTTGCAGATGAAGCATTGTACATTTGAAACCTTTTTCTTACCCTTGTAGTCATGTACACGGTGTCCTTTTTCTACACACATATAACAAACACCCATTCCTTTCAAGAAAGTTCCAGGGTGTTTCTTCCCACGGTTATCACATATGGGAAAATCCTTCTTTACCTTCTTCCCTTTATCTTTCTTTCTCTCTACCATCCTTTCTTTCTCTGGCTTCCCTTCAAATCCATAGGACTCCGAGAATTCTTTACTTATCTTATCAAAAAATGATACTATTTCTTCATATGATGATAATATGTGGGAGACTATTTCCCTTCTAAATTCTGGCTTAAGACCATGAAAGATATGATCTTTCTTACTCATTGGATCATGTTTATTGATGGAGTTCTCATTCCTTCTACTGGTCGCCATTTCTAAACAATGGCATACACTAGATTAGTTTATGAATAACAATACCGAATCCCAAACTTGTAAAACACTTAACATAAATTAACTAGTTTATGGATATAATCCATAATCATAAAAATGTTTTCTTTGAGTATGTATATAATCATAAACCCTTCATAATGGTTTTTAAGGAAAATTAGAATTATCCTAAAAATATCCCCCAGGAGTGTCGTAACCAAGAGTGCAGCAAGGCCCGTTGTCGTGCACCAGTTCCCATTTCATTCTAGCTATAAGCGGTGTTTTCAGGTTTTACCCCTAGGTACATCTCTGCCAGAGCCGCCTCTACCTTCTCGTATCCAGACAGGGACGTATTTTCTTGGAAAAATTAGATTATCTCTACAATACCAAAATTCTAGGAAGTTCTTCTATATTAATCCTCAAATTTTATCTTAGGGCTATGTGCTCTAATCAGAGTTTATCGAAATCTTGCTTCCAAGGTTTGTACTAAACTTCCTCTGATACCAACTGTGACACCCCGACCCTAGTTACCCAGAGTCGGTGCATTATTACATAACATTGACATGATCACAAAATATCATGTCTCGAAAGACCGATTAGTTTAGTAGTCTTGGAAATACTAGATATATTCACAAGTCTTACATTAAATCATAAATTAAAAAAATACAACAAAATCATGTCTTCATATCCCCCCATACTATCCCTGTAAGTCAATCATAATTTACTTTTTCACATCCTGGGAAAAATAAAACATTGAAAGGGGTGATCTCAGATGCTCAGTAAGGATAACAATATAGCAGAAACATTCATAAATAAGAATAAACATTTAAGGAAATGTATAACTAAAACAAAAGTCTTTTAAACATGAACTTCAGCATAATATGGAAAAGATAAAATGAAATAATTCCATTTAATTATTCACATGGATATTCTACTAGTCGAATAATCACATGTAATATCAATAACCACTTTCATAATGATGGAATGCATAATGCCAGACTATCATAACCACGTAGTCAAGGCCTCGTGCCAAGACTACAAATAAGATTTTGTCAAGGCCTCGTACTAAGACACTAGTTTGTCTAATGAGACCTACCGATGCATCGAGGATCTATAGCGGGCTCCACCCGTCAGTTACTAAGTCCAATGCATTCCTCATATGAAGAGGTTTAAACATAAAATAAAAATTCGTATTAAAAATAGCATACAAAATATAAATAATTTCTCCATAAACCGTGAATGGTATAAAAATAACACATCCAAAGTCAAAAATATCACAAAACCTTAAATACAATATGTATGTTTTGTATGATAATAAATCAACTTCAAATAAGCTTAAAATCCATCAAAGGATGTTGACATAGATGAAATCAAAACTATTTGAGAGAAATATCTATTTTTTTGAAATCATTTAAAAGTCACATAATTATAAAATAAAACATTTACTTTGAAAATATTATTATAAGCTTTTAAGGGAAGATTCTTAAGATTTTTCAATGGTTGAAAATAGTCGCACCCTCTGTATAAAAAGAAGACATTCTTACCTTAATTTTGTCGAAAAGGTTAAAAAGGACCTTATTTGGAAAATGATGTAAATATTCTTTTATAAACTTCTTATAAAAAGTCCAACAAGGGTATACATGACTTTAAAACATATTCTGTAAAATAGTAAGAATGTTTTGAAATACATTTTTAAGAAACATGGATGTGGATGATAGATAGGTCCTAGTAGATAATTATGTATAAACAAACTCGGATAATGAAGAGATTGTGAAATAAAACTATACCTTGTACTTTTCCTTGGTTAAGGGTAGGTTAATATCTTTTATAATGGTGAAAAAATTGTTATTATATTATAAAATAATCATATACATTAATTTTATATCATATATGATCTTTTAACAATACTTTGTTAATAATATCTTAGTATTATCGTCGTTTCGGGTGTTAACTGAATCTTTTTCTTTTATATGCTTTGTTACGTAATCCATGTTTGTTATGGATAAGTTGTATCTTATTCATATCAATAATGATATCAATAACTTAAAAATTTCTTTAAATCATCAAATGAGAATTATTCTTGAATAGATATGATGGGGAAATGAATCTCATCACTCTCGTGGAGACCGTAATCCGTACGTACACACGAACGCTACTTCCATTTAATTTTTCATTTTGAAAGGAATAAAAAAACAAATTAAAAATAGGTATATTATTATTCCAATATAGAATAATATGTTATATATGTCACATAAGTTCATTAACACCATTCTTTATAAGATCCATGTATGGTATGAATGAGTCATATCACTTTGAGGGGGCGGTAGTCCGCACTTCCTCAAATGAAATTATCGTATATATATACAACATGAAACGAATAATGGTATGCTATAAAATGGAATTAAAGAATCTTATATATAAAATAAATATCATAAATATCATATTTAATTATAGTTCCATCATAATGTCCACCATGAGAGGGGGTAGGAGATAATTGAATAATCATCATTTCGTGAGGCATTTGGTTGCTATCCAAAGAAACATTAGGTTCTTCACCCATTGGATGGAGGTGTGTGTAAGGGTGGTTAGAATACTACTCATAAAAAAATCCTAGTATATTGAGGATACTGGTGCTGTTACAAAAGAAAAGACAAAAAATAGTTTATGGTTTGGAGAATTAAAATAAAAGAAAAGAAATTAAGAGAAATAGTTACCATTAATTTGGGTAACTCCCTTTGGTTTGAACCAAAAAGGACTCTTTAAGTGATTTCTTCCTAATGTAATGATTCTAGGAGGAGAATAGGGATGTAGGGAGATTAATATTTCAGAGGATGGATGATCCAAAATGCTTGATAGGTGTGAGGAATTGGTTATAATTGGTGTCCTTTTATAAGGGGGATGAGGGGATCTTTAGAAAAAACATAAAGTATTAATTTAAAATAAATTTATATTCGGTTTATAATGGCTCCGAAGTTTATTATTAAAATTCTAAGGTGGGGATGGGTCGAAAACCACTCAACCAATAGATTTTAGACAGGTTTGGGTCACTATAGTAACCTTATCTTTTAAATTTAACTCTTAGTTAAATAGTTTGACATTTACCATGTCTCTTTGTATTTTTATATTATATAGTTAATAAAATTACTATATACTTCCAAGAGACCCCAAAGTGGTCCATTAATGACATAAATATAATAATATAAGTCCTTTTACTGAACATTAGATTTTTAGAAATATTACATTAATTAATAATATAATATTTGTTTTAAAAAATCTTTTATGTCAATTTTGACAATATTTAATAATTTATTTTTGTTAAAGTCTTGATAACATTATTAATTCAACAAAAATTCATTTAAGCAAGCCTAACATGTCATATTAACCAATACAATTTGTTAAATTCATTAAAAATCTGAAATTATATATATTTGGGTATTTATAAAATCAATTATTTTTATATTTCACTAATAAGGTAATTACTGCAACGTTATTGTGTAATAAATAAATTAAATATTTAAATGTATATAAACTATAAATAAAATGCCATTATGTAGGAAATATTTTTATCTTTCTAATTAATATTTATAATTGAATTTATCTTATGTAAAACCCTATATTAAAACTGTTTAAGTTATTAAACTGTGATTTTAACTCTTTTAACTATTCTTTGAATTAAATAATAATAAATGTCCTAATCTAATCCAAGTGGAACAAAGAGGTTCATATTTTATTACTAATGTTGTTTTTGGTCGAATTATAATTAAGAAATATAATTAGAACATGTGTTAGGGTAATGATAATATCATTTTACCCTTAATTACCCTATTTACTTTTAACCGTGGTAAATAAAACCAAAAAGTTACTATTCATCAAAAATTATTTTTATCTTATTGAACCACATTTTACTCCTTGATATTAACTGTGTGTCTCATATTTTAAAAATTCCACTCACAGAAGCGGAAAAATTAAGTTTTATGTGAATTTTTAAATTCTCCTAGGAGATGGGTAAAACATGGTGAAAAGTTCAATAATATTTTTAAATGTCTAAAATTATTATAAACTGACTCCAATGAATTACATTGAACTTATATAGGTATTACGTATCTATTTTGACATAAAATAAATTTAAATAAAATAAATAATTATTTAAATAAAAATTCGGTTTTAACCAATAACTCTGTGTTTTTCACTATAAATCAAAAATTGAAAGTTTTCAGAAAATACCAAAAACTCTCCCTAAGATAATTTTGATATTCTGAATTCAATAATGAATTCTATTTTACCAAATTAAAATCATAGAATTTTCATTTATTAAATTAAAATTAATTCCCGCTGTCAAAACCAAAAGGCATATTTTTAAGAAATAATAAATATCAAAAGTTTGACACTTGTTTATGTCCAATTTCAAAGTGAAATTACTTACAATGACCATAATTATACTAAATGGTAAAAATATAATCTATTTATACTTCCAAACAATTAAAATTTATAATTTAACACTATAAATTATTTTGATTAAAAAAGTTGTTTTCAGTTCAAATATAGTATTTTTCACTATTCACCCAAATATGAAAGTTATCAAAAAAACACCAAAACCTTCTTGAAACTAAATTCATATGTACCAATTCTAAAGAAGAAGTTTATTTTTTCAAACTGAATATATAAAAGTTTCAAATATTGGATTTAAAAAGGATTCTCCATTAAAAGGCGGTAAAATTGCATTTTTTAAAAAATACTGCTTTTATCTGAAAAAAATGTATTTTTTCGTAAATTATGTCTAAGAAACTCATAATATAGACTCTAAAATTATAAGGATTATATAAAGTTCAAAATTTAGTTACTACTATTTATAACCACTATTGAACGGCTAGTTTGGTAAGTCATGGTGCGCTAGAACTCGATATTGCGTGTAGTGCAAGTTGTTGAATTACTTTGAAGAAATAACGTACTTTGAAATCTTGGGGTGTTACAAATGTGAAATGCTAATAGGCATTTATTTTCATCCAAGACACATATATAATAATTAAAAAAATTATAAATAACCCAAATAGAATAAAATAAATGGTTTTCATATCCAAATCATGATGTTTTAAAAAGAGATTAAAAACATGTGCATTAAGTCATTCATAGCCCATAGAAAGAGAATTACGGTTCTATGTATGTCAATTCAAAAATAAAATATATATAATATTTATGTATTTATGAATACCCATGGATATGAAATAGTTTTGGGTATTGAAATAAAGAAAATAAAAGAATTTCTGGAGTAAAAAGAGAGAGATTTTGAGGAGAAATTTATTAACGGAGGGTAGAATGTAACACCCTAGGATTTCATAGTACATTATCTCTTTAAAGTAATTTAATAGCTTGTGCGACATGTAACAGCATGTTTGAGCACACCATGACTTACCAAACTAGCCATTCAAAAAGTGGTTATGAATAGCATTAACTTCATTTTTAAATTTTATATAATCCATATAATTTTAAAATCCATATTTTGTGTTTCTTAGACATATTATACAGAAAAATTCAAATTTTCAAATAAAATAAGTATTTTTCAAAAAATGTAGTTTTCCACCTTTTAATGAAAAACCCTGTTTAAATACAATATTTTAAAATTTTATATATTCAATTTGGTGAAATTAAATTCCTCTTTAGAATCGGGACATAAAAAATTTTGTTTGGATAAATTTTTGTTGTTTTTCACATAACTTTCATATTTTAATAAATAATGAAAATACCATATTTTAATTGAAAGCAAATCTTTTAATAAAAATAATTTATAGTGTTAAATTATACATTTGAACGGGTTTTATGTTTAATTAGAATATATTTTTATCATTTAATCCAATGTTGGCCTTTGGAAGTAATTTAACATTTAAATTGGATATAAACACATATCAATCTTTTGATAATTTTTACTTCTCAAAAATCCACTTTCTGGTTTTGACAATGAGAATTAATCTTAAATTAATTAATGAAAATTCAATGTATTGAATTTTTTAAAATAGACATCATTTCTGAATTTTTAATATCAAAATTAGGTTGGGGTGAATTTTTTTAAAAACATTCAATTTTTGATAAATAGCGAAAAATACTACGTTGTAGATAAAAACCGAAATTTTAATTTAAATTATTTTTAATTTATATTATAGAAATAATAGATACATAATACATATATTATTCCAATTTGTTTCATTGGATTAATTTTATAATAATATTATATATATGAAATTTTATTGAACCTTTTTAACATCTTTTTACCCACCTTCTAGGCACATTTACCCACATTCTAGGCTCATTTGCAAATTTTTATACAATATAATTTTATCGCTTATGTGAATTGAATTTCAAAAATATGAGAGATATGGTTGAAATCAGTAAGTAAAATGTGGTTCAATATGATGAAAATAATTTTTTGTGAATAGCAGCTTTGGAATTTTATTTACCACGGTTAAAAGTAAATATGGTAATTAAAGGTAAAAATAATATTAAAAATACCCCAAAACATGTCCTAATTCTATTCGATAAGTTTATTTCGACCAAAATCAACATTAGGACAAAAATAAGATCATTCTAATCCATTTGGGATATATTATGACATTTATTATATTTTATTTAAAGAAGAGTTAAAAGTGTTAAAGTTAATGTTTAATAACTAATTTTTTTTTCAGATAGGGTTACCCATAAGATAAATTAGACTATGAAAATTCATTAGAAATATAAAAATTTTTTATACATCATTAAATTTTATATATAATTTTTAGAAATTTAATAATTAAAAGTATTTATGACACAATGATGATGCATTAATTACCTTATTAATGAAAGATTAAAATAACTGATATTATAAATATAAAAATAGATTAAAATTGAGACTTTTGAGGACATCCATGAATTTTATAGGTTAATATGACATGTTATGGTTGATGTAATGTGTTTGTTTTGAAGAAATCAACTTGTTATGACATTCAAAAAAACCAAATACTAAATAGTGTCAAAATTGACATAAATGAGTTTTTAAATCAAATACTATTTTATTAAACAATATAATATTCCTAAAAATATAACGTTCAGAAAAAGGACTTAAAATAAAGTTAGATATGTAATTAATGAACCACTTGAGGTTCTCTTGGAAGTTTATAGTAATTTTATTAACCATATAGTATAAGAATACAAGATGAAATGATGTGATTTTATTAAAAATATGGTATAACCATATTCATTTTCTATCCATCCTATTAATGACAAAGTCACCATACGTGCGTATGTACGACTTACCAACTCCACATCGTGGTGTTGTTTGTTATTCAACACTTCATTATTTGGATGAGTATAATAATGAGTATAATTGTTGTAAATAATAAATATTATATGTTAATTATTCTTCATATATAATATACAATCTAATTACATACTATTTTACCATCAATAGAATGGTATCATCGCTCGTGCGTATGTACGGCTTACCGTCTCCACGACGCGATGAGATTCATTTCCACATTCACCATTCAATGATGATTATAAAAATATGTATTATTAATAAGTTTGTTACATATGACTTAATAATGATACTGGATATATATATATATATATATATATACTTACATATATCTCATTCACTTACATCCATTGAATACAATATGAAAACAGAAACGACGGTTATGCGTACGTACGACCTACCATCTCCCTAAACGGTGTTTTCTATTTCATATATCTATCTATTATAAATATTTATATTCGGAATATACACTATAAAGAAAAAATGTTTTATATTTTTGAAGTAAGTAAATCATGATATTAGTGATACGATCAAGAATAACATGTTAAAACACGTACGATAAAGAAGGCGATTATTTCCTGAAATGTTTTTTAACATAGAAACTACTATTAAATGGGTAGTATAAAGCCATAAGTGAATCAAGTATGATATCATAAATATTATTATGGTTCTGGTATAATTTAATAACATACTATGGTCATTATATAAGAGGTTATATGTACCCTAGACCAAAGGAATGTACAAGGTGAGGGTTATTTACTCAAGCTCATTATTATCTGAGACTCTTTATCTGTAAGTATCTATTGGGAGATATTTATCATCAATGTCCATGTTTCATAATTTTTTTTCAAAATGAATATTTTAATATTTTTTGGAAGGGAATCTTTATAAAGATCATCATTTTAAATTTTTAAATGATTTATTTTTTCTAAATCTTTTAATTAATGTCCATGTTTTAAAATTGATTTTAAGGATTTATTTATATGTAAATGATTGTTTTAAAATGATAATTCCTTTCACAAGTTTTAAAGGGCTATGGGAAACTTTCTTATAAAAATATATTTTTAAATGAATTCCTTTATAAATGTCATACATTTAAATGATTTCACAAAAAGAGGATATTTCCCTCAAAGAGTTTTTCTAATCATTTTCAACTATGTCAACATCCTTCACTGGATATTATTATTTATTGAGGTTGATATATTATAATAAAGTATTCCATATTGTATTGAATGAGTTATGATATGTATGACTATGGATGTTCTATTTTATACAGTTCATGTTTTATGGTTAAAGTATTGACGTTTTGTATGCTAGTTTTAATACGAATGTTTATGTTATGTTTCAATATTTTCATATGAGGAATGCATTGGACTTAGTAAGTGATGGGAGAGGCCCACTATATCCACTTGATGCATCGGTAGGTCTCTATTTCGTTTGAAAATGGGGATGACCTTTTTTGTTTAAGGTTCAAACCTTCCAATCTGTATCTAACAGGTTTATTCGTAGAACCAGAAACACCCAATGATTCTATATCTATTTGGACCTACTTTCCTAAGGTAAGTTCTCATTAGTTGTGGACCAATGAGGCTTTAACAATTTGCATTAGTCGAGAGGATGGGAGTTCAGGCTCATCACACCTATTTGGGTGGAATTATTGCATACTCTGGGACTCTATTATAGATTTATGTTATGTTCACCAATCCTTATTAATTCCCCAATCATGAAAATGAGTTTTCCTTTAAAATTTGAAATCAATGATTGATATGTACGAGATTTAGAGAATCTGTTATATGTATTTGAGGTTCTTTATCGATGAAGAATAATCCAAATGTATTCGAGATTCTTAGTCAATGGAATCCTTCAATACATTATATAGAAATCTCTTGGTCATTATGATGACCATACTGGTTCGAAATCCACTCAGGGGGGAACGTGAAGTTTATTTTCATTTAGAAAGACATGGATTATTTCAGAGTTGAGATCGTACTCGCAGATGGGCTACCTACGTATCCTCATTAAAAAAGAATAATAACCCACATAGTTTGATAATAAGTATATAGTTTAATGTCATATGGGATGGAAAATAATTAATGAAATATGGGCTTGAACCTTATAAAGGCTTCCTACGTACTCTACTTTTAAGGCATAGATCAATGTCCACGTAGTTCGGGTGAAGAAATATGGGGCTTATGCCTGGATATTCATTGGTAAATTTATAAACATAGTATGAACCATTATTATGGGAATAAAAAATTCCCCTAATAATATATGTTGGGAAGTTGATCATTGATAACATAGTTTGAAGCCTAAAAATTCATAAGTTATGGAAATAAATTTAATTTATATGTTATCCATTTTTTTCATTGGATTCACCTTTATGTGTTACACCTTGATTTCCTTTTTTATAGCCTATGGCTAGTAATAGTTGGCATTGGTCTAACAACCTATGCGAATATAAATGTGATGACTTTTCTAATGAGATTCCCAATCCGATGGGAGTGGGAATCGAAAATATTTTCATGATACTCTCTCAGTTAACTCATGTTTAGAATAAAAACAAGGCTAAAGTGGAACGTCTAACCCCCTATAAATAACAAGGCACAATATAGATCTTCATGAGAAAAAGGCCTCCAACATTTAATGTATTACCTTATCCCTCCATCGTAGAATAATGAATCTAATCTATTTTTAAGATCTTAATTATCCATCAATGTTATGAACAAGGGAAGGTTCATTTGGCTGCTTATTTTACAGAGGGTGAAGCCGATCAATAGTGGACATTGATCAAAAATATGAATCTTGAGGAAGAGATAGAGGGTCTGGAATGGAAGGATTCCTATAAAATGTTTTTTGATAAATGTTTTTCACACACCCTCCAAATTAATATGGAAAGAGACTTCCTTGCCCGGAAGCAGAAAAGACAATGAATCCATTGGAGCATATGAGGAAAACATCACTATGCTTTCATGACATGCCTCCAGATTTTTCATTACCCCTGAAGGAATGGTTGACCACTTCTTTGGTGGGATAAAACCTAGCCTACAAAAATCCCTAGTGATTCGTGACTATGATAGCTATGAGGAAATTGTCCGATGTGCCCTCAAAGTCGAAATGGAGATCAGCGAATTTCAGACCTATCATAGGGATAAGAAGTTAAAAGTGGTCTTTAATTCAAGAAATATGATGGATAAATCCAATGGTGCAAACAAATTAGAGTACCCCAGTTGCCAATGGTGAGGAAAGAAGCACACCGAAAATTACTTGAAGGGTATGAGGAAATGCTTTAGGTGTGGAAGATAAGGGCACCCGAAAATTTGTTTCTAATATGGAAAACCTACTGTTGTTATAGAGGATAGGAATGCTTTTTTCAACACACAATGCATTGTTCATTGCTTCCACATCAATGAATCAGGGTACTTCTCAAACTTGTTCCATCATCCAAGGGTTTTCGGAGGCAACCAACAACATCCAAGGTAGCAAGGGAAAGATTTTTCAATCACTACTACCAAAGTGAACCCCAAAAACAAAGAGGTTGTAGGTATGATAGTTATTCATTTTATTATAGTGAGAATACATTTTGATTATGGTTCTACTCAATTATTTTATATCCCAAAAGTTAATTACAAAAATCTTAACACCACCACAAATCATTGTAGTAAAGATTTCAGTGAGAACAGAAAATGGGTCAATTATTGAATTCCATGAATATAAATCCTCCCTCTTCAAAATTTGTCGATTGAACTTAATGGAGAACCTCTTAATAATACCTCTAGTGGAATCCGATGCAATTATTTGAATTAATTATCTTTCCCTATATAAATCCAACATAAATTGTTGTGAGAGGGAAATCACTCTCCATATGGTGAATAGACCTCGATTAAATACAAGTGTAAGGAGGACGGTGAATCTTGTTTAGAACCATAATATCAAGAATGGATATTAATTCTCTATAAGAACACTTATCTTACTCAGATGATGTAGTCTAAGGTAGAAACTATCCTTGAGAAAATTCCATTTGTGGGAGAATTCACTGAAGTGTTTCTTGATGAATTGTTTTGGTCTTCCTTCAAGAATAGATATTTAATTCTGGATTAATGTTATACCTGGAGATTTTCCAACATCCCAGAATCCATATATAATGGCTGTTGTGGAGATTTATGATCTAAAGAAACAACTATAAGAGAATCTGGATAAAGGGTTTGTATTACCAAGTGTTTCACCATGGGCTGAACCAATCCTCCTCATCAACAAGAAGGATGGGTCAATGTACCTTTGCATTGATTATCACGATCTCAAAAAAATCACGATAAAGAAAAAATATCATATTCCATGAACTGATGACTTGTTTAATTAGATATATTGAGAAAAATACATCCATAATGTGTATCTATGATCGAGATATTACTATGTAAGGGAGAAGAATGATGATATCCCCAAGACTGCTTTTCGTACAAGGTACATGCACTATGAATTCATAGTAATTCCATTCAGACTCCCTAATTCTCTAGAAATCATTATGGAATTGATGAATAGAGTCTTTAAAGATTCCCTTGAAAAAAATTGGTAGTATTTATAGATGATATTCTAATATACTCCAAAACTAAGGAGGATCGTGAGGAGCATTTAATAACTCTAATAGAGACTTCACAAAAGGAGAAGCTCTATAGAAAGTACAACAAGGGTGAGTTCTGGTTGAAGGAGTTCTAATTCTTTTGTCATATCATCACAAGAAATAGGATATCTATGGATCTCTCCTAGACAAAAGAAATTTATGGATAGTTGAGGCCAAAATCTGTGACGAATATATGTATCTTCTTTGGGTTAGCTGGATATTATTGATGATTTCTGAGAAATTTCTCCTGATTGTCAAACCCTGTTACCAAAATAACTCAGAAGGGAATCATGTTTTTATGGATTGATGACTGTGAAGAAAGCTTCAAGGAGATGAAAATGGTTCTTATCACTACAGCCATTCTCACACTACCCCCATGTGGAAAACGTTTTGTGGTATTCAGCGATGCTTTGAAGAAGGGTATGGCCAGTGTGTTGATGAAAAATGACAATTTCATTACCTATGCATCATGGAAATTGAATGTTCATGAGAAAATTATATAACACGTGATCTAGGGCTAGAATCAGTAATCTTCTTATTAAAAATGTGGTTACATTACCTCTTTTGGGAGAAGTGTGAAATATATACAGATCACAAAAGCCTCGAATAAATATTCACAGATAAAAGTGTTGAACATGCGCCTTTGAAATGGTTAGATCAGATCAAAGACTATGATTGTTCAATCCATTACCACCCTAGGAAAGAGGACAAGGTGGTGGATTCTCTATGTAGAAAGTAAACAGTGAATCTATAATTGATGATAATTTTAAAAGATCCAATCTTCTTAGATTTGATGAAGATAGAAATTGGAATCATTGAGAAGGGAACTTCATCAATCCTTCCACAAATTACTGATCAACCATCTCTTTTGGAAATGTTAAAGGATTCTCAAAAAGATGATGTGGGAATTTAAAAGAAATTGGAAACTATCAGAAAATTAAAATCCTCAGAGTTCATTGCTAATGAAGAAGGAATGGTGAGATTTTGGACAAGACTATGTGTTCCATAAAACATGGAGTCAAAGAATTAACATTTAGTTTATGCACATAGTTCAAATTTCTCTATTAACCCAGAAAACCAAAAGATTTATTGAGATCATTGAGAGCATTATTGGTGGGATTACATGAACAAGGATATCTCTATGTATACATCAAAGTGCTTCGTATGTCAGAATTTGAAGGCTATGAGGTAGAATTCTACGGGGATGATGCAACAATTACCCATACCCACATAGAAATGGGAGAAAATCATCATGGACTTTGTATTCATACTTCTAAATACATACATAGAAAACAATGCTATCTGAGTTGTTGTGGATCATCATATAAAACTGCACAATTTATTGCAACATGAGAGTTTTTATAATTGCATCAAATGGCATGGATATACATCATAAAAGTGGTAAGGCTTCATGGAGTACACCTATCAATTGTATTCGATCAAGATCCATGATTCACCTCTATGTTCTGGAAGAGTCTCCAACATGCTCTAAATACTGAGTTGAACTTCTGTATGGCTTATCATCCTCAAACTGATGGATAATATGATTGGACTATCCAAAAACTTGAGGAAATGATGAAAGTATCCTCAATGGACTTCAAAGTATAATGGGATCAACATATTACTGTGGTTGAGTTCTCTTACAATTACAGTTTCCACTCAAGCATCCAAATGGCTCTTTATGAATCCCTTTATGGGAAGAGGTGTAGAACAACAACATGTTGGGATGAATTTGGTTACAAAAAACTCATGGGCCCATAAATGGTCGAAGAAATGGTGAAGAAGGTTAAGATCATAGAGTAGGACATTAAAGTTGCACAGATTTTATGAAAGAGTTATACTGATAATCATTGACGAGACCTAGAGTTTGATATTGGAAACATGCTATTCCTCTACATATCATTGTGGAAGAGAGTTATAAAATTTTGTGAAGAATGGAAAGCTTAGTCCAAGTTACATTGTTCCTTTTGAGATCCTTGATCTCATTGGAGTAGTGGCCTATCAACTAGAAATCCATCCAAATCTGTCTCAAGTACAAGGTGTATTCCATGTATCACTCTTGAGGAATTACATACCTTACCCATCGCATGTACTCAATCTAGATGTGGTAACATTTGAGAATGAACTCTCTTATGAAGGGAATCTAGTGAATATCTTATATTATAGGGAAAATGTTCTACAAAATAAGACAATACACTTCATCACGGTGTTGTGGAGAAATCCCATGTTTGAAGAAGCAATGTGGGAGTTAGAGGAAGTGATGAAGAAAACATTACCTCATCTATTTTAGTGTGGGAAAATGAAATTTTAGGGGATAAATAATTTAAGGGGGGAAGGTTATAACAACCAAAACTTTTATTAATGAAAATTATTCTTTATATAATTAAATGTTTTATTATGTAAAATAGTTATATAAAACATATGCACTTCTTTTTTTTTTGTTTTGTGATTTTAAAATACCATTATGAATTGTTACCACAGATAATATAGGCATTGAACATTGATTGCATGATTAGTATAATTATTGGGATTTAAAAATCCAATTTACCCAGACAAATGAAGCAATGGCCTCATCTGGTATAATTTTTACCTACGAAGCCCATTTTTTAGAGGTTGGGAATGAGGTAGTATCAATGGGCTTCACTAGGTAAAAATCCCAAGATGATATTCAATGTCTAAATCTCTAATGGAATCTCCTACAGGAGAAGTGGAAGTTAATAGAGATTATCACCTGATCAATGTTATTTGAGCGGCCCCAAGAGTCTTTCCATATCGCACCCCTTACCCTTAGTTCTTATGTGGGTGTTATAAGGGGTTATGTAACAAGACCCTAGCACTATGATTATGTTCATTATTTTTATATTCAATAAAATATATACATTCATTTTATTATTGTTACACTGTAACTAGTTTTTAGATGAGAAATAGTATTTGTAGTTAATATTAAATTATGAAATATATTTTGATGAATTAATAGATTTTGGAATTAAATAATATTCTAAAAACATATTATTACTAAATTCCCTTTTATTAAATATAATTTATCGTATTTTTTTATACAATTTTAATTTTTATTATGTTTTGAGAGCTATTTTTTTTAAAACCCATGAATTATCAATAAATATCAGTTTTTCTATTTAATGACAAAATTCAGGTATTTAAAAAATAATTTATATAAAATGAATATATTTTTTTGGATTTAGGATGTCGAAATTATCTAATAGTGAGTTTTTTATAAATTTATGAGATAGTATAATATTTGAGAAAAAATAAAATACCGTTTAAATATATAATCTGTTTTATGACATCATAATGACCCAATAGTGATTTGATAAAATAATATAAAAGAAATATCCTACCAATATAAGTTTTAACATTAAAATAATGTGGTTCTAAATTATTTAGATTAATTTTACAATGCCATAGTGGACCCTCCAAGACAAATAAAATATTTTAACATTTTAAAATTTTTTCCTTGTGAGTGTGACTCACCTCCACATAAGAAAGCCTAATATTTTAATATGTTTGGTAATTTTCATTATAAAATAATGTTTTCCAGTCACCTTTGAAAAAAACCATGGGATGGTTTGTGGTTCTGAATAGTTAATTATATAGATTCCAAAACCTTTGTTTTTAAAATATTAAAGAATTCCCCTCTCATTTCTTAATAAAACTCACCCAAAATCCCACTTCTCAACACTAAAAATCCTTGGAGCACATCCCTACTCTTCCATCCTCTCTTTAAAATCTTCCAAAGTCATCCAAATCTCTCATGAAGCCCATCCTGAATCTCTTGAAGTCACACGATCAAGTAAGGGATCCCCACTTACCTTCCTTCCTTTTTTATATCCAAGTTTCCTTATATTGTCATGCCCTATTATTTTTAATTAAAAATTTTGGGGTATGATTTTGAACCTCCCTTGTACTTCCCTCCTAATGTTTTAATGATGAGAGACCCCTTTCTCTCTCATTAATTCCTCCGATGTACACCGGGTACCTTGCTGAAATTCCGTAAGGGATTTCTCTCTCCTCATTTATATTCAAGATATTATTTTACATTATACATCTAAATTCCATTACATATATTGGGATATTTTGTTACATGGCCCCATTACTATCCATTTCTTTTATAAATTATTATATACCCTTTTCTCCCTCATCAACCCATTTTACAATGTATATTTGATATCGTTATACTGATATTGTTACTCCAAAATTTACCATGCCAAAATCTTCGTGTAAGTTAATACCATACTCATTTCTCTATTAAGTGTATTCACCTTTATCCACCCATACTAGTTGATTGAGGAATTATATTTATGTATTACTCATCTCTTATTCATGGAATTAATTATGAGGTTTAATGATTCCATGTTGTATAATAAATGTGGAACACGTATGGATGAAATGAATGTTTTATATAGGGTGTGCCCGGATAGCGCTCTAATACATTGGTAACGAATAGTATAATGATACGTCAGGTGAAATGAGTGTTTACTCATGAGAATGTATTTGCAATGAGGGTTTACTCATGCCCCATGTGCAATGTGCCTTGACTCATGAAAATATCATGTTAAATTCTATTGTCACATCTCCATGTTATGATAATCATGCTATAACCTGCCTTTATGTTCATGTTTCTCTTGTGCTCCCTTGATATGGTTGTTTCCTAACATGTATTGTAATCTTCATGTCATGTCTTGTTTACTCTGTTACTAGAATTTATATAGCACAATTTTCTTATGTATGTCCCCATGTTATCTTATTCAATTCAATGTATTAAGGAATGTTGTGGTCTTGTAAAAGTTATTTTTAATAAATATGTTGAATTATTTGATCTTTGTTTTCATTTAATGTTCCTAATTTCCCAAGACAATACACCTATCGATCCTCAGAGTTGTCTTACGTGAAAGTTTATGTAATGAATCATGTCAAAGTGTGTAATAAAGAGAATGGTTATTATATAAAAATTATGAAATCTTTAGAATATCATAAAAATAATATATAAATAATAAATCTAGTTTTATTTCCATCCTTGAGAAGTTGTAATAGATAAAAAAATTTCATCGTTTTATGAATCATTAGTCTATTGTAATCATGAAGAATGATTTTTCAACCCATTTGATGAAATTTGATATGGTTGTGCATCAGGACAATAACATTAAAAGATAAAAGTATATGGAGGATACATAGGGTATTATGTCATAATGGTATAATAATAATTTAATGAGGTTGAGGAGTATATAAAACAAAAATTCTCGTTAATGAATTTCACTTCTTCTTTGGGTATCAACTTTAGGTTTGAACCAAAATCTATTCTAGGATTGATTTCTATCAAAACAAAATCATGAATAATTATATTATATAATTTTTGAAAAAATTTGGGTTGGTCATGGAATAATAAAAGGGTTTTAATGTGTGAATTAGAGAGTATATGGTTTTTCCATTTATAACTAAGTTGAGTGTAACACTTGATGTTTTTTAAGAGAAAATTATACCCAAATACTTTCATGTCATAAGGCACTAATAATGGACTATGATTTAGAATAGAAGATTTAATATCAAAATATTTCCCTCCCATGTATTTTTAATTAGGTTTCATTTATTTTTAACCATTATCATTTTAGTTTAAGCCCCTCTAAACCCATTTTTACATTAACTATAGTATATAATTTTTTTTTGTTTTTACTATTCACTTTATAAAAAGAATAAGATGATCATGTTACATAATATAAAATTTTAAGATTCGAAAAAGTGAATCCATTTTTATTAATTCAATTCAAATTATTGGAGAATTTTAATTTCAAATTAATCTAATAGATGTGACGAGAACATTAGTTTTTACAGTGAAAATGTTAAAAAGTTTAGAAATTTTTTATTTCAAAATTCAAAATTAAATTGATTCTAATTAAATAAATTTTATTAATGGTTATATAATTAAAACAATTTACACTTAAGAATTTACAATATAATTTATATTTTTTATTAAATTAAATGATTTTTTTAATTGAAATTTAGTATTTTTCAATATTTACAAAGAAATGAATCCTTTTAGAAAAATTAAAAAAAAATAATATGTAAAAGTTGACACAACCATTTCAAAAAAATATTTTATAAAATTAATTTTCAATAATTTTAATAATTTAATTTTAATAAATTTCACAAAAGTGACCGAAGTCAATTTTTCTGTATAAAGGTATGTTCAAAATTTAAAAATATTTTTTAAAAAATTAAGTAATTTTTTATCAATATTTATTCATTATATAAAACTATTGTACAAAATTTTTTGAAATTATTTATTAATACTGATATCACTATGTTTAACGATTTGGTTATAATGGTCTAATTTAAATTACTATATTAATAATATATTGAGGTTTTTTTTAAAAAAGTGTTATGTGTAATGAAATAAATCCCAGTTTTGAATGTTGAGAAATCATAACATTGTATTTTGAATAACACAATCCAAACCATGTGTTTCGTGTAACACAAGATAAACTCGATATTTCATGTAAATAAAAATAGGGAAATGATTAAATTTATTTAAAAAATTCAAAAAATCGTGGGTTATTATAGTTTTTCTTGTATATCATAAATTATGAGATCTATAATACCCATATAAATAAAATAAAACCAGCTATATTGTGATTTATAAAAAATATATAATTTTCAAAAAATTCCTTGGAATAGTAAATAAGTAATTTTCCTTTGAAGTGTAGACCCCATTTCACTCTTCTTCCGCCACTAGGTTTGTTCAATGGATTTTTGAAGATGAATGAGATTTTTTGAGTGATGGGTTATTAATGAAAGTATTTTTCATATGAAGTAAAAAGATAGAATGCACAATTTAGGTATTTCCCTGGTGTATCCCTAGGACTCAATGAAATTTAGATGAGATATTCTCAAGGATATATTCTATAGTGAAAATAAACCATAATGATTTATTATTATGGATAGTAATGTGACATAAAAATATTCTTATATTATAATGGTTAATATGGGAATCATGAAAGATAGTAAATATCCAAAAACCATTAGTGTGAAAAAAACAAATAGTGATTTATTCTAAGGGGTTACACGACATCAAGGGTTAGCATTTGTGTTTCTAGTAATAGTATTCTATATTTCAATTTAGATCATTGTGCCAAATAAATTAGCATATCCAAAATCAATTTGTTCATAAAAATAAGGTGATATTTAAAATTCAAAAAGTATGAAAAAATGTAAAAAAATAATATATCAATTTCTTAATATTCTTTTTTCAAGAGTTCATATAACAAACCTTATTTTTTATTACACTTAAAAATGATTTATTACATAAAATATTCAATTGATACAACATATAAGGTCTTGATTTCTAGTGTCTTTGGGGCTTACAAACATTACATAATGACTTAAAACATGGAACACAATATCTTTATTGAAAACTTCTTTTACATGACCACTACAGTCCCTCGTACTTAGCGTTGCATTGGATAACCCGGGGACATGAATAAACAAAGGATGATATATAAAGCATAATAAGGGAGAAAAAAAGTAAAAACATGAATAATAAAGAACATTTTATGGAATAGGAATATATTTGGAGAATTAGAGAAACATGAAAATAATGGCATAATATAGCATTATTATCATAACATGGAAATGTGGAAACAACATTTAACATGATGATACCATGAGCCAAGGCTCATTGGACATGGAGAATGTGTAAACCGTCATTTCACTTAATTACCATGATTAAACCCACATTTCACTTGAAATATCATGATACTAATCTTTACCCAATGCATTAGAGTGCTATCCGGACGCACCCTTCTTAATCATTACATTCCATTCATAAGTGTTCCACATGGATCATACAACATGGCATCATTTAATATCATCATTTATTCCACGATAAAGGTATTTGTAATACATAAATAAAACTATATAATCAATTGGTAAATGTTCATAAAGGTGTATATACTTGATTATGAAATGTGCATGCTATTCATTACAAATTGACATTGGCTTGGAAAATCGAGGTGCAATTTCGGCAGCATAACAACATGACATAAGAATTCCTAAAAATGGTTAATGAGAGATAAAGGGATGTATCATCATATTTTAACTTAATGGACAGTAATGGGGTTATATAGATACATTTAATCACATATGTAATGTAATTTATATTCATAACGTAAAAATATTGTTGGAATGAAAATGAGAAGAGAGAAATTCCTTACGTAATTTTGGCATGGTAATGGGTGTACATGGGAGGAATTAATGAGATATAAAGGGTAAAATCATCACTCAAACATAAGGAGGGAATTATTGGGGAGGTTAGAAATCATACCCCAACTTTTTTAATTGGGAACAAAAGGTTATTACAACATAATGAAATTTAGATGAAAATCGAAATGATAAAATCTATTATAGAATTTCTACATGGTAATGGGTGTACATGGAAGGAATTAATGTGAGAAAAATAGGTCTATCGTCACTTAAACATAAGGAAGGAAGTATTTGGGATGTGATAAATCATACCCCAAAATTTTAAATTTAAAATAAAATGGCATAACAATATAGGGAAACATGGACATAAGTAAGGATGGAAGAAATCCCTTACTTGGAATTGTGATCCCAAAGTCTTGGGAGGGGATTGAGAGATGCATTGTAGGAGCATGGGGAGCCTTGGAATGATTATATAGATATGAGGGTAGAGGTTCATCGGGAACCAATGTCTTTGAGTGATGTGGAAGTGGGTATCTGGGTGGGATTATATAGGAAATGAGAGGGAAATGTTTATTATTTCGGTTTTGGCCACCACACATTAAACTAATCCAAACCATAAACCAAAAAATGGTTTTGCCCATGGTTTTTTCAAAGGGGAGTGGAATACATTATTTTATAATTACAATGTCATAACTTTTTCAAATATTAGGATTTTGTATGTGGAGGTGAGTCACACTCTCAAGGAAATGAATTTAAAAAGCTAAAATGTTATATAACTTTTTGAGGGTCCACTAATGCATTCTAAAATAAATAAAAAAACATAAAATTACATAATTTTAAATTTAAAACATATATGGGCCTATCAATCCTTTTATAGTACTTTAATACATCACTATTGGGTCATTATGATATCATAAAACAAATTATTTAATTAATCAGTATTTAATTTTAACATAAAAATTCAGCTATCTCAGAAAATTATGAAAAATTTACCATTGGATAATTTCAACGTCCCATTTCAAAAAATAGTATTCATTTTATCTAAATAATTTTCTAAATAAGTTACTTTTTACTTTTAATATAAAAATACAGATTTATAGAAAATGTATGGGTTTTTACCAAAACTGCATTCAAACATTGATAAAAATTATAATTGTATTCATAAAAATTACATGATAATTTATATTTAATAAAAATTAATTCATTATTAATTCATTATTTATATTTTATTTAATTCAAAAATCTTTTAATTCATCAAAATATATTTCTTAATGGAATATTAAATAAAAATACTATATGTGATTTAGAAACCATTTACAAAGAAACAATAATAAAATGAATGTATATTCTTTATTATATTCAAAACCAATAATGAACATAATCATAGTTCTATGTTCTGGTTACATATCCCCTTATAACACCTGCATATGACTTAAGGGTAAGGTTTGGGATGGTTACATACTCTTAGGGTGGCTCGAATAACTTCGCTTGGGTGGTAATCTCTATCAACTTACACTTCTTGAAATGGTAGTTTCGTTTGAGCTTAACTTGTTGAAGGTCAGCTTGGGTTTGGTGAGGAGAGAATCACAATGACAACACATCCTTTCTATGCTAAGACAAATGGGCCTCATACAGTGCTGTTCTACTGGACGAGGTTATCACTTCTTTTTTCTGGGTAAATTGGATTTGTTAAAGACCTATATTTATACTAATCATGGTATTACTATTCAAAGGCTATATTAACAATGGTCACAATTCTTAATAGAATTGTAAAATTAAAAATCATAAAACCAATGAATAACATATGTTATATAACTATTTTACATAATAAGACATTTAATTAGATCAAGATGAATTTTTTATTAATAAAATTTTGGGTCGTTACAATCTTCCCCCCATAAGAAATTTTTCCATTGAAATTTCCTTTTCCCAAACTAAATCACTTGCGGGTTAGTTGAATTCATCCCTTCCTCTGATCACCATGTTACTTATTAAACTTGTGGTTTCACAACAACACCTTAAGGAGCGGCATTGTCTTATTTCATAGAACGTTTTAACTATGATCTAAGATATTCACTGGATTCTCTTCATAGGATAAGTCATTATCCAATGGTACTAACTCTAGATTTCATACATGCGATGGGTAAGGTATGTAATTAATCAAGAGTGATACATGGAAAACATCATGTACTTGAGATAGGTTTGGTGGGAGTTATAGTCGATAGGCCACTGCACCATTGCGATAATGGATCTAAAAAGGGTATATGTACCTTGGACTAAGTTTTCCCTTCATCCCAAATCTCATAACTCTCTTCCACGGTGATATGCATAGAAATAATATATCTTCGACATCAAACTCTAATTCTCATTGATGATTATTAGAATTGATAATTTTTCAACTATGAGAAACATTAATGTGAAGATGGAGAGTATTAACCTTATCCACCATTTCTTTGACCATATCTGGACCTATGAGTTTTTTATCCCCTACTACATCCCAATATATCGTTGTTCTGTACCACTTCTCATATGTGGCAGTATAAGAATCCATTTGGATGCTTGAGTGGAAACTGTTGTTGTAAGAGAACTCAACTAGAAGAATATGTTGACCCCATCATCCATTGAAGTCCATTGATCATGCTCTCAACATGTCCTCTAGTGTTTGTATAGTCCACTCAGATTGGAAATCTGTTTGAGGTTGATAAGACATACTGAAGTTCAGTAACGTATTCAGATCATGTTGAGGACTCTTCAAAAACATAGAGGTGAATCATGGATCTCGATTGGATACAATCATTAGTGGTACTCCATGAAGCCTTACTACTTCTCTAATATATATTCATGCTTGTTTATCCAATGAGAAATCCTATTGAATTACAATGAAGTTTGAATTCGTTGTAATATGATCCACAATAACCCAGATTGAATTGTTTCCTTTCGATGTCTTCATATGTTTGGTGACAATTTCCATGGTGATGTTCTCCTATTTCCATGCTGTTATGGGTAATGGTTGCATCATCCCCTTAGATTTATACCTCTCAGCCTTCACTTGCTAACATACCAGGCACTTTTTTGCATACTCATTGATCTCCTTTGTCATGTAATACCACCAATAATTCTCTCAAATATCTCGATGCATCTTTTTTTCTAGATTAAAGGAAAAATTTAAACTATGTTCATCATCCAAAAGTTATTTCATTAACTCTAGAATTGATGGAACACATAGTCTTGACCCAAATCTATCAATTCCTTATTCATTAACATTGAACTCTAATGATTTCCTTTTTTTTGATAGTTTCCACTTTATTCTGAATTCCCACATTATCCTTTTAACAATCCTTTATCCTTTTTAAAAGAGACATTTGAGAAATAATTTTTGAATGGATTGATGATGTTCTCTTATTTATGATTCCCATGACCATATTAATCAAATCACAATATATTGGTTCCATTTCAATTCAAATCAATGATTGATTTTTTGGGTCCTTTCTAATTATAGCAGCTTCCACCATGTTCACTTTCCCAGGGTGGTAATGGATTGAGAAGTCATAGTCTTTGATCATATATAACCATATTCATTGGTGTATATTAAACTCTTTATATGTGAATATATACTTGATGATTTTGTGGTCTATATATATTCCATACTTCTCACCAAAGAGATAATTTCACCAAATTTTTAAAGTGAAGATCACTGCAGCCAATCCAGATCATGTGTTGGATAGTTCTTCTCAATAATTTTCAATTTCCTTGAAGCTTAGGCAATTAATTTGTCATTTTTCATCAACACACATCCCAGGACCATGTTCAAATCATCATTGAATACCACAAAACGTTCTCTAGTAGTGGCTAAGGTGAGCATGGGCATATTGATAAGCCTCCTTTTCAACTCCATGAAGCTCTCATTTAATTCATCACTCCAAGAAAAAATTTATTCCGTCTGAGTTATTTTAGAAAGAGGGTTTGACAATCCTGAGAAATTTCCCACAAATAGGATATAATATCCAGCTATACCTATAAATCTATGGATATCCATTACTGATGTTTCTCTCGTCCATCCATCAATTTTAGTTTTCGTGGAGGGATCCACCGATATCCCATTGATTCTGATGATATGACTGAATAATGAGAACTCCTTCCACCAGAACTCACACTTGATGTATTTGTTATGGATATTCTCGTTTCATAAGTCCTCTAGTACAATTGTTTGTTCCTACTCATACTCCTCCCTTGTTTTTGAGTATATTAAAATAAAATCTATAAAGACTACCACACATTTTTGAGGTAATCTCTAAAGACTCTATTTATCAATTCTATGAAGATTTATAGAGCATTAGTGAGTCTGAACGGCATTATTATGATTTTCACAGTGCCAGTATCTTGTACAAAAAGTAATATTTGGGATATCCTCCATCTCCCTTACTTGATAATATCTGGACCATAGATCCACCTTGGAGAATTATTGTGTTCCACATAGCTGATTGAAAAATTCATAAATTCATGGAAAAGGATACTTGTTCTTTATAGTGAATTTTTTGAGCTCGTGATAGTCAATCCAAGGTGCAATGACCCATCCTTATTCTTGACAAAGAGGACTAGTGCACCCCACGGTGAAGCACATGGTTGTATAAACCTTTTATCCAGATTCTTATATAATTGTTTCTTTAGCTCATCAAGTTCCATAACAGCAATTCTAAATGTATTCTTATATATTGGAAATTCCCCATGTATAAGATTAATTGATAATTCAAAATCTCTTCGAGGAGTAAGACTAGGAAATTCCCTAGGAAACACTTCAGTGAATTCCCTGACAATAGGAATTTCTTCAAGGATTGTTTATTTCCTAGAAAAAATCATCTGAGTATGATATAAATTCTCAATGAGTAGTAATATCCATGCTTGAGATGGTGGTACTAAAGAATATTCATCCACCTACTTTCACATGAATAGAATCGGGGTGTCAATTCTCCATATGGAGAGTGATTTCCCTCTCATAGAAATTTATGTTGGCTCTATATAAGGAAAGCCAATTCCACCCAAGAATTTCAACAAATTCCACTAAAGGGGTTACGAAGAGGTTCTCTAGGATGTTCAACCCACAAATTATGACATGGTAATAGTTATATTTTGGGGATGAAATGATTTCCCATTTTTTCATTCTCACCTACATCTTTACTTCCACTACTTGAGGTTGTGTTTGTATTGTTCTAAAAAACTATTGGGATATAAAAGAATGCGTAGAATCGGAATCAAAAAGTACATTTTCTATTTTTAAATGAATATCTTGCGTACCTATTACCACTTTGTTGCTAGGGTTCACATTGGTGTTAGTGATGGAAAATTCTCTCTCGTGCTACATTGGAGGCTGTTGGTTTCTTATGAAACCCCATTTCTTATGGAACTGGATTGAAAAGTTCCCTGGTTCCTTGAACATGAAACAATGAACAATTTATTGAGGGTTGAACAGAAGATTCCTCTCATCTATCACATCCACAAGTTTTTCTTATCAATAGTTAAGGGCCAAGTGCCCTTCTCTTCCACACCTAAATCATTTCCTCGTCCTCTTCAGGAAATTTTCAGGGTTCTTCGTTTGGTACCTTTGGCATGTACAGTGCTGGATTTTCTTTGCACAGTTGGATTTATCCATCAGACCTCCAGAATTGAATTCCACCTTACACTACCTATCCTAATAATACCCCTGAGATTCTTTGATATCCATTTCGACATTGAGGGAACATTGGACAATTTCCTCATAGCTCTCGATGTCACGGATTTCTAGGGCTTTCCCCGGGCTAGGTTTTAGACCACTAAAAATGTGTTCAACCTTGCATTCGGGGCTAACGACAAAGTCGGAGGCATATCGTGAAATCCTTGTGAAGTTTTCCTAGTACACTCTAATTTATTTGTCATCTTTTTTCTTGAGGGAAGGAAGTACCTTTCCATCTTAAGTGGGAGGTGGGTGTGAGGAAAATATTTATCAAAACAAATTTCATGGTAATCCTTACATTCCAATGACTTGATCTCCTCCTCAGGCTTTGTATTTTAGATCAATGTACACCAGTGATCAGCTTCACCCTCCATATGATAAGCATCCAGAAGATTATTCTCTTGTTTTGAACATTTTAGGATGGAGAAGATCATTTCAATGGATTTGATCCATTGTTCGGCAATTGAGAGGTCATACGATACATTAAAAGTATGAGTTCTTTATCTAATGAATCTCTCTATTGTGACATGTTATTTCTTACAGGGGGTTGAATGTTCCTCTTGAACCATGTTTCTATTCGAAACATGTGTTAACTGAGAGATTATCATGACAAAGTTTTCACTTCCCACTCCCATCAGATTGGGAATCTCATTAGAATAGTCATCACATTGATCTTCCCAACGGTTGTTAGCCCGAGTCCTCAAATTAGAGTCCATTGGATGGAATAATAGAAAATTTAGGGGTAACTCATAAAGGGCAATCCAATGACAAAAATAGATGACTTATAAATCAATTTTGTTTCCTTAACTTATGAATTTATTGGATTCAATCAATGTTATCCATGTTCTACTTCCCAATATATATTTATAGGGGATTTTTTTAATTCCCTTAATAATGGTTCATACTAATATTATTAATTTACCAATGCATATACCCAGAGATTTTCATAACAAATAGTGCATCAAAGCTCATTATCGTGCAGCAGTTCTCGTTTGAGTTTAGTTAAAAGCAGCTTTTTTGGGTTTTACCCCTATATTCATTTGTGCATGAACAACTCTACCTACTCGTATCCAGAAGGGGATGTATTTTATTTATAAAATAACTACTCAATACTCACAAAACATTAGGTATGTTTTTATTATACTTAGTCATATCCCTAAGTATTTTACTACGGTTTTCTAATCCTAATCCGAATAATAACTAAACCTTTCTCTATTACCAACTATAACAACTCTGCTTTTTATTACACACTTAAACATGATTTATTACATAAAATATTCACTTGATAAAACATAGATGATCGAGAGTTATAGTGTCTTTGGGGCTTGGGAACATTACATAATGACTTCAACCATGAAACAAAACATCAATATTCAAAACATCCTTTAACTGGCCACTATATTCCCTCCTACTTAGCATTTCATGGGAGAACCTGAGGACATCCACAAGAAAAGGGTGATATATAATGCCCAATAAGGGAGTCAAACATTCATAATATGAAGAATAAATTACATGTTAGGCAATAGGAATATATTTGGAACATAATATATACATGAACATAAAGGCATGATATAGCATAATTATCATAACATGGAAATGTGGAAACAACATTAAACATGATGTTACCATGAGCCAAGGCTCATTGCACATGAAGCATGAGTAAACCCTAATTTCAGTTTAATTATAATGATTAAACCATCATTGAACATAATGTATCATAATACAAATCTTTACCCAATGAATTGGAGTGCTATCATGGTGCACCCTTCTTAATCATATCATTTCATGCATAAGTGTGCCACATGGATCACACAACATGGAATCATTTAACATCATCATTTATTCAATGATAAAAGAAAATGGAATACATACATGAAACATTATAATAAATAATTAAATGTTCATAAAGGTGAATACCCTTGATATTGAAATAGGCATGGTATTCACTACACAATGACTTTGGCATGGAAAATTGCGGTGCAATTTTGGCAGTATAACAACATGACATAATAATTCATAAAAATGGTTGATTAGAGAGAAAGGGGTGATGATTAATATTTAAACTGACTAAAAATTAATTGGTTCATATAGATACATGTCCCAATATATGTAATGGAATTTATATTCATAATACAAAATAATTGCTTGAATGTAAATGAGTGGAGAGAAATTATTTACAGAATTTCAACAGGGTAACAGGTGTACATGAGAGGCATTAATGAGAGAGAAATGGGTCTCTAATCAATAAATCCAAAGGAGTGGAGTATGGGTGATGTTAGAAATGATACCCCAACATTTTAAATTGAGAAAAATTGTATAACTATACAACAAAATTTAGAAAAAAATTGTAAGGAAGAAATCCCATACGTGATTTTTTGCATGAAAATGGGTAACCATGGAAGGCCTTAATGAGAGAAAAATATTTTTATAATCACTCAAACATACAGAGGGATGTATGGGAGAGTTTTTAAATAATAACCCAAATTTTTTAATTGGAAATAAAAGGGCACAACCATATAAGGAAAGTTGGACATAAATAAGGAATGAAGAAATCCCTTACTTTGATGTGTGATCCCAAAGGTTTGGGAGGGGCCTAAAAGAGGCTTCTTAGGATCATGTGTCACCTTTGGAGGAATATATAGATATTATTTCATAGGTTGGTTGAGCTCCAAAGTATTTGAGTAAATAGTAAGTGGGAGCATGGGTGGGTCTTTATAGGAAAAGAGAGGGGATTCTTTATTATTTTTGTTTTGGCCATCAAACATTATACTAATCCAAACCACAACCAAACCATGGTTTTTTCCCATGGTTTTTCCCAAGGGGAATGGGAAAAATTATTTTTTTGTCCATTATCCAATATTCTAAATATATTATTCTTATTTATGTGGATGTGAGTCACACTCTCAATGAAATCAATTCAAAACGCTAAAATGTTTTATAATTCTTGGAGGGTCCACTAAATATTTTTAAAATAAATAAATAAAACCTAAAATCACATTATTTTAAATTTTAAACACATATTTTCTGAATATCCAATTTTTATTATTTTATTACATCATTTTCAGGTCATTATGTTGCAATAAAACACATTATATAATTAAACAATATTTATTTTTTACCCAAAAATTCAACTGTTTCAAAAAAATATGAAAATTTCACTGTTGGATTATTCTGACATCCTAATTCAAAAATAATATTCATTTTATCTAAATAATTTTCTAAATATGTGAATTTTTAATTTTAAAATAAAAAACCACATTTATCGAAAATTCATGTGTTTTGACAAAAACGGCTTTCAAACCTTAATAAAAATTACAATTGGTTTAATAAAAATTAAACAATAATTTATATTTAATAAAAATTAATTTATTATTAATAATTTATTAAAATATTAATTTATTCAAAAATCCATTAATTAATCAAAATATATTTCTTAATCGAATATTAAATGAAAATACTATTTGTTCTTTGAAAACCATTTACCAAGAAACAATAATAAAATGAATGTATATTCATTATTATTAAAAAAACCTAATGCACATAACCATAGTTTGAAGGTCTTATTACATAAACCCTTATAACACCCGCATATTCCCGAAGGGTATGGTGTGCATTGGTGACAAACTCTTGGGGTGGCTCGGTAAAGTTGCTTGGGTGGTAATCTCAATCAACTTCCACTTCTCCCGAAGGCAGTTTCGTTCGAGCTTAACGTGTTAAAGGTCAGCTTGGGTTTGGACAAGAGAGAATCCCAATAAAAAGGCCTCCATTATATGCTCCAATAAACGGGCCTTGTACGGAGCAATTCAACTGGACGAGTTCATTGATTCCTTTGTCTGTGTAAATTGGATTTGTTAAAGCCCTATATTTATACTAATCATGTGATCACTGTTCAATGTCTATATTAACAATATTTACAATTCATAATGGTATTTTAAAATTACAAATAATAAAACCAAAGACGTTCATAAGTTATATAACCATTTTACATAGTAAAACATTTAATTAGAGCCAGAGTAATTTTCATTAATAAAAGTTCGGGTCGTCACAGTTTAACTTTATTGTAATTACATGTATGGAACACCATTAAGTCACTTTACAAGTGTAATGTTTTTTAGGAACTATGTCAATCATGGTACATATACAGAAGCTTCCAAAAATGAAATTTATTTATAGATACCTCTAGTTTTTCTGTTATAATAGATTTATTCTAATAAAATTTATCACATGATAACATGTATTTGGGTGTTCATACATGAGAACAAAAAAATTGGATGAAGTAGACAGTCATCCTTTCATGAAGAAAAACTAAATGTATTTTAGTGAATAATAAAACTTGAGTGGTTCCCATTTTGAATTATATGTTAGGGAAAAACCAACATGTAATGCATAAATTCTTCACGGTCTTACTTACTTCCTTGAAATCAGCTCCCTAATTTACTAATTATATTTAATTCCAATTTGAGAATTTGGTGAGGCTCGTGTAATTTTGTATGATATATAATTGATTATCAGTGAAAAAATGGAAATCGAAATATTTTTGTGGAGCAATTTTTCATTTCAAGGATTATCCCCATCATTTGTGAAGAAACCCTATAGTTCATGATCTATTAATTCCCTTATCATATAATTTTAATTTCCCATTAAAGAGTAATCATTATTTAATAAAACTTCATCATAAGTATTTCTTGAACATTTATCATTAAAGGTGGATATGTTATAGATTCTAGGTGACTTGGTATAGAATTCATACACAATAATAATTTGTTTCAGCACTTTTTATGGTTCAGGAAATGAAATTGATCCTGAGACTCATGTTCCCCTGAGTGGAATCTAATTGTGAAATATTTTCAATATTATGATTCCTAAAAATGAAATAGAATCGATGCTTTTGGTTAAATTAATGCTAGACATCAATATTACTCCATGGTACCTCACTTATTTTATTATAATGTGAAAATAATAATCTGTAATGCTATGGAGATTACTCAGACCTTAAGATATGGTAACTTTACCATGGATAGTCTTTCTATAAAATGTATCCATGATGAAAGTCTTGTAATATATTATATCACTGGGTATCTTCCTCGGGAGATTAATTTCATTATTAGAGATGATTCCTTTGTCTTATATCATTTCAAACCACCTCGTTGTATGTTTTATTTATTAATAAATAGAGATTTTTGAGTGAGTAATTTCTTATCCCTTATGTGGTTACCTAGAATGATTTCAAATATGATCCATGAATTTGAAGTGCCTTCATGGTCTTCTCCCATATAACATTCAAAACCTCCAAATATAAAACCTCATTTATGGAAATAAATGAATGAATAGATCCTAGAAAAACCTTGAACTTCCATTTTTATAAGAGAGCCATTGGTTTGAGTCTAATATTGATGGATAACTTTATAAAAAATAAGACATACTTTCCCCATTATAAAAGACATTTCGTAAATTAGAAAACATGGATAATATCTCATAGGAGATAGAATCATTCATTATGGAATTACCATCAAATTCTATAGCCAATAAATACAGTATGATAATTGTAAAATTAATCCTAAGGGTTCATCCATGAACCACCTTAAAAATGTGTGTATATAATAATAACCCTCACAAG
This sequence comes from Viscum album, assembly GCA_963277665.1. Classification (NCBI taxonomy): domain Eukaryota; kingdom Viridiplantae; phylum Streptophyta; class Magnoliopsida; order Santalales; family Viscaceae; genus Viscum; species Viscum album. Next base: position 84,249,962 of record OY728155.1, on the reverse strand, counting down.
ATTTTATCCATGAAAATTCATGGAATGGGGTCATCTATGGACCTCCTTCATAAATTTTTCTTCCATAAACATCCTTAGTGATGATTCCTTCATGGACATCATTTGTTATGGGTTATAAGATCTCAAGTTTTTTTATTAGGTGTTGATACATTTATTTCATATTCAGACTCTTGTTTATTTTATCTTTTTGTCTTAGACCCTAATACCCGCCCCTTGGGATGGTTGGGTTTTTTTGAATGGATGTGGTAGGATTTCTATAGGTTTTCTGGAGAGAAATTATATGATGAGTATTTATTTTATGTGATTATTATTCAAAACACAACGACTAATTTCATAGGAAGGATAATTCTTGACATGTAAAGGGATTTTTTATGGATAAAGGCCCCATGTTTTACATGAAATGTAACGAACTTATGTTTAGTGTAATTAAATGAGTTTAGTTTTTAAAATAAGATGCAGATACTCTATTTTTTAATTAAGGCCTCACACCCTCCCTTCTCAATTGTGAAAGAGAAACCCATTAAACCACAACCTAGTATTTGGTGAGATTTCATTGTTTGGATACTTATTCTTCCAAAATTGGTAACATTTGATATGTTCCCTCATGTCCTATATCCATCTTTTCCCTTTATTCCTTACTCTTCTCCTCAATGGAGTTATTTTGTGTAGTCTCTTATTCAGTATTTATAGGTTATTCTTCTATTTCTCTATTTTCTTCTCATTTTGACCGAATCAGAGGTTGATACTAGATGAGTAATCTATCATAAGTACATGATAAGTGGTATATTAATTTTACCTTATGGTTTGGTTGTTTATAGAATGTCATTGTTGTTCTACACATAGGACCTTCTGGTGTTTCCCCAAAAATTAATTGAATGTCTTGATATGATTGTTTGAGATCTATTTAGTATTTCCAAAAGTAACTTTGTTAGCATTGGAGGTTTTTAGCACCAACATAGTCCAACCATGGGGTGTTTCTTTGTATCTTCCATATTCTATACTACCCTTTTAGGTGAGTGTGAGCTCGCCACTGGTTTTTGGAGACCTACTATAATGAATGAGAATTGAAGGAATGATAATCAGAAGGTCATTCCACATTTACATGTGATTAACAGATGTTAATTTATTTAATTTTATTAATTGAAAATGTTATATGATTTAGTTGAACTTGTGGATTTTGAATTGTTAAGTATTGTCTTATAAATTGTTTGATCAAGATAATGGTGGTGCATTCCTTAGAAGTCATCCTTGGAGCAGGATTCCATATGATGTCATGTATATTTATACTCCCTATATCTTGATTACAATAGTGGAATACTTGTACATTTATACCTTATGGATCCTAATTTATTAGGATTACAAGGTCCTTGCTACACCATGGACCTGAATTTTATGGATTCACATTTGGAATGCATAGTTGACATTATCCTTGGACTCCAACAAAATCATCAACGAGTTTCCATCGATATACTCCAAAGACTTAATGAGGATTCCTTGGTCTTTTTTAAAATGTATATGACCCATCATGGTCTAACACTGGATTACACATTTTGGTTATTATGGATGTTATTTATATTATTAAATGGTGTGGAAACTTTTGGTATTTTTTTATACTTACAGATAGCCTTGGTATGTGTGGTTTATTATAGTTGGTAGACTTGATAGTATCATGCCTAATTGATTTATGTTTATCAAATGACGTTATTTATTGTATTTTTATTATTATTCATAGGGATCCATGTTTAGTTTGACATTATCACATTTTAATTTTGACATATAACATTAAGTATTGTTACACCTATGATATATTGCACACTTATTCGGTTTATATTTCTTGAACTGGACTTCTTATAGAAACTATTTGTGATGGATTATTAAGTGGTATCTCACACAATTTTTAGGACACCATTGGGTACCTAGATATACTTCATCGATGTAGGTAGGGACTGGGGAAAGTTCACACTTTATGGTGCTTACTTGTTCGTTGTTTTGGAGAAGGGGATCATAGGATAGAGCTATGAACATGATGCTAGCCCAAGATAGTTCATTTTCTTGGTATTTTTTATTTTGATTCATGTATATTATTGGGATTATTATTTCCATTTATTTCATATAATTATTTAAAAGTACATGAAATGATAATAATTTTGTACATGATACTACTTTTGGTTTATTTTATATTACTATTTTTGCATGTTATCTTCTATGTTTTTTATAATTTGATCTAATTGAACAACTAGTTTTTTATTATTACAATTGTTCTATACTATGACATGAGGTAATATTCACCCCATAGACACATCCTAGTCCCTCTCTATTAGTATGGAACCTCTGCCATACATGGAGGTGGGATTCAGTCCATGTGATCCACCAGCTTAGGGCACTGTTTAGTGGCTCTGTAGTTGGGATGTTAAAATGTTTTTTTATAAGAGTTTTAATTTCAAGATTTACTATTTTTTAGAAAACATGAAAGAGATTGGGAACTATTTGGGATTTTTTAATGAGATGTTCATAGGGGAAAAACCACATATATAGGAAGAATCCCAATATCCGAGAATAGAAATTGTTGTTTTCTTTATTTTTCCTAGCATTGTTTATTGGATTAAAATATTTAGCGATGCACTTGGGGTTTTATTTTTATTAATGATAATGGATTATTGAAACTTTTACTGATTAGATGAGGTTATTCCATATCCGGTATCATTTTAGTCACCAATTACAATTCATATTCCATGAATTATTCCCTACCATATATAATGAATTGATTGACTAATGACATTATTATGTGTTCCATTAGTGATTTTACTAATGTATTGATAAATTATTTGTATTGGATAATGGGAAACATGATTTCTACATAGAGTGTCTTTAAAAACCTAAACATTTTTCCTACATAGGCTTAAAATGTATCCCTAATAATCCAATTATTGAATTTTGAGTCATAGAAAGTTTGAGGCATTAACTAGGGAATGTTATGAATTTTATTAAGTTGACATCATACATTGGTTCATGTGGTGTGTGGGACCTTGTGGATTAGTAGTGGTGATTCATTTAGTGTAATTATTCAAATAAAATTGTGAAATTAGATGAAATTGAATGGAAATTGTTAAAATATGGAACATGACATATACCTTGCTTTAATGTTGGTAGTATGTAGGTCTCAAAATATTTTTATGTTTTTTTATTACCCTGTTCAGGATTTAGGAGCATGTCGAGTGGATATGATTATTTAAATAATTATTTGATCTATATAATGCTTTTATCTATAATATTTTATTTGTAGATATTTTCTAAGGAATGTTTTTGGAATTGTAGAGACATACCCCCAAGACGAACACCACTTATACGCCAAGAGGGAGGTGACGATCATAATCCAAAGGTTGTCGTCCTTGAATCTCCTATTGATTCTATTGTTTTTTAACCTATGATATCAGTGGTTTTACCAAATATGGGTGTTCAGGAACAATTCCTTCATATTTTCTTATGTTTTACACAATTTTTTCTAGGATCCCTATAACCTATATAATCTATTGAAGAGCATATGCATGTGTTCTTGTAGACTCATCTACCCACATTATTAGTGGATGTTCATCGATAGGATATTGATTTATGGATCGAGACTATGTTTTCTGCCATCGAGCATATGGAATCACCTCCTTGTAAGAAAGTTAATCACATGAATTATATGCTTGAGGGAGTAGCTAAGAATTGTTGTGTTGTTTTGAACTATTATGATGCACTTAGAGATATGGTTGGATGGATTTCAAAATTATCTTTTATGATTATGTCATTCCTGATACACTGAGAGATGAAATGTCCAATGATTTTAAGCATCAGGATCAGTGTGTGATGTATGTTTTGCAATATTCAGCACACTTCGCATAGATCCATTGTTTTGTTCTCGTATATCATTACAACAATACATATAGGGTGACATGATTTGAAGAATGTCTCTGGAAATTCATTAGATCATAGTTCAATGTGTTTCGACTGAAAAATATTACTGAGATTTAGAATCATGCACTTATTACAAAAAGGAACCTGAGGAAAACCGGGGGCATAGAACTAGGTAGTTAATCCTATTAACCCAATGGTTTAGTAACATATAATAGGAAGCACCATTTTGAGGCTTCTCATGAGGGGAGTGCAATCCATGTTTTTAGTGTTGGTAGTGTTTTCTTGTGTCATCAATTTAAGAGATGTGGAATTATGAGGAACCAATGTGGTTGAAACCAAGTCGAGTGTGGAGAATGATGTAGAATGGTCCATGTAAGGAAATTTTGATGGACCATCCCTTCATAATTCAGTGGAAGGGGGTCGAATATTTATCCTTTCAAGAGTTTACTTGTCATCTCTATGTCAGGAGGGGATCTAAAGTAGTTCTGGTAAATTAGGTCAAGGGGTGGTCATGGATGAGGAATTTCGGAACCAGTTGTACCTAGACAGTTGAGTGGGCCTACTCTGAGTAGCGAGGTAGTTTCAAAGGGCCATAGTGCAAGTCAAATATATTATATACATCCTATACCCAATGATCACAATGTCAGGGCATCTATAGTGATATGTAAAATCTTAGTGGCCTCTACTATATTATACATTCTTTTATATACAATTTATTCTCAAATATATAGAGTAGTTCCTTTGGATAAGATCTCTGGGATATTTGATTTTTTTTTTGATGGTGTCCTGACTTTGGATACTCCATTGGGGATTATAAAAGAGGTTTTAAACTGGTGCAGGGAGTACCCCCAAGAGATATAATGGTGTTGCCTCATATGGAAATGTTTTTCCCTCCAAATGAAAATATTTGATGTCATACTCCGGATGCACTGACTAGTTTCTTATTGTTCCCATACTGATTTCCATCACGAAAGGGTTACCTTCAAATCACAATAGATTATTGTTATTATTTAAAAAGGTGAATGTTATGTCTATGAAATCCAATCTTATCCCAACATTTATGGGTTGGGTGGGATGATAGAAAAATTGAAATTTTATATTTCAATGATCAATGAATGCGTCGTGTGGGATTTCCCATGGAGGATGATTATTTAAAGGATTGTTTTCTAGTTAAATTTTTCAGTTTACCTCCAAAGACATGCATAGAGTTCTCTATCGAGCTACTTTTGGAAGCTGAACTAGTATAAATTTCTTGTTATATGAGGGATACTATAGAGTTGCAAGAGATCAATAGTAGGATAGATGACCTGTAAGTTAATGGGTTTATATGAACATGTACTTATCATTGCGTTTTCCTCATACTTTGTTTGAAAAAGGATGAAAAACCCCACAGGGTATGTGTGGATTAACATAAATTAAACCATTTGGTGCTTGAGAACCTGTATAAGTTTCCAAATATTATATCTTACTCCAACATAGAGATATTTGGTTTTATAAAATATTTATTTGAGTTTAGGTTATCACCAGGTATATCTTTGAACTACATACATACCCATTACATCGTTTCATAGTGGTTATGGTCTATATCAGAATCTGGTTATGTCATTCAATCACACAAACACAGTAGTATTATTCATGGAACCAATGAACTAAGATTTCCATCATTTCCTGGATTCATTTTTTGTGGTATTCATGGATGATACTTTAGGGTATTCTTAAAATCAACATGACCATTCCAAACATCTTGTGATGATTTTGGATACAAAGATAGAGAATTAGTTATATGCTCATCTATTAATTTTCCACTTCTAGATGGATAGAGTTCACTTATTTTATCATATATCTAATATATATGAGTATAAGTTGACATAGAGAGGCTGTTAGTTTTTGTTTTCTAAGAGAATTTGATAAATGTATTTGGAATATTGAATTTCGTAGGGCCAGCTAGATAATAATTGTGTTTCATACAATACTTCTAACAGTTAGTGGAACCCTATATGGGATTGAGTAATAAGGATCTAATGTTTTTATGGTAAGATACCTATTTACTCTGGAAATGGGGATGACCTCATTGATTTAAGGTTCAAACATTCCAATCGGTTTCTAACGGGTTGTTCGAAGAACTGGAAACATCCAATGATTCTATATCCATTTGGTTCTACTTTCCAAAAGTAGGTGCTCGTTAGTTGTGAACTGATAAGGCTTAATAATTTACATTGGGTGAGAGGATGGGAGGTCGGACTCATCACACCTTTTTTAGGGGAATTATTGTCTACTCCAGGGCTCTCTTTATTGATTTAAGTTATGTTTGTGAATCCTTATTAAATTACCAAGTATAAGAATGATCTTTCATTTAGAACTTGAAATCAATGATTGATATGTTGGAAATTTAGAGAATATTTTTATATGTATTCGAGGTTCTTCATCGATAGAGAATCATCTGTAGTTGTTAGAGATTCTTAGTCAATGGTATCCTTCAATACATTATATAAAAGTCTCTTGGTCATTATGATGACAATACTAGTTTTAAATCCACTCAGTGGGGAACTTGAAGTTTATTGTCATTCAGAAGGACTTGGATTATTTCAGAGTTGGGATCATCCCACAGATGGGCTATCTACGTATCCTTGTTTAGAAAATGAATCAGAACCCACATAGTTCATGTAAGGGAGTATGATGTTTATGCATGATTGATGGTTGAAAGAAAGATGGCATAATTAATTTTACACTCTAAGCTCAAATGAGTCATGCTCGGTGTGAGAAACAAGAGGTATTGGAAAAACTAGACAATTGTGACATGAAAGATGAAATCATAAGAAATGATGTGGAGATTCAGTATGTATGACTACCCAAATAGATAGAGATTAAGGACTTATTTCAGAGAATAAGTCTAGGAATAGGGTCCATAAAGGTATATGTTCTTTTATGGAGATTTGGATAATCTAACTTGGGGCTTATTTTTGAATTGGAGGCCCATGTTAAAGGGACTTGAGAACTGGGGCTTACTCCTGAAAAGGAAGAGGCCCAGGTTAGGGAACATGTGACTGGGACTTACTCATAAGGAGGAGGCCCAGGTTAATGGGAATTATGACTAGGGATTACTCCTAAAGAGGAGGCCAAGGTAAAAAGAAATTAAGACTGGGGACTACTCCTAAGAAGGAGGCCCAGGTTAAAGGGATTTCAAAATTGGGGCTTCCACCTGGGAAGGAGGCCCGCTTTAAAGGGATTTGAAAACTAGAGATTACTCATGAGAAGGAGGCCCAGGTTACAGGGAATTTAGAATTTGGGTACTTGGGGATTACTCCTAAGGAGGATGCCCAGATTTAGGGAATTATGATTGGGGCTTACTCCTAAGAAGGATGCCCATGTTAGGGGACTTGGGGATTACTCCTATGGAGGATGACCTAATTAAGAGAACATGGACTGTGGCTTACTCTTAAAAAGGCAGATCAGGTTAATGATTGTCTCATCTTAAGAGATGAGGTTGAATGAGTGAACTCTCTAAACATAGTGACATAAAGATATGTAAATAACTGGGTATTATGTGATGTTCCACAGAATTCCTTTTAGATAAGGAAGCCAACAAGGGAACCATTCCAAAAAAATGGATTTGAAGATTGTTTTGAAGGCTGAATCTTGAATAGGAGAGGTGGATAGGCATAAGAGAGATGAAATGGGAAGGAAGGGAACCCAAAAAGAGAGGGGAACGCATGTCCTGTGAGGGCACACAAGTCCTAGTCACGCATGTGTACCTGTGCGAAACAAGGGTACTTGCGCGATGGTCAACCCATGGTGTAATACTTGGGTGAGACTTGGCTCAAGCCCTTAGTATAATCCCTAAAGGCTTCCAAAGTGATTGTGTGCATGTTCTAGTGAAGGGGTAAGGCGGCGCGCAAGTGTCTTCATTTCCCTTAAGGGTTTAGACACTTAGGCACATAGGTGTTGGTTAATTTCAACACTTAGGCCTTGTTTCCCCTCTTTAGATCTTCCATTCTAGGTAAGAGATTACCTTAGAAGTGTTCGGATGCTTCGAGAAGAGACTAGGGCGCCGGGAGCTGAAATCTGAGTTTCTGTAATTTTTCTTCTCTGAAATGGGGGGACCACCGGGGGTATTTATTGGCTGATGAAGACCCCGTGCGAGAATCAAATAGGATGTGCAAGTCACCTATGCGCCCACTAGCCGGCGCGCAAGTGTACTTGCACAACCATGCTGAAACTTGCGCGACCCAAGTGGGAAGAAATCCTTGTACATGCCTTTGTCGATTTTTGATGTTTCTTCAAAGGATGAATCACTTTGGACTAAGTTATTCACTTTTTTTAATCATTAGACTTTGTGACGGAAAGGAGCATCAACAAAATTCCTCCCAAATAGTTGGATCCAAAAGAAATGTGGATGTGACTCTGAGCAAAAGAAGAAAAGCAATGAATATGAGGCATGCAAATTTTGCACACGTTCATGGTGTCACACAGGTGTTGAGCGCGTAGATGGAGTCGCGCTGGCTTTGGCGCGTAGGGTTGCGGCCTGGCCTATATATATGTGACCATTCTCACACAAAGCACTCGGATTTCAAACATTCGAGCTCTCGCCTCGCATGTTTCCTTCGCCATGCAAGTTACTCTATTTTCTGCTGCTTCATTTTGTGTCGTGCTGCAGTAGAGGTATTTGGACTTGCACGGTGATACCTGCATGCCAAAACTTACGTGACACACTTATACTTTCCCACCAATTTGGTACTTGGTCGCCTTAATTCCATAGCAATTTTTTCACTTTTTCTTCACAAATTTTATGAAAAATCCACTTACTTAAGAGTTAATTATTCAGCCATTGTGCAAATTCAATGGCTCCTAGAAGAATTGTAACTACAGATGAACTGGAAAGAAAGCTAACTGATGACATGATGAATGTTGTTGGCCATGATTATTATAGTGCTTGCGAAAAAACTCTCCCAGATTTGGATAAGTATTTGAAGAAGTATCATCATAAAATTCCAGAGAGAACCTTCTTGCCTTTGTATGGGTATAGTCATCTGCAAGATGTCAACATTCCAGAGGCAAATAACTATCTCCCAATTTCTCAGTTTTAGAACTACACCAATTTTGCCTCAGGAAATATCTCAAGTGGAGGAGTTTTTGTAAATACTTGAACATTGGATATGGCCTATATAATTCATCATAGTCCTTGTGCACCAGATCTGAAACCTCACAAGCCTGAGCTGTAACCACATTGTTATCTATCAATCATCCGAAAGTCTCAGATGGATCAATCCAAAGGCTGGAAGAAGAGTTGGGACTTCCTTCCTAGAGGAGGTGTGAAGCCAACTTGGATGTGGGAATACTAGGTGTGACAAACCTATGCAGATTTTGTCAAGGATTTGAAAGGATCTGCAATATATGAAGCTGTCTGGGCTGGGCAGACATATGTCTACAGAAATGATGGGTTTGTGCTGGAGATAATCAGCCATTGGATCCCGGAAACCAATTCTTTCCATATTAATCATGGAAAAGTAGGCATCTATCTATGGGATGTCCAAAATATATCATGGGCTCCAATTCTAGGTGACATGTATGATGAATTAATCCCTCCCAAGGTGACTTGGAATGATTCATAGAAGACCCCATATTTGGCTTGGGAATTATTGAAACTCTTTCACAAGATCAAGAGTTCAGAGACCTCCTTAACTCATTCTAGAAAGGAAATTCATCCAAAGGAGTGGATGAATATGTTTCTTACCAAGAAGCAGGAGAAGGAGCCAAATGAGAAGGGGCCGAAGGAAAAGGGGCTGAAGGAGAAGTGGCCCACATGTAATCTTCCTACTACATGCCCCATAATAGAGAAGAGGGGTCCTCTTGGCACATTTTGGCCGACCTTGGAAGCAGTCGAATTTAAGAAGTGAGGATATCAAGTAAATCAGAGAATCCCAAAAAACACCCATTTGGCGGGCTTCTTAGCCTTGTGGCTCAGTGTTTATCTTCTTCTAGTTAGAAATTCGAAGGGAGGCATTAGGCCTGGGACCTTAGTTGTGGCTTCAATGTTGTCTAAGAAGAAAATGGTTGGGTTGGCTACCCCTATTTTGGGGAAGATTCACAAGAGCTTACTCCATGTTTTTATGGGTAATTCTCCTTTATGAATAGCGTGACCATTACAAGTTTTGCTAGGATGGATCGCCACTCACTTTGGGACATATAATGTACAGAATGAAGTACAAGTTCATAGAAGTTCTTTCAGGCCATCAGTTCATGCAATTTTTTTTGGAATTACTCCATTATCCATTAACCATTATGATATAAAGGTGAGACTGATCATGTATAAGGAATTAAATTTCTTTCATTATGGAAATCTGCCAACCAGGCAGTTTGTTGATGATGGAACAACCAGCCTAGAATTGAGGGAATACATGCGGGCCTGCATGGATGGTGTACTGGCCACCGGGATTGACTTAGAGATTATATGTGAGGCCTATGCTCCATACAGATTTTCACGTCAATTCACGTGTTTGCAACAGACTGATGTATCTCCCCCTGTGCATTTCAGGTCAGATCAGCATCCAATGGTTGCCCAAAAACTATGGTTGCTGACATCTATGGAGAGGACCGGGGCAGTGTTTGATCTACCAGTTGGTAAAGCGGCAAGTAACTTTACTACATGGTATGCCGAGAACATGATAGCATCATATCCTGCAGGGGTGTTGAATCGTCCGGTTTATCAGGTGGGGAAAAGGAAGAGAACTGTAGAGAAAGGAACCCTTCCTCATGAAGGTGATGCTTCCCCACAAGGAGCTGATTCACCAGGTTCCTCTCCTAGGGTTGAATCATCGTATTCCCAGGATGGGGATGATGAGGCACAACATGCGGCAAAGCATCCTTGTGCCCGATATAATCCTCCTTTCAGAATTAGAAGACCCACTCCATCAACTCTTAGTGAGTTACTTCATTTTGGAAATTTAATCACCATTACTTTATTGAGCAACAAGTCTTCTTTTCTTATTCTTTATCAGTAGTTACAGGATCTGTGAAGAAGCTGATGTCTATGGTTGTAGGACCCTCCACACAGCCTTCTGGGAAACATACTGAATATCTACGACCAGAGGCTATCCAGACATGGTGGAGTTTATACTGCAGTGCTGAAACTGCCTGGCTGGATTTGTGTGAGGGGATACACATCCCTGGAATAGGGAATCGTATGGGTTCTACAGATATCCGTTACAAGGATAACCCCGATGATGTACGGGCTTACATAAGAGAGTTGGAAATGATCATATATGCTAGTGATTATTCCATTCCAGTCACCAAGCGGGTGAAGGAAGTGATTGATCATGGTTCCACTGAGGGGACTAGTGGTTCCGAAGATGAGGAGTGGCATGATTACGTGGCTCCTGAAGACGTAAGTATCTTTATTTATTTGCTTTGCAACTTGATTTCAGTGAAAGATTTGTTACTCAAGGAAATTTTTTTCTTCATCCTGTAGCTTGAAATGAATGGAACTGTAGAGGTTCCTTTGCCACAGTATAGCCCTGGTGGTACTGCCATTGGGGCTAATGAATCTCCTCACAAGTCGGGAAAGATATCTCCAGGCCATCAATCCATGGATGAGGAGTTGGACATGGCTTTCCATTCTCAAATTCATGTACCTGTAAAGGATACTGTCAACACTCCTAAAACCAAAGAGACAATGGCATCGAAGGAAGAAGTCCAAAACTAAATGCATCATCAGTAGTGGTATGTTTTTATTATAATCATGAGTCTTAACCAATGAAAAGGTTGATCATACTTCTTTGGATTGGATTGGATTCTTCAATTTCCCCTCTAAGGGAGAGGACTGACCCTCTATTGAGGACCATAGAGGATACTGGTGAACAATCAAAAGTTCAGGCTTACTTGGCTGCTCCTGGAGGAGAGCCAATGTCTGTTCCCAGTATCCCTCCTACTGCTATTGCAAGGATAGAAGATCATGCTTCTGGTAAGTTAACAATGCTTCATTAAATTTTGAATGAAACATCACCTGAATTCCATTCTGTTATACTTTAGGTTCAACCCCTGCACTAGAGCTTTTGGTGGACATTGCAACTGATGCCGTTACTTTATCTGAAGAAGTTGTCTAGGGTCAGAGACCCCCGGATAAAGGTCACCAAGAAGACATATCGAACGCTCCGACTAGTGAGATTATCCAGGATTCTGAGATTACATTTTATGAAATGATGGAACTTCGCACATATTTTGAAGAGTTTTTAGATCATGATAAATTACCATGTAATTTAGAAGATTATGGACGTGAGTGTTATACTTCATACTATTAAAAATAAATTCTTATTACATGTCTGATCATGTTCAGTTCAAATGTGTAGTTCAATCTGAGAAAGATGCTAAACTGCCAATGCCTGAAGGGGGTACAGAAAACCCTTCTATTGGAGAGACATTAGCTCAAGTAGAGCTGAACCCCGTGGAGCTTCCTCAAACACACCCTGAAAATCCTGTTGAGGCTATGAAAGATGGGGAGGATCCTTCTCAAGTTAGTGATCTACCTTTGGGAAAGGGATAACAATTTTTGCGACTGTAATTAATGTGCAAGACAACCAATAAACTTTTTTTTATCCTTTGAGACTAACCAAAGGTTTCAATTGATTATGCAGGGCCATCAATTTCAGTGGCTAGATCTGGAGGTGAAGCCTCTTCCTATGCCCCAATGGGAATAGAATGTGAAGAAACATGGGTCAGGGGGAAGGAGCAGAGCAGGGCACTTCTCTAAGTGCATTAATCCCGAATTATATACCCCCTATAACAGTGATGCTGAATCAGACCCGGAGTTAAAAAAGGCGCTCCGATTTTCACGACACAAGGCATGAAAGAACATATGGAAAATCATATCTGAAGTGACTCTATAAGAGATGTCATCAAATATTCCTGGACTGTCATCCCTGTTTGTGATGTTGGGAGTTGGCGATTTGGGATATCAAAAGATCCATGCCGCTGTAAAACAAGTCATCTAAAGAAGGGAGCAGGAGCAGAAGTACCATCAATATTTGACCAGAGTAAGTCTATCAGCCAATATTAGTGAATTTGAGGCTACGATATCCCATGATGAGGCTGACTATGCTGCCAAGTTAAAGGAGCTGAAGCATAAGATCAAATATAAATTCGTCCAGTAGATGCACCTTCAGCAACAGTTTGATACTATTACTGGGGAACATAACCAAATGAATAATTCACTAGAAGGAGTTCAATAAAATGGTATGAAATCCATTCCAGATGCCAAGAAAGCACTCCATCAAGTTGAAAAGATTTATGTTGGTCGAGTGCATGAGCTACAAGTAACTACCGATAAAGCTCGGGATGTTGTAAATCAAATTAAGATTTATGTTGAAAGCCCTTTGGAATTCTTGGAAAAGAGAGGAGACTCCAGTCTGTGGATGTCCTTCTAACTTCTGTGCATCAAATTAAAAATACATTCATCTCCAATCATTTTTGCATGATTTATTTTTCTACCTGTTTTAAATTTTTACCTAATCCATTGGGCCTAGTAAACATAGTTTGGATTTTTCTAGGATTATTATAAATAACCCTACAAACTTTGAATATTTTAATTTCTCAATATTACCTAAATAATACGAAATATATGTTTAGTGAGATGGAAGTTGACTTTTATTCAGAGTTCCCTTGTCTTTTTTCGGTAGTTTAAAGTCATGCAAGTCGGACATAAAAAGGCCAATGTTTAAGGTCGAAATAGCTTTGACCGAATGAATTAAAATTGACTCAATTCCTTGAAAATTTATCTGAAAACATATTACCATACTCAAGTATGAGGTAAAATATGTAATCGATGACTTAAGAAATTTTGATTCTGAGGAATGACACGAAAAAGGACTAAAAGGCAGTAGAAGAAGTAGTTACCAAGAATGAAGTTTCCACTATTTAACAAACCCGTTAGGGGGTTGAATTATGCAGGGCCTCATAAGGGCATTGGATGCATAGTCAAATAATTGAATCTTTTGGCTGACAAGTATGTTATGTAGACTACTTATGCAAGGCCGCCTAAGGGCATGTGCTGTATAGTTAGGCAAAAGAACTCTTTGAAATTTACTTTTCTAATGCTAAAAAGCTAGTGGAAGTTTCTGGAGATTCAAATTTTCCAAAGAATAGAGTTTGCTGTATGGAAAGAGGTATTTGAATCTGGAGAAGATATTTCTAATCAATATTTTCTAAGAACTGAATGAATTTCACTCCTATGAAGGTCTGACCCAAGCGTAGGGAAGAGAAATATAAACCATATACTTGAATACTTTCATATCATGAAAAATAGTATGAGACAAATATATTAAGGATGGTTATTTTTGCAGATCCCTACATATTGTCTTTAAGACAACTAAGGACAAAAGAGGGTTTCTTCCTAAGAATGAAGTTACCATTATTTAACAAACCCATTAGGAGGTTGAATTATGCAGGGCCACCTAAGGGAATTGGCTGTATAGTTAAAAAATAGTATCTTTTGGCTGACAGGTCTTTTATGTAGACTGTTTGTGTAAGGCCGCCTAAGGGCATGTGCTGCATAGTCAAGAAAAAGAACTCTCGGGTTTCATAAATTTTGTGATCAGAAGTCAAGAAAAGGGCAATAGAGATCTGAAAATATTAAAGTGAGGATTATGATACATAAAAATGGGTATTGTCCAACGTATGTAGAGATACACAGATCAATGATAACCATAATCATGTTGTGGCTGGGTCCTGAATTAAAATGTTGGACTTCACTACGTATCCCATAAGGATGGAAATCAAGCCATAAGTAGTTCATGAGCTACAGTTTAACATCATGTAGGACCATAACTGCGAGATCTTAGTTTAGGTTCATAGAGCTCGGACCATAATAATGAATACACAGCGTCTGTTTTCATCAGAGGACCTTTTAGCCAAGGGACTAAATGTGGAATTTGGGGTTTGGCCCAAAAGACTTGGTGCTGGATTCTAGGGACACTAGAACATTCCTACCTATCCCATAAGGATGGGAATCAAGCCCACGTAGTTCTAGAAATACCATATGTACCGATTTAATTCGTACATGTGAAGGGTGAAAGGGGACTTTAGTGCAATGATGGTCTAACCCAAGATAAAAGGTTCAAGTATTTCCATGTATGCATGTAGTCTTTGGAATATAACATGATTGGAGATCAATGTAAATAATGATTCCCTCTCAAGCGATGGTATCAAAGAATGTTGTAGTTTATATTCATACTAGACAAAAGTTCCGTACATTTTAACGTCGTATAGCAAGGAAAAAAGTGAAACAATATAAAGATATTGGTTTTGGGAGTGGCTTCATGAATCAACATCATATGAGATGGAGGTTAACCGATGTAAAGATATTGATTTTCAGCTTGAACCTCTGGAGGATGCCTACGTACCCAACCTAGAAAGCAATGATCAAAGTCAGCGTAGTTCAATTCAATAATGAATTAGGGATCAAGTTGTTCTTGGGGACAACGACCAAAAAAATGGTGTGGGGAATTATGAATGATTAGCGTCCCAAAGAAGCTGTTATGGTTGAAGTTTACTCTAAGATCATGTGAGTCATACTCGGTGTGAGAAACAAGAGGTAGAAACAACCCCAACAATGCATAGTTTAACGTTATGTAGGTCATATAAAGGGACTATGCAGTTTAAAGTCTTGCAGTGTGAACTATTGGTGCTGCACATTTTAGTGTCATGTAACAGGGACAAAATAAATTTTAACATCATGTAGTACATATTAAGGAATTTCTGTACAGTTTAGCATCATTTAGCTAGGACGACGGGGATAATGAAGTTTAACGTCATGTTGGATGAAAGGGGGACTGTGTAATTTAATGTCATGCAATAAGGATAAAAGAGGACACAATTTAACATCATGTTGGATGTATTAGGGATCTTTTCACATTTTAACGTCATGTTGGACAATGGTGCGAATAGTTTAAGGTCATATGCATAGATCGGTGATGGTGCATTTTAACATCTTGCTGGACGTAAGAGACTATGCAGTTTAAAGTCTTGCAACAAGGACAACACAGTTTAACGTCATGTTGGAAGTGAGGGATGAAAATAGTTTAAAGTCACATGTATGGACCGTAAGTGATTTATTTTGTGTTTATACAAAATAATTCTTTAGAAATATGGCAATGGCTGGAGTAGTGAAGAGTTCTCCATCCATTGAGATTAAAGAATAAGCTTCATTGGAGTAGACCTTATGTATTGAATAAGGACCTTCCCATTTTGGATCAATCTTGGGAGGTTTCTTTCCTGGTATCATTGGTGTTCGGAAAACCAATACCAATTCTCCCTGAATGAATGAACAAAGATGAAGTTTTTTGTTGAAAGCTCGTGCTATTCGATTCTGATAGACTTCCAAATGGTGAGGGGTGCAAAATATTTTGTCATCTAAATGGTCCAATTCATCCAATAGCATTTGAGATTGTTCATATACAGATGACTGATCACAAATGGATACTCTGAGAAAAGATAATTGAACTTCAATGAGAAAGACTACTTCTGTTCCATATACCAATGAATATGGAGTTGACCGCGTTGCAGTGCGGGTGGTGGTTCGATAAGACCATAAAGCATGAAAGAGTTTATCAGGCCATGATTACTTATCTTTATCCACTATATTTTGTAGTATGTTTGAAGGATTCTTGTTGAAGGCTTATATCTGGCCATTGGCTACTGCATGATACCGAGATGAATGATTGGATTTGATGTTGTATTCTTGATACAACTTCCTCACCTCAGATGAACAGAAGTTGGTGCCATTGTCCGTCAATATGGTATGGGGGACACCAAATCTGGTAATGATGTTAGACTTGATGAAGCTAACAATTCTTTTAGAACTAACTTCATTGAGAGGTATTGACTCTCCCCATTTGGAAAAGAAGTCAATAGTAGTAATAATATACTTAAACTGCTTAGTTGTAGCTGAAGGGTAAGGTCCCACGACATCCATTCCCCATGTGGAAAATGGCCATGAGTATTTAGCTGTAGGAAGCAACTATGTGGGTTGATGAATAAAGTTGGCATGTACATGGAATGAATGACACTTCTTCATGAAATCAACACAATATTGTATCATTGAAGGACAAAAGTATCCAAGCCTTCAAATTTGATCAGACAGTTTATGTCCAGACTGATGGGCACCACAGACTCCTGTATGCACTTCTTTCATGACAGTCATTGTCTCTTCACCATCAATTTATCTAATGATAACTCCATCCAAACCACACATGTAGGGAATTTTCTCTAGGTGATATGGGCTATCATAAAGTGTAAAATTGAACACACATCTCCAGATTTGTTCTTTCCTAGCTCTTTCAGGTGGAAGTGTTCCATTTTGAAGGTATTCCCTGATATGTGTCATCCATCCTATAGTATGACCATATGGTTCAGAGATGGGACTAATTTCATTGATTTCTTATATTCTGGTTTGAACATAAGGTGAAATTGTACGACATTGGGCAATACTGATGGTTGTCTCATCCCAATTTGGATCTTCCAGAGATGTGTCCATATTAGCCAGTGCATCAGCTTGGGCATTTTGTGATCACGGGACATAAGAAAATGTAGATTCCATTGGAAATTCCGCCCTTAACTCTATGACGTAATCATATAAAGGGATTAGCTCTTATTTTCTTATGGCATAACCCCCATTGACTTGTTTGATTAGTAGGTCTGAATCACCTTTCACCTTTAAGTAATTCACTTGTGCTTGAAGCGTCAACTCCAAGCCTGCGATGAGTGCTTGGTATTCTACATAATTATTTGTTCCACCTCCCAACAATGAGAAGGAATAAGTTAACACTGACTTTTCCAGGGAAATGAGCACAATTCCTAACCCAACTTTGTTTATTTTAGGAACCTCCATTTTCTTCCTTGTTGGACTTCTGGAAGCACCGTCAAAGTACATTTCCAATGTTTGAATATTATCTTGAATAGAAAAGACTTCATCATCAGGAAGTTCAATATCTGAAGATATATCTTCTAATAAAGGGTGTTCAACAAGAAAATCATCCAGATCTTGGCCATTTATTGCCTTTTGAGACACATACTAAATATCAAATTGCTGCAAAATAACTACCCACCTTTCCAGACATCCTGTAAGCATTGGACAACTAAGGATGAATTTGAGCGGATTATTACGAGATACCAATTGGAACTCATGATGTTACAGGTAGTGTCTCAACTTATAAACTGCATAGATTAATTCTAGGCAGCGCTTTTCTATACTTGAATATCGGGTTTCTTCTTCAAGCATAGTCTGACTAAGATAGTAGATGCTATTTTCATTCGTAGCTTCATTCTTTCTGAGAAATAAAGACACCCAATGATTGCTCTAAAGATGTCACATAGAGGATAAGTGGTCTTCCTTCAACAGGTGGTATTTATGCCGGTGGACTCAAGAGATATTTCTTGAGAACATTGAATGCTTCTTGATATTATGCATTCCACTGGTAAGTGACTCCCTTCTTCATCAATTTGGTGAAGTGTAAAATTTTTCCTGATAAATTGGTGATGAAACACCAAATATAGGCTAAGTTTCCTTGATGTCCTCTCAATTCTTTCAAATTTTGAGGAGGTGACATACCAAGGATTGACTTTTTCTTCTCAGGGTCGACTTCGAAACCACGATGGCATACAACAAACCCGTGAAATTTTCCTGAGGTAACCCCAAAAGCACATTTTAAGGGGTTTATCTTCAAATTGTGTTGTCGAAGTTTGTGGAATATGAATTCCAAATCCTCCAAGTGATTAGAATGTTTCCTGGGTTTAACCACAAAATCTTCCACATAACATTCAACAAACTTCCCTAAAAAGGGATTGAAGATACGATGCATAACACACTGATATGTTGCGCCTGCATTCTTTAGGCGAAAGGGCATTACCTAATAGGAAAACACAACCTGAGGGGATTTGAAGGATGTAGATTATTCATGTTCTAGAGCCATCCGGATTTGATTATACCAAGAATATCCATCCATGAAGGAAAATGATTCATAGCCAGATGTGGCATCAATTAAGAGTTCTGTGATCGGAACTGTAAAATCATCCTTAGGAAAATGCTGATTAAGATCTCTTAAATCAATGCATACTTTAATTTTTCTGTTCTTCTTCTTCACAGGGACAATATTAGCCAAACATTTGGGATATTTAACTTCTCTAAAGAAGTTAGCATTGATAATATTATCCACTTCAACTTCAATTTTGGAAGCACAAGTTGGGTGTTTTCTTCTTGCGGCTAGTTTAAATCATCGATGTTCTTCTGGAAAACCCAAAAGATGAGTAGCAACATCCTGATCAAGGCCTGACATCTCTGTATAGTTCCAAGAAAATATATCTCGATTTTTCGTTAAAAATAAAACATACATCTCATGCTCTTCAAGAGTAATGGACGCACTAATTAAAGTGGGGCATGGATCTTCTTTTGTAACCAGATTTCTTTCTATGAGTTTATCCATTGTGGTAGAGATACCATCTTCAAAATCTGTAGGAGCATCTCTGAGATCTTCCTCTTCTTCTTCAACATGTGTTATTTCTTCTGTTTCTACTTGAATAATAGATGATGAAGTAGAATTTCCATGATAAGAAGATATGTTAAAATTTGAACATCTTGAAGAAGAAGCGACCATATCTAACTCGATTGATGATGAAGGGTCTTCCTTGGGTGTTAAAGAGGATATTATGGATTGAGAATCGACATCATCATTCACCTCTGACATTTCTATAACTTCCTTTGGCCTATTTGGTGAAGTATACACTTGATGGATATCGGCGGATGAAATGATGTCATCCCCATTTGAGCTTTTATCATTTCATGGTGAATCACCAAGTTCTCCCATGCTTCCAGGCTTGATTGTCGTGATTGAAATTATGTATGTTTCCATAAGAGTCTTTTTAGTTGGGTCTATCTTGTCAATTTGACTGATAGGCACTACATAATTTGTACTCACATGTGTAAATGGATTTACTAGAAACTTTTCCAAACCAAATGGAGCATAACCTTGGTAACCTCCTTTACGGTGGATTTCTCCTTACCCTTCATATGATAAATTTCTGCCTCAATGTATTGAGATTCACATGTCTTGAATGGGTATTTATCACCATACAATGTCCCAATTTGACCATCGAAACAATATTTGATACATTGATCGTATGATGAAGGGATATCCACATGTTGATGTATCCAAGGTCTTCCAAGCAAGATGTTGAAGTCTGTATCATGATCAAAAACCATGAAATCTGGATTGGATACAAGGTCTCCAAACTGAGTTTTGAGTGTAATCTTGCCCAGTGGTTCTTGTTCATTTTTATCATACCCTTGAAACATCAAAGTAGAAGGAGATAAATCAGATTTCGTGAGGCCCATTCGACTAAGTGTATGAATGGGGATGAGGTTGACTCTTGAACCATTATCAATGAAATCTCTTCGGATGTATATACCATTGACCTTTCCGGATAAGTACAAAGGTCTAATATGTCCATGCAAGACATCATCTTAATCATCATCAGTAAAATATATCAATGCATGGAATTCTGCAGGATTATTCTCAACATGGTAGACTTCAGCTGCGGCAATTTCAGTTTCATACTCTTGAGGACATGACAAGCCTAAATGAGTGCCTCCTGAAGATCCTTTGATAGATTCAAGGAATCCATAACTGATGACTTGACTGGTAAATAGGCCAGGTGTTTCAATACATAATACTTTTGATCCAAAGGTGTGCGTTTCCAAACAGGAACATGTGGTTGTGAAGTTGTCTTGGAAATTGATTCTTTGGAAGTATATGCTTCCTGTATCGGGGTAGGAGTTGGCAGTATTATTGCCTTTGGAAGATTAGACTGACTATGTCTATTTACCTACTGAGAGGAAGAAGGTGGAACCTCCAAATGATCTCCCAGAATAACTGTTCCAGGATTGAGTCTACTATTGGTGGAAGTATTTTCTTGTTCTTATTGAGCTCGCTGAAGGGCTCTGCCACGAGTTTCTGCTACATACACAGTTCTGGAAGGGGTAGAATTGGAATAGTGGCTTCTGAGATATCTACATCTTCCTTTGTACCCCAGACCTCAGGAACTTCCTCTGATTCCTCTGTTTGATTCAGGGAAATCAAGCTCATCAAAATCAAAACTGCGACTTTCATAAGGATATGTTAAGTGAATCATGTTAATAGAACCAAAGATTAATTATTCATCTGATGAATACTATACTTGATTATCCAATTTAGGTTGTTCCGTTTGGTGGGGCGGTGCCCCTTTCTTCGATGTAGATGGCATAAAATCTTGCAGAGTCAAAGACAACTTGGGATTTGACACTATCTCATCTTCTTCTGATTGTTCCTCTTTCTTTGAATTATGCCATTTCTTTAAGGATTTTCCCTCTGATGAAGGGGCATTTGCTGTGGAATTCATAGCAGAATACACAATTGGATTCTTCAATTGCATTCGAAAAATGGCATGAGTTTGGTTAATCATTTTTCTGACCATCCAGTAATCATATATCTGCGCATTTTTTCTTTTTTACTTCTTTCCAATCGCTTTCTTCCTCTGGACTTGTAGTTGTAACACATACTACCTAACTGAAGAACATTTCAATTTGACTTGTCCTGAGTCGGCCATTTTTTTCCTGAGGTCTTTAAAGTCAAAACACTTTTGAATGGGATGCTCCAACATCTGATGAAAGGGGAAATAGTTGTGATAGTCTTCATCTCCTTCATTTTTCGGCCTTTTGGGCCTTGGAAATTGAACCAAATTATTTTCTAGAGCTGAAATGAAGTATCCAGGAACTTTTTCATTTCAAAAAGAGTAAAATATTATCTTCATATCCTCAAATTGTTTCCGTCTTTGATCTATTTGATCATCTTGATGAAACGGCCTCTTTTGTTGATGCTCAGGAGGTGGGGTCCTTCGGGGAGATGAAGGTTTTGTAGTAGAAGATTGTACACGTGCTTGCTTAAGCTTAACTATAGAAGTATATGCTCTACCCTTTCTCCTTCCTAGAGTTGATGGAATTACATGAGTTTTATCCTTAGTCTTTATAAGAGAATATTCAATATGTTGAGAGACTAATGTAAGGTCTCAAAACCCTCCTGTGTATTACACATGGATCAACGGTGTGTGTAACTCATCATGCAAGTTTTCCACACAGATTAGAAAAAATTCCTCTTGAGGGAGTACTAAGCTCAGGGAATATGTTAATCCCTTCAAGCAAGAAATGAAATCTGAAACCCTTTCATTCTCCCTTTTCTTACAATTTTTAAGATAAAAATATGCTGTCTTTGGAAAAGTTGAGCTGAATTAAATAAGGAATCGTTGAAAGAGATCCTCCCACCCTATAATTTACCAGGATTTCAAGCTTGTGTGCATGACAAAAGCAGGTCCTTGTAAGGACTGTACAAAACACCAGATCTTAACTACTTCTTGTTGACGAGGGGTTCCCATCATAGGATCACAACGAGAAACAAAATGGGTTAAGTGTTTCTTTGGGTCTCCCAAACAATTAAAGATTAGGAATGTGGTACTTGAAAATTTTGATGGGGGAGGAATTGCATCAACTCATTCAGGGTAAGATCTCTTTTCTGGTTGAATTTGAGCATGTTTTCCCTCCATAGATTCCAATTGAGCTGTTAATGACTCAATAGTAGTTATTAACTTTTGAGAGACATCCGGTTGTGCTTGGACCTGAACAGGTTCACTGACTGGAGCTTGGACAGATGTGGTGGCTGGTATTGCAACTGATGGTAGCACTGCCGATTTTTGTTGCGTCTGACCCGTAGGATTAGACCTATGATGGTGTACTGACGAAGGAGGATATTCTTGATCCATCTTAGTAGCTACAACAAATTCTTTTAGCTGACTGACTCTATCACGGTTAGGAGGAAGACTACCTTGAAGTAGTTCGGCATTCAACCTCCTCAATTCCTTCATTTCTTCCTCCTATTGTGCAAATCATTGCTCTAGTCAGAGCGACAGGACTTTTCTAGAGGAAGGGTATGTAACCTGATTTTTTCCTTTCCCCTTGTTGGATCCCTTTTAGAGAGGGGGAAGTGGGTTAATTGAAGGAAAACCTAGATTCTGGGTAAGTCTTTGATTTTGTGTACACACACCTTCTTCATTTGTGTCTGTGCGTATATCATCTTGAGCATGAACCTCCTCATCTAATCCCTCTAAGTGAGCCTCAACTGGTGGATCAGAAAAAATAGAATTGATGACCTTAATTGATGCATAATGCATTTCATCTCTTCTATCGGCATTTCTACGATATTGTCTTCTTCCATGTCTCTGATGAGACATTGCCTTTTGTTGACTTGATCCCTCAAGAACTTTTTGACGAACTCTAATTTGGATGGAATCTCCTAAAAATTCGGCTCTTTGTTCCTCTTGGGGCTTCTTCCGTAATCGAGAGAAGACTGAATTTCTCTGAGGAGGAGATTGAGGATTTGAAAAAGTCCCCAGTCTGGTGCATTGGGGCAGTTTCTGCTCAACTCATCAGATCCTATTTGTTGATTCCAAGGGTTGGGATAAAAGATTCCCTAGTCTGGAAAGCTGGGTTTGTTCTTGACATGCTATATCTGAGACTTTCTTGAAATCTCTCTTGATCTTGTAGACTTTAGTCTGGAAATTGGATTGTTGTATCAACCTGCATCAACTTTTATCACCCGGCTCAAAAGAACGTTGGATGATTTCTGACACTTCTGTCACTTGATGATGTGCTTGCTCCTAACAAGATGCATTTTCAATATTATCTGTTGCTAGATGTTGGAGTAATTCAATAACTTGTTCTCTGTATTATTGATTTTCAGAAGAACTAGTTGAGGCCTTTTCTAGGGAAATCCTTTGATTACAAACAAAGAAAATTGACTATGGCCGGCCATGGGCAATAACATTGCATGATACCATTTTCAGCTGGCTTTTCTGACTAGAGAGCACAGTGAAATGTAGTGCTCCATGAACACCCCATCCCCTTATATGAATACCAGATGAGGCATTGGCAATTAACTGGCACAATCTTTTTTGTACGCCAATGCATGAACGCTGAAGGGATCTCTTCTGCTTTTCAGCCTTCGGATATCGAGAAACTGAGAGAGATGCCAAGTCAATTTAGCATTGTAACCCTTCTATTATCTTGACATTATTTTCATATTCATAATAAGATAATATTTTCTTTTTCAACTGACAAAGAGTTTTCCATATGTTGAGACGAATATCATGAATTCTATCTTCTGTCAATATCTCTGGAATGTCATACTGAGAGTCAGCTGAAGGCCAAAACATAACTGGAAATTCAACATTCTCCAGTTGTTTTCTCATATTCAGTACTTCCTCTTTATCATTAAATGAAGATTCTTCTACCTAATTAGACCAGAGACGGTGTTTCCTTGTTGCTTCATTGGATTCAACAAGATTGGTAGAGAATTCACTAATCAAACTAGAATATGAACGAGCCAAGGGTGGTTCGAAGAATGATCTACACCCCGGTCTATCTTTTGATTGAGAAAGTATTTCACCTGCTAGCGGTAAAGCGTCAAACTTGACTCGGCTCACATTTTCAAGTGCCTCAATAGAAGAAGGATTTCTCGTCACTACATTTTCCATTGGAGAATTTTCCAGGCAATGTGCATTATAACCGCGGAGAGGACTTTCGAAGCTAAATTCATCATCATGGGGAGGACCACCACGGTGGTTTATAGTAAAAGCTGAAACATTTTTCTCCTTGGTCTTTTAGCCACACAGAGGGTTCTTGTGGCTCTCATCTGAAGATGAATCATCGAGATCGACCAAACTATTATGATGAAAGCCTTAACGAGGAAGTGTAAGATGAAGACCTTCAGAATTAATGTTCCCACTATTGGGAAATGAGGGAGTAAAATCTTGAATTCCAACAGATAATTGTCTGAGGGCTTCAAGAACTGTAGCATCGATCAAGGCCTTGTTACAGATTGGCTCTTGATTTCTTAACTGTGTTGGGAGGGTCTTTTTCTTAGACTCCTTCTTACTCAATTTAGGAACCACTTGTTGACTAAAGTTGTCATTATAGGACGTTGCATGTGCCTACTCATGATAAATGATCAGGTTAGGATGATTATCTCCACTCAAATCAGGTGTATGTGCCTGAATTGGTTATCCGTATGATATGTGGGAGTACTCCCCACAACCCTCTTGGACTAGAACAGAGGTGTGTGTCTGTTCCGGAGTGATATGTTGATGTGCCACTCCACTGGTAGGGATAGATTTGTGTGTATTTCCCTGTGATGCAGTTGAAGATGTTATAATAACCTTGTAGGCATCCAGAATATGGGAAGGGATTTTCTCATGCTCTTTCACAATTGACAGAATGTGCTTGGTGACTTCAGCTGCCGGAACATTGATATACTTTTATTCCATGCTTGGAGTAGGTGTATGTGCCTGCTCCTATCCTCCTTTTCCTGTCAGGTAATTCTGATAGTACTCAAGTGTGGGGGTAGAGAGTTGAGTCTGCCTCCTGTTTGTCGCCGGAGCTTTCCGACTAACTTCTCTGAGTGCTACCAAACGAGACTTTTGGTAGGCTTCATCAATACTAGTTGGTGTATATGCCTGCTGATTTCACTCCACCGAATGTGTTTGACGAGAATCCTTCAATTCTGATAGATGAAGCTGCTGGCAGGATAGATGAGTGTAGGAAAGTGTATGTGCCTTTTTACCAGTTTTCAACACATTAGGTTGGCAGGCTCCATCGTATGTAGTCCGACGAGCCTACTAACTAGCTGATGATTTATAAACAGGTGTATGTTCCTGTCTATAGTACTCCACTGGAATTTCCTGATGGGATTGGCGTGCTGATGCCAGATGAGTCTACTGGAAAGCTGAATTAAAATGGACGGGTGTGTGTGCCCGCTCGTTTCTTGCCAACAAGTTAGGTTGGTGGACTTCTTTAGAGATGGAAGAGATGAGAACCTGCTCACTATTGACCAGGTTTCACCTTTAGCGGTTTGTCTTGCCTGCTCGAGTTCGATGAACCTGATCCAAACGCCCGGAGGCGATACCCTCATCATGTTGAGGGCACACTGCAGCACGAGTCTGGCAGTGATTGTTGATGGGAGCCCTCGGGAACGACTCATGTCTCCATGAATTAAGTCCTTGAGAGACCAGCTCATTAACCTCCCCAAAATATGGAAGGGAATGCTGATTGTGTTCCTAGGATAACGACCCGAAACAGTTGGAGACGGTGGTTGGAACCACCTGCTTCTTGATTGCTGTTCGTTTCTGTCTAGATGACCAGGGTGAACTATTGACTTGGAGGGCTTGTCGAGCGGCCTCCAGAGTCGTAATAGTACCATTTTGATGGTACTCCTTAACCAGCGCATTTGATACCCAGCGTTGAAGACGCTGAGTAAGTGATTTCATCCTCAGAGTGGATGACGATCCAGTTGGAGTAGCATGAGAAGTATTCACAGCAGAAGTATTCACATGTGTGAATTTAAGAGAACACATTTTTGTAATGCAAAAGATATTGGAAAAGAGTGCATGTTTGATATAACAGATATAATCATGATAAATCCATCCACAACATCTTTTGGATGGGCACATATGTTATTGATTGTTTTTTCGGCCCTCTCATTGAGTTTTAAAAGGGGCCAAACAAATAGGTAAATCATCATTTTAACTTTCTTAAGGATTCACGTTGGGTTTGCCATTTTTTGTTTCATCTGGAAATGGGGATGACCTCGTTGATTTAAGGGTCAAACATTCCAATCGGTTTCTAATAGGTTGTTCGGAGAACCAGAAACATCCAATGATTCTATATCCATTTGGACTTACCTTCCAAAGGAAGGTTCTCCTTAGTTGTGAACTGATAAGGCATAAGAATTTGCAGTGGTTGAGAGGATGGGAGGTCGGACTCATTACACCTTTTTTAGGGGAATTATTGTCTACTCCGGGACTCTCTTAATAGATTTATGTTATGTTCGTGAATCCTTATTAAATTACCAAGTATAATAATGATATTTCCATTAGAACTTTCAATCAATAATTGATATGTAGGAAATTTAGAGAATCTTTTTTATATGTATTCGATGTTATTCATAGATAGATAATTATCTGTATTTGATAGATATTCTTATTCAATGGTATCCTTCAATACATTATATAAAAGTCTCTTGGTAATTATGATGACCATAGAGGTTTTAAAGCCACTTAGTGGGGAACATGAAGTTTATTGTCATTCAGAAGGAGATGAACTATTTCAGAGTTTGGATCGTACCCACAGATGGGCTACCTACGGATCCTTGTTTAGAAAAGGAATCAGATCCCAAGTAGTTTGATTAAGGGAATATGATGTTTATGAATGATTTATGGTTGAAATAATGATTTCATAATTACTTTTACACTCTAAGATCACGTGAGTCATGCTCGGTGTGAGAAACAAGTGGTATTGGTAAAACCAGACAATTGTGCCATGAAAGATGCAATCATAAGAAATGATGTGGGGCTTCTGTATGTATGACTGCCCAAATAAGTAGAGATTAGGGATTTATTTCAGAGAAGAAGTCCGAGAATAGGGTCCATAAAGGTATATGTGATTTTATAGAGATTGGATAATCTAACATGGAGATTATTCCTGAAAAGGAGGCCTAGGTTAAAGGAACTTGAGAACTAGGGATTACTCTTGAAAATGAAGGGGCCTAGGTTTGGGAACTTGTGAATGGGACTTACTCCTAAGGATAAGTCCCAGGTTAAAGGGAATTATGACTGGGGCTTACTCCTAAAGAGGAGGCCCACGTAAAATGAAATTAATACTAGGGATTACTCCTATGAAGGAGGCCAAGGTTAAATGGATTTGATAACTGGGGATTACTCCTCAGAAGGAGGCCTAGGTTAAAGGGATTTGAAAACTGGGGCTTACTCATGAGAAGGAGGCCCAGGTTAAAGTGAATTTAGAATTTGGGGACTTGGGGATTACTCCTAAGGAGGATGCCTAGATTTAGAAAATTATGACTGGGGATTACTCCTAAGGAGGATGGACAGGTTAGGGGACTTAGGGCTTACTCCTATGGAGGATTCCAAAATTAAGAGAACATGGATTGGGGCTTAGTACCGAAAAGGAGGCCCAGGTTAAGGATTCATTCATCTTAACGGATGAGGTTGAATGAAATCTCTAACCTTAGTGACATAATGATATGTAAATCTCTGGGTTTTAAGAGATTTTCCATAGAATTCCTTTCCGATAAGGAAGCCAATAAGGGAGCCATGCCAAAAGAAATGGCTTTGAAGAGGGTTTTGACGGTTTAATCTTGAATAGGAGAGCTAGATAGGCATCAGAGAGGTGAAATGGGTAGGAAGGGAACCCAAAAAGAGAGGGGCGTGCAAGTCCTGCATGGGCGCGCAAGTCCTGGTTGCACTGGTGTACCTACGCGACACATGGGTACTTGCACGATGGTCAACCCATGGGGTAATACTTGGATGAGACATGTCTCAAGCCCTTAGTATTATCCCTAAAGGCTTCCAATGTTATGGCGCACAAGTTCTGGTGAAGGGGTAAGGTGGCTCACAAGTGTCTTCACTTTCCATAAGGGGTTAGATAGTTAGGAACGTAGGTGCTAGTGAATTTCAACACTTAAGCCTTGTTTCCCCTCTTTCGAGCTTCCATTCTAGGTAAGAAATTACCATAGAAGTGTTTGGATGCTTCGAGAAGAGACTAGGGCACCGGGAGCTCAAATCTAAGTTTCGGGAATTTTGCCTCTTCAGAATGGGGGGCCCACCAGGGGTATTTATAGGCTGCTGAATACCCCGAGCGAGAATCAAAGAGCGTGCGCAAGTCACCTGCACGACCACTAGGTGGCGTGTATGTACACTTGTGCGACCATGCTGAAACTTGTGCGACCCAAGTGGGAAGAATTCCTTCTTCAGGACTTTTTCGATTTTTGATGTTTCATCAAAGGATGAATCACTTTGGACTAAGGTATTCCATTTTTTTAGTTGATAGAATTTATGAAAGAAAGGAGCGTCAACAACACCTGTGATATTTTTTTTCAAGAGAAAAAAGGGAGACTTAATAGAGCACCGATCCTGGTTATACCAGAGCCAAGCATGAGCTACAATTTGTATCTTTTTGAATCGAGTATCAAGATAAGTGAAGTTATGGTGCACGATTAGTGAGTCATGAAATATGGAACTCTTTAGTTAAAGCCACAAGAGGGGAACTACCTGACACATGATCGTGAGCTATCCAATGTGGTACATGCCTTGCATTGTTCATGTAACTATTTATATGGAGAGCATTTTGTGGTGTACACAAACCAAAAAATACTCAAGTATATATTTCAACTGTGTGAATTAAATTTGTGGAAATGAAATTGGGTTGCATACCTATACTCCTTTGAATTATATCATGGCTATAATTCTGAAAATGTAAATGAATTGACTAATTCACTGAGTAGGAGGACTCATATACTGGAAGACATGAAGAAAATAGAAATTGGAAGCTCATAGCCTTGTTCTATGATATGAACATGGAGGTGTATGATGTACCAGGGTAGAATTTACTATCCTTTTTATCAATGGGATAAGATATGTTAAATAGACGGAGGATTGTATAGTTATATAATGATTATGGACTAGTCCTATGGGAGAGTGTGGCAGGTGAGGACCCACCTCCATGTTGGGATATGGGTGAGTGAAAAATTATTTTTATTCATAGTCATGTGTGGGTTCTAAATGACATATATTAAGAAATGATTTTAGAGCTTCGGGGCTCATATTATTATGTACATACAGGCATGACCAAGATGTATCATGATTTACTCCACCGGTATTATTGGATATGTATGAAATGAGTGGTATATAGTTTTCTTAAATAGTAGACCACCTGTCAGTGGGTGAAAGTTGAAAACTAGTGAAAGGAAAGGATTCTACAATAGTTACATATTCTTAAGTGGAAATGGGATGATGTTTTGATGGATTTTTCGATTGGGATGTCTAGGTTTTTTTGAGTTAGTGATAATATATGGGTTGGTGTGTATTGGATTATGAGGGCTGCAGATTTCCTACTGCTCTATGAGATCTTATCAGAAGATAACATTGGGAGACATTATATTTTATATATTTTTCACCATCATTGGGTTCCTCAAACCATGGTATATGATATAAAAACCCAATATGAATCCATATTCTGGAAGAGTTTGCAGAGGGCATTGGGTACACAGATTCTTCGAAGCATGGAATACCACCCTTAGACAAATTTCCAGTTAGAGCCTACTATACATGTTCTAGAGGACAAGCATAGAAAATTCATCCTTGATTTTAGTGTCTCTTGGGAGAGGAATATACACATTTTTTAGTTTTTATACATAAATAACAGGTATGGGACTATTCAGATAACACATTATTAGGTATTTCATAGTAGGACATTCTATCATTCTCAGAGATTGTTATAGGTTGGATGGGTAGTACTGTTTAGATTATGACCTGTGTAGAAGACATCAGAGTAGTTAAATTTGATCAAATGTGGATATATTCCACAAATTTGATATAGAAATCATCCGCCAATCATCATCGATGACCTATGGAGTTAGATTTCAAGTATCAATTCATTATTTGTATCTCACTAAGGCTGGGATGTAGATGTATTGGGAGACAAGGTAAACTTCCAAGATAATATATTCGGCCATTTGAGATTATAGTTAGTCTAAGTATAGTATACTATCAATTATACTTACATCAGAGGTTCGCATCCATGTATGATTTCGTCGATGTATCTTAGTTGTGCAGTTATCACTCATAAACATCTCATACTCTTTAGCAGAATTATAACGAACTACAGTTAGATACTTCTATTGAGTAGCATCATATTAAAATTGATGAAAGAAGCATTAATGCCCTTTATGGATTGTTATTTCCACTAGTATAAGTTATATGGTGTCATGACTACTAATAGGATGAGACTTGGGAGAAATATGATGATGAAATGCTTAGTGGCCATGAGTTATTCTTAGATGATTCTTAAATACCCTTAGAAGGGATATTTAGGGAAACATTATATTAAGGGTGAAGATTGTAAAATCCCATTTTTTAATCAGTACAGATCCTTTTATTTACAAATTGAACTATTGATTATGTATTGTTTTTTGGATTAGATAGTAATGTAATTCAAGTGTCCTGGTAATACATTTTTTGGAATGAAATAGGAGACAGGGTTGTAGGTTGGTTGTAGGACAATTAAATGAAATGTATTCAGTTTACATGATGTGTATTCAATAAAAAACATGTACTGGTAAATGTAGGCCAATAAAAGTCATGAGAAGAGTTTTTACAATGGTGAAGAACAATAGATTTACCCATTGTTTAAAAAAATCTCACATCATATAAATGGCAGATTTCAGTTTTAAAAATTAGTGGAAGGGCCTCTAGATTCAACAGAGAGCCTCCCCCATCACTTCTCCGACATCCAGGAGCACCCTATTGAATAATAACCTAGGATTTTATGTTGTTTCAAAAATTATAATCTATTTCAACCACCATAGGTCTCATTGGATATATTACAGAGAGTTCTCTATTTGTTCTATTCCATTCAATGATTGTATCCTCCTCGATGAAGTTATTTCAGTGCATATCAAATGCAATATTTCTAGGGTGTTTTCAATTTATATTTTTTATTATGATCATGATTTAATTAGAGGAAGATATTTTATGATTTTTATACCACATGTATATGGTAGGTGGTCAATACCTTTTCTATTAAGATTTGATTTTGTCTAGGTTGTTATTGTTTTTTTTCATGTAGAAACTTTTGGTGTTACCCCTAAAATTAATTGAGTGTATTAAAATGATTTTTAGGACCTATTTAGGTGTCCCACTAGTGTTTTCTTATTTTTGGAGGTTTTTAGAACCAACCATGTCCACCCATGGGGTGTGTGTTTGTATATGTCTTATTTTATACCACCCCACTGGGTGAGTGTGAGATCTCCAAATGTTTTGGGACCCATTATATATTGACTGACAATAGAATGAATGATTAGGACATATTTTTTACTACATACCATTTTTTTAAATAATTATTATATATTTAACTATTTAAATGGAAATTTTTATCTGTGTTGGATGAACAAAAGTATTTTGAGTTTTTATTATGTGGATTATGAACTGATTAATCATGATAATGGAAGTGGATTCCTTGGAAAACATCCTTGGATATTAATTTCATTTTATTACATGGAAAATTATACTCCATTGATCCTGATTAGAATAGTGCATTATTTGTATATTTATATTCCTTCGATCCTAATTCCATAGGATGTTTGGATTTTTCTGCCCCTAGGATTCATCTTTCTTGGACAAACATTGGACATGATTTGTTGACATGCTCTTTGGAATCCACCCAAGTCATTATTAAGATTCCATTGAGATTATTCTATGACATGATGATTATTATTTGGTATTTTAAAACATATATCCATCTTTTCCTGGTCGTAAATAATATTACATGGTTTGGTGGTTGTGGTTTTTATACTTTTTATTACATAGAAAGGCTGTTAAGGATATTATACTATGCTTACAGATAGAACCGGTAAGGGAAATTGATTAAAGTTGTTAGACTTGACAGAATAAACCATGGTTAATTTTTGTATAATAGTTTCCCTTGTTTATGATATCTTGACTATTGTTCATAGGGATCCATGTTTGGATGGAAAGGATCACATTTTCATTTTGAGACATTACATTTTTTTCTATTATAAATGTGAAAGAGTGATCACTGATTCTGTTCCTATTTCATGGACAAGAATTTTTATAGACATTGGTTGTGGTGTCCTATAGTGTAATATCTCAAACCCTCTTATTTCCACCATTGGGTATCCAGACAGACTTTGCTAATAAAGGTATGGACCAGGGAAAACACCCACTTTATAATGATTGATTGTTCATTTCATATGATTAGGGGATCAAACGATGAATTTATGATCATGACGCTAGCTGGCGATAGTTCTTATTTATACTTTTTTTATTTTGATACATATATTATATTAAGATTCTTTCTTCCATGTATCTCATGTCATTTTGTATGGATGCATGACATGATAATCATTTTTTACATGATACTTCTTTACTCATAATAATTATTATAGTCATCTATATGTTATCTTCTATCTACTATTTAGATATTTGATATCTTTCTACTACTTTATTATTATAATTATTATCATTGTGATATAATCTAACCTAAGGTAATAGTATCCTCATAGAAACACACTAGGCATTTATTGCCAGTTGGCAGCCTCTACTGTATGAGGAGGAAAGCTTCAGGCCATATGAACCACCAGTTTGGGAACCATTTAGTGACTCTTAGGTCTGGACATTACATAGGTATTCCATGAACATCCTCCCAAAATATTTGTTCAAATATTTACTCAAAGATAACTCAGACATGAACCCATCCATAGAAATTTTTTCTATGATTCTTCCCCAAAAGGGTTTATCAATAATACTCCTCCGTAATGGTTTTGTCCACAAACCACACTTGTGTTATTTTCCTAAGGGGATCAATGAATATGGGTATCCAAAAAACTTCATTTAAGGAATATCTATGACATAAATCCTTAAAGTGGAGCTTTTAGATGAGATAACTTTATGTGTAGCCTCAAATTAAGCTTTATACTTATAGGTTTCCTTCCTCGCAACGAAATAACACTTCATTACACTAGCCCTATAAATAATGGGGAAAACGTGGTAAATCCCAAGTGTGTAACCACTAAAAATTAGATTATAATATTTGGGAAGAGAACTATTTATATAAAAAAGAATTAGTATCCCACTAGTACTCCCCTTTAAAGATTGATTATCCATGGAAATGTTCTTCTGCCTATATGTAAGTGTGACCTCCATTATTTGACTAGTTAGAGACATAAACATCCTAATATGATATAATGTTTTACATAAAACATTGCTTTTATTATAATGGTTCCCTACTAGATGTTGGATGTTTAATTAACCAATGAAATTTTGATATTGCAGAACATGAAAATATAAATGTTGTCGTTCAAGGGTTTTGTATCCACCCCAATGGGGATTGAAGAACCATAAATAGCACTATGAACAAATTAAATAAAACTCTGGAAGTAAAAAAATTTCATCCTCCTCTCCTAACTCTTAGATATAGAACCCATCGAAATAAAACTTAATTCCATAACTGGGAAGTCTCCAGTTGACTTACCCTCTTTAAGGATATCTTCCACCACGTATAGCGATCAAAAAAACCCTTTAAAGGATCCCCCTACTAGTTTCCAAGAACACGTCACAATTAAGGAAGACATATATTCCTACCACGAGGTAGAAAATAAAAACATAGAGGTAGATATATGAGATTCATTTTCCTTCAAGACCCATATTTAATGCCTCCCAATTCACAAAAATTTCCACAAAAAAGAAAATTCCATGAAAATGAAATTCAAGGGTATTCTTCTCACCCCCCTCATACTAGGTATTCATAAAGAACTGTATGATATCCCCCCACATAATAATATCTATTAATTTCCCAAAAAACACCAAGTGAATCATTACCCTTCTTAATCAAATTAAAATTTTCATATTGTCTTAATATTGTACCTCTAATAATACATACCCCTAGACTCCATCTAGTTACCCTTTATTGGAGTATTATCATTAGTTATAATTTCCTTATTATAAAGACTCTCTATATATAAGTTCATATTCATTAGTATAATTTTACACTAGATTTTGGATGACCACTCATCAGACTCCTATTCAAAGACTAGAAAAACATATTCTTACATACAGAAAGATCCTAAACCCAAATCTAAAAATGTTAAGCATTCCTTTTTATCCACTCGATGAGACCCTTCATAGATAATTTTATGATACTTTTCTATGTTAGTGAAAATAATTTCAAGGTGTATGCTCTCATTCATGATGGATAATCCATTTGAATAGGAAACTATTGGAGAAGATAAGACTACCTTAATAGATATATTTCAAGTAATTGATGTCTCCTCATCCGATAACCCATCTCACCTAGACCTATAAAACCAGAATGTAAATAATAATACTGTGAGATTAACTTGAGAGCCTATGTGGTGATGTTTTCTATCCTCCTCATTTCATCATATTGGTAACTGACAGTCTTTTCATAGATGTACATATCCTCGTTTATGTACTCTTCCAATATGGATTGCATTCCATACATTTTCTCTATATTTCTTCTCAATTTTACACTGCCCTCTACAAAGGGATTCTCCATCATTTTCCATGTTTCCTAGTGTTAATTTAATTCTTAATTAATTTCTCATATAAAGGAGTTTATTATTTTATAAATAATAAAGAAAATTCATTTGGGAACCTTTATGACTAAAGGCACGTCCGTGGTCATACATATAAGGAAACTATTTTACAACATGAAAAAATCCTCAAAAAATAGTATCCTTGTATTTAAAATAAAAATGTGGTATGATATACAACCTACCAGATTATCAAATAACATATTTTTAATTTTTTGATATATGATGGGAGAACATAATACATCATCTAATGTTGTCTTATTTGGATCAAAAATTCTCATGAATCATATTTCCTTACTTATTCAAGAAGGATATCAAGATATAGATGATACTGTTCACTAGATTTATTTTTTTCCCACTATATATTTCATAAGAATTATGGATATTGTAAATTCTATCGATGTATATTTTATCTCTATTTATGAAGAATAATATATTGTAAGAAATAATAATATGGTAGATGATTCTAGAAAAATACTTTTCTTGAATGGGATGATGTTCCCACTTTGTATTTACCATTTTATATTCCTTATCTGGGACTCTTGTTCTAGAATAAATAGTCTATGTTAGAAAAAGTCACCCTATCATATACCTGGAACATACATGATTAATCGAAAGCATATTATCATAAGGAAGATAGAGATCCGTGATGTTGTATAGAGTCTGAATGATATATCATAGAAAAACTCTTTTAAACTAAAATAATCTATATAATTTAAAAAACTCCAATCCATCCAATCACATTCCAAATCTATTTCTGCCTTGATCATGATGTTGGTGTTAGGAGATTTCTGTGTAATATTGGTAACCATATATTTTACAATCACAATAACCACATGGATACTAAGAATGTGAATGATGTCATGTTTTTATTCCAAGATGATTCGTGGAAGAACATGTCCAAAAATTATATTAATACGGGTGGTGAGGATCTTGTATAAAAAAATTATAATGATAGATCAGCCAATACAATTGATGTTCATCGTGTCATTAACTTTGGGGTTAGGAAAAACGTGGCGACAAAAATAGCTCTTGGCCGGGAAACCCCTTTACAAAAATCACTCACCATATTGATCACATAATTATGGATAAAATACCATCAATAAATATAAAAAATCCCAAGAAATTTGTTAGGCCTTGAATAACTTTTGACATTCAAGAATACAAAAGTACTGGTAACCCCTTTCTCATCCGAGATAGATTCCATCCCATTGTAATCCTAGTAAATCACTACCACATGATGCTACATAAGAATCTATCATCTATTCATCCCCTGATATGAGAACTATCAACTTATATGAGCAGTCTGGAGAGGATATCATCATAGTTTCTTTGAGTGAGTTTACAAGCCACTTATATGTCCCATATGTATGTGATGTTGGAGTTGGTCCCCTAGATACATCTTTTATGTAATTAATTATAACTTGACATTATGTTTTTGAATATTACTAAACTTATTATAAAATCATGATTGTTCTTATATGTAAAATTGTATGTGATAATGTATAATGAGTAGTTATTTCACTAAAAGGTCATAGTAGTTCCCTACAATGATTAGAAACCAAAAGTGCAACAATACTATTCTTCAATATATGTTATATAGCTAGATGATATAATTTGAAGGACACAAATAATACAATATGTTTAGGGAGGAGACTCATAGAACATTAAGAAACATTCTCATGTTGTACTCCCTTAGTAATATTCTATGTTAGATATTATGATAATGATACCTACTAGTAGAAAATAAATAGTCATATGTGTCATTCGTTGTTTCAATCTATAGACATATTTATTGATCCTTATAATTTTATATAATTATTAATAAATATTAAAAGTCAAAAAAATTTATGTATTGATGAAAATCATGATATCATCTGTCGTACTGAGGTAGGATACATTGGGTGTGTCATTAGTAATATTTCATTTTTGAATAATGTGAGAAAGTATGTTTCCATTATTTTCTTTACAATAATTTGATATCACATTCCCTTTGATGGAAATGATACAACCTAAATAAATCCATGGACATGGTTTTCTATAGTAAAGATCAATTTTTGGAAATTCAAAGAAAGAGACATCAAGAAAATATGATGATGGTACCAGCGTGAAACCATCTTGATTAAATATATCTTGATAAGGTTATTATACTACATAGTAAGTTTCTATATGAGTTATTATTCCATAGCATCATTAAATTATTTCTATATGGATTTTTTTTGGAGTGATGCTAGATGTTAACCATGCAATTTATGATGCTTTTCCTAATACCATTAATAAAAAGTCATAGAAGGTCGCACACAATAATTGTATCTAGAATCTCAGTAAAATAATATCTTGTATTTATTACATAAAAAGTTTAATAAATATTATTCATGTATGTTGTTTAATAATTATTATATATTCTTCATTGCATATATTCTGTCACCAATTATTGAAGAGTATATAATGTGAGAGGAATATTTAAAAATAATAATTTTTTATTTAGTTAATATAATAATTATTGATTTATTGATTAATAATTATTTGATATTTATATATTAAATAAATATTATTTATTCAAGGCTCGATATATATTTTGTTGGAATGGTGGATTGAGTTTTTAGGTCTACTGATAAATAATATATATTCAATATTATTTTATTAAATAATATTTAATTTAATTTTCAAGTTAATCTCATATCAAAAAAATTATAATAATATTATTATTATAGACTTGGGGTTCCATAAGGGATTAAATAAATATTAAAGGGAACATGTGAAAATATTTATTTAAAAACCCTATAAATATTTAAACTTAATTTTAATATTTTTCCAATGATCCAATTAATTTTTTTGTTGTACCCAATGACAGTTGTAGAGAATCCTCTCAATCCCTATAGAGCACCCTTTCTAAGAACGCTCCAAAAAATAAGGAGTTATCTTCCTCCAACTCCCTCTCTCAATTAAAGAGAGATTAAGGAAAATTATTTTTAATCAACTCTCATAGAGATATAATTATAATGATTCAAGTGTTAGGATCTTCCACACTTTCTCCTGGAGAATCCTAGTGTGATGTTGAGAGATTTTTGGAATGCATGTGGATCACTAATGGATGGTATATTATCTTGATTCCTACAATGAAATGACTGATCAATGTAAATCTTTTCTTAGATCCACTAGTGAAGGAATAATTCATTATAGTTAAATATTTAATTGATCAAATTAATTTTAAATAATAAGTGATGATTATACACTTGGTTTTCGCATTGTATTCCTTATCATTTTCCATTTATTCAATTACATTGATTATGATGTTCATGATCAAGTATATCTAGGGTTGAAGATTGACCGTGAAAAAAAGAAATGGTGTTCACGACCCATTTCACAGTTCTTCATCCTAAACATTCAAGGGGAATATGATCGATTATATAATTATTTATAATTATTTAAATATAGTTTATTGAATTAGGAATTTGTAATTTAGAGTTCAAATCATGTTTAATCATTCATTAAATTGAATTGTGAGATCTTCTTCATCCTATTTGTTTCTCGTAAATCTAATCAAATAGATTAATTCTATAAACAAAATAAAATCGAATAACACATGTGGATTTGTATAGGATTCTAGGTGGATAAGAAAATAGTTAACATCAAGTAATTAGGTTCAATACACTAGGAATTAATTCTCAATTAATTCAAACAATGTGAATTGAATACATGTGGTTCCATTAATTTATTACATTATGTATTGAATAGTCCATCATGGGAACTGGTCAACCATAATACATGCCCTATATCCTATTTACAAGAATGTATTCTATTAAACTATAGATTGTCTATGTATTTTCATACACAACATACCTCACTTATGACCATGTAACTTAAAGAAAACATGTTGTTTAATCCAAATTTATCTAAGGCATGGTTAACATATCGTGTCCCTAGGTGTGTGTATTAGATAGATGGTGTGAGATGTACACACCATGTATCTCACTAATATATTCCTTTAACTTCTACAAAACTATGTAGAATTTAAATTAATTTATTTTACTATGTAATACTTTTCGACTTGTTTTTGTGTGTGTTCATTAAGTTAATAAGAAATTCCATATGATGTGTTCCAATATATATAACATTATATATAATTAATTAATTAATTTAAATGTAATTATCACATCTCTATATCATCTATAAGTCATAAGATAGATATTACTCTATATACATTGAAGCATAACGTGTAAAAAAATCATTTAATTCATTTAATCATTAAGTTGATTGTATATGTCATTAAAGAACATGATAAGTAATTCATGCCATATCTCACAAGAGTAAATAGTTTACTAGTATAATATATATTGGGTATAATCATATGGGTATTCACTATATTCCATCCAATTTACATCTATTTACGATGTAAAATTTAAATAATTTTATTTAATTTTATTTAAATTATGTTTTATGATAATATCAATGAAATTTGGATGAGAATTATGATAAAAGAATCGATTAATTATCGAAGAAAATTAATTAATTCAAGTGTGGTATATATTAAATTAGAACAATTAAGAATTAAATTCTATTTTAATTAAATTTGTAATTCATTACCAGATTGTGGATGATCATGATCATAGAACAGACCATTGTATATGATTGGTTTAATTTAATTTATTATTAAATAAAATCGTTGGCATGCATGTCTTCTCTCCTCTTATTATGTAAGGGTCAGCATGCCCATGGTTTATATTTTATAAACCCCTTTCCCATAACCTACGTGTGATTAAAATCATATTTAATGGATGGAGATTCTATTCTAGTGGATGTAGTTCGGGTTTGGAGTTATGGTAAAACCAATCCAAGATAAATACATCGATTTACAAGAGGAATGATATTACACGAACCTAAATTGGTTCACAGTGTTTTCTTATATGTGGATGTTTATTTTATCAACCTATATATAACACAACAATTATTAAAATCCCATTATCATACAATTTTACTAACTTATTCATATCAAGTTTCATGGTATTTTCATTTTGGGTACTTTTTCACAATCACATTAATTAATGATTTAACAACCATGAAAGATATAAATAAAATAAATTTTATTATTTGTAAATGTTATCTAAAACATTGTTAAAAACTTAAGTAAATCCACATAATATTAACATAAATTTAATATGGATACCAATTAGAATTTTTTTGCATAAATGATAAAATATCTCAATTATATATTTTTTCGTTATAGTCTTGAACTACCTCAGTTGAAATTGAACCATAGTTGAAAATTCTTGACTATAAAAATTTTTTGTGCTTAAATTATTGGTAAATTCTAACATGAATTATTTGGTTAAATTTACATATTCAAATCAAGGGATGACTACAAAAAAATCACTTGGTGTGACTAAGAGGCAAAGGGTTGAGGAAATCAAATTTAAGGATTTCAAGTTAGGGGAGTGCACTCAACATATCAATGAATTTTGTGTCAATGAAGTTGGAATTTAGAATTTATACCTAAAACGATTCAATTATTTTGAAAAACCAATATTGGTTAATGAGAAGGGGAATTTGGATCCTTACCACTACAGTGTCTAATAAAAATGATATTCTTAATCCAATGGTGAGGGATATTGGCTTTCTATTAAATAGCGTGTCATTAAAAAATATAATTTTAATTATTTTCGTAGATTTTATTAGATAATGTAATTAATATATTTTCATTTTAATTATAGATACAAAAATGAAAGGTATATTAAATAAATTACTTAAAACATACCTTAAAAGGATAAACTTTTCACCAGTAAAAATTTCCTACAATGGAAAAGTATATTACACATGATCTTTCACCATGAAATAAAATTATATGTGATATAAGAACTTATTCCTAAAGAGCATAAAATTTATGCTAATGAGTAAGAGTTGTCTCTCTATGAGAAACTTTTTGACTATTTTATAGATGTTTAGTGTTTCATGTCATCAACCATGACCAATGATCTTTTTAAACAACATGTGAACATGGATGCATATATCATGATGTCTCCAATTTGGAATCTCTATCAGGAGAAGGAAATATATAAGTGATATGGGATCTCCAATGCTTTTTTTACAAATAATATCAGAGTGTCTTCTCTATCTATGCCTCATATAGTCAAGATTATAAGATACATTAAACACTTATACATCTTATTTATGGAATTACTAGATGAGTTTTGAATAGTTCTCATAATTTCTTTAATGACCAATACCTTCTCTGGTTATATTTTTTATTACAATATGAAAAATACTGAGAAGATTATTCTAGAACTTCTTTCTTGGCTTTTCCATGTAGATAAGGACATGGGGATGGAAAATCCCATAGTCCCCATATTGATTTGAAAAGTAAGAACAAGGTTAAGGGGCCTAATACTCCTAAAATGACTAAATATCCATTGAAGCAACCTTCCAAGTAGAGGAAGATCTAGAGACAATGTATGGAAATTGAGGCTGTATTTTTTGAATGTGGAAGTTAAGGCCATTGGAAGGAAAACTGCACTTGGAAGAAAGGGGAAGATAAAGGTTTGTTTGTTATTTAGTGTAATATTTAAATATATACACAATGGGAATTAGATACATCGTTTGGTGCTATCATCTATTTAAAAATACATGAACTAAGTAGATTTGGAAACATTTATAGAGGATATTTGGATCTGTGAGATTCCAATTGTGCAGGTTTGGCTACTCGAGCTATTGGTGACTTCAACATCTCAATTCCAACACAAATGATTTTGGATTTAAAACCTTGGTAATATGTATCAATGGTTACCAAGAAAATTATTTAATTATTATGTTTTGATGAATATTAGTTCATTTTTGAGTTGGGAAGAAATTTTTTTCTTTTATAAAACTCATATAACACCCAGTTATGGAATCATCATCTTGTTCATGTAAAGAAAAATCACTTAAAGAATCTCTTTCAAGAAGGATTTTTAGACTTGTCTGACATATAATTTCTTGAAGTATTTCATGCTTGTTTAAAAGAAAAAATGGCCAAAAATCAATTTAGTATATAGGGATAATGGTCTACATATCTTCTAGGATTAGTACAAAATGATGTTTTTGACCATTTCTAGTATAATATATACTTGGGTATTCCCACTTCGTAACTTTTATAGATAAATTGAGTAGATGTGGTTATGAAAACTTGATGACGTATTACTCCGGGTACTTAACAAAATTGAAGGAATTAAATAATGAAGTATAAAATCAATATGGAAATAAAATAAAGAAGATTTGATCATATCTATGTGCTGAATATCATATCCAGTAGTTAATCAAATTTATATGGGGGTTTGGGATTTTATCTCAACTCATTGTACATTGCACACCATAGTGTAATGTTATTAGTGAATGGAGTAACCTTATGATATTAGAAATGGTATGGTCGATAATGAGTCATGTTGATCATCCATGATAATTTTACGGAAATTTATTATAAACTAAAATATAAACATTAAACTGATTAAAAATTAAATCATCAAATGAAATTCCCTTTGAGTTATTTAATAGTATGAAATTTGTTTTATCACATACACATGTATTGGGTTGTGAGGTGCTCATGAATTCCTTCTCAGGAAAAGTAAATTCACCATAGGGAACAAATTGTATCTTTATATGGTATCATAAGGAAACAAATGGATACTACCTATAAAACCCC
Organism: Viscum album; assembly: GCA_963277665.1. Lineage (NCBI taxonomy): Eukaryota > Viridiplantae > Streptophyta > Magnoliopsida > Santalales > Viscaceae > Viscum > Viscum album. The sequence continues at coordinate 84,207,125 of OY728155.1, read as the reverse complement.
TTCAAAAATAATGTGACTATATCCAAGAAAGTCATATTCCTTGGGGGGCACATCCTCAAAATATATAGTTGGAGAAATATATAATTCGATGAAATTTATTCTCTCGTATACAAGATTCCGTACAAAAATTGATTTCATATGGCCTCATAGAGGAAGTAGTTCGAAAAATACATGTACTTTATAGGAGTACAAGAGAGGTAAGAGAACTTGAGAGATATGGTTTTCTAGTAACTTAATTTGGGGACCCATTATTTGTAGAAAAGTATGAATCTCTCTCCAAAAAAGTGGTAATATATGGATCAAAATATTTATGATATTAAGAAACCATAAATTCTGAAATGGATATTTTTTAACAGAACCATGTTTGGGTTCTGTTCGATGTTCCAATTGATGTAATGCTTATATAGATCAAATCAGTATTCAATAGAAAACTGAAAATGGAAGTTAATGTAAATACCTATAAAGGAAGGATAGTAGTTAAATTTTTTAAATAGAATCCATGAATTTACTGTGATGAATCCTTTTCTAAGGTTTCCAATTTAAAATCAATAATAATTATAACTTATATGAAATCTTACCATGACTATGAGATTTGGAATATGCATTTCAAAACTGAATTCCTTAATTTGAACCTTCAAGATGATGTCTATATGACACAACCCAAATGGTTTATGAAACAAGGTGACTCCAAAAATATTTTCAAGATACAAATAACCATTTATGGATTGATGCAATTATCCATGTCATGGAACATTTGATTCGATGAATCTATAAAATAATTTTGTTTAATTAAGATTGAATTTTATCCATGTATTTACCAGAGTATTATTATAAATGTAGTTAATATCCTAGTAGTATATGTTGATGAAATATTACTTATTTCAAATGAAATAGTAGACAAAAAATTTATTAAGGACTACATAAAAAAATGTTTCTCCATAAAGGAATTAGGTGAAGTAGCCTATATTCAAGTGATCAATATCATTTGTGATAGATCCAAGTGGTTTATTGGACTAAGTCTGGGTACATACATTGACGAGATACTAAATATATTTAGTATGGAACAATCCAAGAGGGGATTGGTTCCAGTGTCACTTGGTATACAACTTTTAAATAAAATTTGTCCTCAATCACAATATAAGGAAGAGAGAATATTCAAGATCAAACACTCTTTAATGATAGTATCAATCAAGTGTTCCATATTATGTACTAGACTTGATGTTTCATATGGATTGATCAGGGAATTTAGATATAAATAAAATAGGGGAGAACAAAATTGGTCTGGTGTTAAGGCTATCCTCAAGTATCTGAGAAAAACTAAGGTTACGTTTCTAGTGTATGATGGAGTTGATGAGACTGTCATTAGGCTTAATACTGATGCTAATTTTTGAATAGATCAGAATGTTATTAATTCATAATGATGATATATTTTCTATCTAAATATAGGAGTTTTGAGTGTGAATAGTTCAAATCACCTAGTTTTCACTGATTCCAAAACATAGTACGAATATATATATTCTTATGATGAATCCATGTAAGATTTTGGAATATGAAACGTTGTCTAGGAACATGATTTGTTATCTATAAGTATAGAACCTATCACATTATACTGTGGTAATACTACAACTATGGATCTTTCAAAAGATCCATGGTCACACAAACTAAAAAATCATATAATTTTAAAATATCACCTCTTAAGGTATTTTTATCCAAGTGATGATGTTGTCATAAGTGGAGTACCCATGGAAGAGATGGTTTAAGTCCCCTTGAATAATGTCATGTATCATAAGAAACATTAGTATCATGTGAATGCTAGAGGACTGATGGTCGTTAGTAGTTATATCTAGTGAAAGTGGGAGTCTATTGGAGTTGATACCATAAAACCAACTTTTATGAACATTATCATAACACGTATTAATTATTTTGAATATTAATAAACACCTTATCATATAATGATGATTTTTATGGGTAATATTGTATATGATAGTGTCCTATGAGTATTTGGAACATTAGAAGTTCATAGTAGTTCTCCACTAGGATGAGAACCCAGAAGTGCTACAACACTATTCTTAAATATATATTTTATAACAAGATGATATCTTTTGAGGGGAAAATTATATAGGCTATCAAAGTTCGATACTCATAGGAATTTTAGAAACCTTCTAATGGTATACTCCCATGGTAATATCCAGTGTAGGATATTTTGAGAATGATACCTTCCAGTAGAAAATCCTGATTCATATGTGCATTGGATATTCCTATCTATAGTTGTACATGTTGATCATTAAACATTAATATTATTATTGATGAATATTATAATCAATGTACTTTAATGTATTTATGAAGACCATTTTGTCACATGTTCTAGGTGTGGTAGGATATGTTGGGTGCATGACAAGTAATATTACATTAATGAATAAAGTGATAAAATATTTCTTACCTCTATTCTTTAATTGATGATGATATCTTAGGACATTTTATGGAAATGATATAGTCTAAATAAATACATGTCTATAGTGTTATAAAGTAATGATTGATTTCCATAAATTCAAAGAATGAGACCTTGAGAACATTGGTCGATGGTATCAGTGTGCAACCTTTTTGATTAGTGATATCATGATAAAGGGATTATATTACATTGTAAGAGTCCATACGAGGTATTATGTCATTGATTCACTAAATTATTTTTCAATGGATTACTTGGTGTGATTCTAGATTCTAACCCTGGACTTTAGATAGCTTCTCCTAATAGCACTGTGAAAGAGGCCTAGAGGGACAGACACTATGTGTACCCAGATTCTCACTTAAATAATATATTATTATTTATTATTTAACATTTTGATTAAATATTATTCATGTATTTGGACTAATAATTATTCATGTATTCATGAGTGTATATATTTTTCCACCAGTTATTCGAGAGAATATAATTTGAAAGTTATGTTTAATAAATATTAATTTATTATTTAGTGAATATAATATTTGTTTATTTAGTAGTGAATAATGTAGTGATTTTTATTTAATAAATAAATAGTTATTGTTGAAGGCCTGATAAATATTGTCGAGGAATGAAATATTGAGTTTTTATGTTTCTAGATATATAATATATATTGAATATTATCTAATTAAATAATATTTATTTAAATTTACTAGTTAAGTCATGTCAAGGGAATAATATTATTATTACTATTTGAGATATGGGGTTCCAAAAATGATTAAAATAATAAAGATATATTATAAAAATATTTATTTCTAAACACTAGTGGTATTTAAACCCAATTTTATTATTTTTACAATGATACCTTTCATTTGGTGTTATATAAAACAACAACCACAGAGAATCCTCTCAAGACCAAGAGATATCCCTCTCAAAGAACGCTCCAAATAATATAGAGAGATCTTCTTCCACCATCCACTCTCATGTCAAGAGAGAACAAGGAGAATTATTTGGTAGATAATCTAGTATTGATCAAAACTAAATGATGAATGTGAAAGGATATGTCATGGTAGCACCCATTGAATCATATATTGATATTTGGTGATTTTTGGAAGAAATGTGGATAACTGCTATAGGGAATCTTATTTTAATTCCTATAATGAAATGATGGTACAACAAAGATATGTTTTTACATACATCAATGGAGGAGTAATCCTTATCATTTAATTCGTTAATTGATTATTGTAATGATAAATAATATGTGATGATCATGCAATTGGTTTAGAAATTATATCTATTGTCTATTTTAATTGATTCAATTAAATTTATTATGAAATTTTTCATTGGGTAAATCCTGGATTGAACATTGATCATGAAAAAAGAAAACTTTGGGCATGATCTATCACACACCTCTTATGTGCCCAAAAAATTCAAATGCCACCATCCAATTGGAGAGATATTCGTCTCACAAATTTCTTCCCCTTCATACATATCTGAAAGAGTATGGTATTTCTACCCCCACCCTTAGCCATAGGTCCCTATACATATCACTTTCTACTATCTCTAGCTCAAATTATTTTTTAGAAATATGTTTTCTACTTCCAACCGCCATATAGAAAGTGTCACCATCTCATTTATCCTAGATCCCATACATCACTCTTATATCATGTTTTAATTCTTCTATATTGACTTTTATATTTGGAATATCGTATTTACACTACTATATGTAAATTCTAAGCCTCCTAAGATGTTTAAATAAACTTTTCAAGGTATATCTCCTCAATGGTTTTTCCAATATTCATTTAAACATATATTGGAAAAATCAATCTCATGCCCATCACACTAACTAGAAGAATCACATAGTCCCTCTTCCATCCCAAATTAGTTCCACTTGGAGGTGGGAGTGGTCAGATAGGACATGAAGAATGTGGTGACCTATTATTTCTGTAGGATTTGAAACATTGGAGTTTGTAAAAACATCAATCAAACCTAATCGAAATTTTCCTACAATTTGTTTTGTTAAAAAACATTAATGGGTCCCCCATAAAACCAATATCCATGAGGGAATTTGAGGAAAAAAATTATTAATGTTTTGAATATATCTTTAGGAGTAATCCACAACTCCAATTTTCTCTAACATATGAGTAATGGTATTATAATAACTTCCCATGAACCAATAAATAATGACATGCTAAAAAAGGATAATTGTTTCCGAAGTTCCAGGCTTTCAATGGATTATATTTTAGAAAACAATAAGGAGAAGATAAAAGGTGATCCCACATAGGATACATGGGTATTAATATGATTTGGAGATGCATCCAACCTTTCCACATTAATGTTATTCCTCCAAAAAATATATATGTAATTATTTCATAGACTCTCATACTTAAAATTTGAAAAGGAATGATATATTGAAAAATAAGGAAGAACGTTATCCTTATTTTTGGGTTCCAAACTGACCAGAATAGAATCCTTTCATTTTGGAGTCTCATACATTATGAAGATGCACTTTTCTTAGGTACCCAGAAGCCTAGCATTCCTTAAGTTGATATATTTCATTAAAAGGGTCAAGTTATTGCCTTTTCCCCCTAATAATTTCTTGAAGACGAGATTAGGTTCGAAAGCATGGAGGCATCTATGACATTGGAAAGAGTAATCCTACCTCCATATATCAATGTCAAAGGACCATGGATAGAATTATTTTCACTATCACAAAGAGATTTGGCCTATAATATTCACTCAGTGAATCAGAGTGAGAAAAAAACCTAGTAGGAGTAAATGTTTATATATTATATAGAACTATAAACACCCCTTTGAGGGACCACTGAGGTATGGAGAAGAATATAAAAGATCCACCTCAAAAAATATATAGAAACAATGTCTCTCACACCCATAGTTTTACATGAATTTTCAGCCTCCAAAGAGATTATAGAAGAAGGGGAGCCTTATCCACATCCCCAACTAGATGCAAGAAATTCTGAAAAATTATTTATCCTTTTTAATCCCCATGAATACCAATTCCCATGATCAATGGGGGATTCATTGGGGAATGTCAAGCCACCGGCCAAGGGGAATGAGTCTTGGGAGGTGGAATGAAATTTTCAAACAATAAACCTAGTGGTGGATGAGGACATGAGTAACTCACACTGTTATATTCTTCTAATGAACCCTTGGGAGGGATATCATTTGTATCACCATCATTAAAATATAACCCACCAACCAGACTACCAACCAAGGGTACCTTACCTTTTTCCTAATTCCTATTAATTAAGACAAAAACAAATTCCCATATATATGAGATACTTCAAAAAACCTTGTTGGAAACTGGATGAATACCCACTGACACCATGGGAAATCCCATCACATGTGGATGCGGTTTTTTGATTGTAGAGGTGCTGTAATATCTACTTTCAATCAAATTTGAAACGCTAATGAGGAATGTAATATCCACATCACCTATTCAGCACATAGAAATAAAACCAATTCATAACTTAAAGTTTTGATAAAATAAGGGTTGAGATGAGGAATATGAATGCCGAGAAGCTTCACCCAACCCACCATCAAGCTCAAGTCCTTCTCAATGTGGTAATCCCAAGAACACCTGAATAAGGATAAAATCTCTCTTCCACACACCTGAGCCTCCTTTGAATATTTATGGATGAAATAATTATTCAGGAAATAATGGATACAATAGGTGTTCCATGATCTCGAATACTTTTATTCGAAAATACCGTGACCCTAGGATTCCACACATCCATGAAAATAGGATATAATCAGACGCTCATGAGCAAAATTCACCACCAAAGTCCTGTGGTGTTAGTATTTTTACCTCTCCATGTTCTAATGTTGATAGATCTACTACTGGGATCCCCTCCACCTACTCCATATATATGGGTGCAAGAAAAATGTCTACATGGATATGTATCCACTATGAGAAGCATGAGACTAGATTAACAGAGAGAGAATCCATGAATGAGCGAGTATTAGGACCACCAAAATCCACATAGGGGAGGAAGAAACTAGAATCCATGATAGTGTAGGTTCCTTGAGATACTCCAATGATAGAATTTGTTATAGAAACAACTCATTCCAATGAGGGATTGAAATCAACGATTAGAAATTTGGAACACCGAATAGGTTGATGAGGAATGTTATTTTCTAACAATACCAACCATTATGGAAACCTCTACCAAGTATTGGGATGTCCCCCAGTTTCCCATATGAAAAAACATTATACTATGTGAAATAGGGGTTCGTATTTCTATAGATTATCCTTCTATAAATTGAGATAAATTGAATATAATTATACTTATATTAAATCATTCCATGAAGGAATCTCATTAAGGATAAAAAAACTTTATGTCTTATATTCTTCAAAATTCAACTACCTAAACCATGTTTACCTAGACAGTGCCAAAAATTGGCTTTATCCACCACTAAAAAATATATAAAGGAGGTGATTTTATCAGCATTACAAAAGTACAAATAAAAGTAACACTTCATCAGTGTTTTTTGTTCGTAATGAAAAGGATACTCCCATTATCTATACTATTCTTATTACTGATAAAATTATTCTTTTTAGTAGTGCAGGAATAATTTTTTTAGCTCCAATAAAAGTTATATTTCATAAAAAAAAATTATTTATCATTAAAAATCATATGTTAATATATAAATATATTTATATTGATATAAATATAATATATTTTATATGATATAATTTATATAAGGATTAATACGAATTTCCACTTCATATATAATATATTTAGTTAATATGAATTTTGAAACAATTAACTGTAAAATATTAATTAATAATGTATCAATGATTAATGAGTAATATCCATTTAATAACAATTTGAAGAATGAAAAAAAATGAACAATCTAATATAAGTTGAAAATGTGACTCAAACATTAAATGGACGTAACATTTGATCCGGTGGTCCATTTTACCTATACTACTTATCAAAATGATCCACTTGAAAATATCAACAGTTCGTTCTCTCAATGGGGAACCTTAAACATCATTTTTAGGTCAAAAAGTACCCATAATGCCTCTATAATTGTGTTTTTAATTCGGGTAACCCAATTTTTTAACATTTCAATGAATTTAATCCATGTTTAGGGGTGTCTTGTTATATTTTTTTTAGCGTAAAATCAATTAGGATTTAAGTATTAAACTCATATTAATATTATAATGTTCAAATTTCATAATTTTTTCATACTTTACTATTATTTATAATCAAATATATAAACATATATACATATTTTTATATATTTTCTTCTAAGAATTAAATTTTATAAATAAATATGTAAAAATATTTACATATAGAATATAATTATAAATATTTAAACCATAACTAAAAAAATAATTATTTTTTTAAAATAATATCAATATATATATACTTATGAAATTAATGTATATATAATGTTGATATATATTAATATATTTGTCTGTGCGTATTAACAAATAGATATATATTTGTCTATGTATTATAATATATGTAAATATATATAAATATATAACATATTTAAATAAATATCAAAAATTGTAATTTTATTTGTATACACACAAATAATATATGTGTGTGTGTGTTTGTAAAAACACACACACACAAAAACTTATTTTATAAATGTATTTAAAAAATATATAGATATATATTAATATAAAATGAAAAGAAATTAATATAAATAGATGCATATTTTATAAATAGTATATCACGATAATATAGGCTAGTTGTAAAGGCATTGATCAAGGAAGGGGGTCTCAGTTTTAAAACCACACAACATCATGTGAATGTGTACTAAGGTTTTTTAGTACTGATAAAGGGGTGGAATGAGGGTATAAAATTACTGATAATACAGGGGTGGCCCACCCTCCACATAAGTTTTAATTTAGAGAAAAAATTATTTCTAAAAAATAATTTTATTACTTTCACATAGATTTTTTTAGAAATGATAAAAGGGTATTTTATCAGTGCTAAATAAGTGCGGATAAAAGTCCTTGTTAATCAACACGTTTCATTATCACTGATTAAATAAGACCCCATTTAAGAGTGCTTAAGAAAAATTTTCGTTTTTAGCACTATTAAATCCATTTTTTTTGTATTCAAATGTCACTTTTGTAGTAGTAATATAACCTATGAGGCCTATTATTTGGTCTAAGCCCCAATCTCTCCTCATCGATCTATAATCCCCATGAAATCCTTTATCGTCCTTTTCTGAATTACTAACTAACATGTGATGTAAATTCATAGATATAGAATTCAAATTCATAACCCCCATTCAATCCTTTATGATTCCCTTTTTGTGTAAAAATTTCATTTTTGTATGTTGATAAACTATAGGAAATGGTCCTATAATAAGACCTTAAACTATGAATATTGAACAATAAGATCTATTATTACCATTAATCATTATATGTTGGAAACTTATATGAGGTTAAAACCCGAAAACGAAAACCATATTTCCCTGGTTCCACAGTCCACAATAAATATATATCCTTACAAGGGTATCTTTCTCATGAAACATTCTACTCCTTCACATTGGTCTATATTCCCTGATGAACCATATAATCCATTATCTATGAGGCCATAATACAATATGTCCCCATTAAACCTTCTTCTATAATGTTTATAATAGACTTTTCCATTAAAAATGTGATTGTCATGCATAAGTACCATTCAAAATATTTGGAACCATTTACCTAATAGTCCACTCTGTGTGATTTCAAACTACTTAGAAGTGGCTAGGGATGATCAATCACAAATGGAACCACTATGGTCTCTATCATATAACCCTAAAAGGTATGATATGTTTCATTATGTGGAACCAAAATTTATGAGTTATAATTCCCATCATAGGGGTTTGTTAGAAAAACCATTTGTAGATCTCATCTCAACAGCAGAACACTTGATGCCATTCTTAATGGAAATAATTTTAACAATACCTAACTGAGTGGATTTAAACCATATCCTAGTCACTGTATAAATGTTAAATGTAATCATATGATTAATATATATATTAAACTTGATCTAAAGCCTCTGATATATTCATATATCCCAATTTTTGAAGAACCACATATACATACAAACTTTTTCATATATTAATGTGTTTGAATTTTCATTTGTATTTTAGTAACCTTTAATACCCTAGGATGTGGGGAGGATTCATAAATATTTATTATATTCATTTTCATGACCCAGAGTAGTGAAAAATATCTCCATCAATGGTGTGATGATCCTTAACACCCTTCATTTTGTCAAATGGCGACTCAAAGAGTCACTAGTATAAATTCCTTTCACCACATGCCATTAAGAATATGGTCATTGTCGGCTCATAAATGATCACCATCCATGGAGTGCGTCTGAATCAATCAAAAAATTTCTTGATTATTATCATGAAAAAGTTACATAAAATCCTTTCATTAAACGGTTTATAAGTAGATCAATAAAATCTATACAAGAAAAACTATTGTGTGACGGGTATCCAACCACAACTGTTTTAGGATAGAACAAAATATTATAGGAAACTAAGAGGTCTAAACAACATTATAACCTTCCATATATGAATTATGAATTTAGAATTTATTTAAATTATATCTCAAATTCATAATATGAATATATCATATTACTCTTTATTAGTGAACATATAAAGAAGAAAACAAAAAAACATATTTTTAATTTAATGAAACCAAATGTTACGTTGTACCTAAAATGTAATTCATTTTATGGATGGAATGAAATTTATTATTTTTATTTAAAATATTTCAAAATAAATAATAGATCCATTCATAATATTAAAAAAATTATTTATTGACAAAAATTAAAATTAAAATATTTAAATAGAGAAACATTTCAGAAATTCGGACATGAGATATACATGTATATATAATTCAAAATTAGATAAATTTTATTTAGTTAATATTTTATAAATTTATTCATCTAGCTAAAATAAAATATAAATCCAAACCCAATAAATATGTATTATAAATATTCACTCTATATATTCCTTCGTCAACATGTTATTTGTACAAAATATATCATATTAAAATATATGATTCTCTAAAAAATATACTCCATTCATACTATATAGTGTATTATAACTTCATATTAACAATTTGAAAAAATTACATTACATTAAAAATATTTATCCTATAGTTTTAAAAAACTAGTAGTTCCCCCAAAAAATTATATTAGTTTAAATTACATTCTGATGTAAAAATAAATTATAATATTAAAAACATATCATAATCTATAATAATTTAATAAAAAATATGAGGAACTTTATATTTACTTCAGTTTTGAAATTTATCAACTCATTATGAATAATTTTATAATTTTTAGAATATAAATTTTGTTTAAAATCCTTAAAATATAAAATTAAAATTTAAGGTTTTAAATATAGATCATATCTAACTTAAAAATTTTTTAAGGTCTAAACCCACTATTTGATTAGGTGTGGGTGATATGATCCCACACCTAAAAATGTTTTCAGTAATTTATAGATTGGATATTTTATAAATTAATAGTTAAATAAATTAATTTTTCATTATTCACAATATTTCAGTTGTTCGAATATAGAAAAATCAAACTAAATGAATAAGGAAAAAATATTTTTTCCACTGTAAAAGTTGTTTTATGAAGAGTTTTTATAAGTCACATTTCAAACTTGATGTGGTTTTCAATTTTAGATGTGCCATAATTGTGTATATATAAAATTAATTATTATAAGAAAATTTTAAAGTTCATGTTATAAACATGATATGATTTAGAAAATGTTTTGTAGCATTATTTTTGGGAAACATACTACATGGTTATCATTATAAAATAATAGTGTGATTTTAAAAAACACAACATGAACCATAGTGTTTCTGATTTGTCTTTGAATATTTTAACAAGATTTTATAAACCAATATATATTTATATACCTGATATTATTTTTTTTAATACCTATATTTTTAAATATTTATCTTACCAATTATTCTATTGGAACAAAATAGAAGGGGATAAGATAACATTTTGGATTTCTATATCATAATAATCTCCCTATATAGTGGAAATAAAAACTTTTTTCCAAAATATCTAATGGATAATCATCTAATTGTCTTTCAAAAACTAATTAAAAACAAAATTTTATCATATTGAAGTTAGGTATCTATTTGTTATTTTTTTGACATCCAATAAAAGGGCGTTGACCCTACCCTTCAAAAAACAAATTATCCTTTTCATGAAATTAAATCATTTCTCAATAGTTTGTAGATGGATATTCATCTGAAGAATCCAACATGATCCATTCTCTAAATAAATCCATGGGTAGTATAAATATCCTAACACAAGGAAATGACATCTCTCATAATTTAAGATTTATGAAAAAATTTACTTAGATAGATTATAAAAAAGAGTTAAAATAATATATGTTTCTTATATCATTATATTGTATTTATAAACAATTTGTGTACATGGGTCATACTAATTTCCCCAACTATCATTTTCCTCATTGACAACAAAAACCCCATTGATAGGAAATTCATTTCTTTATCCACAACGTATGATCTCAATTAATTATTGGAAGTCTCCATTTGACATTAAAACTTCAATGAAATTTGGAATTTTATGATGACTTTCTAATATCAAACGTGACCAACTAGGAGAAATGTATCTCCCATCAGAGTAAAATAATGATTTTTTTATTTGGTTTTAAGATTTCCCCTTGGAAAAAAGAAACTCATGTATCTCTTTATGGGTTGGGAAATCAGAATTTTCATGAGTTGTAACTCTTCAGTTCATTCAAATTGTTCCATGTTTTAATAATTTTTTGAACCTTATTTATGAATTCCATATTATCACCCTCTCTATAAATTATTTCTACATGGTATATATCTTTTCAAAATTTGCTTATATAGGTTTTTTTGGTAAGTATCAATTATGTATCCATGTTTTGAAATGGTAAATTTTACTGTGGATTCAATCTAGGATGAAATTGATTTCCATCCCTAACTAGAGATATCTTATCATCAAACTTTTCCATAAAGATAATGTCATTTTATTTTGGGAATGACAATCCATGTACTATGAAAATTATATCTTACATATATATCACTAGTCTATTTATGTGCATGATGTCATTACCTAGATTCATACGTGATTCAGATGAGACATTATGACTTACCCATGACTTTTCTCTGCATGACCTTCTTGAAGATCCTAGGGCATTAATTCAAGTGTTTTATATATGAAAATGATAAAAACATGATGATGAAATTGTTAATAAAACAAATTATTTTATTATATATGGATATTTCTACACCCTTAAGTAGATCAATATTACTTCAATCCAGCTCCGACTTCGTTCACTAATTGGATAATAATTTTTCAGTAATGCAATATTATGTTCCAAATATCATCTACAACACCACACTTATAATGATTATAGAAGATATTATTAGTCATATATGTTAAATATAGTAGGGAATATTTATTATGATATATATAATTCAAGTATGATCCAACCTATTATAGATTCCTCTCCTATTTCATCCTCAGGTTCGGTCCAACCCCCTTTAGAATTTGTTATAATCCGTCTCGATGGGGCATAAAATTCTCTTACCCTTAAAGGTTATGGATATTTTAATATATATGGGATTAAACCATACCCATCCAATATCTCCCTAATTATATGGATAATCCACGTATATATAACACCCCTTGATTTTAGAATATATATATATATATTGTTAAATTCATATTATGTAAAATTGATTGTTTCACACACAACAATGAACAAAAATGTTATATGAAATATTATATGAATATTATCAAATATATTTGATATTAATAATTCATACAGTAAATAAAAATAGTCAATTATAAATTCACTGTAATTTTATTATGAGCACTTCACATTTTAAAATGGCATTTTTTTTAAAAATAAATATGTTTCCCAATTAATATAGTAATATCATATAATAATAAATACTTAAATTTTAGAATATTAAATTTTTATAATAAACATAAATTTTTAATTCACCATGATGAAAATTATTTTATAGAAATTGTTTTTGATTTTTCTGAAATAATTAATTTTTGTGTGAATAGTAGAAAATACAGTTTTTACCAAAATTATAAATTTCATAAATTTACCATTAAAAGAGAAATAAATTTATGTTTATAAATCCATTTAATATATTAATTTTATATTTAAGGATCAAACCGATATATTTTAAAATATTCATTTAAACTATGAAAACCAATGTTTAATTTTTAGAACATTTCTAAAATTTTATTCCAATTTATAAATTGTTCTAAATAATTTATTTTAATTAGAAATTATTTATTATAAAATAATATTTTGTATTTATTTTAAATACATAAAAAATTTAAAATATTTTATTATAATCTGTTTTTTTTGAAGCACTTCAGTAACATTGAAAATTTTAACGTACAAATAAATGATTATCTTAAAAATAAATTTTTTCTAAAAATTGTTTCTATACGTTATGTTTTTTCATTCTAAAATTAACATTTCTCACCCTTATAAATTTCATCTGATAAAATTATTTTCAGATATTAAATAAAAACTTTCAAATTATTTATGAATTTTATTTTATTATTTTTGTCATCAAAATTAATTACCATGGTTAACGATTTTTTACCAAGATGAATGTAAATTAGCGTAAAAGTCAAATAGTAAAAAATAAAAAGTATTAAATCAATATTTATTATCTAAAAATGAGTGGGGGGTATGATTCTATTCTAAATAAATATTTCTACTTCACGTTTTCCACTTTTATAATGTTAAAACATTGAATTTTAACATTCCATTATTGAAAAGTAATGGGTACTCCAGAACGACACTTCTCAACACATATAAAAGTGGAACCCTCACTCCACTTTATTTCAAGATTATTCCTTTGAATTTATTATATAAAAATTTAATTTAACCTCCACTTGAACCATCATCTACTTAATTTATCATTTAGGTCTCTAAGATTTCCCAAACCCCTTCAAATTCAATGGGGTTTCCCAGAGAATTTTGACTTGGTCTATTTATCTATCTTTATTGTATTTATATTCTAATCAAAATATAATTATTTTAATTACCAAAATAAATAAATTAAAATATTATTATTTCCATGTTACTATAATTAATGATTTTTTATATTAATGGAACAGTCATTATTTTTTCAATTCCATCAACGAAGAAAAACAACAATGTGGATCGTGTGTATGTTTGTATTATCACCTCAATGAAATTAGTTTTTCTCATGAATAACTAAAAATATTTATAACAAGTTATAATTTGGTATAAAAGTATTTTCCCCATGATATAAATTTGATTTTGAAATAATAAAGTTTCATATACCTTCATTCTAACTCATATCCTGACAAATTAAAATGATAGTTTTGTGTTTCTACGGACTACCTCCCCTACCAAAATGAATCCCATTTTTATTATAGTTTGATTATTATTTATATACATCGATTGAAATATAATTTACCACCTTAATAATATTTATAAAATATCATTATTCTTATCTAAAAATGAAATTATTCCAAAAAACCAATTTCATAACCCTGCTCATCCATTAATTATGATAAGTTCATTATTGGGTCGGTCTATCTACATATATGAATGGTTCCATAAAACACTATTATAAATGACTATGGAAACATAAATTCTAACATTATTATAAATTTCTATGAGGTTATGGTTTCAAAATGTTTATTTTACATAATTAACATAATATTATATTATCATCTTTGATCACTAAAATTTATGATATAATCCAACAGTTATTTAAATTTCATAAAAAAGAACAAAAATATTTATAGAATTAGTAAATAAATTAATAATTATTTAATTTTTATCTCTTCTAGTACCTAAAAAAATTAAAAACATAAATCATTCATGAAATAATAAAATTTACTAACACCATAGGTTAAAAGTATGTAATATTTAACTAATATATTCATAATAAATTATAAAAAATAAATTATATAAATGTAAATATCAATGAATAAGGTTATTCTATTTAATATCAAAACTGTAATGTTTTTTCAAATGAGATTAGATTACATTCAAATAAGAACGGAAATTAGGTGAGGGTTTTCTACTCTCATTTTTTCTTCGTTGAGATGTGATGTGTGCTCAACATGTTTTAACTTTTTGTTGTATATAAATTGGACTTGGTTTTAATTTTTTATAATTTTCAATAAATCTATAGTATTTTCAAATCTATCTAAGGTTTATATTTCTTGGGACTTCTATTTAAAAGATACCAATGTTGTAATGTTGTTTTGTCAATAATTTCAATTCCATGAGACATGTTTTATATTTCGATCAATAATCTATTTAAATGGTGTATTTACTACACTAATTCATTTCAGTAATATTAATATATTTAATTATATTATATTTGAATTCTCATTTCATGGTATACCTATTATGTTCATTTAATTCTTATATTACCATTACCATGATGGTTTCTGCATCTCAATTTTTCTTCATAGAGACATGATGTGCAATAAAACTTTATTTACATTTTATGGTGAATATATTTGTCAATTATTCCTTTTATGATAATTTTTTCATGAAATCTATTTGAAATACAATGCATTTTATACCATTAATAACTTTTAAATTCGAAATATAATGATGATTTAAGAGTGTTTCATCTCAATTAAATCTATTCGGGACAAATTTATATATGCGCCTAATTTAATATTAATGATGTTTATACAACCAATTTTATATATAAAATCGGTAATTAGAATTTATTCATGGTATTTTAGGGTCAATTCTAATGTCCCTCTTTCAAGTTATTTGTAATAAAAAAAATTAAATCCATATGGTATTTTCTTAACTTGTTTTCTTTTCATTATAAGTAATCATTCCTCTTTGATAATTATTTTAAATTATAATTGTTTTTAATGCTTTTGTTGGGGCTTTGGAAATTTTTCAAAATGAATGTGGGTGATGACTATCTATTTCCCAAAAATCCCACTTTCAAACGGTGGGGGGATTTCATCACTTTGATTGGCTATTTATTCTCCTTGATCAAAACTAGATGATGGGATGCCGGTTTTACCTTCAAAGGACTTCTCCTTGGAGATCACCAACTACCCTGGTTCTACCTCAGAGATTTTATTGATCATCATGGAACTAAATCCTGATTACATATCTTTGTGGACACTGGTTCATTACAGTACTTCCATATTGACTATGAAGTATCCTTCAATCAGTAGAGTAGTCAAGTTGGGAATCTCTGCGCAGGTTTAGACATTGGGCACATTGGTCTCCTATGAATCATCCTCTTGGGAGGGAATCTCATATGGGGCATCTTAGGTGCAAAAATCAAGGAAAACATTGTCGATCATGAGGCAATTAACACCATGCAATTTAAGTATTATTGGAACATTCACATCAGGGATCCCATGTTTCTCACATGGAGTATATTATTTTCATCATGTCACAAGTTTTACATTCCGTGGACATGAATTAGTATATTTGGTTGAGATGGATTAAGTTATGAGTTTAATAACTTCTGTTGATGGATTGGATTTATCAAAACTCCTCGGGGAGGTGTATCAAGGAGGTGTGTTCTGATGAGGGGACACTAGCATAGTTTACCAGTGGATCAGAACACCCCGTGGAGGTAGATCTGAGAGGAAAATACCTATGAGGGAATATATCAAACCTTGAACCATTTACCAGAAGATATGAACAACCTGAAGAGTGGGATTCTAGATTTTGGATCAAATCACCTTGTGGAGGCTGATCAAAGATGTGCATCTCTAGTAAAGAAGTTTTCATTCATGGAACTATTTAATAGTGGATCAGAACACCCTATAGAGGTGGATCCGATATTATAGATCAGAACACCCTATGGAGGAGGGTCTGGTAGGTGCATGCCTATCAGTGAATTTGTCACAGCTCTAACGTTTTACATAGGGATCACAGCACCTCATGGAGGTGAAACTATTATTGTGGATCATAACACCCTGTGGAGGAAGATCTGAGAGGTGCATCCCTATGAGGGAATTATTCACCCCAGAAATTATTTTCAAATGAATAGGAACTCCCCACTAAGGAAGATCAAGCACTGTGGATTAGAACAAACCATAGAGGTGGATCCACTGGGTGTATCACTAGGAATGAAATTTTCAGACCTACACCTATTTACCAATGGATCATAACACCCCATAGACGAAGATCTGGGTTTTTGGATCAGAAAAACCTATAGAGATTGATCGAAGAGGTTTATCCCTAAGAGAGATGATGTCACACCTAGAACCATTTACCAATGGATCGGAACACCCCATATAGGTAGATCTATGATTTTGGATCAAAATGCCCCATGGATTCAAATTAAAGAGGTGTGTCCCTAGGGGGTGTTGTCATAATTAGAATTGTTTAAAAATGGATCATAACACCCTGTATAGGTGGATCCAAGATTTTAGATTAGAACACCCCATTTAGGTGGATCTGGTAGGTGCATCACTGGGATGAATGTTTCCACGCCAGGATCTATTTAACAATGGATTCGAACAACCCATAGAGGAAAATCCATTATTGTGGATAAAAAATGCCTCATGGAGGCAGGATCTATTTAAATGCCTCGTGCATCCCTATTGGAACACCTAGTTATTTTTATAGTGTTACGTTTGAACCTCAGAGAAGCATCTAATATATCCTATTTATAAAACATATATCAAAACCCACAATGTTTTATGCCATAGATTAAGTTCATGTGATAGGGCCTTTCCATGTAGTTTAATGTCATGTGGTAATGATGCTCATGTCACGAAAAGAGGATTGGCCAGTGATGGTGTGTGTCGTATGCATAGAATATAACCATTTAAAGAGGATTTATCTTTATGGAATAGTGTGTGGCTTATGCATCAAAGATTCCCTAGTGTTGGGGTGTTTTCCCATGTTGGGAGGTAACATGTGTGGATTATATGTGGAATCTTCCCGTTTTTTGTGTTTCATCCCCCAATGGGGAAGGATAGTGTTGGTTTATGAATGGAAGACATCAAGGTGTTTGTGTTTCATCCCCAGTGTTATAGTTTTATCCAAGGTTGGTGGATAAGGTGGTATCTCATGATAGTCTTACATGGGGAATATTTTGTTCATAGAACATGGTAAGACTACAAATTTAAATTATGTGCTGAGGAAATTGTCTCACAGTTTAAAATCATATTACTAGGATAAAGTGTTAGGTATTTTTTCATCATGTATCTGGAATATGGTGGGGATCACTTCACACCCCTTTGCCACCACTATGTGCCTTTAGGATTTTCATATCATTGGTAATTCTGTGGAGGAGTATTTAATCACATATTCCAAGTTATTGTCCCTATGACTAAAAGAAAAAGTTGTTACAGTTTCTGTTCATAGAAAGAATAGGTAGGTGGAATGATCTTGACACACATAGGGTGAATTGAGTCAACACATGAGTTGTTGGAACTTGACACACAGGGACTCTAGATGTAGCTGTAATAGACCTAGATTGGTGTGGGGGGATTGGGAACTCAACCTTAGTGAAGGGGTGTTAGAATAAGTGACACACAATGTAGAATCTTAGGAGTTGTGAAACACGATGACTAAAGGATCATGAAGGTGGGAACTATGTGGTTTTGGGTCCTTGCGAAATTCAATAACTCCTTGAAAGAGTATGTTTCATGAAATGGGATGACCCTACCTCAGAGAGAAGTACTGGTTTTATAGTGGTTTTCTTGGTGAAGGATGAATGCTTTATGAATCCTCATGTACCATAGAGGGCCTTCTTCCACTGTGAAGGGAGTAGGCCATTGTGAAAGGAAACTCAACTTAGGGTGGAGGCTCTCAAGAACACAAGGGAGGATGTATTATAAATCCTAGATACATTGAATTATCCATTTATCATTGGATCATGACACTCGGGGGGGATAAAAAAAGTGAAAAAAATCAATGCATTAAAGGTTATGCCAATCATTAAAATTTCATACTAAAGGGGGTACTTATAGGTTCTTGTTTTTTCATAGATGGGAGGCCTCTGGGATGCATTATGAGATTCATGAGTGGATAGACCGCATGAGTCTGAGATTCCTATCCACAGAGGTACTATCTACCATATAGACATTCACAAAGAACAATGCAACTACGAATGTCTCTGTGAAGGGGTGTATCTTCATGCCTTAATGTGGTTCATTAAAGAGCCTCATGGATTTGGAACTTTATAGGCTCTAATTGTTTTTAGAGAAGTAGAGCTTCATGAAATAGGCCACCTAGAGGAAATTTGAGGGGGTTTTTCTTAGATTCACCCTAAAATAGAATTTCCTTCATCAACTATACCCCATGAATGAGAATTTCGGTACCAAAAAAATCCCCCCACACATAGATAATGGAATCCATTAGTTAGAGGAGTCATGGAATTTGAGGGAGAATTGAAGAAATTTTCAATCAACTCCCTTTTGTGATGATGGATCGTAAAGCTTAACCATTAAGCCCAATTTAAAAAATTGATTGTGATGCCCCCTTCAAGAATACCATCATGCGTCTGGGATAGTATGTTTTTCTATACATAGTGTAGAGACCCCAAAGAGTGTCTACCATACTTTTTAGAAGAGAAAATTCAGTGCTCTCTTTTCGGGAGGCTCACATCCTTCCTGAATGCTTTGTAATCTCAATCCCTATCACTCACAATGTTCAGAGCCTCAGTGATACTCACTCTGAAACCACTTCTTAGTGAACAAGTCTCTATGAACAAAGCCTTCATGAAACACACTTCGCAAAATAGAACTTCACATTCCAAAATCCATTAAAAAATATTATTGAATCATATCATCATGAAAAACACCTAGAAAACATATATGACTCGAATGAAATGGTTTCTCAAGGAGAAAACACTAATTCTACTCATCTATATTAAATTGATAGGGAATATCATGATCTAAAATAGAAATTAGAGTGCATCAGACCATGAATCAATCATCTCACTACAAACCTAGTCTAAAAAGGAGCACTAGTCGCGAAAGAGGCTACCACCCTATGGTTTTAAAAGAAGATACAATATTTCCATCCCTTTAGTGATAAGATACAAACCCTCCTAATAGTTAAAAGAACACTAGGAAAGTACCAATTTAGAATATATGTTGTAGACCATATTTTGAAGGGCCACTAACCAATCAAAGAAAAAAATATTTGGAAACAAATTAATAAAATCAATGTGGATAAGTCGGAGAATTAGGCATCCCCCCTCCTGGTGTATGATACAATTCTCAAAGACAGTTTTGGGGATCTTCTCAATGGATGGAACAACAATTAGGTCTTTCCTTAGGGTGAAAATTTTACCAATGAATGTGATTGGGCCTGTTGGACATGTGCATCAATTTTAATATTTGAGGAATCAATGATGGTATGTTTTGATATATAAGGAATCATGGGCTTCCCAGTTTCATATTTACCACCACTAGTCAATATTACCTTATATGATAAGTTGTTAGTCTTGGGGACCAACACTTTTCATCTACACCATGGGGAGGTTGGAATCAACCTATGGGGTCTTCACCAGATCATTAGGATCCCAATACATGGGGAGACATATGATGATATCCTCCCCATGAGGAATGTGAGGGAAGACTAAAAGCATATGTCGTCCCTTTAGAGGGGGTTTCTAAAGATTGTATAGGGTAAGAACAACGAAAATATGTGGATGAATTAAATCTCATTCAGCAAATAGATCGGGTATTTCCTGAATGAGCATGTGGAAGAGGCATGCGATGGGGAAGAGCCTATAGAGAATCTATTAGGGAGGACACACAAATGACCTATGTCATTCTAGTAAGGAAGGGATCACTCTTATGGGATGATCCTGAAGGCAATCCATTAACATCTATAGAGACATAGCAACATGCTTGAAGCTATTGTGTTCATTCTGGAAGGGTTTATTGTTGTGAAAATATGAATCTTGATTCTCTATAGGAATTAATCACATATAGAGTGTGGCCAATCACCTACCCTGGTTGGGATGCTCGGTATGGGGAAACAATTCAACTTACTTGTCAAATTATTGGATAATATTTTCTAGGATCTCCACCATATCAGTGAATGGAAGACACAACTTCATCTGTGAGGGCCTCTCTATTATTTTTATAGCTGGGTGGTCAAACATAAGGGAGAATATGACTACCCAAATCCCATTTTACCTATATATGAAAACATTTGATTTTCAATTTTTACCACTACTGAGAGTTTCCTGCTCATGTTGGTTATGGTGGACTTGGTGGAGAAGGACGAGTTAGTGGAGAACATTATATTTCACTCATTCCCCCTCCAAATAGGGTTGGTTAATGTGATGGTACATAGACCATTGAGCAGCAATTGTACCTCTTGTATTTTCGAGGAGGGTTTCTAGTGGTGAGAATAAGCTGTGAGCCAATTGATGAATCCAATATTATATATTGGATGAAAAGGCATTTCACGTGTATGTGGTAGTTGAGACCAAATTAAAACGTAGAGGTGAACCATGATTTTCATCATTTGGTTCTGAGGTATATTTAGTTAAAGTTCATGCATAAGGATGGGAAGATACTGAATGAGTGAGTACCACCTACCTCTACATATGGACTCATCCATGAACGTGAACTAAGTTGGGAGAGAGCATATCCTAGGGAAATGTTGAGGCATTGAGTGACCCGTACCGGTGAATGAGGGGTCCCACAACCTTGGGTTTAGGGCTGAGAAGTGGTTAGAAAACGTCACAACAGAAGAGCTATCCTAGTGGGTATAATATTGGTTTTGGAACTGGATGTATGTGGCCCGACATAGATGGAGGCGTAAGTGAGAGTAACCATAGTTTCAGCCCCAACACTTTTGGTCAGATGGTCATCGGTGGAAGTTGAACCGTTTGGGGCAGTCATGAGCGAATTTCTTCATATCCTAGAGAAGCAGGTATGTTAGCTAATCATTCCTAGGTATACCATATTTTATAATACCTAAGAGGCATGTGGACTCCACAAGCATATCACCACCCCTCAAGTGGTGTGGAAGTGCCTCATCACTAAGGGGATGTTCCTCACTATGTTTTTCCATAAAAAGGATGGTTTCTATGCCCCTCACGCCAAGGTGATTATATATATGGAGGATATGGAGGAAAAAATATACACCCTTGGTACCTTGTGTCCCATAATTGATTGGGTGAGGAAACTGTTGGTTGTGAGTTTCCCTACACTCTCCTTACATAGAGTTTAGTTACTGGTGCTGCTGAGGGAAAAGTGGTGGAAGACTCATGGGGAAGTGATGCCTATTTGATCTTATATGTAGATATAAATCCTACTACTGACTATGAAATCCCTCTAATCATTACAGATTTTTAAACATCAGTCAATACTTAACTCATTGTATGATCACTTATTTAAATAATGTATGAATCATCAAGTTCCAAAGAAGGAGAGGTTCATGAAATGAATCACGCAGAGGGTGATGGAACATCAACCGTAAAATAGGTGAGTGTGGGGGCCCTCCCCAATGATGTAATTATGTACAACAATCCATTAATTGGAATAAATCATATGATCGAAGTGGAAATTGTAGAGGAATCCTTACAATTGGAATTACCTGTGAAACTCCACGAGCTCTTTGTTGGTTTGTACTACTCACATAAGCCAATTATCTCATCACCCCATTCTTTATCCTACGTTCCATTCTATGGTTGGTTGAGGTTTTTTTTAATAATAGTTCAAACAATGTTCAGGGCGCAACTACCAGCATCCATGTCAAACCTAGAAACACCAAAAGGTATGGTGTGGAGAGTGAGTGTTCTTCCCCTCGTGGAGAAGGATATTAAAGCCATAATAGTTTGGCCCATTATGGAGGTAAAATTGTATGTTGTTACTGAGACCACACAATTAATGGAGGGAGTTGAGATGGTGTGTAAGGAAGGGATATTTGGGGGACCATAATGAAAGAACTAGTGGTTATAGAACTTCTTAAAGAGGATATTAGATCCTAAGTAATGATGGGGACGTAGAAATTGTGTCTGCAGCTCAGGAGACTCAGGAAACAACATTAGATGAGTTCATTCCATAATTTCCAAGTGTGGTAGGTGTAAGGACTATAGCTGAAGTTTCACCTTCACCAAGGGAAACTATGTAATTTGGGATTGTTTCATCCACCTCAGGGGTTCCACAAGTCGCAACATATGCTTCCACTACTACTGAAGTGGTTGGAGAGGAGTTGTTATTGGGGATAGTTCTCCATCGGCTCACACCAGAAGACCTTCAGTTGAAGGACCCATCCGATAATATATTGAAATTATTCCCTCTATACTAGATTTCACCATCCAAATAATTTTCCAAATGGAAAATATATTATCTATAATGGGTCATTTGTGATGGGGTTCGCCAAAAAATGAACTCTTGCTGAAAATTCCATCGAAAAAATATTTTGTTTTAGTAGGACTTAAAAAAATATTTATTTGTAATGGGTATGTTTCCATCCACAAATAACCTTTCTCGGAATTTTAAAAAGTGCTATTGTGATAGAAATATTGGCCCTTATCAATTAATTATATATGATAGGTGAACCATCCCATTGAAAAATAGAAAAATAAAATTAAAAAAATTTAAAAAAACTCTGTAGTATTATAAAAAATGAATTATATAAAACTAAAAACATATGAATAAATAAAAACATTACAAAAAAATATGTTTATTCAACAATTTATCAAATTAAATGTGAAAAAAATACTAAATCACTACGGGGGAGGGTCATCTAGAGGAGGTGTTGAAGGGAACTTCATTCCTGAACCTTGAGATAATAATCACATTTACTCCATTATTTACTTGTATTGTTTCTCCAACCGTCAATGCATATTCTGCAGATTTTGTTACTGTTGAAGGAGTTATTTCTTATCCATATAGATGATCTCTATAAACTCACTCTGCGATCATAAATACTCATACTATTTAGAAGATGGTGACGAAACTCTAGGGTCTTCCCTCAAACTATATGATGAGATCACAATGGTACGATAAAAAATACCAAACCAAAATCAAGAGCCGATACTAACAACTCAGCCTTTCTAGAATGCATAATGAGTCACATGCTTCAATTTTGTGTCAATAAAGCCTAAACTACTATAGATAGTTCTTTTATCAGTACTAGAAAATTCTTTTAACATTTCTATAAAGGATCTGTAAATCTCAGCGTAGATAAAGGGGGGTCCCCTTTAACAGAACTAAAAAAGCTCTTATAGAGGGTGTCCTCTATCCACGCTACAAAACACACTAATAATGTCCCCCTTTATTCGCAGTATTTTAGCACAGATAAAAGACATTTTTATCAGAGCTATTTTTAGCACAGATAAAAAGCCACTTTATCAGCACTTTAATTTTCACTGAAAATGTTACTTTTATTAGTACTCAAAGTAGAACTGATAGAGGGTGCATTTATCAGCGCTCGAGGTAGCACTAGTAAAGGGGGCCTTTATCATCACTAATAAAGGCCTATCTGCCTGTGATGTAATGATTATATAGCGTCACACCCACTAGAAGAACCTGTACATATAAAAAGCACACCCACGAATAGCACCAGAAAATCACACACACACCACCTACAAAAAACAGAATTAGCACAGCGCACACAAGACCAAAGAAACACACACAATAGCATTCACAAGAAAAAATCAACACACAAAATGATTTGGAAAACAATTATACATACATTTAATGAAATATTTTATACAATTACATTTATAATTATCCAAAAAACAATTAAAAAACATTAATGTTTCATTCTCTGGCATATGTGATCCCCTCCCAAAAAGGTCTACCCAGGGTATTAGTTGTTGAAAAAATCATACCAACTCAATAAAAAGATTCCACCTATACATGAAAACCAATATTTTGTTAGTAGTACTATAAAGAAATAAATTAAACCTTAATATGAAAGAATATATTTATAAAATTTCAATTTTTAATAAAGAAGACAAATTTTGAGTTAGAAAGGTCACGCCGTGGATCTTATTGATGTGGGGTTGATTCCTACACATCATAAATGAGATATGTATCATTATCTTAAAATATGAAAACACTCTGAATGTGTTTTCTTAGTTTAGAGTATGTCCGTTGGGCTTTTAATAAAATGAATATCAAATTTAAATTACATATTTTCATTTATACCGGTAACATCATTCGTCAGATGGAGATGTCGTTGATTCCTACACATCAAAAATGACTCAGGGATCATTGTTCTAAAGTATCAAAACAATCTGAATGGGTTTTCTTAGTTTTTAGTATGATAGCTATTTTTTAGTAAAATATCATTCCAAACTAGAAACATCCATTTTCAATCAAACCGATCCCATTGTGCATCTGTCTGAGGTGAGACTACTTCAAACATGTCAAAGAGGATTTACATATTTTTCTCAAAAAATATAATGTTAATCAGATGGCGTTTTCCTGGTTTTCAGCGAGTGAAACATTTTGAGATAAAATGTGAATTTTAAACGAATAACAGTCACTTTTAGTCATACTAGGCACACTGTGTGTTGGAATGAGGTGTACTTGATCCCTACACCTAAAAAATTACTCATGGATCATTTTTATAAAGTATCAAAACTATCCAAAAGAGTTTTCATGATTTTCAGTAGTCACCTGTTCTTTTTACTTAAATTAATGTCAATTTTAAAGAAAAATACATTTGGATTTATACTGGTCACATCATTCATTTTATTGAGGTATGGTTGGTTCCTAATTATCACAAATGAATCACGTATCATTTTTCTAATGTATCAAAACAATGAAAATGTGTTCTCTCATTTTTCAGTATGTCAGATTTGTTATTTACTAAAATATAATTTCAAACTGAAAACACGCTTTTTGAGTCATACTGGTCACATCATGTGTCTATTTGATGCGAGACTACTTCATACATGTCATAAAGGATATAATAATAAATTTTCATAATTATGAAGACAATCAGAAATTATTTTCTTGGTTTTTAGTGACTGACACTTATTTATTTAAAATGAAAATTTTTAACTGATGACAGATACATGTAGTCATATCGGCCACACCATGCGTCATATTGAGGTGTGGTTGATTCCTACACTTCCCAAATGACTCATGTATCATTTTCCTAAAGCATAAAAACAATATGAATGTGTTTTCTTTGTTTTTAGTATGTTAGTTGTTCCTTTTACATAAATTAATGTCAATTTTAAATAAAAAGACACATATGGGTTTATAATAGTCACATTGTTTATTGTATTGAGGAGGGGTTGATTCTTAAACATCACAAATGCTCGTGGATTTTGTTTATAATTTATTGAATCAATCCGAATGCGTTTTCTATGTTTTCAATATGCCAGTTGTGTTTTTTACTAAAATTAATGTCAATTTTAAATAAAAAGAGACACATTGAGCCATATCATTCACATTGTGCATTGGATTGAGGTTTGGTTGATTCCTTCACATCACAAATGACCTATAGATCATTTACCTAAAGTATAAAAATAGTCCAAATTTGGTTTTTTAGTTTTTAACATGCATGTTTTATTTTTTACTAAAATATAATTTCATACTAGAATATCACATTTTGATTCATATAGATCATATTGTGTGTCGGTTTGACAAGAGACAGCTTCATGCACGTCATGAAGAACTTATGAATCATTTTACTAAATTATTAAGATTATCAGAGTGAGTTTTCTAGTTTTTCAGTGAGTGATGTGTTTTAAGATAAAATGTCAATTTAAAACTGATAACATACACTTTTAGACATATCAGTCACACCATTCATTGCATTGAGGTTTGGTTGATTCCTATATGTCACAACTGAGTTATGCATCATTCTTATAAAGTATCAAAATAATCTGAATGTGTTTTCTCAATTTTCATTATGTTACTTGTTAGTTTTGCTAAAATTATTATAAAAAAACACACTTAAAGTCATAATTGTCACTGTATGTGTTAGATTAAGGTGGGGTTGATTCCTACAGATCAAAAATAAATTTTAGATCATTTTCCGAACGTATCAAAACAATAAAAATATTATTTAATAAATTTTTAGTATGCTAGTTGTGTTTTTTTCTAAAATGACATTTCAAACTCGAAACACACATTTTGAGTCTTACTGATCACACTGTACGTCAGTTTTACATGAGACTACTTCATACATATAACAAATAACTTATGAATCATTGTCCTAAATTATTAGGACAATTAGAGAGAGTTTTCTTGGTTTTTAGTGAGGGACACGTTTTGAGCCGAAATGTTAATTTTAAACAGATAACATAAACTTTTAATCATATCGGTCACAACATTCATCAAATTTAGGTTTGGTTGATTACTTCACATCACAAATGACTCATGTAATTTTTTCTTAAAGTATCAAAACAATTCAAATTTGTTTTCATGGTTTTCAGTATGTCACTTATTCTTTTTTCTAAATTTATTATTAATTTAATATAAATATATACACTTAGAGTCATAATGGTCACACCATGTGTGAGATAGAGATGTAGTTGATTCACATACCTCAAAAATGATGTATCTATCACTTTCATAAATTATCAAAACAATGTGAGTGCATTTGATCAGTTTTTAGTGTGCCAATTTTGTTTTTTTACTAAAATATCATTTCAATCTGGGAAAACACATTTTAATTCATACTGGTCATATCCTGCACTTGTTTGAAATTATACTTCTTCAGACACATCATAAAGAACTTTTGAGTGATTTTCCTAAATTTTGAAGACAATCAGAGTGAGTATTCTTTGTTTCAAGCGAGTGATGCATTTTGAGCTAAAATGTCCTTTTTAAACACCTAAGGAACACTTTTAGTCATATCGGTCACACTGTTCATCAGATTGAGGTGTGTTTGATTCATACACATCAACAATGATTGATGTATCATTTTCTATATTTATTAAAACAATAATAATTCATTTTATTGGTTTTCAGTATGTCACTTGTTCTTTTTGCTAAATTTAATGTTAGTTTATTTTAAAAATACACACTTAATGTCATAACGGTCACACCATGTATCAGATTAAGTTGTAGTTGATTCCTACACATCAAAACTAAATTATCAATAATTTTTTAAAAATATTTAAACTATTTGAATGTGATTGATTATTTTTTAGTTTTTCAGTTTTGTTGTTCTATTAAAATATCCTTTCAAACTAGAAACACATATTTTGGGTCATAACGGTCACATCGTGCATTATTTTGATAGTAGAATACTTCATACATGTCAAAAAGAACATATGAATCGTTTTACTCAATTATGACGACAATCAGAGATATTTTTCTTGGTATTTAGTGAGTGATCCAGTTTGAGATAAAATGGAAATTTTAAATTAATAACGAACACTTTTAGTCATATGAGTCACAATATTCATCAGATTCGGGTTTAGTTAGTTCCTACACATCACAAATGACATATGGAACATTTTCCTAAAGTATCAAGATAATTTGAATGTGTTTTCTTGTTTTTCAATATGTCACCTATTATTTTTGCTAAATTTATTGTTAATTTGTTATAAAAATACACACATAATGTCATAACGGTCACACCATGTCTCAAATTTAGGTGTGGCCAATTCCAACACGTCAAAAATTATATATTGATCATTTTCCTAAAGTATCAAAATAATCTAAATGCATTTGCTTAGTTTTTAGTATGCCAATTACGTTTTTACTAAAATATCACTTCAAACATGTAACACACATTTTGAGTCATACTGGTCGCATCATGCGTCAGTTTTACATGAGACTGCTTCATAAATGTCACATAAAACATATGAATCGTTTTCATAAACTATGAATCCAATTTGGGAGATTTTTCATGGTTTTTAGTGAGTGACGTGTTTTGATCTAAAATGGCAATTTAAAACAAATAAAGGTCACTTTTAGTCATATCAGTTACACCATTCATTGGATTGGGGTGTAGTTGATTCATACACATCCAAAATGATTGATGTATCATTTTAATAATCTATGAAAACAATATGAATGTGGTTGATCGGTTTTTAGTATTACTTATTTTTTTTCTATTTTTTTATTAATTTATAAAAAAAAATACATATTTAAAGTCATAATAATCACACAATGTGGTGGATTTAGGCGTAGTTTATTATTACACATCAAAAATGACTTATGGATCATTTCCCAAAATTATAAAAACAATACTAATGTGTTTTCTCAGTTTCCAGAATGAAAATTGATCTTTTTAATAAATATACTAATTTTTTAAATAAAAATAGACACTTCAAGTCATACCGATCAATTATTCATGCTATTTTTGTACATTATTCCATCAGGTATACTGTCCATTTGTTTCTAAATAAATATGTCTCATCTTGTGTACATTAGTCTTTTCAACAATCTTCGTAGTACTAAAAAAATATAAATACACAAAGGATTAATAAATATTTTAAAAGAAATAGTAATTATCTTCAAAAACCACTCTTTAGGGATACTATTATTTCATGGAATATTATCTCTTTAATAAATTTACAATTTTAATAAACACAATATTTATCATTTGTTTGTTTCAGAAACTGAAAAAACATTTAGAAAAATTTGTAATATTTTTATATTTATTGGGATAGTGAAATATTATTATATATAACCTAATTTTTATCTAGTTTTAGTACTTATGATGTTTCCTGTCTTCTTACCCTGCCCACATTCCATGATGTAGACAATATTCACGCACCGCCCTATCATAATAGAATCCTTATTAAAATATAATATAAATTATATAACTGGATGTTAATTATAAAATTTTGGAAGTAGTGTATTTAAAATTGACAAACTCCATCATTTGTGGTCGGTATTTTGGATATCCATGCATTGAATCCAATAAATAAATATTTGGATTATCTAAATTGACTGCAATGAGCATACAATGCTAACTAAAGACAAGAAAAGGAATAAGTAATAAAATGAAATAAAATATATTTGATATGATTATATTAAACATTTTTCCCTAGCATCGTTGGTATTAAGAATAATATGTCATCCTTATTTTTGTTATTAAATGATCTATCCAGGCCTACCACTATTTCACCCGCTTTCTCAGATTTTATAAATGTTTGTTCTGTAGAGGTGATGTGAGGACTAACAAGTCCAAATTTTTTCATGGGTAAATCTATTCAATTTTTTTTCATTTATATGGCTGAAAAAATATGAAATGTATTTAGTTATAATTATCATTGTATAACTTCTTTTGGAAAAAAAAAATCATGAAAACATAACTCATGTATACATTTACAACTAATCCACCGAGCCAATCATGCTGTAAGATTTCATTTACATTGTCAACACTAATGAAATCTGGATCTTCCAAACTATAAAAATTTTCATCATAAATAATTGTGTAAACCCCATGGTCATTAAACTTCTTATTCACATGAGACAGTAGTGATAATAAATGTGGATATAGAACGGGTAGGTTTAAGGTACTTTCAGTAGATCATTTCTGTCTGTTTGTTGGTCCTTGAGATGGTTTTGAGCCATTATTTCTTTTCTCACATTCCCTATGTTCGTACATAATAACATTCATCGATTCAGAACTTTTTTCATTTAATGTAAGTGGTTTATATTGAAAAATAAACTGGAAATTAATACCTCATTATTGACATGTTTTTTACAAACTATGATAGTCATGTGATAACTGTTCAATGATCTTTTTTGACCTTATTAATATCTTCATCATTAATTAGAATAACTAGCCCAATTCTTGGCTCATGGACCAAGTTAATAAACAATTTTACATGGAATATTCTAAGTGTTTTGTGGGGTAGCATGACATTATGGATATTGAACATTGTATCCCACGCTATAAGGCGAAGGGTGAGTGTTGATAGATATAAATCACGTTGATTTTCAACATGTAAAATATCAGTACAGGAAATTTATCGGTGTATATATGATTCAAAATTCATATAATAAATAATTAAAACATTTATTACCTCATCTAAGATAGGTTTTTGAGGGGAATGGATCACCTCAAAACTAGTAGGGGGTAGGGCGGGATCATCATAAGTTGGGTGTTATTGAGTTGTTTCATATCTTCCTCTATTATATTTTCCATGAAGTCTCTCTATAATTTCATATGTTATTCAAGTGTATATATTCTTTCACTCGTCATTTTGATTTCTTTATTTTGGTCCTCCTCTTGTTTTTTTCTTGAAAAATGTTCAGGGTGTGATCTTGAATCCCGCACCTCTGACACGACCATAATTTTCTCACTACTTCAAAGTATCTGAAAGAAGGTTTGCATCTAGTTTCGGTATTGCTGATTCATGTGACTGTGTCAGATAGAAAATATAGAAAGATAAGTAATAAATGTTTTGTAATATCGATTTAAATCAAAATAAGTATTTATTATTTCATACTGAAACATCTTTCCCACACTTTTTTTTTGTTTTCTTCTATTAGTATCCCAACATTACTTACACTCACCTCCTTCCAAATCACATGGTGTGGGGTGGAAGTGACATTGGATTTGGATTCATCAATCTACATATAAACAGAATAATATAGTTATGGTTTTGTATTATGTCGTATAAAATTTTTATGGTAGATTTAAAATACATACCATTTTTTTAAAGTGAAGCATACCCCATTCATTCTTTATGGTTTGGGTATTCTGGTTTTTCTACTCGTTAAATATTTCCAGCACTCAGTTTTTGTTTCATCAATAAAACATTGTTAGTCAAATTAATGAATACATGTATCCTCAAACAACCTATTACCAATCACAATATACCTGTAAAGACTACTCCACATGATGGCTTGTAAATTCATCCCACACTATTTGGGTTATCAGCGGTCCATAAATAAGATGTGGGTGTGGTTTTATTTCCCCTTCAGCATATTTAAGATATTTTTTTATATTGTGTGAAATCCTCTGTGAATACTTCCCGAAACCCATAATACATAGTTCCTATGTGATTCATCTATAATAAATGTAATATACAAGGTATGGTGAAGATTAAGTCAATATTTCATTATTTTATTTTTTTATTAATTTAAAGAAATTATATCATAATGTTACCATTATATCTCCACACCTCAGTATCTTAAGCCTGGTGACAACATGGTGCCACAGCTAAACATCATTCAGCACGTGCTGTCGAGTGACGATTCCAATGTATCTACTGAACATGCCCTTGTTGGGGTAAACATGTTGACCCTTCTTATTTCATCACACCTCTTATTTGATGCCTTTTGTTTTTTTCTTTAATGATTTTTGCTAACACCGTCAAACTACGACACTTCTATTTTTTCTACACCTACATTGTTTTGTAACCTACAATTTCCTGAATATCAACATCATAAATATGTTCATTTGATGTGCTAGGATCAGTATGTGTAGATGGTGGTTATACCTCTGCATTGGTAGAATAAATAGCAACAATTTAAAAAACCTGCTGGCCCTCTGCACTACGAGCAGTAACAAGTTGAGAGACATGTTGTTACATGGGATTGGGAGCATCATCACATAAAGAATTCATTTTCTATAGATATGGATTAACATTTAATTTAGATTGCAGAAAAGTAGAATCGATCTAAAAAAACATAAGGTAACATGATGTATATTACCAAAAAATATAATGTGATTATTGAACTCTTGTTTTTAAGGGTAAATGGATTTTACCCCTCAATCTACTATCCAAATACCTTCATCGTGGTCTCCACTGACATGTAATATGCCATCTACATTGGGACAACTGTGAGATTATTGCGACGTCCCAATGAAAGGTTTATCATCCATTGAAGTTTCCTTTGACCCTTCAGTGGTTTTGGTGAATAACATAACAGTTGAATAGTTTTTGTTTATGGGATATGGACCATAAAATACCTACACAGCCTATGATGTCATTATAGGGTTCATATATGTAATCGTCCTTATTTAAATCAACTTTCAAGAATCCCAACTCATCAATTTTAATAGAAATCCCATTATCAACCCACTTGCATTGAATAATTGGCACTTAGAAGTTTGTATATTCTAACTACCATAGTTGGTTTATGATTTCAAAGTATGAAATATTCACATAAATTGGATTTATATCCTTAGTACCATAAAAATTCATCGCTTCAACCACAAGTATAACACCACTATTCAAAATGGTACTATCTTTATCATATTCATTATTATCGAATATATAATAGTTAATTACATAAGCATTATAAGATAATACATACACACTTGGTCCTCGGGCTAGCCATCAAAGTCATTCTAAAATTGATTTTGGTTTTTCATCTGACTCCTTAAATATATGGTCCTAAAACCATCCTACAAATTGTCTATTATGTGTATTTGATATAAATTTTTTAACCCTTAATGGATTCAAATTCCTAATAATTTCATTGTGTGTTTCAATATATGGTTCAACCACCAAAATGTTATCTAAAATGTAAATTTTGGACTGCTCTAGATATATAATATTGATTTTGACAACCTTTATTCTATAAATTACATCACCCACAAGCCACATAGTGTAAAAATATTTTGGTAGACCAACGCTTTCCACACTTGACATGTTTTTGGTAAATAATTTAATAGTTTCCTCTACAATATATCACTCTTTAATACAACCCTTTTTCCAAATTCAATTTTTGACATACCCTTTCAAAATATTCATATAACGTTCAATGTGGTACATCCATCGATATAGTGTACATGACCACATAGTCAAATCTCTCTCACCATGTGAACAAAAATGAACAATCATATCAAAGAATTTCAAGAAGAAGAAGATTTATAATTCACATAATATGATGACAATTTCTCTTTCCATACTCATCAATTTTGCTGGGTCTATAACTTTTTTGTATATAGATTTGAAGAAGTAATTGAGCTTTGTTAACATATAATGGAAATTATTGGGAAAAAAGAAACATTAAGCTATAGGAATTAGATCTAGCATCAAAAAATGGAAGTCATGGGATTTCAGACCCTTTAAATTTAAACTATTCATTGACACTATGTTCTTGATATTCGATCAATACCCCTATGTAATATTTATATCATTCATGAAGTTGAAAAACTGATATCTCTTTTTCATGGAAAGAGTGTATGCAGTTGGAGGAAGAAATGTTTTTTTCACCCTTCACTAGCACCAAATATTCTCATATTCCCATTCAACCATTTCCACCATAGCCTTAATTCCTTCCTTTTTTGGGTGCATTTAGCAACGTGTCAATGAAACTGTCACATACATTTTATTCAACATGCATAACATCAAGAATGTTCCTGACGTACAATCAATTCTAGTATCGTAATTCAAAACATAAGATATCTTTTTCTAACTGGTTTTCGTAAGGTTTTTCAGAAATGGTTTACCAAAATAAGTTTCTATATCATTTACTTTCTAAAATATTTTATCATCAATTATTAGTGCCTGTTTGGTACATTCTTCTAAAATTCCATCGAATGATGTCATCCAAGACTGGTACTTATTTCATGGGGTAGAAATATAAAATGTATTCCAAACATGATTTTCAATGAATGTTTCAACCTAATTAACTCTGTACCTTATTAATAGTTGGTACACCCATGACTTCCTATAACAATATATTCATACAAATTCCCATAAGTAGTAAAGTCATTTATCTTCCCGTAAAACATGTATCTCAATGTTAAGTATTCATTTCAATAAGAATCATACAACGTAACACCTGAATCCCACAACAATTTCAAATCCTCGATCAATGGAGCGAAATATACATCAATATCATTACACGGTTGTTTCGGTCTGAATATAAGCATATATAACATGATTTATTTTTATTTCATGAAAAACCATTATGTAACATTATAATTTACCAAAATAAACTGCCATGTACTATGTGTGCTGCTTTAAAAACCAAAAGGATTCACTCCATCTATAGCTCTTTCCAAAATCTGGATACACATGATCGATTCTCTTCCACTTAGGAGAGTCTATCAGGTGACATGGTTTCAAATATTTATTTCCTATATATGTGTGCCATTTTAATTTCACTATGGTCTCTTTGCTTACACATAGCCACCTAAACCTTGGAATGATTAGAAATTAGCATTCAAATTTTGTTGGATTGTATTCATCTTTCTTGTATCGAGAATCACAACTCATTTGGAATTATCTTAGTAATTTGTGGTCCTTGAAAAACTATATAAATTAATTCTGGTAGGCATGTATTAATTCATAGATCATTCCCATCTAATTATTAGATAAGGTGGAGTTCATTCAGAAATGTTTGGCTATGGCTCAGAGTAGGCATAAGTTGAATGTTGACAGATAGAGATGACCCCAAGAGTTTACATATGGTGATCATGTATTCCTTCTGGTGTTGCCTATATTTGGTCACTATAGGATACAGAGTTTGGGAAAGTTGGATCCCATGTTTTTGGGACCTTTTGAGGTGTTAGAGAGAATCGGTCCAGTGGCATACCAATTAGCCCTTCCACAAATATTCAGTTCTATGCATGATATTTTCCATATATCACAACTACGGTGGTATTGACCTGACACATATCAGGTTATTGATGTGGAAGAGGTTGACCTTGAGATATATGAGTCCTTTCAGGATAATTTGATACGTGTACTAGGTCGTAGTGAGAAAGTGTTATTGGGAAAGATCGTGCTATTATTTCATGTGTTATGGAAACATGGAAGTGTTCAAAAGGAAACTTGCGAATTGGAAGTAGATATGAGGGATAAATGGGCCAATATTCTTGGCTCGAAATCTTAGAGAAGTTTCAGAGTGAATATCAAGGATGAGCTTTTATAAGGTAGGGAGATTGTAAGATATTGGCCATTTATGGAGTCATGTAGGGTGCATTTTCATGTACTTTATGAAGAACTTAAGTAACTTTTATTTGGAGTTGTGGATTGGGGTACATTTGGGTGAATTTTTAAGGAAACATATATGCCAGTGGGGGTGCACAGTTTCCACACAGTTTGACAAACCGTATGGAAAAATCATTCTAGCAGAGAGGTCTGCACAGTTTGCATATGATTTGACAAACAGTGCGACTAAACCGTTACAACCAAGAAAACCTGGACATAGGGGGTCTACATGGTTGGAGCATGATTTTCCCAAAATGTGTGCCTCTTCTCAAGAAACTATGCATGCATAATTTAATATCCAAAAATTATTTTTAAAAACACCAAAACCCCCCACCCCCCAAACATAAATATTTTAACCTTGGATCATGTTTGAATAATTCTAGGTATTCCCAAATCCTTTCAGAGGGATTCCAATGTAATCTGAACACCTTTTTTTGAGATCAAAATCCCGGATTGAAGATCCACTCTCTTCTTTGTAAGTGGACTTCATCTTATTGATTCTCTCGTTCTTTCCTCTATTAGTTCTTAGTCTTTTCATGGAATAATTTCACTATTTATTTAGATCTAAACCTATGAGTTTAGATATAGATATAGGATTGTAGATCTATATCAATATTTTCAAAATCTTGAGGCCATCAATATTAATTTTTGTTTTGGGATTTAGATCCAAATCTTGCTGGATGATGTTATTCTGATTGGATTTTGGGGATTTTTTTGGGGATAACATCCATCAATAAACTGAGGTAGGAGGTATAAAGCGAACTCCTATAGTCGTGATTTTGATATGGGTATGTGATTTTATTGTTTTCTATATTCTCTTGATGATTCATTTATTTAATTGGAGTAATTAGGAATGTGGAATTGACTTATGATTTCCTTGGTGATTAATTGATAACAAAATCATGGAACAAACGAAGAGGGATTCTCAAATAGATATTTGTTTTGGAGATTGGTTATGGGTTGGGATCTTTAAATTGAGATATTGAACTAATTGTGTTAAGATAGTTAATTAGGGGTAATTAATTTTGAAATGAAGTTTGTCTATGAAAGATAATTAATTGCGAGAATTAATTATGTTCCAGGATTTTGATCAAAGATAATTAAATGTAAGAATTAATTCTGAAAAGTTTATATTTGATATGGATAATTAACTATGAATAATTAATTATGGAATGATAATTGTAATTATTGATTAATTAATTGATGAATTAATTATGTGTTTATGATCTTAGTTAATTTTTTAGTTAACTAATGTCCTTGAAATGTTTAACTAATCATTGGATTAGTAATTTAATTATCTGGGTAATTCTTTGGAATTAATTAATAATTAAATGGCAGATATTTTTGTAGTGATAGACACAGAATTCTAGACTAATTAGAAGTTGGGACTTGGACATGATGTCACTCCCCAATAGTTATCCAAGATTGATATTATGGAGTGGTAGGCATGATGACCTACACCAAATGAGATATAGAGTTATAGGCACGGTGACCTACACTTAATGAGATTTAAGAAGATAGGCATGGTGACCTACACCAAATGAATGGTAATAATGAATGACGATTCAAATGGGAAATATGAATTGCAATTCATCTGAATGTTATGATTCAAGTATAAATGAAAATGTGAAAACTATTTAATTATGAATTTTATATATTGATTCATAAAACTGCATGCTCTATCTTTTGACTGGAATCATTTTGGACACAATTGGTGGTGGCCTACTGAGTTGTACTCAAACACTTTTTGGGACACCTGATCATCACATGAGAAGACTTTGTTGTTGCAGGATATGATAAGAGACAGGCCCTGGGATAGGTTTATATTTTTCATTGGATAATGGGAGAGGGAACTAAATGTGGTTCGGGACCCGCATGAGATTCATTGTGTCTTTAATTTTAGTTGCATTGTAGACACCTGACACTAGCATTATTATAACATGTTTTACCTTTCAGTTGAGTATTTTGTTTTCTTGTTTTCCCTACCATTTGACATGGTATTTTTCTAGTTATTTATATTATTCCTCAGTTGGTTATCGTTGTTATTTATTCTATTTGTGTTGATTATAATAAAAGAGGGTATACTCCCCCATGACTGACTTACCAGACCCTCGCTGCTAGTCGGCACCCTCGGGCATACGAGGAGGCCTGCTTGAGGGCATGTGGCCAACCATCTTGGGGCTCCGTTTACCTACACCCTGGTGAGGACGTCACACGTTCCATGGTGTACATCCATATATAGTGTACAAGAGCATATAGTTGTATCTCTATTACTAAGTGAACCCTCAAATGAACCATCATATCAATGAATGTCATCAGGTTGAACATTTCTAATTAACATAATATGACAACAATTTCTCTTTCCATAGATGGAAATTTCATAGGATCTATAACTTTTCTACATATATCTTTAGAGAAGAAACATTTCTTCATTAATGTATAAAAAATCTTCTTTGAATAAATGAAATATAAAGCTATTGGAATTATATCTTGAATAAAAACGTGGCAATCATGTGATTTCATACCCTTTAACATTAAATATGTCATTGATATAATATTCTTGATATTCGATGAATACCCCTCTAGAATGATTATGTCATTCAAGAAGTTGAAAAACTGATATCTCTCCCACCAGGAAAGAATGTGAGCATCTAGAAGAATAAAAGTTCATTTTTCACCCTTCACTAGTACCAAATATTCTCGTATCCCCATGTCAGTCATGTCTAAACTAACCTAAATTAAATCCGTTTTTTTAGGTGCATTTAGAAACATACTTATGACACTATCACATATATTATTTTCAACATGGATAACATCATGACAGTGTTTGACATACACACAATTCTAGTATGGTAATTCAAAAATAATACTGATCTCTTCTTCTAACTGGTTTTCGTATAGTTTTTTCAAAAATGGTTTACCAAAAGTAGTTTCCACATATTTTACATCCCCAAATAGTTAATCGCATGTTATTGGAGAAAGAGTTGTATGTTTTTTGAACTTCTCCCAAATGACGTCTTCCATGATCAATGCTTATGTGGTCGTGGTAGAAATCTACGATATCTTAGAAACATAGTTTTCGATGAATTTTTCAATATATTTGATTGTGTACCATGTCTGCAGATAGGACACACATGACTTCCGTTAATGATATATCCTATCAAATTCCATAAGAAAGGAAAACCATTTATCATCCCGTACAAAATGGATCTCAATGTGAAATATTAATTTATATAATAATCATACAATGTAAATCTTAAATCCCACAATAATTTGAAATCATCGATCAATGGATCCAAATAATCACCAATATCATTACCCAGTTGTTTCAGTCCTGATATAAACATAGATTAAATGATGTGTTTTCATTTAATTCATAACCATGGTGGAATGTTATAATCACCAACATAACTAGAAATGTATTATGAGTGATTCTTTGAAAACCAAAAGGATCAACTTCATCTATAGATAACGCAAGATGAAGGGTTATCAGATAGTTTACAAAATCAGGATACTTGTGATCGATTCCCTTCCATTGAGGAGAGTTTTATGGGTGATGTAGTTTTCCATATTTATTTCTTCTGTCTATATGCCACATAGATTTCCTTATGGTCTCCTCACTTCCAAAAAGGATCCTAAACATTGTAATGATTGGGAAGTACCATACAACTTTTTTAGGATGAGATTTACCATTCTTCTATCGAGAAGCACCACACTATGGGCATTCTCTCAGTGATTTGTGGTCCTTGTGAAATAGTATAGCATTATTCCGGAAGGTGTGTATTAATTTAGAGATCATACCCATCCCACATAGAATTTATTTGGAATATTATGTTTGGATCATGAGCTCATTATTTTTTAGGATCATGTCATTCAAGAGATAAAGTAATTCTGTAAAACTAGTGTCCCTCCTTCCGTTGCCTGCATTCAAATTATACAGCTTCTGTACAACTTTCAATGTTGTATATTTAATGCAACCACTATATAATGTTTTCTTTATACAACTTGTTAACTCCTCAAACAATTTTTGGCAATCAAAAAGATCATCTTCAACTATCCTTGTCATTTACTAAATATGATCATCATCAACATTCACATCTATAATCAAGTCCTCAATACGGTCTTCTTCAATGTACACACTTGTAATAATATTAGATGATCCATAAAACACATTTTTTTCCCAACCACTACCTACATTCACTTTTCCCCGTGTCTATTCCTAAATTTATAACATTTATCTATTCCATGACGGATCAAGTGTTATTCCAACTCCACTACACTATCTTGTCCTGAATAACAATAGCATATACCTGGACAAATGATTTGATAAGGGTCATATGCATAATTGTTTTTCAAACTTGATACACTCTTTCACTCCATCTTTATACCCTCTAGTCAAACGATTAGCATCCATCCATTCTTTATTCATATAGTTCATATTTGATTTGGTGATATTAGTATTTAACAAAACAAATTCACAAAATATTAATTTAATTTAATGGTATTCTAAATTCTATAATAATCTAAACATAAAAGATTATGATAAAACAATATTTCAAATTACTTTTGAAAAATATTTAACAATAACCCTTCAAATCTCATAAAAAACCATTTAGACAAATACCTCATAAAAATATCACGCCCTTTTCAAAAATAAATAAATTAGTTCTAAACACTCTTTCACAAAACTACAATTCCTTTTTTAAATCATTTAAGACAACTTCATAACCCAACAATATTAATCATTTAAAATGAGATACATCCCACAAAGAAAAATTTCGAAACACTTGAATCACTTTAAAATGGCCACATAGGAATTTTAAAAACAATATAGATCCCAATAGAGACACCTTATAAAACATACCTAGAAAACAACTCAATTCCTCTCAAATAAATCAATGTTGTATGATTCTTTCCCATTATTCTAAATGTAGGTGAAATAATAATAAATTTCATAATAATTTGATATTGTTCTCCCCATTATTGGATATCCCTTATGGATGCTTCCACTGTCCAGTTATATCAATTATCCTTCACCACAACACCAGAGTCTCAACAGATACGTTTCATAGTCAGTGACCCCACTCCAAACCATGAAATAATCATGTTCCAGTTTACTAAAAACACGTTATTATCCCAAGGATCATTGTCTCACACCAAAGTATTGGTTGTACACCCTATGAACAATGTATCTGTCTATCAAATGAAATACTATTAGTTACTTCCTTTATAAATACGCCAAATGAAATATATAATCATGAACCCATTACATAATAAAAAATTTATCATGTGTAATTAATTTCACACAAAGAATTTCCATTACCACTCATCACTAGAAGAAATTATGTTGCTTTCCTGATCCTTTTACATACATCATATCTGAAGTCAAAATAAGAAAACAACTATGGTACAAAACTAATAGATGGTATGATTTTTCATATTCTATTTTATAAAATATTCAAAAATACTTTATGAATAACATTACAAAGACTATTCATTCTAAAATTCATAACTTAAATCATATTAATAACCTCTAGAATCATAGTTATGAGAGTATCATTATATGTCTAAAGAGAATTATTACCTCTCCAAAACTCAGTCATGAGGTTAACAAAATCAAGTCAAAAAATAGTCTAGAACCCGTTAAAGAAATTTTCAAAATGAAAATCTTGGGTTGGTAAATATGATGGATGGATCAACCTAAATGTCACAACAAATTCAAAGCCTTGAATATCAATAGTTAATAATTCATTCATATAATTTTTTAAAGTTGTAAAAAAAATAATAATTTATATATTTAGATATAAAATTATTCTGTGAAGAAAATATGATTTGATAATCACTTGAATTATATCATTCGTCTCATTTGAGGGGATTCACCATAAAGGCATTTTGGGTGGAAGGATTTATTACATGTGTTGCTATGGATATTGGAATAGGGTGTCTACAAAGTGTCTCATATAGCTTGGGATATATAGGGATAACAAAAGATATGTTTCCATTATAACTCAATTTATCCCCTAATTAAACAATATCTAGATTTCTTATTTTATACTCTATCATATAATCATGTAGGATTTTCACTACTAACAACATCTGGATTTCTTATTTTATACTCAGGCATCAGTTTTACCATGATTAAAATCTAACTTTAACTTAATGTATGCGACTTTGTCACCTCATGTATGGTTTTCTCCACTAACTTGGAACTATGACAAGACAATGTCATATTTCGTATGATTTAGATCTGTGAAAATAAAAGCCCATAAATTTCATCATAAAATGATTTTAAATTTCACTCCGTAATAATCCATTCCAACTAAATTTGAACTACCTATCACATGGTACATCATAGATGACCTTTAAAATTCTTAGAGAGGCCCATCAGATATGTCCTGACATCCCATCCACCAAAATTAGACACATTCAATGACTTCATAAGATTCATGCCCCCTTCCATATAATATAGTTACCTCACCCTTATCTAGTCTTGAAATATTCGACACTAAACATGGATAAAATATATTTAATTAAAAATACATTCCAATTCAAATAACTCGATTTATGATTTACATTCTTCTTGTTCCTTGTTCAAAGGTCATTGATCTCTTTTAGATCTTGAGGCCCACATTCATAGTAACATCATACCCTTCATAAATGGTTTGTGAACTATGTCCATAAACTCCATGAAATCGTTCTTGAGGTTGTTTTATAATATATTTCACAACTCATTCATGTTCATTTATCAACTTGAACGTATTATTAAATAAACTATCTCACCTTTTCTAGAACAATAACTATAACCATAAACTATGTGACCTTCTCTTAAATGATTTATACACTAGTATTGGGATCCCCAATCATGAAATCATTATCTAAACTAGGTTATTATATAGATCGCCATATATTTTTTATAAAAATTTTATGACATTAAACCCCAACCTAATTTTGGTAAATGTTGTTTGATCATAAACATTAGTTTCATTAGTCCAGCTTGCATGAATTCAAACTCAAAAAGTAAAGAGGTATGATACTCATCCTATTTAAAACATTAAAATGTAATACTTGAAAAAATTCAAGTCCCCACCCACTAGGTAAAAACATATCCTAGTTCCAAATATATCATCAAAGAAATAAAGGGATTTGTTATGAAATTGATGAAATTTTAAGGTTCATTTTGAATGTATGACTTCCAAAATATTCTTAAATTCCCATTTATGATAAATGATGGCTAATTTTTATCATGTTTTTTCATCCCACATAAGCCAGGTCAGTTGTATTTAGGTTTATCACCACTCGTAACAACTATGAAAAAGAAGTGGATGTTTTATCCAATAAGTTTCGATTGTGATGATTTCATGATTATTGGAGAGGTGGTGGCACTATAATTACTAATAGAAAGAAAAAATTAAATTTATGTAACATTTCCATGAAAT
This sequence comes from Viscum album, assembly GCA_963277665.1. Classification (NCBI taxonomy): domain Eukaryota; kingdom Viridiplantae; phylum Streptophyta; class Magnoliopsida; order Santalales; family Viscaceae; genus Viscum; species Viscum album. The sequence continues at coordinate 84,163,420 of OY728155.1, read as the reverse complement.
ATAAAAAGTGATGAAAAAAATGTGTGTTGTGGGGATGTAAAATCTCATATCATCAAACAAAAAATCATCATTGGAATCTCACAAGATCCTAGGATTTGAAAATATTTGACATATGCCAGTATAATTATAAACAACCCAAGGGTTCCCATATATACCAACACCATCGACAATGAGATAAGGATATAACATCCCTAACAATATAGGTGAAGAAACATGGGAATTACATCACTAACTGTATGGGAAAAGCAATAATGGAATCATGTTCAGTAACTATGACACACAAAATATCAGTAATATAGTTTCCTTGGGTTTCTATGGAATAGTAAAAGTGGATCTAAGAAAAAAATTCAACATGATCAATTTATATATTGATAATAAAACATTATCAATAAACCTTATCTCACCTTCAACATCCTATATAGAAATATCCACCAATAACATAATACAATAATCAAACAACATAAATCAATTCACATCTCATAAATGGAAAATAGCCTATAAAAACACTAACTCAAGTGTTTCCTAGTACGTGTAATAAAATTATAATGAAAAGTTATTTAATAAGTGAGAGAATACACTTCCAGTGGAAGCAGTTGGGTCCGGTGACGGTGGAGTCAGGGTAGGCAGCAGTGGAAGAGGTAGTGGTGGGCTTCGCAGTGGATGTGGGGTTTGTAATGAAGGAGAGAAAAACGAGGGTTTGAGGAGGAGGTGGGTTTGTGGTAGAGGAATGACAGAGGAGTAGGGAATGAGGGTTCATGGTGGAGGAGAGATGGACAAGGTTTCATGGTATTGGTGGGTTGGTAGAGGAGGAGGAGTTCACGATGGCGGAAGAGGTGGTGGTGGCGGAGGGGTTGGTGGTGGCAAAGCTGCGGTCGGGCCAAAGAAGAGGTTAGCAACGCATGGGTCAGCTTCCGCGAGAGCTTGAGGTGTGCAAGAATGAAGGAGACTATTAGGGTTTTTTATAAATCTCAGTGATCCATTTATAAGTTCTAGCAAAGAAGCACTGATAAAGTTAGGTTTTATCAATGCTAAAATCGAAATCTATGATAAAACGTAAAATTATCAGATTTTTTGTAGTGCTGATAATGATAGGCCTTTATGATCCCTTATTTATCACTCATAAAGATATTATGTCTATAATTTATTTATATTAATATAAATATTTATAAATTTATATATATGATAAATATATATTTCATTATTTATAATTATACATATTATTAAATATATTTATAATTATATTTATAAAATTATAATTTAAATAACTACAAAATTATAAGAAATATATTTATTATATTTATAATATGATAATATGTATAATAAATATATTAATTATGTATATTTATACGATTATAGATATATAAAACTATATTTCTTCTGATTTTATAATTATTTATATGAGTATATATTTTTTTATAATTATAATTATAAATGACAGTATTTTTATTTATATAAATAATCATAAAATTATAACAAAATAATATTTCAAATTTATATAATTTGACTGATATATATATAATAATATAAAAATATTAAAAATATTTAAAAATATTTTTATTTATTTATAACTATAAAAATAAATATTTTTACTTATTTATCAATATTTTTGTGAATTTATAAATTTATTCATTTAATTGTATATAACATTATATATGAAAATAATAAAAATATTTTTTTATAAATTAATAATTATTTAAATAAATAAATAATTGTTTATATTCATAACTATAAAATATATATTTATTTCTTTCTAATTAAAAATTAGAATAAATATCTAATTATTTATCGTTTTAATTATTAATATATATTTATATTTATATTTATTTAAATAATTATAAAATTAATAAAATATATTTTTATAATTTTATAAATATATATAAATATATTTATCATAATTTTTTAATTTTTTAAATATATCTACATTAATTTAAAATTATATTTATAACTCTTTGTATTTATTTTTAAATATTTGTATATAAATATATAGAATTAATATACCAAAACGGCTCCGCTGTGGATTGGGATCCCTGATGCCAAAATTTATTAAATAAAAGTAATGGTATATAAGTACAAGGAGGAATTGTTCAAACAGTGACCACACCACACCAAATGAAAGATAAAATGTTCAGCACATACAGTAAATATCAGCTGTTCCTAGGTCGGCCCCGACCTCATGTCCCCCCCCCCCCCGAGGCACTGGATGGTGCCCTCTTCACCATTGTGTTGGCTACAAATATGGTGCCTTGTATGCCATTTATTCCACTTGATTGGAATCCATTGCATCTGATACCTCCCTATGGTTTTCCTGACCAGCCTGTTCATCCTGTACTTCCACCTCCTCCTGTGCAAACTAGACAGCCCCCTTGTCACCAACGTGCGGTTGTACACTCTGGATAGGCGCTGTCTGTTGCTATTGTAAATCTTGAACGTTGTTATGCACGACCTCTTGTATGGAAAGTACACCCTCATTGAAGGCATTATCAACACCTTTATAAGGTGTCAATCCCTTTAATAGAACCTCTCCAACTACAGAATGGAGAAATTTACTATGTTTTCATTTTCTACAACCTACACTCTCAAGACCCTCAAGATCGAGCAAGTCAAATTCTGGTGTGTTAATAGAGTCTAACATATGATAGAATTAAAACCAAATTTATCTGCCCTTGTGACGGTTTTTTAGAGGTTTGTTGTGTGATATCCTTGGATTTCCAATCAAATTTATTAAATAGGGAGGCAGCGTCATCATGTACATCTTCTTGTAAAATAGGTTTTTCATTACTCTGGATAGCATGTTGCACCTCATCATGGAGAAGAGGAGCTTCTCTAGCTTGAATAGCAGGGTCAGAGGGCCCAATCTGGGAAACATTTTGTGAATAATCTTGAACTGAAAGCTCAGCAAATCCCTCAAAGGCCCCACTTCTCACAAGTGAATTCCCAACTACACTATCCTTGGCTAGTGAAACCCCTTTAATCCTTTCAATAGATGGAGCTCCTGTGTTTCTAAACATCACCAACTCAAATCCATCAACATAAAGCTGTTTTATCTTTCCATTACTACGAGACGAAGCCACCACTACTTTACCCATCTCAATATTAGCTTTTTCTTGAATTAATGACTCTCAGTTAGAATCATTGTCAGCAAATTCGGCCTAGAATTTCATTGAATCCATTGATCCCCTATCACAACCAACAACTACATTCAGGGGAGCATCACCACTGCTGACCAAAACATTAACGTGTTGCGGTGGGTACTTAGTATCCCCACCAATAGGGGCCTCAGTTAAGCCTTGTTTGAGTACCTCAGCAAAGGAAAAAGTATCCTTCTTCCTAAAGACCTTATTCCCAATCTATCCAGTACCCGGTTGTGCTCTCTTACACTGATTAGCAGAGTGCCCAATTGATTTAAGAAGAACATAACTTATATTCCTTCTACATTGATCACGCGAGTGACCAATGAAAATATAAGATTCACAAAAATTAGGTAGACATTCATTCTGAATTGATAGTTCAAGCTCAAAAGCACTAGCCACAAGAAAAATAGTATCAATCAACTTATGGGCTAGATCAACCTGAACTATAACACAGGAAAAGTGACATAACCTAGAGACTTTAGTTTCCATATCAACCTTAGTAGGAGAACCTACAATAGAATAAACTTCCCATATAATTTAATGATTCCCAAAGAACCAACTAAGGCTCCTAATTCAAATCCAAGTTTGTGTGGAAGACCTCTTAATTACAATGGGGTTGAATAAGTGGTCCCATTGCTGATGTATAATGAACCCAGGATTCAATGGAATTCGACCGAAGCCCCAAGCAAAACATTGACGTTCTTTTAAAGGAAAGACAATATGATATATACCTTTCTCAACCGAAATCATGAACCATTCACTAAAACCCCATCTCTAAAGCAACCATTCATTTAAATTAGCAAGCGTCAAAAGAGAGTCCCTTCACGTTCCCGAAATCGGAGAGAGAAGTGAAAACCGACACTCCTCGAGAGGGTCTCTGGGAATTTTCATATTTTCTTCCCCAAAAGCTATAGACCCATTTTTGGTTATTTGTTGTTGTAGGGACTCTGAGGTTTGATGTAGATTTGAGAAAAACATAGAGTGAGAAGTAAAGGATTTTACTCAATCAATATTCACCTTAGGGTTCTGTGTGTACCCCTTTTTTGCCTCAACGGGAACATATATAATCCCATCTCCTTCGGATGCCTTCACAGGAGGGATGAAGACATCCCTATCATTAAAGAAACAATCGAGAGGATCTTCCATGAATCAAGTCAACACTGATTCAGATCGCCAGAAAATTGCCACATAAGGAGACCCATGTTTCCCCATCTATCCAATTAATATATTTATTATAATTTTTTAATTACTTAAATATATTTATATTCATTTAGGAATTATAATTATAAATATTTTTATTTATTTATAAATATTTGTATATATTTATAAATATTTGTATATATTTATAAATACATTTATATAATTATATTATAACATTAAAAGTAGTATAAAAAATATATTTATTATAATTTTTTAATTATTTACTTAAATATAGTTACTTATAGTTATAATTATAAAAATAAATAGTAATATTTATAAATATTTTTATATAATTATAAATAAATTTAAATATAATTATAAAATTATAATATTTGTAATTATTGTAATTATATAATTATTTAAAAATATATATATAGTTGAAATTATAATTACAAATAATTATATTTAAAAAGTATATATATATATATAATTAAATTTTAATAATTATAAATATAATAAATATATTTATTATTTAAATATATTTAATGTAATTTTATAATTATTTTTTCGAACATAATTTTATATATGGGTAACATGAATTAATCATATACCTAGTAAATATACATAATAAAAAAAGAGCCATTAATGGACAACATGAATAATAAGAACGCGTGTCATGTATAAATGAACATTATGATACATATCATATGCATGCATGATCAACATATTTATTAACCAAAATCACTGGGAAAACATATATATTTAATACTTAATATAAATATATATAATTAAAAAAATATTTATATATATTAATTATAAATTAAATAAATATATTTAATATATTTAATATAAAAAATATAATAAATCTAATGAATCTAATTTATCTAATAATATAATAAATCTAAAAATCTAAACAAATTATTTAATTAATCAAATAAATATTATAAATATAAATCTAATAAATCTATAATGAATCCAATAAATCCAATAAATATAATAAACCTAATAGCTCTAATAATTCTAACAATTCTAATAATTATAATAAATCTAATTAATCTAATAAATATATTTTTTATTTAATAAAATTTATTATAATCTTATAATTATATATATATATATATAATTATAATCATAGATAAATTTTTTTAAACATTATACATATTAATGAATTATTAAAACATATTTATTAATTAAAAACATGCATTTTTTATTTAATGTATACAAATAAACATATTTTTGAATTTAAATATAATAATTTTATATAATTTATAATTAAAATTTATTATTAGTGATAAATATAGAACTGATAAAGGTGTACCCTTTATCAACAGTTTTCTTAGCACTGATAAAGGATACTTGTATCAACACTTTTTGCTAGCATTGATAAATACCCCCCCATCAGTACTTTCTGCTTAGTGCAGATAAAATTAGGTGCTCCCCTAACCCCGTTTTTTAGTATAGCTACTAAAATAGTTTTTTGGTCCTTAGTCTTAGCGCAACTCTCATCATTAATCTAAAAATTCACATCCTCATAGGATCGCTTCAATTTTAATTTAAAAATAAAACAATTAAAATAATATTTTAAGTTAATATTAAAATTCCAAAAAATTATACTAACCACAATCTGATGTTGTGGAAAACTATAATCTCTCTAGTGGAAATATCATCGTACGTCATCTTATAAATGTTGAAATCCAAAATAACCAAAATTAGATTGCCTATATGAGTATAAATTAAATATATAACATTTCTAGTTATATAAATTATTGAAAAATTCATTACCATTTGCTGTTGATGTGTACTGAATGATTGACTATCAGCTCGATGTGTCACCTCATGCTTCTCTAAAATATTCTGACCAAATAATTCTCTCCTATTAAAACTAACTCTCATCCAGTTTGAAAATAAACCTCTCCATCTGTGAGATGATATATAATATTGTCACTTGGTGTAGAAATTTTGTTCAAAATCCCTGACTCCCTATTTATTCATGGATTTCCTCTTTAGACTGTACAAAAACTAACTGAAACACTCACAAATATAAACCTCTCAGGCCTCACAGATAGAGGTCTACATGCTATAATTGATGAGATGTCATAAAATCTACAAAATATTAATAACAAAATGTTAATAATTAAATAAATTTCAAAATAAATATTATTTATTTACATACCATCGATTGATTAAACATGTGGTTTTGAACATTAATGGAAATCTAATTTCATGTCTCCCATGCTCCAGAAAAATATTTCTATAATATAATCTCCACTTTCTAACAGCTATATGTTAGAATCTGTGAAAAAATAAAACAAATCATCAAATAATTAGTATAAAAATAAATTAATGAAACCTAACTAAAATACACAACTAAAAATACATACACATGCATGGATAGAATTCCAGATGTGGACATAACTCGGGGATAGGGTAAGTAATCATCATTATCATAAGACCATGACCCATCTGAGTCAATGTTGAACCGCTAACAACCTGTGGTCCAGATAACAAAGCATCATGCTTGTCACCGGGTTGTGTATCCTCATCCAAATCATGAAACAGATCAAATAAATGGTCTTTATCAATCTAAAATATTAAATAGTTATTTTTATAAAATAATTTAAAACAACTATTGTATATAGATATATATTATATATTATTATAACCATTATTTAATTATGCTCATCTTCATCTTCATATATGACGGTGATAATATCTTTATATTCCTCAATAATATCATCAATTTCTATAAGAGGTTCGGGATCATCATCACATGATGTTTAAAATTCATTGGTTAAATCAATAACATCATTGTCACTATCAACCCAAAATTATGGGGTTTCATCAATCATATTTAGTTATCTCTACGAAAAATAGGTATTTTTAGTCGTATCAAAAAAAATTCTTTTCACTTCAGAGGAACTACTTTCACTTTGGATAAACTAATTTTCACAAGATTTAATTTTTATTATGCAGCACCAATCAATTTTCTCTCATGAAGTTTTATAATAAATTGAATAATAAATTTTATTTGCCTAATGATCCAATAAAAATATTCTTGAAAATATTTTATAGTTAATAGGAATTATTCTATAGTGTGCATGAACACAAAAGTCTGTATCTATATCCAACCAATTACATTTAAACATCATTAGATAATTATGTCTTAGAAAACCAAGTTCAATAATTTCTACCAGAACACAATAAAAGTCAAAATAATTTTATATATGATGGTATCATATTAAGAAAAAATATCATTAATCATTATTTCTTTTATTCCCAACATGCATGTATATGAAATCAAAAACCATTTACCACATATGCATTAAACTATATAACCATTTTGGATGGTGGGTTACAAAATACAAAACATTTATTATAAATGTTTTAATAATTTTGAGATATAAATAAATTAAAAATAATTATCAGTATAATAAGTAATAAATAGATTCTATATGTAAAATAAAATTAATTTTTCAGTTTTTGAAACCAATAGTAAAAATTATTTTTCTCACGTTCTTTAAGAGAAGCTACTATTATTTGTTGAAATTGATTCTTGATATGATTATCATATAATCTATATAAAAATAATATAAATTTACTTTTACAAAAATATAGAATAAGATCCAGAATCACTCATGTATAAATGGTTTCATTTATTTATATTTGAGAAGATCATATATTTGATCCATGTGTTGTTCATCATCTAAAATCTATCATTCATTAACACCTCCAAATCCATGTTCAGGATAATTAAAAATTAATAACTAATTTTTCATTTCATCAAAAAAGTTTCCCTTTTTATAGACCATTCATTTGTTTGGGGACATGTAGATTAAAAATAACGAGAGTTGAAAAAAGAAAATTTCCTCAGGAAATTAAGATAATGAAATTGATCCATCAATTGATTCTTAATTATGTATCATTTTATTCATTTTATATATGAATCTCTCTAATAGGTATATCTATAGTGAATGATAATTACCCCCCATAATTTTATTAATAAAAAATGTAATATCAAAATTTTCATTTAATCCAAGAAATATGGTGGAATTGTTTATCCAATTTACATAATATTGAAACAACATCTAATTTCAGTCTACCTAGTGTATCATAGACTATTTTTATCATAAACATTTCATTGAAAAAATATGATTTTTTAATCCATCCCAAATTATTGAATTTAGTAAACCTCTAAATCCAATTGATATAAGTCTTTCCAATATAAAATGACAGTCATGAAATTTTAATATGAAAATATTACCATTTCTGAAACATCAATCCAAATTAGAAACATAACCATCTAGTAGCCTAAAAACTATAAATCACAAAAAATATAATAAACACTTTTCTTATAAAACTATATAATCTTATTTTGGATTTATTAAGTTCTATGATCAATCATTTTCAAACTATTCAAGTTTATGTCCCCTGAAAATTTGGGCAAGATCTAATCATGTTATTAAATTATCTTTGGTCATACAAGTTGTGTCCAAAACTATATAAAATATATCATAAGAATATTTTACCTAAATATGAATGACATAAAACATGTGATAGACCAAAAAATTAGACAAATATTCAATATCAATAAAACTGATCGGGTTTATCCAATCATGTTCTTTCACAAATGAATATATATTTAATATTTGATTATAATCGGTCCAAAGGGAATGGGAGGAAATTAATAGATAATATATTTTAACTCCATAGTTGATATCATTATTAGTGTTCCATCTCTTTTTATTGTACCTTTTCTAAAATGATGTTTGTTCCTCTAAAAAGGATGATCTATAGGAAGAAGTCATCAATGACAGTAAAAAAATATGTTATTCTTCCATTTATTAGTATAAAATCGTTTCTTTCAATTATTCAATACATACATGATTTTTGACCTTGTGTACCCTAGGAGGATAACATTCTATATTCTGGGAAGTTAGTAACAGTCCACATTAATTAATCTTTCATTACGTTCTTCTCTTTATCAACAATAGAAAATGTACTAACACTATTTTTCTATATTAAATTCAAATCATTAATAAATGTCCAAAAAAAATCAATATTTTTTTGATGTCATGGAATAAATAATTTCAAATATATATTGGATAATTCATCGACATCCAAAGAGGTAAGATTTACCAAGTTAGAAAAATAGGACAACATGAATATTGATTGTCTTAAGAAAAAAATGGATATAAATCATCTGTAAAAAGACTCAATATCACATTAATTGATTTTGAAGAATAATATAGGGGTACCTAGTTAATGTTTTTGAATTAATCACTATCATAATGATTATTTTATTTTTTTAATCATTTAAATATTGGTTTTGTGCTCTAAAATCGATGACATTGTGTTTTAAGACAAGAACAAACACTACAATCTGGGTATAAGTGGGAAATAACTCAAATATTTAACAAAAAACAATCTAGACTTCCCTTTTTGAGCCACATAGAACCTCACTTTTCCACATGAAGAACAATTAACTAATGAATCATTTTCACCATAACATAAGATGCCATCCTATAAACATGCATGAATGTTCTGATAAATAAGACCTAAATTATAAAGCAACATCTATCTCTCATAGAACTTTACAGGAAACACATTTCCATTTCATAATAATGATTTAACCAAATAAAATATCTAATCATTACAGATATTTTAAATTAAATTTTATTATTTAATATCCATAAAAAATTCAATGGATTCGATTTTTTTATCTTTCAACCATGATATAATTCATCCTCCAAATACATAAAAAACTCAAAACATTTAGATTATTTTAACTCAGGAGTTTAATCAATATAATCACGAGTTTCATTTTTTGAAAATATGGACCATCAACATCATGTACAAAATTTTGAAATCGTGAAGGATCTAGAACGGAATTTTTTGTATCTTCTCTAAAACAACATTCACCATCATGATACAAAAAAATATATTCTTTTTGAATACCAAAATGAAATAGTTGACCTCCAACATTTTAAAAATTTTCCAACCTTCTTAGGTTGAATTTCATAAATTGAAACTTAATTATCAATTCTAAAAAAATTCGGTTTTGATGATTAAAATAATAGAAAAAATTTAATAACCTCAATATATATAGGATTTATACTAGAATTATTTAGATTCATATGATGATTTATCCAATAATGGTCTTATAATAAAGACTATTTTTTACTTCCTTATTCCCTTTTTCTCAAAAACTATTACCTATGATCAATTTGATATAAGGAAAATATGATCCAAAAAAAATAAAAAATAAAACAATTACAGATTAATTGTAAATTTAATAAATTATATCAAATTATGACTGATTGATTGTAATTTTATATCGTTATGTTTTTATAATTAACCTTACTTACCAATAAGTGAAATAAATGGTTAATTAAAGGGTGTGAGGGATGTATTCAATGGAGGGGTTGAACCCAACAAATGAGGGAACTAATTCCAATGACACTCCATTTAGATGGTTTTGAGGAGCTGCAGTCATCTATAACCTCATAGGTTTATTGATGGTTTTGTCTCCTCCAAACCAACTGAAAAGAGGGGAAATAAAATTATTTTAATCCATCAAATGATGCATCCCCTTCACTATATTCTTCCCTCAAGGTACGTAAGGAGTTTAAGGGATACAAGCAGCTACATAAAGAAATAATTTTAGTTTTGTTGGGTTTTGGGACATTGGAATTTTTTTTTTCACCCTAGCATCTCCTTCATCCGATCTGCTACATGCTTCCCTCATTCCCACAGGTTAGTCTTATACTACTAATTGTGGTTAATTGTGGTCAACTATTCTCAATTGTGGTCAATTGTGGTTAATTTTACCTAATTTACTACTAATATTAACTAATTGTTACTAATTTAAGTGTACTAGTTACTAATATTTATTAATTACCACTATTTTTTATTAATTTTAGCGATTTACTATTAGTTTTTACTAATTGCCCCTAATTTGTATTAATTATAGTGATTTGTCATTAATTTTTTCTAGTTATCGGTTGTTTTTAATAATTGCAGTGATTTAACATTAATTTTTACTAATTACTAAAAATTTTTAATAATTATATTGATTTAGCATTAATTATTACTAATTACTACTAATTTTTAAATAATTTATAATGATATCTCACTATGGATTACTAAATTTTAGAAATCCCCACTAATGTTTAATAAATAATGTGATTTATCAATAATTTTTACTAATCACCGCTACTTTTTACTAATTACCAATAATTGTTACTAATTTTTACTAATTAGCATTAATTTTTTATAATTATTGTGATTTACTGTAATTCGTTACTAATTAGTGAAAATTTTATCTAATTATTTTGATTTAACAAATATTTTAATAATTTTTATTCATCACTCTTAGTTTTTAATAATTATATATAATTATCACTAATATTTAGTAATTAAAAATAATTTTTAGTAATTACTGATAAATGTTTACTACTTTTAAATAATAACATCTAATTTTTAATAATTATAGTGATTTACTGTTAATTTTAATTAAATAATACTAATTTTCACTAATTATACTGATTTTACATTAATTTTTACCAATTTACGAGTAATGTTTACCAATATTTACTAATTACCGCTTATTGATAATAATTACAGTGATTTATCATTAAGTTTTACTAATTACTACAAATATTTACTTAATTATAGTTCTTTACAACTGAGTTTTACTATTTTTTAATAATTTCTACAAATTTTTAATAACTATAATGATTTATTGCTCGTTTTTACTTGTTACCGCAAATTTTTACTAATTACAAATAATTGTTAACTAATTATAGTGATATAATGTTCCATTTTTATAACATTTACTAATTACAACTTATTTTTACTAATATTTTACGAATTACCACTAATGTTTAATAATTACACTGATTTACATATAATGATTCCTAGTTACATCTAATTTTCTCTAATTATATTGACATAACATCATATCATACTAATTTAATTGTAATTTTTACTAATTTATACAAATTACAACTAATATTTATTAATTTTGTTTCTTTACTTTGATATTTTACTAATTTTTAATAATTACCCCTATTTTTTAATAATTATAGTGAATTATTAGGTATTTTTAATAATCTTAATATATTTTGACTATTTAGAGTGATTTAATGTTCATTTTTACTAATATTTACTAATTACCGTTACTATTTATTACTTTTTATGAATTGAAACTATGTTTTAAAAATTATATTGATTTGTCGTTAATATTTACCAAGTAATGGTAATTTTTATTCATTATAGTGATTCAATATTAATTATTACTAATTAATATTACTGTACAGGTAAATGTTACTAATTACTAATAATGACCACTAATATTTAATAATTATTTTGATTTACTATTAATTATTAATTATTATATTGTCTTACTAATAATTTTTACTATTTTTTACGAATAACCACTAATTTTTACTAATATATAGTCATTTCCACTAATTTTTCTATGTATAGTGCTTAACCGATAATTTATACCAATAACTTATTATATTACTAATTTTTCATCATTAGCAGTAATTCAAAATAATTAAAATGATTAATCAATAATTTTTCTACCTATTAACATTAATTTTTACTAATTATAGTGATTTTACAAAAAATTTTACTAATCATTAATAATTATCTATTTTAAAACAATTACTAATAATACACCTTTTAAAAAAATTATAGTGATTTACAATTCATTTTTTCTATTTATAGTTAATTTTTTCAAATAATAATGGTTTAACATTCGTTGATAATAATTGTTGTTATTAATTAAAAATTACAATAAATAATTATTACTTATCACTGAGGTGAATAAATTATTACAAAGTTTGATTAATTATTACTATTTATTTATCAATTATAAATAATTACTATTAATAACACCCACTTACAAATAATTAAAAATAATTATTTCAAAATAAAACTATTTACTTCAAATTAAAATAATTAATTCTTATTAAAACTAAATAATTCTAATTTAAAATAACTACTACTAAATATTAATAATTAATTCTAATTATAAATAATTACTTCTAATTCAATCTAATTACTACTAATTATAAATATTAATTTCTAATATAAATTAAAACAAATTAAATAAAAAATCAAAAAATTATATGAATACCTCAAAAATGAATCTTTTTTTAGATGAAAATGCGAAATTTCATTCCCTGTAAAATTTTAAACATTTAATTGAAAATTTTATAAAAAGAACAAGAATGTTGACTGGTAGACACCACAATTGGTCATTGAATGGAAAACATTCAGGGAGGTGGGGTATATATATTATATGAGAACCAATTGGACTATTTACAATGGGATTACTGATGCAAATAATACCCACCATTAATAAGAAAAGTGTGTAACAAACCAACCAAGAATACCATCTAAATCATTACCTGGGATGATTCTCCACTAAGCTAAAGATCATTCTTGATCTCTAGGGACAGGTGACAAGTACCTAGACATTAAAAAACTATTGGGAATGATTTCACCCCATAGTATTATAATAATAGAGTACAATGTGGAAACATCATCAGGAATATATAAATCAATACATACGTGTCATGGTATAAAGAGACACTAAGAAAACTGAAAGCGGAACATAACAACTAAAACTCATCTTCTTGTGCTCCACGACCACCTACCATGTCCCAAGTCCCCCACCCTTGGTCACCAATCATAGAACCACAAAGAAGGTGAGAGAAAGAACACCTACTATATGATAATAAATGCTGTAAACCCAAAAGGTGCAAGCAGGGTGTGAGCTAAAGAGCCCAGTAGGATTCCACCAAATATTCTATGAAATTACATCATAAGGTTATTAAAATATGCTAATAATTGAGTAGAAATGGTACAATATAAGGATTAGTTTAAGAATATATTTTTAATCATTTAAAAATCATTTATTAAACTAAACCTGTAAAACACGTCGTTTCACTATTTAAAAAATAAACATTTTCTTGAAAATATTTGAAAACCATTTCACAAGCTAATTTCATGCAATCATGAAAAGATAATAATATGCTGCTAATTTGTAAAGATGACCAAGAATCAAGGCAATAGATTCGAGCTACACAATAATAATAAATGATGTAGTCAAGGAAACTCTGGTACTATATGGTTTAACAACCATGCAAAGAGCATTCCATTTTAAATAAATATGTTTTTCATTTCAAAATCATATTTAAAAAATTATGCTTTTCATTTAAAATGATGTAGTATTTCTATATAAATTAATTAATAGCTTGTTTAAGTAAAATAGTTTCTATAAATTTCCAAGGTTTGAAAAACATTTTACAATAGTGTAATATATTCATTTCTAATACAAACAAGAGAGAAACATAGTCATGTGACAAATAGGTTTGATAGTTCCTGGATATAGGGACCCAACACTGTGAATATGGAAAATTATGTACATATGTTCCTTGAACTATTTCCAAAAATGACTCATCACCATCACCTAAGGTATGGTATGTGAGGATATAATGTTTTACAATGTTTTAAATCTCAAAGATTTACCTAAAACAAACAAACAAACTGCCTAAGGATGCATGTGATTTAATAAAAAAACAATGATGGGAAATTTATTTTAAAACTACATAGAATAAAACTAAATCCTATTCTCAATTTCAATAAGAACATTTTACCTCTAAATCACAAAATATGTTTTTAATCAAAAACATGCCTTTTCACAATGAAACCATTGGGTTTCCATCAAAACTGTTTTCAATCCATTTGTCACAAACAAGGATTTGCAATCAAATCACCATTCCATTTAATAGTCCAATTTCACAATTTAACTCAATAATTAAATATTCATGTAATGCCATAAATTTTATCACAAACCCCTAATTCAATGTAATTGGGGTTTTTCACAATTTTCCATCAAATTTCAATTCAACCCCTTTTAATTAATTTCATCATTCAAAAAGGGTCACTATACTCTCTTCCTTAAATAATTTTTCATTAAAATTCTAAATTATCAATTAAAATAATGTTCAACTCATTTCAAATACTTTTAAACAATTTAATATTTGAAAAGGGTAATAAAACCTACTTCCATTCATAAATCATCATTAAAATTCCAAACAAGACTTTAAAATAATAATTTATTTCAATGAATCGATGAAGTATTTAAAAAATTATTACAATATAAAAAGGATTTAATAAATTTAGAACATGGGTTTACACCTTCTTCCCATTAAGATAAATCATTTCTTTCAAGTAACCCAAAAACACTCATTTAGAAACAATTTCAAAATCATTCAAAATGGGTTTCTTGGTCCTTTAAAAAAATAATTCATTTAAAACTATTTTGAAAATGTCAAATTGTCCAATTCATTTAATTCAAATCACGGAAGTTCATTTATTAAATCAATACTTGGGCCAAACCCCATTTAATATATCAAAACTCTGCCCAAAGCCCTAAATTTCCCCAAAACATCCTTTTAAAAGTTTTATGAAAATACATCCAATTAAATATGGTATTTAAGAAATTCCAATAAAATTTTATAGATATCATGATTATACCCATTCAATTAATTCCATATACAATCACTAGGGGAATTACTAAAATAGTCATTTATGAGGAATTGAATAGATAAATTCCATAGAACATGTGTAATAAATTATGAAATATGTATCTTTTGATTCATCTAGATATAATGAATTATAAAAAAAGAAAAATAATAGAAACACCTACTTGAAAATTAAGGAATCGAACCGCAGAAATTTGTATTGTTTCACCTTTGATGGATATCACCTGATATTATATTGTCTATTTTTAAAGAAGGATATCATAGATCTACAATTGCACATCAATTAATCAAGATCCAACAAAACTCATTACTTTGAAAACCTTAGGAATAATAAATAAAGAGGAGAAGGGAGATCCATGAAAATAATATAAGAACTCACCAAAAGATAAGATCTCGGGTTCTATTGGTGCTTTCATCCACCAAGATATGAGGTTTGGGGATCCAAAATGGTTCTAGAGGCCTTACAAGATTGAAATAATCAATTTAGATTTGAATTAGAGAATTTTAGGGTTATTTGGGGTGGTTTTGGGTCATTAATTATAGTTTTCCGAACATTAATTACCATGTGCATGGTTTCCTGGGTTATGTTGCACCGTTTGTACTAACAATGTGCAAACCATGGACCCAAAACAGAGCTAGTGGAAGTGTTCCATAGTTTGGATGCTCGCTTTATCATATCATATGCCAACCATGCGACCCCCTATTGTGCAGGTTGAACACATTGAAAAAATTTGCTGAACTGTGGGAAGGCCGAGAAACCTTTCAAATAAGTCTGTAAAAACTCTTGAAACATCCCACAAAGATACAAAATCATTGGGTAATCAAATAAACGGGTCGAAACACATAAATAAAAGTAATGGGGTGTTAAAACCTCCCCACAACATGAATTTCTGTCCCAAGAATGAATCCAATATAAAATATAGAAGATAATGTCACATAAAGAAATCCCTCACCCATCTTTTTAGGTGGAAGGTTCATGGTCTGAAATAGTGGCTCACCCAAAGGATAACTAAAAACACAACTCCTAGACCAAAACACTAAGATAATTACATATCTCCAAACAAGATAAACACTGTAGACCTAGCATAGGTTTCCCCATCATTTAAAGATTCACTAAAATGGTGTAGCAAAAGAAAAGAACATACCTTAAACACAAATAAGAGACTTCAACCAATAGTCAAGGAGAAACATCAATGATCAATCATCTTCAAGAAAGGGGAATAACATAAAAGGATTCTACCATGGATAAATACTCAATAGTAACCTAATATTTTTTAAAATGATCCTCGTAACATGAAGAGCTCATTAAAATAAACACCAACGCCATTGTGTGGTTGGTCTATTAAAAATCCACAACACCCTAGTTATTCAGGAACATTACCAAGGTCTATCAATGAAAAAATGGAAAAATCATAAATATCAAGGCTAGAGCACAATAGTGTGCTACACACACCCACGGGAGATCATCCAACAGTGGAAAATTATGCTCTAACTATTAAGTCAAAAATGAGGAATAGTAAGGAACAAAAAAAGGATTCACTATAAGGAAAAAATTATTACATCACCAATCCACAAATGACCCCAAATATGGACCATAATATATCATCACAATGAACCTAGATAATAATTACAAATGTAGAGATGCCACAAGAAGGAAAAAATCAAACAGTTTACACTATGACATTGGAAACAACAAGCTAGAAACCAGAAGCTCCTTCATTGCATGAAAAGAATCCCTCTGAGGCCTATGGATGGAGCCCTATTATCATTAAGCATCAGTGGCCCCAAATATAGGAGATGATACTCCCTAAATAACTATCCATTTATAATTTCCTAACTTATAGAACCTCATAAAGTTACCTAAGTTTCCACACCATTTACAAAATCTTGGAGCTTTCAAACACAACATCTTAGAAGAATTGGTGCCCTGCACTGGAAACACATGGTAGGACACTTATTTTTTCAAGAAGGATGTCCTTAAAAAATTTTGGAAGATGTATTCTCCCATTCATGTTGTTTCACTAGTTATGCTTCAGGTGAGAAATCCTTTTCAAGAATCTCCTAGTCATAAATAAACATGACCACAAGCATGGTATTTTAAAGGTCTAGGAGGAGACCTTTTCAAAAATATATAGCCTTACTAGAGTCATCGTCAAAAATAATAGGCATGAAACATACCAAATGATGACATATCTTGGCATATATTGCAACTGATTGATCTTCAAGACCAAAACACATGAACTTGATAACATTCTCCTTCTTTACTTCCACTTGATACTTCCAATGAATGAAGACTGACTTAATGCATTCCAAAGACATTCTATCTTTCAAATAAGAGGGAACTAGAAATTCCCACCACACATTTCCAGGTCCATCATATAAGGAGTGGATAGACTTGACCTTCAGAGATCCAAGAGTTATGAGGGTAACAAATATCACATTAACTTCTTCAAGACACTTCACTACATCAAGATAATTACAATCTACTTTATAAGTAGGTGAACCGCAATCTAGGAATTCAGGGATGGGGTTCAATGGTTGGAAAATATCTATCTCTACCACTTGATATCGAGTCTGGGTATAGTTTTCGACAAGGGATTATAATTTTGGAAAACTAGAAGAACAACCCAGAAGAATGAATCATAGGAAAACCATTCTATCATTCTTGAAATACATTCTAGGATACATTTTTTAATGTCATAAAACAAAATCATATCAAATTAGGCATCAAGGAACACTCAAAAAGTGGGAAAACACTTTTAAATAAGTTCAAAACCCATTCTAATCAAAGATTTATTGATTTAAAAACATACAATATTTCACCCCATAAAAAAATTTACTCATTCCTTTCAATAGGATACATCTTCTTATAAATCAATCATACTTTTGAAAACCATTTTATAGATGTTTTAAATCATTCTATGGTTTCAAAATTCTTAACTTTTTTTCTTAATTAACAAAATCATTTACATTAAAATCCATAAAAACCGAAATGTATTCAGAAATTTTTTTTACCACATCTCAAAATATTCTTTGATAATTAATTTTTCAAACAAAATGTTTCATAAAACACTATTTTTTGCTCATTGAAAACATTTATCAAATAACATAACCAAACATGCTTTAAGACACAATTTAGTTTTTATAAAAAATTAAAATTATTGATAATGGATTAAATTTATTGACAATGGATAAAATTTGAATCAACTAAACAAAAGGATGAAATAACCCATATCCATAGCCCACATAACTAATATAACATAAATTACTTCACTTATGGATAAGGTTTCAATTTCATAACCAATATATTACTAAAATATTCATAGTCTTATAGGTAGGTAAAACACACACTAACCTCAAAACCATACATATTTGGATTTCCAAATAAGCCAAACTAATTCCTCAACGTTTACCAGACCATTAAAACATGGTTCCAATGTGGTCATCCTTCCCTTCTAGTACATAAAATAGTATGAGATTCCCCAAATTAGATATAGTCTCATTGGTAATAATACTATATTTTGTTACAAGAAAAGAAACTACTCAAAAGAAAGAATCAAGTCCCAACATCCCTGGAAAATCATGTATTTTCAAGAAGGGGTGGTGATCAAGAAACCACTCACATACTACCTCTTGAATCCTGAAAAAATCTTAATATCTTTTCTACCATGGATCAACCCAAAAAAAATAATTATTCAAATGTCATTTATTTACCTTTAACAAAAAACCTCATCTAAAACCATTTGTAATAAACTAACTCAGAATTCTATCTAAACTGTTACTCGAGATGACTCACCACTAGCCCAATGATCGTTCCCAGTATCTACTAGCCAGTGACAAGTATGAGGGAATTGAAACCCATTCAGATTAATTTCTCCCTAAAATAATTAAAATAACAGAGTTCAATTCAAGATACATCATCAAACATATATAAAATAATACACACATGTCATAGTATAAAGAGATACTAAGAAAACTGAAAGTGGAACATAATAACTAAAACTCATATCCTGGGGGTCCACGACCACCCACCAAGTCCAAAGTCACCCACTATTGGTCACCAAGCACATAACCACAACGGATGGTGAGAGAATGAACATCTGCTATATGATAATAAATGCTGAAAAAGCTAAAAGTTACATGCAAGGTGTGAGCTAAAAATCCTAGTAGGATTACACCAAGGATTCTACGAAATTACTTCATATGTTAATTCAAATATTCTAAAATAAGAGTAAAAATGAGAGATTATAAGTATTAGTTTAAGAATATAGTTTTAAATATTTAAAAAACAGTTATTAAAGTAAACCTATAAAACATGTTGTTTCACCATTTAAAAACTAAACCTTTTCTTGAGAAGATTTGAAAAACACTTCACAAGATAAAGTCAATAAATCAAGAAAATATAATAATATTCACCTAATTTGTAAAGATGAAAAAGAAAAAATAAAATATATTCAAGGAGAATAATTTCAATAAATGAATAAAAAAAGTCAACTATAGTTCTATATAGTTTAACAACTAATTAAATATATTTTCATTTTAAATAAATAGGATTTTCATTTCAAAAGCATATTTTAAAAATTATTCATTACATTTCAAATGACAGAATATTTCTAAAAAAATGTATTAATAATTTATATAAAATAGATTATATAAATTACCAAGTCCTTTAAGTTTTTTTTAAAACAATGGAATATATTCCTTTAAAATACAAGTAAGTGAGCAACGTGGTCATGTTTCAATAGGTACGATAGTTCCAGGCTATAGGGACCCAACCCTAAGAATACGAAAAAGTATGTACAAATGTTCCATGAACCAAGGACAAGAAGACTCATCATCAACTCTTAAGGTACGGAATGTGATGATATGACGTTTTAGAACATTGTAAATTGTAATGTGCCATGCAAAATACCTCATGAACTAACAAAGGCTTTCATGTTTTCTAATGAAAAAACAATGATGGGAATTTTATTTTATGATTTCCTAAAATAAAATTAAATCCCATTTTCCATTTCAATTTACCAATTTTACCATTAAAAACCAAAATGGGTTTTTAATAAATACCTTTACACAATAAAACCACCAGGTTTTCATCAAAACCATTTTCAATCCAATTTTCAGAAACAAGGATTCCTAATTAAACCACTATTTATTTTCTCTATCAAATTTCACAATTAAATTCAATAATTTAATTTTCATACAATTCGATTAGTTTTATCACAAACCCCCAATTCAACGGAATTTTAATTTTTCACAATTTTATATCATATTTAAATTAAAGATCTTTTAAAGAATTTCAACATTCAAAAAGTATGACCATACTAACTTCCTTTCACAATTAATTGTTAAAATTACAAATGGTCTATTAAAACAAAAAACTATTCATTTCAAATTCTGTTAAACAATTGAATATTTAAAAAGTTTAATTACATGTTCTTCCTTTCACAAATTATCATTAAAACACTAAACGGTCCTATAAAACAACCATTTATTTCAAAGCATCTCTAAAGCAATTAAAGGAAGTCTTACAATTTAATAAATATTTATTAAATTTCAAAACCTGGGTTTTCACCCTTTTCCAATGAAGATAAATCTTTTATTTCAAATAACCCATGAACACTCATTTCAAAACAAATTAAAAAATAATTCAAAAGGTGGTTCTTGGTCATTTAATAAATCCATGAATTTCAAAATATGTTGAAAATGTTAAATAGTTCAATTCATTTAATTCAAATCATGGAAGTTCATTTAATAAATAAAAACTTTGTTCATAAACCATTTAATAAATAAAAATCCTAGGGAAAGGCCTTAAATTTCACCAAAACACCCTTTAAAAGTCATTGAAAATAAATAAAATAAAATATGGTATTTAAAAAATTCAAAAAAGGTTATATATATCAAGATAATAGCCATTCATTTAATTTTATATTCAATTCGTAGGGTTGTTGTTCAAAGAATTATTTATGACGAATTTAATGGAAGAATCCCATAGAACATGTGTAATAAATTAGTAAACATGTGTCTATGAATTTATCTAGTAACAATTAATTACAAAACAAAGGAAAATCATAGAAACTTATACTTGTAAATTAAGGAATCCAACAAAAACAATCTGATATGTTTCACCTTTAATGGGAATCACCAGATCTAAGATGATAGATATTGAAATAAGGAAGAGGAGATCATATTTATAAATTTCTAAATCAATCAATTAATATCCAAAAAACACAAGGATTTCATAGCGTTTTGGAGGAAGAAATAAAGAGGATAAGGGAGATCCATGAAAGTAAGAGAAGAACTCCCTAAAATATAAGATCTCAACTTCAATTGGAGTTTTGATCCGCTAAGAGACAAGGTTTGGGGATCCAAAATGGCTCAAGAGGGATCCCAAATCCGAATATTTTATTTAGGTTCAAATTGGAGAATTTTAGGTTTTTAGTGGGGTTTTGGGTCATTAATTTTAATTTTTGGAACATTAATTTTCATACGTATGATTTCTGGCATTATGTCGCACGGTTTTTTACTAACCATGTGCAAATTGTGCTTCTAAAACAAAGAGACTGGATGTGCTGAATTTTTTTAATACACACTTTCTCAAAATATGTGCCAACTATTCAACCCCATACTTTCAAGGTTTCACACTTGGAAAAAATGTAATCAAACCGTGAATATACCCAAAAACCCTTCAAAAAAGTATGGAAAAACTATAGTAACAACCCACGAAAATACCAAATCATTGGTTAATCAAATCAATGGGTCAAAACACATAAAAATTAATAATGGGATGTTATAAGGTGGAATTTATAAAGTTATTTTCAGTAGGTACCATTGAAAATACTCATCTGAAGAGAGATTATTTTCATTAGTATTAATGAACCATCAAAAAGTATTAAAAATAATTATAAATGATGAATAATATTTATGACCGGAACCTACTTCTGTGGAAAATACCCTTTCACACATTTTCATGTGAATCCATGACAAAATTATTTATGATACAATCCTTTTCAATTTGAATATATGTTTTTTAATATTATTTTTGATGGGATTCAAATCCATTCACAAATAGTCCTCTTGTGTGGATTATTTTGTGGATGGTGATGGGCCCGTCAAAAATAGTATATTTCAGAAACTGATTTTTCCCGTAGTTTTTGTATATTATACCTTGGAGGAATCCGAGGGGAATCCAATCATGTACTGCAGAGCATGGATGTGTGTGAAAAATTTCATCGCCCCTTCCTAGATATCGGAACTACAATAGCAGGTGGGATCTCTTCGCCACAATCTAGTCATCCTAGGGATCAGTGGGGTGAACTTCAACAACCTTCATGCACTAGCTCAAGACGTCATTGTCAATCGGTCGCATATTGAATGTTTGGAACTTGACTTTTCCTATAAGAGGAACAAGTTAAAGAGTACCATGATCCTTTTAGTAGTTTAGGAGGAAATCACCAACCTAGAATGGTTGGTGCATGAGCATATAACATTTTCTACATCTCAAAACAAGATCATGAAAAGTCTAAAGGCACAGTTGTTATTGTCTGAAGTTGATCTTTCAGAGGAAACATCCTTGGTTCGTGAATTTTAGGGCCATCATAACCAATGGTGGGTTAGATCTGTGTAGTTTCTTCCTAAATATGATGAAGAGAAGGAAGATCTGGAAGGGTAGTAGCAGACCATGGCGTCTACTCCGTAATTTTTAGCTGAACTTGAGCGCTCGATCAGAAGGGTCTATCTCAAATGGATTTTTTCAACAATGAAAAGAATCCAATATGTGGATGACCATATTTTTCTTTGGATTGTTTTAAACACATTCATTATTCAATATATTCTATCACTATATTACCTCACATTGATCATATTTCTGAGATAACCAAAAACAAATCCCTAATATCGCATGAGCCATGCTCGGTGTGAGAAACGATGGAAGACCATGAGATTTTTCATTAATATGAGGGTGTTAGAGTATCATAAAAAACTCAAGTTCTATTATATCGACTAACCACTAAGAGTGTTTGGGTGGAGAGAGGTTGTAGATGGAGAATGGGTCTCTCTAGACAGCCTAATTTGTTTTTTGATGTGTTTTAATGCACGAATGGGGTAATTACAAGGGCATTGAATTCACTCGGAACACAGGGGTAATGAAGAGAATAAATCATAATCTTTAAAATTCATAACAAAATTTGGGTAGCATGAGGATACATGATAAATAATGACTGTTTTTGAAACACATGATCTATTTTCCTTAGCCCAGAAAGGGGAAAGACAAATAAGGGATGACCACTGACCATGTTCGAGAACATGGGGCATGCCTCAAATGTTTTTCCAAAGTCGTTATGGGTGTTTGGACAAGATGGTAAGCAATACATTTTTTCCAATAACTATTTATATTTGGATGGTCCATCTGGACACAAAGGAGGATGTTGATCCAAATACGGGGCACATGAATGTTGGAAATAAAGTGATGAATTCTTCCAATGGATTCCAAAACTCTAAGAATTCTTCTAATACGACTTTAATCAAATATGTTTGTTTTATCAGTCTGAATTAATGAAAAATAATATTCCATGGGAGGCATCATTTCAAATAATTAACGATATCTGATGATCATGAATGATGTGGTAGGTGACTAGAAACGAAGGAATAAAATTCTCAGGTAAGGGAATAAGATTCCTTGTAGTTTAAAATCATTCAATGAGGATGATAAACATGATGTTTCACATCATATGGTGAGGATATAGGACATGTAGTTCCATGTCATACAATAAAGATGGGGCATTGTATATTTTAACATTGAGTGATCAGGACATGATATGTGGTGCTTATGCATCGAGCTACGATCATTTCTTCCTCATATAAAAACTACTGGGAATACTATGACCATTTCATAGGATGAGGTTACAATTTAATTCTATGTGAAAGGAAATGTGAATCGACATGAACAGGAAACTAAGGAGGACCTTCCACATAATATGTTATACCTTTCATACACAATGTTTATGGTTATGATACTTGGATCATGGCTCTACTCTCAATTGATGGTAAAAAATTTTCTACCATGGGGTGCCCAAATTTTTTTTGAATGGAATGAAATATTAATATACTAATGTCAATCAAAATCCATAAATTCATGGGTGTCAAACAATATTTAAGTTTCATGTTGTAAAAAGTCTAAAGACGTTCCACTTTGACCATGGATTATAGTCTAAGGATGTAAAAATTAGTCCATGAAGATGGGGAAATCAAAAGTCTATGTGGTGAGTAAATAGTTGGAATGAGCCCAAGAAATCAAAATCCTGGAATCACTACATATCCCATGAGGATGATCATTAATAATCATTTAGTTTTAGAACATGGTTTTAGTAGAAGACTAATTCCGGTAGTGGGATTATTTCTTGAATGAGGCTATTGAATCTTATCATACTTTGATATGGGTAATCCCAAATTTATATAGGTTATGGATATATTTTAACATTGGGTACTAATGATGTTGGTGTCATTTCCTCACGAATTGACCATATGAGGATTCCTGGTTTGATATAGGCTAAAAGCCTCTCTTTTTTAAGGTATCATGATCATTTCTGGGTTAATATAATAATTTAACATCATAAAATGATGAAACTTGTAATTCCCGGACCCCAGTTACCTAGAGTCGGTGCATTATTACATAACATTAGCACGATTAAAAAATATAAAGTCTCGAAAGACCGAATAGTTTAGTAGCCTTGGAAGTAGTAGATACATTCATAAGTTTTATATTTCATCATAAAATGAAAAAATACAACCACAGTTTTCCATATAACACACTCATATCCTCTCAGACTATCCATTTAGGTTAGTCATAAAATACCTCTTTGCATCCTTGGAAATATAAAACATAGAAATGGGTGAGCATAGATGCTCAGTAAGGATAAAAATATAGCAGAAAATTTAATAAATAAGAATAAAAATTTAAGGAAATGTATAAGACTAAAAAAATCCTTTAAAACTTGAACATAGGCATAATATGGAAAATATAAAATCAAATAATTCCATTTACTTACTCAAATGGATATTCTACTAGTGGAATAATCACATGAAATATCAATAGTCACTTTAATAATGATGGAATGCATAATGCTAGACTATCATAACCACATAGTCAAGGACTTGTGCCAAGACTACAAATAAGATTTTGTCAAGGCCTTGTTACAAGACACTATTTTGTCTCATGAGACCCAACGATGCATCGGGGAGCTATAGCGGGCTCCACCCGTCACTTACTAAGTCCAATGCATTACTCATATGAAAAGGTTTCAACATAACATAAACATTCATATTAAAACTAGCATATGAAATGTCAATACTTTATCCATAAACCATGAGTGGTATAAGATTAGCACATCCATATTCAAACATATCAATAAAAACTTCAACACAATATTTAATTTTTGTATCATAACAAATCAAATTCAAATAAGCTTACAATTCATCAAAGGATGTTGACATAGATGAAATCAAAACCTTTTTTTGAGAAATATCTCTTTCTATTTTGAAATATTTTAAAATTAATATAATTAAAAATGAAAACATTTATTTTCAAAATATTTTTATAATATTTTAAGGTAAGATTTGATGATGTTATAACAACATAAAATAACCACACCTGCCGTATATGTTAAAAAACATTCTTACCATAAATTTGTCGAAAAGGTCAAAAAGTACCTTGTTTGGAACATGATGGAAATATTCCTTTATAAAAATCTTATAAAAGTCAAAATAGGGTATAAATGACTTAATCACATAGTCTATGAAATAGTAATAATGTTTTTAAATACATTTTTAAGAAAATGGATGTGAATGATAAAGAGGTCATAGTAGGTAATTACGTATAAACGACCTTGGATAATGAAGAGATTCTAGAATTAACCCTTAAATTGTACTTTTACTTGGTAAAGGGTAGGTTAAAATCTTGTATAATAGTGAAATAATTTTTATTAAATTATACACGAATCATATACATTAATATGATATCCTATATGATCATTTAACATTGCTTTGTGAATAATATCTTAGTATTATCATTGTTCAGGTGTTAGCAGATTCATTTTCATTTATATTATTTGTTATGTGAGTAATATATGTTGTGGATGGGATGTATCTTATTCTTATCCCAAATAATATCATTTCTTTAAACATTATTTTTAATCATCTAACGAATATTAGTCTTGAATGGATACGATGGGGAATGAATCTCATCGCGTTCGTGGAGATGGTAATCTGTACGTACACACGAGCGACAATTTCATTATTTTTATATTTAAATAATATATAAATAGAATTTATATCATATATAAATAATAATTATCATGTTATATTTATTATTTACATCAATTTCACATCATTATTATACCCATCCAATTAATAATGTATTTAATAACAATTACACCACGACGTGGAGACGGTAAGCCGTACGTACTCACGTATGGTGACATGTCATTAAAGGGATGGATAGAATAATGAATTTGGTGGTACAATATTTATAATAACATCACAATATATAGAATATACTATATTTATTATTTTATAATGGAAACAACAAAGAAAGAGGAAGTGGAAGAAGAAAGGAACTTGAAAGAGGTGATGAAATATTTCTCCCTTCTTCGTGTTCTTCGTTTTGATTTGATAAAAAGGGCTCCATAGGTTGGATTTATGACTAAAGAAAGGCCTCTATGATGGAGGGAGGACATTTTGGAGGGTATTTGGAAAGGGTTTGGCTAATTAAAATTGCTTTGAATTTGTGAAGTAGAGAGAAGACGAAGTGCCCTTTTATAAGAGGGGTGAGGGGCACCTTAGGAAAAGTTAGAAATATTATATTATAATAAAATCCTTTTCGGTTTATAATGGCTCCAACATGGATTATTTAATGTATAAGGTGGGTATGGGTCTAAAACCACTCAAAAAGGAGGTTTTAGACAGGTTTGAGTCACTTTATTAACATTATCATATATTTTTAACTCTTAGTTAAATATTTTAACATTTACCAAGTCTCTTTGTATTTTTATATTATATGTTTAATAAACATACTATATACTTTCAAGAGAACCCCAAGTGGTTAATTAATGATAAAACTATCATTATATAAGTCCTTTGGGTGAACCTAATATTTTTAGGAATAGAATATCAATTAATAATATAATATTTGTTTTAAAAACTCTTTTATGTCAATTTTGACAACATTTGGTATTTTGTTTTTGCTAAATTCATAACAGCATTATTACTTCGAAAACATTCATCTAACCAACCCTAATATGTCATATTAACCTATAATATTTTTTTAATTCATAAAACGTCAAAAATTACATTTATTTGGATATTTATAATATCAATTATTTTAATATTTCATTAATTAGGTAATTACTGCATCACCATTTTGTTATAAATAAATTAAATAATTTAATGTCTAAAAAATATAAATAAAATACCATTATTTAAGAAATATGTTTATATTTCTAATGAATATTTTTAGTCTAATTTATCTTATGAGTCACCCTATATTAAAAATGTTTCATTTTTTAGACATTGATTTCAACACTTCTAACTCTTCTTTGAATTAAATAATAATAAATGTCATAATCTAATCCAAGTGGAACTAAAGGATCATATTATATTCCTAAGGTTGTTTTTGGTCGAGATACACTTATCCAATAGAATTAATACCTGTGTTAGGGTAATAATAATATCAATTTTACCCTTAATTACCCTATTTATTTTTTACCGTGGTAAATACAAGTAAAAAGTACTATTTATAAAAAAATTCATCTTACTGAACCAAATTTTACCTATTGATATCAACCATGTCTCTCGGATGTTTGAAATTCCACTCAAAGAAGTGGTAAATTTATGTTTTATGTGAATTTTCAAATTCTCCTAGGATGTGGGTAAAAGAGGGTGAAAAGTTCAATAAAATTTTTATATATCTAACATTATTATAAAATAACTCCAATGAATTAAATTAGACTTATATAGGTATTATGTATCTATTTGTACCTAAAATAAATTTGAATAAAATAAATAATTATTTAAATATAAAATTGGTTTTAAACCATAACTCGGTTTTTTTCACTTTTCCTCAAAAATTGAATGTTTTAAGAAAAATACAAAAAATTCCCCCTAAGTTAATTTCGATATTTTGAATCCAAAAATGAAGACCATTTTGAAAGATAAAATTTATAAAATTTCAAAATATGGGTATTACTGTTCATAACAGCTAGTTTGATTGGATGTGGTGTGTTATAACTCAAAGCTGCGTACAGCACACGCTACTGTATTATTCAAAGAGAACCCTACTGTGGAATATTGGGTTGTTACATTCTCCCCTCCTTCAAATAATTTAGTCCTTAAAATTTCTAGAATTGTACTGAATAAAAAGACTCAGGTGGTTCTTCATCATAACTTCCTCTGGTTCCCACGTTTCCTATTCCATCTTATTGTTTCTCTATAGAAATTTTACCAGACGATTCATCTGGTGTCCCAACACTTGTTCTCTTGTATAAAAAACCTTAACATGCTCTTCGAAATAAGATAGATAGGGTTCCAGTTCTAATTCCTCATAGGCAAGTACATGCATTGGGTGAGACATGTATTTTCTCAACAATGATATGCGGAACACATCATGAACTTTGGAGAGACTTGGCGGCATTTTCAAATGGTAAGCTGCATGTACAATTCATTCTAGAATTTCGAAAGGTACAATTTTCCTGGGATTCAATTTACCCATGTTACCGAAATGTATAACACCCTTCCATGGAGATACCTTCAAGAAAACATGACCTCATACCTGAAATTCAAAATCCTTCCTTTGGTTATCGGCATAGTTCTTCTGCTTACTTTGAGCTGCGTTGATGTGGGTTTGGATTACCATTATCTTTTCCATAATTTCCTCCAAAAGTTCTCAGCCTACGAGTGTTATTTCACAAAAATCATCCGAACAGGTTGGTGTGTGACATATCTTTCTGTATAACGCTTCATATGGTGCCATCTGAATACATGAATGTAATCTATTATTATACGAAAATTCTACTAGAGGTAAATATTGATCCTAGATACCTTTATAGTCATGTGAGAATGATCTCAATGTGTCATATAAGGTTTGAGTAGTCTATACTGATTTTCCATCAATTAGGGGGTGGTAAGAAGTGCTCAAATGAATCTCAGAATCCAAGGATTTCTGAATAATTTTCTAGAATATTGATGTAAAACGTGGATCACGATCAGAAATAATCAAAAGTGGAACTCCATGAAGTCGTACAAATTCATTAATATACAGTCTTTGTTAATCATTCAAGTGGTAAATATTCTCTTATAGCAGGAAAATGTGCTGACTTGGTATGACGATCAACAATGACCCATATTGCATCGTTCATTCTAGGAGTCTTTGGTAGTCCCCTGACAAAGTCCATCATAACATTATCCCATTTCCACTCCGGTATGGGATGTGGTTTCATGACCCGTCCAGGCTGTTGCCTTCCAGCTTTCACTTGTTGGCAAACCATACATCTTGAAACAAAATCATCATTCTCCCTCTTGATGTTGTCCCACCAAAAATGTTCCTTCAAATATCTATAAATTTTGGTGCTCTTAAGGTGTATAGAGAAATTGGAACTATGTGTATAATCCAACAATTATCTTTTTTGATAAGTTATATCAGGAAGAAAAAGTCTCTTCCCCAATTTCAAATTTCTATCTTTATACACAAAGTCACTCAACCTCCCATCATTCACAGCTTTAATCTTCTTTTGAAACTCTTCATCACTGGTATGAGAACTCTTTATCCATTCTAGTATAGATGGTTTGGAGACCATTTGAAACAGCATTGATGTTTCATCATCCATTGTTATTCCCATATCCATCTTTATTAGATCCACATATATAGGCTCCTTTTCAACTCAAATCTTGTTCAAAACTTCATAATCATTTCTAATCAAAGAATATGACTCCTTATTTACCTTCCCCAGGTCATAGTGTATAGTGAAATCATAATCCTTGAGTAGTTGAAGTCATCGCCTTTTCCTCATGTTGATGTCTTTTTGCGATAAAATATACTTCAAACTCTTGTGATCATTATAAATCTCACATTTTTCACCATAGAGATATTGTCTCTAAATCTTCAAAAAAATTATTACAGCGGCTAGCTCAATATCATGAGTATGATAGTTTTTCTAATGAATATTAAGCTATTTTGATGCATAGGCAATAACTCTATCATTCTGCATAAGGACACATCCAAGTCCTTTATTTGATGCATCACTCTAAATAACAAACCCATCATTACCCAATTGTAGAGTCAAGATAAAAGAATTGAATAATATTCTCTTCAGTTCTTCAAAAAATTATTCATAGTATTTTGTCCAAACAAATTTTACCCCTTTTCCTGTGAGCATTGTTAATGGGTTAGCCAACTGGGAAAAATTCAGGACGAAACATCGATAATGACCTGCTAAACCAATAAAAATGTGTACCTCAGTTATACTCATCAGTGATGGCCATTCTTATATTTCCCTAGCCTTTGAAGTATCAAAGAATATTCCATCCTTAGAGAAAATATGGCCAAGAAATGAAATCTTATGAAGCCAGATTTTACACCTGCTAAACTTCCTATATAATTCATGTCTTCTAAGAGTCTTCTGGATAATGCGCAATTGATTGTCATGATCTTTGTAGAATTTGGAGTATTACAAGGTATCATAAATAAGTATCACTACAAAGTCATTGAGATATTTCTTGAAAAACTATTCATTAGATCCATGAAGACATAGGGTGAATTAGTCAAATAAAAAGGCATTACTGTAAACTTGTAATTCCCGTACCTAGACAAAAATGTTGTCTTCAGAATGTCTTCCTTTTTCACACACAAATGATGGTATCCAAATCAAGGGTCAATCATTTAAAAGTATTTACCTCCATGTAGTTGGTCAAATAAATCATCAATGCGAGGTAGGGGACACTTGTTCATTATCGTTATAGCATTGATATCCCAGTAGTCCTTGCACAACCTCATAGATACATCTTTTTTCCTATAAAAAAGTATATGGGTTCCCCCTGGAGAAACACTAGGGAAAATAAATCCCTTATTACTCAATTCCTCTATTTGTTTCTTTAATTACACTAATTCCATAGTGGGTATTCAATAATGGGTCTTCAATATGGGCCTTGGACCATGGATTAAATCAATGGAAAACATAATTTCTCATTCTGGAGGATGTCCATGTAAATCATCTGGAAACCCATCAATATATTCTTTCCCTATAGGTACATACACTATTTTAAAATTCCTTTCCTCACCCATAGTAAATTCATTCACTTCCTCCCCAATAATTTAATT
The DNA here is from genome assembly GCA_963277665.1 of Viscum album. Classification (NCBI taxonomy): domain Eukaryota; kingdom Viridiplantae; phylum Streptophyta; class Magnoliopsida; order Santalales; family Viscaceae; genus Viscum; species Viscum album. The sequence continues at coordinate 84,131,225 of OY728155.1, read as the reverse complement.
TAGTTGAGCTATTGGGGGTGGATCTAGATAACAATCAGGTGGTAATGATTCTGATCTAAATATAAGGAGTTCGTTATCATCATTATAAAAAATCATAACCACATTTTTCATACAATAAATTTACACATGATTGTCAAAACGCCAATCCATACTGAGGATTATATCAAATTAAATCATGGGTATGACAATGCCATAAGAAGATAAAGAACATTTATATGCTCTAATGGGAACTGATTAACGAACAGTTGTTTCAATGATACTTCCCTTATGAGTTTTGACTGAAAATCACTTTTTAAATCAAATTCGAAATATCTAATTTACATAGAAAACTGGGAAGATATGAAACAATGTGATGATCAATAATAAAATAGAGGATTTTCTAAACATGAGGAAATAATTAAATTACCTGCCACTAAATCTTTCGGAGCTTCAACCTCAGCAGTATTGATAGTATAATCTTGGCCTTGATTCATAGGACATTTATGAGGTAAGTTCCACTAACGCATAGGACATTTGTAATGTTAGCTTCATACTTTGAAACATTATCATCCTTCTTTTTCCTGAGACTCAGAAATTTCATTTCCATGTCTGATCAATGGTCATGAGGAAAGTATTTTTATTTGAAAATATATTTTAACTCCCTCCATTCCATATTTGATTCTTCATCATCTTCCTTTGTGTTTTGAATCAATGACCACCATTGATCAGCATCTCCAATGAGGTGGTAAACAGCCATGACAACTGTTTCCCTTTTGCCACTCCCCAAGGCGTGGAATATTTTCTATAATAAATTTATCCATTTCTCAGCTACTAATGGATTTTTACGCACATTGAATGTTTGTGGTTGTTTCCTCATGAAGCGATCTACCATTGATCCTCCACGTTGTGGATCAGGGTGCTCCATACGGGCACAATTATTATTCACAACCTGTGTTTGTTGTTTTAGTATGGTGAAAATATGATCAACACCAGTTATATCACCATCTCCACTATAATTATCATGAATATGAGGGAAATACCTACATGGAGTGAGTTCATTGATACGGTATCCAATACTATCACTTGGATCCATTTCTAAAAAATGGCATACACTAGATTAGTATATGATTCACAATACATAAATCCAAACTTGTAAAACACTTAACATAAATTGAACCATTTATGGATATAATTCTTAATCATAAAAAATGTTTTATTTGAGGAAGTATATATTCATTAACCCTTTATAATGGTTTGTAATGAAAATATGAATTATCCTAATCATATCCCCCTTGAGTGTCATAAACAAGAGTGCAGCAAGGCCCGTTCTTGTACACCAGGCCCCGTTCGAGTCTATCTAAAAGTGGTCTTTTCGGGGTTTACCCCTAGGAAAATTTTTTCCAGAGCCGCCTCTACCTTATTGTTTTCAGATAGGGATGTATTTCTTGGAAAACTCACAAAATCTCTATAATAACAAAATTCTAGGAAGTTCTTCTATACTAATCTTCAAAGTCTCTATTAGGGTAATGAGCTATAATCCGATTTTATCTAAATCTAGTTTTCAAGGATTGTACTAAACTTCCTCTGATACCAATTGTAACGCCCTGACCCTAGTTACCTAGAGTTGGTGCATTATTACATAACATTGGCATGATCACAAAAGATCAAGTCTCGAAAGATCAAATAGTTTATCATCCTTGAAAGTACTAGATACATTCATAAGGTTTACATTACATCATAAAATGAAAAACTAAAATAACATATTTCCATAGACCACACTCATACCCCATCATACTACCTCTGCAGGTTTGTCATAAAATACTTCTACACATCCCGATAAAAATAAAACATAGAAAGGGGTGAGCTCAGATGCTCAGTAAGGATAAAAATATAGTAGAAACTTTCATAAATAAGCACAAACATTTAAGGCATTGTATAAGACTAAAACAAAAGACTTTTAAAATTAAACTTCATCATAATATGAAAATGATAAAATCAAATAATTCCATTTAATTACTAACATGGATATTCTACTAGTCTAATAATCACATGAAATATAAATAGCCACTTTGAAAATGACGGAATGCATAATGCTAGACTATTATAACGGCATAGTCACGGCCTTCTTCCAAGACTACAAATAAGGTTTTTTCAAGGCCTTATTCTAATACACTATTTTGTCTCATTATACCTACCGATTCATCGAGGAGCTATAGTGGGCTCTACACGTCACTTACTAAGTCCAGTGCATTCCTTATTTGAAAGGTTTTAACCATAACATAAACATTCGTATTAAAACTAGCATACGAAATGTAAATAACTTATCGATACACCATGAGAGGTATAAAAATATAACATCCACATTCAAACATATCACAAAACTTTCAATAAAATATGGATGTTTCGTATCATAATAAATCAATATCAAATAAGCTTACAATCCATCAATGGATGTTGATAAAGAAGTTATCAAAACCTATTTTTTGAGAAATATCTATTTCTATTTAGAAATAATTTAAAATTAATATAATTATAAAAGAAAAAATTTATTTTGAAAATATTCTTATAATATTGTAAGGTAAGCGTTGACGATATTATAAAGGTATAAAATAGCCGCACCCGCTGTACATGTTTAAAAAACATTCTTAACTTAAACTTATCGAAAAGGTCAAAAAGTACATTTTTTGGAAAACAAACGAAATATTCCTTTATAAACATCTTGTAAAATTCAAAAAAATGGTATAAATTACATTAACCCATAATCTATAAAATAGAAAAAATGTTTTGAAATACATTTTTATGAGACATGGATGTGAATGATAAAGAGGTCCCAGTAGATAATTACGTATAAACAACCACAGACAATGAAGAGATTGTAGAATTAACACTTACTTTTTACTTTTCCTTGGTCGAGGGTAGGTTAGCCTCTTTTATAATGGTGATACAATTGTTATTAAATTATTCAATAATCATATACATTAATATGATATCATATATGATCTTTTAACATTTCTTTGTTAATAATATCTTAGTATTATCATTGTTTCAGATGTTAACAGATTCATTTTCGTTTATAATATTTGTTATGTGACTCATATTTGTTATGGATGGGATGTATCTTATTCATATACAAAATGATATCTCGTGTTTAAACATTATTTTTAATCATCTAATAAAAATTATCCTTGAATGGATACGATGGGGAATGAATCTCATTCTTTTCGTGGAGACAGTAATCCGTACGTACGAATGTGCAACAATATCATTCTGTTGATATTAAAATAATATATAATTGGATGGTATATCATATATAAATAATAATTATCATTTTTTATTAATTATATACATGAATTTCATATCATTATTATACCCATCCAAATAATAATACTTTGAAGAACAATTACACCACGACGTGGAGACGGTAATCCATACGTATGCACATATGGTGACATGTCATTAAGGGATGGATAGAATAATGAATTTGGTTGTACCATATTTATAATAATATCAAATTATATATATGATACATGACTTATTATTGTATAATATAAACAACAAGGAAAGAGGATGTGGAAGAAGAAAGGAACTTGAAAGAGGTGATGAAATATTTACCTCTTCTTCGGGTTCTTCTTTTTGATTTGATCAAAAAGGCTCCTTATGTTGGCTTTCTGACTAAATTAATGCCTCTAGGATGTAGGGAGGGAAGTTGGGAGGGTATTTGGGTAGGTTTGTTTTGATAAAAATGTCTTTGATTGTGTGAATTATAGAGAGGGGGGGGTGCCCTTTTATAAGAGGGGTGAGGGGCACCTTAGGAAAAGATAGAAATATTATTTTATTATAAAATCCTTTTCGGTTTCAAATAGATCAAAAAATTATTATTTAAAGGATAAGGTGGGTATTGGTCTAAAAACACTATTACAATATATTTTAGACATGTTTGGGTCACCATATTAACTTTATCTTTTAGACTTAACTCTTAGTTAAATAGTTTGAAATTTATCATGTCTCTTTGTATTTTTATATTATATGGTTAATGAAAATACTATATACATCCAAGATAACCCCAAGTGGTTCATTAATGATACAAAAATCATTATATAATTCCTTTTTACGATCCTTATATTTTGAAGAATAGAATATCAATTAATTATATAATATTTATTTTAAACACATTTTTATGTCAATTTTGACTCTATTTGGTATTTGGTTTTTTCTAAATTATTAACAGCATTATTACTTCAACAAAAATTTATCTAAGAAACCATCATATGTCATATTAACCTAGGAAATTTGTATATTTCATAAAACGTCTCAAATTACATTTATTTGGATATTTATAATATCAATTATTTAAATATTTCATTAATTAGGTAATTACTGCATCATCATTGTGTCATAATTAAATTAAATTATATAAGGTCTGAAAAATATAAATAAAATACCATAATGTTGGAAAATTTTTTATCTTTTAAATGAATATTTATAGTCGAATTTATCTTCTTTTTAACCCAATATTAAAAGTTTCTTAGTTATTAAACTGTGATTTTAACTCTTTTAACTCTTCATTGAATTAAATAATAATAAATGTACAAATCCAATACAAGTGGACCTAAAGGATATTATTTTATTACTAAGGTTTATTTTGGTCGAAATAAACTTATACAATAGAATTAGGACATTTTTTAGAGTAATAATAATATCATTTTACCCTTAATTACCCTATTTACTTTTAACCGTGGTAAAAAAAAGTAAAAACGTACAATTCACCAAATATTATTTTCATATTATTGACCCACATTTTACAAAATGATATCAACTAAATATCTTATACTTTTTAAATTCCACTCACAGAAGCGGTAAAATTATGTTTTATGTGAATTTCCAAATTCTCCTAAGAGGTGGGTAAAGACGGTGAAAAGTTCAATAAAATTTTTATATATCTAAATTTTTATAAAATAACTCCAATGAATTAAATTGAACATATATAGGTATTATTTATATATTTTGACCTAAAATAAATTTAAATAAAAAAATTACAAATTTAAATAAAAATTTGGTTTTAAACTATAACTTACTGTTTTTCACTTTTCATCAAAAATTTAATGTTTTCAGAAAAATACCAAAAAATCACCCTAAGTTAATTTTGATATTCGGAATCCAAAAATGAAGTCCATTTTGAATGAAAAAATTTATAAATGTTCAAAAAGTGGGTATTACTATTCATAACAGCTAGTTTGATTGGTTGTGGTGTGTTAGAACTCGAAGTTGCGTACAACACACGCTACTGTATTATTCAAAATGATGTGTACCGTGGAAGCTTGGGTTGTTTCAAGACTAGAGATATGGCACAGGTGTTTCTCATTAATTCATTATTCATATCATGTTATGAGGTCATCTCATACCATAGATGGTTTAATGTAATTGAATGGGGATTATACCTATAATGAGGCTCGTGGGACAATTTTTGGGGTGATTTTACCACAGGTAAAAAATGGTTTTATAGTGAATATGAAAGCTAGTAATAAATATTGAAAGTGTACATGTCCTTATATATCATATGAGGATGGGAATCAAGCCTCATTTTTTTAGGAGTCAATGTGACTAGTTTAAGGTCATATGGTCTAGAACATCAGAAAACTATTTAGTGTCATATTTCGTGTACTACTAGAAATCACGTTAATTTCATGATGTATTGACAATAAAAGTTCTTGTTTTAAGGGTAATTATATAGCATGAATGTGGAAACACCTGATGTGAATGGATTCAAAAGAGGACTATGCACCATACATGTATAATGAGACATGTGAAACATAGTTTAAAATCAATATTCTTGGACCGGAGAATATAAGTGTCATAAATAGTTTAACATCATGATGCTTGGAATGAGTAATATTGGTCACACGAGTACCTTTTTGGTTGGGGTAGGGGGAGTACCCGACATTAATGGAGAAAAGGAGGCTCACACAATGCAAATGGTGCTAGAGGGACATTGGATTCTTTAATTTTTTGTTGGTCCTGGAGATGAGGAGTCTGAGCGCCTCTATTTATCCCTTAAGCATTGGAATCTATCCACATTTAGTAGTGGAACATGGAATGGTAGAAGTATGAAACCGATAGGTTCGATCCTCTATATCATGGTAATTTGAGGCATACAATGGTTATAATATGGAATCCCATGATCGGTTCATGGGGTACGGTTTGTTGGCCATCCAATACTTATCATATGAGGCATCCTCATTTCAGTATGGGGTCAAGATCACAGTTTAACGTCGTTCATTTAGGACGTTAGGTTTTTTAATTTAGAGTCATATAACTCATAAAACATGGGGTATACAAATTTTAGGGTTATAATTACTGCTTACCATGTATGGATCATTCAGACTCTAGATACATCAGTGATTATCAAATTATATTTCAGAATATATTTCAAAATAACTCTATGTCATCACCTAAATATACATATGAACTATACAATGAAATTGGTCTAGGTTTTATTCCAAAAATAAAAGTGAATTAAAATCACAAAGACCTCTAAAATATTGAAATAGTTAAAACTAACTATAATCAATCGAAAGTAAATTATAAACAAGTTTATGTAATTATAATAGCTACATTGAATTAATAAATTGAACAAAAATATAGAATATCATGGTAGAAAATAATTTGGAAGGGAAGATAAAATAACTCATTACAAACGTAATTAAAATAAATAAAAATATGACACAAAAAAATATATAATTGAAATGGATAATCATTGGATCATACTACCATAGCCATCTAAGAGTAGCTGTGATGAGAGAAATAAACTCATATATTCCGCCTTCTTCCTTAAATATATAATATATTGTGATCCCTACTACGTAAAAAAATCATCACCCCAATCCTTCTATAAATTAAAAGATGTTTATTTTATCATAGATCTTGATTAAAAATGGTTTGATTTTTTTTAATTTCATTAAATCATTAAGATGATCATTCATATTTCACTTTGAATGAAAAAAATTTAATTTGATATTTTATTGGTGGTAGTAATTGTTCTTTTATCTCTATGTGATCTAATTTGATGATAATATTTATTTTTCATGCACACCTAGATTTTAATATATTTTGAATCATTACAAAAACAATATCATTTGATATCCCACTCAAAATATATCTATATGTTTCAAACATCATGAAATAATTAATGAAATAACCTCAGTTACTCACTAGATTTTTTTTAAATTTTTTAGTATAAGGCATTTTCGTATTCATCATATGACTTCCCCCATCATAAGTCTTTTGATTTTCTATGCTAGAGAGAAACTCTTTATTTGTAGGAATTTAAATACAATTAATTTAGACAAAAGGGTTACATTATGGTTAACACTTAATATAATCCCAGATAATTCTGTATGATCAAGATTTATGTTCAAGGAATAACTATTTATTTCATATTCAAAAAACAAATTTTCCAAAAACAATTAAAACATAAAAAATTTATGGTATGTGCTGATAAATTTATTTATCAAATTTTCAAAAAAAAATTAAAACGATTTAATCCATTTTAATTAAAATTAAATAAATATATCATAAAATGTAATTGATGTAAAAAATATGATAATGAAAAATTACAGAGGATTATTCCTTATAATTTACATAAAAAATTATTTAAAAAATTAAAGATCTAAAAATTCCATAAAAAATAAAACATGGATTCTTTTACAAGTGATAAACAAATATCACACCTAAGAATTTTCAAAAGAAAAATCCATTGTGGCCCCTAGTTAAACTCCAATGAATAAAACTTATCATGGGTATCAATAAATATTCATTAAAAATTATCTATTAAGTATATTAAATTGATTTATATTTCATTTATCATCACATTTCAAAAAATATCGTTCCTCCTAGAAATTTTCCCTCTTCTCACAATTATGAATTTGTAATAATATTTTTCACATTAAAATAAACAAATGAGGGATAATATGTTTTATAAACACCTAAATAATCACCATAATAAATAGATGGACATTAGTTAATAATTACTTCTTATTAATGGTTATTCTGATGACTTAGGTTGTTTGGTTTTAAATGTGAAAATTATAGGGTATAAATTGGATTATTTATCTCTTTTTTAAGAAAAAAATACATGTTTAGTTATCATTAAAATTTTGTCTCGCCCCTTTCTACCAATAATAAATCATCAAATTATTCTAAAAAATAACAAGGGGTTGTCATAACCTTCATCATATCAGTATTATCCAGGATATTCTTCCCTAATACATTACATTATAATAACATTCTCTAATATTTATTCATATATTAATTTCATCACATTTAGAGATTGTGAATAGAAAAGAAGAAACATTGAGGTATAAAATGGGTTTTTAAATTCCCTAAATCCTTCTCAAATGAAAATATATTTTTTATATTTTAAAATATAATTTTACTTTGATTCTCCAATAGCTCCATCACCTATTATTTTTTCAATTTTTCTAAAAAATATACATAAAAATATATTTCCTAGAGAAACATTCAAATGAATAAATATTTTAATATAAAAAATTCTTCAACTTCTGATTTATCTTCACATAACTCCAAAATGATATATCACTAAACAATAAATCTCCCCTGTACTTGAAATAAACTTTGTTAATAAATTTTTACTTCCTAATATATGATGAAAATAGATATATGTTTTTAAAGTGGATATCTAGCTGGTAGTTTATGTATTTTTTAGGGATAAATAGGATACAATATTTAGCTAATAGTTAATAAATATGATCTATTGATAAAGTTATTTTTAATCATAATTTAATTTCCTCAATCATATTAATCATTGTTGCTTCATACTCCATGTTTTTAATGATTTAATAAAAATTAGGGTTATAAAATTATTTTCTATTCTCTTAAAAAATATTTGACGGGGAATAATGTAATAAAATGGATTATATGACACACAGGATAATGAATTTTAATATTATATAGTTTTTTTAGAAATTATATTACAAATTTCCTTTAACATTTAATGAAACTCCTTAAATTCTTATTTAGAAAATATTTACTTCAGAATTTATTTTATTAATATCAATTTTACACTAATTTAAATCATTGAATTGGGTTATAAGGATTTATTATGTGTTTAAATTGATAATAATATTATTTAAAAATGAACTAATAATGAATAAGAAACACCAATAAAAGAAAATATAATAGAAAAAAATAGAGAAAAAAATATTAAAATTGATAACAAAAACTAATATAAAATGTTATGAAATTACACAACGATCTCCCCCACATTTATTTTTCACAATGTCTTAATGTTCCTATGTTTTATGGATGAGACAATAGAATTACAAATTTATGGAATAAATAATAAACAATTTGGGTGGAATGACACAACCTAGTGCTCAGTGGTTCTTAACATATTAGATATTGGTCTACACTCCTAGAGACTATTTAAAATTATCATTAAATAGATTCAATTGGTTTAAAATTCCTATATATGATTTTTTTTTGTTTTTTAATATGTATATAACCCAAATAAAAATTCTCGTAACAATGTAGGGTGCTAACATGCTAGAAGGAAATTTACCCAAAAAATAGAGTCATTATATAGTCATGAAGTAACTACTTTTCTACATGTATAAAGTATTTTTATCAGTATCTTTACATCATTAAATATAGTTTGTCAACATTTAATTGTGTTTCCTTTTCAAAATTACTATTTTTATTTTCTTCCAACCCCTAAAAATATAATTATTTTTCATTCTAGATGGGTAATGGTTCATGTTACATTATTTGACATCCAAAAACATGTTTTGTTCCAGCTCATCTGGATGGTGATATGATTTTCAATAGACCAATCTAAATTGGGACATATCAATTTGGTATTTACAAGTAGTTCATAGGCCCAAATTCATATTCTAGTATCAAACTCCATTATTTTATATTTGAGTTCACAATTATCTCCAAAATTTCAATAGTTTTTCTATTTGATAGTTTAGCCATCCTCTTAATTTGTGGATTATAGGGTGATGAAACCCAATGAGTAAATCTATATTAAATCTTTATATATTATAACGTGGCATTACAAGAGAGGGTGTATTTTTAGGGAATAATTATATGGTTCAACAAAATCATTAAAACGTATTTCCCTTTGTAAAATTTATAACTACTTATTTATCGAATGTTAATTTTACAATAACTATTACATATTTGGAAAAATAATTCATAAAACATTGATTTAAAAGGATTTAAAAAGTTTTGGGGAATGTTATCACGAAATTAATATCCTATTAATTATATACATTATAGAATAATAATGTTTTTTTGTTGAATTTAATGTCTCTTACAAACATTTCAATGAAATTAGAATATCATACAATTTTAAAATAAATAAAAAGAAACAAAAAAAGTAATGGAAATGAAAACTAGAATAAAAAACTATTATTTAAGTTTTGTGAGATCTCAAATGAATTCCAAAATTTATAGCGAGACAAAAATTTTGGGTTGATTTAAAAATGATTTTTAATGAATATTTTTATCAAATGGTTATATTCAACAAGATGTTATCAAGTATAATACCGACTATAATTATTTAAATATCTCAAAAGATTATAAATTTTCTGTTTAGATAACCACTTTTGGGTTCTACTATATCAAAAATATGTTACTAAAATATAAAAAAATGGCCTAATATTCCTAATTGTAAAAAAATCCTTTTCAGGAATGGTTTCACTGATTGTTTGAATGATCTAAATTGTTTCACAAGAAGTAATTTCTATCCCATATAGGCGGTCATCCAACAAATTTTAAATCCCTTTACTTTTTTGTAAATATTTAATTATTTCATGAATAATATCCAAATAATAAATATTAATTTCAAATCATGATTTTTCATTTTAAATTTATGTCTACAATAATCTATAAAAAAATTCCTTTATAATCTATTAAGTAACATATATTTTTATACATTATAATGAAAATTATGAATAATTTTTTCTTATTGGTTCTGTAATTTATTTGAGAATAATATCACTTATAATATGAATAATAAATGAAATGTGTATGAAAATGGTTTTTCTTATCAGGTATGGATCATTTTAGCTTTCAATTAAACATTTTGTTATGGCTCTATTTGTGGCTTTTACCAGTAACTGCATTGGAGGGAAGGTTGTTTTATTTTTGGGATTAATGTAAATAAAATGATGAATGATTCTAGAAGATAAATTACATGACATATAATAGCCTTGGAAGTACCTTTTCACATCGTTTAGAAGTTTTTCTCTATGAAGAAGAAACTGAGGATTATATGTCATTTAATTTATATACACATGAGGTAAATGTCAAAGCTGGTTTAAAGCAAAAGGTATAAACCATATATTTTACCAAACCCTACCCTTTTTAATCATTCAGTGGAGCACCCCTACATAGAAATTTCTTTTCGAGAACATAAACAAGGTTTTTTCGTCATTTCTCCATTTAACCTCAGATTTTACATCTTTCTCTCAGGTTGGACGTGTACCGATATGTGATACACTACTTTAGCTCATTTTTTTATTATTCATCCTATATATTATAATATTTTTTTAGGATATCATGGACTATTTTTATTGAATTGATATTTTCTTCATATTTCTTCTGAACCTAGAAAAACACAATACTGATACTTGATAAGGATATTTCCATGAGATTTAGGTAAGTGGTCTATGAATCATCCCACAACATTATGCATCTTATAAATTTTTATAATGTGGACAAAATGATTTCATATAGAATAGAATATTAAATTCTTATTCCTGGATTATAATAAAAATGATTATATTATTGATCTTACTCTATATAGTATGATCACACTATTATAAGTTTATTACTCAATGCATTGCACCTCATTTAGGGTGTTTCCAAACATATGCCTTTAGTGGATAGTTTTGTTCATATATGCTACCATTTGGGTTTTTAACATTATGAACCTAATAATGGAAATCACTTCATTAATATAAATATTATTGAATTTAAATTGGCAGCCTTGTATATGATAAGGTCAATTGACCCTTCTATGGTAAGTGTGTCAATAAAATTAATGAATCCAAAATATTAATGGAATGTATAATATGTATATTACTTGAAATAATGGAATGTAATTAAATGGATTAGTTTCACATATGAACCAAACTTTAACATGTTTAGTATTAGGGTGTGATGTAAACCAAATTAATTTATTTTGAATTAAATTAACTAACTAATGGTTTCATGTACTTATATCCCTGTCACTTGTAATAAAGTAAAAAAATTAACCAAATGAATTATTAAATGTGTAGACTATTACATGTCCTTATCTAATTATTGAAAAATGAATAATGTTCCTATTATATATTGTCCATGACATCATTATCGGTGTATCCCAACTCGATCTGACATTAAATTCTTGAAGGAATTATATGAGCATCCATGGATGCCATTCTAATTTAGGGATGTCGGTCACCAACGCTGAGACCCACCTTGAATCCCGATATTTGTATACATGTGTATTCATGACATAACACCTTAGTATCCCTCCATTATTATTATTTTGTTCCTTCGATACACTCCTTGGATCCGGAATCATTTCTATAGGTTTGTGGGGTAATAGATACACTAATTGGGACAACCCATTACTTATTCAATTTTACCTTAGATGAATTCCTTGGACTAAGGTAGAATCATATTACAATGAAATCCCTTGGGAGGTACCCCATGGATAACACAGAGACCCCTTTATCTAGGCTCTAGATTATCATCGACTTGCCACAACCCCTGAGGTCAACGATTCCTTAGCTATTACGTTGGATCCTCTTAATTATTATCATCATTGCAGGATGGCTCGTTATATCATGGTTCATTTAATATTATTATCATGTCATGATGTCAGTGATACTTATACCTCATGTGACTTAAAATTTAAAATTTAATATAATTAATAAATAAAATGGATACATGTCTAGACATGAGCTGAGGATAAAGCAGGTAATGGGGATTTACATTATCATACTGTTATATTTTTTTGTATTCATACGAGCAAAATATTTAATTTTATATTAAATATATTTGATTTTATATATAATTGTTGTGGTGTCCAACTAATATCTATCTCACAACAAATATGAGTTTCCATTAATGGCTAAGTATATTACATGAAAGTAGGTGTTGACCAGTGGAAAAATCCTTCTTTGGACACCTGATATTTTCTTCTTACACTATGATGGATCATGGTAGCATATGAATGAGATGGAGCTTGGGATTCAAGGATATTTTTTATCAACTATTTTTTATATGCTTTAGTTATAAAAAATATTTCCATTTTGGTTAGTTGCATATTAGTTTTGTCTGTTTCAGCTATGGTGGGTTACTTGTCCAGTGTTATAGTGATTGTTATATATTTTTCCATCTCTTCATATTATTCTTCTGTTATTTACCATTAATCCTATTTCTCCACTATGATAAAATCTGGTAATAAGGGAATATTCTCACCAAAGGGAAAACCTAAGATCTCACTACTATTTGGTGGCCTCTAGAATTCAGGGAGATGAACCTGAATCCATGTGGCTAAATAGGATCGAGAAAACACAGAGTGGAACTCGAGTTCTTTATGTCACAAAGTGACATCATAGAGGTTATTTTCTTTATTTACATTTTTTAGACAATAAAAATTATATTATCAATTCTTTGGACGATTCATATATCCCCTGGTTGGGAGTACCTAACCCGTATTGCGTTAATTTCTATTTTCCTAAAATAATAATTACTCTTACATAATATTAAAATTTACATTTAAATTATTTAACTATTGGATCGAAGACATTCTATTTGAGGGTTATTACTATTATTCTGATTGAGGATTTCATTTCATCCTTTGATTAAATACATGTGGGTGTGGAGAATTATTATATGCCTCATCATAGGCACCTAGAATTTACATTCCATGCATATTCCATGAGATATATGTTCATTTCACTTGTTACATTTTTTTATTACATGTGATTATTGGGTAATACATGTATATATATTATTATGTTTCTCTTTGGATATGATTTATTGGCTTCCAATATTAATTCATGGGGTGTATCATCCCTCATCGGTTAGAATGGGTATTATTTTTATTCAATCCATTGTATATAAACCATTAAATTACGAGACCGAATGCAGGCCGGGTTTAATATATATTATATTGGTGTCAATTTTAATGATAAGGTGTATGGTCCCTAATTCACTAGGATTGAAAAATCAATTTTAATTAGACTTTGATATAATTTTACATTAAAATGAAATATAAATAGAAAAATATTAATTAAAAATAAATTGTTTCTAGTAAATGAAGAGTCAATGTATAGTAGACCCTTCACCAACTAGATACAATGTAATTTAAAATATAACACTTACCAATACATATCCACCTTATTGGTTAGCTAGGGTGATATATAATAGGTAATGAGAACTTACTCTTATAATATAATTCCATTAGTGCTTCTATTTGATCTTAATACTTATCATATGTGTGTCCATAGAATTTATAGATTTATGTAACCAGGAAGCCCTCATGTTATACACCAGGAGGGTGCTGACCCCCATGCACAAGAAATGGTGGGCCCTAGGCTACCAGTCTTTCTGCATGGAGTGCCAGTAGAAGTTTTACTTACTATACCAGACCGAGGAACTGATGCATATATTTTTTAGTGTTTATTATGTCTTATTTAGTGGAATTAAATGTTCTCAATTACATGTATCTATAATGGATACCCTGATATGGGAGTTCGAGCAACATCATCCTCGAAACTTCTTGGGGGATGGCTATCCATAAACTACAGAGTCCTGGCTGGAGGCCACCTTGTGAAAACCCAGAAATATATCAATGGAAATTATCTTCTTATAATAAGGATTTATAGTATAAATCACATAAAATCACAAATATAACAACATAAAATCTGTATAAATTATGAATCAATGCGATTATAATAATTTCTAGATATTGTGGAACCCATACTAAAGGAATAGTAACATGAACATGGGAATATTAATATAATCCTTAAGAGAAGTGAATCGGCCAATAGAATAGTAAAATCACAAATGAAATTATAAATAAATTTAGGAAATATTATAAAAGAAAATATGATATAATTAGGCAACAGTATAACTAAATAAATATTTTAAAAATTATTAATTATGTGTTGATAGTTTTTTATAAAACATAAATGTTTACTTTAAATATTATCATTAATATTTTGATTTAAATGAAAATTTATTTTCATAAATTGTATTCATAAATTAATTTTATGTTGTATTATTATTATAATATAATTTTACGAAACCCTAATTACTTTTTCAAATGTGTTATAAAATCATTAATAATTATAAAATTGGTATATTCTATGTAAAAGAGTATTTAAAGTAAAAAATTAAATTTCGCAGATTTAGAAATTTTTTTCATAAAATGGATGTTATTATTTAATTATAAATGACTAAAATTGGATGGGGTGAATTGTTCGGATTTTTCTATAATACTTAATTTTTTGGTGAATAGTGAAATATATTAAAATATTGTATACATACATTATAAGTTAAATAAAATATTCCTTGAGTCATTTCTGATTTAGTCACTATAATATCAAACTAATATTATTTATTTTGGTACATTTAGTGATAATTCCAAAATTATTTCTAGTCTTGAGGTAAAATAATAAACTAATGAATAAAATAATGAGACAACACCCCTCTCTTCCACTATAAATACCACCTCTCTACACCTATTCTAATCACACATAATATACCATTAAATTTGAAATATATCTAACCATTAAACATCCCAATTATATTCTCCACATCCATGGGGTTTTAGCCTCAACAAAACACCCAAAACATTTTCTCTAAGGAGGTTCTCAAAGAGAAAAATTAAAGAGGTAAAATCCACTTTCACTTTCTTTATGTTCTTTTCATATTCTTTTCTTATCTCATACTCTCCTAAAATTCTATTTAAATACATTAATGATAACTCAAGTACAATATAAATACATTAATTTTATTATGTTAATGGAGTATCCACCTTCATGTCTCTTCTCCTCTTCCTTTTATAAAAATGAAAATACCATCCTTGAGATGTTGATTTGTTACCTTCAAGGAGGACAAGTTTTTAATTTTTTTAATACCATAAAATATGGTCATAAAACAACTATAATGGTTGATTTTGTTTATATTTATTTGAAAAACTATTTTATTTTTCTATACTATCATGTATACATAATATTAATAAATAATACAAAACATGTATGTGATGATTGAAAAATACCAAAATAATCTAAATGATTATTAGTAACGAATTTTTTAATGACTCATCCTCATAAAAAATTACAATATGAATTATATAACCATTTAGTATTATTTATTTTCATTAATAAAATTTAATTTCAATTATATATATAAATTTCCATTTTACATGTTCTTTTTTACATTTATACAAGAGAACCAATCACAGAAACAAAGGAAACAAGCACTCTCGAATGATGAAATTGTATTTTATATCTAATTGAAAATGATATAAATGTACATAATAAAATTATAAAAAAATAAACAAAATTATCAATGGATATTTATTAATTAATATATTTTATTAATTTTATTATATAGGACATTAATATATAGTCTATAACACATTCATATATAATATAATGGATTTATTCTGATCATATTTTTGTTCTATTGGGTTACGCTTTCTCTCTGTTTACACAAATATAAGTATTATTTACCTTTATATAATTATTATTAATTTAATTTATTTTTTCCAAAATAAATTATTTACATCACTTAATTCATCTTTTATCGGGAAATAAATTTTTTAGAATGTCCCCCTTCTTATATAACCCTGATAAGTAATACTAATTAAAGGGAAATGTGTGTTTTCATTGCCATTTTTAAGCACCCCACAGAATATTTATTAATCTACCATTATTTTTATAAGATCTTGAAAAAATATATTGGTTAATTCATGGTTTTATGAATAAATATTCATTTTCATGATTTGAATGATCTTTTATATTTTCGGTAAACCGCAATAAAATGTTTCATTTCTAACATACCGTAAGCACTATTCAATGTGTCTTACATCCATTTGAGATAAATTATCTTGATATATTTATATTCTCTCTTATAAATTATCATTTATGATTTAAATTCATTATTCCATGGACACCGATATGATATTCCCTATTGAAATTCCCAATGACATGATTATGATAACCAACTCATTCAATGGGTAACCCCTATGATTCATTATTCATTTGGATCACATATTCATGATAATGTTATGATGGATGTTACCATATTATTCTCCAATACATTGGGTAATTTTTATTCTCATGAGATGTTATGTTAAGACAGAGATTGAACCTGATTACATTATGATACTTTTTCCACCATGTGCACTGGTTTTGGAAGTTAGCCTTTACTCATGTTTATGTCATGTTTTTTTTTGTCACCACATTCCAATGATTCCATGGTTACATGTCCTAATACTCTATATTATATGATTCTTTATTCTTATTCATGATTCATCCCTTTTTATGTCATCGAGTTGTTCCTTCTAACCCATGCGATTTTCTTTGTTCATGGGTTTATACCATTATATGACTTTTTGGCTCATTATTTTTATTCGTGTATTCCCCAGGTAATTCTATGATGATTTAGGACCTCAGTTGATTAAAAAATCTCATTATGGATGATTATAATAAAAATAACTAATTAAATATCCATGTTTTCAGTTTTATGAACGTAATCCTCCAAATACAATAGACTTTAGGATCCATGGTTGTATTTGATGGTTAATTATGCTTAAAATCAGGTAAATATTTGTGTAAATGGTTAAATTCACTATATTTGATATCATAATATTGTCATTTTATTTTTAAGATATTAGGACTAGATAAATTTAGTAAGAACCCTAGGGATTACTCTATAACCATGGATATACTAGATTCAATGTTAGGGCATCACGAGTTTGGATATACTTTTCATTTAAAATTTTATCCTTATATGTCAAATGTTTTATTTATATATAAATTTTAGCTAAGTATTAAACACATGCTAATTGTACATTAAATTTCATAGTAAATGGAAGGAATAAGAATAACATGTTCCAACAATCAATGTTATAGGTAATGTGAAAATTTCCTTAATTATATTCCAAATGTGATAAGAATAGGTTCTCAAATATTCAATAAAATATTTGATCAATTGGATCATGTTATAAATAATAACTTGAATCATGTTTAATTCCCCCTCCTCGTAATAATGATAAATTTTTAGTTGAATCATTGATAAGACAATATCCTCCCTTATTTATTGGATATTTTTATCTGATAATCACATGATAATGGATTCACTCTATTATGAAGATATTCACTACCAACAAGAGATTAGAAGATGAGAATGTTGTTCTAGTGGTATATCATTTTGATGGGGAAGTTGATCAGGGTTGGACACTGATCAAGAATAAAACATTCCAAGGGGTAATTCATTCTATGCAATGGGAAGACTTGAAAAAATACATTTCAAAAAATATTTTCCCTAAACCCGATTTCATAAAATAGAAAGGGAGTTCCTTGTACTGAAGAAAACTGAAGACAATTATATTGAAGAATATGCGGAAAAATTCACATGTCTTGCATGATAGGTCTCCATCATTTTCATGAACACTTAAATAAGGTTGATCAATTATTTTTTAGAAAAATTATGGTACATGAAAAGGGTTGGTGATTAATGACTTTGATAATATTGAGGATATTGTTTGTTGTGACCATAAAGATGAAATAAAGATAATATACTCTTATTGGTCTTGTGGGTTCAAGTATAAAAATTGGAATATTGAGTTTAACAATGGTGGATCAGTAGATAAATACCATCATGGAAAGAAGACCCAATATCCCACATGTCAAAAGTGTGTGAAGAAACATCCTAGAAACATCATAAAGGGAACCAAGATATGCTTATAATGTATAAGGAAAGGGAATGTGGATTATTATTTCTAATAGGATAGGTAGAATCCCACTAATTTGGAAGAATATGAATATGGTTCAGATCAACACTCTGCTTTTTGTGCAGTGTGTGAACTACAACGAACATGTTCCTTATACAAGCCATTACCCTATGCCAGTTTTTGTAAGTGTAAATCAACAAAAAACTTCATGGGAGTAAAGAAGTTCATATTCTATCACAAAAAATATGTTGGAGACCAAAAATGATGTGGTAATAGGTATTCTAGTTATTCATTCGAAAATAGTGAACATACTATTTGATTATTGTTCATTGCATTCCTTCATATCATTCAAGATTAGTATAACTATTCAATGTCCAACTCAATGTATATAGGTTGATTTATTTGTGATAAAATTAAATCAGGAAATTATTGAATCCAATGATTATAACTCCTCCTTGGTTAATTTTTCTGGAATCAAAATCTAAGTAAATATCTCATTAGTTCATTTGGTGGAGGTTTAATGTATATTGGGAATGTATTGCCAAAATTTATAAAAATACATCATCAACTATTGGGGACAAAAGATCTCTCTTCACACCCCAAGGTGTACTCTAATTACATATATGTGTAAAGATGCTAAATAATCTCCTTTATAATAATTTAAGTAAATGATGATATTATTTAATTATGAGAAAGAATATCTACCACAAATGTTTAAGATAAAAGAGAGTATAATGCTTGAATATATGCCGACTATGAGGGACTACCTTGATGTGTTCCATGAATAATTTATTATCCTTCATCATGATTTAGAGGTTGATTTATCTGTTTAAATTATTTATGCATCTCTAATTATATCCAATAAACCATATTGAATGGATAATATTAATTTAAAGAACATAAGAAGCAGTTACTAGAGAATCTAGTTAGGGGTTTCTATTCCTGAGTGCTTCACTGTGGGGTGTGAAGGTCCTCCTTTTCAAAAATAAGGATGGATCAAATCACGTATTCATTGAGTATTGTGAGATCAATAAAATCAGGAAAAAAATTACCCTCTACCATAGATAAATGAATTGTTATATCAAATACATGGGTAGAAATATTTCTCAAAGGTGGACCCTCGGTCGAGATATCACCAATTAAAGGAGGGAAGGAAGATATTCTCAAGACTATCGTTCAAATTCAGTAAGGAAAAAATGAGTTTATAGTGATTGTTTTTAGATTCACTATACACTTAGAATATTCATGTACATAATGAATAGAGTGTTTAGATATTACCTCAAAAAAGTTTTGTTAGTCTTTATTGATGATATTTTGATATATTCTTAGAGAAATGAGGAACATGAGGATAATTGGAATAATATAATAATGACTTTCTGATGGTGGAAATTTATGAACGGTATATTAGATGATTGTTTGGGATGGATAAATTATAATTTATGGGGAATGTTATCACCAAAAAAGTAATATTTGTGGACACTTCTAAGATATTGGTTGTTGAGAACTAGCCCAGGATAACATCTGTATTGGATATCTATTTTTCCCTTTGTCTAGATAGGTATTACCGATCATTTTTGAAAAAATTTTAGGTTTTTGATACTAAATAACAATGATTAATTAGACGGGAGATATGTTTTCCAAGATCAATTAATGTGAGGACTACTCCAAAGATTTAAAACTGAACCTTATCACTTCACCAGTGGTCCAACTAATGACATGTGGGGAACCATTTTTTGTGTAAAACGATTATTCAAAGATAGTTATATGATGTTTACTAATTCAAAATGATAAAGGGTTTGTCTAAATCTCATGGAAGCCAAATATTATTGAACAAAACTATCCAATGCATGATTTGGAGTTGGAAAGTGAGATCTCTGATTTGAAAATATAGACGAATTATCAATATGGGGATAAGTGTGAGATATATGATGATCATAATAGCATAAAATATATATTCACATAGAATAAGATTAATATGAACCAGTGAAGGTGGTTAGAGATCTTTACGGATTACTACTTCTCAATCCACTATAATCATGGCAATGAATAAAAGATGGCATGTTATCTATGTAGAAAGGATCCTATATCTTTATCAATGATGAGAATTGAGAAAGATCCAATATTATTTGACCAGTAAAGGATGGACATGGGAAGCGTTAAGGGATGAACATCATCAATCCTTTCTAAAATGATTTCTCAACCATCCCTTATAGAGAAAACAAATAATTCGTAAAGAAATGTAGTGGAAAATTAGAAAAAGGTGGATTCTATTAGAAATGGAAAATACATAAAGTTAAATTGGATAATGAAGTATTCATTAGATTTTGGTGATGAATATGGGTATCACCCAACCTAGAGATAAAAAAGGATCTTATAAATTATGCACAAACTGGAACCTTATCTATTCACCCAGAGAGCTCAAATATGATTTAAGGAATCTGATAGAACTATTATTGTGACAATATGATGAAATAGATCATTGAGTATACATCAATGCGCCTTCTTTTCTAGCATGTGAAGGCTAAAAGGAAAAATTAATGGGGATGATGAAAAAATTACCCATACTAACATGGAAGTGGGAAACATCACCATGGTAATTTTCATAGGACATCTGAATACATCAAGAGGAAATAATATTATATGGGTTATTGTGGATCATATCATAATGGTAGCTCACTTTATCACAATTCGATAGGAATTATCAATGATGAAAATTTCATTGATATACATCTGAGAAGTGGTAAGGATACATGAAGTACCACTATCGATTATATCTGATCAATATCCTAGATTTATCTTAATGTTCTTAAAATGTATCCAACATGCCCTAAATACTATGTTGAACTTTAGTACGACTTATCTTCCTCAAACTAATGTCCAATTTGAACTGAATCTTCATACACTAGAAGACATGGTGAGAGCTTGTTATATAAACTTCAAATGAGTATGGAACCAACATCTTATTCCGGTTATATTCTATTACAATAATAGTTTCCAATCAAGCATCAAAATATATCTATTTGAATCCCTTTATGTTAAAATATGAAGATAATTGGCATGGTAGGATGAATTTGGTGAACATAATGTTCTAGGACAAGAAATGGTCAAATAAATTATGGAGAAGGTGAAAACTATTCATACACACGACATGGAATCCCATAGTCAACAAAAGAGATCTACAGAAAACCTTCGAAGAGACCATGAGTTTAAGGTTGGATATATGGTATTCCACCATGTATCTCCATGGAATATGGTCTTAAGATTTTAGAATAATGGAAAGATAAGTCCATAGTACATCATCCCCTTTGATATTTTTATCATATTAGAGTTGTGGCCTATCGACTAGCACTGTCACCAACCATGTGTCAAGTACACATTTTATTTCATGTTTCCATCTTCGGTAATTACATAACAGATACCTCCCATGTACTGAATCTAGAGGTGGTATACTTGGAAAATGATATATTTTATAAGGAGTAAGTTGTGATGATCAGTGACTAGAGAGAAAATGTTCTATGCAATTAGACTGCTCAACTTGTCAATGTACCTTGGAAAAACCATAAGTAAAAAAGAATAAACATGTGATCTTGGGGAATCAATTAATGATAAAAACTGTCACTTATTTTACCCTTAGTTTTAAAATAAAATTTCATGTGTGTCATTTAATATGTGGGAACAATGTAACAACCCTTAATTATATCAATGGAAATTCCATTATTATAATGATTCCATATAGTATAAATCACATAAAATCACATAGATAACACAACAAAAACATTATAAATGATGAATGATTGAAATAAGAGGTATTTCAAGATGTTAAAGAACCTATACCAATGGAATCGTAACATGCCCTTTAGAGTAGTAATTCTAACCTTATGAATGGTAGACTAACTAATAGAATAGTGAACTCACCAATGAATGTATAAATAAATTATAGGTATCTAATAAATGAATATATTATATAATTATATTATAGTGTAGGTAATTTGTTTTTAGAAATTAGTAATTAAGTGTTTAAATTTTATAGAAAACAGAAATGTTTATTTTCAATTTGATAATTATTATAATGATTTAAAATAAATTTTATTTTAATTAAATGTATTAATAATTTAATATTTCATTGTATAATAATTATAAGCTAATTTTATAAGAAATTAATTACCCTTTCAAAGTGTTATAAATTGAGTTAAAATTTTAGGATTTGAGTTTTCCATGTAAATAATGATTTTAATAAAAATTTAATTTTCCTATATTTACGAAAATTATTTAGATAAAATGGAGATATTTTTTAATTCTACAATTTAAAAAATGGCTAGGTTTAATGTCTCATATTTTTCTAAAATACATAATTTTTTTTTGAATAGTTAAATACGATAATTTAAGATTTATATACATTATAAGTTAAATAAACAATTCCATGAGTCATTGATGATGTAATAATAAAAATCTAGATCATACCATCATTATTTTAGTATAACAATGGGTAATTCTAAAACTATTCATAATATATTAGAAAAATAATAAACTAACGAATAAAATTATAGGAAAACACCCTTCTCTTCCACTTTAAACACTACCCCTTACCAACTCCTCTCCTCTCACCTCTTAAGCTTGTAAACATGTCTGATTTATATCAAATAATGATACCAAGTATCTTTAACACAACTAGGGGGTTCATGTCTCAATAGATTATCAAATCCAATTTACCTAAGGAGGAACTCGAGGAGAATAATTCTAGAGGAAAAAAGCTTCTTTTGATTTCTGTATTTTCATTTCACATTCCTTTGGTTTCTTTAATTCTCCTCATATCCTCTATTAAAAAATGAAAGATAACTCTAATATTTTATATATAATGGATTTTTTATGTTAATATATAATCCACCAACATTCCTCTTCTCCTCTTCCTTTTATTCTAAAAATGGAATATCATTTATGAGGTGTCGATTTATCACTTTCGAGGATGAAATGTTTTAATGTTCCTATAAAGCCAAAAATGATGGTCATTAAATTCATAATTATAGCCTAAATGTATTTTTAAATGTATTTTATAAACTATTAAATTTTCTGGAACTAACATGTATTCATAATGACAATTAATGATAAAAACTACTTTGTGATAAATAAAAATCTGCAAAAATAATCTAAATGATTATCAATAACATATAATCCAATGATTCATCCACGCCCCAAATAACAAAATAAGGTATATAAACAATTAATAATTTAGAGATTAATTAATAAAATAATAATTCAACTCTACATATTTATTCACATTTTATATAATCTTTCATACAATTATACGACAGAACCAATCATGAAAACCAGGGAAAAGAACACTCTCAAACGATGAAATTGTATCTTATAACTCATCGAGAAGGCCATAAATGAACTTCATAATATTATAATAAATCAAGTAAATTTATAAATGGTCATAAACCAGTAAATTAATTTTTTAAATTTTATCTTTCATGAAATTAAGAGAAAGTTCATAACACATTGAGACATATGGTAAGGAATCATTTCTAAACCTCCATTTTTTCCATCGGGCAACAAACTATCTATCTTTTCCCCTTAAAAAATCTTATGTATTTTTATATACATATTCAAAAATTTTAATATATGTTCTAAATTCGTGTATCTATATTTATAAATCATTCTTAAATGGGGAAATAAATATCTTAATAAGGACCCCTTCTCAAATCCTCTCGATAAGTAAGCATGATTAAATGGATCTTATTTATTTATTTCCCAAATTATGTTCAATCCATAATATGGTTTAGTCCACTTTTGTTTTATATAATTCATTTCAACATGAATTCATATCTTGGTTCATTACTGGGTTTATGAAAAAAAATATTCCTTATACTTTTTAAAATGTATTTAATAGTTTCATTAAACCACACAAAAATGTCTCATTTCTAATGCCTCTTAAACACTATTTTATGTGTTTTAATTTTATTTTGACATCAATTATCTGGGTATATTCCTATTTTACCTTATAAATACTAAAAAAAATTTCAAATCCATTATTTCATAGACACAATTATGATATTCTGTTTTGTTATTTTTTTTGATAGGATTATGAGATCCAATTCTATCTATGGGAAACCCTTATACATGATTCTTCATGTGAAACTCACATTAATGAAAATATTATTTTGGGTTTTACCTTATATCCCTCCAATGAATTTGGTAATTTTTAGTCTCAAGATTTGTAATTTTGGTATAGGGTGTGAACCTAATTACTTTATGGGAATTTTTCTGTCATGTGCAATGGTCATGGTATTTATCCTTGACAAATGCTTATGTCATGTGGGGCGTTTTTGAAAAATTATTACGATTCTATAATTACATATCCCCATTCAATAAATTGTATTATAACATATTTTTTTTCATGAACCATGACTTTTTATATCATCCTGATATTTATTCTATCACATCTGCTTTTCTTTGTTATTATTATTATAACCCTCCTGGGAATTTTAGTTCATCACTTTTGATCATGTAATACCCAGGTTATCCAAGGTATAAGAGATCTAGGTATGATAAAAAATAATAAGGATTTTCAAAATAATTATGTTCTATTCAAATTCCATATTATTTATTCTATGTCCCTAATCATCCAAAGACACTAGAATGTATGATCTGTTGTTATATTTGATGGTTAATTATGCATAATGTCTTGTAATAATATGTGTAAAAGGTTAGGGTCTCTATAAAACCTGTCTATTGTTTTGTATCTAGAGACACCATTAGAGTAGAGGGTCATTCTAGGAACCTAAATGCTGTGTGATGTTCCCTAGCACTAGTGGGATGTGATTCAGTATGGTCATCATCTAGTCATGGTCAAGGATCATTTTTAGATAGATTTCTATGATCACTTCTTTCCTCCGACACCCAGAGCTGAATGTTTCATAGATCTCATGCATTTGTAGTAGGGGTTTATGTTAGTTAATAATTACTCAATGTGTTCTTCTACATTACATATACTTACATCACTTCTAGCTGGTGATGAGATATTGCATGCAAGACACATTGAGGATGGGATCCAGTATTCCATCTGTACAATGGTGAATGTTTTCCACCTAACTATATTATCTGAGATCATCAATCAAGCTATTATTAGTGATCAAAACCTATGTAAAGGCTATGGAATCAATAATAGAGGATTAGTTTTAAGTCAGGTCAATTGTTCTTCTGGTAGGAGGAAATGTTCCCGAGAGATTTTACATCAGAGTAGTGGTAGTCAGAGTAACCGCATTCGAAACTCTGTTGTATTCCATCAATGTGGATGATATGGGTATCTAATGCATCAGTGTGATAACTACCTGATCGAGTGTCATTCATGATATATCTAGAGAATCTACCAAGATTTTATCAGACCTTTCCTTCTAATTATAGGGAGGAGGATTTGTACCAGCTCCACTTCTGGGGAAGTGTCTTTTATACTGAGTCAGGTGGGGAGTAGGAGTGGCATATTTTGGACTAGATGAGAAGGACGTTGTTTTTATTGTAGCTAGACTCCATATCATCATATCTAGCTTAGTGGTCATACTTCAGGTAGTCCAGTAGTAGAATATGTTCATAGATCTATGTATTTTCATTCTTTATAGCTGATACCTGAGGATTGGAATATATAACCATCTATTTTATGTCGTAATATTTTAGTAACTCCACTATAGTATCTGATTTATTTGATATAGTTTCTTAGCCCACATTTACCTTTTTTTCTATCATGTAATTTCTTTGGATGGAAAATAAATTTTACTATTGGTTATTGACACTAGATATACCATTGGGAGTATGGTTAAAAGGCATACATCATTGTAGAGAATGACCCTGTGATGTAAGAAGTAAACCTTTGTTTTGGGACATCATTTCCGTGATATGATAGGCTATAATTTCATTCACGGGATGGATTGGTTGGTCATGTATTTTTCATTTGAAGACATATATCACTAATGTGTATCCTTTATATCACTAGATGGATGTATTTATCTACACAAGGGTGAGTGGGATGTTAAGGCCTGTAGAACAGGACCACAACATCATGGTCTAGGTGAAGTGACCAATGAATTTCTAGTATCTTTATAGAAGAGGATGGAGTAAACCTAATAGATTTTCCTCATGTAGTATATCATTTTAGGTACTTAATTCTAGAAATTGTTTTTTGATTACCACCTAAGATAGAGGTAAAGTTTAAAATTGAACATTTTCTAGGAGAATCTCCTATTTCCATCCCTCCTAACATGATGGCACCTACTATTCTCTAGGAGCTCATGTTTCAGTAGGAGGATCTAGTGGCTAGAGGTTTTATATTGCCTAATACACCATCTCTGGTTTCTTCCATTTTTTTTACCAAATGGTGGATTGAACATTTCATTTATATTTAGATTATATATGATTGCTCCAATGTAGGATCAAGAACTGGTATCCACTACCTAAAATTGACAATCTCTATCACCAACTCTGGGGAGGTGGAGTTTTCTCTAATATCTACCTATTATCAAGTTATCATCAATTATCAGTAAGGACTTTCATCATTACTTGTTCAAAATTTCATAGAAATTGTGGTCTATATCATTATTTCATTATTCCATTTGTCCTTACAAACATACCTTCCATTTTCATTGGTTTGATGAATATGGGGCTTTCATCACTATCTATATTCCATTGCTATAGTTTTTGGGGACTAAATCTTGATAAATTCTCACTCCCTTAATGACCATTATGAGAACCATGAGATTGTTTTGAATACAGTAAGATATTATCCAATTTATGCTATGATTTATATGAACCACTTCTTGATCAATAAAGTTCACTTATTAGGACATGTTATATCTGAATCAAGAGTTGATAATGACCCAATAATGGTGAGTGATGTGGTTTTCTAGGATAATCCCAAGAACATATTTGATATATGGAATTTATTGGGAATGGATGGATACTATAGTAATTTTATAAATTTAATTTCACAATTTTTTATCCTATTAATTTTCATATAAATAATGGTGTTTAGTTCCTTTAGTGAGAAGATTTCATGAAATCATTTTTGGATTAGAAATAATATCTTGTTTTTTCATATATTCAGATACTTCCATACCTTTTAAGAGGCTGTACATCATTTTGTAATGTATCCAGGATAATTCTAGGTTTAGTGATGATGCAATAGGAATGTTTCACTGCATATGGGTCTTGGTAGCTGCTGAATTACGAGTGAAATTATATAAAACCCACCCTTGATGTAGAAGCAGTTGTTTATTCTTTACATTTAAGGAGACTCTGTTTTTTGGGTGAGTTATTTGTGGTGTAAAAAGACCACAATAGACAAACATATATCTATAAATACTATTAATTAAATCTCTAATAGTGTATATGGGTCATATATCTTCCATTATTCAATTTGGAGCACACCGATACATTTGGAAAGGGAAATGTAGTAACTAATGGGCTGAGTCAAAAAACATAGAAACATTGATTATAGGAAGAAAATGATGAATAAAAATTGATAGAACTATTATATACAATGCATTTGATGTTTCATTATAGTCATGATAATTCTTATCTCTCAGCCTTGAAAATTACATCTTCCCCCCTTGATTGGGTGAAGAGTATGTAGTCACCAGATAATTATTTTTGGTTATTTGAGAGATTATTTTGGGATATGAACCTACTTTGGTTTTGTATATGGACAAATATGACATCCTACACATTTGTAGACATGTAAAATTTCTTACATATATGATAGAGGAACAGATGTGTGTTCCCCATGCTTCTCAGTTGTAATTTCATCTTGAAAACATCAAAATTAATCATGATATGCGATGCTAGTATTGGTGGCATGGGATGAATAAATGTTTTGAGGTTTTATCTTTAGGTGTTCCACCTTTCAACTGGTGAAGGTGGAGCACCAGCAACTGGTAGGATTGTTAAAAATGCTACATATCTTTAAATGGAAATGAGAATATGATGATAGGGAATTTTTAGTCACCCAATTGTGGTTTCCTCAAGGTAGTGATGTATTTTGTGGTTTCATTGACATATTGAATAATGTATCCCAATTCCTTCTATTCTTGAAGATGTTCTAAATTAATGAGATGAAAAAATCTATGTCTATGAGATCATACATTTAGATGAGGATCCTTATAATATAATTTTATCTGGGGACACTCTCTTCACTTCATGGTTTTGATAGCGGTTATAATGATCTATGGGTACTCAAGTTCTTCCACGCATGAATTTTTATCCGCATATTGATGACCAGTCAGAAGTGATGATAATTCTTCTTGAGGACATTTTTTGAGCATGCATCCTTGATTCAGGTGGTTCTTGGGGGAGCATATCCTTATATCCATGTTCTCCAGAAATAATATCTTTCATTTAAAGATTCCTATTTTTCATTTTGATTCCATGTATGGTAGGCCATGTCTGTCACCCCTGTACTATTGAGAGGTACGAGAGGAAAATCTACTAGGTCATCATCTTATACATGAGACATTGTAGTATGTTCATCTCATCGAGAAGCATAATACTACTTCAAATTGTGGATTGAAATCCTACAATGATCATTGTAAAAAACCTCTATAGTTAGAGATCAAATACTATGTTCTCCTATGACTATCACATAGGCAAAAGAATAGAACGATACAGTGTCAAGGGAATTTTTATCCCCATTTTGTAGGGTCGTTTAATATTATAGAGAGTGTTAGGGTAGTAGAATATATGTTGTTATTAACTTAGAGGTATTTTTTCATGTATGTTTTAATGTGTGTATCATGTCATTGTAATTATCAAGATGATCCATTTCATAATTTTAATCATGAGGAGTTTGAGATAGATGATGAAGCATCGTTTGATGAGTATCTTTTACGCATAGTTGACCGGAAAATGAAGCCTCTCTAAGGCCAATCTAATCCTTTAGTATGAGTGATATTGTATCGCACCTTAGTAAATTTTGAGACATTGGAGTGGGGTCTGATGTTCTTTCCTAGCTACAAGAGTTTTTGTCCGAAACTATTTTTCCTCCCATACGATGGTGAACATGGGGACAAGTTCCTTTAACAGAGAAGAATTTAACAATGTATATTTTAAAATCTTGTAAATATTCCTTTATATTTTCGAGAAACATTTGTTTTGGTTCTCTTTATGGATTTAACGAGTAATAATTCTCGAGGGTGGGTTGTTTTTTTGGAGGAACAGAAGAATGGGGGTGACGACTATTTTCATGTTAATTAAATGACGTTTAATTGCTTGATAAGCCACTTTTCACATCATTTAGTGGTTTTTACCTCATTTTAAGGATCCATGATTTACATGACATGTATTGAATTTTTACATCATGTCAATTCTTGAACAGTTTAAAAAAAAGAGGGAGGGCCTCTATTTTCAAATAGAAGCACACTTATAACTTTCTTTCATCACGCGCAAGAGCTCACCTCTTTGGGAATCCCTCTAAGAGACCAAAAGAGGGGTTATCCCACCATTCCAAGATCAGGATACCCATTTTAGATCCTCCTATAATGGTTTAAGTACATCGATTAGTGCTTCACTCCTTTATCTCCTTTTGCTTTCATCTTATTTCGATTGTGATATTTTAGTGCGTGATCTTATACCCTATTTTATGGGCATTGATTCGTTCATCAATTTTCGTCTAGTCTAGGCTAAACTAATGAATGATACTAGATGATGATAGTTTTATGTGATTATGGTATCATAATATGACTCATCCCTAATGGTTCTCCTTTTTATAAATCATCGTAGTGTGTGCATGCTGATTTCAATTTTGTGTGGCCTTTTAAACTCATATAACTTGATTACAATCAGCATTATTGTTTTCTAAAGACCAATATATATTGAATCATCATACATTTGAGGGTTGGTACAACAACACATTCGATGTAAATTTGTTTGTTTCTATAATTATGCCTTTTTGGATGGTTATGTTTGTTTATCCCAACGATCGAGTGTACACTCTCTTGGACCTATTAATGTAAAGAACCTACATAATAAAATGAATGATAAATTTTAATGGTTATCCTTGTATATGATAAAGTCACATGAACATTTTATAGTATTTTTTCAATATAATTGTTGAATCTTAAATATCAATGGGATGTATACAATGTACATGACTTGGACTAATTGAATTTAATGAAATGGATTGGATTAATGTTGGTTGAACACCTTTGGTTTTTTGATGGAAGGTAGAAGACTGATCCTAATGCACTGATTATGAACCAACTAAATTAACTAATGGTTTCATGTCCTTTAATAAGTGTTAGATGTATGAAACACAACAAGATGAACCAACAGACTTTTTAAATGGATTGACTATTGCATGCACTAAACTAATTAATGAATTAAGTATAAGGTGACTATTCTTAATGGAACATGGAATCATTAAATAAGTGTTTGGACTCAACCCATACTCGGATTCCCAAGGAAATTCCATGAGAAATCGCGTATAAAATTCTAAATTAGGGATTCCTATTTCCGTGGGTGAGGCCCACCTTGGAACACGATCCTTGCGTTCTAGTGGATGTCGAACATGAAGACGTAGGAATCATCCATTATTATTATTGGATGCCTTGAACACAGTCATTGTATCCATCGTGACCTCAAAAGATATATGGTACCATGAATATAACCAATGGGCCTAGTCATTGCTTCTCATCTTTTATCGTGGATGAATTAATTAGAATTAGTTAGAAGTTGAATTCCTAGGATGATGCCCCTTAGATATCACGAAGACCCATTGAGTTAGACAACTGATTTTTTCAAAGTTGGCTAAACCACTAAGGTTAAGGATTCTATTATTATTACACTGGATAGTCTTTAATATTATCATCATTTTAGAATTCCTTGTTATATATTGGATAATTTATTATTATTCATATTATTATCATGAAATGTTGTCAGTGTTAGTTATACCTCACGTGACATACTATATTAACATGTACATTATTATCAAATGAAATTTTTACATGTTCAGACACTAGGTGAGGCTGAAGATGGTACTTGGTATTTACATTTCTATACTATATTAATTTTATATATCACTACTACAAAAAAATCCTATAACAACACTGGCATTTGTCAGTACTATAAAAATTCACTGATAATGTTCATCATTATCAGTTCTAAAATAAGCGTTGATAATGGAATACCTTTATCAGCACCCATTTAGCACTGGAAAATGGTAACAATTATCAGCGCTTTATTTTAATGATGTTAAAGGTAATCTGTATCATTTCTTTATTTATAGTATTAATAATAGTTTGAATTTATCAGTGAGTTTTTATTGCCCTGAAAAATGTTTTCATTTATCATTTATTTTTTAGCGCTGATAAATGTCCAGAATAAAGTAAATAATATAAAAAATGAAAAAATTAAGAAAATTATGAACAATTTTATTTATTAAATAAATATTGATAAAAATGAATAAATTTAATATACATATATTGAGATTATAAAAAATAATAAAGAGTATATATTAAATAGAGATATATAAAATGAATAAGTATAATATATATAAAATGTTAATTAAAAACATTAAAATATCTTATTAATTTTTAATATTGTTTGATTTTTCTATTTAATCTATATCAAAGGTCGTGTGTTTCATTCATTTCATGTATATATATACATATGTTAATGAATTTTTATACACAAACAGACACACAAATATATTTACACAACATATAGAAATGAATACACCTAATATTTATGTAATTTATTGAATTTTAGGTATATTTTACAATTTCCTTATAACATGATATATTTAATATAAATTATGTTTTCAATCAGTAACTTATATTTTGTTAATACTACCATAAGGGAATTCATTTTTAATGTTTTTTAATTCTTGTATTATTTTTTTGGATCATATTCATTTAATTATTTATATATATATATATTTACTATGATTTATTTTTTTCAATATGTTTTCATACACTTAAATATATATATATACATATATAACTATATTTATTTAATAACGTATATTTTATTAATAATACTTATCGATTTTTCAATATTTTCAAAGCGTACTCATTTTGAATTAATCAATTTCACTCTTTTTTAAAAACCGTGTGTTAAAAAAATTATCCATTATTAATGTTAAAAATATATTTTTAAATAAATATTTATAAATCAATATATAATGAAATGTATATTTAATATATTTTTTAATTACTATAAATAATTTATAATTATTTTTTAGAATAATTATTTATATAATTATAAATTAATAATTTTATATATTTAAAAAATTAAAAAATTATAATACATTTATTTAAATAATTATAAAATTATAATAAATTTATTTAAATAACTAAAATTATAAAACTTTTATGAGCACTTTTTTTGTGCTGATTAAGATCAATCTTTTTTAGTACTTGAAAAGTGTTGTTAAAAGATATATTTATCAACGATAAAATGTTAGCACTAATAAATATGTATTTTATCAGTGCGTTTTTAGCACTGATAAAGCTGGATATTTATTATAACTAAAAAAGCACCGATAAATATTCAATTTATCAACAATATAAATTTAGCACTAATATGTAGGATCTTTGTTAGTTCTTTTCAAAAAGAACTATTAAACGTGTCCTAGATCTATTTAAAAAAACTCTAACCCCGACAAAGTCTTTCACAATTCTCAATCTCTTGCAGAACTCCTCTTCTACCAGCACAAATCCTCTATGTTCCCTTGGATTAATCAATGTAGAATCCAATGTATGTTATTTTCTACTCTTCCACAATCATGTTTTTATGTTTTGGGAACTATGTTTTTCATTTTTCGGCTATTCTTAAACCTGACAAACCATACATCTCTTCTCATCGCTACTAAAATACAACAAGTGTGGTTCTATTTCATCATTTTCATCATTTCATATGTATTTTAGTGTCTATCCCATTTTTTCATAGTGACCCTCATAAATAGTTAATCTCCTCTCGACATTAATATGGAGACCTCTCATCCCCCTCGGTTTACTCTTCATTTTTTATAACAAATTTTCCAAAACCTATGATGTTTTTCAAATTGAATTAATCTTATATAATAGATTATAGAATCTAGAGGCATAATTAAGATTATTTTTAAGTATTATGGGATACCATATTGTGGCATGCATTTATGTGAGACGAACATATTAGGACTAAGGTAAGATTAAAAATCATTAAAACGTGCTTTTTAGATTTTTTTCACTCATGTAAATTTTTAAAACAAGAAATTGTTCATTTGGAATTACGATTTTGATGAATAATTTTTTATTCAATTAAAAAAAACATTAAATTAATTATCATGTTTCAAAAAATAATTTTAGTGATGCATGTTGTGATAATTTTGTTTAATTAATTAATTCATTATTGTTATTAAAATTTTGTCATGGGTTACAAAGAAATATTGGGAATTTGTTGGGTGAGAATATTATTCTCATATTTTTCTTAAAAAATATTCTAGATTTGATAGAGTTAAAAAATAATTTGGTAAATGGGCTTAGAAATACCAAACTCCATAGAATGATTGTATTTACCAAAATTAAGTGGGTATACATGGTTGGATAATTGTTCAATAAAACTATGAGATGATATTTATTAATAGATTTACAAATAAAATTATAGATTTGATTAATTCATAGGATAGATAAATAAATTGAAAAGTCATTTAACATGGTGAATAACCATAGAGAGAAATTTTTTTATTAAAATATATTTTTTATGGTTAGGATATTTATGTCCTATAAGTCAAGTAATTTGTTATTCATGTCCAAAATGCACAAAACAATGATATCATATTTTTTGATATCCCAATCTCATAGATAAAAATTTATGATTATATATACTTTTATCATAGGATATGAAAAATTACCAACCCATATTTTGGATTGGTATCAAATATATGGTATTGTATGAATGAATTTGGATACTTCTCCAAAATGGTTTATGATCCACTATAAATCATAAGAGCATCATGTATGGATTGAAAGATTTATTGAAACACTTGATGAAATAAGTAATCTGACATGATAAAATTATCAGTTTCAAAGAGATATTGGCCAATTCTCAATGTAATCATTTTTAAATATAGATCCCCTATAAAGGGATACGATCCCCCGAATGTAATTAATCTTTTTTTACATTCTATAGATAAAAATCTCTTCTTCTTCAATCACTTTTTTTCACTTGGTTAAGGATCTATCACTCCTTCAGTGATTGAGGTTCCAAAATAATATTTCTATGATGGAAGGCTAGTGTAATATCCTCAAAGGCTAGTATATATTTTTTTAGGGATAACACTCTATAATGTTATATTTTATAACCAATCATTTCATTGTTAGTCACAAAGAAGGATATTATTTGAGGTAATTGTAGATCTACATCATGATGTGTTTTTTAATTTTCAATGATGGGAAGTATCTATGGATCCTCTATGATTTCATGTTAATATATCACAATAATAAATTTTGGATTACATTGAATAAATTAATTTCATTTATAATATTAAAAAAGGGAAAGATAAATACTGAGCATAAGTTGAAAAATTCATCCTTTAAAGGGATATATATTAATTATGGTATCTTATGGTGCATTAAAAAAATATCCCAAAATTGAAGGTGTGGAATCCTTGAGTATATATAAGTGATGTACAATGTTGGTGGGGTGAGATTAATTTCTTCAAAGAGAATTAAAGTGGAGGTATTCCAATTCCTATTCAATTGAGGAGAAATATTGAGTGATTCTATTATTGTTGGTTCCTAGGAAACATTAATCCTTAGACTATTGATTGTCTTCCATCTTTTGATGATGGATTTGAACCCCTCTTTGAAACTATAATTGCATCCATCATTTTGGTTCCATTATTAATTGATTAAAAACCTCCCAAACAGTGATGCAAGTAAGCCTAGTTTGAAAGAGGGAATGAGTGGCCTCAAATACATCATCAATATATTAGAAGGAAATCAATCATATATTGAAGGATTGAAAAATGTAGGGATGCATAGTTGTATAGTAGTATTTCTTTATTACATATCTATTAAAAAAATTACAATTTTCATGAAAGATTCATTAAATTGTGGACTTTTATATGTAAACTGTTTTGCATTGATCTTATTCAAGATAGAGTAAATGTTTGACTACTCAAGGTTACAATATATTCATAAAATGGTGATGTTTCCAATCCCAAGAAATAACAGGTTGTTGATGACAAAAAATTGGAATTATTATGGTATCTACATGATTTTGATGAAAATTAAGGAAAAAGAAACAACCATGATGCAACATCATACCTGTGAATTAAATTATCAAGGAAATAAGTTATGGAATAAAATTTGAGGTCGATTGGAATCAACCAAGCCAACCTATTTACCCCACAAGTCTACATTCAATTGTGATCTTGGGGTCACAATGAGGATGAATATGGTGATTCATATTGACTCATGGTTCCATGTCCAACCTATAACAAATGAAATACTTTGAATTGATATAATGGAAATGATACAATATACTTTGTCTATTTTACTGAAAAATTATATAATGAAACATTGAATTAGTTTTTCTTATTCCGTGATGAATTTTCTTATTTAAGGATATTGTCATAAAAAATTTGTCATAATGGCTAGTGGAAAATCCCAATAAGGCTCTCATACTCTTCTAACGAGGTTACATATTACGGATATTGAGGGTAAAAAATCTCCACCCACCACTTAGTTATGAACACAATATAATGTACGAATCATGGATTGATTTCAGTAATCATCTGTGTAAGAAATCATTCCAGGTGCATTGTACTTGATAATATTGAATTTGAAATTATTTATTCTATCAAAAATGATTCAATTTTGTTAATTTATGATACATAAAAAGAGTGATGAAAATTAATAACATGCATAAAAATGAATGTACACCTATCGTAATGGAAGGATGTGGTATACTTCATTAGATATAAAATTGGTATGTATTTAATATCGATAATAAAATTTTAATTATTTGATATTAAAGATAAATATTTTACTTTGTTTATATGTAGATTTATGAATCCAAATCTTTAGTCACTTCCATCCCATATCATGTGATGTGGATGATGTCTCGCGTAAATAAGGATGGTATATTAGTTGATGAATAAACAAAATAAGTATGGAAAGCATGTGTAAGAATGGATTAATTTTGATTTTTTATTATTTGTAATAATATTAAAAAAATAATATGTTTATATTTTTTATGTTCTTTAGACACAACAATCGACAATAATTTTACTAAAAGAAAATCAAATTTTAGTAGATTTGAAGCAGCCTGAACAATATGTCCTTGTTAGAGGATTAGGTTTTGGAGTCTCTCCTAAAACATATTTCATGATGATAAAAGAACATGAAGATACATGTAGTATAAATAAATGAATGTAGACACAATATAATCACTGTAATATTTTTTTAGTACGATTTGGTAAACCAATGTATAACAAAGGATCAATGTGAATCGACGGTGGAGAAAAGATCCACACATGAAACCAATGATCCCAATAGCTTTGAGGAATGTGATCCCCCCGACTATATACCTTAATCGAGGTAATAAATTGTTTCATTATTCATTCTCCTAAATGTGAATCAAACAAATTTTGATATGAACATATTACTAAAAAAATTCATGGTACAGTAATATGTAATTTTTTTTCTCTCAACACCCACATACCACCATGATACGATGGTTACATTTTATAATGTCTCAAGAGACCAAATACAAAATCGATCGCTCCAAAAAACAAAATGAGACTGGGGATTGAGGTAGCTTATGAACAAACTATTGATTTTCTTATTCCACATGATGGTCTGGATATTACAATTCTCAAAGCATATATTGATGCTTTCATGGAATGGTTTTAAATTCTTATAAAGACACATTAGGTACATCATAAAAAACTTTTTCAAATGAAAACATTTAACAGTTGATAAAAAAACGTATTAAGTGAGGTATGGAATTATATGTATAAATAAGTTGAGAAACAAAAGGTTGAATCAAGAAAATCTAATGAATACCCAAGAAAACTTAATGACATTCTGAGAGTACCTTATCCCCACCAGTTCCAGAGTAATATTTTTTTATCTTTACTAATTAATCTAGAGAACAAATTTAAAGATAAAACTATGTCTGACATTGAATATAAAGAATCCAAATATGGATTTTCTTTTATAGAAATAATTATTCTTGATTATATAACTGAGATTCTCAATCATGAATGCATGGGTGTCTCAGCTGTGAATATATACATAAGGTAAATTTTCATTATATGTTTCCCCTAACAGTAATATAAAACTTTTTATTAAAATTTTCAAATATTAATAATTTTTACATGCATTTATAATAAAACTATATATAGGGAAGATTGTGTGAAGCATGATTTGGATTAATTAATCCCCATATCATTTATTTGCCAGAAATTACACTGAATTAGAATTAAATTAAGAACCAAAAAGACATGTTTCTGAAAGTGTTTAATAAAAAAGCATCAGATGACATAATATTTTTGATCCATATAATGCGGGGGTAAAAATAAAAGATTTAATCACATTAAAAATATTTTTAATTTTTGAATTAATTAATTGTATTTATTTTAATAGGAAGCACTGGATACTGATAACAATCAACATGGACATCCCAATTATTTATTTTTTGGATCCAATTCATGGATTTCCAACCAACTGACCAAACGTGATGTGTATTATGAATATTTAATATACTACTACCAAAATTTAATAGATAAACATAAAATTATAAGTCTTTTCTATGTTTTAATGTGGAATATTTATGAAACGTGGTCACTAAAGAAAGGATAAATAACGACATTATGTTGGGGTCGGAAAAGCTAAAGCCTATGGATTACTAAAAAGGAATAAAATTAACGAATTTATGGAAATATTTTTCTATCAAAACATTTCAAAATAATTTACAAATTTTGGTCAATGTTTTTTTCAGTGTTTGAAACAAGATAATGTAATTGATTGTGGATATTATTTTTTCACATTTGTGAGAGAAATCATAAAACCTGAAAAGGCCAGCACCCCCCAATAAGAAGTATATGAAGTAAATAAATATTTCATTAAATATAATTTATAATCTTTTATTTCTATATAATTTCTCAGCACTATCATGATTGATGAAGAACATTTACTCAAAAGAATAAAACAAATTGTTAAAGATGATTGGGCACAAATCTTTTTGTCAGAATATAGGCTGAAAATATTTTTTGGTGATTACATGTTATGTTTTTTATCTAGTACATGTTATGACCACGGAAAAATATTTGGGGCCTAAATCATTAGTGGCATAATTGTTATATATTATTCTTTATCCATTTTTCAAGGAGAAGATAAAGGGAAGAAATCAATTTCTTTAGAAGCATTGACCTATAAAAAATATAATTATTGAGAAATCCTAGTAAAGGGGGAGGAGGTGTAGGAGAAGGAAGAGGCAGAGGGGGAGTTGAAGGCAGGGGTAAAGTCAATGTCAGAGAAAGTCAAAAAGAATGAGGCATTTCCAAAATATAAGGTAGATAAAGATAAGAAGCACTGGATTGAAAACAATAAAATTACTATGGAATGAAGTAGAATAAGTATAATACCATGATTCTATTTGAGATCAATTGTTTTTAATTTCACCCAACATTTTTCACTTAAGATATGATCTAATGTTCATCTTTCTAGTTTAAAATTCCATTTTAGTAAAAAACACATGTGGAATACATAAAACCAAGAAAAAACATTAGTATTGTTTTGGTACTATAGTACAATGATCCATACATAATTTTTGATTTGAAGGGATCATCCTCACCTTAAAACAACACATGGTGTCGCCGGTATGACTCCAAGTGTTCGTTATCAATTTAAAATTGATATTTTTATAAGACAATATTATCAGTCACTAAAAATCATGAAACATGCTCATATTGGCTTTATAACATGGGAAAATGTTTCATAATTTAATTTTGAATAGTATGAATTAGTATCATGCCAAACCCACACACGATGCCACATGTATGGGTCAAAGTTCATGTTTCTAGTTTCAAATTACATTTCAATAAAAACAATACGTGGCATACTCGAAAATAAGAAAAAAAATTCTGACTGTTTTTATACTATAGTAAAAGTCTCATGAGTAATATGGTACGTCTATCATTCAACCATGATTCAATATGATACATGGTGTGAACGTTATGACTCCAAGTGTGTTTTTTATATTCAAAATGTTCATTAAGTTTTTTAAAAACAAATAACACACTCAAAACTAAGTAGATACATTTAGATCGTTTTGGTACATTATTAAAATGATCCATCCATAATTTGTCACTTGTAGGGATCCGACGTACCTCAATCCAACTTACAGTATGACCGGTATGACCCAATGAATCAATTATAAGTTTAAATTCGATGTCTTAAAACAAAATATTGTTACTCACTGAAAAAAGTGTTAAGACACTCATATTCTCTTCATAATTTGGGACAATTATTCAAAATTAATTTGTGATGTGTTCGAATCAGTCTCATGTAAAAACCACACACGATGCCACCTGTATAGCCCAAAGTCTATGTTTCTAGTTTCAAATGACATTTTAGTAAAAAACATGTTGCATACTCAATATTAAGGAAACAGATTATGAATATTCTAATAATTTATGACAATGATCCATAGTTCATTTGGGATGTGTATCACTTATACACACCTTAATCCGACACATGGTTATAATGTTATGACTCTAAGTGAAGCTTTTTTATTCAAAATGGTCATTAATTTTAGTGAAAATAAACAACTAACATACTCAAAATATAAAATGTTCAGTAGTATTGTTTTGGAACATTAGGGAAACGATCCATACTTTATTTTTTATGTATTTGGATCAACCTCACCTCAATCTGATGCACAGTGTGACTGGTATGACTCAAAGTGTCCATTATAAGTTTAAAGTTATCATTTTAATACAAAAAAGTGTCACTCCTTGAAATATGAGAAAATTCATTCAGACCGTCTTTATAAATTTTTAAA
Organism: Viscum album; assembly: GCA_963277665.1. NCBI lineage: Eukaryota > Viridiplantae > Streptophyta > Magnoliopsida > Santalales > Viscaceae > Viscum > Viscum album. The sequence continues at coordinate 84,090,226 of OY728155.1, read as the reverse complement.
ACAATTCATAATTTATTTGTGACATGTATGAATCTGTCTCATATCAAACCCACACATTATTGCACCTATAATGATCAAAGTGAGTGTTTCTGGTTTAAAATGGCATTTTACTAAAAAACACACCTGGAATACTCGCAAATGAGGAAACACATTCTAGTTGTTTTGATATTTTAGTCAAATGATACATGATTCATTTGGGATGCGTAGAATTAAGATAAACCTCAATATGAGGCACAGTGTGACCGATATGACTCTGAGTATGTATTTTTTTTATTCAAAATTGAAATTAATTTTTGTGAAAAACCAATTTTCATACTCAAAACAGAGAAAACACATTCAAATTGTTTCGATTCATTTGAAAAATGATCCATATGTCATTTTTGATGAGTAAGTATCATCTCAACCTCAATCTGATGCATGGTGTGAGCGGTATGACTCCAAGATTCCATTATGACTTTAATATTGAAATTTTAATACAAAAATGTGTCAGTCACTGAAAAATAAGAAAATTTACTTTGATTGTAATAATAATTTAGGAGAACGATTCATAATTAATTTTTGATGTTTATGAATTAGTCTCATGTCATACCCACACTTGATGCCACCTGTATGACTCAATGTAAATATTTCTAGTTTAAAATGTTATTTTAGTGAAAAACACATGTAGCATACTAAAAAACATTTAAACACATTATAATTTCTTTTATACTTTAGGAAAATGTTCCACAATTCAATTTTTATATTTATAATTCATCCATTCTTCAATCCAATGGATGATGTGACCGGTATGCCTAAAATTTCACCTTCTTTATTCAAAATTATCATTAATTATAGTGAAAAAACTAACATACTCTAATTAGGGAAAAAACATTCAGATTATTTTGGTACCTATGAATAATAATCCATACATCATTTGAGATAGGTTGGGATCATACACACATCAATTCAATTCATGGTGTGACCGGTATGACTCCAAGTGTCTGTTTTCAGATTAAAATTGACATTTTAATTCAAATAATTGTCACTCAATGTAAACTGATCATGCACAATCTGATTTTCTTGAACATTTGAGACAATGATTTTTAATTCATTATTGATGTTTTTGAATCTGTCTCATGTCAATACCACACATGAATCTACCTTTATGGCTCAATGTGTGTGTCTCGAGTTTAAAATGGCATTTAAGTAAAAGCACATGTGGTATAATCAAAAATTAGGAAACACATTCGGATTATTTTCATACATTAAGAAAATGATCCATGAGTCATTTGGGATGTGTATAATTCAGGTGTGCCTCAATCCAATACAAGATGTGAAAAGTATGACTCCAATGCATATTTTTTTGTTAAAATTTGACATTAATTTTTGTTAAAAAACCGACATACTCAGAACTAATAAAAGACATATTGATTTTTTTGGTACTTTATAAAATGATCGATATGTTATTTCTGATGTGTATGGATTAACCACACCTCAATCAAATGCACAGTGTGACCAATATGACTCTAAGTGCATCTTTTTATTCAAAACTGCAATTTATTTAAAAAAAAACTAACATGCTAAAAACTGAGAAAACACATTCTGGCTGTTTTGGTACATTAAGAAAATGATCAACAAGTCATTTTTGATATACAGGATTTAGTCACACCTCAATTTGACTCGTGGTGTGACCGATATGGCTCCAATTTCATCATTTAATTGAAAACATTCACAAATATTAGTAAAAAACAATTAATATACTCAATAATAGTTTTTTATTTTTCTTGTATTTGAATAATAAATTTTATTTCTTTTAAATTTCGTATTTTCATTTTATTTTGGTAATTATTATTGTAGTTTATACTGATAAAGTTTGTTGTTGTAGCACACTGCACATGTTTCTGGTGATGCGTTGTGATGCAACATTACATTATAGTTATCACCATTATAAGTGCTACTAAATGCGCAGATAAAGGAGAACATTATCAAAAATTAAATAAGAATTCATGAAGTCTATCTATATCAGCACATTAAGAAGAATTATCAAATCATAATTTTATCAGCATAACTAAAAGAACCCATTAAGGGTCAATTTATATGTGCTAAATAAAATCCAAAGTAAATAGGGTCTTTTTTCATCATTTTTCAAAGTGCTAATAAAATTTATATTTATTAGAACCTTTAACATTGATGATAAATATACCCTTTATCAGTGGTTTTTTTGCGCTGATAGGAGCCATGGAAGTTTAACCATGCTATGGTTATTTTCTATTTTATCTTACTAATAAAGGATAATTCAAGTGCTGTTAAATGCATTTTATGTAGTATTATATGCATACCTACACACTATTTTAGTTTATAATAAATATATTGATGTTATAGATTACATTGGTGGTGTCTTACTATGATTTATCTCACACCCTTACAAGAACACCACTTGTACCTAGGTTGATTAAATGTATGGAGGAGTTGAAAAGGGGAAGAATCATTATTTTTAAACCTGATTTTACTTTCATACTTTAGGATATAGACTAGAAGTAGATGACCAAGCTCGAGCTTGGGATTTATGGATTGATTTTTTGTTTTAGTTTTTATTCTTTTATATAGAATGTTTTTCCAAGATCCTTGAATAAAAATCTCTAGTTTTGTAGAGACATGACATCCATTATAATTATATTTTTTATATGACTATGTAATCATATTTATGTATTGTTTTCTTTTTCATCAGTTATTTATTATTTCTTTCTTCTTCCTCTATAGTGGGTTACAGGTCCAATTCTATAGTGTATGTTTTATGAAGTTCTATATGTTCAGATTATGCTTCCCCAATATACCTATTATCTTATTTATCCACAATGAAACACTCTTATAGTGAAGGGAATATTTTAACAAAAAACAAAACTCTAGGGCGCCACTGCTTGTTAGCAGCCTCCCACATTCCAAGATATCCAATTGAATCTATGCGGTCAAAATAGATTAGGGAACCTCTGAGTGAAACCATGGTTCATGAAACCATAATATGTGTTTTTATAACCATAATTTGAATTAAAAACGCATGAGAATATTATTAAGAATCAATCATGATTTAAAAGTGAAATATACAGTTTGGGGTTTGGAATATAGTCAGGTTGTCAGTAATTATTTCAAATCATTAAAGGTTTTTATTACACTATACAAAAATTGAAAATGGGGAATTTTTAATTAACCTAAAAAATGTGAAATATTTATTTATAATTTCATTTTTGAAACTTATAACAATCATGCATGGAAAAGGAATGATTTGATATATCTAAGAGTTTTTTTCAAGTAATGTTATGAACTTACCTCAATAATGGAGTTTCTAGCTTGGATTCTATATTGAGACATACCATAACTGAGTATAATTAAAATTTTCATAACTAAATAATTTTTTAAAATTTTAAATAATATTTTTGTGAATTCATATTATAATGAAATAACATAAACATTTTCAGAATCATTGAATATATGATATATATAAAATGACGGGATTTATAAATACATCCATAAAATTTATAAATACTTCATTGAAAGAAATCATCATGAATATTGGAAACATTTATTGTTTGTTTCAAAAACCAAACATATTCTTATATAAGTCAATATACCAACATATAATTTTATGGGGGTTTCTCTTTATAATATGGTGTTATATCGACTATAATATTACTATAAAATCCATCAAATAACAGTAATTGGTTTGTCTAGATAATAATTCATGAACATGATCAAGAGAATAATGTGAGACATGATCTTTCCCGGTCACCAAGATGAATTGTCTATATTAAATAAATAATAATAATTTTTTTGGAAGTCTTATAGGGACAAGTTCCCATAATTTATTATTATTGATCATAAAGTCATTTTTCATTTTGAAAATTTTAATGAGGATCACCCATTAGCTAAATAGCATTAGAAATATTATTAAAGTAGATGAAAATGGGGTGAACTATTTGTTAGAAACTTTTTCAATTATTTGGTTATGTATTCTTTGAATTTTCATCAAAGGTTTTTTATTTTACACTTATATTTTCCTATCCCATCAATCAGAATAACTGATTTTAGTCAGATTAGAGATGGACCATACTAAATAATATTTTTTATTATTTATGAATCTTTTTTGGTTTTTTTGGTATTTTTATTTATTTTAATTATTGATAGGAAACTTATCATTTTCACATTGAATGATATATTTGAGGGTTTCAAGTAATGGTTTCATCTATATCATAAGAGAAATTTTCATTGGTTGAAAAAGTGTTTGGTGACTCGTCCACATTAATTAAAACAAGTATTTATTCACCAAGATGAGTATATATTATATTTAAGATGGGAGAAGCTATTTTTATAGCAATATAATTATTAGTGTAAATTTCAGAAAATATTATTTATTTGAAGGGATCCATAGGAAGTAAATTTATAGTATTGAGGGTATAAATTTGATAATACCTAGAACAGTTTGGAAAATTTAAAATATCAATTTATTTAGAGTAAAATAATTAATTTTCATTAGATTGAAAAACATTGACCATTTTATAAAGATAAGTTACAACAATTTTAAAAATTGTAGGTACACAAGTATTAGAATTAATAATCATTTTCAAATAACTTTCCAACTTGTAAAAAACCATTTGAAATTAGTTTCTACATTTTGAAAAGTATTATTATAAATAGATTCAGTATTTTAAAAATAATTATTTTTAGAAACATAAATTTAAAAATTGTAGACAATCTGAGTAGAAATTAAATCATTCATGTTGACATGAGATGTTGAATGATCTTAAATTAGGTGTTTCATAGATTGAAAATATTTTAAATGAGTAAACACTATTTTTAATTCAAGTGAAAATTTCCCTTTGTGAATATTAATGATGGATCTAAATGTTTTTTGGACACAAATCCAGATATTTAGAGGTTCATGTATTCCAAATCAATTATCCCACATATAAAATACATAATAACTAATAAAGAAATATATGTTTCGAATAAAAAATAAAGAATCATTAATAAACGATGCTTTCATTTTAGTACATCAGATTGGGTTTGGATTATCTATTAATTGAGGGTTTTGTCATCCAACCTATAATGATGAATTAATAATGTGTTTCATAACATTTTTAGAAGATCCTTTGTAAATAAAAATATTCTTGAATTATAGTTATCTTATGGTAAAGGTAATGGAGAGTTTTATATGGTCATTACAAATTATTAGAAAATCATGTTGAATTATTTTGGAAATGTACCTATTTATTTTTTTTGTTTCTCTCCACCCTTAAAAATTCATTTTTGATAACAGATCTCATTAATGAATTTTTCATAATGTGGAATTTTTTTAACCACGTATAATAAAGAGGTGTTGAAATTCAATTATCTTAATGTTTATAAATATTTTTTTTCAAATTCATTACAAGAAATTATTTTCATGGGTGGTATACTAATAGGATATGATAATGTTAATTTTATTATTTAATTATTATCTTGAACATAAGTACCATAAATGTTTTTCCAATATCTCATGGTATTTTCAAGAAAGACCTCTTCTTAGGACCGTTATTTCTATTTAAAAATATATTTTGATTATTCAATAGCTTCATAACATCAGGTAATATATTCACATTGTTTTATATATATATAGTATAAAATATTGTGAAATTTATTTGGAATAAACTTAAAATATTTTGGGATTATATCAAATTTTGGACTCTCTTGTCATGGGCTGTTCAACTGTGTTCCCCATTTACGATTACTTAATTTCAAGGGTTCACTTGAGGTTTCAATGTTAAATATTCATTGATATAATGATTAATAAAACCCACATTAGTAAATATTTGAATCATTGGATCAATAAAATATTTACAATGAGATGTTATTATTATCAACTTTCTTGGCATTTAAACATTATTATTCATTCGATTTCATCAAAATTTGTTTTAGATTTTTGGAAAAGATAAATATATTTGGGGAACATTCATGATAGATCATTTTCCCTAAAATGAAAGTATCTATATTGAGAATTAGTGAAATATCTAAGTAATTTATTTTGGCCCTTTGTGCATTCCAAATCATTATATGTTTTTATTATCATACAATAATTGTATGTTGGGTTAGAGTTCAATGATCTATGTTTGTTTTGTTACAATATTAATTTTGGAAATACTTCAATAAACTATTTATAAGGCTCATTAATTTAACACTATGGTTTCTAACAAGCTCCTTTTAAGAAAATTTTAAATATAAAACATGTACTTAAAAAGATTTTTTTTTAATTTTGGGGTTTTCGAGTGGTGGAAACCATTATTAATAAAATCACTGTGGTTAGAACATTGAGATAGAAAGAAATCATGTTATTTGAATAACTGGATATTGTTACTTCTTGAGTATATATATTTAAAAAATGTTCTCTTAAATGAAATTGATGATAATTTTAGACGATGTTTTCTTTTAATGTTGTAAAAAGAGAATATTTTCTATTAACTAGAGATCCTACCATAGTGATATCAATCATATTATTTTGAGTAATAAATAATAGTTAATAAAAAAATTATATTATATATTGTTAAGATATTATATTATATAAGAAACGAATAATTTTGTTTTATAATCTTTCCCATCATTCATCCAATGTTTCTCCAAGGGGTTGTTTAATTGTACAAATTTCTATTCAAATAAATGTATTTGTAGAATCTGGGAAATGTTTTCAAAAAAATTATATTCATACCAATCCTTATTGAACATAGAATATGAATAAATTAACTATTTTTTTTAACTAATAATACAGAAAATAATAATGTCTCCAAATTTTATTTTATTTTCATCAATTTTTTAGTATTCTATTTTAATAGGAAGATAAATAAAATCATTAATTTTTTTGTGTGGCCATTTATTAAGAAATAAATTTAATTTTATATGTTTATGAAAAATTAGACTTAATTTTCATAAAAGATGGAAAATAATAATATTATATAGTGTTTTGTTTATTTTATTCATAGTATTAATATATGTATTTTAGTGTTATTTTATTAACCTTCGGTATTTTTGGTTCAGTAAAAAATTTCATTCAAGTGTTAGTGATAAAATATGAACAAGTCAGAGGATAATTTATAATGGATATATCCTTAGAGTGGTGTGTTCTATTAGTATATGAATCAAATTGAAACACATTTTGTTAGTATATATATAGGCATTTAGAAAGAATAGTGATGTATTATTATAAAACCTCTATATCATGTATATATAATATATATATCATTAGTGTATAATAAATAATTTTATTCCCTAAAGAATGATTTAACGATTACACATAGGTTGTCACTTTGGGAGGATGTTAGATTTAATTTTCAAACCATTCTTTTTATTTCTTAATCATGTAGAGAAATAATAAGTATATTATATATTATTTGAGTTGAGCAATATTAAAACTAAAATTTAATTGAAATAGATATTCAAAAATTAGAATGTTTATATCGGAAAAAATTGAATGAAAAGGGTAATGTTATATTTTGGAGAAGGATCCATATAAATTGTGGATCCTCTGTGATCTCACTTCCTCCTTGAAAAAAATTATTATCAAAATGTATTTAAAAATATTTAACAAATAAACCATTGGTAAAATTATAAATTGTTTTAAACATTATACAATGAACTTATTGTAGGTAGTTTTCACATTATAAAAGTGATTCAGAAGCCTAAATACCTCCACAAACATGAATCAAACCAAACCCATAGTGATCATTTGAACGACCATTCTAAATATTTATACAATGAGAACTATTACACTATAATAAAAATTGTAAAATTATATGGAATAGAATAGATTAAATGTAAAGTTGAAATAATAATAAAACCTTTATACAAAAAAATCCAAAAAAATAAAAAGACGATACTATGGAAAATATATACTCAAATTTTTTTATCCTGGTACAATGTAATAAAACCACAATATATTTTAACATATCATAGCCCAATCATTTCCCATATTCCTCTTTTTCTTTACATCTAAATGTTTTTGTGATCACCAATATGATCAAATCATATTTAACCAAAAAAAACTACAACTTAAATTATCTCTTTTAAACCATAGTGCTTCCCAAAACAATTGGGAAAAAATATGAATTCCAATATTTAGTCGATAAAATTATTATACATGCATGAACAACGACACCTTTTATTGGAATTTTAGTGTCCGTAAAAACTATATTAACTTTACATGAACTAATGATTTGATAGCTCTTAATTTTCTTACACATGTATAATTTAATCTAACATGAATAATCCCATAAACATCATCCTTTTAAATCTCCATAAAAATATATCTATATGTGTTGTCCCTTATGACAGCTATGAATAACATTCATGATACTCTCTCTTGAAAATTTCACAAATATTCATGCTCCGGGATTTGGAAGATTCCGAATATGATTTTCTTCTTTGTAAAAGTTTATAAATATTTGGACAGAGTGAGAATATTATATTCATGTATACTTAGTATTTATATTTGTTTAGAAGTTTTTTGTTTATTAAAAGACATAATATCAACCCATATAATTTCATATGATCAATATATACATTTGATACATAGGATAACATATTTCATATCATCTTCCAATATATCATCTCTTGAAATATCTCAAAATTAATAACTATGAAAATTCATGATTAATTCATTCATGAAATGGTTGAAAAGGTAATAAAAAATTTAACCCGGTATAATTAAAATTCATAAAATATCATTGAAAATTACAAAAATTTAAAATTATTTTAAATTGTATAATTGGTTGGGATATATTGCATATAAATTAATTTGATAAAATTCTAAATATAATATCTATTATGGGGAATATTAATTGGTTATTATTAAGTTCAATTCTCATAAATATTCATTTTTTATGGTATAAGGATTTCTTTTTGAAAAGGAATGTGGATAGAAAAATGAAATTAGTTGATATGGCATATGGTTTTGAGTTCAATTTTCCAAAATTTTATAGATAATTATTTTTATTTATTTCCAAAACCACTTTGTTTGACAACTTTTTTACTCATTTTCAATTTACAGTGGGAACCCGTCTTTTACCTCGTAAGCATTATTTATTACAAAAAAATGAAATTCACCTACATAACTAATTTATATTTGATAATTAAAATTTTTACAATCCATTTAATATAAATAATTTTAAATTTATTATAAATTTATCTTTTAAAAAAATAATAAAATATATAAAAAACTATTTTTATAGAAAAATGATTTTTGGACATTTTGCGTTCTTAATCCAATTCTCTATCCATTAAAAAACAATGAGTTTCTGTATGGTTTTATATATAATGAATTATTTTAACATATTAACCATTAAAATTTGTCCAATTTATTTCATTATGATATGAATTAATAGTATATCAAAAAAATATTTGAAGAATTATCATTTTCCATCTCTAAAAAATGTTATCCACACCCTATTTAAATTATAAACCTTTAGTTTTATCAATTCAATGATATTAAAATGATTTTTTGATTTTTTATAATTTTATAAAATCATTCATCAATATTAATATTAAAATCAATGGCATAAAAAATTTATATAAATTTATTTTAATTATATATTTTATTTTATTTCATTCCATAATTATTAGATATTTTATATTCTATAATTAATAAATATTTTCGATCTTCAATATATGTATGGAATTAATTCATACCCTATTACAATATTTCCTATGATTATATTTCCTTCATGCACATTTTTAATGAACATATTTTTAAGGGTAATATTTTATTACTATATATAGTCTTACATGAAATATTATTATCATTTATACTTTTTTATTATGGTATTTCTCCATATGTCTTCGTTACATATAATTATCTTCTATATATTAATATTTACATCCAAAATAATGACCCTCCAGGAAAACCACATGGATAAATATTTCATTTCCATGGTATTATTATTTACATGTTGTAACATCCCAAGTATGTAATGAATAATAGATATTTTTATCTATGTCTACTAATGAATTATATAGTGTTTTAGAGGCTTAAAATGATAATAAACCCAATCTTAAGCATGGAATACGCTAATATTTTTTAAAGGATTGTTTTACTGCCTTTTGATGGAAAACCATTTTTAAATCTATATTTTTAAAATTTTATAAGATATGTTTTTCAAAATAAACTTATTCTTTATGATTGGGACATAAAAATTTACATTGTGTGAATTTTTGGTATCTTTCTGACAATGTTCATTTTTTTATGAATAGTGAAAAATACTGTATTTTACATCAAAACTGCTTTTTAATCTACTTTATTTATATGATTAGATTATATTTTGAATTGGTTTTAAATTTAAATTAGAATATATTTTTACCATTTAATCCAATGGTTGTCATTAGGATTAATTTCACTTTGCAATTGGGCATAAACTAAAGCCAAACTTTTCATAGATATTGTTTCAAAAAACCCGCTATTTGTTTTGGCAACGAGAATTATTTTTAAATAAATTATTGCAATTTATGTGTTTGGAATTTGGTAAAATAGATTAAATATTTGGAATCATAAGGTCTAAATTGTGTAATCAAGACTCTTTTGTTTTTTGACATTATAAATAGTAACGACGGTAATTATCTTTAATTATCTTGATTAATGAGTAATCAGGTAGTTAAGGATAATAAAATGAAATCATAATAATACAAAAATACCACAAAATGTGTCCTAAGTCTACTGGTTGTCTCATGGACGACCATGGGATGCCTTGTACCAAACTTGGGGGCCCCATGGAATCACTTTTGTGAGAAAGTGACTTTTTATCTTTTTATTTTTAAAGAATGTTAAATGTGACAAAGAATGTATCACCTAGGTAAACTATTTTTTCTTTTTTGTCTAAATAAATGATCTTTTGGACTATAAATATTAATTAGAAAGATAAAAATATTTCCTACATCATGATATTTTTTTATAATTTTTAGACATTAAATATATTATATTATTTATGAAATCATGATGATGTTGTGATTACCTCATTAATAAAGGATTTAAATAAAATGAAAAGATAATTTTAAATATATGACCTAAACATGTCCAAAACCTATTGGATGGGTGTATTTCTAACCCTTATCACCTTACCCTCGAATTATATCAATGTGGAACCTTTTTAATCCGAAAATCATTTTCAAATAAAGTAACATTTCTTAACTTTCCAAGAGTGCCCCTCCTCTCCTCCTATAAAAGGCCCCCACCTCTACCTCCTTACCCACAATCTCAAAGCCTTTGGCTCTGCCAACCCTTGCCCATTTTGTCTCTCCACATCCCTCTCTTACTCCTTGAAGCCTCACTTTTGGAATAAGTCTTCCCAAGGAAGCCTTTGAGCTCAAACTAAAGGGAGTTACCCGATTTTAAGGTAATGTCTTCACTTGAGTCCTTTTGTTTTATTTTGCTTATCCAACCCCCTGAACTCTTTTTAATCATTTATTTTGTAAAAACTCCAGTATCTTCAATATAATAGGATGTTTTTATAATATGTATTCGAGCTACACATACACACACCTACATATAATGGTTAAAGGACATACTGTTTCCGTGAATGGTGAATTTATGCCTCCCGAAACGATGATTGTTCAACATTCTTTTAACACATTCAATGTTGGCCATTAATATGTCACTATATTTATATATGATATATAATATGTTTATGTTTTCCTAAACCTTATGTATTTTTCATTTTGGTCATACCTTTATGGCTTCTGTTATGGGTACACACGATAATTTCATTTTAGGAAGTGCGGACTACCGCCCCCTCAAAGTGATTTGATTCGTTAATGCCATATGTGGGACGTATAAAGGATGGATTTAAAGTTATTATATATGATGTTATACTGGAATTATAATATACCTCAATATCATTATTAGTTCTTCTCATTAAAGTATGAGATAGAAATGAAAGTAGCGTTCATGCGTACGTACGGCTTACCGTCTCCATGAACGGTGCATTTCATTTCTTATCCCCAAATGTAATGTACTATTATAAGTACATATATATGATGGATATATATGATGTATGTTACATCTAAATGATTAATATAATTTTGGAATTAAAATATACATACCTCTCATTTAGTTTTAATTCCATTAACATGACATATAAATGAAAGTAACATTCATGCGTACATACGGCTTACCGTCTCCATGAATGGTGCATTTCATTTCTTACCTCTAAATGATTATGTGACATTATAAATACATTTATATTATAGATATATATGATATATATGATATCCAAATCGGGAATTCCATTCTGGATATAAATAACCTTTGACCACACGAACAACATGTAATTGTAAGAAGTCCACTTTCGACTATAGAACCCAATATCGACAAAACAAACATTATTAACTTAAATGATTACATAATGTTTATAACATGATAATAAGTGATATAATAGTAATAGTGAACTTGAAGAAGGTTCTTAAGAAATTATAAATTAACTCATGTTAATTATTCAGGACATTAAAGAACTATCGAGTCAAGTTGGACCCAAGGTATGGGACTTCGTCTCAATATCCTTTCATTGAGGCATATTTTGTTTTATACACAACCTTCTTTTATACGGTGTATAAACCCCTTTGAATTTTACGTTTATTAAAAAGGAATATTTTCTATATGAAACGTTTACTAAACAAAAAAATGTAATGTTTTTGTCGTACGTATGCGGCGACAACGACTTCTCCGCCGCCGTGACCATTATTTGAGTTTCGGCTTCCTCTACAAGCCATACCTTTTAAAAAAAAAAATACCATGTTTTAATTTTCTTTTATTTTGGTATTAAAAATGGTTTTCATAATGTTTTTATATCAATGTGTTGTATTGATATCTTTTGATTGAAAGGTGGAAATGTTATGTTTCCATTATGCATGTTTTATGTGATACGATTATGATGAGGTTCTTGGGAATTATTATGAAGAAGGGTGGTTTTGTGATAAACTAAGGGCGAGTGAGCCCGATATAGCTCTCCAATGCATTGGGTAACACGAAGGAGTGAAACGTTGAGGTTTCTCCGAAGAGATTTAGGGTATATACTGTGATTGGTATTCCAAACGCAACCAAGAGGGTTACTCCCTACGTAAGAATGTTATGAATGCCTCAAGTTACCTTTATGTATTATTATTTCTATGATTTATTCATGATTTGAGGTGGTATGTTAAAGTGCATATGTTTTATAGTTAATGTATTATTTCATTCTTATGTATTTATGTACCCATGTTTCCTTTACATATTTTTATATCCCTTACTGATCTTTTTATGCCCATCCCATGTTTTTTGAAATGTTTTTCACAGGTCAAGGGAAAGGTACATGATATGATGATAGTGTCAAGGAAGTTTCAAGAAAGAATCCATGTTTTATTTCAAATATGTTTCTATTGATGGGAAAGGAGAATACTATCTTTATGTAACCACTTTTTTATATGTGGAATGTAATGCATGTTTTATGATCTAATTCTCTAAAACTATAAACCTGAAAAGATCCTCAATGTGTAATCTTGTAATAACTCAATATTAAGTAAGGTTTAAGGCTGGGGCCTTATAGTTGGTATCAGAGGTCGGATTAGATAACTTTAGGAGTTATAGTTCTATTAAATTATTATCCAAAAATATTTTTTTATGGTCAAATTGAAATGATATAGCATTTAAAGATTACCATGTTGCTTCATCTAAGACATGTTTGTTCAGAATGGTTTTCCATATAGGAAATAGGGAAGCAGTACTAGGAAGGCATGCAGAAGGAAATAACCTTTCGAATCATCATCCTGAGATGGTTGGAATTGGAACTGAACAGTTTGTTGCAGTAATGGCGCAGTTGACTCAAGCGATAAATGGTGGTGGTATCCATTCACAAGATCAGCCAGATCAATCGCAGAGGAACATGTCAGTGGTGGAACATTTCATGAGGCAACATCCCCCATCATTCAGAGGATCATCTGACCATGTTCTAGATAAAGGGTGGATTAAAGCACTTGAGAAGATTTTTGATGTCATGGTGTGTTCAGACAATCAAAAGGTTAGTCTTTCTATTTACCGTTTGGAGGGTGAAGCAGATCAGTGGTGGTCGATGGTTAAAAATATCAGGGACGCTGATGAGATTGATGCTCTCGACTTGGATGAATTCAAAGGTATGTTTCTTGAAAAGTACTTTCCTAAGGCTGTTCGACTTAGGATGGAAAAACAATTCTTGGAATTGAGGAAAGAGGAAGACTCAGTGGATACTTATGAAGAAAGGTTCACTCGATTGGCAAGGTATACTCCAAATTTTATCCGAGGACTTGATAGTAAAATCAATCGTTTTTACTCAGGATTAAAACCAAAATATCGAAGGGAATTAGCTTCTCGTGAGTTTAAAAGTTACGAAAAGCTTGTTCGATGTGCTGAGAAGGTGGAAATGGAGTTTGCCGATGATCAAGTGTTCTATAACAACCAGCAGAAGAAGAGACCAATGTGGCAGGAGAAAGGGAAGAATTCTTCAAAAAAGTCTGATGGTAAGAGATCTAAGTTTCAAGTTTGTGATAAATGTGGAAAAAGGCATGCTGGGGAATGTCTTCTGAATTCTGGAAAGTGCTACTGATGTGGTAATATGGGACATAAGGCTCGTGATTGCACTGAAAAAGATCAACGTGAAGGTAAGAACAAATTTGATTTCCAGTTAGTGAAATGTTTTAAGTGCAATGAGATGGGTCACTATGCAAACGAGTGTCCGACAAAGAGCTTGAGTGATGGGAAGCAGTTAGACTACAAGCAGAAAGGGGTGGGGAAATCCTTTGCAACTACTTCAGCAGATGTTGGGCCATCAAATTAAGTTATATCAGGTACTTTGTTTGTTTTTTCAGATTATTCCAGTGTGTTTTTTGATTCGGGGTCCACACATTATTTCATCTATGAAACCTTTTCTAGTAAAATGGGAATACCATCTCAAGAAATGACTCTTGAACTTTTGGTAAAAACACCTGGGGGGAAATGTTGAGGCAAAATGAATTTATAAGAATCTTCTTATCCTTATCTGTGGAAAGAACCTACTTGCAAACCTTATTGTTCTACCTCTAGTAGAGTTTGATGTTATCCTGGGTATGGATTGGCTCTCTATTTACCATGCTAAGATTGACTGTAGAGCTAAAGAAGTTTCTTTTCAGAAAGACTTTTAGTTTGTGTACAAGAATGAACCCTTACTGTTGATAACTTATCAAGAGGCCAAGAAACATTTAAAAGATGGAAATGAATGTTACCTTGCACACATTGTTGAAAAAAGGTAATTGTCCAGATTAATGATGTGCTAGTGGTAAATGAGTATCCTGATGTTTTTCCTGATGAGTTGCATAGAATAATACAAGATCGGGAAGTTGAGTTTACTGTTGACTTAATTCCTAATGCTAAGACAATTTCAAAACCCCCTTATCGAATGGCTCAAATTGAACTTTTAGAGTTGAAGGAGCAATTGCAAGATTTATTATAGAAAGGTTTCATTCGACCTAGCACATCACCATGGGGTGCTCCTGTTTTATTTGTTAAAAAGAAAGATGGTTCAATGCGACTTTGCATTGATTATAGATCCTTGAATAACATCACTGTCAATAACAAATATCCTTTGCCTCATATCGATGATTTGTTTGATCAGCTCCAGGGAGCTCAGTATTTTTCAAAGATTGACTTGAGATCAGGGTACCATTAGCTGAAGGTAAAGGAAGCAGATGTTCCGAGGACCACGTTCCGTACAAGATATGACCATTATGAATTTGTAGTAATGCCTTTTGGACTAACCAATGCACCTTCTGTATTCATGGAATTAATGAATATAATTTTCCATGAGTTCTTGGATAAGTTTGTGGTGGTTTTCATTGATGATATTTTGGTGTTTTCTAAATGTAAAGAGGAGCATGAATGACATTTAAGGGTTATCTTGCAAACCATAAAAGAAAAGAAACTGTATGGAAAATTCAGAAAGTGTGAGTTTTGGTTGAAAAAAATTTCTTTCCTAGGTCATATTGTTTTTAAAGATGGGATAACTGTTGATCATGAAAAAACAAAAGTTGTGGAAGACTGGCCAACACGCGCAAATGTAACTGAGATTTGTAGCTTCCTTGGTTTGGCAGGCTATTACCGAAGGTTTGTTAGAAATTTTTCACGGTTATCTAGTCCAATGACTAAGCTTATTCGGAAGGGTGTTAAGTTTATCTGGAAAAAATATTGTAATGATTGTTTTCAGGAATTGAAAAGATGATTGGGGAATGATCCAGTTTTGGAAATACCTTCCAGGAATGGTGAGTTTGTTATCTATAGTGATGCTTCATTGAAAGGACTTGGTTGCGTCCTAATGCAGAATGATTAGGTAATTGCTTATGCTTCACGACAGTTGAAAACTCATGAGGTAAATTACCCTAAACATGATTTAGAATTAGCTGCTGTTGTTTTCGCTTTAAAAATTTGGAGTCATCATTTGTATGGAGTAAAGTGTGAAATATATACTGATCACAAAGGTCTAAAGTATATATTCACTCAGAAAGAGTTAAACATGAGACAGAGGAGATGGATAGAATTAATCAAGGATTATGATTGTACAATTCATTACCATCCGGGAAAAAGAAATAAAGTGGCTGATGCTTTGAGTCGAAAAAGTAATGCTTCATTAGTAATGTTGCGTTTGGAACTAGATCCTTTGGTTAAGGATTTGATGAAATTTGGCATAGAAGTTGTTGGTGCAGGAAGTTCTTCTATTTTGTTTCAGGTATTAGTGAGATCATCTCTGTCAGATAGAATCAAGCAAGCACAGACGCAAGACAGTGATTTGCAGAAAAAGGTAGAGCTTGTTTAGAAAGGTTAGTCGCCTGAATTCAACACTGATAATGATTGCATTTTGAGATTTGGGAAGATATTGTGTGTGCCTTGTGATTCACAGTTGAAGAGAGAGTTGTTATGTGAAGATCATAGTTCTCTGTTTTCAGTTCATCCTGGCAGTACTAAGATGTACAGAGATCTTCAGGAGTATTACTTGTGGGATGGAATGAAAAGAGATATTTCTGATTTTACTGTGAAGTGTTTGACATGTCAACAGGTTAAAGCAGAGTGGCAGTTACCGAAAGGGATGCTTCAGCCTTTACCAGTGCCAGAGTGGAAATGGGAGAATATATCCATGGACTTTGTTGTGGGATTACCGAAGACATCTCGAGGTAATAATGCAATCTGGGTTACTATTGATCGCATGACTAAATTGGTTCATTTCCTTGCTATACGAGATACATTTTCCCTAGATCAACTTTCCTGTTTGTATCTTAAAGAGATAGTCAGGTTACATGGAGTTCCCCTCTCCATTGTATCTGATCGTGATCCCTAGTTCACTTCTAACTTTTGGAAAGGCCTTTAGAAGTCGTTGGGTACTGAATTAAATTTTAGTACAACATTTCTTCCTCAATCAGATGGGCAGTCAGAACGAACAATTCAGACATTGTAGGATATGCTATGTTCTTGCTCTATGGATTATTAGGGAAGTTGGGACCAACATCTTTCTTTGGTTTAATTTTCATATAATAACAGTTTTCATTCCAGTATACATATGGCACCATTTCAGGCATTATATGGGAAGCAGTGTCGAACTCCAGATTTTTGGGATGAAGTGGATGAAAGGAAGTTGATGGGACCAGAATTGGTAGAAGAGATGGCAGAAAAAGTTCAGCTGATTCAGAAACACATGAGAACAGCTCAGAGTAGGCAGAAGAGTTATGCAGACAAAAGGAGGAAGGATCTAACTTTTGAGGTGGGTGATCATGTTTTTCTCAAAGTCTCACCATGGAAAAGTGTGATGAGATTTGGTAAAAAAGGAATGCTGAGTCCAAGGTTCATTGAACCATATGAAATTCTGGAAAGAGTTGGATCAGTTTCATACCGGGTGGCTTTACTTCCGAGTTTATCTCAGGTACACAATGTTTTTCACGTTTCGATGTTGAGAAAGTATATGCCAGATCCATCTCATGTTTTGAATCCAGAGGTAGTTCAGCTGAAAGAGAACCTATCTTTTGAGGAATAACCGTTCCAGAATCTTGACCACAAGGAGAAAGTGTTACGAAATAAGGTGATTAATCAGGTAATGGTTTTGTGGAAAAACCACATGATGGAAGAGGCAACATGGGAATCTGAAAATTCAATGAGGGATATGTACCACCATTTATTCGATAAGTAAATAAATTGCGGGGATGCAATTTTCTAAAGGGGGGAAGGATGTAACATCCCAAGTAAGTAATGAATAATATATATTTTTATCTATGTCTATTAATGAATTAGATAGTGTTTTAGAGGCTTAAAATGAAAATAAATCCAATCTTATGCATGGAATACACTAATATTTTTTAAAGGATTGTTTTACTGCCTTTTGATGGAAAACCATTTTTAAATCTATCTTTTGACAATTTTATAAGCTATTTTTGTCAAAATAAACTTATTCTTTATTATTGGGACATCAAAATTTACTTTGTGTGAATTTTTGGTATTTTTCTGACAGTGTTCATTTTTTATGAATAGTGAAAAATACTGTATTTTACATCATAACTGCTTTTTAATCTACTTTATTTATATGATTATATTATCTTTTGAATTGGTTTTAAAGTTAAATTAAAATATATTTTTACCATTTAATCCAATGGTGGACATTATGATTAATTTCACTTTGGAATTGGGCATAAACTAATGCCAAACTTTTCATAGATATTGTTTAAAAAAACCCACTATTTGTTTTGACAACGAGAATTATTTTTAAATCAATTATTGCAATTTTTATGTTTGGAATTTGGTAAAATGGATTATATATTTGGAATCAGAGGGTCCAAATTATGTAATCAATACTCTTTTGTTTTTGGACATTATGAATAGTAACGATGGTAATTATCTTTAATTATCTTGATTAATGAGTAATCAGGTAGTTAAGGATAATAAAATGATAGCATAATAATACAAAAAGAACACAAAATGTGTCCTAAGGCTACTGGTTGTCTCATGGCCTACCATGGGATACCTTGTGCCAAACTTGGGGGCCCCATGGAATCACTTTTGTGAGAAAGTGACTTTTTATCTTTTTATTTTTAAAGAATGTTAAATGTGACAACGAATGTATCACCTAAGTAAAATATTTTTCCTTTTGCCTACATAAATGATATTTTGGACTATAAATATTCATTAGAAAGATAATAATATTTCCTAAATCATGATATTTTTCTTATAATTTTTAGACATTAACTTTATTAAATTATTTATGACATCATGATGATGCAGCGATTACCTCACTAATAAAGGATTTAAATAAAATGAAATGATAATGTGAAATCTATGACTACACATATCCAAAACTTATTGGATGGGTGGATTTCGAACCCTTATCACCTTACCCTCGAATTATATCAATTTGGGACCTTTTTAATCCAAAAATCATTTTCAAATAAAGTAACATTTCTTTACTTTCCAAGAGTGCCCTCCTCTCCTCTTATAAAAGGCCCCCACCTCTACCTCTTTACCCACAATCCCAAAGCCTTTGGATCATCTAACCCCTTCCCATTTTGTCTCTAAAAATCCCTTTCTTACTCCTTGAAGCCTCACTTTGGGCACAAGTCTTCCCAAGGAAGCCTTTGAGCTCAATCCAAAGGGAGTTACCTGATTTTAAGGTAATGTCTTCACTTGAGCCCTTTTGTTTTATTTTGCTTCTCCAACCCCCTAAAATCTTTTTATTAATTTCTTTTGTAACAACTACAGTATCTTCAATATACTAGGATGTTTTTATAAGAATGATTCTAGATACACTTATACCCACCTACATCTAATGGTTAAAGGACATACTGTTTCCGTGGATGGTGAATTTATGTCTCCCGAAACGATGATTGTTCAAAATTCTTTTAACACCTTCAAAGGTGGCCATTAAGATGTCACTATATTTATATATGATATATAATATGTTTATGTTTTCCTTAAGCTTCTGTATTTTTTATTTTGGGCATACATTTATGGCTTCCATTATGGGTAAACACGATAATTTCATTTTAGGAAGTGCGGACTACCGCCCCCTCAGAGTGATTTGATTCCATAATGCCATATGTGGGACGTATAAAGGATGGATTTAAAGTTATTATATATGATGTTATACTGGAATTATAATATACCTCTATATCATTATTATTTCTTCCCATTAAAGTATGAGATAGAAATGAAAGTAGCGTTCTTGCAAACGTACGGCTTACCGTCTCTATGAACAGTGCATTTTATTTCTTATCCACAAATGTAATGTAATATTATAAGTACATATATATAATGGATATATATGATGTATGTTACATATAAATGATTAATATAATTCTGGAATTAAAATTTACATACCTATCATTTAGTTTTAATTCCATTAATATGACATCGAAATGAAAGTAGCGTTCATGCGTACGTACGGCTTACCGTCTCCATGAACGGTGCGTTTCATTTCTTACCTCTAAATGATTATGTGATATTTTAAATACATGTATATGCTAGATATATATGATATATATGATATCCAAATCATGAATGTCATTCTAGATATAAAGAACCTTTGACCACACGAACAACATGTAATTGTAAGAAGTCCACTTTTGACTAAAAAACCAAATATCGACAAAACAAACACTATTAACTTAAATGATTACATAATGTTTATAACATGATAATAAGTGATATAAAAGTAATAATGAACATGAAGAAGGTTCTTAAGAAAGTATAAATTAACTCAAGTTTATTATTCAGGACATTAAGGAACGATCGAGTCAAGTCGGACCCGAGGTATGGGACTTCATCTCAATCTCCTTTCATTGAGGCATATTTTGTTTTATACACAACCTTCTTTTATACGGTGTATAAACCCCTTTGACTTTTATTTTTATTCAAAAGGAATCTTTTTTATATGAAGTGTTTACTAAACAAAAAAAGGGAATGTTTTTATCGTACGTATGCGGCGACAACGACTTCTCCACCGCCGTGACCATTATTTGAGTTTCGGCTTCCTCTACAAGCCATACCTTTTTTTAAAACAAAAATAAATACCATGGTTTAATTTTCTTTTATTTTGGTATTAAAAATGGTTTTCATAATGTTTTTATATCAATGTGTTGTATTGATATCTTGTGATTGAAAGGTGGAAACGTTATGTTTCCTTTATGCATGTTCTATGTGATACGATTATGTTGAGGTTCTTGGGAATTATTATGAAGAAGGGTGGTTCCGTGATAAACTAAGGGTGGGTGAGCCCGATATAGCTCTCCAATGCATTGGGTAACGCGAAGGAGTGAAACTTTAAGGTTTCTCCGAAGAGATTTAGGGAATATACTGTGATGGGTATTCCAAACGTAACCAAGAGGGTTACTCCCTACGTAAGAATGTTATGAATGCCTCAAGTTACCTTTATGTCTTATGATTTCTATGATTTATTCATGATTTGATGAGGTATGTTAAAGTGCTTATGATTTATGGGTAAATTATGATTTCATTCTTATGTATATATGTACCCATGTTTCCTTTCCATATTTTTATATCCCTTACTGATCTTTTTATGCTCATCCCAAGTTTTCTGAAATGTTTTTCACAGGTCAAGGGAAAGGTACATGATATGATGATAGTGTCAAGGAAGTGTCAAGAAATAATCCATGTTTTATTTTAAATATGTTTCCATTGATGGGAAAGAAGAATACTATCTTTATGTAACCACTTTGTTTATATGTGGAATGTAATGCAAGTTTTATGATCTAATTCTCTAAAACTCTAAACCCGAAAAGATCCTCAATGTGTAATCTTGTAATAACTCAAGATTAAGTAAGGTTTAGGGCTGGGGCCTTATACATGTCATGTTATACCACTTGTAAATATCATAAAAATATTTCATAGTTAATTTTCATGATATATTAATGTGGTTATTTCATTGTAATAGTTTCTATTAATAAAATATATTTTGGTTCATTTTTGTTTAGTGTTTCATGAAAATATTATTTTTAATTAATGTTTTTTATTTATTGAAAAAATTCATATTAAAATAATGGTTTGTTATATTAGACACCCCATAAAATAATTTCTCCATAAAAATTTTGTTACATTAACAAAAAATGCGGTCACTTTTGACATATTACATAATTTTCCCCATATTGATTCATCAAACATATAGTTCTTCTATATTACATTAACAAGTTGAGTTTTCTTATTTTGTTGTACTTTGACATTATGATCTAATATTTTTATTGCATGCTCCTCATTATAGAGATCATGTTCCAGTTTTATTACAAATATGTTTTTTACATATTAATGGTTAGTTATTTTTGTTTGTAAAGTTATATACAAGTAACCAATGATTCAGATGGGGTAGGATTGGTGGAATATATAGATAATAAGATTCCGTGAACACATGATTAAGTATTTATAAATGGAACATCTTTCAAGGGATCAAATTTCCAATCCTCAATAATCTTACAATCCTTTACCATGGTGATGTTTGAAGGAATTATTTTCCTCTAACATAATACTTTATATCTCACATATTTATTATTTATAGCCTATCTGTAGACTTTTTGAAGATTTATTATTATTATTAATGCATTTAATATTGTTTTCTATTTACTGTGAATGATACAGTACCATATTTCTACACACTCTTACTTCCTCGGAACATGATGGATTTTTATAACTCTTCTCAAACATAACCTCATTCGGTACCATTTCAATGTTATAATGAAAACAACTCTTATACGATAAATATACAATGGAATTTAATTAATCCAAACATCCATTTAAATCAACATAAAATGGTCTGACCATTTCATACAAATTTTAAATGGTCATTTGAGACATACTATTAGTATGAGGATGATAGGAACTAATGAAGCTCAACTATTTATCAAACTCTTTATGAATACTTCGTTAGTACATATATATAATCCAAAAACACTCTATGAGAAATAAATGGGAGTGAAAATACATGAATCCATACCATCAATTTATATATCAATAATGTTTATCGAGTGAGAAATCTTCTCTAATAGAAATGATATGAGTGGAGATTATATGAAGATCAAGTATTTCATAATTAGATTAATGAATATTTTAATTCATAGGATTTACAAAAAAACTCATGGTGATTTTATACCATTTGAATATCGGTTAGGTTAAGGGATTCAACATTCCCTAAAACTTTTTAAACCCTCTGTAACATTCAAGAATACAAGGTATCATGATGAAAAATCTAAAGTACTCATCATAAAGTTGTACAAGAAAACAATTTTCTTGATAGATCCATAAATAAATGTACATCTATAATGGATTGATAAATATCGGACAAGTTCATAAACAAATAATTAATTTTATATTTCTAATATTTATCAAACCCAAATTCATTTTTAAAATCTTACAATTCCATTATTTTCAATGTCGAAAATCAGAATATTCAGAATCCTATTTTTTTAACTCTATGTCCTCCTTCTATGAATACTTGATTATTACATGGATGGATTTATAAGTTATCATTTTTTAAAGATATGATTTATCCCATTACCATATTATATAATATACATATATTACAAATCCATAATTAATGGGTCTATTTCCATCCTTGTCATTGATAAGGTTGCATGATCATTCTTGTTGGCTTAGTCTTCCACCTCTTTTTTAATTATCCCAATTGTTTTATGATTCTATGGAATTTAATGTGGTATGATTTTCAAATATGATTTGGGTAAAATAAGAAATATTATCTATATATTCATATACCATATCAATATATTGTTATTCAATGTGATATACCACTAAAAGAAACTATCATTTCAACAATATTCTTCTAGTTCAATTCTTTGAGAGACAGGAATTACTACTAGATTGAGCTACATATATAATGTTCAAATATAAATATGATCTTATATTAGTTAAAGATATGAATAATATAATGTAGCATTAGTTTATATCTCCTTCTAGACAAATCCACCACTAGATTAGATCTTCTTCTAGATTATGATATGGTCGCACAATTTTATCATCTATTGAAGCTTCCACTAGATCAGTGTTCTATTTCCAGACATATCTACCATCAAGTTGAAACCATGAAACCATGTTCCACTATGGAAGGATGCTTCATTATATTACATTGTATCTAATTAGAATTAAATTAATACATAATTAATCAATATCTAGTTTATGTATTAAATAAAGGAAAATTAATGTGGATATAAGAATTATTATTCTTAAAAAATTACATGGATGTCTTAAATACAAAGTAAACCTTACTAGATTTTCTACATATTATAAGGATAAAGATTGTCATTTTATTTTTTTACAAAGTATAATTGGACCATCTATAATTCTAAACAGTTTGAGTAACCACCTCGTTCAAGATTCATGTCTATGAAATTAATTTTGATTTAGTTAAAATTAAAAAATTAATAGGGGTAAATTTTTGTGGACGAATATAAATGTAAAATTGAATAATATTTGAGGGCCTCTATGACACATTGTTTTCTTAAATTTTATGTTCATAATTAGTTAAACCATAATAAAGTTTAATTTCAAGTTTTTTGGGAAACCAAATCTATTCGGATTGACACACATATAATCTTAAAATTTCTCTTTCATCACTTATATATTTTAGAAAACATTCATGACAGGTTTTAGGTAATTTAATTTTTCAATACATTCATTCTCTAATATGTAAAATGAGAGGAAAATACACTCTCTCTATATTATTTCAATTTTTATATCCATGTATAACAGTGGAGGATGTTGGAAGAAAATTTACCCACTAATAAATATGGAATATTATTTGTTCCTATACATCCAAGTGATCTATTATGTAAAAACAGATCTAGTATATAGATCCATTTACTGTATAATAATCTTCATGGATGGTGGTGATTGTCTTCTTAATGATATTAGGTCTCAAGTTGAGAATAAAAATAAACTAATATTTAAATGTTTTCTTTTCAATATTTAAAATAAATATACAGTTTCTTATTTAATACAAATAATAAAAATTTACTCAGATTCATTAATCTATATATCATATATTCAATTTGATATAAGTAAATTCGTTTCAAAGGAAAATTATTTTCAAAGATATTTTAACTACGTTCTGTTTGATTATTTTAAAATCTTAAGAAAAGAACAAATAAAAAAATCTACACTTTTATTTAACTGGTTGTTTTATATAATTTGGATGATTTTGGATTAATATTTTTAATGGAAACTCATTTTATCCCTCTTGAGTTTTTCACTAGGGCCAGTATTTGGTATTAGAGCACTTAAAAATATTTTTTTGAGACATTGATTTTCCTAATGATCTAAAATATTTGTAAAATATAAATTTCAATAGTTATGGATTATGAAATAGAAGTATTAATTACAAAATATCCTCCTCCTCATTTCCAAGGAACTAACTGCACTCAATGGATGAGTAATATGAAAATTCATACTGAGATAATCGGGTTTGAAATTTTTATTTTCATTGATGATAAATATGACTTACCTAAATCTCCGAGAAAATATATGAGTTATTCCACTAAGGATAAAAACAATTTTAATTACATGTAAATTAATGGATTATTATATGATTTATTTAGGGTTGAATATAAAACAATATATTATTGTACTAATTCTTTTACAGTTTTGAAAACTCATCCCATATCAAATGAAGGAACTTCAAATGTCAATTAAATTAATTTGAATACTTATAATATTTTTTTAATTTTATGAATTGTAATGATGAATAAAATTATGATATAGATTTAAGGTTTAATGAAATCATGAAAAAAATTCATTCAATTAGGAAGTTAATTGATAAGAAAAGATCAAGTGTTGTGCCCTCTGAAATACCGACCAGAAATATAGTCACAAAAATCCATTTCAATCCAAGAATCCAGTTACATTGGTATTCTTCAAATGAAAGAACATATTGAAATAACCATGACATATGAAGATGAATAGAAATTAAAAAATTATGATGATGGTCTAAAGAGGAAGTTAAAACATTTTGAGTATTCTATCTCAGAACTAAAAGAGAAGATCACACTTGATTGTCCATGTGATAATAAACCGTCATTAATTAATGAGAATGGAATGTATCACATATAACGATGATTCATGATGTTTTATTAGAAGAATGAATTCTTCATGAAATCAAATTATAGAGGTAATTAAGGCAATGAATGAAATTTGAGAAAATAGATGAAGATGGATGATTCCAACAATGATGTGACATTCTATAAGTGTGAGGGAAAAGAAACATTAATTCTAATTTCCACAAGATAACATATCAGAAAAGTGTGAGTAATAAGTTAAAATATATAATAATTATATGGTAGAAAACTAGATGACCCTTTAGAAAATACAAACTATTTCCAACTCAATAAAATAATTTAAAAATATAAATCTTATATGTGTTTCATGGTAAACACATAAGAGGTACAAGATACCATTCTTAAATATTCTGTAAATATTTATATTGATTCTAAAAATAAAAATATTGAATAAAATAGGTCTATTGATGATCTATTTTATTACCATAACATTATTGAAGAGTCATTTATGAACTTAAGGATAATTATAAATATTTTAAGAAGTAACATTCATTATCTTGTCACATTGAAACAAATTTCTCTATAAAAATTGAAATAAATGTTCAATACTTAAAATAAAATAATTATCACAAATTATCTAATAAGTAATTGAAAATTTATCTAAAATGATTTTTAAAATGATAAATCTATAGACTATATTCTAGGTAAACTAACTACACATAAATATATCACATTCATTGGATACCCAACTAGATAGAGGAACATTTATAACAATAAATTCATTCATACATCCTATTCATCTAGTTTTGTAAACGATTTTTATTCCTTTAGAATGAATATGTTGTTTATTATTAAGGGTATTAAATCCACTTATAAGAAAACAATAAAATAGTTTTGATTTTCTAATGTACCTATTTCATTTATTTATGGGCCCATAAAAATATCTGTACCAAAATCATTTCTTTTTAAAATATCATGTAGGAATCATTATTGAAGAGTTCAAATTATAATTTTTTGTATCTAGATAGTGGATGTACCAGAAACATGGTCATGGATTACTTGAGCATTATTAAACTAATCAAAATTGATGGGGGAAATGTTGCTTATGGTGAAAAATCCAATGTAAAAAATCATTGGACATGGTAAAATTGGTAACTCTAGTACTATTTTTTTTTGATTTCTTTATTTTTAGAAAATATTAAATTATAATTAAAATAGAATATCATAATTACAAGATTATGGTTATTAGATTATGTATGAAAGTAATGTTTTCAGTGATTTTGATTATAAACATGATTTTTATTTATAAGTATTCTGAAATGGCAATGTTTAGACTATTTATTAAATTTCATCATTTTTTGGAAATATTTGTTATTATTTTCCATTCCAGAAGAATCGAAGCTTTGGAGTTAAAAAATATTTAATCACAAACAACACTACCATATAAGGATAATAATTGAAGGATTAGGAATGAATAATTCAAAATAATAATTTTCAATAGAAAAATTATATAATCACTATAAAATATAAATTATCTAAAAATATCTTTCAATCCAGAGAAACAATTGTCAACTTCTCAAACACTAGAGTTTGTTTACATGGATTTTTTTAGATATTCCAGTGTTTTTAGATTTAAAATAAAACATTATACAAATGTTATAGTGGATGATTATTCCAGATATAGATGTGTATTTTCCCCTGTACATAAAAGTGAAGTTATATTTTGCTTTTCTGAATATGCTAAATCTAGAGAGAATCATTGTGTAATGACCTTCAATCCCATCATAATCGATCATGTGTGTGATTTTAAAAATCAATACTTTGAATCCTTATGCTCAAAACATGTATATAAAAATAGATTTTATTATTTGAGGATCATACAACAGAATGGTGTAGTGGAAATAATTAATTGAACACTTCATAAAATTACAAAGACCATGAAAAATTGGTAATATTTTTCAATTTATTTTGGAAAGAAAAATTTATTAAAATGTGTTACCTCATTTACAATTTTATAATTAGACCAAAATTTAATTAAAATACCTTATAAATTATGGAATGTAATTTAATACTGTTAATTACATTATATTTATTGATTTTACAACATTTATATTCAATATAAATGAAAATATAGAGAAGCCTTCATGCCAAAGTGTAGAAGTAATTTCCATGGATTTTTTACATCCTGTAAATAATACAATATTTTCAATACAAATACCATGATTTTGGAATAATATGTACATGTCATGTTTGATGAGAGAAATCCACATGAACATAATACTATTTTATAAAAATCATGAAGCTTTCCATTCCTACATGGATATTAATTAAAATTATTGAAATATTTATGTCAAACCAATTATATAAAAACATTCAAATTTGGAGGAACTTATTTAAGGAAACCCTATATTATAATTTTCAATATACCTCAATCCTTATAATGTTTGGACTCATAGAGAATAGGCTTTTGTTTTTGTAATATTTGACCTACAAAAAGATACCCATACTAGTTATTATCTTAAAAACAAGGTTGAAAATCATTATTTATTTTCATTTATTAAACCATATAACATCATAAAATTATTTGATGAAGAATTATGGGTAATTAAAATTTAATAAGAATTCAATCGGTTTCAAATAATTATATTTTGTGATCTAGTTGAATGAAGTATGGAAAACCAGATCATTAGAACTAATATTATTTTTTGGAATAATGTAGATGTTGTAGGAACTATATTATTAAATAATTATAGACTTATTTTAGAAATATAAATTCAAGAAAATGTATAGAATATGAATAATCCATTGAACTATAGGCTGGACATGAAGGCATCAGAATGTTGATTTCATACGCAACACATTTTTGATGGAAATTATTTCATTTAGAGCCAATTGTAAATTCATAGATGTTTATATAATTAGGTTTTTTAATACACTGCATAATTGATGACCCTCAAATTCTACACCATGTTTTCAAATTGAAAAAATATTCATATAGTTTAAAAAGAACATCTGAAATATTGGTATGATAAGATAATGTATTTTTTTCAATTTTTTTTGAAAAGGACATTATAATCCTCCTAAATTAATTAAAATAATTTCAAAATATGTCTTAGAAGGAAAAATTATATGTTGAAAATATAATCATTGGATCATTAATAAATTCATTAGGTAATTAATTTTCATAAATTATCAAAATAAATTTAAAATGAGTTTGACGGTAGAAGGGAAATTATTTACTAGTATTAATATATTTCAAAACAAGTCTAAATCTACTTTAAAGTAGAGTAATTACAGTAAATATTTTATAAAAAATTTGTTATGAATAATACTAAAGAAAGTGATAATACAATTTATAAATGCTATAAATTGGATTGGGACGAATCTTGGAATCCAGTTGAGAAAATAACATATAAAGGTATGATTGTAAGTTTATTATACTTAACTTTAAGAATAAGGGATATTCATTTTTGTGTATTTATATGTGCACAGTTTCATGAAACTCAAAAAGAGATATGTTTACTAGATGTGAATATAATTTTCAAAAAACTCCAAATAACAAACCATTTAGCATAATTTTATTCTAGAGGTATATAATTTAACTCAGTATATTATTTCCCCCATGCAAGGTTAGGGTGGGGAGGGTGGGGTGGAGTTTGGGGCGTGGTCGTGAGGTCAAGTCCCCATGCCTGTGGGTTTATCTATATTTTCCTATTTATTTGTGTGATGCATTAGTGGGCATACCCAAATTTAAATTTATTCATTTGATGATTTTGGGGTTTTTATGTTAGATAAAATGGATCATTAGGAGCATGTCACTTTTTGAGAATGTCACCAGTATAATAATGTTGTAAGAAACAAATTTTTTGTTATCTTTTTCTTAAGCTGAGTATATAATTTCTTCCCATTTTTGTGTAGATTTTTTATGGATGAAACAAAATTTATAATACCATCAATATCTATTAATACATATCAACATAAATTGTAGAAATAAAATTTCTATAACGATTTCTAAAAAATGAATATCTCATTAGAAGACTATAATATTGATATAAAAATCACTTTTTGAGGGACAATTTCCACAAAGTAGATATAACTCTTGATTTAATTGGTATTTAACAACATCATGATGTCATATTCATAGTGACAATTAATTTTAAGAGAACGTTTTATCTTAAACATGAACAATGAATGATAATTTTTACGTAATTGTTCCTTTAGTTTAATTACTTTCTAGTGGAAAAGTATCACAAGACTGAAAATAAAGTTTCATAATACAATTAGAATATATAGTTATAAGATATACCATTACATTATATAACATTTTGTAATCTACCATATATTATCTACCATGGGAAACTATCATTAGGTTTCTTCCATGCATGTGATACTGTTAGAGGTATATTATTGAAATGCTACACTTTCATGATACCATACGACCCAAGGTCACAAATGATTCCATTTTGATTATTTGAAATTAAAAATACTATCATATTTATATTTTATTATTACTATGTTTATATTTTATATTCCAATTTTTAATAGTTAAATCTACTTAAATATGAATTAGAGGAAATCTTTATCACGTGCACCTCCCTTGAAACCTCTGTTTATCTCTTAAAACATGACCACTAAACCATAAAATATGTAAACTATTCAAAATTTATGATATTGAAGTGTATTAATCGATCACCTATTATTTTATAAACTTTATATAATTCATGAAGATAATCGAGTCAGTATATAGAATTGAGAAATCCTAAGCACCCCTGCCGATTTATTGTTGCAGATAAATAATTCTAAGTAAATTAATTGTCTTCGAGAAAATATACTGTGTGGAACATCATTTAAGACTTGGGATTGGAATAATGGTTTTGAAGAATGATAATCAATTATACCCGAGGTTGGTTAATGATTTATACTTTTTTCATAGTATTTTCTTAATGAAAATAAAGATGTTATAAGAAAAGTATTGAAAATAACATCCTTTACCATTGAATAAATTTTTTAGATATATGAATATTCATGAAAAATATATATAAAAAATATTATGATTTTTCCCCATTAATAATTCAATTTATTAACATTTTATTCACTTCTTCATCTCACTATGAATATGATTGTTAGATGACCCACTATTGTTGAATTTTTAATTCCATGGATTATTAAAGAGGGAGAGACCATTTTTTACTTTTTAAAACATCTATTTTCATGTTATTAATATAAAATAATAGATATATATTAGTTCAATCGATTCGTAGTATTTTTCAGAGCTTAGAGATTGGGAATGTATTGAGGTATACTGAGTTACATAGTTTAGGTGCAGTTAGTGCTTACCATGTGAGAAACCCAATGCAAAGGGGAGGGCATGAGGTTTTCTTGAAACTATCTGATCTAGTTTGGATGCCCATGTAGGATAGAATACATTATTTTAAATGGATATCTTACCTGGGTTTCACATGGTTATCCAAACTACGTGCCTTTTCCAAGAGAGGGTTTCTATTGGATAGAGTCTAGTGCATGGTTGGTGCATGTTTTGGCCAACCATGATGAAAATAGCGAGACACCTTAATTGAGGGAGATTTAAAATAATTATAATAAAATTTTATTAATTTATAACATTTCTTCCTCTATAATTTATCTTACACATCATTCCTTCTCCGTCACGTGAAGAACAACCACCAAGACAACTTAAGCTTTGTCATTACTCCCTCGTTTGATCTCTATTTCCTTCAATGTTAGGTGTGATAGATTCATATCAAAAATATATAATATACTCTTCCTTATATTCATCGTTGATATTTACATATCCTAAAATATTTTAGAGGGATGTATGTTTCAATATTTTTAGTTCATTTGATGATTCTTCTAATTTCCCTTATTATTTCCTGTTTCAATGGGAAAGACTAGATGCAGAGAGCCCTACGAATATAAGATATGTGTTCTAGCTTTAATACCTCAAGTTTAGTAACGTTTATATAATTTTTCACTGTTATTTTTGTCAAAAAATATATAAATTCTCTCATAATGATTAATTAATTAAATACTTCGGTTTACCCTATCAACTATAGTCATATCTAGTGGCAAATCAACCCTTGTTAGTTTCCCTTGTCATGATCCACCCCAAATAGCTATCCCGTACTTTAAAGCTCACTTTTACTTAACCATAAATCTTTAAATGACTTTAGTGGGGGTGTTGTCTCTTACATTAGATGGTTACATGGAATTGGAATTGAACTACTCAAAGGAGTGTCCATGAGTTAGGCCATATTGCTTATGCCAAGTTGAATTTCATAATTAAAATGAAATACCGAACTTGTTTTAAATAATTAATTTTTTTTTCTTGATAAATTATAGGATTTGTGATAGATAATATATCCATCATGTGAATCATTATATCTATATTAGGGTACTAAAATAAAAAAGGAAAGAATGTACAGATTAATGGGATTGATCACATCAAGGGTGGACCTTACAGTTGAAAACTGCATGGAATTAGATCATCATCCTCTATCAACGCATAATTTATAGAAGGATAACCCCTCAAAAGGATTCCATATTAGACCCTAAATAGACACCTAGGAAGACAAGATTTGATGATCCACTTCCTCCCCATGATTCTCTTATCTCAAATATGAAGGGAATTTGGGATACACTCCTCTTGAATTTGAGGAATGTGTCTCCTCCACCACCGATGAGATATCCCAGGGGAATGTTGGTTCCAAGGAATATACGAGGATGAAACTGATTATTCTATCCATGTATCTAGAGATTAAAAAAATGGTATATTGACTTTTTTAATTATAACCATGGTATCTTATCATAGAGTTACATTGAGATTCTGGGGTTGGACGCATATGTTGCTATTGAAAATCCTGGCCTCCAGTCAGGTTAACCAATTTTCAAATATAAACACCTATCATGGTTCTATAGTCATGGAAAATTTTGACAATATTATGAAATCCATATTTTTATTAGAAGTATAGTTCCCCATATAAAAATCCTAAATAATCCTAATTAGAAAGTAGAATGGGTAGATCAGATTATGTATCAACATCTGGGATCTGAACATCCAATTTAAAAAGGATTATTTTCCCATTCTAGGAATAGATATTTTTATCCATGAAATATATGGGTTATTGAAACCCTCCATTATATATGGGAACTCCTGGTATAATAAAATATGGATGGTCTCCTAGGAGTAAGAGTCCACCCTATTTAGGGATCCCCAAGAAACATTATGCTATCAGGTGATGCCTTTGGTAATCGATAATACAAGAGAAACTTCCAAGTAGTCAATGCACAATAATATCATATAAATTCATTGTAAACTGGTGATGTTATACATGAATGACTTGGTGGTCAAATACCACCAGTTTCCATACCATCTCAATGATATTGAGATTTTTCTTACTTTCTTTGTTCCCAACACATAGAAATAATCACATTGAAGATTTAATTCATGGATACCTATATGAAGATTATTCGGTACAATATAAAATATAGAATCATTAATATTGAACCAAAGATGATAAAAACCATTAACCAAATTCATCCATCAATGAAACTCTAAGATTCATGATGCCATGAAGGCCACATTACCAATAAGGACGAATTTATTGAAACATTTTCTATCATGTGTATTCCCATTTCAAGGATCATGAATAAAGTTAACATTTACAAGAGGGTTGAGAAGTGAGAGAACACTTATGAGAATATAAATTAGTACCCACTAAAAAATTTATTTCTCAAGAAAACCATTTTCATAAATTTCATTTTTCCTCTACATGACTAATATAGAATGGTCTCTTAATGACCTTGTGGGCTAAAAAACAATGATTTTTGGGAAACACCATATACATTTTCAGCTGCATGATCCTCCAAAATAGGTCAAGATAATCCCCCATTTAGGAGAGTTTCTTAATGCTAGGTTTGCAGTTTTATAATATCTAACATTACATGATGCATCATGAGATTTATATATGGTGTCTTGATTAGATGCACTTAGGTATATCCTCAATTATTGCATGCTGATGGGATATTTGGCACTGTGGGTGATGATGCTATAGTATTTTTACATTTTTTTATCCCAAATTAGGCTATAAAATCCTAGTAATTGACATACTTTACAACTTCACATTCACCCCCTAAGAACATCACCTTGATATTTACTTCATAGATTAATATATTATCTCATTGGATATGTAAGTACCTTAATGGAGAAATCATTTAGATGGTTCCACCTAATTCTTGACCAATAAAATATTAAAATACCCCAAGGTCCACTAGTTGGGCCTAGAGATTGTCTTTATCAATCCAACACAAGTTTTCTTACCATAATTGTTCATGTTTTCAGAAGGATACACAAACAATGAGGCAGAGGATCGACATAATTACTAGTATCGATATGATCCTTGATACTGAGGTACCTTTTTACATGTAATGGGAGATAAAAATGTATTAAAAAAATCATGTCAAGGGTGATAATTTCATCATAATATCAGATCATGTTCCCTTACTAGAGTGAAAATCATCAGTTGATGGCATAGTTTCCTTCCCAGATGAAGGTGACCCATGTTCCTTTGCCATAGAAAGGTCATGTTGACGCATCAAAATGAATGGTCATGTCCCTGAGAAAATTTTACTAGAATGAAATTTTTATTCATGTTACACATTAGAGATTAATTTCTATAGAAACCTATGCTTAACATACATGGATATTACATCATTTCGAATGAATATTTAGTAATGTTCAAAAATACATTCCTGAGGACCATAATA
Source organism: Viscum album (assembly GCA_963277665.1). Classification (NCBI taxonomy): domain Eukaryota; kingdom Viridiplantae; phylum Streptophyta; class Magnoliopsida; order Santalales; family Viscaceae; genus Viscum; species Viscum album. Next base: position 84,055,378 of record OY728155.1, on the reverse strand, counting down.
GTTTAGTGTATTTGGAAACCTGGTAACAAAATATTCTATCCTTCTGAAATATCTTCACAATATCTCATAAATATCTACAACTTAATTACTTATACCTAACACTTTTCTTTACAATTTGGGGAAATAAAAAATATGAAAGAGGAGATCTCAAATTCTCTATAAAGGTAAAAATGAAAATTTATAAGCATAAAATGAAAAAAGGGTTTGTAAAATTACTATAACATTGGAAGATCATACCTTACATATGAAAGAGTATAATAAATATTGAATGTTGATAAGACATATACAATAAGAAAATAATGAACATAATCCTTGAAAGAATAACTCAGGAATAAAACCTGTAATTGTGGAAAAAATAACCATATAAAAACCTTATGTCAAGGTGGAATACCAAGGACTTTATAAAATGTTAGGCTCTGGATAAACACTCGTGTAATTTCTCAATGATTGGGATTCCCTCCAGTGTACCGTCTAGCTTCGGGATTAGGATTTCCTTCCATGTACCCTCTCGTTTCGGGATTGGAATTCCATCATATTTACCCTCTTGATTTGGTATTAAGATATCATCTCATTTACCTTCTTTTTTAGTATGTGATTTCATCCCATATAACCTCTTGTTTCAGCCATGGGATGTTCTCCCAAATACCCGCTTGTTTTGTGCTTGGGATGTTCTCTCATGTACCCACTTGTTTCAGGCTTGGGATGTCATCCACTGTACCCTATGAGCGCCAAAAACATTTATCATTACCAATTTATTGAAGGCATATATAGGTCCCACCCATTTCTTAATTGTGACACCCCAGGTAAATAAAGAATATTAAATTTTTATATTTATCAATATTTTTGAATAAAATGTTAATATTAATTTAATGGGAATTCTATGCTCGATGGCGTACCCAATACGCAACAATGAGTTTCTTGGAAATCTTATGTTGCACTCTAATAATAAAATAATATTATTTTAAATGGTAGTTCACGCCTAGCCATTATAATGGAGGGAATGAATAGAACTACCTACAAAATGATTATATATGTTTGTCAAATATTTTTACTTTTTTCCAATAAATTATAGAGGCTTAAAATGATAATGTATCCAATTTTAAGCATAAATATTCTAATATACTTTAAAAGGTCGATTAACTGCCTTTTGATGATGAACCCATTTTAAATCCACTCTTTGACAATTTCATATTTTATATTGTACCAAATAAAATCCATCTTTATAATCGAGACATCAAAATTTACTTTTTGTATGTTTTGTTATTTTTTTCGATAAAGATCATTTTTAATGAATAAGTGAAAAATGTTTTATTTTAATTCAAAACATCTTTTTAATCTAATTTATTTATATGATTAGATCATATTTTTAATTGTATGTAAAGTTAAATTATAATATATTTTTACCATTTAATAAAACGGTGGTCATTGGAATTAATTTCACTTTGAAATTGGACTTAAACTAGTGTCAATCTTTTAATAGATATTGTTTCTTAAAAACACGCTATTTGTTTTGACAGAGGGAGTTAATTATTAAATTAATAAATTCAACTTATATGTTATGAATTTTGAGATATAGACTTCATTTTTGAATTCGGAATATCAAATATAGGTTAGGGTGGAATTTTGGTATTTTTTTTGAAAAACTTCAATTTTTGATGAATAGTGAAACCACTAAGTGGTAGTTAAAAAAACCGATTTTTCGTTTAAATGAAACTTTACCACTTATGTTATTTGAATTTAAAAAATATTATATACATGGTTTTCATTAGGATGTAAAATTTGGTTCAATGGGATTAAAATAATATTTTGGTGAATATTAACTTTTATGTTTTATTAATCGCGTTTAAAGGTAATTAGTGTAATTTAAGGTAAAGATAATGTTATAATAATATGAAATGACCTTGAAACCTGTCCTACCATTATTGGATGAGTCATGGAAGACCAAGAAAATACATGTGTCAACTTGGGTACCCCATGGAGCCACTTTGGTAGGAAAATTTCATTAATAACTTTTTATTTAAAGTTAAAATAAAAATGTCACAAACATGTATTGTTTTACTAAAACAATTTTTACATGGGGATATACAAGTCATAATTATGACTATAAATATTAATTGGAAAGATAAAAATATTTCCTACATCATAGTAGTTTGTTTATAATTTTTAGACATTAAATAAATTAAATTATTTATGACACGATGATGATGCAGTAATTAACTCATTATTTAAAGATTTAAATAAAATGAAAAGATAATGTACTATCTAAAACCTAAACTTGTCAAAAACCTATTGTATGGGTGTATTTAGAACTATTATCACCTTATTCTCGAAATATTAAATTTTGGGACCTTTAAAATCGTAAATTCATTTTATAATAAAGTAACATTTTATAACTTTCTAAGAGTGCCCCTCCTCTCCTCATATAAAAGGCCCCACCTCTACCTCCTTAACCAAACCTATCAAGCCCTTGGATCTTCCAAACTCTACTAATTTTGTCTCTACACATCCCTATATTACTCCTATAAGCCTAAAATTGGCTGAAGTCATTCCAAGGAAGCCTTTGAGCTCAAATCAAAAAGTGTTACCCAATTTAAAGGTAAAGTCTTCCCTAGTGTTCTTTTGTTTTATTTTGCTTCTCCAACCCCATAAAATATTTTTATTTATTTCTTTTGTAACAACAACAGTATATTAAATATAATATGATGTTTTTATGAGAAGTATTCGAGCTACACTAACACACACCTCCGTCTAATGGTTAAAAAACATATTATTTCCGTGGATGGCGAATTACTGCCTCATGAAACGATGATTGTTCTATCTTCTCATACCACATCTCATGGTGGCCATTATGATGGAACTATATTTATTAATGATATATATTATATTTATTTCCTCTCTATGATTTGGTATTTTATAATTAATACATACATTTATAATTTCCATTTTGTGAAAATGCGATAATTTTATTTGAGGAAGTGTGGACTACTGCCCCCTCAAGTGATGTGACTCGTTCATGCAATACATGGAATGTATAAAGAATGAAATTGATGAACTTATGTGATAAATATATCATATATATTATAATGGAAATATATTATATATATATATATATATATCATCTAGTTTTAATTCCATTAATGTGCTAAAGAAATGAAAGTAGCGTTCATGCGTACGTACGGCTTACCGTCTCCATGAACAGTACATTTCATTTCTTATCTCCAACTGGTATGTACTACTATAAGTACATAAATATAATGTATATATATTTCATATATTACATCTAAATTATGGATATAATTATGAAATTATAATATATAAATCTATCTTTTAGCTTTAATTCCATTAATATGACAAAAAAATGAAAGTAGTGTTCATTCGTACATACAGCCTACTGTTTCCATGAAACTGTGATATTCATTTTTTTATCTCCAAATGTTATAGAATAGTATAAAATGAATACATAATGGATATATATGATATTTAAATCATTAATAATATTATGGAGATGATGTAACTATAACTACATGGAAATTTCTTTTCCAACAAGTTCAATTTTGACTCATGTACCGAACATCGAAAAAAATGTCTGATATGTACTCACATTATTAACCAATTATTATAACATTATAATATTTGATATGAACTGAATAATAATATATAAATGAGTTCCTTAAAAAATTATAAATTTTCTAATTTTTACTATCCAGGAATATAAATAAATGAACTAGACAAGTCAGACTTGAGATAAGGGATCCTACCTCTCTCTTTCTTTTTAAGTACTCTCTTTTATGTCATTTCTTTTAAGATCATATTTCTTATGTTGGTGGATGATATTTTATATTCCTATTACTGTAATTTTTATGTTCATATGATGAGAGACCCTATTTTATATCATCAGACTATTTTTGGAAGTTTTAAGTGGCACTGTTAGGCTGCCCAATTTTTGTAACAGATTTCTTATCTCACTTTTAATTTTGAGAGATTTCCATTGATAGACACTTATTTATTGTACGTGGTGTATTTTGTGCTGCCCTTTCATATATATTATCATTATTCTATTTATATTCATGGTATTATGTTATCTATTTGGTGTTTATTATATTTTGGTCATACGACTCCATTGATTACCACGAGGTAAAGAGTTTTTATCTCACCTTTTTATTCCCGTGAGATTCATGCTACATTTACCACTATTTAATTTTGTGTGGTGTCTGTAATTTCCATGATTATAATCATTGTGAAATATACTTTAATTTATGTTTATTTACATCTTCATTTTATGACCCTTCTTTCATGGGGTGTACATTTCGAAGGTTATCCATGTCGGTAAGGGAACCTTTAACCATCCTCTTTTTAAAAGACATCTTTTTGATGGGTCTTTTAATTTACATATTTTTCTGTCGGTATATGTTCTTATATATCCTTATTTATGTAAATTTTATGTCCAAGTGTTGAGATACCATTTTCTCTCTCATCAAAGCATTTTCTAAATTTTAAAGTGACGTCGTTAGGCTGTCAAATATTTGCAAGGGAATTTCTTAATTCAATTTCAATTCTTTGGGTTAAAATTGTACTCCTTGAATATGTCATCATATGAATATGTGTGAATGACCTCCGATTGTTTAACACTTAATATCCACTTATATTAGGTGTATTTATATTTTTCACACATAATTATGAGATTGAATTATCCTTAATTTAAGGATACCATCTCTATAAGGGATTTCATCTCAATTTACATATCCATTGAGACTTCATTTTTATGCACCAATTACATCTTATATGGTGTATATACTCTACTTCGACATATTATATCATGAATCCCTTTATTCTCATGAAATTATAATGTTTTGATTAAATGTTATTCCTCAATTATTTGTATTCAAGAGTCTCTCATTTTGTTAAAAACTCATTAACTAAAATATAGTTTTAAATGTTTTAAAGATTTATTATTCTAAATCATTATCTTTAATGTCCATATTTTAAAAATGGTTTTTAGTATTTATTTATGTGAACATTAATGTTTTGAAATTATAATTCTTTTAAAAGCTTCAAAGTGGTATGAGACACTTTGATTCAAAAATCGCTTTTTTAAATGGTTTATGAAAATTGATTGATTAAATAAATATCTTGAAATTATTTCTTGTGATTGAGAATGAAATTTTATTAGTGAAATATTTATATTTGAAATATTTATTTTTTATAATGGTACCTGGACATTTGACGGGTGGTTACGTGATAAACCATTTGACGGGTGGTGCCGTGAAAACCAGGACGGGTGGTTACGTTATAACCTCCAATGCATTGGGTATGGAAGTCGGTCGTATGGCTATTCCATGTAGTGATATGTGTGGAAGTCGACCATATGGTTATTCCATTTAAGTATGTTTATGTCCCAAGTTACCTTTATATGTTATGTGTTCGTTATATGGGTTTTATGGTAATCTTTTGGTTACAAAAGGGTAAGTAATGATCTTATATTCAGTAAAGAGTCTTTACCACTTCATAAAGGTGAAAAGTATTACTTTGATAAAGTATTCATGGTTTACTTTTTATTTTAAAAAAAATAATAGTTTTCCTTCTTTGTGTACCACTTACTGAGCTTTTTATGCTCACCCCATGTTTTTTTGAAATGTTTTTCACAGGACCTAATGTGGAATAGGGTCTTGGATGGGATCATGGAAAAGTCATGCTATCTAAAACATGGAACTAAGAAATGTTTCTTTTTAAGAGTTTTTTTTTGGAAACTCAGTAGAAGTGTATACTTTGTAATCTTTTGATATGTAATAGTTATGTCCTAATTCTCTAAAACTCTAAACCTGAAAATATCCTCAATGTGAATTATTCAATTTAATTCATGATTAAGTATGGTTTAAGGCTGGGTCCTTATAGTTGGTATCAAAGGTCGAATTATGTAACTTTAGAGGTTAGAGTGTTGTTTAAGCATAAGTGACAAGTTGTGTATAACCATATTGGTTATTATATTAGATAGAGTCATTGTTATTTATGAAAGTTGGAATGAGTTGAGATAACTTGGATAAGTATATGTTAGTGTTTATCTTTCTCTTTAGTACATGATGATTTTGTTGATATACCCACACTAACCATTCTGGTTTTAGTAAATGGATGGATCTAGCAGGAACCAAAGTGACATTGGGTTTGAAGGAAACTGTGGTGGTTCTATGATTAAGAGACTGGATGAAATGGGGGTTTCAATGAGGAAACTTCTGGTTGTTCTAAACAAACTATCAATGATTAATGATCAACCACTTGAAAATTGGTGAGTTCTCTAATGAATCATGTATGATATGACCAACTTGATGTGGAACTTCATGTAATAATTATAAAGGTAACCATTAGGATTTATATGATCCTTACTTTTTATGTAGTTATGGGTTACTATATAGTGGAAGATGAAAGGCATGAGATAAACATGTGGTTAAAATATGTTATGATTATTTTTGAAGATTTTATCTCATTTTGGGGAATTTTTTAAGAATTATATAGTTTTGGAAGAAGGACAACACAGAGACCGTATGACAACCTGTCACATCGGACGAAGCTGCGGGAATTGAAACCACAGCCAAAGTGCGACTGATATTTATCACCTACCACTGGACTATGAGATGTCCCTGGTTAGTATGACTTGTTCTTATTAGTTAGATGAATTTATGAATCATGAATTAGTCAATTTTGGGTTATCTAGGAAAATATTGACCTATCATCGAGGTTATATGACTAGGTTAATTACTTTTCAATACGAGACTTTAAGATAATCTGATGTTATTTGGAGATAAATATTAAGATTTATCTTGGAAGACTATGTGATTAAATCCTTCCAAGATTTGGGTTTCAATCTTAGTTTTGATTACATTGAATAATTTTATGTACAAATTGTTTATCGAATGGTCTTCGTTGAACTTTGGGTTTTTTTGGACAAATTTTGGAGATTTAGAAATGATTTTCTTTTTATAAAGGATTATCCTTTTTGGGTATTATCTGATCTTGTACTAAACTTTTTGGTTTTGGTTTTGGTTAAGGTCTAAAGACATGGGAAATATATATTTCTCTTTTTTGGATTATGTGATTCTCAAGAATTTTATTATAGTACTCTTAATGTGAACAAGTCTTCCTAAATACTCGTCTTATGGAAAAATATGAGTTTGTGTAAGAAATCTAGAAAAAATTGAAAGTCAACATGACAAGTAAGTATATTTCTTTATGATTTAGTTAATCTCATAAATAAATTCCACAATGAAAAGTAACTTAAAACTAAAATGTTATCTGTTAACTTTTCCTACAGGGGAATCAAATACAGTTTAACACATCACAAGTTTGTGATTTTCTTGTGGTTGACTTTCTCCTAAACATGTTTTCTATCGCTCTCCATCAGAACAAGACCCTTTGTTTTCCCTTCAATGTCCATGTTTTCCTACATGGAATCCTAGTATGTGTTATCTTGAGTGACCTTTGTACATCCCTATCTTTCTTTTAAAGTGACAGTTAATTGACTCTTTTTCTAGTGTGGGGCTTTCAATGTTGTTTCCAAGACCAATTTTAAAATTGCAAGGACACAATTCCCAAAAGGGGGAAAGGATGTTACACCCCAGGTAAATAAAGAATATGACATTTTTATATTTATCTGTACTTGTGAATAAAATTTTAATATTAATTTAAAGGGAATACTATGCTCAATGGCGTACCCAATACGCAACAATGAGTTTTTTGGAAATCTTATGTTGTACTCTAATAACAAAATAATATTATTTTAAATAGTAGTTGATGCCTAGCCATTGTAATGGTGAGAATTAACATAACTAACTAAAAAATGATTATATATGTTTGTCAAATATTTTTACTTTTTTCCAATAAATGTTAGAGGCTTAAAATGCGAATGAATCCAATTTTAAGCGTAAATATTCTAATATTCTTTAAAAGGTCGATTAACCGCCTTTTGATGATAAACCTTTTTTAAATCCACTTTTTAAAAATTTCATATGTTATATTGGACCAAATAAAATACTTCTTCAGAATCGGGACATCAAAATTTACTTTGTGTATGTTTTGTTATTTTTTTCGATAAAGTTCATTTTTAATGAATAAGTGAAAAATGTTTTATATTAATTCAAAACCTCTTTTTAATCTAATTTATTTATATGATTATATAATAGTTGGATTTGGTTTTAATGATTAATTAGAATAAATTTTTACCATTTAATCCAATGGTGGTCATTGTAATTAATTTCACTTTGAAATTGGACTTAAACTAGTGTCAATCTTTTAATAGATATTGTTTCTTAAAAACACGCTATTTCTTTTGACAGTGGGAGTTGATTATTAAATTAATTAATGCAACTTATATGTTTTTAATTTTTTTAAAATAGGCATAATTTTCTAAATCGTAATATGAAATATAGGATAGGGTGAATTTTTTGTATTTTTCTGAAAAACGTCAATTTTTGATGAATAATGAAACCACTACGGGGTAGTTAAAAAACTGATTTTTCGTTCAAATGAAACCTTACCACTTATATGATTTTAATTTCAAAAATATGATATACATGGTTTTCATTAGGATGTAAAATGTGGTTCAATGGGATTAAAATAATTTTTTGGTGAATAGTAACTTTTCTGTTTTATTAATCGCGATTAAAGGTAATTAATGTAATTTATGGTTAAGAAAATGTTATAATAATATTAAATGACCTTGACACAAGTCCTACCATTATTGGATGAGTCATGGCCAAACAATACAATCCATGGGTCAATTCTGGGACCCCATGGAGCCACTTTGGTAGGAAAATGTCATTAATAAGATTTTATTTAAAGTTAAAATAAAAATGTCACAAACATTATTGTTTTACTAAAACAATTTTTACATGGGGTTATACAAGTCATAATTTTGACTATAAATATTAATTGGAAACTAAAAATATTTCATACATCATAGTATTTGTTTTATAATATTTATACATTAAATAAATCAAATTATTTATGACACCATGATGATGCAGCGATTACCTCATTATTTAACGATTTAGATAAAATGAAAATATAATGTAAAATCTAAGACCTACACATATAAAAAACATATTGGATGGGTATATTTCGAACTATTATCACCTTATACTTTAAATATATATTTTTGGGACCTTTAAAATCCGAAAATCATTTTATAATAAAGTAACATTTTATAAATTTCCAAGAGTGCCCCTCCTCTCCTCATATAAAAAGCCCCCACCTCTACCTACTTACCCACACATATCAAGCCCTTAGATCATCCAAACTCTGTACATTTAGTCTCTCCACATCCCTCTATTACTCCCAGAAGCCTCACTTTTGGCAGAAGTCTTTCCAAGGAAGCCTTTGAGCTCAAAACAAAAAGAGTTACTCGATTTAAAGGTAAAGTCTTCCCTAGTGTTCTTTTGTTTTATTTTGCTTCCCCAACCCCATAAACTCTATTTATTTCTTTCTTTTGTAACAAAAATAGTATCTTAAATATACTAGTATGTTGTTATTAGAGGTATTGGAGCTACACTAACACACACCTCCGTCTAATGGTTAAAGAACATACTGTTTCCGTGGATGGCGAATTACTGCCTCACGAAACTATGACTATTCTATCTTCTCCTACCACCAATCATGGTGGCCATTATGATGGTACTATATTTATTTATGATATATATTATATATATTTCCTCTCTATACTTCTGTATTTTATATATAATACATACCATTATGCATTTCATGTTGTGCAATTGCGATAATTTAATTTGAGGAAGTGTGGACTACTGCCCCCTTAAGTGATGTGACTCGTTCATGCAATACGTGGAATGTATAATGAATTAGATTGATGAAATTATGTGATCAATATAACATATATTTTATACTGGAATTATAATATATATATATATATATAATCTAGTTTTAATTCCATTAATGTTCCAAAGAAATGAATGTAGCGTTCATGCTTACGTACGGCTTACCGTCTCCATGAACAGTACATTTCATTTCTTATCTCCAAATGTTATGTACAATTTTATGTACATATATATAATGTATATATATGTCATATATTACATATAAATGATGGATATAATTCTGTAATTATAATATATAAATCTCTCTTTTAGCTTTAATTTCATTAATATGGCAAAAAAATGAAAGCAGCGTTCATTCGTACGTATGGCCTACCGTCTCCATGAAACTATGATTTTCAATTTTTTTTATCACCAAATGTTATGGAATAGTATAAAATGAATATATAATAGAAATATATGATATTTAAATAATTAATACTATTCTAGAGATGATGTACCTATAATTACATGGAAAATTCTTTTCCAATAAGTTCAGTTTTGACTCATGTACCGAACATCGACAAAAACGTCTGATATGAACTCAAATTATTAACCAATTATTACAAGATTATAATATGTGATATTAACTGAAGAATAATATTTAAAGGACTCCCTTAAGCAATTATAAATTGACCAATGTTTATTATTCAGGAATATAATGAAACGTACAAGACAAGTCAGACTTGAGGTAAGGGATCCTACCTCTCTCTTTCTTTTTAAGTATTCTCTTTTATGTCATTTATTTTAATATAATCTTTCTTATGTTGGGGGATGTTATTTTATAATCCTCATACTGGAATTTTTATTATCATATGATAAGGGACCCAATTTGATCTCATCAAACAATTTTTGGACGTTTTAAGTGGCGCCGTTAGGCTGCCGAATTTTCGTAAGGGATTTCTTATCTCACATTTAATTCTGTGAGATTTCCATTGTTTTCCACATATTTATTGCAAGTGGAGTATTATGTACTACCATGTCATATATATTATCATGATTCTATTTATATTCATGGTATTATGTTGTTCATTTGGTGTTTATTATCTTTTGGTCATACGACTCCATTGATTACCACGACGTAATGAGTTTTTATCTCACTTTTTTGTTCCCGTGAGATTCATGCATCATTTGCCACTATTTCATTCTGTTTGGTGTCTCTAATGCCCATGATTGTATTCTTTGTGTAGTATAATATAATTTATGGGTATTTACATCTTCATTGTATGACCCTTCTTTCATGGGGTGTACGTTTTGAATGTTACCCAAGTCGGTAAGGGAACCATTCACCCTCCTCTTTTTAAAAGACTTATTTTTGTTGGGTATTTTAATTTACATATTTTTATGTTGGGATATGTTCTTATATATCCTTATAGATGTAAATTTTATTTCCATGTGATGGGATACCATTTTATCTCTCATAAAATCAGTTTCTAAATTTTAAAGTGACGCCGTGAGGCGGTTGAATTTTTTCAATGGAACTTCTTAACTCAATTTAAATTCATTGGGTTAAAATTTTACTCCTTGAATATGTCATCCAATGAATATGTGTGAATGAACACCTATTGTTTTACACTTAATATCCACTAATTTTGGGTGTATTTATATTTGTCACACATAATTTTGAGATTTCTTTATCCTTAATTTATGGATACCATCTTTATAAGGGATTTCATCTCAATTTACATTCACATTGAGGCTTCATTTCTATGCACTAATTACCTCTTATATGGTGTATATACTGTCCTTTGACATACTATATCATGTATCCCTGTATTCGCATGATATTATACTGTTCTGATTAAATGTTATTCCTCAATTATTTGTATTCAAGAGTCTCTCATTTTGTTAAAAACTCATTATCTAAAATATCATTTTAAATGTTTTAATGATTTATTATTCTAAATCTTTTTCATTAATGTCCATGTTTTAAAAATTGTTTTCAGTATTTATTTATATGGACATTATGCTTTTGAAATTATAATTCTTTTAAAAGCATCAAAGTGGTATGGGACACTTTGATTCAAAAATCTCTTTTTAAAAGGTTTATGAAAATGGATTAATTATATCAATATCTTGAAATTATTTTTTGTAACTGAATATGAAATGTGATTAGTGAAATGTTTATATTTGAAATATTTTATGAGTTATAATGTTACTTGGACATTTGATTGGTGGTTACGTGATAAACCATATGACGGGTGGTGTCGTGAATACCAAGACATGTGGCTATGTTATAACCTCCAATGCATTGGGTATGAAAGTCGACTGTATGGCTATTCCATGTAATGATATGTGTGGAAGTCGACCGTATGGTTATTCCATTTAAGTATGTTTATGTCCTAAGTTACCTTTATATGTTATGCGTTCTTTATATGGATTTTATGGTAATCGTTTGTTTACAAAAGGGTAAGTAGTGATCTTTTATTCAGTGAAGAGTTTTTACTACTTCATAAAGGTGGAAATTATTACTTTGATAATGTATTCATGGTTTACTTGTTGTTTTGAAAAACATACAGTTTTACTTCTTTGTGTATCCCTTACTGAGATTTTTATGCTCACCCCATGTTTTTTTTGAAATGTTTTTCACAGGACTTAATGTCGAATAGGGTCAAGGATGGGATCAAGGAAAAGTCATGCTATCTAATACATGGAACTAAGACATGTTTCTTTTTAAGAGTTTTAATTTTTTTTGGAAACTTAGTAGAAGTGTCTACTTTGTAATCTTTTGATATGTAATAGTTATGTTCTAATTCTCTAAAACTATAAACCTGAAAAGATCCTCAATGTGAATTATTCAATTTAATTCAAGATTATATAATGTTTAAGTCCAGGTCCATATACTAATAATACCATTAATACATGTGAAATATGATAATTATACTCCCTCTTATCATGACTCATAAAAAGAGATAAAATTAAAACCCATGATATTAAATGGGTATCATCAACATTTCATCGTATCATAACCTATGGAAAAGAGATATTTTTCATAAGCAATAAATAAAATCCAATCCTACGATGAGAAATAGTTTTCAAAAGAATATTAACAATTGATTTGAAACACATGTCGCAATAAATATTCCACAAAAACATAAACCATCCATAAAAGAATATGAATGGATCACTTGGTTCATTTTATATAAAGGAATTATTAACATAAACATGTGTCATATTTGATGGAAAATAATTTTTAAATATATTTGAAAAACATTTCAGGATGAAAATATCGATTGTATTTGAAATGTTCTTTTTAATAAATAAAACCATTTTAAAATCATTTAGAAGAAAATACCTTTAAAAAATATAAATTGGAATTTAAATAATTTTAAAAACTTTTTCCTTGTTAAATTATTAAATAAGAATAAAAAAATTAAAAACTTTTTTCTTTGAAAACACTTGGAAAACCTATAAAGATGTCTAGAATTTCGTTGAAAATAATTTCATTGAATATACATTCAAAACATATCAATAGAGTCTAATATCATTCTGAAAACCATTTTCCTTTAAAATACTTAGAAAGTTTATATGAAAAGCATGAAAATGTTTTGATAAATATTTCCCTGAAAATACTTTGAAAAGTTATAAATAATTATTTAAAACGTTTTGAAAACATATAAATAAATATTGAAAATGTTTTTAAAACCATTTCTTTGAAAATACATTGTAATCTTATAATTAAAACCTGAAATTTTTTAATTTTCTTTGAAAAATAAAAACAAAATTAAAAAAATTTTATATGATAACTTATTTAAAAATAATTAAAATCTACAATATTATGAGAAAATTTCATTTTAAAAAGGATAAATTTTAAATATTGTAAAGGAAGAATCTAGGGACTCATGGTGGGTAAATTTGTACATGCCGTATGAGGGAAAAAGAACATTCCTATTCCATGGTAAAAGGTTAAAAAATACCACATTCAGAATGTGATAATAATATTCCTTAGTAAAATTTTGTAAATGAAAAAAGGGTAAAAATGTCTTATAATTATCAATGGAGATTTGAAGATTATACTTGGAAACCCTTTTTAAATAACATGGTTTTCTAACTGAAGAGATTCTAAAGACCAACTTTCTAGAAAACATTTTCCAAATAATGTTATATACCAGAGAATGGCAAAATGGTACTAATACATAATTTTAGCATGAGTGACCCTAGGATCAGAAATTTTATGAACATTTTTATATATGGGTCATTTTATTTCTTCAAATGAATCATAACCATAATCAATATTCACAACTGATAAGATTATCTTAGTAAACTCATATAAAATTCCAACTTTAGATTATAATCTCCATGTAAGGAAAGGAAATTAAATTAAACCCAAAATATAAATAAATAAATAAAATTCAGGATATAACATGTAAAATGGAAGTATAACCACCTAAAAAATAAATTATGTGCATAACAAAACACGATTCTCAAAGAAGGAAAATTGAAACAACACTATTTTACCAATCTGGTATCTTTGGAAACATAAAAACCATAAAATAATTATAATTGAAAGGATATTGGAATACAACTAAATTTTTTTATAATATAAATATAAAAAAATAATTGTAATTACACATACAACACAAAATTAAAGAGTGTTAGACATGGCATGTATCTCAAAGAAATATAAATTGAGATGAACTCCCATTACCTTGTGTCTTGACTCTCATTGTAGTCATCCAAGATTCCTGTATAAATATATATGTTTATTTTAAATATTTTAAATTACCAAATTTTTATAAATTATACCATATATGGTTTTATTATGACTTTAAATTATCCACATGTTAATGATTCAATGTTTACTCTTCACTTCGGGTAATATTCATTGTATTCTTCACATGTCATTTAATTTGTTAAATATTTCACCCTTATAGTTATATAATTATTTAAATAATGTAAAACATTATTTCATTATAATTTATATATATATTATATATTCATAATAATATATATAATATATTATTATGAAATGGAATACATCGTTCGTGGAGACGGTAGGCTGTATGTATACAAAAACACAATTTTGATTTAATTGTCTTATTAGAAGAAAAAATTCATAAAAGACATATATATATAATTATTAAATTAACTTTATGGTGTTTTATATATCATATAATAATAATCCATAAAAAAATCCATGTAGTGTATGGATAATCATATATCATTGGGGGAGCAGTAGTCCACACTTCCTCAAACGAAATTATCATATTAACACTAAATAAAAAGAAAAAAATAAGTATTATAAAAAAATACAGAAGATTAATGAACTAATAAATTTAATATTTTAAATATATAAAAATATTTTTCATCATAATTTCAACCATGGTAGGTGGTAATGGAAAAAAGAGGAATCATCATTTCCTGAGGTAGTAGCTCAACATACATAGAAACAATATATTCGCAACCCATTCGATTGAGGTGTGTGTAAGTGTAGGTAAAAACCATAGAATAAAATAATCCTAGTATATTGGGGATATTTTTTCTTTCAATAATGGAATAAAGATATTGGAAGGGTTGGATTTTGAAAATAAAGGAAAGGAGTTTGAGAGATTATGTTACCTCTTAATCGGGTAACTCCATGGGGTTTGCGTCAAAAGGCTTCCTTGGATTTCCTTCTTCCCAAGGGAAGTCTTATATGAGGAAGGCAATAATATTTTTAATTTTATTAGGATGATATTTTATCAAACCAATAGGTTATAATGGTGTCAAAAATATGGATAGTTCATGGACCTTTATAGGGAAGGAAAAGGACTCACATGGAATTTAAAAAATACAATTTAGGTGTACACATGTTATTACCGAAATAATTCAAACCAAATAGACAAATAACCATAATTTAAGGTTTATGGACGAATAGTGGAAATACAATGGGTTTTTGAAATGTTTCTACGTCATTTGTCCCTCTAAGATTGAGGTTTAGTCCCTAATTAAGCTTAATTTCACCTTAATCGTTATGAATAATTTTAATCACTTTTACCAATAATTTTGGTAGAAAATTATTTGGATATTATTAGACTATAAATATAATACATATTAAAATAGTGTTAGTTTTTTCCAAATAAAATATATTGAATCAGAAAAATTATGATTATTTCTAATCATGTAGACAGGATGAGATAATGGGGTTTTTTAATAAAAAAGTTCAATAGTTTGTTATGTTTTTAGAATCAATTTCAATGTAAAATTGATTATAAAAATATAAATGATATTAATAGATGTATAACTGATAAAATTTACCCATAAAACAAATTTAATTTATAATTTATCATTAATAATTATTTAAACAAGAACGAGTTATTAACTGAAATAGAGTATTTTTCACTATTCATAAAAAATGAGGATTCGCTAAAAAATCCCAAAAATTCATAATAAGATAATATCAACACTATAAATTAGAAAGTAAAGTTTAATTTATCAAATTAATTTTTTAGATGTCTCAAAAATTAATTTGATTATTAAAAGTGGTTCATTCAAGAAAATTATATTTTTAAACATCAAAGGGAATTACCAAAAATCATGTTTTTCATTACCAATATGCTTTTATCTATACAGAAAATTATATATAATATTTTAAAATTATTTATTATTATTAATATATATAATTTTAACCTATAGATTGTAATTTTAAATTTTAAATATTATATCAATAAATTGATGTTTCGTAGAAACATTCATGTTTCGTGTAATGTATGCTAAGTTGGTGTTGTAGGTTGCACAAAACATGTTTCTATTACATGAAGTGCAATCCATGTTGGTAATTCATGTTTCAGAAGCCAAATTGTGTTGTGTGAAATTAATATTTGACTATGATTTTTATAATATATATATATATAAGGAATAATTTCTAGTGGCACATGAAATAAAAAATGTTGAACAAATGAATTTGTTCGTTGAAATAATTCAAAAAATATTTGGTAGTTACATTCTACCCCCATTAAAATGATATTTTCCCTAAAAATTTGTCAGGGTTTTCAAAGGATTAATAGTCAAATGTTTCACTCATATAATCCCACATTGTAAAAATGAATACGGAAAATTACATTAAAATGGAATGTTGGGACCATAACAGTTACCCAAAGTAACATATAAATGGGTTTACACATATGAGAACATAGGTTGGAAGTGAAATCATGGACATGGAAGAAATATAAATCTATCATTTTCTGATGAAGAGTGATAGAGAATAAGGTTAGTAGAAAGTTATCAATTAGAAACACATAAATCATTAATGAACTAAGGGACCTTCTGATTCTTCAAAAAGAAGGATACTAGGACAACATGTTTTTGTTTGAAGAGCCTTTTTCATAATGTTGATTAATTTTTATGATAATATATAGTTTCATGATTTGAAGACAACCACACCCTTTGTTGTTTTTTATCTAAATCACCTATTTACATAAAAAGGAATGTGACCTTTTCATTCTTGAAGAACTAAAAGATCATTAGAACCATGATGTGCCATCCCCTTTGTCATCAAATTTCATTAACACAATGTTTATTGAATGGGGAATCTAGTATCCACAAATACTAAAATGGAGGGATAACAATTTAATATTACTGAATTCATATTATTAATAACATAAACATTTCATAAATATTTAACATCATAACCCTTACTAAAGAAAAAAAATATTTTTTTAAAATACAAAGATAAAATCATTTTAAAATTGATCCCCCATATATCACAAAGTAAAACATGTTTTTATCATTCCATGTATGTTAATATCACTATCATATATTCCCTTTAATAATGGTAATAACCATAATTACCACAAATTATTTTGGAAAAAAATCATGGTTCCTTATTATGATGTTTTATGGTTATATTCCTAAAAATGAAGAAGATGTAAATTTCATCCTTGATTACTTATATCACATTTTCCACAAATCAATAATTAGATCCAGGGTAATTAGTAACATCTAACTCACTTATTTATATCCAACATTTCTCTTATAAAAAAATAACTATCTTAACATTAAGATCACATTATGGGTTATCTCTCCCTCAATATTTTTCTTCATATGAATATCACATTATCATTAAATTATTTTTCCTATCCATCATAACTATTCAACATATTCTGGAAAATCATTTGTGAAAACATAAATTGAATAACCCTTATATAATTCAAAAATTATAATTTCTGTATCAAAATACATAAATTTATAAAACCTTACCCTTTAATAGTTAGCATGGAACATGTCCTTCTTTGGTTTAAGAGTAGATTCTTATGTATGGTCATTATGTTGGGTGAATCTTGTGTTCTCTACTGGCGAGACATTGAACTCAATGGCAATTCATCTATCTTTAACCCTTTTTCTTGTAGAGATGACATCTTCCCCTCCATTTGAGGTATTCCTCAATGTTCATTGTCCCATTATCATTACTTGTAGTAATCCAAATAATATTTCCTCTATGATCCTTATAATTTGAAGATTTATAAAATATAGTTTTCCTCTTTTTAAATGTGTTTGGAATATCAGAAAAGTTCACATTGTTAATCATATATCGCATTGAATGATTTGGAATAATCGAAATATCATTATATGGAGTCATTATAAAATTTATTTTCTCATTATCACCATATTTTTCATCAAACTCACTGTTAACTCAGTTCCTTCTGGTCTCCTCCATTATCTAAAAATAAGAATCATAGTGTGAGCATTACCTATCATAAAAGAAAAATGCATTTTCATGAAAAATTTACTTATAATATTCCTAAATCATGACCCCTTCATTAATATATGAAACCCTAGTTTAATTCTAGGTTATTAGTAACTAACAAATATGTAAATTCTTCATTATGGTTGGTGATGTGTGTCTGAATTCCAAAAGAATATCCCATGGGAGTGTCAAAATAGGTGTGCAGCAAGGCTTGTGGTCATGTACCTGATTAACCCAAGTCAGGTCGGAAACATCATTTTCGTTATGTTACCCCTAGGTACATCTATGTTAGTGTATCCTTTAACAAAATTCCTGGATATTTTCTAAAACATTGACTCATCCTTATACTTATCCTTTGATACTTCACTAGACACATTCATAGAAATATACATAGGTATATCACTATTTCTTTCTCATCATATTATTAAATTTATTACTAAATGTTTTCTTTGATACCAACTATTGAAACCTCGGCTTAATATACATAGGTATTTCATAATTTTTGATGAATATTTGTACATTGAAAAAACACATGCCTGAGGACTGTAATATTTTAGTGTATTTTGAAACATGGAATCAAAATATTCTATCCTGATTAAAGATATTAAAAATCTCCTATAAAGATATACACCATTATTTATTATAACAGAATCATTTGTTCATAACCTAGATAAAGTAAACATAATAAAATGGTGATCTGTGATGGTATTTTTGGGTAAATAATGAAAATTCATAACCTTAACCTGAACAAAATGGTATATAAAATGTGCATAAAATTTGAAGATCATTCTATACATATTATAGATCATAATAAATATTTTTATTTGATAAGACAAGAACCATATGGAAATAAATAATATAATATGTGAAATAATAATTTTGGAATAAAACATGGAATTATAGAAAACACATTTTCATATAAAAACAAAATATCACGAAGGCTTAAAAAGGCCTTTATAACATGTTAGGATAGTGATAAATATGCATGTACTGACATTGGGATTTGGATTCCCTCCCATGTATCCTCTTATTTCAGGTTTGGGATGTCCACCTATGTACCCTCTCATTTTGGGAATGGAATTTCCTCTCATTTACCCCCTTGTTTTGGTATTGGGATTTCCTCCCATTTACCCTCATGTTCTGGGCTTGGTATTTCCGATCATATACCCTCTTTTTTTGGGCATGAGATGTTCTTCCATGTGGCCTCTTGTTTTAGGATTATGATTTTGTCGCATCTACCATGATGTTCCATGCTTGGGATGTCCTCTCATGTAACCATTGAGTTCATAAAACATTTATCATTATCCAATGAATTGGAGGGAGATATAGGTCTCACCCATCTCATAATAAAAGTATTCATACAATTCCAACAAGGTAATAAATCTTCATTATATAATGTCCCATAAATAGAGATCCAATCAGAACCCAGGAAATGAAATGGGAATCATCAGCATTCCATCACATCATATCCTATGGAAAATATATAGTTTTTATAAGAACATCATCACTGAATAACATGTGAAAAAAAATTAGTTACAAAATAATGTAACCCAAGGAAGTGAAATAGGTTTCGTAATAATTATTCCATCAAAATATAAACCATTGAAAAAATAATATGGACATAACCTTTGGATCAAATTCAATAATGGAATGTGTAACCCCAACAGATGTCATCTTAGATGAAAAATAATTTTTAAATATATTTAAAACATATTAGGAGGAAAATATCCATTCACCTTTGAAAATGGATTTTTAATAAGTAAAATAATTTGAAATTTATATTCATAGAAAATAAATTTAAAAATTATACATAATACATGAAATCATTTAAAATTGTTTTATTTGAAAACTTTTTAATTAGTATTAAAAATATTTTTTAATACTTTTTTCATTGATGAAAATTTCAAAACATATATAAAAATATTAAAAATGTTTTGAAACTCATATCATAGAAAATATTTTGAAAACAAATAAATAGAGCTTTAAAATGTTTTTAAGACTATTTTCCTTAAAAATTATTTGAAAACCAATAAGTATATCATAAAAATGGTTTGAAAACCATTTTCCTTAAAAATAATTTGAATGATTATAAATTAATATTAAAAACATTTTGATAACAATTTAATTTAAAATATGCTAAAAACATATAATTAAATCTTTAACACTTTTGGAAAACTATTCTCCTTTAAAATATCTTGAAAATAATAAATAAATCTTGAATT
Source organism: Viscum album (assembly GCA_963277665.1). Taxonomy (NCBI): domain Eukaryota; kingdom Viridiplantae; phylum Streptophyta; class Magnoliopsida; order Santalales; family Viscaceae; genus Viscum; species Viscum album. The sequence goes on along the minus strand of OY728155.1, from coordinate 84,034,634 downwards.
TTTTTTTGAAACCATTTCATTGAAAATACATTGTAAACTTATATATAATTTTTTTTAACATTTAAAATAATGTTCAACAACAAACGAAATTTTGAAATTTTTTTATTTTAAATGTGTCTTAAATTATATTTATTATTAAAATTACTTCATTCAAAAAAATGGAATTTTTAAACATAAAATGAATGTACCAAAAATCATATCTTTTGTTAACAATATGTTTTATCTATTTAAAAAATTATAAATGATATTTGAAATTTTGTTATTATTATTCATATAAATATGTTTAACATCGTGGTTATAATCATATAATTTAAATAATTATAAGAATAAAATTATGATTTGTATAATAATTTGTGTTACGTGTAATGTTTTCCAAGTCGGGGTCGCAGGTATTGCATGAAAAGTTAGTTTTTAGTGTAGCGCAAACCAAGATGGTCATCCGTGTAGTGCAAGGAAAGTCCGTATTGTGTGATAGTGATATTAAACTTAGTATTTTAATATATATATATATATAAGGAAATATTTCCAATGTCACATGTAATGGAAAACATAAAAGAGATAATGTAATTCCAAAAAAAAAAATTCAAAAAATATTTGGGTGTTACAATTTCCCCATCCACATTGAATGATTGAAACTAGAAGGTATGTAAGTCGGTGGTTGGTACCTCAATTATATGGCCCATATATCCCCCATTGATGATGAAATGCATGATTGGAAAATTCCCTTTGTCAAGTATCTCGAAAACAGAACTCCCCCACCAAATTGTTTCAAGCATGACTGAATCCATTAGAATGAATCACAATTTTCTTTAAAGGGTCAGCTAGACCTAGAATAAACCCTCTACATGCATTGGTTTGATTAAATTATCCTCTATTACATCCAAGGGGATGCGATATAGAATGTTATGAAAGTGTTCCATGTTGGGATCTCTGTTACCAATCATGATGGATTGGATCTCTCTAACCAAATAAGGTGATTGATTAACATTTTTCCCAACATGGTTTTTGGATTCCATGAGTTCTTTGAGAAGTTTCAAACATGTTATATTCATTCCATAATTGTACATTAATAGCTAAATATTCTATAAACCACAAAATAATCTTCTTCCTTTGTAGTATCGTGACTCAATGTTGTGGGACCCTACCCACCAGGGATTACTTGACATTTCATGTGCATCTTGACTATAACTGAATTATTTTCATGTTGGGGAAAATAGGTACTAATAAAGGACATTAAAACCTTGTCCATAATTAAGTTTGAAATCTCCCTATTTATCCATTGATTTATAGTTCCTCATTCTATTCTCATTGAAAACAAAACAAATTTCCAAGACAATAATATGAATAAATTGTATGCCAAGAACAACATCTGGTCCAACCATAATTCTCTCTACCATTCACATGATAATATAAAGATTGAGGGATTCAAAAAGACCCTCTCTAACATATTACATGAAATGGTTGGATAGAACAAAAAAAATGGCCAACAAATCTCCCTAATGCCCTCTTGGAATATCATAAGATGACACAAAATTCCACCTAGATGACCCCATACTCCCTGGTATAAAAATAGTGGAAATATTTCACAATATATGGTCTGTTTCTATAGTTCCAAACAACATTATATGACTAATAGATGCATAAAATAATGGAAGATGTTTTTCTAGTTGTATTGAAATCCCATACGGAGTACATCATTTAGAACTGAACAATCTAGAGAGGCACTAGAATATGATAGAAAATATCACTCAACAAGAAGTTTTTTCTCTAATCATTCTTCCTGGAAGAAATTGTAATGGCTCATAGAATTATAATGATTCCCTAAAAACAACAATGTTGGAGCCCAAATGGGAAGTTACATACAACATCCATAAGGTCCAATCTAATGGAGCATACTCTTTGTTCACTATATATAGAGAGCATATCACATCACCCAAAAACATATTGTTTTACATGAATTAAATCACATTAGGGGATATGTCCTATCAGTCAGACATTAATCTTTTTGTAATTGCTTTGGGATGTAAGAACAGAAAAAATTTACAATAGATCCATGAATTATGACTCAAACTAGTTCAATAGGTCCAATAAGTATGACCTTAAAATGTTTTAAACTGGTCCATGCAGTATGACCATAAACTCTTCGCAATAGTTCATTGTGTAATGACCATACATTGTTTGCAATAGGTCCATGCAATACAACTTTAAACTATTTTTAATGCCTTTGAGGTCAATGACCTTAAACTACAAAAATCCCACAGTCTTGGAAGTATGACCAAAAAATAATTTTTATTGGTCCAAACACTATGACCATAAACTATAATTCATGGTCTAATGAAGTTAACCTAATACAATTTTAGGGCCCTGTAGTCTGAGATCCAAGAAATGTAAACTAGTATAAACCATAATCTTTTTTTACAAATTTAAACTGAAAATCCTAATGCCTCTTGAACATGAAAATAAACTACAATCATAACCCGCATGAAGATGAGATACTTAATATGAAATGTATAGAAGAATAAACAAACACTATCTCATATTATACTAGGATGACTCTTACGACGAGTATGGGATGATAAAAAAACAGACTTCCTTAGTTCCCGATGCTAAACTGAAACCTTAACCTTTTCGACGAATACATGATTATTCATTTGAGATGTATAATATGACGTAAAAGGTAAATATCCTCATTCCATGATGATATATCGTAGGCCTACCCCATTTTCTATGAAATGGATACCCCATGAAATTCTTCAGATGTCTCAACACCCACATCATAGAGGGGTTCCCCTTCTTTCGGCATTGGTCACCCACTACACAATGTCTCAGAACTATGTGTCGATTTATTACAATTTCTATTATATATGTAGTTATTACTAGACCCCCGTGTATTTGGCCTCACCTACAAATGTACTAATCCTTCACCCCTTATCCAAATTTATAATCCAATTATTTTGACCCTAAACTATGTGCAGTTCATCTAAATGAATTGATATGGTACATGTTACGACATTCATTTCTTTCATGTTGGGGTTTACCTCTTCTGTTCCACATTGATCCCCCTTAAAAATGCCTTCCCAGTCTAGGAATCATGATTTTAATGTTTTCCCCCCATCAGTCGACGCATTAAAACCATAAAGATGTTCCATTTTCTTATGTAATTATGTGGTACGTGGGCCTCTATACCCTCATTTCACATCGAGTTATAACACTTTTATTCCACACAAATTCCTTTGAAACAAACATTCCCATTAAATCCATCATTCTTGAATTAAAATTTTTTTGGATGATCCAAGAATCATGACATCAAAATTCTTTCCAAACTCTTGGCCTTACAACCCTAAGTTATGTGAATCTATATTTGGGATCATTTATTATGGTTTTAGGCCTCCTTGGATACTTTTGTATCGATTTTTAACAATTTCATCACCATAAGAACATCCTTGATGAACCCCTCTATGGTCTTAGGTATATGACCCTAAACTAACATCATTGGTCTTAGAATTACTACACTAAAATATGTGAATTAACCTATTATTTACATAGTATGCTTCAACCCTATTAAGTCACCATGTTTATTACCCCGACTATTTCCAATAACAATGTGTGTCTTGATTCCCATTCCCATGGGATACACAGTGATGTGTAAACCAACTATGTTTGGGCCTAAAATTATATTCACCACAAAACCATCTATTACCTATGGTATTATCGCCCAAAAATAATCCCATGGGGCTCCTATCTATGTATAATCACCATTAAATTTCCCAGATATGGGGAAGAAAAGAATGGGTTTCTTAATGTGTAAGTCCTGCCAACAACCTTAAGAAAATAAATTAAACTATATTATTAATCTAAATAAATTTTGGATTCATCATATTAAAATATATGAAAATTTTGTATACTTATTCATGGAAATCACATATCAACATCAGTCTCTTAATATGAAAACATCAAGAACTGCATGTGGCTTAAATACCATCCCCATGGGGTATGTATTGTTTCCCCAACATTTCATCGTAGGGCCATGCCACTTCATCAACTCATTGTGGGGTCCACTATTCACCTAAAACATGTGGTTGAATAGGGTATGATTTATCTAGTTTTTTGTGGTAAAGGATCATATTTCCCCACCTTTTACATTGGGTTCTCTCTCCATCATTTCATGCATTCCCTATTGAGGAAACTTGTTCGACCATCTTGTCAATGCTTTCTGAACATAGAAAAGAAATTACCCCATTAGTATTTCTCCATGACATTAAACTAGTAGCATCCATAGTCTAATTATTATGACATTAATCAACAAATCTCATCATCCACATGCACCGTGATAAAATCTGATCCCACCCCATATTAAATCAATATTTCTTATAATATAATAATGGGAGGTCCAAATTTTTTTTACCTCTTCTAAAATTAGGAATACTTATATGATAAGTATGAGATTACCAAAAAATTAAAAAACATTAAACCATGGAAAATTTGGAAGCCCTATAATATGATATAATTTGATATCCCCTCTAGAGAGGGTCTCGCTACTCTAGTGTCTGTCTCCCACCATGATGTGTCATACACATATTAGTGGATTAATTTTCATCCCCATTGTATAAGTAGTGACACCAATGTATTTCAACATAGGAAAAATATGGTGTCCATGTCATTTTTGGGTCTTTACCCTATGGGATAGGCTTAGATCATGTCTACCAGGATGCTATCCCAATGAATTTTAGCACACAGAGGAATAACTCCAAGTGAACTCCAAATTTAATATTATACAATCCCCATTTAGAATTCCTCAATTCTAGGTTTCTTTTATTTGAATATAACATGATCCCTGCAGATAATATTCCCTTGCCTCATTTTCTCACCTACCATCCTGGGATTATTCCTAGAAGGATATTCGATAATGAATAGCGACTCATGTATTTCAAACTTGGTCAATGATTTATTTTTCATTTTTTCTCCCCATCCCAAACTGACAAGGGAAAAAACCTAGAATTAAAATATTGTTAAATTTTATTCTCCATTTTTTAGTCATATCCAAATTACATACAAGTTTCAATTATCTTGATTACCCTCACCCTAATTTTTTGTCGCTTCCTCCCCTCATTTCATTTTCCCTTAAAAATTATTATAACCCCATACTGCTACACTTTTCAAGAAATAACAATGAACACCATGGGATTATTATTCAAGATTTATTTCTCCTCATGTAGGATTCATATGCACATGAAAATCATTGGTATGAACTCTATGAACTAAAAGTAAGAGCATAGGTCTAAGAATTAGGACCATAAAAAGTGTGTGAGTTGTCTCAGAGACATTTTTTGTGTTGTAGAGTGTCCACTTATACCCCCTAATTTCATGTTAGGGAACCGGTCATTGATAGAAAAATATAATTTCGAGAAAAAAACCAATTTTCCAATCATTTTGACATTTAAGAACTCAAAACATGGTCAAAATCTACGACCATAAACTCAAAACTGGTGTCCAATTGTCATGACTTTAAACTATATGTCATTCATTATGAGGAATGTATTGTGTGATATCATACATTTTTGGTCATCAATTCAATTTATGTTGTCACTCTATGATTGTACACATGTCCTCTTGGAGTATTCATGTCATTGGTCCAAACACTATCTCATTAAACTATTATCCAAAGTCAAACAATCATTACATCAATGTTATTTAAAGTATCCAAAGGAAAGTGAAGTTCAAAGTAAATACTTATGGGACATCAATTCATATAGGGTTTTCACACCATTTCACTACACCGGTCCACTTGTGGTAATCCCACTATTTTCTAGTCATCGTGACATTACACTATTATCTTGATATCTCAGGGTATTCCATATGGTAGGTCCTCCTAGGAAATTCTTTCATGCTATGTTAATTATCCCCTATACCACATGTATCCTATTTGAGACCTGTGGCACTATAGAATATGAATTATTTCTTTAAACTATGTCCAATTGGTCAAAAATCTAAAACCTAAATATAATATCTTGATGTCCTGATCACTATAAGTTTAACATTATGAATTGAAATACATATCACACAATGTTAAACCACCCAATATAATATACGTATGGTATGATGTTAAAAAACATGTCCGCCGTCATCATTGAATGATCTATAAAAGTGGATCATCATATCACTTTTCCTAGAATCCATTTATTCCTTCAATGCTAGTTTCATAATACATTGTTTATGATCTTCGACTATCAATCGATATCTAAGATGAAATTCACCTTCAAAGATGAGTCTATCATTTTCACAGACCGTTGTTCCAAAAAAATGTTCTTGAAGACATGGTTTTGGAATTTCAAAATTGTTGGAATCTATTCAAACATTTCATAACTTTGTTTCCACTATTCTAGTCTCCATTTATATGGATCTCCATCCTCCCCCATGTTAGAATGGGTACCCTTTGATGGAATGGTCCCATGACACACTAGTTCACCTATATTCCATGTAACACACCCCAAAATGCTTCAAACGACATTTCAAGATAGGTCTCATATTTTGAATATGGTCAGTGGTTGAACCTCATTTGTTTGTCAATATATTTGTAAAAATTAAACTGGATATTGTGTTTACAACATGGATTGTAGTTATCCTCAATTGTCACATCACTGTCATTATCTTCTAGATCTCACCTATCTCAATTTATTCACTTCACCCCCATTGGTTGGGAAGAATTCAACACCCCTCACATTTCTCAATTCATTCATTAGCGCACATTTGAAAATCAAGTCAGATATTTATAGTACCCCAAACATTGACCATAGAAACTCTTTGCCTATAAATTCCCAATTTTCCATCAAAATATCTCAGTGTTCTATAGAAGGATTCCCCACCATAACAAATAAATTGTTATCTAGTATGAACATCTCCTCAAGAGATGGAATTACCACTGACAGAGGCATCTTAGGTTACCCAACAATGGCCACTTGTTGAGAGAACACCCACCCAAGAAATGGTTAAAACAAAATCATTATAGCTTGTATGACCAGTGATGAAGAGCACGGTAAGCATGACTTATATATGGGAAAATTATTATAAATGGATAGTTTATTTTCATGATATGGTCTCAGATTTGTTTTATGGATTTAAACAACATGAGACACCTAGATGTTGTTTTGTACTTTGGTAGCTTACACTAGGCCTATAGCACCTGTTCATAGGAATATAGATAAAAGGAAAAGAAAAGGTTGAAGAAATTTTTCAAAAGATCCATGCAATTTTAAAAAGTGACAATTTGGTTGACATTTATTCTTACCTCATGGAAAAGGGATCTCAATGGTGAGTCACCACAGGCGATCTGCATCATTGACAGTAGACACTTTTATCAGGATAGAAATGGGTGGTCCCCCATAGATTACTATGAGCACATGGGGATTTGAGGCTTTTACACTAAACTCTTCATCATACAATCCAATATTAGAATCCTTGTTCATATATTATAATTGTTTCGCACGACTATCAATTGGGGATCCCACTAAAACTCCAAAAAGGACAACTAGACCACCCTCATCTACCTCCTACATATGGAAAATCCAAGATAGATACCATGAAAAAAGAAGGGGAAGGATGGGTAGTGATAAGGGTGATAACAAACATACATTGACCTATAAAATCTAAACAATATAATCATATGTAGGGGTGAATTTAACCCTCTCATGTGGAGTTGTCTATCTTACAGTAGAATAAATTTAGATAGAACCTACAGTTGCATGTCTCTATGGTGAAGCTAAAAACCCACTGTATCATGGTTGTACGGATTTTTCATTTTGGTCACTGGTGTTAAGAGTGATTAACCTGAATGTGAAACATGGATGGAGTGATAGAAGTTTTAGAGAGCTGCTACAACTGATGAAAGACATTTTTCGAAAATAAAATGATCTTCCATGTTCACATGATAAGGCCAAGAAAATATTATTCCTGATGGTATTGGGATACAAGAAAATATATGTCTATCTGATTGATTGTATGATATATAATAAGGAATATGAATTTCTGTCAGAGTGTGAAAAATGTGGTACATCATGGTATAAGTTTAATGAAAAATCACAAGATGATATAGAGATTACTAAGATCACTTCCAAGGTATTTTGGTATCATCCAATAATTCATTGTTTGAAACATTTATTTGCTAATTAACATGATGCTAAAAGGTTAAGATGGCATGATGATGAGAGGATATGTGATGGAAAAATACATCATCCAAAAGATTGTCCAAAATTGATAAAAATTGATGAGTAGTATCCTACATTTGGAAATGAAATTAGAAATCTTAGTCTATGGCTATGCATAGATGGAATGAATCCATACTTAACACTCAGTAGCACACATAGTTCATGGCCTGTTTTATAGGTAATTTACAACCTCTCTCCAGAAGTTTGTATGAAGCGCAAATATGTCATGTTGAGAATAATGATCTCTGGTCCGAAGAAACCCTGAAATGATATTGATTTTTTATTGTAACAATTGATTGATGATTTGAATGTTTTATGGGAGGTTGGTATTGGGGTGTATGATTGTTAAAAAATGGAATATTTTCAGCAGTATGCAGCGCTTATGTTCACTATAAATGACTTCCCATCATATGGAAATTTTTATGGATACAATGTTAAGGGGCATAAAGCATGCCCGATTTGTGAACAACAAACTTTATATTGTCAATTGAATCATGGGAGGAAAATAGTGTACATGGGTCATTGAATGTTTTTGACTATGGATCACTCTTATAGAAGACTAAAAAAGGAATTCAATGGATCACAAGAATTTTATATTTCTTCAAAACCTTTATCCCTATATGGGTATTTTGATAGCGTGGAAAGCCTTGATGTTCCATTGGGAAAGACACAGTAATCTGGTAATGATATACATATTTGGATTAAAAGGTCTATATTTTTTGAGATAACTTCTTGAAGATATCATGAAGTTAAAAATAATATTGTTTTCATGCATAAGGAGAAGAATATCTACAATAGTTTGATTGGAACATTGTAAGATATTAATGGAAAGACAAAATATGGGTGAATTCATGATTATACTTACTATAAATGGGATTACGTTTGTAGTTAGCTCCCAATACTAATGGAAGATGAACATTTCTTCCCTTGGCTTGTCATACAATATTCAAGAGGGAAAAATTATCTTTTTTTAGTGTCTACATGATATCTAAGTGCCTCAAGGTTATTCTTCAAATGTAAAACATTGTGTCTCACTAAAGTATTTGAAGTTGATAGGTATGAAATCTCATGATTGTCATCTCATGATGTAACAACTTATACCAGTTGAATTGTGTGGAATACTTCCCATCTGTGTCAGATAGACTATAATGAAGTTGTGTTATTTTTTCAATTCAATTTGTAAAAAGGTGATTGATATGAATGCTTTGAACATTTTGTAAAATGATGAAATTTCTATAATTTTTCAATTGGAAATGTATTTTCCTGCATCTTTTTTTGATATAATGGTGCATTTAATGAATCATCTAGTTCGAGAAATAAATCTTTGTGGACCTGTATATATTTATTGGTTGTATCCTTTTGAAAGGTATAAGTAAATATTTTAGTGGTATGTTAAGAATCCATATCAACCTAAAGCCTCCATTATTGTAAAGTATATTTCCGAGGAGGATGCAGAGTTTTGTTCAAGCTACTTGTCTATGGTGGAGCACATATGTTTGGCTCCATCTCACCAAGAAGTAGTTAATATTGAGGGATATGGGATTCGTGGCTAGAAACTCAAATATTTGTTAGCTGAACATATGAAGAAGTTAGAATTATACATCTTGAATAACATAGCTGATGCTCAACTGTATATCACATCAGATATTAATGAGTTGAAACAATTTCATCCAAAGAATAAATAAATGTGGATTTTGAATGAGCACAAAAAAACATTTTTATCATGGATTAAAAAGACCTTTCTTAGTAGATCAGATGTATCAGAGACATTACGATGGATAGGGGTGGTCCATGTTTAAATTTGATAACATGTTTTGGTTATGACATTAATGGATATACATTTTATATAAAAAATCAAGACAACAGATGTTCAGTTCAGAATTATGGTGTATAGGTGATTTTATAAGCAATGAATTTTTTGGGTTCTAAAGACAAAAATCCAATTTCTTCATCAAGTGCATATTATGGAGTTATTGAATAAATATGGGAGGATGATTACTTTTAAATTAAAATTCATGTTTTTAACTATAAATTGTTTCTTGGTAACAAAAGTGTCAGACACGATGAATTTGGAATGATAGTGGTTAATATGAATAGATTGAATGACACAAGTGATTCTTTTATAATGGAAACACATGAAAAACAGATTTTCTATGTAGTCGATCAATCAGCTATGGAGTGGTTTTTTGTTTTACACGGGAAAAAACAATATGTTAGTGAGGATCAACATGATGAAGATTTTGATTTATTTGAGATACCTACATCCATGTAAATATTAGTATAACATAATGATGAGCATGTTGAAGACATGGTTTTTTCCATAAGGAACAATCACAAAGATTGAATTTCGAAAAAAAATTACATTTGTACATTACAAATATTACTGGTAACATATGTTTATTTCATGTTTACATTTATTACTTTCCTAAAATTATAGATATTGTATTCTTATTATTTATTAAAATTTCTATTAAAAAAATAAGTATAAATTTTTGTTTATATTAATTTTGTTTTGTGTTTTTTACCATGTTTACCATAGTTTACCATTATTTACAATAGTTTACCTTTATGTAATTTATATATTTTTCAATTTTGTTGAATGAAAATTACGCTACCATGTTTTCCACATTTACCATCATTACCATTATTTAACGAGCTTACCATATTAACCATGTTTACTATTATGTAACTTAGTTTAATTTTCCATTTTCGGTTTACATTAGTATTGTAATATTTGAATTTTTATATTTGTGAACTAATGTTTGTTTTTTTATTTGATGGATAACGACAGATTAATCAGTTGATCAACCGCATGATTCTGTAAATGAGAATAATGATAATACCTCTTGGGAGGAACATTAACATGCTCCTCTTGATGTTCCCCAATCTTCCTCATGTGCTCCCATAACGACAAAGAGTTCTAGAGTTAGTAAACATGGGTTCACATGTTTACCAAAATTATCACTTTACTGTTCGCAAGACCATAGGATACTCATTGAGTGTGATGAGAATGATATTACTAGAGGTCCAAATGAAAAATACTTTATGATTTTTTTATCAATATAGGGTAATATCAATGTAAAAATTTTGTCTGATGATTGGATAATTGTGGAAAAATCGATAATATCACAGTTATGATAGACAATTTTGTTATGTTTATTTATATTGTGTGCCTATTATTAAAATTTTTCTAGTATAATATTCTTTAACCCTTCTTCATTAGATGAAAGTTGATATTCCTGACACTAGAGGAGGAAGGAATAAATGCTTATCGATGGATGCTATGAGATGGATGGATTTCAAATCAACCCTCACATCTGATTTCATTTCTGGTCAGAGGATTCATGAGAATCAATGTAATATATATCTCTTCTTAGATAAAGACACATGGATACTGTCTGTTTAAAGTAGAAGAGAAGATTCATTTTTGGTAGGGACAATGTAAAATTTTATATGATTTCTTATATAAATGATCTTATTAATGATTTCTTATTCTGAATTTACAGAAAACAAGGAAATATCATCATGATATCCAATATAAAAATGTATACCCTCATTGATTATCTCGGGGAGGGTGTAAATTATTGGAAGAACAAATGATGGAGGAAGAAGTACAAAAACTGAGAGTCGGGTCTTCAAGCTCTGGATATGTTACCCCTTCATCTCGTCTTCATAGACATGAAAAATGGAAGAGATCACAGGTGGGAAAAAAGTGGAAATATCTTTCAAAAAATTCGAGAATCGTAGTTAAGAGGATTGTAAAATATTATATTTATTTATCTAACTTATCAATATTCTTCATATACTTTTTATCATTATAGAAATTTTCAAATAATTAATACAGGATTATCTTGAGGAGAAGAGCTCACAGGGGGTATTTATAGCTATTGGTAGGAAAGATATTTTATCTACATCATTAGGAAAGCCTGAACATCCTAGTCATGTACGAGGATATCCGACGGGTGTATCAGTAAGAAAAGTGTCGCAACATTCTTCTACTTCTTCTGTTTATGGTGTTTATAAAAAAAAGAATCCTCATAGGCTAAAGTTCATAATTTTAATGTGATGATGGAGGAAAATATTAGAGTGTCGGTACGGTCTATGTTTGCAGACATTAAAAGACAATTTCAGACTGGTACTCCCACTCCTCCACACCCTGTAAGCCCCATTATCTATTCTCCACCTCTGTTAATAGTTCTCACTCCCCCACCTTACCATCCAGACTGCATTTCTTATCCAAATCCTCCACCACAACTTCCTACTTGTTGTGGTTGTATATTGATGATCCTCAACATCATATAGTTGAATATGGGCTGGTATATTTTCTAGGAGATACATTTCATCATCAATAGTTAGAGGTAGAGCATCATAAGTTCATTGTACATGTTATTATAGAGCTATCAACTCGAGTACCATTTCCTATAGAAGAGTTGATGAAAGTTGGACATAGTATCAGCCATTTTTTAATTTGGCCATCTAGACTTATGTGACTCATTACCATAGAGGTATGTATGTGATATATTCAATTTTTGTTATTAAATTTGTTTTAACATATGAAAACTAATATATTTTTCTATTTATTTTTACTGCAACACTTCAAATGTAAAGAAATACTGTATTGACAAAAACAAAGATAAATGTAAATGACATGGGATACAAATTCTAGTAGTCTTGACAGATTATCAAGATATTCAAATTTTTTGGGGGATCATTATGAGTCTCCAATGGAAGCCCATGTTTTTGGATGTGCAATAACTGTGGGGATTTTGAAAACTCATATCATGGATCTTATTACTGGAGAAAAGTTGGGCATCAACGTGGTGAAAGTTTTTTCCATGTAAGTCATAACACCTTTTCCCTACATTAGATTTATTAAAAATATATTCTTATGTCTATTTTGTATTCAGTATCATTATGACATGTGTGAGAATAATTAGCGGATAGATGTATATGGATTCATGGACCCGCATTTTATTTCCCCTGAAGCACATTCATGGGATGTGGAACAAAGAATTCTTTATATTGCATAAATATTTGAACAGAATATAATCACAAAGTGTTGGATGATGCATTTTTGTGAGAGGTATGAAACATATCTCTGGAAAAGAGTTCATTATCTTTTAATATAAAAACAACTAACCTTAAATTATATTTTATCAGTGATAATTGGATGTTTCGTGTTTTTTCCCAATGGAGAAAATAATTTATTTAATATGCTCTATCCATGGTGATGTGCGGGAATGTTTTAAGAATTTGATGGAAAAGAAAGTTTAAATTTGATAATAGTTGTATATATTATAACAAATTATAAATTTATTTAATTTTTATTATTTTTAAATAGGGTATTGGTATACATTCAGAAAAAGAAAAAGAAAATGAGTTCCAAGATCAAATATGTAAAATTAAAGGTAATTATCCATTTATAATTACTATTTTTTGATGTATTACATAAAAATAATATTTTGAATTTATAGACATTCAAACAGAATTTTCATGAAAACCAAGGCATCGTCGAATGTGGATATTATATGATAAGATTTATGTATGAAATAATTACAACTAGAACACTTGTGAACTCTAACATGGTAAGATTTCCTTTTAAAAGTTTACATTGTAAGATTTTATTCTAAACATTTCCATAATATTTCATTTAATTATTCATTACACATGTTATCTACTATCCTTTTAATTTGTAGATATTCAATTACCCTCACCCCTACAGTTCCAAAGGGGTCAAACACATACAAGTTGAATGGTCAAATTATTTTACAGGTTTGATTGGATTTTATTTTGTTTGCAGTGTAAAATGTAATTTTGAATATTGTCATTATAACTAGGTATTTGGTAGTCGTTTTAGTTGGATTTAGGTTTTCCTATGGACATTTTATTTTATGAATGTAATATATGTAACTGTTTAATTCTGCGTTACTTCTTGTTTTGGTCTAGTTTTGATGGTTTATCTGGTATGGATTCTGGTCTTGGATGGTTTCTAGCGGTGGGGGAGGTGTCCAGTGGGGGGGGGGGGTTCCAGGGTTGTGGGAGGGCTTATCTAGTTTAGTTGTGGGGGATGTCCATGAGGGTGGGAGGGCTATCCAGGGGGTGTCTAGGGGTGTGGGGGTGCCCATTGGGGTTAGGGGTCTTTATAGGGGTGTGGGAGGTTTGTATAGTAGGGGGGTCCAGGGTATCTTTGATGGTGAGGCGCATTCCAGGGGGTTTCCAGGGGTGTGTGTGTGTGGGGGGGGGGGTTCTAGTGGTGTGGGAGGGTTTTCCAGGGGTGTGGGGGCTCTATAAGAGGTTTGGGGGTGTCCAGGGTTGTGGGAAGGCTATTTAGTGGGGTGGGGGTTTCCAGGGGTGTTGGAGGGCTATCTAGGGGTGTTTAGGGCTATGGGGGTTCCCAGTGGGGTTATAGGGTTTTACAGGGGGTGAGAGGGATCTCTAGGGGGTGTGGGGGTGTCCAGGGTGTCCATGAGGGTGGGGGCAGTCAAGGGGGTGTTAAGGGTTGTGTCTTTCTGTGTGTGTGTGTTGGGGGGGGGGGAGTTCTAGGGGTGTTGGAGAGTTGTCCAGTGTTGTGGGGGGGCGGGGGTCCAGTGTGTCCATGTAGTGGAGGGTGTCTAGGAGGGTGGGAGGGTTGTTTGGGGGGGGGGGTCGGGGATGTCTAGGGGGTAGGGGCTTTCCATGAGGGTGGGGGTGTCCAGGGTTGTGGGAAGGCTGTTTGGTGGGGTGCGTGGGTTTCCCGGGGTGTGGGAGGGATGTCCAAGGGCTGGGGGAGGGTTGTCCAGTGGGGAGGCAGGGGGGTGTCCAGGATGGTGGGAGGTCTGTCTAGGGGTTTGGGGGTTGCCCAATGGGTTTAGGGGGCTTTCCAGTGGTGTGGGAGGGCTTTCTAGGGGGGGGGGGTGGGGGTTTATAGGGTGTCAATGAGGATGGGGCAGTCCCGGGGGTCTCTAGGGATGTGGGGGGGGGGGGGGGTCCTTGGTATGTGGGATGGCAGTCCAGTGGTCTGGGGAGGGCTGTCTAGTGGGGTGGGGGCTTTCTAGGTGTGTTGGAGGGCTATCCCATGGGGTGGGGGTGTCAACAAGGGTGGGGGGCATTCCAGGGGTGTCTAGGGTTGGGGTGGGGTTTCTAGGGGTGTGTGAAGCCAGTCCAAGGGTGTGGGGTGTGTCTATGGTGTCCATGGGGTGGGGGGTCCAATAGGGTGGGAGGGTTGTCCAGGGCGGTGGGGGGATATCCAGGAGGGTGGGGGTGTCTAGGGTTTTGGGCTGGCTGTTTATTGGTGTGGGTGGGGGGGGGGGGTTCCAATGGTGTGGGATGGCAGTCCATGGGGTGGGGGAGGGCTGTCCAGTGGGGTGGGGGTTGGTCTGTTTTTTCGGTATTCTTTTGGTTAGGAAAAGTTTTTGGTGGTGTCCAGTGGTATGGGGCTATCTAGGAGGGTGGGGGGGTTTCCAGGGGTGATGGGGGGTGTCAATTGGGGTGGGGGAGTTTCCAGGGGGGTGGGGGGTTTTGGTCTGTTTTTGTTTTATTCGAAGTATTTTTTTGGCTGGGAATAATTGTGGTTGAATGGTGTAATTTAAGAAAATTGGTTTATACGTCTGTTATTTTATAACTGGTGTAAAAAATGCTATGGGATTGGTTCTTACGTCGATTGGGAAATAACTGATGTAATAAATGGAAATGAATAGTTTGTTATGTCGGTAATAAAATAACAGACGTAGTAGATATGTTCTCATATTGGTTATTATTTAACTAACGTGGAAAACCTCTTGGCAGACTACTTTATCACACCGGTTATGCAAATAACCAAAGTAATAAATGCCTTGGAGGTGTGATTTAGGACTTCAGTTACATAATAACCAATGCAATAAAGTATATTCAACATCGTTTTTTAAAAAACTGATGTAATACATCACGACTCCGAAGCTTTTTCCACATCAGTTTTTGAGTAACCGATGTGAAAAACCCTTCGGTTTTTTGTTTTTTACAAAGAATTTAAAATAATCGTCGCAAAAAACTATATTTATAAGGTCTTATGTAAAAACGGCGACCGAAAACCGGTGTAACAACTAAAATATAACTACGGTAAAAATCATTTTCGGCAGTACTACCTCTCATATGAATTACTATTTCTGTAATTTTTCATTGGTGGGAGGAGTGACTCGCTTGCCATCTGTAGTGACCAAAGAGTATTAACTGTTATGGTAAATCTTGAATATAATGAAGGGTCCTTCCCATTTGGGTTCTAATATTGCTAGATTCATTCTATGTATCATAGACATCGACATAGCCAATACTGGATCCCCTTGAATGAAATAGCTGGGAATAAAATTCTTACTGAAATCTATGGTTATCTTATTCTGGTGCCTCTCCAGATTATGAAAGGCCCAAAGAATGTTCTCATAGAGGGATTCTAGTTCAGCAAGATAGTATTATTCTACCTTTTCATGCTTATTCTAATCAAATACAGTTTTTTGAAGTGATGGAAACTAAATCCTGATAGGTATGAATTTCCCTATTCAATATACCTTAGAATATGGGGTCACATGGGTGGAATTTTGATTAATCATCCAAAATCCTCGTTATTGTTGGAGAGAATGAATGGAAAACTCTTTATTTTCTATCTAATAATATTTTTTATAATTTTGGAGATGTCTTTTTTAAATGCCACAATATTTCCATTTTATTGGTCATGGTAGCGAGAAGTATGGTTGGAATAGATGTTTTACTTTATGTACAATTTATTTATCTTAGATAATCAAAAATTGGTTGCATTTTTTTGAGAACTATATAAGGGCCTATAATTTAATGGATGATATTGGATCTCATGAACTTGAATATAGAACATGCCTTTCATTCCTTATGTATAATTACCACTTCCCACTTGGAAAAGAAATCCATCATAGTTAGGATGAACCTGCACTAGTGAGATGTCACTGGTGGATATGGTCCCCCAATGTGGAGTCCCCAGACCACAAAAGGACAAGTGTACATGGTAGTTTGGAGGGGATACAATGGTATATGAAAACAATGTAATTGATCTGACATTCATGGAGTCTCTTGGTGAACTCGATGTAGTCATGGACCATGGTGGGCCAAAAGTCCCAACCATAAAATTTGATGGGAGAGTTTCAACCCTTCCTGGGGATCTCCATAGGAACCAACATGAAACTCTTTCATGACACGGTGGATCTCGACAGCTTAAATATAATGGATTATAGATCCATACAATCCACAATTGTAGAGGATCTTCTGAAGCCTGATATCATTTTGGAGGGTGAACTGTGTTGTATGATGATGGATTCATTCCAATTTGGATCTATCAGTTGGGAGATTTTCATGTTGTAAGCACTCTACAAAAGGAGTTTTCCAATCTAATGTATTTTCTATTATATTTGGTGGACCTTGTGGTCCTTGTATGGAAGCACCAATAGTAAGGTGGCTTACCTGCCAGCCATCATCATCATCCAGAGTGACAAGAGTAATGACCATTAAATACACCACATGGATAATCAAATAGTCCTATCCACGCACTATAATAGATATAGAAAAGCTAGGAACAGAATTGAATAAACCATTCTGTGAATGAGGGGCATAAATGTCTTCCAACCATGAAGGAAACATGGACATTAGCTGGAGACTATTTTCTAACTAGGGCACAAGATCTATCTTCCTAATGATATAGTCACCAATGATCCTCTTGATGACTATTTCAGAGTCCTCCTTTCAATATAGGTGGGGAAAATCAATCTATAGAGAAATCATAAGACTAGTGATGAGATCCAGATACTCTACCTCATTTTTTGTGATTCCTTATGATAACACGAATGAAGAGGTAAATGCAGCATGTGTAGGCTTAATGGAGAAAATACCCAAGCCTACAATGTTGAGTCCAGGATAATTGAATCTTATTTCAGTTGGGCTCCTTCAGAAACCATTAAAGTGAATTTTCAAACATGGAATGACTTCATCTATTTAGAGGATTTCCTCATCTGGAATTTCAATATCCGGGGAATACTCTACAAGGGTTGGATGCATAGATAAAAAATCTTCCAGTTCCCATCCATTTACATCCTTCATTAGGATGAACTTGATAACAAACTTCTGAAGGATCATTATCCGATGAGCTAGAAAATATTTCATAATGGGGTTGTTATGAATATACTATAGCATATATATACATAACACCAACTATATATTGTGTTACTATAGTTAATTCCACAACATAAGTGCTAAAAAACCAGTGAAAGATAGTTCTTCTCAATAGAGTAATATTTGTTCTCTTTGTCAAGAAGTATGCAGATGTAATAGAATGGATTTTTCTCTATCCATTCATTATTATTTTCAGTGAGAAGGTTTCAAAGGGATCATTCCATGGTGATCACATAGAGAACATGTGACTTTATAGAGAAGGGTGGCACAAAAACAAAGGGTTTAAAAAATACTATTTGATCTCCTCAAAAGTGGTCTTACACTCTTGATCCCAATTACAGGTGAAACCTTTCATCATAATTCATTAAAATTGATTACACTTTATGTGTAAATTCTCGATTAATTAGAATACATATTCTATGAGGCCTTGAAAACCTTAGAGCTCTGAAATTTTTCTTAAGGGTGGAAGTAGACTGAGAGCTTTGATGTACTTTGGAACGATATGGATACCTTATTATTGGATGATAAAGCCGAGAAACATCCCAGAGGTAACCTCGAAACTGCATTTCCAAGGGTTCATCTTCATAGGGTTGGAGCAGAAGAAGCTGAAAATATTTTCAATATATATGCTATTCCCTTAATGTTGGTGGGATTTGACCACCATATTTCCCACATATCATTCCACCAATGTCTTGATGATCGATTTTAATATGTGTTGCATAACATAATGATAACTATCTTCATCATTTTACAGACCAGAAGAAATTACTTAGTAACAAAAGCTACCTTTTTGTTATTTTATGTTAGTAGAATATTTATCCTATGGGGTCATTCATATTAGGTTATATTTTGAATACCTGACCATGAATGAGAGTGTCATGAACCTAATAGTCATGTTGATCAACAACTCTGTCACAAAAAGACGAAAATAATCCATCGGATATTGGAAATTGAGTTCATGGAAATCGATTAAAAATCTATTTTTTCCATTATTTTTCCTGATGGGAATGATATTGGCCAACCATATGGTGTAATGGACTTCATTTATGATGTTGGATTTGATGATCCTATCAACTACACCATTGACCATTGCACCGTGAGAGGGGTGCATCTTTCTGGGAGGTTTTTTGAACCCATAATGACTAACCGAGAGACCAAGACAGTGGGAGATGACTTAATTACCTAGTCCTAGAATCTCACTATAACTCCAGGTGAATGTACCCCACTTTTACATTAGAAAACTCAAATACCACTATTGTTCCTCTGTTGTCATAACTGTGATGATTAGTGTGGGTCATAGGTTTGCCTCAGTGTTGAAAATCCTCTATAGCAACTCATCAATGGTGGTGGAGAAAACCTCTTCGAATTTGGGAGGAGCGTCTTCTAGATCCTATTAATCATCTGAGGCAAGTGGATCATCAGTAGGAGGAATCACTTCTTGGTTATTTGATCACATAGGAATGTTAGTTCTTTCTTAATTGGCGGTGGAACCCACATCAGGAGACTTTTGCACTGTTGAAACCGTGGAAAAAAAATTTGTCCAACATATTCCATCATGCATTCATCCAAGGGTTCATTCTTGATAATATAAAATATTTAGTGGCACATTGTATTGTGTCAGTTCAACCTATGTTGGAAGAATAAGAAAGTATGTATTATAGTTTTTCCTATGGTGTGAACATCCCCAAAGTACACATTGGTAAGGGGTTATGGAATCACTCGAGCCCGATCTGTGTAGGAGTACAACGATATCTTCTAGAATTCCTTGTATATGAGAACATGTTTCCCACTCCTTACTAAGACAAAAAAGCAATGTCCCACTTCGAGGCACCAGGATTCCATTCGGTGAATCTGTACAATGAAAGCATCGTCCATGTCATCCAATGAGTGTTAAATAGCAGTAGTGTGCTCATCGTCATTAGTCTGAACATATTTCTCATTGCTCCTTTAATATTCATTATCTTGGTACCTAGCTACAAAATAGGAAAAGGAAAACACATCACATTTTATCATTCCCACTTAATAGATGAGGGAGTACTTGAGGCATTAGTGATACGATGATGGAACCGTTGCATGAAGATGGAGCTATAGGCAACCCAACAATGCATTGTAAGTGGTATCTTACAATATGACCAAGAGATCAGTTCTTGAAATCATTCAATTGAACTAGGTCTTTAGGTCTATTATTTGACATAAAATTTTATCTATCCTATCATAAACTTGAATCTTCAGGTCAAAGGGAATCATATCTTCTTCAATAAGTCCTTGATTATTGAGCATCTAGGTCGGGATGAGATTAATCCTAGAACCTATGTCATGAAGACAATGGTGGAAATCTAGACAATTTATCTAAAAATTTATGTACAACTGAAGGATGTTCCCCTTTATGGGGGATCCTACATCTTCACCAGAGAATGTGATGATATCTTGTAATTCTGCTCTCTTGGATTCATTAGCATGGAAGGCTTCAATGACCGCTACCTCTATCTCAAAATAGAGTCGGATTTTCAAACTTATGCAAGGTACTCATTAATATATTCTTATAGTTGGAGATACTCAAGGACTAATATATTTTCAGGAATACTGGAAAGTTTCATAAGAGCATCATACATCCACATTAGGTGCACATTTCTTCCAGCATGAAGTTTCTATGTTGCTTGAGGTTTGATGGATGCATCTAGTCGAACTGTAGTGATCTGTATGGTACTTGGGATATCTCATTTCTTAATAAATGAACAATGACATATGACTTCCTAATGAATATTGAATGTATGAGGTCTACCCATAGTTTGGCGCAGCTGATTATGACATGGTCACATCGACTATCCTTGGTCGAGTAACACAATAGGAAGTGGTAGGAAATATGACAATGCGAGATGATAGGAATTCATATGGTGATCTCTTTAACGAATGAATCTCCTGGTATTGGTTTCATGCATCACATATCTAGAAACAATGCCTAGTTTATTTTGATTATTCTCAATGCCATGGCCACACTGATGATGGCACCAATCAGGAACAATTAATGGACATTCCAGATGGTTATTATCATCAGGAACTGTGTAAGGGTCCTCCAATTTTATGGTATTCACTAAGGTTTAACCTGTAACGCCCCGACCCCAATTAACCAGAGTCAGTGCATTATTACATAACATTGGCATGATTACAAGAAAGATCAAATCTCGAAAGCCCGATTGGTTTAGTAGCCTAGGAAACACTAGATATGTTCATAAGTTTTACATTACATCATAAAATGAAAAACTACTACAACAACATAATGTTTCAACAGTCCACACTATAATCACCTCATAATATCCCTACAGGTCATTCATAACTTACATCTTCACTTCCTGAAAAAAATAAAACATAGAAAAGGGGTGAGCTCAAATGCCCAGTAAGGATAACAATATAGCGGAAACTTTCATAAATAAGAATAAACATTTAAGGCAATGTATAAATAAAACAAAAGCCTTTCAAACATGAACTTTCAACATGGTATTGCATAAATAAAATGAAATAATTCCATTTACTTATTCACATGGATATTCTACTAATCGAATAATCACATGAAAAAATCAATAACCACTTTCATAATGTTGGAATTCATAATGCCAGACTATCATAACCACATAGTCAAGGCATCGTGCCAAGACTACAAATAAGATTTTGTCAAGGCCTTGTTCCAAGACACTAGTTTGTCTCATGAGACCTACCGATACATCGGGGAGCTATAGCGGGATCCACCCGTCACATATTAAGTCCAATGCATTCCCATATGAAAAGGTTTAAATATAACATAAACATTCGTATTAAAACTAGCATACGAAATGTCAATACTTTCACCATAAACTATGAATGGTATAAAAATAGCACATCCACAGTCAAACATATCACAAAACCTTCAATACAATATAGAAGTTTTGTATCATAATAAATCAACTTCAAATAATCTTAAAATCCATCAAAGGATGTTGACAGAGATGAAATCCAAATTCTTTTTAAAGAAATATCTTCATTTATTTTGAAATCATTTAAGATCCATATAAAATAAAACATTTTCTTTGAAAATAATCTTATAAGCTTGTAAGGGAAGCATTGAATATTTTATAACGGCGGAAAATAGCCGCACCCGCCGTATAAGTTAAAAAAAACATTCTTACCTTAATTCTGTCGAAAAGGTTAAAAAGGACCTTGTTTTGAAAACGATGGAAAGATTCCATTATAAACCTCTTATAAACGTCAAAAAGGGTATAAATGACTTTAACTCATATTCTAGTAAATAGTAAATGTGTTTTGAAATACATTTTTAAGAAACATGGATGTGGATGATAAAGAGATCCCAGTAGATTATTACATATAAACAACCTCGGATAATGAAGAGATTGGGAAATAACCCTTACCTTGTACTTTTCCTTTGTTGGGGTAGTTTAACCTCCTGTATAATGGTGAAATAATTGTTATTAAATTATACAAGAATCATATATATTAATATGATATCATATATGATCTTTTAATAATATCTTAGAATTATCGTCGTTTCAGGTGTTAACTTACTCATTTTCTTTTGTATGTTTTGTTACATAAGCCATGTTTATTGTATCTTATTCATATCCAGAATGATATCAAGTCCTTAAAAATAATTTTTAAATCTTCAAATGATAATTATACTTGAATGGATACGATGGAGAATGAACCTCATCGCGTTCGTGGTGACGGTAGTCCGTACATACGCACGAGCGACAATATCATTCTTTTGATATTAAAATAATATATAAATGGATGGTATATCATATAATAGAATCATTAACATGTTATATTTATTATTTACATGAGTTACACATCATTATTATACCCATCCAAATAATAATATATTGAATAACAATTACACCACGACGTGGAGACGGTAAGCCGTACGTACGCACGTATGGTGACATGTTATTCAAAGGGTGGATAGAATACTGAATATGGTTGTACCATATTTATAATAACATCACAGTATATGTAAGATACTGGATTTAGTATTTTATAATGGTAAGAACAAAGAAAGAAGAAGTGGAAGAAGAAAGGAACTTGAAAAGGGGTGGTGAAAACATTACCTCTTCTTCGGGTTCTTCCTTTTGATTTGATCAAAAGGGCTCCTTAGGTTGGCTTTCTGATCAAAATAAGGCCTCTAAGTTGTAGTGAGGGATGTTGGGAGAGTATTTGGGCAGAGTTTGGCCGAACCAAAAGGCTTTGAAGATGTGAATAAATGAGAAGGAGGAGTGCCCTTTTATAAGAGGGGTGAGGGGAACCTTTGGAAAAGCTAGAGATATTAGTTTATAATAAATTCATATTCGGTTTCCAATGGATCCAAAGTTGACTATTAAAAGGATAAGGTGGGGATGGGTCGAAAACAACTCAACCAATAGAATTTAGACAGGTTTGGGTACTTATATTATCCTTATCTTTAAGTATTAACTCTAAGTTAATTAGTTTCACTTTTACAATGTCTCTTTGTATTTTTATATAGTATGGTTAATAAACTTACTATATACATCCAAGCTACACCCAAGTGGTCCATTAATGATGAACCTATCATGATATAAGTCTCTTGGACGAACCTTAGATTTTTAGAAATTTAATATCAATTAATAATATAATATTTGTTTTAAGAACTCTTTTATGTCAATTTTGACACTATTCAATAGTTGATTTTTGTGAAACTCATAAAAGATTTATTAATTCGAAAAAAGTCCATTAAATCAATACAAATATATCATAGTATCCTAGAAAATTAGTTTAATTCATTAAAAGTTTCATATTATATTTATCTGGGTATTTATAATATCAATTATTTTAATTTTTCACTATTGTAGTAATTACTGCATCATCATTGTGTCACAAATAAAATAACGTATTTAATGTCTAAAAATTATAGATAAACTATAATTATGTAGGAAATCTTTTTATCTTTCTAATTAATATTTATAATCTAAAATCCAACATATATAACCCTATGTAACAATTGTTTTGCTAAACGATATATGCTTGTGTCATTTTTGTATTCATTTTAACTTAATTAAAATAAAGTGTCATTATCACTTACAAGTGGATCCATGGGGTCCCCAAATCGACCCAAAGATGCCCATGTTCGACCATGTATCAACCAATAGGGTTAAGACACGTTTTAGGGTAATTTAGTATTATTATAATATTATTTTTTAACCCTTATTTACCGGATTTACCCTTAACCATGGTAAATAAAATATTTACCGCAGTAATTATTCAAAATGTCTAAAAATAAAAGTTACCTATTTACACAATTTGAAAATCCTGATTCCAAATATAGAATCCATTTTCCTAAATTCAAAACATAGAAGTGGCAGAAATTTATTTAAAATTAATTCCCGCTGTCAAAACAAAAAGCGTGTTTTTAAGAGATAATAACTATCAAAAGATTGACACTTGTTTATGTTCGGTTTAATTGTAAAATTATGTCCAATGACCAAAATTATATTAAATGGTAAAAATATATTCTAAATATACTTTAAAACCACTCAAATTCATAATTTATCACTATTAATTATTTTGATTAAAAAAGTTGTTTTTAATTAAAATTTAGTAATTTTCACTATTCATCAAAATATAAAAGTTATCCGAAATGTACCAAAATTTCACCTTAGGCTAAATTCGATATTCCGAATCCAAAAATGATGTCCATTTTGAAATATAAAATATATATAATTTCAAAAAGTAGGTATTACTATTCACAACGGCTAGTTTAATTAGTTGTGGTGTGTGTTAGAACTCGAGGTTGCGTACAACACACGCTATCGCATTATTCGAAGGGAAACGTACCGTGGAAGCTTGGGGTGTTACATTCTCCCCTACTTCAAATAATTGCATCCTCACAATTTCTAGGGTATTACTGCATAAAAAGACTTGGGTGGTTCTTCATCATAAGTTCCTCGGGTTCCCACGTTCCCTCTTCCATTTTATGATTTCTCCACAAAACTTTTACCAGACGCGTCGTCCGGTTTCTCAGAACTTGTTCTCTCGTATCAATAATCCTGACGGGATCTTCACAATAGGAAAAATCGGGTTCCATTTCTAATTCCTCATAGGTGAGTACATGCGTTGGATCAGGCATGTATTTCCTCAACAGAGATACGTGGAACACATCGTGAACTTTGGAGAGACTTGGCGGCATTGCCAATCGGTAAGCTAAAACCCCAATTCGTTCTAGAATTTCGAAAGGTCCGATGTACCTGGGACTCAATTTACCTTTCTTACCAAAATGTTTGACTCCCTTCCACGGAGATACCTTCAGGAAAACATGATCACCGACATGAAATTCCAAATCCTTCCTTCAATTATCGGCATAGCTCTTCTGCCTACTTTGAGCTGCTTTGATGTGATTTTGGATTACTTTCACCTTTTCCACCGTTTCCTCCACCAGTTCTGGGCCTACAAGTTTTCTTTCACCAACGTCATCCCAATAGGTTGGTGTACGACATCTCTTTCCGTATAACGCTTCATATGGTGCCATCTGAATACTTGAATGGAAACTATTGTTATAGGAAAATTCTACCAGTGGTAAATATTGATCCCACATACCCTGAAAGTCATGTGAGCAGGATCTCAACATGTCTTATAAGGTCTGAATAGTCCGTTCTGATTGTCCATCTGTCTGAGGGTGGTAAGCAGTACTCAAATGAAGTTCAGTATCAAGGGATTTCTGAAGACTTTTCCAAAATCTTGAAGTAAAACGGGGATCACGATCAGAATCAATCGATAGGGGTACTCCAT
This sequence comes from Viscum album, assembly GCA_963277665.1. Taxonomy (NCBI): domain Eukaryota; kingdom Viridiplantae; phylum Streptophyta; class Magnoliopsida; order Santalales; family Viscaceae; genus Viscum; species Viscum album. The sequence goes on along the minus strand of OY728155.1, from coordinate 84,008,505 downwards.
GAAGTCTCACAACATCATTAATATATAGTCTTGCTAGACGTTCCAGGGGTAGATCTTCTCTTATAGCAATAAAATGTGCTGTCTTGGTAAGACGATCAACAATAACCCATATTGCATCGTTCCTTCTGGGAGTCTTTGGTAGCCCCATGACAAAGTCCATCGTAATATTGTCCCATTTCCACTCCGGTATGGGAAGAGGTTGCATGACTCCTCCAGGCTGTTGCCTTCCAGCTTTCACTTGTTGACAAACCATACATCTTGACACAAAATCAGAAATCTCCCTCTTCATGTTGTCCCACCAAAAATGTTCCTTCAAATCTCTATACATTTTGGTGCTCCCAGTGTGTATAGAGAAATTGGAACTATGAGCATCATCCAGAAATTTCCTTTTTAGATCAGGTAAATCGGGAACACAAAGTCTCTTCCTGAATTTCAAAATTCCATCTTCATACACAAAGTCTCTCAATCTCCCATCATTCACAGCTTTAATCTTCTTCTGAAATTCTTCACCATCGGTTTGAGAACTCTTAATCCTTTCTAGTAAAGATGGTTTGGCAACCATTTGAAAAAGCATTGATGTTTCACCTTCCCTGGTTATTCCCATGTACATCTTCACTAGATTCATGAAAATTGGATCCCTTTCAATTCTCATCATGTTCAAAACTCCATGGTCTTTTCTGCTCAAAGCATCTGCCACCTTGTTTTCTTTCCCCGGGTGGTAGTGTATCATGCAATCATAATCCTTGAGTAATTCAAGCCATCTCCTTTGCCTCGTGTTGAGTTCTTTTTGTGAGAAAATATACTTCAAACTCTTGTGATCAGTATAAATCTCACATTTTTCACCATAGAGGTAGTGCCTCCATATCTTCAAAGCAAAGATCATAGCTGCTAACTCAAGATCATGAGTAGGATAGTTTTGTTCATTAATTTTCAACTGTCGTGATGCATAGGCAATAACTCTATCATTCTACACAAGGACACAGCCAAGTCCTTTCTTCGATGCATCACTATAAATAATGAACCCATCATTCCCCGATGGTAGAGTCAATATAGGAGCATTGACTAATCTTTTCTTCAGTTCTTCAAAACATTCTTCACACTCTTTTGTCCAAACAAATTTAACCCCTTTACGTGTGAGCTTCGTTAATGGGTTAGCCAATCGGGCAAACTTCTGGACGAAACATCGATAATAACCTTCCAAACCAATAAAACTGCGTACCTCAGTTATACTCGTAGGTGCTGGCCATTCTTGGATAGCCTTGGTCTTAGAAGGATCAACAGAAATTCCATCTTTAGAGACAATATGGCCAAGAAAAGAAATCTCCTGAAGCCAGAATTCACACTTGCTAAACTTCCCATATAATTAATGCCTCCTCAGAGTCTTCAAGATAATGCGTAAGTGATTTTCATGATCCTTCATAGGTTTTGGAGTATACCAAGATATCATCAATAAATACCACCACAAATTCATCGAGATACTCCTTGAAAACTCTATTCATTATATCCATGAATACAGAGGGTGCATTAGTCAATCCAAACGGCATTACAGTAAACTCGTAATGCCCGTACCTGGTTCGAAATGCTGTTTTCGGAATGTCTTCCTTCTTCACACACAACTGATGGTATACAGATCGAAGGTCAATCTTTGAAAAGTATTGAGCTCCATGCAGTTGGTCAAATAAATCATCAATACGAGGTAGGGGATATTTGTTCTTTATCGTTATAGCATTGATCTCCCTGTAGTCGATTACATAACCTCATAGATCCATATTTCTTTTTAACAAAAAGAACAGGGGCTCCCCATGAGAAAACACTAGGGCGAATAAATCCCTTATTACTCAATTCCTCTAGTTGTTTCTTTAGTTAGACTAACTCTACAGTGGCAATTCTATAAGGGGTCTTCGATATAGGCCTTGATCCAGGAATCAAATCAATGGAAAACTCAACTTCTCGTTCTGGAGGATGTCCAGGTAAATCTTCCGGAAATACATCTAAAAATTCTTCCACAACAAGTACATCCTCTATTTGAACATTCCTTTCCTCACCGACAGTTATTTCATTCTCTTCCTCCCCAATAATTGAATTAAGTTGAGCTACTGGGGGTGGATCTAAATAAGAATTAGGTGGTGATGATTCTGCTCTAAAGATAAGGTGTTCCTTATCATTATCATCAAGAATCGTAACCTCTTTCTTCTTACAATAAATCTTCGCATCATAGTCCGAAAGCCATTCCATACCGAGGATTATATCAAACTCAATCATAGGTATGACGATGAGATCAGCAGATAAAGAAAATTTATGTGCTCTAATGGGGACTGATTCACAAAACATTGTTGCAATGATACTTCCCTTAGGAGTTTTAACTGGCAACTCCCTTATTAAATCAAATTGGAAATATCTAATTTTCTTTGCAAACTGGGAAGATATGAAACAATGCGATGATCCAGAGTCAAATAATGCATTCGCTAAACTTGAGGAAACCATTAAATTACCTGCCACCACGTATTTTGGAGCTTCTACCTCTGCAGTAGTGATAGCATAAGCCTGGCCTTGATCCCTTGGCCTTTTCTGAGGTAAGTTCTCCTGACGCTTAGGACATGAATTTTCATAATGCCCCATCTCCCTGCAATTGTAGCACTGAACGTTGGTAGCTTCCTTCTTCCCTTTGCAATCACGAGCTTGGTGGCCTTTTTCACCACACTTGTAAGAGACTCTCATTCCCTTCAAGCAAGCACCGGGGTGTTTCTTCCCGCATTTACCACAAGATGGATATTCAACCTTTCCCTTCTTCCCCTTATTTCCATTCCCAGATTGATCAGCATGCCTCTTCTTCTCTTTCTTTGCTTTAAAGTCATAAGAATTAGAGAATTACTTTTCGGTCTTGATAGCACATGAGACAATGTCTTCGTACAAAGAAAAGGATTGTGGGACTAATGCTCGACGGAGAAATGGTTTTAACCCATCAAAGAAATGATCAATCTTACTTCTTGGGTTACGTATATAATCACCAGCATACCTTGCTAGCCTTGTAAAGTTAGCCTCATACTTTGTGACATTCTCATCCTCCTTCTGTCTCAGACTTAGAAATTGCCTTTCCATATCCGCTCGATGGTCGCGAGGGAAGTATTTTTCTAAAAACAGATCTTTGAACTCCCTCCATTACATATTTGATACTTCATCATCTTCCTTCATGTTTTGAATCAATGACCACCATTGATCACCTTCTCCAGTGAGGCGGTAAACTGCCATGATAACTTTTTCCCTTTCACTGCTCCCAAAAGCCTGAAATATTTTCTCTAGGGAATTTATCCATTGCTCAGCTACTAAGGGATTTGTACTCCCATTGAACTTTGGTGGTTGTTGCCTCATGAATAGATCTAACATTGATCCTCCATGCTGCGGATCAGGGTGCTCCATACAGGTAAGGTTATTATTCATAACCTGAGTAAGTTGTCCCAGTATGGTGATTAGCTGATCGGCACCAGTTGCATCACCAGCCCCACTATAATTATCTTGAGCAGGAGGGAAATCCCTACATGGAGTGCGTGCATTGATACGGTTTCCATTTCTTCCACTAGGCTCCATTTCTAAACAATGGCATAAACTAGATCAGTTTATGAATCAAAATACATAATCCCATACTTATAAAACACCTAACATAAATTGAACTATTTATGGATATAATCCATAATCATAAAAAAAATTTCTTTGAGGAAGTATATACTCATAAACCCTTCATAATGATTTGTAAAGAAAATGAGAGTTATCCTAAGCATATCCCCTGGGAGTGTCGTAACCAAGAGTGCAGCAAGGCCCGTTGTCGTGCACCAGTTCCCGTTCGAGTCTAGCTCAAAGCGGTGTTTTCGGGTTTTACCCCTAAGTACATCTGTGCCAGAGCTGCCTCTACCTGCTCATATCCAGAAAGGGAGGTATTGCTCGGAAAACTCACAAAATCTCTACAATACCAAAATTCTAGGAAGTTCTTCTATACTAATCCTCAAAGTTCATCTTAGATCTACGTGCTCTAATCAGAGTTTATCTAAATCTAATTTCCAAGGTTTGTACTAAACTTCCTCTGATACCAACTGTAACGCCCCGACCTCAGTTACCCAGAGTCGGTGCATTACTTCGTAACATTGGTATGATCACAAGAATGATCAAATCTCGAAAGACCGATTGGTTTAGTAGCCTTGGAAACACTAGATATATTCATAAGTTTTACATTACATCATAAAATGAAAAACTACTACAACAACATAATGTTTCCACAGTCCACACTGTAATCCCCTCATAATATCCCTGCAGGTCATTCATAAATTACATCTTTACTTCCTGGGAAAAATAAAACATAGAAAAGGGGTGAGCTCAAATGCCCAGTAAGGATAACAATATAGCGGAAACTTTCATAAATAAGAATAAACATTTAAGGCAATGTATAACTAAAACAAAAGCCTTTCAAACATGAACTTTCAACATGGTATGGCATAAATAAAATGAAATAATTCCATTTACTTATTCACATGGATATTCTACTAATCGAATAATCACATGCAAAAATCAATAACCACTTTCATAATGTTGGAATGCATAACGCCAGACTATCATAACCACATAGTCAAGGCCTCGTGCCAAGACTGCAAATAAGATTTTGTCAAGGCCTTGTGCCAAGACACTAGTTTGTCTCATGAGACCTACCGATGCATCGAGGAGCTATAGCGGGCTCCACCCGTCACATATTAAGTCCAATGCATTCCCATATGAAAAGGTTTAAATATAACATAAACATTCGTATTAAAAATAGCATACGAAATGTCAATACTTTCACCATAAACTATGAATGGTAAAAAAATATCACATCCACAGTCAAACATATCACAAAACCTTCAATAAAATATAGAAGTTTTGTATCATAATAAATCAACTTCAAATAATCTTAAAATCCATCAAAGGATGTTGACATAGATGAAATCAAAATTCTTTTTAAAGAAATATCTCCTTTTATTTTGAAATCATTTAAGATCCATATAAAATAAAACATTTTCTTTGAAAATAATCTTATAATATTGTAAGGGAAGCTTTGAAGATTTTATAACGGCGGAAAATAGTCGCACCCGCCGTATAAGTTAAAAAAAACATTCTTACCTTAATTCTATCGAAAAGGTTAAAAAGGACCTTGTTTTGAAAACGATGGAAAGATTCTTTTATAATCCTATTATAAAAGTCAAAAAGGGTATAAATGACTTTAACACATATTCTAGTAAATAGTAAAAATGTTTTGAAATACATTTTTAAGAAACATGGATGTGGATGATAAAGAGATCCCAGTAGATTATTACATATAAACAACCTCGGATAATGAAGAGATTGTGAAATAACCCTTACCTTGTACTTTTCCTTTGTTGGGGTAGGTTAACCTCCTGTATAATGGTGAAATAATTGTTATTAAATTATACAAGAATCATATATATTAATATGATATCATATATGATCTTTTAATAATATCTTAGAATTATCGTCGTTTTGGGTGTTAACTTACTCATTTTATTTTGTATGTTTTGTTACATAAGCCATGTTTGTTGTATCTTATTCATATCCAGAATGATATCAAGTCCTTAAAAATCATTTTTAAATCTTCAAATGATAATTATAATTGAATGGATACGATGGAGAATGAACCTCATCGCGTTCGTGGAGACGGTAGTCCGTACGTACGCACAAGCGACAATATCATTCTTTTGATATTAAAATAATATATAAATGGATGGTATATCATATATACAGAATCATTAACATGTTATATTTATTATTTACATGAGTTACACATCATTATTATACCCATCCAAATAATAATATATTGAATAACAATTACACCACGACGTGGAGACGGTAAGCCGTACGTACGCACGTATGGTGACATGTTATTGAAAGGGTGGATAGAATACTGAATATGATTGTACCATATTTATAATAACATCAGAGTATATGTAATATACTGGAGTTATTATTTTATAATGGTAAGAACAAAGAAATAAGAAGTGGAAGAAGAAAGGAACTTGAAAAGGGGTGGTGAAAACATTACCTCTTCTTCGGGTTCTTCATTTTGATTTGATCAAAAGGGATCCATAGGATGGCTTTGTGATCAAACTAAGGCCTCTAGGTTGTAGTGAGGGATGTTGGGAGAGTATTTGGGCAGATTTTGGCCGAACCAAAAGTCTTTGAAGGTGTTAAGAAATGAGAAGGAGGAGTGCCCTTTTATAAGAGGGGTGAGGGGCACCTTTGGAAAAGCTAGAGATATTAGTTTATAATAAATTCATATTCGGTTTCCAATCGCTCCAAAGTTGACTATTAAAAGTTTAAGGTGGGGATGGGTCGAACAAAACTCAACCAATATAATTTAGACAGGTTTGGGTACTTATATTAACCTTATCTTTAAGTATTATCTCTAAGTTAATTAGTTTCACTTTTACAATGTCTCTTTGTATTTTTATATAATATGGTTAATAAACTTACTATATACATCCAAGAGACTCCCAAGTGGTCCATTAATGATGAACCTATCATTATATAAGTCTCTCCGACGAACCTTAGATTTTTAGGAATTTAATATCAATTAATAATATAATATTTGTTTTAAGAACTCTTTTATGTCAATGTTGACACTATTCAATAGTTGATTTTTGTGAAACTCATAAGAGATTGATTACTTCGAACAAAGTCCATTAAATCAATCCTAATATATCATAGTATCCTAGAAAATTAGTTTAATTCATTAAAAGTTTCATATTATATTTATTTGGGTATTTATAATATCAATTATTTTAATTTTTCACTATTGTAGTAATTACTGCATCATCATTGTGTCATAAATAAAATAAATTATTTAATATTTAAAAATTATAAATAAAATATAATTATGTAGGAAATCGTTTTATCTTTCTAATTAATATTTATAATCTAAAATCCAACATATATAACCCTATGTAACAATTGTTTTTCTAAAAGATATATGCTTGTGTCATTTTTGTATTCATTTTAACTTAATTAAAATAAAGTGTCATTATCACTTACAAGTGGATCCATGTGGTCCCAAAATCGACCCAAAGATGCACAGGGTCGACCATGTATCAAAAAATAGGGTTAATACACGTTTTAGGGTAATTTAGTATTATTATAATATTATTTTGTAACCCTTATTTACCGGATTTACCCTTAACCATGGTAAATAAAATATTTACCGCAGTAATTATTCAAAATGTCTAAAAATAAAAGTTACCTATTTACACAATTTGAACATCCTGATTAAAAATATGGAATCCATTTTCCTAAATTCAAAACACAGAAGTGGCAGAAATTAATTTAAAATTAATTCCCGCTGTCAAAACAAAAAGCGTGTTTTTAAGAGATAATAACTATCAAAAGATTGACACTTGTTTATGTTCGGTTTAATTGTAAAATTATGTCCAATGACCAAAATTATATTAAATGGTAAAAATATATTCTAAATATACTTTAAAACCACTCAAATTCATAATTTATCACTATTAATTATTTTGATTAAAAAATTTGTTTTTAATTAAAATTTAGTAATTTTCACTATTCATCAAAATATGAAAGTTATCCGAAATGTACCAAAATTTCACCTTAGGCTAAATTCGATATTCCGAATCCAAAAATGATGTCCATTTTCATATATAAAATATATATAATTTCAAAAAGTAGGTATTACTATTCACAATGGCTAGTTTAATTAGTTGTGGTGTGTGTTAGAACTCGAGGTTGCGTACAACACACGCTATCGCATTATTCAAAGGGAAACGTACCGTGGAAGCTTGGGGTGTTACATAACCCTACTGATCACATGGGGGAATCCTCCATTACTGGGTAATTTTGGTATTTGACTCTCATCTCTAGGGGAAAGAAGCCTCCATGAGTGTAACATAACTTCGACTTCATTTGGGGGATTTGTTTTCCAATGCACCATCGACACCTATTCATCATAAAGGTGGAATGATGACATGTGCATGTAGTAGGGTAGATAAAGGAGGAACAACAACCTAAAGAGGGTCAGAATTATTCAAATAGGAAGAAATGATACCATAGGTGTGAATAAATGACATACGATCCAACCCGTCATCATACTTCTAGGAATAGCAATTGGAGACATGTTGGCATTCATCTTCACTATCACTATTAGGCTATGTAGAGTCACATGCAACCTAGGGGGGCAAGACTGAATCTGACAATGTTGTTATTGATCTAGTCTTTCATCCAATAATTTAACACATAACATTGTTTGAGGTTTTCTCCATGGAATTGGTGATGTGGGATATAGTTTGGGTGATCAATGATATCTACTTGTTAGGGCATCATGCATTCTAGAAACATAACGATTCTCGGATCCATTGAACTCCATAAATAATTCAGCTGTTGAGCTTCGTCAAATGAGTAGATCTGGTTTGTCCTGTCCAGGAATTGTACCCTAGGAGACTGGCGCCAATGAGGGGTTATAGCATAGCGAGGAGGTTGACCGTATTGTTACACCTAGGAAATAGTGCTTGATATGGTGTTATCGACCGATTCTGAGGTGGGCCAGAATAATCCATACACTAGGCCTAAGGGTATTTCCCTCAGGGAGGTTGTGTAAGTGGCTCTATCGGTAATAGATCTAATGGTTTATGGACCACTACTTTTGCAGTTGATGATGTTTCGTCCCTATTAGATCTTCTTTTGAGGGCGGTGGGAGGAAATGGGCATCCCTTCTTGGCTTCTTACAAGGCCTTCTATAGGTACTGAGCATTGTCAAAGAAACCCAAAACCCACCTGGGAAATTATGAGTGACAAGATATGGGACTAGTTTAGTCACAATATTCCCCATCATCATTGATTTTAGCTAATATTAAGTCAGTGGAATGTCGAGTGAATACTTGAGGCCATTAAACATACCAAAAAAGTCTGCGACTCCCTCACCAAGAATTTTATTGCACTTGAAGAGGTAACAAATACTGAAATTGTGATTTATATAACTGAACTGATATAGAAAATTCCTAAGATGATCTTCCCAAAAAGCTATAGACCTTATGGGTAATTTTTTGTACCTAAAAAACACATGCCCTTCTATTTTTTTACAATAAAACATAATTTGTAGACTTGCTACTACATTGGAGATCGTAGTATGGGTCCACACCTTGAAATATAGTGGTCCAAATGATGTAGTGGGTTTACCATCCTTTCGTAAGAGGATAATATTAGATTTCTAAAATTAAATTGTGTTTTCATGTCATCCACCCATACTGGATATGGATTTCCATCTGGTGGGAGAAAACCTATTGTGTTTCAAGGGCCATGAGGTATGAAATGAGTGCATCCATTATATCCCCTTGGTAGGGAATTCTGCCTTCATGAGGATTCATATCCACTAGTGGGATAGAAATCTCTTCAGTGTTATAGGTAGGTTCAGAGGATGGTCGAGTGACTAGTGGAATGATCAAAGGAGCTTCTAGAAAAACAGAATGAAGAAAAAACTAAGGAGTTGATGGAGAAATGGTCAGCAGAGCTGGGTCTCAAGGAAGATTATCACGGGTCTCAGGCTGATTTTTTGATGAATCAATTTCCAAATACTCAAACCTCTACTATATCATGATATATGGGTTTGTTGATATAAATGGGATAATACTCACTAATAAGAACATGTGTATTCAATTGCTGACCAAGTGTAGGATAGATGAGATCAAACTAAGGATCACCATCGTCTGGGGGTCATTCTACAAGGTGCTTAGTATAGAGATTTCCAATGAAAGTTTTCTATTTTGTGAGATGTTAAAGAAAGGAGGACCTATTAGGTTTATCCTATATCTTCTGCATTAAACTATATGGGTCAGAGGTCTTAATAATCCCAGTTTTTCCTTTCCCCTTGTTGGGGTCTTAACTAGAAGGCAATAACTTGGAGGGCTATGCTAGGCCAAGTAGTTGAATTTTTATGAAAAGTGATAATTATTGTGTATGTGTGTGTGTGTGTATTCACATGGTTATACGATAACCCATGAGGTGATTCTTCTTTATCAGGCCTTGCCTTAGAATCCTTTTCCATTATAAGATTAAGGTTATCCATGTTCATCACGGTTATTCCTGATGACATGTCCTTAGTATCGCCTGAGATGTCATCATGTCACGTGATGGGATTAATGTGAACATAATTATACTGACCCCAACCATGGATTTGGATGTGTGGGGAAACCTTCTAAATAATTTTTTGGAGCACTGTGAAAACCGTGACATATCGTTGTTGGAAGTTCCTATTACAACTGGGTGATTTTGGGTGCTGATCCATGGGGAGGGTTGCTCACTGAACCATGGGATTCCACTAGCTGATGTCATTGTAATTATCATGGATATTAGGATAGGTAAACTAATTATGAATTAGGTGAAAATTAATTGACTATATTTTTTTTACAAAAACACATAACCTCATACAGGGTACGTGACTCCAAAATGTCAATGTTGGAAAAACTGATCAACCATAATATCTCGAGAAACTGGTTCGTTTTGAGAGTGTCCTAGAATATTCTTCTCTTTGGGGTAGGATCCATTTCTTTATTTCCATATTATTGAATAGGGGGTGGATGAGGAACTATAAATAGTACAGACGCAGACCATTGTAGTAGAGGACTGTCCGGTGGAGAGGACATCGTGTGGGATGACAAGCTGCTACATGGCGGGTTGTCTCATGGGTGTGGTACATACCACATTAACATGTCCCTCTATTATGGGGTTTTATCACCTCTTCATGGGTAGAAGTAGTGTCTAGTGGTGGTGGATCTAGCTGGTTCTTGTTATCTAAATATCTCCAAAACAACTCCCTGTGATCAAATGTGTAGGAAGAGATTGGTTGTTGTGTTGATAGAGAGGATATCAAGACAATACCATATAAACGATCCAAAACTTCATCCTCTTGTACGTAACTATAGTGGTAATCATTTATATAGTATATATCACTTTCTGGATGGTCAAATCACACATACATTGTTCATGAACTAGACTATGATATAGCGGATGGGGGTGAAGGTTCCATTACTGGGTCACATTCTGCTTCCAAATATAAAAAGGGAACAAGATTGAAAATTATATGGCATATCTAAGTGTTCTTCCACCGGTCAACAGGGTTTTCCCTTCTAATCTATGATATCTATTGAGGGAATGGTAGATCTATTGAATGAGAAGGGCCATTGGGTATGTTGGTAATGGAGTTGGGAGGACCTCCGTTTGAGCTGGATGGGATACATGGATAACCTCTATATTTGTTGTCATTAGATAATGGAGGACCTATACTAGGAATATTGTGAGATTTGGGAGGCTTTCCACTTTTTTTTTTAGTGAGAACATGGAGAGGACCTCCATTTTGGGTGTGCGACTGTGGAGGATCTCTTCTTGGGAGAGATGGGGTGCCAGGAGCACCCATGAAAATATCTAACGAGACACAGGGAGGACCTCCATGCTAGTGATCTTGGATAAAGGGAGGACCTCCACTAGAGCTAGCAAGGATAGGGGGAGGAAATCTGTGTTAGCTGCATATGAAATGGGAGGACCTCAACACTATATAGTTGTGATTTCGTGAGATGGTCCTTTATACTGATTGAACCTGACAGGGGGAGGACCTCTGTGTCGACCGTCAATGAACTAGGGAGGGCCTTCACTTTGGTGGCTGCAATAATAGGGAGGACGACTTCTAAATCTAATGAAAACAAGGGGAAGAACTCCATGTTAATTGGGGATGGAGTTGGACGACCTTCTCTCTAGTCAGTGCTATTTTGGGATGACCACCACTTGTGCTAGGAATGACGCGATGATGACCTTCTCATTTGAGAGATTATATTTGAGGAGGACCTTAATCTATTGAATCATAAGAACAAGGAGAACCTCCTTGCTGGCTGTCAACAAGATGAAGAGGACATATTCTTGGACTAATAAAGGTAATATGGGTAGGATATCCTTGATGGGTGTGATATTTGGCAGGACATCCAATCTGGATGGTGATGGAATGAGGAGGACCACTATACTAGATCTAATCATCATGGATCCACCCATGATGACCTCTGTATGTCCCAACAATAAAAATGGTCAACCCATCACATCCTTAGGGTGGTTGAGGTCTCAATTCTGAGATGATGATGGTGAATCCATTATCTGATGTGGTAGGGACCTGATAGAATGTTTCGGTGGTGGAATGAGCCACCAAAACAGTAGAAGACAATGACCCATGATAAGAATCTTCATGATACTATGCCTGATGTTAGAATCACGTTAGTAGAACTGGGTTTGATGTTGTAGGGGTGTAAAAACCTCTTCATGGACTTGAGGTAACAGTTGGTGCTGTTAACATAGCATGGTGTGATATCTCCTTGGTGGCTCCCAGGTCGTCTTCATAGCTAGGATAACTCAGATGAACATCGCCTAGTTAGAATTGGGGAGAAATTCAATAGAATTTATCATTGGGAAGATCTCAAAACATGAGGATGATCGAGAGGGGAGTAGTGGATCCTTACATGGCCCTTGGGGGGGGGGGGGGGTGGCAGTGATGGTGATTCATATAATTATCACAGATGAAGTGGTCTATATCCCTTTTGGGAATGACCACCTCTAATTCATACCATTGAATGAGAATGTCTATCACCCTCTGATGAACAGATTATGGGGTCATATGGGGCATTAGAACCCAATAGCCATGGTGGTGGATGACCTCATAGAGGAGGTGCAATCATGTGATATTTCTGCATTGATGTTTCTCCAGCCCCAATGTCTATGGCCATGGGTGGTTGGTTTCATATAGTTTCTATCTTATATTGAAGTATGATTCAGTTACCAACATAGATAGTAAGAACGTAATTCCCAATGCCCTAGCGCTGCTCATTATTCCATGAATAGATAGTTAGATCCATGCCAATGATGTTGCAGACCAAAATGGTCAAAAATTAACCAAACCAAATTCTGGTGAGTTCCATGCTAGGCCCAAAATTTTCTTGGTGTGACCTACCCATGTATAACTTGATCTGGTGACACCCTAATCTATTTACGTCTATAATACATGTAATCCCCATGTTGAGGAGAAGAGATTCATATAAGCTTCACAATTTTTTTTTCTATTCTATCAGCCTAGGTGTTCCACACTGGCGTGTTGATTATCACTGACAGTGCATTCTAACCCACATTCAAACATTCCAAAGTTAGGAGACATTTATTACTTCTTCAGATATGTAATCTCCAAGATCGAAAACAGATGATGGGATGCCGTTATCTCATTATGTTTAATCCTCACCGAGATTCATCACCATGTCTGGGTGTCCGTTGCAGATTATGGCGTTGTTCATGATGCTCCTCTCGATGCCATCTCTTTGTTGACACTGGTTAATTATGTTCCTTCTACCATGAAATTCTAATGAGTCATGTAAGGGAAACAACCTTTAGTAAAGAGAGTAGTCTGATAGGGCATTGCTGACATGCCTAGATGATATAACAATGGTACACCTAAATTTTCCCTTATCAAAGGGTGTCTCGAGGGTGCTAAAGCATGAGGCATCCCACAACAATTATGTGGTATATTTTTAATGTCGGAGTAATGTCTTAGAGGAATTCCTTAGCTTCCCATGGTTAACACGGGGAATTATGCTATTTTAACATCCTGCAGAAATCGACAAGACTAATCGCTATAGTTATAATGGTGTATTATATGGATACATCCCTTGGAGGGAGCACCTAGAAAAGTTTACTGGGTGCATGTATTAAAATTCCCAATGAGAACAGACCTAGGATAGAATGTCCCATAAAGGGAATACATCACACTCTGAGGAATAATTTTGACATCACTGAGTATGGATCAAGGTGGGTGGTCCCATGTGAGGGGGAAACCAAGGTTTACCATTGTCCAGGATTGATCCTCAAGGAGGATTTCAACATAAACTATATAGATGATAGGGATCAGAACCCACATAGTTCGTTGGGAAGATTTGTGTCTTTCCAATGGATAAATGCTCATCACAAGAGGAGAACTCATGGCTGGATGAATATGGATTGTGCAAGGACTGCACATGGTTTGTTTCCGGTTTGTTTTCAAAAGAAGTAATGGGATGAGGGATGTGGCTTACATGATAAGGAAACCCATAGGTATGCCATGATCCCTTCAGGATGTGGAGGCTAGGTAAGTATCAACATAGATGATGGAAAGTTGTTTGATGTGGTTGGGGTGAATGGGATGGAACCGTTGTGATTAAGGAGGTGTGGGAAGAAGGGAAAAAATGAGATTCCTATGGAGGAGGCTTGTGAGAATGGGGTGAACAGATGAAGGCATGAAGGTAGTGAAACCTCTATGTTGGGGAATGATCCTCTAAAGACGTACCAGCTTGAGGGAAGGGTCAGCATGAAAGTGGGTGATGGTCTTGAACCTCGACGAAGCTTCCTATGTATCCTTGTTGATGGGAATGAATGTTTACATATTTATATACCCATTTTTATTTAACATCATACAATAAGGATATAAGTGGACCGCCTTGAATACGACAGTGTTAGGCTTAAAATTAAAAAGGGTTTCTTACGTACCCTATTTAGAAGAAAGAGATATAATTAAGCATATTTATGATGAGGGTGGGGGATTACTCACTTTGGAGGCCCATGAGTGATGATCTCGACACCACTAAGGGTAGATTATTGAGGTTGACCCCAAGGAATGGGGCACCAATTTTTTCTGTTGGTTGTGATTTAACCTCATAGAGGATACCTACATACCCTTTTTAGAAGAAAGTGATCAAAACAATTATAGTTTGACAAATAGGGGAATGATGCTTATGAACTGAGGCGACCCAAAAATTCATGGTCCTTATTAATCTATAAGGCGATGCCAGTCAATCTCTATGTGAGAAACAAGAGTTATTAGTAGACATGACAATAGTGTTGTGAAAGATGAATCCATAAGAGACGAAGCATGGATTCCACTCTAAGACGACCTAGGAGATAGAGATTGGGACTTAATTATGGCGGGAGGCTCATTGATGACATCAAGAAGTATGAGGAGGATCACATTATATGAGATGAAGATATCATTCCATGTTAGTCATGAACATAATACCTGATCAAGGTGTTTAATGGATTACATGGAATCTTCCCAAAGAACACATTGAGTACAAGGGAAATGGTATATAGAGAGTGAGAAGGATGTCGTTCCCATCCTCTTTCTAATCTACATGAACATGACATGATTTCAGAAACCATATTTTAATGTCATGTGTTGAGGACATTTGTGAAAGTCAGTTTAATGACCTGCATCTCAGACAACGTGGACTCTCTCCTCACCACTAGAATATACATGACAGGTACCGACCCACACAATGGGAAGAGAATGTACGAAGAATAATATTAAAAACATTTTTTAGGATAGGTCAATTATGGGGTCCATGTTACAGTAGCTATGAGAAGATGAAATAGCTTATAGCACACCTATGTGATGAATCAATAGGAAGGGAAACATGACATGAAAAACCACATGTGGAACCATAAAATCACTTCTCAGAAGACAAAAGGGCCATGCGAGAAAGGATATTGTGAATACATGAGATTCACTAAGAGTATATTCCTGAATCAAGGGTGATTTGCGACGAAAAGGTTCTTTATGAAGGAAAGACTCTCATAGAGCATGGACTCACCATAGCCGAGGGCTCACTATTAGAACAGAGTTCCATTAAGGCTTAATACCTCATGGAAACTTATGAATCCAAAAGGTTCTCCCTACTACCTGAATAGATGATTCCTTCATGAATGGAATCCTTACCATAATCTGGGTCCATTATGTGAAAAGGAAAGCATGAATGAAGATACACAAGTACCTCAAGTCATCAATTCTTCTCCTGAGTTCTCAATGCTTAGGGGCCTCATGAAATTGTAGATCGGAAGGTGAAAGGTCATGGTATAAATGTTGATGAGGGTGTGTGAGCAGACTATTTATATGAAATAGGGGTTTTCATTTATCATGGGGATCACTGCAAAGAAAAAATGATTTTGGGATGTGGTAGGGCTCTATCAGACTCACAGAGGGACCGCCACGATGCTTACAAGTATGGCTCTCATTAGACTCATGGGGGAACCAACATAATACATCATGGTCATGGTTTTGGGGGATCTCCATGAAGTATAATCATGAAATAGACTTATTTGATGAATTTTGAGGCAATTTGAGTCTTAATTTTCTTCCAACCAGCTGTGAATTTGTCCATGGTCTCAGTAGCATGATTTTGGATTCCCACATTTCCAATATTAACATTTTCGGATGATTTAAAATAGAATCTCATGGCCCATTGATTAAAATATAACCCTTATATGTTCCTAATTCTCCTCTCGACATCTGTAATATATAATAATATTATCAATAAAACTACCAAAAAGTTGTCAAGGTAGTCCTTAAAGACTCTATTCATCATATCCATTAAAATATTAGGAATATTATTCAAGACCAAGTGAATTGAAATAAAATAATAATTCCCATATATTGATCATAATTAGATCTTTTTAATATCATATTTATTAACACTCAATTTATTATATCCAGATCGAACATCAATGTTGAAGATGAATTGAGCATCATGAAGCTGGTAAAATAATTCTTCAATCCATTAAAGAGGGTAGTTTTTCTTCACTATCCACCCATTAATATCCCTATGATCGATTCATTTCCACAATGATCCATAATTATTCTTCAAAAAGAGACCATTTTCCCCTTAAGGGGCCATACTTCGTTAGATATACCACCTCTCTAAAATATTTAATATTTTTTCATTAATTCATCAAGTTCTAATTTTTCATTCTATAGGGGTTATTTGATATCGTCCTGGATCCAGGAATAAGGTTAATAGAGAAATATAAATCTAATTACAAGGTATGTCTAGGTATGTCCTTAGTAAATGTATCAATGTATTCCTAAATTATGAGGAAATTTTCTATTCGTATAATTTTATTTGCTTGTTTATCTTCATTGTTCATTAATATAAAGAAGTTTATGGGTGGTGCTTGTAGACAAATATCTGGTTGAGATGCCTCTCCATTGAAAATAACTATATGGTTTCCATTCTTGAATTCTGAGATATCCTTTATTTTGTAGTTTATTTAAGTATTACTCTTTGAGATCCAATCCATCCCATGTATACTATCAAATCCCAAAATGGGAATGACTACAAGATTTGCAATGTGATTGTGTATATCAAAGTCATTACTAAATTTTCTATAAAATGTTGAATCTTCTATAATCCCTCCAATATTCATTATAGATAAATCTACTTATATTAGTTTAGGGTTATATTCTGTATTATTTTCAAACATTATGGAAATAGGGGAATGTGTAGAACAAGAATGAAACAAATTACTTGTTGGATTTGAGAGAACAATGAGAGCACCTGCTACCATATCATTTTGAGCTTCTACATCAGCTGTCATGAGAGAAATATCCAAAACATAATGCCTATTCCTAATATTTGGTTGATGATGATTGACCTCCATTAACTTCAGATTTGGAAAAAGATTGGAATGTTCCAAAGCTTTCCACAATTGAAGCATGGGACATCAGGCTAGGCCTGCACCATCTTCCTTTTTTGTTAGTATTGAAATGTTTAGGATTCATTTCACTATGATATTTCTAAGAGATATGTCAATATATTACACTCGTGTTCCATTTACCACTCTTGAGAAAGTTGTTTCCCAGAGGCATATTTATATATTTGTTTAATATTGGATGTTTCATTTTCATTACTTCTCTTCAATAATGGAAGATCCTATCGATGATTGAATTTTAATATTTCCTCTTTTCATTTTATTTATGGGACCATTGTCTCTCTCAGAACTCCAGTTAATCCATCATATCACTCTTCATTATCTCTCCATAACTTTCATAGTCTCGATTGGAATGTTTCCTCTCTATATGGGATTTTAATCTATGGAAGAATCTATCATCATTTCAATTAATATCCTGGAATAGCTATTGGTTTACTGAGAATGTATTTTAATGTTCATCTCATATCTTCCAATAAATTAATTCCCCTTCTTCCTTATCTATAGGAATTCCTTATCAATTTTTTCACATCGAAGGAGGGAGATAGTTTTTGAAAAAGGTCCCCCTAAACTCTTCGGACTCCAAAGATTAAAAATACCTTGTTGGTTTTATTTTTTTAATCACATTCTACAACTAATCATCTTATCTCCCTAAGAGCCACACAACAAGGGTGACATTATCTTGTTTCGAACAGTGATGTATTGAAAAGAACTTTTCTATAGAGCTTATCCATATTTCAGAAGTCAATGGGTTGGTAGATCTACTATAATATTATGGATGTTGACACATAAATGACTCAACATAATGTTTTTCCCTTCTAGGTGAATCTTGTTTCTCATCAGGATTCTTGTTATTGCTCATACCTTTATTTATTTGATTCATTATCTTTAGAATTTTCTCCATTCAAGCTTCGATCTAAGGGTCTTTAGTTCCTTGTCTATTGTGCTCTCCATTTACACAGTTTCTTCTGTTTCTTAACATTTTATAAAGTAAGAAATCTTTAGTGAGATATATGTTTATTTTAATAATATTACTATTCTAATTGAATTTTTTTATGAAAACATCATGCTAAAATATGCTATTATTTAACAATAATTACATTTTCTATAAATCCTTAATAATGTTTTCTAAAAACCTTGTTATTAACAAAACATATCCCCTAGGAGTGTCAAAATAGGAGATAAAAAAATCACATATTCGTTTAACAGTTCATGTTTGAGCCTTGATCAATGTGGTTTTTAGGTTTTACACCTAGATACATATGTGCGATAACCACATCCACATTTTCGTATACATTCCGGTATTTCATTCCTAGGTGACCACTTAAATAATATTTCTCTAAAACAATTGGATGTTTTCCAATATTTTCACTTGTCCCAATGTTTTATCATAATATTTTAAAATCCTAATTTACACTAATAACTAATCTATTCCTTAATACCAACTTTAGAATTCCCCATTTTTATTTCATAAAATATTCACTACATTATCCAAACATAGGATATAATGTATATTTTCTTGAAATATGGTTAATAATAACAGAAAAATAAAACAATTATTCTAATCCACATGAATTTATTCATCATATATTTATACAATGTAAAATTACTCCATCTCATAACCTAGGGACATACATCAAATTAATGGGTTATCATAAGGCCCAGTAATGGAAAGTAAGGGAAACCGTTTTCGAGTGATCTTGAAGAAAATCAATAAAAACATAAGGAATATATATATGAAATAAACAAGAGAAAATGTGGAATATAATAAATAAAAGAGCATGAATAATAACATTTTAATGTGTATAAAATATAATTTATACATTCATAAGCATATCAATGCTTTTTTTTTTCACTGATCTGTCATAAAATATACCAATGTAATTCACCATGGTATCATAGAACTTGTCATATATATATATATTAAATTCATTACAGAATGTATTTGAGGACTACTAAGTTAAACCATTCATATTTTTTAATTTTCTTGTGATCAACTAATATCATAATAAAACATTTAAAGAATAACCCATGGAGAGTAAAGATACATTTTTCATATAAAAAACATGGTATTTTAAAATGTGCATTAAGAGAAGAACTATATATCATTTATAACCCTTAGAAAGGGGATGAGGTTTTTATGTATATGAATAACATAATTAAATATATAATTTTTATATCTTGGATAATATCCCTAGAAAAGATATTATTTTGGGTATTCACTTAAATAAAATAAAATTGATTTTTTTGAGGAGAAGAGAGAGATGTTTAGTGAAACAAAATCTACAGCAAACCAGTGTAAAACATGGTCTTAGAATAGGGAAAAAATCTAGGTAAAAATAGTATCCAATTAATAAAATATATTTAATATAGTAAAGGTATCAAATAAATTTTACAGAATAATACAATAAAGAAATGTGAAATACATACCAAATAAAATTTGAACAGGAAAGGAAAATAGAAGGGTTGATTTCCCTTACCATGAAGAGTTGTTCCTAAAACATAAGAATTAGGACCTTGGGTGATTAAAAACCCATGGTATAAATACTTGGGTTGTAAAAGTACAATATATTTTTGGTTTATGAATTGGGAGTGACATGAAATGGAGATATAGACTGATATTTATAGCGAAAGTGGTAGATTTGATTATTAATTTTAAAATGAAGGTGTTAGACCACAAGGTAGTGGTAAATAAAAAACCAATGGGTTTTCCATGATATTGGAAACATGAGATACTTTTTATATTATTGTAATCCACATGAGTTGAATTTAATATTATATTACTTATTTTTTCATGGAAATTTTAATGTTTTAACAAAATAACATTTTTAAACATAATGTTTCCAATTTAGAATTTGGAAAGTAAATTATATATTTTATAATTGTTAAAAATATCTTAAAATAAATGATATTAATAACATATTTTTTTTCCTCTATTTAGTTCAATTAAAAATTAAATCATTATGAAATAATTATGATGTCATTAACAAACAAAAAAACTCAAAATATAATTTTACTATTCCTGAGAAATGATGTATTTTACAAAATTATCATATATTAACCATAACCTAATTAACACATGATAATTTCAGAAATGATATTTATGATTTCTGAATACTTATCTAAAATGATAATTTAATATTTTAAATAAAAAATAATTATTAAGAAAAAATAATAGTCAATTGAAAATTAATAGTAAAATTTATGTCACTTAAAAAACTATTTTATCTTTTATTATCAAAAAAGAATTTTCTAATCATAGTATTTCATTTAAATAAAAATTATTCTTACTAAATTTTTTAATTAGCATGATTATATATACTCTTGAAAGAAAAATATCAATGTGAAAAATCAATTTTTCAAATTCTATATCCATTTTTTATGCGAAGTTATTCTTGAAATGGAAATGATAAAATCCGAATTTTATATATTCAATGGAATTCCAGTTTAAGTAACTAGGGATTCAACACATAATCCAAAACTACACCACCATACTCTCGATGAGTAAGGTTCGAAATTGTGGTAGTTTTTGGGGTGCCTTGGATAACATCACCTGAGTGGTAATCTCCACTAACTTGAACTTCTCCCAAAGAAAATTTAGTTAATGACTCCACTATAAAATCTTAGACAAGGATTAGTCAATAGTGAATGCAAGAGACAATACCTCCATCTAAAGGTTAAAAATTCAGATTAAAATGGTATAAGTATACAGGTTGAGGACATTGACTCTTCATTTTGTATCAATTATCCTTTTTAAAAATTTTACATAAAACTATAATGATGTTATTAAAATTATTATCATGTGTATAATTACCAATGGTCATATTGTTCAATGGTTATAATTGATCAATATTCATATAATTGTTGAATCCAAACTCTCACCTTAACTGTTATATTCACTTTATTAAAAAAATACATAGTTTTTTTATGAATAATATTACACACATTTTCCTGAAAAAATTATTATTCAATGAGATTTCATCGTTATACTATAGTTTCTATGTGTAGGTACCCTAACATCATGCCTCTTGATTTCCAATACCCTACAATACCTCCAATGTCATGCACCACCGAGAGGTGTATGAGAGTTTGTCCCATATGGGCTAGAGGTGGAATCTTCAAGGAAACGATACACCAATATTCGTTGGGATTACGAATGATGAATCAATTCCTACCATGACACCCACCCCGATGTTAAAGAACCAAATACATCTGATCTGTATGATGTAAAACTATATTGTTTGACATTATAGATGCATGATGTTGAAATACAAAACTGTGTCCTTAGTACATGATGTAAAGTTGTATCATTACATATTGTGACAAAATCAATATGGATCATGTATTATTGTAATGGGATTTCCCCATAAATAAAACCTTTTGTGATTAACCTAGGATTCCCCACACATGATCATCATGGAATTGCATCGTCTACCCCACCATGGGATGAATCTCTTAACCTAGGTATCTCAAATCTTTAATCCCCACAACATCATTCCCTTGAAAGGTACGGGACACCTACAATTGGCATCCTACATTCATAAATGCCACACATTCTTCCTACCTTTAGGATGAATCACCTTCTATGGGTTTCTTCCATGTGTAAGCCCCACACCATCCAACATTTATGGTCCTTCTATGACATGATTATCTATACTGCATGACATTAAACAACATGGACTGGTAATGTCAGTGATCGTAAAATATGACGTTGAACTATGTGTTCCTTCATCATTATTATATTAAATAGGGATTGTATGACACCTTCATAATGTCAAACCATGAAATCATCCCTAGTGTGAAATTATACCCCTTGGGGGGATACACTCTACCACCTAAGTGTAAAATCATCCTCTATGGGGACACACTCTACCACCTGTCACTACAAGACCATACTTCTATGGCCATATCCACAAGGTGTTATATATATGACCTATCTATCCCATCCAGACAATAAACCATAAACTGTCTATACAATACGTTAAACTTGTTCAAAGATCCATAATATCTATTCTATGTTCTAAATGAGGGATGCTAAATGTAACATATGTTATAATAATTATTTCCATAGGAGTCCACAGCCACATTGTACAACACATGATACATTGGGTTTCGCGCCTATGATTCCTCATACATGAGATTCCCTCTAAAATAGTAAGACTTTATAGGATCCTGACATACCCAATATCTAGACAGTCCCAATGTTACCAATGCTACTACATCCCTTGATCGATAGTTTCTTCCTTTTTGAGACATAATTATAGTAATTAACTCATATCCACCTCATGATTACACTATGAAAAAGTTTCATGAACAAAACATAATCTATGGGGGAGACATAGACTAGGAGATGAGCCCCAAATGGGAATCCATAGTAGGAGTAACATAAATACCATCATAATTTTTAAATCAAGGAGCATACATGACTAATGAATGTGATGGAAGAAACCCATGTGTGGAATGTTTTAATGTGTGGAAATAGGATGACACATGTTGAGGGAAAAAACCAAAAGAAGTGTTGTAATCAAATGTGTTAATAAACATCCATGAATGATCCTTTATTTTTTATTATATTGATGTATTATTTTAATTTAATTCATTTATATATGTGATTATTATATTTCAACTAGAAGAAAAATTACCTTGAAAATGTTAGAATAAAAGTTGTGTCCTAATCATTAGAATTATCAATCGGTATATTTAATTATCAGAACAAATAACCCATTTATCCTTGGGGGAAACATTAATAAATGATATTTTCTTGATTTTTAGTATCCCACCTCTATCATATGTATCACCTGGGTGGATTTAACCTCATACACGTTTTTAATTTCCTATAATCACCTTTGGTCTCATTCCATAGACATAATTTACCCTGAATATGATGATGCGAACCAATGGAATGGTTATGAGGTTTGTATATTTGTAACCACATGGATGGAGGTACTTTATTATTATGTGTTGGGGATAACTCATTGTCCAACATATTATTTTTATAAATAAGAAATGTAAAAACTGATGAAATAAATAAATGAAAGGAAAACAATTTAATAGATATGTTTTTCTATATCAAGATCATCGACAGATGAAATTAATATGAATTTTGTAAAATAGAATTAATTTCAATCATTATAAATTAAAATCATAATAACATCAGTTAATTTATTAGATTAATCAATTCATCCAATCATTTATCATGATTTCCATCAAATATATCCATGAAAATTCCATCAATTGTAACTATAATAATATTAAATATGTAAATATTATTTAAAATTAACCTTATACAAAACATGAAAATGAAGGAAACCCATTGTTTACCTATCTGTAAAAACTATAATGACTATTATTCATTACATTAAACTACACAATATCCATATTATAATCCAAGTTATATAATTTCATAATATACACTATCAATAAATGAATCATCATCGCATATTAATTAGATGTCATGTATGTAATTTGAGGAATGTGAAGTATATATTGAGTATGTTCTATACACGATATTTAGTTATTCATTTTTATATGAAATTAATGATGAATTTAATAAATATAAAACCCATTACATGGGGTATACATTCAATTAATTAAAGAAATACTCTTACACATTAGTTTTAATTTATTAGATAAATAATTTTAATATTTCATGTAAACCAGAATTATACATTGTGTTTAAAATGTATCTAAATACTGTTTATATCACTTCAATATTTTTTAATGACACATAACTTAGGATGGGGTTTTTTTGTGTTCCATGATTATTTATGATGTACAAGACATTTATATTAGATAAATTCTAGAATTAATCCATAATTCCGGGGTATTATCACTAAAACTGTGTAATTAATACATGAGAAATATTTGAATTGGTTATCTCTGCCCCAAAAACCCATAGACTATATGATGTGTAAACTAGTAAAATGGGACATAGTTCCTAAGTTCCCTAGTAATCAACTCCCAATAAAAATACTAAAAAAATTATTTTTTACTGTAATTGATACATAATGATATTTCCCGTGATAAATATATTTATATTTATATAATTTAAATAGTACAACTCAAAGTAACTACACAATACCATTAATGTAAGTATTAATTTACTTGAGTATCAAATTCATAAGAAAAAAAATTTATGATTCTTGTCAACATTGTGAATTTATAGAACCACAATTGACTCTTTTTTAGACTCCTTATTGGTTATACTGATATACATAACCTTATTAAGGGAACCATAATAATAGATTTAGTTTGAACTCTTGTTAAGGTAAAACTCATCAATATTTTATCAAGTTTTAGATCATATAAAAATTAGAATACACGAGTATTAATGAAATATATTTTAAAATGAACCAATAAGAGTTCACAATATGTGAATAATAAAGGTCATTTAATCTCAAAATTAAAAACATATACCATGATATATGATTGTTAGAAAATAAACATGAGACATTGAACATAAGATAAACCTATAATGTATAATTTTAGAATATAAATATGAAAAGGAAATCATTATATTTTCCTGATAAACAAATGTATTGATTTCACAATAAATCCTATGAACATAGATAATCTAAAATATATAAACCCTGATTCCTGAGAATGTAGAAAATCCACCTTGTGTTAACTATTATTCTTGTGGATGTAAGTAATATATATTGTGTACATGATAAATATTTTAAACATAGAGAATATAGATAATGTTTACCCTCAATATTGTACATGAAACTAATTTAGATAATTTTAACATTTGACAAATTTAACTAATGAGGAATGAAACTTTAACAAATTCAGTGAAGTGATATATAGGACTACACTCATCAATACTCCTTAATAATTTTTAGCAATTGAAAATGATCATTTGATACATAATTAAGAACCCATAGAAAGAAAACTAGGATTCATAACTTTTGAGGATCGTATCACTAAAATTAACCTCATGAATATAGATAATTTATAAAAAAAAATTCTATATAGTGAGCCAAGATAAAAATTTTGTTATTCAAATTCCTTACCAAAATATAGACATTAAATATTACTATAATATCACTTAGCATTGAAATCCATTTGGTTTATTGTATTTGGAGACCACTAAAAAATGAAATATATTATAAAAAACCTGTGATCATTTAACTATAATTTAACTCTTCTATACCCCCTCTGAAATTTTATATGTTTTATTCATATTCATAACATGGAGAAGAGAAACATAAGAATGGGATGATCTCATACGCTTTGTATTGGAGAAATTATTAACATGACATAATGGGAGAGATCCTATAGATATCATAAAACATTATATATGTGAAATATATTTTTAATAATAATATCATAATTTGATTATTTCCATTAATAATGATAGTAGGATATGAAATATTAAAAGAATAAACATGTACCATGACATAATAGTGTGAGACGAGAATAATAAAATTGAGTATATAATTGATATCACATGATCATAGATTCTTAAATTTTATTCATTTATAGAAATAATGAAATCAAACAAATAAGATAAGGTTCAATCCCATAAATATCATCACATAGTCTATAATGTGTCATATTGGATTAATTTTACTCTATATTCTTATAAAAACATTGGATAGAACCCATAATTGATTTGTTTTTCACCCCACTCCTAAAAACATAGAGGAAAATTAAAATTGGTGATTTGGTAAAATAATTAATCCCATACATAATATGTCATGATTTATAAATATTTATGTATTCAATTTTTTACAATATAATTTTGGGCCCACCCAAAAATAACATAGTTTGCTTAGGCTAACATTCATTGAACCATACAAGGTATCTCATGAGTTGGAAAAATTACCCAACACATTAGATAGGTATATAATTCAAATCCCAACAGGTTAAAAACGAAGAAAAAAACCATATATAATGAATATTCATGACAAAATTCATGATATACAAGTGGGTTTCATAATCTTGTCCCAAAATATAACCAAATTCTATGTAATGGGTCACCCTCTACCCAATCTAAAGAGGTGTTTACTTTAATAATACATTGAGGCTTCGGTCCCACCCTTAAAAAAATATCACAAGTGAATGATGAAATAAATAATTTTGGAGGATCATATTATATTAATGTGACATATAAAATGAATATTTAGTTATAGTGTAAGAATAATCCTATGAATTATTAGGGAGAAGTAAGAATAAAATCTAACCACATAGGTCATTCATTTTGAAATGAGAAAAAGAGTTTTTAAGGAAGGAATATGATAATTATTTTTTATTAAACAATAATTGTTATAAGATGGTTGTCAATAAAATAACGATCTTTTTTGAAATCAATTATCATTGAAAATAAATTTATAATACTAAAAATTTTCAGGAAATAAAAAATTGTAGTGTTATTTTATGTTGAGTTTAATCAATAGTATAAATTTGAAAGTGTATGTAAAACAAGTCGTATCCCCTTTATAGAAATTTATAGTAAACTAAGAATATATTTAATTAATATATATAACATGTGATAAAAAATGAAAATATATTTGTGAAATTGAGATAAAATTTTGATAATCAGTATCCCAAAGGTAACTAATATGTTTTCATAAGATCCCTCATTATTTTTTAAAACACCATTGTTGCCATATCACTTTATAAAAAGGATAATAAAAAATTATTTTGAAAATTTATTCTTCTAAATATGAATTTCACATTAGATAAATAAAATCAAGACACAAATTATAAAGGGTACATTGGAGTGGGATATATTGTGTATAAATAGGTGAAACTATCATTAATGAGGAAGATAATTATTCACAATGATGGTATACTCTTTTAGAAGATAGAATTACTCACGGTAAATTATTTTTATTTAAGAATTAATTTTCCCTATATAATAATAGAATGAACCGTGAAATTAAATCTTGGAATTAGGGAAACCATGCATATATGTAAGAAATTAAACATGAAAAATTATAACTGAGTGAAAGGGGGTTCGAGATAAAAAAACATAACCATCATTGAAATATTTTTAGTTGAAAATAAATGGATAAAAGAACATGATATTTATTAGACAAAAACATTTATTTCCTAAAATTCTTGGAACAAATATATTTCTAATTCACACACTATTAAAAAAAATGTTTAATAAAATTCTTATCTAAATGAAAATAATTGAATTCCAAAAACCCTTACATTTTTTAAATATTTCAATGAATGTGATATAAACTCAAGAAACACACATACACAGACATATATATATATACATATATTAATATATAATATTTTAACCATATTAATATCTATTTAAATTTATAATCTTCATTTATAATTTTTTTCTCAATAAATTTTTTTTCTGCTTTTACCTATATTCAACAATGGTTTTGATTTATCATGATCATTTTGATCTAGTTTCTAAAATAGTGGTGTGAATTTTTTATTCACCCAATCATAATAATTCATATACCAAATAATGTAATATGAATTTTTAATTTAATTTTTATTAAAATATTTTAATTCCATTACATGGGAGTTTCAATTTTATTCCTTGAAGGTGAACTCATCAATGAGCATGTTTCAATTATTTTCAGTAAATTACGTGTGTTATATTAGTGAATGATTTTAATTTTATTATTAAAATTTTCATATAAAATTAAACCATTAATTGATTTTATATATCATTTATTATATGTAATTATTTTCTCATTGTAATTCATGATATTATTTAATATCATTTTTCGAGTATGTGCTTAGATTGATAGAAACACGAACACACAATAATTAATTGATATTTATGATTATGAAATTTTTTTCTTGGGGACCAATATCATTATATAATAAAAATAATGGTGTTATTTAGATAAAATTAATGTTTTGAATCTTATTTTGATAAATTTTTGTAAATATTAATGATGCTAAAGGAAAAATAATATTTTTTACATCATCGAGGCGGTTGTATACAAAACAGCAAAAGGAATTTTTTTTCATAATTTATATGAACCAACCATGGTCTCGATCAAAACCAATGCCTAAACCCACCCTCCACATTCTAAAGACTATCTATGATACACTAATGTTAATGAAAAGTGTGTAGGGTATTTGATATAATCACTAGGGATGGTTTCACCTTCATGAAATAGAACATACATAATATCAAAACAATGAATAACTTAAATGAGGAGGCACATACTAAAAATTAATATCAAATAAATAAAAAACTAATAATGAGATTTATACTATAGTAGATACTTTAATAAAAACATGTGAATCATAACCCAAGAAAATCCTAACCAACTCGAGCTAAGAAGTTTTACAAACCGATGGTTTGATAAATATTTTCATGTGACACTCATTTGACCACCATTATCCAAACACAAATCACATTCCAAAGAAGTAAAACATAAATGAAACCAAAAACGGTACTTCAATGAACCCACACATGAAAAGGAGACTATATACCCACCAACATTAGAATGTTGGGTCTGATCTGAAGTCATAAGAACACCACCATGAGTTTATTTCATTAGTTTTGTTTAAAAATATGTTTATGATATAATGGGAAAAGGAGTATAAAAATAGTTTTCAATTTTCAATTTAATATTATGGGTAAAAAAATGTTTAAAACTAGACCTTACTCCAAAATACCCTTTATAAAACAATTTCACTAAACAAATTTTATTTCAAAACAATGCCAGTTCCACAGGGAAAAAAACATTATATCAAATAATACAATTTAGAAAATAAAAAACCTAAAGGATTTTAATATTTAAAGAGGATTCCATTAAAACCAAATATTACTTTGGAAAACCATTTCCCCCTTTATCCATTAAAATCTTATATATATCCAACCGAATGAATACAGGGAAACCATGGCCGAAATGATATCAACATGAACAAAAAGGGTCATAAATAATTCTATTAAATATATACAATAAAAACAATAACCAAATTGACTAATATATAAAGGATTGGATATGTGAATATTCCCCCATGTAATAAAATATAAACGTAAAAACATATAAATTAAAGAGGCATAACATAGAAGAATTGCATGATGCAATGCCATGTGGATTAGCGGGACCACACCCAACATGAAAACGTTGACCTAACATCCTAAGGGGTAAAGATCACATATCTGACCATAAAACATATCTATGTAGTCTCCTCAACAATGAACCCCAAATCAAGGTGATTTGTAAAAATAAGGAGTCTATAGAGTGAAAAACCTCAAACATCGATGGAATATACAACTTCAAAACACTTAGTACCATTAGTCTCCTCATGGAATAGTAACAAATGTGGAACATAAACAATAAAATCATCACATATAAATAAAAAACCTTGAGGGATAACACAATAATCAAATAAATCCCACATCCCACACTTATCTCGATGTGAGCCCAAAAATAAAAAAACAACATGGGTCCCATATTTAAAAATCTACCACATGGATAAGAATACATCCCCAAAATAAAGGTGGCTGAACAAGGGAATAATAATCAATAAAAATGTCACAAGGTGCCAACTAGGACATCACTTTAATGAAAACAACATGTATATTAGGGAATAACATTATCAAAACGATATCAAATTCGAACAAAATTCTAGAATAAAACATCAAAAAAACATAGACAACTATACAACCCAAGGGAAATTCAATTTAACATTAGAACACCAAAGCACCCCATTAAAACATGAAATCCATATTTTCATAGAATAGTAAACCCATAATAGAGACCTATTTTCTTTATAAAACATAAAAAACTAGTGTTATTAATTAATAAAATCAACTTTAGTATTTTATCAAACATAGGGAGTCGCTAAAATAATAGTTCACATCAAGATATCATTTCATGAATGAAATTCCCCCAATTTTCAACATTAATATCACTAAAATTCAATTGAATCATTACATAAAAACCATATATATTTCAATCCAGGTTTATCCAGGCCACAAATGATTTTATAAAAACCATGAAATGTTAAAAATCTTTAATAAAATAAAATGAAATGGAAAACATACGTCAAGTGAGAGAACGGTGTCACCTTCAATGAAATAAATCGGAAAGGGACACCAATTATGGATCCAAACCACTAGAAAACAAAATCATAAAATCCTAAAAACCCTAATAATAAATTTATCATGAAAATAAAACCATGCTTAGTAGGATTAGAGATAAATAGAGAAATCAAATGAAATAGAAGAAAGATGATCATATCTCCTGATATGGAAGAAGAACCATTGACCACATAGAATCCTTCCAAGATGATATTTGATGAAGGGAGAAGTCTTATTAGATGAATTTGGGTCATAAGAGTTGAATGTGGGTGTATAGGGGTGGATAGTCCAATTAAAAAGGAATGGAAAAAAAAATCACCCATTCTAGGTCGGATGCACAGTTTAAATAAAACAGGAGGCAACCTTATAGAACACCTATGTTAAGAGATTAAATGTTTTAGAACTTAGTACACATATTTAAATAAACATGTTCCATAATGGTGATATTCCCATATACCCATTTAATGGGTTTCATGGTTTCCCATTGGTACACCCACGTTGTTTACAAACCATAGACCTTTACTATGCACCTATGGAATAGCATCAAAAATCCTTATTCTGACTTATAACAACACCATACATTACTGAAAAAGAATCCAAAATATTGATACTAATAAACCGACACATTAGGGTGTTGTAAAATACACACGATGCATAATTTTACCACTAGAATATAACCCCAAAACATTAAACAATAAGAAATTCCTTAAAATACTCTTCCACAATAAGGAACTGATTATCACTAACCTCCCAAATCTCAACACCAAGGAAATAAGATAGATGGTCAATGTTGAAATATTTAATAAATAGGTTATTATCCATTAGTACCAAGAGAAATATTCTTTAGAAACTAGTAGAAAACATGAATATGTGGCATATGGATCCCCAGGATTTAAAATTTATTGAGTAGAGGGGAAATGAAGGATTGGTGCACCTAAGGGAATGATCATCTCATAGGAAAAAAAAATTCTTCCAATCGTGATAACCACCTTCGAACACTAAAAGAGACTAAACAACATCAATAAAAACAATTAGGTCACTAAACCCAACCAAAACCGAAATTAGTAGACGCCAAAAGGGATATAAAATCAAACATCAATCTCCCCACTATTTTGTTTGATTAAATAATTATGGATAAACTGATAACCTCCTCCTTAAAAACATGATGGTGACATGGGGATTCAATTTTTAAAAAATATCCAAAGGGAACTAAAAATATCCATTGAAAAATGTTATCCAAACTAATATAAATAGAATTAAATGAGTGATGAACATTCCCAAGGATTAAAAGATGGATCTCCAAATCATAAGGCACACAAATAACAATGAAGTATAAAAAATAGTCAACCCTTGTTATGAAATAGCAGGGTTCCAATATAATGGTCAAAAATTGTATACAACGGTGTTCACATCCAACTCCTTGAGACACCATTCCACTATAATTCCAATATAGAAATATAGGAAAGTGGTTTCTAATCCCAACCGAAAATGAAACCACACTCCCAATAATTAATAAATTCAATCTTGGTCTAATAATGTCCAAATCAATGAAGAGAAAAAGGATAGTTTTTTATACAATAAAATAAAAACTAGATGAAATAGTGTGGCAGAAAAATATCAAAAGATATAAATGCATGGTAAAACCATCTTCATCGATTGTAGAAAAAGGAAGACATGTAAACAAAATATTAGACATGTACCCATTCAAAAATCAAGATTAAAAAATAGGAAGATCGCAAAAAAATTCCCATCTTCCATCTCACTAGTGTTTGTGAAAAATAGAACACAAATGATTGGATTCAACCATGGTTTGAGCCTCCTTTATATGATGCCCATACATGTCATTAAACATTTTAATGTTATTAGTGATGCCGCATAGATGATAGGTCATCAGATATGAATTATAAGAAGTTCAAATATTCCCAAACTGACCACACTATAAACAAACCACTATCCTCTCATTCAATGAGATAGGAAAAACATGTTGATAAGAGAGGTTCTGTCCCATATAACTAGTTTTTCTTCCATTCCATTCTAGATATATCCTATTTACTAGATATTGTTTAAAATATATAATCAATTTCCATATAATTCCCTTCTAATACTTCTTTAACCACAACAAACATTAAAATAGATTCCCAATAGTTAGGTAGTCCGGAATGCAACAATGATGAACATACTTATGGCTGTGTACCTCGAGGAAATAACCATTACTTATTTTCATCATCAGTTTAAAAATGTATAGATAAATTCACCATGCTAGTGAAAATTTTAACATAATCATTCTATGACTGATCGCCTTAGAGGATTACAATAAATACCATTACCATCTACACTCTCATATCTTTGGGATAAATACACTAAATAAAGGAGGCCTTGAAGCATTTCCATGTGGGTGGCTTGAACTATTGGGTATGATCATTGAGTTTCCATAATCCCAACTCAATACTTTAAACAATATAATAATGTATCTAATCTTATAGGCTTCAATCATCTATAACGAGTCAAAAATCTATTCATTTATGGATAACATCTCTATCGTATCATCGGTTCCTCAATCAATATTAAAAATAGAGGGCAAACATTACTAAAGGAGTCACACATGGACCATGAGCTTTGAAAAATATGGCTCTACCACTCCATCACGACGCTAGGTAGTACATGAAATCGGAATAATAACTCTTGGATAACATGAAGAACAACATGAGGAATTTCCATCTTGATATTCTAATTTGTATTGAGGAGAATAATTCTAAAACATTATAAAGAAATAATAAACAATAAAATTAATGTATATTGGAAAAAATTAATTATACACAATAAATAAAAACCAAATAATATCACAAAGTACATCAAAATTACCCATATGATATTAAAAAAACATGGTTATAAACCATATCTAAAATAATCTCCAATAATCCTTGAAATCATTTTATATCACACACCCAAATAATTTTTAAAGAAACAAAAAAATATATTATTTTTCATAAAATACATTTGGTAAGGATAATCACTTTTCAAGTATTTTATTTATTAAAACCTAAAAAATTAAACACATTGTATAACCAAAAAAAACATTTCATCTGAGCCACCTGGGAAAAAACAATTTTTTTTCAAAATAACATAATGAAAATATAATAAAAAATTTCGTTCAAAAAATATTCAAAAACAAAAAAAACATCACGAAAACATCCACAAAGAATATCTATAAAACTTAGAAGAGTCTTAAACCAAAAATGGAGAATCCCAATAAAAATTCCAATATTTCTCCAATACACATGGTTTAGTCTAAAATATATTAGATCATGTGACAAATGTGTGAGTGATACAGGTTGTTTACTTGGAATGGTTTACACGGCCAATGTATGTTTTGGATTATCATTATCTTTAACTGTGAACCCCCTAAAATCCTTCCAATTTTCACTCTGTAGTAGGGAAGTAAATAGTACATCTATTGAAGACTTCCAGCATCTCATAGAATTACAAATCAATAGTATTTAATCTTATTAAAAACCCACCATAACCGGAAAAAGGAACCAAAGACTCCAAAACAACCATGGGAAATTGAGATCTAACTCTAGGAATTGAGGTCCAATAACTTTCTCGAACAAATCACCTAAATTCTGGAAGTACAATATCTTATCTACCACATACACATAATGAAAAATATGGATAATCTCAATAACCTAGTCCCATTAATAGAACATATACCCTATGATGCCATTTTGAAATGAATCAGCCCATTTCTTCATCTGAACAAGCATCTGAACCATCCTACCAAATACATGAGGAGTAACCCCAACACACATAATGACAAAAATCAGGATGGCTATTTGACATAACATTTTGGGGATGGTTCCACTATCAGTATTAAAAAAATATAAAAAATTAATAACAGAAATTAGTTGGATCATACCAAAAAATAAATCACAAATAATTTTACATTCAACATTGTGCACCAAACTACAATGAAAACTAAAAGTAGAAAAAGAGAAATAAAACACAATAAAAACATAAACAATATAATTCAATCATATGTAAATGTTGATGGCCCCAACAACATCTTTATTTGATACTATATTTACCACTATGGAAGTAATTCCAATTATTCCCAAATAATGTGGCACGAGATCCAACATAAATCCATGAACTCACAGAATTAACCTAAGAAATATAGAAAAAATAGTAAACTATGTAAGTATATAGGGTTTGAGAATAAGCTAATAGTATACCACAATGATTCCATTCCACATCATTTATATTATAAACAAATTATGGATGATTGAAAAGAATCCATTAAAAAATAGGATTGTCTTTTCAAATTAAAATCATGTGAGAAAAAAATGTTCAAACCATTCACTTCCTCCATAAACCCCTTTCAAATTTTTTAAAAGAATCTAGATCTATTTCAGAACATATTTAATTATAAGGGTAACTCGATCAGTATCTAAAACACTAAACATTTTAAAATAAACCCACACATGTTTTTAAATATTTCAAATATACACCTTTTCAACCAAACAAACAATCTGAAAACTATTTTCCCAATTTTGATTTCAATGATTGCATATACCCAACTCAAAGAATACTAAAAAATAAGGGAAATATTGATATCCACATGAAAAAGGGGTTTTCAAAAAGGTAATTGAATTTTGTGAATAAAACTACTGAACAACATGACTCATACATGAAGGTTAACACTTGGAAAATGATTATCTTGTAAATAAACAATACGAATTTCAACATATAAATGAAAGAGGAATATAATATTTATATTTGATAATGAAAAACCATGATGACTATTAGGGCTAAACAAGACATGAAAACATATACCAAACTATTATGTTTTATGTACATCTTAGGGGGGTCAAGATATCACCAAACATCAACCAGCTATGCAATGCCCCACCACTTCCCTCTTAGCAACCTCAGTTACCTCAAAGAATGTTACTGGAGGTGGGCCATGAGAAATATCATAATCAAATGAAAATAACAACCCTATATGGTTATAAATATAATCAAACCCTTTCCATATACAACTCTGATTAGTCAATGTATTACTTTAGAATATTATATGGGTCATTTTTTGGAGCTACGTGTTGAGACAGTGTGAGATTCTAAGGCCCAATTAGATCAGAAATAATATTTGAAATATATGAAATATATTAATTATCAAATAATAGATTTTTTTTGAAGTGTTACAAAACATAAATGGAAGATTGGGTCAGAGATATGAGGCCTTTATGGAGATCAGATTATGGATTTTCCCTAGGTGTGACAAAACACATTTTTTGTATAAGGTGATTGTTAAAAATTCATCACATAAAAAATAATAAAATAATTAAATATATTTATTTATTTTATTATTTAAAGTAATGGTAAAATTATTTTAACTATTTAAACACACCTATGTCCATTTATATGGGTTTGAGAAATAACCAAAAAAATAAGAGAGTGTTCTCGATTTTCTTTAGAGATGACACTAGATTTGATTGGTATCGAGGATCATTGTTCCAACAGAATGTTAGGATATCACCAATTATAATGATGTTCGATCATTATTCACCAATAATTGATCCAAATCAAGTTAGGTCATTGTTTTTTTGGATTTATCCCTATCTTATTTCTGCAATTATGAACACAAATCATTCTAAAAAACAGATTGGTTATTAGTTCGATTATATTCCATGCGGTGAATAATTTTATGGGGATTGTTGGGATACATTATAAATTTAATCTGAATCGTTATTCATCATTCTAATGAAATTGGATATAGCACATTTTGAAAATGGATATTGGTTATTCCTCTTTTTTTTGTTTCATTTCACAGCAAAGAATAAAAGAGGAATAACCCATATCCATTTTTCACAAATGGATATAAGCCCTTTTACTCATCGCCTTGGACAATATTCATTAGGTTATATTATGTTGAACCTATCCTAGAGGATTTAGTATGGATTTACATACTATGTATAGGATGGTGATCCCCTAAGGAGAACCTCAATAATATAATGTGTTGTTGGAATCACTCCATGAGGCCGGTAGTGATATCCTTTATTATAATCATTTCAATATGGGGGTTCTTGGTATTCTCATAACAATAATTTCATAAGAATTGATCCCCTAAATAGCTATTAAATATGGATTGGGTTTTTTGTATTCCCTATGGATTTTGTATTGATACCCATCTATCTATCATTCTCTTCAATATTCTATTGTCTACACAATATATAGACACAAAACGAGCATGAAATATATGATAGAATACATCATCTCTATTTGATTAATGGATTTTAATCTTCTATATGAGTGAAATTTGGAACCTTTGAGTAGGAATCTAAGGGTTGAAATATAGTTTTGATCTTCCCTTGAGAATATATGTTTACTTTGAGTATATATGGACATTCTTGTTATATATTATTTTTTCATATACATGTGATGGATGAATATTGTCCATTATTATATATGATTTGTGATTTTAGGGCATACTACTTGGTATTGTTATACTCAACCCTACATGTTAAATTCATGCATGTGTCTTGTCTTAGGAGAACTATTGACCTTTTTATGGAGTCATATAAGGACCAGGACAAGGATGAGATATGTGAGATGGATATACTAAGATGTGTTCCTATAATTACATTGACCCAGATCCTCATCCACTATATATTTTAGAATTGTTTTTAGTTTCATTTTTATGGGATTGTATTTGGCTCCTTCACTTTCTAGTACATTTTATCATCCTATGATGGTAGGATATTATATGTATTCATGAACAGTGAAAGGTTATTTTACATTTCAGAACTGTATGGGTATAGATATGTTTTAATTGGTATAGGTATATTAGGCTATGGACCCTAATGTGTGTGATATGCCTACATGGTGCTAGTATCCTACTATTAAACTATTAGAGGTGGGATTAGGGTAGTCACAGTTCTTACCCCATATAGTTGTGTCATGAGAAAGTGGTATCATAGGATTCTGTTCTACCATAGGACTAGAGTTTATGAGATTGGTTTGGGGAAATATAGTTAAGTTCTTTTTCATCTCTCATGTCAGGGACTCTAGTGATTGTATGTGGGAAGATATAGAGATAAACTAGGACTCAGATAACCTTATAGTGGACTCAATACATTTAGACATTGGTTTTTTGGAAAGCATTAACATATGAACCATATAAGAATGGGTTTTAATCTACATGTTCATCTTGAGTCTTCTTGTAAGATATAATCATTGACCATGGTACAACATGTCAATTTCATGACTCCTCCATGATTTTTTCAATCTAGGATTCAGTATTACATTCCTGAGGTTGATCCACTATGTGATGAGGCTTTGATATAATGACTTATTCATGAGGTGTTATGTCTAGTCGGTCTACAAGTCATACGACCACCTGTTGAGTAGAACATGTTACGATAAGTATAATAAGATATGGTGGATAGTTTGAGTGTGATTAATGTGTTTTAGATAAAGTTACCATCCATTTTCGAGGTGATTCATACCCACTGGTGGGTATGTATTGGACTGAGGTAGTGACATGAATATTTTTTCTTGTCAGGACAACCAGAGACTAGATGGTGGTCTTTGTAGTGTACCATCATCATGAATTTTTAGAAAGATGGTTGGGATTAGAGACCAATTTTTAAAATGAGGTTAATAATACATGATTATAGTTTATGTGCATTGTCATAGAGGATATTTCTCTCGGAACAATAAGGGTTGTACATATCCTTGAGATTCTATAACATAATAAGGGAAGTGTGACTATGGGTGAGTATTCATCTTGGTTCACTAACCTCTCTCAATACATGATTTATATAGTGTGTGATCATTTAATCTAGGCTTACAACTTTTATTGGGTTCTTTATAGGGACATTAGAGACAACATCATGCCACTATGAATTAAAACAAATGATGGGGTGCTAGAGTGTGCTCTAATAGTCAAGAGTTTCCAAGCTGAACAGAAACAAATAGTTCATACTAACATAAGGAACATGAGAGCATATAATTTGGCATTATGGAGCTAAAAAATACCAAGGGAGCTGTAAATGTTAGAAATTTTAGGTAATGATCCTAGAAATGATGGTATATGTTACACGGATCATTGGAAGGATCAAATCATCATAGGAAGAAGCGGTGAAACTCTTGTGACGATAGAGGCCATCTGATGAAGGATTATCCAACCTTCCATGAAACTAATAGAGAGATACTGTATGGAATACATAATAAGAGGTTCTTATAGGATAGTGATGTCATTATTGTGTGTGTAAATGGTAGTGGAGATGGGAGATAATATGTATGAGGAAGAAGTTATGACATGTTAATAACACCACCCATAGGTGGCCTGTTCTTGGATCAGGAAGGTGGGGTACATGGGTGAGAGAATATAATGGTGGTCAATGTTTATGAACTAGAGGATCCAGATAAGATATGTGGTTGAAATTTTCTATGATTAATTAATTTAATTATACTTATCCTTTTCAATCATAGATATTTTTGTTGAGTCTCTAGTTCGATCCTTGAGATTAGAGACACCAAATGGAGGTGACTCAGTGATCACAAACTTCTGCCAATGGTTTGACATGAATATTGGATGTTAAAATTTCATTTTTATCTATTTTTAGAAGTTATGAGGAATTACAAATTAATATTAGGTATTAAATAGTTATCTACTGATCATCCTAGATTGATTTTTCAAGGTTATGTATAGGGTGTGTTCATGGTGATGGGATGATGTTTTACTATGTGTGTAAATGGTAAACCGATGAAGAGAATGATGGAATCGTGTATAGGAGGGTACAGATGATCACTGATCAGTTTACTAGAATGATCCTTGTTGTATCAGATTCTAAGAGCCTTTTTTTTACTATGGTGATGGAGAAGTGTGATGGAGTCTTTCATGAGGATGTTCAAGTATTACCTACCTACTAAGATGTATACTTCTATATTGATCTTTACCGTAGTGTGGATATGGTATCTTACCCAGTATATTGTATGGATCCCATACTGCTTTGGGAGTTCAGGGTGTAGTTAGAGGACTTGCAGAGGAATGGCATTGTCAATCCCAAAGTTCCACCTTAAACAAAACCCATGTTTTTTTCAAATAAAGATGAATGAAGTTTGAAGTTATTTGAGTATTACTATCACCTCAATCAGAGGACCATAATAAACATGTATCCAATACCTAGGATTGATGATGTCTATGATCATTTGAGAGGGGGATAACCTATCTCGAAGTTCAACCATAGATTTGGCTATCAGCAGCTATGATTATGAGATGATGATATAATGAAGATAATATTCATATATGTATATGGTCTCTATGAGTACTTGGTGATTCTATTTGGAAATATGAATGCCCCATATGTGTTTATGGCACTCAAGAACTTATACATTTAACTACTATTAGAACATTTTCTTGGATTATTCATCAATGATATTCTAGTGTAATATGTTTTTAGGGGAACGTGATACACATGGGTATGATTCTTTTAACACCCCAATATTTCATAGTAAGTTCTTTTCTTTAATGTAATATCTTTCCCTACACACAACACCAAGTTCGAATGCACCAAGACATACCAAACTAGCCATTCAAAAAGAGGTTATGAATAGTATTAACTGCATTTTTAATCATATATACTCAATATAAGTTTAACATATATATTATGTGTTTCTTAAAAATAATATATGAACCAATTCAATTTTTCAAATAAAAGAAATATTTTTCTTAAAATGAAATTTTACCACCTTTTAATGTGGAAACCTTTTAAAATTCAATATTTGAGACTTTTATATATTCCATTTGACAAAATAAACTTCTTCTTTAGAAGAGGGACATGAATCATTAGTTTGGATAAATATTTGGTTCTCTTCTGATAACATTCATATTTTGATGAATAGTCAAAAATAATAAATTTTAATTATAACCATCTTTTTTAATCAAAGTAATTTATAGTGATAAATTATAAATTTGAATTGTTTTACAATATAATTAGATTATATTTTTTATCATTTAATCTATTGTTGGTAATTGGAAGTAATTTTTACATTTAAATTGGACACAAACACATATCAATCTTTTGATAGTTTTTACATCTCAAAAACCTGCTTTCCGGTTTTGACAACGAGGATATTTTTTAATTTAATTAATACTACTTCAATGTTTTGAATTTGGTAAAATAGGAATCATTTTTTTAATTTTTAATATCAAAATTATATTTTGGGTGAATGTTTTGGTACTTTTAAAAATAGTTGAATTTTTGATGAATAGTGAAAACACAATGTTATTGTTTCAAGATGAATTTTGTATTTGAATAATTTTATTTTATATTATTTTTTTAATTTAAAAATAGATACATAATAACTATATTAGTCCACTGTTATTCATTGATGTAATTTTATAATAATATTAGATATAAAAATTTGTATTGGACTTTTACCATCTCTTACTCATCTTGTAGGTGCATTGGAAAATTTGTATAAAACATAATTTTCCTGCATCCGTGAATTGAATTTCAGAAATCATAGAGACATGGTTGACATAATTTTGTAAAATTTGTTTCAATTAGATGAAATTAATTTTTTTGGAATAATAACTTTTGAATTTTATTTACCACGGTTAAAAGAAAATATGGTAATTAAAGGAAAGAATGATATTATAATTACCCTAACACATTTATTAATTCTATTCGATAAGTCTATTTTGACCAAAATAAACCTTACGACAAAAATATTATCCTTTTTAGCAACTTGGATTACATTAGGTCATTTATTATATTTTATTTAAAGAATAGCTAAAAGTGTTAAATTCAAATGTTTATAACAAAATCCTTTTTCATATAGCTTTATACATAATAGAAATTTGACTATAAATATTTATTATAAATATAATACTCATTCCTACATCATGGTATTTTATTTATAATTTTTTGATATTAAATAAAAAAATTTATTTACGACACAATAATGATGTACTAACAATGTTGTTATTGAAAAACTAACCTAATTGATGTTATAAATATTAAAATAAATCTCAATTGAATCTTTTGATGCCATACATGAATTTTCTAGGTGAATATGATATGATAGAGACGATTTAATGTTTTTTTCTAAGAAATCAGATTGTTATGATTTCAAAAAAAAACCAAATACTTAATAGTGTCAAAATTGGCATAAGTGAGTTTATGAAACAAATATTATTTTATTAAATTATATAATATTAATAAAAATATATGGCTCAACCAATGGAATTATAGAATGATAGATATGAAATTAATGAACCACTTTAGATTATTTTGAAATTTTATAGTACGTTTATTAACCATGTATCATAACAATACAAGAAGAAATGGTAAAATTTAAATTATTTAACTAAGAGTTAAATCTAAAAGATAAGGTTAATATGGTAACCTAAACTTGTCTAAAACCTATTGGTTGAGAGAATTTAGACCCATATTCACCATTGACTCGAAATAAATCCATTTGGAGTAATCAGAACTGAAAATGATTATATAATAAAATAATATTTCAATATTTTTCTAATGTGAGACTCCCCTCTCTTATAAAAGGGAACTTCCCCTTCTCTTCATTCCACACATCCAAAGCCTTTTGGCTCAGCCAAAATATCTCAAATATCCTCCCAACTACCGTCAATTAAATCTAGAGTCCTTACATTTATCAGAAGTCCAAATTATGGATCCCTTTTGTTCAAATCAAAAGAAAGAACCTGAAGAAGATATAATTACGTCATCACCTCCTTCATAGTTCTTTTCCTCCTCCACTTCCTCTTTCATTGTTGTTTCCATATTAAAAAATAACTCCATTATCTTATACATTCCTATATGTAATTATAAATATGTTAAAACCATATTCATTATTCTATCCATCCAATTAATGACAATGTCACCATACTTGCGTACACACGGCTTACCATCTCCACGTCGTGGTGTAGTTTGTTATTCAACATTTCATTTTTTGGATGGGTATAATAATGAGTATAATTGAATGTAAATAATAAATATAAAATTTTATTAATTATTTATATATAATATAACCATCCAATTTCATACTATTTCACTACTAATAGAATGATATTTTGACTTGTGTGTATATACGGCTTAACATCTCCACAACGAGATAAGATTTCATTCCCCATCATAACCATTAAAGATTAATTTTCATTTAATGATTATAAATAATTTTTATGAACATAATTTAATTCGTGATATGAATCAAATACATTCTATCCATAAAAAACATGTCAGACATAATGAAACATATAACGGAATACAAATCAGTTAATACCCAAAACAACGATACTATTGAAATATCATTAAAAAAGAAATATTAGATGATCATATACGATATCATATTTATGTATGTGGTTCTTTTATAAATTAATAACAGTGATTTCACAATTATAAAGGAGGTTAATGTACCCTCAACTATGGTGAACTAAAAGTTAAGGGGTTTTCATCTCACTTTTTATTCCTGTTAGATTCATGCTATATTTTACACTGTTTCCTTTTGTGTAGCGTATATACTGTGCATGATTGTATTCTACATGTAATATAAAATAATTTATGTGTATTTACATCTACATTTTATGATCCTTCTTTCCTGCAGTGTATTCTTTTCTTGTTTCCAAATCGGTAAGGGAACTTCTAATTTCAATTTCAACTCATTGTGTTTTACGCACACTTCATTGATTATTTTACACCAAGATTCTATATGAAATCACTATTTATTTATTTATGTAGTAATTTACACTCCCTTTTGTGTGGATATAATTCACATACACATAATCAATCCATTGATAAATTATCAAGTAATTGATATGAACAATATAAGGGAAATATTAACTCAATTTCCATTCATTGAGTTAAACATCCAAGTCATTGGTTTTGTTTTTACAAGAATTTGTGTGAATGTAATCGGATTGATTTACACTGAATATCCATTATTATTGATTATATTTATATTTTTTAAACATAATTATGTCATTTCTTTACCCTTAACCTAATGATATGGTCTTTATAAAGGATTTCATCTCATTTTACATTCCATTTAGACTGCTTTGTTATTATACACCAATTCACTTTTTTATGGTGTACATACAGTTCTTTCACACAGTATATCATGAATCCATTTATTATAATGATATTAAAATGTTATTATAACCACAATTATCTATATTCTATCTTCTCTCAATTGGTTAGGAACTCTAACTAAAATATCATTTTAAATGTTTTAATGATTTAGTCTTCTAAATATTTGTCATTAATGTCCGTGCTTTAAAAGTGGTGTTAATGATTTATTTATATATATGTGAATGTTTTAAAATTAAAATTTCTTTTAATAGTTTCAAAGTGATATGGAAAAATTTTATTAAAAAAATATATTTTTAATAGATTCTTGATAAATATCCAGACTTTTCAATGTTTTCAAGAAAAAACAGATATTTCTCTTAATTAGTTTTAAGGATTATTATTATCTATGTCAATATGCTTAATTATTTTTTATATAGGATGATTTATTATAATACATTCTTCCATATTGTATTTATTGAGTTATTTTTGACTCTGGATGAGATATTCTTATACAATTCATGGTTTGTGGTTAAAATATTGAAATTTTA
Organism: Viscum album; assembly: GCA_963277665.1. Classification (NCBI taxonomy): domain Eukaryota; kingdom Viridiplantae; phylum Streptophyta; class Magnoliopsida; order Santalales; family Viscaceae; genus Viscum; species Viscum album. Next base: position 83,964,259 of record OY728155.1, on the reverse strand, counting down.
TACCCTAGTTTTATTGCGAATGTTTTGATTATGATTCACCCTTTTTATTTGATGAATGAATTTGACTTAGTATGTGATGGGTGGAACCTGCTATATATCCTTGGTACGTCGGTAGGTCTCATGAAGAAAACTAATGTCTTGCCACAAGGCTTTGATAAAATTATTATTTGTATTCTTGGCCTGAGGCCTTGACTATGTGGTTATGATGTAAGAAATTATGCATTCCATCATCATGAAATTAGCAATTAATATTACATGTTTTTATTCAACTAGTAGAATATCCATGTGAATAAGAAAATGAAATTATTTTATTTATCTTTTCTATATTAGGCTGAAGTTTACATTTAAAAGTCTTATCTTTTAGTCTTATAAATTGCCTTAAATGTTTATGTTCAATTATGATTGTTTCTACTATTTTGTTATCATTTCTGAGCATATGATCCCACCCATTTCTTATGTTTTATTTATCGAAGGATGGGATGAAGTATATTATGACTGAAAATTGGAATAAGTTATGGGATATGAGTTTGATCATGAGAGACAAAATGTAGTAGTTTTTCCATTTCATAATGTAATGTAAATCGTATGAATGTATCTAGAACCTCCCATGATATTAAACTAATTGGACTTTCGAGACATGATATCATGTGATTATTCCAATGTTATGTAATAATGAACTAACTCTATGTAACTATGGTTGGGGAGTTATAGTTGGTATCAGAGGATTTTTAGTAAAAACCTTGAAAACTAGATTTAGAAAAACTCTTATTATAGAACATTACGCTAAGAAAGAATTTGAGGATTAGTATAGAATAACAACGTAATATTTTGGTAATGTAGAAATTATTTCAATTTTACATGAAATACATCCCGATCTCGATACGTGTAGTTTGAGGTGGATCTAGAACATATGTATCTAGGGGTAAAACCGAAAAACACCACATTGAGATAGACTCAAACTGGAAATGGCGCACAATAATGGGCCATGTTGCACTCTTGGTTATGTCACTCTGGGGTGATATTCTTGGGATAATTCACATTTTTTACAAACCAATTTCAAGGATTTTAATATAAGATGAGAATGAATAACATTGGTTAATCCTAAGGTGTTTTAAATAGAAAATAATGTGTCATTATTTTATATAAATGATTTTATGAATATTTTTACTCATACTATGTTTTCTTGTTTAAGTCAATGGCTGGATTCCAAGGAAGTCATAGAAACATTATACATGATGTACAATGTGGGTATGATGGTCGAAATGAGTAAAAAATGGAATTTTGATAGCTATAAAAGATATCATGAACATGACGAAGCAGATTCACAAAAATATGATCAACATTAGATACATTAACCAACTCCCAAACTCAAAAAAGAATTGAAAGGCAAAAAATGATAAGAGGTCTAGTTGTGGAGACTGTAGAGAAATGAAAGATCAATTTACATCTTGTAGGAAATGTGGAAGGGGACACCCTAGAAAGTGTCTCAATGGAACAAATAAATGATTTATGTGTGGGAAATAAGGACATAATGTAAAGATTTGATGAGGAAAGATAAAGATTATTATGGAAGAATATAAAAATCATCCGAATAATATATTTATAGACATTTTCCATAAATGTAGGGGATCAGGGAATTACACAAGTCAATGCTTTATTCTATAGGGTAACCACTTGGTCAAGGAAGAACCTATGTGGAAATAAATGGATGGTGAAATGTTTAAAATTATTAATGCCATTTTTTGATGGGATTATATTGGAAGTCTTTTCACATGTATGTTAAACCCTAAATTTGGTTTAGTGAAAATTCTATTTGAGGAATAATTATATTTTCTTTTGTGGATGTAGTTATAAAGAAGCATTTGTGTTTATATGATCCTCGAATTTGAGTCAATTATTGGTTATTAAATTTTTGGATGAAAATGCAAGGTACAAGATAACCTTTGCGGTTAAATTATGTTATGGATATTTTGATGAATTTATCACATTTTGGGAATATCATAAAATATAGTTTTTAAAAAAGAACAACACACAGATAGTGTGACAACCCATCGCGTTGGACAAAGGTGTGTGAATCGAACCCACAACCAAAGTGCGACTGGGATTTAACGCCAACCACTAGACTACATGAAGTTCCTTGTTAGTGTGACAAATTATATTTTGTTAAATGATTTTATTGATCAATAATAAGTATATTTGGGATCTTATGTTTTATTAAATAGAAATTCTTAGTATCGGAAAATGATTTTGTGATTAAGTGATAAATGTTATTTTGGAAGACGTTCACCCTATTTCAAACACTATATACCTATACAAAATAGAGTACTATTGGATTTCAATTGAGGCTTAATGGTGGTTTTTTTTATTTTGGAAGAATATATGTTTTTTATAGATTCAGGTTGTTAATAGAAATGATAATCCTATCATAGAGAATATGTGATTTGGTTAATTACACTTCTACATGAAAAATTAAGAGTAGTTGATGTTATTTGGAGATAAATTTTATGTTTTACAATGAATGACTATGGGATTAAATTAATTTGAGTTTGGGTTTCAATCATAGTTTTGATTGTATAGAAGGATTTTAAGGACAATTGTTTATTTAATGGTTTTTATTGATCTTTAGGTATTGTTTTTTAGTTATGGAAATTAATATTAGTATTTCTTTCTATAAAGGATTATCCATTTTGGGGATCATCTGATCTTGTACTAAACATTTTGTTTTTGAATAATCTCTAAACACAAGAGAAATATATAGTTCATCTATTGTGGATAATGTGATTCCCTAGAAGATTATTCTAGCACATCAGGTGTGACCAAGTCATCTTGAATACTCATCAATTAGAGGAGAGATATATTAGTGGTAGAAATTTATTAAAGGATTAAACTATACATGAAAATTAAGTATATATATTTAATTTCTTAGTAAATCTCAAAAATAAATTTTTCGTCTTTATTAAATGGAACTTGAAACAAAAAACTTTTTCAGTTTACTATTCATTATAAGAAACTAATGATTGTTTAACCCATCACAGGTTTTTTTTTCTTTTAGTTAAAATTCTCCAGAACATGTTTTCTCTCACTCTCCATCAGAACATTACATTTAGTTTATCTTCCATATCCACAATTTTTTAAATGGAATCCTATTATGGGTTATCTCAGTTGACTTTTGTTTTTCTCTTTTATTCTTTTGAAGTGATAGTTTCATTGACTCTTCTTTTGATGTGGGGATTTAAATGAAGTTTCCAAGCCCAATTTTAAAATTTAGAGGAAGTAATTTCCAAAATGGGGGAAGAATTTAACACCCCAACAATTCATACTATGTTATTCTCTTTAATGTAATTAAATAGCTTTCATTATACACAACACCGAGTTCGAGCACACCAAGACTTACGAAACTAGCCATTTAAAAATCATTTATGAATAGTACTAAATGAATTTTGAATTCTATATACTCCATATAATTTTAACAACCATATTATGTGATTCTTAGACATAATATGAGAACAAATTCAATTTTTTTCGATAAAAGAATTATATTTAAAAAATAAAATTTTACCACAATTTAATGGTTAACCCTTTTAAAATAAAATATTTGATACTATTATATATTAAATTTGACAAAAGAAACTTATTTATTTAGAATCGGGACATAAAAATGAAGTTTGGATATATTTTCAATGCTTTTATGATAACATTAATATTTTGATGAATTGGGAAAAAACTAAATTTTAATTGAAAAAAACCATTTTAATCAAAATACTTTATAGTGTTAAATTATAAATTTGAATGGTTTTGAAGTATAATTATATTATATATTTATCATTTATTCCAATTTTATTCATTGTAAGTAATTTGACATTTAAATTTGACATAAACACATATCAATCTTTTGATAGTTTCAACTTCTCAAAAACCCACATTCAGGTTTTGACAATGAGAAAATTTTTTAAATTAATTAATATAACATCTAAGTTTTGAATTTGGAATATCAAAATTAGCTTTGGGTGAATTTTATATATTTTTATAAAAACATTCAATTTTTGATGAATAGTGAAAAACACTACTTTATTATTTAAAGCTGACTTTTTATTTAAAAAAATATTTTTATTAAAATTCATTTGAAATTAAAAATAGACACCTATTACCTATATTAGTCCAACGTAATTCATTTATTCCATCTTATAATATGATTAGCTATATAAAATTTTCTTGAACTTTTACTGTCTTTTACTGACCTTCTAGGTATATATGCAAATTTTCATTAAAAATAATTTTACTACTACTATGAATGGAATTTCAATAATCTAAGGGACAAGGTTAAGATTAGAAAGTAAAATGTGGTTCAATAGTATGAAAATATTTTTTGGTGAATAGTATCTTTGGAATTTCATTTAACACGGTTAAAACTAAAAAGGGTAATTAAAGGTAAAAAATGATATTATAATTACCATAAAACATGTCCTAATTCTATTGTATATTTTTATTTCTACCAAAAGAAACCTTATTACAAATATATGATCCTTTTTTATCCACTTGGAATAGATAAGGACATTTATTATATTTTATTTAAAGAAGAGTTAAAAGTGTTAAATTCAATTTGTAATAACTATTAAAAAATTAATATAAAGTTATACATAAGATAAATTAGACTATAAATATTCATTAGAAAGCTAAAAATATTTCCTACATCATGGTATTTTATTTATAATTTTAGACATTATATAATTAAATTTATTTATGACACAATGATTATGTAGTAACTCTCTTAGTAAGGATAGACTAAAATAATTGATGTTATAAATATTAAAATAATTTTAAATTAGAAATTTTCATCTCATCGATGAATTTTCATAGTTAATATGAAATGTTATATTTGATTCAATTTCTTGTTTTACATGAAATAATATTGTTATGACTTTCCAAAAAAACTCAATACTTAATAGTGTCAAAATTGACAAAAATGAGTTTATAAAACAAATAGAATTTTATTAATTTATAAAATAGTCTTAAAAATATAAGGATCAGAAAATGGGATTATATAATGATATATACGTCACTAATGAACCAATTTAGGTTATATTTTAATTTAATTTCATGTTTATTAACCAAGTATCATAATTAAACAAGAAGACATGGTAAAGGTCAAACTGTTTAACTAAGAGTTAAATATAAAAGACTACGTTAATATGATGACATAAACTTGTATTAAACCTATTGGTTGAGAGTTTTCCAACCCATCCAGACCTTATTCTAGAAATATATCCATTTGGATCCATTATAAAATAAAAATAATTTTATAATAAAATAATATTTCATGATTTTCCTAAAGTGACCATCACCTATCTTATAAAAGAGTACTTCCCCTATCTTAATTTCACACCTCCAAAGCCTTTTTTATTGTCCATACCCTACTCTAATAACCTCCCAACTACCATTACTTCAATCTAGAGTACCTAAATCGATCAAAATGACATTCTATAGAGAACTTTTGTTCAAATAAAAAGGATTAACCCAAAGAAGAGATAATTACTTCACCACCTTTTCCAAAGTTCTTTTCTTCCTCAACATCCTAATTTATTGTTTTTTCCACACTACTATAATAAAAAAAATGACATTCTACATAATTTTATGTTATTATTACTTTTTTAAAACCATATTCATTATTCTATCCAACTTATAAATGACAAATTCACCATACGTGTGTACGTACAACATACCATCTCCCCATCATGATGTTTTTCATTCAACATTTCATTTTTTGGATGGGTATAATAATGAGTATAACTTATGTAAATAATCAATATAACATGTTAATTATTATTTATATATTATATAACCATCCAATTATGTACTATTTCACCACTAATATAATTATATTGTTGTTCATGCGTACATACAGATTACCATCTCCCCGACCAGATGAGATTTACTTCCCCATCACAACCATTCAAGAATAATTTTCATATTAGGATTGAAAATAATATTTAATAACTTAATATAATTCTAGATATGAATAAAATACATCGTATACATAATAAACATTACTTACATAACAAAACATATAAAGTAAAATGAATCAGTTAACACCCAAAAAAATGATACCACGGAAATATCATTAACAATGAAATAGTAAAAGATCATATTTGACAACATATTAATGTATGCAGTTCTTGTATAATTTAATAATAATGAATTAAAAATTATACAGGAGGTTAACATACCCTTGACTATGAAAAAGTACAAGGTAAGGTGTTTTCATCTCACTTTTTATTGTTGTGATATTCAGGCTATATTTTCCATTATTTCCTTTAGTGTAGCATATGTAGAGCCGGTAATTCTATTATTTGTGTAATATAAAATAATTTATCGGAATTTAAATATTCATTATATGATCTATATTTCATGTAATATATGCTTTGTAATTTACCAAATCAGGAAAGGAACTTCTTATTTCAAATTAAACTCATTGGGTTTTACAGACACTTTATTGATTATTTTACTCCAAGATTATGTGTAAAGTAAATATTTATTTATTTATGTAGTAATTTACACTCCCATTTGTCGGGATATAGTTTTGATACACATAAAAACTCTATTTATATATTTTCATGTCATTGATATTTACTTGATAAGGTAAATTTTAACTCCATTTCTATTCATTGAGTTGAACATCAAAGTCATTGGTTTTATTTTTACAACAATATATGTGAATGTCCTCTGATTGATTTACAATAAATATCGAATAATATTGATGGTATATATATTTTTCACACCTTATTTTTTCATTTATTAATACTTAACCTAAGGATATTGTATTTATAATGGATTTCATCTCAATTTACATTCTATTGAGAGTTCATTTTTGTTATGCACCAATTCACTTTAATATGGTATACATATTGTACCTTGACATAATATATCATGTATCCCATTATTCTCATGATATTATAATGTTTTTATAACCATAATTATTTTTATTCAAGTGTCTCTAATTTGGTTAGGAACTCTAACTAAAATATCATTTTAGTTGTTTTAAAGATTTATTCTTCAAAATCATTCACATTAATGTCCATGTATTAAAAATGGTGTTATGAATCAATTAATATGTACTTGAATGTGTTAAAACTAAAATCACTTTTAAAATTTTCAATGTGGTATGAGACTCTTCGATTCAAAAATCTATTTTTAACAACTTCTAGATAAATACCGAGACATTTAACTGATTTCAAGAAAAAGGGGATATTTCTCTCAAATAGTTTTACCGATTATTTTCATCAATGTAATTATCCATTATTATTAATGATTATGGTTGATTTATAATAACACAACTATATTGAATGAGTTATATTTTTTGGTGGATGTTCTATTTTTATACCAATCATGGTTTGTGGTTAAAATATTGACATTTCATATGCTAGTTTTAATATGAATGTTTAGAATATGTTTCAATCTTTTCATATGAGGAATGAATTGGGCTTAGTAATGTGCAGCCCGCTATAGCTCATCGATGCATCGGTAGGTCTCATGAGAAAAACTAGTGTCTTGATACAAGGCCTTGACAAAATTATTATTTTTAGTCTTGAGAGGAGGCCTTGACTATGTGGTTATGATGTCCGACATTATGCATTCCATCAAAATAAAATTTGCAATTTTTTCAAAATGATAGGTCTAAGGCCTCATTTATTATTAAATAAAATAAAATACCTCTTTAACTGTGTAGATGGAGATCTATTACATAGCTCTAAGGCCTAGTGGTCATTTAGCCCATTACATTTCTCGTAGGCTCATTTATGTTTTATTATGATAGCTTCCTATATACTGTTATCCTTACTAAGTATCTAAGCTCACCATTTTCATATGTTTTATTTTTTCCTAGGATGTGAAGAATTATATTATGATTAACCTGCAGAAATATGTTATGTGATATGAGTGTGCTCAGAGGAGACACAATTTTGTTGTTTTCCCATTTCATAAAGTAATTTAAAACATATGTATGTATCTAGTACCTCCAAGGGAACTAAACTAATCAGTCATTGAAGACTTAATCTCTTTTCATAATTCTAATGTTATGTAATAATTCAATGACTCTGGTTAACTAGGGTCAATGCGTTATAATTATACATGTACATTGGGAGAGAAATATTTACCGAAAGCTAAAGAAGATCTTGTTTGGGATTTTGAACCTCCTATTTTGTGACATGTCATCTCAACTGATAGTGAGGCATTGGGATTGAAATATCCCACAGAACTATTATCCTGGGATCCATGTAAGAGCTTGATAGAGGTGAATTGTTTCCATAGGTTGGTAAGACATTATTGAATATTCTTACCCAATTCATACCGGATATTATATATGTTGAAAACTTTGACTCGAAAATAGAAACCATTCATGTTTTCAGAGAGGTTTCATTTTTATTTACTGATGTTGAGATTGAGATTGATGATCACTCCTATATTGATATTTCTAGAGGATGGTGTTGAGTATGTAGTGTACTTTTATGTATCAAAAACTAGTATTGGTTGTGTTCTAAGGAAGAGGCATATATCGATTAGATATTGTTGATGTCATTTGAGATCTTATGAGAATAACTACATAACCCATCATCTTGAGACAATAGTGGTAATATTCACACTGAGGATGTAGAGGCACAACCTGATGGGTAATGACCTGAACTCTTATAAATAAAATTTCCATTAATATTTAACTAAATTCCTTATTATGTAATATGATTAAAGAAAATTCAGGTAATTCTTGGGATCCATTATATCTTATCATATGTAAATCACTATTAATCTTCTATGTCACTTATAAAATAATTTTTGAATCGTGAACACATGAATAGTGTAAATATAGGATTTTCAAAAAATCTAATTGGCACTGATAGAGGAGGTGATGGCCTCAAATAGAAATGTCATACCCAATAAAAAAAATATATCTAATATTATGTGGGTATTATAATCACTTGTCTTTTACATTGACCAAGTATAAGATTATATCCAACAACTTAAGATGGGGAGACATTGTTTAATAAATAATTTCATGCTCATCATGGTCAAAACCCAAACCATGTACACCGAACCAACCTATAAAAGACTCATTTTTTCACACGAATCTCTTCAGGAAGTTTCTGTTTTATTATTGGGATATGTTTGAATACCAAAGAAATATTATTATTAACATTTTTTTATAGAATGATGAATATATTTTCATCCTATTTTTTAACTTTATTTAAATTTTTTTCATACAATAAAACAAAAATAGTAAATTTTCGGAATGTTAATGTTTAAATAAGAAATTTATTTTGATGAAATAATGGAATTTTGAAATAAATGATATTCTAATAATATATTATTATTAAATAATTCTTATTAAATATAAATTTTTGTATAACATCTGTGTTGTAAAATTTAATTTTTATAATGTCTCAAAAACTAATTGTTTTCAAAAAAATAAATCATTTCTCAATAAAATTGGATTATTATTGAAAATGTTAATATTAAATTATTCATAAAATTATTAATGAAAAATAAATATTAAATTTTCAATGAGATCATCAAAATTTTCTAATGGGGATTTTTTTATACTTTTCTATGATATTCAAATTTTCATGTAAAAATTAAATACTGTATAAATATACATTGTGTATTAAAAAAAATAATGTCCGCAATGTGACGTAATAAACCCTATAAATGGGATCCAATAAAAAATATTTTATTTCCCTTTAATATAATGTTATTTTATTATTATTTTATTAATTTTATAAATCCATTATAAATCCTCCAAAACCATTAAAATAATTATTTTTTAAAAAATCATTCTTTACGGCTAGGAATTATAAAAAATAAACAATGGGGTTATTTTGTTAAGTTATACACTTGAAATTTTAAAATAATCAAAACCAATACCATTTGGTAGAGACCATTGGAAAAAACCATGTGAATTTTATGATTTTTTATTAATTATATATAGTTCAAAACATAAGTTTGAGAAATATTAACAAATCCTCACACTTTTCCTATATAAACCCAACCAAGATCCCATTTAGTTTCATAAAAAATCCTTTTAGAGAATAATCAATCTTCCATCCCTTCTCTAAAGTCCTCCCAAGGCTCCCTAAACTATTAGGAATCCACTCCCAATTATTTTTAGTCACTCACACATGTATGGGATTCACACCTTCTCATCATTATTAAATTTATATTATTATCATATAACTTATATTTAGAATTCATAATGTTGGGATATGTCTTTTTATGTCCTTATTAATACCAATTTCTTATAAAAATGACGAGATGACCCTTTCTCACTCATTAACCCATTTTATACATTTTCATGTGATAATGTTATACCGCAAAAAAATATCCCCTTTATTTTTACATGTGAAAACAATTATGTAGTGAATTCCATAACCATTTTCTATCAATAGTGTTCATTTTTGATACACTTATACATAATTGAAATGGTCCTTGCATTTATTTATTCCAAACACCTTTATCATGGAAAACAATTTGACAATGAATGACTCAATCTTGTTTGATCTATGCGGCACATTTAAAAATGATAATGGAATGAAAGTGATGATTGTGCCCAGAAATTTAAAGCACTCCAATTCATTGTGGAATGTTTTGTCTCATGAGTCACCAAACAGGGATAAAAGATCATATTTGATAACATATTAATGTATGCAGTTCTTGTATATGTTTATTTCTACCAAAAGAAACCTTATTACAAATAAATGATCCTTTTTTATCCACTTGGAATAGATAAGGACATTTATTATATTTTATTTAAAGAATAGTTAAAAGTGTTAAATTCAATTTGTAATAACTATTAAAAATTTAATATAAAGTTATAAATAAAGTAAATTAGACTATAAATATTCATTATAAAGATAAAAATATTTTCAACATCATGGTATTTTATTTATAATTTTTAGACATTAAATAATTAAATTTATTTATGACACAATGATGATGTAGTAACTATCTTAGTAATGATAGCCTAAAATAATTGATGTTATAAATATTAAAATAAATTTAAATTAGAAATTTTCATGTCATCCATGAATTTTCACAGTTAATTTGAAATGTTAGATTTGATTCAATTTCTTTTTTTACAAGAAATAATATTGTTATGACTTTCCAAAAAAACTCAATACTTAATAGTGTAAAAATTGACATAAATGAGTTTATAAAACAAATAGCATTTTATTAATTTATAAAATAGTCTTAAAAATATAAAGCTTAGAAAATGGAAATATATTATGATATATACGTCATTAATGAACCAATTTAGGTTATATTTTAATTTAATTTCATGTTTATTAACCAAGTATCATAATTAAACAAGAAGACATGGTAAAGGTTAAACTGATTAACTAAGAGTTAAATATAAAAGACTACGTTAATATGACAACATAAACTTGTCTTAAACCTATTGGTTGAGAGTATTCCGACCCATCCAGACCTTATTCTAGAAATATATCAATTTTGATCCATTATAAAATAAAAATAGTTTCATAATAAAATAATATTTCATGATTTTCCTAAAGTGACCATCACCTATCTTATAAAAGGGTACTTCCCCTATCTTAATTTCACACCTCCAAAGACTTTTTTATTGTCCATACCCTACTCTAATATCCTCCACACTACCATTAATTCATCCTAAAGTACCTAAATTGATCAAAATGACATGCTACAGAGCCCTTGTGTTCAACTAAAAAGGATTAACCCAAAGAAAAGATAATTACTTCACCACCTTTTCCAAAGTTCTTTTCTTCCTCAACATCCTCATTTATTATTTTTTCCACACTAATATAATAAAAAAATTACATTCTACATAATTATATGTTATTATAAATTTTTTAAAACCATTTTCATTATTCTATCTATCCTATCAATGACAAATTCACCATACGTGTGTATGTACAACTTACCATCTCCCCATCATGATGTCGTTTTTCATTCAACATATCATTTTTTGGATGGGTATAATAATGAGTATAACTTATGTAAATAATAAATAAAACATGTTAATTAGTATTTATATATTATATAACCATCCAATTGCGTACTATTTCACCACTAATATAATGAAATTTTTGTTCATGCATACATACAGCTTACCATCTCCCCGACCAGATGAGATTTACTTTTCCATCATAACCATTCAAGAATAATTTTCATATTAGGATTGAAAATAATATTTAATAACTTAATATAATTCTGGATATGAATAAAATACATCCTATCCATAACAGACATGACTTACATAACAGATCATATAAAGTAAAACGAATCAGTTAACACCCAAACAAATGATACCACTGAAATATCATTAACAAAGAAATAGTAAAAGATCTTATTTGATAACATATTAATGTATGCTGTTCTTGTATAATTTAATAAAAATGAATTAAAAATTATACAGGAGGTTAACATACCCTTGACAATGAAAAACTACAAGGTAAGGTGTTTTCATCTCACTTTTTATTGTTGTGATATTCATGCTATAGTTTCCATTATTTCCTTTAGTGTGGCATATGTAGAGCCCGTGATTCTATTATTTGTGTAATATAAATTAATTTATTGGTATTTAAATATTCATTAAATGATCCATGTTTCATGTAATATATGCTTTGTAATTTACCAAATCGGTAAAGAAACTTCTTATTTCAAATTAAACTCATAGGGTTTTACAGACATTTTATTGATTATTTTATTCCAAGATTATGTGTGAAGTAAATATTTATTTATTTATATAGTAATTTACACTCCCATTTGTTGGGATATACTTTTGATACACATAAAAACTCTATTTATATATTTTCATGTCATTGATATTAACTTGATAAGGGAAATTTTAACGCCATTTCCATTCATTGAGTTGAACATCAAAGTCATTGGTTTTATTTTTACAAGAATATATGTGAAAGTCCTCTGATTGATTTACAATAAATATAGAATAATATTGATGGAATATATATTTTTCACACCTTATTATGTCATTTATTAATACTTAACCTAAGGATATTGTATTTATAATTTACTTTCATCTCAATTTACATTCTATCGAGAGTTCTTTGTTGTTATGTGCCAATTCACTTTTATTTGGTATACATACTGTACCTTGACAAAATATATCATGTATCCCATTTTTCTCATGATATTATACTGTTTTTATAAACTTAATTATTTATATTCAAGTGTCTCTAATTTGGTTAGGAACTCTAACTAAAATATCATTTTAGAAGTTTTAAAGATTTATTCTTCAAAATCATTCACATTAATGTCCATGTATTAAAAATTGTGTTAGGGATCTATTAATATGTACATGAATGTGTTAAAATTAAAATCCATTTTAAAATTTTCAATGTGGTATGAGACTCTTTGATTCAAAAATCTATTTTTAACAGCTTCTTGATAAATACCGAGACATTTAAATGTTTTCAAGAAAAAGGGGATATTTCTCTCAAATAGTTTTACAGATTATTTTAATCAATGTAATTATCCATTATTATTCTTTGATTATGGTTGATTTATAATAACACAATTGTATTGAATGAGTTATATTTTTTGGTGGATGTGCTATTTTTATACCAATCATGGTTTGTGGTTAAAATATTGACATTTCATATGCTAGTTTTAATATGAATGGTTAGATTATGTTTCAATCTTTTCATATGAGGAATGAATTGGGCTTAGTAATGTGAAGCCCGCTATAGCTCATCGATGCATCGGTAGGTCACATGAGAAAAACTAGTGTCTTGATACAACACCTTGACAAAATTATTTTTTTTAGTCTTGGGAGGAGGCCTTGGCTATGTGGTTATGATGTCTGATATTATGCATTCCATCAAAATAAAATTAGCAATTTTTTCAAAATGTTAGGTATGAGGCCTCATTTATTATTAAAGAAAATAAAATACCTCTTTAACTGTGTAAAGGGAGATCCATTACATAACTTGAAGGCCTAGTGGTCATTTAGCCCATTACATTTCCTGTAGGCTCGTTTATGTTTTCTTATGATAGTTTCCTATATACTGTTATCCTTACTGAGTATCTAAGCTCACCATTTTCATATGTTTTATTTTTCCTAGGATGTGAAGACTTATATTATGATTAACCTGAATAAATATGTTAAGTGATATGAGTGTGCTCAGAGGAGACATAATTTTGTTGTTTTTCCATTTCATAAAGTAATGTAAAACATAGGTATATATCTAGTACCTCCAAGGGTACTAAACTAATCGGTCATTGAAGACTTAATATCTTTTCATAATTCTAATGTTATGTAATAATTCAATGACTCTGGTTAACTAGGGTCAATGCTTTACAATTATACATGTACATTGGGAGAGAAATATTTACCGAAAGCTCATGAAGATCTTGTTTGGGATTTTGAACCTCCTATTTTGTGACATGTCATCTCAGTTGACAGTGAGGCAGTGGGATTGAAAGATCCCACAGAACTATTATTTTGGGATCCACGTAAGAGCTTGATAGAGGTGAATTGTTTCCATAGGTTGGTAAGACATTATTGAAGATTCATAGCCAATTAATACCGGATATCATATATGTTGAAACTTTGACTCGAAAATAGAAACCATTCATGTTTTCAGAGAGGTTTCATTTTTATTTATAGATGTGGAGATTGAGATTGATGATCACTCCTATATTGATATTTCTAGAGGATGGTGTTGAGTATGTAGTGTATTTTTTTGTATCAAAAAATAGTATTGGTTGTGTTCTAATGAAGAGGCATATATCGATTAGATATTGTTGATTTCATTTGAGATCATATGAGAATAACTACATAACCCATCATCTTGAGCCAATAGTGGTAATATTCACATTGAGGATGTAGATACACTACCTGATGGGTAATGAACTGAACTCTTATAAATAAAATTTCTATTAATATTTAATTAAATTCCTTATTATGTAATATGGTTATAGAAAATTCAGGTAATTCTTGGGATCCGTTATATCTTATCATATGTAAATCACTATTAATCTTCTATGTCACTTATAAAATAATTATTAAATAGTGATCACATGAATAGTGTAAATATAGGATTTTAAAAAATCTTATTGGAACTGATAGAGGAGGTGATGACCTCAAATAGAAAGATCATACCAAATAAAGGAAATATATCTAATATTATGTGTGTGATATAATCACTGGTCTATTCCATTGACCAAGTATAAGATTATATCCAACAACTTAAGAAGGGGAGACATTGTTTAATAAATAAGTTCATGCTCATCATGGTCAAAACCCAAACCATGTACTCAAAACCACCCTATAAAAGAATCATTTTTTCACACGATACTCTTCGGGAAGTTTCTGTTTTATTATAGGGATATGTTTGAATACCAAAGAAATATTATTATAACATTATTTTTTATAGAATAATGAATATATTTTCATCCTATTTTTTTACTTTATTAAAAATGTTTTCATACAATAAAACAAAAATAGTAATTTTTGGGAATGTTAAAGTTTAATTAAGAAATTTATTTTGATGAATTAATGGAATTTTGAAATAAATGATATTATAATAATATATTATTATTAAATAATTCTTATTAAATATAAATGATCCTATAACATCTGTGAAGTAAAATTTAATTTATATAATGTCTCAAAAACTAATTGTTTTCAAAAAAACAAATAATTTCTCAATAAATTTGGATTATTATTGAAAATGTTAATATTAAATTATTTGAAAAATTATTAATGAAAAATAAATATTATTTTTTCAATGAGATCATCAAAATTTTCTAATGGGGATTTTTTTATACTTTTCTAAGATAGTCAAATTTTCATGTAAAAATTAAATACCGTATAAATATACATTGCGTATTAAAAAACATACTATCTGAAATGTGATGTAATAAACCCTATAAATGGGATCCAATACAAAATATTTTATTTACCTTTAATATAATGTTATTTTATTATTATTTTATTAATTTAATAAATCCATTATAAATCCTCCAAAACCATTAGATTAATTATTTTTAAAAAAATCATTCTTTAAGGCTAGGAATTATAAAAAATATACAATGGGGTTATTTTGTTAATTTATACACTTGAAATTTTAAAATAATCAAAAACAATACCATTTGGTAGAGACCATTGGAAAAAACCATGCGAATTTTATGATTTTTTTATTAATTATATACAGTTCAAAACATAAGTTTGAGAAATATTAACAAATCCTCACACTTTTCCTATATAAACCCAACCAAGATCCAATTTAGTTTCATAAAAAATCCTTTTAGAGAATAATCAATCTTCCATCCCTTCTCTAAAGTCCTCCTAAGGCTCCCTAAACTATTAGGAATCCACACCAAATTATTTTTAGTCACTCACACATGTAAGGGATTCGCACCTTCTCATCATTATTAAATTTATATTATTATCATATAACTTATATTTCGAATTCATAATGTTGGGATATGTCTTTTCATGACCTTATTAATACCAATTTCTTATAAAAATGACGAGATGACCCTTTCTCACTCATTAACCCATTTTATACATTTTCATGTGATAATGTTGTGCCGAAAAAAAATATCCCCTTTATTTTTCCTTGTGAAAACAATTATGTAGTGAATAACATAACCATTTTCGATCAATGGTGTTAATTTTTTATACACTTACACATAATTGAAATGGCCCTTGAATTTATTTATTTCAAACACCATTATCATGGAAAAAAATTTGACAATGAATGACTCAATCTTGTTTGATCTATACGGCACATTTAATCATGATAATGGAATGAAAGTGATGATTGTGCCCAGAAATTTAAAGCACTCCAATTCATTGTGGAATTTTTTGTCTCATGAGTCACCAAGTAGGGATAAAGAATGAACTTGATTCCTTTTTTGGACCATTTCTATCAAGATATCTGGGAATTTATCCTTGACCTGTCTTTATGATTAATTGTTTTAAGTTGTTTCCACATTTTCCATGTTATGATTATCATGATATATCATGGATTATTATTTATTTGTATGATTCTAACACATTATATTCCCAATTAATATTCATATTTTCTATCATGTATCACCATATTGCATGTTTATTCTGATACTATTCTTTATAGGTCACCCCATTCTTATGTACAACCCTATAATATCATGTGAAATGTTAAAATCCATGGAATTTTATAAGAATGATACGGATGTTTTCAATAATGTTGTTGTGTCCCATGTTTATGATGTTCTTCTATCTAAATAATTCCCAATTACATTATACATGTAGGTCATCTAGGTTGTTTTATGTGTAATTTTATTTAATAAATCAACATATATTTTGTTGTAAATAGAATGGTTTTTACGGTTGGTATCAAAGTAAAATTATAATTAATATTTTGATTAGGATTAGAATACTTTAGAGAAATCCTTAGAATAAAATATGAAATGAGAAAAAAAATTTAAAAAAATTGTATGTTTTATCACAAAAATAAATCCCACTATGGATACTGAAAGTGGGTTTGGATCTGTAACAGATGTATATATGGTTAAAACCCATAAAACATTGCATTGAGATTGAATAGACTGGGAACTAATACCAAAAAAATAGGACTTTCTACACACCCAATTTGGAACTCACAAGGGATCTTCCATATTAAATTAATAATATCATTACATATAATAATTATGAAAACAAAAAACATAATAATAAATTTTAGGATATCGATCATAGATAACATAGATTAAATCCTATAAATTCATATGATAAGTAAATATCTGAAATATATTTGTTACCTATTTAAGTTCATTGGATAACAATTTATGTTTTTTATAGTATAAATATAGTAATCCCTATGTTTACAATTGTTCTCGCCAATAACCAGAAGTAGGAGGAATCAGGTAAACAATAAATGTGATGGTCAATGTGATGATTTCTCTAATGATATGCCCCACCTAATTGGAGTGGGAATTAAAATCATTGGGATGATACTCTCTCAACTGACTGAGATTTTGAATAGGAACCCAGATCTGGATGAGCAACCAAATCTCCCTAATAAAAAACAAAATGTAATTTAGTCTATTATGAGACAAAGGACTATTACTTTCAATAGATCATTTTATCACTTAAATGAGGAACAGTGGATCAAATCCATTGAGAATATATTCTCCAACATTAAATGTTACAAACAATAGAAGGTTCAACTAGCTATTTATCATAGGAAAAGAAAATCTAGTCAGTGGTGGAATTAAATCAAGAATATAAGCCTGAGGAAGATATAAAATCTATGGGGAGGAAGGAATTCAGGAATTTTTTTGTGATAAATATTTTCCTTTTACTCTACTTTTTATAATATAAAGGGATATACATTCCCTGAACCAAAAAGATGATAAATCTATCAAGTCATATGAGGAATATTTCCCATGATATTCATGATACACCTCTAGAATTTTCATTACACCTGAATGTAATATTAGAATCTTCATTGGTGTTATAAAATCATGTTAAAAGAATTACCTGCAAATCCCTAACATTGATAGTTATGAGGAAAATGTCTAGAGTACCCTTAATTTCAAAATGGATATTAGAGAATATCAAGTATATCACGAATATAGGAAGAGTAAATCGACGTTTTATTCTACTTCTCTAATGGAGAAATATAATGGTGTAGATAAATTTCTATATCCCATATTTCAATGGTGCCAAAAGTAGAAGCCCAAAAATTTCCTATGGGGTGAGAAAATACATTAGATATGGGAATTAAGTGCATGTTGCAAGCGATTTCTGATGATATAAACTCAAAAATAAGACAGAGGAAAGGTTTTCTCTCGTAAAACCTCAAAACACTGTTCATTGATTCAACTACAAGGAACCAAGTTACATTGTAAATCAATACACAAATCCATGGGTTTTCATAGACATCCAATAACCTCCAAGGAATAAATGGTGATCATTTTCAACTACAACTCTTGAGTTGCATTGTGAAAATGATGGGATGAAAGGAATAATATAAACCTATTCAAGGATTGAGAAAATCCTTTTTGATTTTGGTTCTATGAATTCATTAATATGATGAATGTTCAGTATAACTATTCAAAAAACCATCACAAATCATAGATGTCGAGTTATTAGTGAAAATGGAAAATGGATATATTATTTCATCCAAAGTATATAAATCATCCCCAATAAATTGTTTTGGTCTAAAATTCCCAATAAACATAGTTATTCTACCATTGGAGAACTTTTACAGTATTATGGGAATTGTTTTTCTTTACCTATATAGAGACAATATAAATCACAGTGAGTAGAGATTCACTTTCTGTATCGCAAATCCACCCATAATGTTGTACAATTGATATGTGGGGGATAAATAATATTTATCACCAATATCACTAGAATGGATATTATTTATATATGATAAAGAGTATTGATAAAAAATGATTTAGCCTATGGAAATAATGATCATTGATTATGTGCCAATTGTGAGGGAATACACAGATTCGTTTCATGAGGAATTTTCTGCTCTTCCACCTAGCAGAGAGGTTGAATTTTAAACCAATCATATACCATAGGGAATTTCCATTATCCATGACTCCATATGGAATGGATTTTATTGAAATTGAGTATATGATGAAAAATCTATTTGATAATCTTGATTAAGGGTTCTTACACTGAAGTTCTTCACCATGGGGTGAACCAGTCCTCCACATTAAAAAGAAGGATGTGTCAATGCACATTTTTATTGATGGTCGTGAGATCAACAAGATCAAGATACTGAACGGGTATCCAATACCTTTGATTGATGGTAGATTAGATCAGCTATGTGGAATCACAATAAAATCCGAGGAGAATATGCAGTTAAGATATTACGAAGTTAGTTTGAAGAAAGAGGATATTTCCAAAACTTGTTTTCATATAAAGTACGAGCACTATGAGTTCATAATGATGCCTTTTGGACACACTAATGCTCTAGAAATCATTATTTACTTGATGAATGAAATATTTAATGTTTTCATAAACAAATTTGGGGTATTATTTATAGGTGATATTCAAATATATGCTAAAACCAAGTAAGAGAATGAGGATCATCGTAACAATATTATTAAGACCTCATAAAAGCCGAAGCATTATGTAATGTACAACCGATATATGTTCTAGTTGAAGGATGTCTCATTATTGGGACCTACAGTAACAATACATTATATATATGTGGAACCTTAAAAAATATAGTTAATTAATGGATTTCTAAGGACAACATCTATGACATATATCCATAGTTTTCTTGTATTATCTTGGTACGATCATCGATTTGTGATAACTTTCATGCGATTGAAAAATTATCTACCCAAGATTACTCAAAAGGGAGAGAAGTTTTCTAGGAATGATTAATGTGATGAGATATTTACATAGCTTATTATGAGGCTTATATATACCCTTGTGCTCACACTAACCATAAGTGGTGATATTTTCATAGTATTCCGCGATGCATCGAAGAAGGTATTTGGTTGTGTGTCAATGAATAATAAAAAAATTCATATCCTATGATTGAGGGTAGTTTAAATTTCATTAATAGAAGTACCCAAAACATGATCTAGAGGTGGATTTAGTGATCTTAACTTTGATGAATGGTCATACCTATATCTTTTGAGAGAAGTGTGAAATATATACAAATTAAAAAAGACTCAAGTATATATTTCGTGAAAAAAAGAATAATTTGTGCCATAAAATATGGTTAGAGATGATCAGGTATTGTGACTGATCAATCCATTACCTTCTTGGGAAATATAATATAGTGAAATAAACACTAAGAACAAAGGATCCAATAATTCTATCATTGATGAGATTTGAGAGGGATCTAATCTTATCATTTTTTGGATCAGAAGGGTATGATAACCATAAATTAAAGAACACCATCAATCATTTCAAAAATGATTTCCCAAATGTCCCTTCTAGAGATGATAAAGTGTACTTAGGGAAGTGATGTGGGAATTCAGAAGAATGTAGAAGCTATATAAAAAAGGAAATCCCCATAGTTCAATGTTAATGAAGAACTGGTTGTACTATTTGGGTCAAGACATTGGGTACCATAAAATCATGAGTTAAGGATGGAGTTGTTGAATGGTGGACATAAATAATCTTATTCTATCCATAGAAGAAGAAAAATGATGAATCGAGATCCAATATATCTCTATTACTGTGGAATATGAATAAGGAAATCAGATAATATATATAAATATGTCTTATATGTTAGAAATTGAAAGTGGAAATCCAAAAATACAAGGCGATGATGAAACCATTACCCATGCCTACATGGAAATCTGAAAGAATCACCATATAATTTTTTATTAGTCTTATGAAGATATCAAGATGGAATAATGAAATATGGGTTATAGTGGATTATCTTATAATGAAAACACACATCAATGTGATTTGATAGGATTTCAAAGTGGATCAAATGGAATAGATATACATCAGTGTTTTTTTGAGGCTTTATGGAGTACCACTGTCAATTGTATCTGAACAATATAATAGATTCACCTATATGTTCTAGAAGATTATCCAACATGATTTGAATACATTTTTTAACATCATCATGACTAATCACCCTCAAATTGATGTCCAATCTGATAGGACTATAAAGACACTTGAGGAAATTTTTTGAGGATGCTCAATAGAGATCCAATGAGGATATGACCAACATCTTTCTCTAGTCATGTATTCTTACAACAACTATTTTTAATCGAGCATCCAATTGGCTACGTATAAATCCCTTTATGGTAATCGGTCTATAACACCTGCATGTTGGGATGATGTTTGAAAAAAACAGCTTGGTTATGAAATGGTCGAAGAGATGGTGGAAAAAGAAAAGACCATTTCTGAACACATCAAGGCTACCCAGAATCAAATGAAGTGTTACGATGATAATCATCAACAAGAACAAAATTTTGATGTTGGTGTCATGGTATTTCATGGTATATCTCCCTGGAGGAAAGTTCTGAAATTTTGGAATATGGGAAAGCTTAGTCCAAGATACATCACCCCCTTTGAGATCAATGATGGCATCATAATGGTATCCTATATACTAGTAATCCAACCTAACCTATCTCAAGTACATGATGTATTCCATGTATATCTTTTGATAATGTACATACCAAACAACTCAGATGTACTCAATCCTGAAGTGGTGCTGTTGGATATTGATCACTCTTATAAAGAGTAGACAATGAAGATTTTAGATTATATATAAATTGTTCTATGACATAAGAAAAATTACATGGTCATATTCTTGTGAATAAACCAAATGATTGAAGAAGCGAAATGGGAACTAGAAGATGTAATGAAATAGTGTTACCCTTATCTTATTTACTGAGGAAAATGAAAACTTTTATGGTGAAATTTTTTATAGGTTTAGATTATAAAGACCTAAACTTCTTTAAATAAAATATCCCTTATGAATTAATTAAATGTCTTACTATGTAATATGGTGATAGAAAACACATACAGTTTTTTGGTTTTATTATGTACTACCATATTTAAATGACCACTAATACTATTTACCAATTATAAAATATTATTTGAATAGTAATCACTTGATTATTATGAATATAGGGTTTTAACAAATCCAATTATCATAGAAAAAGGAAGTGGTAACCTTAAACTATAGGATCATACCATATGGATCCCATTTATCAGATATGCATAGGGAGACACCATCAAAAGGAATTTCAATTAAACCAGCCCAATATGATGTTAAAAACATTTGGCATGAGAAAAACCATTTATGGGAGAAGTTCATGATCATCGAGATCAGGAGTCAAACTGTGTATTCAGAACTAGCCCATGAAAGTCTCACTATTACACACCTTGCTTTTAGGGAATTTTCTAGTGAATTAAAAAAGTGTGTATCAATACCATAGAAATATGAGTATGTAAATTATTTTCTATATAATAATGAATACATTTTCATATTATTATTCTTACATTATAAATAATATTAATTTTGAGACAATGGTAGAAAAATGGTATTTTTTGGAAATTATTTAAAAATAATTAGTGAATATATTTTGATGAATTAATGAATTTTTGAAACAATAAATACATTAATATTATAATATTATTAAATAGTTTTTATTAAATATAAATGATAATATAATTTTTAGGAAGTCATATTTAATTTTTATATGGCTTTGAAAATTTTTATTTTCAAAAAAAAACCCATCATTTCTAAATAAATTTCGACAATTATTTTAAAATTTAAAAATAATATTTTTAGATATTTATTTAGATAAAATAAATATTATTTTTTAATCATAATTTCAAATTTATATGACAGTTATTTTCTCATAATTTTTTAAGATAGTCAATTTTTTTGGAAAAAAATAAATGCCTTGTAAATATACTTTGTGTATTATGACATCATAATGAACCAAAATTTATATAATGAATACTATGAATTGAATAAAGGGACAAATATATGTTTTCCCTTAAATACAATTTTTTTATGTTTATTTGATTAATTTTATTAATATATTATGAATCCAACAAAACCATAAAAATATATTTATGTTTTAAATTCCTTTATTTAAGAGTAAGACTCACTTCCATATAAGAAAGGGTATTAATTTACAAATATAGGCCTATTTACTTATTAAATAATGAATCCCACTACCATTTTTGGTAAATAATTGGAAAATTTGTGGAGAATGTTTTTAGCTTTTTATTTTATTATATATATTCCAAAACCTATGTTTGAAAAATATTAATGAAATCCCCATGATTTTTTATATAATCACTCACAAGATACCATTTATCCTTTACCAAAATTCAGGTATCACATCCATAATATTCTATCCCATTTTTATAGTTCTTATAATGTTCTCCAATTTCTCAAGAATCCCCTCTCATGAATTTGGAGTCACAACCTCAATTACGGGATCCACACATTCTTTTAATTATGAAAGTTTCTTTATTATATTATTTATTCTATTTCTAATTACTAATATTGTGATATGTATTAAAATTTCTTTATTACATTAAATATCATTTCCAAATTATGAGAGACCCCTTTATCTCTCATCATCACATTTTATAAATTTCGATTTGACGTCGTTATGCTACCAAAATTTCACTGTGATTTTCCCATTCCCAAACAATTGTTTAGAAAATTCCATACCCATTTCCATTAATAGGTGGTCACATTTATAAACATGTAATTAATTTACATGGTACATATATTTATTTATTACACAGTCTTTTATCATTTAATAAAATATAATTATGAATTAATCCATGTTGTATGACTTATGGGGCACACATAACAATGAGAATCAAATGGTAGTGATGGGTGTGCCTAGAATTATGTAGTGCTCAAATGCATTGGAAAATGATTAGTATCATGATACATCGTGTTAGAATATGGAGGGAACCAGATTACATTATGGTACTTTTTCCATAATGATGTCTTGGTAGTTATCCTTGACCTATGCTGATGATGCAATTTTATTATGTTGTTGCATCATTTCCCATGTTACGATTATCATGCCATATCATACCAAATTAATCATGTTTATGATTCTCACACATTTTATTCTGGGTTGATATGACTATTTTCTATTGTGTATCACATTTTTACACGTGTTATTCCATTAATGGACTTTATATCTCACCCCTTTCTTATTTATGTCCCCATGTTATGCTGGGAAGCTTTTAAACTCATGAAATTATAGAAACATGTAAGGATGTTTTCAATAATGTTGTTGTATCCAATGTTCATGCTATTATACTATGTACCTAATTCCCAAAGAACCAAAAATTTATGATATTATAGGTTGTTTTATGTATAATATTATGTAATAAATCATGTTTTTATTGGAAATAATCAGTTGTGTTAATTTATGATGGGTGGGAAGTTTATCAATTATTTCAATGATAATAGGCTCATGTATATCTTCTCTCAAATGAATATAAAATTGAGACACATGATATGGCTAGATATCCTCCATATTTATGGCTTTAATATTTTCTATAATATTTTGATGAGTAACATGGCTGCATATTCTCTTATAAAGGTATCTTGTATGTAGTTTTAGAGAAATGAATTTGATTAGTTAGTCACATTACAGTAATCCCTTGTGGATGGGGATCTAGCAGCCTAACTAAATTCGATGGTTGTAACCCTTATAATTTTATATTGATTCAAGAAGTTAAATATTTGTAATACCCATTCTAATACCCTACGTATGCAATCATATATCCATATAACATGCTCTATGTGTAGATTCTAAAGGTGGGAACATGTTGGTTTTTATAGAATGGATGATGGTACCCATTGTGCTGAGAGTGGAGGTGTTGAACGAGTTCCATACATCCCCATTAGTGGTATAAACAATTGTGATAAAGATATACCAGTAACATTAGTGGTAGTTTTGGTGGCTGGGGATGAATAATGAAGTCTCAGAGTAGTTTTCTCAGTACCTCACTTTTTAGAATGTAAAGGGTGGCCATTATGTTCCATCAGGTTTTGAACTACACCGTTTGTTTCTAAAGTTGAAGTGGGATGTGATATCCATAGAATTCATGATGGGGTTTTCATTTACATCCAAGGGGAATGATTTCTTCCATATAATCATAAAATAAATCACTGTTTCATCCCATTGTCTATATATTCCAGAGATGGTAATAATTGAGAGCAGGGGTCTCTTATATGTGATGGAGGTAGTCCAAATATATGGAATTCCCGTGATGATAATATCATTCTTTGATTCTCACATCACATCTCTGTTATGGAATGGATTTTAGATGTCATTTGGGACATTTTTGTGTTTGATTACAATATTTATCCCTCAAACTAATAGTCATACATAGTGTACCATTCATGTTTGGGAGGACATAATGTTGGATTACATGTTAGGATTTGTCTATATTTTCAGTGATCACCTACAATTGGTAGAGTTTGCATACAAAAATATCTACCATTCCTCTATCTAAATGGAACCATTCTAGGTATTATAAGGAGACCCTACTATTCAACACTATGTGGGTCCATCCAAGGATAGTTGGAAATTATATGCTAAAAGTTCATGTGATCTACAACAATGAATGTGTATATCATCCAGTAGTGGATAAAGACAACATTGATCCATCAAAAGACCTACAAGGAATGATGAAAGTGTCCTATATGGTTTAAGGATAGATGAAATGTTATCTTTAGGGTCTCAACTTAACATGGTTTTAAGATATTTATCCATGTAGGTAATATATCTATGAGATTCATTAAGCCATTCTCGGTACTACATAGAGATATAGAGGTATGTTTCCACTTGGATATACATAAAAAGTTGGATTGGGTACACGTTTTCTTCATCATGTCGTAACTAAGAATTTACATTAAAGAACCATTTCATGTAATCTATTAGGTAAAGTTGGACACCAAGGAGTACATGCATTTTATGAGTACCTGATTTAAGTTGAGGATTGGTAAAAGGGGATCCGTCATGGGCGAGTGATCCCTTTATTGTGTCACCATTGGAAGCACATGAATCTTTAGGTGTATACCTTATAGGGGAGACCTAGATGTTTTATTTTTACCCACATATAATTAATTAGCCTTTTTCAGATTTATGATATTTAAATCTCCATGGTGGGGAGAATATAAAAAATAATATCCTTCCATATATCACTTTAGAATCTCATATGGACTATTTCTAAAGCTAGGCATTGAGACAACGTGAGTTTCCAATGCCCCCAAATCTCATAATTATTTATTAAAAAATAATATATATATTAAATATTAGGTGTTAGTTGTTTTTTGGAAAAAATATAAAAATTATTAAATGGATGCTCAAATTAGAAATTTGCGGCTTCTCTTGAACTCAGAGCATTGAATTTACCATAGCCACGATATAAACATTACTGAAATTGGTAATTTATTTAAATATAATTCTAAGAGTAGAAAGTAAAATTAATAAATATATTTATTTATATCATTATGTGAAACAATAAAATAATTAATTTATCTATTTAAAATCTATTATGAAAAATTA
Source organism: Viscum album (assembly GCA_963277665.1). Lineage (NCBI taxonomy): Eukaryota > Viridiplantae > Streptophyta > Magnoliopsida > Santalales > Viscaceae > Viscum > Viscum album. Next base: position 83,937,223 of record OY728155.1, on the reverse strand, counting down.
TTCTGGTTGGCCACATAACACTATGAATTGTGAGATCATTTGAAAAAGTCATGAAGGATGACACCATATCGTTTTGGGATCGTGGATCGGTGTGCCAAAAAATTGATAATACATATGATATTGATGGGTGGTTTTTATTTACCTAAGATTGATCTGAATCAAGGTAGGATGTTATTTATTTTTATTTTCACTGTTTCTTGAATCCAACAATGAACATAAATTAATCGAAGAACTGATTATTTAATGACCCAATCATATTGTGGGTGAATGTCTATTTTTTTGGAATTATTAGTAGAAAATATTTAACTAATCCAGACCATTATTTTTCATTCGAAAGGAAATAGATAAATGTAAACCTAAAAAATGTTTTGGTTTGTTCATCTTTTTTGTGTCTCATCTTTTTCTCCCATCGTTCTTTGTGTGTTCATCACCAATGTTTCGTTTGATCAGTGGCCCAAAGAATAATTGATAAATCATTCATTTCAAATATATTTCATAGTGAAACATATTGATAATGTAGATTTAGGTTTAGATTGATGATGGGATCAAGCTATGATAATGGATGATCGATTAAGGATTGATTTTGGTATGCATGTTATCTATATCTTCATTGTGAGATGAATGTATGACTCGATTGGATATTTAAAAGTGAATCTAGTATTGATATCTGATTAGAATTTTTTATTTCTCAATGGTCCAAGATAACCTATGAGGGGGTGGGTGAAATAGGGTATGGATATTCTTCCTAAACTACTTCATATCCCACTCTATATTGACCTCTTCATTTCAAGGGTCACATCTTATGATCTTTAATGTTAATGTTGATCATGTCTTTTCTAATCACAACAAATGATAATGAATTAAATGTAAGGAAATAATGAAACAAAATGGAAGAGAGTTTTTTAATTTGTTCACCCTCACGGGGATGAATCTATGGAGAATAAAATGACAATGTGTCTATTGAAACAAATTCACTAAGACTCACTTCCAAGTTAAAATATCTGGGCTGGATCATTTCTATTCCCATGGTCACTGCCTTTACAATATTTAGGGTCTTCAGACTATAATTCCAAGGGTCACTCACTATGTCTCTTTCTCTATATCACTACGGTGGAATGGAACACTATCTTTCTCTTCATTTCCTAACTTCTAGTGGAATGGATCCACTCACATTTAATGGAATTGTAGGGCCCTTCATTTGCATAAATGAATGCATCCTCAATTGCATATAAATTCTCCATTGAAGTTCCTTTTCTTACCTGTAGATAATATTTACTTTTTTATGTACTATTAGTTTACAATAAATTGATTTCAAAAAATATTTTAGTGCCTAAAGGTTCAATGAGTCATCTAAGAAACACCATGCCTATTTTGTGAACTACGTAGTGGTTATGCTTTGTGGGCCATCTCCTTCAAAAACTTACTCAGCTTTCGACACTGCGTACCGCCTCTCTGGAATGTCTCTATGAACTACCTGAGCATATCACCTCTATGTACAACTTTAGTGCACTGCTTCTATGTACGGATTCCACACACTGCCTTCACATAGAGCTTATGATTGCATAGAACTCGTTATTTTGAGGAATACTTCATAAACATACTATATTCATCATTCACGGAATAAAATTCTCTAGAAACACCCATTCATGAAATCATTTCCTCGAACTGCTTCACCCTTCACGAAATCCTTATCACGAACCTCATTAGGACTTGGATGAATTCCCAGAGAAAAGTTATTTTCTTATGAAGATCATTCTCCATAATGATGGGATTAGTACTCCTTATATATGAAAATATATATAAAAAATCCACTAATTTGAGATTTACCAAATCTTTAATGGGGTACAGCTTTCACCATGTACCATGCTCCTGCCATGAACCATTCTTCTCTTTACGGGCTGTGTGTTACCTTTCCTACTATGCAATAACCAAAATCACTACCACATTTTCACTAATGACGACCTTCATGGATTCTAAAATCCCTTCCTAATTTCTACAAATGACAAGCCATTTCACATAATTCCATACTACCACTTACAACAAGTATCCCATGAACCATTTCTGCAAACTGTTTCACCTTCCACAAACTGTGAGCCGCCTTATGAACCATTTTACTTCCACAAACTTTTCTGCATATCTACTTTGTAATTTATGAATTGTACTTCATAGTATGTATATTGTTCAGTCATAAATAGATATATTACTTTTCTAGAAACCATACACCCAATTATGAGGCCCAAAAATTCGGATATCACAAAGAAAATGTGCCACTTTAACAAACTAATTTAGAAAACAGTAACCATACTTATTCATGGTCATATGGATTTTTTCAACAAAAAAAATCACACCCAAAACATACCAAGATTACACATTGAGTTATTTTTTCCCAACAATGTCATCCTTTGTGTTTTTTGAGTACACTTCCATAATTTGATATATTATAAAGGTTTCTCTCAAATTTTTCCAGTATTCATTTATTACAATTAAGATAGTCATCAATGTTTTATAGAACCCATACTCTAATTCCAAATGATCCATTCATGATGTGATAAGAATGAGTATAATGAAAATTTCATTAATAAATCACTTCATTCCATTCGAACACCACTCTTCTACATTCATCTTGAACTTTTCCTATCACTATTGGTATCATTTGATTGATCAAGTCAAGTATGGTTAGATTTTATAATACCCTTGCATCACTACTGCCCCTAATAGCTTCAAATCCCACATATTTTCTCTACTCCACTAGTCATCTTCTCCCCATGTATTGACGAAGACATTTTCTTCCGTTTAATTTCACAATTTCTCCCCCTTCCTCAATTAGCCAAATGGTTATTTCTTTTAGGTCTAAAATAGTATAAAGAAGACAAATGAGCACATTATAAAAAAACACATCATACCTCAAGGATATGGGCCCCCACATCCACACATTTTAATGTGTGTGGAGTCTACTGGAATCATAAAGATAGTCAATGACTTTCAAATTATTCTTTGGCTAAGGCCTTTGTCATAATTAATACAAACATTTGTTCAATACACACATAATAAAACTTCATTTTCCCTTAATCCACCTTATCCTTGATGAAATTATACTAGATTTAAATTTTCATTGTCCTGGAGTGATGGATTGGATTTTTTCTTTGATTTATCTAACCTCAATTAACACTATGAATTATTGTCAGAGACATCACTTCAAATACAATATCCTCAAGTGGATGCGTTATTGACAATAAATATGTGGAAACCTAAGTGGCCTAAATATACTCAACTTCAATGGTTCTCAATGAAAAAAAAAATTGTTCCTTTCTTATCTAAGAAATACACAATCCATGGAGATAAAAATCACCTCCTTACATTGATTTCATGTCATCTGATGAACCAACCTAATCGGCATTTGTATATCCCAATAGCTCAGGATGATATTTGTTATTATACCACAAACCAAAATCCATAATTCCCATGATATAATATTTTATTATTTTCAAATAAACAATGTAGATTGTAATGGTATTTCATACCTATTGTACTAGTTAACATGTAGAAAAAAACAATATCCGGACATATTTATTTTAAGTACAACAGGCTTCCAATAATCTTCATTTATTCTATGACATTAACCAAATTTCTATCATCATGTAATGAACGTTTCATCCGGGTAGCCGCAGGAGTGTACATGAATTCGGAAAACTATCTATATTGTTATTAATCAAAATCTCAAAAGATTATGTCAACGGTATATACAAGTACCTTCATCCTTTGATTAATATCATGGCTGATATACAGATTGTAATCAATGCCACTAAAATGAAAACCAAGATTTTTCTAAATCTGATCTAGTCTTGAATACCATGACCTTTTTGCTCTCTTAAGACCATATAAATCCTTCTATAGTCAACAAATCTGTTCTCATATTCATTAATGAGAAAAACATCTGTATTTTCAATATAAAATTCTTTATCTGAAACCCCATTTAGAAATGAAGACTTGACATCCATATAGAAAACCTTGAACTTTCATTTCATCATTATGTACATGTATAATTGAATTGTCTATATCCATACTATAGGTGAAAACAAATTCATCAACATATATACCCTTCATATGGGAGTACCATTTCCACATTAGTCATGATTTTGTTAATTACTATACCATCTACATTCATCTTATTGTGAAACACCAATTTAGTCCCTATAACATTCATATCTGTTGGACTAAAAACAATATCCCATGCCTCATTCTTCCCAATTTGGTCAACCTCATAATTTTCGACATTTACCCCCATAAGGTATATAGCTCTTCTTCACTTTAATCAGACAACATGTCCCTCTGTCGTTGAAGATTATGTTAAATCTATACAATGTTGGCATCATTTCTTTTAACTAATATTCCCAGCATCATGTAGAGACATTTTTGATATTCTGTCACAGATTCTTGGAATGGGAAAAATAGTCATCTGAGAAGATAATTTTAGAGAAAAATAGATAATAATAAAATACATGCATTTTTATTCATTCTCCCCAATCATTCATATAGTTTTCAGATAACCTAAAAATTAATCCTTCATATCCCATTTATATCTTGCACTTGATTATGAGATTGAATTACACAGTAATGATGTTAATATCTACTAATTTATGGGTCCATTATTTAGACCCACAATAATTCATCTTCTCTTACATCATTTATTCTAATGTGGAACTTTTCAATGTACCATCAATTAAATGAATTAAACCTATTGAGTCATAAATCATTGTAGGAATCAAGAGAAAAAGTTAATAAAACAATCAATATCTATTTCACTACATTATTTCCACATGTGCCAACTATCCATATAGCATTAAATCCATTCATGTAATTCTTCTAGATTACATATTCTCATCTGGTAAAATGAAACATTTGACATTTTGGATCACATCATCTCACACTTTTTCATCTTTGGATGCCGCTTTCCTTTGGATTGTATCTCCCCTTGAAATAGAAACACAAGAACATCTATTAATATAATTCATACACATTGGGATAGGGGACATTTTGGAATCCCTAAGAAGACTATTGTGGTTAATCCTGATTGGTAAAGCCTTTTATATATTCTGTTAATGCACGATAATATTATTGTACATGTTCCAACTTCTGACCAACTACAACTATTATTCTCATAAGAATAATCGTTTTTACTCACATAACGAGTCTTCTTCTGATGTCTAGGTTCTTTAGGCTTGGCCTTTTCACAATTTTGTGTTTAAACCTACTAGTAAAAATTTTCATCATTTATTTTACCCTATGATTCCATTTTTCATGTCTCTTTATCAAAGAATGAATCTATCAATTGTACATCTTCCCTTTCTTATTCCTCCATTGGAGGGATACATCCCCTTCCTTCACTTCAATCCTTATGATGTATTTGAGTTTGGGAAGATAATATTTATTCATTTTTATTTTATTAATTATTAGATTGTCCTCATTGTTTCTTATTTCTTGTGGGTTCTTTAATGAACATACATTCCTCATACTCATAATTTGAGTTGATCCTCACTTTTTCATCCAGGTTTATTTACATTATTTCCTAGAAAATTATGGGGAGTATTGCATAAAAGGTGTTTGAAAATCCTTTTGTTGAGATCTTTGTAATTCCATAGAGGTTTTAAACCTATTTTCAACATATGATTATTGCTTCCAAATTAAGCATTTTTTTTATACATTGCTATATTTGGGGATCTTTTTTCAAGTTCAATTTCCTTCCATGATTTCTTCCTGCTACTATACCTCGCCAAATCCCAATAATTATAACATATAAAATAGATACCATTAAAGGAATACCTCATGTCATTATTTCATGGTTTTGATTTTAATACATTCAGAGTTATTCTTCTGACATTGTGCTCCTGATCATCTTGACACATTCTCATGGTGTGTCATAGTCTTCCACAAAAGTAGTATTTCATGGATACATTTTTATGAGTGACACATCTTTCAAATTTCTCTAGATGATTCATCTTATTCTCAAATTATGAAATTTTTCTATTTTCAAAGAATAAAATATATTCCAAATCCTCCAAATAAAATTATATATGACCATGAATCCCATAAAAATAGGGAACAATATCATTGAATCCTATAAAAACCTTTTTAGGTCTATCTCTAGAACCTACACGATTTGATTATCAATGAAACTTTTTGCGACTCTCTTTATATCCTTCATGGGAGGGTATCATCATATCCAATAAATGATTTTCCTAATCATTTTGGACATTGATACTATAAAATATTTTCATATTTCTCTTCAAAAAAAGAAAATATTATTTTGATTTTATCATCACCAATTGACGGATAATATTATAGTGTGTGAATGGAATCTTTTATTTTATTCTATTCTTTGGCATTATATTTATCAATGTCTTTCTTCACTAACTATTGAAATATCCCAATTTTTAGGTTTACATATCCCTTGATTTAGGTGGAGAATTATGTTATCTCTTGAGATTCTTCAATATACTCATCTCATCATCCAATTCCAAAATGTTATTATTCACCATGTCACTTTGCCTATTTGTATTTAATTTTACTTGAGAAGTAAAATCCGAACAATATGCATTCTCTTATTTTAGCCATAGATTTTTCTTAAATAGTTTAGATAGCTATGTAGTAGGATCATTATTTCTGGATTTCAGATTTTGAATTTCATTTGACTTCTGATTATCTTCATTTTTATCAAATTTTGGTTTTTTTCTTTCTATAAATCTTTTGTAGTTATTCCTCTTGAGAATCAATTTTCTCTCTCAGATCAATATCCACATCAATAATCCTTTTAATTAAGATTATAATCTTATTGGCCTATATTTCTTGGGCTTGGATCTAGATATCTTTAGATTGATTTTCATCATCCAGATTCTGATTCAATTCATTTGTTTCATAAACAACTTCTACTTTTGGTCTTCTTGCAATTTATTCATCATCAATAGTACCATCCTTTCTGGGAACAATTTGTTCTTTACCCATTCATGTAGAATCATTAAATGTGTGAATACTCTAACTATTTGATTGAATCAATCCATTCTTCAATACAAATTTGGTTTCCATAAACTAAATCACACTTTTTATGTGGATGCTTCCACACTAAGGAATACCACAAAAAACCTACATCTTCTATTTAGTTAATCACTTTTCCATGGATCACAAGTGAAAATCAAAGTGAAAATTTTACATAAACAATCAACTCAACAAATTTAGTGAAAAAAGTCAGATAAATGATTTCCTACATATGATATCAATTGTTAGTTTCCAAAGGGGACTAGATACCCTAAGGGGGGGGGGGTGTGAATCAAACTATATATATTGTTCTTAAACATCTTCCTTCCCCACTGGATCGTGATCTATTTTTTAAAAGGGTCAATTATTATTCTATTTAATGTTAATTTTGATCGTGTCCTTTCCAATTTTATCGTATGATAATTCATTGAATGTATGTCAATAATGTAAAAAAAAGACATAGAGGTTTTTACTTGGTTCAACATTACTAATATACATTGAAAGAGTATAAAACGGTGATGTGATGATTGTACCAAATTCACTAAGACTCGATGCCTACTTAAAATATTTTAACTAGATCAATTATATGCCTAGGATTATACCCATTACAATATTTAGTGTCTCATCACTACCTTCCAAAGGGTCAGTCCGTATCACTAGTAGAAAAATGGTCTTAAACGTTAGTTTTTTTATTTTTCACCTCAGTTTTTAACAGACGTTGATGTCACCGACATAAAAAATATGACTTTTTACATCATTTTTTGTAAACAGACGCAAAAAATGTATTACATTTGTTTTTTGGGATTTTTTTTGTAAAAACCCGATGCCAAAAAAACTAAGTCATATCATATTTGGTATCAGTTTTCATAAAAACAGACACCAAAAATGAAAAAAATATTGTTTTTTCATTGGTTATTTAAAAAAACTGACGACATAAATGAAAAAATATATATTTGGCAACGGTTTTTAAAAAAACTGACGCCAAAAAGTAAAAAAAATCTATATTTTAGATCATTTCCTAATATTTGATTTGACTGGTTGAGGACCTAAAATGGAGTTACAGATCAAAAGTTATTGCCCTTAGAAGTTGAACCTATCAAAGTTTCAATTGATACAACTCCTTTTAATGAAAACATGATAAACATAATTTAAAATCATATACAGCAAATGAAATAAAATAAGCATAATACATCAAACATAGTTCAATGGTTTTAGGGGCTTACATCGAAATTATATGTTTTTTTCATTATATAACTTATATTTACAAATGGGAATTATTCATAATTATAAGAATGCTAATTGAGTTGTTTAGAAATGAAGGATAATAATAATAAAGAAAACAAATGAATAGAATATATACCGTGTTCATATTAACAATTGATGATTCATTGATAACATAATTGAATAGAATATGTTGAAAATGATGAATGAAAGAGAAACTAGATATATATATATATTAAACGAAAATATTTTCAATTGCATTGTATGAAAATGTAAGCACGATTGTAAAAACATAAACACGCATTGTGAAAAAATTTGAAATTATGATCCCGCGTTACAGTTTGGCGTCGGTTTGGTTTGAAATGGACGAAAAAGAGTATTTACATTGGTCTTTTGGTGACAGTTTTTTAGAAAATTGATGAAAAAATGCGAATCGATATCCCTGTTGGCGTTTGTTGTTAAATAAAACGATTCTAATAAGTTAAAAAAAAATATTTTTCAAGTGTGTTTTTTTTAAAAACGGATGCCAAATAGTAAAAAATATATCTTTGGCATCGGTTTTTTGACAAACTGACGCTAAAAATTTTAAAAAAAACTTTTCGCGTCCGTTTTTTTAAAAACCGCCGCCAAAAACAAAAATATAAATTTTTTTGGTGTTGGATTTAAAAAATATATGATGTGAAATACTAAAATATTTTTTTGAAGTCGGTTTTGTTTGAAACCGATGCAAAAGAGGATTTACATTGGCCTTTTGCCGTCAGTTTTTTAGGAAACCACGCCAAAAATGCCAATCAATATGATTTTTTTCTTCAGTTTTTAAATAAACCGAAGCCAAAAAGATAAAAAAAAATATCTATGGAGTCAGTTTTTTAATAAGATGACGGTATAAATGTGTTTTTTTTAAAAACTTTTCACGTCGGTTTTTTTAAAAACAGACGCCAAAAACAAAAAATAATTTTTTGGTGTCGGTTTTTAAGAAAATCTACACGAAAAACTAAAAAAATATTTTTGGCTCGAGTTTTTAAGAAAACCGAAGCCGAAAAATTAAAAAACAAATTACAATGTTTTAGATAATTCCTTAATCATTGATTTTAATGGTCTTGGATGTAGAACGAAGTTACGGATTAAAAGTTATGGCCTTTGAAAGTTGAACTTCTTAAAGACTTCTCTTAGAGATGGTCAACTTTCAACATAGATAACTTTTAATCCGTAACACTGTTTTTTCTCCACGACTAGTCAAACAGAAGCTTAGTGAACTACCTAATACATTGTATATATTTTTTTAAATTTTATGTCATCGGTTTTCATAATAATTGATGCCAATATATTTATTTTTTTATTTTTTTGTGTCGGTTTTTTAAGAACCCACTCCAAAACAATATTTTTCTCTTTTTGGCATCAGTTTTTAAAAACAACGACATCAAAAATTCACCGAAAAAGTTATTTACATCAGTTTATAAGAAACCGACGTCAAATAGGCGACGTTAAAAACCATTTTTCTACTAGTGTATGTATCTTTTTCTGGTTCACTACAAATCGGAATGATCACTGTATTCCACATTCTTTACTCAATGCTCTTATAAGGGATCCACTCCTAATTTATAGAATTGTAGGTCCTTTTATTTTCATTAAATAATTCATCCTCAAATGTAGGTGGATTCTATGTTGGTGTTTTTTCAACTATAGATGAAATCTATTTTTCAAAGTACTTTTATGTTCGTGTAAATTGAATTAAAAAACCAATTTAGTGATTTTGAATGCTTCCTTGAGTCTATTGTGCACCACCTTGTCTATTCTATGAACTCCATAGAAGGTATGGATCATGTACCACCTCCCTCGTGAACCGCCTCCACATCTACCATCACGTATTATCTCTGTGAACCACTTCTACATACCACCTCCTTGTACCACTTCTGTACACCGTGTGTACCTACTAATTCCATGAAATGATTTTTCACACAAATTTTTATTATATGGAATCCCATCATTTGTGGGATTATTCTTCTTTAGGCCACCTTCTTCATTTGTAAACTACAATTCTCTGCAAACACCCATTCACAGAATTACTTCTAGGAGTTTATTCACCCTTCGTGGAATCTATCTCGCGAACCACTTTCGAACTTGGATAAATTCCTTGAGAAAAAATATTTTCTTATGAAAATAGAACATCATAATTATGGGATTAGTGAAAATTATATAGGAAAATGGATCCAAAAAAACACAAATATGATATTTAACAAATCGTTAATGTGGTACAGATTTCACCGCTAACCATCCTCATACTGCAAACTATTCTTTCCAATGAGGACGTTGTACTGCCTTTGTTCCATTGTGGTGACCAAAATCACTATAACATTTTCACAGAAAATTCTATTTGTGGCTTATCAAATCACTACCTCATTTATATGAATGAAAATCTATCCCACATAATTCATGACTTCCACATACTATTAGCCATATGCGAACCATTTTCAACAATTGTTTTTCCTTCTGCGAACCGCAAGCCACCCCACAAATTATTTTCCTTCCACAAACCATTCAACATACGTCATTTACAATCTGTGAACAGTAAATTGTGGTTAGAATACTATTCAATATTACGTAGTAATTTTCGATTTTCAAAAATTAAACTCCTCATTTTAACACCCAAACATTTGGAAAAATTGGGAAACAATGGCACCCTAACAACGTGCTTCAAAAAACACTTACCAAACCTATTTTCGATCATATTAATTTTTCAAAAAACACAATCACACCCAAGACATAATGAGAGGACACATTGGGGGATTCTTCCCCAATATAATTATTAGTATAGGATCATTCAAAATAGATATTAAATTTAGGAAAAATGACAGAAGTAGTGCTTGAGGAGACAACAACTTGGGCATAAATGAAGGAAGAATATAATATTCTTGAAAATCTCAAGTCACACATCATGTAATCTGGAATTGAATATCATGTGTGACCCACTGTGGGGAACTAGGGTTTCTACAAGAAGAAAAACATTACATGGTATGTAAAAGTTGTCACACCGCAAGTGACCACTGTGAGTATGATGCTCAGAAATCTCACAGTGTATTTGAACACAACTATTATTACATGTTATTAGAAACAACATTTAATTGATCACAGACATGGTTAGTTGTACATAGAAATGACTAGGAGTACATTGGAATGAACATTACATTTAATTCCCCACAATCATGGTCACTATCCATTTTATATGGGTAAAAACTATTTCTGAAGGGCCATTTCATGAATGGCTAGTACATAAAATTTCATTCTTTAAAGATGGATTGAATCAATTTTTTTCTTGGGCTTAGAAATTTTTCTTTATGATATATTCCCTAGATACATTCCATATATGTTTACTATAGAGTCATGTATATTTCAAACTTTGGTGATCCCCACTATGGAACATCAGTCCTTGATAGAGTCATTATAATCCCTCCATGAGGAGCATATTGAGATCATCTATCACCACCATTACACTTGGTTGAGTTCTTGGTATCATCATGACCAACACTGCGCAGAATGCAAACCCATTCTTAGATAGTTAATTCGGATTAGTTTGTTAGTATAACCCATGCACTAGGGTATGATCCCCATATGTGTATCATTCTCTTTAGAATTTTTTCATGTTATTATTATGAAGATACCTGGTGAGCATGACATTTCTGATTAAAGAAACCAGTTCTATATGACTCTTGGAGTGTGTTCTCCCTGACAAGTCCTATGAGGAACCTTTAATAAGGAAACCTATCCAGGAAATATGATTCTCAACATACATTGAGACATTTATTAACATTGTGTATATATTAATGTTCTTATTATATTTTCTTTTTTTAAATACACAGGATGAGATGGCAATTATACATGATGTTATATGTTTGTTGATTTGGGGTGTCCTATTGGATATTGTTATACTCACCATTGTAAGGTATTTTCACACATATTTCATGTCTTATTAAGATGATTGAAAATTTGATGGAGTCCTTGAAGGAATGGGACTATAAAGAGCTTTGTAAGACAAACAGACCAAGGTGTATTTCTATGGTTATATGAAAAGTTATCACCCCCGCTTTAAAGGTTCATATTGTGTTAGATTTAGTTTTTCATGTGATTTTATTTTTACATTTTTTCCAGTACATGTTATCATACCCTGATTATAGGATTTAAGATGTATACATGAATTTGTTACTAGTTATTTTACATGTTATAATTTTATGGGATTGGATATGTATGAATGTGTACATGAACTTTTTTTATATCTTCCCATGTGTGTGATCTGCCTACACAATTCTAGTTTCTAGCCCCTTTCATAATAATGGTGTTATTTGTGTTGTTTTCATTAGGTCCAAGTTAGGCCTAGTCTTGATATCCCACCCTTGCATTTCCCTCAAAGTGCTCCTTGATAGATTAACAAAAATGATTAATATAGCAGAGAATCTATAATATGTATTATAAAAACATCATTAAAACGATGGCACTTTACACGAGAACAATTAACAATCGACAGATTTATATGTTCTAATCAGAACATCAATTTTATACATATAACATATAATTATTAGAATTCCTTTTAAAAAAATAAAAATCATTTCCAATTTTAAAAAAACATGACCACCACCTTGTAAAATGACATAAACCTAGAGGAATTATATTTCAGATTATATGACCAATCGATCCTTTTAAACACGAAATATCTATTTTAACACAAATGGAAACCCACATTAGAAACCTCATCTTTATTAAAACCCCATAAACATGTAAATTTCGTTATGAAACCCAACGTTTAATTTTATAAAACAATTATATTTAATTAAATTACATTTCAAATCATGATAGTATTTCACACCTAAAATTACATATAAATCAACATGAAAATCATACAATGTAAATTGAATTTTTAGTAAAACAACTCTACATTTTCTGAACCCTGATTGTATAGTAAAAACATGAATTTGGAAAACCAAAGAAACAATGGAACTCTTGAATGAATACATATGAAACAAATCACCTACCTAAAGTGATGGGTTAGGTCCCCTATGATGAAATCCACTAAAAGGGACTTATACTGTGGATCAAAACCACCTGGGAACCATAAATATTCTAATCCCTTACCAAAGTATTCATATAAAAATATAACTACTGTTATAGTGATTAGAGACAAATATATTAACCATTGGGAAGATAATTGATTATATCACATCACTTGATCTAGAAAATAAACCAACTTCATAAAACCTAAAATCTATCAAGGAAAAGTTTGGCAGAGGAAGAATCTTTATGGGAGGTGTTTGGTTCATTAGAGTCAAATGGGGGGGCATGGGTTGGATTCACCAATTAAAGAAAAATTGAAGGAAAAAAATATTCCGATTCATGGGAGGCCACATTGTTATCTGACACGTTATAGAATTTTTTTTGGAAACTATAAAGATTACCTCTGTTAAAATATGTGAAGTATGCACACTTGGGAAATATTGTTACATAACCTTATGATCTATCAATTCTCTACTAACAAAAATACTCAATGGGGTGCACAGTATACCAAAGGGACACCTTATGATTTAGAAATTACTCACCTCAACTATTCACCACCAGAACATCCTCAAAAGCACTATATTCTAAAACAGAACAAATTAAGGATAAAATTAAATAGTAACCAGAATAGTGATACAAATAAAGTGACACGGCAATGTTTTATAATAATATAAAAGAGTAATTCTATTTAATAGTTATTCCTTTAGCATAATAAAATTCATTAAAAATATAATACATGAATAATTATGTAGTAATATTAATAGATTTCTTGAAAATATAATTTAAATATGAGGAAATATTTGTGTAAAATGTTTACTTACATTGAGAAAATTGAGTTTTCTATGGAGGATTCCATAGAAATATAGTGATTATGAATAGATATTTTGACCATAAGCATAAAATAACGAATGTAGATTCTAGGAAAATAGAGTCCTAGAAATTTATCTGGGTATAGAAATTTTTGAGTGCTTATATGGGGCGGTGGATGTCTCATTTTATAAGTTATGTATATGGAATTTTTGAATTTACCATTGAAATTACATAAATGAAATTACATCATTAATGGATAATTTCTCTAAAAATGAAAAATAATGGATTTATTTATAGGATAATGTAAAAAATATCACAACCAATCATTTATAACTGATTGAAAATTACTTTTTTATTATTATTAAGCAAAGGGAGGACTGAGACCTCCAAAACAACAACCCTCGGGGTGTGAAAAAAATTGAAGCCCAAGAGAATCGTTTTCTGATAAAATTTGGCATGTCTACGAAAGGGACCCTAAGCTATCAAAAACGATAATTCCCTCTCCTGACAGTCCAATTATTGAAATATAATCTGCAACAACATTAGTTTCCTTCCAAATATGGTGTATGATTTGACCTGAAGAGGTTTTCGTAGCACACTTTCTGATAATATGGGCTAGGTCCTATGAAGTAACATGCCTACCTTAGACCACAACCAATCATTTATAAAGATGTTTCATACAAGTTTCATGATCCTTACACTATATATATTTCATCTACTATTTTATATTATTCTACAATAACTAGTTTTTAGATAAGTAATTTATCCACTGTTTAAATTAAGAATGTAGTATTACTAGATAATATGCCGCATTAAATTAAAAATTTCAAATCTATTTTATTATAATGATTTTATAGATGTCATGAATGTTGATTTTAAAAAAATTAGTGTTAAATGTGTTAAAAATAATTTTAGAGAAAATTTAATATAATTCTTAAATATAAAATATAGGTTTTTAAAATAACAAAATACATAAACAATTATAATATAACATATAAAATAATAATTAATTATTAAAATGGATTTATAAATCTATATTTAATATATATATTATTAATTCCATAAATTGGATGACATTTTCAATGGAAAAATGTTTTCATTATTCACAAAAAAATTAAATGATTCTAAAAAATTATAGAATTTATCCCCATTTTAATTTTATAATTATAATGTAAAAATTAATTTTCAGTATCAATAGTAAAAATAATAAAATTTATAAATTTAGATAAAAAAAATATAAAAAATATAATGATAATATTTTTTTTATTGAAAATTATATTTTTTAGAATTCATTATTATAAATATGATTTCATTTTTTGTTATTAATATAGATTATGTTAATACATTAGTTCATATGACACATTAAATGTCATGAATTTTATATAGTACGTTAAAATATACAAATTATAAGAATTTTTTCTCTGCATAATATTACTTTTATATTAAATAATAGTTACCAAATACCATTTATGACCTAAAATATTAAATTTCGTAACACATTGTTATTAATATATTTTTATTTACTAGTGGTTTTCTTCTTATAATTAAATGTGTCTAATATTTCATGGAATGTTTTTCTTTTATATTTCATGTAAAAATATATATTAATCATAGGGTTTTTTTAGAAGAAAATTGAAATAAAATATTTTGTATTTTCATTATCCCATCATAAATAGATTCTTTCGTCAAAATATAAATTTCCACACACCAAAAATATTACGTAAGAGTATATAAAATATAATCAAATATTTATTTTATTTCATATGGGGTTTCGTCTTCCTTATCATATTTTGGAATGGTGAAATCATATATTCCCTCATAATAGTAAGACTGATGACATTGGCATTAACAAAATATTCCAAATACAATAGTTTAATGACAGAAATTTCGTATATATAGAAAATAATCAATCTTCTACGAAAATGTGATAATGGGTTTATTTTTTATTTTAATTTTTTTTATAATCATAAAAATTAGGATGTCTTATATGCTGGGAGGTTTTATCCACACCAAATTTCACATCAAATTTAAATAAAGGACGAAAAGGATAATTTATATGAAGCACATTACTATAATCATAATTTATAGAGAAATTCTAAATATGTGATACAATTAAAACACAAGTCTTATTTTTTAATAATTCAAATTTTTGTAATTCAGGTGGCTATTATATCTCAAAAAAACTTCTAGGTAATAATATTTTTTTCAAATTAGAAAAATGTTCAAAACTTTAGTGTTCTTTATCTGAAGATCATATTTACTCACCCAATATCATATTCATAACATACATTTAGTAGTTTTGGTTTTATAATATTTCCCATGTTCTGAATGCATTAGAAGATGTTGGAATCAATTTCCATCTTAATCCATTGGATTAAGATAATGGTTTTTGTAGTGCCCAATTTCATCACATCTAGAACAATTAAATTTATAGTGGATCAATAGGGTAAAAATTATTTTTTTATGTCATGTTATTAAGATAATTTTTTTTATTTGGAGTATTTCTATAGGAATCCATCTATTAACACAAATCAATCATCTTTCAGTTCTATTGAGGCATTCCTCAATGTGTCTCTTCTCACATTTGTTTTCATAAAGGAGGTTTAATTTTCTTTCATTCATCATTTTAGTCATATTGACATCCTCGAGATAGAATATATAAATTTATTTTTTATTTAAAATCTAAAAAAATTATAAATTGTTTAATAATAATTCATATTATATGGATTTGAATCAAATTATGATTTCTTATTCTAGATCCTATCTAATCATGTTGATCATTTGAATAAAATATAGTATTGTACATTGAATACATTTCTAACTTGGTACCTTTAGTTTTTAACATATATTAAATGAAAAATATTATGGAATGAGTAATGGATATTTAACATCAAAATAGAATAATCACAACGTATCTCATGAAAAACACCTTTGTGAAATATCATACACTTTGAAACCGTTATCTTAGCATTCAGTTAAAAAAGCACACTTTGTCCAATGGAGAAATTGTTAAATCAGAATCTATCATGATTCTAGTCCTAATTACATAACCTAATAATTTCGTTATAATGGGTAAAAATGGTAATCTAAATGACCTAATTATATCTATAAATAGTGTCAAACTAGGTGTAATGTTATTCATCACTATTGGGAACCAACTGAAGGTTATGATAATACCCAATAAACCCCATTTGGTGTTACTTTTTCATGGTACATATTTTACAAAGCCTCCATCAACCTATAGTATCCATATAAGTATGTTATTTATGGGAAGACAATACAACCTCAAAATCACTACAATTTTAGGATGTTATCCTAAATTGAGATATATCACTTGGACATATCCTTTAAGGTTTAACTAAATTTTTCTAATCATAATCCCAAAAACAATTCCCCTAATCCTCAAAAAAGTATAAACCAGCCTTTTATTCTAACTATAGATTGATAACTTAAATATCTATTTATTTTACATCTTTACCAGAATATAATTTTATATATCAAAATAGTACCATAAAGTTTTGTGAAACATTATTTTAGTGTCAATGAGGACCAGTTATTTAGGAATCCAATTTTACAAAGTTTTTGGAAATCTCTCAATAAGTACAATATCATAGACCCCATTCTATATTAATCAATGTTACAAAAATCTTCATTATGTGTGGATCAGAAATAAAAAATTTACAGTGGGACAAAAATATCTCTAAGGGAAAAAATATCAACAATTTATCAAGCGTTAAACAATAATTATTTGATAAAATAGGAGAAATGGGAAATTTATTATTAAAAATAACCTCAAACATTATTTGTATTCAATAAATTTTTAATGAAGTATTTGTTATCTCAAATGAAAATAAAGTCTCCAAGACATAATAGATTGGGATAAACAAGTAATCATGTCATAGAAAATGATATTATAAGATAATGAAATCATAAATTTTTAATTAAAATAATGAATTACATCATAATTTTAGGTTATGGTTAACACCAAAAAATCAACACATAGTTTATGGTGTCTAATAGTGGATAATGTTAACTTCTGATACCTATAAATATAGTGGATATTGTCCCATAGGAAATGGGTTTACTCCCCATTCACATAAATACTGTGGAAAAAGTTCTATATCAGGTTTTTAACTCTTTAATGTCATACATAACATCTCATGAGTGACAAATACTCACATAATGCAATTTAGGGATACCAGATTACCAGACAGGAAATCATATAACATTATTTTATTAGGTTAATTGTCATCCACCATGCTTGGAATACCATGAGATGAAATAATAACTCAATATAGTGGAGGGATATATAATTATGGTTTAACACATCACATAATAAAAATGATATTATTTATATTCATATTTGGTCGACATGAGGAAAAGAAAACATATGTATAACATAATTTTAATAAAATGGTTGTGAAATTAGCCGGTTGCATAATAATATCTCGTATCATAATTGAAGGCGATTTATCATGGATTTCCAAGTGAATATTGAATTATATCATATTATATTTCCGTATTATAAAAAATAAACATAGGTTTTGATTGGGTTCTAATGTAGAAAAAATAATTATAAAAATTGAGAAGATGTGTGAATAAAAACTAAATTCATTTATGGTGATTTTAGAAATGGACAAAGGTTTTTTTATTGAAGTAAACATATCATTATTATAAAATTTCACCATAAAATAATGACCCATAGTTTCATGCTTAATAATAATGGTTTAAATTTTATACGTTTGGATTATTTTTTTCCATAGAGTTTTAGAGACTTATAAAAATAGTATATTACAACAAGAATACATTATCCCAATGACTAATTGTTTTCCACAAGATAGTGTTTTTAAATTTAAATAATTGTTTCATTAAATAACAATTCATTATATTTTAAGATAAAACTGAATAATTGAATCAGTATCCATTATATTGTTTCTAAAAATTGATATATATTTTTAAAAACATTTGAAAAAATTGAAGGAGTAATACAATCTCATTGTGGTTTTGAAAAATAAATGAATTATGTTAGTCTAATTAAAAATAAGAAAAAACAGTATTTTGTTATCATTTTTCACAACATGAAGATGAACACATAAAATTAAAAAATACACATTATAAAATTATACACTTCAAAAAAAATATTTGAAACCCATTTGAAATAATTATATAAATATTAATAAATACCAAAAACATTTATTTTTAAAAGACTTTTCTCATTGAAAAGGACACAATAATTCATTACCTTATAAAATCAAATGATTACCATAGTATCATTTAAAAAAATAAAATAGGTATCACAAATATTAATATTCATATCCCATTTTATTTCATATTTATCCTATGTTAGAATAACTCATTTCCAATAAATCCCATTGTAGTAATGGTCCCAATTATCTCCATAATATTTTACATTAGAGACAAGTCATTGCCCCATTAATTGGAAATATATTTTGGGATCACCTTTTTCTGAAATTATTAAATATTTCAACTATAATCATTTATAATTATCAATAACTAGAGTATAAAAAAATCATTTTTATGGTTTTACTTTTTCATCATAAAATCATTTTAAAAATTAGTTAAAGATATAATAAAAAACCCATTTTTGTGTAATCATATGGAGATATATCCTTTTTTAGAATATTATAAAAATTAAAAATTCCCAGAATAGGGCGGATAAGATAATAATTTAAAACCCATTTCAAAAAATAATGAAATGTAAAAAATGAAAAATAATAATGATGGTATAGAAATTTAGTCAATATGGATTTGCTAAAAAAAATTAACACTTTTGTACAAATTTATAAATAACTCATATAAATTACATTGAAAATATCCGTTTTTAACCACTGTAAATATTATATATATAATATAAATGATCATTAACATCCTTTTAATAATTAATATGAAAATACTCCAAACATTTTAAAAAACATGTATTTGTAGTATAAAGAGCTCAAACCAATTAAATAAATGTATTAAAAGAATATCCTTTATGAGATTTGAAAAATTTGAATCAATGTAAATTTGAATGTGGGGACTTGATATTGATTTTTAAAACACATATATTTGAATTAATAAATTATAAAATTCATCAATATGATTGAATATACACCATTAAAAATAAGAAATGTGAAAAAACATGTATGATTCTAAGAGGCAAGAAATTTTGATTATAAATCCACTTGTCTCATATTTTGAATTTCAACATATTGTATTTAACTCAAAATCTATGTAAAAAATAATTTAGATATAATTTAATCCGTTTTAGGATTAATTTTTTTTAAAATATAACTAGTAGATCATATGGGGAAAATTGGTAAAGTATTTAGTAAGATATCGATCGAGCTAAATGGATAAAAAGGTGTGTGGTAAAGATGATAGAGTGTACTCTTTTATAAGTGATAGAAAACATTTAAATATTAGTAAAAAATATTATAATATTGATAATATTTTAAAATGGAACCAAATTCTCATAATTTTGAATGATGGACTTAATATGGTTATATTTTCTACAAAAAATAAAATTTAGACTTATTTATGATCTCCTTTAATAAGTAAAATTTTGTTTCACCCCCTATTTAATAATTATTTAATTTAACCATGGATCAATAGTTTTCACCCCATAAGGTTTATAAAGTTTCTTATAAGGTAGAATATTGATATGAAATGTCCATGTATGACTTTTGATAAAATTTCCTATCCAACATGTCCACATTCAATATTTTGTTATGTTAAATTATTTTAGAAAATATTTTTTTATAATAAAATATTAATTTTTTAGGATTTCCCCATTTTCTATTAAATATTTCTTGGTTCATTGATCTATTTCTCCATATACATGGATCGATCTTTTTATTAAAAATATTTACATTGATTTTTCTATTTCTTACAGAAGAACTGTATAAGTGTTGCATAATCATTTTTGGTAATTATATTACAAGTAAACATTGTAAATAAATTACTATAATAAAAATAATTTAATCATATTCAAAATAAGAATTTATTACCATTCCAAACATCATTTTATTCTAAGCATAAAATAATTTAGATATTAAAATAGAGTAATTGTTTTTTGTTATTTTTTAGTTAAAATATTATATGGTTATAATCCATGAAAAAATATTACTTAATCAATTAAACTTTTAATATTATGTGATATGGGAAGAAATAATTTCTTCTAATAAGATTTAAAATAATATTTTGTGACCAATTTAAATGGTTTTTTTTATATTTTTCATGTTTTACCCTTTTACCATAGATATTTTTTTAATGTTAATATTAAGAATGACCTAATAAAAAATTATCCTCATTAATAAATTTAAAAATCATGATTCTAAATAATATATCTATTTTTTGTGAAACAATATTAATAAGTAGCTAAAATTAATTTAAATTATATTTTGCAAAATGAAATAATGATAAATTCTAAGAGAATTGTGTTATATGTATAAAAATAAAATATAATATTTGAAATATAATTTTGATTCATATGAAAATATTAAAAATATAAATATTGAAATTGATACTATTATACATTAAAAAAATTTAAATATAGAATAATAATATTAAATTACATTATTTATTCAAAAAAATGATAGCTTTGAAAAGAACATTATCACTATTCACAATAACAAACTTTTGAAAAGAAATCCAATAATATATAATAATCATATTATAAAATGATTATTTCAAAAATTATGTACACTTTTCAATTAAATTTATTTTTTATTTAATATATTCTTTTGAGTATGAATCTTTCTCAGTAGTTATTAATTTATTCAATTAAGTCATCAATGTTTTTCTCACAGAAATACAGTTTTATAAAAAATAATTTTGTTTATTTCAAATGATTTTCCCTTCTTCAGACCAATTTATAATATATGTATAATAGATTAATAGATTTATTATGAAAAAAATTTCATTATATTTCATTATATGGTTATTATTTATCATTCGTTTCAAACAAATGCTATATTATAATGGCTATTTTTTAATAAAATATTTCAATATTATATCTTCATTCATTTAACTAAATATTTTAAAATCATCAAACCTTTTAATTTTCAAATAAAATACATTATGAAATTTCAGTGTTATATTTTTACGTTAAAAAATTTGGTCAGCAGAAATATAATGTCTCTCTAATCCACATAAGGTTTAAATCATTGTTAGAATCAAATCCATGTTATGGAATAATATTTAATTCCTGGAATGAAATTACATTTCTATTATTTAAAAAATAACTTTTATGAAAATAAAAAATGTAAAAAAGGATAGTAAATATTCGTTTTGAAATATTGAAAAATAGAAACATAAAGGTAACCTAGAATAGTATATAATTTGGTTCCTATTAGTATAAAATTGAATGGAAGTGGAAATTTTCACATGGGGGAGAAAAATAAAATCTATGGAATAATAGGTATATGAAGAGAACAAGATCAGGTGAATGTTAATTATAATAAAACCATACATTAGTAAGGGATAAAGAAGATATTCAATTCAGTCAAAATGAACATGAATGGGAGAAATATTATTCTATTATCCTTTTAAAATAGTTCAGGGATTATTATGATATCATGATTTATCACATGAGAAAATATAAATTCATGATTCCATTAGATATAAAAACAAAAAAGTAACATGTTAGTTGTTCTTTGAGATATTTATTGATTTCTATCACATCTCTTTCCACATGTAATGAATATTGAAGAAGATTTTATTATGCATTAATAACTAAAAACTTTCAATATATCATAATATCATAATCAGAATCAAGGTAATAATTCATGATTATATCTGTTAATATGATTGAAAAATTAGTTGACACGTGTTTTATTTAATATCGAATACGAATAAAAATTATTTTTAAGAAATAAAAAATTATTTTCTAAAGCATCAACATAAACTAAAAAACATAAACATTAGTTATAAAATAACTATACTTAAAAAATATAAAAATAGTTTTGACCATGTTAAAATACCATAAATCAAAATTATTTCACTCAATATTCATCTATAATGAATTTAGCATTTATCACTAAATAATATTAATCACTCATAAACTCACATAACAAAAATGTTTATTCCATAATCATATAACATCTAAAATATTCTAATCTATATAATAAATCACCTAAATGAAAAAATCCATAACAAAATCATATATATTGGAAATTGAAAAAAACATATATTATTTAAATAAAATGATTTCCTTAACAAAAAATAGTTCTATTTATATTAATCATTTAGTATTCTCAATATAGTAAATATATTTTAAAATATTGTTATTCACTTAGCCATTGTTTCATTCCCAAAAACCACGTGGAGTTGGAATGGAATATTTTGGTCATGGTGGAATGACCATTCACAGAAAACACACATTTCCATATCCTTTTAGGGTAGTTTCCAATGGGTTTTATTCGTGGAGCTTGAAACACCCAACCATTCTATTATTTGAGATGTTTCTCAAAAATGATTTCAAATGGTTGGCAGACTTTTTAATTTCAGTCAAATAATGATACATGTATCATAATGGTTGATAGGATGAGAGGGTGAGATAATTATTCCACTGAGGGTATTATTTTTTACCTACAGAATCCATTATATATTGAATACATATTCATGAATCATCTATTAAATCTAAAATATATAGTGACTCACCCTTATATTTAATATAAATTATTATAATGTATTTGAATTAGAATTATTTTTATATATTTGAGGTTCTTCTTCGATAGAGACATCTAAAGGTATTTATGTACCACCATCAATAGTACCCTTTTGTATGTACATATTACATATTCTTTTGTTTTTTTATTTCCAAGATTCGGATTTTAAGACACATCGTGGTTAACTCGGGAATATTTCATCATCCATGAAGATTATATTTTTTTTGATGTCCATATCAATCCCATGAGATGGAGCTCAGACATATCCTTATAAAAGGAATCATACACCATGTTATTTGTTCTACTTAATGACACACGTCATTCATTTTATGGTCTTGAGATGAGGAAAAAACCATTCCATTTTACATCATAATACAAGAAAATCTAGGATAAATGTTCCTACTAAAGGATGGTGAGGGATGTACCATGATGTATCCAAAGAGACTAGTTAGGTATATGGCCTCAAATGTTTGATATGAACCCATTAGGAATTTTTCCCAAATATGATTTGAGTGAATTTGGTGGGGTTTAGTTAAAAACATAGGGAGGCATCCTATGTATCACATTTGGATATGAATAAAATAGCATGTACTTAAATTTGGGATTATACTAAATTGGAGGCCCATTTCTGTTTAATTAGGTATATGGACCTCTAATATATTTTCTCACTGGTAATAAATTCTTTTGAGTGGATGGTAACATTGAATTATGGATTACACTAAATAGAAGTAACATTACTAGGTGAGAGGAAGATCCATAAATGTATGCTCTACTGATATTAGTTTTTTATCTTGAAGTTATCATGATCATCACTAACATTTAATAACTCATCATTCGTGACACAAGTGTGGAACCAGAAAACTAGTAAAACTAGTCAATATCATTCACCTTCTTGGGGATGGTTGTGGGAATATAGAACGTGGATGCATTCCCAATATGATTCACTAGGTAATTACTCTCAGAATATGGGCCTAGCACGACACATTCTTCTATCCAGCATATAGATGAGGGTGGAGTCATCCAAGTGAGCCAGGGAAAGAGACATGGATTTGATGTACCCATCCACTCTCTTGTTTCTTAACCTAGGGACCTATAATTATCCCAAAGGCATAGTTCATCATATCCATTGGATGGTATAGTCCAGAAAACATTTACGATCCCACGTATTAGTTATTATAACTGAGGGAACATCATTACAATGTGAATGTTTAGTTGAGAGGGCACACTAATGTTCCTTGTTCTCCGATCATACATATATGGAGTTGTTTGTGAGAGGCCTTGACATGGTACCCCATATATGGAGGATTTACGTGATGATTTTTACTACCATTAGTGGTGAGATAGGGATTCCAATGTTTGGCTTATACTGGTGAGGCATGGGAAAATGGTAGGTGTCCCTTATAGGGTATGATAGGCGAAGCTGAAGGTATTTCACATAGTTGAGTCTTTTGTGAGCTGAAGCGGTATTGTGATATCTAGTCTTAGGAGAGCTGAATATTGTTTTGGATAATAATAATCCCATTAAACAAAACTTTTGTGTGAGATTTCTCTAAGATCAAAGGGTTTCATCCGATTTCATTGGATTACTGACATTATGGTTTTGAGTTAACAAAAGGTCATTCACCCCACTAGTTGACCAATGGTATTTTCCCTCATTGATACTAGTATACTAGAAATTTTGGGACATCAACCCATTGATATTTATTATTTTCCATGAGTTTGTAGGCATAATACACTACCTGAGAGTTTGGAGGTATTGGAAGAGTTGGGATTCATGTGGCTTCTTCATCATTGAATCATGTCAAATGAGAGGGTGAGAGGTCCTATTTATTGGAAAACATGGGACCCTATGTAATGTAGACCCATCTCATTGGTCCCTTTCATAGGAATCTAATGTAGATACATCACACATGTGTTGGTCTCCCATGATATGATGTATATGTAGGATATGTGTGAGCCTATTGGTATGTAGGTTGGGTGCACGCAAGCCAGCATGGGATATTTCATTATCCCCACTTTAACTTCTACCACATTATGAATTTTCCACTAACTGTTCTCATACATATGTAAAATGGTGAGTGTAATAAAAATCTCATACACCCGAAAGACTGGATCCAATCAAAATATAAGGTTTGATCCTCAGGTAGTGGAATATGGACTTTTTTTGAATCATTCAATAATTGTTCTACACATGTTATTATGTACCCATTTGTTAACTTCAAACATTAGTTCATCTAGTGTAAAATGGGGAGATGAAAATTTGAATACACATTTCCACCACATAGATCAATCATGTAGGTGGGCCATGAAGATAGTTCGTGTAGGATGTTTTCTCATGTTTCTTGCACTGGTCTGCTGCTCTGGTGAACATGCGTTAATAAATAAAACAACATGTATGAAGAATTCCTCCATTTTGAACACTATTTTATTTCTTTAACAAGTATATAATTCCATGATGGTTTGTCACATTACTCAATATCCATAGTCATCTCGCCAAATATTCATTATGTGGTTAGTGAATCATGGGAATGGTTCTTCTACAAAATCATTTTTTTGATTGACCAGAATGATGAATCTTGATCAAGTAGGATGTTAAAGGAAACCTAAGTGATTGAAAGGTGTATGGTAACTTAAGCGAGTGACATATTTAAGGTAACTCATTTGATAAATTTTTACTTTTTTTAACAATAAATCAAAACTAATGTCTTGGAATTAATGAAAAAAATAATTTTTTCTATTTTTACTAATAATGGAAAATCAAATGGCTTCTAAATAACCATATGTTTCACATGTTATATAGATTATCATAATTTTCAAGCTATATTTTTATGAAATATGGTACTCTAACATTTCGGACATAGATATATAAATTAATAAGTACCAAAATGACTACCTTTGAAGTGATAAAATGCCAATGTAGGACTATATTATTCTGATAGATTTATTCACCTCTAAGCTGGATATTTATTTCTAATTACGTAGTTAATGGAGTGCATCAAAAGTCACATAACCAACATCTCTTATATAGAGGTATATATCAATGATGTAATTTTCCCAACTACATGCATTATGACTTAGTACTTGAGTCCCCTAGATCTGAAGCCACACACCCAAGAATTGAAACATCGCTTCTATAATTCAATATTACATGATTCAATAATCAGTTAGTAAAAATTCTAGATGGAATATTAGGAGATTTTTTCTGGATGTGGGTTTAAATTTACATGGATATGGGTAGACTGGGTGCTTCATATGTGTATAGAATTCAAAACCGATCTGCATGAGGTCTTCATTTATAATGCCATCTAGGTATCCCAGATGTATTCATACAAGAATATTAATATCATCAGAGAGATTTTGATATGATGAATCCTTTGGAAGAATAATTTCCACCTAACACACAGAGATGTTGACATCAATTTATGGTGCAATTACAATATCTACATGTCACCCATTCATTGAGAAAATTATGACGAATTAATCCCACCAAATGCAACTTGAAATTACATTTACTTGATTTTGGATTCATCTTTAATGATTTTAATGTTTTCTTAGAAGGTTCTATATAAGTATCCTCGCCCAAGGGGAGACATTAATTCTGATACTTGAGTGAAGTCCTTCCTCAAGAAGCAAGGAGAGGGGCCAAACTACCAGTGCCTGTGAAGATTCACTTCATTGTATAACTGGAGAAATCCTGGTATATTCATTCTCCTATTAGATAAGGGACAATATAATTGGTAGGTATATATAGATAAGCAAAAAATACATGTGAGAACCTATATGGATGAATTCTTTATTATGTAGTTGAGAACTGTTCTATTGTCAGTCTATGAATCTAATGGTGTTGTGAGTGTAGAAACATTTGTAATATCATCCAAACAAGGAGAGGTGACAGACATATTGTTGGGTACCACTATTATGAAAATAATATAAATATTTGTATTTTAATTATACATTGAGAAGATTCCATACCATATTTTAGGGACATTTCATATTCATTGGGGGTGGATTGTGTAACACTTCAGTTCGTATACTATGTTTAGTGGAGTTGATGTCCCTAAAGTCTATTTCCAATAATTTGTTCAGTCATTTTATGATATCTATCACTTATCTCTAAAATATGAGAATTCTATAAAGGATAAAAATTTAATGAGATAGTTTATAATTTTCTAATATGATGATATACGTGTTGGGAAATTTGTTGACAATGGACAAGGTGATAATGAACTGAGGTCATACATGATTATTTTTATAGACATTGTGTTAGAATCATATATTGATAGTGATATAATATGTATATACTATTCTCCAATATTATATAACCACAAATCGATGTGTCTAAAACAACCGAATCTCTCACCCATGTTAGGTTATGGAAACACCTCATGGTGTCTCAATAATTCTTGATTCAGTGCATCGTTAATGTATCCTAAGCATCAATTAAGATATCTCCATCATATGTATACATTATGATAAATTTTAAATTTCCAAACACAGGGATTTATTCCAAACCTAAAAGGGGATAACTTCATGTTCTGCTCAAGTCAAGGACATGAAAATTGGTAGGCGAAATAAAAAAAGTAGAAAGTATCAGCTTGGGGGTGAGGAAAATGATGCTCCAACATCTTATAAATGATCTCCACAACATGGAATAGGAGATTACAAAGTTGAATATATTACATCATCAGAACCAAAACGGTCTAGTCATAATCACTAGGAGGAGACCAAGGCTCCAATTTCTTAGTCTCCTTCTATAATAGAGTGTCTAAAAAGTCCCTCAATGTGAAAAGATGTCTGGAATTCCTCTCATTTGTCCACATCAACACTATATTATGTGTGGCCCATTAAATTCCAATATTGAAAATTCACAACCCTTGACATTTAATTCTAATGGTTGGTTCTTCATGTCAACATACAGATTTCGGTTCCTAGGAATTTCTGAGCAACCACTAACCTTCACCCCAATACTTATATTTATGTAATGGGTAGTATATTTGAGATACAGATATATTGGAATATGTGATACATTATTATGTACCAAATACAAAGTGGGTAATCCAAATTATTTATCACGAGGCTCCTAAGGGAGTGGTTAATCATTCCAATGATGAATTTGATGGTTTCAATGATACTATTGATGTATGATTCCTTTATTATCCTTTGAATCATTCATCATTTTTTGAGTTAGAAGAATTTCTAACAAGGTGACACTTTGACTTATAGAAGGCAGTTTCACTAGAGCAAGACTCCCCAAAATACACTTCAATGGTTACTTTAATCAAACTTGATGGGTCTTGTCAATATATTGGGGATCTATCTCCAGATCAACGATTAATGGAGAGTGAGATGGTGGTAGGACCCCTTCCAAATCTGGTTATTATATTTTTTTGAATACTAAAAATGGTCCCTCACCATCTCATGTAAAGAAATAGAAAATAGGAAATACATTGGTTAGACATATGAACCACATTCGGTCCATATAATATATCTTAGTCTACGATCTCACATATGAACCCATTTGATTTTTCATTCCATTTAAAGTATTTGAATCAATTTCCTACCTCAATGGGGATGAAATTTATCCTTCAATGTATCGGTGGGACATTCTAGATGAGGCATAGACTCATAATGTAAAGTATTTCCTTTTGATAGGATAAATCACAAGATATTAAGTCATATATATTCATGATACTGTAGAGATGCAGGAAGATCATTCCCATTTAAGATGTGAATCACAAGGTTCCATGTACTTGTAATAATATTGGTTCCTTATGATATTTTAGATGTTACGTATATACTGGATGACCATATGATGGCCAATGTTGACCCGAAACCATCTTTTAGGATGATAATCATGGTATTAGGTTCTTGGAGTAGGATCTTCCACTAGTTCATGAGCCTAAGTTCCAATGTGTCCCCAAAGGAGAATCCTTTAAATGGTTTTTGAATTAATTCATGAAATGAGAAACCATGAAATTAAAATTTTAATAAATTCTCTTGCATACTAATTTTGACATCTCATTAGAAAACTTTCAGTATTCAATGATATATTAAATGTACATGAATGATTATTTTCACACAATCAATATTTCTTCATGATTTTTTAATCATGTATACCTAACTAGTGGTTCTTTATTAATAGAAAAAAACATGTTGGTGTTCTGTTACCTTGGCATCATGGAAATTCTTACTCCAATTACTGAGTGAAGAATCACTTAGGGACCTAATGTGGGAGATTCTTGAGAACTATCTACCCTGGTTTATATGAAACTCATGAGGATATTACTCATCTAGGGATACTAACTCCTGGATTTGAGACCAGTGGTGTTATGGAGGAATCAATCCCAGTTTTTGATCCAACAATGTGTGAGTATTATTAACAACACTGATTTTCTCCTTTCTCTATATATCTATTAACCACCAATGTTAATGATGAGTCCGATCTATTTCCAATTTCTGTAAACTTTTGTTGTAGAGCCTGAGGGACTATAATTCATTCCAATTCTTCCGAAAATAGAAGGTCAAGTAGATAATACCTTAGAGAGAGTTGAATATGGCGCCTCAATGTGTGTATTAATACCAGATAATATATATCCATCTGAAAATTTGTCAGAGTTAGACATGGAGGAACATGATAACTTTCATGACACATTCTATTACATTCGGTGAGGCATCAAGATATTAATATAAATTATTCCCCTCGATGATCTTCCATCACAACTTCACTAACATACAACCATGTTTTCTTTACTGTAGTCTGGAGTATTTTATTTCACATGATCCACCATTCCATGAAGATGATCATCTGGTGATGGAAAAAGAAGAATATATTACTACCAGTCTTAGCATAAATAAAGGTTTAGTTTCATGATATTAGAGATGTTCTATCATAGGAATAAATAAGACATTCCATATAAGTAGAGGATAATTAGTGCCACATTGTTGATAAATCTCTACATATTGTACACCGTCTAGAATAATTAGATGTAATGAAGGATGATATTGTGTAACATCACCAATACTTGATGTGGGACTTGGAAAAAGGAAGATATTTTGTTCTCATAGTGATGAATAAATATTAAAATGCTGAGGTAGTCATCACTGAAGAACTAGTTGGGAATAAAAAGGATGAAAAAAAGGTTTTAGATACACTCTAATAGATCAAATCCTGTGGTGAAGATCCCATACATTACATTGGTGATATAATCTAAAATGTTCAATCTCCTCCACATTTTAAAACATATTTCAAATATATTTTTATTCCTTGATCGTGTATTATTTTCCAAACCTCATAGTAACAATAACATAACACAAAAACTGATTCATTTTATTTAATTCTATTGTTTCATCATTTTGTAATTACACTGATAAGAATGGGAGGGTGATCTCATTTTTTCCTATGTAGTTGGACATAGAGAGAATAGTTCAACTCTTCCTACTATCACATAATGTATATTATGAACATTTTAATATTTTGAAAAACCTCCCTTTTTTTCCAAAGGATGCTCAATTGAAGATTTATCATGTGGTCATTTTATTTTTCTATCTCCATTTGTTTCTACTAAAAAAAATATGTGCATCATTATTTTCAATTATCCATTTCTCAATATTTCCCAATAAAATATGGATTATATTTCCATTGATCCAATATTTTATTTTTACCCAGAGTTTGCTTTGAATTTTCTCCTCCTAATGAGTATAACATCTATTTCTATTGGTAGTTTGGAGGAATTCATTCTTGAATAATGGAAATATTGTTTTTAGTTAGAAAACGCTGACAATGAGATATGGGAGTAATGACTCCAGTGTGTTTTTTTAGTTGATATTTTTTTGAAATAATTCATGTACACAAAGTAAAATTTAAAATCATGATCATATTATTTTCATAAATATGGAAACAATATGGGAAGGATATGATGGGAATGACCATGATTCTTATTTAATAGTGGATCCCATCATGCTTTTGTTAGGGAATACAGAGTTAGAATGGGATTCTCCTGAGGAAAAAAATATCCCCTTATTGATAAGCCTATTTTGAGTGAATTTTATAAATCCAGACATAGGAATATTAAGACATTGTCAAAACAAAGTTTTTATATATTATTAAATTTTAAGTACTTGTGTGTATGGATTTATTGGGTATATATACTTCTCAATACTATAGAAGTTTTTTTGGAAGGGAATGTTACTGAAAATGAAGGATTTAGGTTTCATTACTTATCACATTGAGGCGAGAATGGGACCATATGTGGTTTTTTGTAACAAAGTATCTATATTGATCTGAATTGTATATATAGAAGTTTATTTTACATTATATATATCTCACACTAGGATTATGGATCTTAGAATCATTACATGTATTGATGAAATTAGGATAAAGTCTTACATAATTTTTCAGGGTGAGTTAGTGGATAACTAACACTATAAGTAACATATCCTCTCAGATGAGGGATAAATGAACACCCATTTTAACATATTTCAGATTGTTAATTTACTACATCAATTTATATTTAGTTAGAATTGTCCAAATTATTTGTTCTTTTTCATCCCATAGTGATCTGAACAATAACATTACCTTATGTTTTATGTATGAGGACGGAAATTATTATACACAAATTTGAGGGATTATCAACCCAAAAGTGATATAGGAAAATTATAGAGGGAATAAACTTATATATGTTATTCAAACTCAACCTCTGGATGATTTTATTAGTGTTTATAGAGATATAAGATGTTTCTCATGAGGTTGGACATGTTACATGTTAACATGCTTTTTGTGGGTGTCTCATTCAATGAAAAATCGAGGTCGGTTAGTGAATAGTCAAAAAATGGTTTACATTTGTATCAGACATTCTATTAACATTGAATGGGAGGATTATGGTGATATGGATTTCCAAAAGCACATAATTATATTTTCATAAATCATGAGCATATGTAAGAGACCAAAATTTTAATTTGAAACAAAAAAAATAATGTGGAAGATGCTTATTAGAAGTTTGACCCATATCAAGGGAGGTTTTTTATAACATGACTTAGTAACAGACATATGAAATATGAATTTCGATCTATCTCATAGGGTTGAGAATCAATTCATACATTGTTTTTGGAGCACTGTAACGTTGAATGAGAGGGATGATATCCATGTCGTTTAATGTTGTTCGGTAAAGTGGAATGGTATCTTACAGTTTTAGGCCATATGAATTGGACCATAAATAATGGAAAGGATGAGTGAAATAGATATTACCACGAAATTGATGTTATGACAGACTTCAAGTGTAAATAAAGAAATTGTAAACCATGTTCTCGAGGGTTATTAGATCTGGATAAGTGGCATGGGAAAATTATGCAAGGAGTGATTGAGGAGAATGTTTGAAAATAATTTCCAAGAATGAAGTTGTTTGAGATGATGGTGATAGAATAGGTTTCCCTTATGGAAGTAGGTTCCTCTAGTTGAGAAGACTTTAGGGGGGAGGCTAATTTTAGCGATACTGGGGTGTATCAATGGTAATTCAAAACAAATATATCCTATGTTATCGAACATTGTATTACAAATAAATGAGGGAAGGTTATGGAAGTCTATATTTTCCCAACAAGCTAAATGGTTTCTAGAAGGTATGTGACCAATTACAAAGGAATCATTTGGATCAACATAGTCTGTGGAGTGTGATGTTCCCTACATATATATGGATTATATATAGGGAAAGGTATATTTTATGTCTCTATGATGTGAACCAAAATGAGGGGAGAAAAATTAAGATCCAATTTTTTGACTGGGTTCATATAAGGCACAAGGTTAATTTTTCATCCTTCATGTTAGGGCATATAACAAAATAACTTTGAGTCACCATGCATCTCATTGAGATCAGAATCGAGACACATGTAGTTCTGGAATAGAGGTGTGGTGTGAGGCCATCCCCAAGGATTTTTATCCACTAAATAAAAAATAGAAATGTTTTGCATGATTACATATTTGAATATGGATATAAACCATGATGTTTCATATCATCTAATAATGATGTTTTTACGTAGTTTAATATATTGTGACTTGGATGTTAGTATTTATAGATTATATTCTTATATCTCTGACAGTGGTGTCTTACATTTTTAAGCCTTACGACAATAACAATGTTCCATTCATTTTATAGTCATATAAAATGACCATCATGATTTCTTGGACAAATTATTTTCTGTGAAACAATTTATTGGATGGGGCCATAATAATATCTCCATACATTGAAATCATAGAATAATATCTGTTAAAGAGAACCATTTCTATAAAATATATTCTCTCCCACCTCATCGTAATATTTAAAGGATTTTAATAAGGAATCATTACGGTCCTCTAGACCCATCCCATAAATCCTTAGAGGAATGAGTGGAGGTGACCTTTTTTTTAATTTCATGGTATCTAATTTTGGTGGACTTAAAAGTAATCCAAGGTATTAAACATTTTTTCATTATGTTTCTCTAATTCATCCAGTTATTTTTCTGAATTTTCATCTATGGATATCTGATTTCATATTCAAACATGATGAATGTGAAATAGGACCCAAATGGGATGATATACTTCTATCCTATATATGAGAAAATAGGGGGATTCATGTGTGCTGGTGCATATTATAGTCTACTAGTACGAAAATACAAGAAAGATCTTATCATTCCAAGACAGTTTATCTTTATCCATCAAATTTTGGACTATTATCTCTAAGGAATTGTTTGATGCCTCTATCTATCTATTATTCATATCATGATAGTGATATAAACATTTATATTTGATAATATACTCCTAAAACATTTTCTAAAACTTTTCATATTAGAAATTGATGTCACTGTTCATTATTATCATATGTGGGACACCAAATTTAGAAATGATATTGGATTTCATGAAGCATAAAATGTTATTTTTCCTAAATTCATTAAGAGGTATTATTTCTTCCCATTTTGAGAAGAAGTATATATTTTTAGAATGTATTATAATTTCTTAGCTGTATTAAGAAGATTTGGACACTAAAAATTCATTGCCCTTTTGGAGAATGGATAGTTGTATTTTGATAAAGTTAGAATCTTTTGAGGTTGATGGATCATGTTGGCATGACCCTGGAAGTAATCACACTTTTGGGGTGAAATTTGTGACTTCCTATATTATTTAAATCCAGCAGTATCCATGACACCATATTTAATGAAAAATCATGAACCCTAAAATGTGGGAACCACATGTCCCTAGGTAAACTTCTTTCATTATATAAGAAATATCTTATCCTTCAAATATTATGAAATTTAAATTATTACTACCTCATTTATAATAGAATTTCAGTTTATTAGGGATGGTATTATGAGTAATGTTCATAACTCATCATCTATTTTCACCATTTACAACATTTTCAAAGATGATAACTTAATTTTCAAGGTAATAATCAATGGGAATCATCTGATAGGGTAAACTTCCATTTGGTTCAAGAATTTAATTTATCTCATTACTTGAATAATATATGACACTATTTTTTGTGAACATTGTTTATGATTGTTTCATCCTTGTTTTAATCCTCCAAAGTATTAGATTAATTTCCCTATATATATTCTTGAGTATTCTATAAACATGGAATATGAGTCAATGTTTACTTTGAGGGTAATTCTACCAATGGTCCATGGATATACTCAAGTAGGGGGATCAAATATTCCTTTATTATAGAAAAATCAGTTTTGATCTACATGATTACCAATTAAAAATATCCTTTAAACATGATGTTTTATAATGGAATTTATAGTTCATGTTCCACCCCAACAATGAGGTCATGATACTCTCCCTCATTTTTTTGATTCCATATGAAAATAAGAAATATTATGGTAACACTACCATTGTTTTGGACATGATAAAGACACTCAACCTCACATTATTGAAATTCAGGTCTTCTACTCTATTCCCTATTTGTAATATGGATTAATTATCAAAACACATCTCCCATATCAGGGGCCCTCTTAAAATAATATGGTCTCTTGATCATCCTGTTTAGTATTCAATAACATTGTTTCCATAGAAGTGTGTTAATCCAAGAATTCTATAATGGAAAATCCATTTACTACTTCTTGAGGCCCATCTACAACCAAATTACTACACATAAATCCAATTATCCAGTCAGCATATGAAGAATGGTAATGTAATTGAGTATGTTGTTATGATAGACCAATTATACTTCATTGAGTTTCTATTATTTCCTTATCTTATGAATAGATAATATTGACATCAAATAGATCTTCCTGATATTTGAATAATGACTCTCGATATCAATAATGGTTTGAATGATATAATATGGGGTTTTTTCATTCCCAGAATCATTTTATTATGAAAGAAAAACACCAAATAATTTTTTTGAGGAATTTACAAATATAATGATTGGATTTTAAGAATAATGAAACATAAACACTAGTGGTATTAAAATATTGTTCATGATACTATCGAATGATATAAGAAATTCATCACTCTATTTATATCTCACAACATTTTCTATTATCCTATAGGAGGGAAAACTGTTTCCTGTGATATTTACCTATTAACCTACATAAATAATAAATGTGTACCAATAATCACATTTACACAGTGAGGTTTTGAGTATGTGAAATATAAAGGGTATCATTTATGTTATAGATATTGACATTGATGACATGATGACATACCACAAAGCAGATATATTTTTCTATAGTGACTCATAATGTGAATTTGAAGGGGTTTATTTTCAATAAATGGTTTTTTAGTTTTTTAAATATGATCTCAAGATCAAAATACTGGTAAAAAAATTATTGATATTTTTCCACCAGATCATTGATGTAGCATTTGAATGACAATTAAAAAAAGGGTTTGATAATGCGATGCAAAGAACATTGGTATGTAGATCTACAATTTTTCAATCCAAAGTTCATTACACAATAGCATTATACCCCATGGGGTGATATGATGGTCTTTTATTCCTTGTCATTAGGGGAAATATTATTTTGGTTTTACCCTATATATAAATACATAATGGAATGGTCTTGATATCCAACTATAACATTAGTTAGTGGTTATCTAATTAAAATCATGAAATAATCCTTCAAAATGTTCATATTGATTTCTCTATAGTCTATGAAAATTGATATTTTATCATTCTTCTTATTTACACAGACTATTTTTTCATGAATATTTTGATATTGGGACTCTCTAATGATATTGAATTAGATGGTCCAGTCAACATTAGCGTATATTTTAGTGGTGTGAGTCTAGTTCATAATTATGGATTTCAATTTTTAATTCAATTTTTTTTATAGAAATCCAATGTGGTGGGTGGCTATCCCTTGATTGAGGCTCGACATTATTGGATTATTATAGGAAAGAGTTAGAGTGTTTTCATGAAAAGGAATTATATACCTATAATTCTTTAGAGGACATGGAATCACCAATCAAAGTTTTTCATTGGATCACTTTACTATCAATATTTTTTTTATTATTTTGTAAATAGTACTAATGAATATTTCCTTGAATTTTGGAGTTGAATCATTGATTTCCCCCTCATTCTTCTCCCCTCTTATTCCTCTTGCTATACACTCTTTCAGGAAGTAAGTGATCATGGAATTTTTTTAGAGTTGGTAGTGGTGCCATCATTTTGAAATTCTGAATATTAATATTTCTCTAACCTAGATGAATTGTTTTTATTTCTTAGAATCCCTATAGGGGAGACATGTGGTTGTGAAAAATTATCTTCACTCTCTTATGGTGACATAAAATCATTATTCGTGTAGTAGGTTCCCTCCTTAGGTTTGTTGGGATCAGGCTAAATGATTGATGTCATGATGTGTGTTGGATATGAAACCAAATTTGGACCAATATCTTAGATATGATTGATGGGAAGTAAACATTATACACCGATATTTTTGAAAAGATTAGATTGGGTAAATTCCAAATCAGTTGGGGTAGTGGCAGGAGCAACACCATCAATCATGTGTTGTGTCTCTTCCTTTGGTAGAATCATGCATCAAAAATTAGTTATTATTATGATTCAATTTGGGAGTTATAATAATGAAATGTAACAATTTTACTATTAATGAAATACTTAAATCATTAGTGGTATAATGATGGAGATATCATATGTTTATGTGATAAGGAAAATCATATCAAAAATATTTAGGGACGTATCATTCTGAACAAAAAAAATTATGATTTGGATATGAGGTCTCCAAACTGAGCCCAATTCTTGATTCTTTCAAGGTTATTTTAGTATGTTTTCCCTAAACCTTATAACATTATATTGGAAGGGGAAAAGAAGACCCCACTGTAACCTAGTCAACGAAGTGTTCCTATTATAATTTTGTTTATGTCTGAGCCTTTAACAATTAAACCCCATCCAATATATAGGAAATTTAACATACTGAACACATTAATGGTTTTGATGTGTCCCTTAATAAATTCATATTTATCATTCTAAATTAATGATATAGTCTTGTGGAATTGTACTTAAGAAATCTCGGAATGATATAATTTAGTAGTGAAAAAATATTCTTCAAACTCATAAGGGCTCAATAAGTCACCTATGAGGAATTCTAAGAGGTCTTGTGATAAACTGGGTTCATCTTGGATCGACAAAATGGCCAGAACTAAGGAAATTTTCATTATAATTTCATAATCCGGGGATAAATATCTTCCCCTACTAGCACAAGGATTCTCCTTTATCATAGATTCGGATTTTTAAGTACTTCATGTTGGTAGATCGGACCTTGGAACAAGAGTTAAATGAGATCATGTCCTCAGTGGGATAGGTCGAGAGGGTCTTCCTACATGATGAGGTCAATCATATAATTGTTCCAATAGTAATCAAACTTCTATGATGATCAGGTCGGGGTGGAAATTTTAATATGGGGGGAGTCTTTCCTTCTCTTTCTAGGTCTACTATAGGGATCTCTCATGATATTTATCTTCATAGAGTATCCAAGGAGGTACATTGATGGAGTATTGAGTTATACCACAATCACATCTTCAATATTACACTCATCTCTTGGAGGCTCATCCACTGGTTTCCAAATCAGGTGTTGGGTACTCTTGTTTGTATACATAATCATCATTAGATAATAGATCCATTTAGTTAATTACATTAATGAAACAAAAGATTAATTCTTTATATGATGGTGATTTCACATCATGGGGTAAATCTTGAGGTTTCCTTTAGTGAGATAGTTCCCAGGTCTTTTGGGGTAAAGGATTAAAATATGATATTGTTTATCATGGATTTGGAATCTATAAAGACTCATAAATTTATTCTTGTTTTTGTCTTCTCAAATTACACAACATAAGGGATAATTTCTTCTTGAAGGATTACAAAACTAAAGAGGTTGGTTGTTCCGTAAAAGGAGAAACTGGGGGAATAATTGGTTAAATCAAATATGACTTAGGAAAAAAATATTTTTACTGATTTACATCAAAATAATACAATCAATACACAACTATGATATTTTTTATACAATTATCCCTACTACCCTTCTTCCTCTGGGGTCATAGTGTAAACTCATGCCAATTATGCTAGTGGTTTTTTGGACAACACATTATCAAGGGAAACCATTTTAGGTAGGTTTTATTTGAAAACAATGCATTCATTGATAGTGTGATATAGTGTCAATCGAAATGGAAAATAGTTAGTGATATCGTCGAATCCAACCTGATTGGGACACTTGGGTATTTCCATGATTTTTTTTTGTTTTCAAAGAATCAATATATTATAAAATTAATTTCCCATTATAAAAAGAATAAAAATTATTCATCTATTTCATAAACATATTTATAAACAATAATTTTATATCATCTTGGTGAGGAGGGAATTGTTTCTAATTATTAGGAGGGGTTCCACATGATATGGCGTGGGATATTTTGGTAGAGGTGGAATAGGGGATGGTTATATAATTCTAGTGTAAGTTTATTTTTTTCATATTCTCTACACTTGATCTGAGGTAATTAATTATGACATGGCCTTAGTTTGCAGTATGGAATATTATAATGTATGGAAAACTATTGTAAAATCCCAAAACCCAGCTAGATATTTTATTAGAATGAGTAGTGTTCCCAACTCATCATATTGATTCTCTATATATAAGAATAAAAATATTCCTTT
This sequence comes from Viscum album, assembly GCA_963277665.1. Taxonomy (NCBI): domain Eukaryota; kingdom Viridiplantae; phylum Streptophyta; class Magnoliopsida; order Santalales; family Viscaceae; genus Viscum; species Viscum album. The sequence continues at coordinate 83,897,322 of OY728155.1, read as the reverse complement.
GATGATTTAGGGTTATGGGGTAAGTAAAACCCTTCCACCTAGAAATGAAATTCCAAAAACCTATTATTCTCTCAATAATTGAAATTCAATAGATTGAGTATTGTTTTCATTGAAAATGTTTTTATGAATTGAAATAGAAACAATCACATAGATCTTCCCATCGCGTGATTAATATGGTTAGGATATTAGTACACCAATTGATGTTTGTCCCACAAAATGTTTTCATGAAGAACCTAAGTTTAACAACATCTTGTTTTGTATGAGTTAAAAATTTTGAATAAAAATTGGACGAAAATGCATCAATTACAATGTTGAGTCCACTAATACATTAAAGAATTGAAACATAGGGCTCCCAATGTTTGGTGAAGGGAGGGTACCATTGACACATTCATGGTAAGAATTACTTTTGGGGTTTACAAATTCAGGTAATTCATCCACAACTTCAAATAAGGATATAAGTGACTTAATAAAATTGATAATACCCCGAGGGTTTATTAAAATAGTTGTATATTTAACTAGAGAGGCAATAAGTGTAGAAATAGGAAATCACTCATGTGATGTCATAACCAATATCTACTTTTGATACCCCATAAGGACTAACAGTTTATAAGATTCCTAGTAAATTTTTTATCAATTCCATAATGGATTCAATTCCAAATACACTACTACATTTTGGTCCAAATAACTAGCTTATTTGGATTCTCTATCATTCATATGACGAGTCCTTCTTGTTGAGGTGTTCCATTATGGTGGGGGAGATTAGAATACTCTTGGAGGATATACCAAGTGTGAATATTTCCTTTGATTAGTTCTATATTTATCTTCCTCATCTCTAACATTTCCATCTTACATTGCATGAAACACATTTATATCCTGATTGATTTTACATTTTCAATCTGAGGATAAGACATATTAATTACTATAAACGTTTCCTTTAACAAATCATATCAATGGGTAGTGGTGAAAAATTCATTGAAACCCCCATGATCAGGGAATATTTTTTTTCCTGGTACACACATGTTCTTCATTTAACTTTGTGTGGTCTAGGATGTGAATTGAAATTTCTCCTTCTCACTCTTTTGCTATTGTTTAATCCCATGAGGAACATATAGATTTGGATATAATGATGTGGGAAAATTCATAATGAATTATTGGTGTTTCGTTGAATTTAGTAAGATATGATTTCTAATTGGACAATGGATATGTACAAATGGAACTGTGATCCCAATGGGAAATTGTACCCCTAATAATAATCTTTTATCAATCATTACTGGGACTTTTCCCTCACTATTGGGATTCCATTTTAGTTTCTTGAAAAAGGGAGAGTCAAATGGAGGCATCATATAACATTATCTTATGGACTAATGGTGAAGGGAACAAGTCACAAGATAATAAAAACTGGGAGGATTTGGTTTTTGGTGCCCCACAATAATATGAAAATAGAGATATCCATTGGATATGAGGATGAGTTAATAAATCACCCATCACTGTAGAGATTTAGTTATCTAGTTTTAAGTGTTTTAAATATATTAGGGGATATTTTCATAGATAGGCATAGAGATGACACCTGATTCCATAGACCGATGAACATTGAAATAATATTATAATGGTTTAAAATAAATTTTATATCACAAGATAACAATATTTTTAAAATAATGTAATATCACCTAAATAGCATCACCAATATAAAATCTGAAACTACAATTGAATGTTGAACATGTGATTTACCATAGGTATGACCTAATTTTGGTAGGTGCATGATGTTTGGATAACGATTCCATTACAGGGTATTATATATATAATAATAACTAATTAATTCATTTCATTAAATGATTTAATTGTACTACATCTATAAATATAGTCTTTTTGAAGAATCTTCATGGTTAGCCACATAACAAGGGAACCATTGGGAGTATTTCACCTTTCATTTATGGTAGATTGAGATCAGATGATGAATGATGTCCAAATCACGGTTAATTGAGGTGAAGTGAATTAAATGGATGTTCTCCATCATTGGAGGATGAGTTATTTTCCAATGAGAGATCTTATATTGTTGTACGACTTATCAATTGAAGTTTCTAAAAAAATAATTACAAAATTTATCATTATAAAAACCATGTTATTTGATTTTCTATAAAATAATACTATGCATGATCCCACATATAATATTTAAATAATATATTCAGTTTATTAGTCATGTTATGATATATTTATCAGCCCATAAATCTCCAATTTATATTCATTGGTCAAAAAGATTGGTTGAATGATTTTTCTAGCATTGTTTTTGTGGTTGTTCCCCATCATTATTATTGTTCTATGACGTTGGCTTATGACACCATGGTTTCAAAATTCTAATAGGTTTCAGCATTATTGAACCCCCAGATTCATTGAGGATTCAAATGTGATGGATTGTTTTATAATAGAAGGATGAATATGTATGAATCAGAGGATGTGGCTGATGTAGTTTTAGATCTATTATCTGAAAATGATATGGGATCATTATAAGAGACACATCAAAGCATGTCTTCTTTGTGTGGATGAACTAGATTAATGTTTCCATCCAACAAGGGGCTGATATTGAGAACCAGAGATGTTATACACAATTTTCGAGTTTTGAAAAGTATTATTTGTTTTCATGATAAATATATATAATTTTCGGGGAGGAGATATAACTTTCTGAGAAACCCAGACTACATGTTGTGTATTTAAAATAACAGATACCCATTAGTCTGATTTTTATAGTGGCTAGGGTTTCATGATGGATTCAAATATCGCACACCCTATTGAGGAACCAATTGTTGTGTGACCCAGGTTTTTAGACATAGATTGTAGAGGTTTTACATGACAAGGAGCCCATGTGGCCCTAAAATATATTTATGGTGGGTTACACACTATGTACTAGAATATGGTAACTGTACAGAGACATGACTTGAAGGACATGATAATTTCTAGTAGAATATGGCTCGACATTGTGAGGCTAAGACATGTTGTGTAGTTTCATGAACACTATGTAGTACTACATGGCCACTAATTTTTGCATTGTGAAGGAATAAGATACCATGTTTAATAGGAACCCAAACTATTTGTTTCCCTTACACATCATGTAATTTGTTATGAATCTTTTTTCGCTAGTATATTCTACATTTAGACATGTATATATGCCTGCGAGTAGACCATCCCAGTTTCTTTTCTTCTTATTATGTTATGAGTTCCATCATAGATTATTCTTATATTTTATTTGAGGGTTTCCTAGTTTGAATCATCTTCAGGGGGCTGTTTATAATGACGGTGCTTGGGTAGGATCATCAGAGAAAGGCACCCTACTATGATGTCAAGGAATGGGTCCTCGATTTACTAAGTGGCACCCTCTTGTGTAGTCAGGGTATGGGTCCTCAACATATAGGGTGGCACCCTCATATAGAATCAATGAATTGTTCCTCAACCTAATATGTGGAAATATATGGCGGAGTGAGTTCATGAGTAGTATACCTGTTGAGTTCCACCCTCAAATAGATTTGGGGCACGAGTCCTCCCTAATCAAAGTGAAACCCTATTATAGATTTAGGGAATGGTTCCTATACCTATTTAGAGACACCCTCATATGGATTCCAATAATGGGTCATATACCTACCACGTGGAACTCTCATTTGGAGTGAGGGAATCAGTTATATACTAACTGAGTGTCCACCTCTTGTAGGGTCATGACATGAGTTCTTTTCCTATTGAGTTTAATTCCCCTATGGATTCAGGGAATTTGTCCACTATCTAATGAGTAGAACCCTCATGTTGAGTCTATAAATAGTTCATCTATATACTAAGTGGAGCTATCCTTTGGATTCAAGGCATGGTTCCTCTACCTACTGAGTGGATCCTTATTTTTGTACCAGTTCATGGGTCCTATACGTATATATTTTTTCCCTTGACTATGAGGCATAGTGGTGAGGTGTGGATTAATATGGATGCTTTTTCGTATAAATACTCAAGATATTAGGAATCATTGGTGTAACTTTTTGTAACTCTTGGTAGACACTTCATCCTAGGATTGTTAATGAGATGTAAATAACATTTATCTCTAATAATGGTTAATTATATTATTAGATATATATATATATATATGTCATTTTTTGGTGTTTGTTTCTCTCTCAATATGGGTTGAGTTGTCCTTTTCAATCATGTCTCTTGTTTATCCCACATTACTTTTAGGGGAACCATGCTGGGTATATATATACACACACTATCATGGGATTTCATATCATGTTTCATTTATTATAAATTTTAAGGATAGATCAACCTTGATTACAATGGATCTTAGTGTATACCCATGAGAATTTTACAACAAACGTTGGCAAGGATATGGATATCTGTTCATGTGATCACATAGCATTTACTTTTCTAATTATTGAAAGGTTCGGTCATATTTTATGGTTGGGTGTGTATTTTTCTAAATTCAATTTGGTAGAATTACTAACACTCTGTATTATTCCTTAGATATTGTCACATGCATGGTTTTTCACACTAGATATTATTGTATATTCATTTCTATTATTCCTATGATCTCATTCATTAAGATGGTTGGGAGTGTGAGTATAGAAACATTAGAAAAAAACTCCCCTACTATTTATTTATTCTAGAACTTTTCATCACCCGTTGGCCTATGGATACATGATTATAGTAGTTATAGCTCGGTCATTTTCTAGACATGGGTGCATGGTGGGTCGTGTAGTAATATATTGGTATCAGAGGTGGATCATTATTTTGTATTATGATTTGAGTTTTCAACTTATGAGGATTTGGTTGGGTCATTGGAAAACAATGTCAATGTGTCTAGAATATATATTTCAATATAGGGAATCCAATGTTGGCTTAGGGTTTGACGTCTCCACACATAATCACTCTAACAAAAGTTTTGTTTACTCTGGTACTGAGACATTTGATGTGGGGAAAATTGGTGCATGCATCATATTGGGTAGAGTATAATTACTATCATTCTTCAATTTTATCCACATATATATATATGATAATCTATCTACGGTATGTCTGGATTAAATTTCAGGATCATATCTGAAGATATCCATCCATGTTATCGATTCAGGACTATGATGATGATGAGTTGAGTGATAAGGTCTTTATTCAGGGTCCATCGTGCAATATCATTCCTCATGATGAGTAATTTGTAGCACCCTAGCCTAACAAGTAGTAGATTACACCACTAGGTTTGGCTGAGGATGCATGTAGGATTATTCACTCCATGAGTTCTAGTGAAAGTGTTCAGAGAGGATTCAAGGTGAGATAGACCCCATTCAGTGGAGGATTGGCTATATTCACTGATATAAGTTTTCATACTTTTAACGAAACTGATTGATTAGGTGGTTATGGTGGAAGCTAGTCATTTCCATGGAGCATGTGGGAACTGGTAGAGTATAGTCATAGAAACTCATGTTGAGTCATCAATATCAGGGTATAACTTATAGTAATTGTTTAATGAGAGGTATTAACTCTCTTTCATCTTCTTCACATGGATTTAAGAAAATATGAAGCTATAGTAGGGAGGGTGACAATTTATTAGTATGTTGTGAGGTTTTAAAACCACACACAATACTCTCTCAACATGATTCAAAAAAACTATGTTCTTGAAAAACTATTGAGAAGTGTATCTACATAAAAATTATTGATAGTTTGGTACCACTATACATTCCAATGTATGAAGGAGTGTAAATAGAGACCAAAGGAGAAATCATGATTTCAATCAGATGGATTCAATGAAGCAAGAGTTGATAGTGTATGTTATAGGGATTGGTCATCTTTAGTATCTAGAGGGAACTATTCGATAGGATCTCTCTATATAATATCTTATTATGACCATAATCAGGCTCCGGATCATATGTAAAATGGACCACAATGATGACTATGAAATTTCATAGAGTGGTGTTTCTATTCATGTGATCAGTGATGTTGCATGGAATGTGAATTTACGACCTGATGTGTTGATGAGTGTTAATAAATAATTGATGGACCTCCACAATAAAGGCAGTTCTGTGATCAATGATCTACCATGAAAGGGAAGGGTGGCCTATAGGGAGGTAGATCTGGTAGATGAGAATATTATTCTCCATGAGGACAAGTTTTTGGTGGTGGACGATGTTTTGAGATCCTTCCACCACCACCACCAGGCGACCCTTGTTAGGGTCATGGAGCTAGCGGTTGGGGTTGTGGGCAGCTTCAGGCTATGGAGGCATATGATGTCACAACTAATGATATAGATAGAGGTGCAATATGTGTTTGGACTACTTTTGAATCAGTATTGGTTGAAACATGGGTGATTCATTCCTTTATCTTTTTACTCCTATATCTATAGTTATATCTCCCATTGGAGACATTATAAAAAAATAATTTAGTGTGCTTTATATAGGGAACACTTCTTCGATATCATATATATGATTACAATGAGAGATATCAATTGTTGAGTTATTTTATCGTGGAATCTTTTGGTCCTCCTAATGAGACATTATGACTTCCTCTTAGTTATGTAATTTTTTTTCAAGGTCCAATACTTGATTGAATGGAACCAAATATGATTCATATGCCTTTGGAATGATTGGAAAGGTTATCCTTTATTGGTGATAGAGATCTAATGGTAGATAATGTAGGACTTCTGAGAAAGAAGCATCAAACAATCACCAATCAGTTTTAATGTTTATCCCTTGAAGAAGTGGTATCTTTGGGAATTTTTATTCCTTTTTTAATAGAGTATTATATGGATGACTTCCCCAAGGACATTTTTGGGCCACCATAGATGTGGTAGATAGTGTTTTTCATCAACATTCATCATAGAACCACTCATATATCTTTTACAACGTATTGTATGGTCTCTATCAGGATCATAGTGTTATGGTTGTATTGAGAGAACCTTTGATATAACAGTTTCATTAGACGTAGTGTGTCCCACTAGGTAGATTTTGTGCTGTTTATGAATAAAGTTGAAGGGATATTTTGTATTTTTATGGATTATATTCACCATAACCAGACCAAGATAATTAAAATATATCTCTATATGGGGATTCATGGCCACTTTCATAAATTTTGAGTCATGTGATGGTTCTTGAAGACAATCTATGTTCCGACTACAACATGTTGAGTGTTCTCATGGATGATATTTTGAAGATACGATTTTGATGTCACTATAAACGCAATGAGTTCCTAGTGATTCTCATCAATGTGATGAATTCCCCTAATGTGACTATCATTCTAATTAAAATATTCTCACATCCACTCTTTGGACAAATTGGAATGGTCTTTACTAATGAAATTCTGATAATCTATGTGTCTTAGGAGGAGAATATAGATCACTTGAGGATAGACCTAGACTTGATTCAAGAACACCAAATTTATTTCTAGCTCTAAAAAGGATAGATATAGATTTATGAGGTTCAAATTATGCGAAATGTTATCTATAATAATGGATTAGTTGTGGACATGTTGAACATCTATGTTGTTCTATCTTAGGATCCACCCAAGAACATGCCTGATGTGATTAGTTTTCATTACATGGTGGGGTATTATTGGTGGTTTTTTGTTTAATAATATAGGATACTAGTAACTTTTGGAATTCTTGATGTGGAAATGGAATACATTTAACAAGATAGAAAAGTTCCATAGATCCTCTAAAATGTTGCGATTTAGGATGATAAGTGCTCAGGTCTTGGGACTATTGATGGAGGGTGTGGAGTACATTTTTTATTTCAATTCATCAAGATATAGGTTTCACGTTCTTATAGATGAATGAAATTTTCATGCATGGTTCATGGTTTTTGGTTCCCCATGAAAAGAACTCTCATACTCAGGACCAAGATTTGATAGATGTGGACTTCATTCTAAGGATGTAGAGGCACTATTTTTTAGAATAAAAATTTGTTGGTTAATTAGAACATCAGTGTCTCAGGTATGTATTCACATAAAAGAAACTAACTTAGGATATAAGTGATAATTAGTGTTCTTGTGTGACTATAACTTTGAGATACTCTATACCCCTAGTAAGGGAAATGTGGTGGAATATTCCCTTAGCAGGAAGTGTCATGCTCAATTTGTGGAGGGGACATCTAATAAGATTTAATCATTATAAATAACCATGGTAGGGAATGATAGTATAGATTTAATTCATTAAATGGTGTTGGATCCTCTAACTCTCTAGTGTTTGATAGAGTCTCAGTTGGGAGACATTGACTCTGATGTCCTACAGGACCAAATATTTTTCAGAGATTCACCAGATAGATTTTATAAATGAGACCATAATATCATCATATTCAAGGGAAAAATCGTGGTCCTCATCATGATGTGGGAGGAGGTGATGTAGGAGTTTCAGACCTCTTCTGTTCATATAAATCCCAACAGGGAGATGATGTATAGTGGCCTTTAGTTGAATTTTTAGTGGACATGACTGATACAGTGAGAGGATGATTTCATCTCTTGGTTCCTCACATGTCAGCAAGTGAAGCATGAACCCTAGGGTCTATCGGGATTATTCTTTCTTCTTGATATCACTGAATGAAAATGTGATTTCAAAATCTATGGAATTAATAACATAACTTCTATAGAAAACAAGAGGCCATAGTTCAATCTATGGTATATTTAACTGACTTATAAAGTCTACACACATCCATTGTATTAGAAAGCCGAATTTAGTGTTCATTTTAGGAAAGTTTTACATATGAGATTTATTATGTATTCATGGGTGGACCTTTAAGATTTCCTCCAACCATGATTAATTAATTAAATCATAGCTGTGTAGAGGCTTGCATGAGGTATTCGAGACTCTTTTGAGGACGAGTATAAATTTACACCCCTAGGATGAGGGGTGACCAAGAACACAATCAACATGCTCGAGGATATGGTGACGGATTGAGGAATAGAATTAAAGCAAAGATAGAGGGATCAATTGGATTTGGTAGAGTCTTCTATTAATAATATATATTACTCTAATATCATCATCATACCTTTTGAGTCCCCCAATGGTAGAAACTACAAACCATCATTATGCGGGAATGAGATCGTTGAGGAATATTTTGTTGGGATATAGATGATTCAATAGATAAAGGAGATGTTATTGGTTTTTTTGGGAGTAGATGAGGGTACCTCATCATAGGTGGAAATATTATGCAGATTGGAATCAGTGGACCTTACAGTTTGAGTAGGGAGACCGTGGTATACTAAGAGTCTCGACATGATAAAGATTGTAGAGATTTAGCTTGGTAGAAAGTCATCCCCATGTTTCATTATACAATTTGGGATCTTATAGTGGTATGGTGAGTTTATTTACAACAACAGCATACCCACATAATTGGAGTGGGTTCACAACGACATCAATGTATCGATGATGAGTATACACATGCATGATCGAACACATATTATTGACTATAAATAACTAGACAATGGGGATACAACTACCTACATGGATCACCCTATTGGGATCCATGATCGAAAGGAGACAGTTGTGCATACAATTATCATTCCCTTTGTTTAATTATTGTGGAAGTATGATAGCATAGAGGAGATCACTTGAGAGTAAGGGATTTAGATACAGGATCAGTATCTCCACCTTTTTATTTACTATTCATTTATATGATGAATATATTGAGGGATGGAATAATGTAATGACCATGTTTTATCCTTGAAATACTTTCAAATTTAATAAGGAATATTTTAAGAGCCATACCCAGAGACAGCGTGATATTTAGAGGCTTGTACAATCATTAATTATTTTATAAAAATATTAAATATATTTAATATTACACATGAACAGTTTTCAGAAGTGATCAAATACAATCAACATGGTCTCTCAAATAAAAAATATTGGACCATAGTTGAATCCAAAGCATTGTATTTACCCTTGGCACTAACTAATGTAGGTTAGCATTGAATGTTTAGATAAAGAGTCAAATAGATGGTACATTAATTGAATTAATTAATTGACCTAAAATTTATTCCCTCTACATATACTCAGTTATGGATATTATTCATGGTTAGTTTTGTAACACTATGACCATTGAGATGAGGATTACACCATTATTCATTTGAAGAATATGATCAGATGATGACCGATACCCCGATCCAGGTGTATTGAGGGATAGTGACCGCAACAGATCCACCCCATAATTGTGGAACATGTTCATGACCAATGATTGATTTAATATCAATGTATGAATCCTCATTTATGGAATCCTCCTATATTATTAAATGGTTAATTGTTATCAAAATGTTATTTTTCAATTTGTGTTTATATAATCCTTTGCATGACCTCGCATATTGGATTTAAATTATTTAATCAATTTATTAATCTAATTGTGTTTTATTTTTCACCCTAACTATCAGGAATTTATATTTACTAGTCAATAATTATTTTCCATTGAATTTTTCACCTTTTTTTGGACTTCCTTCACCGCCCATCGCATCCTCCACTGATGGCCTATAGGGCCATGGTTTGACATTACAGGTAAGGATTGAGCTTGAAATCCCCTTGATTAATATAAGATTCAGGTAAAATATATTTTTTGTTGTTATTAGGATGATAATAGATTAATTTTGGTTTTCATGTGATCGATTATTGGATCCAAGATCCAATATATATATTATAGCGGCATGGGAGATGTGTCAGACTATATAGGATTCATATGGGTGAACTAGATTCTAATTTCCATCCAATGAAGGGAAAAATGATGTCCTAAGGTGTTTTTAACCATTTTATGGTGGTCAAATGATGGACTCATTGTTAGGATCAATAGATGTATGTTTTGAAAATCCGATATAACTTTCGTTGAAGGACCAAAACATAGGCAGTTTAATTCAAAAAACTGACATTGTATAGTATGATTTCTTCAACAACTGTGATTTATCAATGGAGTTAAATATGAAAAAGTGTCGAAAAGACTGACACATCATTTTAACTAATGTTTTATGACTCTGAGTGTACATCTATTACATTCCCAAGAGACTTTGTTGACCTACACGCCATGTTGGTTGTGGTATATATCTTGTATTAGAACACAACATGTTTACAAGGTCATGACCTAGAGGACATGGGAAATGACAGGAGAACCCGACTAAGCATTATGAGGCAATGAGACTATTTTTAGTACCTTATATGCAGTGTAGTGCTATAATAATACATAGAAAAGAGATATAGATGATGTGAACACGATGAAGAATGGGACCACATGTCCTGTGGGCCCCTTACACACTGTGTACTCCATTACTAATTTCCTATCTCTCTTATCTCCTTTGTTGGGACATAGATTTTGGCCCATGAGTTACCCATACTATTTTTTTTATCATTTAGAATGTGATTGTGGACTTTTTAGTTTCTTTTGATAAATGATATGTGGTGTTCTCGGAATGACACTGCTTTAGGCAGTTCTCGATGATGATTGTGATGGTGATGGATCATTGGAGAGTTGACCCCTCCAGAAAAGTAAGGGAATGGGTCCTATATCTATAAAGTGGAACCCTCTTGGGGGGTCAGGGCATGGGTCATCTTCCAACAGAGTATAACAAAATTATGGAGTTATGAAATGGGTCCTCAACCTACAATGTTGAACCCCCATACCGAGTTATAGAATAAGTTCCCCATCTTTTGAGTGGAACCTCCTATGGATTCAAGGCAAGGGTCTTCTACATACTAAGTAGCAGATTCCCTGGGATTCCAGACATGTGTCCTCTACCAACCAATTGGAACCCTTATATGGAGTCATATAATGGGCCCTATACCTATTGAGTGGAAGAATCTAGTGGATTTATAGACTGTTTCCTCCACCTACTGAGATTCACCCTCTATAATGACTTTGGTTTTTTCCTGTATGACTTTGGAATATTTCAACGAATATTTCCAGATCTGGGAGATGATTTGGCATAAGACTCCAGGGGATAGGGAGCCCCAATGCATAGAGGTTAAGCATATTAAATATTTTTTTCACCTGCATGCAATTTTTCATGAATGATTTAAAATTCCCATGTGGAGACATAGATCAGGTTTCTTAGACCGCAGTTGAGTTTGAAATGTTTTTTTACACTATGCAAGACCTACGGTCATACATCCTAGGAGTTTATTCTAAGGGTGTTTTGGTGATATGGTGTTAAGTGGAGGATTAATTAATAAATATATTAAATATATCTAACCAAAAACCATCCCACCCACATGTTTCTATGAATGAAACCAAAATGGATAAAAACCTCATCCATCCTTAATCCCTTTGAAGAGGAATGTAAATGTATCCACATTCGGGAAATGATGTGTCATTGATCTCTATTTATGCAGAATATCATAATCTGATTGAGAACATAAATGATCTGGGTGTCGTTATTGATCCAAATCTTCAATGATTCACAAACGTGGTTGGTGGAATTGATATTTGGTCCTGATCCCGTTGATATTTCATTGTTTTATGTTTCAATATCCCAATTAAAATCAGTAGATATCCATTATTGGTAGATCTATATTTTTTGGGGTAAACTGTGGTGAATCAGAGGGTTTTTCAGGTGATTCTTGACTAAAATCACTATCTACATAACATGTAGTTCAGTGACACGTGCCATGTAGCTCTTCTTATTTGGGGAAGATGATCATTTGGGACTATACACTATGTTTATGGGTTACACACTGTGTAGTTCCCTAAACCATGTGGCCATGGGTCATGGATGGGGATAGCTGTGTCAAAACACAGGGAAATGTACTAAAACACATCCAAGTTATATAGAAACGATGTTCACTTGAAAAACATGGGAAAACTACATGGGATTGTTTTCGTCTAGCCTAAACATGCCGTGTAGTATGATATGTATGGTGTTTAAGCGACATGTTTCACTTGTTCATGTAGAAGAGGAACATGTAATGGGGCTAATATATTGGGGAAAAAATGTACCTCCTCTATATGATGTGTAACCATACATGGTTTGGGACCTGTGTGGACCAGATACAAAGGCAGGTGCTCGGATGGTCTCACCTGTTTTGTGTGCCCTGATGCATGTCATGTACTACAATGTGTTCCTCCGTGGATCTTTTTAGTTCTATATCATCCTCTCTTGGAATCATATTTAGGGATGTGATTAGCACATCTAGAGCATTTTGTTCCACATAGAATACGATGGTAGGGTCCGTTTAATTTCATGTGGTATGAGGTGGCATGAATTTAGTAAGAAAGTTGTTGAGTAGTATATAGCAGATGTCGGACATTAGTGTGGATTTTATAGAGATATTATAATACTATAACTCCTCTGATGAACTATAGAGAAGGTTTTCCTTACCTATCTAATTAGGTAGAGATTGTACTCCCCAAGTCATGAGCACAAGTTTGTAGCGATTGGGTGGTTTCCTCCTGGTGTGTTACTCCCCTAGTAGACTAGGGTGAGGGTTTCCCCATGATGTTCATGAATATGGATAGTACTCCTCTATCATTCCAGGGAATGGTTCCTCCATTTAATACATATTGGTAGGGTCAGTAATTCTCTTTTGTGTTGGGGAGCATGTCCTCTATTTTTTGAGTCTCCTCTCCCCTGTTAAATTAGGATATGGGTCCTCTATACTTGTTGTTCTGGATAATATAATACTCCACCACAATTTTAGGTAGATGGTCCTCTAGACTGAGGTTGGTAATCCCCTATCATGTTTGGGTGTGGGTCCCCCAAAATTAATGATCATGATGAGTTTGTACTCTTGTGTCCTAAAAGGATTAGGGTCATCTAGCCTTAGAGTGCTACTCCCCTACCAGGTTAGGGTGTGTGTCCTCAATCCATGTATTGGTACTCCCCAATCATATCAGGGGGCAGGACCTCCATTATCTATGTAGTACTGAACCATTGGATTAGAGTGCAGGTCCAATCTTATGGAGTAGTACTCTTTGATCTCCATGTTGTAGTAGGGAATCGGTCCTCCATTTGAGTTGTATCTCCCTTGAATATGGGATACAATTATGAGGAGGGGGCCCCTCCACATGATAAGAATTATTCATATATAGGATTTAGTGATCCCTCAACTAACTGATGCGGGGACAAATGCATACATGAGTGAAAGAGGTTTCATGGGTTAGTTAAGAGTAGTATAACCTATACTATAGGGAAGTGGCGAGGTTTAGTTCCTTCATTTATCTATTGTTAGATAGGATGAACATGGTGCATAGTCTAGAGTAGTTCTCCCTCAAGTGTGTGTAGTAGTGAGGGGAATTCCTTTTAACTTGAGTCTCCTTAGCATACATTGGGTGCACGTTAATAACGACATGACCTATAGTGCTAGGCACTGGATATGGACATAGGAAGATATTCTTAATGGATCATGTTCTCTTTAACATACAATTTAGAATGCTATACTTTTACTCGATGTAGTGAATCTCCCAGATGGGTCCCATATTGTATGGTTGAGCTTGTGGAGTGTGTTCTCTTAGTTTTATGTTCTGGTAAGTTAAATTGAATATAATATTGTTGATATCTATGAGGTTGGAACCTCCTTATATTAGTGTCTATGAAGAGTATATCTGGGTAATTTTTGGGATTCTATGTGATGTTGACCCATGTCAGGGTTGAGAACATAAGAATACCAAGGTGAATTATCATGTACTACTCCTAATGGTTCAAGATGGAGTTTCTCTATTGATTGGGTTTCCCTCTTACTACGTCAAGAAAAAAAACATCCTTTCATTTATCCCTCATTATTTTGGGGTTTTTGTGGGGTTCCTACCATGTATTATCATACTCCCCCCTACATAGGATTTCCCAACCCATTTGTTTTTGTGTCTCATACAAACCTGAGGTCATTCGAACGATTTTAAGGAGGACCCATGGTAGGAATAGATTAGTGAGCTAGAAAGACCAATGTATTTATGATAGCTTGGGCTATGATATTCTATTAGTTTTACATTATAAACATCCTATCCTTATAAGAAGGTTGTACACAATTACATTTATCTTCGGGGGACATTGTTATTTCATTTTAAGCTCTCAGTGCTCCAATTGCACTTTGGTTGGGGGTTATAAATGTATGCATGCATTGGTTTCCTAAGGTTATTACGTTTCATCATTATGTGATCTTGGAGATGTGTGTGTGCATATATTTATATATGAAATTCATACCATGTTAGTGATATAGCTTCACATCGCTAGTATACATCCCTTAGCCAATTAAAGGTAGGATTTGGGATTTTTAGTATGGGCCCCTTCGGGTTGGCTCGTGATTGAGTGGTAATAGAGATAGGATGGTTCCACATTGGGATCACAATGTCATAAGCTTGGTGTGGGTTTCATATTGATTTTGCTAGAATATTTTTAGGTCGTCTATCAGGTAATAGTTTCTAGTTTGGTGTGGCAGCAGATACATCTATTTATTGGGACTCGGATAACCTTCTTTAATACTCTATAAATTAGGACACTAGTCACTGGGAAATAAATGGTATATGCATCATATAGGATAGGGTTATGGGTTTTTATAGTCCTTGAGTCACCTCTAAAGATACATTCTTTGATCGTGGTATGTCTTGATTCTATTTAGGATTCCTCTACAATTTTAGTTAGGTAGGATTCTATTGCATGATCATGGTGACGATTTGCCCCGTGATGAGGATTTAGTGTGGGTCACTGATTCTGGGGAGTTACCTTTGGTTAGTGTGCATGATGTTCCACCACCTATTGAGCGTCAAATTTTACTAATAGTTCAGGCCATGGATGCATATAGGCTTAGTGCACTACTGTTGTTCCATAGGTAGTTACCTCGATGGTAATAGGGTGGTCTAGACCACCGGGTGGTAGATGACTAAATCGTGGTAGTCAAAAGATTTTTTCTCTTAGTGAGGACACCTACTGATTAGATGGTTATCCTAACATTGAGACTTCTGTAGGGTTCATCCAGGCGATTGTGGAGTCTGGTGATATTGTCTAATGATGAAGCAATACTCATTTAAGAGGAGTTCAAGTGACTCTCCAGGGAGTATTTTTACCCATTCACATGGTGATCAATGTGTACCTATGAGCTTCTGTAACTTTGGCAGGGTAACACTACAATGGTGGAGGTTTCAGTGAGGTTCACATACATTTTCAGATACTCCTTGGATACGATTTTTTATTTTTTTCATCATATTAAGGAACTTTGAGTAGGGCTTGCATCAGGATATCAGGGTATCTGTGCTTCTGCTCTGTATAATCACCAATGCTAGAGTGATGGATCAAGATCTGATGGTGGAATGTTTCCTTGATGAGGAATAATTAGATATGACCCATAGTAGTGGTCATGATGATGAAGCATATTTAGGAGATGGAATATGATAGGTAATAAGACCACAACATAGGAGGCATACCAATTACAAAAACACAAAAACATGGGTCTTTGGAACATGAGCGGCACTGAGGATTAGATTAGCTGTAGGAGAGAAGGTTTTACGCTTGCGATCGATGGGGGCGTCTTGCTAGAGATTTTATGAACCACTATTCTACTTAGAGGGATAAAAATTACAAGACTCCTTGTTAGAGTAAAAACTAGTATAAAAGAGTTATGCATGGTGGAGTATGAGGCAGAGGAGCTGGAAGGGCTGCTGGAGGTTTCAAGCAGTTTAGGATGTTACCACCACCACTCCCAGTTGTTATACACTAGGCTCATGGAGTTGGAGGATGTGAGAGAGAACCAAATATGGTAGTTTAGGCCATTGATCCAGAATCTTTGAGTATAAATAGTTGTACGCCTTGTCTACTTTCTCCTTTTTGCAATAAATTTTTTTGAAACTATTTTCGGAACTCATTTCTTTCCACTCATACTCAAGGTTTATCTAGGGTGACACATGGCATCTGTAGAACCCCGTGTCGGTAGTTGTGATAGAGGGCCTAGTAATAACCTATGATAGTTTGGGAAGGCCCTTTTTCATGATTATCCCCTTGTGTTTGGCATCATATTTATAAATGACATGCTCTAAGAGGATGTGGGGCATTTTGATGAAGCATTGAACAAATGAGAAAGGTGGACTCTTTCCCCACCAAGATTCATTTTAGTGACATGATTATAACCGTACGAGTGAGTCAGTGATTCCCAAAGCAGGAATTATCAAGGTGTGATGTAGGAGTTCCTTATATGTACGTGTTCCGGGTGAGGTTATGTGATGAGGCTTCAGGGCAGGTCCTGGATTTTCCAACAGAGTTCTCCTAATTGACCCATTTAGCTTTGTATCCCTCGGAGTTGGAGAGTTTTTCTTATAATCGTTCTGTAGTGGAAGAGTTAGACCCTATAAAATTTCTACAGTGTGTATTGGCTTCCTACAATTAGTACATAGATGTTTTGCAACTCGGGGGTATATAATTTCTACTATTTTGGTGAGTTGAGTTACAGTTGGATGTTTGTAGATGAAGGGACTAGTAAGACCCATTGTCAACTCTTGGGAAGCCCTGTTTTTATCGTGAAGAACCTCAAATGTATAGTGTTAACTTTGAATGGAAAATTATTAAGGAGGATATTGTATAGTCCATCTAGTGGTGGATTAGGACATTCATATTCCTTCAGTATCTTTTTCAGGTTAGTGAGGTGGTGTACTGCTAGACCCAATGACTATATAAGGACCATAGAACATGGTGATTTATCACCTATTGTAGCTAAAGATACATTTTCCCATTTTTTGTAAATTTTTGGCCCAGCAGAAGATATACTTAAGATATGTTTGATCTGGTTGGTTCCTATGTGTGCATGAATCTAAGTAGCACAAGAACCCTTGTTGAGCTTGGTGGCATAAGAGTCTGGTTGGGAGCTTAGTTTCTTCCCTTGTGCATTGGATTTTTATTTTAGGGGATGAAAATCCCTATGCTGGGGAGAATTTAATGACTCAGGTTTTGATTTGTAATACTTTTGAATATTTTGGGGAATATTTTTGGAGCTAGGAGATGATTCGGAATGGGATGATAGGGCCCATGGAGCCTCGGTCCGGTGATGTTAAAAATATTAAATATATTTTATTGTGCACATGTATTTTCTATTAAAATGTTAATAACTCACATGAGGAGTCTTATATTAGATTTTAGAGAATGTGGTTGAGTATATAATATCTTTTTTATTCTATTTATGACCTAAAGTCATTCACACTTGATGTTTTTTCTGGGGGAATTTTGGGGATAGGGTGTTTAATGGTGGATTAATAAATAAATAAATTAATTAAATATAAACTAAACCCATCCAACCCTTCATGTTAGTGCACACGAAACCCAATGGTGGAAAACCTCCACCTCCTCTCCTCCCTTTTGTGATGAATATAGACATATCAGAATCCATGAAATGAGGTGTCATAGTTCTCCATTTCGGAATAATATCATTATTATATCGAGAACCAGAATGATTCAATCATTGTTTTTGATCCAAAAATTCAGTATTTTTTCAATGAGGTAGGTGGATTTATGTTTTATTCCCAATCTACGTTTTTCACAATTTTATACGATTCTAGAGCCCAATTGAAATTTCAAGATATCCCTTCTAGGAAGTGTAGTATGTTTGGGGGTAAACTAGGTATAATTGGAGGGTTTTGTTAGTGATTCTTAATTGTAATCATAGTCAACATGGCGAGAAGTTCAATTACACTCTCTATGTAACTAATCCTATTTGGGGAAGATGAGAATTTCGGAAAACACACCATGTAGAGGGGTTACAATTCATGAAGTGACCTAACCCATGGGACCATGCGACATGGCTTGGTATAAACATGTGAAAACTAATGTACATGTAATAACACACTGCCATGATACATGGACATGAGGTTTGATACAAGGAGATGGAAAAAATACACAGGTATTTGGTTGTCTGACCTAAACATGTCACGTATTATGGGATGAACTATGTGTAAGGGACATTGTTGGAAGGTCTGTGTAGATTAGAGGAAAATATAGAGCTACAGAGATGAGGGGCACGACATGTACCTCCTCTACACACCATGATCCTTTACATGGGTTGGGACCCATGGGGACCAAATACATAAGTAGGTGGTCAGGTGGGATCACATTCTATTGGTGCCCCTGTTCAAGATGTGTACAAATATGAGATCCTTTGGGGATCTTCTACCTTCTGTATATTTTTATTTGGGACTCGAATTTAGGCTTGTGAGTAGTCTATCGTGAGTTTTTTCCATTTAAAATGTGATGTTTGTCTCTGATATACCGTATGAGGTTTGAGGGGGTTTCAATTGTTTAGTATTATTGAGGATTGGTATTGAGATGATATTGGTGGTCAGTGTGGTTTGTATGGAGAGGCTCTAGGACTGTTACTCCCTTGAGGAACTTGGTAATTGGTTTTCCATACCTATCTTCCTAGGTAGATATTGTAATCCCCACATCATGGTTGTAGGTTAATTACCTTTGCGTAGTTTCCTCCTGTGGTGTTACTCCCCTAATGGAATAGGTTTCATGATTCCTTGTTTTGTTAGTGAATTTGGACAGTACTCCCCTTTCATTTGTGTTCATGATTCCTCCATATAAGAATTATAGGTAGGGTACGTACTCAACTTCCTTGGTAGGGAGAAAGTACTCTATCTTATGATTTGGTAATCCCTAGTTAGATCAGGGCATAGGTTATCCGTACATGTTGTTCCAGTAGAGTCGGTACTCCCATGTCGTGTTATGGAGTGGGTCCTCTTACCCAGGGTCATTACTCTGCTACCATGTTTGGGCATTGGTCCGCCATAGTGAAAAAGCTGGTAGAGTTGATACTCCCATATCCTACCATGTTTTGGGTCCCCTAGACATTATGTAGTACTCCCCAACCGAGATAGGGATCAGGTCCTTGATACAAGGAGTGGTACTCCAATATCATATCAGGGTCTGGGTCCTTCATTCTCTATGTAGTACTCCCCTATTAGATTCAAGTGCAGAACCTCACATACAGAGTAGTACTCCCATGTATCCGAGTATTAGTGGGGAAGAGGTCCTCTATTATAGTTTCATCTCCCTTGAATGTGGTATACAGTTACGACGAGAGGGCCCCTCCAATTGATATAAATTATTCCTATATCGGATTTAGTTCTCCCTCAACAGTCTGAGATGCGATCCACTCTATACAGTTGTGATAACGGTTTTAAGGGTTAGTAAGGAGGAGAAATTCCTTGAATATGGGGGTAGTGGTGAGGTTTGTTTCCCTCCTTTGTCTCTTGTAACATAGGATGCATGTAATTAATAGTTTAGAGAAGTGACCCATCAACTGTCAGCAGAAGTGAAGGGAAGAACTCTTCACATAGGTTTTCTTATCTAGTGTTTGGATAATGTAAACGATCATAGGACCTATGTTTCTAGTAAATAGAGCTAGAACTAGTAAAATTTTCACAATTGAGCATATTATCTTTGATTTACCATTATTAATGGTCGGCTTGTACCTGCTGGAGTGCGTCTCTCGAATGGGTGCCATCTAGGATGGCTGAGCTCTTGGATTGTGTTCACCTTTTTTATGTTATTTTTAGATCCTATAAAGAGATTTTGGTTTCCATATTAGTGATTGGAACCTCCTGAGAATTATTTTCTGAAAAGATTATATATGGGTGATTTACTGGAGTCCGTGTGGTGTTTTCATATGTCAGGGTTGACACCCCTGGTAGACTGAGCTAGCATGTAATGTAAATTTATGGATGGTTCAAGATGGAGTTTATCTCATGACTGGGTTTCCCTCTTGCTATTTTGAGTGGACTATATACATTTAATTTATCCCATTTTCATTTGGGGTTTTTGGGGTTCTTAATGAATATTCTTATACTCACCCATCTTGGGATTTTCCCACACAGGTTTTGTGTCTTTTACAGACCTCATGCATTTTTATAGAGTCCATGAAGGACCTAAGAAAGGTAGAGCATAGTGAGCTGAAAAGGCCATGTTCTTTACTAGAGCTTGTACGAGGAGCTTCTAGGAAGATTCAATAGACAGTGATCCCCTACATCTGAGTAAGTTGGACACTTTTATAGTTTTCTTTGCTGCACATTATTTTTACAATTTAAACTATTTGAACTCGTATTTTATACTAGTTTTGTGATTTAGATTTATTCATGAATTGGTTTCTTTTGTTTTTTTTACATATCAGCATTTTGTAAGATGTAGATGTGTGTTTGCGCATAGGTACATATGCAATGCCTCATATGTTAGTGATATGTCTTCTCGGTGCTAGTTGCTAGCCCCTAGATTAATGGAGGTGGGGATGGGTAGTTATGTCCTAGGACCCATTATTTAGGGTTGAGACACTCTCCTATATTGTTGGGGTATGGCTCACAAACCTACTAATTGGCACCATCTTGTAGAGTTAGGATATGGTTCCTCAACCAAGTGGCACCCTCCTGCATAGTCATGTCATCATTCTACTTAATACTGAGTGATACCATCCTATTGTAACAATTCATGGTTCAAATACCTAAATATTGTTTCACCTAAATAGTATGGAACTATGGTGAGATGTGACTCTACATGGATACTTCTTTGGATAGGCACATGAGATATTAGGCATCATTGGAAGCCATTTTTGGAACCGTTGGGAAAAACATCAGCATGTGATAGGATGTGAGATGGAGATCCTATTTTTCTATCATTTGTGTTTTTTATATGATAATATATAAATATTCTTTATTTGGATATGTTTCTCTCTTATTTTCGGTTAAACTATCTACTTTTATCATGTCTCCTACTTCTCCCACTTCAGTATTCAAGGAATCCTACTAAGTAAGTATATACTAAATACTATATGGGATTTTCCCACATGTGTTGTGTCTTATGCAGACAATGGATAGGAAAACCACGATAAAAGAGAAACATTGGGGATTCTCTGGTCAATATATCCAGGTATGGTGGCTAAGGATTAGATAACTAGAGATTTGATCTCTCATCAATTAGTTTTCTAATTAATTTACTATTGGGACATATTTTTTAGTGGGGTGTGTCTTTTCCAATATCATTTTTTTCACACAATAATACTACTTTTCATTACCTAGATATTTTGCATTAATGGAATTTTACTCTATATATTATAGTATATTCTTATTATGATTTCTTTTTTAGTTTTATATAGAGATAGTTGGTTACATTTTTATATGTACATTAAGTAAATGCCTCCCTTACTAGTTTTCCTTTTAGACACTAGTACCCATCCCCTAGCCTACGAATGTGGTCTTGGTGCGGATATGGATTCACCCTCCACCATCAATGCAAGACCAATTGGATCTGTTTGTGAAAATACATGCAGTATTGGGGTATTCTAGTTCAGTTATTATCACTTATTAGGTCAAATTTGATGTTTTTTAACAGTTAGATTATGTTAAAGATCCATTAGACCTGTGGGATGGGGATTCGTTTGTATTTAAGAGGAATCTTGAACCACTAACACTACATTTATGACTTCTCTCTTGATATTGTGAACTCTTATATGAGAAATATCTGGGTAAAATATGTGGTATATACATTATCTAATTTCTAATGAATGCATTAGTGGTATCCGATTATTATATTCCATTATGAATTAATCTTTTTAAATGATCGAATACACCTACTAAATGAGTCTTTAAAAATCATTCTCTCATTGGACCTTACTAATATGAAACTTTTTTAGTGATAATCCATGATGTGTGCTCCATCATTCATGAGGGGGGCTTGCATCTGAGAACTGAACAGGAGAAATTAAATCTTACAATTTCACTTATAGATCATTTTTATGAAGAAATAGAAAGATGAAATTAATAAAACTATGTTCTGTCCATCCCATGATATAGACACAAGATGGGGTGTTTATGAACAACCGAAATTATTTGTTTTTTTCATTGAAGTGGGTAATTTTACGTCCCTTCTACAAATTTTCATGAATTTTGTGCCATGAAGTTGGAAGGGTTTCAATGTCAATTTGGAGATAAATATCTTATATTACCATAACATGGTACACATACCATTCATAAGGAATTAACTTAATTTGAAGGAGGTGAAGAGTTTTTCAATGTTTCAGATGAGTTTCGTGGAAAAACTGTTCTGATAACACCTGTGAACTGTAAAATTGACAAGTGATTGATGGCCAAAACATGATGTTATATTTCCTCCAGTCAATTTACTTTTCATAATTAACATATAATACTAATTTTATATTGGGGATTCTTCTACATGGTCATCCAAAAGATTCTACCTCCTCAATACTTCTTTGTGGATAAAGGGGTCAGTGGGTATCTATTTTTTTATTGGAAGGTATGTTATCTAAGGGAGATTCAAAGGATGACCATTTCCTTGGGTTGTATTTTGATTGATAAAGCATGTCACTTATCAATGATGAAGAAACATGAATTAATGACTTCATTTTCTAGTATGCCTTAGGATTGGAGGGATTTTCGATTGTTGATTTTGTAAGGGGAGGACCTTCTTTAGGAAATGAAGTGTCATTATAGAGAGGATCTTCACAATGAATTACATTATGGTGACATATTAAATAACATGTTAATGTATAGCTGTAGGGGAGATTACTATAGTGTATACCTTGGGATTCACCATAATGTAATATGATATAAAGGGGAGGACATCCTATCTATTTGATATTCTCAAAAAATTAAGGGTTAAACCGGTGCCCGTCAAGAGTTGGGTTCTCATGATCGATTGGATTGTGGAAATTATTTATGAATTATTACTAAGATGTTCGGGTAGTGCAAGACATTGATTTTTTCATGAGAATGATTTATTTTAAAAAATTCATTTCATTTCTTTGATGTATTGTGTTACACAAAACACTGACATAACTTGTGTTACAAGCAATACAATGTTTCTTTGAAACATCATTTTATTATTACTTAAATAATAAATAACAAAGATAATGAAATTACTTTATATGAATAGTATTAACTAAATTATAATAATATATGATTTCTAATGTGAATTTATTATTTAAGAAGTAAATTAGAAATGAAAATACATACCAATTAAATATAAAGGTTGTATTTTTATTTTTATGCTTTAAATATTGTTTTTTGTTTATAAAAAAAATAACAATTAGTGAAGGATAATAATTAAATAAATATATTATATATTCAGTTATATATTTTTAATATTCATCAAATATATTTTATATTCATAAGATAAGAATAAATCTAATTATATGAATAAAAATATATATTTTTCAAAATGGGTAATTTTACTAACTTTTAATGGGAAACCCGTTTAAATTATAAATTTTCACAATTTTTAAAAAAATTTAAAATAAAATAGAATTAATATTTTAATAAGGAATTTAAAAATTTATAATGGTGGATTTTTTGGTATTTTTCTAGTATGTTTCATGTTTTGATGAATAGTGAAATACAAATTTTTATTAAAAACCATATTTTATTTTAAGGTATTTACAAGGTGAAATATTAATTTGGATAATTATTATATTTAAATATTTAAATTTTAATTTCTAATTGAATATATTTGGGTATTTTAATGAAATTTATGTGTGAATTTATTATAAAAAAATATGTTTTAAAAGGAAATTTTATTGAATTTTTTTTTCATGGCATTTTATCGGTTTTAATTTAAATTTAATTATATAGCCTATTTGTTTGTAATTTTGAAAACTCAATGTGAAATTATTATTTCAATGTCCCAAATTTATTAAGTCTTTCCCTTTTATCTGTTTTCCGAATTTGAATAGTAACTATGGTAAGTGATTCTCCCACAACAAATGGTAAATTATGTAATTCATGTTAAAAATAAAATTATAATGATAATAAAATTACCCTAAAAATTAATAAATTTATTTAGATTATTGAAATTTGACCCTTAATAGTTATGGATATAAATTGAGTCATTTAAGGGTTACTTTTTAGTGAAAATGGATTATATAATATTTAATTCATAGAATGACACAAAATATCATTTTTAATGTCTTTATTTTCCCATATGTGTCCACATGGGGGAGAATATCTATTATGAATGAATATAAATGAAAACTTTTAAATTAGGGAACATTTTCTACATATAAAATTTTATTTTTGAACTTTTTGACTACTTGGATGATATTATTATATTTATAATATTTTATTAAATATGAATTTTAGGATGTCACCTTCATGTCACAAATAATATATCATTTTTAATAAAAGATTATACATAAGATAAATTTGAAAATTAATAATAATTCAGAAAATATAATTTTCTTATTCATCATAGAATTTTATTTCAAATTTTTATGAAATAAAAAATCTCATTAAAGGTTTATAAAATGCTTTTGTAGTGGTTATAAAAGAAGAATAATGATAAATAAAATTATTTTAATTAATATTATATGAACTTTTAAATGACAAGAAATATTAAATTAATATTTTTTGATGGTCATAGGAAGAAGATAATCATCAAAGGGTCAAATTATTGACCATTTGGAGACACATGTAAAAGATTATTACACTTATAATATTTTCTCTCTTCTAAAGTTAAATATGTCACATTCATGTTATAAAACATATTACCTTTTTTATGTAGGATTTTCCAGAATCTATATATGAATAAAAGTATTATTATGAGATATAGATGATTTGTCTTCATCGAAGAATTTTATTTTGAGTTTTAATTATAAAAATAATTATTTTAAATAATTAAACAATATTGAGTTACTAATTATTTAATTAATGATAATATCAAATAAATTTTATTAAATATATTAATTAATATATATTCTATAATAATTAATATATCCAACAAATTTTATAGATGACATTTAATTATTAGTAATATAACAAAATATATTTTTTTGAAGTTAAAATGTTATCATTAAATTTTTAAAAACAACAATCTAAATAACGTCAACATTGATACTATTTATTGTTTATCGAAATAATGATATATTAAATTATTTACACACCATAATAAATTTTACAACATAAAAAATAATTATAATATGGTCTAAAATGTTCTAAATTTTTCATCTCTATGCTAATTTAAATCAAATAAGTAAAATTTACACTCTTTTGATATTTAAATATTTGTTTCCTTAAGTAAAATTAAAATCGAATAACTAAGGGTTATTTAAAATTATATTATTTAAATTGACTGAAAAATATATCTAAAATATACTGGTTGATAATATTAAAAAATTATCTCATCTCATATTATAAAATATTTTATTTTGTAGGTTTTTGGATAAGATTTGATTTAATTATAAATTGTTATTTTAGGAGATTCCAAAAGTTCCCCCACCTCAAAAATAAAAGGGGACCTCCACCCTCATTTCATAAAACATAAATGACCTTTATGTCCTAGAAATCCAATAAAAATACCTTATAAACATCAAACGTGATGTTCTATAGGTTCTTGTCCTACTAAATGTCTAAATCTTGTTTCCCTTAGAGGAGATTTTGAGGGAGCTCGCCAAAGAAGAAGTAATATTCTTTACCAACTCTCTCAATATCAATTATTATTCTACATAATGTTACTTTTTTATTTCCATTATAACATAATTACTACAATATAAAATTTATTGTAATATTTTATTTTGTTTACGGAATAACCATATTCCACCTTCTATCCAACCTATGAAAAATGAAATTACCATGCGTTCATACCTACAGTCTACTATCTCCATGTCCTGTTGTTATATGTTTTTTCATCACCACTTCACATGGATGAATATTATGAAAAATATAGAAAATATATATTATGAATAAAATAATATATTTATTCTATAATTATTATATACACCATCCAATTCCACACCATTTCAAAATTAATGGAATGATATCATCCCTCGTGCGTATGTATGTACTACCTCTCCATGATGAGATGTGATTCATTATCCATGATCACCATTAATGACTGATTATATAAATGTATAGAATCAATAATATAATACATAAATATATAATACCTTAATATTATTCTATAAATTATCGAACTATATTTTTTGTGCAAGAACAAGAACTTAGACGACAAAACATGCATAAGAAAATGAAGCATTAAAAACTCAATAGAATCATAATAACGAGTTAAAATTAAATAGGTGTTAATATGATCATATATGATATCATAAATATAAATATGTTCTATAATAATTTAGTGACAATATTTAATCCATTATACATGAGTTTTGGATTTGTCCAATATAAATCAGATCTATTATAAGGGTTAATTTCACATTCCAATTTTTATGAGATTGGTTATACTTCCATGTCCATGTTTCTAAAAATTATTTTCAACAACATTTTTATTATTATTATCTAATTTTTTAGTGTAATTTTTACCCATGTAGGAGTTTTTAATAAATGGTAAGAATAGAATGTTTTTTCATTTCATATATGGTACTCTGTTCACTTTTCTAGTAGAAATATGAGAAGAATGTTTTTTATATACAACATGAATGCGTTTTAATGATTTCATAACACCTTAATACCATGTTTATTTAAATACTATATTACAAGGTTATTTTCAAAAAATAAGTTTTATTATAAAATTTTAAGGAATTTAGTGTAAATAAAATGATTTCAAAGAGGAAAAGATATTTTCATAAAGAATTATTTTCATGTAACCTATCAAAATTATATTCCATCAGAGATAATATTATTTGATTTTACATATTCATAAAAATAGATATTTTTAAGGATAGTTTTTCTATTATTTATATGGTTGGATTATATTTATGAAGGATTGATTTTTATGAAACCTATTTCATTTCCATGGGTTATGTTATGGTTGAACGTTGTTTATGAAACCCATTTTATTTCATGGGTTCTGATAAATTTAATGAAATATGATCTTGTGGAACACATATGGATGGTTTTCATTATGTGATGGGTGGAACCTATATCTACCTCAAATTAATTAGGTAAACATTTATATCCCATGAGATATATAGGTATGGAGTGGGAGTAAACATATTTTAGTAATATAAGGCTCGAACGAGAAATGCTCTCAGTTGGGTAATACATGGATGGAATGGGTGGTAAACCAAGTTAATTGACATAAGGAAAGAAAGAGGATTGAACTCAGTTAAATAATGTCACAACCTATCCTCTGGGCATGTGTAGTCACTACCCCAAGCCCGCCTTCTATTAGCCAGGGGCTGGCAACTTGCACCGAAAGGCATATCCCAGTTATCCGGAAGGCATTGCCATTAAAAAACTCAATACACACTATCTGAAAACACAACTTGCAGTAAAAAAAAAGTAACTACTATAATAAAAAGTGGGTGGAATGTAAGGTCTAGTATTCAAGACCAACTGAATGTACAAGTAAAACATAAAGGGAAACAGCTCATGGATCGTCCACCAGGAATTTTACCTGAAGGGTTGGTACAGCTCTCGATCAAGTCATCCCTGTGGTACGTCTCATATAAGTCCACCTATGAGTAGCCTCCTATCTGTCACCCTTAGCCTCGATCAATGATGTATGTCATATACATATGACACAACATGGTGAGGGCATATCCTGTGCAGTGGTGAGTATAACGATACTGAGTAGGGAGCCCGAGACCCCCGAAGGTCTCCCATAATCCATAAACAATAAACCAAAAAGTAAGAGTACAATCACAATGTATGAATTAATGACCATCCTTACTTAGGTGTCTTCCCATACATATTCATAAGTAGTCATTATTACACAGATATCCATTTCCTAAGCCAAAAGCACAACTGTCCACAAATGAGGAAGTATCATGAAGGTAACACCACACGGGTGAGTAACTCTTAGGTAAAACCACACAGAGAAGGACCAAAATGGTTTCACCACAATGATTTGAACTTAGATCACACCAGGTATGACTTAGGTGTGGTTGAAATTATGATTATATTTAACTACTAAATAATATTACTATGTTGAGAGGTAGACCCATGTTGAATCTGAAATGGTCAGACCCACGTAGGATCCTAGTACTGCAGACCCACATAAAATCCTAGAGTAGTCCCACGTGGATTCCTCGAGTTGATCCATTTGGGATCTCATAACACATACCCACATAGGATCCCAAATCATAGACCCATGTAGGATCTCAAGACACAAACCCGCATTATATGCATTTCTCATGTTACAGCCAGCCACAGGGTTCCTGCACTAAGCTCTCTTGATATCAAGAGCGTTTGATCATCATGAGACATGACAATGCTCCAACTTTCATGAAGCCCCATGAAATGTTATCCTCAAAGGGTCGTCGTGTAGCAGGGGTCTCAACGCAACAGATGGGGTGTCAAACTGACGCCCGGTCTATAAGTTATTGGCCCTTTAGTCTGGAGGTCCTGGTTAGATTCGTGTTCGATCCAGCCCAGTTGTACCACAAAATTATCCAAAATATATGTTTTGTATAACAAATGGTACATCTAGATACAAGGTTTTTTTCACCACTAAAGGTTTGTTAAACCGACGCCCATAGCTCATGTTATGGCCAAAGAGCGGAAAGGGGCCGAAGCTGTTCTGGGTCTGGTCTGACACAACCGGACCAACCCGGCCCACGGGATCTGACCCGACACGCCGGGTCCGGCCCGCAAGTGCAGCCTATTAGGTGGTCTGCCGGCGTGGCCAACTGGGTGGCCCATGGTGCGGCCCGTGATGGGCGGCCGCACAGTGGGGTCCGCCATAGCCGACCTCTAAGGGGGATACGGCCCCTGGGAAACCTGAACGGACCATCCATTCTGGTTGGGTAGCCAACCGGCCGGCGCCAGTTCATGCCAGCGGTTGGAATGTTGGACCTGGGGGTCCAGCTCCCCTCCTCAGCTAGCCAGACGACCATCCCACCTCTGCGGCCCGGTCACAGGCCGCGCCCCCTTCGGCGCCCGGCAACCAGAACGCTGCCCCCTTGCCATCTCGGCCTCGTGCGGTGGCCCCTGCAAGCCAAGCGACATGAATGCACACCGTTGTCCCCTTCACGCGGTTGGTCATGTGCCGGCCTCCACTCTTTCTCCATTGTGGCCGATAGACCAAGGCCCTCCTCTAGTGGTGCGGTTGTGCCACCATCGTCATCGCAGCCGACTAGAGTGCCTACCATCGCTCTCGATCCTTACTGGCACTGGTTACTGACACCGGTCACCAGCGACGTTCCTTAGGGCACAAAGTTTTCCCTGGTGGTCCGATCATCGTTCCGAACACTCCCACACATGTCTCGGGATGTCGCTAGCAATTCAAGACTACCACGGTCAGGATTCGCTCAGCCCAAAAACAATCCGTGAAGAACACCAAAATATATAAAGGTTGCAAAGGGGTTGGTCCAGGTTCTTTTGGCCCACACCCTATACATTAGAACGATAAGAATCGGCATAGTTGTTCTTAAGTCAATAAGAACAACAATAAAAATGTAAGGTGTTTACAAAATCAACAATCCCTACCTCGACAATTCAATGACATTGATGATGAGAGGGAAAGACGGACGTCGGTTTGTTTTCATTTAAGAATTTCCTCATTGGAGATACTTCGACGATGTTCTTCATTGGAGAAATATTCATAGAAGGAAAAGAGTTATTCCTCTAAGGAGGGTTTCCTCCAGCAAGATCCTCCACCAAGCCTCTTCTCTTGCAAAATCCATGAGCCCAATCAAGTTGAGGAAGAGCCTCCCACTTAATTGATAGGTTTAATTACTTTATTTAATGAAGTCATTAAATGTTGGGGGTTTGGCACAATTAATAAAAAGGGTTTTAATTGATCGTTTTGTCCCCACTGAGTATTCAATATAATTCAAAAGTTAAATAAAAATAAATTTAGTTCATTTGTATTTCCAATTTTTTTATTTTCCCATGATGGGTAACAAAAACTCTCTTCCACCCATGACCAACTTCAACCAAGGTGAAATTATCTTTAATCAACTACAGGTGATGCGAGATCAATGGTTCCCAAGGAATTAAATTACAAGAACTGGTTCCAATGTTAAAAAACCTCCTCATAGGCTTACTGAAAGTACAAAATAAACTTCAAAAAAACCATTCGGGCTCTCTGGGCCTCGGAATCATGTACCATAAAAAACTACAGACTCGAATATTTCCATGAATAAAAAAATTCATGGAATTTCTGGGTCTTTACATTCTCCCCACCTAAGGGCATTGCGTCCTCGAAAGCCACATCTCGAAAAAATGTTGAAAACAAGTGGGGGTATGGAGCACTAATCTGAGCCTCAAACTCCTATGTCCTCTCCTGGAGGTTCCCGTGCTACCAACAAAAAGGAACCAAAGGTATTTATTGCCCAAGATAGACGATGTCCTGTCGATCCTAAATCTCCACTAGAACATAAGAAAACATCGCCCCATCGTCGATGTCAAGGTCACCCCAGTAAAATATTTTAGTAGGATCATGCACTTATCTCCTCACCTAAGATATGTGAAAAAATTCGTGCACCCGATGCAATTGAGGGGTATGTGCTAGGTGGTAAGAGACCAGGCCAAATCTGATGAGGACCTGAAAGGGTCTGATGAACCTCAGAGATAACTTTCCACACCGGAAAAATCCCCCCAAAATATCTTCGGGGTGAGACCCATAGAAAGACTTGGATCCCGTCCTCTAACTGCATAGGTCTCTGTATCTTCTCAGAATAAGACTTCTACCTACTCTGTGCAGACTTTATCTGCTCCTGGATGATCTGAACCTTCTTTATATTAGCCCTTACCATCTCTGGTCACATGAGTGTTAACTCCCCTGGGACAGTTTAGCACAAAGGTGATATGCAAGGTTGGCCGTACAGAGCCTAGAATGGTGCCATCACAATGGTGGATTGATAGTTGTTGTTGTATGAAAACTCCAGAAAGGGTAGGTGATCCTACCAGATGCGACCGAAGTCGAGGACAGAAGAATGAAACATGTCTTCGAGGGTCTGAATGGTCTGGTCAGTCTAGCCATCCATTTGAATTTGGAAGGTGGTTCTCAAACGAAGCTGCATCCTGAATGTTTCCTGCAACCCCTTCCATAGAAGGGAAGTGGAACACGTATCACGGTCCGAGAAAATCTTTGTGGGTACTCCATGTAGCTGCACAATATCCTACACATAGAGGAATACCAAACTCTCTATTGATCCCTGCTCTCTGATATGTAGGAAATGGGCCATCTTGGTGAGCTGTTCAATGACCACCTAGATAGAATCATGACCCCTGGAGTGACGTGGAAGTCCTTTCCTGAAGTCCATAGATATTCCATCCCACATCCACTCTGGGACCTCTAAAGGATGAACTAAGCATGTTGGTATCTGATGCCCCGCCTTCACTTGCTAAAAATTGAGGCACCGATATACAAACTCGATTACTGCATTCTTTATTCCTGACCACCAGGGATGTCATCAGAGGTCCTGGTACATCTTTAGCACTCTTGGATCTACCTCTAGAGGGGATGTATGGAACTAACTCAACAAATCCTCTTGAAGAGACAATGGTTCCATGGTACATCCTCTGAAAATGATGGCGTGCTCCTCACCTTAAGAAAATATATCATGTGCATTTCCTATGCATATCTGAGCACGTTAAGCCTCACAGTCAGTGTCCCTATGATGCGCCTCCAAGACTTGCTGATGGTGTGGGGGAATAATGGTAAGAGACTGAAGAAAACATACTCCATCGTGATCCAAAAAGGATATCTTCTAAGAAGCCAGCTGCTCTGTCGCCTCACCTAGCAGCTGTATACCAGATCTTCGGCTGAGTGAATCTACAACAACATTCCCCATCCCAGGAGTATATACTATATTGAATTCGTATTCCTAGAGTAACTCAATCCAACATCTCTCTCTCTGGTTCATTTAATTCTGGGAGATGATATACATGAGACTCTGGTGATCAGAGTAGATCGTAAAATGCTCGCCCACCAGATAGTGTCACCACATCTTCAAAGCGAAGACCATAAATTCTAACTCAAGGTCATGGGTATCGTAGTTCTGTTAATGTTGTCTCAAATATCAAAAACCATATGTGATAACTACTTGCTCCTATATCGTGACACATATGATCCCATTCTCTGATGCATTTCAATAGACTACGTACCCAACACCCTCCTCCGAAAGCCTCAAGATGGGGGCACTAGTCAGCCTCTACCTCAGATCTTGAAAACTGCGTTGGCATCTCTTCGACCACATGAATTGTTTACCCCTCTTCGTCAACACTGATAAATGTGCTGAAACCCTAGAAAAATATGGTAGAAATATCTGGTAGTATCCAACCATTCCATGGAAACTACGTACCTCTGTAACAATCATGGGTGACTCCCAAGAAAGTACCACCTCAATCTTCACTGGATCCACTACAACTATAGCCTCTATGATGACATGCCCCATAATGTGATCCTCTCAGATCCAGAATTGGAAATTCTAGAGCTTATCATAAAGTTCTTGCTCTCGGAGTGTGTCCAGTACTACATAAAAATGATAGACATGCTCCTCCTCAGTTACCGAGTAGATCAGATTGTCGTATATGTTGACTACTATAAAGCGATGAAGGTATTGAAGAAATATCCTATTCATGAGTCCAATGAACACTACAACAGCATTGGTCACATAGAATGGTGTGACCAAAAACTCATAATTTTCATACCAACATCTGAAATCCACCTTTTTCACATCATCATCTTGTACTATGAGCTGGTGATAGCCTGATCTGAGGTATATCTTCGAGAACCAACATGCTCCTCTCAGCTGGTCAAAGTGGCCGTCAATCCTCGAGAGTGGTTACATGTTCTTCATGGTCACCTAGTACATGTGATAATAGTAAACACAAAGTATCAAGCTCCCATACTCCTTCTTCGAATACCAAATTGGGGTTACCCGAGGAGAAAAAGTAGTCCTGATGGACCCCTTCCCCTGTAAGACCTCCAGTTATTCCTACAGCTTATGAAGCTCCACGGGAGCCATCCAATATGCTGGTATAGATATTGGTGACTTCATGGGGTACATGTCTATGTAAAATTCCTCCTCCATGCAAGGAGGTATATACGGAACATCATTAGGGATGACATCCGCATATAGTTCTACCAAAAAAGGATATCTCAAACTCTCCATATCAACCGCTCTAAGGGTAAGGCTAGCCAACTTATGAGTGATCGGCTGCACTCTCCTCCTTGTAAGTGCATCATGTGCTTCAAAAGCTCCCTTCTCACTAGTGAAGGTAAAACTTGTCCCATCCTCATAGATACACCACACTTATCGCCTAATGCAGTCGATATGGGAATGGACATTAGATAAACAATTCATACCCAAGATGAAGTCGTAAGGCCTCGACACCACTATTAGAAGATCCCAGCCGAAGCTCTCGCCTTCAAGAGTAAGCTCACACATTCGACACCAGTGTGTAATCATCGAAGCCTATCTTGTAATATTCTATAGCCATAAGGATTGAGCTAACATCTCCACCATACTCTATGTGCTCCAGAGAAGGGTAGTTGAAATAAAATAATGACTCGCACATGTGTTTATAAGTACCGCCCATATGGTTGAGTAGACACAGATCGTACCTCGTATCATCTCTAGAGTGTTGTGGTCATAGGCCTCACATGCATGGAGCTGAGCTCACCCATATCCACCAGATCCTTGTGGTCGGGGTGGACCACCAGGTGGTGGTGGTGGTAACACCTTGAATAGTCGCACACCGCCAAAGGCACAACCAGCTCCTTTTCCACGTTTGCCTGCTCCCTACAGACTGCCTTGGTCGAACCTCCATCTCTGCCTTGGTGGTCTTTCAACCATCTTATGATCATCTATATGGTGGGATGTGTAGTCCAAATCCATGTGACCCTACGCACCACATGCGTAACACTTCCCGCTCCTCACATGACTAGGTTTGTCTCAGGTTCCCCGCAAAACCGACGTTGAATCCTACGGTCGTCCACCTGTAGGTCATGTCCTCTTAGACCTATGTGAAATCTATCTTTTTCCCGCATGAGAAGAATCTTCTACATGATGCTTGGTGGTGAGTCCCACTTCTAGTGACTACTCATCTTGAAAACTCTCCACTAATATAGATTTCACTAACAACCCTACCTATGTCAGGCTGCTGAGAGAAATCATTGAAGCCATGATCTCCCACTTAAGTCCCTACTCGAATTTCCGGGCCCTGAAGAATAGGTCACACACCATAATAGTGGAGTAGTGTGTGAGGTCGATGAACCATGATAAGTACTGAGAACCATCTTGATGCCCTACTATAGATGAATAAGCTCCTGTATGAGCACTTTGTGAAGAGTCACTGGGAAAAACTCTGCCCAAAACAGGTTCTCAAAGTCTACCCAAATGAATGTCACCACGCCATGAACCTAGAGCATCAAACTCCACCATCTACCTATTTATGACTGTAGAAGACTGGAGGAAAGTGATCACCCTGAGATCACCTAGTGTTACTACTATTCAAAAGACTCTCACCATGACCTCCAGCCAATCCTCGTCCGCCTGTGAGTCCGTCTCACCCCTGTACCTGGGTGGCCTCTGGAGCTGGAACTCGTGCAATGATCTCAAGCAGCGTGCACTCTCTGCTGTTGTGGTTGGTGGAATTGGTTTACTAATAGGTAATGGTACCCCTGGTTCCTTCACTGGTGCCTCTTCTGAAAAAGGTCCCTGTACCTAGGCATCATATCTTGATGGGATGTCATGACACGCTCTACCCGAAACATGTGCTGGCTGTCTACGTGGAGGCATCCTGAAAAGAAACAGGTGTGAAACGGTCAATAAGTTACACCTGGTGATCTGGATCAATGAGATCACAGTGAAAACATTGAAAAACACACATAAAATCACTATTTTCATGCACTGAGCCAGAAATCATAAGTCAGATTCCTATTTTGTGGATATGATAGCCACCAGACCAACACATGACTCCCTAAACTGATAATCACACTCATAACACTTAACACTATTGCCTTAAAAAGAATAGAGTCCAATTTTCTATGGTAGAACCGACTCCTCTGATACCAATTTGTCACGAACCATCCTCAAGGCCCGTGCCCTGACAACACTAAGCCCGCCTTCAATGGGCCAAGGGTTGGAGACTTGCACTGAAAGGCATATCCCAGTAATCGGGAAGGAATTTCCTTTAAATCTTACAATACACACAGTCTGAAAACACAACAAGGATTAACCACAAGTAACTACAAAAGTAAAAAGTGTGTGGAATGAAAGGGCCCATATACAAGACCAACTAAATGTATAAGTACAGATGAAAGGGAAATATATCCTGGATGGTCCACTGAGAATCCTTATTGAAGGGTAGGTACAGCTCTCGATCAAGTCGTCCATGTGGTACGTCTCGTCTAAGTCCACCTCCAAGAATCCTCATGTCTATCGCCCTTAGCCTCGATCAATGTTGCATGTATTCTGCACAATACAGTACATGGTGCGGGCATAGCTCATGAAGGGGGGAGTCTAACAATACTCAGTAGAGACCATGAGACCCCCTAAGGTCTCCTAGAATTCAGAAAAGATAAACCACAAGTGTAAGAGTACAATCACAAGGTACGATGTAACAACCATCATTACATAGGTGTATACCCATAAATTTACCTAAGTTGTCATGATTAGACAGATCTCCATCACCAGAACCAAAAGAACAACTGTCCATGAAGGATGAAGTACCATGAAGGTAACACATCATGGGTGAGTAACTCTTCAGTAACACCACATAGAGAAGAACCATAATGATTTCACCACAAAAATTAGAACTCAGCTAACACCAGGTATAACGTAGTTATAGTAATAATGATAAAAATATTTAACTACAGAATCATCGTACTATTTTGAGGGGCAGACCCACGTAGGATCGTAAATCATCAGACCCACATAGGATCCAAATACAACCGACCCATGTAGGATACTAGAGTATTCCAACGTGGATTTCTTGAGCAGATCCATGTGGGATCCTAGAACACAGACCCACCTAGGATCCCAAAGTACAGACCCACGTTAGATCCCAAGGCACATACACACATAGGATCCCTTTCTCATGTTATAGCCAGCCACAGGGTTCCAGCACTAAGCTCGCTTGATTCCGAGAGGGTCCAATCCTCAATATACAGTTCGATGCTCTAAATGCGATGAAGTCCTAGAAATAAATTATCCCCAAAGGAACACTATGTAATATGGGTCTCAATGCAACAGATATTTCGTCAAACGGGCGCCCGGTCTGTATGTTATTGGCCTTTCAGTCCCGAGGACCCGGTTCGATTTGTGTTTGATCCAACCCAGCCATACCCCAAATTTATCGAAATCTGATGTGGGGTATTCCAAAGGGACCATATCAATTGAAGGTTTCTGGTACTGTTGACAGTTCATCAAATAGGCGTGTGTAGCGCATGTTATTTCTAAAAGAGCAGAAAGGGGTCAAAGCTGGTCCGAGTCCGGTCTGACCTGGCCCAACCTGGCCTGGGACAACCCAATCTGGTTCGAGTTGACCCAGCCAACCTAGGTCCTGTCCTGGGTATGACCCATCCCATGGGATCTGACCTGGCCCGCCAGCACGACCCACACCGGGTGGCCTCTAGGAGGCCCGCGACTGGCCTGTGGCTGGGCGACCCCACTGTACGGTCCGTCCGAGCTGCTACCCAAGGGGGAGGCACCACTGGGTACCCCAAACGGCCCAACTAATCGGGTTGGATGGCCAACTGTCCATCAATACATGGCGTTAGCAACTATCACACAGGACCTTTGGTCCCGCTCGGCTCCTCGGCTGGCCGGACGGCCAACCCACCTCTACGGTGCAAACGCACGCTGCACCCCCTTTGGTGGAATGATACAATCCCCCCATTGATGTCATAGCCTCGTGTTGCGGCCCGTGCAAGCCCGGAAGCGTGGATGAACGCCACCACCCCCTTGACGCAGTTGGTCATGTTCCAGTCGCCACCCTTGCTTCGACGCGGCCTACATGCCGAAAACCTCCTCTAGTGGCGCGGTTGTGCCGCCACCATCATCGCAACCAGCCATAGTGTAGGCTGCCGCTCCAGATCTCTACCGGTGCGGGTCGCCAGCACCGATCGCCAGCGACATTCCTTGGGGAACTGGGTGCGGCCTGGTGTCCTGATCTTCATTCCAAATACTCCCGCACCCATCTCAGGATGTATCCATAAATTCAAGAGCACCATGATAGGTATTCACTCAACTCGATAACAATATGAAAATAACCCCAAAATCCACAAAGGTTGCGAAGGGGTCGGGCTGTTTTCGTTTGGTCTGCACCTTCCATGTTAGAACGGCAGCATGCAGAAAATTTGTTCTACAATCAGGAAGAATGAAAAGAACAGGGTAAGGGTTATATAAGAACAACAATCCATACCTCTAAGATTCGTTAACATCGGTGAGTATAGTCAAAGATGGATGTCAGTTCTTCATCATTGAAGACACTCATCGTTGGAGATCCTTCAATGGAGTTCTTTGTTGGAGAAATGTTTGTTGAAGGTGAAAGGTTCATCCACTAAGGGGGGTTTCCTCCAGCATGATCCTCCACAAGCATTTTCTCCAGGAAAAACCAAGAGCCCAATCAAGGTGATGAAGAGCCTATACCTTAATTGATAGATTTAATGAAATCATTTAAGGAAGTCATCAAATTTTGGTAATTTGGAACAATTAAAAAAATGTTTTGAAGAGATTGGGTGGTCCCCTCCGAGAATTCAATTGAATTCAAAAGTTAAATAAAAATTATGTTAGTTTATTTTTATTTCCACTTTTTTCTATTTCACCATGATAGGTAGAAAAAACTATCTTCCACCCTTGACCAACTATAGAAAAGTTGAAGGTCTCCTTAACAAACTATCTGCACTGCGAGATCAACGGTGCCCTCAGATTTCAATTTTGAGCACCAGTTCAACAGATACAAAAACTCACTCCCATGCTTACTGATTGTACTTATGAAACTTTGGAAAAAAATTCTGGGCTCTCCAAGCCTAAGAATCTAGAACCTTCCAAAACATTAGACTTGAGTTTTTCCTTATAATAAAACAAATAAATGGAATTTTTGGTTCTTTATAAGTAAATTATTTTTTCCACTATGTTGGAATTGAAAATGAGCCTTGACTAATATGGAAATAATTTCTCTATGCTTAGGTGTGTTCCAAAATTCAATGTTTTATATCAATGCTATTTTCTCATGGATCTTCTTCTTTTATGATTTATTACTTATGAACTACCACGATTTATTCCATGACTCATGATTTTGATATATATTATAATTGAATGATTTTGAAAATTTATGTTCATATTCAATATTTGTATGTTCACGTTTGGTTTGAAATTTTTATTTTTTACCCATATTGAGAATCTAAGATCACCCTTTTCATATGATTCATTTCCCTAGGATAAGATGTAAGATGTTAAAAGATATTAATCTATAATTATTTCACATGGATGATGTGGATGACCTTATGTGAAATTGGAAAAGATTTACATAGTGGGGGATAATATGTTTTTTAAATAGTTGAATAAGAACCCATGTTGTTAAGAGTTTGTCCTAATTATCTAAAACTCTTAACCTAAAAGTTCCTTGGTTAAGTAAGTGATCCATTATTTCTTTTTGATGTTTAATTATTTGATGGAAAAAGTGTGGTCGCATTTTTAAATGTTATATATTTAACACTGAATAAAAAAGTGTGGATTCTAGGTTATTAAATTTGGTATCAGAGTAAGTTTTTGACAACATTATAGATTAGAATATTTTCATAAGAGTTATTAATATCATCATTGTAATATTGTTTTTGTGTTGAAATTTTTTTCAGTTCCTTAGAAACCAATTTTGATGCTTTAGGGTATTTTTGAGACACTTAGTTTTGAGTAAAATAAGGGATATTTAATTTTTTAGATACAAAATGAAAGGAATGAGATAAAAAATGAGGTTAAAAAATAATAATTTTATTTTTTAGGATGTTTCTCACCCTTATATAATTATATAAGGATTATATAATCATAGTTTTACAGAACAAATGACAACTAGAATGACTAGTGACAACCCATCATGTCTGTAAAGGCCACAGGGGTTGAACCCACAACTGACGTTTAACAAGGGTGAATCACCTACCACTAACCTACAGGAAGTATCAGTTAGTAAGAAATTTTATTTTTTGTTAAATAGTATGATGGGTGAATAATGAGTTTATTTTAGGGAAAATATTTTCTTAAATGGGTTTAGATATGGATTTTTTGGTTGATTAGTGTTATTTTGGACAAATATTTATATTTTGGAATACCTTATATGATAATGTGGGATATAATTTCGGGAATAAAAGATGAATTGTATTTTAAAGATTATATTTTCATAATTGTATATTTATGGTCATTCAGGTTACATATAGAAATGACTTACATATCTTGAAGATTATTGGGACATTATTTTTTTCCATTAGATATTCAGAGTGATTAATGTTATCTAGAGCTAACGTTTTTAATTTATCATTGAAAATTATGGGATTAAATCTTTTTGAATTTTTGGGTTTTAATATTTGTCATGAAAAAAGTGTTGAATTGTGAGGGAAAATATTTATTGAATGATAATTATTGAAATTTGGGTATTAATAATATAAAAGATTATTCTTTTTAAAGGATTATATTATTGTGTACTATATATTTTGTTTTTGATAAATTCCTATAGATAGGAATAATAATTCTTATAATCTTTTTTGGATGTTTTTATATGTAGAAGAATATTTTTGGGCTTCGATCATGAAAAAATCAATTCAAATTCTCATCGTTAGAGAAAAACATGATGTAGGTTTTGAGATTTAGTAAAGAATAAATGTCTACTTTTTAAGTATTTATATATCTTTATGATCTTAAATCAGTGTAGTAATATAATTACTTAAATCTTGGTAATGGAGCTTGAAAAAAAATGATATCCTAGTACATTTTTTTTGATGAATCAAATTGTACCTTAAATGAAAAAATGGTTATGGTTTTGTGATTGTTAACATTCTTCTAAACATGTTCACTATCTCTCTCAATCATATATAATGGTTAAATTTCTCTTACATATCCATGTTTTCACGTAGAACACTAATTAATAGTTACTTTGTGTAACCGTTATTCTTCCACATTCCCTTTTAAAAGAATGTTTTCATACACATTTTTATGATAAAGGTTTCTATGAAAAAACTATCATGTATAAACCCATTGATAACAAAGTATAATTTTGAAGGAGAAATAAATTTTTTGTTGGTATAATGTAATGCCCTGATATTTTCATGAGATGTATTTTTTTAAAAAAATATTTTTATTTCATTGATGTATTGCATTAAACAGAACACTAGATTAGCTTG
Source organism: Viscum album (assembly GCA_963277665.1). Lineage (NCBI taxonomy): Eukaryota > Viridiplantae > Streptophyta > Magnoliopsida > Santalales > Viscaceae > Viscum > Viscum album. The sequence goes on along the minus strand of OY728155.1, from coordinate 83,856,195 downwards.
CGTTACAGGCAAAACTGAGTTTCTATGAAACATGATTTTATTATTATTTAGATAATAAAATAAAACATCCATTAAAATTAGAGTTTATGATTAGTATTAAATAACATATGAAAATAAAGGGTTTACTAGATGAATTTATCAATTACCAATTACTTAGAAACAAAAATACAAACCAATTAAATATAAGGGAAATTGTTTTTTATTTTTATGCTCCCAATGTCATTTTTTATTTATAAATTAAATTAATTAAAATTAATGAATGATAATAATGAAATAAATATTTTATATATTTAATAAAATATATTTTATATTCATACAATATATTTTATTGGCCTAAGATAAGAGTAAAACATAATCTACGAATAAAAGTTTATATTTTTCGAAGAAGGGTAATTTTATAACCTTTAAATAGTAAACCCATTTTAAATTTATTTTTTGAATCTTTTATAATATATATATATTAAAAAATAAACATCTTATTTTAAATATTAATATACAAATTCAATTTGGTTGATTTTTTTCATTTTTTCGGGTAAGTTTCATTGGTTGAGGAATTGTGAAATATAGATTTTTATTAAAATAAATGAATTTGTATTAAGGTATTTACAAGGTAAAATGTTGTTTGAGATATGTTTTAAATTTTAATTAGTTTATTTTAATTTACAATAGTACAAATATGGGTTTAAAATGGATTTTATACATAATTTTATGAAAAATGATTTTATGTTTTAAATTGACATTTTTTTGAAAAACCATTTTTCATGGAATTCATTGGTTTTATTTTAAATTTAATTAAGAAACTTACACATTTTGAATTATGAAAAATCAATTTAAAATTTGGATTTATAATATCTAAATTTATTATGCAGTCTCATTTTATTTTTTAGGCCAATATGAATAGTAAACATCGCAATTTTTGTTAGTAAGGTAAAGGGTGAATTAGGTTATTTATGTCAAAAAAATTACAAAGATTATAAAATGACACTAAAAACAATGAAAATTTATTGGAAGAATTATATTATACCCTTAACACATAATTATCGAACACAAGTCATTCAATAGAAAATTATCCATGAAAATGACGTATATAATATTTAATTCAAAGAAAGACGTAAAAATAATTTTTCTTGGTCATTATTTTCCCTAATGTCTCAATATGGGGATCATTTTCTTTTAAAAAAAATATAAAGTAAATATTTTTTAAATTCAAAAACAAATTTTCTTTATAAAAATTTGTTTTTTATGTTTTGGACTAAATTAATGATATTATTATATGTATTATATTTTATTTAATATGATTTTAAAGTTGACACATTCATGTTTTAATTATATATCATTTTTAATATGTGATTATATAGAAGATAAATTGGACTATAAATATTAATTTGAATGGTAAAATGTTTTTATATATCATGTAATTTAGTTTTTAATTTGTAGGAAATAAATAATTAACTTGAAGTCTTATATAATGCTGATGTAGTTAATATACAAGAAGAAGAAAAATAAGTAAAATGATTTTAATTAAAATTATATGATGTATTAAATGAATGAAATATTAGATAAATTTTTTTAATTCTTCATATTTCTACTATAAACATAAAAGGGACATATTATTGACCATTTTGAGCCACATGGAAAATAATATGATACATATAATATTTTATCTAATATTATGTTAAAGCTGTCACATTCATGTTTTAATAAATATATCATTTTTAATATAGGATTTTTCTAAAGTTATATTTAATTATAAAATTATTCAAAAATATAAAGGATTTTTCTTCATCATATAAATTTTCTTATTTTTATCCAACATATAGTTATATTGAATAATTACACAAAACTTATGTAGTAATAATAATATTAATGGAAATAGTAAAGAAATTTCATTAAAGTTATTAAAATAAATAATTTTTTTTAATTAATATATCCATTGAATTTTATATATGATCTTGAACTATTATGAATATAATAAAAGAATTATTTAGACGTTATGTTTGATATCTTCATATTTTTAAAAATAAATGAATTAAATAGGGTAAAAAATGACCCTATTTATTATTTTTCAAAATAATTTTTTTAAAAATATTTAAAAAAAATTAAAAAATATAAATAATTATTATATCGTTGAAAATGTTCTAAAATATCCATTTATAGTATAATTTTTATAAATTAAGAAAAAATAACACATTATTAATATTGAAATATTTGTTACCTTAGGTAACATTGTAATAGAATTACTAAGGGTAAATTAAAATGGTAATGTTTAAATTGAAAATAAAACTTGTCTAAAATTTATTGGCTGATGAGATTAATGAATTATATCATCTCATCATTGAATATATGACATTTTGGTGGGTTTTGGATCAGATTTTATTTTTTTAATAAATTAATATTTTCCGAGAATCCAGAAGTGACCCACCTCAATTATAGAAGCGCACCCGCTCCCTCATTTCATCACAACACCTTGAGAATTCAAGATTAGAAATGACATACCCAATTACCTTTTAAGCATCCTTATACACATTCTTGGTGATATAATCTTCTTAAAAATCCAAATACAATTTCCCTATGAGGATATCTATAGGGGGATCATATATGAAGAGGTATTCTCTGTTACCAACTCTCTCAATATAATTTCAGCATAAACTTCCACATTCGTTGTTGTTTCAATAGTAAATTAATAAATATAGTATCTCCTATATTATAATATGATATTTTTTTTATGTAACAACAATATTCCACCATCCATCCATCATATGGAAAAAATCACCACCAATGCGTATGTACGGCTTATCATCTCCACGTCGTGGTGTAATCTATTTTTTCATCACCTCCTAACTTGGATGGATATAATGATGGAAATAATAAATATATATGATTATTTTAATAATATATTTATTATGTCAAATATATTTACACCATCCAATTATATATCATTTCAAAATTATGAGAATGACACTGTGACTCCTAGGTACATATGGCTTACCGTCTCTATAACACAATGCCATTCATTCTCCATGATCACCATTAAAGAATAATTATATAAATGTATCGAATGAATAATATGATATATATATATATATATGTTACCATAATCATATTATATAAATTAAAAAACTATATTCAATGTGCAAGAATAGGAACTTATACGGAAAAAACTTGCATAATAAAATAAAGCAGTCAACACTCGAAAGAAGCGTAATAATGATATATTATTAAACAGGTGTTAAAATGATCATTTATGATATAATTAATTAAAATAATGTTCTAAATAATTTAATAAAATAATTTATGCCATCATATATTAGTCTTAGATATGTATAATTGAAATCATATATAAGTTATGTTTTAATTTTTCAATATCATTATAATTTTATATTTTTTATACTTCCAAGTCCATATTTGACTATATTGTTTCCCAGAATATGTTTACACTTCTTATAAAATTTTTAAATTAATTTTTACCAATATATTATTTTTTATCTAAATGGTATGAAATTAATATGTTTTTTATTTCCATATGACCAACTTTTTTCGTGTTTCTATCAGAAGTATGAGATGAATGTTTTTTATATACAGAATAAATGTATTTTTATGCTTTCATAAAACCATAAAACCATAAATATTACCTTATAAGATTGTAATGTTATCTTTCAGGAAACTTTTTTCTTTTAAAATTTCATGAAATTTTAAGTAATTAAAATGTTTACCAAGAAGAAAGCATATTTTCTTTAAGAATTATTTTCGATTATCCTCTAAAACATCTTTTCTATCTATGAAAATATTATTTAATGTTACATATGCTTTAATATAGAAATGTTTCAAGGTTATTGTCTCTATTATTTATATTGTAGCATTATTTTTATGATGAAATGATATTTATGAAATTAATTTGTTTTCCATTGGTTATTTTATGATTGAATGATGTTTATGAAACACATTTTATTTCATGGGTTCTAATATGATTATTGAATTATGTTCTTCTGGAACACATATAAATGGTTTTAATTATGTGATGTTTGGGACCTATATCTCCCTAAAATTAATTGGGTAATTATTTATATATAATTATATAAACATGGATATAATGGGAGTAAATATGCATTAGTAATACAGGGATGTGACAAGAAGTAAACCTCGTTCAATATTACAAGGCTAGAATGATGAGTGAACTCATTTCAGTAATGGATTATGTCCACAATGATGGTATTTTCAATGACGCTTGAATAATATAGAAATTATTTTCTATTCAGAAATTTATTTCCAAAATTCAGTGATTTATGATGGTTCTATTTTCTAATGGATATTATTCATTTACGATTTATGCCTTATGAACTAATATGATTTATTAGCTGACTCAATATTTTGATATATGTGAGACATGGTATTATTTTAAAAAGTTATGTTAATGTTTTTTACATTATTATATTAATGTTCTTTAAATATTTACCTTGTTTAAACTTATTTGCATCTCTGATCACCCTTTTCATATATTTCATTTCCCTAGGTTAAGAAGAAAGATGTTAAATGTGTTTTCTATAAAAGGATTTCACATGTAAGATATTGATTCCCAAATGTGAAGAAATAAAAGTTCGACATAATGGGATATTTTTTTAACCAACGATATATGAACCCATGTTTTTATGAGTATTTTATTAATTATATAAAATTATATACCTAAAAGTTCCTTCTGTATGTAAGTGTTCCATTCCTTAATTTTGATGTGGAATGTTTTTATTGAAATAATTTGGTCACATTAGTAAATTTTATGTCTTTTGCAATGAATCTAAATATGTCGATTCTAGGTTTTTATATGGAGGGAATTTCAAATTACTATAAGAAATTTTCTTTTGAGGACCTTCACAATTGAAACTATTAGTATCCAAACATTCCATATATAATAGTCCAATCGACACAGAAAAATCATCATTGAGTAGAGTAGGGTTGTAAATAGGCTTTTTAGTGTATAATAGGCTTTTCAAATACATATAATTGGAAGCTCTCTATCAATAGATCGATGACACTATCTTTGAATATAAACTTCCATATAATTTGAATTTTTGAAAATATCCCATGTTTTTGCAATTATTTTTAGGTACATTAGTGGATTTGACAAGTAAATATGACTACACTAGTGTAACCACATTGAGAGACTACTGACCAATAGTTTGAAATAGGTTATTTGATCGGTCTAGAATTCGCTTTATCATGTTATAGAGCCCACAAAAATTATAAATAGGATCAAGTACATGTGTCTGTTCTAATGTGACCCTGGTGTTATGTTTATGATTCACCCTAATTATATTTATAAATTAATGTTTCCACCAATTATCAACAAAACATGATTTAATTATAACTTGGAAGGTTTATAAAATTTTGGAGGAAATTTGGTTCAACCCTTTGATAAATTTCAGTCAGTGTTGAGTGACATTAGTGGATAGGATGGGGATATATTCAAATTATTTATTTAAATATGTGGTGAATGGCTTCCCATGTACGACATTTCATATTGGAATATACCAAAAACCTCCAAGTGTGAGGTTGGATCAATGGGTCATCCCTTGACTTTCTATCGTTATATTCTAGTTTGTTTTCCTGAGCCCCTATCGGATATGAAATAAGTGTTTATTCATACAAGAATGGATATTCATCATCTCAATCGTTTCCATCGTATTTTGCTTAGGGGTTCCTCTAGTAGCCACCAAATTATGTGGGATAATTTTAAAACTATAAGATGAACTTTTTATAATCTCATATGTGGAACCCATGTTTCATGGGAAGACTTATCTAGTAGGAACAAGGAAATGGGACATTCAATAGTTATATAATTTCTTTCATCAAATAGTTTCCCTGGGTTCTTGAGTGTGAATGACTAGTGTTGGAGATCATAAGGTAAAATCCTCATCAAGATAAGTATTTTTAGATGTGGAATTGAATGTGGTCAGTTTTAGAAGGATCCCCTTGAAGATAACAATATATTTTTAGGACGATGTAGTTGGTGACCTCCTGATCGACCCCTCTAACACATGGGAGGAATCTATTTCTATGTTCCATAAAAAATCTCCCAAAATGGGTTGAGTAATTGATTAGTATCATCTAAATTTGGGCCACTAACCCTCACTAAGTAGATAGTTAGTGGTTATTCTTGTGTTGGAGGTACTCTCTAAAATCCTCTAGTGTTTGGATGTACTATTTAGGTAGTACTCACAGATCAACATGATTAATACCTAGTGTTGATGAAGCTGGGTTGTAAATGGTTTCCTCATGGTATATGAGTTCCCCACTTGTGTGTTATCTGATGCATACATTAATTTATGTAGAAAAGACGTCATTGTATCAAAAATATCTCTTGTTGACTGTTCTTAAGTATATATGAAATAAATAGAAAACAACATTGAAAATGTTTCATAATAAATTAACACATGAATAATAAATTATTTGAAACCCTTGTTTGGATTGATTTCTTTTTTTGAGAGTGTGAAAGGGTCATAACATGTGGTAGACTCAATAATTTTTTCTATGTATTCAAATTGGGTTCAATATTTGTATCTCATTCATGAAAACCATATTGGGATGGAATATCAATCTATAGTGGTGGTTTTATCAACTTTAACATCTGACATACACCTCCACATCCTTTTCTATATGTTTCCAATAGGGTTTATTCATGGATCTAGAAAAAGCCTATGGTTCCCTTATTCATTTGGTTTCAAGAACCTATATTCTGATGGAAGGTGGTCATTAGAGAATGGATCATAAAATACTTAGAGACTCACCTTCGTCAATATAATGGGAGGTTAGGTTCATCACACATTATTTGGGACATTATTATACAAACTCTGACTCTCTAATATATCTAAGGCATATTCTTGAATCCTCAATTAAATACAAAATTTTAAATATATCACACATATATTAACAGTTTTTTCGGGAATTAGATTTATAATCATCTGTATATATCTTGTGTTATTTATTGATGGATACATCTTTATGTATCTAAGAATCACCATCGATGGAACCCATTTGAATGTATAGATTATAGATTATTTTTCATTAACTATCAAAATTCCATTTTTAAGTCACACTATAGGGATTAAACCGATTAAGAGGTCTATATAAAAGGGATAGGATGATTAAGAAAATGAATCTGTACCATGATTGGTATTTGATCATGTGGATGTTGTGATCATCACTAACCTCTGTGATCATGTGATCAATTCTGGGTGTGAGAAACGATTTTAAGTCTAAGATATATTAAACCACAAAATAATCTTCATCTGATATTATATGATTATATTAATAATTAATTCGATAGGATTACTTGTAAGAAGCACTTGGGAGTTTCACTGAGAAAGATATCATATGGTGGAATTTAGTCCTCATTTACTGGTAGATGAGGGTGGAGTCATTTTTAGGATTCACAGGGATTAAAATGGATATTATGTTCATGTATACTCCATTTTTAACAACCACAAGGGACCATAATTATCCCTAGGGTTGATATCCGCATTATTATACAAATTTTTATTCTAGAAAACTCTAAGGATCCCACCTACCATGTTAGATAAATACGAGAACCCTAGTACCATGGTAATGTATAATTTAGAAGACATAATTATGTTACATATTCATTACTCATGTTATCTGAAGGCTTTGGATGAGTCATCTACACATCCCCCTTGGAAATAAGATCTAAGTGAAGAGGTTCCCTACCTTTGGTGGATTCAATGGGGGCTCAAATGTAGCATCATGTAGGCGAATCCCAAAATATGTTAAGGTTTCCATTATACGATAGGCATTGGTGAGTCAAATTTATTTTGAGTAGGTGAGTTTTGAGAAATATGAAGGGGTATCACCCATGGTAGGGCTGGGAAATAAGATGATTCATTCCGGTGATGTATTGGGTTACAATACCGTGCCTAATGTTTTTTGTATTCTCCAATGGTCACCTAAGGAGTCTTAACAGGAATAGAACTCTTGTTTTGAGTGATACAAGGGTCCTTCACCCTACTAGTTCATTAGGGGATGTTTCTCTCAATTAATATTGTATTATAGACTATTAGGGACCCCAATCTGTTTATTATAACTATTTTACACTTCCATTGTAGTATTTTAGAACTATACCCAAGAGATTGGAGGGTTTAGGTTGGTGAGATATGAGATAAGAGTTTAAGAGATCTCTAAGTAATTTTGAAATGTTAAATAAAATACAAGTATTCATACATATATGATACATTTGAACCAAGGTGACGGATACCACATTCACAGGTCCCACATTTAGTTGTCTTAAATAGGGAACTTGTGCTGGTGTTTCGACCTATGCTTCGCCACACAGCTAGGACATGCATGAGCCTATTGTTATGTAGTTTGGGTTTTGTAGGCTTTATTGGGTGATTTAATTCACTCACCTACCTTTTCTACTACATTAGGAATTCTACTCTAAATATTGACATCCATACAAGAAATTAATGTTTTAACAACCATTTAATGAATTTTCAATCCATGATTATATTTAAAATAAATCATATGAGCCTGAAATAAAATAAACGTTTAATTCCAAATAATAATATTAAAATAATAATCAAATATCCTATTATACATAATGGTCTTCAATAACATTAAAATTATCTTAAAAAGTATAAAATCATTAATCCTAAAATGTCTTTCTCATTAATATATAAGTTAAAACTAAGGGTAACATATACATCAAATATATACTATAACTTAATAAATGAAACCTGATGTACTCCCATCACATAAAAACTCAAAAGGGATAATATGAAATTAAATTTCTCATTAATTTTAGAATAATTAATCCATGATTGTATCCAAAAATCAAAAAATATACTCATTCAAATAATCATAACCTATAATGTCATCTAAAACATCCTTTTGATACTAACCAAAATACCATATAACATAATCAACCCATAATTATATGAATTATAATTATGTTTTCACTTTCATAAATAAAATGTCATTTAGATTTTTGTATTTAAATAATTATGAATACGATAACATTATATGGGGAACACGGAAACACGTTTTACACATTTTACACAAATCATGACTCATAATTTTATATTATTTGCAGTGAAAATATATATTCATATTTTACATATATTCACCATATGGTAAAACATAACATTGTTATATTTTCAACAGATTTATAAACCCCACATTAAAACATTTGAAAACACATAATAAGAAAAATAATATTAATAAGGGTTATAAATGCAATTGACTCCCATTGGTTTATTTAAATACAATGATCCCCATTATAATGTTTTAACATTTCAAAATAAACATTATTAACATAAATAAAACATATACATAAGAACAAATTCAATATTATTGAATAATACATGAGAAAATCATCAAAAATTATTGGAAAAAAATGAAAACGTCATGGAAATTTTCAATGAAATAAGAAACATTTACATTCAAATGTATACTAACATTAATTAATTTAGGAATTCAATATATTTCCATAATAATATTTAGAATGAATAATATATAAGACATGAGTAATTATATTTATAACCTAGTTTTAATCATGTTAAAATTATATCATAATAACTGAAGACTATTTAATTTTTATAGGAGAAATCATCATATTTTTCAATTTCATTTATCCCTTTCTAGACTTTGTCATTACCCAATACATTGGAGAGCTATACCAGGATCACAAATCATCATTTTCTCTATCAAACACACCCATCACAATCTATAATGATATTGTAAATTATTGTGAATGAAAATTTTATATTGGTATATATTTTACAAGAAAAATATTATAAAAACTAATTTATACCAATAAACAAACAACATTACGTTTTCTAATATTCATAAAGAGAAATAACCTTTTTATTTCAAAAAAAATGGAAATTAATATTTTCTAGAAGATTAGGAATATGTTATTCATTAGAAGATACTTTTAACTTATAAAGAAATCCTGAAATCAAATAGAAATAATGATATATAGAAAATGATGTCAAGGAATATACATTACAAAACATTATTTTGACAATTTTTAAAACATTGAAAATAATGAATATATAAATCATTGAGAAGAATAATTTTTATTCATTATATTGAAATATGTATGTAGTTTAGAACTACCATTAGATACCTTTTTACTAAAAATTATAATAATATAGAAACATTTAAAATATCAAAAATACTAAGGAAACAAACATTAAAATATTTAATATAACACATTAATAGAGGATTTGTTATGACTTCAGTAACATTTGATTCAAAATAAAATTGGAGGGAACTTGAAATGGATTTGTAAAACAAATAATTTTTTTTAATGAAATATAAAATAAATCCATATGAAATTATATACACCACAAAAAAGAACACATGTTTCAAAAATGAAAATAGTATTAAAAGTAATAAATTGAGTTGAGAAATCCCCTAACCCCATCTCTAAATTTTCCAGGTATGTTCTTAAACTATTATTCTTTATAAAACCTTGTTTGGATACACCTAAAGCATTTTTTAGAATAACTTTTTTTATAATGAAAACATTATGTTGTGGGAAGTATTCTTGGGATTGGATTTCAGTATATTTTGGTCAAGAAAAATGGATTAAATGTTTGGAGGAAAAGAGGAGGGGTTCACATTTTTAAGTAAGGGAGTTAGAAAAATTTTAAATATTAAAATTATTAAAATTAATTAAATATAATTAAAAATTAATTAATTGCAAAATTGTTGTTATAATTTTTTTTCAATGATATGGTAAAAATATCGTAAACCAATAAGATTTCGATATATTTATGATTCATTTTAAATATTCTGATTTAGATTTACACCACATAAACATTTATTATTCTTATCCATGCTAAAATAGTTTTCAATTTAGAAGGGTTATAAATTTACATATATCAAGGTATGTGGATCAAAAATTGACATTAGATTCAATTTTGAACTATATCCCATCCAACATTACATCTTTCAAAAAAAAATTAAAATAAATTAACAAATTAATTATTGTTATAAAATATAATTACACATTTTTAAAAATATTAACTTAATTCGAAATCAAAGACCTCAATACTATAATATAATAATAAAATAAATATAAATATAATTATTTTTATTTTATAATTTCCAAATAATTCTTGGAAATATAATCATTCATTGAAAGAATAATAATATTAGTTTGTTAAAAAATTATTTTCCATTATTTTTCTACTTTATATAGAATCTATGAATCATTGTTTTGTAAGAATTTAATGTAATTAGATCATCATGTATAATTAATAGTAAAATAGTATAATAAAAAAATGTATCAATAATAAAATGAAAATTTATAAAAATTCATAACATCTAAATAATCATATAATAACATATTTGAGATATTAAAAGAAAAAAAAATGAAAAAATGTAATTATTTATTACATAATATAATATAAACATCATAATCATTTGTAAATTTAACATAAATAATTAAAACTACAAAGTAAGATAAAATTGTGGGAATAATATTATCTAATAAGAGTTAAAATAATATTGTGTGATCATATCACATAGTTTCAAACATAATTAACCTGTTCTACCCTTTTATTTTGGGAAAAATATTTTTTTTTAATGAAAATATTCATAATTAAAAAAATGAAATTGGACTCACAAAAATGATTCATCCTCTATATATTGAATATGAAATACATTTTTTTTAATATTAATATTTGATATTTGAGAGACATTACATTTAATATATGCTAACAAAAGTCAATTGAGAACTATTCTTAGAGATTAATTTTTTTAATAATAACAATGAACATATACTATAATAAAATATAATATTGATTACAATGAATTTTTTTGAATTAATCAAAATAAGTTGGATCTAAATTTATAAAAAATTAAAATATATAAGAGTACTTCTAAATAAAATTATTTAATAAAAAGAGATGATTATTTTGAAAAAATATATGAATTTTCACTCTCCAATTGGTAATTGATATTTTGAGAAATATCCTAGACATTAATCCAAAAAATATTATTACATAGTGATTTAAAGACATTATTGGCATATCTTAAATAAAATATATAAATATTAATGGAATTATGTATAATATCATAAAAAAATATGAAATAAATTATTTCTGATGATAATCTATTTTTGAACTATAAAATGACTTTTGCATCATTAATATCCAAATAGAAATTATTAAATTTATTTTAATTAAATTTATTTAAAATATATAAAAGATAAACATTACATTATTTTCATGTATTCAATGTTATTAATTTCATTCATTAAGATTTAACTTCATTAAACACATAAAAATATTTTTATGAAAAATACATCATTTACCTTAAAAATATTTTATCTTCATTTTAACCTTTAAAAAATAAATGTATTAATGATTTACTATATTATGATTGGAATAATTTAACTACATATTTTAGAATATGATTAATTATATCCATACACTCCAAAATAATTTAAGGGTTATAAAAATCATGTTTAAATTATAATATTTCTACTGTATTTCATCATTTATTTAAGGTTGGGGTTGCGTACAACACAACCTATATATTATAATATCATTTAAATCAAATAAATTCTAAAATAATAGGGTGTGATAATTTTATATTAAACCAAAATTAACAGAAAATGTTTTTCAATATATTATTTAAAATTTAAAATTCATTATAATTGTCAAAAATAATTTATGGTGGTGAAAAATAACACAAAAAATTTAATTAAAATGTTTAAATAAGTTGAGTTTACTGAAAAGTTGGAATTGATAAGATTAGGAAAAACACATATTAATACCAATACATAAATTTCTAGTAATTTAAGAATATCAATAAGGATTATATATATATAACATATGGAATAAAGAAACGAAAATAATAATTATATACGTTTCAAAAACTAAAAAAATGATATAACACCAAAATAAATTGGGTTTTTTGGAAGATCCATTATAATGTCATTAAAAACAATTATTGAAATAAAAAATTTAAATGTGATAATACATTATTATTTGGAACATATAATAAGGTAAATATGGTGGAAACATAATATTACACATAAATTTATTTTATAATTCAAAAGGAGATCATTGTATGTTATGTATATTAAAGATAGTGAAGGGAAACAATGATAATAGAGATGATAATTATTTTAACCAATGAGTTATATTTTTTGTGGAGGAAATTAATAAAAATAAATATTTCGATTTAAAAAGTAATTCACCCATATAAGAATATAATTTACCATGAAATAATATTTTTGGGTATGAGAAATGTAAGAACATGAATATTCATTTCAGGTATGGATCCTTATTTCAAGTTATTTTTTAAGAAAAAGGATGAAACGAGATATTTTATATGTATAGGTCACGTACTCCTGAGTACACGTTGTGTGACCGGTTCAACATTTAGTAGTGTAACAGTCAAGTACATGGTCATGAGGTGACCTGGAAGACGGCCTAAAGCGGGGGTTGATTCAGTCTAGTAAACAACATGTACATTAAATGAACATGTCATGTACGTTTTTTGGATTAATTGGAGAAGGGTTTCATCTTATCCATAGAAGTGTCTTCTTATTCTCGTGTTTCGTACAAGAGAGTGATGAGATGGCTGAGAACTTCAAACCCCTATCGTTCCTCCATCCAAGATCCTATTGATACATCACTGGGTTCATTGGATTCCCACCGGAAAGCGCTCAATTCCCATAGATCTTATTTCCATGATTTCTCCTCTCTTGTGAGATAACAAGGTTTGATCATTTTTACCCTTTATGTTCATCTATGTCATTAAAGTCTGATTCAATGGTCATTGTTCAAGAGAATTCTTCGTACAAAATCAATGTTGGTGGTTTGTGCCTTTCCTTGATAGTCATTAGTTTATATATACATAAAGTTAAAAATACCCATGTTTTTGGTATTGTGTTATTAAGAATTTAACCATATTTAATTCCTAATATGGTTTTTTGTTTGAGAAATCAATATTAATTATGAATAAGGTTTATTACCTTGATTATGGATGTGTTTCCCATGTTTGTTTAGTTATGTTTGTTGTGTCTAGAAAGCATGATAGACTAATTTTATTATATTCCTATTGTTGTACGGATATAGTTGTTGTTTATTTGAGATGCATGTGTATTTCATTTTGAAAGTATGACCAAAGGGAATTGACTGTGAGAAAATCCTGAGGTAGGGTCTTTAAATTATGAATTCTTCTTATGAATGACCAGATATATTGAATATGAGAGCTCCTATGGGTTCATTGATCAATGGCGTTAGACTATGAGAGATATATAGAGGGTCATTACTAAATTAATGATGGACCGTAGGGAATTGACTGTGAGAGCTTCCAGGGGTCATTTTATTTTATTTTTTCTATGTAGTCCAAGGGTGTATTGACCGTAAGAGCTACCCAGGTGGTCATTTTTAATTGTTTAGTTCTATGTGGGACCAAAGGGGATAGAAAATGTGAGATTTATTAGAGGGTAATTATTTATTTAGTTGATGATATATTGAACCATAGGGTTTAGACTGTGAGAACTCTTCAAGAGGGTTTATTTTGAATAATTGGATGATTTTGACGAGTCTGCCAAGCCAAAGCACTATCTTGGAATCAGTCTTACTTTTTTTCTAGATGTTATTTTGAGATTACTATCTATTATTATTATTAAAGGGGATAAAAATCATATGATAGACCACTAGGATACATTATTGAATGCATTTATTAGTTTATAAATATAAATTAATTTAATTGAAACTGTAGGATTTTTTCTTTTCTATTTACTTCGTAGTGTATTGTTTTATTTTTGCATATTTCCTACTATATAAATTCACTGATTGTTAGGAAAAGATCAATTGCTTGTTTCCTTCTGGGATTCTTCTCACACCCTATTTGGTTCATTATTTTGGACCCAAACAGATTATATGGATGCATGTATATATACGGTCAAGCATCATTCTTTATTAGTTACTTAATTGATGTTGAAGATGGAGAGCATGGGACCAAGATGAGGTTTACGATGCTATTGGAGTTTATGTTATCTATAAATTTGTTTTAATATTGTATTTCCCACATTGTGACTTATTTGGTTGCTTTCCTAGATACATGTGACATGCATCAACATTTATATATATATATAATGTAATTGTTTATAGTATCTGTATTCTGATGTTAACTTTTTTGTATGGTATTAATGCATCCTCTACTTTTTAATATTTGTTTCCACTATGGTAGTTTACCTATGAGAGCATAGTTTCCCAAATAACACATCCATGTCCCTTTCTTCTAGTCTAAAGTCTCTGGTGTTCGGGGAAACGCGGTTGAGGCCCTGTGACCAACATGGTACGGGGCACCGTTGGGCGGAACCTTGAACCAGGACTTTAAAAAGTGGTATCAGAGGAAAACCTCTTTTCTATTTTGTATTTCTCTTTAGAGCATACAGATAGGGATCAGACGGAATATGTAGTTGGTAATAATATATTCCTAAGATTAGCTAACTCATGTATAGGGAAAATCCATTTTACCTCAAATATTGCAAATTTTCTAGTTTTTCAATTTTTATAGTTGATTTTAGTTATCCATTGGGTGACGTACATATTTTGTCATATAACTGTTGATATAATTGTGGTTCTATTTTTGTTGTCACCATATGAGATGTGGGTATGTCATCTCATTAATCATATTGGAACTTGTAAGAGATCACAAGTCATTCATTCTTGTCATGCCATTTAGGGTGCATTACTGATTTCATGTTGTTGTGATTTATGTTCTGCAAGATATGCATGATGTTGTGATAGAATACCTGCTATTTTTTATATGGTATTATAAATTTCATTGTTTCATTTGGATTGATTCAAAAAAAAATTTCCTGAGTTGTTATGGGGCCTCTTGTATCAAAATTCGGTGGATCTGGTTTGAACTTCAATTGAATTTTTTCTTGTTATGATATGAATAATAATTCCAAATATTTGTTTGCAGGAGTATGGGCTCTAACGTGTTGGACGTTTTCCTTCCTTGCACAAAATTTTGAGTTTGCAGGGGTTCTAGGGATGTTTCTGTGGTCTATAGTAAATAAACCCACACAACATGGCTTGTGGTGTTATGAACACATACCATGTGTTCTACTATTCTGTAAGAAACAACTTTTCAGAAGTACACATTGTATACCAGCTATACATGTTGTGTAGTCTTTAACTATGTGACAGATTGGGTGAGAGGAGACACAGAGTTCGGAAATATTTGGTGGAACAAGCCATGTACTGGGAGAACACACCATTTTATAGTAGTCTATGTCTTCGACCGTGGGACTAATGACATGGGTTGTTTGAACACAAGTATTACATGCTGTATCAAGGGTGAACATGTCATGTAGTAATACCTGGAGAGAACTGTGTAGTTCCAGTAGTGTAAAAGACCATGGGAAGGAGTAAAACATCAAGTGCATTCCTTGTTATAGGAGGAATATTCCATGTGTAGGGGTGTTACACATCCAAGTTTGGAAGAGGTACACTCCCATGTATGTATTAAAGGGAACATGCCATGTGGAGGTTATACACGCTGTGTATCCTAGTTTTGAATAACATGAATTTTTTCTTCTCATATTCTTTTATTTCCCTTCTTAGTTAATTTCCTTGATAATCTTGAATTGAGGGGTTCTCTGGACCTTATTGAGTCATGAAACCAATATTTCATCTAATTGTACACTATATACTGGTCAATGATCAGATAACATAAATGGTAGATTAGGGACTACTATCAGATCCTTTTTTCGTGCCCGTCTTTCCAGCTGTTGTTATAATGCATTCAGGTGTCGATGCACATTTTTGTGAAGGCATTTTGTGTATTTTAATGACCTTTATGGGAGAAATGCATCATGTCCCATCTATGGCAGATCGAATGAGGGTGTACTAGTAGCGGTATACACCAACATTTTTTGGGGATGGGGGACCACAAGATACACAATCATGGAAACAGGCCATGATTTCTATCTTTGAGCATTTAGAGACACCTCTAGAGAGGAGGGTGATGATTGCAACGCGATTCATCCAATAGATGTTGGGATGTTATCTCACAGGCGGGACGTCATTGGGATATGGCATGGGAAGAGTTTCAAAGGATCTTCTATGATTATTTTTACCCTAAGACATTGAGGTCTGATAGTGCCTCAGAGTTCACACATTTGGAGCAGGGTGGTCTTAAAGTGTTGGACTAATCCTACTGTTTTCCAGATATTCATCACTCCCCACAAGTTATGGGAGGTGACGAGTGGCCTTTGGCAAAGAGATTTTAGTATGGTCTCAGGTATGACATACGATCACAGGTGAATGTCTTCAGGATGAAATCTGTGAAGGCTATACTGAACTAGAAGCTAAATAACAAGCATAATTTTAGGGAGTTGAGAGCTGTGAACTGAGTCGGTTCATCATCCAGAGTAGGTACTACTTCGACAAACAACATGACATGCCGAAGGGATCCATCATGCAATTCTTCTTCAGGTAGCTAGGTGGTATGCTATCAGTGCAGGAAAAGTGGTAATACAAGACAACCATTCATGGGGGACACTGTTGAGTACTGGTATTGCGGAATGATGGAAAATTATTAGCGATTTTCTTGATGATTTCGCCAGCAGGGAGTGATAGGTTTTCTTTTCTGACTCCATGTTCTATATAAGGTCTATAGGTTTCTTCTTAGTCAGGGAACTGGATTTTTTCAGGCCATTCCGGCTGACGAGTTGGTCATTTTTGTTGTAGCCAGACGATGGTCCTTTAGCTACAACAGGGTGGATCAGCTCAGGGTAGTCATGTCGGGTCACAGGGATGCAGTATAGGTCAGAATTTTGTAGTGGAGTAGACTTATTTGAAACATGATCCTTGTCCCCCTATGGTAAGAGGTATGATTCTAGATGTCGTGGATTTTGATTCTACTATTTTTGAAACATTGGATTCCCATTGTTTTATATCAATTGTCGTTGTGGAGATCCTTGGGCTCCTTATCTTAACATCTGAGGATGTTATGATGCTAGCCACTCCTTTGGAGATTATAATTCGTAGTGTACGTCTGTGTAAGGATTTCCCTATTGAGGTTTGAAGATGTCACTTATTATGGTACATCTATGTCTTAGATATGATGAGATAATATATCATCCTTATAATGGAATTGTTTGTCTCTTTATAGTCCTCTATTTATTTCTATCACCGCATGTTGAGTTTAACATCACCAGAGGGCGGTTCCTTTCTACACAAGGGAGAATGGGATGTCCAGGAAACCGGATCTAGATCCAAGCATCATGGGTTGGGTTGAATCATATCCCAGATTTCATGTTTATATATGGATGACAAGGGGACATTTCTTACAGACTTTCTTCTAGTGGTGGATCATTTCAGTGATATCATTCCAGATGAATTTTCATGATTATCTCTAAAGAATGAGGTAGATTTCCCTATTGGGCTTGTTCCAAGAGTGGGACCAGTGTCCATTCCTCTCTATAGGATGGCTTCACGAGAGTTACAGGATATCAATAAGTAGGTAGAGGAGTTTCAAGAAAAGGGTTTCGTCGGACCTAGTAATTGTTCTTGTGGTTCACCTATTCATTTATTTAAGATGGTGGACAGTACCCTCAAACATTTTTTGGATTACTAGAAGCCAAATAAATTGATTAACATGAACCACTATCCCTTGCTGATGATTGACAATCTCTATGATTAGATTCGAAGATCTCGAGTGTTCTTCGGGATTGACATGAGATCAATTTATCATCAGTTTCATGTTAGACCATCTGACATACCTCTTATAGCCTTTTGTAGTAGGCATGGTCTATATGAGTTTGTTTTTATGTGGTTTGGGCTCATGAACGTGCAGACAATTGTCATGAAATTGATTAGATGAGTGTTCCAACCTTACCTGGATTCTTTTGTGGTAGTCTCCGAGGACGATATCTCAGTGTACTCCCATACTCTTGATGACCATGTCACCCATATTAAGAACATTTTTTGTACAGGGAGAGAGAATCAATTACCTGATAATCTCGCAAAATGCCACATTTGGATGGATCAATTCACATATTGGGTCATGCTATCTCAAATAAAAGAGTATCTGTAGACCTAGAGCAAGTGAGAGTAGTAGTTATCTAGGAGCATCCAAATAATTTCTTTGAGGTACGAAGTTTTATTGGGCAGGCTTGTTAATACATGTGATTTATACAAGACGTTTCATGCATTGTAGCTCCACTAATGAGATAGACTAAGAAGGGTGTGAAGTACTTGGGGAAAGATTCATGTGATTAATCCATTCATGATCTGAAAGGGAGATCAACATGAGCACCATTACTGATTTTTCTTGAGTCAGGAAAGAGTTACAAAGTTTACTGTGATGGATCATGTATTAGGATGGGAGAAATTTCTATGCATGGGGAATGAGTCTTTGCGTATAGGTCTCAACACTTAACGCAGAATCTCGAGTTTTCTGTTGTTGTGGATTCTTTATGATGTTGTAGACAAAACCTATTGGTAGATTATATTGTGTTATTAACTTACCAGAACAGTATCAAGTATATCCTTACTCAGTGTAACATAAATTTGAGGTAGCGAAGGTGGGTTGAGTACCTTTGGTCTTTTGAGATTAATCTTGCTTATAGTCCAGAGAAATGAAACACATTGGCTGATCTTTTGAGCAGGAGGACTCAGATTCAGGAAGTTGAAGAGGGCAGCAGTGAGTGACAACATATGGATCGGTTTATAAGGATGCACATGTAGGTACATGAAATACATTGCCAGAAATTTCTTTACTATAGATGTTACCTATACTCAACTGTTACGAGTTAGAATGAGGCATCTATCAGATTCCTAAGGATTATTCTTACGGGATTGTTTGTCAGAAGAGGACTCCACTCTAAGGTGGACCACATGTGATGATTAGATATTTCATTTTCATGGGTGCATATGGGTGTCAGGAGACATGCATGAGGATTTGATGTGATATTTACATTCGTCAATTTGGGAAGTTCATCCTGGTGTCACCAAGATATATCAAGATCTAAACCACAAATATTGATTGTCGGAATGAAGGGAGATGTTTCTAATATTTTTATGAGATGTTCCTCCTCCCAGTAGGTGATGTCGGAGCATCAATGAATATCAGGGATCTTACAGTAATTACCCATTCCTAAGTGGAAATGGAATGATTTCACGATGCATTTCGTGACGGGTTTACCATGGTTGTTGCAAGAAAATGATGTAGTATGTGATATTTTTGATAGAGTCATGAAGGTTTCAAATTTCTTTCCAATCAAGGAATCATTCGGTGTTGATGAGCTTGGAAGGGTTTAAATTATTGTGATTGTATATTTGTATGGGGTTTTGCACTATATCATTTCGGACAGGGATGCATGGTTTAGATCTCATGTTTGGAAGGGACTATAAAGGGATTTGTGTATACATAAACTTCTATGTATAGATTACCATCCCTAGACAGATGGCTAGTCTGAGCATATGATGCAGGTTTGGGAGGAAATTATTTGAGCTTGCATCCTAAATTTCATGGGTTCTTTGGAGAGACACATACCCCTAATGTAGATTTCAATCAATAAATGTTTTAAGGATGTGATTTAGAAGGAACCTTATAAATTTTTGTACGATAGGTCATGATGATCACCCCTATGTTGGATTATGGTAGGATAGGAAACAATACTGGTCTATCATCATATACAAGAGACCACTGAGTAGGTGGTGTTGATTCAGAAGAGGATGGATAATACAAAGTCTTAGAAGAAATCTTATGATAATCGAGAGAGACGACCTCTGGATTTTGAGGTAGGGGATCAGGTTTTCTTATGTGTCACACTAAGGATGGGACATAAGAGGATTAAGATACAAGTTAATCTTTCATTGTGGTATATCGAACCGTTTGCAGTGTTATATACAGTCATGTCGGTGGCCAATCGGTTGCAGTTACTTCAGCAGTACCGAGCTATGCATTATTTATTCCATGCTTCTTTGTTACGACATTACTTTTCAGACATGTCTCATGTTTTTTAACATGAGTACATTGAGTTGGAGGTGGATGTATCATTAGAGGACTACCCTCTATAGTTTTTGGATCACAGCACGGATGTTCTCCGTGGATGGTCTATTCCCTTGGTATGGGCGCTATGGAAGAATGAGTGTGTAAAGTAAGAGACATGGGAGAGAGAGGATGATGTTCGATCACAGTGTCCAATGTTTTCTTATGTTTTCCATTCCCCACCCTTTCAAGGGATATTCAAGGATGAATTTCTTTAAGGGGGTAAGTATTTAAGAACCGAAATCTGCATTTCAAGTATTGATCTTTATTTCAGGATATTTTTGAGGAAAAAATGAATAAAGAATAAATTTTCTCAGTACTCTCCATGTACTCCTGAGTATATGCCGTGTGTAGCCGTGTAATGGTCATGTAAAAGATGAGTACATGGCAGTGTGGTGACCGAGCAGTCCAAATTAATGCAGGTTTGATTGAGGCTAGTACACAACATGTACATTAAATGAATATGTCTTGTACTTTTCTTTTCATTTGACTAATCAGACCAAGATCACATCTAATATCCATAACCATATTTTTCATCCCGTGTTTCGTACAGGAGTGTGACAAGATGGCTGATAACATTGAACCCCTACTAATCCCCCATCTGATCAATGATTGAGATGTCACCAAGTGCCTTGAATTCTCAATGGGGATTTCAATCTTCACCTAGACCCACTTTTCCAGATTTCTCCTCTCTCTTGAGTTAATGAGGGTTGATCATTTTTACACTTTTATATATCTAAATCATTTGATGAAGATTTAAAGGGAAGACATTCAATATTGTTCTTTTTTCAACATCGAGGTAGGTGGTTTGTGCCTTCATTTGATAGTCATTGGTTAATATATGCTTAAAGTGACAAATACCCAAATTTAGGGTGCTGCGTGGTTTTGAATTTAACATTGATTAACGCCTCCTACATTTTTTTTGATTGATAATGGGTTATTGATTATGAATATGTTTTATTACCTAGATTATGGATGTGTTTCCGATGTTATTTGTTTATGGAAATTGGGTCTAGATATTATGTTAGGATGCATTATTTTATATGCCTAGTGCTTATAGGTTGGAGTTGATTTTTATATGAGATGCATGTGTTTTGAATTTTGAATGTATGGGAAAAGCGAATTGACTGGGAGGAATTCTCAAGGATAGGTCTTTTAATTATGAATTGTTGTTATGAATGAACCGAGGTATTGACATTGAGAGCTATTGTGGGTTCATTGAACATAGTGGTTAATCTATGAGAGATACCCAAAGGGTCATTATTAAATGAATGTTAGACCATAGGGCATTGACTGTATGATTTTTGAGGGGTCATATTATTTTATTATTCCTATACAAACTATGGGTATATTGACTATGAAAGATAAATATGCGGTTGTTTCTAAATATTAGTGTTATGTGGGACCAAATGTGTTAGAATGTGTGAGGTTTACCAGAGGGTCATTATTTATTGAATAGATGATATGTCGAACTAGATGGTTCAGACTGTGAGATCTTCCCTAGAGGATTTCTTTTGAATAATTCATTGATTGTGGTGAGTCTTCCAAGACAAATCATAAGCTTGGACTCATTCATACTACTTTTTCTAGATGGTCTTTTGATATGTCTATTTGATATTGTTATACAAGGGTATACAAATATTAGGCTATATCCCAAGGCTACATTATTCAATGGATTAAATTTTTATAAATGTAAATTATTGCAATTGAAACTATGGGATTGTTTACTTCTGTGTACTTCATAGTTTATTGCTTCATTTATGCATATTTTCTGCTATATAGATTCACTGACTGTTAGGAACAACTCTTTAGGTGGTTTCCTATTATGATTCATCTCATACCCTGTTCGAGACATTATTTTCAACCCATATTTATTATATGTTTGTGGGTATAGATATGGTAAATCAACCTTCTTCATTATTTACTTGATCTCTATTGAAGCTGGAGAGCATGCGACCAAGCTAAGTCCTATGACACTGTTGGAGTTTTTTTTCCATACATTTGTTTCAGTATTGTATTTATAGATCTATGACTTGTTTGGATACATTCGTAGATACCTATGACATGAATCATCATTTATGAATACATGTTTCATTTTTTTATACTATCAGTCTTTAGCAGTTTACATTCTTGCATGGCATTGTTTATTCTTCTACTGTTTACAATTTGTTTCCGATGTGGTACTCTACCTATGAGGGAATAGTTTCCCCACTATCACACCAAAGTCCCTTGTTACATGTCGGTGACCTCTAGCGTTTGGGGAAAAGCACTTGAGTCCATGCGACAAACCAGGTATGGGGAACCATTGGTTGACACCTAGAACCGGGACGTTACAAGAAACTAATATAAGAAATTGGACATTCAACATGACACTATTTAACTCAATGAATGGGGGATTAATTTAGTAAATAACCTTACATTATCAAGATCATTTAATTTAATATCCATGGATGTATGAAAAAGAATTCCAAATACCATAGATAGAATGAAATTTATGACAAAAATAAATCAATTTCATATTTATAGCCTATAATGAAGAAAAATGGGTGAATATGAATTACATGTTAACGAAAAAAAATTATATCCAAAATCCCTATCCATTTATCTTGATTTCATTTAATATGATCAATGATTCAGTATAATAAAAATAATGCTCCTAATAACATATTTTATAACCATATTTATTACTATTTCAATTTATACTCTTAATTTATATGTATTCCCTAAATATAAATTATTTTTATTCTATTTATAAAATCATGTGTGAGTAATCTTGATATTTCTGAAATAGTGTCATAATGTATGTTTTATTATTTATTCATACCCAAAATTTAATCATTACTAGAACCTGATGGGTAAAGAAAATAATGCTTTATAATTATATATAAAATTATAACATAATTATATGGTATTTTTTATCATGATCCATGAAGGTGAAATCAATGTTGAGCTTGGTGAAGTTATTTCCAACAAATTAGTGGTGATATACTATTTATTGAGTTTAATTTTTGTATTAAATATCCAAATGAAAATCATTATTTTCTTATTTATATCATCTATTAATAGTAATTATTTTCTCACATTCATCAATGAATGTTTTTATATTGTTGATCAAGAGGGTAGATAGAATTATCCAAACATGAAAAGACCCTAATTATGGATGAATATGATTGTGATAATGTTTCTTTTTTAATAATTTCATTATTATAAATTAATGAGGATATTATTTAAAAACAAAAATTTTATTGAATCATATTTGAATAAATTTTAATAAATAACCTATAAACTACATGAAATGTATATACATTACACTGTGGAGGTGATAGTATATACTATAGCTGGTTAATGTTTTCATTTATCAAAGAATGTGGGGAAGCATAGTTTATAATGGTTTATCTATTTATAATCATAATTATATAAGATATAAAGACTGTTTTTTACTTATTTTCACCCATACAATCACTAAAAACAAGTTTTGGTGGAAACATAAGTCTTCGCTTCATGGAGTTGGTAGTATGCACAAGACATGAATAACTATTTCATATTTCCTAAATAGAGAAGAAGATATGTGGTTTATAGTAACATAATTAGAATAATATAATTTTTTAATATAAATAATTAAAATTTAATTATATAGGATTAATAAAATTTTAAATAACAATTTTTGTGAAATGAAAAACATTAGGTAAATAAGATTCCCGATATTGAGATCTTAGAGTATCCTCAAGGGAATACATAAAAATGTATTTCATTAGTTGATTATCTCCAAAAAATATATTATAGATATTATGGTGGATTATATTAAATGGAAAAGGTTAGGTCTCCAAGAATAAATTTATATACATTATTTACTTGATCTTTTGAGGAATTTTCCTTTCTATGTTTTGACAATAATCATTTTTTAAATACCATTTTTGCAATAATATCATTACATCATGCAAGTTTAAAGGATACAAAAATTACCAAAAATTTAATTATTTAATTTAATATAAAAAACCTTCATCAAATAAATTAGGATAATGTTTTAAAAATGATTCAATTCCTTATCCCATAGATTTATTAAATTTACCACATTAACGTTTTTTAATGTAAATATATTTAACATAATTTGTCACGACCCGCCCACGGGGTCCGTGTCGTGACTACCCCAAGCCCGCCTTCCATAGGCCAGGGGCTGGCGACTAGCACCAAGGCGTAAATCCCGATAAAAAGGGAAGGCATTGCCTTTGAAAAGTAACAAACACCACAGAGTAAGCAAGCGGAAAGTAAACACTAAACAAAGCAGAGTACAACTGAAAGTGCGGAAAAGTAAATGGGCCAGAATACAAACCCAAACTAAATGTAAAGTACAACTCGAAAGGGAAAACAACAACTGAAAAGTAAAAGCCGCTACACCGAGTTGTCCACTGGAAATCCCACCTGAAGGGTGGGTACAGATAGCTCCTCTGCTCCACGGGTCCCGCCGTCCGCTCCGTGCACGTCCCGCCCAGTGGTCCACCTCCGGGTACCGTTCCGCTCTGCAAGCCTCAGCTATGGTCAACGCTGTCCATCGTCTGCAACCAACACAACGTAGTGCGGGCAAAGCCCGTGCAGGGGTGAGTATAAGCTACTCAGTAGGGACCCCGAGACCCCTGAAGGTCTCTCAAATCCACAAAGGATAAACCACGAAGAAAAGTAACAATAACGAAGTAATAACCGACACTGCTTAGGTATATGCCCATACATATACCTAAGTCATCAATTCAAATACGCTCTAACCTCCGAGCCCAAGTACAACTCAGTCCACACAGGAAAGTAAACGTATTCCACACAGGAAAGCAAAACGTAATCCACACAGGATTGCACAACACAATCCACACAGGAAAGCAATAGGATTCAGCTCATATAGGTATACTTCTTCAAGGACGATAAAGATGATCACTGATCAATCTAAGTCGTCGGACCCACGAAGGATCGATAGGTAACTAACCCCCGCAAAGACCCACACAGGATCGGGCCCACACAGGACCTGTAGGCGCTGGCTCACACAGAACCGCTGAGCGCAAGGACCCACACAGGATCGGGCCCACACAGGACCTGTAGCACTGATCCACGTAGGATCGCTGAGTGCTGTAGTCGTCGTCGTCGAATCCACACAGGATCTCTGTACTGTCGTCGTCGCAGTCACAGTAGCAGTCGTAGCAGTAGTAGTAGCAGTAACAGTCGCAGCCAGCACTAGGGTTTCCGCACATAGAAAGCTCGTTCGGAGGGTCCGCTCCACGAGCCGAGAGGCTGATACATCAACTGTCACAAAGACCAGAGTTGATGTATCCAAAAGTTCCGTATCGTCAATAGGAACTCAACGCAACAGACGGCGCGTCGATCGGACGCCCGGTCTGAGAGTTATTGGCATTTTCGTCTCCGGGGCCCGGTTAGTTTTTAAGGCTAAACCAACCCGACCGTACTCCACCTGCGTCCAATCCTCGGGCGGTGTATGCCAAAAGATCCGTCTCACTAAGAGGAACACAACGCGACTAACGGCGCGTCAATCGGACGTTCGTAGCTCAAGATATGAGCGTTTCCGCTCCGAAGGCCCGGTTGGTTTCGTGAACGAACCAACCCGGCCGAACTCAAAGTAAACCGAAACCTTGAGTGCGATATACCGAAACGACCGTCTCGATCCAAGGATCGCGTTGCCGCAGACGGTTCACCATTCGGAGGTCCGAGGCTCAAAATATGGCCCAAAAACCGATTCTGGTTCGAAACGGGGGGGGGTCCGGGTCCGGGCCGACCCGGCCCGACCCCCCCCCCCCCCCCCTGGGGCGGCGCGGTGGCCGGCGGCGGCGGCGCGGTGTTGGATCGAATAGTCGATATAAAAGTCTATTAGATGGAACAATACAAGAGGGGGGTGAATTGTAGGTTTAAAAACCTTGAGTTTTAGTAACAAAGAGATTAGTTTAAATGAACTTAAACTAATACAAACACAAACACCCACAATTGTATTGAATGTAAAAGGTATGATGTATTGTAATACTATTGTTATGTAAAACAATTGTATTCAAGATGAACACAATAATCAGAGTAATACAAATGTAAATGATTCTACCTTAAAGCGTATAGAACCAATCAATACAATAAGTAATGGAATGATTGTAATTGAAACAATTACAATTGAATAAGTAAAGGAAACAATACAAATCCCTTTCTAATACAACAGCGGAAATGTAAAAGTAATACAATTCTTTTAACCCAAAGAGAAGGGTTATCCTTTCACCTAGGATAAGAGGTCTGTCTCACCAACACCTTGGTGAGCCCTCGATACGATGATCGGCACGTCTGTCTGCCTATCCCCGGCAGCCCTCGATACGATGATCGGCTCGTCTGTCTGCCTATCCCCGGCAGCCCTCGATACGATGATCGGCTCGTCTGTCTGCCTATCCCTGGCAGCCCTCGATTTTGAAGGTAATTGGCACCTCTGTCTTTCAATTACTTGAAAGCCCTCGATACGATGATCGGACGCACAAGGCTGATGAGAGAAGTCACAGTGTCTCTCTCTAGAATCTTCGTAGTTCACAGAGTCTCTTAGTTCATCAGTGTCTTCTCAGCTTCAAATGACCTCCTATTTATAGGCCTCGGGTTCCAACGGTCATATTGCCTCCAACGGTCATATTGAAACAGAAAGCACGACATCGTTTTGATTAGTATATAACTAACTCAACGACATCGTTTCGTTAGGATAAGAGATATATAGAAATGTAAAACATGAGTACGATTCATATGCAGAGAGAGTTTTTGACAAAGTACCAAAAACAAATAATGATCATCTGAATAGCAAAGTCAGTACGATACGATTGACAGAGTCAGTACGATACGTTTGACAGAGTCAGTACGATGCGTTTGATAGAGTCAGTACGATTCGTTTGACAGAGTCAGTACGATACGATTTGGTCGGTACGATCAACATCGTACGATACGATAAACATGATAAAAGACAATTTGTTATTTACAAACATATGATAAAATACATTTGAGATTTCCAAAACATGACATAGAATATATTTGTGATTTCCAAAACATGACATAGAATATATTTGTGATTTCCAAAACATGACAGAATATATTTGTGATTTCCAAAACATGATGTAAAAGCCAAAAGAAGACTTTTGACTTAACAATCTCCCCCTTTTTGGAAAGCACAAACACACAAAGTAAATGAAACAAGAAATACTTATCTCCCCCTGAGTTATTGAAAACTCTTCTGAATAAGAAATTGAATACAACTAACTCCCCCTTAGGTATTGACTTTCCTAAGGATTGTATTCATAGATTTTCCTTAAGAGCATTATAATGCATTCTCCCCCTTTGTAAAACAACCTTTGCTTTGTAAATATTCTCCCCCTTTGTGATTTACAAAAAGAAAGGAGGAATCTCGAATTGTCTGGAAGAGTTAGTGAAGTAATACAAGACAAAGGACAAAAGAGAAAGGATTATAAGAGTTATTACAAAACAAACAAGTTCCAAAAGAAACAAATACAACAATCATTTGTTTTCTCTTTCCTTCTCTTTCTTTATAAGCTCATGAAGCACAGCTTTCATCTTCTTGATCTCCTTCTTGTCTTCAGAAATTGATTCACCCTGAGTTTTGAGAATCTCCTGTTGATCCGCAAAAATCTGATCTTGATTTCTGATGGTCTCCTCCTGTACTCTGATTACTTCTTCAAGGGTATCAATTCTGTTTTGCAGAGTCTTGTTATCCTTGGACAACTCTGAATTTTGATTCTTCAGTAAAACCATTTCATCTTTGAAAGATGAAACCTTCGAGAATTCAGATTGGAAAGCATTCATCCTCTCTTGCAAATCTTTCACTGAAGGAACATCGGCTCTTTGAGAAGACAAAAGGTTCAGCCTTTCAATTGTTTCTTTATCAAGCTTGTTGAAAGCAATTGCAAGCTCATTTGATAACCTTCTTATATCTTCAATAGCAATCTCATGGTCATTGATTGAGCTCTCTGTTTTGTATGACCACTTGGTCATCTTATTACAAGCTTTCTTATGAGCAACTGAGCTTTCCGAAAGAACTTTCAGATTGGCTTCAACAGACAAGACTTTCTTTCTCAATTCTTTTACAGATCCAAACTTCTTTCTATGATTTTCAGTGATAAAATCAATCTTTCCTTCCAGCCGCGGAAAATAAGGAATAGTTTTCTCCATCCTTCTCAAAACTTGAAGAATGTAATCACTCTTCTTGAGAGAGATTGTATGTTCTGAATCGGTATCATCATCGTACGATGCTAGTTCATACGATCTGCTTGAATCAACAACTGGCTGTTTCCCTTTCACTTTTTATTTCTGTTTTCTTTCATCTTCCACTCTGTCACTAATGAAAACTACTTTATCAGATTGAGAAGATTGAGCATCTTGCTTTTCTCGAGATGACATCATGTCCGAAGATTTTTCCTGATCGGCATGAGGAGTTTGTTGAACACCTTCGCTCAGCTTTTGAAGCGATTCCTCTCTACTTTTCTTTGAACTTTGAAGAAATTCTAACAGAAAATCTCCTTCTTCTACTTCCATTACTTCTATCACTTGTTTTCCTTTTTCTTTCTCAGGCAAACTCTGTACGATGGATTCTTGATGCACTTCCACAGTTAGTTGAGCACTAGCATCTTCAACTGCTTTCAAGACTTTAGAAATATCAAAGTCCTGAGCCTTTCTTTTCAAGAGAGTCTTCTTTTTCTTTTCATCTTGAAGGGTTTCTTCTACCCTTATTCTTTCTGCAAAAGCCTCAGCAGGATCAAGACCAAACTTCGGATCACCCTCTTTTCTCTGTTCCTTGTCCTTTCTCCATTTGGCTACAACTTCCTTACTGTACCTCGGCTTCTTCTTCTTCGGCTTTGAACTAGTCTGCGGATCAGACTTTCGAGTAACACCGGCGGATTGATTGTCTTTGGCTGGCATAGGTGCCGATTGATTTTCAGGCAATTCAGCTTCTACATCTCTGACAAAAAGTTTTGAATTTGAATCAAAACAAACATTCAGCTTTTTCATCGTACTCTTATTAATGAAAGACGGCCACAAATCCATAGGTTTTCCTTTCAAAGGAATGTTACAAAACTTCATACTCTCGAGAATGAATTTTGTAAGGATGGCTGGATACATTATTATCTGGGATTTAATCCCTCCTTTCTTGACATTCTTGACGGTTTCAAAAATATATCCCATGAGATTCACTTTCCTCATATTCACAAGATAATCGAGCATAAAGACATCAGAAACTTTAAGAGTTTCTCTATCCCCTTTCCTTGGGACAAGAAAACCTTTCATCCATAAAGTGACAAACCGATTGTCCGGTGAAAGATGATAAACTTTCCTCTTTCCCTCATTAACAACAAACAAAGATTTTTCAGCACTCTCTCTATTAAACGTACCAACTTCCTCTGGTAGTTTGTGAGATGGACAGAATGAATCCCCTTCTATAGAAACGTTCAGAAAGTGTGCCGCTTGTTTCACAGACATAGATAACTTTCTATCGTACACAGCGAAGTTTATAGTCATATCTTTGTCGAAAGACACGGTTTTGTAAAATTGACAAACTTCATCAAAAAGAACTGGATCTTGAGTATCAGGCTTTTCCACACAGAGATGTTCCCATCCTTGAAACAAAATAATCCTCTTGATTGTAGAATCGTACATATCGAAGAATTCTCGGGATACTAACCTTTCTCTGTGAAAGTCTTTCTCTGTAAAAGTCTTTGAAGACATTTCAGCGGGAGTGTTGGCAGAGGATTGAGACATAAAGATGATGCCGATTGAGAAGATCGTACGATTGTTTATAGCTGGGGGAGCAGAGCTTCGCCTCAATTCTTGAACAATCAATGTGGGTTTGGGGAGGGGAGGGGGGTATTTATAGGCAAAAAAAGAGATGACCGTTGAACTTCTACGGTCGAGATTAGATAATACCAGATCAATGGTTAGGATTAAAACAAAGGAAGAAAATAAAATAAAAATTGAAAAAGATACCTGTCGGAGAACAAAAGGTGATTGCTGGATTTGGTAAGTATCAAAGAAACAATCGTAAGGAAAAAAAACATGATGCCGATGGAAAACAAAGTCATTACTATGGTCGGACCGTACGATGGAAAATAGTTGTTATCATTAACCGACAGTACGATGGAAAACAATCTCAATACTATCATCGGTCGATTCAAAAAAAATTGAATGGTACGATGGAAAAGAATTTCAATACCATCATCGGTCGATTCAAAAATTATTGAATGGTACGATGGAAAAGAATTTCAATACCATCATCGGTCGATTCAAAAAATATTGAATGGTACGATGGAAAAGAATTTCAATACCATCATCGGTCGATTCAAAAAATATTGAATGGTACGATGGAAAAAAATTTCAATACCATCATCGGTCGATTCAAAAATTATTGAATGGTACGATGGAAAAGAATTTCAATACTATCATCGGACGATACAAAATTTTTGAACGATACGATGGAAAAGAATTTCAATACGATAAAAAGAAAAACTGAAATGGTCAATACGATAAACAGGAAAACTGAAAATGAAACAATAAAACTGTCAATACTATAAACAGAAAGAAACATATATAAAGAGAGTAAATATCTAAAGATCAGAAACATAAAGACATAAAGAAATGTCCTCCCCCTTTCTACGAGGAGTTTCTTTCTATTAGGAGAGATGTAAAACAGGAAGTAGATATGAATGATTATTTTATTGTAATCATTCCTAGCTTCTGTTTTATAAATTCAAATCTATCGGAAGGTAAAGGTTTTGTAAAAATATCAGCAAGTTGTTCTTGCGTTCCGATGAATTGTAAAACAATATCTCCTTTTTGTGTGTGATCCCTAAGAAAGTGATGCCTAACATCTATGTGTTTTGCACGAGAGTGATGTGCTGGGTTTTTACTAAGAGATATGGCACTTGTATTATCACAAAGAATTTGAGTTTTGGAGAAACTCAAACCATAGTCAGTGAGTGTGTGCTGCATCCACAATACTTGAGCACAGCAACTTCCAGCTGCTACATATTCAGCTTCAGCAGTGGAGAGTGCTACTGAGTGTTGTTTCTTGCAAGACCAAGAAACCAAAGAATCTCCTAAGAAATGACATGTTCCAGATGTACTTTTTCTATCCATTCTACAACCACCAAAGTCAGCATCTGAAAAACTTTTTAAAACAAAATCATTTCCAGAAGAGTAGAAAAGTCATAAATCCATAGTGTCTTTTAAATACCGAAAGATTCTCTTTACGGCTTTTAAGTGAGACTCTTTTGGATTAGATTGATATCTTGCACATAAGCATACAGAAAACATCAAGTCGGGTCGACTAGCTGTCAAGTATAGCAAACTCCCTATCATACCTCTAAAAATTGTTTGATCTACTGGTTTCCCAGTTTCATCAAGATCAAGAGTATTTGAGGTACCAATTGGGGTGCTAATACTTTTAGTTTTGTCAAATCCATACTTTTTGAGAAAGTCTTTAATATACTTATGTTGAGATATATAAGTTCCTTCTGGTTTTTGAGATATTTGAAAACCTAGAAAGAATGTTAACTCACCCATCATACTCATTTCAAAGTCAGATTTCATTAAATTTGCAAAAGAATCGGTTAAAGATTTTTGAGTTGATCCAAATATGATATCATCAATATAGATTTGGACAACCAAAACATTTTTGTTTTCCATTTTGATAAAAAGAGTTGGATCAGCTGTACCTTTTCTATAATTGTTTTGTAAAAGAAATCCTGTAAGTCTATCATACCATGCTCTAGGGGCTTGTTTAAGACCATATAGAGCTTTGGTAAGTTTAAAGACATGATCAGGATGTTTTGGGTCTTGAAAACCAGGAGGTTGTTCGACAAAAACTTCTTCTTGAACAAAACCATTTAAAAAAGCACATTTGACATCCATTTGAAATAGTTTGAAATTGAAATATGCTGCGAAGGCTAATAGAATGCGAATGGATTCAAGTCTAGCTACAGGAGCATATGTTTCTTCATAGTCTATTCCCTCTTGTTGATTATAGCCTTTAGCAACAAGTCTTGCTTTATTTCTTACAATGATTCCATTTTCATCACACTTGTTTCTGAAAACCCATTTTACACCAATTACAGTTGTTTTTTTAGGTCTTTCAACTAAAGTCCAGACTTGATTCCTTTCAAATTCATTTAGTTCATCCTACATTGCTTTGATCCAATCATCATCACCTAAAGCCTCACTTGGACTTTTAGGTTCAAATTGGGAAAGAAAGGCAAGATGTTCTATTTCATTTCTTAAGGAATTTCTGGTCCTTACAGGTTGATTTATATCACCAATGATATTATCACTGGGATGATTCCTAAGAAACAATTGATTTTGGTTTTGTAAAACCTGTTCATAAACATATGGTAGAAAATCTTCTGTGGTAAATGTTTCAGGAACACTTTCTTGAACATTTTCCTTATCAGAATGGTCTTCTAACAAAGGTTGATAAACATCTTTAGAAAACACATCCGAGGATGTAGGATTGGGTTGGTTGAAAACAAAAGGGTTAGTTTCATCAAATTTTACATGTACTGTTTCTTCAACAGTACAAGTGTTTTTAATGAAAACTCTATAAGCCTTAGAGGTTGTGGAATAGCCTAGAAAGATTCCTTCATCAGATTTTGGTGCAAATTTGTGTAAATTTTCTTTTGTATTCAGAATGAATACTTTGCATCCAAAAACTTTGAAGTAAGAAAGTTTAGGTTTTCGGCCAGTCCATAACTCGTAAGGAGTTTTATTAAGAAATGGTCTAGTTAAAACACGATTTATAGTATAACAGGCAGTACTTACAGCTTCAGCCCAAAAATGCATAGCAATTGAGTATTCACTCAACATGGTTCGAGTCATTTCCTGAAGAATACGATTTCTTCTTTCAACAACACCATTTTGCTGAGGAGTTCTTGGTGCTGAGAAATTGTGAGTAATACCTTTCTTACTACAAAAAGTTTCAAAATCTGAGTTTTGAAATTCACCACCATGATCACTATGAATAGTTATCAATGGTAGGTTTTTCTCATTTTTAACTTGGGCTCTAAAAGTTTTGAAATACGAAAAGGCTTCAGATTTCTTTGTGAGAAAGTAGACCCATGTAAATCTAGTAAAGTCATCAACTAAAACAAATACATAGTATTTGCCTCCAATGCTTCCAGATTGTGAAGGACCAAACAGATCCATATGCACAAGCTGTAATGCATTAGAAGTTGAAACTTCATTAATTGGTTTAAAGCTAGTTTTATGTTGCTTGCCAAATTGACAAGGATCACAGACTTTTGAAGAATCATATCTAAGATCCGGTAGCCCTTTTACAAGTCCTTTCTTTGAGAGTTTTCTTAGGTTTCTCAAATTACAGTGTCCTAATCTCCTATGCCATAGCCACGATTGGTCTTCTATTACACTTAAACAAGGTAAGTTTTGGTTCCTAAGGTCTTCTAAGTTAATAGTGTAAACATTCTCTTGCCTATGGGCAGATAGAATGAATTCTTCCTTGGAATTGTGAACTAGACACTTATCATTTCTAAAATTCACAAGGTAACCTTCATCACACAATTGACTTATGCTGATGAGATTGTGTCTAAGACCTTTAACAAACAAAACATTTGAAATAGGAACCTTTCCAAGAAAAACGATATTACCTATACCAACAATCTTTCCTTGAGCATTATCTCCGAAGGTAACTTTTCCACCTTTTGTTTTGATAACATTTTCAAAGAAATCTTTGTTTCCAGTCATATGTCGAGAGCAACCACTATCCATGTACCAAATGTTCTTATTGATACACTTCTCGTTTTCCTGAAAAAGAAACAATTAGATTTTTGGAATCCAAACTTGTTTGGATCCAGAAGGATTAGATAAAAGAATTTTAGGAATCCACATTTGTTTTGCAAAATGAGCTTTATGAAATCCTAAGGATTGAGTTTTGTTAAGAGAACAATCTCTTCTCCAATGTCCACCACATTGACACTTGGAACAGAAAATTTTTTTTTGAGGAACAAAATAGTTATTACTAAAAACAGGTTTGGAATAAGTAAAACCAAGACCAGAACGATTTCTCAAAGGTCTTATTTGAGAGTACATCCTATCAAAGTTTTCTTTTCCATGAGTAAAGTTTGACAAACATTTTTTCAAGGATAAAATCTCTGACTTTAGTTTTAAAACCAAATTCTTGTTTTCTAAAACATTTGAATTAGAACTAGAGTTAGACTCTAAAATGTTTTTCTTTGAAATAGCAATTTCAAGATCCTTAGAAAGTTTATCTTTTTCAGATTTGACTTTCTCAAGGGTTTTCAAAATACTTTCAAAATTAGAAGTTTTCCCATCAAGATCTTTAGAAAGATCTGATACTTCTTTAGTCAAAATAGAAATTCTAGAATTTGCTTTTTCAAATCTCTTTTTGAGTTTAGAATTTTCATTTTCAAGTAATTTAGCAAATCTAGAGACTTCTTCAAAAGAAGGTAAAGTATCATCTTATGATGATGAGGGTTCATCATTTGAAGATTCATAATATTTATTATCAACATAATTTGCATTTAAAGAGACATTTGTAACAGCTTCAGCATTGTGTACCTTAGCCATGAGACAATGATCTTCAATTGGTAGTCTGGCTAGAAGTCCAATATTCCTTTGTCCTGATGTCTCATATTCTGAAGAATCATCTGAGGAATCACTACCACTTGCACTCCATGTATCATTTACTTTCAAGACTTTCTTCGTCTTATAAAACCTTTTCTTGTTTCTTTCAGAGTGTTTCTCTTTTCTATCTTTCCTCTTCAGTAAAGGACAATCAGGCCTTATATGTCCTGCTTTCTTGCATTCATAACAAGTTACCTCTGAATCTTTCCTATCTTTCCTATCTTTCTTTTTGAATCTATATTGAAAATCTTTCTTTCCCACAATCTTGTTCATCCTCCGAGCAAGATTAGCTAACTCATTTTCTGAAAGATTACAATCACTTGAATCAGAAACAACAACTTTCTTGGATTTAGATCTTGTAACTCTTTCAGGTGTTTTAGCTTTAGATGCAAAAGCTACACTTCCATTCCCATTCTTCTTCTTATTGAAATCAGCATCTCTTTTCATTCTTGTCTCGTGCTGTAGAAGAGTTCCAAAGAGTTCATCAAGAGTAATCTGGGAAACTTTTCTATTTTCATCAATAGCTGTTCTTTTTGACTCCCATTCATTTGGCATAATATCTATAATCTTATCAACAAGAGCTTCATCATCAAGACCTTTTTCTCCCATAGATTGTAAGCTGTTGACAATTGTCATAAACCTTTGTTGCACTTTACATACTTGCTCTCCATAAGGAAAAACAAATCCATGATACTCTGCTCGAAGCATTGCTCTCCTTGTTTCTATAACTTTGGATGTACCAAAATGAGTGACTTCTAATTTCTTCCAAATACAGTTGGCTGCTTCACATGAAGATATCTGGCTATATATATTCCTGGTTATAGAACATAATAAAATATTGCGTACCTTGTAATTCAGTTGATATTCTTGCTTCTCTTGATTGGTAAAAGTACTAACTTCTTTGTCAGGAATTTTGTAACCCCCAGTAAGCATAATAAAATTGTCTACACCAGTATTGATGACGAAAGTCTTCATACGATCTCTCCAATACTCATAATCATTCCCATCAAAGATTGGTGGTCTAGAAGGATTCAGATTATCTATTGATCCGATATTCATTCCTGCCATCTAATATAACAAAAACAACTTTTCCACTCCACACGTTAGTGTAGTAAGTATTTAAGAAAGTAATAAGAAATAAAGCTAGTAATACAAATCAGTGGAAAACCTCCTCTGATACCAATTGTTGGATCGAATAGTCGATATAAAAGTCTATTAGATGGAACAATACAAGAGGGGGGGTGAATTGTAGGTTTAAAAACCTTGAGTTTTAATAACAAAGAGATTAGTTTAAATGAACTTAAACTAATACAAACACAAACACCCACAATTGTATTGAATGTAAAAGGTATGATGTATTGTAATACTATTGTTATGTAAAACAATTGTATTCAAGATGAACACAATAATCAGAGTAATACAAATGTAAATGATTCTACCTTAAAGCGTATAGAACCAATCAATACAATAAGTAATGGAACGATTGTAATTGAAAAAATTACAATTGAATAAGTAAAGGAAACAATACAAATCCCTTTCTAATACAACAGCGGAAATGTAAAAGTAATACAATTATTTTAACCCAAAGAGAAGGGTTATCCTTTCACCTAGGATAAGAGGTCTGTCTCACCAACACCTTGGTGAGCCCTCGATACGATGATCGGCACGTCTGTCTGCCTATCCCCGGAAGCCCTCGATACGATGATCGGCTCGTCTGTCTGCCTATCCCCGGCAGCCCTCGATACGATGATCGGCTCGTCTGTCTGCCTATCCCCGGCATGTAACGCCCCGACCCCAGCTACCCAGAGTCAGTGCATTATTACATAACATTGGCATGATCACAAGAAAGATCAAATCTCGAAAGACCGATTGGTTTAGTAGCCTTGGAAACACTAGATATATTCATAAGTTTTACATTACATCATAAAATGAAAAACTACTACAACAACATAATGTCTCCATAATCCACACTACTATCCCCTCATAATATCCCTGCAGGTCATTCATAATTTACTTCTTCACATCCTGGGGAAAAATAAAACATAGAAAAGGGGTGAGCTCAAACGCCCAGTAAGGATATCAATATAGCGGAAACTTTCATAAATAAGAATAAACATTTAAGGCAATGCATTACTAAAACAAAAGCCTTTTAAAATTGAACTTCAACATGGTATGGCAAAAGTAAAATGAAATAATGCCATTTACTTATTCACATGGATATTCTACTAATCGAATAATCACATGCAAAAATCAATAACCACTTTCATAATGTTGGAATGCATAATGCCAGACTATCATAACCACATAGCCAAGGCCTCGTGCCAAGACTACAAATAATATTTTGTCAAGGCCTAGTGCCAAGAAACTAGTTTGTCTCATGAGACCTACCGATGCATCGAGGAGCTATAGCGGGCTCCACCCGTCACTTATTAAGTCCAATGCATTCCCATATGAAAAGGTTTAAACATAACATAAACATTCGTATTAAAACTAGCATACGAAATGTCAATACTTTCACAATAAACTATGAATGGTATAAAAATAGCACATCCACAGTCAAACATATCACAAAACCTTCAATACAATATAGAAGTTTTGTATCATAATAAATCAACTTCAAATAATCTTAAAATCCATCAAAGGATGTTGACATAGATGAAATCAAAATTCTTTTTAAAGAAATATCTCCTTTTATTTTGAAATCATTTAAGATCCATATAAAATAAAACATTTTCTTTGAAAATATTCTTATAAGCTTGTATGGGAAGCTTCGACGATTTTATAACGGCGGAAAATAACCGCACCCGCCGTATAAGTTAAAAAAACATTCTTACCTCAATTCTGTCGAAAAGGTTAAAAAGGACCTTGTTTTGAAAACGACGGAAAGATTCCTTTATAAACCTCTTATAAAAAGTCAAACAAGGGTATAAATGACTTTAACCCATATTCTTGTAAATAGTAAAAATGTTTTGAAATACATTTCGAAGAAACATGGATGTGGATGATAAAGAGATCCCAGTAGATTATTACGTATAATACAACCTCGGATAATGAAGAGATTGTGAAATAACCCTTACCTTGTACTTTTCCTTGGTTGTGGTAGGTTAACCTCCTGTATAATGGTGAAATAATTGTTATTAAATTATACAATAATCATATACATTAATATGATATCATATATGATCTTTTAATATTGATTTGATAATAATATCTTAGTATTATCGTTGTTTCGGGTGTTAACTTACTTGTTTTCTTTCATATGTTTTGTTACGTAAGACATGTTTGTAAAGGATAGGTTGTATATTATTCATATCCAGAATGATATCAAGTCCTTAAACATCATTTTTAAATCATAAAATGATAATTACGCTTTAATGGTTACGATGGAGAATGAATCTCATCGCGTTCGTGGAGACGGTAGTCCGTACGTACGCACGAGCGACAATATCATTCTTTTGATATTAAAATAATATATAAATGGATGGTATATCATATATACAGAATCATTAACATGTTATATTTATTATTTACATGAGTTACACATCATTATTATACCCATCCAAATAATATTATATTGAATAACAATTACACCACGACGTGGAGACGGTAAGCCGTACGTACGCACGTATGGTGACATGTTATTCAAAGGGTGGATAGAATACTGAATATGATTGTACCATATTTATAATAACATCACAGTATATGTGAGATACTGGAGTTATTATTTCAGAATGGTAAGAACAAAGGAAGAAGAAGTGGAAGAAGAAATGAACTTAGAAAAGGGTGGTGAAATCATTACCTCTTCTTCGGGTTCTTCCTTTTGATTTGATCAAAAGGGCTCCTTAGGTTGGCTTTCTGATCAAACTAAGGCCTCTAGGTTGTATTGATGGATGTTGGGAGAGTATTTGGGCAGAGTTTGGCCGAACCAAAAGGCTTTGAAGGTGTGAAGAAATGAGAAGGAGGAGTGCCCTTTTATAAGAGGGGTGAGGGGCACCTTTGGAAAAGCTAGAAATATTAATTTATAATAAATTCATATTCGGTTTCTAAAGGCTCCAAAGTTGACTATTAAAATGATGAGGTGGGGCTAGGTCGAAAGCCACTCAACCAATAGAATTTAGACAGGTTTGGGTACTTATATTAACCTTATCTTTAAGTATTAACTCTAAGTTAATTAGTTTCACTTTTACAATGTCTCTTTGTATTTTATATATTATGGTTAATAAACTTACTATATACATCCAAGAGACCCCCAAGTGGTCCATTAATGATTAAACTATCATGATATAAGTCTCTTGGCCGAACCTTAGATTTTTAGGAATTTAATATCAATTAATAATATAATATTTGTTTTAAGAATTCTTTTATGTCAATTTTGACACTATTCATTAGTTGATTTTTGTGAAACTCATAACAGATTTATTACTTCGAACAAAGTCAATTAAATCAATCCTAATATATAATATTATCCTAGAAAATTAGTTTAATTCATTAAAAGTTTCATATTATATTTATTTGGGTATTTATAATATCACTTATTTTAATTTTTCACTATTATAGTAATTACTGCATCATCATTGTGTCATAAATAAAATACATTATTTAATGTCTAAAAATTATAAGTAAAATATCGTTATGTAGGAAATCTTTTTAGCTTTCTAATGAATATTTATAATCGAAAATCCAACATGTATAACCCTATGTAAAAATTGTTCTTCTAAAAGATGTAAGCTTATGCCATTTTTATTTTTATTTTAACTTTATTAATATAAAGTGTCCCTACCACATACAAGTGGCTCCAAGGGGTCCCCGAATTGACCCAAGGATGCCCATGGTCGGGTATGTGTCCACCAATAAGGTTAGGACACGTTTTAGGGTAATTTTGTATTATTATAATATTATTTTTTTAACCCTTATTTACCGGATTTACCCTTTAACCATGGCAAATAAAATATTTACCACAGTAACTATTCAAAATGTCTAAAAATAAAAATTACCTATTTACACAATTTGAACATCCTGATTCCAAATATGGAATCCATTTTCCTAAATTCAAAACACAGAAGTGGCAGAAATTAATTTAAAATTAATTCCCGCTGTTAAAACAAAAAGCGTGTTTTTAAGAGATAATAACTATCAAAAGATTGACACTTGTTTATGTTCGGTTTAATTGTAAAATTATGTCCAATGACCAAAATTATATTAAATGGTAAAAATATATTCTAAATATACTTTAAAACCACTCAAATTCATAATTTATCACTAGTAATTAATTTGATTAAAAAAGTTGTTTTTAATTAAAATTTAGTAATTTTCACTATTCATCAAAATATGAAAGTTATCCGAAATGTACCAAAATTTCACCCTAGGCTAAATTCGATATTCCGAATCCAAAAATGAAGTCCATTTTCAAATATAAAATATATATAATTTCAAAAAGTAGGTATTACTATTCATAACGGCTAGTTTGATTAGTTATGGTGTGTTAGAACTCGGTGTTGCGTACAACACACGCTATCACATTATTCAAAGAGAAGCGTACCATAGAAGCTTGAGGTGTTACATTCTCCCCTCCTTCAAATAATTGCGTCCTCGCAATTTCTAGGGTATTACTGCATAAAAAGACTCGGGTGGTTCTTCATCATAAGTTCCTCGGGTTCCCACGTTGCCTCTTCCATCTTATGATTTCTCCACAAAACTTTTACCAGACGCGTCGTCCGGTTTCTCAGTACTTGTTCTCTTGTATCAAGAATCCTGACGGGCTCTTCACAATAAGACAGATCCGGTTCCAGTTCTAATTCCTCATAGGTGAGTACATGCGTTGGGTCAGGCATGTATTTTCTCAACAGAGATACGTGGAACACATCGTGAACTTTGGAGAGACTTGGCGGCATTGCCAATCGGTAAGCTACAGCCCCAATTCGTTCTAGAATTTCGAAAGGTCCGATGTACCTGGGACTCAATTTACCTTTCTTACCAAAACGTATGACTCCCTTCCACGGAGATACCTTCAGGAAAACATGATCACCGACTTGAAATTCCAAATCCTTCCTTCGATTATCGGCATAGTTCTTCTGCCTACTTTGAGCTGCTTTAATGTGATTTTGGATTACCTTCACCTTTTCCACCGTTTCCTCCACCAGTTCTGGGCTTACAAGTTTTCTTTCACCAACGTCATCCCAACAGGTTGGTGTACGACATCTCTTTCCGTATAACGCTTCATATGGTGCCATCTGAATACTCGAATGGAAGCTATTGTTATAGGAAAATTCTACTAGTGGTAAATATTGATCCCACATACCCTGAAAATCAAGTGAGAAAGATCTCAACATGTCTTCTAAGGTCTGAATAGTCCGTTCTGATTGTCCGTCTGTCTGAGGGTGGTAAGAAGTGCTCAAATGAAGTTCAGTATCCAGGGATTTCTGAAGACTTTTCCAAAATCTTGAAGTAAAACGGGGATCACGATCAGAAACAATCGATAGGGGTACTCCATGAAGTCTCACAACTTCATTAATGTATAGTCTTGCTAGACGTTCCAGGGGTAGATCTTCTCTTATAGCAAGAAAATGTGCTGACTTGGTAAGACGATCAACAATAACCCATATTGCATCGTTCCTTCTAGGAGTCTTTGGTAGCCCCATGACAAAGTCCATCGTAATATTGTCCCATTTCCACTCCGGTATGGGAAGAGGTTGCATGACTCCTCCAGGCTGTTGCCTTCCAGCTTTCACTTGTTGACAAACCATACATCTTGACACAAAATCAGCAATCTCCCTCTTCATGTTGTCCCACCAAAAATGTTCCTTCAAATCTCTATACATTTTGGTGCTCCCAGGGTGTATAGAGAAATTGGAACTATGAGCATCATCCAACAATTCCCTTTTCAGATCAGGTAAATTGGGAACACAAAGTCTCTTCCCGAATTTCAAAATTCCATCTTCATACACAAAGTCTCTCAATCTCCCATCATTCACAGCTTTAATCTTCTTTTGGAATTCTTCATCATTGGTCTGAGAACTCTTAATCCTTCCTAGTAAAGATGGTTTGGCAACCATTTGAAAAAGCATTGATGTTTCACCTTCCCTGGTTATTCCCATGTCCATCTTCTCTAGATCCATGAAAATTGGATCCCTTTCAATTCTCATATTGTTCAAAACTCCATGGTCTTTTCTACTCAAAGCATCTGCCACCTTGTTTGCCTTCCCCGGGTGGTAGTGTATCGTACAATCATAATCCTTGAGTAATTCAAGCCATCTCCTTTGCCTCATGTTGAGTTCTTTTTGTGAGAAAATATACTTCAAACTCTTGTGATCAGTATAAATCTCACATTTTTCACCATAGAGGTAGTCCCTCCATATCTTCAAAGAAAATATCACTGCTGCTAACTCGAGATCATGAGTAGGATAGTTTTGTTCATGAATTTTCAACTGTCGTGATGCATAGGCAATAACTCTATCATTCTGCATAAGGACACAGCCTAGTCCTTTCTTTGATGCATCACTATAAATAACGAACCCATCATTCCCCGATGGTAGAGTCAATATAGGAGCATTGACTAATCTTCTCTTCAGTTCTTCGAAACATTCTTCACACTCTTTTGTCCAAACAAATTTAACCCCTTTACGTGTGAGCTTCGTTAATGGGTTTGCCAATCGGGCAAAATTCTGGACGAAACGTCGATAATAACCT
The DNA here is from genome assembly GCA_963277665.1 of Viscum album. NCBI lineage: Eukaryota > Viridiplantae > Streptophyta > Magnoliopsida > Santalales > Viscaceae > Viscum > Viscum album. The sequence continues at coordinate 83,812,794 of OY728155.1, read as the reverse complement.
GCCAAACCAATAAAACTACGTACCTCAGTTATACTCATAGGTGCTGGCCATTGTTGGATTGCCTTGGTCTTAGAAGGATCAACAGAGATTCCATCTTTAGAGACAATATGGCCAAGAAAAGAAATCTCCTGAAGCCAGAATTTACACTTGCTAAACTTTCCATATAATTCATGCCTCCTCAGAGTCTTCAAGATAATGCGCAAGTGATTTTCATGATCTTCATAGGTTTTAGAGTATACCAATATATCATCAATAAATACTACCACAAATTCATCGAGATACTCCTTGAAAACTCTATTCATCAGATCCATGAATACAGAGGGTGCATTGGTCAATCCAAACGGCATTACAGTAAACTCGTAATGCCCGTACCTAGTTCGAAATGCTGTTTTCGGAATGTCTTCCTTCTTCACACACAACTGATGGTATCCAGATCGAAGGTCAATCTTTGAAAAGTATTGAGCTCCATGCAGTTGGTCAAATAAATCATCAATACGTGGTAGGGGATACTTGTTCTTTATCGTTATAGCATTGATCTCCCTGTAGTCAATACATAACCTCATAGATCCATCTTTCTTTTTAACAAAAAGAACAGGGGCTCCCCATGGAGAAACACTAGGGCGAATAAATCCCTTATTACTCAATTCCTCTAGTTGTTTCTTTAGTTCAACTAACTCTACAGTGGCCATTCTATAAGGGGTCTTCGATATAGGCCTTGATCCAGGAATCAAATCAATAGAAAACTCAACTTCTCGTTCTGGAGGATGTCCAGGTAAATCTTCCGGAAATACATCTACAATTTCTTTCACAACAGGTACATCTTCTATTTGAACATTCCTTTCCTCACCGATAGTTACTTCATTCTCTTCCTCCCCAATAATTGAATTAAGTTGAGCTACTGGGGGTGGGTCTAAATAAGAATTAGGTGGTGACGATTCTGCTCTAAAAATAAGGTGCTCCTTATCATTATCATCATGAATCGTAACCTCTTTCTTCTTACAATAAATCTTCGCATCATAGTCCGAAAGCCAGTCCATACCGAGGATTATATCAAACTCAATCATAGGTATGACGATGAAATCAGCAGATAAAGAAAATTTATGTGCTCTAATGGGGACTGATTCACAAAACTTTGTTGCAACGATACTTCCCTTAGGAGTTTTAACTGACAACTCCCTTATTAAATCAAATTGGAAATATCTAATTTTATTAGCAAACTAGGAAGATATGAAACAATGCGATGATCCAGAATCAAATAATGCATTTTCTAAACTTGAGGAAACCATTAAATTACCTGCCACCACGTCTTTCGGAGTTTCTACCTCAGCAGTAGTGATAGCATAAGCCTGGCCTTGATCCCTTGGCCTTTTCTGAGGTAAGTTCTCCTGACGCTTAGGACATGCATTTGCATAATGCCCCATCTCCCTGCAATTGTAGCACTGAACATTGGTAGCTTCCTTCTTCCCCTTGCAATCATGAGCTTGGTGGCCTTTTTCACCACACTTGTAACAGACTCCCATTCCCTTCAGGCAAGCACCGGGGTGTTTCTTCCCGCACTTACCACAAGATGGATATTCAACCTTTCCCTTCTTCCCCTTATTTCCATTCCCAGATTGATCAGCAGGTCTCTTCTTCTCTTGCTTTGCTTTAAAGTCATAAGACTTAGAGAATTCCTTTTCGGTCTTGATAGCACATGAGACAATGTCTTCGTACGATGAAAAGGATTGTGAGACTAATGCTCGACGGAGAAATGGTTTTAACCCATCAAAGAAACGATCAATCTTACTTCTTGGGTTGCGAATATAATCACCAGCGTACCTCGCTTACCTTGTAAAGTTAGCCTCATACTTTGTGACATTATCATCCTCCTTTTGTCTCAGACTCAGAAATTGCCTTTCCATATCTGCTCGATGGTCGCGAGGAAAGTATTTTTCTAAAAACAGATCTTTGAACTCCCTCCATTCCATGTTTGATACTTCATCATCTTCCTTCATGTTTTGAATCAATGACCACCATTGATCAGCATCTCCAGTGAGGCGGTAAACTGCCATGGTAACTTTTTCCCTTTCACTACTCCCCAAAGCCTGAAATATTTTCTCTAGGGAAAATATCCATTGCTCAGCTACTAAGGGATTTGTACTCCCATTGAACGTTGGTGGTTGTTGTCTCATGAATCGATCTAACATTGATCCTCCACGCTGCGGATCAGGGTGCTCCATACGGGTAAGGTTATTATTCATAACCTGAGTAAGTTGTCCCAGTATGGTGATTAGCTGATCGGCACCAGTTGCATCACCAGCCCCACTATAATTATCTTGAGCAGGAGGGAAATCCCTACATGGAGTGCGCGCATTGATACGGTTTCCATTTCTTCCACTAGGTGCCATTTCTAAACAATGGCATAAACTAGATCAGTTTATGAATCAAAATACATAATCCCATACTTATAAAACACTTAACATAAATTGAACTATTTATGGATATAATCCATAATCATAAAAATGTTTTTCTTTGAGGAAGTATATACTCATAAACCCTTCATAATGATTTGTAAAGATAATGAGAGTTATCCTAAGCATATCCCCCGGGAGTGTCGTAACCAAGAGTGCAGCAAGGCCCGTTGTCGTGCACCAGTTCCCGTTCGAGTCTAGTTCAAAGCGGTGTTTTCGGGTTTTACCCCTAGGTACATCTGTGCCAGAGCCGCCTCTACCTGCTCGTATCCAGACAGGGATGTATTGCTCGGAAAACTCACAAAATCTCTACAATACCAAAATTCTAGGAAGTTCTTCTATACTAATCCTCAAAGTTCATCTTAGGTCTACGTGCTCTAATCAGAGTTTATCTAAATCTAGCTTCCAAGGTTTGTACTAAACTTCCTCTGATACCAACTGTAACGCCCCGACCCCAGCTACCCAGAGTCAGTGCATTATTACATAACATTGGCATGATCACAAGAAAGATCAAATCTCGAAAGACCGATTGGTTTAGTAGCCTTGGAAACACTAGATATATTCATAAGTTTTACATTACATCATAAAATGAAAAACTACTACAACAACATAATGTCTCCATAATCCACACTACTATCCCCTCATAATATCCCTGCAGGTCATTCATAATTTACTTCTTCACATCCTGGGGAAAAATAAAACATAGAAAAGGGGTGAGCTCAAATGCCCAGTAAGGATATCAATATAGCGGAAACTTTCATAAATAAGAATAAACATTTAAGGCAATGCATTACTAAAACAAAAGCCTTTTAAAATTGAACTTCAACATGGTATGGCAAAAGTAAAATGAAATAATGCCATTTACTTATTCACATGGATATTCTACTAATCGAATAATCACATGCAAAAATCAATAACCACTTTCATAATGTTGGAATGCATAATGCCAGACTATCATAACCACATAGCCAAGGCCTCGTGCCAAGACTACAAATAATATTTTGTCAAGGCCTTGTGCCAAGACACTAGTTTGTCTCATGAGACCTACCGATGCATCGAGGAGCTATAGCGGGCTCCACCCGTCACTTATTAAGTCCAATGCATTCCCATATGAAAAGGTTTAAACATAACATAAACATTCGTATTAAAACTAGCATACGAAATGTCAATACTTTCACAATAAACTATGAATGGTATAAAAATAGCACATCCACAGTCAAACATATCACAAAACCTTCAATACAATATAGAAGTTTTGTATCATAATAAATCAACTTCAAATAATCTTAAAATCCATCAAAGGATGTTGACATAGATGAAATCAAAATTCTTTTTAAAGAAATATCTCCTTTTATTTTGAAATCATTTAAGATCCATATAAAATAAAACATTTTCTTTGAAAATATTCTTATAAGCTTGTATGGGAAGCTTCGACGATTTTATAACGGCGGAAAATAACCGCACCCGCCGTATAAGTTAAAAAAAACATTCTTACCTCAATTCTGTCGAAAAGGTTAAAAAGGACCTTGTTTTGAAAACGACGGAACGATTCCTTTATAAACCTCTTATAAAAAGTCAAACAAGGGTATAAATGACTTTAACCCATATTCTTGTAAATAGTAAAAATGTTTTGAAATACATTTCGAAGAAACATGGATGTGGATGATAAAGAGATCCCAGTAGATTATTACGTATAATACAACCTCGGATAATGAAGAGATTGTGAAATAACCCTTACCTTGTACTTTTCCTTGGTTGTGGTAGGTTAACCTCCTGTATAATGGTGAAATAATTGTTATTAAATTATACAATAATCATATACATTAATATGATATCATATATGATCTTTTAATATTGATTTGATAATAATATCTTAGTATTATCGTTGTTTCGGGTGTTAACTTACTTGTTTTCTTTCATATGTTTTGTTACGTAAGACATGTTTGTAAAGGATAGGTTGTATATTATTCATATCCAGAATGATATCAAGTCCTTAAACATCATTTTTAAATCATAAAATGATAATTACGCTTTAATGGTTACGATGGAGAATGAATCTCATCGCGTTCGTGGAGACGGTAGTCCGTACGTACGCACGAGCGACAATATCATTCTTTTGATATTAAAATAACATATAAATGGATGGTATATCATATATACAGAATCATTAACATGTTATATTTATTATTTACATGAGTTACACATCATTATTATACCCATCCAAATAATATTATATTGAATAACAATTACACCACGACGTGGAGACGGTAAGCCGTACGTACGCACGTATGGTGACATGTTATTCAAAGGGTGGATAGAATACTGAATATGATTGTACCATATTTATAATAACATCACAGTATATGTGAGATACTGGAGTTATTATTTCAGAATGGTAAGAATAAAGGAAGAAGAAGTGGAAGAAGAAATGAACTTAGAAAAGGGTGGTGAAATCATTACCTCTTCTTCGGGTTCTTCCTTTTGATTTGATCAAAAGGGCTCCTTAGGTTGGCTTTCTGATCAAACTAAGGCCTCTAGGTTGTATTGATGGATGTTGGGAGAGTATTTGGGCAGAGTTTGGCCGAACAAAAAGGCTTTGAAGGTGTGAATAAATGAGAAGGAGGAGTGCCCTTTTATAAGAGGGGTGAGGGGCACCTTTGGAAAAGCTAGAAATATTAATTTATAATAAATTCATATTCGGTTTCTAAAGGCTCCAAAGTTGACTATTCAAATGATGAGGTGGGGCGAGGTCGAAAGCAACTCAACCAATAGAATTTATACAGGTTTGGGTACTTATATTAACCTTATCTTTAAGTATTAACTCTAAGTTAATTAGTTTCACTTTTACAATGTCTCTTTGTATTTTATATATTATGGTTAATAAACTTACTATATACATCCAAGAGACCCCCAAGTGGTCCATTAATGATTAACCTATCATGATATAAGTCTCTTGGCCGAACCTTAGATTTTTATGAATTTAATATCAATTAATAATATAATATTTGTTTTAAGAATTCTTTTATGTCAATTTTGACACTATTCATTAGTTGATTTTTGTGAAACTCATAACAGATTTATTACTTCGAACAAAGTCAATTAAATCAATCCTAATATATCATATTATCCTAGAAAATTAGTTTAATTCATTAAAAGTTTCATATTATATTTATTTGGGTATTTATAATATCACTTATTTTAATTTTTCACTATTATAGTAATTACTGCATCATCATTGTGTCATAAATAAAATAAATTATTTAATGTCTAAAAATTATAAGTAAAATATCATTATGTAGGAAATCATTTTAGCTTTCTAATGAATATTTATAATCGAAAATCCAACATGTATAACCCTATGTAAAAATTGTTCTTCTAAAAGATGTAAGCTTATGCCATTTTTATTTTTATTTTAACTTTATTAATATAAAGTGTCCCTACCACATACAAGTGGCTCCAAGGGGTCCCCAAATTGACCCAAGGATGCCCATGGTCGGGTATGTGTCATCCAATAAGGTTAGGACACGTTTTAGGGTAATTTTGTATTATTATAATATTATTTTTTTAACCCTTATTTACCGGATTTACCCTTTAACCATGGCAAATAAAATATTTACCACAGTAACTATTCAAAATGTCTAAAAATAAAAATTACCTATTTACACAATTTGAACATCCTGATTCCAAATATGGAATCCATTTTCCTAAATTCAAAACACAGAAGTGGCAGAAATTAATTTAAAATTAATTCCCGCTGTTAAAACAAAAAGCGTGTTTTTAAGAGATAATAACTATCAAAAGATTGACACTTGTTTATGTTCGGTTTAATTGTAAAATTATGTCCAATGACCAAAATTATATTAAATGGTAAAAATATATTCTAAATATACTTTAAAACCACTCAAATTCATAATTTATCACTAGTAATTAATTTGATTAAAAAAGTTGTTTTTAATTAAAATTTAGTAATTTTCACTATTCATCAAAATATGAAAGTTATCCGAAATGTACCAAAATTTCACCCTAGGCTAAATTCGATATTCCGAATCCAAAAATGAAGTCCATTTTCAAATATAAAATATATATAATTTCAAAAAGTAGGTATTACTATTCATAACGGCTAGTTTGATTAGTTATGGTGTGTTAGAACTCGGTGTTGCGTACAACACACGCTATCACATTATTCAAAGAGAAGCGTACCATAGAAGCTTGGGGTGTTACACGGCAGCCCTCGATTTTGCAGGTAATCGGCACCTCTGTCTTTCAATTACTTGAAAGCCCTCGATATGATGATCGGACACACAAGGCTGATGAGAGAAGTCACAGTGTCTATCTCTAGAATCTTCGTAGTTCACTGAGTCTCTTAGTTAATCAGTGTCTTCTCAGCTTCAAATGACCTCCTATTTATAGGCCTCGGGTTCCAACGGTCATATTGCCTCCAACGGTCATATTGAAACAGAAAGCACGACATCGTTTTGATTAGTATATAACTAACTCAACGACATCGTTTCGTTAGGATAAGAGATATATAGAAATGTAAAACATGAGTACGATTCATATGCAGAGAGAGTTTTTGACAAAATACCAAAAACAAATAATGATCATCTGAATAGCAAAGTCAGTACGATACGATTGACAGAGTCAGTACGATACGTTTGACAGAGTCAGTACGATGCGTTTGACAGAGTCAGTACGATTCGTTTGACAGAGTCAGTACGATACGATTTGGTCGGTACGATCAACATCGTACGATACGATAAACATGATAAAAGACAATTTGTTATTTACAAACATATGATAAAATACATTTGAGATTTCCAAAACATGACATAGAATATATTTGTGATTTCCAAAACATGACATAGAATATATTTGTGATTTCCAAAACATGACAGAATATATTTGTGATTTCCAAAACATGATGTAAAAGCCAAAAGAAGACTTTTGACTTAACACGCGGCGGCGCGGCGGCGCAGGGAGCCGCGGCGGCTTGTCGCCGCGAGGAGGCTGCGCGCGGGGGAATTTAATTCCCCCGCTAACTGGATGGCGGCGCGGCCTTTGTGCCGCGCCATTTGCAAGAAACGGCCCCCGCACGTGGGGGCCGGCTGGAAACAAAACCGGGGGGCTGTTGCCCCCCCCCCTTTCATGGAACCGCCCCCCTCTTAAAGAGGGGGGTTTTACACGCTGGCCGGGGGATTAATTCCCCCGGTTTTATGCCTTCCGGTCGGCCAGCTGGCCGGCCGGTTTTCTCCAACGGGACCGGAAATTCCGGTCCCCCCTTCGGCTTCCGACGCCGGCAGCCCGGCCGCCGGTCTTCTCTTCCCGCCGCGGCCCGGAACCGGCCGCGGTCTCCTCGTCCCGCCGCGGCCCGGAACCGGCCGCGACGTTCGTCATCCGGCGCGTTGCGACCGCACCGCGCCCCTTCGCCGTGCCTTGATTCCATTCAACGTGGCACGACGGCGTCGCGTTCTTGAAGATTCTTCCTCGGCATAGCGCGACGGCGCCACGTAAAATATTTGCACGATCATCCGTGTGGTGCGACGACACCACGCCACTTGCTTCCACCCGCAAGAATAAACAAGAACGATGGAGGGGGGTTCGGCCGTGTTCGTGCGGTCCGGCCCCCTCACGTTAAAATAATAACGCAACTTAAATAATTCAAGCCACACGTTAGTCTTTCTAAAATCACGATCAAGAATAAAATAAGGAAACCAAAAAGAAATCAACAACCCCTACCTCGGGTATAAGGTTCGAAGATTGTCAAGGTTCCACGGAAGACGACGTCGTGGAGGTCGGGCATCGCGGTAGCCGTTCGTCAAATCCGATGACGAAGGGATGCGTTCGAAGAGACACGTCGTTGGCGAAACTTGTACGCCGACGAAGGTTGTCCGAGGAAGAAGTGGCGTCCCCTTTCGTTGACACGGGAAACGAAGTATGGAGGTGCGGCGTTCTTCGTCGGAGCTTGAGCGTTCTTCGTCAAGATGAACGTTCTTCGAGTTCTTCGTCAGAGTTGAAGAAGAAGAAGAGCTCTCCACCTCTCAAGAAGACAAACAAATAACCCAAAATAAAATAAGACAACATCTTATTTTATTATTACAAAACACATTAGAATTTCAAAAGTTTGAAATTCAAAAGGATTAACTCCCATAATTAAATAAGTAACTCAAGTCATTTAATTAGGGGTTAAGCAAGTTGAGAGAATTTGAATGGATTAGGGGTTCGTGTGGTCCCCACCACACTTAATCCTCCCAAGGGAGGTTAAGTGGGTGTGGGTCCCACTTCCAACCCCCTTTGGTAGGTTTTATCAAGTTATAATAAAATTTGTTCTACACAAATTTTATTTAACTCAAACTAAAAACCCCAAAATTAACTTTCAACCCGCAACAAACGCAACTCCCGAAAAGGTCTCTTTAAGCGAATATCGGCGCTGCGAGTTCATCGGTGCCCTCGGATTTCAATTCCGAGCACCGGATCAAAAGTTAGGAATTCCCGCTCGTTCGTTCACTGAACGTACCCGAGCCAAACTTCGGAAATTAATTCCGGGCACTCCGGGTCTCGGAATCAGGTGCCGTCTGAAACCGCGCTCTTGTAAAATTCTAAAGAAAATTAAGAAAAAATTTCCCTTGAATTTTACGGGTCTTTACATTACTCACACCTCAGGGCTTTACATCCCCGTAAAGATACATCAAAAACTAGGGAAACAAATGAGGGTACTGAGCACGCATCTGAGCCTCCCGCTCCCATGTGCTCTCCTGGAGATTCCCGTGCTGACATCTGATGCGCACAATAGGAATCGATCGCCCACGCAGGACCCGCTCCTGTCGATCCTTTATCTCCACCGGGACCTCCGTAAAAGTCGCCCCATCGTCAACGTCAAGCTCCCCATGGTCAATGATGTGCGTCGGGTCGTGCACGTATCTCCTCAGCTGAGATACGTGGAAGACGTCGTGCACCCGGTGCAACTGAGGTGGTAGAGCCAGGCGATAAGCCACCTCACCAATCCTACTGAGAATCTGGAAAGGTCCGATGAAGCGCGGAGATAACTTGCCGCCTCGGCCAAATCTCCGAATACCACGTCGAGGTGAGACCCGCAAGAAGACGTGGTCGCCATCCTCGAACTCCAGTGGCCTCCGCCTCCTGTCAGCGTATGACTTCTGCCGGCTCTGAGCTGTCCTCATCTGCTCCTGGATGACCTGGACCTTCTCTGTCGTGGCCTGGACCATCTCCGGTCCCACCAGTGCAGACTCCCCAGGGTCTGTCCAGCACAAAGGAGATCTACATGGTCGGCCGTACAACGCCTCGTACGGTGCCATCCCGAGGGTGGAGTGGTAGCTGTTGTTGTACGCGAACTCCACCAAGGGTAGGTGGTCCTCCCAGCTACGACCAAAGTCGAGGACACAGGCACGGAGCATGTCCTCGAGTGTCTGAATGGTCCTCTCCGTCTGACCATCCGTCTGAGGGTGAAAAGCTATGCTAAGACGTAGCTGCGTACCGAACGCCTCCTGTAACCCCTTCCAAAGCCGGGAAGTAAAGCGGGCATCTCGATCGGAAATGATAGATGATGGCACGCCGTGGAGCCGCACAATCTCCTGAACGTAGAGACGTCCCACGCTCTCCACTGAGCCCTGCTCTCTGATGGGTAAGAAGTGTGCCGACTTGGTGAGTCGGTCAACAATCACCCAGATGAAGTCGTGACCTCTGGAAGTGCGTGGAAGTCCAGTCACGAAGTCCATAGATATGCCGTCCCACTTCCACTCCGGAACCTCCAAGGGCTGTACCAAGCCTGCTGGTACCTGATGCTCTGCCTTCACCTGCTGACAGGTGAGGCATCGAGAAACGAACTCTGCTACAACCTTCTTCATACCCGGCCACCAATGCTGTCGTCTGAGGTCCTGGTACATCTTCACCACTCCAGGATGTACCACTAAAGGAGAAGTGTGAAACTCTCTCAGTACTTCCTCTCGCAAAGCGACAGGTACCATGGTACGTCCTCTGAAAGGATGTCGTGCTCTCCTCCAAGGCAGAAACCATCAGGTGCCTGTCCCGAGGATATTTGTGCACGCCGCGTCTCACAGTCTGCGTCCCCGCGTTGTGCCTCCCTGACTCGCTGCAGTAGTGGAGGAGTGACTGTGAGAGACTGAAGAAAGGCTGCTCCATCTCTATCCACGAAGGATATCTGCAAAGAGGCTAGCTGCTTCGTCGCCTCCTCAAGTAGCTGAATGCCCGTCCTCCTGCTGATGGCATCGGCTACTACGTTCCCCTTCCCAGAAGTATAGACTATATCAAAGTCATAGTCCTGGAGGAACTCGAGCCATCGTCGCTGTCTCAGGTTCAGGTCCTTCTGTGAGAAGATATACCTGAGACTCTGATGATCGGAAAAGACTGTAAAGCGCTCGCCCATCAGATAGTGTCGCCATGTCTTCAGAGCGAAGACCACTGCTGCTAAATCCAGGTCATGGGTAGCGTAGTTCTGCTCATGCGGCCTCAACTGTCGTGATCCATAGGCGATCACTGCCCGCTCCTGCATCAGAACACATCCGAGTCCGGTCCCTGATGCATCGCAGTAGACTACGTACCCTACTCCCTCCTCAGGCAACCTCAAGATAGGTGCGCTAGTCAATCTCTGTCTCAGCTCCTGGAAGCTCTGCTGACAACTGTCTGACCACACGAAGGGTTTCCCCTTCTTCGTCAAAGCTGTGAGTGATGCCGCAACTCTGGAGAAGTTCGGAACGAATCTCCGATAGTATCCAGCTAGTCCCAAGAAACTCCGAACCTCAGTCACGCTCCTGGGTGGCTCCCAAGCTAACACAGCCTCAATCTTCGCGGGATCCACTGCAACTCCCGCCTCAGAGATAACGTGTCCCAAAAAGTGGACCTCACGTATCCAGAACTGGCACTTCGAGAGCTTACCATAATGCTGGTGCTCTCGGAGTGTGTCAAGAACAACTCGCAAGTGATAGGCGTGCTCCTCCTCTGTCGTAGAGTAAATCAGAATGTCGTCGATGAAGACCACGACAAACCGATCGAGGTATGGCTGAAAGATCCTGTTCATGAGAGCCATGAACACTGCTGGAGCATTGGTTACACCGAAAGGCATAACCAAGAACTCATAGTGGCCATACCGACACTTGAAGGCCTTCTTCTGCACATCCTCGTCTCTGACTCTGAGCTGATGATAGCCTGACCTGAGGTCTATCTTCGAGAACCACCGTGCTCCCTTGAGCTGATCAAAGAGGTCATCAATCCTCGGTAGCGGATACTTGTTCCTCATTGTCACCTGGTTCAGGCGACGATAGTCAACACAAATTCTCAAGCTCCCGTCCGCCTTCTTGGCGAACAATATCGGGGAAGCCCAGGGTTAAACACTGGGTCGGATGAATCCCTTGCCCTGCAAGTCCTCCAACTGTACCCGTAGCTCTCGAACCTCGGCGGTGGCCATCCGATATGCTGGAGTGGATATCAGGGCTGTCCCGGGGTACAAGTCAATATAAAAGTCTACCTCTCTGTGAGGAGGTAGCCCTGGAACGTCGTCGGGAATAACGTCTGCAAACTGATCCACCACTGCAGGAAAAACAGGACTCCGCACGTCAACTGCTCCAAGGATAAGGCTAGCCAACTGATGAGTGATGGGCTGTCCTCTCCTCCGCGGAAGTCCATCCTGTGCTGCTAAGGCTCCCTTCTCGCCGGTGAAGGTGAACCTGCTCCCGTCGGGGCGTACACAACGCACCTTGCGCCTAAAACAGTCAATCTGTGCATGGACCGTAGACAGCCAATCCATGCCCAAGATGACGTCGTAAGGCCTCGACGCTGCTACAAGAAGATCCCAGCCGAAGCTCTCGCCTCCTAGAGTAAGCTCACACTGCCGACACCAGTGCGTAATCGTCGAGTCTGCTCCTGTAGGAGTCTCTAGTCGTAAGGATCGAGCCAACGGCTCTGTCGGAATCTCCGAGCTCCGAACAAGGGCAGCGGCTATGAAAGAATGACTCGCTCCTATGTCTATAAGAACTGCAGCAAGTGTGTAATAGACACAGATAGTACCTCGAATCATCTCGGGTGCGCCGTGGTCGTAGGCCTCTGCTGCCTGGAGCTGTGCCTGTCGCTGCCCGCCAGCTCCCTGTGGTCGGGGTGGACCTCCTGGTGGTGGTGGTGGTAGAGTCTCAAAGCGTCGGCCACCACCAGCTGCTCGTCCAGCTCCTCTGCCTCGTCCGCCTCCTCCCTGCGGACCGGCACGGTCGATCCTCTGCCTCTGCCTCGGTGGTCCATCAACTGTCTGCTGCTCCTCGGCACGACGGGTCGGGCAGTCACGAGCCATGTGGCCCTGCCCGCCGCACGAGTAGCACTGTCTGCCTCTTGGAAGACTGGCTCCGCGCTGTGTGCCCCGCACTGCTGAGCCAGTGCCCTGAGATCGTCTGCCTGAAGGTCTGGTCTGTCTGGACCCCTGAGTCATCCATCGACTGCCTACTGCAGATGACTCTGCCACGTGCCGCCCTGCGGTGGGTCGCTGTGCTGGTGTAGACTCAGCAAGGAAGCTCTCGATCAGAAGGGCCCGCTCCAGTACTCCTGTCTGAGTCGGTATGCTGAGGGAGATCAGCGATGCCCTGATCTCGTGTCTCAAACCCTGCTCGAAGGTCCGGGCCCGGAAGAATGGGTCCCGTACCATGTCGGTCGAGTAGCGCGAGAGATCGGTAAATCTCGTCGAGTACTGAGCGACCGTCATGCTGCCCTGCCGCAGCTGTAGAAGCTCCTGGATACGCACCGCACGAAGGGTGGCTGGGACGAACTCCGAGCGGAAAAGGCTCTCAAAGTCCGTCCAAAGTAGAGATGCCTCATCGTGCACCTGGAGCATCAAGCTCCACCATCGTCCTGCTGCTGCGTGTAGTAGGCTCGCAGCGAGGATCACCATGAGGTCTGCTGGTGTCCTCACTAGCCTAAACACTCGAACTACTGCCTCCAGCCAGTCCTCTGCTGCCTGGGGATCTGTCTCCCCGCGAAACCTGGGCGGTCACTGGCGCTGAAACTCATGTAGTGCGCTGAGGCGACGTGCATCGTCAGCGGCTGCTGCTGGAAGCATCGGGGGCTCGGCGGGTAGAGCTACCGCCGGTGCCACTACTGGCAAAGGGCCCTGTACCGAGGCCTCGTCGCTCGGTGGGCTGTCGTCACGCTCGACTCTCGGAACCCTAGCTGGCTGCCGTCGTGGGGCCATCCTGAAAAGGAAACAGGTGCGCCACGGTCCGAACAGTATACCTGGTGAGCTGATATAAGTAATCACAAAGAAAACTTTGAAACACACACGCAATCAATGTTTTCGTGCATTAAGTCGGAAATCAGAAGTCAGGGTCCTGGTGTACGGATACGTCGGCCGCCGCACCAACACTGGACTCCCTGGACTGATAACCACACTCAATACGCTAAACATTATTGCTTCACATAGAAAAGATCAGAGTTCGCGGTAGAACCGATATCCTCTGAGACCAATTTGTCACGACCCGCCCACGGGGTCCGTGCCGTGACTACCCCAAGCCCGCCTTCCATAGGCCAGGGGCTGGCGACTAGCACCAAGGCGTAAATCCCGGTAAAACGGGAAGGCATTGCCTTTGAAAAGTAACAAACACCACAGAGTAAGCAAGCGGAAAGTAAACACTAAACAAAGCAGAGTACAACTGAAAGTGCGGAAAAGTAAATGGGCCAGAATACAAACCCAAACTAAAAGTAAAGTACAACTTGAAAGGGAAAACAGCAACTGAAAAGTAAAAGCCGCTACACCGAGCTGTCCACTGGAAATCCCACCTGAAGGGTGGGTACAGATAGCTCCTCTGCTCCACGGGTCCCGCCGTCCGCTCCGTGCACGTCCCGCCCAGTGGTCCACCTCCGGGTACGTTCACTGAACGTACCCGAGCCAAACTTCGGAAATTAATTCCGGGCACTCCGGGTCTCGGAATCAGGTGCCGTCTGAAACCGCGCTCTTGTAAAATTCTAAAGAAAATTAAGAAAAAATTTCCTTTGAATTTTACGGGTCTTTACATAATTAATATATTATTTATGGATAAAAGTAAATATTCCTTTATTAAATAATATATAAATTCTATTTAAATATTTGAAATGATTTTTATGATATTAAATTTATAAATTTGATAAATTTTATTTAAAAATAACAATATTATAGTGATCAAAAAATAATCTCATTGAAAAGAATCATAAATTATGAAATATAAAAATAATTGATTATAAATTAAAAAAATAGCTTTAAATTTATAATTATTGTTATAAAATAGTTATTTGGTATATTAAAGGGTTTAATAAATGTAATTCAAACTTATGTTGTAATAATGTCAAAAGTCATGTTATTTTTTGATTTTTTCAGTAATCACCTTAAAATAAAATGTTTCAGAAAAACACCAAAATTTTACCATAAGTTAATTTATGAATTTTAAGTTCAAAAAGTAGATTAATTTTATCTACAAGACATGATGAAGTTAATAAATTGATAATTTAAATGATAATAATTAATATAATAATATCTAATTTAATTGAAGAATTGTATATTAAAACATTAATTTGGGTTAATATTTTTTCATAAAAATTTCTTATTTAGGAGATTATAATATAGTTTTTCATATAAGATTTTAAATGTGATATATTTTTTTTCTAGGATAAAATATATAATAACATAAAATTTTATTTGAAAAATATTTACTTTATATGAAATAATAACTACCAAACTCCATTTATTATATAAAACTGAATCCTTACTATTACATTTACATTAAAATATATTAATTTTATGTAGGTTTTAGTATTATTTTAATTTTATTTATCTTATATCTCATGGGTCCTTTAATTTTTTTCACTTTAAAAAAAATTATCAATAAAAATTTTAATAAATATATATATATAATAAAATCATTGATATTCACTTTCAAAAACCCGAATGCGATTTTTATAAGAAAATTTAGATCTTGAATCATGAATATTTTTTTAAAACAAGTTAAATCATTTAAATTATAAATATAAAAATGAAAGTGAAATCATAATTGAGTTTTTTATAAAAAATATTTTATCTTTGTTGCAATGTATGATGTTACTATCACTTTAAAATATCATTTTTAAAATGTGTATTGAAATTAGCTGAAATAATTTTTATTAAAATGAACATTCAATAGTGAACCATTGATATGAAAAATAAATTTCTCATGGAAATGTTGAGTAGAAGTTAAAAAAGGAACTTATAAATAATAACTGTAACAGACCATCCATTAGAAAATATGAAAAAGAAAATATGAACATTGTGAGGGATAAAAGATAATGAAGTTTCATAATATAAAGGAGAACATTGATGGGAAGTGAAAACATGAATTTTGAAGAAACAGACGTCACATGAGAGGAATGGGAATTTTTTCATAAAAATGGAATTATTTTTTTTGGAATGAAGAAATCAAGGTGGGGATCTGAATCAAAAGTTCATTTTACCGAGATAGATAGATAATATTACATATATAATAATTAGGAAGGAGAAACCAGACATTGATATATGATCGCCAAATCGAGAGATTATTAATCAATGAATGTGGGTGTAAGTTAATGGAAAACCACACATCATCATTATCATTTGAATTTATCACTCATGAATATTAGAACATGTGATATATTTATAAACATATTAAAATGTATAAAAAATTATAATATAAGATATCTGTGTTCAATATATTCCTTGAACAAAGGATACAACTACTGAACACATATTTTATCTCAATGAAGAATAATTGAGAATTTAGAAACCCTTAGGTTAAATACATTATTAATGAACAATCCTTAACAACTTTTATTATAAAAAATTACATTTAATCATCTATTTTAGAAATTTATTAATATATATATATATACTAATATTCTATATATCTAATAAGTTATTCCAAGTATATTAAGTATCTATAATTTTCTTTTTTCATCAAATGTTATTAGCTTTGATTACTATGTTCATCATCATGGAAATATATATTTTTATATATTATAAATTCATAATTCAAAAATTGTTTTTGGTAATAACATTTCTATATGAAAAATTATTTTTCTTGTTTTAATTTCAATTCAAAATTTGGTTTTTTGTTTTTTATAATGATGAAGTTGATGAACTTATTTTTTTAATTTTAATAGACGAGGGGTGGTATCCTAATAGAATTTTATATGTTATTATTACAGCTCCAGATCAAAAAATATATCATTATTCAAATATTGTTTTTTTTAATGAAATCTATATTCATTTATTGTTTATTAATAATTAATGAAATTAATACCATTGTTCTTATGTATAATTAAATATACCCAGATAAGGAAAAATGATAATACATGGGTGATGATGGCTAGGAATGTGATTCCATTAGTGTAATTTTATTATATTAGAAGAATAAATACATTATATAGACATTATTTTGGTAGTAAATCATGATAAAATTTATTTTAATTCATATTAAATTATTCGACTAAAAATAAAATATGTCACTTTTAGCTAGGTCATAGTCTATACATGCCCATATGAAATACATTCTATTTCCCTATATTAGGAGGTAGGTAGTTAATGCATTAAAATTTAACATATTACTAATATAGGTCTTCAACTAATTATTAAAAGACATAAGATGTTCCTAACACTAGATGAGTGAGGATGAAATTTATAGAATTTGCCTATAAATGAATGAGGGATTTTAAATAAACAATCACAACAGAATTCAATTTTGAGGTTGAAAAACATCAAAACACAAGTGATATATATCCATTTTGTTATAAAGATACATCTAATAAGATTATTAAAGATATTTTAGAAGAATATTTTTTTATAAGTGAAATGATAACTTTTATTTCATTATTAAAATAATTATCAAATTAATTATTTTATTATTTATATTTTTTAGAAAATGGGGAGCTAACATCAGGATATCCCATCCAAAGATGTATAATCTCAAACATTATTTATTGTAGGGTATACATTATTAAAATAAAATATAAATCCTAAAAAAATTTAAAAACTGAGAGTTTAGTTTTCAGGATCTACAAAGGTTGACCCTCCTTCCCCATTACTACCCAAGATAAATTGAAGGGGTTGTGAATGAGGTAAAAATGAAAATATATTATTTAAGAGTCAATGGTTGTAGTTGATAGGATTGTAATAATTATTTTATGCTATTTAGGTTAATTTGTTACTAATAATATTTATATCTTTTTATTTTATACTAAAATTGTAAATTATTATATACATGATCCTCTTAAGGATCATATAAAATAGGCGATGTTCATGGATTAGCATCTAAAAGATATTTTATCTATGTAATTGGGAAAGCCCCAAAACCCATGTCGTGCATGTTGATACATAGTAGGTGTATTAGTAAAAAATGTGTTCGGTATTTTGGAAACATATTCAATAAAGGATGTTTATAAAATAAATATTTAAAATTTAGAATATAAAGTTCAAGATATGGGTGTGATTATGGACAAAAAGGATCAAAACATTAGTAAATTTGATGTTTTCATATATGAAAGCTCAGTTTTAGGC
Source organism: Viscum album (assembly GCA_963277665.1). NCBI lineage: Eukaryota > Viridiplantae > Streptophyta > Magnoliopsida > Santalales > Viscaceae > Viscum > Viscum album. The sequence goes on along the minus strand of OY728155.1, from coordinate 83,794,800 downwards.
TACTGATCTGACCCCCACCTCAACCTTCAGATCTCACTACTCCTCCTCCTCTAACTTATCTCAATCCCACATCTCCTCCTCCCAAACCATCCATTTATTCTATGATATATATTTAGGATACATAATATCATATTATTACATTTGGGATTATATATTTTATAATAGAATCCATTCATCATCAATAGATATAAAAAGAAAATCATTGGGTCATTATAAATGAAATAATAGTTACATCATCAAGTATAAAAAATAATACACGTTAGGCTAGTAAAGTTGAAAAAATATCAAATATTTTTTAGTTTTTATATCTCGAATTTTCAATTAATTATGACCAAGGTATGTGTAAATCATTTATTTAATATTTGTGTTAAATTTTTTTAACATTTTAAATTTAATATATTTATCTATTTTATTATAGTCTTACATTGAAGATGATGTAATACTATATTTTAAAAAAATGTTATGACATCTTATAAAAATTTTTCTGTCATGATAGATAATCAATATATTGAATTTTTTTTGAATGTTTATGAAATTCAAAAAGATTACGAAATTTTGGGATCTGAAATGATTGTAGTTATTTTAAATAAATATATCATGAAACCTATAACTAGAGATGAGTTATATATCAATAAGAAGAAAGTATTTTTCATGTAAGGCTATTACTATATAGCTTACAGTTATTTCAATCTATTAAAACATTATACATTTGGTTGTTTTCTATTAGTTATATTTATAAAATATGTAAATATAATGATACACCATCAGTTTATAGATTTATGGAACAAAAATTTATTTCACATATATTGATGACAGTGTAAAATGTATGAAAAACATTCTATATATCTTATAATCTTAAAATGAATTCAATTATTCAATTTTGGATTCTTCCTCTCCATCAAGAGTATAAGAATATAACTCATAATATTATATATATCTTAATGAAATAAAAAATCGCACTGCTATTTTCTTGTTTGTTAGTCACAATTTTATTTTATTATTTTTGGTGCAATAGATATGGCAATTTACTACCTATGCTATATCCATGCTGAAGTGAGAAGATATTTTAAGAATGTATTTCACAATGAAGATTGAATATTGTAATACTTATATGTATTATAATTTCATTTAAATTTATTTAATATATAATATTTTCAAATCGGACATGGTATTACTCTATAGATACAATAGTAAATAAGAGTGTAAAGATCAAATAAATAAAAGAAAAGGTAAATTTTCAATAACATATACTATAATTTAGTTATAACTACATAAATATTTATTTGGAATTGAATAATTATTTTAAAAGAGGATTTATAAAAAATTATGTGTTAATGAATCCGGATACTATGTTCTATGATTTATTTATGAAATAATTTCAGACAGTGATGGCCTCGGAGCAGATCCCTCCTCCCATGGTGGAGGTGGGATTTTCGCAGCCCTATGGCGATCGATAGTTTCTACATTTCTCAATCCCTGAATTCTTGCCTCCATACCCAAAATGTTTTCTCTCCCCTAAGGATCCTGAGTTGCAATATGGGATTCCGTAGCTCTCGGTCACGAACCGAGAGTTCACCAATGACTGTTCCTTGCTGAGTCTCACTTTGATAACTCACTTCAAGAAAAGGCGCCTGCATGTGGATCGTTTTGATCACTTTATCATTGATTTTTTGATTCTACAAGAGCGTGATACTGTGGGTCTTCTTCATTCAAAGAACATAATGGTTCGCCTTGAGTCGGAAGAAAATTTGATCCTGGCCTAGTGCTTTTCCCCGCAAACCTATGATGGATCCTGTTTCTTTCTTTTCCGATAATCTTATGACTACCATTTAATGTGTGACTCCTAAAACATGGAAATTTGGGTAAACCTTCATGAATTTATGCTTCAATTTTAGAACCCTACCATCATCGGCATTCTTGTAATTTTAGTAGGTCATTATTTATGCTTAGACAGTAGAACTCGGGATGTATGCCACCCGGTTTCACAGTGAATTTTCATTGAAGTAGATTTATCCAAACTGACGATCATGTCGATCTTCATTACTACGAGTGAGGATTTTAGATATAAATAGTATGTTGTTTTTTATTCCAGGATTGACTACTGATCTCGATGTCTCAATGTCGGTCATCTGGTGGATGATTGTTATGGTATAATGGTGGTTCTGTAGGTGGTTTCAGCTCAACAGGTCGCAGCTGTGGTGGAACTAAACTCTTAGCAAGGGGAGTAGTATTTGGGTATTCTAATGCAGATAAGACATTGTCTTACTAGTCTCAATACAGTGAATGGTGTCCAAATGGGGGCAATGAAGGAGTCCCTGAATCCGAGGGTGGATGAGGTGATGAGAAGGCTACAATGTGATATTGGAGTGATTCATTTAGGAGTATTGGAGAATTCGGTGAAGAAGGTAATTAAATATGATGGGGTGGCCAGTGGGAATCAAGAAGTAGTACTCGCGCAGGGTAAGGAGGCCTTAGGAAGACTTGTTATGAATTCACAGCCAAGTGTCCTTGGATGAAGTAGGTGGTTGGGTGAGGGTCTCACCTTGGCTGAAGACAAAATATGTGCAGAATGTGGCGACTATTGATGGAAGTAACTACTTTGCTGGTTTGGAGAATGAATAAATGTAAGTGGACCGGGATCGAGTTACCCACGATTTGTCCTAAAGCTAAGTGTATATTGAAGATGCTGAACTAAATGACAGGTGGGTTCTAGGTTCGTGATACATTTTTTATCAGAGTGGTAGCAATTTTGAGAAGGTGTTGTGGCAGGGCTCATGCCATCGTGAAAAGGACTTGAATCATGGGAGACTCTCTCATGCTGAGAAGGAACTCCAAAGGTGTGCTGGTTGTAACATGCAGATTGGATTATTTTTTCAGGATGTTGTTTCTGGAGAAGGTTTTTTGCAGAAGGGGTGCTTGAAGTTCGTGAGCTTGTTTCACAACCACAGTGTTTAGCACTGGTAGATACTAACAATCATGTCGAGAAGGAGCATGTAGTGAATGAAAGCTACCAAGAGAAGATTATCCCTTTGAAATGGGAGAAAATATCTGATATTGAGAAACCTAATTCTGGTGGTCGAGTTCAAACCTATTATAGTGATTTCTTTTAGCATGGAATAAAGGATGTGGTAGGGAATGAGGGAGTTATGACCGCTCCACCAAGAAGAAGGCAGCGGAAGGATTGTTCTTCTCTGCCAAAGTCGATGCTTACCAGATCTTCTATCACCAAAGGAAAAGGGATGAATTCTTCTGAGTAGTTTTTGTACTTGGAGAAAGTAAATATCAAACAAAAGTTTGTTAAGAGTCCAATTTATTATGAAATATCGGAATAGGAATCGGCTAATGCAGATGAAGAAACCGATATTGTACATGGTGATGGATATGGTGACAATTATGGATTTTATGATATATAATTGCCTGTTTTGGATTTTAACGCTTGTCTGCTACACTTTTATTTTATTTTAATAAACAGATAGAGACATTTTCTATAGATGATATTTCCTGGTTATTTTAGATGGGAAAGTTACAAAATTATTGATGGATTGATTTTAATATAAACAATTCCTTCAATTTTTGATTCTTTTTATTCAGAATACATGTTAAATGATTTATTTTTAATTTTTTTTGTTTTCTGATGACCCTAGAAATTATATTAGATAATAGCTAAAACACATATATAATGAATGTGTGAATCCTTTCATAGGATTGATTGGAATTTAGATTATTACTAAAAAACATTAAAATGTTTAACGTTATAATAGTAAATGTTTATACTAATATTGTTAAAATATTTTAAAATTCCATTGTACTACATGGGGGGTTGATTAATTTATTTTTATTAAATAAAATATATTTAACATTGGATATTTTGTAAAAAAATTATTAATTTAATATAATATTTATCATGTCTGTTTTACTAGTACATAGACATGATAAATGGTTTTACACATCATGTTTTATATAAACGATGTAGAAAAATAACTAGAAATTTGATTTTTTAGGATTTTTTCAATGATAGAGATGAGAATACATACATGATAACCTATTTATCATATTATATCCTTAAAAACACAATATTATAAGATATTTTTCACTTTTTTAATATTAAAATAGGCATTTAAAACCACTTATAAAATGGGATTTCTTTTTTCACTTTTTAGCTTTGTGTTTTCTGAAACCCAGTGTGAAAACCCTAAATAATAGTCATTATCAACTCATTTATGAATACATCAACATGATAATGTATTAAAATAATTTTTTTCATTTCAAAAAATGATAATATAAAAATAGTTTTATGTCTATCTTTTAAAAATCAATGTGATAAAAAACTACATCATACCCAGATATATAACATCTAATTTTTTTATCCAACATAAAAAACAAAATTATATTATTCCCAAAAATTATATGATAGGGTAACCTATGTTGAAAAATCAAAAACTAGAAGTGAAAAATGTCATTAAATTCTACAAATACTAAACAGTCAAATTAAAAGGATAACATATTAGTGTGGAATTTATTTTTGAAGATTTCACCTCGTGTTCCTTATATTACATAATGTCAAATACATATTTTTTTTTAAATTCCACTCTCCCAAAAATCAAATCCACTAGTGTAGTTATGGTAGTGATTTTAAAGAGTCTATGTCATGTTATGGGCACTTATCGGTAATTCCCTATTTTATAAGATGTCGGTCGGTAAAAACATATGAATGGATGATTGTAATGTATTAGTACCCCAGTTGCATAGTGTATTAAGAAATTTGAAAGGATCCTTCATGATAATATAATCTATAAAAACTCAGAAGAGGCTAAACGTCATCATACCAACCATTATTCTAGACAATAAAATGTTAAAAATGACATCATTAGGGATCTATAAATTGTTGGTAAAAATCCCCACGATCAATATACCTAGAAAAATCTTCTTGGGAGTTATTTAATGATGGGGATGAGTTAATAAAATTTTATGGAATCCAATTCACTCCAACCCTCACTCACATTGATCTAATGTTGTTAGATGACACCAAAAGAGAACTATATTTTGGTTAACCAACTCCCAAGGCCATTATATTTACACATATATATATATGGAATTTAATAATAATTGAGGTGGTTATATCTTATGGTGGATTGAAATCAACTATAAATTTAGACCTCCCACTAGTCATAATTTTTTATCATACATTGGTGAATGGCCTCATAGAGTACTCAGATCTAAAAAAATATACAACCATTGATTAAGAGATAATACATGCATTAATAAATAAAGGTTAGTGACCCTATTCTTTATAAATTCACAATATAATAGTTTTGAACATTATAAAACCCATTTCATAACACTCAATATTGGTATCTTGAGAAAGAATGGGTCATATATTCTTCTATACCTATTATTCTAACATGGGGATATAGTTCTTATATATGATAATGCGGTATTTCGAGATTTTAAAATAAAATTTCCAAATTAATACCTTCCACCAACTCTATTTTTTTGAAAAATAATGTTTATAGGGGTTATTATATCAGTTGATAAATATACAAACCAACCACTAAGAAAATAATATTTTACCCTACCTACCACAAGGATACAATGGTAATTTATATCATTAATACTAGAAAATACTTTTGAAATTTTAGTTGTTACTTATTTGAAATCTCATATGGTATAGATTAGATGGAAATCAATAGGAATTTTTATGAATTATTAATTATTTATTGAGATTGGGAAATTTATAATAGATATTTAAAATAAAAATCCCCTTCTTTCAAATATTATTTTATATGTTCATTAGGAAACACCCAATAGTTAGTGTTTCATCTAGGAAAATATATAGAAATATATATTAATGTTAATATCTCTAACACCTATATATTAATTTCATGTGAATTCTTACATGCTCCATTTAATTTTCTCATTTTAGGGTTATGATAGGTTTAATTAACATACCATTCCTCATAATTCTTGGAATGTTATTTCTTTGTGAGAATAAATGATTAAACTCTAAAAAAGGTTCGAAACAATATAATCCATGGATTTTTTTGATAGATAATGTTAATTCTGAATTATGCATCCAAATAGGTCATAGTGGAAGTTGGTGGCTAGGGTCGGTTCAAAAAGATGTAGACCATGGCCATATAACTTTTCCAATAGTCATACCAACATAATTAAGAGTACGATCCCCTATATAATGAAATGGAAATCAATGGAAAACTACTGCGAGTAGTATTGACATGTAAAGGAGGTGTGGAAGGTGGTACATGAAGTCATAAAATGTGAAAATACTATATTGTTTGATGGAGATGTAGGGATGACAACATTGTCCGAGCTTTACCAAGGAGGGGATGACTCTATGAAAATAATGATTCAACATTGGGTGTCCATTGTATTTTCACTTTAATAATAAAATAATCATTTGTATTAGATGGAATTCATATTTTGGATATTCCTAATAGTGGTTGATCAATAAATGAAAAATGATCTTGTTCGTAATTATCTACCTCTTACTAATTCTAAATATATCTTGACGGTCACCTAAAAATTATTCAAATGTAATATGAAGGTAACATGAAAATAATTTTAGCTTAAAATTTGAAATATAAAATATCAATAAAGGTCTCCAAATACAAGTTTTGGAATCATGTCTACTTTTTCATGTCTCACAAATAGATATAGGCCCAAATACCATCACTGACACTCAAGCATTAGTAAATTCAGATGAATTATCATACTCAACATGATAAGGATTTTGGAATGGGAGTTAATAATGAGTATTTAATTGTTTAAAAGGTGTGGACTACCCTATATGTATTTCATTACACATACTATAGAGATCCTCTAGACATATATACCATGGATTAAGGAACATAAGAATACTCTAGGATTTTCCAAGGCTAATGGACCTGATGAGTGTAAATTTACTCCTTCTTGGGTCTTAGTTTTGGATCATACATGCTTTATTTATTTTACATTATTTCTTTGTATTTTTTATATGATTTATATTGGGAAACAATAGAAACCATGTACTTAACAATTTACAATGATTCAATTTACATATTTTAAACCTATCAAGTTGATTATGTTATTTCGTATTAAAATAAACTATTTTTCCTAAATCACATGAGTTTGGTGACCGTAATGTGAAGGATATATTTTTTTATTATATTATTTTTTTCCAGTATACATCCAGGTCATTTTTTTCTACGTGGAATTTGTTGATAAAATATATGGGTCTGAGAATTGTAGGTAATGTATATAGTTGAATGGAATTAACCAAAATGTGAGAGGACCAACATGATAACATGGGTAAAACCAGACCCGCATGTATAAGGAGGCCAAAATCAGGAATATAGCTATCATTTAGAAATGTTATAAAAAAATTAACATCAAATTTTATGCACTTTATATTATATTGGGTGGCACATCCAACAATGTCTGTGAGATGGATTCAATGTGCATTTGAAAAGATGAGAGAAACTAATAAACCTTATTATAGTGTCCATCACTATCAATAATGGAATACTTTTACACATGAAGTGTGATGTAAGGATTGATTATTTGATACTATGAGGAATTTATTACCTAGATATTATCAATAGGGAATGTGAAAACGAGAACGTCCCCTTTTAGTACATAGGAAAAAAGATATATATCTATTTGGTGGAATAGATTTATCCAAACGAGTGATGTAATCAAAATAATAAGGGAGTGGAATGAAATGACATAGATGTTGTTTTAGTTCCATCATAAACTAACCAAAAAAAGGTTAATTAATTTTATGGTACAAAATCATAAACCATCATATCATATGGTTTATGATCACATAATGAAAAATAATCTTATTTTTAAGCAGGAGATATCAAATCTTTTCTCTGATGTTGATAAAAATATGAAATCGTGTAATATCAATGGTACATAATATACTTGGATAATCATATAATGTGTCGTGTAAATAATATTTCATGAATTTTTTAGTGATGATGAATTGGGATACATATATTTGTTATAACAACTAATGATATTTAAATCGAGGATTATGAAACAATGTTGTGTTGGTGTAAAATGATTAGAGGATCGTCGACATAGGATGTATATTTCTCTACATGAAAATCCAAATTAGGTGCACGGTTACAAGTCCATTTTGTATTCATGTACACAAAATCAAATAGAAGAATTATTTGATATTTAATTATCTAGTACCTGATTACAAGGGTGATTTTAGAGGACTCAAACCCATATGAAGTGATAATGGTTTATTTGAGAAATGGATATTCATTATGGTTTATGTAACCCTATAGTTAATTCCACCATGTATGGAACACATAATTTGGTTGAATTTATATATACGTATTCAATAGAAAAACTTTCTAAAACAATTTCTTAATGGTAAAAACAATATAAAAATTATTTTTTCTCGAATACTTTTTTAATATAATATTCAACAATATTATACAAACGAATATTCTTAAAAATGAAAAAAAATATTTTCTTAGTATATAATTACATTAGCTAACAATTAATCCACAAAAAATTCCAAATATTACAATGGTTCAAAATCTAGAAATTATTGAAATTACTATTGTAATATTTTGATCATCCTAATCTACTATAGTTATATCTCCCATAAAAACACTATTGAATGTCAATGTTTTTTAATAATCTAATAAATATTTTATGAATGACTGATATAGAACATTTTTAGAATTTTTATTATATTATGAATGAAGGAATTATAGATTATTAATAAGAAGTAATATGAATGTTGGATTCTTTAACCCAACAATTTATTTTAAGATATCTCATATAACACAATGATTGTTTTGTGTATATTATTATATTATCCCTAAAATGTTTTTTTAATATTATTTCCCAACTATTTTAGAGGATATACATGTTTCTATAATGGGAAAAATATTTTTAAGAAAAATAATAAGACATTTCAAAAATATATAATCTCCTGAAACACAACATTGAATCCTCTTGGGATATTTCTTCTGCACTCGAAAATTATAATTATTTATGGAAAACTATGATTTCCCTTATTCATTAGTGAGCTGAAAATATTATTTAAGATTTTATGCTTTACAAAACCTTTATGAATCTTATTACATTACATGGGATAATTTCATGACTATGATTGTTATATGTTTCCATTATATAAGTTATATATGTTTATTAAAATTTTACAATGTTATGTTTAAGTACAGAATTATATATCCATCTAATGTATTCAGTAAAGAGTTATATCTCATGAGATTATGTGTATTATTATTGAACATGATAATTATTTTGTTCAAAATTATTATTTTATAATTTATAAACATATGTTAAGCATGAACATATATTTATTATTGTTAATAAAAATATGCGGGTATTTAAAAACTATGTTAAAATGTTTCATTATTATTTACATATCATATTACATACATTCCCCAAATGATTCCATCATGCATATGATAATCCCATGCTTATGATATGATGATGATTATGACCTTGAAAAACATGTAATGTGGATTTGTTTCTTATTCTATATATGTCATCTGACACTATACTTGAATTTTAGATCATCCAAATTGTTAATTTATAAACCTCAGTGATTACAATTTCGATAGATAAAAAGTGATCTTTTAAGAGGATATAAAAGAAGGATATAAATAATTTTTATATTTTATTTTCTATTAGTGATGTATGAACCTAATTTTCCAGATGTTATAAATATTTTGACCTTGATGTGTATTAAGATTATGTTGTTTATCATATAGTTTATAATATACAATGAGGGAAATTTTGGGTTGATATAATTTGTATCAGAGAAAAGATTACTTAATTTTGAAATTAATAATAGAAAAAATAGTGGAAAACCTTAAGAATATGTCTAAGTATTGGATGATATCCTAGGTCTTGGTAACATATAAGATATTATGGTTTCATATAATTGAAATGACTAACTAGATATGTTAAGTAATACAGTTGCAACATAAACATACCAAGGGGTCATTACCATAAAAGGGCCCATTGGGAATTAACACATCATGTACTTGGTGCATGAAAAAGTTGAATTGAAACACACTATTTTGACACTCCTAGAATATATTATTTGGATAGTAAAAAACTCTATAAAAACCATTATGAAAGATAAATATAAAAAGATAATATTTATGTAAATATTAGAATAAATAATTCTACATGATCCTAGGAGCATCATATTATAAGTAGGTTATGATAAATATAGGGATACCATATGATTGTAATTTCTAATTTATTTCACATAAGAATGAATTTCTTAGACTTGGTGAATTTACTTATGTTTTAATCACACATTTTGAATTTTAGAAAATAGTAGGAATAAGGAGAAACTAGACCAACAACCAATTTAAGGGATAATGAATTATTTATATAACGATATTACCAATGTAATGGGAGGTATATTTAGAAAATTAATGGTTATCATACCCAACTATATTAGGAAATGAAAACTAACATGAATTATGTGGGACATTTTACTTCACCTATATAGGTAAATAAAAAATCAAACAATTTTATTCTTGAAATCCCTGACATTTAGTGGATTATATTATCAGTTTGTAATTTAATAACTAATTAACTCAATGGGAAAGATATTTTCTATACATAATTAATCTATGTTGGTGGATGTTACTACTTTCTATAATTTTTTAGGCAGATAAGCTGATCCATAGTTTCAATTGATAATACATATTAAGAGAAAATATGAAATGGAAGAATAGGACTGGTAAGATTTTAAGAATATATTTCATAAAAGGAATTTCCATAAACCAATTTGAATAATTAAAAATATATAATATGTATATATTATAAAAAATTAATATGAATCAATCATGTATTACTCAGAAATTTATATAATGATAGTAATTTATGTATTAGGTTTTTTAACAAAAAAGATATGAATAAATATAGTTTCAATAGTGGTTCAAAACTGCACCTACAAAATTCTATAGATATCATATTATTTTCGTGTTATGTAGATTCATTTCAATGTTATCTAAATATAGATATTGAATTCAGATATTGATTTAGGGATATAGAGACATGAATCAATGAATGTATTTTTAGAATGGTTGAAAAATGTTAAATGTATAATGAAGGTTTTAGAACCCACATATTAATGATTTGGGAAAAAGATTCATGGTAATTTCTTTAATGGGTCATGAATTCATATATATGTGGGGTAGAAGGACACGATGCTCATGAATGTTGAAGATAAATGAATAAACCAACCAACATGGTGGAGGAATGTAATAAACCTCCTAATACACCACACATTGTTCAATGCCTCAAAAATATGGTGTAGGGGAACAAAGAAAGAATGTGTAATAAACCATGGGTTTTCAAGGGTAATCAACATCATAAAACACCAAATAAGAGGAAGCATGTAAAAACATATGTCATTACCACAAATGATGTGGAACATGAAAATGAAATTTTATAAGGAACACATACAATTCATTCAATTATAGAGATTTTTTTTATTTTTTTATACACATTCTTCTATATACTACATGTTTTCTAGAATTTGAATCAAATCCCAGGTACATGGAAGTAGATATATCCATAAAACCCACTAGTGGTTAGAGTAATGAATCCCATGTGTTAGAATCTTATGTAATTGGAATATTTTTGGAAGATTCAATAGTAAATCTCAAATTTTTTCCATTAGTGGAATTCAACTCAATACAAGTCATTGAATGTGACTCCTCATATAAACTCAGATCAATTATTGGGAAAAGAAAATACCCTTATATATTCCAAACTGTCATATGATTTTTTTTCAAATTCATTGATGATCATAAACAACATTTATAAAACCACTAAATAGTGCGGGTTTTGATATATAGGGAAAAATTATCATTTCTAAATGGTTTAGTCTATGTAATCACACGTCCTGTATGAGATTCCTATTTTTCAGGAATATAATTATGTATTTTATAAATAGTTGTCTACCCTTAACCCACATTAGGGGGTAGAGTTCTCAAAAGTGCTTATAACATGAGCAACTAAAATATCAAAATTACCAAATAGGATGATCAAAATTGTATATGGATATCCAAGGAAGTAGCTATAATGTCATCAAGACCAATGTTTATACGCAATATTATTTCGCCATGGGGTTCATGGGAGCTTCATCATAAGGAAAATTGTGGATAAATATAGCTGTGCAACGATTATCTCTATCTCAAAAAGAGACTATATATAAAATGTATCACCTAAAATGTATTGACAACTAGTTTTATCCACATAAATTTTCACATTACTTTTCAAGGGTTGATATTTGTATAAAAATCATTAATTTTATATTAATTAGGGAAATATTCAGAAGGAATGCTACCATATAATGTATCGATAATTTAATTTTATAGTGTTTTCAATAGAACATACTATTTCCTTTGAAATATTAATATATTTTATGAGTATAGTATTTAGATAATATGTTAAAAAAATTAAATTGACTATTAATTATAATTTAATATACTCATTGTACAATGAAGAAAATAAATCGAATATATTTATTGTGTCAGAGATATTAAGAAAGGATAAAATGTATGATTTGTTCAAAAATATTTACTTTTAGATTCATGAAATCACATTATGGGGGAATGTGATCTCAAATGAGGGAATTTATATTGAACGTTAATGAAAAAGTAAACAATGTAATATCATGGACCCTCTTGTGATAGGAAAATCTATATTGTTTTATATTATATTGTTATTACTAATGTTTCTTTTGGAAATGATATCATGATTTTCTAGCCCATAATCAATATTAAAAAATAAAGGGGTAATGTATGACTTGATTGAAGAATGTGAGGAAAACATTAAGGACGCCGTTAAGAGGAACATCACTCCACATATACTCACACTAACCACATGTGGATAATGGGATGTGATATACATGGACACTTTAAAAACCTTATTAGTCTATATACTCTTGAATAATGATAAATTGATATATTAAGACTAAAGATATATGAATATTCATAATTAGAACTACCTAATGGATGATCTAGAGTTCATATAATTGACATTCAGTTTGATGATTAGGTACGACTTCCACTGTGGTAACAAGTTTGGCCTATATAATAATTATAAGAGTCTAAAGTAAATATTCAAATATAATGAGATACACATGCATTAGTTAAGATTATTAGAGTTGATCAAGTACTATTATTTCACTATTAAATACCATCCTTTAAAGGAAAAATATTTATCTGATGCTTTTAGAAGGAAATAACTTACAACTATATCCATGATGTAGATTTAGAAGGACCCTATTTTAAATGATATTAAATGGATGGTTCTATAAAAAATAATTTCATGCATGATGACCAACATAACCCATATGATTTCCAATATATCTATATAGAAAAATATCATGTAGGGGAAAAGGGATAATTTTGGAATTTTGAAGAAGGTGGAATCAGTTAGGCGTCTGATGCTTCATGAATTCCACATCGATTAAGTTGATTGAAATTAATTTGGAAATAGAATTTGTCTGACTTCATCACATAATATAAATAAATATTTGTTATTTATTGCACATAATTCATCTATATGTAGCCATACTAAATATACCAAGACAGACCATGATCTTAGAGTGCACATCTAGTGGGACAACATAATAAAGGAGTTTTTTTTAATAAACATAATAGTTTTAGATATGTAATCAATTTAAATAAATGATATAAATGACCATGGAGATGGGGAAACCATTTTCTACAAACACAATGAAATAGAAGAACATAATTATAGACATTTCATTTTTCAATTAAAGACACTAAAAGGATTTAATTCATTATAGGTTTGGTGGATCGACTCACCAAGACTACTGACTTAATTCTTATTCAGGAAAATTTCTCTCTTGAATGACATTCTTTGACATTGTTTAAGGAAGCAGTGATACTCCACAACACACCACTTTGAATCATATATGTTCATGATCCAAGGCTAACCTATATATATTTAAAAGTCCTTAAACATACTAGGAACACTAAATTGAATTTTAGTATGTAATATCACTATAAAACTGATGGATAATCTAAATGAACTATTTTCACACTCAAAGAGATATTGAGACCCTACTTGATTGAATATAAAGGAGGGGATTAAAATATCTTATTATTTTAATTATCATACAATATTATCTTTCACTCATGTATAATAATTTATCCATATAAAGAAATATATAGAATGTGAGATTCAACTCTTATAATTTTGGATAATGTTTCAGAACTAAAGCTACATGGCCCTGGTATTGTTAAAGATATGACTAAGAAGGTTAAAGATATAAAGTAGTATAGAAAATGAAATTATATCATGAAGAACATATATAGTAAAAATAATTTATGTGATATATTGTTTACTGTCCTATAAAATGTTTTCCTTCAAATAGCACCATGGATTTTTGTCATGTAGTTTGGAAGGTATAGAAAGTTAATACATAGAAATTTTATTATGAGATACTTTATCTCAAAGTAGTAGTATTAACATGTTATCTACTGATTCCAATGAACATGAATCATGTTCATGATGTGTTCGACATATCTATATTGATGATGTGAATACCCGTTCCTTCAGATTTACTAAATTAAGTGGTGGTACATATTTAGAATTACATCTCTTATGAGGAGAAACTAGTGAATATATTAGACTATAGAGATCATTTTCCATGAAATCTGAAAAAAATAATTTCAAAGTACTTGGACCAAAACAAAGATATGAAGAGGGAAAATGGTAACTTGATGAAAAAATGGAATAGAAGTGCCACTATTTTTTTCAACAAAGAATATTATTTGAAATTTCAGTGATGAAATTTATCAATGGGGAAATAATTTAACGACCCAAAATTTATAAATGAAATTAATATCCTAAATTAATTTTGGTGTATTTTAATTTTTATAGTATTACATGCATAAACCACATTGAAAAAAAATATTTATTTAATTGAAATCATTAAATTATTCAATAACTAAAGACATGGAAATTAGAAGTATTAAAATTACTTAATGAATATATAATTGAGAAATTAAAAATGTAAACTTTTGATTATCCTGATCTTATAGAACTATCATTTCCAAAATAATTATATGGAAATTTAACATAACATTAGTAAACTAGTAGAAGTTTTAGAAATGAAAATTTTATAACATTGAATGGATTTGTGTATAATTATGAACTATTAACTTAAAAGGATTTTATAATAGTCAATATGACCATTAGAATAGTAATTTGACTCCTAGAATAGTGACATGACTATTAGGAATTGTAATTTCAATCTTCGGAATAATAACATAATCGTTGGATTAGTAATGTGACCTCAAAATAATAAATTTAAATTTAAATTTTATTTATCATGAGTGATATAATAAAATATTAATATCTTAATTCAATAAAATAAACCATGGATGAAAAATCAATGAAAATTTATCATCCATTTTAATGAATTTTACTTTTAATTGTTTCATAAAATTAATCAATGTTATATTTAAAATTAAAAATATCTATGTCCGAAAATTATTATAATAAAAATAATCGAATTTTAAAAATCAACATGTCAAAATATTCTATGGGTAGATTTTTTTATTTTTTTTGAAACATCAATTTTTATGATTATAGTAGAAATACATTCATCATGTCCCACTTATTTTATGACATAATAATGATTTTATAATGACTTTATAAACATTATATTTCTTATCATGAATGAAAATATATTTTATAATATAATAAGTCAGTAAAAAAATTTAAAACAAAAAATGAATATCTAAAGACTAAAATATTATAATGTACATTTACTTTTTTTAATTTTTTCTCCTTTACATTTATTTAAACTAATAAATTAGGATTATCAATTGTTTAATGTATATAATTCATGTAATTTTATTCAATTTTTTTATAATGTCATGAATATAACCACTAAATGTTTTTAATTTAATATAATAGTTAATCAATTAATATAACTTTAAAATACCACATCTCAATAATTATAAACCCCTTCTACCTACCCTTGGAAAACCACTCATCCATTACATAAATAACGAATAATATATAACTATATTACCTATCATAAACTCTTTGGAATCCTTAGGAATGTCTTAGTGTCACTCAACTCCATCAATTAAAAGTATTTACCATCATAGAATGGAAGAATCAATGTGAAGATGTTAAGGATTCATAATATATTTCACTCATTTTCATTGTCTATAACTTGTTTTATCTTTTTATTTCAGACCCAAATAATATAATATTAATATAATATTTTTATATATTTATAATTTTTATGTAAAACTAATGTAATTTTTAATCTTATGACCTATTTTATTTCATGATTACCTTCATCCTCTTTTCATAGTGTCCCATCAACAATCAGTTAACCACCCAAGAGGAAATTTTCAACCTTCTTCTTATTACCACCATCAACGATGAATAGTATTAATTTTATATAAAAAAATTATAATTAAATAATTTTTTATTTTCTAAAAATAGGTTTTCTTTCATATAAATTCTCTTGAATAGAAACAAAAAAATCAGAACAAAATGATAAATTTAATGAAAACATGATATCAAGCTAATATAGTTTAAACAAGTGTATTATAAAATTGAATCCAATAATTCTAATGGATAAATAGTTGTATAAATTAATATAATTAACTTTTTGATTCATGTGTTAAAATACATATGTTTATTATATAGTGGGGGTAAATGAGACGAAACATAACTAGATTTAAGGTCTAGATATTCTTAAAACCAACTCATACTTTTGATTAATATACTATTTCAAAATTTTCTCCGTATATACATTTCCAAAATATCTTTAAAATTTAATTTTAATATTATTTCCATTAAAATTATATGGATATACAAGATTATAATTTTTGAAAATATTTTAAAAGAACCATACTATGACTTTTCAAAGAGAAATTTTTTTCTAAAACATTGCATTGACTCCTCTTGAGCTGTTTTTATATTCTCAAAAATGATGATGTATTATGAAAAAAAGTTATTTATCATGTTAATTTTAATACCCAAATTATTATTCATAAATGTATTGTTTACAAAACAATTATTAAACCTATTCATTTCCATTTAATTATTTCAATGTTTTTAATGTTATAAATTTCCATTCCAAGTGAAATGCAATATTATGAACAATTTAATTTATGTAGTGTGATACCAAAAAAATAACCCTACAATTAATTGGGTAATGTGATATATATTAAGATATTTTTTCATAATGTGGGAAAATATATATTTTTTTAATAATTTTTATGATTATATTTGTCCATAGATGTTTTTCCTGAACATGATGTCATTTTTTCAAAACAAACTATGTTATTTGACCAATATGATTCGATATTTTATTATTATAAAATGTGTACATTCCACTTAATTTTGAAAATATTTCTTATTTCCTATGATAACACATAAATTCTTATCATATGATGATTATTATTATTCTCACCTATTTAAAATTTATTTTTTTCACTTATTCATTCTATATTCTTATATCCTTAATAGGATATTAGAGCACCCCATTAATTGATTGATATCATCAAGTGATAAAATCTATTCAGGGTAAAATTATAGATATTGGAAGAATAATGAATAAATATTTAAATAATCTATATGTTTTATGTTGTAGAAGTGATGTATGAGCTTACTTTTTTAATGATACAAAAGTATTTGTTCCTAAAATGATTTAATATTATGGTATTTATCATTATGATTCAATAATATTAATTTAAGAAAATGTTTGTTCACTATACAAAGAATATAACGAGCATGGATCTGATTTCCTAGGGCAACATGGTGCACCCTTAAATCATTTATTGTATTTATTTGATCTACAATTGTTTCATAAGACATTAAATTCGGAGTCTTAGTGTGGGGGTCTTCACCTTTTCTAAAATTTCACTTCATAGGTTTTTTAATTAAGAATGTTTACTGGTTTTGCATATGTTTAGGGAATTTATATCTATCCTAATTGGAAGAAAATTTAAATTAATAAAACATTTCTATAGTTCACATAGTTTATGGTCAATATGAATGGATCAAATGATGAGATATATAAAAAATAATGGGAAGGAAAAAAATCAAACATTAATGAGGGACAATTTATTTTATTTTATGTCTCAATTATAATCCTCATAGTTTAATCTAATAGGTATTGGAAGAAATGATGATATAGTCTACATAAAAATGGATAGGAAAATCCATTTTTATTGGTGGTGCATTGCTTGAACAGATTTCCATTACAAGTGTTTACAGAGTTTAATTTCATAGTTCTTAGACTATATATGTAAATAAGTGGAATCCAATGTTGTACATGATTTATAGGAATGTCAACACACATTCTAAAAATTAATGTTGATATCTTATATCACAAAAAATTTTCTTGTATCATAATTAGTGGTTTGGAACACACATGTAAGGGATACCTATAGACCATATTCAAATGATGGGTTCAACAATGATGTTTTTTAGGATATAAGATGATTAGAGGATCTTCCCAATAGTATATATATGAATTTATATCACATGATATTTTTTAGAACATATGAAAATAAATATTGAGTTAGTGTAGGCATATTGAAATAAAAGTTTATTTTTTAGATAATTAATCCCTCTACCAATAGCCATGATAGGTTTATTTAAATTCTAGACACTCAAAAAATAAAGATCTATATTTGAAAAAGGATATTTAAGAAGAAATATGGAGAAACAATGGACTTGATAACTCAATGTATATGTTGTCATAATTATATTAAATGTAATGAGGATATATAATGAATCATATATGGGTATCAAATATATGATTAAATCGCTACTATTTTTCTTGAGATAAAATTAATCAATCCATGTTAAATTTTTATATGGTAGATAATATCTAAAAATTAGGTTATAATGTTGATAAAGGGAAATTTTATCTATAAACTTATTTGGAAAACCACACTATGTCAGTCATATTTATGTGGTTCTAAATTTTATGAAGTAAAATTAGGATGTATAAAATATACAATCTAATATTTATAAGTTCATCCAAGGAAGAGTATAGGTTGTGTTATTGAACATCGTGATATAATGAATCAAGTGATATGGATTTCAAGGTCATGTGATGTGATGTTTTATATTGATTATTTGTTCAGATCAAGATAATGTAAAAAATGATATAAGTTTTTTCTAGTGTAAACCACATTTGGGGAAAAATCAACTCAATGGAAGGGGCATAAACACAAGTATAAAGTTGGGTTTTGATTGGAATCTTCAGCTAGGACTTGGATATGATATCCAAGTGCCAGTGTGTATTGGAAAAAAAGAATCAAGACATATAGAGATCTAATATAGTTTTCCCTTGATTACAGAGCTCTTTTATATGGAGGTTATTTTTAGGAAAATTTATGGATGGAGAAATCTATGTTTACAACTCCCACATAAATCCATTTCATACATCATAGAGGGGAAATTATAGTAATATATATCAAATATGATTCTATAATGTGGTATATTTGTTGATATATATTATACATCTGATAGAGAATATCACATGTGTCGCTCTCAATTATTCTTATTCTTAATAGATCATAATGGTGTTTTGGGGAAAAAATATGTGCCTCACTACAATGCAATGTCATCTGGAAAAAGAATTATTTATAGGGAGGCTAAAAACAATGGTG
Source organism: Viscum album (assembly GCA_963277665.1). Classification (NCBI taxonomy): domain Eukaryota; kingdom Viridiplantae; phylum Streptophyta; class Magnoliopsida; order Santalales; family Viscaceae; genus Viscum; species Viscum album. Next base: position 83,775,094 of record OY728155.1, on the reverse strand, counting down.
AAGTATAAATTTATATATTTAAATTCATCCTAGTGTTAGTATTGGTGATCCAATAGTCACTACAAATAATAAAATGATAGATATAACTCCATACATATTACATGAAGAGAAATTAAAAATATAGATCCATAGCAAGTTTAGGGAATAGAAGAATTTAATATTGTTGTTGTGATTCTTGATTAATTATAGAATAATTGAACCATAGGTATGATAGGACCCCAACCATATATAGTTTTCAAAATTCGGGGAATAACACCATATTGTTGATTATTTTTCCAATAATCTCTTATATTGATTAAACACTAATAAAATGGAAAGGTTCTCACTAATAATCAATCAGAAACAGTAAAAGTACTCAAGCATGGATGACTATATATACAATAAATTAATTTTTGGATACGAATACAATATTCATTATTTTTGAATAGTTATTTATTTGTTTATAGTAATTAGAGTGATTTACATATACTTGTAAGCTATTGGAAGTCATGTTTAGTGTGAAAATTGATAAATAACTGAGTGATCACCATACCGCCATGAGATTCCATGACAGGGTACACATAAGGATAGTTTTCATTTTGGTGGAAGATGTCATTATCTAAATGGGTGTGACTCTTTGTAGGTATGTGAGGTTATTTGTGATGAAAATATGTTTTTGGGCCTCATATATATGTTTATAGACTCCCTAATATCCTATAAAAATAGGAAGAAATCTATACATTGATCTTATATGTATATATGGTAATTTAACATTAAATATGGATGATTGAAATCGAGATCAAAAAAATATGGATCCTTGCATGCATTTGTATATCATGTTTGGGAAGATTGTTTTTCAATTTTAGCTACAATATATAGTTTATAGACATTAATTATTATATTGTATGTTATGCGGTTTAATTTTGTTTTAGTAGGCTAATGTTTTTTTGAGGATATCATCCTAATGAAACTAAGATGCCTCATAGTTTCAAATCATGTGTCTCGGATGATGAACATGTAGTTTAATGTCATTAAATGGTTTTTGACATAGATTTTTATCATAATATAGTGAGTAATACTATGTGTTGATGTGATATCATGCAATTAATTTCCCAAAAAACATGCATTGGTGGATAGTGGGACATATTCTCCACCAATTGGGATCAATAAATATATCATATTTGATTATAACTTGTGTATTAAAAAAGGCCCCTCTAACTTTTTTATCATTTGTGGTGTATTATTTGGTATCATTAATGTCATAATAATTGAATCTAGCATTCCAGTGTGGAATTCTAAGATAATAAAGTTATTGTTGAAATATTGTGGAACAATATTCTCATAAATTTTCTAGTTGGGTAATGTGTAAAATAACATCTCATCAAATCATTACAACACATCAAAACACCTTTATGAATTATATGCATCACTATTTTATATAAAGTGGTGTTCTGTGAATGAAACTTGACTTTGTAGGGATAGACATTCGTTGTAACCTATATAAGTTAAAATGGGGGTAAATTCACTATCATATAGGTTGTGGTGTGATAAATCCACAAATAATGATGAATTATTTTTGTCGAAATGTTCAATATTTTTTACACAGTAATTTAGAGTTGGAATATTTTTTATTGAAATCTATTGTATATCTATTTTTCCCTACATCATAGTGGGATGAGTGCTTCCACTAAATTTTATATGGATGATAAAACCTTTTCAACAAGGAATAGTAGAATTTGGCTTCATTTTACACTAATTTTGTGTGAGGGAATCAAAATATAGTGATGAAATGTGACTTTATGATGTTTATGGTAGCCTTATTCCCATCATTAATGGGTGACAGTACCTCATAAGAATTCAATATTAGGTCAGTTGATGTAAGTATATACTTTAACTGTGTGGGTATTTTTTGTGGGATATGCTTCCAGGATATCCATTCCCAATATGAAAAATTGGAATGAATAATAACTCAATTAAATACATTTTTGGGTTGTGGAAGAATTTGGAATGTGTTAGGCTTGAATAACACCTTCTATTGAACTACGAACAATATTGTGTCTTTGATGCCCATAATTATGGTATAAACCTAATCTAAAGGGAGATATTGGTTCCATATTGATGGGAACCACAAGATCCAATGTAGAGTTACTATACGATAGTGAGTGTATCACTTATTTCATTCATATTAGGAGGATTCCCATGATTTCCTCATTTACATAGTATAATTTAATTATTAGTGCTACCGTAGTGGATTAAATTCACTACATGTTGCAGGATATTACCATTAGTTTATAGATATAATAAATAAACATTAATTTTTATAATTGTATTAAATACTAATTCAATAAATTAATAGCATAATTTGGAGATTTTAGAATCTCATATTTCTCATGAGTATCATTGAACACGTTTTTCACTTCTAGGTATTTGATGAAAAATGTGGAGACTATCCTGTTGTGTGTAATACTGATAAGTATTTCGTCATGGTCTGGATCTACTAGGGTTCTGTGTAAAATAAAAAAATCATATACATTGTTGTTTTTTACATGGGTAATGATTTAATTTTAATTTATAGGGGAATTATTCCATAATCCCCCATATATAGTTTTGTAGGGGAATCGGTTCCTATTTCATTATTCCATATTTTCTATTAATATCCCTGAATACCAACTAAGAATATAGCTTAATATTATAGGGATCCATTAGTTTCTATAGTTCCAATGGTAATCCTATAATGAGGGATTTTTATTATGCATCATTTTTAGAGAATCATTCTGAATAATAGGCTAGAATATTGAAAATATCACTTTATTTGTTAAATTTGGATAATTTATATAATGACCCAATTGATTTTTTTATGTTTTTCATTATTATTCATGATCATATCGAAGAGTAACCATCATAATACATCTTTCATAAATGGAGAATTTCACAAATAGAGAATACCTATTCCTTAGGTAGATCTATATCTAATGGAATTCCTTATACAATGTTATGTCAGAAAATAGAGACATTTAGCTTAATCCCTATAACATAAATCTATGACATCAAATTTTTATCACAAATTTGGGATGATTTACTACCCAATAAGTTTTAATGTAAATATAAAATGATTTATTTTTTATTTTTTTGTGACAATAAGAGATACCAAATATACCACATTATTATGCTAGAACTGTTTCGTATTATTAAGCATAAACATCAAGGAAACGAAATTCTTCTCAAAGTAAAAATATCAATTTTTTGTATCAGGAATGGAAATAATTAGAGATTATAGACTATTTTATTTTCCTTGACCATTATTACATGTTATAATAAAACCAATTCATCAATCAGTGTCTAGAAATAAAAAATTAGTAGATATATTTTTACTAGTAGAATCCATACTAGTGGGATTTAGTGTTATGACATGATATTTTAAAAAAATAATTAATTATCTATATCCTAGTAATAGGTGACTTAATTATTTATATTATTTGTGTTGGACAAGTTTTTTATAAAAATATTATATAAAAATAACTTAATTTTTGAGAGGAGTTATTCAATTTCTCTTAACACATTGAGAATTTAATGTCATTGTATGATAAGGATTTTTATGGTCCTCATCGGTTCATCCTTGATTCCATGAAATCATAACAAAATACATATTAGTTTTTCAAACTTAACATCAAAAGTGAATTTTAATGGGTTCCCCTATAATTTTTTCTACCATTGTTTATTTAAAACTCTATTTATATTTACAATTGGATTAAATCACTACTGATATTCGATAATCAGGTCATAAAAATAATATTCTATCAATTTCCTAAGAACGGGATTGAAGATATGGTGCATAGAACATTGATTTGTGGATCCATAATTCTTCGAAAAATTCAAAATAAATGGGAATAATAATGAAATTATAGTCACCTAAAATTAGAGGAATCTGTTTTATTGGGAGTCATCTTTATATATTTATATCTATAATATTCATCTACAAATAAGATGGATTAGAATATAGTAGTTTCATCAAAAAAATTCAAGATGAGTACTAGGAAATAATATTTTTCTAAAAAAATGAGTGAGATCACTAAAGATAAATAAATAATTCATAATCATATTCATATTATTTTTAGTGGTGAATTTTTAAATATTTTTCTTTTACTAAACATCCTTAATTAAATGGGATTTTATGTGCTATTATACATTAGATTATACCAAGAAAAATTTAAATTCATTCTCCTAGCTTTCTATTTTAATAAATAGTGATTTTAAGAATATGGAAATTAATGGTGGCCACTTCCAGATTGAGTTATGATTTTTTATACTTCTATGTGACAAAATCAATATGATGATTTAAGAAAATAGTGGTAAAATAGTGTTCCATGGAATCATGGAGACACTGATTAACCCAGGATGATAACATACAATTTCACCGAATTTCACTTGTTTAATATCATCAATGACGGTTTATATTACTTTATAAAATAATATAAGGTAATATTTATGTTCCATGTATTCTTGTTTCTATTATTTTTCTAAATCAATTTTAGTGTATGTGAGTGATTATAGGTCATTTTTATGACTTGAAGATAAAATAAGGACATTTTCAATATTACCATAATCATTAAGAAAAATCTAGATAATTATAGTGTAATATTACATATGAATTAATATAATGGAAATTTTGAATACACTCGAATTATAACACACCATCATCGGGGGAGTAATAGGTATTAATATCCTGAGATTCTAGAGATGACATAGTAGAATTGAAAATTTATGCTGATGATGTGGGAGTATATTAACATCCATATGGTAATAGGAGGATTTTATTTTATAATAAGGATAATGAAGACGTTTTCATCTCAATATAATTATCATAGTGACTAGATTCACACATTAAATTAACCCCACTACATTCATTCAATATTATCAATATCCCGAAGATATTGGAATACATTCCCAAACACCAATCCTACATTCCTCTTTAGAAACTTATATCTATCTGATTGATGTGCCATTGTGGGGTTGACTAGATATAGATAATAGTTAGAAAACCCATTACATATATATGATATGGAATGTTAATTATCTATATTTTTTATGTTTCATTCATTTTTCTTACTGGAGAAGGCTCTTACAGGGGAACATTATCCTAACAATTATGTGATAGAATAGGGAAATAATGATTCATTCACTTAGATGGAATTTATAGGACTATATAAATTTTTATATCTAGAGTGAAAACCTAAATTTCATTCAAGGAATATAAATAATATTATATAAATTCATATTATGGGTTTATAATAACTATTTCATGATGGTTAGGGATAGTGATTCAAATGACATCACCTATCACCAGATGTTATCCCACCCTTGTACTAAATCTCATACCAATGCAATGCGAATTATGGGAATTAAAAAGGGTACCATAAATTTCTATTACTCCAATCTATACATCAAGAGGGTACTTATAATTAATAATGTATGTAAATGGAAATTTTACATTATAATTAAATCAGTACCTTCTTAAGAAGTAATTGAACGACTAGTCTTGATGAAGAACCATAATCTCATAATCTTAGGCATGGTCTAGCAATTAGCATTTCAACATGGTCAATAGAATATGATTTTTCATTTTTTTCACATAATATATGATTTTAATGTTAGAGGGACACAAATATAGTTAACTATAACCCAATCATTGAGGAATTTATGCTCAGATGAGATTGATTCCAGACCTCTAATCAAAGAGGTAACAATGAAAATTAGTGTAGTTAATATTCATATATGTGTCTAGGGATCTAATGTATATCATTATTGTAAAATCTATTCTTATATAGTGAATAATATTAACATATGTAATGTTTTTGGTTCATTCAATTTGTGATATAATTTAGTGGAAGTGACCTCAACATGAAACTCTAGAGGGACTAAGAGAGTCAAAACAATATCTTCTCAAATCACATTCGAAAGGAGGAGGGAATCAATAATTGAATTTTTTTTTATTAGACAATATCCAGCTATGTTAATTTATCATTGTATTGAGATAAATGCCTATGTTTAGTTTAATTAGGATACATTTTAGTTTGATTATTTGGGATTAAAGATTACTATGTTGGATGATTCTTAACATATTTAACACACGAGTGAATATTTTTTATATGTGGCTTAGACCAAGATAACCATCCAATATTTTTATATTTACCTAATAGATTCATATTTACTTATTTTTATTCTATTATTTTTAAAATATAATAAGTCCCATATTATTTTTGTGTACATTGGTTTTCCTACTTATCCCATTGGAGTGAATGCCTCTCAAAACCTGCAACATATATAGCTTTAAAAGGGATACGAATTAACTTTGGATAACTATGCCAAAATTATTTTCCATTACCCCATCACCATCAGTGGTATCTTACTCCCTTCACCAAATCTTGTTAGGGAAACAAATGGTTATATTCATAGTCATCATAAAATAATGAATTTTCCAATTAAATTAGTTTTCCATAAATATATTGTAAATATTCATCTAGAGAGGATTCCATTAAATGGGTTTCTACCTATTTATTAATATATGAGGATTTTTTTGAACCTCTTAACGATAAATGAATGAAATATTAATGTTTATGAACTAACATGAGAATAAATATAGTTCCAATTCATTTAACATACACTTATTACTCTAGTTTCAGTTGTTCATAAAATCTCATGTTTTAGAGGACTATGATTTTAAAGATGTTGTCCCAATATTCATTGATGGATCTATGGTCAATACTATTTCAAAATAATTTTCCCTGATGAGTGGATGAGAGAATTTAAATATCATTATGGTATTTCAATCATGAATGATCAATGTACACTGTCCCTATACTTTTACCATTCTCCATCCTCTTTTTGTTGGATGGTAAAAACACAAAAAAAACAACTTCTAGTGGATTACCTAACATGAAATTAATGAATAATTCAATGATAAAACATTAATGGATAGTTTGATCTAACATTAAGTGTAAGGGTGGGAAATTAGGGCTCTTATGGAACCATCCTATTTAGGATTTATTGGACTTTCTAACATTACCATATTATTATCTAAAGATATAATGTTGTTCCCCATAATATTATAATTTAAAAAATAAAAAAAAATTATATTGATTATCATACAGTGAAAATATTTCTTATTTTCATTCATTACAATGAGTATTCTCATATTTGTCCCACTGAGGATGAAGAATCATTTGATATTGTGTTATTATAGGTTCCAGAACTACTCTATGATCTATTTTAAGAGAATTTGTTTAATTTTTTTCTTTTCCCATCATCCTTCCATGATCTAAATATGTTTTATGAGACATAACTATAATTTATAGAATGATATACTACAACATCAATCCCTATAATATATATTCAAAGAATTTTTCATGGTATCTTATTAGGATCCACCATCATAGATGTAATTCATCACATATAATCTCTATGTTGATTTCTAAAAGATCATACATTCGTGATTTCATGTTTAAGAAGTAGTTTAGAACATTACATCACAAAATTATGTCTAATATATTATAATTATGTCTGTAAATTAAATTTTTTAGGTCATGGAGTATCATCACCATCAGAACTAAGATTAATTATTTGATAAAATACAAATAATGGTATTTCTATCACAATAAATCCATGTATTTAATATAATATACCATAAAAATAGTAGTCCCTTTATGGTATCCATAAATCATTCATGTTAGATGAAAAAGTTTTTGTTTATTGCCATTAATTGTTTAAATCAGGAAACAAAAGGAACAATAAAAGGCTCCACATTTCTAGTTTCTATTAAGGTTGAGAACATTTGATTCTTGAATTAAGGAGGGTAGAATTCTGGTCTTCGTATCCTGAATACAGTTTTCCATATTTTTGTGTTATTCTCAAAACCCTTATATATCTTCCATTCAATTATATAGGGATTTATTAGAGTCAATAACTTATGTTGTTTTAGATGGATGTCTAGAAACCTGAACAGATCAGTCGAGTGGTACTTGAAAGGTATAATTTCAAATGATTATAGTAGATACACATTATAGTTGGTTTTATATTATCATGTCTAAACTAGTTCAATATACCACTCCAATTGATGGAATTATTAGTATTCCCCTATCAAAAGTTTTAGATAGACCAATTGGATTGGTTCTTGGTTTATTATATGGCTATATTCTACTCTCATTCCTTGATTAATATCTCTATGTTAGGAAGATCTATTAAAGGATAAATGAATGCATATTCATGGATATTGTGATCATTGGACATATTTCCATGGAATAGTTCACTGTGGATTTGTTTCAACTCATTCAATTGTATATCATATTGAAAAAAATATTTCTTCTATAATAGGTGGACACTATTCATGGGGATATTGTTGAGTTATGCTAAGGATATACCCTTGCATACTTATTCTAGTATCACTGAGGTAGTGTTAACAAACACTGGGGGGGAATCCAAAATTATGAATTTTTCATTCATACCACATATAAAAATCTACAAGAAGAGTTTAAATATCGACTGAGTCTTTGATGGAGACTTCCCCATCAATTATTATTATATTAGAATAATTTTTTGGGTCAACAGTTGGGAAAATAATGATGAAATTCACAAATTTCTAGTTTTCAAATGCTAATATATCCTTTTATGATGGGGAAAAAGATGATAATATTTAAAATCTACATCATGAAGAAATCCACAATAATTTTATCCATTCTCTTAATTGAAAACCATTTCATATTGTAGACCATTAATTATTTTACTATCACCTTCCAAATCCCCATTAGAATTTATTTTTAATGGTTATCTTGAACGAGTCTACAATAATTCTTACTGAAAAGTCCCTCAAATGGATATTGGTTATAAAATGGAATATACTATGAGGATATTTTTATTATACGTTTTCAATCTCAGATAAGATTAATATTTATTAGTAAGGATGAAATTATGATATAGAATGTCACCACCCAATGGACAGGGGATGACTTTGTTACATCCCCATGAATCATTGGGCTCCTCATGTATTTTAAAATCATATGGGTAGAAGGGGTGGTAAAAATTCACAATGAATTTATAGATAGGGTATCCCCTATATTGTTTTCATAATTGATATTATTCCTTCCCTCATTATAGTCTTTATTTGAAGAAAGCATAAGATGCGTGGAATGTTTCTATTGTGACCTAATCTATATTAAGAGGATCACATCAGATGATTATTTTTATTTATTAAGAGTAAAAGGTCATTAGACATTTTTACAGTATTGATACATGATAATATAAATCGATTTGTCAAAAAAAAATGACTCTATTAATGATTATTATAGATAATGGGACCCATCTAGATATTCCAACTAGTATGTATTTGGTGAAAGAAAGATATATATATATCTTAATATGATAAAATTTCATTAAAGGCTTATTATTAAACACATTATATTATGGATTAGTGGTAAATTTAATGCTCTATGTCATCCCCATCCTCTAATTTGTACATCAAATGGGGTAAAAAAATTTAAAATTATGTATTGTTCGCATAGCATTAAATAATGCACATTGGATGTCTTAACATTGCCAACCCTTATAAATCTTCTATAATATATAAATGGTAGATCAGTAAATCTGTCAGTCATGTTCTCCTATTTTATTTGAGTGGTTTTCAAATTCGTCATAATGAAAAGTTGTAACACATTTTTTAATAAAATTTATCCATAGAGTTGGAAGAATAGAGTGTAATGATTCCCTTTTCAATGTCTTCTAAATGTTAAATAGATAAGTGAATAAGGGATAAAGGATGACCACTTAATTTTCTTCAAAATATTTCATTTATCATTTTTGTGATGTTATCATCATCAATATTGAGGGTTCTGATACATTATTATACTATAATGGTTGCTTCCATAATTCAAAAAACAGGGGAGCTTGATTTACAATAATTTTACCCACAATATTAATGGTTTAATGACATAAATATGGTACATATAAAGATATAAACATCATTTAATCTTCAATTTAAATTGGTATATTACTAGTAAGAGATTCAGATTTTGGTGTTATAGGGCTGAGTATTTCGAGTGATTCTTGATATGAGGGCCTTGTCAGAATATCTTCAGCAAGGGCATGACCTTTTTTTAAAAGAGTAACATCGATGTAGGGAGTACTATAAATGTGAACAACACTATTGGTAGGAGTAACATTATGGATCAATTTCTAGTCATATGGATTATTCTTTTAATATATTCCATATGAATAACTGTTAGGGTGAAAATGGAATGATAAGTTGGAAAAGGTTGTACTATCATATCATTTTATATTCTATACAAGATGATGATATTCATAAGTCACAACTTGATATGAGTTCCTAGTTTATATATTAAAATTTATATAAATAGTATATTAATTATAGTCACATTCGGTCTTACCTCAAGTGATGATTGTAAAATTATTATGGGGAGGAAGTTCACAGTTGTAGCTTCAACCGTCAGGTGATTATGAGTTAGTAGATTCCAGTTTTTCTATTGAATGATTTCATTTTGTCTTTAATAATAGTTTTATTGAGTAATGAAGGGATATGGGATTCATTTTATACTTTGGTCTACCCCTGATGATAATTACTCTTGGATACTCTGTATTGGGAAATTATGATCATGTGTTGATGATAAATGATCATCACCCATGGGATACATCCTGGGAAAATCCAATGTTTTCAAGAGAATATTTCTATGATATTTTTTATGGTTTGGAGGAACATAGTCCTTACTTGATTTGGACATTAAATTGGATCAATGATCTCCAGTTGAAATGTGGATATTAACCTGATCCAAAATATCATTGTTCACTTGAAAACAACAATCATCCCCCCTGAATTACTAGCATAATATGACTGTACACTTGAGTATACCATCACTTATGATGACGAGATACTTAATTTTAGAGGGTTTTAATATGTCCATGTACCCTATTATCCATTAGGATATTCCATTGATGTCTTTCTTCATCAACTACTATAATCTAATAGAAGTATCACATTGTATGAATGGGGGTTTGAGAATGTACATTTATCACATTAAAAATATTTAAATGTGATTATTTGATGGTAACAAGATCGTGGGCCGATTTTACAGTAGGATTGGGGATATATTTATTCACATACCCTCATGTTTACTTTAGGATAAACTGATGATTTATATATGTTTGGGGTATAATATGTTCTAGACCTAAGTTGTTGTTCGGATATACTAACATGCTTCTCCAAAAATCAATAGAGTATGATGGCAGAATTAGTATGATTGAGTGAGAATATAGTTATTCCAATCTCAAAATGTCAGGATTTGATGTTATGGACCCTCTATGGTTTTTAGGGCCTGTTGGAATACATTTTGATTAAAAATAAGGGAATGGGGAAACCCTTTTGTTACCAAGAGATTATAATGGGGGATTATTTACTTTAAGAGAATATATGATATTGATACCTATGATATTTGTCTATCCACCCATTGATAGATCTCCTCGATTCATGGGTCCATGAAAAATGAAAAAATTACTCCCAATTGGCCTCTTTAGCTGGTCATTGAGGTGCTGGTACTACATGATTATTCTTGTGTAGTTAGTTTATAGTATTCCTCCAAGGTTGATCCTAAATAATAGTGAGTTCATAGTAGTTGTTTTGATCAGACTCCCAATGATAATGGATGTACATGTTTTTCATTCGTGCGAAATGATTTCAAAAATGTTATAGGTGGTAACATGTGTCTCCTACTTAGTCAGTGAAAATAATTAAATAAATGTTAGGTGAGGTTTCTTTTGCATATGGTCATCATGTGGAACTTATTAACAAATTATTGTTAAATTTAAATGTTACTCCCAACTGTCACATTTTTGAAATGTCATTGGATACACTATACTAGAAAAAAGGTCTTCTGGTTTGATGGGGCCCAAAATTTATAATCATCCATTTTCTATTTCTATCATTTAAGTGATTCGATTATTTTTTATTGAAGGAGTATTTTATTCTAAATTCTTTTTTAAAGATAAATAATGAATAAGAGAAACCCTTACTATAGTTCACATGTAATACCATTCTCGAAAAATCATTTTCACATTTAAAGTATTCATGATAGGTTTACTATATTTTACTAATGGAAAATACAATGGATCCCCCATCGATAAAGGTTTAATATAAAAATATTTTCAAGCCTCTGTTCCAATGGATTTTGGTTATTGCATATTCTAACTAGGGACTCATTAGAATGAAAATTTTATTAGAAGAAGGAGGATTGAACTCATAACATGTTTTTATGGGTATTTATTCATACACTTAAATAGTCTTATAGATTTATATCATATTTATTAATCCATTCCAAATCCCAATGAGAAAATATTTAACCATGTACCATTTTTATTCATTATCATATAATTTTTTCAGTATCTATATGTAAAATAGGTTATCTATCATATTAATTTATTTATTAGTGATTAATAATCTCATTGTGCTATGGTTAAAAGGAATATAGTTATCAAATTTGAAATTTATCATTATATTGAGAAGTGGTAGGTGTTAATTATGTTTGAATGAAACCCATATGTGGGGATTCAAATGTATCCCTATGAAAGGGAATATAAACTAGATAGTGCATGCCTACTATATGGGATGTCTTTGACATTTTTTGGTCACGTGATAGGGGAATATATTTTCAGTTTAACATTATACGGTTTAAAAATTTAGAACAAATATATATATAAGTGGTCAATGTGGGGATTAAAAATGAAAATCCATTACTAATTCACCTTGAAAGGGAAAATATCACAATGAAGATAGGGTTTCGTTATAGCCAATATGATCTTTTGTGGTGTGTGATTGGTTTTGATAGATTGAATATTGACTGCGAAGTAGAAATATGATTCATTAGGAATTTGGAATAATAAAGGAAATATAGTGATACTATAGTTTAATATTAACCTTATGGTAGAGAATATTTTTATGTAAACTATAGCCTAGTGGGAAGAGTTTATAGGTATTACGGCCATAGTGATAGGTAAATTGAATTTAATTTGTAACTTTGCCTAGAAAAGATGAATATAAATTGTTTCAAGAGGAATGCAGCCCCTTGAGGATGAAAATGAGGGTTAATGATGTTGGTTTTGATCAAATTTCGGGAATCCTAAGTATTATTCTTAATCGGAATCAAATCTTTGTTGTTTCAGTTTCACATTTTAAGGGCATGTGATAGAAATGTCTCGTTCTTTCTAAGATCATGTAGAAAGGAGGTTATCTATAAGATTTATTTCATGTGACCAAGAAGTTGTCCATGTAGCTTTACATTGTACTACCACATTAACACCCCAAGATTTCATTGTATTTTATCTCGTTAAAATAATTCAATAGATTACTCTACACGCAACACTGAGTTTGAGCGCACCACAACATTCCAAACAGGCCATTCAAAAAGAGGTTACACATAATATTCGCTAAATTTTAAATCTCATATATTCTGTATAATTTTACCATCCATATTATTTGTTTCTTATACATAATATAAGAGGAAATACATTTTTTGTGATAAAAGAAGTATTTTTAAAAAAATGCAATTTTTCCGCCTTTTAATGGAGAACCATTTTTAAAACCAATATTTGGCACTATTATATATTAAATTAAATTAAATAAAATTATTCATTAGAAGTAGGTCCTAAAAATTTTGTTTCGAAAAATTTTTGGTACATTTCTGATAACATTCAAATTTTGATAAATAGTGAAAAATACAATGTTTTAATTGGAATCTACTTTTTTAATCGAAATAATTTAAATTATAAAATTATGAATATGAATTATTTTAAAGTATAATTATATTATATTTTTATCATATAATACAATATAGGTCATTTTAAGTAATTTCACATTTAAAGTTGATATAAACACATGTCATTATTTTGATGGTTTTTAATTTTTAGAAACATGCTTTTTGGATTTGACAACGTGAATTAATATTAAATTAATTAATGAAAATTCAATGTTTTGATTTTGGTAAAATAGAATTCATTTTTTAATTCAGAATATAAAAATTATCTTAGTGTGAATTTTTCATATTTTTCTGAAAACATTCAATTTTTGATAAATAGTGAAAAACACTACATTATTGTTTACAACCAACTTTTTATTTAAATAATTATTTATTTTATTTAAATTAATTTTAAGTAAAAGTATATAAATAATACCTATATATGTTTAATGTAATTCATTGGACTCATTTTATTATAAAATTATATTTATAATGTTTTATTTATCTTTTTAACTTCTGTGACCACCACCTAGGAGCATTATCAAATTTTCATAGAACATAATTTTACCGTTTTTTGTGAGTTGAATTTCAAATATCCGAGAGAAATGGTTTCTATCAGTAATTATAATGTGGTTCAATAAGACGGAAATAATTTTTGGAGAATAATAACTTTTGAATTTTATTTACCACGGTTAAAAGTAAATTGGGTAATTAAATATAAAAAAGATATTTTAATTACCCTAACACTTGTCCTAATTCTTTTGTATAAGAGTATTTAGACCAAGAAAACCCTTAAGAATAAGATATGATCCTTTTGGTCTACTAGGATTATATTAGTACATTTATTATTAATTTATTTATAGAAGAGTTATAAGTGTTAAATTCAAAGATTAATAACAAAACCATTTTTAATATTGGGTTAAAACTAAGATAAATTCTACTAAAAATATTAATTAGAAATATAAAAAATTTCCTAAATAATTCAATTTTATTTATAATTTATATACATTAAATAATTAAATTTATTTATTACACAATGAGGAAGCAATAATTACCATTTTAATGACATATTTAAATAATTGATTTTATAAATATCACAGTAAATATAATTTGAGACTTTTGATGTATTACACTAATTTTATAGGTTAATATAAAATTTTAGGGCTGATTAGATAAATTTCTTTCAATGTGGTAAATTTTTTATGACTTTCAAAAAAACAAAATATCAAATAGTGCCAAAATTGTCATAAATTAGTTTTTTAAACAAATACTATATTTTTTATTGATATAATATTTCTAAAAATATGTAGTTTGGCCAAAGGTATTTAATAATATTATATATGTCATTAATGAACCACTTGAGTTTCCTATGGATGTTTAGATTATGTTTATTAACCTTATAGAGTAAGAATACCAGAAGACACGGTAAAAGTTAAACTATTTAACTAAGAGTTAAATATAAATTGTGTGGTAAAAATGGTAACATAAACATGTATAAAATCTATTTGTTGATAGGATTTTGACTTATGACCACCTTAGGCTCTTGACTAATTCATTTGGATCCATTATAAACCGAATATGATAATATACTAAATTAATATTTTAACCAATACCAAAAGTGACCATCACCCCTATTATAAAAGGGTACATCACTTTCTCTCAAAATCACACCTCAAAAAGCCATTTTTATCAGCCAACCTCTTCCCAAAAATCCTATTAAAATTACTTAAATAATCCTAGAGTTCATAAATTTATCATAAATACAACTTAAGGATACCTTTTGATCAACTCAAAAGGAAAAACCCGAAGAATAGGTAATAATTTCCCCACCCTCATTGAAGTTATTTTCTTCTCCCACTTCCTCTTTATTTGTTCTTTCCATAAAAAAATAATAACTCCCATAACTATTACATAATTTGATGTTATTATCAATATGGTACAACCTTATTCATTATTCTATCCATCGTTTGAATGATAATGTCACCATGTGTGCGTACGTATGGCTAACCGTCTCCACAACGTGATGTAATTTATTATTCAACTCTATGTTATTTGGATAGATATAAAGATGAGTAATATTTATATAAATAATGAAAATAACATGATAGTGTCCCTATAAAATTAATATACCATCTAATTTCATTCCTTTTAGTTATTATGTAAATGACATCGTCGCTCGTGTGTACGTACGACTTACCGTCTTCACGACACGATGAGATTCATTTCCACGTTCAACATTGAACGATGATTATAAAAATATATATTATTAATAAGTATGTAATATATTACCTAATAATGCTACTGAATATATATATATATATGTACTTACATATATCATATTCAATTTCTTCTATTCAATAAGATAAGAAAATGGAAACAATGTTTATGCGTACGTACGACCTACCATCTACATAAATGGTATTTTACATTTCATATATCTATCTACTATAAATATTTATATTCAAAATATATATGATATATAAATCATGTTTTATATTCTACAATTATGTAAATCATGATCTAAATGATATGATCAAGAAAAAAAAGTTAAAACATGTATGATAAAGAATGCGATTATTTCACAAAATGTTCATTTATCATGAAAATAATAATTAAATGGGTAGTATATATTAATAAATGAATAATTTATGATATAAAAAATTTGAATATGTTTCTAGAATAATTTCATACCATAAAATGGTCACTATATAGGAGATTAAATGTACCCTTGACCAAAGGAAAGTTCTTGGAAAGTGTTAATTCTATAATCTCTTTATTATAGGAGGTAGTTTTTACGTAGGAATCTACTGGGATATATTTATTATCCATGTCCATGTTTTATAAAATAGTTTTGAAAGAGATTCTTTATAAGGTACCTTTTTTACTAAAACACTATTTTAAATGTTTTAAACATTTATTCTTCAAAACATTTCTCATTAATGTCCATGTTTTCAAAATGGTATTATGGATTTATTTATAGGGACATGAATGTTTTTAAATAATAATTCCTTTCAAATGTTTCAAAGTGGTATGGGAAACATTGATTCAAAACTATATTTTAAATTACATCCTTTATAAATTATGTGACTTTGAAATGATTTCACGAAAATGGAATATATCTCTCAAAGATTTTTACTGACAATTTTAAAATATGTCCACATCGTTTATAGGATATTTTTTTGTATCGAGGATTATTTATTATGATACAAATATTCCATATTATATAGAAGGTTTTGTGATATGTTTGACTGTGGATGTGTTATTTTTTTAGCATTACTGTTTTATAGAATATGTATTAACATTTCGTATGCATGTTTTAATACGAATGTTTATGTTATGTTTAAACCTTTTCATATGAGGAATGCATTGGACATTGTAAGTGACTAGTGGATCCCGCTATAGATCCTCGATACATCGGTTGGTCACATGAGACAAACTACTGTATCAGAACAAGGACTTGACAAAATAATATTTGTATTCTTGGCACAAGGCCTTAACAATGTAGTTATGATTTTCGGAATTATGCATTCCATCATTATGAAATTAGATATTGATATCACATGTGATTATTCTACTAGTAGAATATCAATGTGAATAAGTAAATAATGTTATTTGATTTATCTTTTCCATATAATGACGAAGTTTATGTTTAAAAGGCTTCTGTATTAGTTTTATACATTGCTTTAAATGAGTATGCTTGTTTGTGAAATTTTCTGGTATATTGTTATCCTTACTAAGCGTTTGAGCTCACCACTTTATTATGTTTTATTTTCCCAAGATTCCAAGAAGTTTTTTATGATTGATAAGTAGGGTTAAGAAACTAGATTAATGACATTATCAAAGGATCAATTATGTTGTGTTCTATTTTCTAATGTGTAATGTAACGTTCATGTATGTAACCAAATTTCCAAGACTGCTAAACTAATTGGTATTTTGGGACATGATTCTTTGTAATCATTTCAATGTATTAAAATATTGCACCGACTTTGGGCATCTGGGGTCAGGGCATTACAGTTAGAATCAGAGGATTTTTAGCAACATCCTTGGAAATAGATTTAGATAAACTCAGATTAGAGAACATAAACCTAAGATAGACTTTGAGGATTATTATATAATAAATTTCTAGAATTTTGGTAATGTAGAGATTTTGTGTATTTTCAAGCAATACATCCCTATCTGGAAACGAGCAGGTATAGGTGGCTCTGGCACAGATGTAACAAGGAGTGAAAATTATGATAAGGAGTTTCATCTATGAACCAGGGTATCCTGGTACATGACAACGGGCCTTGTTACACTCTTGGTTATGACACTCCTGGGGGATATGCTTAGGATAATACACATATTCATTACAAGACATTATGAAGGATTTAGGAGTAAATACTTAATAATTTTTTTTTTATGATTATAGATTATATGCATAATATTATCAATTTACGTATGGTATTTTACATGTTTGTAATTATGAATTATGATTCATAAACTAACCAAGTGTATGCCATTGTTTAGACATGGATACTAGTAGAAGGAATGAGAATTCCAGCAATACGCATGATCGAAGGATTAAGAAGGATCATATCTTTCATGGTATTAAACCAAAATTTAAAAGTGAAATAGTCTCCCACGTATTCTAATCATATGATGAAATAGTATCAATGTGTTAATAAGATAAGTAATGAATTCAATATGTCCTATGGCTTGGTAGGGAAGCAAGAGAAGAAAATGATTGAAGAGAGAAATATGGATCAAGTGTAGTGGGGAAAGAAGGATTTCCCCATATGTGATAATTGTGGAAAGAATCACCATGGTAAATGCTTGAAGGTAATGGGAGTTTGTTATATGTATGGAGGAAAAGGACACCAAGTACGTGATTTAAAAGGTATGAAAAAAGGTTATAATGTACCAAGATTCATCTACAAGTAGTTGAGACACTACGCAAATCAATGTCCAAATCATGAGAGTATACTCCAAATGCTGCTATTGGATAGTTATCAAGTTATGATACTACCGAAGATGAAGAGGAATGATTATATTTCGTATGTTGTTATTAAAGTATTGTGTAATTTGAGTATTGTACTAATGATGTACATGTAATAAGAATCATAGAGTATATAAGGATTGTATTTCATTACTTTTTCATTAAGGACATGAGATTTTGTGGAACCAATAAAAGTGACTCAATAGCAGTTTAATTTTTTTGGAAATTATATGGTTGAGAGAAAGATAAATCGTAATATGTTCTGAAAATAAGGTAGTGATTTTAGAATAATATATGACTGATTTGGATAAATTATATTGGATATTCTTGACTACCTTGAAACTGATTAATGATTAGTATATTACATCATTATTGGAGATTACAACAATTTTGGATATAGGGGGTTTATCCAGTATTCTATAAGAAATAATATAGCAAAAATGTAATCAATATGGTTTTATGGTAATTCATTGTGTTACCATGTTTTAATAAAATACTTGATGAAGGAATTCACATGTTATTATGTGGAAAAAAGAATCTTCACAGTTTTTACCATCCATATAAATTTTGGAATGTGAATTTGGATAGAAGTATTTAGGATAAGTCTAATGTTTGGAATGGATTATGTTTGACATTGAATACTATTATTAAGGATAAATCATATCTTAAGATTATTTTTGGATTTTCATAAAAAGGAAAACCCCGGGGGAGGCCGACAACCCGTCGCGGCCGGCAAGTCCGCGAGACTTGAACTCACAATTAAAGGGTAACAAGGGTTCATCTCCTAAAACTATCCCATATGATGTCCTGGTTTGTATAATATAGATATTTTTAAAATAATCTGACAAATGAATTATAAATTCATTATTTTTTTGACCCCATATTATTAGGATAAATAGAATATTTTTGAAATCGATTATCTTTTGGATTGAAAGAATAATTTGTAGTAGGAATTATTTGAAGGATGAAACTTTACTTTTCAAGTATATATTTAGTTTTGTCTCTTATTCTATGGAGAAATTAATTATTAAACATTAGGTATGTGATCTTAAAACAAAAAATGTGTTATCCAAATACCTTGTGTTTTGTTGAACTGATGATATTTTAAATCTGCATAGATCCATGGCGTTGAGGCCCTCAATTGTACACTTGTTTTTGAGTGATGAAATCAATAACTCCCTATAAATATTTTTGCTTTTCCTCCAATTATGTGTCTCTAGTTATCAACAATGTTCTCCTAATCGAGATCATAATTTGGTGGTGACTTTTTCATTTCCCTTTCCCTCTTATTAAGACTAAATTTTATTAACCCAAATTCTGATGTGGGTCTTCCACAAAGGTATTTTCTATTTTCATCCTTTTATTTTAGAAGAACGATTTCAAATTGAGAGGATGAAATTATTGAAGGAGGGGATAATGTTACACCCCATGATTTCATAGAATGTTATATCAGTAAAATAATTCAATAGCATATGTTGCACGCTACACTGAGTTCGAGCGTACCACAACATACCAAACTAGCAGTTCAAAAAGAGGTTATGAATAGTTTTAACTGAATTTTTAATCTATTGTACTCTATATTTTATTAACATCCATATAATGTGTTTTTTATACATAGTATATGAAGAAAATAATTTTTTCAGATAAATTTTTATTAAAAAATTCATTTTTACTAACTTTTATTAGAGAATACTTTAAAAACAATATTTAAAACATTTATATATTAAATTAAATTAAATTAAATACTTCTTTAGAATTGGGACATATAATTTTTTTTGGATAAATATTTGGTAATTTTATGATAAAATTCATATTTTGATGATTAGTGAAAATTACATTGTATTAATTGAAATCATCATTTTTATTGAAAATAATTAATAGTGTTAAAATATTCATTTTAAATGTTTTGAATTATAATTATATTATATTTTTATCATTTAATACAATGTAGTTAAATAAGTAATTTTACATTTAAATTTTACATAAAAAATGTCAATCTTTTGATTGTTTTTACTTTTTAAAAACCATCTTTTTGGTTTTTTCAACAGGAATTAATTTTAAATTAATTAATACAAATTATATGTTTTGAATTTGGTAAAATATAGTTAATTTTTGAATTATTAGTATCAAAATTATCTTTGGGTGAATTCTTTCTATTTTTCTAAAAACATTCAATTTCTGAGGAATAGTTAAAAACATTGTGTTATTGATTAAGACCGACTATTTATTTAAATAATTATTTATTTTATTTAAGTATTTTTATGTCAAAATAGATATAAAATACCTATATATGTTTAATATAATTCATTGGAGTCATTTTATAATAAAATTACATGTATAAATATTTATTCAACTTTTTACCGTCTTTTATCCACCTTCGAGGAGGATCTGCAAATTTTTATAAAAAATAATTTTACCAATTCTGTGAGTTAGATTTCAAAAATCGAAGAGACACGGGTGATATAAGTAAGTAAAATATGATTCAAAAAGATGAAAATAATTTTTTGTGAACAATAACTTTTGAGTTTTATTTACTACAGTTTAAAGTAATTAGGGTAATTAAAGGTAAAAATGATATTATAAATACTCTAAAACATCATAAAATTTTATTGGATAAGTTTATTTAGACCAAAAAAAAACTTAAGAACATAATATGATCCTTTAGGTCAACTTGGATTAGATTAGAATATTTATTATTATTTTATTTAAAGAATAGTTAAAAGTGTTAAATTCAGAGTTTAATTACTAAACCATTTTTAATATAAAGATACACATAAGAAAAATTAAATTATAAATATTAATTAGATATATAAAAATATTTTATACATTATGGTATTTTATTTATAATTTTTAGACATTAAAGAATTAAATTTATTTATGACACAATGATGATGCAGTAATTACCTTTTCGTAAAATATTAAAATAATTGATATTATAAATATCCAAATAAATATAATTTTATATTTTTTATGAATTCCACTCATTTAATAGGATAATATGACATGTTAGGGTTTATTAGATTATTTTTTTTCAATTTGATAAGTTTTTTATGACTTTCACACAAACAAAATACAAAATAGTGTCAAAATTGGCATAAAATAGTTTTTTTAGAAAAATACTATATTATTGATTGATATAATATTCCTAAAAATATAAGGATATAAAAAATGGATTTCATAATATTATATATGTAATTAATGAACCAATTGAGGTTCTCCTGGATTTTTAGAGTTTGTTTATTAACCATATAGTGTAAGAATACAATAAGACTGGGTAAAAGTTAAACTATTTAACTAAGAGTTAAATCTCAATGATAAGGTTAAAATGGTTACCTAAACCTGTTTAAAACCTAATGGCTGATAGTATTTCAACCGATAACTATATAAGTGTCAAACTAAATTCATTTGGAGCCATTATAAAGAGAATATGACTGTATAATATATTAATCTTTTAATCTTTTCCTAAAGTAACTCTCACCCCTCTTATAAAAGGGAACATACCTTTCTCTCAAAATCACACCTCTAAAGAAACATGGATCAGCCAAAATTTTCCCAAATATCTTCCCAACTTCCCTCGCATAATCATAGGTTTATTACTTTGATCTGAAAGACTACCTAAGGTGGCATTTTTATCAACTCAAATGGAAACACCCGAAGAAATGTTAATAATTTCACCACCCTATTTCATGTTCTTTTATTCTTCCACTTCCACTTTATTTGTTGTTTCCATACAAAAATAATAACTCTAGTACCTTCTAAATAATTTGATATTGATATAAATATTGTACAACCATATTCATTATAGTATCCATCTTATGAATGATAATGTCACCATGCATGTGTACGTAAGGCTTGCCGTCTCCATGCCATGGTGTGGTTTATTATTCAACGCTATGTTATTTGGAAGAATATAAATACGAGTAATACATATAATATAATAAAAATAAAATTCTAATATCTCTGTAAAATTAATATACAATTCAATTCCTAACCTTTTAATCATTAATTAAATGACATTGTCGCTCATGTGCACGTGTGGCTTACCGTCTCCACAACCCAATGATATTCATTTCTACATTCACCATTTAACAATGATTATAAAAATATATATTATTAATAAGCATGTAATATATTAAATAATAATAGTATGAAATATATATATATATATATGTAGGTATGTAATTACTTATATCTTATTCACTTACTTCGATTCAATAAGATATGAAAACAGAAACAACATTTATTTGTACGTAAGGCCTACTATATCCATAAATGGTGTTTTACTTTTCATATATATTTCAAATATACATATTTATATTCTAAATATATATGATATATAAATCATGTTTCATATTCTGTAAGTACGTAAATTATGATCTAAATTATACGATCATTAATAATAAGTTAAAACATGCATGACAAAGAAAGAGATTATTACCCAAAATGTTAATTTAACATTGAAATAATAATTAAATGGGAAGTATAAAGTCATTAATGAAACATGTATGATATAATAAAAATTAATATGGTTCTGTTATATTTTAAAAAAATACTATGGCCATTATACAGGAGTTAAATGCACCCTCGACTAAAGGAAAGTGCAATGTAAGAGTTAATTCCACAATCTTTTTTGTATCCAAGGTTTTTTTTTACGTAGGTATCTAATGGGAAATATTTATTATCCATTTACATGTTTCATAAAAGAATTTTCAATGGGATTATTTTTAAGGTAATTTTTTATTAAAACACAATTTCAAATGTTTTAAAGATATATTACTCTAAACTATTGTTGTTAATGTAAATGTTTTTAAAATTGTTTCTAGGATTTATTTATATGGACATGAATGTTTTAAAATATTAAATCCTTTATGATGTTTCAATGTGGTATGGAAAATTTTGATTTAAAACTATATTTTAAATGACTTTATAAATTATGCGACTTTTAAATGATTTTATGATAATGTTTCATTTCTCTCAGAGATTTTTTCTGATGATTTTCAACTATGTAAAAAACCATTACAGGATATTACTCTTGACCAAGGATGTTTTAATCTGATACAAGTATTCAATATTATATTAAAGGATTTTTGATATGTTTGACTGTGGATGTGTTATTTTATACCATTCATGGATTATTGATAAAGTATTGACATTTCTTATGCTAGTTTTAATACGAATGTTAATGTTCTGTTTAAACCATTTCCTATGAGGAATGCATTAGAATAAGAAAGTGACGGGTGGAGACCGATACATCTCCTCAATTAATAGGTAGGTCTCATGAGAAAAACTAGTGTCTTGGCATAAGTCCTTGGAAAAATATTATTTGTAGTCTTGCATCAAGGCCTTGACTATGTGGTTATGAATTATGGAATTATGCATTCCTTTATTATGAAATTATCTATTGATATTACATGTGATTATTTAACTAGTAGAATATCCATGTGAATATGTAAATCGAATTATTTGATTTATCATTGACATATTATACTGAATATTTGGTTTAAAAGTCATTTTTTTAGTTTTATACATTTCCTTAAATGTTTATGCTTATTTGTGAAATTTTATACTATATTTTCATCTTTACTAAGAATTTTAGTTTTCTCCTTTCTTAATTTTTATTTTATAAAGATTCAAAGAAGTGTTTTTTTATTGATAATAAGGGTTAATATAATGGATTAATGGTGTTCTCAAAGATAATTTATGTTGAATTTTATTTTCTAATGTGTAATGTAACATTCATGTATGTAATCTATTTTCCATGAATGCTAAACTGATCATTTTTTCGGGGCATTATATCTTGTAATCAAGCCAATGTATTAAAATAATGCACCGACTCTAGGCTTTTACGGTCAAGTCGTTACAAACAGGATGTTTTTTATAATTTTTACAACATGAAGCTTCTATATTTTCTATGTATTTCAACATTTTTGGGATGATTAAAATTTAAATTTACATCACCAGAATAGGATATTTTCAAGTAGTTTTATATCATGTGATTAATATATTAGACGCCCAATTTTTATTTTAGTTATGGATATGTTTTCACACTTCCCCCTTTCATTATTTCTATCTTAATATGTTACCATTATTTGAATCACCAAATTGTACATATAAGAAATACCTATGATGATGTGTGAGTAAATATTATAGTTTACCTGATCTGTATAAAAATTTTGTTTGTGATGATTATGTCTTATATTTTGCGTCATATGTATGAATCCTTTATGTGAATGGTGAATCTCCGTCACTACCATGTGTTATGTCCATATTTTACCCAAATATGATACCTTTATATCATGGTCCATGTGACGTGTCTTTCAATGATCTATAATTGATATGAATTAATTATGGTCCATGTGACACATTCACTAAAGTGGTGTGTTTCCAACAAAATTATTTTTTTAATTTTTTTAATTTTATTGATGATGTGAGGATAATATCTAATCTATTTCTATACATTATTTTTTCTTAAATATTATTTATTACTAAGAATGAATGAAAAAGTCATTTTAAATAAGGAATTTATACCCAAAATCATATACGAATTAGAAAAGAAAAATTATTTGATATGGGGTCCTCCCCTATGATTTAGGTAAGAAATTGAAACCTCCTAATTAATTGGTTGGAATCACCCTTATAGATATTACATCAGAAGGATACTATCCCTGAGACCTAATTTGAAATGTCTTGTAGGGCAGATTCATCCACTCAAGATCATATCTAGTAACCATTCTAATTTTATGATTGGGTAAATGTTTTTCTAAATAGTTTACCTTTATAGAGTCTAATAAACCACTTCCGGTATAACCCAATATGAATGGTCGATATTCCAGGAATTTTTCATGGGATAGATCCATTAGAAACTCACTTTTGGACATGATCCATTGGATTAAAAGAATGTCTCCACTTATTTCTGGAAGGGGATGATCCTACCTTGATATATACCCTTCCATAGTATCCTAATTAATTTGATCTATAAATCCCTCACTAGTATTGTGGTCTATTATACATCTTACCATGAATTATACATGAGGGGGGAGTCAATTTACATGCAACTTAGTATTTGAATACCCTTAGGATTTTGGATATCCAATAGACAAATCCCTACCATATCTTATGAACGAAAAAATCATATAGTTCTTAAATAATAATAGATTAAATATATTGGGTGATGATTTGTTTTACGGTATATTACAAACTAGAAAATTTATACCACCTCATATAAAGGAACTACCCAAGGTACACTATGAATAATGATCAATTATAATGTTCACATATGTATTGGAAACAATCATTATATATGTTTCCTATGAATCAATGATTCCATTTCACACATTATCATCCACTAGGATTATTCAGTGGAATAGTGATGATTAATGACAGTTTTTTTCTCTGGGTAATTCATAAATATATTTTTCTTCCATAGCTAATATTTAGAAATATAAAATTTGATTAGAAAAATAGTGTATCCCTATAATAGAATGAACATTAGAAGAGATATTCTCTTTTATATAGTCCATAGGGTATATGAACTATGTAAATTTCATTTTATGGAAAGGAGTGTGATAATAATGTCTTCTTAAAATCCAATTTTTATGTGGGAATCATGTAAATTAATAAATAATACCAAATAATTGTTGATAAAAACCCAACAAGGGTTTAATCTAAGGGATTCAAGGTATTAAGGCTAACTATTTCTGTTTCTAGAAATAGTAACCATCCGTTCAGTTTCATTAATGGAGTCAAATAATTGAGAAATCCATAATACATTTTATTGGTTAAATGAATATGTTATTTAAAAGTAAAAAGTGTATAATTGTGGGAAAATAAGTAACATATGGATTGTGCATATGCATTATTTTATTTTTGAATTGTTTAGTCACTATTTTTGCGACACACCATAAAGTATATTTACAGGAAAAAAACCTTGTAGGAACTATGTGAGACATTGTCCAGATAAGGTGGCTTGTATAAATAAAATTGAATCATTGAAATATATATAAATACTAAAAAAAATATTTTAAAATTATTTCATTCATGAGAACATGTATATGGGTGTTATTAAAATGGAACCCATTAATATGATGGGGTATGCATTAATACATTCAAAAAGAAATCATCAATTAATGATAGAGATTAATGAAAGATGATTGTAGACCATGTTGAATTTCATATAAGAGAAACACATGTATGGACTACATAAATTCTTTATGGCCTAGTTTACTACATTGAAATCAACTACCCTTCATTATAATCAGAACCATTTATAATCGGGGTATTTTGGTGAGGCTCATGTAACGTTAAAAAATATATGACTGATATCAAATGAAAATGACATCTCTTAATTTTTTTGGGATGCAATTCATTATGTCAGGTTGTATCCCCATTATTTATGACGCACACATATAGTTTATGATGTAATAATTCCTCAATATATATATATATATCCATTTACCATGAATGAGTAATAATTATTAATGATAACATCTGTATAAGTATTTCATGAACCACTATCATAAATGGTGGAGATGTAGTGATTTCTATGTGAATTGGTATTCAAGTGATAAACAATTATAATGAGGTTATTTAATGTCACTTATGTTGAATAATTATGTTATATTTGATATGAATCATGAATATAAACATCCATTATGGTCATATACCACATCACATCCACACACACATTTTATAATAACCCATAATTTTTAAATCAATTGATGAGTGAATCATAAAAACTCATATAACATTCATTTTTGGAAGTGAAATAATTTATAGAGTCTTCTTCGATAGAGAATTTTACAGAAAAAATTGGGAGATAAATTTCTCTACATGGATGGATAATTACCATTTATAAAAAGGAGATATCCTATAACATGAGACAAAATAAATTATCAATTCATCATAAAATAACTCTAAAGATAAAAATAGTGTATGAAAAAATGAAAATTAAACATAAGGGTTCATTTAGGAACCACCCCTGCAAGGGTTCATCCATGAACAATGGTTTCATGGGTTCCTCCACAAACTAACCTCATGAAGGTTTCCAAAAACAATATTCAATGAGGATTATTATATTAACATAACCTATTAAGGGGTTTCGATGAACCTCCTAACCAAGGGTTTATCTGCAAACATATAATTAAAATAGTAATTATTTGTCCAGTCCATTGATTATTTCTAAATGAATCACACCTATAATTTATCATCAATGATCATCCCCCATGGTAGTTTTTCCATTAATATACATTGTGGTGTTTTCCTTTGAGTCTATACTATGGTATTTCTACCACTAACCTCTCATATGGTATATTAGTCACACAAATCCTTTTATAGGGATCTTTTACATGATATTTCTTCAAATATTGAATCTAATGATTATCTTTACAACTAGTTTCACTTCCTAACTCAGAAAAAAAATTATGTAAAAATATCAATAAATAATAGGTTGTGGATGTTTTCAATCCCAATTTCATAACAAAAAAATGATATTACATTCACTGGGAAGATCACTTATCCATTTATAATGAATGGGGATCCCACTTGGACTCCCAATTATATCATAATTATCAATGGAAAAGTCCACCTCGCTACATGTATTAGGGAACTACTTTCCACAACGAAGTAGAGATATACACGTATCGATTTGATATGATTAGATCCATGTAATTTTGGTGTTATCACAAAAAAGACCAATCAGAAACTTTTAATTAGAATTGACTAATGTAATTTGGGTTTTTTCTTAATTGTAATGAGAAAATAAGATGACTAGAGATCTAATAAATACACAATTAGAGTTATCCTAACAATATAAATCACTGAATATATGTATGAATAAACCCCAAAACATTATGTACTGTCCTTCCTCCTACCATAACTCCATGGATAGAGGGACCATCCACAAAAACTTGTAATCCCATAATTGGTAGGACATCAAATTATCCACCTTCCATGATGATGTCTTCCACCATCAATAGAGTTGCACTAGACCTTATGGAGGATCCCTCGATTGAGGTAAAAAACATATCTCTTTGATGGAGGACTTTGAGTTCCTCAATAAGGTATAAAACGTAGATTTGAAAGATAAATATTCTTTCTTAACACCTGTTCTGTGACTCCAAAATCACCCAAAACACTGTGACAAAGAACATGGTATTAAATTCAACCTCATGGGAATTCCTCTAATTTAACATAAACCATGATAAAAAAATTTCCATGATATTATTCCAGAAGACCTGAATACTCTATAGCTACTCACTAAAACCCTAGTTGAATCGTACCCATTGTACCTCAAAATAATATGTTCCAGACCAACAAAATATTTAACCACATAGAAAACATACATTGATAGTCGATTAGGATACCCATCTTCTAGATATAGTCATTTTTTGGAATGGATTTGTTTGGTAACATCTAGAAAATGATGTTCATCATCATCAATATCTTTTTTTAGTAGATTTTGGATTCCCACTAATTAGACTTTTGATTGATGAAAACAAATGAGAAATATTATGAAACATAGAAATATCTTAAATATAGATCATATGACTATCACTTATGTGGTTCATCCACTAGGTTTATCCTTTCATGGAGAATATTATGATTCTCATCCAATTTTTCTAATATAAACCCCATATTTATGATAACCTTCTTGAATGAGATCAATTAGACTATTAAAGTAGGAATAAAGAGAAAACTATCTTCCTATTTATCATTATATTAATTGATGTTAGCTCTTCTAGGAATCCATCTCAACAAGTATCCCAAAACCTTAATGAAAATAATCATCCATTAATCCAATATTAGGATCCTACATTGACACTCCTCCCATCCTCCCCATTCTTCATTGTAAAATTCTCTCATGATCTTATTCAATAATGACTTATCCTCCATTATGTCCCATTACAATTTAGAAAGAATTCCCAACACTTTCCCTCTACAATTATCAACTTGACTCCACTGTGTACTATGGGATTCACTATCCATTTCCAATTGGACCGGTGGAATTTACCATATATCATAAGATCTAATTTGAAAGAATTAACGATTTTATCTAATGTAGAGATGATTCATTTGGGAGAATTTATGACTAAAAATACATTTATGGGAAAAAAGATAAGGAAAAATTTTAATTGGATGAACCAACACTTGAATGGAAGTATCCTATTATTTTATATATAAATATATCCTTCGATATGACAAACTAGTTTGTCAAATAGCACCATTTTAATTTTTTCTATATAAGTTGAGATCTTCTAAATGATCCATTTGAAACAATTTTCTATAGATGCCTGGTTTCTATTGAATGGTCTTTACACAATGATTTGGGAATGATATCTATATGTATATACTACTAGAAATGAGATTGGTCACATTCCCTATATAGTTCCCATAAGAATGAATGATATTATTAATCCCATATATGGATTGATTCATTACAATGATAAAAAATAATATATAATAAAAAATATTATATATGATGTCGGGAATAGACCTATTCTAGAATGGGATTACCTTCCCAAATAAAATATCATATTTTATATTACTTATTATATAATTAAAAAAAGAATAAATAGGTTTTTTATGACTATGTCACCATGTCAAAGACTGCAAAATGACATGATGAACCCAAACCATCTTCTAACAACGGAGAAAGCTAGCCATAGAGAGGCATGGAATCTAAATAATATATTAGTGTTCCTATACTTAAAAATAAAATGACCCATAACCTTTATAATAAATCCCCACTCTATCTTATCATACTCAATATCATAGTTCACCAATAAAATGTAGTTGGATCTATGAGTTTTTGTTCTAGTATCTTTCACTATTTCCTTCAAAGTGGAAATTTACCAACAGATACATCATCCCAACACAAATTAACATTTTTATTTTTAGATGATCCTAGGAATAACATGTATAAAACATATTTAAATTTTGATAGTGAGGATTTTCAAATAATTCTTTAAAATATACATTGACATATTCTACTTAGTGTTCTTCTGGTCCTTCACATTCTAGATCAGGACCACCAGGGAGGCACAAACTTCTCTATAGAGAGAACCCTCTTATAATAAACAATGCACTATTTTGATCACATGATGATGGATAACATCCTATTAAGAAATATAAAAACCATCAAGAAATCTATCAGGCCTCAGATTACTTTCAAAAATCAACAGGAAATGATATCACTATTAACCTTCTCATACATGATAGCTCCAATCTCTTCATTTTATTGGTCATCCACTAGTCTCATGATATTCCACTATAATATATCCTCTATGAATCACTTTTTATGAGCACTATCACCTAATATGATAATTCTATAGAGGATACCCTCTATGATTTATTGTGTGAGTTTTCCATCATCTTTTACATCCCCTATGTATGTGACTTAATCAAATCCAATTTTATTCATTCCTAAAAAAACCTTATTTCAAAAATCATTGAAGGAGAATATTATTTAACTCTACCTAACATATCACTAGGGCATCTGACATATCCCTTTCTACTTTCTCTGCCTACAGAATATATTTTAGAAAAAAATATTTTTCTTTCTAGGTATCTTCGCAGATGGGTTATCATCCCAATTCTTATCCATTTTCCATTCCATCACTCCAATATCATGTTTTAATACATCTAAATTTAAATTTATACTAGGTATTTATAATGACCCATAATTTACATGCATTTTTATTACATCAGAATTGAAGCATACTTATTACAACCTATAACAAAACCATGAAAGGACCGTATATGTATAGTGTCTTTAGAAACTGGGAAACATAAACAACTGGTTCATAAAGCATCTACATTGTCTCTCGTTTATTTCATCATATTTAGAGTCCCTTTTTGGAATATCCTACTTAATACCCTTCTTCCTGACCTGGGGAAAAGAAAACATACAAAATGGTGAGCTCAAATGCTCAGTAAGGGTAAACAAAAGAAATATCAATCATATCATATTCATAAGAACATAACATTTGAAAATCATAACCTGCAAAAAGATCATAATATCCTAACATGGGATAAATCATAGTCGTGACATGTAATCCCAATAATCACAACATAAAGCATCAAAGTATTTGGAATACACACATAATCATAAATAATCATTTCTTAGTAGTAAAGACTCATTTCCAAGACTATCTTAGCAGACAAAGTCCATTTCTGAACCGAGTTCACTCCTCATTTCATTCCTGTATCACTGAACCGGATTAACCTGTTTTTCCAGCCATGTATGTCTCATGAGATATAAATATTTACCCAATGAATTGGAGGGAGATATAGGTCCCACCCATCTCAAAATTAAACCATTCTTATGTGTGCCACAAAATCATAAATCATACATCATAGCAGAACCCATGTAATAAAAATGGGATTCTTAAACATCATGACATCATACAACATTTAATATAATATAAAGGAATTAATAAAAATAATTCCACCACAACATAATCAAATCAATGTAATAATCGGGATAGAAACTGAACCCTAAATTATCTTAGGTGGAAAATAATTTTGATAAAACACTTGAACTCCATTCTTGAGGAAAATATCCTTTCTACTTCAAAAACATTTTATCTCTCTTATCAAGTAATAGAATTTGAAACTAAAAGAAGTTGATTAAAAATAAACATGAAAAACGTGTAAAGTAAGCTACATGGAAATAATGTTCTTTAAAATCATAAAAATCCATTCATGCCGTATAAGTTAAAAAAAATACATTCTAATCGTAATTTGTCGAAAAGGATAAAAAGGTCCTTGTTTGGAAAATGATGTAAATATTCCTTTATAATCATATTAGAAAAATTAAAAAAAGGGTATAAATGAATTTAAACCATATTCTGTAAAATTGTAAGAATGTTTTGAAATAATTTTTTAAGAAACATGGATGTGGATGATATGGAGGTCCTAGTAGATAATTACGTATAAACAACCTCGGATAATGAGGAGATTGTGATATAAAATCTTACAAAGATCTTTTTGTAAATAAAATAGATCAATTATGTGTATTAACTATAAGGTCACATAAAGAAATCATAAATACATGATATTATATAAAAATTCATTTATCACATAATCAAATAATGAAATAAACAGATAGAGAAGATCAACCCAAAGAACGGAAATAAGGTTAAGAAGTTCCCTTACCTCATGTCCGACT
Organism: Viscum album; assembly: GCA_963277665.1. Taxonomy (NCBI): domain Eukaryota; kingdom Viridiplantae; phylum Streptophyta; class Magnoliopsida; order Santalales; family Viscaceae; genus Viscum; species Viscum album. The sequence continues at coordinate 83,742,186 of OY728155.1, read as the reverse complement.
TGACTCGATCATTCATTAATCTCCTGGATACTAAACCAATGTTAATTTATACTTTCTTAATAACGTTTTTAATGTTTATAATTCCTTTTATATCACTTATTAACATGTTATAAATACTATGTAAGAATTTAAGTTAATAATGTTCATTTTGTCGACATTTGGTACTTGAGTCAAAAATGGAATTATTATATTTACATGTTGTTCATGTGGTCAAAGGTTCATTATATACAGAATTATATTAATGATTTATACATCATATATATCATATATATCCAGAATATATATATATATTTATAATAGTACATAAAATATGGAGGTTATAAATGAAATGCACCATTCATGGAGACAGTAAGCCGTACGTATGCATGAACGCTACTTTCATTTCTATTTATTTCATTAAAAGAAGTAAAACATAATGATAAAAAGTTATATTATAATTCCAGTGTAATATAATATATAATATCATTAACTTCACCCTTTATACATCCCACATAAGGCATTAGCGAATCACATCACTTTGAGGGGGCGGTAGTCCGCACTTCCTCAAATGAGATTATCATATTTACACACAATAGAAACCATAAAGGATTGATATAATTGGGAATTATAGAATCATAAGTAAATCATAAACATAATATATATTATATATAAATTCAGTTCCATTATAATATCCACCATGAGAGTCGATAGGAGAAAATCGAACAATCATCGATTCGGGAGGCGTTAGTTTTTCATCCACAGAAACATTATGTTCTTCAACCACTAGTTGGAGGGGTGTGTAAGTGTAGTTCAAATACTTCTCAAAACAAAATCCTAGTATATTTAAGATACTGGTGTTGTTACAAAATAAATTATTAAAAAGAGTTTATGGGTTGGAGAAGTTGAATAAATGAATACAATTTAAAAGAAATTGTTACACTTAATTTGGGTAACCTCCTTGGGTTTGAACCAAAAGGACTTCTTGGATTGCCTTCTACCTTGGTCAGGCTTCTAGGGGGAGGAGAGGGATGTAGGGAGCTTAATTTGGAAGAGGTTGGATGATCCAAATGGCTTGATAGGTGTGAAGAATTCGATACAAGCGGTTTCCTTTTATAAGGGGGGGGGGATGGGCTCTTTTGGAAAGTGTGAAAATATTATTTTATTACAAACTTATCATCGATTTCAAAAGGTCCAAAAATCAATAAAAATAAATATAAGATGACTCATGGTCGAAATAAAATCATCCAATCAGAATTTGACATGTTTTGGATAATTTGTTTAATCATTATAATCATATTTATTTAAATCATTTATTAATGAGGTAAATATTGCATCATTATTGTGTCATAAATAATTTAATTTATTTGATGTCTAAAAATTATAAACAAAATACCACCATGTAGGAAATCATTTTATCAATCCAATGAATATTTATAGTTCAATGGATAATTTATATAGCCCCTTATAAAAATTAAATACTAAAAGATTTTTGTTAATGTTAATTTTGTCTTTACATTAAATTAATTAATCCAAATTGTCATTATCACTACCATGTGGCTCAATGGGGTCCCAAAATCAACCCAAGGATGCCCATGGTTGGAAAATACTTATCCAATAAGTTTAAGACAAGTGTTAAGGTAATTTTTAATTATTATAAAACTCTTTTAACCTTGAATTACCCTATTTACTTTTAACCGTGGTAAATAAAAGTAAAAAATTACTATTCACCAAAAAATATTTTTATCTTATTGAACCACATTTTACTCCTTGATATTAAACTTTTCTCTCATATTTTAGAAATTAAACTCACAGAAGCACTAAAATTATGTTTTATGAACAATTGCAAAAGCTCATAGGAGGTGGGTAAAAGACGGTGAAAGGTTCAATATAATTTCTATAAATCTAAAATTATTATAAAATGACTCCAATGAATATAATTGAACTTATATAGGTATTATGTATCTATTTTAACCTAAAATAAATTTAAATCAAATAAATAATTATTTTAATAAAAATTCGGTTTTAACAAAAAAACTCAGTCTTTTCACTATTCATCAAAAATTGAATGTTTTCAGAAAAATACCAAAATTTCACCCTAGGATAATTTCGATATTCTGAATCCAAAAATGAATTCCATTTTGAATGATAAAATTTAAAAAATTTCAAAAACTGCGTATTACTATTCATAACGACTAGTTTATATAATATTTTAATAGCATATCGTTTTTTTGTGAAACTCGGTATTGCGTACAATGCAAGCTATCGAGGAAGGATGTGATTGAGTGTAAAGAAAGACAAGGTAGTGTTGTGTGTAGGGAAATATTCCTTTGATGATTTATATAACATCAAAACAAAATATTTCTCATAAAAATCACGGGTGTTACTTTCTACCCCCCTGAAAATGAATTTCTCCCTCGAAATTCGTCACTTTGTAACAGACAGATAAGGATACCTTTCTCTCATCATATCCTCAATATCCCATGTAGATTTTTCTTATTGGTGGTTCCTCCATAAACATTTCACCAAATTAGTGGTCTTGTTCTATAGGATTTTTTCTCTATGATCCAGAATATCTATCGGTTGTTCTTCATAAGAAATATCTTACTCGAGCGGTACAACTTCTGAGATTAGTACATCTGAAGGATTAGGTATATACTTTCTCAGGAGAGATACATGGAACGCATCGTGAACTTGAGAGATATTTGGTGGATGCGCCAATCGGTATGCTACCTTCCCAACACGTTCTAGTATTTCAAATGGACCACAATACTGAGGGCTTATCTTTCACTTCTCTCCAAATCGCATTACTCTCCACCATGGATAAATTCGTAAGAACACTTTATCACCCACTTCAATCTCTGGGTCTTTTATTCGGTTGTTGGCATAACTTTTTTGTCGACTCTGAGCTGCTCTTATGTGTTGTTGAATAGATCTGACCTTGTTTTCCATCTCATCAACAGGATCATGTACTAATATCTTTCTTTCACCAACTTCATCCAAGCAAGTTGGAGCCCTGCATTTCTTTCCATAGAGAGCTACATAAGGAGCCATCTGAATACTGGAGTGAAATATATTATTAGAAGAAAATTCCACCAAAGCTAGGTGTTGTTCCCAACCACCTTTTAAATCCATAGAGAAAGCTCTTAACATGTTTTCTAGAGTTTGAATTGTTTTCTCAGACTGACCATTTGTCGGAGGATGATAAGCAGCGGTGAAACTAAACTCTGTATCTACAGTATGCTGAAGACTTCTCCAGAAATTCAAGGTAAACATCAGATCCCGATCATATATAATGGAAAGTGGTACTCCATGCAATCTTACCACATCCTTCACATATATCCTAGAAAGTTGTTCTAGAGAGAAATCTTTTCTAATAGAAATGAAGTGTGCCGACTTCGTAAGACGATCAACTGTGACACATATTGCATTATTGCCTTTAGATGTTTTAGGAAGTCCAGTGACAATGTCCATAGTGATTTTTTCCCATTTCCATTCAGGTATGGGTAATGGTTGTAACATTCCCTTAGACATCTATCTCTCATCTTTAACATGCTGACAAACCAAGCATCGAGAGACATATTCAGCCACATCTCTTTTCATGCCATCCCACTAGAAGTACTCTTTCACGTCCCTATACATCTTCATGCTTCCAGGATGAATAGAGAATGATGACCTATGAGCCTCATCCAGCAGATCCTTCTTTAAATCTAGGAATGGAGGAACACAAAACTGATTCCTGAACCTTATTATCCCATCATAATAAAGGTTGAATTTAGGAACATTTTGCACCTTCTTATGTAACTCTACATCTTATTAATGTGCCTCTTTAATCATCGCATGTATAAATGGTTGAACATTTATTTTAAAAGATAATATTTTTCCCCTTCCATTAAAATTCCATGATCCATACTTTTTAAATCCGTAAATATTGGATCATTTGTGATCCTCATCATTGATAAGCTAGCATGGTCTTGTCGCCTTAATGTGTCTTCCACCTTGTTTGATTTCCCAGGGTGGTAATGAATTGAGCAGTCATAATCATTAATCAGCTCTAACCATCTTCTTTCATGCATATTCATCTCCTTTTGTGTGAAGATATACTTTTAACTTTTATGACCAGTATAAATATCACACCTTTCACCATAAAGATACTGCCTCTAAATCTTTAATGCAAAGATTACCGCAGCCAACTCCAATTCATGAGTTGGGTAATTTTTCTCATGGATTTTCAACTTTTGTGAGTCATGAGCTATCACCAAATCATTTGGCATGAGAACACACCCAAGCCCATTCTTGGAATCATCACTATAGATCACAAACCTTTCTCCACTACAAGGCAGTGTGAGAAGAGGTGTAGTGGATAACCTTATTTTTAGCTCTTTGAAATTCTCTTAACACTCTTCTTTCCAAACAAGCATAACTCCTTTTTGAGTCAGTCTGGTGAGTGAATTAGATAATCGTGAAAAATATTTCACAAAACGCCGATAATATCCAGCCAAACCAAGAAAACTTTGGATCTCAGTTGTTGTTGTTGGTCTGGACCATCTTTCGATAACCTCTGTTTTGCTGGATCTAAAGATATCCCCTCTTTTGAGATTATATGACCCAAAAATGATACTTTTTCAAGACAAAATTCACACTTGGTAAATTTGGCATAAAGCTTCTCATTTCTCCGGGTCATTAATACAATTCTCAAGTGATCTTTATGTTCTTCCTTACTCTTTTAATAGACAAGAATATCATCTATAAAGACTACCACAAACTGATCAAGATAGTCTGTAAAGACTCTATTCATTAGATCCATGAAGATAGTAGGGTAATTAGTTAGACCAAATGGCATCACTATAAATTCATAGTTTCCATACCTTGTACGGAAAGCTGTCTTTGGTATATCCTCCTTTTTGACCCTTAATTGATGATACCCTGAACGAAGATCAATCTTGGAAAAGTATTGAGATCCGCATAGTTGGTCAAATAAGTCATCAATGCATGGGAGAGGATATTTGTTCTTGATAGTGATCTTGTTAAGTTCTCGATAATCAATGCAGAGTCTCATTGATCCATCATTCTTCTTAACAAACAGAACAGGTGCTCCCCAAGGTGACGCACTAAGGCGTATGAATCCTTTATCAAGATACGCTTGGAGTTTCTTCTTCAATTACTTCAACTCAATTGGGGCAATTCTATAAGGTTTCGTTGAAATGGGCATAGCACCCGGTATGAGTTCTATTGAAAACTCAACATCACAATTTGGTGGTAGAACTGGAAATTCCTCCGGAAAGACATCATCAAACTCTTGTACTATGGGTGTATTCTTAATTGTGAGTTTCTCTCTAACCATTTGAGATAAATTACCATAATTTATTGGAATCAAGACCCATAAGATTGAAGAAATTTCCACTGGAAGGTTATATTCGTCCTTGCATCGATAGATGATAGTAAATTGATCAGGAATATTAAATTTGATTTACCTTCTTTGGAAATTGATATGATCTCCGTATAAAGAAAGAAAAATCGATGCCAAGAATCAAATCAAATTCTACTATAGGAAGGATCACAAGATTTGCAGGAATCTCGTTCCCGCAAACATCAATAGGATAAGAATTGTAAACTTTTGATGTGACTGTTGTTCCATTTGGAGTTGTCACAGCAAACTAAACATCTAATTATTGAGGTAATACGGTGAAACCCTTAGAAAATTATTCAGAAATAAAAGAGTGGGTGGATCCAAAATCAAATAAAACATTTTCTACTTTAGAGTGGATGGTAAGTGTACCTTTTACCACGTTGCTATCATACTCCACATCACCGATTGAAATTTCATGTGACTTTCCTTTGTATTTGTCCATAAGAATTTGTTTACTTCGATCATCCTCAACAACCCATGGATTAGGGCATTGATTGGCATAATTCCCCATTTCTTTTCACTTGTAACATTGAAGTGTAAGAGGTGCATTCTGTGTAGCATTTTTTTCGCATCACTAGACATCTTTTTCCCATCACTGCGGCATTCAAATTCCCGATGACACTTTTTCCAACATTTCAAACATTTACTTGTCCCTTTTAGACAATTACCTCATTGTTTCTTTCCACACATTGAGCATGGGGGAAAACTAATCTTCTTTACAGTGTGCTCTTTAGATTTTCATTTTAATTCCATTTTCCTCTTCTTATAAAATGCATATGACTGATAGGTTAGTCCAATCTTCATATCAACCTTGAGAGCACATAGAACGATTTCCTCATAGCTATTGAAGTCCCTTATGGCTAACGCCCATTGAATACTTGGTTTTAACCCACTAAATAATCGATCGTTCTTACTCTCAGGTTGGATAGTAATCCAAGAAGCATACCTTGCAAGTCTTGTAAAATTTTCTTCATAGGTACCAACAGATTCATAATCCTTTTTCTTTAGTTCAAGAAACTCTTTCTCCTTCATTGTTCGAATAATACGAGGGAAGTACTTATTGAAAAATAAGTTCTTGAACTCGTCCCATTCCATGGACTCAATTTCATCTCTTGGCCTCATATTCTTGATAAGATTCCACCATTGATCAGCTTCACCTTTCAAACGATATGCCGTTAAGATGAATTTATGATGTTCAGAACATTGAAGAACTAAAAATATCTTTCCAGGGGTACTGATCCATTGTTCATCTACTAATGGATCAGTATACCCGCTGAATGAGGGTGGACGCTGCCTCATGAAGTATTCAACAGAATATTGCTACTTCATTTTCTCGTTTGGAAGTCCTGCATGATTCATAGATTCAAAATGTTGTGTGAGCATGGCTATAAGATTTTTCATTCCAGCTCCCATATCGTTTGGTTTCATAGGGTGACAATCATTGCATTGCCCGTCGCATTCAGCATTAACATAGTTCCTTCGAGTTCAATCCATTGAGTAAAACCAATAAGAATAGTGTGAGAAATAATAATCATAATAGTAAATCCACATAATCAAGAATATAATTTCACGCTTTAGGTTGTATCATAGGTGATTCATGGCCATTTATAAAACACTAAGATTTTGTTCTATGCTTAGACATATCCTTAGGGTTCTTACTAAGGCTTTCACATCCTAGTTTCCAAAGGTTGACTATACCCATCCTTTGATACCAACTATAATGACCCATACTTTACATACATTTTTATTAATTTAGAATTGAAGAATACTTATTACAACATATAACAAAACCATGAAAGCACCGTATAGGTATAGTGTATTTAGAAACTAGGAAACATAAAAAACTAGTTTATAAAGCATCTACATTATCTCCCATTTATTTCATAATATTTAGAGTCCTTTTTTGGAATATCCTACTTAATACTCTTCTTCCTGACCTGGGGAAAAGAAAACATAAAAATGGGTGTGCTCAAATTCTCAGTAAGGGTAACCAAAAGAAATATCAATCATATCATATTCATAAGAACATAACACTTTGAAAATCTTAACATGAAAAAGAGATCATAGTATCATAACATGGGATAAATCATAGTTGTGAAATGTAATCCCAATAATCATAACATAAAACATGAAACTTTGTGGCATACACACATAATCATAGAGAATTATTTCTTAGTAGTCAAGAATAATTTCCAAGACTATCCTTGCAGACAAAGTCCATTTCTGAACCGATTTCACTCCTCATTTCAGTCATGTATCACCAAACCGGATTAACCTGCCATTCTATCCATGTCTTTCTCATGAGATATAAATCATTACCCAATTCATTGGAGGGAGATATAGGTCCCACCCATCTCATAATGAAACCATTCTTATGTGTGCCACAAAATCATAAATCATACATCATAGCATAACCCATGTAATAGAAATGAGAGTCTTAAACATCATGACTTCATAAAACAATTCATATAAGATAAAACAATTCAAAAAAAAAATTCCATTACTAAATAATCAAATCAATTTAATACTAGGGATATAAACAGATCCCTATATTATCTTAGATGGAAAATAATTTTGATAAAACACTTGAACTCCATTCTTGAGGAAAACATCCTTTCTACATCAAAAACATTTTATCTTTCTTATAATGTCATACAATTTTAAACTACAATAAGTAGATTAAAAATAAACATGAAAAACTTGTAAATTAAGGTTCATGGAAATATTGTTTTATGAAATCATAAAAATCCATTCATGCTGTATTAGATGAAAAACGACATTCTTATCGTAATTTTTCGAAAAGGTTAAAAAGGACCTTGTTTGGAAAATGACGTAAAGATTCCTTTATAATCTTCTTATAAAAAGTAAAAAAAGGGTATAAATGATTGTAACCCATATTCTGTAAAATAGTAAGAATGTTTTGAAACACATTTTTAAGAAACATGGATGTGGATGATAAAAAGGTCCCAGTAGATAATTTCGTATAAACATCCTCGGATAATGAAGAGATTGTTATATAAACCCTTAGAAAGATCATTTTGTAAATAAAAAACATCAATTATTTGTATTCTATATAAGGTCACATAAATAAAGCATAAATACATGATATGATATAAAAATTAATTTCTCACATAATCAAATAACGACATAAACAGAAAGAGAAGATCATCCCAAAGAACGGAAATTGGGTTAAGAAATTCCCTTACCTCGTGTCCGACTTGACTCGATCGTTCTTTAATCTCTTGAATAATAAACGAATGTTAATTTATACTTTCATAATAACCTTTTTTAAGTTTATTATTCCTTTTATATCACTTATTACCATGTAATAAATATTATGTTACCATTTATGTTAATAAAGATCGTTTTGCCGGTATTTGGTACATGAGTCAAAAATGGACTTCTTATAATTACATGTTGTCCATGTGGTCAAATGTTCATTATATCCAGAATTATATTCATGATTTATACATCATGTATATCATATATATCCAGAATATACTTTTATGTATAATAGTACATAACATATGGAGGTTAGAAATGAAATGCACCATTCATGGAGACGGTAAGCAGTATGTACGCATGAATGCTACATTCATATCTATTTATTATTTTAATGGAATAAAAACATAATGATAAATAGGTATATTATAATTACATTATAATATCATATATAATATCATTAACTCCATCCTTTATACATCCCACATAAGGCCTTAGAGAGTCACATCACTTTGTGGGGGTGGTAGTCCGTACTTCCTCAAATGAGATTATTGTATTTACCTACTATAGAAACCATAAAGGATTGATATCATTGAGAAGTAAATAAGAATATAGAAATCATAAACATAATATATATCATATATAAAAACATTTACATCATAATGACCACCATGAGATGCGGTAGGAGAAAATCGAACAATTATCGTTTCGTGAGGCGTTAGTTTTCCATCCACAGAATCATTATGTTCTTCATCCACTAGATGGAGGTGTGTGTAAGTGTATTTAGAATCCGTATCATAACAACAACCTATTATATTGAGTATACTGGTGTTTTTACAAAATAAATGATTAAAAATAGTTTAGGGGTTGAATAAGTAGAATAAATGAAAACAATTTAAGAGAAACGGTTACCTTGAATTTGGGTAAGATCCTTGGGTTTGAACCAAAAGGACTTCTTGGAGTGCCTTCTACCAAAGGTAAGGTTTCTAGGGGGATGATAGGGGTGTAGGGAGATTAATTGGTCATATTTTGGACGATCCAAATGGCTTGAGAGGTGTGAGGAATTGTATGGAAGTGGTCTCCTTTTATAAGGGAGAGGGGCTCTTTTGGAAAGTGTGAAAATATTATTTTATTATAAACTTATCTTCGGTTTCAAAAGGTCAAAAAATCATTAAAGGTGAAGATACGATAACTCATGGTCGAAATAAAATCATCCAATCAGAATTGATATGTTTTGGTTAATATTTTAATCATTATAATCTTATTTATTTAAATCATTTATTAATGAGGAAAAAACTGCATCATTATTGTGTCATAAATAATTTAATTTATTTGATGTCTAAAAATTATTAAACAAATACCACCAGGTATGAAATCACTTAATATTTCCAATGAATATTTATAGTTGAATGTATAATTTATATAACCCCTTATAAAAATTAATTACTAAAAGAATTTTGTTAGTGTCAATTGTGTCTTTACATTAAATTAATTAATCCAAATTGTCATTAACACTACCAAATGGCTCAGTGGGATCCCAAAATCGACCCAAGGATTCCCATGTTTGTCCACTACACATCCAATAAAGTTATGAAAAGTGTAATGGTAATTTTTAATTACTATAATACTCTTTTAATCTTCAATTACCCAATTTACATTTAACCATGGTAAATAAAAGTAAAAAGTTACTATTCACCAAAAATTATTTTTGTAACACCCCAGGTAAATAAAGAATATGAAATTTTCTTATTTATCCATATTTGTGAATAATATATTAATATGACTTTAAAGGGGATGCTATGCTCGATGGCGTACCCAACACGCAACAACGAGTTTCTTGGCAATCTTACGTTGCACTCTAATAATAAAATAATATTATTTTAAATGGTAGTTAACATGTAGTCGTTGTATTGGCGGGAATGGATATAAATAACTAAAATATGATTATATATGTTTTTAAATGTTTTTACATTTATCCAATAAAAGATAAAGGCCTAAAATACGGATTGAATTCAATTTTTGGCATATATGCCCTAGTTTTCACTAATGGTTCACTTATCGCCTTTTGATGGCGAACCGTCATTAAATATAGTTTTTTTTCACTATTATTAATTCTATTGGACCAAAATAAAACTGTTCTTAAGAATTGGGACATCAAAATTTACTTTGTGTAAATTTTTGGTAACTTTTCGATAAAGTTCATTTTTTTAATGACTAGTGTAAAATGTTGTATTTTAATTCAAAACCTCTTTTTAATCTAATTTATTGATATGATTAGATTATATTTTGAATTTTTTTTAAAGTGAAATTAGAATATATTTTTACAATTAAATCCAATAGTTGTCTTTGGAATTAATTTCACTTTGAAATCAGACTTAAACTAGTGTCAATCTTTTGATACTTATTGTTTCATAAAAACACGCTATTTTCTCTGATAGTAGGAATTAATTATTAAATTAATTAATGTGACTTATATGTTTTGAATTTTTTAAAATAGAATTAATTTTTGAATTCGGAATATGAAATATATCTTAGGGTGAATTTTTGGGATTTTTCTGAAAAACTTCAATTTTTGATGAATAGTGAAACCACTAAGTGGTACTTATAAAAGCTGATCTTTCCGTTTAAATGAAATTTTGTCATCTTTGTGATTTTAATTTCAAAAATCCGACACACATGGTTGTCATTAAGAAGTAAAATGTTTGTAATGGGATAAAAATAATATTTTGGTGAATAGTAACTTATTAAGTTTTTAATTGCGATTAGAGGTAATTAGTGTAGTTTAAGGTAAAAATAATGTTTTAATAATCTGAAATGAACTTGACACATGTACTAACCTCATTGGATGTGTCATGGCCGAACAAGAAAACCCATGGGTCAACTTGGGGATCCCATGAAGCCACATTGGTTGGAAAATGACATTAATAGCTTTTTATTTAATGTTAAAGTAAAAATGAGACAAACATGAAATGTTTTACTAAAACAATTTTTACATGGGGATATACAAATCATATTTTTGATTATAAATATTCATTGGAAAGATAAAAAGATTTCCTACATCATAGTATTTGTTTTATAATTTTTAGACACTATATAAATTAAATTATTTATGACATCATGATGATGCAGCGATGACCTCATTATTTAACGATTTATATTAAATGGAAAGATAATGTAATATCTAAGACCTACACATGTCCAAATCCTATTAGATGAGTGGATTTCGAACCCTTATCACCTTATACTCGAAAAAAATCAATGTGGGACCTCTTAACTCTTAATACCATTTTAAAATAAAGTGACTTTTCTTTACCTTCCAAGAGTGCCCCTCCTCTCCCCTTATAAAAGGCCCCCACCTCTACCTCCTTACCCACACTCCCAAAGCCATTTTCTCGGCCAACCTCTGCCAATTTCGTCTCTACACTTCCCTCTCTTACTCCTTGAAGCCTCACTTTGGGCAGAAGCCATCTCAAGGAAGCCATTGAGCTAAAACCAAAGGGAGTTACCCGATTTTAAGGTAATGTCTTCACTTGAGTCCTTTTGTTTTATTTTTCTTATCCAACCCCCTAAACTCCTTTTATTCATTTATATTGTAACAACTCGAGCATAATCAATATACTAGGATGTTGTTATAAGAAGGATTCTAGATACACTTTCACAATCCTACATTTAACAGTTAAAGAACATACTGTTTCCGTGGATGGCGAATTTCTGCCTCCCGAAACGATGATTGTTCAACATTATTCTAACACCTTCAAAGGTGGCCATTAAGATGACACTATATTTATATATGATATATAATATGTTTATGCTTTCCTTAAGATTCTTTATTTTACATTTTGGGCAAACCTTTATGGTTTCCATTATGGGTAAACGTGATATCTTCATTTAAGGAAGTGCGGACTACCGCCACCTCATAGTGATTTGATTCGTTATTACCATATGTGGTATGTATAAAGGGTATATTTAATGATATTATATATGATAACATACTGGAATTAAAATACTATTATGTATAATTATGTTTTAATTACATTAAATATGAAATAGAAATGGATGTAGTGTTAATGCGTACGTACGGCTTACCGTCTCCATGAACGGTACATTTCATTTCTTATCTCAAAATATTATGTACTATTATAAGTACATATATATAATGGAAATATATGATGTATGATACATCTAAATGATTAATATAATTCTGGAATTAAAATTTACATACCTCTCATATATTTTTAATTTCATTAATACGACATATAAATGAATGTAGTGTTCATGCGTACGTACGGCTTACCGTCTCTATGAACGGTGCATTTCATTTCTTTCCTCTAAATGATTATGTGATATTATAAATACATTTATATTCTGGATATATATGATATATATGATATCCAAATCAGGAATTTCATTCTGGATATAAGGAACCTTTGACCACACGAAGAACATGTAATTGTAAGAAGTCCACTTTCGACTTAAGAACCAAATATCGAAAAAACAATCATTATTATCCTAATGATTACATAATGATTATAACATGGAAATAAGTTATATAAAAGGAATAATATTCTTGAAAAGGGTTCTTAATAAAGTAGAAATTAACTCATGTTTATTATTCAGGAGATTAAAGAACGATCGAGTCAAGTCGGACCCGAGGTAAGGGATCCTACTCCACTCTTTCTTTTTAAGTACACTCTTATATGTCATTAATTTTAAAGATCATCTTTCTTTTTATTGGGATGTTATTTTATATTAATCTTACTGTAATTTTTATGTTCATATGATTAGAGACCCTATTCTCTCTTATCAATCCATTTTGGAAGTTTTGAGTGGCACCGTTAGGCTGCCGAATTTTTCGTAAGTGATCCAACCTCTCTCTTTCTTTTTAAGTACTCTCCTTTATGTCACTTCTTTTAAGCTCCACTTTGTTATGTTGGGGGGATTTTCTTTTATATTACTCTTTCTATAAACTTTATGTTAATATTATGAGATACCCTATTTCCTCTCATCAATCAATTTTGGAAGTTTAAAGTGGCGCCGTTAGGCTGCCGAGTTTTCGTAAGGGATTTTTCATCTCACTTTTATTCCCGTGAGATTTATGCTAAATTTGCCACAATTTCCTTTGATTGGTGTATGTAATGACCATTATTTTACTCATTGTGTAATATTATTTCATTTATGAGTATTTACATCATTGTTTTATTGTCCTTCTTTCATGGGGCGTGTGTTTCGAAAGATACCCATGTCTGTAAGGGAACCTTTCACCCTCCTCTTTTTAAAAGACCTCTTTTGTTGGGTCTTTTAATTTACATATTGTCATGTTGGGATATGTTCTCATATATCTTTATTGATGTAAATTTTATGTCCAAGTTATGAGATAACCTTTTTTTATGTGACACCGTTAGGCTGTAAAGGGAATTTCTTAACCCAATTTCGATTTCATTGGGTTCGACATGTAGTTATTGAATATGTCATCCATTGAATATGTGTGAATGACCTTTGATTATTTTACACTTAAAATCCACTTATATTTGGTGTATTTGTTTGTCACACATAATTATATAATTGATTTATCCTTAAACCAAGGATACCATCTTTGTAAGGGACTTCGTCTCAATCTCCACTCACTGAGGCATATTTTGTTTTATACACAACCTTCTTTTATACGGTGTATAAACCCCTTTGAATTTTACGTTTATCCAAAAAGGAATCTTTTTTATACGAAGTGTTTATTAAACGACAAAAAGGAATGTTTTTGTCATACGTATGTGGCGACAATGAATTTTCCGCCGCTGTGACCATTATTTGAGTTTCGGCTTCCTCTACAAGCCATACCATCTTTTTAAAAGAAAAAATAAATACCATGTTTTACTTTTCATTTATTTTGGTATTGAAAATGGTTTTCATAATGTATTTATATCAATGTGTTATATTGATATCTTATTATTGAAAGGTGTAAATGTTATGTTTCCTTTATGCATGTTTTATGTGATAAGATTATGTTATGGTTCTTGGGAATTGTTATGAAGAAGGGTGGTTCCGTGATAAACTAAGGGCGGGTGAGCCCGATATAGCTCTCCAATGCATTGGGTAATGCGATGGAGTGAAACATTAATGTTTCTCCGAAGAGATTTAGGGAATATACTGTGATGGGTATTCCAAACGTAACCAAGAGGGTTACTCCCTACGTAAGAATGTTATGAATGCCTCAAGTTGCCTTTTATGTCTTATGATTTCGATGATTTATTTATGATTTGATGAGTTATGTTAAAGTGACTATGTTTTATGGGTAAAGTATGATTTCATTCTTATGTATATATGAAATCATGTTTCATTTCCATATTTTTATAACCCTTTCTGAGCTTTTTATGCTCATCCCATGTTTTTGAAATGTTTTTCACAGGTCAAGGGAAAGGTACATGATATGATGATAGTGTCAAGGGAGTGTCAAGAAAGAATCCGTGTTTTATTTTAAATATTTTTCCGTTGATGGGAAGAATGAATATTGTCTTTTATGTAACCGCATTGTTTAAATGTGGAATGTAATGCAAGTTTCATGATCTAATTCTCTAAAACTCTAAACCTAAAAAGATCCTCAATGTGTAATCTTGTAATTACTCAAGATTAAGTAAGGGTTAAGGCTGGGGCCTTATAGTTGGTATCAAAGGTCGGTTTAGATAACTTTAGAGGTTAGGGTATTCTCTAAGCACAAGTGACATTACCATAATGGTTAGGATTTCAGAAAGAGTCCTAGTTTTAGATAAAGTGAATGAGTAAGTATATATTAGTGTTTATCTTCCTCATTAGTACATGATGGTTATGTTGATATACTCACACTGATCTTTTTGGTTTTAGTAAATGGCTAGATCTAGCAGGCACCAATGTGACAATGGGTTTGAAGTAAACTATGGTGGTTCTCTGATTAAGATACTGGATGAGATGGGGGATTCAATGAGGAATCTCATGGTTGTTCTAAACCAACAATCAAGAAGTCATGATCAACCACTTAAACCTTGGTGATTTCTCTAATGCATCATGTACGAGATGGCGAACTCGATGTGGAAATTCAGGTAATAATTATTAAGGTAACCTTTAGGGTTTATATGATCCTTACTTTTTAGGTAATTATGGGTTACTCTATGATATGATGGAAAATGAAAGGAATGAGATAAACATGAGGTTAAAATATGTTATGATCATTTTTGAAGATTTTATCTCATTTTGGGGGATGTTTTAAGAATTATATAGTTTTGGAAAAAGGACAACACGCAGACCGTGTGACAACCCGTCGCGTCGGACAAAGCTGCGGGAATTGAACCCACAACCAAAGTGCGACTGGTATTTATCGCTTACCACTGGACTACGTGAAGTCCCTGGTTAGTTTGACTGATTCTTTCTATTTATATGATTTATGAATTAAGAGTAAGTTTATTTTTGGTTATTTATGAAAATGATTAACCTATCATGGAGGATATGTGATTAGGTTAATTACTTTTCAATACGAGACATTAGGAGAAACTGATGTTGTTTGGAGATAAATGTTAAGATTTAACTTGGAAGACTATGTGACTAAATCATTCAAATATTTGGGTTTCAATTTTATATTGGTTTACTTTGAACAATTTTATGGAAAAATTGTTTATCAGATGGTCTTTGTTGAACTTTGGGTTTTGTTGGACAAATTTTGGAGATTAAGAATAGATTTTCTTTTTAATGGGTTATCCTTTTCTGGATTATCTGACCTTGTACTAACCTTTCTGGTTTTGGTTTTGGTTAAAGCCTAAAGACATGGGATGCATATAGTTCTCTTTTGTGGATTATGTGATTCTATAGAAGTTTATTATAGTACTCTTAATGTGAACAAGTCTTCCTAAATATTCGTCTTTTGGAGAAAATATGAGTTTGTGTAAGGAATCTAATAAAAGTTGAAAGTCAACATGATAAGTGATTATGTTTCCTTATGAATAAATTCCTCAATAAAAAGTAACTTAAAACAAAAATGTTGTCTATTAACGTTTCCTACTGGGGAATCGAATACCGTTTAACCCATCACAAGTTTGTGATTTTCTCGTGGTTAATTTTCTCCTAAACATGTTTTCTATCACTCTCCATCAGAACATGAACCTATGTTTTCTCCTCCATGTCCATATTTTTCTACATGTAATCCAAGTATGGGTTAACTCGGGTGACCTTTTTACTTATCTTTCTTTATTTTAAAGTGATTGTTTAACCGACTCTTGTTCTGATGTGGGACTTTCAAGGATGTTTCCAAGCTCAATTTTAAAAATTGCAAGGACGCAATTTCCAAAAGGGGGGAAGGATGTAACACCCCAGGTAAATAAAGAATATGAAATTTTCTTATTTATCCATATTTTTGAATAAAATATTAATATGACTTTAACGGGGACACTATGCTCGATGGCGTACCCAACACGCAACAACGAGTTTCTTGGGAATCTTACATTGCACTCTAATAATAAAATAATATTATTTTAAATGTTAGCTAACATGTACTCATTGTATTGGCGGGAATGGATAGAAATAACTAAAATATGATTATATATGTTTTCAAATGTTTTTACATTTATCCAATAAAAGATAAAGGCTTAAAATACGGAAAGAATTCAATTTTAGGCATATATGCCCTAGTTTTCACTAAAGGTTCACTTATCGCCTTTTGATGGAGAAACGTCATTAAATATAGTTTTTTTCACTCTTATACATTCTATTGGACCAAAATAAAACTGTTCTTAAGAATTTGGACATCAAAATTTACTTTGTGTAAATTTTTGGTATCTTTCCGATAAAGTTCATTTTTTTGTTGAATAGTTTAAAATGTTGTATTTTAATTCAAAACCTCTTTTTAATATAATTTATTTATATGATTAGATTATATTTTGAATTTGTTTTAAATTGAAATTATAATATATTTTTACCATTAAATCCAATAGTGGTCTTTGAATTAATTTCACATTGAAATCAGACTTAAACTAGTGTCAATCTTTTGATACTTATTGTTTCATAAAAACACGCTATTTGCTCTAACAGCGGGAATTAATTATTAAATTAATTAATGTGACTTATATGTTTTGAATTTTGTAAAATAGACTTAATTTTTGAATTTGGAATATCAAATATAGCTTATGGTGAATTTTTGGGATTTTTCTGAAAAACATCAATTTTTGATGAATAGTGAAACCACTAAGTGGTACTTATAAAAGATGATTTTTCCGTTTAAATGACATTTTGTCATATTTTTGTTTTGAATTTAAAAAATCCGACATACATGGTTGTCATTAAAAAGTAAAATGTGGTTCAATGGGATAAGAATAATTTTTTGGTGAATAGTAACTTATTAAGTTTTTAATCGCGATTAGAGGTAATTAGTGTAGTTTAAGGTAAAAATAATGTTTTAATAATATGAAATGAACATGACACATGTCCTAACCTCATTGGATGTGTCATGGCCGACCAAGAAAACCCATGGGTCAACATGGGGACCCCATGAAGGCACTTTGTTTGGAAAATGACATTAATATCTTTTTATTTAAAGTTAAAGTAGAAATGAGACCAACATGAAATGTTTTACTAAAACAATTTTTACATGGGGTTATACAAATCCGATTTTTGACTATAAATATTCATTGGAAAGCTAAAAAGAGTTCCTAAATCATAGTAGTTTTTTTATAATTTTTAGACATTAAATATATTAAATTATTTATGACATCATGATGATGCAGCGATGACCTCATTATTTAACGATTTAAATAAAATGGAATGATAATGTAATATCTAAGACATAAACAGGTACAAAACTTATTGGATGAGTTTATTTTGAACCCTTATCACCGTATCCTTGAAACACATAAATGTGGGACCTCTTAAATCTGAATACCATTTTAAAATAAACTGACTTTTCTTTACCTTCCAAGAGTGCCCCTCCTCTCCTCTTATAAAACGCCCCCACCTATACCTCCTTACCCACACTCCCAAAGCCTTTGGCTCAGCCAACCTCAGCCCATTTGGTCTCTACACTTCCCTCTATTACTATTTGAAGCCTCACTTTGGGCAGAAGTCTTCCCAAGGAAGCCTTTGAGCTAAACCCAAAGGGAGTTACCCGATTTTAATGTAATGTCTTCACTTGAGTCCTTTTGTATTATTTTGCTTCTCCAACCCCCTAAACTCCTTTTATTTATTTCATTTGTAACAACTACAGTATCATCAATATACTAGGATGTTCTTATAAGAATGATTTGAGCTACAATTTCACACACCTACATCTAACGGTTAAAGAACATACTGTTTCCGTGGATGGCGAATTTCTGCCTCCCGAAACGATGATTGTTCAACATTATTCTAACACCTTCAAAGGTGGCCATTAAGATGAAACTATATTTATATATGATATATAATATTTTTATGCTTTCCTTAAGCTTCTTTATTTTATATTTTGTGAAAACCTTTATGGTTTCCATTATGGGTAAACGCGATATCTTCATTTAAGGAAGTGCGGACTACCGCCCCCTCAAAGTGATTATATTCGTTATTACCATATGTGGTACTTATAAAGGGTATATTTAATGATATTATATATGATAACATACTGTAATTAAAATACTATTATGTATAATTATGTTTTAATTCAATTAAATATGAAATAGAAATGGAAGTAGTGTTCATGCGTACGTACGGCTTACCGTCTCCATGAACGGTACATTTCATTTCTTATCTCAAAATATTATGTACTATTATAAGTACATATATATAATGTATATATATGATGTATGATACATCTAAATGATTAATATAATTCTGGAATTTAACTATACATACCTCTCATATATTTTTAATTCCATTAATAAGACATAGAAATGAAAGTAGCGTTCATGCGTACGTACGACTTACCATCTCCATGAATGGTGCATTTCATTTCTTTCCTCTAAATGATTATGTGATATTATAATTACATGTATATGCTGGATATATATGATATATATGATATCCAAATCAGTAATTTCATTATGGATATAAAGAACCTTTGACCACACGAACAACATGTAATTGTAAAAAGTCCACTTTCGACTTAAGAACCAAATATCGACAAAACAATCATTATTAACTTAATGATTACATAATATTTATAACATGGAAATAAGTGATATAAAAGGAATAATAAGCTTGAAAAAGGTTCTTAATCAAGTATAAATTAACTCAAGTTTATTATTCAGGAGATTAAATAATGATCGAGTCAAGTCGGACCCGAGGTAAGGGATCATATTCCACTCTTTATTTTTAAGTACACTCTTTTATGTCATTCCTTTTAAAGCTCATATTTCTTGTTATTGGGATGTTAATTAATATTAATCGTACTGTGATTTATATGTTCATATGATGAGAGACCATATTCTCTCTCATCAATCCATTTTGGATGTTTTGAGTGGCGTCGTTAGGCTGCCGATTTTTTCGTAAGAGATCCAACCTCTCTCTTTCTTTTTAAGTACTCTCTTTTATGTCACTTCTTTTAAGCTCCACTTTGTTATATTGGGGGGATGTTCTTTTATATTCCTCTTTCTATAAACATTATGTTAATATTATGAGATACCCTATTTCCTCTCATCAATTCATTTTGGAAGTTGTAAGTGGCGCCGTTAGGCTACCGAGTTTTCGAAAGGGATTTTTCATCTCACTTTTATTCACATGATATTTATGCTACATTTGCCACAATTTCCTTTGAGTGGTGTATGTATTGACCATTATTTTACTCATTGTGTAATATTCTTTCATTTAGGAGTATTTACATCAATTTTATATTGTCCTTCTTTCACGGGGAGTATGTTTCGAAAGATACCCATGTCGGTAAGGGAACCTTTCACCCTCCTCTTTTTAAAAGACTTCTTTTTTTGGGTCTTTTAATTTACATATTGTTATGTTGGGATATGTTCTCATATATCCTTATTGATGTAAATTTTATGTCCCAGTGATGAGATACCCTTTTTTTTATGTGACGCCGTTAGGCTGTCAAGGGAACTTCTTAACCCAATTTCGATTTCTTTGGGTTCAACATGTAGTTATTGAATATGTCATCCTTTGAATATGTGTGAATGACCTTTGATTATTTTACACTTAAAATCCACTTATATTTGTTGTATTCGTTTGTCACACATAATTATGTAATTGATTTATCCTTAAAACAAGGATTCCGTCTTTGAAAGGGACTTCGTCTCAATCTCCATTCATTGAGGCATATTTGTTTTATACACAACCTTCTTTTATACGGTGTATAAACCCCTCTGACTTTTACATTTATCCAAAAAGGAATGTTTTTTATACGAAGTGTTTATTAAAGGACAAAAGGAAATGTTTTTGTCGTACGTATGCGGCGACAACGACTTTTCCGCTGCGGTGACCATTATTTGAGTTTCGGCTTCCTCTATAAGCCATACCATCTTTTTAAAAGAAAAAATAAATACCATGTTTTACTTTTCTTTTATTTTGGTATTGAAAATGGTTTTCATAATGTATTTATATCAATGTGTTGTATTGATATCTTGTTATTGAATGGTGGAAATGTTATGTTTCATTTCTGCATGTTTTATGTGATAAGATTATGTTATGGTTCTTGGGCATTATTATGAAGACGGGTGGTTCCGTGATAAACTAAGGGCAGGTGAGCCTGATATAGCTCTCCAATGCATTGGGTAACATGAAGGAGTGAAACGTTAAGGTTTCTCCGAAGAGATTTAGGGAATATATTGTGATGGGTATTCAAAATGTAACCAAGAGGGTTACTCCCTACGTAAGAATGTTATGAATGCCTCATGTTAGCTTTTATGTCTTATGATTTCGATGATTTATTCATGATTTGAAGAGGTATGTTAAAGTGCCTATTTTTTATGGGTAAAGTATGATTTCATTATTATGTATATATGAACTCATGTTTCCTTTCTATATTTTTATAACCCTTACTGAGCTTTTTATGCTCATCCAAAGTTTTTGAAATGTTTTTCACAGGTCAAGGGGAAGGTACATGATATGATGATAGTGTCAAGGGAGTGTCAAGAAAGAATCCGTGTTTTATTTTAAATATGTTTCTGTTGATGGGAAGAATAAATATTGTCTTTTATGTAACCACATTGTTTAAATGTGGAATGTAATGCACGTTTCATGATCTAATTCTCTAAAACTCTAAACCTTAAAAGATCCTCAATGTGTAATCTTGAAATAACTCAAGATTAAGTAAGGTTTAAGGCTGGGGCCTTATAGTTGGTATCAAAGGTCAGTTTAGATAACTTTAGAGGTTAGGGTATTCTCTAAGAACAAGTGACATTACCATAATGGTTAGGATTTCATAAAGAGTCCTAGTTTTGATAAAGTGAATGAGTAAGTACATCTTAGTGTTTATATTCCTCATTAGTTCATGATGGTTATGTTGATATACTCACACTGGCCTTTTTGGTTTTAGTAAATGGATGGATCTAGCAGGCACCAAAGTGACAATGGGTTTGAAGGAAACTATGGTGGTTCTCTGATTAAGAGACTGGATGAGATGGGGGATTCAATGAGGAATCTCAAGTTTGTTCTAAACCAAAAATCAAGGAGTCATGATCAACCACTTCAACCTTGGTGAGTTCTCTAATGCATCATGTACGAGATGGCCAACTCCATGTGGAAATTAAGGTAATAATTATTAAGGTAACCATTATGGTTTATATGATCCTTACTTTTTAGGTAATTATGGGTTACTCTATGATATGATGGAAAATGAAAGGAATGAGATAAACTTGAGGTTAAAATATGTTCTGATCATTTTTGACGATTTTATCTCGTTTTTGGGGATGTTTTAAGAATTATATAGTTTTTGAAAAAGGACAACATGCAGACTGTGTGACAACCCATCGCGTCGGACAATGCTGCGGGAATCGAACCCACAACCAAAGTGCGACTGATATTTATCGCCTACCACTGGACTACGTGAAGTCCCTGGTTAGTTAAACTGATTCTTTCTAGTTATATGATTTATGAATTAAGAGTAAGTTGATTTTGGGTTATTTATGATAATTATTAACCTATCATGGAGGATATGTGATTAGGTTAATTAATTTTCAATACAAGACTTTAGGAGCAACTGATGTTGTTTGGAGATAAATGTTACGATTTAACTTGTAAGACTATGTGACTAAATCCATCAAATATTTGGGTTTCAATCTTATATTCGTTTACTTGGAAGAATTTTATGGACAAATTGTTTATCGGATGGTCGTCGTTGAACTTTGGGTTTTGTTGGACAAATTTTGGAGATTAAGCATAGATTTTCTTTTTAATGGGTTATCCTTTTCTGGATTATCTTACCTTATACTAACCTTTCTGGTTTTGGTTTTGGTTAAAGCCTAAAGACATTGGATGTATATAGTTCTCTTTGGTGGATTAGGTGATTATCTAGAAGTTGATTATAGTACTCTTAATGTGAAAAAGTCTTCCTAAATACTCGTCTTTTGGAGAAAAAATATGAGTTTGTGTAAGGAATCTAATAAAAGTTGAAAGTCAACATGATAAGTGATTATGTTTAATTATGAATAAATTCCTCAATAAAAGTAACTTAAAACAAAAATTATGTCTATTAACTTTTCCTAATGGGGAATCGAATACCGTTTAACCCATCACAAGTTTGAGATTTTCTCGTGGTTATCTTTATCCTAAACATGTTTTCTATCACTCTCCATCAGAACATGACCCTATGTTTTCTCCTCCATGTCCATATTTTTCGAGATGGAATCCTAGTATGGGTTAACTCGGGTGACCACTGTACTTATCTTTCTTTATTTTAAAGTGATTGTTTTACTGACTCTTGTTCCGATGTGGGACTTTCAAGGATGTTTCCAAGCTCAATTTTAAAAATTGCGAGGACGCAATTCCCAAAAGGGGGGAAGGATGTAACACCCCAGGTAAATAAAGAATATGACATTTTCTTATTTATCCATATTTGTGAATAAAATATTAATATGACTTTAAAGGGGACGCTATGCTCGATGGCGTACCCAACACGCAACAACGAGTTTCCTGGGAATCTTACGTTGCACTCTAATAATAAAATAATATTATTTTAAATGGTAGTTAACATGTAGCAGTTTTATTGGCAGGAATGGATAGAAATAACTAAAATATTATTATATATGTTTTTAAATGTTTTTACATTTATCCAATAAAAGATAAAGGCTTAAAATTTGGAAAGAATTCAATTTTAGGCATATATGCCCTAGTTTTCACTAAAGGTTCACTTATCACCTTTTGATGGTGAACCGTCATTAAATATAGTTTTTTCGCTCTTATACATTCTATTGGACCAAAATAAAACTCTTCTTAAGAATTGGGACATCAAAATTTACTTTGTGTAAATTTTCGGTATCTTTCCGATAAAGTTCATTTTTTTAATGAATAGTGTAAAATGTTGTATTTTAATTCAAAACCTCTTTTTAATCTAATTTATTTATATGATTATATTATCTTTTGAATTTGTTTTAAATTGAAATTAGAATATATTTTTACCATTAAATATAATAGTGGTCTTTGGAATTAATTTCACTTTGAAATCAGACTTAAACTAGTGTCAATATTTTTATACTTATTGTTTCATAAAAACACGCTATTTGCTCTGACAATGGGAATTAATTATTAAATTAATTAATGGGACTTATATGTTTTGAATTTTTTAAAATAGACTTCATTTTTGAATTCGGAATATCAAATGTAGCTTAGGGTGAATTTTTGGGATTTTTCTGAAAAACTTCAATTTTTGATGAATAGTGAAACCACTAAGTGGTACTTATAAAAGCTGATTTTTCCATTTAAATGATATTTTGTCATCATTGTGTTTTGAATTTTAAAAATCCAACATACATGGTTGTCATTAAGAAGTAAAATGTGGTTCAATGGGATTAAAATAATTTTTTTGGTGAATAGTAACTTATTAAGTTTTTAATCGCGATTAGAGGTAATTAGTGTAGTTTAAGGTAAAAATAATGTTTTAATAATATGAAATGAACTTGACACATGTCCTAACCTCATTGGATGTGTCATGGACGACCACGACAACCCATGGGTCAACTTGGGGACCCCATGAAGCCACTTTGGTTGGAAAATGACATTAATATCTTTTTATTTAAAGTTAAAGTAAAAATGAGACAAACATAAAATGTTTTTCTAAAACAATTATTACATGGGGTTATACAAATCAGATTTTTGACTATAAATATTAATTGGAAAGATAAAAAGATTTCCTAAATCATAGTAGTTTTTATATAATTTTTAGACATTATATAAATTAAATTATTTATGACATCATGATGATGCAGCAATGACCTCATTATTTAACGATTTAAATAAAATGGAAAGATAATGTAATATCTAAGACCTACACATGTAAAAAACCTATTGGATGAGTGGATTTGGAACCTTTATCACCTTATACTAGAATCAAATCAATGTGGGACCTCTTAAATCCGAATACCATTTTAAAATAAAGTGACTTTTCTTTACCTTCCAAGAGTGCCCCTCCTCTCCTCTTATAAAAGGCCCCCGCCTCACCTCCTTACCTACACTCCCTAAGCCTTTGGCTCGGCCATCCTCTGCCCATTTTGTCTCTCCACTTCCCTCTATTACTCCTTGAATCCTCACTTTGGGCAGAATTCTTCCCAAGGAATCCTTTGAGCTAAAACCAAAGGGAGTTACCCGATTTTAAGGTAATGTCTTCACTTGAGTCCTTTTGTTTTATTTTTCTTCTCCAACCCCCTAAACTCATTTTATTCATTTAATTTGTAACAAATACAGTATAATAAATATACTAGGATGTTTTTATAAGACGTATTCGAGCTACAATTTCACACACCTACATCTAACGGTTATAGAACATACTGTTTCCGTGGATGGCGAATTTCTGCCTCCCAAAACGATAATTGTTCAACATTATTCTAACACCTTCAAAGGTGGCCATTAAGATGACACTATATTTATATATGATATATAATATGTTTATTATTTCCTTAAGATTCTTTATTTTTCATTTTGGGAATACCTTTATGGTTTCCATTATGGGTAAATGCGATATCTTCATTTAAGGAAGTGCGGACTACCGCCCCCTCAAAGTGATTTGATTCGTTATTACCATATGTGGTACGTATAAATGGTATATTTAATGATATTATATATGATACCATAGTGGAATTAAAAAACTATTATGTATCATTATGTTTTAATTCCATTAAATATGAAATAGAAATGGAAGTAGCGTTCATGCGTACGTACGGCTTACCGTCTCCATGAACGGTACATTTCATTTCTTATCTAAAAATATTATGTACTATTATAAGTACATATATATAATGGATATATATGATGTATTATACATCTAAATTATTAATATAATTCTGGAATTAAAATATACATACCTATCATATAGGTTTTATTCCATTAATACGACATAGAAATAAAAGTAGCGTTCATGCGTACGTACGACTTACCGTCTCCATGAACGGTGCATTTTATTTCATTCCTCTAAATGATCATGTGATATTATAAATACATTTATATTCTGGATATATATGATATATATGATATCCAAATCAGGAATGTCATTATGGATATAAATAACCTTTGACCACACGAACAACATGTAATTGTAAGAAGTCCACTTTCGACTTAAGAACCAAATATCGACAAAACAATCATTATTAACTTAATGATTAAATAATGTTTATAACATGGAAATAAGTTATATATAAGGAATAATAAGCTTGAAAAAGGTTCTTAATCAATTAGAAATTAACTCATGTTTATTATTCAGGAGATTAAAGAATGATCGAGTCAAGTCCGACTCGAGGTAAGGGATCCCACTCCACTCTTTCTTTTTAAGTACACTCTTTTATGTCATTCCTTTTAAAGCTCATATTTATTGTTATTGGGATGTTATTTTATATAAATATTACTGTAATTTTTATGTTCATATGATGAGAGACCCTATTCTCTCTCATCAATCCATTTTGGAAGTTTTGAGTGGCGCCGTTAGGCTGCCGAATTTTTCATAAGAGATCCAACCTCTCTCTTTCTTTTTAGGTACTCTCCTTTATGTCACTTATTTTAAGCACCACTTTGTTATGTTGGGGGGATGTTCTTTTATATTCCTATTTCTATAAACTTTATGTTAATATTATGAGATACTCTATTTCCTCTCATCAAACCATACTGAATGTTTTAAGTGGCGCCGTTAGGCTGCCGAGTTTTCGTAAGGGATTTTTCATCTCACTTTTATTTCCGTGAGATTTATGCTACATTTGCCACAATTTACTTTGAGTGGTGTATGTACTGACCATTATTTTACTAATTGTGTAATATTCTTTAATTTATTAGTATTTACATCAATGTTGTATTGTCCTTCTTTCATAGGGCGTATGTTTTGAAAGATACCCATGTCGGTAAGGGAACCTTTCACCCTCCTCTTTTTAAAAGACTTATTTTGTTTGGTCTTTTAATTTACATATTGTTATGTTGGGATATGTTCTCATATATCCTTTTTGATGTAAATTTTATTTCCAAGTGATGAGATACCGTTTTTTTTTATGTGACGCCCTTAGGCCGTCAAGGGAACTTCTTAGCCCAATTTCGATTCCTTTGGGTTCAACATGTAGTTATTGAATATGTCATCATTTGAATATGTGTGAATGACCTTTGATTACTTTACACTTAAAATCCAATTATATTTGGTGTATTCGTTTTTCACACATAATTATGTAATTTATTTATCCTTAAACCAAGGATACCGTCTTTGTAAGGGACTTCGTCTCAATCTCCATTCATTGAGGCATATTTTGTTTTACACAAAACCTTCTTTTATACGGTGTATAAACCCCTTTGACTTTTACATTAATCCAAAAGGAATATTTTTTATAGAAAGTGTTTATTAAACGACAAAAGTAAATGTTTTTGTCATACTTATGCGGCGACAACGACGTTTTCGCCGTCGTGACCATTATTTGAGTTTCGGCTTCCTCTACAAGCCATACCATCTTTTTAAAAGAAAAAATAAATACCATGCTTTACTTTTCTTTTATTTTGGTATTGAAAATGGTTTTCATAATGTATTTATATAAATGTGTTGTATTTATATATTGTAATTGAATGGTGGAAATGTTATGTTTCCTTTATGCATGTTTTATGTGACAAGATTATGTTATGATTCTTGGGCATTGGTATGAAGACGGGTGGTTCCGTGATAAACTAAGGGCGGGTGAGCCTGATATAGCTCTCCAATGCATTGGGTAACGCGAAGGAGTGAAACATTAAGGTTTCCCTGTAGAGATTTAGGGAATATACTGTGATGGGTATTCCAAACATAACCAAGAGGGTTACTCCCTACGTAAGAATGTTATGAATGCCTCAAGTTACCTTTTATGTCTTATGATTTCGATGATTTATTCATGATTTGATGAGGTATGTTAAAGTGACTATGTTTTATGGGTAAAGTATGATTTCATTCTAATTTATATATGAACTCATGTTTCCTTTCCATATTTTTATAACCCTTACTGAGCTTTTTATGCTCCTCCCAAGTTTTTGAAATGTTTTTCACAGGTCAAGGGAAAGGTACATGATATGATGATAGTGTCAAGGGAGTGTCAAGAAAGAATCCGTGTTTTATTTTAAATATGTTTCTGTTGATGGGAAGAATTAATATTGTCTTTTATGTAACCATATTGTTTAAATGTGGAATGTAATGAAAGTTTCATGATCTAATTCTCTAAAACTCTAAACCTAAAAAGATCCTCAATGTGTAATCTTGTAATAACTCCAGATTAAGTAAGGTTTAAGGCTAGGGCCTTATAATTTTTATCTTATTTGACCACATTTTACTCATTTATATTAACAATTTCTCTTGGATTTTTGAAATTCAACTCACATAAGTGGTAAAATTATGTTTTATGAACAATTTCAAAAGCTCCTAGGAGGTGGGTAAAAGACGGTGAAAAGTCCAATACAACTTTTATAAATCTAAAAATTTTATAAAACGACTCCAATGAATTTCGTTGAACTTATATAAGTATTATGTATCTATTTTGACCTAAAATAAATTTAAATAAAATAAAAGATTATTTAAATAAAAAGTCAGTTTTAACAAAAAACTCATTGTTTTAACTATTCATCAAAAAATTCAAGTCTTCAGAAAACATCAAAAATTTCACCCTAGGATAATTTCGATATTCCAAATCCAAAAATGAAGTCCATTTTGAAAGACAAAATTTATAAAATTTCAAAAAGTGTGTATTACTATTCATAACAACTAGTTTATATAATATTTTAATAGCATATCGTTGTTTTGTGAAACTCGGTATTGCATACAATGCATACTATCAGGGAAGGTCATGATTGCGTGTAAAGCAAGCCAAGATAGTGTTGTGTGTAGTGAAAGATTCCTTTGATGATTTATATAACATAAAAACAAAATATTTCTCTTAAAAATCTCAGGTGTTACAGTATCTTGGAGTAAAAATCATTCAAGAGAGTTATAATCCTCTTAATATGATCATTTATTCTTTTCCAATAAGAACCCCAAACCAGTTACTCCAAAAAAATTTTAATCATATTTAGGTATCCTTCATCCAATAACCATTTTATTGAGGAATAAAATCGCATAATACCACTATCAATATATTACAGTTCTAATAAGAGTAAGGAAAGGTTAGATAGGACATGAAAAATGTGTGTGACCTTAACCTGGGGATAGGAGTTGACACCCTATAAGTGGTAAAAACATCTATCCAACTTACCCAAATTTCTTCTTTTCTTTTTAATTGTCACTCTAATTGAACATGTCCCCAATAAAACCAATTACTTGGATTCCAATATTGGTTAAAAATGATTAAATTTATGAATGGATCTAGATTTGTGCTTCAAACCACAATTTTTTATTGGTTATAAATAGTTTTAATAAAATAGGATCCCATTAACCATTAAATTTTCCCTGGCGGAAACAATGATAATTGTTTCCTCTACACCAAAATTCACATTTGATTCTGTTTTAGATTAAATGAAGGAGAAGACAAAATAGGTTCTTATAGAGGATAAATGGGTTTTAATATTCATAGGAGAGAACTCCAGCCTTGATAATTTAATTTTACACCACAAAAAACTACATATGTTATTATTTTTGGGACTTCTTTGCATGAAAAGTAATAATATAAACCTTCATTTAAAAGAAATAATTATGTTAACATTTTATTTCAGTTCTAAACATACTTTAATATAATCATATTTTATATGATCCATATACCCCAAGAATAAACACTTTCGTTGTGCACATAGGGTTAATAATATTACATTAAATGATATAATTCATGGCGAGGGTGGAGTGAGGGACTGTCAGCATTGAATGATTTTAGTAGAGACTTTGTTAAAAACCATGGTGGCATCTCCAGTCATGTAACATATATTCCACCCTCCAAACACCTAAAATGGATAAAAATTAGATTTAATTCCATTCACTATCATATAGGGAGTCGAGCCATCTTCTTCACCTTTCAAATCATAGAGATCCACAAACTGATCTAGTGTACAATTATTCCTAATTGGAGAGGCTTGCATAATACCCTTTAAGAGACTACTCATGTTCATATAAGAATTGAAATGTGCCTCCTAAAAAGGATTATAATTTAAAATGAGTCCACTCTCACCCATAGGTTTACATGTAATCACAGCTTTAAAAGATATGATAGAGGAATGAATATCCTTATCCATAGCCCAATCTGGAATCATTCCATTCTGATAGAGACCTTCTTCCATTCAATCCACAAAAATATATAGCACTAATCTCAGAGGTTAATAGATAGGGTAATATCTAGTAACATTCATTGTTGATTGAGTCATTGGTTCAGTAGATATATATATATAGAAAAAGAACCAAGAGGTAACCTAGAACATAGGGAATTCATAGAATTCCTTATATATGAATAAACCATATGAGAAGGATCCTTTATATCTATAATAATGAATGAAGACTTACCTACTAGACCACCATAAAAGGGGTGATTCCACTTTTTTAAAAGACAAGTGATTTCATATAAAAACTGAATGCCTATGTACATGACATGCCTCCCAAATCCTTGATGGTGATTGAAAGATGAGCCACTATGATAATGAGACATTGAATCCATCCTAAATGAGGATATGTGATGGTGGATTCACTATAATAACTACTTACATGAATATGTGATCATTATATCTTGAATCCAAGCTCCATTTCTATTCATCAATATACAAAAATCCACCCATCACCTCATATACACTTTAGAGAATATGAGAGTTGAGTTGAGGAACATGAAGGATGAGCTGTGTAAACTAAACTACCACCGATATTGAGTCCATTCCAATATGGGAATCCCAAAACCTCTTAAACATGTATAACCTCAAACATCCACACTCCCAATCCACCTTTTACAATGCCTTTGTAAAATAATATATGGATAATCAATTTATATAATATGTTTTGGGCGAGATTGAAGACACCTATTTCATAATATCAAGACCCTAGGGTCCCAAAATTTAAAAAAGGATATTTATGGCCCCTCACAAGCATAATTACCTATTAGAGGCTCTTGGTGGTAGTATTTTCTTATTGAATCTCTATTATCAATAGATAAACTATTTGAAACTCGTCCACTCAGTTAAAGAATATAGGTGTAAGAATGATGATCACTGTGAAAGGGATCCACTATGAAAATCATAAAATTATATGGATGGAGATAAAATTATTTAAGGATATTGGCCTAAGAGCATCAGAATCTATTGAGGGGGAGGAATAATAAAATTTCCACACAGATAAAGGAACCATGTGTAACTATGATGACACAACGTAAAGATGAAATTATTCATTTATAACTTCCAATGATGTAGTGAACTCAATAGTAAGAAATATTTTACACCATAAAGGCATGTGTGTGGAATTACATTCTAACAATCAAATTATATCGAAACTGTTAAAACCTGTATAGGTATCTTCCATTGATTACTTTCCTAAGCAATCATTATGATATCTTACATAGGGTCCTCCTTGCTATTTGGGGTCCTCTTATCAATCAATGTAATTTCAAAATAATTGAACATATATCTAGTCACTCCATGAAGAAAACTAATTATTTTTAGGGAATCATCCTTAATGCATTCTTTTATTCTAAAGTAATCAACTTGAATTAGTTTCAAGAAATTAACATAATGTCCCTACTATCTTGGGTAAGACCTAGTCTCTCATCATTGGTCTACAATTTCCATGAAAACCATCATCTGTATTTTCATGATTACTGCCCGACATGAGAAGTAGATTAACACATTTTATATTCCAAAGTATAGCCCCAAAACAATCATTTATTTTTTCACAATTTTCAATAAATTTTAACTACAACATGTTTTTAAAATTATAGTTATAATCCTTCCACATGACCATAAATTAAAAAAATTGAACAATATTATCCTTGATTTCCATTAATCTTGATACGTATGACACTAATTTGAGGATTAAACATTGAAACCAAAACCTTTTTTTTAAAAAAGATGTGACATTTACCGGTCACCCAGGACATTCTCTAGGGAAATTTATTAAATAAAAAAGGCTACAATACAATATTTATGTGTAACAAATTTAAACCAACATGGAATTTAAATTGGACACAAATGCATAATCTAAGATAATAATACCAAGAATCTGGGGTTTCAACTCACAATAACCATTAAAAAGAAACAAAACCAATGAGAATCTGCAGCTGAACAAACATTTTTAGCCTTGTTGAAAAAATAGCATATGAAGCAGTCTAAAAAGAAGTCACAACAATGATAATACATGCATTGAAACAAGGAAGTAGTGGGTTTGAAGACTTGAAGTCCAATGTGCTCCAATCAACAAAGGGCAGGATCCGACCACACAAGGTCTTTAAAACATAGAAATGAAATCTCTCGAGAGTGTCCAAACATTGTCGAAATACTGTGAAACAAGAAAACCATGTGAAAAGGGGGGTATGACATGGGAGAAATCATTCAAGGGAGTCAGAACATGGGCTAGGTACCCAAGACAATACCTTCCCAATTCTAAATTGAACATCTAGAAGACATCTAGTAGAGAGTAATACAGAGAGAAAAACCATAACCAATGAATTATAAACAAGGTTGAATAATGAAATTAAATTAACTAGATACTGAATCAATCCCACCTTCTTCATGAGGGTATCATCTCCAAGATAACACAAAAATGATCCAATAGCTTCTTGAAAAATAGTACCAACACATATGTGAGGTGAATCAACCGAAACAATAATAACACCAATCAACTGAGAAGAAATTCAACTTGAAATAAGGTGGTGAAAAATCATTTTGTAAAATTAATGGATAGAGGCCCCAATATAGTTCAATAAAACCAAAATCCATAACTCATTTCCAAGGAATATATTTTACGTTATTGTTTGGATCCTTCTTAAATTCTTTTACAACAATAATAAACATTTTTTTCTGATATCTAGAGAAATATCTGTAGTCATGTCACTATTTTTATATTTCAAAAAGGTAGTTGTTTCATTCTCCTCCATCAACGAATCAAGATCTTTTGGTAAGTCTACCATCTCTTCTATCTAATATGAATCCCTATAAGCTTTATCATTTTCATTATCATCTCTTTAGGAATCTTCTAAGTCAGAATATTCAGATGAAACTGAGGACACATGAAAATTTTCAGTAAGGATAGGCTATGGGGGTAAATCATTTTTTTCATTCTCCTTGGAATCTATGGAGTGTGTGGCAATTTTCCTCTAAAATTTTGCATTGTCCCTACATTTTCATGTTTTTCTGGAACTCGGAGTAATAATTCCATCAGGTTCAATCATTGATTTTTTCATTTTCTAGCTCTTGAATTTAATAAGACCTTCTCCAGTTGACATGATTTGTCAATATCCTAAAAAGGGTTAACTTATCATGAACCATTCAAATCTTTTTCAATGATCCATAGTCCCTGATGAACTATATAATCCATTCTCACTAAGGCCATATTACTTTATGATCCCACCACACCTTCCATAATATTTCTACAAACAGAAATTGAAATATAAAATAGGGAACTCATGCATAAGTAACAAACCATCTATTTCAAGAAACCTTCCACCTATTAGTAAACACTAATTGGAATTAACATACATAGATCTCATCATGGATTCCCAATGATAAATATAACCACTACATTACTTATCATATTACCCATCATCTTATATTTTTTCCCATTAGGTGGGAAAAACATTGTCGGTTCTGATTCCCATCAAAGGGGAATATAGGAATCCACTTTCATGGACTAATCCCAATTCGAGAACACTTTACACCTTCCCTAATAATAATAAATTGAACTTTCACTTAATACATTTCTTAAAACCATTACATAATCACTAAGTAAATTTCACATGTAAAAAAACTAAGACATATAGATGTTACCCTTGATATAAATCTTTCTATATACTCATACCTTTTATGATGAACCCCTAATACATATATATTTCTTTATAAATACTTTTCTTTAAATGATCACCAGTGTAATAGTATCCTATCCCACACTATGATGTGGTTAGAATTCAGGAAAATGTCTAAAATGCACATATGAGTCCCATATTGTGAAATAATACCCACAAAATGGTGTGATGATCCCTAAATCGCATCCTCTTTACTAATTCGCACTCAAAGAGTAACTAGTAAAAATCCATATAACTACATACCTCTGAGAAGAAGGCATGTGATGAAAAAAATTAATATGAGTAATGAATTGAATAAGAAATAATAAAAACATATCATGATTAATCTCATGAACAATTTACAAAAACCCCATTAATTAAAATGTTTATATGTGGTAAAATAAAATCTATACAAGAAAAACTATTGTGTTACATTTATATAACTATATTATTTCTAGAATATAATTGATTCTCACAAGAAACTAAGTGGTTGAACAAAAAATATCCCCATCCATAGATTCATAATGAATATAGAAATTAATTAAAATATTATTCAAGTTCCTAATATGTATATATAATATTTAACCTTTATTAGTGAACATATGAGAAAATATCTTATTTTTTCATTTAATAAAATCAAATGTTATTTCATATCCAATTTTAATGTCATTGTATAAATTATATGAAATTTTTATTTTTTTTCTTTCTAATTTACACTAAATCATATATCCATATAAAATATAAACACACAATATTTAGTAATTATAAATGAAAAGGTAATATTGAAATTTTATAGAATTAAATTAATTAAATAATGTGATATACATGTATATAAAATTCCAAAAAATATAAACAATTAATATTTTATATATTTATTCATGGAATCAACATAGAATAAAAATCTATATCATATAAATTTATATTTCAAATATGAACTCTATATTTTCCCTCATTCATAGGTTATATTTGATAAATCCTTTATAATAAAATATATGAATCTATATGAAATATAATCCTTTCGAACTCTATAATATATATATAAATTTTATTTATAATTTAAAATATCTAAATTACATAAAAATAATATATTCAATAGTTCCATAAATAAATTTCATGTTACATTAAACTATTGGATCTTTGATAATTACATTATAAAAAATCATTTTAATAGCATGAAATCATATTATAATCTTTAAGCATTTTATAAATATATATAAGAACTTTTATATTTAGGAGTTTTAAAATAAAAATTATATAAACATTATTAATTATATTATGATATATATATAATCACAATACATTAAAATAATATACATATAACTTTATGATTAAGGATTATTGATAGATCATATCCCCTATAATGATATTCTGTGGTTAAACCCCCATGTAAGATTATGTGTGTTTTCTATCAACCAACACATAAAAATGTTTTGAATAACTCATATAATATATACTTTATTAATAAATAATTAATAATACAATTTTCTAATTATAAATTACATAGAGGTTATTCATATAAGTAAATTTATTAATAAATTAAAAATACCAGAACATTCTTTCTTCCATAAAAGTTTTTAGGAATATTATTTAGAAGTCACGTTTCAAAAATGATGTTTTTTTTCTTGTGAGATATTCCATAATATTTTATATGTAACAATAATTAATATAAAAACAAAATAGAAGTCATATTATATTTATGAGGTAAAAAATTAAATATCATGATTGTTTATTTTTTGGAATCATATAAGTGTTTTATTTTGGTAATACCATGGCTGGATTTTAAAAAAGAAAATATTAACCACGATATAGTAGATAAAGAATTATGTGGTTTACTATGTTTTCATAAATCAAAATTTTTTATATACACTATAGTATTATGCTTTAATAATAAAAATTTCATTTTCTATATCTTACATATTCTTCATTTGAAACAAAATTGATGTGTGTATGACTACATTATAGAGTTTTTCTATCAAACTACTTTTATAAATGTTGCGGAAATAGAAAATGATTTTCCCGAGAATATTTAAGCAGTATTCATTGGATTTTACATAAAAATATGTTATAAAAGAATAATTTTATTCAAATGAAGAATCAATATATTTTCATTACATTTCGTTGATGAATATCCTAGTAAATCATCCACCATGATAAATTCTTTGAAAATATACATGGGTTGTGTAAATATTTTATAAAAAAGATATATTTTCCCTCAAACTCAGAAATTTATGAATCATTTTAAATAAATAGATATTATAAAATATTGAAAACATAATATATATTTGTTATAAAATTATTTAGTATTTAAATAAAAATTTTAAATATGATTCCCAATAATTGTGCAATCTCTCATAGTCTTTGCTAAAGAAAATTACCTATTTCATATGAAATTATTCTCTTGATCACAACCCTTAAATATAATGGAATGATTTGTAGCCTATAGTTTACACCAGAACACCAATGATATTTTGTGTTATAGCTGCACGTTGTAATATCAATTTTGGAATACCAGATGCTATGTATGTACCTTTATAGTAGAAAAACTATGATATTTCATTCGATGTATAGAATTATACATTTTTATAATCACTCATATATCTATTTTTAATGTGGAATTATACTCTTCATAAGCTACTCCCCTTATCTTAATTGAAAATATCCCGTTTTTTAATAATGTTTTAAAAAATATTGTATAAATCACTACTATCACAATCTTTGGAATGAATTTCTCCATGGTAGATAAAATGAATAAATTGGCTTCCATTAATTGAGTTGTTAAATTTATTATATTTTTAAATATATTACAAATTATTAATTTCATTATGGTGTCTATTCGGGTTGACATTAGTATCCATCCTCATGAAAAGATCTCTTATCATCCTAC
The DNA here is from genome assembly GCA_963277665.1 of Viscum album. Taxonomy (NCBI): domain Eukaryota; kingdom Viridiplantae; phylum Streptophyta; class Magnoliopsida; order Santalales; family Viscaceae; genus Viscum; species Viscum album. The sequence continues at coordinate 83,705,180 of OY728155.1, read as the reverse complement.
ATTTCTTTACATCGAATGTCATTTCTGCTTGGGAAAGGTAATTAATAACATATGAAAATTAAGGATTCCTCATATTTAACCTATAATGAATATTCATGAAGGTAGTAACAATGATAAATACATTATTCTGGTGAGACTTCCTATCTTACCCATGAATTTTCTATACCAGATCTTCTTGAAGAGTATAAGGGACTAATTCATGAATTTTATATATGAATATTAACGTAAATGGATGATGAAAATCATAATAGAATAATATATATGATTGTATATGTATAATTCAACACCTCCAATCATATGGATATGACATTAGGAATGGTCAAACATCATTCACTAGCAGGATGATAATTTTTTCAATTAATTTTTCTTATGTTCCCTATATCATATAAAAAACACACTTCCAATGTTTGTAAAATATATTTTCTGTCATATATGTTAAATGGTAAAGGAAATATTTAGTCTGATGAAGATAATTCTAGTATGATTATTCCGACTATGTATTCCCCTCATAGTTCATCCCCATGTTCATTCATTACCACTTGGGAAAGGGATGAACATCGTCTCGATGGGCCGCAAAATTCTTCCAACCTGAATATATGTGTCTACTCTAATTTTATTAGGATTAATCCCTCCACGATTATATATCACCCCAGAATATTGATAATAGATGTACATATTACACCCAATTAGATGGTAATATATTTGAAAAAATATATACTTTTACTGATTGATTATTTAAAAATAAACACCAATCAAAAAATAGTTTATGTAATATTTGATTAATATTATTAGTAATAATTAATATAATAAATCATATATTAAATGTGAAAATTTTTAATAAGTTATATACTCATATTAAATTGTATTAAGAAAACATAGGTTTTTAAAATTTCTTTTTCAATGACATGAATTTGTCATTAATTATTGTATTTTCATTTCATGATTTTTTTTATAATTATTAATTTTAAAATTTAATAGTAAGAAAAATGGAATTATTCATGGTAAAAATTAGATTAGGTTAATTTGTTTTTATTTTTCATAAAATATTTATTTTTTAGTTGAATAGTGGTGAAAATTGTTACCAAAATTGTAAATTGATTGAATTTACTATTACATAAGGATGTTATAGTTTTTTCTAAGTCCGTATATCGAAAAAATATTTACATAAGGAGTAAATATAAGATATTTAGTATATTTATTTTTACTAAGAAAACCTAAAATTAAATTTTAAAACATATGATACATTTTTTCCAATTTAAAAAACATTCTCTATCATTTTTTCTAATTAGACATTATTTTCATAAAATTTGGTTTGGATTTATTTTAAAACCATAAAAATATTATTTTTTTATATATAAATATTTTTCTCTGGAAATTTAAAAATATTCAATATTTTAAAATGAAAATAAATTTTAATCATGAATGTAAACTTCTTCTAAAAATTATATCTCTTTGTTTTGTATGTTTATTCTAAAATTAATATTTATCAACATATAAATTTAATTTTATATAATTAATTTAAATTTAAATAAAAAACTATTTAATAATTCCATATTTTATTCTATGTGACATATTTATTTTCCATTTTTAAAAAATTATCGATTAAGAAAAAAGTAAATTGGGGTTAAATTTTAAAAATTAATAAAGAAAATAGTATAAATAAATAAAATATGTCCACAAAATTGTTGGTGGATTGGATTCTAGGATTAATAACTATGTCTACATTACATTTTCCACTTTTGAAAAATTGTACCCTTTAATATTAACATTACTCTATTGGAATGTAATGTTTACTAAAAAATTACCATTTTCTTCACTTATAAATGGTGAAAAAATCCTCCCATTTTTAAACTATTATTCTTTAAACATTAATCTATAACCTATATAATTTTACTTGAAATTTAACCCTCACCCCTGAAATTGAGCCTTTGGGTCCTTTATATTTTCCAAACCCCTTCATATAAAATGGTGTTTAGAATGGAAGATTAATTCCATCAATGTATGGGTCTTCCAGTCTTTAGTTTCTATTCTAATTATACAAATTTTACCAAAGGAAAAAAATAATTTCTATTATAATTAATTAATTTCCATTAGATTTTTGAAATTTTATTATATTAAAGGAAATATCATGATTTATTAATTTTCATCAACTAAGATAAAAACAATGTGGATTACGTAGATGTACATACTACCGCCTCAATGAAATGAATTTTTTTCCTACCCGGCCTCCCACGGTGGGTAAAAACAAAGTATTTTATATAAAAATATAATTCTAATTCTTAACCATGATTAAAAACATGTAAATTTTGTATACACTTTCATTCCATTTAATAAGACATGAAATGAAATCATTAATTATGTCTATGTGTGGACTACCACATAAAAAAATAATCATCTAATTACTCTTATAGATTTATTCATATTTATTGAAACTAATTCAAATAAAGTTCACCAGTGTAATACTATATAAATAATATCATTACTCTTATGTATTAATGATATAATTCAAATGAAATTGATTGTACTACCATAATCATCCATTAATTATGGAATGTCCATGTTTCTTTTGTCTAACTGCCTTCATTATTTATGATCAAAACCCTATCAATGATGAATTTTGGAACATATGTAACAATATAATTTTAAATTTCTATCAAAATAATTTTTGGGTTATGGTTATTAAAACTTTACTATTAATATATAACATAATATTATAAAATAATCATTGATTGATACAATGAATGAAATAATCCAAAACTAATATCATTTTGATGAAACATAACTAAAAAATTAATAAAATAAGATAAGATAATTATTGTCAAATAATAGGTATCTATTGCAACAGCAAAAAAAATTTACAACAGAAGGCAAGTATGAAATAATGAATGCTACAACTACCTGATGATAAATGTTTGCTATAAATTACTGATATATTCATTATAAATGATCAAAACCAAAATATATAATAATAAATGTATATCTATAGGGTTTTTAAATTCAATAAGAATGTATTTATGTTTTTATACATGAACCATAATTTGATTAGTAAGGGAAATATAGTAATGTTTTTTAGCTCTCAATTTTATATTAATTGAGATATGATGTCTACTCACCACCAATTTCATTTTTTGGTATATATATTTAATGTGGTTTTCATTTACTATAATTGTTTTTTAATATCAGTAGTATTTAAAAATATCTACCAAATTTTATATTTCATGTGAATTCTATTTGAAAGATACTTATGTTGTATGGGTTTTTTGTATTTATTTTCAATTTCACGAGACATGTTTGATGTTTCAACCTATATTTTATTTAAATGATTTATTCCCTAAAATATTTAATTAATTTATAATAAATATAATTCATTTTAATATATTTTAACTCCCATTTAATTGTATTACTACTATTTTCTTTTAATTCCATTGTTACCATTTTCTTACGGATTTCGGCATCTCAATTTTCTTGATTGAGATAATATATTTATTAACCGCATTACTTAATATGAAAAATATATTTGTCATGTATTTAATTTATAATAAATTTTTCTTGAAATATGTGGGATTTATAAATACTTCTAATTTTCTATATTTAATGTGTTTTCATTTCAGAAGCTAATAAATAGTTCAAAGTGTTTCATCTCAATTTACATTCCTTGGGACATATTTTGTTTATGAAACTAATATATACTATATAGACTTCATATTTCCTATTTTATGTTTGATTTCAATAATTTACTTTTAATAATGGAAGTTGAAGATTAATTTAATTTTTCTATTTCAGGGGATTTTTATTAAAATGTTTTGAACTCTATATGGGATTTTATAAACTAAACCTATTTCATTGGTCCATAAACATTCCTCTTTGATAATGATTTTACAAGATGCTATTATTATAATATTTGATGATATTATAATTTCATTTCCCTATCTTTCTTTCATAATACCATTTATTTTTTCTTCTACTCTAAAATTTTACGATCTTAATAGTAATTCCAATCACATCAAAATTGTTTTCTCCATTCTATCATAAAAAAATGATTAATTATATGCTTCATATTTCCTTTGAAAAAAATATTATATCTATTTATGTGCCCCATTAGTGAATATTCATTTATAAATTAATATATTTAAATAAAAATTAATTCATCCTTTTTTAAAAAATAACTTTTTAGTGTGACTTGCAAATTCATTATATAAAAAAATGGTAAAAACATTTTATAAAAAATATTCTACTAATTATGATATCTTTATAAACATTCTTATTTACAGATGTTCCATTCAATGTTTCAAAATTATTTTTCAAATTATTTTTAATTCGTAATTATTAAAAAATATATACTTATTTTCCCCAAAGTATATCATTTATTTATAAATATAACTCTAGATTTTAAAATTGATTTTAATAGATTCTGTACTTATGAAAAAATATCAGTTTTTTATATATTCTTAATTAAAGTTCTTCAAAACATAATTTTCTTAAAAAATAATTTTTCTTGAAAAGGATTATTTTGTATTTAATAGATATTTTATTTAAATTATCAATACAAAAACAATTTCATTTTAATGAAAACATTTATCATGTGTTTTTTATCCTTAAAAAATGTATATTTCTCTCTTTTATAGTGATTTTTTCAATGATTATAAAATTATTTTTTATAATTTTTTACCAACCTCAATAAAAAATATAATTAACTAGGGATATTTTAAATACATTTATGGAATTAAGCCTCTATATTTATTATAAAATGTTCAAGGAATATTTTTAACAGATTTCATCTCCCTTCTATGGGTTCTTTAACCGATTCTTGATGTATGAATGTTTTCATGTTCTGGTGAGAAAAATATGTATGTGTAATGATTATTATTATTATGTTTAATATCTAATTTCAACCTAATATATATTTTTAATAGTTTCAAATATCATTTTTTAATTATGTATCGATGTAGGTTAATTTTTTCAATATATAAATATGGGGTATATATTTTTGTATTTTCATTTCTTAAAAAGGGTGGATACACATATAATTGTTATGAAGGGGTTTTTTCGGCTTATGTTTTTTATAAAGTAATATTATTATTCTATTGAATGTTATTCTCTCATGTATCATGATCATTGATTAAAATTTTCAAAATATCATCATTCATTTCTTATGTTATGGATTTTCATATTCAATGACTAATGACTTCTGATCAATGTTTTAGTTGGGGATGACTTTTTCATGTACAAATATTATACCGATTTTATCATCTTGTAGACACTCATGACAAGTAAACATTATTTATTATATTTAACCTTATGGATTTATTGATCTCCCTAAATTATTATACTTCATTTTCCCTATGTTATTAAGATAATTTTAATTTATGATAACTATATAATAGAGTATTGTGTGTCTTAATTATGAAAGAAATTTCAGACATATCATAAAATAAATTTCTTATGTAGTATCTCATCAAAGATAATAAATATTACATTACTAGTATTGTGTGTTTTTTATATTAACTTTATATCTTATTAAAATGAATAATAAAAATGATATGTTTTTTGGGGTTATCTGAAATTGAATCAACTATAGTTTCAAAAGAATTTTTTTAGGAAAATATTATGGTGTGTGGGCTTAGGTTTCTATTTTATAGATTTTGTTGAACCATTACATGGTTTATTGATGTAATATTTTTCCTTTATAGAGGATGGATAAGATACCAATTCTACTTATTATGTTGGATTATACTACCCCCAATTCGATCGTTATGGTCATTTTGGTAATATGATAGTTTATTATCACCTCTGGTTATCTCTGAATGGGTTATATGCTAGAATATTGTTCTATAAAATTATCAAAAAAACGGGACTGAATATATACCTTTCTCTATTAGTAACCACTATTATTATATTGGTATCCATGAATTTTTAAATCCACTTCAATATTTTTGAGGTTACTATGAATGACAGTATAGTTCATGGTTCATCCAAGAGAATATGGACAACAAATCCAAAACACCCAATATGGGCTAGGATTTATACCTACCCAATCCAAAATATAATCTCACAATGTATAGTTTTATATATAATATGTGTGGGTGATCCCAAGGTGCCCATATGATATGAAATAATGTAATTTTTTTTAAATTGTTCTTCTATAATTCCAATGAACTATAATATAAGGATATATGTAAGTTTCAAAATAATGAAACCAAAAAATAAAATGTGGAAATATAATCCATCTCTGAACTGAAATGCTGTGTTTTTTCTTGATGTTATTATCCAAGATATATTCCATATTATTTATTTTTTAATATTTATAAATTTATTATATAGAGATGTTATTTAATAACTCTCTGTATTTGGATATCTTCTATTCCTCTTCTAAACACATGACTATAAATTTAAAAATAAATAATAGTGTGTTCATCGATTCCTTATATGTTCCAAATTTCATGTAATCAAAACTGACGGAATAGGGAAAAATAAGAATTATTTAAATATTATTTATCATGTATAGTCCATTTATATATATATCAACCCTATTATCTATTAAAATGAGAATAAAGTAGGTTATAGATATATAAAGAAATCGATACATAATTGTAAACAATTGTAATTGAATTTCATGCTAATTTATCTTCTAAAATAGGTAGACCAATTTACCCATCAAAAATATAGGAATTAAAATCATAGATTAAGGGTTTGAATCAAAATTTGTATTTCTAACCTATATGGGATAACTGAATTCTTCAAATCTACTACCTCCCTTCTAGTGATATCCTTCATTATTTATTAACCAATTTTATTAAACTAAATGCTACTGGAATGAAATGACAATGTTATCCACACTCAAATAATTTACACATATCTAATAAAATAATGATTGTAGTTAATAATTCATATAATAAATAAGTATATTTAAATGAATTGGATATTCACTAATGGAAAATGAAACACTTCAAGAAATTTATTTAGAAATGAACAATCTAGTAGGGAAATAAACCTCAAAAGACAAAAGGGTTTTATGGAGAAATTAAATCTCTTAATATATTGACACAATATGGATGGGATGATGATGTATTTTCCAATGTATATTCCTAGATAATTACCAAATAAGATCCTATAAGAGGAAAAAATTCAACAAAATGTCAAGGAAAACAACCCTTATAAAATGATATATAAAAATTTAGTTCTCAATCCATATGTGAAGGGGAGTAAATACATTGGGAAGCTATACGATTAGATAGGGGATGGGTCCATATTTAGTTACATAAATATCCCAATACCTCATATATCATAATATTTTTCTTTGAATTTAAGTAGTTATTTGAAACTAATATGGTGGAATATAATTTTTTACTTTTCAATTTCATCCACATAGTCATTGAGTGAAAATCATACCTTATTCATAAGAAATTCTATAGGAAGCATGAGATTTTGAAATCCATAAAAAACCTAAATAATTTAATATATCAATTTTCAAAAAAAATTCATAGGAGTAATAAATATATCTTATTATATTATGATCTAAAATAATATCATGAAGAAGATCTATGACTAATTTAAAGGAGTATCACAATACAGATTGTATACCCAAACATCAGTCATTTTTATTCTTATGTTTTTCCATCATAGATCCTTCTATAAATCCAATCCTATTTTTTATGTAACAAATAATATAATATAATATTTAATATTATTAATGACATATTATCATAATATTTTTTTAATTGTATGTACGTAGTACACAGAATATTTTTCTATACTGGATCAACAAAATAGATAGTTGACTTGTGAAATAGAGTATACAAGACGTAAATAAGATAGTTATGGGATATTATGTAATGAAAAATGTTAATATGAACAAATAATATGATATATCATAATATAGTCTCACCATTATGGTTATTTAAAAATTTGTTTCCTATAAGTTATTCTATAAATTGTGCTTTCACTAATATGGGAATACATGTTTCCTAACCATAATTATGTGATTGATGTTTATATTCTATAAATATCTAGATGTTTACGAAATAGATATCCTCCTTATCCCACTTGGTATTTTTCAAAATAAATATTAAATTTTGATAATTATTAATCATGGGATCAATATTAGATTAATTTTACCCAATAAATTGTACTACGCTTCAGCAGGAATTTTATACCTATTCTTTACTGATGACATGATAATTATTTAAGAATCACATGAGCAGTTCCATCATGAGCTTCACGGAAATCTATAATTAATAATACATAAGGAGTCATAATATTTTTATTCTATCAAAAATTTGTGTTAATATATCAATCAACTTAATAAAGAGACACATTAATTAAATTGGGGATAATCTTCATATTCGAAAGTTAATTTTCACGATAATGTATATGGGGCCTTGTTTACTCTTCATAGAATTAAACTTCAACACATTTAAGTAATTAATAGTAGGATCGCATATGAAATTACTATGTCAAAGTCCTATCTTCAATCATTCAATGGTTTCTTCATATTTTTCAACTATTTATTTACTTCGATACTAATGCAAAAACTATTATTTAGCTCTAATATTCATCAGATGTGGGACCAAAAAAATTAAAATTCCTCCATTTTCGGATTTTATATAGTAAATAATGTTCCAATATTTTTTCAATAAGAGCCTAGGTAATCCTCTTTGTGAAGTTGGTATGGATTTCAGGAGTCTTATAAAACCCCAACTGACCATATATAGGGAAATACCATGGGATTTTATTTATAGAAATTATCTATGGGATCAGTACAATATATTGGTATAATCGAATATGGAGAATTATACTCAATATATGAATGAAATTGATTCCACAACACACGGGAAAACATATTTAAGAATAGTAACCCAAATTTAACCCTTATAATGGAACATTATTAATGTAAGGATACTATTTTAAAAGGAAAATGTTTTGGGGGGAATCATATTTTTTTCCTCAATATCTCAATCTCATGATAACATTTAAAGTGGATAATGGTCTTCTTAATGTCCCAAATATAGTACAAATAATGACTATGTGGAGATTGTTAAAGGAATAATATTAAATGAATAATAATACTATTTATTTTTAATCATTTCCTTACTCGGTAGAGTCAACATGGAGGATTATTAAAAGCTTTCTAATGTGATTGTAGATTAGCAAAATGAAGAACTGTGAAATATAACATAATAGAAAATTAAAACCCTATTTTTGGAATTCTAGTTTTTAAAGAAAATGATAACGAATTTACAATGCATAATTCTATCCCGAGGAGGATAGTTCAATAGGCATTTATGTGTCATTTCTATATTCCCCTACAAAATTAGTTGATGGACCACCTTTTTTCAGGATAGATTGGGCATGACTAATTCAATGTTTACTTGATGTTATACTGGATTTAAACCTCAAAATAAGATTTTTTTTTATTTTTCTTTCTACGAAGTTTAAAAAAGAGTGTTTTATACTGATATAGAATGAGATTAGAATATATATGTTCTTATATGATGTTGCAATATTCAATGAAACAATAATGAATTTAATATGTGGAGTTACATGTTATATTCAAATGCATGTATATATATATAGTAATTTACTATTTTAAGACGTGTTTTGAATCAATCATGGGTTATATTTCGTATAATTTTTCAATTCATACAATATGATCTAAAGTATAAGTTTAAAATTTTGGGAAATATAGTACATATGAATTTTCTTGAATAAGTGCCTCTAAAAAAAGGGTTCAATCATGATTCTAATGCTTAATAATCTAACAGAATTATTTGAGTTAGTGCAACATTAATAATGGGTTTAACGGATAAATTCATTCATTTAGTGTTTACTATTATGTGGGATATTTACTCTAGGGTGTACCTAGGATTCTCCGCATTGACTTCGCTATTTTTAAAACAAGTGTAATCTGACTTTTCATTATTTAATAAAATTAAAAAATAGATTTGAGGTTATTAAAGTAATTTTATAAGATCATTATTAAATCTCTTATATATCCCAAGACAAAAAACACATTTTAAACCAAGATACATTAGTCATTCCCACTTGGTACAAAAAAATAGTGGTGTGAATTTTCTAGTGGATAATGAATATTTCTCCATTGACCTCGCTATTTTCTAATCCCTTCCCACTTTCACTAGAATACATGTCTACTATGATTGAGGACAATCTAATTTTAAATCACTTTTTATCTCTTACATTTATGGGTTTGTAATGGATTTAGTTCATAAAATATAGATTTTTTCAATCAATTTAACTATAAATATTCTTTTTTTTTGATTCAAATAAAAATTAATTTTATTTTTTAAAAATAAATAATATTTTTATTAAATAATTTTAAATAATTTGGTATATATATGGTTTTGAATTTAATAGTTTTAAATTAGTGTATTATAAATAATTCACTTACATTGATATAAAAATTACATCATTTATGTCTCCATGTCATGGTTTTATTTAGATATATCTATTATATAGTGACATTTATAATGTTTTTTTCATTGGATAATATTAAGTCCAATTTCAAAAGATTAATAATCCACTAAAATGTAATAAAAATCATGTTCAAATATATTTTATACTAATAATAAATTATTCAAAACCCATTAAGATTGACTTTGAAAATATGTCTATGACTCAGAATGATCATAAAATGAAAAATCAAGATAACCCATGATGAATGAGTAGTTATAGATTAAAAATATTATGAAATGGGTGGGTATCCATTTTTAGGAATTTTAATCTAATATAATATGTATATTTTCATGTAACATGACATGTAGTTTAATATAAATAAAAAATCCACCGATTCACTGTACAGGAAAATTGTAACTTGAGGTAATTTACATGATGAAATAGGTAAGGGAATAAACTATAGAATAAAATGTAAATGAGTTTCACCCTCCATAATTTAAAAATTCCAAGAATGATAAAATAATAAAATATAATATTCAATAAAAATTCCCATAGCCCAATAAAATAAAATTAAATACTAGAAATAAAAAATATTATATTTTTTAGAGGATGAGGAATGAAAATTTCTACCCTACTAGTACAAATTTCTTATATATTTTAAAATATATCATCATTAACTATAATTTTTATGAATAAATTTATAAATTATTGAATTTGAATTGTTTTTAAAAGAAATCATTAATATTATATATTGGTTAGCAGATTTTAATTTACTATCCCATATTGAAAATGGCTTTAGTAATGTACAAATGAATACATAATAATGAAATCATGACCAATTTATATTCTCTTTCCCTTACACCATTGGTTCTAGTTAAGATATGAAAAAATTGTATAACTATTTGGGATATTATTAATAGGATACCTCTAAGAATATTTAAAAATATGGTAATAAAATAATCTAAAAAAATATTTTTTCACTAAAACCTATAGATTAATCGGTGAAATAAACATATTGAATCATATAAAATGTAATTGTAGTAGTGGGGGAAATTCTCATTCAAGTGGGTTTCTTATTATAGACATAGATGTAGAGGGTGGAGTTAAAATTTAACATAGATGGTGCTTCCATCAAACTATATAGGATTTAATTTTTTTAAATCATTGTGAACGATTTTCCATGTCATGGAAGAATAATTTACATTTTACGTGATTTATGATGAGATGTATATTAATAAATCCATGAATTTCCATTATTTTTATGAAAACATTAAGTTATTTAAATGATCCCACCAATATATATTTTAATGAATTGAAAAATATTATTGAAATACATAATGAAATGGTATATGAGTCCTTCCTATTGTAGGGAATGGAAATAAAACTTTTTTACCTAATGTAGTATAGTGGCAGACCTAGTTCATCTCACTTGATGAGTTATCTCTATTCTTCACCTTCTAAATCTAATTTAGATAAATTAATAATTTTTTTCCTATTTTTTATTTAATGAAAGTAATTATATTTTATAAGATAAATAAAATGAAGAAATTTATACTAACATTAAAAGAAATAATGTGATTAGAAATAAAATATCTTTTCCTTTGTGGGTTGGTATATAGGATACATTATTATCCATAATGGTGCATAAATTTATTTTGATAGTTTAATTAAGAAATATCTCTTTTCAATGACTATTATTTTATATAGTGGTGTGAAATAATTAATGTATTTAGTAATATAAAATCAACATTCTATTATAATTATAGTTTATCACACACCTTTATGAAGAATGTTACACCTTCTAGGACCTGACTTTATAATATGTTGATTCATTCAATAAATTGATCAAATTAATAGCATGAAGACATAATTTTTAGTACAATAGAGGGAAATGATTTAAAATAATAATAAAATGAGTTTTATTTTGGTGTTGTGGTGGAAAAGTAACAGAAACTGTCACAACACACTTTCTAAAAAAACCCCTGAAATATTATGACTTGACAAGGTGTATGAAATGGAAACACCACTCCCCCTACCCCCGAACAAGCCTTTGGTTAGACTATTATCTTTTGATGTTTTGTGGTCTTTGAATAATTAAATTAGTGAATAATATACATAGAAAATAATAAATTAATAAAATTAAAATTAATTAAAAAGAAGAATGATAACAAAATGAACACAATTGATGGTAGATATAGAATAGAGAGAGAAGAATATAAATTATAAAATATAACAAGGAAAGAGAATGAGATTATAAGATGTTTACAATAAAATATATCAAAAAAATAAAAATATATATGATAATGTTAAAATAATAAGAAATAATAATAAATAGAATGAATAAAGAGATGAATGGGTGTGGGTGAAACATGAATTAAAATTCATGGATTATATTCTTCATAATTCTTTAAAAACATTAAAAATTGTTTAAACTTTTAATAAAAATATGAGTCTATCAAAAACCCAAACAACTAAACAATGATTTTCATCACGAAAAGAATCTCAACATTGAAATTTATAAAACTCCAAATCTAAAAATATTCATATCTTAATGAAATGATGTAAAATAATTAAAAATTTTAAATAAAACATTTAAATTAAATATAAAACATTAGTTAATTTTATTAATTTTCAATGAAATAATCTACTCAGTATTTTAGTTTCCCCTTTTTTAAAATTCCTGATGTTTTTTTCTCATATTCAAGATTCTAAATTAATTATTATTAAAAATGAAGGATCATGATCTACCAATCTTTTAAATATTTCTAGTCATCGCATATGATAATAATCCATGTATAGTTATACAAATATCATGGAAGATTGTGCATACCCATATTCTTGTAAAGTAATAATGTAATCCACTTTTTAAAAACAATATTCATATGAAATCATGAGGTATATTCAATAAATGTTCGAATGAATCTGTGGCTAAAGATTGGTAGGAATTGATCATAAAAAATTACGTCTTCAGATAGTAGGTTATCACATAACTATTAATCCTGATATTAAATATTAAATCTCAATGAAATTTTCCCCTTAAATTTATAACAACCTAATTCCCCAAATTTGATGTAATAGTCATGATCAAATGAATTATAATAAGTTATTTTTTCATCCTCGTAAATGTTTCTTTACATTTTTACTCATTTTTTTAAATTTTCAAATAAGTATTTCATTTTTTTTATTTTAGAAACATGTGATTAAGATTAATATCACTTACACCACCAAAACACATTTGAAAAAAATAATTGGTCCATTAATGGTGATTTTTGGTTTTCCCAATTCAAAACCAATTTGGTTTTTTAATCATTTTCATGTTTTTTTTTATTAGAAAACAATAAAATTAAATTAATTTATAAAAAATATTTCTAAATAACAAAATTCTGAACTAACAGACTTTTTCCTTACAATTAATTTCATCCCTTTTACTATGAATCACAACTCACCCAAACATCAACCGAAAAATATCATGAATGTACTAAGAGTCCGGTAGAAATGGATATTAATGGCTTTAATAATGGATTATTCCAAACATTTTAATTCATTTATTTTATTGGGAATGAAATAATTAAATTAATGGGGATCATTTAACGATATTGGGTTTCTCAAAATATTCCTCGATCAATTTAAATGTGTTTTTCACATTCATTTCTTTGATAAGTTCAAATGAAAGTTCTAGTATGTGGAATGTCCCATGATCACTTAATAAACATGATCATGATTAAATTGGAATTTATTGGTCAATAAATAATTTTGAGAATGGTGATATTATTTTGTAAAATAACTCAGGACATGGTGAATAGTTAAAAATCAATTCACATTAAATTAAAAAATTAAAAGATTGGAATTGTTTTCGAAAATTTGGTTTACATGAATTAATTAACATCCTAACATCATGAGTCCTCATCTAAATACCAATGTTTCACATTAATCATTAAATTAAATATTTTACTCATTAAATATAATTACAATTGAAATCTAAAATATGGAATCATGGGATTCATATATAACTCATTTCTACTAGATATGTCAAGTTTCGAATAAATTTAAGTGTACACTTGCGATTTCCATTCTAACAAGGCTACTAGAATTACTATTTTAGCATTTCATTCAAAAAACATGCATATGGTTGTAAATATAAATAATAATACAATAAAATACTAGTTCCCATGAATATTTATCTCTAAATACTTTTCAGTTCATGGGTTTTTCTATTGACTTCTATCATTGTGGACCTATAAAACAACTCATACCAATGTAGGATGAATTCTATTAAAGATCAAGGGGGAGGGAAGATGTAACCATATCCACATTCCTAGGAAAGATATTAAAACTATTATTTCCTCCCAGAAGAACCTTAGTTAATATCATGGTATTTATATGAACATTTATAATGAAATTACTATATGGGTTTGAGAAGTCTAAGCTCCTCCACTTTTTTTTAATGTATATTCTGATGGAACATTTTCAGCCTTTTCCCATTTAAATTGAAGTTTTTTCCTTCATCATATCTCTTAATCTAAATTCCACCATAGGGATATACTCTAGTAACTAAAAAGGGTCCCTCCCACCTAGATGAAAGATTACCATAATTTATCATCATAATGTAATATTAGATTATAACTTGGTCTCTAAGTTGTAATATATTTTTCTGGATCACATTGTCAAGTTTCACTATTTTCTATCTATTTAAATACTTTATTTTTTAAAATCATATCATCTGATTTCTTCCAATTATTGTAGTTGGGGTATTTTTCCCTTTACCAGCACTCACCAAAACCGAATTCATCTATTAAATATCCCAATACTCATTATGCTTCAGTTACACCAGATGATGAAAACATTTACCATATATCACCCTATAGTGGATTATACATATTGGTGTATTGTAAGTAGTTTTGTATTCCAATAAGTTGTCTTATTGTCTTTTGATCTAACCCACCATGTTATATTTATCAATTTTATCCAAAATAAATTTTCATTCATTATTTTACACTTTATCGAGAACATTGTTTTATGGATGGTAATCTGTAGATGTTTCCTATTGCACCCAATACTTTTTATGTATAACCTCTATATTTATATTTAAAAATTGAGTCCCTTAGATATTATTGAAGGTCCCTAGTTCACTATTCATCAAAAATATCTTTGTCCTAACTAAATCACAAACATCATTAGAATCATCAATTTTTGTGGGATTTGAATCCACCCATATACAGTGATAATCTATAATAAAAAAAGAAATAATTCAAAAAATAAATGGGAAAGGGTTCATAAAATCAATTCCCAATACATCAACGATTTCACAAAAAAAAATTATGGGTTTTTGAGAAATATTATATATTTTTTAAATATTGTAAAGACTAGGATTTTCCATGTATTTTTTTTAAAGATTTGGAATTATTATGAGTATGCAAAAATTGACAGTGCCTGATTCCGATGGCCGCTATGCCGAAAATAAATTTCTAAACATTTTTTAAGCTACGTTTGGTAAACGTGTGAGCTGTGTTTTCTAACATTTGAACCGATGTTCAATTTAAAAATATAAGGGCATCGTGGAATCTGCAGTGCTAGGATTCGCTAAAGGGAGACTTTACATTGAAAATAGTACTTCTGGAGAAAATTTTATGTTTTGTGACATTTTAAAAGAAAAGAAAAGAAATTTTTTTTATTTTATTTTCTTTCTTCTCCACCAACGAACAAGAGGAGTGTGGGATCGATGATGTGTCATGCCAATAAATGGTTTGACCTTTTAATCATAGGTAATGTCATTGTTGGGGGAATTAGGAAGGTTCCTAATTAATTTTCCCCCATTAATTCCTCACGTCGTTAATTACCCACCCCCTCTAATATTTATATGGAGTTTTGGGGGAGGTGTCGGTACAGCTTCACCATGTAACACAAGTACTGAAGGAGTGATGTGATGTTGATCCCTTAGAGGATGGAGCTGATCCCAGCAGGATGTGATGGGTGAAACCATAAAACGAACTGAAGGATGACGTACAAGCGGCGTCATTGGGAACTTGTTGCGGGAACGAATAACATGAACCTCCTTCAAGTGAAGACGTTCTCTAATGGATTTACAAGGTAGTGGTTTAATTCATGTTTATTTCAAGTTAATGTTCATGGACTCCTTTATCCTCTCTCTTTTTTATGAGGAAAAATGGAGGGTTTAGGCATAATGAACATGTCCCAGACCCTCCGCTATCTTGGTATATTTGCACCTCCATGGATGAACGTCGGTACGGCGACACCGATGATTTACGAAGAGGTCAGTGCGTCGACGCAAGTCGTAAGAGGATGCCACGACACAAAGCCTCAGCGATAATTGGAGCGGCAGTCCCTGGCCAGCCGTGGAAGAGGTGCGGGGCGATGTCGCATGACGTCAGCGAGTAGAGGGTTGCATCTCATCAGTAGTGGAAGGAGAGGCATCACGACTGAGAGCCATGGTGGAGGTAGAACATGTGCCTCTGGCGAGTTCTGTGGTGACCGGGTAGTGCCCACGTGCACTGCCGCCTCTCAAACCGCATGGCCTCTTGGTTGTTCAAGAGTGTGGGAGACCGGGTGTCACACCCCCACCCCCCTTGCCAGCTCTGGCGGACATCGGCTGGGTCGAGTCCTACATGGGCTGGGCAGCCCCCTTGAGGGCCAAGCCCTACGCCGGACGGGCCGCCCCCTTGCAGGCTACCCTTTGCAGGTATCCCCTTTATGGGTCGGGCTTCCCTATGCGGGTGGTCACTTTGAGGGTTGGGCCAGACATCGGATGAGCTGGCCAAGCTCACCGCAGTCGATCCCTGATCAGGTTGGGCAGGGGTCAGTCCGACTGGGTCAGACCTGAGCCAGTCCAGAACGTGCCCTGAAACACATAAAGGGACATATCTATAGAACTAAACATCTGTTTGAGGAAGCGTCTATGGAGTTGTGATCCTTTATATCAATTCAGTACCTTTTTTATACTAATATTGAGTTTTGGAGATAGTTTATGTACGGATGGGTTGGATCGAACCTAAATCCAACCGGGCCCCCAGAACTAAAATTCTTATAACTCAAAGTCCAGGCGTCCTATTGACGCATCGTCTGTCACGTTGGAACCTTTACGACATGGTCGTCCATTGGGTTACTCCATTTTGGAGCATATTGGTGGTTGAGGTATGACCAATATCTCAAGGGCAGATTCTATGGAACTCGAGCACACCATGTGTGAGGATTCCAGTGGTTGGTAGTGAGGTGGATGTTGGGGACAGATCATACAGAGGTTAATACCAAGCGATCTTGTGTGGGTCAGCACCGATATTGTGTGGGTCAGATTCTATGTGGGTTAGTGCTCAGTGATCCAATGTGGATCAATCCATAATGATCTCGTGTGTGTCTGATCCTATGTTGGTTAGTGCCGATTGATTCTATGGGGGTGCGTGCATACCGATATTGTGTGGGTCACATCCTATGTGGGTCATTACAGGGGTTAGTTATCAATCGATCCAATGTGGGTCTGATCCAGTGTGGGTCAGCGGGGTTGGTTACCTATCAATCTAGTGTGGGTCAGACTCCCTATGGTCAAAGGTAGTGCCTCTTGATAAAATAAGATGATCTAGACTCACGACTAATCATTTGTACTTGTTTACATCAAAAATACCTGGTTTGAGGTAAAACTCTTTTGAACTAAGTCTTTTACCAGTGCGGTACTTCCAAAATTCATGGGGTTACCTTTCTTCTACTCTTCACTCATGTATGATATAAGTATATCATGATAACTTAGGTATATGTATGGACATATACCTATGTCGGGTTTAAGACTTGCTTTGTGGTTTTTTCTTCGTGGATCTTTAAGAGACCTATGCGGTCTTGAGGGTCCTACTAAGTATCATATACTCACCCCTGCATAGGCTTATCCTGTGCCTGGATTTGTCTTGTGCAAATGAAATACATCATTGATCTAGGTTGAGGTATCTAGGACTAGATGGTGCTCATAGGTGGTCTATTTGGCATGACGTGACACAAGGGCTTCAGATCGTGAGTTATACCAACCCTTCAGGTAGGATCCGTGGTGGATGATCTAGGAGCTTCATTTCATTTTTTAGCTATTTTTTCAGTTGGGCTTGTATTCCAACCCCCTTCTCATTCATCATTATTAACATTAGCAGTTTACATCGTGGATGCATATTGCTATGTTTTACTCTGTGTGGTTGTACAAGTTTAAATGCAATGTCTTCCCATTTTAGGGATATGCCTTTCTTCTGCGAGTTGCCAGCCCCTCACCTATGGATGGCGGGTTGGGGGTAGTCACTGCATGGGCCTTGGGGGATGGTTCATGAAAAGTGGTATTGTAGGAGACCTTTATACTAAATAATTAAGACATTGATCTTTTAAAAGTATAAATAGTGTTATGTGTTATGAGTGTGGTTTTCTATTCGGGGTGTCCAATGTTGGTGTGGCGGATGACGTATCCACATACCAGGACCCTGAATTTTGATTTTTGACTCTATATAAGAAATCACTGATTGTATTTATTTTTTAGGATTTTTTCTTTGTGATTTTGTTGAGTTAGCTCAAAAGGTATAACTTTTTTACCATGGAACACCTGCCTTCTATCAGGATGCCACTACGTAGACAGCCATCACAGATTCTTCAGAGAGTACACGTTGACGGCCCACCAAGCGATGAGGCCTCAGTGTCGGGCCCTCTTACAGATTTAGCACCTTAGGGAGGTTTACTACCATCACCACTACATGTTGGGTAGTCGTTTCCACCAGCCCCACTAGTATAGGGTGGACACCGACTGAGATTGTCGAGTGAGTTTCAGCGGCATAGGCCTCTAAGGTTCTGAGGTGAGACCGACCCACATGCGGCTGAGGAATCGCTGGAGGTTGTTTTCAGAGTTTTCTACTTGATTGGGACACCAACTGACCTTTTGCTGATCATAATAGTCAGTCTCTCGCATGCAATAGCAGAGAGATGGTGGATCATGATGCCTGAGATATAGGATGAGGTGACCCTCAGTTTGGCAGAATTTAAGATCATTTTCATGGAAGAGTTCATCCAATTCACATTATGCTCGGTGTGTATAAAAGAGCTACCGCACCTACAGCAGGGAAGCATGACTGTAGCCCAGTACTTGGCGAGGTACACTGATCTCTCTCGCTACAACACCGACATGGTATGGGACCTTTTCTTTAGGGCATAGACCATTGAGTAGGGTCTCTGACGGGAGATCAGGGCATCAATGATATCGCTCAGCATACTATTGGAGGCTGTGGGGTTAGAGCGACCGCTTTTAGTGGACAAATTCTTAGATGAGTAGGCACCGACACCGATTCCCCCCACAAGGGACATATAGTAGTGTCATATGTGGCTGGTAGTAGGGATATGAAAAGGTTGTCCAAGAAGACCAGACATTCTGGTGGACATCCCTAGGATGAAGGGTCAGAGGTTTAGAGATCACGAGGAAGAGGAGGTTAGATGAGGGACATGTAGTGCTACACGTGCGGAGGGCAGGGTCACCTGGGTCACGATTGCTCGAACCGCTGTACGGATGACCAGAAGATGGTTGAGGGACCACTGAGGCGGAGGTAGAGGTTTGAGTGAGGAGGTTCGCAGGTGGGCAGATGTGGCAGGGGAGATGGTCGTGCATCAGGCGGTGGTTGGCGATTCTAGATTCTACCGCCACAACCACCAGGTGGCCCACCCCGACCACATGGATCAGGTGGACAAGGAAAATATCAACACCATGCATCTTTGGCTAATGACCACGATACTCTGGAGATGATTATATATATGGACAATGTCTACTCCACCCTAGCTGTAGTAATTTTAGACATAGGTGCTAGAAACTCTTTCGATTCCATAACACTCATTCGGAGCTCACAGATTCTGGTGGAGTAGTTGGCTCGATCTGTACATCTAGGGACTCATACAAGGGATGAGTCGACGATTACACACTAGTGCCAACAGTGCGATCTTTATCTAGGAGTTGAGAGCTTCGGTTGGGATATCCTAGGAGCAGCGTTGAGGCCTTTTGACGTCATCTTGAGTATGGACTGCTTATCCAAAGTCCATGCACAAAGATACTATAATAGGCTCAAAGATTTGGTGTGTCTACGTAGAAGAGAGCAAGTTTTCCTTCCCCGATGAGAAGGGAACCATTGCAGCACAAGATTGACTTACATAGATGAGGGTGTAGCCAAGCACACAACTGTTGGGTAGCCTTACCCTTGGGGTAGTAGATGTTGAGAGTACGATCTATCCTATAGTGGTGGAACAATATGCCGATGTCTTTCCTGATGATTTTATGGGACTACCTCCACACATATGGGTATAACTTTACAACAGCTTATACACTAAGATGGAACCGATATCTACACCAGCATATCAGATGTCTCCCGTGGAGTTTTTTGAGTTACGGGTACATTTGGAGAACTTACAGAGTAAGGGGTTCATAAGGCCCAGCGTTTCCCAATGGGTGACCCTGATTTTGTTTTCCAAGAATGTAGATGGGAGTTTGAGAATCTTTGTAGACTACTAGCACTTGAACCAGGTGGCCGTGAAGAATAGGTATCCCCTTTCGAGGATTGATGATAATTTCTATTAGATAATGAGAGCTCGTTGATTTTCAAAGATAGACCTCTGGTCAGAAAATCATCACCCCAGGGTATGAGATGTGGATGTGCAGAAGACATCCTTCAGATGATGGTATGGCCACTATGAGTTCTTGGTTATGCCGTTCGGTTTGACAAATGCCCGAGTAGTTTTCATTGGGCTCCTGAATAGGATCTTTCATCTATACCTCAATCGCTTTGTGGTGCTGTTCATCAACGACATCTTAGTTACTCAATGCTGGAGGAGGAGCATGCCTATTATATACAAATAGTTCTAGATACACTCTGAGATCTCTAGTTTTATGGTAATCTCCAGAAGTGAAAATTCTGGATACGTGATGTCCAATTTCTGGGACACGTTATATCGGAAGCTAGAGTAGAAATGGATCCAATGAAGATAGAGGATGTACTTGCGTGGGAGCCACCTAGGACTGTTTCCAAGGTGCAGATCTTTGTGGGGTTGGCTGTATACTACCAGAGATTCATTCCTAGCTTTTCCAGAGTTGCGGCACCTTTTTCATCGTTAATTAAGAAGGAACTGCCATTTGTATGGACGAAGAGATGCCAATAGAGTTTTCAAGAGATGAGGCAGAGACTAATGAGTTCCCCCATCATGAGGATACTGGGAGAGGGTGTTGGGTATATAGTCTACTGCGACACATCAGGTACTGGACATGGTCGTGTCCTGATGTAGGAGCAAGTAGTGATCGCATATGGCTCATGACAGCTGAGGAAACATGAGCAGAACTATGCTACCCACGACTTGGAGTTACCAGTAGTTGTCTTATCATTGAATGTCTGGACACATTACTTGATGGGAGAGAATTTTATAGTATACTATGACCATTAGAGTCTCAGGTATATCTTCTCTTAGAAGGACATGAACCTAAGATAGTGGTGATGTAGGAGTTCTTCCAAAACAATGACTTTGAGACAGTCTATACTCATGGGAAGGGGAGTGTGGTAGCCGATACACTAAGCAGGAGTTTTATTCTACAATTTCTGAGTGAGGTGATAGAGAATATAGATTTTTACTGATATCCTTCATCGATAGAGATGGAGTAGCATAGCTCCAGTCTATGACAGTCACTCCCCCACTCATTCAGTGAGTTGGGGAGGGGCAACTTGGGGACATTCACTATGAGGCTTTTCATGCTTAGATATCTTCAAAACATGCACCTGATGGATTTTATGAAGGTGGGGAGCACTTAATCCTCTTCATTGGATGTACCATGGTACCATTATCACTATGGGAGAAGCTATTGATGGTGTTCCATACGTTCGCTCTTGCAGTACAAGCTAGTGTAGGGATGATATACCAGGACCTACAGCATCAGCACTAGTGGCCAGGGTTGAAGAAGTCTGTAGTGGAGTTTGTTTCCCAATGCCTCACTTTTTAATAAGTAAAGGCCAAACATTAGGTTCCAGCATGCTTAGCATAGCCATAGGATGTGCTGGAGTGGAAGTGGGATGGAATCTCCAGGTACTTTTTGACCGGGATTCCACATACGTCCAGGGGACATGATTATATCTGGGTGATCATTGAATGACTCTCCAAGTCGGACCACTTAATACCCAACCAAGTGTAGGGATCAGTAGAGGGCGTGGGATGCCTTTATATACAAGAAGACTATATGACTTCATGGGGTTCCATTGATGATCTTCTCTGACTGTGACACAAGTTTTACATCCCAGTTGTGGAAGGGATTAAAGGAGGATTTCAGGACTCTACTACATTTGAGCACCACCTTTCATCCTTAGACATATTATAAGATATAGTGGACCATTTAGACATTGGAGGACATGATTCGTGAATGTTTCCTAGATTTTGGCCGTAGTTGGGGGGATCCCATGCCCTTGGTGGAGTTCGCATACAACAATAATTATCACTCCACCATCGGTATGGAATCAATCAAGGCCTTGTATAGATTATCTTGCAGATCACCTCTATGATGGATGGACCCAAGGGAGTTGGCACTTATGGGTATAGAGTTGGTACGGGCTACCACTGAGAAGGTTCAAATCATCATTGAGAAGATTATGACTACATAGAGTAGACAGAAGTCTTATGCTGATAGGATACATAGACCTTTAGAGTTATAGTAGGGGGACCACGTATTTGTGCGAGTCTAACCTCCATTGGGACTATGGAGATTTTGCTGAAGTGGAAAGTTATAACCATGGATTATTAGACCATTTATGACACTTTGTAGGATATGAGAGGTGGCATACCACTTGGAACTTCCACCGTAGTTGGATAGGTTTCAAGACATCTTCTATGTATCCTACCTGAGGAGATATGTTCATGAACCATCTCACATCATTGACCATGACATGCTGAACATAGATGATGGGGTGACATTTTTTGAGGTTCCAGAAGAGATTGAGGATCAACAGGAGTGAGTCCTTCATGGGAAGTCTATACATCTGGCGCACGTTTGCTGGTAGCACCAGAACCCCTAGGAGAGCACATGGGAGCGGTGAACTCAAATTCGTGCTCAGTACCCGCATTTTATTCCTTAGACTCTGTTTTGGAATTTTGGGACAAAAATATCTACAATGGGGAGAATGTAATGACCCGCATTTTCCATGTAATGTTTTTAATTATATATAATAATTACTAGTTTTTGAAAATTGACGGCACCTGATTTCGAGGCCCGATGTGCCTGTAATGAATTTCTGAACTTTTTTTAGGTACGTTTAATAAATGCCAGTGTGGTGCTTTCTAAATTTTGAACTGGTGATCAGATTAAAAATTTGAGGGCACTGTTGGATCCACAACACATGGATTCACTTAAGAGAGACCTTACATTAACCATAGCAGGTCTGGAGAAAAACATATGTTTTGTTACATTTTATAAGAAGGGAAATAAAATAATTTTATTATTTTATTTTCATTCTTCTATACCAACAGTAAAGCAGAGTGTGGGACCTGTGTAGTGTCAATGTAATAAAGGGCTTGACTTGTTAATCTTAAATAATGACATCATTGGGGAATAATTTTTGGAAATTATTCACCAGGAATCATAGTGCTGAAGGTGTGTCGTGACGTCAAACCCTTAGAGCACAGAGTCGATCCCAACAGGAGGGGACATGTGAAACCAAACCATGAACTGAAGGAAGATATATGAGCGGCATCCTTTGGAACGTGTTGTGGGAACAAATAACATGTCACAACTTCAAGCACCGACATTCTCCAATGGATTTATGATGTAGTTGTTTAAGTCTTGTTCATTTCAAGTGAATTTTCTTGGAGCACTTTATCCTCCCTCTTATTTACAAGATATTGCGAACGACATGAGCCTTAAAAACACGACCCAGACCCTCTACTATATTATTATCATTGTGCCTCCCTGGAAGACCACTGGTGTGGCGGCACCGACCGGCTACAAAGAAGGCAGTACATTAACACACTTTGCAAGAGGAGGCTACGACACAAAACTGTTGTGGTCATCGGAGTGGTCAGTACTGGCTGGCCATAGAGGAACTGTGGAACACCATCACACACTGCCAAAAATCAGATAGTCATGGATTGTCAGTAATGGTTGACAGAGGAGTTGGTCATTACATCAGCCGAACGCAGAAGGAGAGGTGGGGCGACCAGCGTGCCTCCAGTGAGTAGGGAGATGGAATGACCAGCATGCCACCGGCGTGAAGAAGCCACAGCGAAGGCAGAACCAGCACCTCCGGAAGGTTCTACCGCGACTGGGCAGTGCCCACATGTCGCCGCCTCTTCACAAACCGAACGGACCCTGGGACATTCAGTAATTCAATAGATCCGGGGTGCCCCCCCGCTCAGGCAGACAGCGGTCGGGAATCCCCCTTATGGGCGGCGCCCTACACGGCCGGGACACCCCCTTATGTGCACACCCTACACAGCCAGGCTTCCCCCATGCAGGCTACAGATTATGTGGGCCGGGCCTCTCCCTTGTGGGCCATGCAGCCCCCTTTCGGGTCATTCCCTATGCAGGTCGGGCCTCCCCCTTGCGGGCCTTCCTTAACAGGTTGGGCCTCCCAATGCTGGCCAACCTTTGCGGGCTGGGCTTCCCTTGCGGGTCGCCATTGCGGGCCACCCCCTTGTGGGATGGGCTGGGCTGTGTCCTAGTGGGATGATCCCGCCGTATCCCAGCTTAAATCGGTCCGGGTCAGGTTTATCCGAACAGTTCGGACCAGACCCAGGCCTAGAAACACTTAAATGACCATATCATGAGAACCAGATGTCTGATTGACGATATTTATCTGGCCTTAGAATACTTGGATTGAGGCATTTCCTTATTGGTATACTCCCCTTGAGTTTTAGATACAGTTGGAGTACGACCAGGTTGGATCGAACCCAAATCCGTCCAAGCCCCCGGGACTAAAACACTTATAACTCACTAACAGGGCATCTGATTGAAGCACTGTCTCTCGCGTTGGAAACATTACGAAATGGCGGTACATTGGGTTAGCCATTTTGGAGAATAGTGGAAGTCGTGTTATGACCAATATCTTCAGGGAAGATTCTGCAGATCTCGAGCGCACCGGGGGTGAGGAATCTAGTGGCTGGTAGTGAGGCAGAGGTTGGAGACAGATCATAGAGAGGTTAGTACCAAGCGGTCATGTGTGGGTCTGATCCTGTAAGGGTCATTGATCCGCGATCCTTTGTGGGTCTGTGCATACTGATCCTATGTGGATTAGATTCTGTGTGGGTCAATTCTTAGTGATCCTATGTGGGTCCGCGCATACTGATCTTGTGTGGGTTAGATCCAGTGTCGGTCATTGTAGGGGTTAGTTAACTATTGATATGGTGAGGGTCAGACTCCATATGGTTAGAATTATTTCCACTTGATAGAATAAGTTGATCTAGCTTCACAACTAATCAGATGTACTTTTTTACTTCACTAATACCTTTTTTGATATGAGAATCTATTTGAACTAAGACTTTTAACTTTGTGGTCCTTCCTATCTTTGTGGTGTTACCTTTGTGGTATTCTTCCCTCATGTATGAGATGATTATATATTGATAAATTAGGTATATATATGGGAATATACCTAAGAAGGGTTGAATTCTTTCTTGGGGGTTTTCCTTCGTGGAACTTTAAGAGACTTATGGGGTCTCAGGGTCCCTACTGAATATCGTTATACTCACCCCTAATAGGGTTTGCCTACACCAGGTTGTGTCTGGTGCATACAATGTACAACAATGGTTGAGTATGAGGGAGACAATACTAGATGGTTCTCGGAGGTGGACCATTTGGTGTTCCATGAAATAGGGACTACTGATCATGAGATGTACGTACACTTCAAGTAGGATCCTTGGTGGATGATCTAGGAGCTTCTTTTCAATTATCTGCAATTTTTTTTCAGTTGGGCTGGTATTAATTCCCCGTTGACTTTTAGAGCTCTTTATTAAAAGAATTTAATTCATGGTTTCATCTTTTTGTGTTCTACTCTATGTGTTTGTATAGGTTTTAATGGAAATGCCCTCCCGTTTTATGGATATGCCTTTTTGGGGCTAGTCGCCAGCCCCTGGCCTATGGAAGGCGGGCATGGGGAAGTCACGGCATGGGCCCCGAGGGAAACGTCGTGACCAATATTTCTATAATATTGACACTTATCTCATTTTTTACAAAATTCATGGGCATATTAAAAAGAGTATTATCCAATAAATTCTAGATTCTAACACTTTTTGGTCCAATCATGGAGGTCTATATTTCAGTCCAAAAGATAATTTATAAAAAAATGGAACATATATGCTATTTCAATTTTTGGTAAGTACATTTCCATGAATTGATGCTTACATATTTTCCAAATAAAAGGAACTTCTCAAATATAAAATCTATATTCATCGTTATGTTTGTTCGTTTGATGATAGTTAGGGTGATAAGGTACATGTTAAGTGTCCAAATATTTTCTGAAATCAGCATACCATTGTACTTCACCATCCACCATATTGAGTTTCTCTATTAGTATGTGATCATTGAGCAGACTCAATTCTAGAATTTCTTTTGTAGAAGTGTTTAGGACTCTACTTAGGGGATCTACTTCTTGGTTTTCTAGTCCATCATTTCTATGATCTCTATGTTGAATTCTTATAAGAGTGGTATCCATCTCACCAACCTTGGTTTGGTATCATCCTTATTCATAATGCGCCTATATGCATCAAGATCCTAAACAAATTCCATTTAATTCCAAACTGATATGATTTAAAATATTCCACTCAACATAAAACATCATGGAATTAATGTTATGTAGTTTTTTAATTCATATGAATTGCATTCAATTTTCAGGAGGAATATGTTATGACTTGTTTTCTTCCTTCATTTCATTTGGAGAGGTTTACTCCTACATCTTGGTTTTAATAATCACACTATAACAAAAATTAGTGATCCAAATCTTAGAATTTCGTAATGGGGGGGGGGTAAATAATGTTTATTTCAAATAATCAAATTACTTCTTAGAATCATCAATAAAAACAATGTTTCTTCTTTCTAAAGAAACATTGATATGGTTGAGGAATCCTATTATGTTACGGATAGATATTATATAAAACACTATATTTCCTAAAAATGATCTTATATGTCTCATAAAGGTTGGATATGGAAAATAATTAATTTCATCGGCTTTATAATTATCCACATAAATTTATTTTTATAAAATAATATTACCTAAAACATTCCCTTTTTAACTATAAAATGAATCATCTCAATGTTAAATAAAACAAGTTTTTGAATATGTAAGATACCTAAAAATATTCTTCATCACCTATTCAATAATAAAAAGAGTTATAGAAATTTTAAAGTCATCCAAGAATGAATCCACGTATTCCCCAATGTGATCAACGTAATTACTTACCATACACCGTTGAAATGTACCTTTAGTATTGCACAAGCCGAATGGACTCCACAAGTAGGAAGAGGTCCTAAAGTGGTAGAATAATGTATTATTCTCGTGGTCTTCTAGGGAAATGGATACATACAAAATAACTTCTGAATACATCCAAAATTATTATCATGCCATAACTTCCAAACATTCTACCATTTCATCTATTAGCAGAATGGGAATGTGATCTTTTTGACTGACTTGATTTGGTTATTTGTGAACATTTCATACCATACAATTGTTTTGGAATCACATATGGATTGATTAATTATTATCATTTATCTCAAATTTCAAATAAGTCTTATTATAAACCAAATGAATTGGGATGACCCACCATGAGTCATAAATTGGGTATATTGTGGTGGCTACCAACTGTTTTCCAATCACCTTTTTTATAAAATTCCTTAATGGTGGACTTTAGTCTCCACTTGGGTGGCCAAATAGGTTGGGTTTTTATATCCATAAAAATTCATTTGGAATAGACCTTGGTATTAATTCTGAGGATGTATACAAGTATCCATCTAATAGGTGGAATGTTTATTCTGAAAAGTATCTTCAAAATTTTCTCTTGGCCTTAGGATATGGTTTTATCTACGATCACTGAAAATTTTTATCCTTCTATAAGATACAAATATTTTAATTCTTAAGGGAGAGGTTTTAATCCAGGATTAGAGGTTATTATAGAGATGGTATTGAATTTAAATTCTAAAATTTAATATATTGAATTTATTTTGAAAATCGTGTCATATCAGGTTCCTCTAGAAAAATATAATAGAATTTAGAATTTATTTATTCTTGTTAATAATTTCCATAAAATAGTATATTCACTTATTCCTTGGAGTTTTCAACAATATGTATATTTCCTTATGCTGTGAATTCTCTAGGAAAAATTACAGCTTCAATGTAATTAATTCAATATTCTTGAATAACTAAAAATAGTGACTGATTTTTATGGGATCCTCTTAGAGTCAAGAACATTGAAGTACATATTAATATCTCCCAGCTCCATTGAGATGGTTCCTTTATGTAAATTAATTATCATCTTTGATATATTTAGGAAATGTATTCCAAACATTATTGGATAATTCCCAAGTTCACTATCGATCTGTATTGTTTGTAAATATAAATATTCACTAAAAACTGGCCCTTCCACTACAACAAGCACATACTCTAACACTTTAGTTGGAAAAAACTGTGGATCTGTTTTCTAGTTTCACTACCACTCTGGTAGGATTCAAATTCTCTATATTCAATTTTGATATGAAATAGTTATACATGACATGAACTTAATCACCATGATCACACAATGAATCAACAAACATTAAAGAACCAATCGTATTGGGAATGGAGATTGTCCCTAGGAATTCTATTTTTATGGTAGTGGTGGTGTGATCATGGTTGAAACACCTAACACGATGTTCATTATTTCATTATCATACAACCTCTTCCACTAAGAGAAAATATCATTGAGTAAATTTGTGTATTTGGGAATTTGACTTCTAACTTATCGGAGGGGTGTATTAATTTCAACATAATGAAATGTCTCATAGATTTCCATTTGATGTTTCTCTTCATAAATATTAATGGATTTTGTAAATATGAAATGGAATTAAAGGAAGATTTATTCATTCTCCCTTATAATTAATTTTTGTAGGGTTTTTATTATCTACATCCTAAATAATGTCTTGGGTTATTCTTCTTATTTCTTGTCCCCTTCAGAATGTGGGGTGGTATTGTCTTCTAGAATCTATCCATCATCTACATAAATTCTAGTTATAATTTATTCTTAGTTATCTTGGTCATCTTTAATTATTATCTCTTGGTTGTACCTACCAATCATTATGATTATCATTCTCACACTCCACATTGGTTTTGGTATTTTCAGAGTTGGTTGTTTCTCTAGGTTCGTGGATAGCATGTCCATGATATTATCAAATTTATTTGAAAAATCATTCAATGTATTTTTCATCTCATATATCTATGTTTCATGCTTTCATTTCCAAAGAAATGTAATAGATAAGGACTTTCCAAAATCATTTTATTGAAAAGGTATTGGTTACTAATATATTTCTTGGTATTTATTATTATATGGTTATTGGAAATTTGGTGGATTCTAAAAATTGTTTTTGGATGGGGGTGTATTCATAATTGTTTGGACTGCTATATCCCTTCTGGGCTTTCCCTTACTACTATTTTTAATTATTTTATAACATTATTGGTTGTAATTTAGCTTCAAATGTCTCCATACCTTGTATATCATAACATTGATATGTGATGTGATGGGTTAACAAGCATAATCCACATATTTGAGGTAGGGTAGGTGGTCCATTCACTTGTTTTTCTACCACTGATCTAGAAAGGAATGTTAATTATTTATGTTTAATTTCATGTAAAGGTAATGATCTAAAATATTTAACATCACTAATGAATCTGGTTCCAATACATCATGTTTGAAATTGTCGGGAATTTTGGTAAATCATTTCAATTATGCGCTGATCTTACATGAAGATTTATCAATCATTGCTCTTCTAGAGGATTAATACTAGAGGATACTTTCATTATCCAGCATCCCTTAGACTATGAAGAATATGTATTCCAAAATTTCCACGTATTGGGGATGAAATCATGAAAACAAATTAAATCATTTCTCGTATTGATAGATGGTCATACTAGTATCTTTTCTAATAGAATAGACCACCATTCTTGTAACTGTTATTTGAGAGTATGGAAATAATATATATATATAAATCCCAATTGGAGATCTTACAAATCATGGATCTATTCAGGTTGCAAGATATATAACCAATCAATAGAAACTCCCTCTAGGGAAATGTGGAATGCTTTCAACTTTATTTGCTCATCTACCACTCAAATTATATTGAAGCAAAATAGACATAGACGAACTCCTGGATGGGACAATACATGTCTTCTACTCTAAAGTCATGAATGTTAGGTAATACCTAAATAGTATTTTTTTTTCAATTCAAAATCATAGTATTGGGTAGTTATGGCCAATTTATTATTAGAATTTGAATATTTTGAGGCACAAATGTCTCATAGGGTTTTGTGTGTGTCAATTTCCATTGTTATTTCCCCAGAATGAACACTTGATGTTTCATTTTATTATTTTAAATGGATTTGGTCAATGTGGGTCTCAATATGAAGTGTCCAAATCCTTCCTAGAAATATATTTTATATTACAGGGTTAAGATATTATATTTCATCATTAGAGTTCCTATACAAACAAATAATTGGTTTTATTTAACACTTATTCCAAGAAGAAAATTCTATGTTTTAATGCACGCCTATTTAAAAGTATGGAAAAAGAAAATTCTTTTTTATATTGATGCAGAAATGCCAAACTGGGTTTTCTGACATGAGGAGAATTATTAGTTTTTCAGCTATTTAATCTAATTAACCAAAAAAATTATTTTGGGTTTTTTATTGTTTAATAAATTTAATTAAATTTTTGGAAATAAATGATACTTTAAAATTTATAACATCATGAAAAGAATTAAGGTTACTATAAAAGAAATATTGTGTTTTTTGTGAAATCTTCATTGTATTCTAAAATCTTAATTCTATCTCCACCTATTATCAATGTTGACGACACACCACAAACGATAATGTGACACCTTTCCAAACCTGAATCCATTATATTTCATTTCATCCACTAAAAATATCAACTTTATCACATTATGATCTCATATTTAATATAAGGGAGGTAAATATATTTAAAAATAATAAAAATGTGTTTTAGGTCAGTATCCTAATATACAATATCCACACTCATGCACATCACCCTTGGTCATCATTAACATAGAAATACATATGAATTTACATAGAGAATTAAATAGAAATACCACTTACCTCCCCCAGGAAAACCCATGGATAAACCTCCAATGTTTTGGAGTAAGAGGGCATCTCGGAAGGATATAAGAGATAAAGATAGAAATAAATTAATAATCTAAAAATTAAAAAAATTAATCAAAATGAAAAGTGTATAAGGGAAAAGAAGAAGAAATGTTGATAGAGAAAAGAAAACAAAAAATAAAATAAGATAAGGGAATGATATTAGAATAGGAATTCAATAAATGAAAATAAACATATATATATATATACAAATAAGAATATTAAAATAATAATAAATAAAAAATAGAATAATAATATGAGAAGAAGTTATATGGGTTACAAAAGAATTATAATCAATGGGTTTTATTCATTAAAATATTCCAAACCCACTAATAATTATTTAAAATTTTCATTGCAAAATGTGTTTATTAGAATACAAAGAGAATAAAGATAATAAATATAGAGAAGAGAAGGAATATAAAGGTCAATGAATAGAACATTGACTATGGGAAACTTATAGATTTTTATCACTGTAATTCATCATAAAATATAAGTTTGTGTTGAAACTACTACAATTGAAAATGATGTACTAATAATATGGAAATTTTTTCATATTTGTTTCAAATAGTTAATGAAGATATGATGACAGATAATGAAAATAATCTAAATTAGTTTTTGTGAATAGGGATGAATGAAAAAAAGGAATTAATTATATATAATATATATTAACACATAATTTTATTGATAAATTATTTAATTAATGGAAGATATATATCAAATGAATTTTTCACCAAGATGGATGAAACCATTAAATAAAGTTGGAGTGAAAAATTAATTCATTAAATTGGTGGATTATATAATAATACAAATTATCTATAATAATATATTTGATAGTCCTTTTGTATTTTTTATATAAATGAATAAATGTTTGTGATAAAATAATACTATATTAAATTTATCCTGGCAGTAATAGTTTCTATTTGGATAGAAAGTGTGGAAGAATATTAATATTAATATTCAAAAAAAACAATTATTTTCAAATAATTTTAATCCATTTGGGATAGATTTTTTGTTATGAATGTAATTGTGTACATTTATTATATTATAATTCAATCACTTCCATTCAATTAAAAATTAAAATATTTTAATCACTATATGGTGGTTTCCTTTAGCTCAAGACATGATTTCGGGAAATTTATCAAATTATGTTTTTTATTCAGTGAATACTCATTACAATTTCATCATATATATCAACCACTAAAAACTATGATATATAAATTTCAAATACATTTTTTACCTTTAATAAAATGTATAAACCCTTTATTTGAAGTCCATGACAATAAGTACAAAATCTATAATTCTCATATGATGAAAAATCATGATAATCCTATTATGAATCAATATTTATTCATTGAAAATATTATGAATAATTTTGGTTAAAATTAAAACCCATTTTCAATGAAAATAACTATTATATTTTTAAATTACATGTCAATGAATTCATGAGAATTGAAATGGTAAATGATTCCGAGTAGTGGTAATGATTTTAAGAGGTCATTTTATAAGAAAAAAGATTTAACAGATTCAATAATAAAAGAAAATTTAATGTAGTTTCATCATATATAATAGAAAGATAACAAATATAGATATAAATAAAAAATATTCTATTCCATAAAAATAGAAAAGTTCCTAATGAAATCAAATGTGTGACCCTAAAAATTGATTTTTTTATAGAGGATGGGGAATGGTAATGTGGATCATCTTTGTACATATTTACTAAATACATTCATTGATATCATCATTAACATTCATTTTGATTATTTAATTTCCAAATAATAAAATTTTTATTGTATTTAAAGTAATCATGTTAAATTAGAATTGATTAGAGGATTTGATAGTAATATCCTAGATCGAGTTTGATTTTAATGATGTCCAAGTGAATATAATATAAAGAATTTCGATCTTGTGATATTCTTTATCCACTACACCATTGGTTCTAGTATATTTAGGAAATAAATAAACAATTTGTGGGGAATATTATAAGTAAGATATATAAAAGAATATTTTAAAATATGCAACTAAAATACTCTAAAAAATATTATTTTTACTATAACTAGTAGATATATCTATCATGGATCCAATCTAAATCCAAGAATATGTGAACTTAGATGTGTGGAATTTTTAATTCATGATATATTACTATATATATATATATGGTGGAGTTAAAAATCAAACATGGATGAACCTTCCATCAAACTAGAAAATAATTAATTAAGATAAATAAAATTTGATAGATAGCCAATGTCAGAGGAGAATAAGTTTCTCTTGACACAATTTAGGTTATGAAATATATAACCAAAGAAGTACATTTCAATTATTTTATTGTAAAAAATTATATGAACTATTTGATCTTGTAAATATATATCTTATAAAATAGAAAAATATTATTTAATTACATGATGAAATAGTTTATGGTGAGTCTAAATAAAACAAATTTAGACAATGAAAGGATACTGAAGCTTCACTAATATAACATTTATTAAATGAAATGTATAGGAATTTAGCTCCCTAACCCATCATTAATCATGAGTTGGTGTTCAATCAAAACACATACACACACATATATATAATTATGTACCCATAATTTGGATATTAAGACGCATTTTAAATATTATTCAATTAATATATTATGAATGATAAATAAACATAAATTCATTATTTTTTTAGAATAATGAAGATGAAATGAAAATGTAATAAAACATATATATATAATATTTATTGTCTCTTATCTATATAGATAAAGAATAGTATTTTTCTATGTGATAAACCCAAACAATCAGTCGCCATGATTTATGAAACCTAAAATGTTACACCCCAAGAATCCTTGGAACGTTTCTCGTTGAATAATGAAATAGCTTGTGATGTAAAAAATATCAAGTACTAGCACACCACGACCAGCAGTTACAAATAATAATACCCAGTTTATGGAATTTTATGAATATTATTTTTCAAAATTTACATTATTTTTGGATTATGAATATCAAAATTAGCTTAGAGTGATTTTTTTTATTTTTCTGAAAGCATGAAATTTTTTATAAATTGTGAAAAACATTGCATTATGGTTTAAAAATTACTTTTTTTTTTCATAATTATATTTTTATAAATTCTTAGTAGATAAATAATACTTATATTAGTTTAATTTAATTCCTTGGAGTCATTTTATAATAAGATTAGATATATAAAAGTTTATTGAATTTTTTAACATATTTTACCCACCATCTATGAACACTTTCAAATTTTCATAAAATGTAATTTTACCACTACTCTAAATTGAATTTCAAAAATCCGAGTAACATGGTTGAAATTAGTAAGTAAAATGTGGTTCAAAAGGACAAGAATAATTTTTTCTGAATAGAAACATTTGATTTTTATTTACCATGGTTAAAAATAAATAGGGTAATTAAATGTAAAAATGATATTATAATTACCCTAAAACAAGTACTAATTCTATTAGATAAGTTTATAACGACCTAATTCTACCTCAGGAACAAAATATGATCCTTTGGGTCCACTTGGATTAGATTAGGACATTTATTATTATATTTTTTAATAAATAGTTAAAAGAGTTAAATTCAATGATTAATAAATAAAATATTTTTAATATCGGGTTATACATAACATAAATTCAACTATAAATATTCATTAAAATCTATAAAATTTTCAAACATAATGGTATTTTAATTATATTTTTTACACTAAATAAATAAATTTATTTATGATACAATGATGATGTAGTAATTACATTATTATTGAAATATTAAAATAATTGATATTATAAATATTAATATAAATGTAAATTGATATTTTTTATGTATTACAAAAAATTTCAAGGTTAATATGACATTTTTTAAACACCCCACGCTTCCACGGTATGCTTCTCTTTGAATAATACAGTAGCGTGTGTTGTACGCAACTTCGAGTTCTAACACACCAAAACCAATCAAAAATGCCGTTATGAATTTCAGTACCCACTTTTTGAAATTTTATATATTTTATCTTTCAGAATGGACTTCGTTTTTTGATTCGGAATATCGAAATTAGCATAGGGTGAAATTTTGGTATGTTTCTGCAAACATTCATTTTTTGATAAATAGTGAAAAACACTGAGTTGTAGTTTAAAATTGAATTTTTATTTAAATAATTGTTTATTCTATTTAAATTTATTTTAGGTCAAAATAGGCACACAATACCTATATATGTTCAATGTAATTCATTGGAGTAAGTTTATAATAATTTTAGATGTATAAAAACATTGTTGAACTTGTCACCCTCTTTTGCCCACCTCCTAGGAGAATTTCAAGTTCACATAAAACATAATTTTACCACTTCTGTTAGTGGAATATCAAAAATCCGAGAGAAACAGTTAATATCAATATGAAGAAAGTTGTTCAATAACATGAAAATAATATTTGGTGAATAGTAACATTTTACTTTTATTTTCCACAGTTAAAAGTAAATATTGTATTTAAGGGTAAAAATGATATTATTATTACCATAACACATGTCATAATTCTATTGGATAAGTATAATTCGACCAAAAACAAACTTAGGAATAAAATATGAACCACTATTCTACACATGGTTTAGAATAGGACACTTATTATTATTTTATTTAAAGAATAGTTAAAAGATTTAAAATCAATGTTTACTAACTAAACAATTTTTAATATAAGGTTATACATAAGATAAATTTGACTATAAATATTCATTATAAATCTAAACATGTTTTCTACATATTTTTATATTATTTATAGTTTTTAGAAATTAAATAATTTAAATAATTTATTACACAATGATGATGTAGTAATTAACTAATTAATGAAATATTAAAATAATTGATATTATAAATATCCAAATAAATGTAATTTGAGACTTTTTATAAGTTAAACTACTTTTATAGGTTAATATGACATTTTAGGGTTGGTTAGATAAATGTTTTTTGAAGTAATAATGATGTTATAAATTTATCAAAAACAAGATACCAAATTTTGTCAAAATTGACTTAAAAAGTTTTTAAAACAAATATTATATTATTAATTGATATTATATTAATTAAAATATAATCTTTAGAAAAATTACTTATATAATGATCGGTGTATTATTAATTAACCACTTGGGGTTCTCTTGGAATTATATAGTAAGTTTATTAACCATATATTATAAAAATACAATGAGACATGGTAAATGTAAAAAAATTTAACTAAGAGTTAAATCTAAAAGTTAAAGTTAATATAGTGACCAAAACCTGTCTAAAACATATTGGTTGAGTGTTTTTCTACCCATACCCACCTTATAATTTAAAAAATTTATTTTCGATCCAATAAAAACTGAAAATGAATTTATTATAAAATAATATTTCCATCTTTTCATAAGGTTCCCCTCACCCCAATTATAAAAGGGCACTCCCCCTTCTCTCTAATTCAATCATTAAAATCCATTTGGATCTACCAAGACCTACCCAAATACCCTATTAACTGTCTTCCCTTCATCCTAGAGTCCTTCCTTTAGTCAGAGATCCAACCTAATGAGCCCTTTTTATCAAATCAAAAGAAAGAACCCGAAAAGGAGGTAAATATTTCATCACCTCTTTCAAGTTCCTTTCTTCTTCCACTGCCTCTTTCAATTATGTTCCCATTATAACATAATAAATCATGTATATTCTATATAATTTGATTTTATTATAAATATTTTACAACCATAATCATTATTCTACCCATCCATTGAATGACATGTCTCCGTACCAGCGTACGTACGGCATACCATCTCCACGACGTCATGTAATTGTTATTCAATACATTATTATTTGGATGTGTATAGTAATGATGTTAAATTTATGTAAATAAAAAATATAACATGATAATTATTCTTTATATATGATATAACATCCAATTATATATTATTTTAGTATCAAAAAAAAGATATTGTCGCTCGTACGTACGTACAGATTACAATCTCCATGAACGAGATGAGATTCATTCCCCATCGTATCCATTCAAGACTAATTTTCATTTTATGATTAAAAATAATTTTTGAAGACTTGATATAATTATAGATATGAATAAGATACATCCCATCCATAAGAAATATTATTCACATAATAATAAATACAAAGAAAAACGAATCTGTTAACACCCGAAATGACGATAATACTAGGATATTATTAATAAAGCAATGTTAAAAGATCATATATGATATCATATTAATGAATATGATTATTTTATAATTTAATAACAATTATTTTACCAGTATAAAAGAGGTTAACCTACCCTCTACCAAGGAAACGAACAATTTAATGGTTAATTCTATAATCTCTTCATTATTCAAGGTTGTTTATACTTAATTATCTACTGGGACCTCTTTATCATCCACACCAATGTTTCATAAAAAAAATTTTCAAAACATTCTTACTATTTTACAGACTATTGGTTAAATTCATTTATACCCTTTTTTGACTTTTTATAAGATGTTTATAAATTTATCATTCAGTTGTTTTCCATACAAGGTCCTTTATAACATTTTTGACAAAATTAAGGTAAAAATGTCTTTTTTTATCATACACGGTGAGTGAGGCTATTTTATTCCATTATAACATCGTTGAAGATTCCCTTTCAAGATTATTAGAATATTTTCAAAATAAATTTTTTCTGTTATAATTATATGAATTTTAAATGATTTCAAATTAGAAAGAGATATTTCTCTAAAAATGTTTTGATTTCATTTATGTCAACATCCTTTGATGGATTTTATGTTTATGTGATGTTGATTTATTGTGATACAAAATTTCCATATTTTATTGAAGGTTTTGTGATATGTTTGGATGTGTATGTGTTATTTTTATACCATTCATGGTTTATGGATAATGTATTGAAATTTCGTATGCTAGTTTTAATATGAATGGTTATGTTATGCTTTAACCTTTTCATATGAGGAATGCATTGGACATGGTATGTGATGGGTGGAGCTTGTTATAGCTCTTCGATGCCTCGGTAGGTCCCATGAGTCAAACTATTGTCTTTCACAAGGCCTCGACAAAATCTTATTTGTAGTCTTTGCACAATGCCTTGACTAAGTGGTTATGAAAGTCCGTCATTATGAATTCCAACATTATGAAAGTGGCTATTGATATTTCATCTAATTATTCGACTATTAGAAATATACTTTTGGGTAAGTAGATGAAAACGTTTTGATTTATATTTTCCATATTATGATGAAGTTTATGTTATAAAGGATTTTTTTTAGTTTTAAACATTGCCTTAAATGATTATGCTTATTTAAGAAAGCTTCTACTATATTGTTATCCTTACTGAGCATCTGAGCTCACCCCTTTCTATGTTTTATTTTTCATAGGATGCGAAGAGGTATATTATGACTGACCTGTAGGGATAGTCTATGGGATCTCAGTGTTTTATATGGAAACAATGTTGTAATATTTTTCCATTTTATGATGTAATGTAAACCTTATGAATGTATCTTGTACTTAAAAGGCTACTAAACTAATCATTCTTTCGATACATGAACTTTTGTGATCATGCCAATGTTATGTAATAATGCACCGACTATGGGTAACTAGGGTCAGGGCATTATAGTTTGTATCAATGGAAGTTTAGTACAAACCTTGGAAACTAGATTTAGATAAACCTTGATTAGAGCACATAGCCCTAAGATTGACTTTGAGGATTAGTATAGAAGGCCTTCCTAGAATTTTGGTATTGTAGATATTTTGTGAGTTTTCCAAGAAATACACCCCTGTCTATATATGAGTAGGTAGATGCATCTCTCACACAGATGTACCTAGGGGTAAAACTCAAAAACACTACTTTCAGCTAGACTCGAATGGGAACTGGTGCACAACAATCGGCCTTTCTGCACTTTTGGTGACGACACTCCTAGGGGATATGTTTAGGATAATTCTCATTTTTATTACAAGCCATTATGAAGGTTTTATGAGTATATACTTCCTCCGAAAAAACATTCTTTATGATTATGGATTATATCCATAAATTGTTCAGTTTATGTTAAATGTTTTATAAGTTTGGAATTATGCATTTCGATTCATTAACTAATCTAGTTTATCCCATTGTTTAGAAATGGCGCCTAGTGGAAGTAATGGAACCCATATCAATGCACGCACTCCATGTAGGGATTTCCATCCTGCTCAATATAATTATAGTGGAGCTGGTGATACAACTAGGGCTGATCATCTAATCACCATACTATGAAAACCCACTTATGTTATGAATACTAACCTTACCCATATGGAGCACCCTGATCCACATCGTGGAGGATCAATGATAGATCGCTTAATGAGGACCCAAAAACCATCATTCAATGGGGGTACAAGTCCTTTTTTACCTAAGAAATGGATAAATGAGAAAATATTCCACGCATTGGGGAATATTGAAAGGGAAAACGTTGTCATGGAAATTTACCACCTCACTAGAGATGCTGATCAATGGTGGTCAATGATTCAAAACAAAACTGAAGATGATGAAGTATCAAATATGGAATGGAGGGATTTTTAAGATCTTTTCTTAGAAAAATACTTTCTTCATGACCATCGAGCATATATGGAAAGTCAATATCTGAGTCTGAGGCAAAAGGAGGATGAGAATGTTGCAAAGTATGAAGCTAACTTTACAAGGTTAGCGAGGCATGCAGAAGATTATATATGTAACCCAAGATGTAATATTGATTGTTTCTTTTATGGTTTAAAACCATTTCTCTGTTGAGGATTAGTCTCACAATCCTTCTCGTCGTACGAAGATATTGTCTCATGTGCCATCAAGACAGAAAAATAATACTCTAAGTCTTACAACATTAAAGCAAATAAAGATAATAAGAAATCTACTAAACACTATGGGAATGGAAATAAGGGGAAGAAGGGAAATGTTGAATTTCCATCCTATAGTAAAAATGGGAAGAAACATGCTAGTACTTTCTTGAAAGTAATTGGAGTCTATTACAAGTGTGGTGAAAAAGGCTAAAAAACCTATGAATGCAAGGGGATGAAAGAAGCTGTCAATGTTGAATGCTAAAATTGTAGAGAAAGGGGGTATTATGTAGATTAATGTCCTATGTGTCAAGGGAACTTACCTTTGAAAAGGAAAAGTGATCAAGTCAAAGATTATGTTATCACTACTGCTGCGGTTGAAGCTCTGAAAGACGTGGTGGCGGGTAATTTAATAGTTTCCTCAGTTTTATAAAATGATTTATTTGATTATTGATCATCGCATTGCTTCATATCTTCCCAGTTTTGAAATAATATTAGATATTTTAAATTTTATTAAATAATGGAGTTTTCATTAAAAACTCTTAAGGGAAGTATCATCGCAACAATGTTGAGTGAACGAGTTCCAATTAGATAATATAAATTTTCATTATCTTTTGATCTCATCGTCATTCCCAGGATTGAATTGGATATAATCCTCTGTGTGGATTGGATTTTGGACCGTGATGAGAAGATTTATTGTAAGAAGAATGAGGTTACAATTTTTTATGACGATGATATAGAACACCTTGTCTTTATAGAAGAATCGTCACCACCTAATTCTTATCTAGATCCACCCCCAGTAGCTCAACTAAAGTCAATTATTGGGGAGGAAGTAAATTAAATAATTGTGTGTGAGGAAAAGATTTTTCAAATAGAGGATGTACCAATTGAGAAAGAATTTTTTGATGTGTTTCCAAAATATTTACCTGGACATCCTCCAGAATGAGAAATTGATTTTTCCATTGATTTAATTCCTGGATCAAGGCCTATATCAAAAACCCCTTCTAGAATGGACACTGTGGAATTAGTGGAACTAAAGAAACAACTAGAGGAATTGATTAATATGGGATTTATTCACCCTAGGGTTTCTCTATGGGGATCCCCTGTCATTTTTGTTAAGAAGAAATATGGATCTATGAGTTTGTGCATTGACTACTGGGAGATCAATGCTATAACAATAATGAAAAATTATCCCCTACCTCGCATTGATGATTTATTCGACCAACTTTAGGGAGCTCAATACTTTTCAAATATTGACCTTCAATCTAGATATCATTAGTAGTCTATGAAGAAGGATGACATTCCGAAAATAAAATTTCGAACCAGGTATGGGAATTACGAGTTTATAGTAATGCCTTTTGGATTGACTAATGCACCCTATGTATTCATGGATTTAATGAATAGAGTTTTCAAGGAATATCATGGTGACATTGATTTTGTATTTATTGATGATATCTTGGTATACTCCAAAATCTACGAAAATCATGACAATCACTTGTGTATTATCCTGAAAAATCTTAGAAGACGTTAATTATATGGGAACTTTAGCAAGTGTAAATTATGGCTACAATAGATTTTTTTTCTTGGCTATATTGTCTCAATGGATGGAATCTCTGTTCATCCTTCTAAGACCAAGGCAATCCAAGAATTTCTAGTAGCGACTAGTATAACCAAGGTACACAGTTTTATTGGTTTAGCAGGTTATTATTGACCTTTCATCTAGAATTTTTCATGGTTGGCTAACCCATTAACAATGCTCACACGAAAAGGGGTTAAATTTGTTTGGACAAAAGAGTGTGAAGAATGTTTTGAATAACTTAAGATATGTTTAGTCAATGATCATATATTGACTCTACCACCTAGGAATTATGGGTTTGTTATTTATAATTATGCATCCAATAAAGGACATGGTTGTGTCCTTATACAGAATGATAGAGTTATTGGCTATGCATCATGACAACTAAAAATTCATGAGAAAACTATCCTACTCATGATCTTCAGTTATTAGCTGTAATATTCTTTTTGAAGATATGGCGACATTATATATATGGGGAAAAATGTGCGATATATACCAATAACAAGAGTTTGAAGTATACTTTCTCACATAAATAACTCGACATGAGGAAAATACAATGGCTTGAACTACTCAAGGATTATAATTGCACTATATATTACCACCTAGGGAAAGCAAATATGGTGGCAGATGCTTTGATTAGAAAGGATCATGGAGTTTTGAACAAGATGTCTGCTGAAAAGGATCCTATATACCTGGATCTATTAATGATGGATATGGGAATCACCATGGAAGGTGAAACATCAATACATTTTCAAATGTTTACCAAACCATCTTTAATAGAAAGGATAAAGTGTTATCAGAATAGTGATGAAGA
Organism: Viscum album; assembly: GCA_963277665.1. Lineage (NCBI taxonomy): Eukaryota > Viridiplantae > Streptophyta > Magnoliopsida > Santalales > Viscaceae > Viscum > Viscum album. The sequence continues at coordinate 83,662,245 of OY728155.1, read as the reverse complement.
GTTTTAAAAGAATATTAAAGCTGTGAATGATGGGATATTGAGTGACTTTATGTATGAAGATGTAATTTTGAAATTTGTGAAGAGACTTTGTGTTCTCGATATACCTGATCTAAAAAGGGAATTGTTGGATGATTCTCATATTTCCAATTTCTATATACACCTGAGAGCACCAAAATGTTAAGAGATTTGATGGAACAATTTTTGTGGGAAAACATGAACAGAGATATTTTTGATTTTGTGTCAAGATGGTTGGTTTTTCAATAAGTTAAATCTAGAAGGAAATAGCCTAGAGTAGCCTTGAAATATCTTCCCATACCTAAGTGAAAATGGGATAATATTAAGATGGACATTTTTATGGGACTACCAAAGACTCCTAGAAGGAACGATGCAATATGGGTCATTGTTGATCTTCTTACCAACTCATCATATTTTATTGCAATAAGATAATATTTACCACTTAAACTATTAGCAAGACTATATATTAATGATGGTTTAACACTTCATGGAGTACCACTATCGATTTTTTCTAATCGTGATCCCCGTTGTACATCACGATTCTGGAAAAGTCTTTAGAAGGCCCTGGACACTGAACATTGTTTGAGCACTTCATACCACCCCCAAACTGATGGAAATGAGAATGGACTATTCAAACCATAGAAGACATGTTGAGATAATGCTCACATGACATTCACGGTATGAGGTATCAATATTTACCTCTTGTAGAATTTTCCTATAACAATATCTTCCATTAAAGTATTCAGATGGCACCATATGAAGCATTATATGGAAAGATATGTCACACACCAACCTTCTGGGATGCTTTTGGTGAAAGAAAACTCATATTCCCAGTACTGGTGGTGAAAAAAATGGAAAAGGTGAAGGTAATACAAAACCACATCAAAGCAGCTCAATGTAGGCAGAAGAGCTATGCCGATAATCGAAGGAAGGATTTGGAATTTCCGGTTGGAGATCATGTTTTCTTGAAGGTATCTCCATGGAAGGGTGTTATACGTTTCAGTAAGAAGGGAAAATTGAGTCCCAAGAACATCGTACCCTTTGAAATTGTAGAATGAATTCGGGATGTAGCTTACAATTTGGCAATGTCGCCATGTCTTTCAAAATTTCACGATGTATTCCACATATCACTATTGAGAAAATACATGACTGACCCAACGCATATACTCACCTATGAGGAATTAGAACTATAACCCAATCTGTTGTATTGTGATCGGCCTTTCATGGTTCTTGATACAAAAGAACAAGTGTTGCGAAACTAGACGACTCGTCTAGTAAAAGTTCTATGGAGAAGCCATAGGATGGAAGAGGCAACGAGGGAACCTGAGGAACCACCCAAGTCTTTTTATGAAGTAATATTCTAGAAATTTTGAGAATGAAATTATTTGAAGGATGGGATAATGTAACACCCCAAGCTTCCAAAATACGCTTCTCTTTGAATCATACAGTAGCGTGTGTTGTACGTAACTTCGAGTTCTAACACACCACAACCAATAAAACTGGCCGTTATGAATATTAATACCCACTTTTCAAAATTTTATAAATTTTATCTTTCTAAATGGACCTCATTTTTGGATTCTTAATATCGAAATTAGCTTAGGGTGAATTTTATGTATTTTTCTGAAAACATTCAATTGTTGATAAATAGTGAAAACACTGAGTTATAGTTTAAAACCGACTTTTTATTAAAATAATTATTTATTTTATTTAAATTTATTTTAGGTCAAAATAGATACAAAATACCTATATAAGTTAAATGTAATTTATTGGAATCAGTTTATAATAATTTTAGATATATAAAAATTTTATTGAACTTTTCACCATCTTTTACCCACCTCATAAGAGAATTTGCAAATTCACATAAAACATAATTTTACCGCATCAGTGAGTTGAATTTCAAAAATCCTAGAGACATGGTTATTATCATTATGAAAAATGTGGTTCAATAAGATGAAAATATTTTTTGGTGAATAATAAATCTTTATTTTTATTTACCACAGTTAAAAGTAAATAGGGTAATAAAGGGTCAAAATGTTATTATTATTACCTTTACACATGTCCTAATTTTATTTTATAAGTATAATTAGACAAAAAATAAACTTATTAATTAAATATGAATATATTTGGTCCACTTGGATTTGATTAGGACACTTATTATTATTTAATTTAAATAAGAGTTAAAAGAGTTAAAAACAAATTTTAATAATTAAAACATTTTTAATATAGGTTTATACATAAGATAAATTCAACTATAAATATTAATTAGAAATATAAAATAATTTCATACATAATGGTATATTATTTATATTTTTATAAATTAAATTATTTCATTAATTTATGACAGAATGATGATGCATTAATTAACTAATTAATGAAATTTTAAAATCATTGATATTATAAATATCCAAATAAATTCAATTTGAGAAATAATATGAATTAAAATAATTTTATAGTTTAATATGACATGTTAGGGAGGGATAGATAAATTTTCTTCGAAGTAATAATTCTGTTATGAATTTATCAAAAACAAAATACCAAATAGTGTCAAAATTGACATAAAAGAGTTTTTGAAACAAGTATTATAATATTAATAGATATTATATTCCTAAAAATATTAATATCGGACAATGGACTTATATAATGATAGGTGTATCATTAATGAATCTCTTGGGGTTCTCTTGGAAGTTAATATTATGTTTATTAACCATATAATATAAAAATACAAAGAGACAAGGTAAATGTCAAACTATTTAACTAAGAGTTAAATTTGAAAGATAATGTTAATATAGCGGACCAAACAGGTCTAAAACCTATTGGATGAGTTGTTTTCAGCCCATTACCTCCTTAGACTTTAAATAATTCATTTTGGATCCATTAGAAATCGAAAATGATTTTATTATAAAATAATATATCTAGCTTTTCCTAAGGTTCCCCTCACCCCTCTTATAAAGGACACTACCTCTTTTCTCTAATTCACACCTTAAAAGTCATTTGGCTCGGCTATCCCATGCCCAAATACCCTCTAAACTATCCTCCCTTCATCCTAGAGGCCTTCATTGAGCCATAAAGACAACCTACAAAGCCCTTTGGATCAAATCAAAAGGAAGAACACGAATAAGCGGTAAGTATTTAACACATCCTTTGATGGATTTTACACTTCTTTCTAGTTGATTTATTATGATAAAATATTCCATATTATATTGATGGTTTTTTGATATGTTTGACTATTGATGTATTACTTTTATACCATTCATGGGTTTTGGATATGTATTGACATTTCGTTTTCTAGTTTTAATATGAATGTTTATGTTATGTTTTAACCTTTTTATATGAAGATTGAATTGGCCTTAGTAACTGATTGGTGGTGCCTGCAATAGCTCCTCGATGCATCGATAGGTCTTATGAGACAAATTAGTGTCTTGGAACAAGGACATGATAAAAGTTTTTTTAGTCTTGGCATGAGCCCTTCACTATGTGGTTATGATGTCCAGCATTATGCATTAAATCATTTTGAAATTAGCTTTTGATATTACATGCGATTGTTAAACAAGTATAATATACCTCTGAATAAGTAAATGATATTATTTTGATTTATATTTTCCCTTTTGTACTTAATTTTTTGTTTAAAATACTTTTTTAGTCTTATAAATTTCCTTAAATGTTTATTCTTATTTATGAATGTTTCGGCTATATTGTTATCTTTACTGAGCATCTGAACTCACCCCTTTCAATGTTTTATTTTTTCCCAAGATGTGAATAAGTATGTTATGATTAACCTATACGAATAGGCTAAGGTATTTGAGTGTGATAAAAAGGGAAACCATGTTTTTTTTGTTTTCCGTTTCATGATGTAATCTAAAACATATGTTTGTATCTAGCACATCCAAGGATACTAAACTAATCGGTCTTTCGATACTCGATCTCTTGTGATCAAGACAATGTTATGCAATAACGAACTAACTCTGGGTAACTAGGATCAGGGTGTTATGTCAAAAATATTCCATAAAAATGAATTCATTAAATGCATTGATGGGATAATAATTTTTCTTATCCTAAATAGGACAGTTGATGGTTCATTGAGAGTTTCTCAAATGAATTGATAAATGATAGTGATAAAATTTTTATCGAATGAATATGTTACAAGTGAAAGTGTCTCACATTGGATATTTTTCTTGGGGTCAACAACTAGTATTAATAGTGGGGTTGAAATTGATATGTTTTACATCTATTCAATTCTCACAACCTTAATGGATCACTATATATGTTGAGATAATAGAAATAAAACTATACATAGTTTATACAATGTTCCCATAGAGATCCTACTAATGTGTATAGGGAATGGTGATGAAATGGATGGGTATTATTTTGGGATTTGTGTTGAAATTAGATGTCAATTATGAATGGCCAGATCAACAGAAATAAATAAACTATATAGATTTATTTTATAGATGGTCATGTGATTGGAGGTCTATAAGTAACTACATATCATTACATAATAAGAATCAAAAAAAATACTAATGATATATGTTATTTATATAATATATTTTAAAAAATGTGGTCGTAGGGACTCCTATTGTAGACATATATATAAATATATAATCATCGTGAAAAGGAAACTCTCATATAGATCAAGCTCGTACAGGGTAGTGGAATTTATTATGTTTGGAAACATTTAATAATCATCTCCAAACAGTTTGAGGCCATGTCTGATAAAACACTTCAATTAGTTTAAAGTCACATTGGTTGAATTACTGTAAGAATTATAATGTAATATAGTATGGAATACTTCAAATAGTTTAAAGTCATGTGTGATAGATTATATGTGATCAAGCATGATTTATAGTGATATGGATTAATATTTTTTTTAGTTCAATTTTGTATTATATGAACCTCTCGGTTCTATGAATGGTTTAATTATATAGATATAACATTATGTTATATAGTTCATACTCATATATGGAGGATTTTGTTGGACATAAATGAAATTATGCTACAAAAATGTTAAGAGACATTGAATTATTTCATAGTGTAACATGATCTCCATATATAGTAATCAATGAATATGATTGGTTGAAGTTGAACTTATTTATGGAAAAATGTATATACTATTTAAAATCATAATTCAATGGTTTTACCTAAAATCATTGGTTTTCTCAATGAAAACACTAGTTACCTAAAATTACTAAGGAGATGTAATCCTTCAATTTAAATTCCTAGAAAACACTATTCAAATGGATATAATAGTTTTTCAGTATATCTGAATTTTTTCCTAAATTACTTCCAATTCACAAAACATAAAATTAAACTCCTCATCATAACAAAAAAATATTGTTTATGGAAATAAAATGGGATGAAAATTATGATATTAAAAAATGTACATTTTTTGTATTTTATACATGTGATTAAGCACATTACTATGTAGTACTATTAACTGTGGTGTGTTAAGCCAATAGGTGATATAAAAGAATGATTAGAAAATATTTTTTTTCACCATAAATTTATGAATATTGAATAGATTTTATTTAATAATTTTATCAATATATTTTTCAATAAAGAAAACGATATGAGTGATATGATTGAATATTTTATTTTGGATAAAAAAATTTCTATTTAGATGAATAAAAATTGGTGTTGAAATTGTTTTATTACTATGCGAGGGGCACAAAATGTTGCGGTGATGTTGAATTTCTTAAAATTTATATCAAATATCATTACAACATCGTTGAGAGGCACATATAATACTAATTTTGAGATGAAATAAATGGTATTTAATATTAACTTGAAGTACATAGAATATTCTAGGGGATATGACCCCCTGATATCAACCACCCATTTCTAAAATTTCCATGAATATGTGGTTGTGTGTAATAATGTTTGGAATTAGTGTAAAAAACTGGATTGTATCTTATAAGAATTATATATCATGTGTACTCCACACAATATTACACAATTTATATCAATAATTACATATGTATCCTGATTTTCTTAGAGATCATATTTACTGAGAAGAATATGCCACTAGTAGTAACATGAAATTCTAATATACACAGTAGAGATCTATCCTCCTTCCTTAAATATATAGCGGACTCCCTTATAGACTTGTTTATAAATAACTTTTTAGTAATTTTATCCACTATAAAAGGTAAGAATTATTGATTAACACCTTACCAACTCAAAATTTTCTGGTTTATATAGTTGGATCCTATTTATGATGGAATATACATCTATGTAATTGAAGTATTAATAATTGAGGGGAGAGGGTTTCCTAGATTTGTATTTACTTTATGCATGTTGACCTCTTACATGTCATTTTTGATTTATTTTGAAATCACCCAATGATGTGCTCTCTAAATTAAAATAATTTCCAACTCTATTTTAACTAGTATTTTAATTTCATTGGATTGTGAATAATCATTGGTATGATTTGAACATGGAATGTGAGAAAGTGTAGGTTTCTTGGGGAATTTATCCATCAACTATTGTGCATAATCAAAAAAAGGGATCTAATTTTTTATTTGTATGTTGTTGTTTCCTTTTATCTTCATCACTACCAACTCTATTGATATTTAATTAGGTCACTAGTACCTTCATGCCAAAATATAATACTATAATAATGGATTGTTATTATTCATCATTTTTTGTTAATATTTTTCTAAATCATGAACGAATATGGAAAAATGATGTTTAGGGGAAAATGAATATAATCCCCAACACATCCTCATTAACCATCAGGTTTTCAATCCTTCAACTTATTGGAATTCTAGATAGACTATTGAATTACATTTACCCTACCTATTATATTTCATGGATTGAGAAAACAAATTAATAAAAATGTTCTATATTAAATTGTAAATTTTTGTGGATATAGAAGACGGGGGAATAATATGTAGTCACATTCCCATAAATAACATATTTTAGTAGAATTGGATGTAAAATAGGTGTAAAATGGTAGATCACAATGTCAGATGCCCTTATATAATTGGAATAATAAGGATATATTTTAGTATATTGATATGAGATAGGAGGTGGAACTAATGGTTCTATAAGTTATTTCTCACCATATGTACTATAGAAATAAATATGAGGATGTTCTTCTTGAACTAATATTTTTTAGTCTCGATATCAAACAATATTTTATCGACATTGTATACAATTTTCTCTTTTATGACATCAATTATCAGTTCCATGAGTGCTCTGATTAATATCTCTATGATCACCAAATAGAGGATATGATTAATCCCTTCTAAATGTGACATCAATACATTTTTATGCAATATATATTTCATGAGATTGTCAATGGACTTTAGAAATCTCAATTCCAGTGACAAGTATCCCCATTAATCATTTGTTTTTGAAGGGAAAACACATTCCAATATATTTAGGTATGAATCTTCAGATATATGTGTTTCATCTTAGGTGTCTACTAATATTCCTGAAATGTATAGGATGAGAATATGAGGCATCAGGTTTATATGTTTTGTGTAATCATTAATGATATTATATAATCCTATAAATATGAGGAATTTATTTAATTTTAACTCAATAATAAATTGTTGGATATTTAACATCATGTAGTTTTAGAACAATATGTTAAAAACGTTTTCATGACTGGATGAATGATTTTTTTAAACTTCTTTTTTAGTTCATACACATATAAATCTACTATATTTATATTAATGGGCTCAAAAAATTGATACATTTATTTTTAAAATGTGGAACTATAAATTTTGGAGACAAAGCGAATTGTATAATAATATATCACCCCTTAAGGATCCTTATAGCCTATAAACAAAGAATATTTAGCTGTTATTAAGATATGGTTGAATCTAGAATACGTATACATTAATGATAGATTATGAAAGCTACCCATTTCATCAATTATTTTTTCAATAATATATTCTAAGAAATAGTATCATTAAAATTGGTTTTGGAGACACCTAATGTAAATTAAGAACAATATTTTCTGACGATTTTTATTATATGGGATGATAGTAGTGATCCATTCGAATAATTAAACTTCTTGAATGAATTTAGAGTTTATTTTCTTAGCAACACTGGATTACACCTTAGTATCAGGGAAATGATCTATTCTACATATTTCCTAGTTATAGTAACAATTGACATCTTGTATTTTAAAATGATTTGCATCCACATGGATATCTAATAAAAATATCAATATAGTTCATTCATATGAATCTCAATTTTACATCTTTAATGTGATATATATCTTTTTCATTATAGTTCATTGTATAACTGAATAGAATAAACCCCTAATCATTGTATATAACCAAGATTAATTATTTGATTTATCCAATGTAGTTGAGACACCTCCATTATGTAACATAGGAGCGTCCATGATTCAATCTTCATCATATTCCTACTAATCAGTAGTGATTGACATTATGAAATTTTGAGATCATGATGATCATTTGAGTGAATTTTTACCCCTATTAGAATGAATAACTTCCTAAAATTGGATTGGTACATCTAATGCATCTATTAAAATTTGAACTAGAATAAAGGTTTTTGAATCCAATGTTCTTTTCTTTTTTGCATTTAAATCTCAAAATTTGAAGATCATTGGATCATTGTTTTCAATATTTTTCAAACCTAAAATAGATTTTGGCTTTATGGGGGAACATTTACATATGTAATATATAGATTCCATTTCATTTTTCAATAATTAATAATAATGGAAAACAAAATCATAACGATTATATGAGAGGAAACTAATTAGAGGTGCTAATATGTTTTTTATTACATATTTGAGCCAATGAATTCATAGATCGACATTTATCAATGTAATTTTATTAATAGAAAAAAAATCTTCATTATGTTTTCCCTGAGGATTGGTGGGCGTGAAATCTATGTTATTAGTCATAGTAATCTGTATGATGTTATCTACCATATGGTTCCCCTTTCCATTTTAAAATCAACTTTCTATGTGTTGTGATTAATAAGACACAAAACGTGAATTATAAGTATAAACTTCCCAAGGATTCTAATCCTTTCGATATTTAAGGAATTGAAAATATGATACGATAACTAATTCCTATGTATGGATCCATGGAATCCCTATTGGGGAATAAAATTACGTGTCTTGGTGAAGAAACATAATATCAATGATAGAAATGAAGTCACAAGATTTTATCTATTGCACGGTTATTCTTTGAGTTTTATACTCAACATTATCAAAAACTACATTTATAAATTTTTTATAGCCACATCCACATCCCTATAGATTATATTTTGGAATGTTTGAATCATGATATGTTTTATCCCAAAACCGTTATAAATTAGGTCTCTAATATTATTTTTATTATCAATATATGATCATCTATACAAGGGTCTGATGTGTCCATACATTTTTCATTCCTGATATTATTCTACGAAGAAAAAAATAATATGATATTTATCTCAATAATTACTTATGAAAAATTTCATGACTATTACATCATCAATATATAAAAAACATGAAGTATTTTCAATTCATCAGTGATGGATTCTATATTCTCATTGAAAAAAAGGAACATGAGACTAAAATATTGGATGAAAAGAAATCAATATGCTTCGTAATTTAATACTTCAGTAAAATGGTAATAACATTAAAACTGTACGTCCAATTAAAGTGATTTTTATAGTGTTGGAACCCTCGTTAAGAGATGTTACTTTTGATATAATCCAATTTAGTTTTTTTGAAACATGGGTGATTTTATATGGGTATAAGAGAATAATCTACTAGAATCAGGGGCACTATGAACGAGAATCATACTGCTAGTTGTGACGAGAAGGAAGTGATGATAGTACCTCAATAGACAAGCAGACCTAAATGATGAGTAGACCTTAGTGGACCTGTAAACCACAATGACTAGAAAAACATAGTGTCCCAGCCAATGATTGGACCTTAGTGTCCCATTTGACCATAGATATGATTAGACCTCGGTGGCCCAACAAAAAAGTGGGTCTCCATGGCCTAACAGACGAGTAGACCTCAATGGCCTAGCAGACCTCAATGAAGAGAAAAACTCAATGGACTAGTATAACTCAGCGATGAGCATACCATAGTGGACCAATTGGCCATAGTGACTCATAAATGACGAGTCACTCAGTAGTACAATATTTTCAACATAACGACTGATGGTATATCTATCTATACATTAGTTTACACCTATGTGAGATGTCCACAACTTCGTGTGTACTTTTATTTGTGGTGTATTGATTTTGTTTTGGGGTTCCTATTGAGTGTTATGTTACTCCCACATGCATGAGATCCACCCACATGTATCATGTCCTGTGCAGATGAATGATTTTTTGATAGAGACCTTGAAAGCCCAGGACCAAGCGGTTCCCGGTGAGGATAGATAGGAGAGATGTACTCCTACAGCTTCGGGAAGCTACTCTTCACAAAGACCTTAGGTAGGGATTTATGCTGACGGGTTTCTAGATTCTTTTCCCCCTTTTATACATCTTTAGTTTTTCATGGTTTGTATTCTGACCCCCCATTACATTGATATTTTTATTATTTAGTCTCAGTGGTTTTCTTAGTAGCATGAATGTGTATCCTTTTTATAATTTTGGGCCGGAGTTTTGAATGTGTGTGTGTAAAGTTACAAGGTAAATTCTTACCATGTGTAGTATATTCCTTCAAAACAAGTCATCATCACCTGTAATTTTGGCGGAGGGATTGGGGTTGTCGTGGCCTGGGCCTTAGGGTACAGTTCATGACAAATTGGAATCAGAGAGGTTCAGTTTAACCTTAAGGATAGAGAGTCTGTGGCTTTATTTTGGGGAAATAGTATTAAATATATCAAGTTTGACTTTCAGGTATGGGGATTCTTGTGTTGCTATGGTGGTTGACTTATCTATACACCAGGACCCTGATTCATACTTTTTGACTTGGTACATGAAAACACTGGTTGCATACATCATTTAGGAATTGAGGGTCTTCACATTTCCTTTTTGAGTCAGATTCAGCACACCATGTATAATCAATTGATCATGGTTCATCTTGATCTGTTTTAGGATACCACCATGTAGACAACCAGCCCGGATTCGAGTGCTGGACCACAAGGATTGTACATATATGAATGAGGTTTTAATATAGGGACCAGTACTAGAGATGACCCCACCAGGTGGTGCACCAACATTTCCACCACCCATTGATCAGTTGTTGCTACAAGCTCTACCAGTAAAGAATACATACTGGATCAGTGACTTACTTGAGTTCCAAAGGCAGAGACCTATCGGGATTAGGGGTGATACTAATCCCTAGGTGGGTGAGGATAGGTTTGATGTGGTTACATGAGTCTTTCGTTTGTTGATGATGCCTCTTGACCCGATGCACATCATAGTCATGAGCCTTCTCTAGGGATCAGTAGGGATGTGGTGGAGATTGACATCCGAAACACACAACGGGATAATCCTCAATTGTTTAGAATTTGAGACCATCTACAGGGAGGAATTAATTTCGGAAATATTTCTCTCAGTATGCATACAGGAAATACTTCACCTACAAAATGGTAGCATGCCTGTAGCGAAGTACTCTGTGTAATTCACCGAGATTTATCATTACTCCATGATCCTGGTGAAAGACACATTCGTCAGGGATTAGGATTTTGAGCCGGGATTATTTCCAGAGATCAGGGAACCAGTGGAATCGCTTATAATCACTACTCATGTTGGGGTGCTAGAGCAATCTCTACCCATAGAGAGCTTCCTTTGAGAGCGGGGTCTAGTAGCTAGAGATACTAGTAGACATAGGGCGGTGGAGTATTTAGTCATGGGTATCAGGAAGCTGAAATAGGGACCTAAGAGGGTCCATCATTTTGGGGGATGACCTGAGGATGTTGGATTAGAGATACAAGGCTCCTAGGGAAACGGTAGTCATTAATTGATCAGAGTGTTCTACCCTTACGCTGGGAAGGGATACATGGCTCATGATTGCCTGACTCAATGTGCAGACAAACTAAAGATAGTCAAGGGACTGCCAATGAAAAGGTAGAGAAGCACGTAGGGTTGTCCACAGGGTAGCGAACATGGAATGGGTAGGAAGAACCATAGGAGGTGGGCATAGGTTCAAGGTTCTACCACCACTACCCACATGTGGTCCATTACGGGCTCCGAGAGCACATGGAAAGTGGTGGGGATTGCTTCAGATGATGGATTCCTATAACCATAGTACCCTAGAGATGGTTAGAGGTATTATATATGTCTTCTCCACCTTATATATAATTCATATAGACATAGGTTCCTTTCACTCATTCCTTTCCACATACCTTTTTCGGATCCTGGAGATTTCGGCGGAGTTGTTGGCTCTATCCTTATGGTTAAAGACTACTAAAAATGGTATTTGAAAATTACACAATGGTTCCAGTACTGTTAGCTTACTCTTGAAGGTGAGATATTTGGTTGAGATATCCTAACAGAAATTTCAAGGTCTTGTGATGTCATCTTGGGTGCTCAGATGAATTATATTATGTGCAAAGTGTGATGTGTCCGCCAAGATGGGTTCCAATACGATGAATGATTTTTTTATTATGAAACACATATGTATGGTTTTAATAATGTGATGGGTGGGACCAATATTTTCTTCCAATTCATTAGATAATGATTTATATCTCATGAGATCGATATGACTTTAATGGTAGGTGAAATCGATTTAGTAATACATTACTGGGACATGAGTAAACTCGATTCAGTTATACATGGTTGGAACAGGGAGTGAAATCGATTTTGTAAGGGGATTTTTCCTCTATGATGTTATAAGAAATGAGCATTGTATAATATGTAAATTATTTTATATTCTTATGTGTATTTCTATAATTCCATGTATTATGTTATGCTCTCATTAAATATGTAATTATATTCTTTATGAAATTCTATAATTTATCACATGAAAAGATTTTGTGATATTTGATATGAAGGATATAGTTATAAAATGTTTAATTTATGTTTTTATGTCCTGTTATCATGTTATGATTGAAATCTCCATTGATTTCCATTATTGATCATCTAATACCGTCATTTCTTAGGTTTCTTTTCCCAAGGGTATAAAAAAGGTATTAAGTAAGATGAATCAAAAAGGGTTCCAATTATGAATATATAAGTGTAAGATGATGTAGATGTTTTATGAACCATTTTTTATATTTTTGATTTAATAAATACAATAATCCTATATATTCCTGGGGTGGTTTGTTTCTATATTATGTAATGAATATTATACTATTTATATTTATTATCTATGATTGAAAAGTATGTGTCATTATTGTTTGTATCCAAACATGGTTTAGTTTTCCTTTGGAAACAAGATTGATAAATCCTTTGTATGAACTCTAAGGATTAGTCTAAGTACATGATAAAATCATAGAGTTTTAATGATGATCATAAATAACATATGATAAAACCATAGGTTTCCTGAATAAAATTTTTATATGTAATTTCCCAGGATTATGTGGTTTTCCTATTATGATTACTGCTTATAATTTTTTTATTATTCATTGTCTCGAACATGAATGAACTGCATTAATGTTGAAAGTAATGGGAAAATAATTTATTTTCCTCCTAAACAACTGAATGTTATGAGATGGGGAATGAACGTTTTTTTCATATGCTCATATAACATTCTCAAGCTATAAATCATGCAGGACTTCCAAATGAGTGAATGAGGAAACAAAATTATTTTTATTCTTTCCTAAGGTAGTGTCCACCTTCTTTTACTGGGTATTCTGATCTAACAGTGGCAAAATAATGGATTTGTACTTCTGAAATTATATTTTTAGTTATACAATGTTCATAACATTACAACATCATTTTTCCTGTTTATCATTTTCAATGTAAAGTAGATCAATAGTGAAATATCACTAATAATACAAGGCAATGAGATAAAATAGTCTCTATATAATGTGAAAACTTCCAGGGATTATTTTTAAATAATTACATTCTTATTATTCTATGAATGAAGATGGAAAATGAGATCCTTGATATTAAGCGAAAGGATGATGAATCTGTTGGTACCTATAAAGAACATTTTACAAGACATTCAACATATGATTATGTCATTACAATTCAAACTGTGAGTATGGTTGGTCAATTATTCAGTGTCTTAATATTATTTCTTTGTAGGGAATTATCCATAAGGGGCATCAGTAGCTATGAGGAAATCATTTGATCTGCTCTCATCTTTGAGAATGATACTAGATTCACCCACAAATCTTATGTGATTTATAAGAAAATAAAAATGGAATTATAGGGAAAATATAAAAACTATAGTTAAAAGAATATGAACTTTCTTTTGGGCTCAAAGTGTGAAGAGTGACATGGATGAAATTATCTTAAAGGGACTAGTAATTTTTTAAGGGTTTGAAATAATTTCATCAGGAAATTGACCATCGAAGTGCTTGAAAAAATATTACAAATGATGAAATACAAGAAATTAATACATAGAATTCACCTCCCACACTTCATTTCTATAAATTAAAGGAAAAATATAATTATGTTAATCAATTCTTGATTTCTATGGTTATTTATGCTGATCGATTCAATAAACCCCTTAAGGAGAATGAAATAGTAAAATCAAAAGCAATCACTACTAGTGATGTGGTGTATGACAATGAAGTAGTGAATTTAAAACTTTACATCCACTCTAATGTAGCTAATGTTTTATTTGAATCTAGATCCACCCACTCTATTATTTATAAATAAATTTTTAGGATATTTTTGTATTAACCCCAAAAATAGATGTTGGGTTTGTGTAGAAAACACATAGTGGAACAATAGTTGCATCACAAATTTATAATTCTTCTCAGATTGATGATTATAGAAATGTGATTCTTATTAATCTCATGCTTCTTACTTTAGTTGATTTATATGATATTATTAGAATGGATTGGTTTTCTCTATATGGATCTCATATCAATTTTAAAGTAAGAGAGGTAACATATCACATTAGTATTGAATCTATGTTCATCAATTGGCGAAGGGTTGAATATGAAAAACTAGTAGATATTAAATCCATATTTTGGGTATTAATTCTAATAATGGAAGGTTACTTGTCACAGATTGATAGATAGAAACACACTGTTAGAGATAAAACTATTATATAGGAGTTTTTATGTCTTTCTGGTTAAATTTCTACATCTACCTCTTAATCATGATGTTTTTTTTTCAATGTAACTCATACTTGGTGTTATTCCTATTTCAAATATTCTTTATGAAGTGTCCAAAATTGATGTGTATGAGATAAATATGAAAGTTCAAGTGAATCATGAAAACGGAATCATATGCCTTATTTCATCAAATTGGGGTGCACATGTTCTATTTTTTGTGAATAATGATGGATCAATGTGTCTCTATAATTATTATCAAATGTTTTAAAGGTTCACTATCAAGAAAAAATATACCCTCCCTGTAATGTTGATTTATTTTACCAAATATAAGGAGATAAATACTTTTCCATGATTTATCATCATTTTGGATATGATTAATTAATGGTCATGAAGGAGGATAAACCAAATAATTAATTTTGTACAAGGTATGGACCCAATGTATTTATAGTGATTACTTTTGATCTTACTAATCCACCTGCTCTCCTCATGGATTTAATTAATAGAGTCTTAGGTACAATCTTCATTAGTTTATGGTAGTATTTATAAACCATAGTTGTGTATATTCTAAGAGAAATAAATAACATTAATATCACATGAGGATTATACTAGATAAATTAAAAAAATAATTATAATTTAAAATTTACCATGTATGAAATAAGCATCACAAAGTTTCATTTTGGGTCACATAATCACAAGAGATTGGATTTCTGTGTATCCAAAAAGATGGAATTTAATGAACACAGTCCAAGATCAACAAGAGTAACTGAGATCTTATGTTTTCTTGGTTTTGATGGATATTATAGATGATTTGTGAAATACATCTAATGATTATACAATCCTCTCAACATATTGACACAAAATGTAATTAATTTAATATCGATCGAAGAATGTGAGGATAATTTAAAAAAATTGAAAATTAGATTAGTAAATGAACCATTTCTCATACTACCTTATAAAAGAGAATGGTTTGTGTTCTACAATGATGCATCCAAGAAGGGTATGGGATTTTTTTTCACATGAAAAATATTATGGAGATCTCTTATGCTTCATGAAAAATGAAAATCCATAAGAAAAAATTATCAAACTCAGGATTTGGAGCCACCTACGGTAATCTTTTTATTAAATGTATAGATTCATTATCATTATGGATAATGTTGTAATTTATATATTAATAATAAAAGATTAAATAATATTTTCACTCAAAAGGATGTGAATATGAACCAAATGATATGGTTTTAGTTGATTAAAGATTATGATTTCTCAACACATTACAACTATATGAAGGAGAACAATCTGGTAGATGCTTTGAATAAAAAAGAACCATTCTAGAATATCTACGATAAGGATCACAAAAGATCTAATATTTTTGGATTTACAAAGGAAGGATCTGTAAATGATAATGGATGGGGATAAATCTTATCTATACCAAATGAAAGCTTAACCATCTAATAAAGTGAATATTAAGGAGGCACAAAAGTCATATGTGGAGATACAATAGAATGTGAGAAATTTTCTTAAGTTTAACATTGACTATGGTTGAATAATAAGGTTCAAGAACCATTTTATTGTCACTCCCATACCATATTTAATGGATTTGTTATAAGATTATCATTGTACATAATTCATTATCCATCCTAGAAGCATCATGATGTATTGTGATCTGAAAGAGTATTTCCAATGGGACGGATTGAAGAATGATATAGAAAAATATGTTTCTTGGTGATTGGTTTTTCTAAAGGATAAGGATGTGATAAAAACGTCAAATGGGATGTTACAACCATTAAATATACCCAAATGGTAATGGGAAAACATTACCATGTAAACTTTTGTTAGAATTCCCTAACCATCAAAATTATATATTACTATATGGGTTATAGTTGATCAGATTTTGTATTTTGAACACTTAGTTTCTATTAGATAAGACTTCTCTCCTGATTATCATTAGATAATATTTAATAAGGATGTGGTAATATTGCCAGCAGTGTCACATTATATTATATCTGATTGGGATCTGAGGTTTACCTTGATGTTATTATGAAATCTTCAGTAGTCTATAGATACATATTTATGATTCGACATTGCTAATTATCCTTAGACAGATTGGTAGTCTCAAAGAACAATTAAAAATCTAAAAAAAATGTTCAGATGCTACTCTATGAATTGGAATGAAGATTAGGTTAAAACCCTACATTTAGAATAATTGTCTTTGAACAATAGCATTGACTCTAGTTTTCAAATGGATTATTATGAATCCCTATCTAGTAAATAGTTTACAACATTAATATGCATGGTTGATATTGGGGAATTAATGCTATTGGTACCTGATCTAGTTGATAAAATGACATATAATGTTATATCTATTCAATACCACATTACACCATCTCCTAATAAAAAATAATATTTTGATGACAATAAACAAATAGACCTTGAGTTTGATGTGGTGACAAGATATTTTTATTAATATCTCCTTGGATGTGAGTGGTGAGATTTGGAAATAATAGAATGATAATCCCAAGGCATATCGATCATTTTGAAATTATAGGTCATATTGGGAAGGTAACTTATTTATTGGTGCCTCCACCAAATCACTCCCATGTTCATGATTTGTTCCATATATATCTACTGAGAACTTATATAGCTAACCCTTCATTTCTACTAAACTCATAAGCCATACCGCTGGAATATGATCTTTCTTATTAATACAAACTAATAGAGATTTTGAATCATAGAGATAATGTTCTATGAAACAAGACCACGAAATTGGTTCTATTTTTATGGAAGAACCACCGGTTTGAGGAAGCTATGTGGGCACCTAATGATTTTATGAGGTGGAGGTATCCTAATCTATTTATATCCAAGTGAATAATTTTGAGGGAAATATTATTTTTATGGGGTTTATTATGTAATAGCCAGATATTTTTATGAAATATTTCTATTTTAATAATTATAATTCTTTAATAGTTTATCGTTAACACAATGGTGAGTTTAAACAAAAAAATGATATACTATTAGTATACAACGATGACTATATAACAACAATAAATTTCTACGTAATAAATTTGAATAAGAAATTTATGAAATAAATATAACTCAATATGAATATATAATGTTCATAAAAATTGATCACAAAATTTTTACAAAAATTACCTTATTCTTCAAAAAACATTTTATTTAAAATGTATATATCTTATTTCATTTTTTACAAGATGGAAAAAATTTAATTCCTAAGATGGATTTCATTTTTGAATTCATCATGTTTGAATTATCTAAAAATAATTTTATAATTTTCTAAATAAATTTATGGAAAATATAAAAAAATAATTTTTAATGAAAACTTTATTTTACTTTTAAGGTCTTTACAAGGTCCAATAAATTTTATGATTAGTAGTAATATTTAACGACTTCATTTTTATTTTAAATAATCCAATTATGGTTTTTGAGAAGTATTTTATAAAAACAATTATTAAAAAAATATTTAATGTTTTAAAAGTGCATTTAAAAAAAACTATTTTTCATTTCATTTTACTGATTTAATTATAAATTAAATTATGATAGTTCAATGTTTCTAATTTTTAATAATTCTTTCCAAATTTAGATTTAGAAATTAAAATTTTAGTTTATAGTTCCCTTTTTTTCCAATATGAGTAGTAACCATGGTAAATTGTTTACCATAGTAAAGGATAAATATAGTAATTATAGTTAAATTAAAGTTATAAGGACTATAAAATTACCCTAACACATGTTGAAATTTTATTTTATGAATAAAAACTAAGCCTTAAGACATATGGATCCAAATTAGGTTTTTTAATGTACACTATTACATGAACATGAATTAATTAACATTTAAATAAAAAAATTCACAAAAATTCACAAAATTTCTATTTCTTTGGCTTTAATATAACTAATGTGTCTAAATGGGAAAAAATTTACGTTATGAACAAATATAATTTTAAATATTTATGTTAATAAATATATTTTCTTGATATAAATTTATTCTTTACATTTTGTCTTACTTAGAGAATATTAGGGTAAATATAATATTTTATTTAATAAAAATTTAAAGATGTCACATTCATGTTTTAAATACAATATCATTTTTTATATTGGTTTATAAAAAAGATATATTCAATTTAGAATATTTTTCTGAAATATAAATGATTTTTACTCTTTATGGTATTTAATTTTTTTATTAGTGAAAAAATAATTAAATTTAATAATTACACAATAATAATGTATTAATTATTTTATTAATATCATTATCAAATAAATGTTACTAAAAATATTAAAATAATTATAATTTAAGATAATTAATGAGATAAACAAAGATTCTATAAGAACATTACCAATTAGGGATATAATTAAATATCTGGTTCAATGTTGACTTGATATCTTATTATTATTAAAATCCCACGTAATGAAGACTGTCAAAACTGACACTAATAATATTTTACCATAATAATATTTTCATCAATTATTTAACAATAAAAATTCTTGTTTAAATACATATAAAAATTATATGTTGCCCCAAAATTTTATAAAAGTTTCATTAATGATTTATTTAAATCAAAAAAGTAAAATTTACAACCATTTAATGTTGAAAAATATACTAACATAGTTAATATTGAATTAGGTTAACTAAGGGTAAATCAAAGTGATAATATTATAAAAATAAGATAAAGGTTCAAAATATCTCTTGGTTTATGATATTAAAACGTTATATTATCTTATTTTCTAATAATTTTACTTTTAGATTTAATTTTTTTTTGAGATTTAATTGATTATAAATTAATATTTTTTAAAAACTTCAAAAGTGAACGTAACCTCAATTATAAATAAGGAACCACCTCACTCAATTTTTCAAATAATGTGGAACATTTATAATTGGTTATCCACTAAAAATTTAATTTCCAAACATACCGAGACAAATTATATAGGTTCTGGTCTTCCAAAAAGACTAACCCGAGTGTCCCTAAAGGGATATCTAAGGGGTGTTCACTACTGAAGGGGCTATTGACTTTACCAACTCTTCCATTATTTTTTCTTATTCTACTACCACTTTATTTTTTCCATTATAATGTTATAAATATAGTATGAAAATTATTTTATTATGTTATTACGATTATGTTACATCCATATTATACCTTTTATCAATGTTTCAAAAAATGAATGTAACACTCGTAACATACCATATCAACGCCATTATGTAATATGGTTTTCATCAATAATTTACTTAGATATGTATAATTATGGAAATAAAATATAAATATAATAATCAAAACATGATATTTATTCTGGAAGAAATATATATCATCGGCTTTCTTAACCTATTACCATTAAGGGAATGACTCCATCACTGATGCGTACATACAACCTAGCATCTTCATGACGTGACAAGATTTATTTTCTATATTCATCATTATATAATGATTATATAAATTTATGAAATAATTTTATATTATATACATATATATAATTAATATCATTTTGGAAATGATGGAACAATATTCTATTAACAAGCATTTTGAGATATGTGACAAAGCAAGCACATAAAAATGTAGAAATTGACACCTAAAAGAATAATAATAATGAAATATTATTAACGGGTGATAATATCATCATATATGATATAATATATATAAATAAGGTTCTTTAATAAGTTAACAACATTATTTAATCCATTACAAATGTGTTTCTTTTATGTATAAAAAAATCAGAACAATGTTAAGGGTTAATTTCAGAATCCCATTATTATCAAAGATTGTTTATATATAATTATTTACTGGTAAATTCTTATAATCCATGTCCATGTTTCATAAAAAAAATAATACATAAGATTTTTTCTATTCTTATATAATTTTTTAAATTCATTTTTACCCATTTGTGATTTATTAAGAAATAGTTTCAATGGAATATTTTTGTAACTTTCTTTATGAGGTACTTTTTGACCTTTTTGGCCAAAGTATGAGAAGAATATTTTTTTAATTTATATAGAATGAATTTTTTTATGATATTTTGATGACATAATGGCTTTAATATTCCATTTCACATTTATAAAGTTATTTTAAAATAAAATGTATTCTTTCTGATTTGTGTGGCATTTTATGTAAGGAAATAGTTGTCAAAGAAGAAGGATATTTTCATCAGTAATTATTTTGAAGTGATATCTTAAAAATATTTTCCATATAAGATAACATCATTAGATGTTACTTCTGTTTTAGTGGGAACTTTTATCAAGGATGATATCCATAATATTCATATGGTAGGTCTATGTTTATTATGTAATGATATTTTTGCATAACATTTCATTCCATGGGTTATGTTACAATTGAATTATGTTTATTAAACTCTTTTATTTTTATGGTTTATGATATGATAAATGATATATATTCTTGTGGCATCCATTTGTATGGTTTTTATTATGTTTTTAGTGGGACATATATCCCCAATAAAAAGTATTGAATAATGATTTATATATCTTGATATACATAATACTATAATGTGAAGCAAACATGGTTCAGTAATAAATGACATGAATATGAGTAAACTCGATTAAGCGATACATGGATAGAATGAGGAATAAACCTAGTTTAGTATGGGAAATTTTTCACTATGATGGTCATGGAAATGAGACAATTCTAATATGGAAATTATTTTATTCTTATTTATATGCAATAATTCCATGTCTTATGTTATTATCTCATAGAATATGTTCTTTGATTCCATATGAAATTCTATAATTTATCTTATGACGTGATATTATTTTCTATTATATTAAAGATACAATTTTAAAATGTTTTGTTTATGTTCTTATCACTCATGATCATTATAAGATTAAAATATCAATTGGTTACCCTTACTGAGCATCTCAGATCACCCTTTCTTTTGTTTATTTTTACCCAGATATGATGAAAGGTATTATGTAAGATGTATCATAAAGGGTTCTAGTCATGAAGGAAAAAGGGGGAGACGATATATAATTTTTATAAATAATTTATTTATATTTCCCATTTTCCAAAGAAAATAATCCTATACAGTTATGGTGTGGGTCTTTTCTTTGTTATGAAAAAAATTATTCTCTTTAGATTTAATATATAGAAATTAAAATTATAGGTTGTTATAGAGATCAAATGATCTAGATATTCCATAAATACATTTACTATATTTTTATTTTATATATGGATGACATATTGGTCTATTCCAAACCAAACAAGAGAATGATTATCACTTTATGATTGTTTTGGGAAATATTAATTTTTATTGGTTCTATGAAATATCATAAAAGTGTTTATTTTTTATAAATGAATTCATGTTCAAGGGAACAGTATGTTCAGAAGAAATCATTTTCGTTGATACTAAAAGGGGAAATATTTTATGTCTTGGTAATAACCAACAAATATCTAAAGTTACACGTCATTTTGATTCTAGTGAATTTTTACAAGAGTTTTTATTTATTTATCTATTCCACTATTCAAATTCACCACTCCCACTCTAAAGGGTGTAATTTTTTTCTTGAGCACATAATTCCATGGTTCATTTTATGATTAAATAAGTATGATTACATTATCTGTGACGACCCATCCTCAGGACTCATGTCGTGACTACCCCAAGCCCGCCATGCATAGGCCAGGGGCTAGCAACTAGTACCAAAGGCGTAAATACCTAAACTTGGAAGGAATTGCCTTTATAAAAGTAATAAAACACAACAGAGTATACAACAAGAAGTATATACTAAGTAAAACAGAATAAAAAAGAGTGTGATGGAAATTAAATGAGCCAGTATACAAACCCAACTGAACAACAAGTACAATTAATAAGTGATAAACAGCTGAAAGTAAAGAGCAGCTCTTGGATTGTCCTCCAGGGTTCCTACCTGAAGGGTAGGTATATATGGCCACCTCACCACTCACGTCCATCAGTCTCATTTGTGTGCCGACATGTCACAAGGTCCACCTCTTGGTATCGTCCAGTCGTGGTGCTCTTGGACTCCGCCAGCACTGTCTGTCGTCTGCATCCAACACAACAAGGTGTGGGCATAGCCCATGTAGGGGAGAGTATAACGATACTCAGTAGGGGACCCCAGACCCTCGAAGGTCTCCCAGAATCAACAAAGGATAACCCACAACAGAAAGATACAATCATTAAGTATCAACCAACCCTACTTAGGTATATGCCCATATATATACCTAAGTCACCAATATATGTCCGGGTCCAACTCTCAAGCCCAAGCACAAACAAAATCCACAAAGGAAGTAAAGTCAATCCCACCAATGATAATGGTTGAAATACATGACTCAGCTCACACAGTTATTCCACAATAGTAGAGAGCTATAGATAATCAGATGTAGCCACTGGATCATCGAAGCTGTCGGAACCACAAAGGATATAGGACCAGTAAAGCTGTCGTACCCACACAGGATACAGGCCAGCTATCTCGTCTAAGCAGTTGGACCCACATAGGATATAAGACCCACTATCTCGTCTAAGCTATTGGGGCCACAGAGGATACAGTCCAACTATTCTTTCGGACCCAAACATGATACAGGAACAGATGTCAAAACTATCAAACCCACATAGGATTCTGGTACAGTAGTCTTCATCTTCTAACCCACGGATAATTCCAGTGCAGTAGTCCTTGCAGTCGCAGCCAGCTCTAGGGTTCCCGCACAAAGTAGGCTCGATTCTGGAAGGGTACACATCTTGAGAAAAGGGTTCAATACATCAACTATAACTAAGCCTAGAGTTTATGTATCCGAATGTTTCATCTCATCAAAAGAAACCCCACACGACAGATGGCGCGTCAATCGGACGCCCGGTCTGAGAGTTATTGAATTTTTCATTCCAGGAGCCTGGTTGGATTTACGCTTGATCCAAACCCAGAAATTTTCCAAAGTCTTAAAAAACTCTCTTAGATTATCGCAAAAGGACCGCCTCGTCTCAATGGTCCCAGTACAGCAGATTGAGCATCGATCGGATGCGCGGTCTAGAAGTTATTCACGTTTAAGAGAAATGGGCACGGCCTGTCAAGCCACGTGTGCTGGCGAGTTGGCCCGACCTGGTTCGATGGGTCCGACCAGGCTGGGTGTCTTCCCGGCTCGGTTTGGAGGGTCTGACCCAGCTGGGGATCGGTATGGCCTGGTGGGGCATGGGCCACCCGTGGACCCGGCCCACGGAGCAGGTTGGTCCGGCTCGCCCGGCGGCACCACCACTCCTTGCCCGGACGGCCGAAGCTGGGTGGTTCTATCTGGCGTGAGCGGCTCACACAATGGGCCACTGTCTCTCCCACATGGCGCCAAGTGGAGCTGTGATTCTTCAGCCTGTCCGGCAATGGGCCAGCTGGTTCGCTAGCGAGCGGTCCGCGGTTGCGGGCCGCGGTTCCCCCGCCGCACGGTGCCTGTTGGCGCCGTGATTTTTCTATCTGGCCGGCCGTAGCCGGCCGGATCAATTAACCAAAGTGGCCTGCAGTTTTGGGCCATATCTCCTTCTTGCGGCACCTTCTGGTTCCGCGGTCCACCAGACCGGGAGACAATTGCTGGCTGGTTCTTCAGCCCGAGCTGCCCACGGATTGCGGGTCGCGATTTTCCTCTACGCGGCCGGCGAGCGGCCCCCTCCACCGGTCGCCGTCTCCTCTGGTCTTCATTGCCTTTTCCAACCACCACTGCCTACATGGGCATGGCCTCCTTCATCCAGCACAGTGTAATGAAACTGTGCCCTACTGGCTCCACCTCCATTGTCAACGCAAACAAGAATCAACGGAGGGTCGTCGGGCAATGTTCGTTCGGCCTGCGCCCTCCGCGTTAGGCGATAACAAAAGTTCAAAGGAGAACTAAAGCATATGTCAAGAAAAAGAGTATAATTTTATTCATTTAAAATTATACAGAATTCTCTACCCCGATCGATGTTCGTTCGTTGACGAGGGTGTCGATTAGTTGACGTTGGGGTGCATCCGAGGAGGAAGCGTCATTGATGGTGACATTCCTCAAGAGAGGAGTCTTCTCCCTTGAAGCGGAGGAGGAGGAAGGATGACGGGCATTTCTCGTGGTCCACGCCTCACGTTCTTTCCATGGTTGATGAAGGTAGAAGTAGTTGATTCACGTTCCTTGAGATTTGTTGCGTTCTTCATTGAAGAACAACGTTCTTCGTCGAGGAAATAATATTCCACAAGGATTTTCTCCAAAATCCTTCTCAAAGATCCACCATCCCACTAAAATATTAGGCTATCCTATTATTTTATTGTTGAAAAGATTTTCAAATAAATTCAAAAGCTAGAATTAAATTAATTTAATAAGTTCAACTCATTAATTAGTTGGTTGCCATACTAAATGAGAGGGGGAAGGTGGAGAGTTCACCCTAAATAAATGAATGGTGGTGGCCTCGTTAATTCAAAGGGGAGTCCAAGAGGTTAATGGGTGTTTACGGAGTTAAATGGAGTTAGGTGATCGTGTGGGCCCCACCACACAATATCCTCTCATGGGAGGTTATGTGGGGTGTGGGCCCCACCTCTTACTTCCCTTTGGTGGATTTAACCACCACCTTTATAAAATTTATCTAACACATAATTTTTATTTAATTTTTTAAGAATCCCCAAAATTAACATCCACACTCAACCAAACACAATTGCGGTAGAGGTATCCCTAAGCGAATACCGGTGCTGCTAGCTCATAGGTGTCCTAGGATTTCAATTCTGAGAACTAGTTAAAAATATAGAAAAACCCAAACGTGAGTTTACTGATCATACCCAAAAAAACTTCAGAAATTGATTCTGGGCACACAGGGCCTCGGAATCAGGCACCGTCAGTAACTAGGGACTCGTAAAATTCAAAAGAATTTATGAAAGAAATTTCTGTGAAATTTTCAAGTATTTACATTACCCCTACCTCAGGGCTTTACATCCCTGTTATGATACAACAAAAAATAGGGAAACAAAAGGGGTAATGAGCACGCATCTGAGCCTCCTCCTCCCATGTTCTCTCTTGGAGGTTCGCGTGCTGCCAGCAAACGCGCACCAGAAGAATCGACCATCCACGTAGGACCCGCTCCTATCGATCCTCAATCTCCACTGGAACCTCTGTGAAATTCGCCCCGTCATCGATGCACAACTCCCCGTGGTTGATGATGTGAGACATGTCATGCACATATATACTCAACTGAGATATGTGGAAGACGTTGTGCACCCGGTGCAACTGAGGTGGAAGGGCCAGGTTGTAATCCACCTCGCCTACTCTACTGAGGACCTAGAATGGTCCAATGAATCATGGAGATAACTTACCACCTCATCCAAATCGTTTTATACCTTGTAAATGTGAGACCCATAAGAAGACGTGGTCGCCATCCTCGAATTCCAGTGGTCTCCGTCTCCTATCTGCATAGGAATTATGTCTGCTCTGTGGAGTCTTCATTCATTTTGGTATGATGTGAACCTTCTCTGTCATAGCCTGAACCATCTATGGTCCTAAAAGTGCTGACACCCCTAGGTCATTCAAGCATAGAGGGTATCTGCAAGGTCGGTCGTACAGATCCTCGTAAGGGGCCATGCCGATGGTGGAGTGGTTGTTGTTGTTGTACGAAAACTCCACCAAGGTATGTGATCCTCCTAGATGCGAACAAAGTCTAGGACACATGCACAGAGCATGTCCTCAAGATTCTGAATAGTCCTTTCCGTCTAACCATCCCTTTGAGGATGGAAGGCGGTGCTCAAGCGAAGCTATGTCCCAAAATCCTCCTGAAACCCCTTCCATAGTCGGGAAGTGAAACAAGCATCTCAATCAGAGATGATTGTCGATGGAACACCTTGAAGCCATATGATCTCCCTATGTAGATGCATCCCAGGCTCTCAACTAAACACTTCTCTCTAATCAGTGTGAAGTGGGCCGACCTTGTGAGTCGGTCAACGATCACCCATATTTAGTCATGTCCTCAAGATGTATGTGGAATTCCCAACATGAAATCCTTGGATATATCATCCCACTTCGAATGTGGGACCTTTAAGTGCTGAACTAATCCTACTGGAACCCAGTGCTCCACCTTCACTTGCTGGAAAGTGAGGCATCGTGAGATAAACTTGTGCTACAATCTCCAGCCAGTACCCAGCCGTCTGAAAACCTATCTCACCTTGATACCTTAGAGGCCTCTTCCGCTGGAACAAGTGCAATGCCCTCAAGCGGCGCTAACCCTCTGTTATTGGGGCTAGTAGCAATGGTAGACCAGCGGTTAGTGGTACCGCTGGTGTCTCCGCTATGATGGGGCCCTGCACCGAGGACTTGTCGCTCGGTGGGCTACCATTGCACTCTCTACTTGGAACCTGCACTGACTAACTAAGTAAAGACATCCTGAAAAGAAATTGGTGTTCCACGATCAAATGTATACCTGGTGAGCTGACTCAACGTAATTACAAAGAAAACATTTAAAAAAAATCAAAATCTAGAATTAAATTAATTGAATAGGTTCAGTTCATTAATTAGTTGGTTGGAATACAATTTTGAGAGGGTCAAGGTGGACAGTTCACCCTAAATAAATAAAGGATGGTGGCCTCATTAATTCAATGGGGAGTCCTAGAGTTTAATGAGGGTTTAAGGAGATAAAGGGGGTTAGGTGCTCATTTGGGCCCCACCACACAATATCCTCCCATGGGAGGTTATGTGGGGTGTTGGCCCTACCTCCAACTTCCCTTTGGGGATTCTTAATAAATTAAATAAAATTTATGTGTTACATAAATTTTATATAGGTGGTGATTAAATCCACCAATGGAAAGTTGGAGGTGGGGACCACACCCCACATAACCTCCCATGGGAGGAAATTTTGTGGCGGGGCCCACATGACCACCTAACCACCATTAACTCCTTGAACCCACTTTAAACTATTGGACTCCCCTTTTAATTAATGAGGCCACCACCCTTCATTTATTTATGGTGAACTCCCTACCATCCCGCTCTCATTTAGTATGGCAACCAACTAATTAATGAATTGAACTTATTCAATTTAGTTAATTCTAGATTTTAAATTTTTTTGAAACGATTTTGCAATAATAAAATAATAGGAGATCCTATTACTTTAGTGGGGTGGTAGAACTTTGAGAAGTATTTGGGAGGAACTCTTGGTGGAATATTATTTCTTCGACGAAGAATACCGTTCTTCAACGAAGAACACCATTCTTCCACAAAGAACGGTCCATGTCTCGAGGAATGTGAAACAAATCCTTCTAACTTCTTCAACCATGGAAAGAACGTGAGACGAGGCCCACGAGACATTCTTGTCATCATTCCTCTTCCTCTATGTTAAGGGAGAAGACGTTGCCCGTGAAGAACATCTCCAACAACGACGCTTCCTCCCCGGACGCACCCCAACGTCAATGGATCAACTCCATCGTCAACAAATGAAAATTTAATTGAAGTAGGGGGTTTTGTATAATTTTAAATGAATAAAATTATTCCCTAGTTCTTGATGTATGATTCGGTTTGTCTTTGGCCTTTTTTATCGCATAATGTAGAGGGAATGGGCCGAACCAACATGGTCTAATGACCCTCCGTTGATTCTTGTTTGCGTTGACAATAGAGGTGGAGCTGGTAAAGAGGGATGTCGTCACATTGCGCCAGATAAAAGAGTCCATGACCATGATGGTTCTGGAGGTCAGAAGAGGCAATGGTGACTGGAGGTGGTGGCATCCAGAGGCAGTGGCCGCGCGCCGGCCGCCTTGAGGAAAACTGCATCCCGCAATCCGCAGGCCGCTCGGGCGGAAGAACCGGCCGGCTAGTACTGGTCGGGATGGTAAACCGTGGAACACAAAGGTGCCGCACGGAGGAGATGCGGCCTGAAACCGTGGGCCGATAGGGATGAGAAAACCATCCAGCTACGGACGGCTAGGAAGGACAATCGCGGCGCCCATAGGTGCAGCGTGCCAGGGGAACTACGGCCCGCAACTGCGGACCGCATGTCGGCGAACCGGCTGGCCGCCTACCAGCCGGGATGATGTCCCGCGGTGCCACTTGGAACCACTTTGGAGAGAAAGTGTCCCTCTATGCTGGCGGCTCACACTGGATAGAACAATACGGCTTCAGCCGGCCGGGCAAGGAGAGGCGGCACCGTTCGGCCCCGCCTGGCGAACAGGAACGGCCCGCTCCACGGGCCGGGTCCACGGGTGGGCCACGCCCCACCAAGCCGGGCCGACTCCACATCTAGGTTGGACCTACCAAACTGGGCCAGGACAACCCCCAGCTGGGTCGGACCCGCCGAACTAGGTCGGGTCGACCCGCCAGCCCACTGGGCATGACGGGATGGACCCATTTCGGTTAAACGTGAATAAATTCTACACCGTGCATCTGATCGATGTGTCGTCTGTGGAACTGGGACCCTTGCGATGAGGCATTACTTTTTCAATACTCTAAGTGAGTTTTTTATTACATTTGGAAATTTTTGGGTTTGGATCGAGCGTAAATCCAACTAGGCCCCTAGAAGAGAAAAGCCAATACGTCTCAGACTGGGCGTCCGATTGACGCGCCGTCTGTCGCGTTGGGTTTATATTGATGAGAAAAATATTTGGGATTCATCAACTCAAGGATTCTTGATAGTTGATGTATTTAACCCTTTTCTCGAGGAGCCGACCCACCCAGAATCGAGCGTGTTGTGTGCGGGAACCCTAGAGCTTGCTGTGACTGTGACGACTACTATACTGGAATCCTCTGTGGGTTCGACAACGATGACTACTGTACCATAATCCTGTGTGGGTTTGACAGTTGTGACATCTGTTTTTGTATCCTATGTGGGTCGGACAGAATAGCTGGAATGTATTATGTGTGGGTATGATAGCTTAGATGAGATAGTTGGTCCGGTGTGGGTCTGACAGCTTAGACGAAATAGTTGGCCTGTATCCTGTGAGGATTCGACACCTTAGCAGGTCTTGTATCCTGTGTGGGTCTGACATCTTAGATGAGCCAATGGATACATATGATAATCTATATCTCTCTACTATTGTGGCATACCTGTGTGAGTTGAGTCATGTCTTTTAACCATTTGCATCATTTTGATTGACTTTAACTCCTTTGTGGATTTGGTTTGTGCATGGGCTCGAGTGTCGGAGCCGGACTGAGATTGGTGACTATGGTATATGTATGGGCATATACCTAAGTAGGGTTGTTTGATAATTCATGATTTTATCTTTTTACTGTGGTTTATCCATTAATGATTCAGGGAGACCATCGGGGGTCTCAGGGTCCCTTACTGAGTGTCGTTATACTCACCATTACACGGGCTATGCCCGCACCTCGTTGTGTTGGATGCAGACGATGGACAATGCTGATGGAGGTCGAGAGCGCCACGACTGGACAGTACCCGGAGGTATACCTTACAACGATTTGGAATACGGAGGATATTGATGGACATGAGTACTGAGGTGGCCATCTATACATACCCTTCAGGTAGTAACCCAAGAGGAAGATCCATGAGATGCTCTTTATTTTCAACTATTTGTCCCTTTTTACTTGTACTTGTTGTTCAGTTGGGTTTGTATACTGTCCTATTTACTTTCAAGAACACTATTTTGTATTCAGTTTTACTTAGTATTTGCTTCATGTTGCATACGCTATTGTGTTTGATTACTATTATAAAGACAATCCCTTCTCAACTTAGGGATTTACACCTTTGATACCAATTTATCACGACCCATCCTCGAGGCCCGTTTTGTGACTACCCCAATCATAAATTTTATTTAATTTATTAAGAATCCCAAAAATTAACTTCCTCTCGCGAAAAAGGAAACTACGTTAGAGGTCTCCTTATGTGAATATCGGCTCTGCGAGTTCATCAGTGTCCTCAGATTTCAATTCTGATCACCGGTTCAAAAGATATAAAAACCCGCATGTACGTTTACTGAACTTACCCGAACAAAACATCAGAAATTGATTCTAGGAACACCGGGCCTCAGAATCAGGCGCCGTCATAAACTGCGGACTCGTAAAATTCAAAATATTTTATAAAGATCTTTTCCTTGATATTTCATGGTCTTTACATTATCCCTTATATTATTTCCACTTTAGGAAAAAAAGTAAAATGTTATAGGTTTTAATGCATCATGAATTAGATTGGGTTTTGTTTTTATCCAGGGTGATCATGTGGTGGAATATACTCTCTTCAATGTCAATCACCTGATTATATTTTCAAAACCCCCGACCTAGATTTAGAAGGTTTCACAAATTATCATAATAATTGGTGGAATCATCTTTTCTATATGATTTTTATAATGTATTCTAATCATAAATATCAAAGATATATTTTTCTAAAAATGAATTGAATCTCAATAAAATTTGATGAATGGAATACCTCATTAAATGTTATTAGACACATCAGACACTATGGGAAGTGATAATTTTTGTTTTTGATCAACTTATATTTTTTTCACTTCATTTGTGTTAAAATAATCATATAATTAATGTATCATAATGAGCCAATTTTCCAAATTTAGTATAGAGTTAATGAAAGAGAACACGATCATGTATTTGGATAATGTTTTTCTACCTCCATTTTATTCCCTATACCCATATGCTAGTATCCAATGATAAAAATACTTTATATAGATAATATATTTGAAACCCACCTAACATGACCCAAAAAAAATACATAATTTCAATGAATTTTTTTTTTGCCAGACATACCACAGTATTTATTATGTTTAGTTATTTAATTGATTTGTGAAGACCCATTTTCTAAAAAAACATAAATAATTATCATCCATCGATAATTTTTACTATTAAAATAATGATTTATTACTTTACAATATGACTTCAACATCTAATATAAAATTATCCACACATAAATACCTTCTGAACACCTTATTTTTAAAAGTAATCTTCATTTTTGATGTGAATATGGAATAATATAAAGAGAGATATCAATGCTCATTAATGAAGAGTGTAAATTAAAATACATCAAAAATAAACAACTAATGTGTAAGATATTATGAATAAACAATAATCATATAATGATATAAAATTCATAACATGAGAATATATGGGTTTAATAACAATTAAATTGATTCATAGTGATGGAATTCATAATATCAGACATCATTAAAAAATTATCAAGGATTCTTGAAATGAAATTATAAAGACCCATACTTTACAAACATTGTTAATACTTCAAAATTGAAGTACACTTATTACAACATATAACAAAACCATGAAAGGACCGTATAGGTATAGTGTCTTTGGAAATTGGGAAACATAAACAACTGGTTCATAAAATAATCTACACTGTCTCCCATTTATTTCATCATATCTAGAGTCCCTTTTGGCATATCCTACCTAATAACCTTCTTCATGACCTGGGGAAAGAAAAAATACAAAAGGGTGAGCTCAAATTCTCAGTAAATGTAAACAAAAGAAATATCAATCACATCATATTCATAAGAACGTAACATTTTGGAAATCTTAACCTGCAAAAGAGATCATAATTTCATAACATGGGATAAATCATAGTAGTGAAACATAATCTCAAGAATCATAACATAACACATGAAACTCTGTGTCATACACACATAATCATAGAGAATAATTTCTTAGTAGTCAAGACTCATATCAAAGACTATCTTAGTGGACAAAGTCCATTTCTGAACTGAGTTCACTCCTCGTTTCAGTTCGGTTTCACGGAACCGAATTAACCTGACGTTCCAGCCATGTTTATCTCATGAGATATAAATCATTACCCAATGCATTGGAGGGTGATATAGGTCCCACCCATCTCATAATGATAACATTCTTATGTGTGCCACAAAATCATAAATCATACATCATTTCATAACCCATGTAATAAAAATGGTATTCTTAAACCTCGTGACATCATAAAACAATTCATATAAGATAATGGAATTCATAAAAATAATTCAATCACAACATAATGAAATTAATGTAATAAAACAGAACCCTATATTATCTTATATGGAAAATAATTTTGATAAAACATTTTAACTCCATCCTTGAGGAAAATATCCTTTCTACATCAAAAACATTTTTCCTTTCTTAACATGTCATAAATTTTTAATCTAAAAAAAGTTGATTAAAAATAAACATGAAAACTTTTAAAGGAAGCTTCATGGAAATAATGTTCTAAAAATCCATTCATGCCGTAGAAGTTAAAAAAACATTTTTCTCGTACTTTGGCCGGAAAAGTCAAAATATACCTCATACAAAAAACGACAAAAGATTCCATTCATATATTTTATTAAAAACTCACCGAAGGGTAAAATTGGATTTAAACAATTGTATTAGGATAGAAATAATATTACATATTGAGTAAACATGGATGTGGATGATAATTATTCCCTAGTAAATTCTGAAGTATAAACAATCTCGGATAAAAATTGATATTGCGAGATTTTCCCTTACCTTAGGTACGATTTTCTTCGTAAGTGTCTGAACCTCCTGTATAATGATTTAAATAAGGTTATTGACTTATTCCAGAATCATACTCACTGTTATGATATCATATATGGCCATATTCTTAGCTTCTTATTAGTAATATTTCATTGTTACTTTTTATTCGGGTGTTTATTGCTTTTTGTTCTTATGCGAGTTTTTTCGAATAAATTATTATTATTCTTTTTAGGTTATAGATACCACATTTCAAGAATTTTAATAGTGTAATACATATCATATTTATTCACTCAATTCATTTATATAATCATTATGCAATGAAAATCATGTAGAACGAGTCGCATCACATCGTGGAGACGGTATTTCGTACGAACGCACGAGCGATGATATCATTCCCATGATCGTGAAATAGTATTGGAGTGTATGTATACTATTTCAGAATCAATATAACATTCCAATAATCATATATCATTATTATTTAAACCATTATACCCATCCAAGTAAGATGGTTGTGGAAAATAGATTACACCACGACGTGGAGATGGTATTCCGTACGTACACACGCACGGTGATTCCGGTTTCCGTAGGATGGATTGATGGTGAAATATGGTTGTTTAATACTTATAATAACATATTTGTATATTATTTATACTGATGTTATTTCTTCATAATTAAACCACTAAATAAGAAGAGGTGGAAGAAGAAATAAAGTTGAAGGAATCAGTAACGGACATTACCTCTTCTTTGAAGCGCCTCTTTGAGACCTCCTTTTAGGGAACTAAAATTGGTCTTTGAAGAAGACCAAGAACTCTAGGATATTTCTAGGTAAGTGTAGAAGAGAATTGTTCAGGGGTTGGCCGAGCTTGAAGGCTCAAAGTGGTGTGAGGAAGAGAGGGAGGAGGTTCCCTTTTGTAAGGGAGGAGCGAGGCACCTTTGGAAAAACAAAAAATATTATTTTATTATAAAGTAATATTCG
The DNA here is from genome assembly GCA_963277665.1 of Viscum album. Lineage (NCBI taxonomy): Eukaryota > Viridiplantae > Streptophyta > Magnoliopsida > Santalales > Viscaceae > Viscum > Viscum album. Next base: position 83,627,794 of record OY728155.1, on the reverse strand, counting down.
GATTTTAATAGCTCCAAATTGATTTATTTAGAATATAAGGTGGGGATTTGTCGAAATAATCTCATACAATATAATTTATACAAGTTTATGTTTCTATTTTAACCCTATCCTTTATATTTAACTTTAAATTAGATAATTTAACTTTTACAGTGTCTTCTTGTTTTCTAACACTATAGGGTTAATAAACATACTATAAGAAGACAAATGAACCCCAAGTTTTTTATAATTAACATATATAACCATATATAAGTCATTTTTCGGATCCTTATATTTTTAGGAATAAAATGACAATTAATAATATAATATTTGTTTTAAAAACTATTTTATGTCAAATTTGACACTATATGGTAATTGATTTTTGTGAAAATCATAACAGAAATATTAGTTCGAAAAATGTTAATTAAATCCATATTAACATGTAATATTAACATATAAAATTATTTTAATTCATAAAAAGTCTCAAATAACATTTATTTGGGTATTTATAACATCAATTATGTCAATATTTCATTTATAATATAATTACTGTATCATCATTGTGTCATAAATAAATTAACTTATTTAAAGTCTAAAAATTACAAATAAAATACCATTATGTAGGAAATCATTTTATATTTAAAATGAATATTTATAGTCGAATTTAGCTTATTTATAACCCTATATTAAAAATGATATACTTATTAAACATTGATTTTAACTATTTTAACCTTTCTTTAAATAAATTAATATTAAATGTCCTAATCTAATCCAAGTGTTCCTAAATGGTAATATTTTATTCCTAAGGTTGTTTTTGGTCGAATTACACTTATCCAATAGAATTAGGACATGTGTTAGGGTAATAATAATATCATTGTTACCCTTAATTATCGTATTTACTTTCAACGGTGGTAAAAAAAGTAAAACGTTATTATTCACCAAAAATTATTTTCATCTCATGGAACCACATTTTAGTCATTGATATTAACCGTGTCTCTTGGATTTTCGATAATCCACTCATAGAAGAGGTAAAACTATGTTTTATGTGAATTTGGAAATTCTCCGAGGAGGTGGGTAAAAGACGGTGAAAAGTTAAATAAACTTTTCTATATCTTAAATTATTATAAAATGACTCCAATGAATTGCATTGAGCTTATATAGGTATTATGTATCAATATATGCCTAAAATAAATTTAAATAAAATAAATAATTATTTAAATAAAAAGTCGGTTTTTAAATAGTAACCCAGTATTTTCACTATTTATCAAAAATTGAATGTTTTCAGAAAAATACGAAAATTTCACTGTAGGCTAATTTTGATATTCTGAATCCAAAAATGAAGTCCATTTTGAAAAATAAAATTGCAAAAATTTCAAAAAGTGAGTATTACTATTCATAAAGGCTTGTTTTAATAATATTTTAATAGAATATCGTTGTTTAGTGAAACTCGGTATTTCATACGACGCATGCTATCGAGGAAGGTTGTGATTGCATGTAAATCAATCCAAGATATTGTTGTGTATAGTGAAAGATTCCTTTTATGATTTATATAACATAAAAACAAAATATTTCTCATAAAATTCTCTGGTGTTACATAAATCATACATAATTGGGTTGGTTTATTCAAAATACAAAATAATATTTGTTTTAGGGGAAATATAGATACATAGGGTTTTAGTTAACTTCTAGCCCCACTAGTAACTAATTATATCTGTTGTATTTGTCTAATTAATTATGAATATATCACAAAATTTTTAACAAACAAGGAATAGTAATAAAGAAGCATCCATATTTAAATTAATAGTATATATATTATCAATATTTTTCAAGTTAATAAACGGAATAATTATTTATGTATCCATAAATATTACACCATAGAGTGTAATGTGTATATACTTATGTAAATATATGTGAAAAATAAAAAAAAACAGTTGAGGTGATACAATATATATATATTTGTGTGAAATTTAAAAAATATGGATATGAAGGGGAAAACTAATGTCAAGAGAGTGATAAATAGTTATTCAAAATATAACCCATATTAATAAGGTGAGGTATGAACTATAAATTCATATGAGTATTTATATGGAAATTCAAGATCCCTGAGTCAAGATGTTATATATATATATATATTATAATTTTAGAGAAAATGGATTCCAAATTAAAATTTTAATTTTGGTAAATATTCTATAATGTGGTTTAGAAAAAAACCTCTATGTCATTTTTCTATTTTATATTTCTTGAGGTAAAAATGGAAAAATTGTTAAAAATAATTTATAATGATTATTAAATAATGTTTCCATGAAAATATGTAATATTAAATGATAAAATATGGAGTGAATGATAAATATATTTAATATGGAATTATATCCCTTTATTTATAATTTTATAATATTAATGATTATTTTTTAAAAAAAATTAAAAATATAATAGTACAGTTTTATTTTAAAAAACACATAATCTGGGTCAATAATAATGATTGTGAAAGAATAAATATAAAAAAGAAACAAAATTTGGGTGGAAAACATTAATAAACTCGATATTAATCACACATTTGTAAAGCTAGTGAAGAATAAACCATGTGGAAATTTAAAAAATATACTTTTAAAAAAATTAAAATATAATCATCTAATATATAATATTACCTTAAGAAATCATTTTTTGTTCATAGATAAGAATATTGAATAAATATAACTAATATAGAAACCGAAGAGGCTAGTTTCCAACCATAAAAATTATATAAGGATGAGTTTATATAGAAGCAACTAGTTTTTAGAAATATAAACTATTGTCAAGAAAAATGTCAAGTAGACTATTAAAAACCATAAAATTAATAGAGAATAAGATATAATTAAGACATAGGGTAAATTTCATCAACAATTAAAGAATAAGGTTCAATGATATTGGTTATAAAAAAATGCATTGAAATTATGTTAACCCAAACACTTATGGGTTGGGTAATAAATTGATTTGAAGAATAAGGATTGATTAGGAAATGATTTCTATGTAAAAATTATAAATATTTATTAAAAGTAATAGAATTCAATGGGGTGGTGTAAACACGATTAAAAATAAAAAAATGGTTCAAAACATGATAAATTCCTCTAAGGAATATATATTGAGATAGAGAACCCACACCGTTGGTATCATTTTATGTTGTAACATTTTCCAAAACTGTATCATAATAATATATTTATCAAAACATAAACCCAAAAAAAATTTAAATTTTTCATTCATTATCAATTGTTATCATTAATTTTTTTAATTACTATTTTTCCCCAATAGAAAATGATTTTTTGACATGATTACCTTAAAATTATTCTATTTGGTTTAAATTTAATGGTATTTATTGTTTTTACATTTTAATATGATTAATAATTCATAAAATGTGTTTGTAATACCCAAAAATAAATTTACATTACATAATATACTCTAACAGACTATAAAGGTATTATCAATTTGAAATAACCCATCATTATGGTATATAACAATATATTTATCCATACAAACATTATACCATGGGTATTTCAAATATATTGTGCAGTTCAGTCCATTAGTTGTTCACCAACTGGTGGTATAGTTATTACTGAGCCAAACGTTTAAGGTTAATTTCCTCTTGGAGCATTTTTTGCTAGATCCAACATCAATATTCTATAGGAAAATAGGCATTTCATTTATAAGAAAGAACACATTCTGTAATTTACCAAAATTTAATATGTTTTAAGGATATTGAGGTGTTTGAGCATCATAATTCCTTATGAAGGTAGCATAGGGAGAGTTAATGGTGAATACTCAGTTATTATATAAGAATAAATTAATAAAAAATAATCATATTAGAAAATCACATTTAAAAGGGAGTTCAATTGATGTATTTATAAAATAAATAATTTTATTGGGTTTGGATACTATAACATGCCATATAGATTATAAAAACATGACAGTAACACCTTTATAAACTTATAAACACCATCGAGAGACTATATAAAAATTACAATGGAGGGAATTCATGATTATGGTATATAAAGTTGAATGGTTTGAGAGAGTAGGAGGGTATTTTTACATGAGAATGTGGTTTATTTTTCATTAAAATATTCACTATTTTGGCCTCTAGTATGACTTGTTTTGGGTAGCTTTGAACCCATGAAATTAGTTTGATTATTGTTAAAAATACATAGGTTATTTGATATTAAGAAACTTTTTCAAAAACACTAAAAACATCCCCACATTGTATTCCTAAGATATTGATTCAAAATATAATGACCCTTATTGTTAAATAATTATATAGATAACTTAAATTTAATTAAAATATGAAAAAACATGTGTATAAAAATATTTCATATTTTTTGTATAAAATATTGAATTTTTTCCAGTACATATAATTTTTTTTGAGACATATGGGTGTAATTAGTATTCATTGATTAATATTAATAATTATATTACTATATATTTTACTATGTTCCCACTATACAGCATATGAGGGGTTGGGAATGAATTATTGTAATGAAATATTTACTATTAACTGATAAAATTGGATGTTGTCTTTATGTTAAAATAGACAATTTGTATATGACTTTTAATCACAATGAATCAATGAATAAATAATGTGAATAAGAACAGTGATTTTACTTTGTATTCAAATAATGGGATACCCCACAGAGAAGATTTCATGTTTTTTATATATTTATTAACCACTAAATGATTAGTATGTTATTATATCTTTTTTAAGAACCGACTACTCCACTAATTCAAAAAAACACATCTCATCTACTACCTACCTTCAAGAGAGATTCAAAGGATATATTCAATACCTAGGTATATATTTAAATATTTTACAAATTAATTCATCCCCAATCAATAAGGATTTTCTCTATGATTATCTTCTAATTTACACAAGATATTAAATGGTACAACATATTTATAAACGTTCACCAACCAATACATGATAATCAAAAATATTTATATCTCTCTATTTTTATGTTATAAAATCTCTATATATTCATTGTTCCATGGGTTTTTGTAATGGAAAAAATCATCTGTATATGAGAATGTTTCAATTTAGAATTTGAAATTCAAACATCCAATAACATCAAAAAAATATTATACTTTTTACTAAAACATAATTTGTTTTCCATCTATTACCCATAATTAAATTTGAATTTGGTATCGAAAAAAGATCTACTAACCATAAAAACTATATGATAAAGTCTATTTTTCTTATTAGATAGAAATATATAGGTATTATTCCTTATTGTGTAATAGAACCCTATTTTCCATGATAAAATAGTTTTGATTAAATATTTTTTAACTAAATGGATGGTTTCATCATTGTTAGAAAATTCACTATGTAATGTCCTACGTAAATTGAAATATATGTCAGATTTAAAGCATACAAATAAAAACATCAATTAAAAAACACACTTATATAGTATGAAATACATACATTCTATCTTGACAATTGTGTGGTGTGAATTTCACCCTTTGAAAAATTTACTAATTGTATTATGAAACATGTTTACATAACATAAATTATAAAATATAAATCCCAAAGCTAACATTATTAATTTTTTTTGGTAATGGATAATTCATTAAAATGAACATTGTATCAAGTGAACATAAAATAATTTAGTCCGTACAAGTGGTTTTATATCTATGTATCCCTACACAATACTCTTTTCTACGGTGCCACCATCTATTGAGGTACAATTAATTCCTATCACTAACCCATTCTACTTGATCTTCTCCCTCTCCAAACATTTATAATCTATTTCACGACCAGAATTCTTCAAGATGAGGGAAGGGACATCAAATTGATAGGCCCTTACTTTTTCATGATGAAGGATAAAAAATGACCGCCCGAGTCCTGCCGTCAATAGGCCCCAGAGTGTCGACTAACACCAAGGGAATAGAATATCACAGAATATGGAAGGTTTTACCCTTTTTAATGAAAATATGATCGGTATATAAGATGTTAAACATACTAAACAATACCAATAATTTATATAAAGTAATCGAGAATCCGACACATGTATGATCTAAACATAAATTTTGAAAAAGTTCTTCCAGAGAACTAAAGAAAGTACCTCAAGAAAGAGACTAAGCAGCAACAAAACAATTATCTCGACTCCTGGGTGAGTAAAGTCTCATACAGTCCACAAATCCCTCCTATAATCCAAAAAAAAATTATATCAATGGAATTGTATTCAAGTATACCTAGTATGAAAACTAAACCCTCCCGTACACAGTTGGGAGAATCATACTAATGCCCCCATGAAAAAAGAAGAAACCAAACCAACCTAACAAGGAAAGCTAACTAGACCATCCTCACTAAGTAACACTCACCAAAATATTAAATTCATATTAATTATTTGTATATGAACATTGACATTTGGGTACCCCTCACCACTTTCTCAATGGTTACCTGCTCATTCCTAATGGCTAGCATCTTTATGAAAACATGCTTTCAAAATGAGGTCCCACTTCCACAACCTGCCCTCACACAAATGGGCCTAAAACCACACACAAATTCCTCCTGCAAACACCTGACACAAAACAACCAGACCTCTCACCCGAAGACACCTGGGACTGATCCCAAAGACAATTGGAAAAAAATCAGGGCCAATAAGCACGTGGTCCCCTGATCCAAAAAAAACAATTCTGAAGGATCTTGGACAATGGTAAACTTCAATCTATTATAGCCTTCCCAGATAATCTCGAGTGTTAAGAACCCATAAGAGGGTTTGAGGAATAAATTATGTAACCATCAATACATCCTCCCACCGGGATATTGGGAAATACACCCTTCCCCATGAAATGGGGATGTCCGTTACATGGTTTTCAATAGGGGTGGGGTGTATATAGAAATCTGAAGGAACTCAAATTTAATTATATAGGTAAGAGAACACTCATACAAACCTATGGGTTTCAAACAGACAACCATCCCATATAGAACCACATTTTTCGCTACCCATATATTCACACCAACACAAACAGCCACAACTAGTGTATAAAACCATCTCATTTATAAATTAAAAACAATACTGTCATTATTCAAGGGGTTCACATTAATTTATTCAAGAACTTCCTGGGGGAACTAACAAGCACAACATCTAAAACAATTTTTAGAAGACTAAAAGCCAAAAAACCCTACCAAGGATAACATGGAGGTAGTGATCAAGGTATGGAAATACCTTTTAACTCCCATTCATAAATACTATTGAGAACAACCAACATCCAGTCCCACTACACACACCCTTTTTTCTAGACATACTTTCAACCAATGCACACTATCATTATTCATTGTTACTCAGCTCAATCATCATAACACAACTTGATCATGCTGCCTTGCTGTAATACAACACCGCACCCCGGACACCCATATACATGAAGTCGCGAAACAAAAAGGCCTTTTATCCCTACTATCCAACCACTTCCAAAGAGAATTCCCACTCCATAAAAATTACATCCATTCCACATTCAATCAATATCTTGACCTATGATTCCATCACACCTCTTGTACCATCCCGCACACAAATCCCAAAAAAACCCCACAAAACAGTAGCCCCGCTTCACAAATACACTCTTCCTCATTCAAAGAACCAACCCCTCTGTCCACCTTTGGTACCTACAACTGTGCCTCCCACAATAGCACCACACAACCCACACAAGGTCTGAATCCAAAAAAACATAGCACATAGCCACACCATCAAGATGAGAACAATCAAATTTTCCTAACATGGGTGATTTAATTAAACTTTAAATTACATGGGTTATCAATGAATAGGATTGATCCTAGAGAATCCATTTTTTTATCCATGTATACGTGATTAATGAAATTTCATGTTAGGGCCATTTATTGAAGCATCAACGCAAAAATAGAACACCATTAGTGGGCATGGAAAGACCACTAACAACCATGATTTTTAGAAGCCACGGAGCCACAATAGATCAAATCATCAACAAAGATATTGATTATAACAAACAACACAACATCAACATCACCCCATCACCCATTTATCACTTTTCAATATCATTGTAAAATTTTCATTCATTGTTCTCGCAGGGAAATATTTCAACCCCCACCCTACATGATAAATAAAAAATAGAGTCCAAAGGATCTCTACTTGAAACAAGTAATGACCAAAACTCCTCTTTGTGCCATAAATGGTGATCACATGAGCAGAATGAAACTCCACGATATTTGAGATGTAGGAGGCTATAGAATAGAGGCATGACTCATCTTGAGAGGATCCTCTAGGCGCACAAAGAGAAAAGAGAAATGATATCCATTTATGAAAAGGTGGGATCCTGAAAAACAATGGAGACAATTTCAATGTTCTTGAAAATTTTATAAGGGTTTGACAATGTGGGTTAAAAGTTTAATGTCTCTCTGCACATTAATAATTTAAAAAGATTTCATGATTCTCTTGAAAATGTTGGACAATGCATTAAAAATGGCTAATAATTGATTGGTTTCTTATTTAACAGAGAAAACATGTAATAGGGGTGGGACTGGAAAACCCCAGGAAACATGAGAATTGGAAAAGGCTGGGTCAATGTTTGGTGTGAAAACATTCCGATGGGACACAGTTTTGTTGTGACACCGTTTCATTGTGGCAGCATTATGGTGCCACCTTCTCTATGTTCCACCTTCATAGTGCCACAATTTCAGTGTTCCGACATCACGGTTCCACCGTTTCTATGAAATCATTTTGTGATACTAGATTTTTATTAAACTCCCCAAACAAACCATTGTAAAAACTAAGAACACCACATGCACTGGATTTTCTATAAAGGAATTTCCTAGTGAATTCTAGGTCATTACATTCTATACCTCTCAAATTATTATCATCCCATAGAATTTAAAGGCATTCTCATAAAAATAGGGTTCCCAAAAACCACCCCGTAGTATACATTAATGGGACAACCAACAATTTTTTTCAAAAACACTAGAGAAAACATCGAATTAAATGAGAAAAACACCAACTTCTAGTACCCCAAACATCCAAAAAAACTCAAAGGTCACACTATTTAGACACATGGACTACGGAGCCCCGTCCTCCATGTCTTGATTCTATCCTATTTGGGTAGCACTAAATCACATGCACGGGTTCAATCGTATACACACAAATGCATCATGATTAGGGATCAGTTCATACCCTCCCTATAGTCAAGACATTTCACACACATTTAGAGAACAAGGAAAAAACTCATATCACAATGAATTAGGTCAAGCATTACATCATAAGATAAACACAAAGAAAAACATGAGAGCATAAATCAAAATTGATCTTGGTACTAGGTATGGATCTTTTCCTCTTTCTCCCAAGTACTCTCCTCAAGGACACAATGCCTTCATAACACAGGAACCAAAGGAATGGTCCATCCATGAAGCACATTCTCCTCATGATCCTCGATTCTTTCTAGTCACTCTATAAATGTCGTGACGTGCTCAATATCCATCCCTCCCCATTCAATGATGTGGGAGTCATCATGTAGATATAGAAAGAGTTGAAAGACATTGAAGATGTATTAAATTTTCTACAACCGCAGTGGAAACACCAGCTAATATTCCACCTCTATAACTCATCCCAATACCATGAAAGTTATGATGAACTTGGGAGAAAGCTTTCTCACCTTTCCAAACCATCACTACCCATGTTTAGGGGAAACCATCAAGAAAACATGGCCCAGAACCTTGAACTCCCTAGGCCTCCACTTATGATCGATATACGACATCTATCAATCCTGCATTGCCTTCATCTTCTCACGGAAAAGGAACACCTTTTCGGTCGTACTCTACACTACATCCAGACCAAGAATAGTTTCCTCCCCAACATCCATCCAGCATAAGGGTGAACAGATCTACCTCCCATATAGTGCTTCGAATAGAGCCATACCAATGGAATAGTAATAATAATTATTATAACAAAACTATACCAGTGGTAAATGTTACACCCAAGAACAACTAATATTGAGAATTAATTCATGTACAATATACTCCAATAACAAGATGGTCCACTATGTATGTCTATCAGTATGAGGGTGGAAAGTGGTGTTAAGGTGTAACTGAGTACCAAAGGAATGTTGCAATCCCCTCCAGACTCACAACATAAAACATGCATCCCGATCTGAGACTATGGATATTAGAACTTTATTAAATCTCTCTACCTAATCCAGATTTTTATATTCCTAGGTATCTACAATGCTCGACTACTTGATCACTATGAAGTGAGCTGATTTCATCACTTGATCCACTACTACCCAATGATCATCGCATCCTCCCTATGTCCTAGGTAATTATGCGATGAAATCCATCGAGATTTCATCCCACTTCCACTAACAATGATCTAAGAGATGTAATAGACCACTGAGAACATGATACTCAACCTTCACCTTCAGACACAATAGGAGCCTTTCCATAAATGATTCCGCTTCCCTTTTCACCTCGGGCCACAGAAACTATTCCCTCAAGCCTTGGTACATTTTAGAAACTCCTAGATATACCTCCATGGGTTATCTATGGGACTCACAAAAAATTACCTTTCACATTTCCAATAGGAGAAAAAGCTTCCCACAAAACTACATCGGATTCTGACTATCCTCCGACCATCCATCCAGAGCATCACCCTGGAGAGTGTGATCATGCATCCCCTCCGTCTCTAAGTCTCCCCACTAAGACTCCTCCACCTTCAACATTAAGTAATACTTCACTTTCATCTAAAATAAATATAATCGACATCCATCCAAAATAGAATCCATATGAAATTTTTTCAAATCCTCAATTACCTTCTAATCATCCATGGATTCTGGAACTACCTTATTCTATGAATTCTTGGTTAAGGAATCGGCCACCATGATACCCTTTTCTGATTTTTAAGTGATTTCCAACTCTTTGTCCATGAGAAACTCCATCCAACTTCACTACCACAAGTTTAGGTCTCTATGTGAGAAGATATAACTCAATCTCTTGTGATATATTAAGACCAAAAAGTGCCCCCTGATGAGGTAATTTATCTACAACATTAGCACAAATATGACTGATGAAACATCCATATAATGGGTATTATCAGTATATTCATGTCGATGCAATTTCCTATACCCATAATAGATCACTCCCTGCTAATGAATTATCACACATACCAAGCCATGGATAGATGTTTCACAGTACACATTGAGCATCACCCCTTCCTCTAGGAACCTAAGCACTGGATCACTCACCAGTTTCCCCTTCAGGTAGCTGAATGTTTCCTAACATAGCTCACTCTACATGAAGGCATCATATTCTCTGCTCAATGATATCAACAGAGAAGTAACAGCAGAGATGTTAGGTAAAAACCTCTAGTAATACCCAACTGTACCTCGGAAGCTGTAGGCCGCTGCCACATTCTTGGGTGATGCCCAAGAAACACCCACCACAACCATTGATGGTTCCATTGTTATCCCTTATTAAGACACCACATCTCCACAGAAGTGCACCTCTCACATCCAACTCATTCACTTGGACAAATTTTCATAGAGCTAGTGGTTCCTGAGAACCTCCAAGCATGTCTTAAGGGGATCAGTATTCCCATCCTCTGACTTTGATTAAATCAAAATATCATCGATGAACATGACCACGAACTGGTCTAGGAACTTTTGGAAGACAAAGTTAATGATCCCCGTGAACAAGGCTGGTGAATTCAAAACATATAGGTTATGGAAACGAACTAGAAATTCCCATACCTATAACTGAAAGTGGCCTTTTGGATTTCACCCATCTTCACTATAAAATAGTGATATCCAGATTGTTGATCGATATTCGAGAACCATCCTTCTCCCCTTAACATTTCTAATAGATCTTATATTCTCAAGAGAGGGTAATATTTATTTAAAGTTACCAGATTCTGTCTCCGATAGTCAATGCGTAGCCTTAGGCCACCATCTTCCTTCTTCGCGAACAATACTAGAGTACACCACGACAACACACTCGACTAGATAAAACCCTTTTTCATCGGTTCGTCGACTTGAATCCACAACTCCAACAACTCAAAATTCTCCAGCTACTAATGAGCCATTAAAATCGAACATGAACTGGGTTTTAATTCCATTATAAAATCAACATCAGGTCGAGGGGTTAGAATCACAATCTTTTCAGGGGAAAAATCCAGGAACTCCCTAACAACTCCTAGAACATCCACAATATCAAAAACCATTGATACCTCGGATTGCTTTTCTAATAGAGAAAGAAGATACTACACATGTTGCCTAACCCCCTAACGACTGTGCATTCCATCAAAAGCTACATGGTGCACATCCAACTCTGAAAACATGACTCTCCTTCAGATGCAATCAATAAAGGAATGCATAGAGGAAAATCAATTGACACCACAGATAAAATTTCATGGCTGCAACAAAAGTATAAAAAGATCCCTACTAAAAGGATATTTCCCCAACATCAGAGTAGACTAGTCTCGGAAAATCATCTAACATACAAGATTCCTGGAAAAACAACAAACATACTAGTTTGACTGTCAACTGGCATGATCCACAATAGGGGCACAAAAAGCCTCCCTATGTCTAGTCCCAAGTCACAGGCTAGACTATGTGAAACAAAGGAGAGTGAATCTATTTAATCATACAAATCACATGAAATATTACTGAATAGAGTAATCATACCTCGAACAACCTCTATCCCCACTGGAACTGCAGCCTCGGTGGTGTGCAACTGCCCATGCCTAGCGCCTCTGTCTCTATGTCTGAAATGCCACCTTCATACATTCTCTAGATCTGTAGTTCGAAAGCACGAAGGGTATTTTTCAACATGTCAGCTTTATCCTATCTATCGGCCCTTTGTTGATCAACCAGACCATCCTACTGGGTGTTTATTGCTTTTACCACATGTGGCTGATGACTGAATGGCATAGAAAAAATGGGTAAGCAATGAACTCCTATGCCCGAGAAGTATGAAATTCTATTTTAATATTTATTTTAACTCATTATTTAAATTAATTTCATAAACACCCAATACACACAAGAACACAAGTCATTATTATGCATGTAACATTCCAATGGCCTATACACTATAATCTGTTTATCCTCACATGGACATTCAGTAGATCAAAATTCCTTGTATTGGATCATGGGGCCCCTAAATTCTCATGTCCTAGTCGGTATTTCTTCGCCTAACTTCGAAATAGATCACATCCCTCAACAATCATCCTCTAATTCCATTATTTAATGACCCACCTTCTTCAAGATAAGGGAATGGACAATAATGTGCCATGCCCTTCCTTCATTAAGATGATGGAGAGATAATTTCCCTCAAGTCCCACCTTCAATAGACTATATAGTGTTGATTAGAAACAATTTTATAGAATCTCACACAAAATAGAAGTCATTCCACTTTAAACGAAAATAGGATTGGTAGGTTACACAAAAAAATCCCAAACAACACCCAAATTTTATATAAATTAAACCAACATCCAACCAATGAAAGATTTAAATTTAAAATGAAATAAAAGTACAACCAAATCACTAATGAATGTACCAAAAGTAATAGACTAACTAGCACCATAGAAACTATCTCAATTCCTCAGATAGTAAAGTCTAACATAGTACCCAAAGTCCTCATGGAATCCTGAAAATAGTTTTATATCGTAGGGTGAGTTTACAAGTATATTCAGTAGGAAAACTAAAGAATACCATGAAAACGTTAGAGAAGCATACTAATAACCCCTTGAAAATAAAAGAAAAAAAACAACACCTAACATGGAAATCTAAAAAGCCCAGCCTCACAAAGGCACACTCTCCAAATATTTCTTTTTAGATAAAGTAGTAGTATAAGAACATCACCATTTGGGTACCTAGAACCACTTTCCGACAGGTTAACTGCTCAGTCCTAACAGCTAATGTCTTGATACTTCCAATATTCCAAAATGCAGTCCCACTACCACAACCTTCCCACACATGCATGGGCCTCAAACCAGACATTGATACTGTCCATAGACTCCCGAACCACAATGACCATGCCTCATACCCAAAGACACCTGGGCCTCATCCCAAAGGCACTTGGGAAAAAAATCCTGGCCCACAAGCACCTAGGCCCCTCTTCTACCACAAAAATGTGTCTGATAGATCATGGACTATGGTAAACCTATATCCATTATTACCTGCCCAGATATGATGGAGTTTTAAATACTCAAAAGAGCGGGTGAGGAAGAATGATACTAACCAGAAATCCATCCTCAAACCAGGATGTTAGGAAAGACACCCTCCCCTATAAAATGGGGTTGTTAGGCACATGGTTCTCCAAAAGGAAGTGGTGTGTGTAGAAATCATAAGGAACTATAATTTATAAATATAGGTAAGAAAACACTAAGCCCAACCTGCATGTTTCAAAAAAACAACCATCCAACATAGCACCACATTTTTCCCTACCCATATTTGCTCACACAAATAAATATTCACAACCAGAGCGTAATCCCAACCCCTTTTTCATTTATCCACCTTCTATTCATTAATTTTGGGGTTAAATTTAATTTATTATAGTAATACCTAGGGAAAAAACCAATCATAACATCTACAGCTGTTTCCAAAAGGCAAAAAGACACTAAAAACTACCATGGAAAACAAGTATATAGTGACCAAGGTAAGGAAATCCCTTTTAACACCCATACTTAAAAACAACAGATAACAACAGACCTATAGTCCTACTACATTCCCCATTTTCCTAGACACCCATTAAACCATGAACAAATATCATTATTCAATGTTATCCCACTCAATCATCCTCTCACAACTAGAATTGGAAACCATACTACATAACAACACCGCTCCCAACACACCTCTAAACATGAAGTCTCGGAACTACCCAGTCCTGCAGACCCACTACACAAGTATTCCATCAATTTCACAATCAATTAATCTCTCAAATTGAGATTCCATGACATCTCATGTACCAACACACACACAAAACCAGATAAAAACACCACTAAACAACCACCATGTGGCACAAACTTACTCGTACCCATTCACAAGACCATCCCCTCTATCTACACCTCGTACCCTCAATCTTGCCTTGCACAATAGTATTACTCACCCCACACAAGGTCCATTACCAATAAAGCACATCTCACAGCCACCCCATCAAGCCGATCATATTCAAATTTAGCCAACAATAGTTCTTTAATTTATCTTTAAATAATAGGGGTGATCATATAATAGGTTTCATATTTGGGAATCCATTTGTTTAAACAAGTATATTTGATTAATAAACATTCATGTTATATAAATTTATCAAATCATCAACACAATAACATAATAGCACCAGTTTGAACGAAAATACAACCAATGGGCATGGATTTTAGAATCCACTCCACCACAACAGATCACATCCTCAAAAAAGATTACAATTAAAACAAAAAAATCATCCACATAACCCTTGTACCACCTTTGTAACTACTCAACATCTTTATTAAATTCAGATTAATCCATTCCCATATAGAAACAATACTACTCCCACCCTACATGCCACACAAATAAATAGAGGCAGAAGAATAACAACATAAAACAATATGTGACCAAAACACCTCTTTGTGCCATAAACGGGGATCATGTGAGTAGCAGGAGTCTCCGAGACAACTAACCAGGAGGGTGGTATAACATAGGTGAATGAATTTTCTAGAGAATAAATCTATAGGAACACCATGTGAAAAGAGAAGAGATATCAGTTTAAGAAAACGTGTGATCCCAAATAAAGGGAGACGATTTCAAAGTGCTTCAAAATCGGATCATGGTTTTCCAAACAGTTTGGCAGTTTTAAGGGTATTTTCACATTATGAATTAATTTAGATTTAATAATTCTCTTGAAAATCATGAACATGGCATTAGAAATTGATATGATTTAATAGGTTCCCTATTTTCTGAGGAAAACAGGTAACATGGGTGGTATTGGAAAAACTCATGAAATTGCAAATTTGGCCATGGGTGAGACATCAGTTGGTGTCCCACCATTTCATTGTGCCACCATCATAGTTCCACTATTACTATGCCACCATTCCAATTCCACAGTCTTGGTGTGCCAATGTCATGGTGCCAACGTTTTGTTGTACCACCCTCATGATACCACAGTTTCAGTGAAACCATTTGGTAAAACTAGATTTTTTGAAAACTCTAGAAGCAAACCACTATGACCCCCAAGAACACCAAAATCATAGTACGTTTTATAAAGGAATGGCCCATGGAAATCCAAGACACTATTATATATATTAGGGCATAATGTTTCCTCATAGTAGCACCTTTTCCCTCTAATATATGAATATGATATGTTAAATTCAATTTTTAAATGATTGAAAATAAATACTATCCACACTATGGTCAAGTTCCTCAATCTATAGATTCATGATACTATATATATATTTTTTTATATAAACAACTTATATATATCAATAATATATAAAATAATGAAATTAAATTCAACCCACAACAACCTTTGTTTAAAACATTCTCCACATTTTTATTTTTTTTAGAAATTATCAATGTACCGATTACTTTTTCATTACATTGGATACCATTCATTCAAACTACCACTTTGATACTAAAATAAAATTGAATTATCATTTACACTTCCCAAATGACCGAAAATTGTTCCTTTTATACCAACTATAGGGAAACGTAAAACCAACTCATTTTTGTAAGCAAGATGAGTTATCAAGTGCTACAATGTGATTATAATTTCTCAAAAAACTATTCTATTTTAAAAAATCACTAAAATTATATATCTATTGATGCTCCTTCTCATCATAGAGTCCAAAGAATTGTAAAGGGAAATACCTTGAAACCAAATTGATTCATCCTTTGATGAAAACACAAAAAATCGACAAAGTAATGAAAAAGGAGTCAAAGGAACTTGGTTCACGCATGTTCCCTCATGGTCGTGCAAGTACACTTGTGTGTCACCTAATGGTCGTGCAAGTGACTTGCGCGCCCTCTTTGAAAACTGCCCAAGGTCTTCTATAGCCTATAAATACCCCCGGTGGGCCCCCTATTTGAAAGGATTTTTTCCAGAATTCAGATATAGAGCTCTAAACACCCAAGTATCTTCTTCAGGTCTTTCGAACACTTCAAAGGTAATTCCGTACCTAGAATAGAAGGTCTAAACAAGAGGATTAAGGTCTAAGTGTTATAATTCACTAACACGTGCATGCCTAAGGTGTTTTACCCTTACGGGAAATGAACATACTTGTCTGCCACCCTACTTCTTCACCAAAACATGCGCGCCTCTCTTCTGGAAGTACCTCAGGATAATTATAAAGGCTTTGGTCAAGGATCTCCCATGTGTTACCTTACTGGTTAACAATTGCGCAAGTACCCATGTGTCACATAGGTATACCTGCGCGACCAGGACTTGCACGCCCATGCAGTACCTACGCGCCAGCTAGGACTTGCACGCCCCTAAAGTTTTTGGTGCCCTTCTTGCCCATTTAACCCCTATTATACCATTCCACCTCTCCTATTCAAGATTCAGTCATCAATACATTCTTCAAAGCCAGTTATGGAATTTTTTCTTGATTAACTTCCTCATCTGAAAGGAATTTTGTGGAATATCTCTCAAAAGCTAGTGATTTAAACATCTTTATGTCACTAATGATTGAGATTTCCTTCATTCAACCTCATCCTTTAAGATGATAGAACCCCTTAAACTGGGCCTACTTTTTAGGAATAACCCCCAGTCTCAAATATGGGCATCCTCCTTAGGAGTATGCCCCAACCATAATTCTCTTAACCTGGGCCTCCTTTTTAGGAATAATCCCCAGTAATATTTCTCAAGACTGGGCATCCTCCTTAGGAATAAGCCCCAATTCCTCATTAACTTGGGCCTCCTTTTCAGGAGTAAGTCCCAAGTCCTCATTAACCTGGGCCTCCTTTACAAGAATAAGCCCCGGTCTCGAATATGGGCATCCTCCTTAGGAGTAAGCCTCATTTCCCTTAACCAGTCCTAATTTACTTTTGATCTGGACATCCATCTCAAGAATAAAACCCAATCATAAGTCCCATCCTAACTTGGGATTATTCCTTAGGATTAAGCCCCAAGATTAGAGTATTCAAATATCCATGAAGCACATATACCTTTATGGACCATGTTCCTGAATTTATTCCCTGAAGAAAATCTTAATGCTCATTTCTTATGATTGCATCTTTCATGACACAATTGTCTGGCTTTACCAATACCTCTTGTTTCTCACACTGAGCATGACTCACATGAGCATAGAGTGTAAAAGTAATTATGAAATCTTTCATTGAGCCATCAATCATAAACATCATACTCCCTTAATTGAACTACGTGGGTTCTGATTCCTTTTCCAAAATAAAGGATACATAGGCAGCCCTTCTGCGGGTATGATCCCAACTTTGAAATAATTCATGTCCATCTAAATGACAATAATATTCAAGTGTCCCACTGAGTGGCTTTAAAACCAGTATGGTCATCATAATTACCAAGAGACTTTTATGTATCAAAGGATACCATTGACTAAGAATATTTAACAAATACAGATGATTCTCTATCAATGAAGAACCTCGAATAGATATAAAAGATTCTCTAAATTTCCTACGTATAAATCATTGATTGTCAAATCTAAAGGAAAACTCATTTTATACTTGGTAATGTAATAAGGATTCACGAACATAAAATAAATCTATAAAGAGAGTCCCATAGTAGAAAATAATTCCCCTCAAAAAGGTGTGATGAGTCTGACCTCCCATGCTCTCGACCAATGCAAATTCCTAAGCCTCATCAGTCCAAAACTAATTAGCGCCTACCTTTGGAAAGTGGGTTCAAATGGAAATGGAATCATTGGATGTTTCCAGTTCTACAAACCTACCCGCTAGAAACTGCTTGGAATGTTTGAATCTTAAATCAATGAGACCATCCCCAGTTCCAGAGGGAAACAAAAAATGGTGAACCCGACGTGAATCATTAACCAAGTCAAAATGATGTTTCTCTTATTTGTTAGGCCCCTTTTTAAAACTCAATGAGAGGGCCAAAAAAACAATCATTGACATATGTGATCATCCAAAAGATGTAGTGGAAGAATTTATCTTTATTATGTCTGTTATATCAAACAGGAACTCTTTTCCAAGATCTTATACATTTTCAGAATGGCTTCTCTCAAGTTCACATCTGTGAATACGTCTGCTGTGAAAACATCTGTTGCAAATGCCACTACTGCTACTCATGCTGGATCATCGGCCGCACTGAGGATGAAATCACCTACTCAGTGTCTTCAACGCTGCGTATCAAATGCACTGGTTAAGTAGTACCATCAAAACGGTACTATTCCAACTCTGGAGGCTGCTCGACAAGCCCTCCAAGTAAACAATTCACCCTAGTTGTCTAGACATCGACGACCAGTGATCAAGAAGTAGGCGGTGCTAACCACCATCTCCAACCATTTCGATTTGTTATCCCTGGAACGCAATCACCATTCACTCCCATATTCTGAGGAGGTTAATGAGCGGGTCCCTTAGGGCCTTAATTCAAGGAGATAGGAGTCCTTCCCGAGGGCTCCCATCAACAATCGCTGCCAGACGCTTGTGGCAGTGCACCCTCAACATGTTGATGGTACCGTCTCCCGGTATTCGGCTCAGGTTCCTGGAACCCGATCAGGAAAGACGAATCGCCAGAGGCGAAATTCAGTTAATAGTGAGAAGGTTCTCATCTCTGCCATCTCTAGAGAAGTCCACCAACCTAACTTGGTGGAAAGAAATGAGAGGGCACAGACACCTGCCCGTTTTAATTCCACTGTCTAGCAGACTCGTCTGGAAGCATCATTCCAATCCCGCCAGGCAATTCTGGCAGAGTATTATAGACATGAATATACACATGTTTATATGTCATCAGCTAGTCAGCATGCTCATATGACTACATATGATGGATCTCGTTAACCACGTTCGGTGAAGTGAAATCAGCAGGCACATACACCTGCTAGAATTAATCATGTCTACCAACAGTCTCGCTTGGTAGCACAGGGAGAAGTCAGTCAGAAAAATCTGATGACAAAGAGGAGGCATATTCAACTCCCTGCCCCTACACTTGAATACTTCCATGATTCACTAATAGGAAAAGGAGGACAGGATCAGACACATACACCTACTCCAAGCACGGAATTGACATATATCACCGTTCTGGCAGCTGAAGTCACCAAGCATATTTTATAAATTGTGAAAGAGAAGAATAAAATACGTGCTCATATTCTGGATGCTTGCCAGGATAATATAATAGCTTCAGAAGCATATCAGGGGAAGACACATAAATCAATCCCTACCAGTGGAGTGACAAATCAACTGTTCACTCCATAACAGACACACACATCTGTTCTAGTCCAAGAGGGTTGTGGGGCGTACTCCCCCATATCATACGGACAACCAAGTCAGGCACATACACATGGTTTGAGTGGAGATAATCAGCCTAACCTGATCATTTCTCGTAAGAATGCACACACACCTGCTAAATTAAGTTAGAAGGATTCTAAGAAAAAGACCTTCCCAGAACAGTCAAGAAATCAAGAGCCAATCTGTAAAAAGGCCTTGCTCAATGCTGGAGTTCTTGAAGCCATCAGACAATTATCTGTTGGAGTGCAAGATTATAATCCCTCATTTCCCAATAGTGGGAACATTAATTCTGATGCTCTTCAACAGACACTTCCTCATGAAGGATTGCTTCATGAAAATGCGGTCGATCTCGAAGTTTCATCTTCATATGAGAGCCACAGGAACCCTCTGTGCAGTCAGAAGAGCAGGGAGCAAGAGATATCATCTTTTTCTGTAACCCAACATGGTGGTCCTCCACATGATGATGAATTTCTCTATGAATGTCCTCTCTGCAGTTGTGATGCACATTTCCCAGAAAATGCTATAGTGGACAATGTATTGCCGAGAAAGCCCTCTTATCTTGAGGCACTTGAAAATGTGAAACCCGTCATGTCTTATGCGTTATAGGTATTAGGTGAAATACTTTCTCAATCGGAAGATACCCTAGGGTGTAGGTCATTATCCTAACCACCCCTAAGTCATGCATATTCTAGTTTGATTAGTGATTTCTCTACCATTATTGTTGAATCTGATGAAGAAACAAGGAAGCACTAAATCTGGTCAAATCAGGTAGAAGAATCTTCATTGAATTATATAGAGGAAATGCTGAACATGGGAAAGCAACTGGAAAAAGGTGAAGTGCCAGTCATGTTTTGGCCTCTGGCTGACTCTCATTATGGCATTCCAGAGATGTTAATGGAAGATGGAATTCATGATATTAGTCTCAATATATGGAAAACAATTTGTCAGTTGAAAAATAAAGTATTATCTTATGATGAATATGAAATCATGTTATGATAATAGAAGGGTTACAATGTCAAATTTACTTGGCATCTCTATCAGTCTCTCGATATTCGAAGGTTGAAAAGCAGTAGAGAGCCCTTCAGCGTTCATGCCTTGGCTCACTAAGAAGTTTGCACCAGTTAATTCCCAATGCCCCATCTGGTATTCATGTTAGAGGATGGGGTGTTCATGGAGCACTACATTTCACTCTGCTCTCCAGTCAGCAAATCCCACCAAAAATGGTCTCATGCAATGTTATTTCCCATGGCTGGACAAAAACACCTAGATTTGTTTGTAATAAATTTTTTTCCCAAGAACAGGCTTAAACTAGTTCCTCCTAAAATCAAGAATACAGAGAAAAAGATGTTGAATTACTCCTGCATCAAGAAAACGAGAATATTGAATAGGCCTCTCGTATGGAGAAAGCACATCATCAAGTGACAGAAGTGTCGAAAATCATCCAAGGGTCTTATGAACCGGGTGATAAAAGTGGATGCAGGTTGATGAATCCAGCTAATTTCAGGACTAAGTTCCACAAGATTAGGAGAGATTTTAAGAAAGTCTTATACATAGAATGTCAAGAGCCACCCCATCTTTCCAGACTAGGGAACCTTTTAAACCAACCCTAAGAATCAACAAATATGATTCGAGGAGTTGAGAAAAGATAGGAGGAACAGCCTCAGTCCACCGGACTGGGGAATTTTTCAAATCATCAATCCCCTCCTCAGAAAAATTCGTTCTTCTCTCGATTGAGGAAGAAGCCAAAGGAGGAATGAAGAGCCAAATTATCAAGAGATTCCATCCAAATTACGGTTTGTCAAGAAGTTCTTGAGGGATCGAATCAACAAAAGGCAATGTCTCATCAAAGACATGGAAGAAGACAATATCACAGAAATGTTGATAGATGGGGTGCGATGCGTTATACATCAATCAATGTCATCAATGCCGTTGTTTCTGATCCACCATATGAGGCTCACTCATGGGATTTAGATGAAGAGGTTCATGCTCAAGAAGATGTATGCACATACACAAATGAAGAAGGTGTGCGTACACGAAAATAAAGGATTACTCAGAACCTATGTAATCCTTCAAGTAACCCACTTCCCCCTCTCCAAAATGGATCAAAAAAAGGTAGGGGAAAGAATCAGGTTACATATCATTCCTCTGGAGGAGGCCAATCAATATTACTAGAGAAAAGATTTTCACAACAGAAGGAAGAAATGAAGGAATTGAAGAGATTGAATGCAGAACTACTTCAGGGTAGTCTTCTTCCTAAGCGTGCTAGAGTCCGTCATCTAAGGGAGTTTGTTGCAGCTACTGAGATGGATCAAGAATATCCTCCTTTCCCTCACAGTTCTAATCCTATGGGTCCAGTGCAACAACAATTGGCGGTGCTGCCATCAGTTGACGCACTAGCTGCCATACCTATCCAAACTCAAGTCATTGCACCTGCCCAAGTCCAAGTTCAACAGGATGTTTCTCAAAAGTTTATAACTACCATTGATTCATTAACATCTTGATTAGAAACTATGGGAGGGAAGCATGTGTAGGTACAACTAGAAGAGAATGCTTACCCTGAATGTGTAGATTCAATATCTCCCTCATCATGTTTTGGGAACCCTTTATTCCATATTTTCAATGGATCAGGTGATCCTGAACAGCATTTGACGCATTACGTGTCTTATTGTGATCCTTTGATGGGAACTCTGGAGTAGTAAGAAGCAGTGAAACTCAGATGCTTCGTACGAAACTTGCAAGGATCAGCCTTTGTCTGGCACACAATCTTGCAATCCCAGTCAATTACCAGATGGGAAGATCTTCATCAATGATTTCTTCTTCAATTCAGCTCAACTTTTCCAAAGACAATAGTTTTCAAACCTAAAAATTGTTAGCAAAGTGATAATGAAAGGGTCTCAGATTTCATTGCTTGTTGGATAATATTAACATATTCCCTATGCTTAGAACTTCCTCAAGAGGAATTTTTGCCAATATGTGTGGCAAATCTGCGTGACTAATTACGCATTCCATTGATCCCTGTGAAATATGCAGGAGGGTTTCAAGACCTTACTTTAATCACTCAACATATTGAAGATTATCTTATACAGACTAAGGCTAAATCTCTTGTAATTCAATCAGCTCCAGGAAGGAGAATGGGTAAAGCAGATACTGCTACAGTTATGCTTAAGCATGCACCTGTAACTACTTCTACTTCAAAACCTTCATCTTCCCGAAGGGCTCCATTTCCTGAGCACCAACAACAGAGGTCGTTTCATCAAGATAATCAATGAGATCAAATCCGAAAACAATTTGAGGATTTGAAAAAGAAATGTTTACTCTTTCTGAAATGAGCAAGTTCCTGGTTATTTCATTTCAGCTCTAGAAAATAATTTTGTTTAATTTCCAATGCCCAAGAGGCCAAACAAGGAAGGAGATAAAGACCATCCCAACTATTTCCCATTTCATCAAATGTTGGGGCATCCAATTCAAGAGTTTTTTTGTTTTTAAGGAACTCCTGCAAAAAATGGTTGATTTGGGACAAGTGAAACTGAAAGGTTCTTCAGCTCATGTAGCATGTGTTACTGCTATAGTTCCAGAGGAGGAAGGCGAGTGGAAAAAAGTTAAAAGCAAAAATGCACAAAAATATGATTATTGGATGGTCAGAAAGACGATCAACCGAACTCATGCTATTTTATGAACACAATTGAAGAAACCAATTGTGCCTTCTTTCATGAATGCCGCAGAAAAACCCTCTTTATCAGAGGGAAAATCCTCAAAGAAACAGCACAATTCCAAGGAGTAATAATCAGAAGAAGATGAGTATGTGTCAAATCCTAATCTGTATTTGACTCTGGCAGATTTCATGAGATATAATTCGAAGAAATGGGCACCATCCCACCAAATGGCACAACCTAAATTGGATATTCAAGCATAGTCTTCATCGGATGAAGATTTAATCTTTGTTTCTATTAATATGATTCAATTAATATATCCATATGACAATTGTAGTTTCGATTTCGATGATCTTGGATTACCTGTATCAAATAGAGGAATCATAGGAAGTTCCATAGGCTCAGGATACAGGGGAAGACATGGATTTTCATAATCCACTATTCCAATTCTACCCCTGCTAGAACTGTGTATGCAGCAGAAACTCATGGCAGATCCCTTCAGCGAGCTCAATAAGAACAAGCATGTTCTTCCACCAATAGAAAATTCAATCCTGGCACAATTATTCTGGAAGACCGGTTGATGGTTCCATCTTCTTCCTCTCAGCAAGTAAATGGATCTAACATGTCTAATTTTCTAAATCTAGGAATATTTCCAACTCATATCCCGATACGAGATGAATCAACTTCCAAAGCATCAAATTCCAATACAACTGCTAAAACACATGTTCCTGTTGGGAAATGCAGAACTTTGGATGAATAGTATAATGTATTGAAACACCTGGCCCATGTACCCGCCAAGTTATCAATTCTGGATGCCTTGAAATTATCAAATGATCTTCGGGAGGCACTCATCGAGGCTTTTTCAAGTCCTCATGAGTTTAAACTGAAATTGCTGCAGTTGAAGTCTATCACATAGAGAATAATCCTGCGGAATGCCGTATAGAAATATCTTTTACTGATGAAGTCGAAGATGATGTCGTGAATGGACATATTAGACCTTTGTACTTATCTAGCAACGTCAATGGCGTAGACGTCCGAAGAGCTTTCATTGATAATGGTTCAGGAGTCAACCTCATGCCCATTCGTACACTTCGTCGATTGGGCCTCACGGAATCAGATTTATCTCCTTTTACCATGATGTTACAAGGATATGATAAAAATGAACAAGAACCACTGGGAGAGGTTACACTCAGAACTCAGTTTGGAGATCTTGTATCTAATTTAGATTTCATGGTTGTTGATCAAGACTCATCATTCAACATCTTGCTTAAAAGACCCTGGCTACATCAACATGCGGCTATCCCTTCATCATACCATCAATGTCTCAAAGATTGTTTCGATGGTCAAGTTGGGACATTGTATGGTGATAAGGCCATGTTAAATACATGTGAGTCTCAATACATTGAGGCGTAATTCTATCACATGAAGGGATAGGATAAATCCACAAAAAGGGAGCTTACCAAAGTTAATGATTCATATGGTTTGGAGAACATTCAAGTAAATCCATTTACACATGTGAGTACAGATTATGTGTTCCCTATCTGTCTAATTTACCAGATAGAACCAAATCAAAATACTCTTATGGAAAGATACATAATGTCAATTACGAAAATCGATCCAGACAACATGGGAGAAATTGGTAACCCAACAAGCAATGATGAAATCCCAAATGGTGACGTCTTCATTTCATCTTCTTAAATACAACAAGTCTATACTTTTCCAATCAGGCCAGAAGAATTTATAGCAACATCGGAGGTGAATAATGATGTCGATTCTGAATCCATCATCTCCTCGTTATTTCCCAAGGAAGACCCTTCATCATCAATTTGGTCAGAAATTGAAGCTTCTTCTTCAAGATGTTCAAATTTTAACATCTCTTATGATCATGGAAATTATGCTTTATTATCTACAATGCATGTTGAAATGGAAGAAATAACACATGAAGAAGAAGAAGAGGAAGACCTCAGAGATGCTCCTCCAGCATTTGAAGAGGGTATCTCTACCACCGTGGATGAACTTAGAGAAATAAATCTGGGTACAAAAGAAGATCCATGCCCCACTTTAATCAGTGCGGCCATGACTCTTGAAAACAAGAGATTTATATTTCATTTTTAATGAAAATTGAGATGTATTTTCTTGGAACTATACAGAGATTCTCGGGCTTGATCTTGATGTTGCTACTCATCATTTGGGTTTACCAGAATAGCATCGAGGATTTAAGAAAGCCGTGAGAAGAACACACCCAACTTATGCGTCCAAAATTGAAGCTGAAGTGGATAATCTTATCGAAGCTAAATTCCTCAAAGAAGTTCAATATCCCAAGTGGTTGGATAATATTTTCCCTGTGAAAAAGAAGAATGGAAAAAATTTGATTTTGCATCGATTTCAGAGATCTTAATCGGCATTGTCCTAAGGATGATTTCCCAGTTCTGATTACAAAAATTTTAATTGATGCAACAGCTAGCTATGAAGCGGTTTCCATCATGGATGGATATTTCGTATATAATCAAATCCGAATGGCTTGAGAAGATGATGAATCCACAGCCTTCAGAGCCCCTCAAGGTGTGTTTTTCTACTGGGTAATTCCTTTTGGCTTAAACAATGCAGGCGCAACATATCAGTGTGCCATGCATCGTATCTTCAATCCCTTTTTAGGGAAGTTTGTTGATGTTATGTGGATGATTTGGTGGTCAAATCCAAACAACTTTCTAATCACTTGGCTGATTTTGTAGTCATATTCCACAAACTTCGGAAACATAATTTGAAGATAAACCCCTTAAAATGTGTTTTTGGGGTAACCTCGGGAAAATTTCTCGGCTTTGTTGTACGCCATCATGGTATTGAAGTCGTTCCTGAGAAGACAAAGTCAATCCATGGTATGTCACCTCCTCAAAATTTGAATTAATTAAGAGGAATTCAAGGACACTTAGCCTATATTCGGCGTTTCATCAGCAATTTGGCCTGCAAAAGTTTACCCTTCACCAAATTGATGAAGAAGGGAGTCACTTACCAGTGGACTGAAAAATGTCAAGAAGCATCCGATATTCTCAAGAAATACCTCTTGAGTCTACCGGTACTCATGACACCTATTAATGGAGGACCACTTATCCTCTACGTGATAGCTTTAGAGCGATCATTGGGTGCATTTCTTGCCCAGAAGAATGATGCTGGGAATGAAAACAGCCTCTACTACTTCAGTCGGACTATGCTTAAAGCAGAAACCTGGTATTCAAGTATTGAGAAGTGCTACCATGCATTAATCTTTGTAGTTCAAAAGTTGAGACACTACCTGCAACATCGTGGGGTCCAATTGGTATCTCGCAATAATCCGCTCAAATTTATCCTTAGTTGTCCAATGCTAACAGGACGTCTGGAAAGGTGAGCAGTTATTTTGCAGCAATTCGACATTCATTATGTCTCAAAAGACAATAAAGGGACAGGCTCTGGCAGATTTTCTAGCTGAACACCCTTTAGTGGAAGACATTTCTTCAGATATTGAACTCCCTGATGAGGAAGTCTTCTCTATTCAAGAAGGTCCTTAGGCATGGGAAATGTATTTTGATGGTGCCTCCAGAAGTCCATCAGGGAGTAAAATGGAAAATCCTAAATGCAACAAAGATGGAATAGGAATTTTTCTCATTTCTCCAGAAAAGGAATTATTACCTTATTCCTTATTATTATGGGAAGGTGGTACCAATTATGAAGAAGAATACCAAGCTCTCATCGCATGCTTGGAATTGCCACTTCAAGCACAAGTGAATCACTTAAAGTTGAAAGGGGATTCAGAACTGGTAATCAAACAATTCAATGGGGATTATGCCATCAGAAAAGAAGAACTAATCTCTTTGTATGATTACGTCAGAGTTAATGGTGGAATTCCATTTGGAACCAACATTTTCATATGTCCCAAGATCATAAAATTCTCAAGCTGATGCACTGGCTAATATAGCCACAGCTCTGGCAGATCTAAATTGGTACGAGGCAATCATCTGTATTGCCCACTGTTGTGCAATTTTACCTTATGTTCGAATCAGAACAGAGGAAATTAATGAAATTAGTCCCTTTCTGGAACCACATGGTCATAATACAGGATGGATGTCACCTATCAGGGAATACATTCAAAATGGAACACTTCCACCAGATAGAGTCGAGAAAGAACAAATCTGGCGACATGTGGTCAGTTTTACTCTTTATGATAGTCCAGATCACCTAGAGAAAATTCTCTACAAACATGGTTTTGATGGAGTTCTCTTCAGATGAATTGATGGTGAAGAGACAATGGTTGTAATGAAAGAAGTTCATACAGGAGTCTCTGGTGCCCACCAGTCTGAACGTAGACTATCTGATCAGATTCGAAGGCTTGGATACTTTTGGCCTTCAATGATACTGGATTGTGTTGATTTCACAAAGAAGTGTCATTAATTCCATGTTCATTCCAACTTCATTCAACAACCTCCTGAGTTTCTTCATGCAGCTAAATACTCATAGCCATTTTCCACATGGGGAATGGATGTGGTGGGACCTTACCCTTCAGCTATGGCCAAGTAGTTTAAGTATATTCTTACTGCTACTGATTTCTTTTCCCAATGGGCAAAGGCAATAACTCTTAAGGAAGTCAGTTCTAAATGCATTGTTAGCTTCATCAAGTCTAACATTATTACCATATTTGGTGTCCCTCATACTATATTGAAGGACAATGGCACCAACTTTTGTCCATCCGAGGTGAAGAAGTTGTATCAAGAATACAACATCAAATCCAATCATTCATCTCACTCTCATGCAGCGGCCAATGGCCAGATAGAAGCCTTTAATAAGACTATTTAAAATATACTGAAAATGATGGTGGATAATGATAATAGAACATGTCCTGATAAACTCTTTCATGCTTTATGGGCTCATCGGAATACCACCCGCACTACAACGCGGTCAACTCCATATTCACTATTATATGGAACGAAAGCCGTCTTTCCCATTGAAGTTCAGCTACCCTCGCTCAGATTAGCTATTTGTGATCATTCATCTACAGATGAACAATCTCATAAGAGATTGAATGAATTGTAATAGTTAGATGAGAAAAGATTGTGCACTTTGCACCACTTGGAAGTCTATCATAATTGAATAACACGATCATTAAACAAAAAAGATCTTCTTCATTCATTCACTCAGGGAGAATTGGTATTAGTTCTCAGAACTCAAATGATACCAGGAAAGAAACCTCCCATGCTTGAGCCGAAATGGAAAGGACCTTACTCAATATATAGGGTCTACTCCAATAGAGCTTATTCATTAAATTCGATGGATTGAGAACTCATCACTACTCCAACTAATGCCAATTTCTTGAAGATGTATTTTGTATAAACACAAAATATATCATCATTGGTATGGTATGACCATAAACTGCACATTGCCCTGCATGACATTAAAAATGCTCATCATGTCCAGACAACATGACATTAAACTATATCCATTTCATTGTCCTAGCTATATGAATTGAACTATACATCAATGGTCCATGCATACAACCATAAACTATTTGTATGTCCCTTTCATAAAACATGATGTTAAACTGCATCATCCAACAGTCCTTGCATATGACCTTAAACTATTGGCACTTATGCCTAACATGACACTAAACTGTATGGTCCCTTTTTCATCCAACATGACGTTAAACTGTGAAAAATTCCCTAATACATCCAACATGACGTTAAATGGTGTACTCTTTTATCCTCATTGCATGAAATTAAACTACATAGTCCTATTTTTTTCCAACATGACATTAAACTGTATTATCCCCATCGTCCTAACTACATGATGCTAAACTGTAAAAAAAGTCCTTTAATACATCCAACATGACGTTAAACTGTATTTTGTCCCTGCTACATGACACTAAACTGTGCATCACCAATAGTCCTAACTGCAAGACTTTAAACTGCATAGTCCCTTCATATGTCCTACATGACATTAAACTATTCATCGTTAAGGTTGTTGTTACCTCTTGTTTTTCACACTGATTATGACTCACATGAGATTAGATCAAACTTAAACCATAACAGTCTCTCTGGGATACTAACCATGTGTATGTCACAACACTAATTTTTAGATCGTTGTCCCCAAGAACATCTTGATCACTAATTCATTCTTTAATTGAACTATGCGGACTTTGATCCTTGCCTTCTAGTCTAGGTATGTAGGAAACCTCCTAAGGTTGAATCCCAAAACCAATCTCTTCACATCGGTTCACCTCCATCTCATACGATGTTGATTCGTGAAACCGCCCCTAGAATCAATATTTTTACCTTGGTTCACTTTCTCCCATGCCATATGACGTTAAACTATACAACACTTTTTTCCAGTATGACAATAAACTACAAGATTCTTTGATATCCTCACCTGAGAGGGAATCATTATTTACATCGATTTTCAATCATGATTCATTTCAAAGACTATGTGCATACATGGAAATGCTCGAATCTTTTATCTAGGGTCAAACCATCATTGCACTAAGGTCCCATTTCACCCTTCAAATGTACGAAGAGAATTTGTACAGAGGGTATTTCTAGAACAACGTGGGCTTGATTCCCATCCTTAAGAGATACGTATGAATGTTTGAGTGTCCCTTGAATCTAGCCCCAAGACTTTTGGGCCTAACCCCAAATTCCTCTTTCAGTCCCCTGGATGAAAAGTACCCATGAAAGAACACACTGTGTATTTTTTATAATGGTCCATGCTCTATAACCCTAAACTAAGATCTCCAATCCTTTTGTCCCACACGACGTTAAACTATAGTTCAAGAACTATGTGGGATTGATTCCCATCATTATGGGATACATATTGAAGTACAACATTTCCATTCAGGACCAGCCACAACATGATTATGGTTAGTATTGATTTGTGAATCTCTACATACATTAGACAATACCCATCTTTATGTGTCATAATCCTAACCTTAAATATTTTCAGATCTTCATAACCCTTTTCTTGACTTCTAGTCACAAAAATTTCAAACTTTTGAGAATTATTTTTCCTGACTATGCAGTACGTTCCCTTAGGCGGCATTGCATAAACAGTCTCCATAACATATTTGTCATCCAAAAGATGCTATTATTTGACTATGCAGCCAATGCCCTTAGGTGGCCCTGCATAATTCAACCCCCTAACGGGTTTTTCGGATAATGGTAACTTCATTCTTGGGAAGCAAGCCTCTTTTGCCCTTATTTGTCTTAAATGAAAATATGTAGGGATCCTCAAAAATATCCATCCTTAACGTACTTGTCCCATATCCTTTTTCATTATTTGAAAGTATTCAAGTCTATGGTTTATATTCTCCTTCCTTACTTTTGGGTCAGACCTTTGTAGGAGTGATATCCATCCAATTCATTGATAATCTTTTTTGGAAATATCTTCTCCATATTCAAGTATCTCTTTCCATACATCAAACTCTATACTTTAGAGAATTTGAATCTCCATAAACTTTTACTAGCTATCTAACACTAGGAATGTAAATTTCTAAGAGTTATTTTTCCTGACTATGCAGCACGCGCCATTAGGTGGCCTTGCATAAGTAGTCTATATAACGGACCTGTCATCCAAAAGATGGTATTTATTTGACTATACAACTAATTCCCTTAGGTTTCCCTGCATAATTCAACCCCCTAATGGGTTTGTCAAATAATGGTAACTTCGTTCTTGGGAACTACTTCTTCTAATTCCTTTTAGCTCTTTTTCATATCATTCCTCATATTCAAATTTTTTTTAGTCATTGTTTTAAAATTTTCCCTCATACATGAGTATGGTAATATGTTTTCAGATAAATTGTCAAGGAATTGAGTCAATTTTAATCCATTTCGGTCAATGATATTTCGACCTTAAATAATAGCCTCTTTATGTCCAACATGCATGACTTTAAACTGCCCACAATAGTCAAAGGAACTCTGAATAAAAGTCACGTTCCAGCTCACTAAACATACAATATGATTCAGGTAATATTGAGAAATTAAGAGATTCAATGTTTATAGGCTTATTTATATTAATCCTAGTAAAAATAAAACTATGCTCACTAGTCCCATTGACTTATGTAAATTTAAAGAAGATAGAAAAAGTTAATGTAGGTACAAATGATTGAAGGTGAAATTGTTTTTCATTGATGCACAAGAGATAGAAGGACATCCATAGACTGGAGTCTCTTATCTTTTTCAGGAATTACAAGACCTTCAACATAACTCTTCATTTGATTTACGGAATCCCGAGCTTCATCAGCAGCCAACTGGAATTCAATCATTCAACTTGATACCATAAGAGGTGCATTGGTACTAGATCTTCTTAGAAAAATTGTTAAAGAATGTTCTTGAGTGTGGTTTGAGAAAATTTTCTTCTGATCAAACAGTGACTCTATTTCGGTCCAAGAGACTTGGAAGAGGGATACATGGATTTGAGAATGAAGCATTAGAAGTAAAGAGCCATTTGGAGAGGGTACTCTTTTCAGATATTGTTCTAATACCATATTTTTCTTCTATCCACCAAACGGATGTGGAAAACATTTCAGCCCATGGGTTTTCCATTTTCATATCTACAAGGAAATGGGATGCATGAAAAATTTGAAATTTCATGCCAATTTTGTTGCTCTTAATGCACAGTATAATAGAAATAGAGAAGTAGCAGTGAAATTTCATCTCAGGAATATAGCTCTTTGCATATAGAACATTGACACCTTATAGATGACCATGACTATACAGGGGAAGACATATGCTCTGTGGGAAGATAAGATGATATTTCTTCAAGTACATAGCCAAATCTGGAAGCGTGCTGTCACGGATATCATAGTAATCATGGCCAACAATATTTATTATGTTATCTATCCACTTGATAGCCAATACATCAGCCATTACAATTATCTTGGGAGCCATTGGATCTGCACCAAAGATGAGTAATTAACTCTTAAAGTATGTTAATTTATCATAACATTTGTGATGTAATTTGAAAAAAATGGCTATGGAATGAAGGCACGCAAGAATAATTTTGACGTGAAAGTAAGGATGTGTCACATATGTTTTTGGTGTGCAAGTATCACCGCACAAGTCCAAATACACATACCATAGCGTGACAGCAATGAAACAATGGAAAACAGAGCAGCTTGCGCGGTGAAGGCAACTTGCACGGTGAGAGCTCGAAAGTTTGAAATCCAGATGCTTTGTATGGAAATGGGGCCGCATATTTATAGGCCAGGCCGCACCCTTGTGTGCTGATTCCTGTGCACTCGACACTTGTGTGCCGCCCTCTGCGCCATCAACACTTGTGCGCCACCTTTCCTTTGGTTTTATTCTTTTCCTCAGAGTCACATCCTCATTTCTTTTGGATCCACCTCTGAGGGGGGACTTTTGTTGACGCTACTTTTCGTCACAGAGTGAAAAGGAATGTAAAGGGAAATACCTCGAAACCAATTTTATTCATCCTTTGATGAAAAACACCATAAATCGACAAACGAATGAAAAATGATTCAAAGGACCTTTGGTCGCGCATGTTCTCTCATGGTCACTCAAGTACATTTTCGTGCCACCTAATGGTCGCTCAAGTGACTTGTGCGACCTCTTTGAAAACCACACGGGGTCTACTCTAGCCTATAAATACACCCGGTGGTCCCCCCAGTTGAGAGTATTTTTCCCAGAATTCAGATATAGAGCTCTGAATGCCCAGGTCTATTCTTCAGTTCTTCTGAACACTTCTAAGGTAATTATTTACCTAGAATGGAAGGTCTAAACAATAGGACTAAGGTCTAAGTGCTGGAATTCACTAACACTTGTGCGCCTAAGGTGTTTTAACCTTAATGGAAATGAACATACTTGCGCGCCGCCCTACTTCTTCACCAAAACTTGTGTGCCTCTCTTCTGGAAGTACCACAGGATAATTATAATGGCTTTAGTCAAGGATCTCCCAAGTTTTACCCTACTGGTTAACAATCGTGCAAGTACCCATGTGTCGTGGAGGTATACCTGTGCGACCAGGACCTGTGCGCCCATGCAGTACCTGCACGCCTGCCAAGAATTGCACGCCCCTACCTTTTTGGGTTCCCTTCTTTCCCATTTAACCCCACTTATACCATTCCACCTTTCCTATTCAAGATTCAGTCTTCAAGACATTCTTCAATGCCATTTATGGAATGTTTTCTTGATTAACTTCCTTATATGAAAGGAATTATGTTGAATATCTCCCAAAACCCAGTGATTTACACGTCGTCATGTCACTAAATATTGAGATTTAATTCATTCAACCTCATCCTTTAAGATGAGAGAACCCCTTAACCTAGGCCTCCTTTTCAGGAATAAGCCCCAGTCTCAAATATGGGCATCCTCCTTATGAGTAATCCCCAAACATAATTATCTTAACCTGGGCCTCCTTTTCTGGAATATTCCCAAGTAATAATTCTCAAGACTGGGCATCCTCCTTAGGAATAAGCCCCATTTCCTCATGAACCTGGGCCTCCTTTTTAGGAGTAAGTCCCATGTCCTCATTAACCTGGGCCTCCATTTCAAGAATAATCCCCAGTCTCAAATATGGGCATCCTCCTTAGGAGTAAGCCCCATGTCCCTTAACCAGTCCTAATTTACTTTTGATATGGACTTCCTTCTCGAGAATAAAACCCAATTATAAGTCCCCTCCAATCTTGGACATCTTCCTTAGGAGTAATCCCCAAGATTAGAGTATCTGAATCTCCATGAAGCACATATACCTTTATGGACCATGTTCCTGGATTTATTCCCTAAAGTAAATCTTAATCCTCATTTCTTATTATTGCATCATTCATGACAAAATTGTCTGGCTTTACCAATACCTCTTGTTTCTCACACCGAGCATGACTCACATGAGCTTAGAGTGTAAAAGTAATTATGACATCATTCTTTGAGCCATCAGTCATAAACATCATACTCCATTAATTGAACTGTGTGGGTTCTGATTCCTTTTCCAAAATAACGGATACGTAGGTAGCCCATCTGTGGGTACGATCCAAACATTGAAATAATTCATATCCTTCTGGATGACAATAAACTTTATGTGCCCCACTGAGTGGCTTTAAAACCAGTATACTCATCATAATGACCAAGAGACTTTTATGTATCAAAGGATACCATTGACTAATAATCTCTAACAAATACAGATGATTCTCTATCAATTAAGAACCTCTAATACATATAAAAGATTCTCTAAATTTCTTAAATATCAATCATTGATTGTCAGATATAATGGAAAACTTATTTTATAATTGGTAATGTAATAAGGATTCACGAACATAACTTAAATCTATAAAGAGACTCCCGGAGTAGACAATAATTCCCCTCAAAAAGGTGTGATGAGTTCGACCTCCCATCCTCTAGATCAATGAAAATTCCTAAGCCTCATCATTCCACAACTAATGAGCGCTGCCTTTAAAAAGTACGTTCAAATGGATATGGAATCATTGGCTGTTTCCGGTTCTATGAACAAACCCACTAGAAATCGCTTGGAATGTTTGAATATTAAATCAATGAGATCATCCCCAATTCCAGAGGGAAACAATTTCCAATTTTGGTCATGATCTTAAAAGAATATAAACAATAATATACACAAAATATAAAAATATAATTTTTAATTCATTATAGATAACGGCTTTCTAATCATTACTTGATTGATAATTTTGGTTTAACTATATGGTTGATGTTTTTTATTTTGAATAATTGATTTGACCATTGATTTTTGAAAATATTAACCACATTATTTGGAGTTCCAATATATTATATAATTTCTATATTGATGTCATTTCTCCTTTTTAAAATTGTATTGGGTCTCAATGTGATTCATTTGAGAGTTTTGATGTAGTATTTTATAATTCTCGATAGAAATTTTATTATCACATTGAATCATCACTGGATATTATAAAAAATCACAAATGTCATCCAAATTTTTCTTCACCTAGATAAGATATTTACATAATTAGGTAAATAAAATATATTTTGTATCAGATGTGCCAAAAGAAACATAGTTTCATTTGTTACATATCCACTAAACAGAATTATATTCCTTATAAAACACTCATCCACTTGTGTATTTTTTATCCAAAATATTACCATACCAATCATCATCTAAAAATGATAATAAATAAATTTTCGTTTTTAATTTAAAAAACCTAGTGTAATGTAATACTTTTTAAACATACCTAATTATTATTCTTGGGACCTTGAAATTTTGTAATTGTATATATTTGAATGGATACTTTTTAAAATAAAAATTTATAACCATTAGGTCCTATACCAATAATATAGTGTAAATTACCCATTATTCTTTTGTATAAAATGAAGTCTTCCCTCTCACTATCACCTTGTTTTGTTATTCTTTATCTATCCTTTATGAGAGTTAAAATAGTTTTGGAATCTTGTATTCTTACATTCATCACGAATTCATTTTTAAATTTAACAAGTTGAATTAGGGTTTTACATTCACATTGATTAACTTTTCGCCCATTAAAATATGTGAGTAATATAATTAAAAACATTTAAAACTCAGAAAACATTAATTTTAAAAAATTATATCCAACATTTAGCTTACTATATTAGAATATTATGTCTTCTATATACCCAAACAACAAAAATTGATCCTCTATTGAAAAAATCACATTATAGTTGTGGTTATCCCATACATTAATGAATTTCATCTCTCAAAAATGTATTCATCCTTTTTTACAAATTATGATGTTATTTCATTAATGGAAGACATAAAAATTTAAAACATATAAAATTTTTAATAATTGTTTCCATGTAAAATGTATATATTATTTTTCAATATACACCTATTCATTGAGAATTCCAAAAAAAATATTCATATATATTTGAAACACTTTGAACAATATTTTAACATCCACTTCTAAATAGAGTTTAATCAAATTATTTCATTCCAATTGTAGAAATATATATTTATCACTAATTCATTAGACACCATACTGCCGAATAAAAACTTATATTTCTTTATTAAGAATTAAATTTTTATTATGATATAACATTTTAATTAATAACAACATTTTAAAAAATACAATATGATTTTCTAGTCTATCCACAATCATCAACTTGTGAAATTTAACAATTGAATCCAATTACTAATTTATAGATTTCACCTATGGTGCCTCCTTTATAACTAATTTCATAGAATTGAAATTCTCCCTACTCTCATCACACTTTGAGTTTGAGTTGTATTTGATGTGTCCCCAATAATATTTCTTCGATTAACATTTTCATTTTATCATCTTCAAAGAATCATAGGATGAATCATATTTTTAATTTCTACTTTTAAAAATACAAAATCGGAATAATGTTTATGATAAACAACATCAGTTTCGACCAAATCTATATATTTTTATCCAATTTGTTCAAAAAAATATAGAAAAATAAAATTTTCTTTTTATAGATCATTTTCCCAAAACCAAAACACTTCTTATAATAAATTTTTTGATCCACTTATTAAAACATTTTTAGGAAAAAATATCTTTTTAGTACACTCAAAATATTCCTTCACAGACTAAATCACCATTGTATTATGATTTATTTATTTAATTTCGATGAAATTAGTCCTTCCAAATATTCTAATATTCAATGAAGAAAAGTTTCATTATTTCAAAAATTCTTATAGAATATTATCAACTCGTAGACTGAGTAATAAATAATGTTATATATAGGCTTCCTGGTAAACTTCTTCCTTCTCCTAATTTTATAAGAATCCAAAATCTTTCAAATATTCCTTTCCCATATTATTGAATTTGTGGTTTTTTTCCCAAAATACATTTTATTGTGGGGTTATTACTTTTTGCACATAATTTTTAATACAATATTTTAAAAAAATAGTCTAAAAAATATGATTTTAATCCATTCGGTCATCTGATGTCATAAAATTAATTGTAATTTAAGATACATTTTTTTAATTTCTTGAAACCTTTAAATGAAATACATCACTTCCATTTTTTGACTTATGAATATAGAACGCCCCATCCCATAATAATAAAAAAAATATAATAAAATAAATCTATCTATAGGATCTTATTTAAATAGTGATACCATACACATATCTGTGAATTAATAATCCCCTCTTCATATTTATTTGATAAAAATTATTACACAACTCTCTTTATATGGATTATTAATAAATATATTCCTAAATTCACATCAAATATTAATAAATAATTGATGCTATAAATTTTTACAAGATACCTTTAATTTATTAGTTTATATTGGTGAGCCTCCAATTCCACTATCTTTTTTTCCACCTATATTAGTAGAGAATTTTTTTATTACTATCAACTTGAAGTAATTTTACGATACTTCTCTAGTTTTTATAAAATAATTTATATATTTTATTTTGTTGTATCATCACATTCAACTAAATTTGGTCTCAAAATACATTTCAAATAATTTCGTAACACTAAATTAAAAAAAATATTGGATAATGAAGTAAATTTCATCTTCTTGACTAATATTTATCCAACTAAGTAACTAATGTTCCAATTATCATTAATTTTCTAAAACATCCATATAAAATAATTCCATAAACTATGTATTTAAAATGTGTTATAACAGTAATATTGCATGTCAATTTATATGGACACCCACTCTAAAACAATTATAGGCTAGTATTAATTACTGACATCCAATAGGTTTTCTCAATATTTACCTTCTTAACAAAACTTATTTTCTTCCATGAAATTTCCAAATCTATAGAATATTGTTTTGTCACTTCCCCTAATTTTCTTTACATGCTCTCAAGTCACTCTATTATTCTTCAAGAGGATAAATTCAATTATAAGAGGGATATATATTAGATTTACTTACATCCATATCACTCTAAAAACTATTATAATATATTAATCTTTCCATTTCAAAAATAAATAGATTTATTCCCAATGTATGGATAATTAAAATAGTATCCATAGAAATAACTTCTTCCCATAATTAAAAAATTCTATTATACTCTCCATTAATTAATTACATTAACATATCTTCTTATATAAAACTTACATGAATAATAATACGATATAGTTTTCTCAAGAAAACCTCAACATTATCATTTAATTAAACAATGTATTTTATTTTTTTCAACTCTCCAAAAACATTCAAATTTTTAATAATTCATTAAATGATGATATGTTCTAATTTTTTAGCACATATTAAAGTCTAATAATTCCATATCCTCATTATGTTTACTCACTATGTAATTTATGATTCACCATAAAATGATATATTATTATTCAAATACAATTTAAACATTGAATACTCTTTATTCCATGATATGTTCATGTACCACATTTAACATTTTCTTTTGAAACATCATCTAAAAAAATCCCAAACTGATTCTTATACATTAAAGAATCTATTTTTATATCAGCTTCCGCATTCTTTTGTATAGAAACAATATCTTTTTCAATATATTAACTCATATTTACAATATATATGACTGAAAATTAAAATCATTAAAGACCATAGTCTTTTAATTTAAATTAAATATTTAAATCATACGTTAATTATAATTAAAATGATTCATTAAAGAATATCCCATAAAAATTCCTATTTTATAAATTTATACTTTATGTTCATAAAAATAGTAACAGGATAACTATTTTCAGAAAACTATTTTTTTAATTTTTTTTCTTTATAAAAAAATATCATAAAGAGAACATTATAACGCCACATAAATCTCTAAAACTCATTAGACGTTATAATTATAAAAAAATTCATTTCAATATTTTTATACAAAAACAATTGTATATATTATACATATGGTATAATCTTATTTTAAAAACCTCCCAACAAATATAATCATGATTCCTCTTCATAATTTCTACCATATAACTATATTTAAAACATAATGCCCCATAAATTTTTTGAAATACTGTTTTTTCATGATGTAAATTTGTTCATCAATTTTGTTGATAAATCTTATTCAAAACATTCTCCATAAAAAATAATTATATACATTTTCTATATGTTTCAATCATTTTGGAAATTGATATGATCTAAATATATTATTATTTTAAGTATTCCATATCCACTTTTAATCAACACACCAATAAGTTATAAAAAATCATCTAAAATATCATCTTCATTTTCAAAATTAACAAATTTGTACTTATCAATAACATTTAATGTTATATGATTATATTAATTCTCTATAGATAACTCAAATTTCACTCACAATTCATATACAACCAGATTTATTAATATTTGTTTAGAGAAAACATAAAAAATCATTTATCCTTTTACAAAAACCATATGATCGTACATAAGAAATAATATTCAAATGATCATTTTTCAATATTTATAAATATTTAATTTCCATAAAACATATATGAATAGAGACAATTTAATTTGGTATTTGACTAATGAAACAATATATATTTTATTTTCAGTTAATATTAAAAACATAAATTCTATTTTTTAAAACATTCAACTTGACTTCCTTCACATTTGTGTCTCCTCCAATGAAAATATAAATTTATTCCAAAATATGATTTTCTATTGAATTAAAAATCACATTTATATATATCTAACTAGTTATTGATCATGATAAATAATGAAGTTCATTAGAATCATCATTTTGAAACATTTTTTAAGTTTTCTCCATTAATCATCTATTTAGATTAGTTATTTAGATCCCATGATTGAATACGTAATATACTTCATGTTCAAGAGATCATAAGTGGGATAACATCATGTTTATAAATATTTTATAATTTCATCCATAAAAAATTGAACTGCCATTTCAAAAATAATATAATCCATAAATTCATCAAAATATCAATAGATTGAAGAAATAAAAAATGGATTTAATAAAAAATGTTTTACCATAGTCCCACTAATTATCCAAAGAGGTGGTGAATTTTCTTGTTGAAAACTATCATATAGTTTGATTACATTTGATCCTATATTAATTTTGTTAAACAAACAATTATGCATAATTTTAATCACAAAAAAACAAAAGAAAAATAAATATCTTGAGTATATTATTTTAATTTGATTCACCTATAAAAGGTTATTTCAAAGATCACATATCAATGATGTGTTCATAAGTCAATTAACAAGAACTAATCTATTTTGTGATTAAAAAAGTATAAATAATCAATTAAACACAAATTTATAGTGCCTATTCACCTCTTCTAATAACTGATTTTAAGCGGGATAAAATTGATTGAGATGTCATGAACATTTGTATTAAAATATTTCAATATGAAATTTTTTATCTAATAAAAAAATTTGTTCTCTATAAAGCTATTTTATTTTATTCTATATATGTTATTCTAATAAAATATGATCAGAAATCCCCAATAAATACTAGTAAATCAAGTATATTCATATCTATCTCATATTCAAGATTCTTCTCTCTATTTATTTTATATTATTTAGGTGATGGGTTTTATCCAAAAAAATAAAATATCTATATCATAGAATTTATGAATTTTACATTTGAAATTCAAACATACAAAACAACTTCTTTACTACAAAATCAAATCAAGACCATGATTTATATTTCAAAAGATGTTTATTAATTTATAATAATTAGATAGTTATATTAAATTAACTAACTCCAATCCACCATGAGACATCTATATCAAAAAATCTATTTCAATTCTGATTTAGGTTGAAATTATATTGCAATAACAATGTAACCATTTTGGAACTAGAATGTTGTCTTCATTGATGTGTCCATTTTCATGGTTAAATATTCAATACTATTTGAAAATGTGACCAAATCTCTAGATTATAAATAATGACCCCCATGCCATATTTCTCTTATGAAACATAGAATATTCCCAACCCATATGATTTTGGTGTGGTCCTCATTTCTTTATTTGATTTAACTCTTTATATTATGTTATATGGTCCCATATTTTCTAGTGTAACCTGTAACTTTTGAATCCCTTATCAAAAATTCATGTAGTCATCGGGTTGATTCATTTCCCTTTACACAACATTAACTCACTGTAAAATACTTTAGGGACATAACACTATTGGGGGGTTCATACTATCTAATAATATTCACTTTTTAATGGTTCTATCATGAATTATGGTATTCTTTACAGCTTTCATTGAGATGATCTAGGTGTTATATAGCTTTACAACCCAATATTCTACAGTGTTTAATATTTTTTATTCCTCATATTGGTGCCTATCATATATCGTGATACATGGTTAGACCCATGTTATTTACACACAAAACACCATTACATCATATACTAATATTATTTCCTAAATCTCATTGATAATATATATTGAAAAATTGCATTCTATTCTCAATGGACTAGTTACCAAATCCATAGTTTCAACCAATATAGTCTAAAAATAATGACTCTTTTGAATAAATATATATATATATATAACAAATAAGATAAAAATTGACAATATTCTATAATTTAATATCATTTGGTTCTAATAATTTAAAAACATTATTTGAATTTTATTGGACACATGAATAAATATTTTTTACATTATATTATCCTAATCATGGGTATTAAATTATCCCATTAAATTAATTATATCATAAATATATATTTAGTATAAATTTAGATAATAAAATTAATTTAATGTTTCCAAAAAACTAAATAAAAATATTAAAAATGATAACAATAACATGAATACTCAATCACATATGTCCACAAAATGACGATCTATGCATTTAAAACTTTTATAAATCAAAAAAAATATTACCCATTA
This sequence comes from Viscum album, assembly GCA_963277665.1. Lineage (NCBI taxonomy): Eukaryota > Viridiplantae > Streptophyta > Magnoliopsida > Santalales > Viscaceae > Viscum > Viscum album. The sequence goes on along the minus strand of OY728155.1, from coordinate 83,585,082 downwards.
TGAATTCAATAATAGTTGGAAAATATTAATTTCATAACATCTTAAAACCAAATGTTTCTTAAAACCAACACTGATATCTATAATGACGCCCAATCCCATACTCTTGTATATAGTGTATAAATCATTTTTATACTATATTTAAAAATTGACAAAATAAACCCAAACATAATCATCCATATGTAAAATAAAAAATATATTAACATAATAATATAACAAAGGCCATTTTATGTTTATATTTTTTGAGAATTATTGAAAAAAAATTCAAAAAGAAAATCAATTATTCTCCCATATATGGGAAATGTTTCTATAAATCCTAGATTTATTATTTTACAATATGTCATAAATATCATGAAAACAATTCTCTTACCATGACACCCTTTGAGACACATCATTAATAAAACTATCTAAAAATTAATTGGAAAATATAAAACAATATTAATATTGATAATTATTCTCTATAAAATATATAATACGTCAAAGTTTATTGAACAATATACTGATCAATGTTAATATGGTAGGGAAAAAACCTAAAAGGTCATATTACTAATAATATGAAAATGTAATAAATACATTGAAAACACAATAATATAGATAAGAATATAGATAAAATATTTGACTTATAGTGACAGAACACACAATGTTTGGCATTAGATTCATGTGAAAAAGGATACGTGTCACAACATCACACATAAACAAGTATGGTTCATAAAAAATACCCATATTAGATCTGTAATTATTATCACTAATGTATATAGTGGATATATAATATTAAATTCCACTCATATATAGGTAATTCCAATTCACACGTTATATGATTGAATGAATAATAAATACAATACAAATCTTGATGGCCTTAGTATTAAATAAAAAAGCATACAAAAATAAAATGTATAATGATATTCAATATTCATCTAATCATTAATTGGAATAGCTTTCTTGAAAATAATCGTGCAAAACAAAAATTTATAGAGTAATAGGTATAAAATTAAATCAATAACATAAAACCCATGATTTAAATAGTACAAGTGATAAGAATATTAGAATGTATTTAAATAATATTATATTAAAGGAAAAAATGATTTAAAGAGATATGAAAAGAGAAAAATAACGTAACAGGTATTTATAAATTTAGGCATGGACATTAAATTAATAAATGAAATGAGAGGATTATTAATGTGACAATACTCTAGAATATATATATCATTTTAATATTTAGACAAAAAATATTTCAAATTGTAAAACTAATTAGCTTAAATATTTTTATTATTGATGTAAAAAACAAACTTATAAGTAACATTCCTAAATTAAATTTCAGGGGTTGAAAAAGAATATCGAAAAAAACATAAAAAAACATTTTAAACATTGAATCCTTGAATTTAATTGAATTTATAACATGAAAATTGGATTGGAAGAGACAACTACACATATTATAATGAAAAAATAATAATTTATTCTTCTATAATATTATGCTTATTTTTAAATGAAAAATTCACAGAGCAATTAAAATAGTATATTCTATGTAAAAACATTGAGACATGATTGGAAATATTAATAATAAATAATAGATATGAAATTCATGTGGAGTAAGTGTAAAAGAAGATTCTTTTTAGAATACTTTAATGAAATTGAAAATTGTCATATTTGGAAAATTTAAAATAGATTCTCTGTAAATATTTTAATATAAAGTCAAATATAATATATTATGAAATGAAGAAATAATTTATATTTTAGGGAGTGAATTATTGAATAAATATAATTAATATTAACATGGAATATAAATACATCTATTTGTAATTATGTGACAACATTGAATTTACATACAACATACAGTTCAGTTAAATGTGAACTAATGGGAGGTAAAATCTAAATAAGTGTTATAAAACTGGAAAAAAGATACAAAATAATACATTCATAAAATTAGTATACCAAAATTAGAAACATGATGTTCATGAGTCATGTTAATTACTAATTGAATTAAAATTATGTTGAAAACAATCCTAATGTCTTCGGAAATAACATAATTTGAGTACTATAAAGCGGGGATCATGAAAAATGTATCTATCACCATATGCATAAAAATTATTAAAAATGATATAATATAATTGGGTAGTAGTTAAAAAATAAATAATATTCTAATGTGGGTAATATGAAACATATCCCAATACATATAATTTGAGACAAATAAGCCTTAACTTATGTCATGTCTTATTTAATCACATTTTCTCCTCTTGGGTAAAAAAATTATATTTTAAAAAACATGAATATAAAATTAATTATACTCTATTTAGTCATTATTTATTTTTTATAATCATTATAATTTTTTATAACAATTTTATTTTATTTGATAATGGGTTAAGTTCATTTTTTCTTTAATATTATCTTGTCCTATATCGAATTCATGATTTTGAATAATTTTATTTTTTTATAAAATTATTTATAGAATTCTTGAATATATAAAAATACATTCATATATAATTATCAGTATTTCCTAGCAGGATATGATATATCAATATTTAATAATCTTTCACTGTGGTTCATAATGAGATTTGGAGTCACATAAATCATATCCCTTGGGAGTGTTAATTCATGTGTCTCATTAGACCCTTTAGTTTTTCACCACGTGAAGGTCCTATTAAATACATATAAATATTTTTGTTGGTTTTACCCCTATGTTCATCTTTGTTATATCATGTAACATTTTTTGTATCTATAAAAACATTTTGGTATTAGGAATCCACACATTATTTAATTTAATAATTATTCAATGTTTTATTAAAATATGATTGTTTAATCATCATAATGACATAAAAAGATATTATAATGAGATGGAATAGTAATATATCACTATTAATATAGAAAAAACACTAAAAATTATGAATATATGCATTTCAACTAGAAAATATGTGTAAATAAGAGTGACCAAAATATGGTAGAGTTTTTTTGGAAATCATTGCATTAAAAATAAGCCTCTAAAATACTGCTAATAACTCTATATAATAGAAGAAAAAATTGATTAATAGACTCTCAGGTTGTTAAATGAGATTTAATTCACGCTCATGATCTTTTTAATGGTTCATAATGAGAGAATTGGGTGGTATTCATACCTGAGGATGTGGTATTTTGGGTTAAAATATTGATTATTTATTATTTGATACCACTATTTTTTAAAAATTGATTAAAATGAAATTATTATATTTATTATTAAATTAATAAACGTTCATTTAAATTTACACTATGTCAAATGTCAAATTAACCTACTAACCACTCTTTAAAATAGAAAAAAATGATTTGTTAGGATAAAATGTAATTTTTGCTCGATGATTTTAAATAATAGTTTCCAAAGAAAACATAGTATTTTCTCAATTAATTTTTTACACACATATTTTTTTGAAATATTATTTCTTAAATTTGGAGTTCATGTTTACATTAGAATGATATATTAACAATTGTAGTATTCATAAAAATTCTGATTTTTACTATTCAAATTAATCAAATTCAATTGAATAATCTAACAAATTTACCATAAATGTTTTATGTGTAAAATATGAAATTAAAAATATTCTTATTATAGTAATTTATGATCTAATTAAAATTTAATTATTAAATAAAAAACTTACATCCTTCAAAATTTACCAATTGGTTCATAAAATTCAAAAAATCATCTTCTAAAAAATATTCATTTTTTACTATAATGCACGTAGTATAATTACAATTAAATTATAAATATTATAAAATATTATATTATTATAATATTTTAATAATTTTACCGAAAACATTAATAAATAATGTTTACATTACCGTCATTAATTCGTCGGTCTTCAACACCTTCTCCTTATCAGTTATTTATCAGGATCAATTGGATGATATAGAGCACTAGCTAATTTTGATAACTATAAATTATGGGGAGGCCAATGTTTTTAAATTTACATATTCTATGGTAATTACCTATTTTAGGTATCATTAAATAGTTCCTCTATTTACGAGGATGGTAGTGATGAATGATTTCAATCACTCTCAATTGGAAGTCAATTAAAGAGCCACCAAGATGTACTATGATAAAAAAAATAAAAATATTGGTGACTAGGTATGAGATTGGGTGAAATATATTTTGTCTCAATTATAGATAATTTTCACTAGGTTAATGTTGATAATTAATTTATATCTTATTATCTTTAATATTTTTTGAATCTTATTTGGAAATGGGGGAGACATCCATGATGTTCGTCTTTAAATTTCCTTTTACCCTAAATTGTAACAACACAATTATAGATATGGTTTATTGAATGTAAAAATATACTCATTTTATCACAACCATATATTGAACTATAGTGGATGATATTCGAAAGTTAAATGTTCGTGATTCATTTAAATTGAAATGGTTTCTTAAAAAAATTATTTTTGATAGAGAGAAAAAATTATGTTTATTATTTTTTAAAATCAATTAAGAGGATATGTGGTCCCTTGTGAAGTTGAACATAGATTACCAGCCCAAATGAAAATGGGAGGTATAGAAGGTGATATTTATCTTATATAATATTAGTTATTCTTATTTTAGATAATTATAAGGCATATAAGAATCAACTATGTTTGCTTTTTTTATAGTAATAGATTTTAATGTTTTATATGAATGGATCATGTCAAGGCATTTTATAGTTTTATATATAGGTCATCTATATATTTAATTCAAGATGTCAATACATCACTAGTGGGGCCTAAAGTATTTTTATAAGATTTCTATGATTTCTATTATCTAGTAGAAACAATAGAGTGGTTAAAGTTTCCAAAAAAATTATTCCAATCTAATTTTCATTCATTTTATGTACTATGATTTTGATTATATTAAAAAAATAATCTATTGGGTTATTGGTGTCATAGTAATCAAAAAAATATATATAACTGAGATATGTTAGAGCAATTGACATAACTAAAATTATTTTAAATTTTACATTTTAGATGTCATTTCAATATATTATAACATCTACTCATAATATATTCCATGTATCACAGTTAAAAAGTGCCATTATAATAACTCCCATATAGTGACGAAGTAGAATCTATAATTTTTCAACACGTGTTAGTGACTATGAAAATGATACGGATTGTTGAATATTATAATAGTATACTTAAAAGGTAAAATATTCCATTAGTTTGAGACTATTAGTTGGATGAATGTTATTATACTGAGAAATAAAAGTATAAGTCTTTTTATGTGGGTGGAATGGACACATGGGAACCCACAATAGTTTCCCAGGGAAAAAACGACATTTAAAAACTAGGATATAAAAATTCTATCACAATCCATGGATGTTATCACTATGAATTTATATATTGTTCTTATGTATATTATGGGTATCATTTATACTTATAATTCCCATATCTCTTATTGATAAATTTCACTCTAGGTGATATGATTGGTTTTTCATGTGGGATAGTATTAGGGTAATCATTATCCTTAACCACAGTAACATTAGGGGTAATCAAGTGATGTGTTCAATGAAATTGTTAATTTAATTGACATTATGGCCACATTCACAATTATTATGAATATTTTTATATCTACACAGTCATCCTATAATTTGAAAAGATAATTTTAATGTATATTTTCACAATAAAATGATTGGATAACATAGTAACTATTTCACATAAAAGAATTGGAGATAATACTGAGGTTATTTTACTCAGACCCATTATAAAAACATTAGGTTTATGTAGACCATGTTTTTAATGATATTTTAATATAGTAGGAACCAACTATAGTTGATGTATTTCAAGGTCATATATGATTCAATTAGAGTAGTTACTATGGTGATAGTGGTGTGAACTTTTACATGAAAATATTTTGAAAATTAATAGAGAAACAAACTATCAATGTTATGATGAAGAAAAATGAGATTGTGATGAAAAAAAGAATATGAAAAAATTAAATTTAAACAAATGTTAACATGGGTATGAAAAATAACTGTACGCATAGACAGTGGAAAATAATTCTTTATTACTAGAAGAAAAATTATATGAAAAATATTAGAGTTTCACAAAAACAAGGAATCTGTATCATGATTTAACTTATTGGTAAATATATTTCTTCGATATCCCTTAATTCAACAATTACACCAATTATATAGTATGTTAACAATTATATGGTAATTATTGGATGGATTTCTATAAAAATATAATATATTTTCTATGTCTATAGTCACAATCTGTTGTAGTACGATGACAAAGGCCGCACTTCTAATTTTCTGTATCGATGTTGTTGGTCTGATATGCTATAATCAATCAGTATTACTCTAGTATGGTTTGACATACAGCTAATTAAATATGTTATTCTCATCAAATCATCTGATGTATTTAAATACAACATTCTAAAAGGATACCATTAAGAAGGTTTAAAATTTTTGGGATATATATTGATATATCCCCTATATATCTCCTAATCAATTTCCCATTCAGTTTCATAATTTTATTAATTATACATTATTATACTCAGTTACATGGGGTCATGTTTATTATTAAAATTCTAAATTAGTTTTTTATAGTTATTATCTCCATTAAATTAATTTTAGTGCAAGGGTCTCTAGGATATGGTGAGGCTAGTCTAAGATCTAATTTAGGACCTTATACGTAGAATTATATAGAAATCCATTATAAAAAATTCTATTATCCAAGGTCATGAAATACTAACCACCCCCATAGGATTAGAAAATCCCTTCATGAAATTTTGAGTTCTGGAATTCAAAATCGGATTAGGGGTCACCTTGGTTTTTTGGTGAAAAAATAATTAATCAAATTATATGACCTAATTCATAAATATGTATACTTTTTACAAATTCATGTTTGAACATATTTAGTAAATCATTAATTTTTATGGTAAAATGTATTTACTAAAATTATAATGTTTTTAAACTAATTACAGTAAAAATATATATCTGAAAAAATTATTATTCAGATGATAAATAAAGAATAATTGAAATAAGTTTAATAATTCATTGTAAAATAAATAATATTTATTCAAAATAATGATAATTTTTATATACTTCAAATTTTTTCTTTAAATTTAGAATAAATGATAATTTTAATCATAAAATTGACAAAATTTAAATCATATTTAGAATCAAGATGTTTAAATGGACCTATGTAAAATTTTCATACTTTTCTAAAAAGGTTAATTTTTTAGAAAATAATTAAAAATATAGTACTTAAATATACCATATGTTTTAGGATAACAAAATTATATATGTAATAATAAGATGTAATGAAAATATTTTTTATAGAAATGAAAAATTATTTAATGAGTAAAAAAATTAATTTAAAAATTTTAAAATTAATTTCCAAACAAATATATTATTTTGGAAATATTTTATTTTCTTTTTCGAGAATAAAATTTTATATTTTACTCAATAAATTGCATAGAAAATTAAATATGTAATATTGTTGTTGATGTGGTTAAATAATAGAGAGAACTTTATGTTTCAAATAATCGCTAAAAAATGCATATGTTTCATTACAATTAAAATTCTATAGCCTATATAATGATCTAATATATATATATATATATATATATCAATGATCCTCCTCCTACTTTATTATATAAATTCATTTGTTATACTATTTTCTCTCCACTTACAAATCTATTTCATTTTTCAATGACTTACCAAAATCCCCTAATATACACCCCTAGATATGTTCTTATGTAATGTTTCTATAATAACATCCCTCTATCAATGAATTTAAACTCAATCCAGTGAAGGAATAAAAAATTAAGGGAGGGGTTTCAAAAAACATATATTCTTCATTTAATTTTACATGTAATCCATGAATTACATATAATATCATTCAATGTAACCACAAAAAAGTAGTTCAGCAACTCTATAATGTATATATAAAACAAAATCATTTTTATATTTTTCCTTCTCTTAATTTTTTTTAAGAATCATTGTACACCCCAGAGTGGTCATACTCTAATTTTGTGAACTATGAAATTCATGGATATTCGTAAAAAAATATTTTAAGAATTAATTTATTATTTATAAGAAATTAAATTTATTTATATAATTTCCTATGTTAAATTGTGAATTATATTTATGTTTTTGATATAAATAATCATAGTCATTTTTAACTATAAAAAACAGAATAATTTAGGAATACATACAAATTTGGATGATTTTCAATAATTGTTTTGAAAAATAATGTTCTTATAATTATTGATTCAAATGAATAACATCCCATGATACCTCTTTAGGATAAAAATATATGGGGAAAATCTCTTTAATTGTTTTTCAACATGAATGATTATTTGAAACAATTAAATAAAAAACCTCTAATGGTTTATTTGAATAATATTAATAGAATAAAATGAAAAAAAATATAACTAATTAAATATAACATATGATATAAATATTAGTAATAATATAAAATTACAAATTTTAAAATTTAAATTGATCATTCAAAGCATTAGTGGGGTTTTTATATAATACGGGACTTGAGAAAATAGATATTTCTAGCTGGTCCTCAATCTTAATGAATCGTTCTCTATAAATATCTAGATCAATCTATTACCCTTTCTATCTTCATTATATACTCCATTATGTTTTTGATTTTTCTTATTTATTTCTCTTCATAGTATTATGCATGAATTTATATTTCCATTTATGTTATTTCAACATGTTTTATTCAAAAATCTTATAATAGAATAGATTTCATATTCTTACACATATTTGTAATTATAATGATATTTGACATCAATATTATTATTTTATGAAAGGCCTAAAATAAATTATAATATGTTTATTTGAATATTTTATATTGAAATAAGATATATTGTTCTACAATTATTTTTATGTACATGATTTTCCATCCGACCAAGCCTTTTAACATTATTATGTAAGCCCTTTATTTATCCAAGAGTTATTTATTTGTTACAATTTATGTATATATCCATTCTATATTGAAAATTTATGAATGATATGTTATAATGGAATGTGTGGAACAATAATTATATTTTCTCCTAGTAAATTCGGTAATGGTTATTTTTGGAGACATAAAATGTGTCATAGCCTATGATCCTAAAAAATTATTTAATGTTTCCTTGCAGTGACTGTCGACTTTTTGTTATGATTATATTTAATATGATTTTACTAAATCTATAGGTTTTTCAATGTGACCATTATATTATGATATGATTCTACTTACAACATATATCTATTTCCTAGTATATGATTCTTTATTCTTTTATTCGATGTTATTATTATTGACTCTTACGATAATATTCCCTCATATTTATCATATTTTATCTCATTATTGGGATTTTCTGTTCATCCATTTGTTTATGAAGATCCCCTATATATTCCAAAAATTTATTGGTGCACAAAAATCATAAGAAGTATAATATAAATATATTAATGATGTGTTATATTTTTTAATTACAAAATATTTAACTATATATTCAATATCATAATGAAATTATACACCTTGAATTTTTTATGTGATTTAAGAATATTAATATTAATACTATCATATACCTTGTGTCCTAGATATTGGTCATTATAGCTAATATTACATAATTTCCATGTTTTTGTTGGATAGAGATAGATAAAATTAATTACATAATAACAAACCATGATTAGAAATTTGGATGTAATAATATTGTATTAAAAACTATTATATGAGTTATGCTTTCAAATTTTTTATATATCACTTAATATAAGTATTATAATCCCTAATTTATCATTTTTAGTAAATAGATACAAATATACTGAATCATGTTCATAACTAATATTACTATATATATAATCATTTCCAAATCATGATACCAAATCAATGTTAGTATGAGAGAGAACCCTCATTTTTTTAAATGCTCAATTTTTTTTGAGTGATTGGATGGTAGATGATCTTGGGGGTGAATATATCATACAAAACATTAATGTGATAAACTAGTGAATATTAGAAGTATAAATAAAAATAATAATTTTTATATCAGTCTGATTCAAAGTGGACATAAACTACTCTTACACCTCTCTACATTGTAGGATATGCATTTTCACTACCTTATTTTTTAGGGGGAATCATAACCTAATTCAATTTCTATATTTCCATATTAGGTATAAACATAAATACACAATAATTTTTTTCTGGTGTGTCACTCCCATTACAATGTTTTTGGGATCCTCTATCATATTGAAAATTTTATAACCTGGGGTGAGAGCCAGAATTAACTGAACTTAGAATCTTAGACTCTATACCTGAAAAACAATATATTAGATATCGGTATTTACATCCCTCATATATTTACTTTGTATATAGTTAGTCCCAACTCCCAGATCCAAAATTTACATACAGGGAGTCACAACACTATGATCCAAGATTTAGGTGCATGGGATTACACCCTACTGATACTGACACAAGATACATGGAGTCACAACCCTCTAATAATTAACATATATAAAAAGAATAAATTCCCTTAGAAACATATATTATAATCCATGAGTCATAACCTAATAAGAAACAATCCTTTTGTTTTAGAAAATCATAATCTAATGATACAACATGGATGAGAAGATATAAATAATTTTTTTTAAATTACCTTGACTGAACTTTGTGAAGACCTTCAAGAATGTAGAATATAAACCTTTGAATATCGATTAAGAATTATAGTTTACCTTCAATGATAATGTATTATTCATTGAAAATTGTGTTTCTCCTTGAGATATTTTCTACAATGGTAGAAACATTTTAATGGATCACTTAAATGTTTACTGAGTATGAGTGTTTTTTGTCACTTTGATTTGTATCTAATCGTATGAACTCATATTATAATATCACTTCCAATAATCCTTCATTATCGAAAATTAGATTATAAAAAACTAAAAAATAATGAAAATTTCTAAAAATAGTTATAATAAAAAAATAATAACTAAGTTATCAAATAAATGAAAAATAAAATTTCTATAAGTATAGAAAACAAACTAATCTTTTAAAAAAAATTAAAACTTGTAAAGAATATTTCAAATTCAAATCATAAAACATATTAAGTGAAATAATTCATTGAATATCACTTGAAAAATGACTATGTAAAAATGTATCAAAAAATTATACATAAACAATTAACTATGAAATTGGTACAATAAAAAATTTCTTAATTTTTTTTATAAGATAAATTTGATATACATAATTTCATATAATGAATATAACTAATTTAATTGATCCAAAACATATAAAAATTAAAATAATAATCACAATAAAATATATTTAATTCCATAATAAATATAGTAATAGTTAAACTAAATATATTAAAACCTCAAGAAATTTGAAAAAATATTTCAATTTAGAATATTAACTATGGAATAATTTATACAATAAAAAATAATTAATAATTTTGAATGCAATGTACCACATATTGAACATAATTTATATAAAGATAATGAATGAGATTAAGAAACAACACAAAAAAATTATTTGAATCATTCGAAAACAGTTTGATTAGATTAAATCTCATTTAGCATTAATTAAGAACCAATAAATTATTAAAACTAATTAAAAAATGTTATTAATAAATAAATTAATTAAAAATGACAATTTTGAAAAATAGAATATAATTTGAAATAATTTTTTTTAGATTTAGGAATTGTTTCCGGATTTCCAAATAAATTGTACCGTATTTTTAAAAATACATTTTGAAGAAAATATAAATAATGGAAGTAGAAGAATAACATACTAACATAGAGATAGATATACATCCAATTTTGAGAATAAATTCTACCATTGATAAATATTAATTAATTCTTTTATTAAAAATGGGAATGAGTGATGGGGGAATATTATACCATATAAATGAAATAGAATGGTGATTCCACTATTAGTGAAAATAATTGATACCACCCCTATAATGTAAGAATTGACCCATTTTAGATTATTTTTATACCATTAAATAGAATTTAAGACTACTATTCCTAGAGGAAGTATTATATTATGTGAAGGGGAATGATGATTTAAGTTCAGAATATTCGTATGCAACACCTAATAGACTAAGAATCTACTACTAGTAGCAGTAGAGCTAATATCTACCTATGAAAATTGAGGAATGCCTCTACTTCTGGTTGGAGATATTCTAATAGTGATAGAGGCATGGTACTATTATGATAACGTTTTCACTACCATTAATGGAGTCATAGGAAATCCAGGTGATGGAGGTATGGCAGTAGAGGTGATCACTTCTACCGTTGAAGGATATAACATTTGTGCATAAATATAGAGGGACCTCTAGGGGAAATGGACCAATGTTCTTTAGGAAACATATATAAACATATATATGTATATATCACTATATTTATATATATAATTATATATTTCATATATATAAAAATATGAAAAAATAAATTTAAAAAAATAAATATACATAGCATGTGATAATCATGTTTTAAAAAAAATATGCATGAGATATATGATTATATAAAATATATCGAACACTTAAATCACATATTATAAACAAAATTTAAATATAAGTGACATTTAAAATTTTACATATTCTAAACGAAATATTAAATCATTTGATTGAATTTACAGTTTAAATTCATAAATATAACTTCATAGATAATAAAAACAATAATTCTAAAAATATAAATATTATAAGAAATGTGATTTAATTGAAAAATTATTTGGTTAATAAAACATGAGACATTAGAAAAGATAAAAAATAAATGATATGCTATATAATTAATTCAAAAAAATCATAATAACACATGAAAAAATAATTTAATAAAACATGTCATGAAAAACATAAAAACATAATTGATATAGGATATAAATAATAAATAGAACAATTTTGAGTTCCAGATTCCTCTTTTAAAGGATCCAATTTTGGTTGATCCCTCTACTCAACAATAAATAAAACATTTTATGGATCATGTGATTAGTTAGAAAATCAATAATGGATATATTATATTAAAAAATAAATTTAAAAAATAATTTCACTATGAAATTAAATTTCAAAATATTCATTTTCTATTTATATTAATAAGATTAACTTTGGGGAACCAGATAAACAATAATCACAATAACAATGACATCAACTCAATAGAACAATATGAATTCAAAAAAATATTTTTCAATAAACATTTTAGTCAAAATATCTATATTAAACATGAAATGGAATGTCATTGGAAATATATTGGAAGGTATGAATAAAATATGTTATATAATGAAAATAATAAAATTCTTTCAAGAATCATGTTTGGATTTTCCATTTTCTAAAACATAATTTATGGATAAATTTTTCATGGATTAAAACCAGTACCTCTATAATCATTACTAATTCAAGATATAAATCACTATCTGTATATATTATAATTTGATCATATGGTTCTAATAGTGATTGGTGAATCTAAAAAATTCTACGGGATTAGATAAGTTAAAATAGGAATGAGGTTTTTCATTAGGGGATTAAATGAAAAACCACATAGTTATTGGATGATTCATTTACCAATATATCGAAATTTTGGGAATATGAATTTGAAAAATAGACTTAAATAAAATATATATTTTTAAAATAATGAAATAGAAGGGATAAATTTAGTTAATACTAATGGGAAATATAGAATTTGATGAATAAAATGGGAGAAAAAGGGTTCCCATCAACCCTCTCCAAATGGTGTGATTTTTCACCTATATTGTGAATGGAATCAATTAATATAAATTCATTAATAAAATTTTTATTGTTTATTATAGGAAAAAAAATCCTTTAAACGCATATATGATTTGCAAATGCTTTTTCAGTGACTACTTTTGAGGTGAAGAGTTGGGATAATTTAGTTATTGGTAAAATTGTAAATAATTTTAGAATATAAAATATACGATTTGATTATGGATCCAATCATTCCTTCAATTTATATATTCTCTATAAAAATATTTAGACACCACTTTAGAAATAGAAGATGATTTAAATATAAAAATAGTATGTATTTCAATAAATGAATATCTTGTATATAAATATACTCTAATTATAAGTTTGGGGAATAATATTCTTGTAAATATTATTATACATTTGTTTATTCAATGGTATTTTGGGAATGTACTAGTTGTCCTTATATGAAGATAACATCAACTATTAGGAGAGTAAAATCACTCTCTATTCCTTAAAACATTATAATGATTAATAAAAGATCAATGATAATTATGAATCTCTAATGGTAACTCTATATAATATATGGATATAATTGGTATATGTGAAAGAATACATATCATTAGTGATTGAAAAAAAGAAAGGGATCATACTTAAAGGAAACCCGATTATAATATAATATAATGATATACATATAAAAATATTCTTATATAAATATCCTGATTTAACCAAATGTGATTTGGAATAAATTCCAAGAAAAATTTGGAAAATGGTTTTGCACATCATTATTCTTTTTCATAAGGTATCCAAATCATATTTTTCATGTAAAAGGATATGAAAATGAATATCTAGTTTCATTATTGTGTAAATTTAAATATAATGATATTTAAAAATTATAATGTTCTAAAATCAATTTATAGTTTTAAAAAGATTTATGATATAGAATACCAATATTAGTTGTTTATCAGCATACTTTAGATGGTTTACATGAAAAGTTTTATGATTTTAAAACCAATAAACAAAGAAAAAATATAAAAATACTAATATATTTCTGGAGAGATTTTTATTAATAGAGATTTAAGGTGCTATGTAACTAGAAAGTGACAACACTTATACTCATCCTACCCTCACTTGGGGAAGGATTTGTGATATGAAAATATGACTTAAAGAATATATTGGGTTTTGTTCCCATGAAAAATGATAATGACAAAAAAAATTCATCAAGAAAATTGATGGTTTATAAGAAGAATTACTCAAATCGTGATCAAGGTATGACTATGAAATTTTTTACTTTAATTATTTGGAGACATTATCCCTACAAAAAAACATTGAAATATAAAAATATAATGAAATTATAAAATATATAATCACATTTATGGTGCACAACATTTTTAAAAAAAATTTGTTTTATTTATCAATAAATATGAAAATGCATTCCATTTCCATCAATGAAAACAAATATATTGCAAAATTTCCTATTCATGAAAGATACTGAATCATTATCCATGATAAAAATTTAATGTTTCCTAGTATTATAAAAAATGAATATAATGAACAATTTAATCCCACAATTTATTTTGAAATTATTAATTGCTCAAATGAATTTTAAATCCTCAATAATTGGAAATATTATTTGGTAAAAATGATATAAATATACAAAGGAAAAATGAAATAATAATGAATAGGAAAATCCCAGCACTGATCATTGATATATACATTATTGTAATCTTAGTGAAATGATTATTTATACCATATAAACTAGTGATAAGTATGTAGCGATAAAGGGATTTGGATATATCATAATTATCTATCCCCCATAGTAGTGTAAATATTAATATAGATAATACATATTTGTTATGATGGGATAATATAAATTAGGATATTTCAAAACACATCTATCTTCACTGTATTTGGAAAAGTTAAAGAAAATCCAAAAATACAAGGGGTTCCATCAACTATTACCCCTATAATTACAGATGTCATGAATCATCACCATGGTAATAGTTATATATATTATAATAACATTTAAAGGAAACAAATCAATATATGTTCTCATAGACCAAAAAATAAACACTTCTAGCTTTATAAAAAATCATGAGGACCTCATATTTGATCATAGTTCTAAAATACATATGAAATAAGTGGGGAGTCTGAATGGAACATTGATATATAATGTATCCAATATAAATCATGTATTTACAAAAATTTTATAGAGTATTCATAGAAATTTTTAATTAGAGTATAAATTAGTACTCTCTAGGTAAAACATATATCTTCCTCTATGGACATAAAAGGATACTATGACAAACCAATTCCTATTAGAGAGATAACTTATATTAATATCATTTATCCAAGGATTCATAATGATGTAAATAAATTCTAATTAGGAAATAATTTTAAAAAACTAACAATAAATAATAAATTAATTGAAATAGAGTTGTTTGGAACATATCTCATGGAATATATGATTAAGAAATACCAAGTCATTCAAAAACATATTTGACTGGATAAAAAATTATAATTCCATTCAAAAAATCCTTGACATGACATGAATTTTGAGTATTAGGATAATTTACTTATTTTAATGTATTATTATAAGACAGTAAAGGGGTTTAGCAAGAAAAAATGATATGAAATTGGTACATTATTATATTTGAAAATAATAATCCCATTATAACTATAGCTAATCAACATTCCAATTAACATAAAATGTATCAGGAATATACTTTTTCCAATATTTATTTCTTTAGTATATAGAATATGTATCCCTCTCATGTACTAAATCCAATGGTATTGTAGATAAATTATCAAAACACTTCGTTGGTGTATATGAGGGATATCTAGGTTTTTAGTAATAATATGTAATAAAACACGGAAACAAAATTTTCATAAGTACTATAGATTTTAAATAATTATAGAGAGTGTATATAAGAACTTATGGATATAATAACCCAAATACCCCAATCTATATTCCTCATAGGTTTTGATTTGAATTTTTTTGGATGAATGCTAAATATGGGAGAAAATGCAAAGATAAATGATTTTAGATAAGAAATATTTCATTAAAACAATTTGTGCCTTTTATATTAAGGTTTTATTTATGGTTTAAAATAAAAATTACTTTATAATAAAAAAATCATCATTTTATTCCATCAAAGTAAAATATTATATATTAATTAAAAAATTACTAAATAAAGTTAAAAAATAATGGGAAAATAAAAATTAATTAAAAATATATTTATTATTTTAAAATCCTAGTGTTTTGATCTTCTAGAAATTCCATTAACACAAAGAACACTCTAATTCTTTTTATAATAGGATATATTATTCGAAATTTATAAATAAAATTCCATTAAAATTGATTAATTTTTTTTACAGAGAATAATTATGGAGAAAAGTTTTATTTATTGTTTTTATAATTGTTATCTAATAATTGTAATATTAAATATTAGTTTGAATAATTAACTATTTGTTGGTATAATTAATTGAATTTTAATTGTGGTAAAATGTATAAAAATAAATATTTACAGTTATGGAAATAATTTACGAAATATATTTTTTGTTATAAAATTATTTCACAATTAATAGGACATGAGTCATAAATAAGAGTCTATTTTACTGAGTGATTTCAAAAACACTCATCATGAAAATATTATTCATTTTAAATTTTAAATATAACAATTAAAAACTATTTAATGTTTTTAGTTAAAATATATATTATAAATAATGATCAATCGTATAATAATCATGAATTGAAAATAAACAAAAAAACTATGGGTATTTTTAGAAAAAATATGGATTCAATATATTTTGGATTTATATATATTATTTGATTGTATTTAAAATTAAAAAATATAATATTTTTATTTTTATTTTTATAAAATAATAATAATTTTTTGGGATGACCTTATTGATATTTTTTATATGAAATTTGTATATTTTATTAAAATAATTATTTCATAGTGAATTGTTAAAAATATAAATTTTGCATATACCATATTTATTAGGACATTATCAAGATATAAATATGAATAAAAAAAATTAAATAGTGTTTTTAATTTATTTATTTATAATTTTTTATAATTATAAATTTTGATTTTATATACATAATGTTAAAACCAAAAATCAATATTTGAATCTAATGTTATTCTTAATTGAAATAAAAACTTTATTTGATTTTATAACTCTTTATAAAACCTTACGAATGTGACATTAAAACTGGGTGGCGTTAAAATGTTAAATAAACTAGTATGATTTGATAAATGACTAGTGAAATTCTTTTAAATCCACACTATTAATATTTTAGATCTTAAATAATAATATAATAAATTTCTTATTCAATGTTACCCGTGATTATCGAGCATGTAAATACTCCTCTTCGACCTTGTTTTTCCTAAATTCCAATTTATTTACATTAGTAAATATCTTCCCTAATACCTCTCAGAATGTCACATAAAATTTTCATAGGGCCTTTACATAGACTAATCTACCTTTTTCGGTTTACATAGACTCAATTTAAATGAGGGATTTAAAGTGTATCGTTAGAGTCTCATAACCCATGTATTATCATTTTAATTCCCCACATACACATTCTATATAATTAGTAACAATTACAATTAAAAAAATACTTTTAAATAATAATTTATCAATAAAACATAACTATTTTATATTTTTCACATCCATTAAATAATTTACAAATCCACCATTTACTTATGGGAATTTTACATTACCATAGTGTAGAATGATGTTTCATTTCACATTTATGCATTTAATAATTAAAATAAAAAACATATCTCGTGATTTAATATAGTCTTATGTAAAACATATTTCCATTTCTGGGACCTAGATTGATATAATAGGCATATATTATTGATGTAAAATGTAATTAATCACACTAAATTTAAATATATAAAAGATCATTAAAGTGAAACTATTAGTATATTAGAACAATTTTGCTGAATATATTTTAATATTTAAACATTTAACTTTTTCAATTACCTAAGCACTTTACATTTACACATATATATCTTTTATAAATATAAGAATCTGGATATATATTATTACTACAACATCAATGTGGTTTTGGATCTACAGATCGAAAACTATCAAAATTGGTTACAAGAATAATATAAATTTAGTAAATGAAAATAATTGGACATTAAATTTATTATAATATATGTATTCAATGAAATTATTGTTATATGAATGTAAATTAAATATATAATTTTTCAATTTAGGTGGTTAGTGTAGCATTCAAAGAAATTTTGGACTTGTGGTATGGTATTTTTTATACTCTTTCTTGTACATGATGATATATTTTATATCACCCACTATCTCATTATCTTACCCATTCCATGTTACATATATGTAGGATTTATACCCCATATAAATCATTTTCCAACATCTTTGTTTGGATATTCCAGAATTTATTTATCCTTTTATAATATTTCATCATGTTAATCAATACACAACATATAAGAAATGTTTCTATAGTTTTTTTCACATTTTTTATATTATTTTTATTATATTTATGTCCTACAATTATTTTTATTAGAGAAAACCCAGTTATAATATGATTATTTTGTAATTTTTCATCCAATATGATATATCTACATTATATTATGGGTAGTGAAATAATGTTTCAATTTTTGATGCCTTTAAAAAAATTATGTAATATATTCCATTATCATACATTTATTTCAAGATTATAATAGAAATATTATTTCCCACTAGTTAGAAAAAAATAAAATGAATATTATGATGTCATCATTTGAACAAAATTACACATTCCAAAATCATATAGGTAATGCTTACTAGATATGATTTCTTACGTATTATTCATGGAAAATGTTTCTTACACATAATATTTTACTAAATTAATACTGATACTAGATATTTGTGTGGGTATATCTTATGTTTGGGCAAAATTATTATATTTCTGTTGATGTAAATGTTATTATAAAATATTATCTTTAAAACTATATATCTCATTGATGGTTATGATCATACTAAATAATTATTTACCTGATTAGGATCTATCACCAATAACTATTATAAATTTATTCATCGTGATGTTATTGGGATCAATGGATTTAGACCCCATTGAATAATTATTTTCAATATTTTGAACACTTAATAAAACATAAAATGTTTTCTAATTATCTTGTCATATATAATTGATTTAATATATTGATTTTTGAATCATACTATTTTTACACCCCATGTTTATCCCTTTTACCCTCTTATTGAGATCTGTGGCTCACAAAAACCTCTATGTATGCCAATAGGATATTCCTATATTTAATTGATTATGTTGAACTCCTAATGTAAATTTTTTAAGATGATAATAAAATAATATTTTATTTATCATATAATTTTTCCCTCATATATTAATTCTTCTAATGATTTATTAAATTTATATTTGGGGTGAGATTTATTTATATATATTAATCATTTTTTAAATTATTTGAATGATATTTGAGTAGTTATCACTCCCATAATTTTTTATTTAATATTATCAAAAATGATTCTATTTATTAATCATGCATATACAAAGAATTTACCACTCAAGGAATTGTTCCAACTAAACACTTTTAGCGTGGGTTGTTTTCCAATTAGTTATCCATGTAATTTAGTTACCCAGGTTTTGATGTGTATAACTTTATAATATATTTTAGTAATATATACGAAACCAATGGGTGGTGTTGTGGTGAGATTCTAGGGCCCATAGAGCCTTGGTATGGTGATATTAAAACTATGATATATATTTTATCATGTGGGAAAAGATTCATTGAAAAATTGAATAAATATATATATGAGTATCATATAAAAATTATGATACCACGGTTGTGTTTAAAATATGTCATTTTTCCTAGGTGCGACATAATATTTTTCGGTGTCAGGTTCTCAGATGAGTGTGCTTTAGCGAGTGGGTAATTTATACTATTTTATTAAAATTTAGAAAATATCTTTCCCCAACCCCTTTTAATACTCAAAAAAGGGATATTATTATGTTCTCCCATAGTGATGGATGGAACTGAGGACCAACAAATAAGATTAGGTTCCACTAATCATCGATCAAGAGTGTGATCACTCCCAGATCATGGTGCAATTGCTTCAGAGAATGGATATGCACCCTGAGCCTCTAGATTTATCAATGAGGTAGGAATATAATAGTTTTAATTCAATATCAGCATGGTGATTCATTTATTAATGTTTTAATGGTCTTATAAAACTTCTAGGGTCCTCGTGGGGTAAATCAGTGGGGTTTAAAGTGAACCAGTCCATTTCGAGTGACTCACATTGAATTATTGTTAATAATTTTTTATCACACAAACTGTAGTACATAGTCACACACTATGTGCTCTTACTATTTCATGAAGACTATTTTTGGGACTATACATATTGTTCCATGAATACACGTTATGTATTGGTCCCAGGTCATGTGTTAGAGGAAAATTGGATGGGATTTTGTGTAATTAGTCAAGGTTGTATGATTTTACATGACCATAGAAATATGAAATAGGATTTCAAGCATGAGAAGGGGATGAAGACATAGTTAGGGTCATGCTGAGGCAATGCATGTCATCCACAAAGTGTACACACTGTGTATGCTCACATGGCCATCCAAGTCATTTAGCTGAGGACACAGCTAGGTGACTGTGTGGGGTCAAGTCATATGTGGAGCTAATACATTCTAGGTACATAGTTTGGAAAATTGCACCCAATCTATCTTCTTCTTCATGGATTACATTCATGACTATGATTACCCTTTCCTGGGCACTGTTTTGCATAGATCATGGTGATATACCTTGTGTTGGAATTGGGGATATGATATGTCATGATTAAAGTATAAAACTATGATAGTGGTTATATTTTATGTATAGTGATCAGGGTGGTTCTCTAGAAAGCGGGAAGGGTTGGTACCCTTTCATGTATTTATCGAAAGTGGTTATCCTATACTATTTAGACTAGAATATCGGTACTCCACTATTATATTTGGGTTTGATTAAACTACCCTAGGTAGTGATGTGACGTTAGGCATGGAAAACATGATGCGTTTTTACGCAATACAAGACTTATATGAGTAATCAGTTTGGTTTATCAGAGAGACACATGGACTAGGACTCTTCTTTTGTATTAGGGTACTTTCCAATGAGCCCATACCTAAGTGGTAAGGGGTACTACATGGCATGCATGAGACTCAGTTTCAAAACTGGGTGGAGGAAAATTTCCACATTTTATAGCAGTACTATAACAGTATTGTAGTTGTATTGTAGTAGTATTGTAGTAGTACTACGGGAGTTACTATATCAGTTACTATTCGGTACTATAGTATCCAGAACTATTCAACTAATTTGGGCCTTAGGGGCACTGGATTATGCCTACGGGTCTCAAGGGCCTTTGGGTCATAGAAGGCCTTCGGACCAAAGGGCCTTCGGGCCACAGAGACCTTGGAGTATCCTAGTTCACACAGAACTGCCCCAAGAAGAGTATATAAGCAACAGAGAGTAGCATCCACCAGTATGAGAGCTAAAAAAAATTTGAAGAATGAGAGGGTATGGCTACCAGCATCGAGACAAGGCACCATGCAAATTTGTATGGGGAAATGCTAGTCGATTAGCAATGAAAGATGGGGAGATAAGTGATCAATTATGTAGATGCTGGGAAGGCGTAGTTCAAGTGTGTGGGGCCTACAAGTCATGTATTGTTCATGGTATGCCTTTGGGCCTTCGGGTCATGTATTTTGGGTCAGTTGGGCCTTTTTCCTTGGGCCTACGGGTCATGTACGAGTTCCCCTTCAACCCATAAAAGCCGGATTATCTATAATAAAATAAAAATAAGTCCTTCAATAAATTCAGGTATTAGGATACATGATTCACATACCTCTTGGATCGGTATATAAAAAACTCCCCCAAATTAATAATGGGCCCTCTACCTATAGAGTATCTCACCTGGGGTCATTACACACCTTTTAGACCAATGTTTTTTACTCCGTGTCTTTCATGTAGTTGGAGATAAATCTCCCACATCGTATTAAGGAATAAATTCTCCATAATCATTGTGATAATATAGTGGGTAAATTCCAATGGTTCAAGGGTTCATGTCTTCTATCTATGGAGATAGTTCCCTATATCATATTTGGCTACGAGCCCTCAATACATGAAGTTTTGGTTTAGTTGGTACTCCCCTGAGGAGCATTGGTGTGGTTCCACATTCCACATAATCAATACTACATAGTCATACATAAGCATGATTTTGTCCATGTTTGTTTTATATATAGCATCAGTACACCCCTATCATATATTGATGAGGATCCTTTATCCTATGTTATGAACACACTTTTCATGTCAGGGTGAGAATTCCCCATTTTGTTGATAAAGGAATATTTACTACTCCCCTACACATAGGGAGTGGGTCCTTTATATATGGACTGTTACCCCCAATCTTTGAGTAGTGGTGTAATGTGTTCCCTCCACTAGATTCATAACTCCCTCGGTTTAAGAGAACAATTATGAGAAAAAAGCACCTCCACTTGTTATATGAGATACCTAGTTAGGAGTTAGTTCTCCTTCAATGTAGTTAGGTGAGAGAAAATCATTATATGTACTCTTAAATTTTTTGGGATAGATAGAATTATTAAACTCCCTCATCAATAGAGAAGTGGAACAGTGTGGGACCCCCAAAATCTATTCATAGTTAGATTAATATGGTACATAGTCTAGAGTAGTGATCCCTCAACTATGGTCAGTGGAGAGGGGTGGACATCACTACATAGGTTTTGGATGGGTTTTCATGGGGCGAAAGGCATCAACTATAAGATTTCTAATGATGAAAACTATAGTTTGGCATAGATATATATTCCCAATGGAGTGTATCTCTTGGATGAGTTTAATAGAATATGGAAGAGCTCGTGGAGTGTCTTCTCCCGGATGATATTTACAATAGATACTTATGAAGAATATTATGCTTAGATGTGAGGCCGGAACCTCATGAGACATGGAGTCTAGGTTGAGTATATCTAGGTGATTGAGGGATTCCTTCCACTATAGTAATGTATCATAGTTGACCCACCATGTGGTGTGAGATGACTAGACATGTATAACCACGGGGTATTCAAGATAGATTTTTCTCATCCTTTTCTTTCATCTGGCTATGTTAAGAAGAATAATTCCATTTAATTTCTCTCTATTATTTTGGGTTTATGGGGAACATCTTGTGTATTTCTATACCCACCACTGCATTGGATTTTCCTTCACGTTTTGTGTCCTTTATAGATAACAAGCCTTTTGATGGAGTCATAAGAGGATTCCGAGAAGGCAGTGTATAGATTAATAAACACCAAGGTGATATGTAGTGTTAATCCAAGGTGTGTTCTTGATGATTAATTTCAATAAAATCCCCTCCACCTGAGTAGGTTGGTATCTTTAATAGTTTTTGGTGGTTAGTAATTTTTCAAGTTTTTTTTACTTATTTTGTACATTGATTGTAGGATAGATGTATTCTTGTTTTTTGGTTTCATTTTTATTCTCTATGCTCTCTTTCATGACCATGTATATGGGTGGATGCATACAGGGACCATAGGTTAAGGCCACCCACCTCTTTGATATTCCTACTTGGAATTCATCACTAGCCTTAAAATATGAGAGGCTGATTTTGGGTATTTATTACTCAAACCCTATTTATTTGGGTTGTGACTTCAAACAACATAGAATTATCCCTATATTTTTATATATTATTATTGTGTCAAATATGTTATTCATTTAAATTTTTTTGTTTTTTTAATATTTTACAGTTGAAATAATATTTGAGAATATTTTATCAAATGATTGAAAATAATGACCCCAAATAATTTTTAAACATTACGCAATGGTGTGATGGCTTGAGTTATGATGAGATTTAGGGGGAAATAATGTGGTGGATATGAGTAGTAAATGATTGAATAACCACTATAATGGTCATATATGCACAATATATTGAAGAAAATAAAATTTCCAATGACAAATTAGATACATTATGACACAAAAGAAGTTGTATAGAATAACGTGGAGTCTAGATTACTAAAATAAATACCTTTACATGGCTCGAATAATGAAGATCAATTTTTTCATAAGGGTTAGAGTATTGTTGTATAGTACATATTTTTTATGAGTTTTTTCATAATGGTTATTTATTCAAACATATATATATATATATTTTAGAATATTTATTCATAACTAATATATATTTTATATTGTAGTAGTGTTAGTAAATATTTTTTAAATTTATAGTGAAATAACTAAACATTATACAAAAATAGAATAAATTTTTTTACAGGTATTAATATTATTATTTACATATTTAATTCAAAGGATAAATTATAAACATATTTTTGGGTTTTTCTTGTTTGTTGGATAATGAACCATTTTTCATCCCATATATGTATTCTCACGATGATTCTCAATGAAGTGTCAAATAAACCTATGTAATTACAATGATATGTTGTGTAAGAACCTGGATCTTCTTTTCAGGTAAGTTTTTCCTTTTTCTGTAGTTTTTGAGAAAAATGAATTTTATGGAAATTTTTGAAGTACATGTCGTGTACTTTATGAGTACATTCCGTGTACTCCATTTTTCGCTCGAATCCGGGTGATGGCCGTGTCCAGGCCACAAACATGGTGTGTAAGGGTTAGGTGGCGGCCAGTTAATTCGGAGTATGGAAAACTGAAGTACAAACAGTGTACTCAAGAAGTACACGCCATGTACTTTCTTTTTTTTCATTAAACAGATCAGGGTCACGCCTCATCACGATATTTGCCTTCTTTTAGGTCTGGTTCATCCAAGAGCAACCCATATGGCTGAATCATCGATGAACTCCTGCCTCGCCTTCCATTCTCCAATTCGAGCATGGTTAGTTGCATTGGAATCTCAGCGGTAAGTTCTTCCTTCTTCTTGAGTCTTGTTTCTTGATTCCTCCCCGTTTCCAAGTTATCGTGGGATGAACATTTTGTGCGTTTTATCATATATTATTAGTTCTAAGGGAAATCTGTTGTCAAGGTTCATGTATATCGATCTCCTACGATCGAGGTAGGTGGTTTGTGCCATTCTGTAGAAAGATGATGAATATTGTGTGCAAATTCCACCAATACCCTTGAACGGGGTATTGTGTGTTTCCTATTTTTCCCTCGATTTTTTCCTTCTTTGCATGATTGCTTTATTAGAGGTTATTGCTTGTGAGTAGAGTAATTTATTTTGTGCTCAGGTTTCTTTTCCATGCTTGTTTTTCCTGTTGGGCGTTTTTCCAGTTGCCATACCTTGTTGTAAGATAGTGGATCTATCTTTTTGATATGTTATTGAGCCTTAGTTGATTTCCAAGTAGTTCACGAGGTTTACTTTGGAAGATATATGCGTGATGAGAATGTTTAGTTATACTCATGACTGTGAGAACCTAGAGTAGTAGACCAAAGGAAGAATTGACGGAAAGGCTTCTCCAGAGTGTCTTTTAATTACGATGTGAGACTATTGGGGGAATTGACATTGAGAGCTTCCTCAGAGAGTCTTTTGTTCCACGATGTGGGCCATAGGGTGAATAGACGTAGAGTGCTTCCCTAGAGAGTCTGCTTAATTACGTAGGTGAACCAGAGGGCTGAAATTGTGTGTGCCCCCCATAGGGTTGCTGGTACTTGTGGGTTAAACCACAGAGGTTAGGCTGTGAGAGCTACCAAGAGGGTTACCTGTTTCTTCTTTTTTTGTTGGCTTCTTACTTGTGTACTTTACTTGTTAGAACTGTGGATTGTAGCTGCCTATGCTTGCCTGTTTACTATTTTTTTATTTACTTCCATGTATTCGTTAACTATTAGGAACAAATCTTTGGGTGATTGCCTACTGGGATTGTATCTCACACACTGTTTGGGCCATGATTTTGGGCCCAAGAACACTATGTTGTTGCAGGTATTGATAAGGGCAAGCGCCCTTCTACATCAGGTTCTTGATTTCACTGGAGCGGGATAGCATGGGATCGAGTCGTGGCTTGCGATGCTGAGGATCCTACGTTGTTTTTTTGCACTTGTTTTCAGTTGAATTTCACCACATTGTTCTTTTTTCTTCTTTCCATAGATACTTGTACCTGCTACATCATTTTCATCATTTATATATATCTACTTGTTTCTGTTGTTTGGTTTCTGTTGTTATGTATGTTGTTATTGCTTCTGCTCTTGATTTTTGTATTCCTTACCTTGTATACCATACCGAATGAGGGCATAGTTTTCCCACCGACTGACCAAGGCCCTCACTACTAGTCATAAGCCTCTGGAATTTGGGGAAACACGCTTGAGTTCATGTGGCGAACTGGGTACGGGGCACCAATAGAGGGGCTCCGGACATGGGTCGTTACAATGTGGTATCAAAGGAGGTTCTTTTCTCTTCCTTTACTATTTGGAGACCTTATCCAGGGATAGGACTGATTTGGTACTTGTTATTAATCTATGCTCGGGGGTATCTAACCCGTGTATAGGTAGAAGCTATACTACCTCGTTAATTGCAGTTGCTGGATTTGAGATTTTATAGTTGATCTGATTTCTACTACAGTGATTCACATGGCTTGTTCTATTACTGTTTTGATATTGCGGTTCTATTTCTATCGTAACCCGTTGAGATGAGGGTATGTCGTCTCATGCATCATACAGACACTTGTAGGAATCACATGCCATACATTCTTGCCATTCCATCTAGGGTGCATTAGCGATTGCATGCTGTTGTGATAGACTTTGTGTAGATTATTCATGCTGTTGTGATAGTTTCTAGATAGATTCTCTACTGTTATTTTAGAAAATTGTTGGTTTTGTCATTTTCTTAATGTGAACACCAAATTTTGGTTCTTGAGGTGTTATGGGCCCTCACGGATCAGAATTTTGCACTTTTCTCCTTGTTTTAGTGTTTCTGGAATTCTGTGCAGTTTCTGAGCTATTGCCTAGAAAAACCCAGTATACATGGCGTGTACTTTCTGGATACACGCCGTTTAGTTTTTAGGTCGGGTCACAAACCGTGTGATCAGAACATGGTTTCGTGGAAGTAACATCAGGAACACGCCGCATGCGGTAGCTACCCACCGTGTAAGTTCAGAGTCGTGTACCCGGTTGTGTCACCAACAACAGGGGTCGGGGAAGCTCGGGTTGAACATGTCGTGTCCATAGGGAACACGTCGTGTAGTCTTGTCTCGGTACCCGGCCATGTCACGAACAACACGGTCCAACATTACCATCTTTTCCACACACTGTGTTTGTTAGGAACACTCCGTGTAGTCTTTCCCAAGTACCCAGCCGTGTCACAAACAACACGGGATAGTGTCTCTTTCGCCTATACATGCATTGTTTGTTAGGAGCACTCCGTGTAAGGTCCAGCCATGTATACGGCCGTGTACTCAACAAAACGGACCGGCGAAGCCTTTTCTAGTACATTTCATGTTTGTGTAGATAATGCCATGTAGTATCTAGTTAAGTCGGACCGTGTGGGTTAGCCGTGTAAAGAGACTCAGGTAGGGGATTGTTTTCTTATACACGCCATGTGTTGGGGCCAACATGCTGTGTAGTTGAGGTGTTACACGGCTTGTAGGCTGAGAGTACACGCCCATGTCAGTGGCTTAAAAAGACACGCCATTTAGTTTTTATACACGCCCTGTAGCCATGTTTTGCAATCTTGTGTGTTTTTCTTCCCCTGTTCCCATTTTGTACTCTAGAGTTTATATGCCCTGGTATTCCTGATCAAAGGTTTACTTTTGATCTTTCAGAGCTA
Source organism: Viscum album (assembly GCA_963277665.1). Classification (NCBI taxonomy): domain Eukaryota; kingdom Viridiplantae; phylum Streptophyta; class Magnoliopsida; order Santalales; family Viscaceae; genus Viscum; species Viscum album. Next base: position 83,556,701 of record OY728155.1, on the reverse strand, counting down.
TGCCTCCAAGACGTCCTCTGGTCGTACGTCTGTCGTCAGACAGTTATCAGACGCCAGATATGGCTGAACAGAGACTTCCTGTCGATCCCCCAGCCGAGCCAGCCTTGGAACCGGTTGTTGTACCAGTTGTGGGTGCTGATGTGCAGTTCAGGGAGGGCTTAATGGGGATGATACAGGACTTCCATGGAGAACCGCCTCCTGCCTTGTCTATGGCATACCTGATGCGGGTTTTCCAGCAGCAGCATCCTCCCACGTTCTTGGGGGAGGGAGGACCTCAGGCTACAGAGTCATGGCTGGAAGCCATGCTGACTATCTTCGATCAACTAGAGACACCTCTAGAGAGGCGGTTCAAGCTCTCCACCTAAATTCTACAAGACTCCGTCAAGAGGTTGTGGTACGCAATCTCACAGGCGGGTCAACAGCAGGCTATGAGTTGGGAGAAGTTCCAGCGCGTGTTCTACAACTACTTCTACCCGGATACCCTGAGGGCCGATCGAGCCCGTGAGTTCATGAGCTTAGAGCAGGGTAATCTTTCTGTCATGGAGTATTCCGCTCGTTTCACCAAGCTACAGCGCTTCACACCCCTACGGGATGGGAGTGGGGTGTTCTTAGGAAGGAAGTTTGTGGACTGTCTCAGGTGGGAGATCTGCTCGCAGGTGAACATCTTCCACCAGACTTCTATTGCTTCCATCATCAACTAGGAAGTGATTTCAGAGAGTAATATGAGAGACTCTGGAGTTTCAAGTAACGGCGGTTCCACTTCCAGAGCTAGTTTTCCCCCATATGATAGCAAGAAGCGTCGTAGGTAGCCTACGCGCGGTGATTCGAGGAAGCGAGATGCATCGTCAGGCAGCCAGGGGACATGCTACCAGTGTGGCCAGTCAGGGCACACGAGGCCGCAGTGCCAGAGAGACCCCATGGAGTGATTATATTGCAGAAGAATTGGTCACCTTCAGCATTTCAGCTAGGTTTTCTCACCAGTAGCTAGTGACCAGGGTTCTTCTATGACTCCTCGTTCAGGAGCAGCCCCACCAGTTTCTCACCAGTCGGGAAACTGGAGTTCTTCCAGCCGTTCAGGACGAGTTGGAGGTCTAGGCTGTGGTGGTCAGCCACCAGTTCCTTCGCACCAGTAGGGAGATTCAGCTCAGAGTGGTCAGCCAGGGGCGCAGGGCCGCAGTACGGGCCAGTCTTTCACCGTGCATCAGACTTATCTGGAGCAAGATCCCGACCCTTCTACTCTTTGAGGTATGATTATAGTAGCCTTAGTTTTATCTTCATCCCTTTTCAATAATGGTGATACGCATAGTATTATCTCTATTGTTTTTGTGGAGATCCTTGGACTCTGCATATTTTCTTCTGCCAACTCATTGAAACTAGACACACATTTGGGAACGAGGAAAAATTGTGTACGCCAGTGTAGATAGTTCCCTCTCAAGGTTGCAGGGTATCACATCTTATGGGATCTCTATGTCCTAGAGATGATAGGCTACGATGTCATCCTAGGCATGGACTGGTTGATTCCCTTCCAGGTAGTCATTGACTGTTATCACCGCAGATTCTGTTTCATTTCACCAGAGGGTAAATCTTTCCTTCATAGAGGCGAATGGGACATTCGGGTGAGTCAGGCGGGACTCGAGAATCATGGGCTAGGAGGGGTGATAGCCCAAATTTCTGGCCTTTATCTGGATGATCAGGGGACCCCCCAGTTGGACTTTCCTCCAGTGGTGGATCCTTTTAGGGACATATTTCCAAAGCACTTTTCAGTTTTGTCTCCGGAACGTGAGGTAGGATTCTCTATTGAGCTTGTTCTAGGAGAGGCACCGGTGTCCATTCCTCCTTATAGGATGGCCACACCAGAGTTGCAGTAGATCAAGAAGTAGTTGAAGGAGCTACAGGCTAAGGGTTTCATCTGACCCAGTACTTCTCCTTGGGGTTCGCCTGTTCTGTTTGCGAAGAAGGTAGACGGTACCCTTTGGCCTTTTGTGGATTATCAGAAGCTGAACCACTTGATGGAAAAGAACCGATATCCCTTGAAGCAGATTGACAACCTCTTTGATCAGCTTCGAGGAGCCCGGGTGTTCTCGGAGATCGACTTGAGGTCCGATTATCATCAGTTGTGCGTTAGACCATCAGATATACCTCTGACAGCCTTCAGAAGTACGTACGGTCTTTACGAGTATACAGTCATGCCGTTCGGACTCACAAACGCACGTTCAGTTTTCATGGAACTGATGAACCGAGTGTTCCATCCTTACATGGACTCATTCTTCATGTTCTTCGTGGATGATATATTGGTGTACTCTCACACATGACATGACCATGCCACACATCTTGAGATCATTTTGTGTACACTGAGAGAGCATCAGCTTTATGCTAAACACTCGAAGTGCCACTTCTGGTTGGATCAGATTCACATCTTGGGTCATCTCATCTCAGAGGCAGGAGTATCTGTGGACCCAGAGAATGTGAGAGTTGTAGTTTCCTAGGAGCATCCAAAGAACGTCTTTGAGGTACGGAGCTTCCTTGGGCTGGCTGGATACTAAAGACGCTTCATTCAAGACTTTTCTCATCTAACCGCACATTTAAAAGGTATGACCAAGATGGGGGTGAAGTTCTTATGGTCAGATTCTTGTGAGTCATCCTTTAAGGAGCTAAAAGTGAGGTTGACATCAGTACCAATACTAGTCTTTCCAGAGCCAGGAAAAAGCTACATTGTTTTCTGTGAATGCTTTGGGTATCGGGCTGGGAGTTGGGCTTATTTAGGGGGATGGAGTCGTTGCGTATGGGTCTTGGCAGTTGAGGCCACATGAGAATAACTACACTACGCACGATCTGGAGTTGGAAGCTGTTGTTCATGCCTTGCACTATTGGAGTCACTATATTCTGGGAGAGCATTTTGTGGACTTCACTGACCACAAGAGTCTCAAGTATATCTTCACTCACCATGATCTGAATCTGAGGCAGCGCGGGTAGGTCGAGTATCATCAGTCTATTGATTTCGAGCATGCCTATATGCCGGGAAAGGTCAATTCCATGGAAGATGCGTTGAGTAGGAGAACTCAGACTCAAGCAGTTAAGGAGGCCAGTAGTGAGTGGCAGCTGGTGGCTCTATTCTATGAGATGTATCTAGAGGTGCACGACAGACAGGGACATACCTTCCTATCTTTTGTAGCTATTACCTCAACACTACATGTTCGGGTATGGATGATAAAACTATTATACTCAGAAGGCATAGTCCTGTGGGAGAGTGTGTCATGATAGGAGCATCTTCCTTGTTGGATAGTGGGCAAGGATGAGATCTTGCATTTTGAGGGACGTGTATGGGTTCCAGAAGACATATACGAGGAGATGATGCGGGATTTCCATTCCGTAGTTTTTACAGTTCATCCTAGTGTCACCAAAATGTATCGGGACCTTCATCATCAATACTGGTGGCTTGGTATGAAGAAAGATGTTGCTGGTTTTGTCATGAGATGTTCTACTTGTCAGCAGGTGAAAGCAGAGCATCAGTGACCAGCGGGGATTTTACACCAGTTACCCATTCCAAAGTGGAAGTGGAATGATGTTGTGATGGACTTCGTGACCGGGTTTCCAGGATCTCCTTGGGGAAATGATTCTATTTGGTTGTTGTCGATAGGCTTACGAAGGTTGCTCTCTTCTTTTCGAACAAGGAGACCTTCAGTGTCAATGATCTGGGACAACTTTACATCAGAGAGATCGTTCGTCTGCATGGATTATTGTGCTCAATTGTTTGAGACAGAGATGTGCGCTTTAACTCTCGGTTCTGTAAGGGACATCAGAAGGCCTTGGGTACACAGGTACTTTTGAGTACAGCTTACCATCCCCAGACTGATGGCCAGTCTGAGCACACGATCCAGGTGCTTGAAGATATGCTCCGATCTTGCATTCTAGACTTTGGGGGTTCTTGGAAGAAGCATATTCTTATGGTGGAGTTCTCCTTCAACAACAGTTTTTAGGCGACCATTCAGATGGCACCATATGAGGCTTTGTACGGTAGACCATGCCGATCACCCTTATGCTGGCTGGAGGTAGGAGAGGTAGCCTTGCTATGACCTCGTCTTGTACAGGAGACTTCAGAGCAAATAGAGCTGATTCAGAAGAGGATGGCTACAGCACAGTCTTGGTATAAGTCTTATATTAATCAGTGAAGACGACCTATAGAGTTCAAGGTCGGAGATCAGGTTTACCTACATGTCACACTGAGGTTGGGACACAAAAGGATTCAGAGACAGGGTATGCTTTCACCATGGTACGTCGGGCCGTTTGAGGTATTGGAGAGAGTGGGGTCGGTTGCCTATCACTTGCATCTACCTCAGAGGTATCGGGCCATGCACTACGTCTTCCACGTCTCTCAGCTCCGACTTTACTTTTCAGACTCATCTCATGTCTTTCAGCCTGAGTAAGTTGAGCTTGAAGCGGATGCGTCATTCAAGGAGCATCCTATCCGGATTGTCGATCACAGTACGAAGGTTCTATGTGGGCGGTCTGTTCCTCTGGTACGAGTTCTATGGCAGCACGGGCGAGTACAGGATGAGACCTGAGAGAGGGATGACCATGTATGATCACAGTGGTCGGAGCTGTTCAGGGTTTCTCCTTCTCCGCATCGTTAGAGAAATTTGGGGACGATTTTCATTAAGGGGGGAAGTTTTTATGAACCCGGATCTTATTTTAAAGTAAGTTTTTTCTTTTTCTGGAGTTTTTGAGAAAAATGAATTTTCTGGAAATTTTTGAAGTACACGTCGTGTACTTTATGAGTACACACTATGTACTCCCTTTTTCACTCGAAGCCATGTGATGGCCGTGTCTGGGCCATACACATGGTGTGTAAGGGGGAGGTGGAGGCCAGTTAATTCACAGTATGGAAAACTGAAGTACACATCGTGTACTCAAGAAGTACACACCATGTACTTTATTTTTTTTTCATTAAACGGACTGGGGTCACGCCTCATCACGATATTTTCCTTCTTCTAGGTCTGGTTCGTCCGAGAGCGACCCGTACGGCCGAATATTTGACAAACCCCCGTGTCACCGTCCATTATCCAATTCGAGCACGGTTAGTTGTGTTGGAATCGCAACAATAAGTTCTTCCTTCTTCTTGAGTCATGTTTCTTGATTCCTCCTCGTTTCCATGTTATCGTGGGATGAACATTTTGTGTGTATTCTTAGATCTTCATCGTTCTAAGTGGAATCTATCGTCGAGGTTCACATATATCGATCTCCTAGGATCGAGGTAGGTGGTTTGTGCCTTTTCGTAGAATGTTTATGAATATTGTGTGAAAATTCCACCAATACCCTTGAACGAGGTATTGCTTGTTTCCTGTTTTTCCCTTGCTATTTGTCTGTTTTTCATGATTTCTTTAGTAGAGATTATTTTTTGTGAGTAGTGTAATTTATTTTGTGCTCAGGTTGCTTTGCCATGATTGTTTTTCTTGTTGGTCGTTTTTCCAGTTTCCATACCTTGTTGTAGGATAGTGAAACTGTATTTTTGATTTTCTGTTGATCCTTAGTTGATAGCCAAGTAGATCTTGAGGTTTAATTGGGATGATATACACACGCTGGTCATGTTTAGTTATACTTAGGACTGTGAAAACCTATAGTAGTAGACCAAAGGGAGAATTGATGGAAGGGCTTCTCCAGAGTGTCTTTTAATTACGAGGCGAGACTATAGGGGGAATTGACTTTGAGTGCTTCCTCAGAGAGTCTGTAGTTCCACAATGTGGTCCATAGTGGGAATAGGCATTGAGTGCTTCCCCAGAGAGCCTTTACCATGATACGAGACTATAGGGGGAATTGATGGTGAGTGCTTCCCCAGAGAGTCTTCTTAATTACGTAGCTGAACCAGAGGGGTGACACTGTGTGTGCCTCCCAGAGGGTTGCTGGTACTTGTGGGTTTAACCATAGGGGTTAGGCTGTGAGAGCTACCGAGAGGGTTACCTGTTTCTTATTTTTTTGCTGGATTCTTACTTGTGTACTTTACTTGTTAGAACTGTGGATTGTAGTTGCTTGTGCTTGCATGTTTACTGCTTCTTGTTTACTTACTGCCATGTATTCATTGATTGTTAGGCACAAATCTTTGGGTGATTGACTACTGGGATTGTATTTCACACCCTGTTTGGCCCTTGCTTTTGGGCCCATGCAGACTATGTTTTTGCAGGTATAGATGATGGAAAGCACCCTTCTACATCAGGTTCTTGATTACACTGGAGCAGGAGAGCATGGGATTGAGCCGTGGATCGCGATGCTGACGATCCTACTTTGTTTTTCTTTTGCACTTATTTTCTGTTGTATTTCAGCACGTTGTTGTGTTTGATTCTTTCTTTAGATACTAGTACATCCTGCATCATTTTCATCATTCCTATATATCTAATTTTTTACACTGTTTGGTTTCTGTTTTTATGTATGTTTTTATTGCTTCCGCTCTTGATTGTTGTCTTCCTTACCTTGTATACCTTACCGAATGAGGGCATAGTTTCCCCACCGACTCACCAAGGCCCTCACTGCTAGTTGGCAGCCTCTGGTATTTGGGGAAACGTGCTTGAGGTCATGTGGCGAACTGGGTATTGGGCACCATTGGAGGGGCTCCGGACTCGGGTCGTTACATGTTGAAGGAGCCATACTACATCAAACTCCATGAAATCAGAAAGATATTGAATGAAACATTAATCATTAAAATTAATAATGAATGAACCAGAGTATCCAACCCTATGACTTATCCCTTTCCTACAAAATACTGATTTCTGTTTTTTTCATCAATTTATATGTGATAAATTTACACAATAACAAAACCCAAATTTAATTTTGTTTTTAATAATTAAATATAGAATAAATCATAATGAATTCAATATGATAGTTATCAATTAACAATTATACTCAATTTTGATGACCCTAGTCATTTATGTATCCATATTATCTGATTATAAACTGTTTTTAATTTGATTCCATTGATAATCTATAATCAATTAGAATCATTATTGGGGTGAAAACTGATTATATTACATTTAAATTCACATAATAAATATTTCATTAAATTAATTATATTTGAATAAAAATGAATCTATTTATTATTTCACCATTACCATAATAATAATTTATAACTAGTTGCCACAATTGAAAGGTTTCACAGTACAATTGTGAGGAGGGGTACAAATAACACATTTAAAACAAAAAATTTGGCCTAAAATTGATTATAAAAATTTCGTTAATGATCATGTTGGATATATTATTGATTTATATAATTTATTACATAAGAAGAAAAATGAAACAAAATCCCTTATTATTCTCTTTGTTTCTTAAACAATATTTGAGGATGAAGAGGAACATAGTGAAAAATACATTGCTGCCAATGAACAATCCAACAAATGGAATATGGAGATGAAAAATATATTTAAGATGAACCAATAAAGGGATTTTAAGTATCACGGGATTTATGTTTTTTTTTAATTTCCCACTACATTCATTATTAGTAAACTACAATAATGAGTAGATTGTATATGAAATTGATCCATACCATTCCGTGAGTATTGAATTTGTATAATAAGAATATGTATTCACTAAATAACACATAAAATTTGATTTGGAATATCTTTGGGGTCATGTGGTTATGTGACTTTATCCTCAACAAAAATAAGTACACCTAATAAAAGAGAACATTACTTGTGATAAGAGTGATTATCCTATTATTCCATTATACCCCCATATCACTCTTTATTATAACTAATTATATCTAATGGGATTCATTTTTTTTTCTTTAGGATATCAATTGTATGAATCTAAAAAAAATAAAATGGGTGAAATAAAATTAAATATATTATATAAAGTATATCCCATTCTCTATCATGTTGGGGTTAATAAATATATACTTCCCGCTGGTGATGTTATAAACCCTGTATCTATATAGGAGTCTAAATTTGTAAGTACACTCACTTCAACTATATATTTTACATTATTTTAAAAATGTTCACTTGTTTTATTTTGATCTTCACAAATTTCATAGAAATCTTAAATATGAGATTAATTAATTCAAATAGAGCCATATAATAGTTTTTTTATCTCTATATCCCTTTTTATTAATCTATAAATAATCTAACATTTTATTTGTTGAATAGTGTAGTGAAATTCAAGTACATGGGGTTGTAAACCTAGTGTAATTTTTTGTGAATTTTTATCCCATTTTCTCTATGAATACATATTTTAAAATATTTTTTTTCCTCATAACTATATACGATTATTCATATCTCAAGGAGTCATATTTACCATTTTTTGATATGGATATAATAATTTTATAATTAAAACATGATTAAAAAATTAGAAAAATATTTAGTAGACATTATTTTAATTAGATAGAATTGGGTTAAGAAACTTGAATTTGAGTTTATCATTACTAAACAATTTTTATAATTCCTAGAATAAATATTAAAATTTTAATTAAATAAATTATATCAAATTTGATGAGTTTGAACTATAAGGATCCAAATAGATGTACTTCAATATATCTAAAATCAAAATATCTATGTGTGGATGTAAAATTGCATAAAAACATTAATATATCCTATATAGATGAATAGAATAAACTAAAGAATCTTACAATCTGCTTTTATAAATTGAGATAATGAAGGGATTTGAAATATATAAATTGAATGAACTAATGGAAATTGAATATATATAATCTAATTTCATTGTAGTGATTTAATGTTTAGGCAATTTCAAGGATGGATGAGATGCTTGAATAAAATTGATTAAAATGTAGGATATCATATTAATGATGATATCTGATTAAAAAATTAACAATTTAAATCCATTAACCATAGATAGAACATAGTGAATGAATATAATCATTTGAATAATATTGTTTTGAGATATTAAATTATCACAAAAATTTGTTTTTGAGGAGTGGATTAATGTTTATGATTACAAATATTTAGATATATTTAATATTTAAAAGTTTATTAAAATAGTTTAAAACACACATTTTCCATTTATTGAGTAAATATTGAACTGAATAAGAATATCTCCATAAATAGTTCTTTAGTTATATTATAATTATTATATGATTAATGGATTTAAAGAAAAACTATGAATTTTGATTTTTATTTTAAGGACTATGGGATCATATAGTGTCTTCTAGTACACATTCGTAATATTGTGGAGATACTGATATAGGAATCAATTATTCTAATGAAATTATGAATTAATGATTATGGATGCATCACATTTGGTAGTGTTTCACATAATTATTTTTAGGAAATTCCTTATGCCTCAAAAACTTATGACACCTCATCCCTACTAAATTTATAAATACAATAAAGAATGCATAATATAATCCAAAACACATCATCTATTAAGGAAAACAACTATTTGAGGGGTATTGTGTTCTTATAGTAAAATTATATTATTTATACAATATGAAACGCACTCTAAATATATAATGTATGACACATTTGACCTTTAAAAAATATCAATTTGTCGTGCATATTCAATCATCCTTTATTCCACTATGTTTTTCGATACAAAATATATTAAACTTTTCACTATGTGTTAAACCATTGAACCCGATAAATATTTTCCATCATAATACAAGGGAAAATCAGGAAATGTTTTATAGAGACCTCAATATTTATCTCCTGCCTTAATATAATGTCATAAGGATAATTGATTCGTAAAAAATATGGTTTCTCATAATTAATCATTTTTACACATTGAATCCTCATCTGAAGTAATATTTTATTTGATGCTCATCCTTTATCCTTATAAATTCCATTATTTCTGATTTGAATTCCCCAATCTATTATAAGGGCTTCAATGTCAGGGACTCTATTCTAAATTTATGAAGTATTTTAGGTTTTTACTTTTTAATTTAAAATTTTTCTATTTCATTATATTGCTTTATATTTATTTCTCATAACAACTTTATTCTTTTTTTATTTCACTTCTTTTATTTTGTGCATTTTTATTCAATAATTCATATTTAGTGTTTTTTATAGTGAGTATTTCACCCATGGGTTATTTTGGAAGGAGGGATTCGCGGTATTCCCAACTCACCACTATCATTTAAAAATTTACTGTTCAATTTGAAATGGGAAGGGGTATATTCTTCCCAATGTTGTGTAAATCACAAAAAAAGGTTAAATATTCTCATGTTAATTATTATCTCCACCAAATTACAACTCCCTTATTTAATTCACTCATATCATCATATAATGTTGTTATTTTGTTCAAGGGATGAAACAAAATTTGTTTTCTGAAATAAGATGGCGTCACAAACATAATTGAGTATTATTCATCAGTTTAATATTGTGGATGAGGTAGTACATTGTGTGTCTAAGTGGTATCTTAGTAATTCTATATTTTCACACTGATGTATGGGAATGAAAAAAAAAATATGATTCGATGAGTTATCAGATGGAGGAAAAATTATGGAAATATAAAATGAATAGATTCATGTTTAAAACCTAGGGATGAATATAATTTTTATTAGTAGTGTTTTCTCTTTATAAATATCATTAACATTTAATTCATCTACACATCACCACCACCCCAATTTCCTTTTATTTTATAATATTAATTACCCAAATAATATAAAAAAATTAAAATAAAATCATGATATTGAAAAAACATTTATTTGAGAAGCCCCTGGATATATCACTATTAACATACTAGGGTTATTAAATTTTCAGGGTAAAAGGATCATGGCATCATGTGTATCTATTTTAATTAGATGTTTTAGATATAACTACTATTTTATTGATGCCTATAAAATTATGTTTAAGATCATGGATATAATAAACAATTTTTTTTTTATTTTTCATTCCTAATAGAGATATTTAATGAGGTATTTTATGATATGTTTTTTACAACATTGGTAGATTTGAACAAGTTTTTTATGTGGAAACAATAGTGATAAAATGGAGAGAAACACATTTGTCTTGATGACTACAATTTTCATCTAGGGGAAAATATCAAATTTGAAAAATGAAATTTCTGCTAAAGTTTTTGAAAACATAATGATATGATATAGATGATTATTATTGACAAAATCTTAATTTATTAATGTTTTATTTCAAATGTTTATGATAGATTTATTATAGGATATATTTATAGATATCTATGGATATTGGAGGGTGATGGGTAAATAAAAAACACCATTTAACTAGTTTAATCACTCATTATAATTTGTAAGGGAACGAGTAGTGTATTATGGTGGATTTATGAATACTAGACGCAATGTTTTGTTTATCCTTTTAAGAACTCTTCCCCTGTATTAAATGGATCAGTATGTAGGTTCATTTGAAATCATTATTGTGTAAAATCTTTTTGAAAAATTATCAATGTTAATATATTTTCAAGTTAGATTATTTTTTCAATAGTGATTCTATTTTGGTTTATTCATTCATAAATTCTTAATTATAGTTTTTTATTATATTAACATTATAAACTTCATTTAAGTAATCAATTTCTTATTCGATCATTAAGTAGTTCCTAGATAAATTTTTACAATAAATTTGTCGTATTGGATATCAGTAATAATATTTAAACATCATAACATTAAAATATAAATTATCTCATGATCAAGGATTTATAAAAACTCGATACTTTCATCATTCAAATTACAATCTTTTAGTTTTACAGTTTCCTTTTAAATAATTATAATTATCCATCTAAATATTCAATATGAGGAATACTTTCTATATATCCTTATTTTTATTGATTCAAACTCATACTTAATATAGAAAATGAATTTTAATAGAGGGTTTTATAGAATAGAACACCTAATTAGATTATTTTATTATAAGATTGAATTAATGATTCCAATCAGTTGTCTTCATCCATTAGACTATGTTATTTTGAAAAGAAATGAGACTGTATAAGAATAAATTTAGAATATTTACCCTCTATTATTTTAGAAGAATAATGGAAAACCTATTAATCAACGCTAAAAATAAAATATAATTAATCTATAAAAATTTATTAATAATTACTAAGAATAAATGATGTATAGATAAAATAAATTCTATGAAAATTATAATCAAAATGAATTCTACGATGGATATTAATACTGCATATAAAATAAATCACCATGCCAAAATATAGAATAGTATAATTAATTTATCATTTCCATCTTGGAACTAAATAAAAATAGGGTTTATAACTATCGTTATGGATTCAAGTATAGTTAATGGGTTTCTTTTTGAAAACACTCATTTTAAAGTTGAAGAATATTAATAATTCTTCTATCTATAAATATTAAAACCAATTCATATCATATCCAATCACATATACTGAACCTTATATCTGTATTAATAAGCCCTAAATCTATATATAATTTAATTATATATAATCTTAAAAGTATAGAAAATTTGGTACCCAAACTTAATTTAACTATTTATATTGTCACCCAAATTATTTAAATATAAATATTTTAGTTTTCCCAACAATTCACATCTATATAAACCCACCAAATACCATAAAAATATATAGACACAATATAAAAAATATATTTATTTCAATTTTCCTTAATTTATAATTCAACCACATTACAAAACCACTATCACATTAAAATAACCATATCTATTTTTAGAATAAAGTGCTAGAATAAATAAAATTATCCATACAGTTAATAAATATTAAAAAATTTAGGGGTTCAAAGAGAGACCAAATCATCATATGGGTATTATATAGGTTTCACTACATGGGAGGTGATGAATGTGATATAATAAAACATTTGATGATATATAACAACACAAAATCTCATCATATGGTCAACTTATTTTGAATTTTCATTGATAACTATATCACAATTCATATTTGATCACCAAAATATATTTCATGAACCATCCATTATTTTACCCTAACATAATTTGACTCACCACAAACCCTAGTTTCATTCCCCTAAGATGAAAATTTCAACTAACAAGGAAAAATAGATGATGTTACAAACTAGAAGAATGATATCCCCTAAAAACTACTAATCCATAAATTGGATTTTTTAATCAAATTGGAATAAACCATTAGTATTATATGAATACATGAAACATTCAATGACATACAAAAATTCTAAAAATAATTATCATGTCTAAATTCATAATTTACATAATAAAATACCATTAAATCATCTCTAATCACTATGAAAATAATGGTTCAAATTGATAATAATAACATAAATGACTAAAATGTTTTACAAGAATTATAAATAAGAAAAAATATTTATTTCACAAAATATTATGAATATAAGATGGGTTATTATACACAAAACTACTTGGAAATTATATGATGGTTCTGTGAAATTAAATATAAATTTAAATCAATAATTATTGTTTAAACTGAAAATAAAATATATGCTTTATAATATTTTAAATAAATCCATATCTAATAAATAATAAATTTAAATAATTCTTAAATAAAATCCCTATTTGTGTATATAAATACTAAATATAATGATACCTAAAATATATATAGGTACGTAACAGAATATGTAAATTATTATAGTTTAAAAAATAATAATACAATATCTGAAGGACTGAGGAATGGAATTAAAGTGTCCTCAAACAAAATTAATAAAAATATCAATCCGTATATTTCTGTAAGCCACTAGATAGATTAGAATTCATAATTGGTCATAATTTATATAATAGATATAGAAGGAGTGGAATACTAATTTGGTCTATCATATACATAGTGAAATATAAATCTAAATCAGGTCAAATATATAGTATAATAATTAGTTCCCAGTAAAATAGTTCTTCTAGAATCCATCATATGTACCACATGTTATCTAGTGATGGTTAATCACAATTAGGAAGGGTATAATTAGAAATACATATTTCATATAAACCCCGTTATCCACATTCGATAAAATCTCAAAAAAAAATCAGGTCATACAAAAGAATTAATATATCAACAATATATAACTATCTTGAATGGGATTATGAAGGAATTATATTTTGTGAGACTTATATTTAATATTTTTTATTTTCAAAATAAATATTATGTATTTGATAGAGTTATATAAACATAACCCCTAGTGTAAATGAATCACTATATGGTATGTACTATTTAACACATCTATTGGATTTGAGGGTGTGACAGGGATAAAAATTATAATGATATATATATATATATAAATTTTTTAACTAATTAAAATTTAATGATTAATTCCTAATATATAATCATGTATGTTTAATAATATTTTTCAATACTAAAAGCCCTATTTTTCAGATGATATGTATGTTCACTGGTGTTATGATTTTTTTAACAAAGATTATATTGATCACTGTTAAAAATGTATTTTATTTACATTCAATGGTAATGTATTAATATTCATTCATGTATTGGTTATGTTGTTATGGTGGAGTGAAGATAAAATAATTGGAATGAAAAAAAAAGTTATTTTTTATAATACCATTTTATATGTGAACTACGTTTTATCATTAATAAAAAATGAATAACTAATGATTAATAGTACCAAAAATAATTTTTGTTATATATTTAATAAAATATATTATCATTTTCCTAATATTGTATAATATTAATTCAATACAATTAAGTTATTTTTAATTTTTAAAATTAATTTTTCTAAAAAATGATTTTAATTTAAACATATGAGGTATTTTAATGTTAATTGCATCCTAATATTTTAATTAAATTTGAAAAAATGGTTTCCTATATTAATTGATAATATTTTTAATGATTCTATATCCATTTTTTTCAAAATTAATAGTAACTTCCTTGAGTGAAAAAAGGAACATCCAGGATCGGGGGTCTCTGAGTGGTAGTTTCTCTCCCCCACTGCATGCTCCTAGGGGTTCTCTTCCTAGTAGACTCCTCCCCTCCTCCGGCTTGGCTGGCCTCAGCAGCATCCTTCTCGTCTCGGATCGGCATCGATGGGTGGTGGATCTGTGTGTTTCATATTTGATCATGGATCGACGGTGGCATCATAGCGTCTTTCGGCTTCGAGATCTCATCTTGTTTTTGTTGTGCTCAGCACCGGCTCTGGTTCCCACTGTGAAGACTTTGACGTTCTGTATTCGGATCTGCTCGGTATCGGCATGCGTTGACGTTGAGTGGTCTAGCATCGTGTTTCAATTTTGCTTCTGACTCTTGGTTTCTCTGGGTGTTTGGTGTCTCCGTCGGTTGCTCGGTGTCTGCCTCTGGGTTTTTGGATCTTGTCGTCGATTTGGTCTTCTCGTTGTAATCCTCTCTTCTTGGAGACGACTTCTCAGGTTCCAGTTGCGGATGTGGTGTGTTCAGCATGGTCTTTGTTCGGCCTTGGCATGCCTTCCAGCATCATTATATCAGTGTGTCCTCATCCCAGCTCCACGGCGGCTCTAGAATGCGATGGTGTGCTTGGGGTCAGATCCAGTGATTCGGAGGGGGGAGGTCTTGCATTTTGGCGCTCCTGTAAGTTTATTCAGGTTTTGGTTTGGTTAAGGAGAGTTTTTGATTCATTGGATGTGAAATTTATAGTATGGTGGTGGTGATTTGATGGGGTTTAATATGATAGTTTCCTGATTTTTAATTGTTTATGGAGGAATGGATATTCTGTTGGGGATCTGAGACATTCTACAAGGTTTTGCCTCAGAGGAGGATAGAGCTGGTTGTCTTCATCATTTATGGATTTTTGGATTTCTACGAATGAGAGGGTATGGCATAGCCATCGGTATCGGGCCTGTGCATCCTTTCAAGGGACAGATTGCTGATCAGACATATTTTGGTGGAGACATGCCTTAAAGATATTGATGCTGGGAAGAGGCACTTCCATGTAGTCTTGTTCTGGGTTGCAACCCTTTTATTTTTCGAATCTTGTTAATTTCCTGACGTCTCTGAAGTATTGTTTTTTCCCCTTAACACTTAAAATGGGTTTATCCAAAATCAATAAAATTTTTGGCCTTCGGGCCATTCAGTCAGTCAAAATGAATAGTAATATTTGTAAAAACATTATAACCATTATTATGGTGAAAATGGGTTACAAAAGTGGGATGTACTAAAATATTAGGTTAAACAAGACACTATGTCTTTTTGAAATCCTATTGGATAAAGATATTTATTGATTTTATTGTTATTAAATTTTACTTTTTCTCATTTTTCCCATAATCGAAAGAAAATAAATTTATATTATTTAAATATATTTATGTCATCCACTATGTCTCCATACCCTCACTTATATACATGTACCTTATATGCACCAGTATTAAAATAAATGGATAATTATATATTTGTAAATTCAAACAAAAAACCCATCATATATTAATTCCCTTAATTATTGGCCTATTTTTGTTACCCTAATCCCATTATATAACGACTTAAGGAGTAATCAAAATGAGGCCTCTGAAAGATGTGGTAATTTTCTTTTTAGATGCAATCAATGATTTTTTATTATTCTACTATATATAAATCTACTTTATATTTCCTAACATAATAAATCCAATTAAAACTTCATACTGGGATATTATTATGATTATAGGGAAACTAATTTCCACATCCTTTCCATGAAATGGTCAGTTGAACTATCACTCATGTATACATACAGATTAACGCCTCCATGTGGAGATATGATTAATTTTCCAATAGTAGATCACATCTATTCATATAATGATAGATTTAAAAAATATATATATTATATTAATAATAAAATTTTGAATCTATAATGATGTTAAATATTTTTTTCTTTTTTTTAATTTCTTTACAAAATGATAACAACATTCATCTGTATGTATGGACTCACATCTCCATGAATGATGCCATTCAATTTTATCAGTTCCATTTATTAAGGGTTATAATTATTTAAATAATGAATTAGTATGATATTAATAAAATTTATAACATTTTGGGTGTTATTAATCCATGATATACATTCAATGTCTATAATAATGGAATCTAATATTACATGAGTAATGGTGCAGTTAAAAACCTAACTCTTTATGATAGTGATATTTTACCATTGAACAATTGATAAAATGTTAAAATCAATCAAGTTATGGAATTATAAAAATGAATATGATTCTAGTGTAAATATTTAAAATATTGGTATTTAATACAAATTATATTAAATGCAATATCAAAACAGGTTATTCCCAAAGTATGTTTTTTTGGTAAAATGCAACATTTAAATGGGATTGTTTCTGTTTAGGATTATAATTCTAGAATTATATGATATATATCTATAAAATATTTTCTTATTTTGTTATCCTATTGTTATTTCATTAAATAACATTTTTAACCTCAAATTTACACTTTACTTTAACTTAAAAATAATAAGGATTATTTTTATTGAAATATTAATTTTTTTCATTATCCAATCCGGAATATTCTTCTTCAATGTCCATATTTTCAATAAAATGTTTTTTAAAATAAAATTTCTATTTTATATCGATTTATTAATGTTATTTATATTTATTTTTTACTTTGTATAAAATGGATTAAATGTAATAATATTTCAATTTTAAAAATAATTTAATTTTTACCTATGTTTTCAACTAAATCATTACATTGACATATACCTCATGATAAACATTTTCTGTCATGGTGAAAACTGTATGATTTGAATAATAAATTAAAAATATTTAGGGTTTTATTCACAAGAATGATTTATCCAATTATTAATGAAATATATATATATATATATTATAATTTATTTAAAGAAGAAAATGTTATTTTCCACAAGAATGTTTCTAGTGATATTTCAATAGTATTTTAATCCATTAAAATCCATTGATTTTACGAATGATTCACAGAGGATGTGATCCAGTTATACCATCCATATTATTTAAGTATATTGTTATTGTTTAGTTTGATAAAATATTAATGAAAATTATCTTCTTTTTCAAGGGTTAATCTATGAATAAATGGAAAATATTTTCATGATCTTGTGGAATATATATAAATGGATTATGAATATTTGATAGGTGGGTATCTATTATTACCCTAATGAATTATGTAATAATTAATTTCATAATGATTCAAAATGGCACATGGTTGGTTCTACCAAGCCCATAATAGGGGACACTTTTATTTATCAAAATCCAAAATGTAGTAAAACATGTATTTAACATATTCCAAAAGCATGTAAAAATATGGTTATCCAATACCTAACATCTGATGAAAGAAATAATTATTTTAATTTGAATATGATTTATATGAATATTAATCTAGAAACAATTTAATTTTTCCCTTTATAAAATATTCTTATGATAATTATATGATCTCATGAATCATGATCTTGGATTCTTCTATAAATCTCATATTGTTTGCTTCAAATTGGTATGGATTGATTATGATTGATGAATTGGTTGTTATTAGTTTCCTTTGTTAAGCCCATATTCCCAAATCCTTATGCGGATGTTATGATTAAATGTTATCACTGACTGATATCTCTTATGTCAGCCCATAATTAGAATATATTCCCAAACATTCATCTGATTAAAATCTCTATGTTATTGAGATATATTTTATGTATGGTATGAATAAGTTCTGTAATATGTGATAATAACTATATTATTGATGTTGAATATTATTCATGAGATTTTATGATTATGTTTCTAGTCTTCAAGAATAGTGAACTATTCTAGTTCTAGGCAGTGTATTGTTATGTGATGTATTTAATTTTCCTTAAAAATAAGGAAATATTTATGTACGTATTGTTTTTCTTTCCTAATTTGATAACATATAAGGGTTTAATTATTTTTAATGATCAATATTATATAAATTTATATAATTTTCGTGGGGTAAGTCTATGTAATTGAAAAAATTATGATGATTTAGAAATGATGAAATTGTGTTATTTTCCTAAAATAAATATCCCATTTTTGATAATAGAGGGTAGATATTGGCATGTCACATATTCCATCAATTTTTTAATCTATGAAGGAGGTGAACTGGGTATTTACATAACCATCATTGACTATTTCACACCAAGATAAACACACACATGGAATACACTTATAATAATTATAATTTTGTTAATAAACCATTAGGAATGTATAAAAAAAATAATGACCATAAATGACATAGGATAATAATATGAATTCTATAACGCCCCGACCCGAGAAGCCCAGAGTCGGTGCATTATTACATAACGTTGGCTTGTTCACAAGGAAATCATGTCTCAAAAGACCGGTTAGTTTAGTAGACTTAGAAGTACTAGAGACATTCATATGGTTTAAAATATATAAGAAAATTGAATACTACAACAAAATTGTTTCCATATACAAAACCGATATCCCATATACTATCCCTGCGGGTCAGTCATAATATACTTCTTCTCATCCTGAGAAAAATAAAACATAAAATCGGTGAGCTCAGATGCTCATTAAGGATGAAAATATAGAGTAAAAATTCATAAATAAGCATAAACATTTAAGGAAATGTATAAAACTAAAAAACAATCCATTTCAATATAAACATCATTATGATATTTAAAATATAAATCAAAATAATTCCATTTACTTACTCACATGGATATTCTACTAGTTGAATGATCACATGAAATATCAATAGCCACTTTCACAATGATGAAATGCATAATGCCAGACTTTTATAACCATATAGTCAAGGCCTTGTGCCAAGACTAAAAAAAATATTTTGTCAAGACCTTATGCCAAGACAGTAGTTTTCCTCGTGAGTCCTAAAAATGCATCGAGGAGCTATAGTGGGCTACACCCGTCACTTACAAAGTCCAATTCATTCCCCAGGTGAAAAGGTTTAAACATAACATAATCATTCGTATTAAAACTATCATATGAAATGACAATAATTTATCCATAAACCATGAATGGTGTGAAGATAACACATCCACAGTCAAACATACCACAAAACCTTCAATTCAATATGGAATAATTTTATCATAATATATCAACTTCAAATAATCTTACAATCAAACAAAGGATGTTGACATAGATGAAGTCAAAACATTTTTTAGAGAAATGTCTCTTTTAATTTTTAAATTATTTAAGAAAAAAATTAATTTGAATATATTCTTATAAGATTGTAAGGGAAGCTTCAACGATGTAATTACAATAGAAAATAGTTGCACCCGCCATTTAAGTTCAAAAAAATTCTTACCTAAATTTTTTCAAAAAGGTCAAAAAGTACATTATTTTGAAAACAACAGAAAGATTAATTTCAAAACATATAAGGTCTGATAATTATATTAATGAATTTAACCCATTGTCGAGTAAATAGTAAAAAAAATTGAAATACTTTTTTAAGAAGCATGGATGTGTATGATAATGAAGTCCTACTAAATAATTACGTATATACAACCCCAGATAATGAAGAGATTGTAAAATTAACCCTTAACTTGTAAATTTCCTTGTTCGAGGATAGGTTAAACTCATGAATAATTATGAAATAATTGATATTAAATTATACTAGAATCATATACATTGATATGATATCATATATGACCTTTTAACATTACTTTGGTAATAATATCTTAGTATTATCATCATTTTGGATGATAACTGATTTACTTTCCTTTATATTATTTTTTACGCAAGTAATGTCTGTTATGGATTGGATGTATCTTATTAATATTAAGACTGATATTAAGTATTTAAACATTATTTTTAATCATCTAATGAAAATTGGTATTGAATGTATACGATGGTGAATGAAGCTCATCGCATTCGTGGAGACGGTAATCCGTACGTACACACGAGCGACAATATCATTCTTTTGATTTTAAAATAATATATAATTGGATGGTATATAATATATACAGAATCATTATCATGTTATATTTGTTATTCAAATCAATTACTCATCATTATTATACCCATCCAAATAATAATGTATTGAATAACAATTACACCACGACGTGGACACAGTAAGACGTACGTACGCACATAGAGTGACATGTCATTCAATGGATTGATAGAATAATGAAGATGGTTGTAAAATATTTATAATAAAATCACAGTATATAGAAGATACTAGAGTTATTATTTTATAATGGAGATAATAAAGAAATAGGAAGTGGAAGAAGAAAAGAACATGAAAGAGGTGATGAAATATTTACCTCTTCTTCGGGTTTTTCTTTCTGATTTGATCAAAAGGGATCCATAGGATGTATTTCTAAATAAAGTAAGTCCTTTAGTATGAATTTAGGACAGTTGGTAGAATATTTGGGCTGGGGTTGGCTGATCCAAATTGAATTGAAGGTGTGAATTAGAGAGAAGGGGAATTCCCTTTTATAAGAGGGGCGAGGGGAACCTTAGGAAAAGCTAGAAATATTATTTTATAATAAAATCATTTTTGGTTTATAATTTCTCAAAAATGAATTATTTATTGGATAAGTTGGGTATTGGTCAAAAACCACTCAACCAATAGGTTTTAGACATGTTTGGGTCACTATATTAACCTTATCTTTTAGATTTAAGTCTTAGTTAAATAGTTTTACATTTACCATGTCTCTTTGTATTTTTATATTATATTGTAAATATACATACTATATACTTTCAAGCGAACCCCAAGTGGTTAATTAAGGATACTCCGATCATTATATAAGTCTTTTGGCCGGTCCTTAGATTTTTAGGAATAAAATATCAACTAATAATATATTATTTATTTTTAAAGCTCTTGTATGTCAATTTTGTCTTTATTTGGTATTTTGTTTTTGATAAATTCATAATAGAATAATTAAATCAAAAAAAATTCATATAACCAACCCTAATATGTCATATTAACCACAAAAATTAGTGTAATCCATAAAAAGTCTCAAATTACATTTTTTGGGATATTTATAATGTCAATTATTTTAGTCTTTCATTGATTAGGTAATTAATGCATCATCATTGGGTCACAAATAAATTAAATTATTTAATGTATAAAAAATATAAATAAGATAATATTATGTAGGAAATATTCTTAGCTTCCTAATAAATATTTATAGCTGAATTTATCTTATGTGTAACCCTATATTAAAAATGTTTTAGTTATTAAACATTGATTTTAACTCTTTTAACTCTTCTTTGAATTAAACAATAATAAATGTCCTAATATAATTAAAGTGGACCAAAAAGGATCATATTTTATTCCTAATGTTTGGTTTGGTCTAATTATACTTACAAACTATTAAATTTTATAACTCAACACTATAAAAGTTTTCTATTAAAAAGGTTGTTTTCAGTTAAAATATAGTATTTTTCACTATTCACCCAAAGATGGAAGTTATCAGAAAAACACCAAAAATTTATTGAAACTAAATTATTATGTATTTTTTCTAATGAATAAGTTTATTTTGACACGTTGAATATATAAAAGTTTCAAATATTGGATTAAAAAATGGTTCTCCATTCAAAGGCGTTGTAATTGCGTTTAAAAAAATATTTGTATTATCTGAAAAAAAATGAATTTTTTATTAGATTATGTCTAAAAAACTCATAATATGGATTCTAAACTTATAAATATTATATAATGTTCAAAACTCTATTAATATTATTCATAACTACTTTTGAACGGATAGTTTGGTAAGTCGTGGTGCGCTTGAACTCAGTGTTGAGTGTAGTGGAAGTTATTGAATTACATTAAAGAAATAACGTATTATGAAATCATGGGGTGTCAAATTCTTCCCACCTTCAATAAATTGCATCCTCTCAATTTGTAAATGTTCTGCGAAAATATAAGGTTGAAAATGGAAAATGCCTTTGTGGGAAAACCCACATCAGAAATTGGTTTAATAAAATTTAGTCTTAATAAGAGGAAAAGGGAAATAAAAGGTTCATCAACAAATTATGATCACGATTAGAATAACATTTCTGGAAATTAGAGACACATAATCAGAGTAAAAACATAAATATTTATAGGGAGTGATTTAGGGCATCAATAAAAAACAATTGTATAATTGAGGGCCTCAAATCCATCATACAATGATGATTTAGAATATCATCGGTTCAACAAAACATAATGTATTAGGATAAAACATTTTTAGTTTTAAGATACCTTTACTAAAGTTAATGAATTAATTTATTTATATAATATGTAATGAAAAAATATATACCTGTCAAGTAGAGTTCCATCCTTTAACTAATTTCTACCAAAAACTCATCTTTCACTCTAAAAGATAATAGAACTAAAAAAATTATTCTATTCATTCTATTCATATAGGGTTCCAAAAAATGAATTTATTATTCACCTATCAGACCTTATAAAGAAATAATCTACATTATACAATCCAAGGACTTCACGTAGTCTAGTGGTAGACGATAAATCCCAAATAGCACAATGGTTGTGGGTTCTATTCCTGCAACTTCGTCTGACGCGGCGGGCTGTCACACGGTCTGTGTGTTTTCCTTTTTATAAAAATCAAAAAATAACATTAAAAATATTATCCAATTTCAATCATAATCCATTAAAACATTTATACTTATTAAAAATACTTCTATCCAAACTCACAGTCCAAAATTTATAAGTTAAAAAAATTATGATCATTTTTTCAACATAATAACATGTATAAACCATTATCATGTATTATTTTAAAACATTGTAACACCATGAATTACAATAAAACCTTTTTGATTGCATTAATTCTCCCTTATTCTTTATAGAATACTTGATATATTCCTTATATCCAAAAACTATGAATATTCCAACAATGATGAAATAAACAAATTGGTAATTAGTTCTAAGGAAGTAAATAATTTCCAATATAATTTATCCAAATCAACCATCTCTTATTCAAAATTCACTACCTCATTATCAAGACCATATTGAGGATTAACTTTCCTTCAACCATGTATTTTCCAAAAATTTAACTTGATATTGAGTCATTTTCTAGGTTCCACACATTCTCAAGTGCTTAATGAAATAGTATTGTAGTACAATCCTTATAGAGTATATAATTCTTATGACATGTACATAATTAATAAAATATTCAAATTACACAATTCTTTAATAAAAATGTATAAAATATAATCATTCCTCTTTATCTTCAGTACTATCATAAATTTATTATTATCCAATAGTAGCATTTGGGGTATACTCTGATTATTTGGACATTGATTCACGTAGTGTCCCAATTCCTTGCTAATGAAGCATTGTGCATTCGAATCTTTTTTCTTACACCTGAAATCACGTACTTGGTGTCCTTTTTCTCCACACTTATAACAGACTCTCATTCCCTTCAAGCATTTACCAAGGTTATTATTTCCACAGTTATCCCAAATGGGAAAATCATTCTTTTACCTCTTCCCGTTATCCATCTTTCTCTCTTCTATCCTTTTCTTCTCTTCCTTCCCTTCAAATACATATGACTCAGAGAAATTCATTACTTATCTTATTAACACATGATACTATTTATTGATATGTTTATAATACATGGGAGACTATTTCCCTTCTAAATGTTTTCTTAATACCGTGAAAGATATGATCCTTCTTACGCTTTGGAACATAAGTATTGATGGAGTTCACATTCCTTCAATTGTGCGCCATTTCTATAAAATGGCATACGATAGGTAATTTTATAAATTGAAATGAATAATTCCAAACATGTAAAATACCTAACATAAATTGAACGGTTTATGGATATAATCCATAATAATAAAAATATTTTCTTTGAGAAGTTATATACTCATAAATACATCATAATGATTAGTATATAAAAATATAATTATCCTAAGCATATCCCATGGGATTGTCGTAACCAATAGTGTATCAGGGCCTGTTGTCGTGCACCGGTTCCCATTTGAGCCTAGCACAAAGTAGTGTTTTCATGTTTTACCCCTAGGTATATCTGTGCAAGAGCCACCTCTACCTGATTGTATTTAGACATGGATGTATTTGCTGAAAAAACTCACAAAATCTTTAGATTTAAAAAATTATAGGATGTTCTTTTATACTAATCCTCAATGCCTATCTAAGGGTAATGTTTTCTAATCAAATTTTATCTAATTCTGGTTTCCAAGAAGATTACTAAACTTACTCTGATACCAATTGCAATGCCCAGACCCCAGAAGCCTAGAGTCGGTGCATTATTACATAACATTGGCATGATCACAAGTAAATCATGTCTTGAAATACCGATTAGTTCCGTAGCCTTGGAAGTACTAGATTCATTCATAAGGTTTACATTACATCCTAAAATGGAAAACGACAACAAAAATGTTTCATAGACAGCACTGAGATCCCATAGACTATCCCTGAAGGTCAGTCATAATATACTTCTCTGCATCCAGGAAAAATAAAACATAAAAAGGGGTGATCTCAGATTCTCAGTAAGGATAACAATATAGAAGAAACATTCATAAATAAGAATAAACATTTAAGGAAATGTATAAAACTAAAACAAAATCCTTTTCAACAATAACTTAATCATGATATGGAAAATACAAATCAAAATAACACCATTTACTTACTCACATGGATATTCTACTAGTCTAATAATCACATGGAATATCAATATCCACATTCATAATAATGGAATGCATAATGCCAGACATTGATAACCACAAAGTCAAGGCCTTATGCCAAGACTACAAATAAAAAATTTTCAAGGCCTTGTGCCCGAACACTATTTTGTATCATTAGACCTATCGATGCATTGAAGAGCTATAGCGGGCTCCACCCATTACTTACTAAGTCCAATGCATTCCTCATGTGAAAATGTTTAAATGTAATAGAAACATTCGTATTAAAAATATTATACGAAATGTCAATACTTTATCTATAAACCATGAATGTTTTGAAAATAACACATCTATAATAAAACATATCACAAAACCTTCAATGCAGTTTGGAAGCTTTGTATCATAATAAATCAACTTTAACTAATCATAAAATACATCAAACGATGTTGACATAGATAAAATCAAAACCTTTTTTTAGAGAAATATCTCTTTCTATTTTAAAATCATTTGAGAAAATATTTATTGGGAAAATATTCTTATAATCCTGTAAGGGAAGCTTCAACGATGTTATAATAGTAGAAAATAGCTTCACCCTCCATTTAAGTTAAAAAAACATTATTACCTTAAATTTGTCAAAAAGGTAAAAAAGTACCTTGTTTGGAAAACAACGGAAAAATTACTTTCAAAACATATAATGTCAAATAAGGGAAGAAATTAATTTAACCCATTGTCTAGTAAATAGTAAAAATGTTTTGAAATGCATTTTCAAGAATCATGGATGTGGATGATAAATAGGCCACAGTAGATAATTAGTTATAAACAACTTTGGAAAATAAAGAGATTGTGAAATTAACCCTTACCTTGTCCTTTTCCTTGGTCCAGTGTAGGTTAACCTCTTGTATAATGGTTAAATAAGTGTTATTAAATTATACTAGAATCATATACATTAATATGATATCATATATGATCTTTTAACATTACTTTGTTAATAATATCTTAGTATTATCGTCGTTTTGGGTGTTAACGGATTCTGATTCATTTATATGATTTGTTACGTAAGTAATGTTTTTTGTGGATAGGATATATCTTATTCGTATTCGGAATTATATTAAGTCTTTAAACATTATTTTTTATCATCTAATGAAAATAATTCTTGAATGGATACGATGGGGAACGAATCTAATCACGTTCGTGGAGATGGTAATCCGTACGTACACACGATCGACAATATCATTCTTTTGATATTAAAATAATATATAATTGGATGGTATATCATATATAAATAATCATTATAATGTTATATTTATTATTTAAATCAATTGCACATCATTTTTATACCCATCCATATAATAATGTATTGAATAACAATTGCACCACGACGTGGAGACGGTAAGCAGTATGTACGCATGTATGGTGACATGTCACTCAAAGGATGGATAGAATAATGAACATGGTTATAAAATATTTATAATAACATCACAGTATATATAAGATACTAGAGTTATTATTTTATAATGGAAATAATAAAGTAATAGGATGTGGAAGAAGAAAGGAGCTTGAAAGAGGTGATGAAATATTTACCTATTCTTCGGGTTCTTCCTTTTGATTTGATCATAATGGCTCTTTATATTGGCTTTCTGATTAAAGGAAGGACTCTATGATTAAGGTATGACGTTTTAGAGGGTATTTTGGAAGGGTTTGTCTGAGCCAAATGGATTTGAAGGTGTGAATTAGAGTGAAGGGGGGTGCCCTTTTATAAGAGGGGTGAGGGGCCCCTTAGTAACATCTAGAAATATTATTTTATAATAAATTTATTTTCGGTTTATAATGGCTCAAAAATGAATTATTTAAATTCTAATGTGGTTATGGGTTAAACACCACTTAGAAAATAGGTTTTAGACTTGTTTGGGTCGCTATATTATCCTTATCTTTTATATTGTACTCTTAGTTAAATAGTTTGACATTTACCAAGTCTCTTTATATTTTTATATTATATGGTTAATAATCATACAATATACTTCCATGGGAACCCCAAGTGGTTAATTAATGATAAAACTATCATTATATATGTCTTTTGATAGAACCATAGATTTTTAGGATTATAATATTAATTAATAATATAATATTTGTTTTAAAACACTTTTACGTCTATTTTGACACAATTTGGTATTTTGTTTTTTCTAAATTCATAACAGAAATATTACTTAGAAAAAAATTCATATAACTAACCCTAATATGTCCTAATAACCTATAAAATTAGTTTAATTTATAAAAAGTCTAAAATTACATTTATTTGGATATTTATAATGTCAATTATTTTAAACATTCATTAATTAAGTAATTACTCCATCATCATTGTGTAAAAAATAAATTACATTATTTAAGGTATAAAATAAATAAGAAAAATACAATTATGTTGGAAATATTTTTATCTTTAAAATTAATATTTTTAGTCGAATTTATCTTATGTGTAACCCTATATTAAAAATGTTTTAGTTATTAAACATTGATTTTTACACTTTTAACTCTTATCTGAATTAAATAATAATAAATGTCCTAATCTAATCCATGTGCTCTAAATAGGTTCATATTTTATTACTAAGGTTGTTTTTGGTCGAATTATATTCATCCAATAGAATTAGGACATGTGTTAGGTAATAATAATAGCATTTTTACCCTTAATTACCCTATTTACTTTTTACTATGGTAAATAAAAGTAAAACGATACTATCCACCAAAAATTATTTCCAACTTATTGAACCACATTTTACTAACTAATATCTATCGTGTCTCTAGGAGTTTTTTAAATTTGACACATAGAATAGGTAATGTAATGTTTTATGTAAATTTGCAAATGTTTGTAGGAGTTGGGTCAAGACGATAAAAAGTTCAACAAAATTCATATATATCTAAACTTATTATAATGTGGCACCAATGAATTACATTTAACTTAAATAAGTATTATTTATGTATTTTGACATAAAATAAATTTAAATAAAATAAATAACTATTTAAATAAAAATTCGGTATTAAACTATAACTCTGTGTTTTTCACTATTCATAAAAAATTGAACGTTCTCAGAAAAATTCCAAAAAATCACCCTAAGTTAATTTTGATATTCTGAATTCAAAAATTAATTCTATTTTACCAATTTTAAAACATAGAAGTTTCATTAATTAATTTAAAATTAATTCTTGTTGTTAAAACAAAAAAAAAACATATTTTTATGAAATAATAACTATCAAAAGATTGACACTTTTTATGTCCAATTTTAAAGTGAAATTACTTAAAATTACAATCATTGGATTAAATGGTATAAATATTTTCTAATTATACTTACAAACAATTATAATGTATATTTCAACACTATAAATTGTTTTTATTAAAAAAGTTATTTTCAGTTAAAATATTGTATTTTTCACTATTCACCAAAATATGAAAGTTATCAGAAAAACACAAAAAAAATATTGAAACTAAATTAAAATATCCTGTTTCTAAATAAGAATTTTATTTTTTAAAATTGAATATATAAAAGTTCCATATATTGGATTTAAAAAGGGTTCGCCCTTAAAAGGCGGTAAAATTGTATTTAAAAAAAACTTCTTTTATCCGAAAAAAATGAATTTGTTCGTTAATTATGTCTAAAAAACTCATAATATGGATTCTAAAATTATAAGGATTATATAAAGTTCAAAATTAAGTTAATAAAATTCATAACTGCTTTTGAAAGGATATTTTGGTATTTCGTGGTGCACTTGAACTCAGTGTTATGTGTAGCGCAAGTTATTGAATTACTTTGAAGAAACAATGTATTATGAAATCTTGGGGTGTTACACATTCTGATTTCAAAAATAATGTTGTAAGAACCTTGTTTTTGACTATAAATTATTTTGAAATATTCTTGATATTATTCCAGAGCAGCGCCTTCAGACGGCGTGCGATTCCGAGCCCTGGTGTGGTCGGAATTAAATTTTTAGTACGTTCACAATGGACACGCCAAATAAATAGGATAACTCTTAAACGGTGATCCGGATCGGAGATCCAAGTGTACGGATGGGTCTTAAATGGGGCGTTTATCCTAGGAGTGACATAATACATGTCATCTCGGGAAGTTTGGACCCCTCGCTCGCTATCGGAGAGTGGAACGAATAAATTAAATAATTAATTTATTCGTTTAACAGCTTAAATAAAGTATCACTTAAACGGTGGCTCAGATTAGAAAACTGAGGGCACCGTTGAGTTCAGAGTGTTTCGTTTACCCTATGAGCGGTGTAAATTTCGCGGGCGCGGGCCGTCAGTGAAAAACGGCCCCAGGGGCATTTTCGTAATTTAGCGGCCTTGGTCGTTAAATTTTATAACTTTTGAAAGGGGCCTCGGATTATAATTTTGAGACCACCATTGTGCTTAGAGCATCGTGGTTACCACAGAAGCGTTCTCCTTTTTGTCTATGTCGGGATCGGAGTCGGGGGCGTGTCGAGCGGGGGGGGGGGGGGGGGGGTTAATGTTTTCTACTTAAACACACCCTCCCATTTCTTCTTCTTCTTCTTCTCCTGGGAAGCAGCTGGTGGAATCCCCCTACCCAACTTCCTCTACTCTGACGAGGCGGCTCCGGTGAGGCACGACAACGCCGACGAACCATCCACGTAGCATCGGTCTACGCCCCTGCAGGTAGGAGGTTTCGTTTCCATTTTTAATTTCCCGCAAATTTTGAACACAATTTTTAGTGCCGAATTTCTGCCTGACGATCAATAAAAGACCATGTAAGCATAGAATATTTCCTAAGCTTCCCAACCCCTATTTCGGATTGAAAATCAGACGTCCGAGGTGATCGCAGATATCTGCTGAAATTCGCGGGTTTTCGGTTGTTTTTTGGGTGTTTCCGGCAACCTGGGGCGGTCCGGTGATTTTCCAGGGTGGTGCGGCTCCAGTCCAAGGCATCGACATCTGCGGGTTCATCCGGTGGCAGTGGCGGGTTCATCTGGTAGCGACGGAGGAGTCCGGAAATCTGGCCGGCCGGGCGGCGTCACACCGGTGCGGGCGAGGTGGGGTCGCGGTGCGCGACCCTGGTGGGAGACCAAGACCCGCCTATGGCAGGTCTTATCGTGGAAGGACCGGCCGTGTCGGCCGGTCGGTGGTAGCGTGCCGTGGTGGAGAGGACCGGACTCGCGGCTGGGCTGTGGGCTGGTTGTGTGGACTGGGCTGTGGGCTTAGCGGGCCGGCCGGCGTGGGCCGGCCCAAGCAGGGAGGACAGGCCGGACCGGGCCGGTCCGGCCCAGGGGGTTTTTCCCCTCCGACTTTGAACACCCGTATCTTGAGCTACGGGCGTCCGTTTTGCGTACCGTCAGCGGAAGAGCGGACCTCGCGTCAAGGAATACTTTTTGAGATGGTTTCAATAATTTTTAATTACTGAAACGAGGGGCCTCGGAGGCGCGACGCGTCTTTAATTGAATTGATGTTTTTCCGGGGGTTTGTGTTTTGAGCGGCGCAGACGCATACGATGTCTGTATTGAGCGCCGTCAGTGGTGTTGGGACACTGGTACTAGAGTGATTCTTTCCAGAGTGGTCTCGGGCGTTGAAGCCGGAGTTGAGGCATGGGCCCCATGGCCCGTCTGTTGAGCTGCGAGCATTGTTCTGTACTGTTTTAATCGGACGTCCGTTCAGGGCTTGCGAGTATTCGATGTTGGGTGTTTTTCTGGGGGCATCGCATTGGCGCACTCTACCCTCGCTAATTTTGCATGCTGGTGCAGGCCCTGTGAGGGACGTTTTGGGAGTTGACGGTGATTTCCAGCATTATCACCGGGTGTCCGTTTTGGACAAATAATTAGTCGAGCTTGTCTACGTTTTTGAGAGGATCGTAACCGTGTGATCTG
Source organism: Viscum album (assembly GCA_963277665.1). Classification (NCBI taxonomy): domain Eukaryota; kingdom Viridiplantae; phylum Streptophyta; class Magnoliopsida; order Santalales; family Viscaceae; genus Viscum; species Viscum album. The sequence goes on along the minus strand of OY728155.1, from coordinate 83,525,475 downwards.
TTCGTAGTGTTTCAGGACTGTGTTGCGGGTCCCACGATGCACCGCTCATGTGCGGTGCGCCGGAATGCATCTTTTTTCTAGATATCCATTGCACTCAAGTGATCAGTCCTTTTGACATGTTTTCCCAAGGGCATCACAATGGTGTGTTGTGCCCGACTGTTTTTGGGGTCGAGGCTCGGTATCAAGGGATGTCGTTCGGGCGTAAGGCGGTGTTGGAGCCTTTTTCCATCGGATATCTGTTTTAGGCGAGTAGTTAGTCTATCCCACGTGTTTTTAGCGAGGATTTCAACGGTGCGATCCATTTTGGATGTGCGGAGTCTTCTTTGGGATCTCATCAAATGTGGAAACATGAAAGGTGTACCGATGGTGGTTCTTTCCGCGATTCATATAAAGAACACTTGGCGCGTGATTGCGTGCACTCCCGTGTGAGTGGAGTAAATGATTAATGAGATATGGTTGGTCATGCCTTGGCCAATGAGGTGGAAAGTAGGCGATGTTACGTTTACTTCCTTTGCGTTGACGTTGGGGTGTCGTGTGCCTGATAGCCTTATGGCCTCAGACGTGGTACACACTGGGAGTATACAGGAATGATTGGAGGTACACGTTGGAGATGTTTGTACCTGAGAAAATTTGTGTGCTTGGATGGGGTTGACTTGGGGCCACACGTCGTGTGGGCCCCAGGTCTGTGCCGTGTTCTGCTTTGCGTACTTTTGACCTCTAGCGACGTAGAGGGTCCCTCGGTTCCCTATTGATGACTAGCAGGGTTGAGTTTTTCCTATTTCTCTATGCTCGATGGTTTAAGGCAGCAGGGTTAAGTGGTTTTCCCTAGTTTTGTTCCAGAGTTGGGTGGTTGCGCGATACCCACTCCATGTTCTGTAGGCTTGTGTCATACCATCTAGTGGAGATGGCCAGAGCTGTTCTGGGTTTACCCTCTAGTTGAGACTGGGAAGTGTGTTGCTGACTGACTTCTAGGTTTTACCCTCTAGTAGTGACTGGGCAGTGGGTCCCCCAACGACCTTCTAGGGTTTACCCTCCAGCAAATACAGGGCAGTGGGTCACCCGACACTCTTAGGGTCTACCCTCCAGCACGGATAGGCAGTGGGATGCCCGTCTTCTTGTTCCAGTTCTACCCTCCAGCAAGGCTAGGAAGTGGGTCACATGCCAACTAATTCTAGGTCTACCCTCCAGCAGGGCTGGGAATTGGGTCTCCTGAGGATGTATTAGGGTTTACCCTCCAATAGGGTTGGGCAGTGGGTCACCCGATATCTAGTTAGGATTTACCCTTCAGCAGGGCTGGGCAGCGGGTCACATGTTGACATTCTAGACTCAGTCCTTTCAGGGGTAGTCTGTTGCATTCCTCTGTGATTACCAGAGCGGGACCCTTGGTTGTATGGGTCAGTGATGCAATGTCATTGACTTCGAGGAGACCTCTCAACTACGGGGCAGTGACGAGGTGTGGTTTGACTTAACCCAGAACTCTCAAGTACGAGGGGTGCTTTCCTCCACCGAGACACGTCCTTGTGACACACCCTAAAACCGTTAGGGTGAGTCAGTGCCTCCGAAAGAGGATAGTGTCGAGGTGCAGTGGTTTGAGTCCCTTGACTTGTAGTTCGGGGCAGATGTCCAGGATGCTGGGACACCGTTCGGGCATAAGGCGATTTTGGTGCCTTTTTCCATCAGATATCCATTTGAGGCGAGTAGGTAGTCTATCCCACGTGTTTTTTCACGAGGATTTCAATGGTGAAATCCGTTGGGATGTGTGGAGTATCATTTAAGATCTCATAAAATGTGGAAACATGAAAGGCATACTGGTGGGGGTTCTTTTCGTGATGCTGGCAATGAACCCTTGGTGAGTGATCGCGTGCACTCCCGTGTGAGTAGAGTAAATTCTTAATAAGATGTGGTTGTCCGTGCCTGGGCCGATGAGGTGGAAAGTTTGCGAAGTTACGTTTACGCCCTTTGCGTTGACGTTGGGGTGCCGTGTGCACGATAGCCTTAGGGGTGAGACATGGTACACTCTGGGAGTATACAAGAATGCTTGGAGGTACACGTTGGGGATGTCTGTACCTAAGAATGTTTGTGCGCTTGGTTGGGGATGACTTGGGACCACACGTTGTGTGGGCCCCAGGTGCGTGCTGTGTTCTTCTTTGCGTACTTTTGACCTCTCACGACGTAGAGGGTCCCTCAGTTCTTGATTGTTGACCAGTGGGGTTGATTTTTTTCCTCTGGCTCTGTGCTCGATAGTTTAGGTCTGCAGGGTTGAGTGGTTTTCTCTGGTTTTGTTCCAGAGTCGGGTGGTTGCGCGATACCCACTCCGAGTTCTGTTGGCATGTGTCATACCATCTAGTGGAGATGGCCAGAGGAGTTCCGGGTTAACCCTCCAGTAGAGATTGGGTAGTGGTTTTCTCACTATCATCTAGGGTTTACCCTTCAGCAAAAACTGAGCAGTGGGTCACCCGACACTCTTAGGGTCTACCCTCCTGCAGAGACTGGGCATTGGGTCACCCGACACTCTTAGGGTCTACCCTCCAGCAGAAACTGGGTAGTGGTTCACCTGACACACATAGGGTCTACCCTCTAGCAGAGACTGGGCAGTGGGTCACCCGATGACATTCTAGGGTTTACCCTCTTGTAGAGACTGGGTATTGGGCCACCTGACACTCTTAGGGTCTACCCTCCAGTAGGGCTGGGCAGTGGGTCTCCCGTCATCTAGTTTCAGGTCTACCCTCCAGCAAGGATGGGTAGTGGGTCGCATGTCGAATTACTCCAGGTCTACACTCCAGCGTGGCAGGACATTGGGTGGCCTGATGATGTATTAGGGGTTACCCTCCAGCAGGGCTGGGCAGGGGGTCACCCGATATCTGGTTAGGGTTTACCCTCTAGAAGGGCTGGGTAGTGGGTCACCCGTTGACATTCCAGACTCAGTCCTTTCTACTAGGCTAGTTTGTGGATTTCCTCCGTGATTACTGGAGTGGTACCCTTGGTTGTACGGGTCAATGATGTAATGACCTTGACTTCGAGGAGACCTCTAGACTATGGGGAAGTGACGAGGTGTGGTGTGACTTAACCCAGAACTCTCAATTATGAGGGGTGCTTTCCAACACCGAGACACGTCCTTGTGATGCGACCTAAGACAGTGCGGGTGAGTCAGTGCCACCCAAAGTGGATTGTGTCGAGGTGCGGTGGTTTTCACCCCTTGACTTGTAGTTTGGGGCAGACGTGCGAGATGCTGGGAATCTATGGTGTTTACTTCTAAGACTATTGGGTACTCAGTTTCCTGGGCGGAGCTACAGGATGGAGATCCCCTTATGATATTTTTTGGCCTTCCTATTGAGAATATGTATTTCTATATACCTTGTTCTAGTACCCTCTTCTTGGGAATGGTTACTCTCACTCCAGGAGAGACGAAGATGCGTGGGGTATGCCACGTTATTTCCGTGTCTATTTTCTCGTGGTTAGACGAGTCTACTCTCCTGCTATAAGTAGCAAAGACTCGATGGGAAGTTCATCTTCTCTACATTTCCGGCTCCTTTTGTCTGGAGGAGTCTACCTTCTTTCCTCTTGTTGGGTTTAGCTGGACTCTTTACTATACTCTTTACTGCACTTGCAGTTGTACTCTTTTACATTTCCCCTGTTCGATCTCCTGATCACCCTTCGGTACCTCCTTTTTTACTCCCTCGAGCCTTCGAGGTATCCTACTGAGTATTTTTATACTCACCCCATCTTGGGATTTTCCCGCACTTGGTGTGCTCTTGCAGACGACAGACAGGTTGGTCATGACTTCAGTGGATCTTAGGAGTTCAGGAGCGTGGACCGCGTGCGGTGGTTGGGGTACGGTTCTATCTGGGGGGACCCTTTCAGCTGTTTGCTTTTTGTTTACCTGTTGCGGGTTTGTGGAACATTTCTGGTTGGGTTTGTGTTTTGCCCCTTTTCTTTTCAGTGTACCTTCAGCTTTTACATTGTACTGTTTAGAGGTCGATGAACTATTGTGGTTTATATATAGCAATTTCCCTTTTCTTTACTATTCTTTCTTTTTAATCTGCTCTTTTGCATTGAGTGTGCTATGTGTGTGTGTACATGTACTTAGGAAAATGCCTCCCCGAGTTTTTGTGCCTTCGGCACTGGTCGCCATCCCCTGGCCTATGGAGGTGGGCTTGGGGTACTTGCAGCTCAAGCCCGGGTAGGGTCGGGTCGTTGCAAAGTGGTATCAGAGGGAGGTTTTTTCCTTGGGACACTATTAGGATGTCCCTAAAATAAAATGAATTGGTTGGGATTTAGGGAAACAGTGTTAACGTGTCTCAAGAGCGGCACTCAGGCCAGGGAGTCTAGTGATGGTGCAGTGGCCGACGTATCCATTCACCAGGACCTTGATAACCCCCTTGTTGACTCGGCATGCTGAGACACATATTGCAGGGAAAATTGGTTTGTGCATCACATAAGATTGAGTCTTTGACTGTAATTCTTGAGTCAACTCCCCATCATTTTTATTGGTATATACATATATGCTCATCTGACCGCGGAACTCTTGATAATATTCAGGATGTCTCTGTGAAGACATCAAGCTAGGATACCAGCTTGGGTTCGTAATGACGACCCTGTGAGCTACGAGGCCTCAGTCCAAGAACCATAATGCGAGCCCCATTATCTGGGTGGGCCGGTTGCAGCACCCACACCTATTGAGCAGCAGATAGCTTCAGTAGAGCAGGCTGAGCTTGAGCGCAGGTTGAGCATGCTCCACAATTTCCAGCGGCAGAGACCACTGAGGTTTAGTGGTGAGCCAGACCCTCGGGTGGCAGAGGTTTGGCTGGAGATAGTAGTTCGCCTTTTCAGCCATGTGCAGACGCCGACAGATCAGAGAGTTTCTTTGGAAGCCAACCTTTTTCGTGGAGTAGCTTGGCGTTGGTGGAGTCTGGTGACTCAGTTTCTTGACGAGTCGTCACTTTATTGGGGCGACTTTCAGTTGTTGTTCCATGAGGAGTTTTACCCCTCCTTCTTGCGCTCGGTTCGGATTCATGAGCACCTGCAGTTTCAGCAGGGAGGGATGACGGTAGCTGAGTACGCGGCTAGTTTCGCAGACTGTGCCCGCTTTTACCCAGACTTGGTCCATGATGACAACATATGTGTGTGGATGTTTAAGAAGGGTATCCACCGAGAGATTCGTGCTGTCATAGTTCCATTGGGAATTTCCACATATGTCAGGGTGTTAGAGCAGGCGCTGGTGGCAGAGATCTTCCTATCACGTTCTAGAGTTGGTGGTGGCAGCATGCACATTGGAGCAGAGACGTCTGCTGCAGCTAGCCGGCGTCTGCAAGCAGAACCTCGACGCATGTGGATTTCTGACAACCGTAGTCAGGGGCATGGTCGCACACCATTGTGGCACCGGAGGGCACTAGTGCAGCCTAGAGGGAGTCAGTGATATGCTTGATATGGGCGAGGTCACTTGGCACGGGACTGCCCGACCAGGCATGCAGAGAGCTTCGGGCAGGCAGCAGGTGCACCAAAACGACGGAGGTAGCACCGTGATCAGAGTAGTACCCGGAGAGGTGGTTCTAGAAGTGGAGCGGGAGGAGCTAGAAGTGGAGGAAAATCTTACGAGGTCTTCCCATCACCATTAGGTGGCCCACGTCAGGCTTTTGGAGCTGACAGTTGGGACCGCGGACAGCCACGTGCTTTGGATTTCTACGATCATGCGAAGCATGAGGTGATAATAAGTATGATCTACAGCTCTTCTACTTCTTGCAGTATAATTTTTAGACTCTTTGTGGGGAATTATTTTCTCCCTGGTCCTTTTTGAGGTGTTACTGGGCTGACATGGGGCGTCGTTGTAACCCTGTGTTGGTAAGGTAAAAAGGCGTATGACCTTTTTCTTTAGTCGATGGTGTTGACTCCTTCGCACTCCAAGCATGTAAGAGAGTCATGGTTGTGAGACATCGACAGTGAAATCTTGTGTGACCAGATATCCTTGGGTGTTTCACAATATGGATATTCTGAAGAAGGAAATCACCGGGCCTTGTTCCAGGTGCGAGCGGTGATTCCAGTCGCGGCGTGCAACATAAGGGTTTGGTCGGGGAGGTGAGCTACCCTTCGGACCGTTTGAGAACATGAAAAGGGATGGTGAGGTTCCCTACCACCTTTCCCTAAACCCAAGGTCAGGAGGGGGTGCACGACGTCTCCCACGTGACTCATCCGAGAAATATTGTGCGTGCTCCTATGCACGTCATCACTGAGGGTAGACATTGCGTGAGAAGATCAAATCCTTTGGGTTGTGTGCGGTGACGCGGAGCTGTGCAAGAGTTCTTCTGGGTACGAGAGACCCAGGTGCAGGCTTAGTACCCTGAGTTATTCCCTGGTTTTTCTTTTCTAGGATGAAAAGCATGAAGAAGGGAATTATTTAAGAACAATATTTTTGTCTTCAAAGGACTTTGGAATATTCTTTATATTATTCCAGAGCAGCGCCTTCAGACGACGTGCGATTTTGAGCCCCAGTGTGGTCGGAGTTAAATTTTCTGTACGTTCACACTGGACATGAAAAATAAATTGGATAACTCCTAAATAGTGATCCGGATCAGAGATCTGAGTGTACGGATGGGTCCATAATGGGGTTTTTACCCTAGGAGTGACATAAAACATGTCGGCGTGGGACGTTTGGACCCCTTGCTCGCTATCGGAGCGTGTAACAGATATATTAAATAATTAATTTATTATTTTTATGGCTTAACTCATGTATCTCTTAGACGGTGGCTCGAATTGGAAAAATGATGGCACCATTGAGTTCGAAGCCTGTCTTTTACACTATGAAGGGTGTATGTTTCACGGGCGCGGGCCGTCAGTGAAAAATGGCCCCAGGGGAATTTTCGTAATTTTGCGGCCTCGGTCGTTAAATTTTATAACATTTGAACGGAGCCTAAGATTAAAATTCTAAGACCAATATTGCACTCAGAAAATCGTGTTTACCCCAGGGGAATCCTCCTTTTTTTGCTGCGTCGGGAGCGGAGTCGGGGGTGTGCCGGGTGGGGGGTTTAAGTGTTTTCTACTTAAACACACCCGCCCCCTTTTTATTATTATTATTCTTCATCTTATTCTTCGCCTGGGCAGCGGAAGGCGATAACCCCCTTCCCCTATTCCTCAACTCCGGCGAGGCGGCCCCAGCGAGGAGCGACAACACCGACGAACCACCCGTGAAGCTTCGGGCTACGCCCCGGCATGTAGAAGGTTTTGTTTCTGTTTTAAATTTCCCGCAAACATTGAACCCTATTTTTAGTGCCGAATTACTTCCTGATCTTCAATCAAATCCCATGTAGTCATAGTATATTTCCTAACCATCCTGACACCTATTTCGGATTGAAAATCCGACGTCCGAGGTGGTCACAGCCATCCGCCAAAATTCGCGAGTTTTCGGGGGGGTTTTGGGGTTTTTCCCACGACACGGGGCGGTCTGACGTGTTTCCAGGGCGGCGCGGCTCCAGTCCGAGGCGGCGGCGGCATCAGGTTCATCTGGCGGCGATGGAGGGTTCTTCAGGTGGCGGCGTAGGAGGCCTGCCATTCGGCCGGCTAGGCGGCATCCCACCGTTGCGGGTGAGGTGGGGTCGCGGGGCGCGACCCCAGTGGGAGACCAAGACCCGCCTAGGGTGGGTCTTCGTGTGGAAGGACCAGCCGTGTTGGCTGGTCGGTGGCAGCGTGCCGTATCCAGCAGGCCACAGCGGAGGGGGCCGGCCGGGCGGACGGGGCCACTGCCTTAGCGGGCCGGCCCGCGTCGGCGGTTCCAAGCAGGGCGGACCGGTCAGACCGGTCCGGTTCGTCCCCAGGGGTTTTTCCCCTCCGACTTCAGACGCCCATATCTTGAGCTACGGGCATCCGTTTTTCATCCTGTCAGTGGTAGCGCGGACCTCGCATCAAGGTGGACTTATTGAGATGGTTTTGGAAATTTTGTATTCTTGAATAGAGGGGCCTTAGATGTGCGATGCGTCTTTAAGTGAATTGATGTTTTCTGGGGGTACGTGTTTTGAACAGCACGGACGCATCCGATATCCGTTTTGAGCACCGTTAGTGGCAATGGGACCCTGGATCCGGGGAGAAGCTTTCCAGGTTGGTTTCAGGCATTGAAGCCGGAGTTGAGGCGTGCATCCCATGACCCGTCCGTTGAGCTGTGAGCAGCGTTCTGTAAATTTTTCATCTTACGTCCGTTCGGGGAGTGCTGGCAGTCGATTTTGGGTGTTTTTCTGAGGGCATCACATTGGCACAGTCTTCTCGCTTTAATTTCGCATGCTAGTGAGGCCCCCGCAAGGGCCATTTCGGGAGTTGACAGTGATTTATAGAATTATCACCGGGTGTCCGTTTTGGACAAGTAATTAGTAGAACTGGTGTAATTTTCAAGAGGATCGTAACGGTGCGATCGGTTCCTAGTGTTTCGGGACCGGATTGCGAGTCCCACGAAGCACTGCTCATGTGTGGTGCGTCGGAATTCATCTTTTTCTCTGGATATCCATTGCACTCAGGTGATCAGTCCTTTTGACATGTTTTCCTGAGGGTATCACAATGGTGTGATGCGCCTGACTGTTTTTGGGGCCGAGGCTTGGTATCAGGGGATGTCGTTCAGGCGTAAGGCGGTGTTGGAGCCTTTTTCCGTCGGATATCTGTTTGAGGAGAGAAGGTAGTCTATCCCATGTGGTTTTCTATGAGGATTTCAACGGTTCAATCCGTTGGGATGTGCAGAGTCTTCTTTGGGATCTCATCAAATGTGGAAACATGAAAGGCATACTGATGGTGGTTCTTTCCATGATTCTTGTAAAGAACCCTTGGCGCGTGATCGCATGCACTCCCGTGTTAGTGGAGTAAATGCTTAATGAGATGTTTTTGGTCGTTCATGGTCCAATGAGGTGGCAAGTTGGCGATGTTGCGTTTACTTCCATTGCATTGACGTTGGGGTGTCATGTGCACAATAGCCTTAGGGCTGCAGACGTGGTACACTCTGGGAGTATACAGGAATGCTTGGAGGTACATGTTGGAGATGTTTGTACCTGAGAAAATTTTGGGTTGAAGTGGGGCCACACGTCGTGTGGGCCCCAGGTCCGTTCCATGTTCTTATTTTCATACTTTTAACCTCTCGCGACATAGAGGGTCCCTCGGTTCCCGATTTTTGACCAGTGGGGTTGAGTTTTTCTTCTGGCTCTATGCTCGATGGTTTAGGTCAGCAGGGTTGAGTGGTTTTCCATGGTTTTGTTCCGGTGTTCAGTGGTTGCGTGATACCCAATCCAAGTTTGGTTGGCCTGTGTCATACCATCTAGTGGATATGGCCAGAGCAGTTCTGGGATTACCCTCCAATAGAGACCGGGCAGTGTGTTGGTCACTAACTTCTAGGGTTTACCCTCCAGTAGAGACTGGGCAGTGGGTCCCCCAACGACCATCTAGGGTTTACCCTCTAGCAAAGACTGGGCAGTGGGTCACCCGACACTCTTAGGGTCTACCCTCAGGCACAGATAGGCAGTGGGACACCCGTCGTCTAGTTCCAGGTCTACCCTCCAGCAAGGCTAGGCAGTGGGTCGCATGTTGACTTATTCCAGGTCTACCCTCCAGCAGGGCTGGGCTTTGGGTCACCTGAGGATGTATTAGGGTTTACCCTCCAATAGGGATGGGCAGTGGGTCACCCGATATCTAGTTAGGGTTTACCCTCCAGCAGGGCTGGGAAGTGGGTCACCTGTTGACATTCCAGACTCAGTCCTTTCTACTAGGGTAGTCTGTGGCATTCCTCCATGATTACCAGAGTGGGACCCTTGGTTGTATGGGTCAGTGATCCAATGAACTTGACTTCGAGGAGACCTCTCGACTGCGGGGTAGTGACGAGTTGTGGTTTGACTTAACTCAGAACTCTCAAGTACGAGGGTTTCTTTCCTCTGCTGAGACACGTCCTTGTGACATGCCCTAAAACCGTGTGGGTGAGGCAGTGCTGCCCAAAGCGGATAGTGTCGAGGTGTGGTGGCTTGAGCCCCTTGACATGTTGTTCGGGGCAGATGTTCGGGATGCTGGGCATCGATGGTGTTTACTTCTGGGACCGTTGGCTACTAACTTTCCGGGACTGAGCTACGGGATGGAGATCCCCTTACAATCTCGTTCGGGCTTCCTATTTAGCATATGTATTTGTATATACCTTGTTCTAGTACCCACTTCTTGTGCTTGGTTACTCTCCCTCCTAGAGAGGTGAAGACACTTGAGGTATGCCAGGTGCTTTCTTTGTCTAGCTTCTCGTGGTTGGACGAGTCTACTTTCTTGCAATAGGTAGAGAAGACTCGACGGGAAGTTCATCTTCTCACCATTTCCAGCTCCTTCTGTCTAGACGAGTCTACCTTCTTTCCTCTTGTTGGGTTGATATGGACTCTTTACTGTACTCTTTACTGCAGTTTCGTTTGTACCCCTTTACTTTTCCCATATTCGATCTACTACTCACCCTTCGGTACCTCCTTTTTTCCCCCTATAGCCTTCAGGGTATCCTACTGAGTATTTTTATACTCACCCCTACTCGGGATTTTCCTACACTTGGTGTGACCTTACAGAAGATGGACAGGTTGGTCGTGACTTTAGTGGAGCTTTGGAGTTCAGGAGTGTGGACCACTTCCGGTGGTCGAGGTCGAGTTCCCAGTGGGGCGACCCTTTCAGCTGATTACTTTTGTTTACCTGTTGCCGGGTTGTGGCACTTTTCTTGTTGGGCACGTGTTTTGACCCTTTTCTTTCAGTGTACCTTCATATTTTACTTTTTACTTTTTAAAGGTCGATGCACTATTGTGGTTTATATATAGCAGTTTCCCTTTTCTTTACTTTTCTTTCTTTTTAATCTGCACTTTTACATTGAGTGTGATACGTGTGTGTGTGTGTGTACAGAAACTTAGCCAAAGGCCTCCTCGAGTTGTTGTGCTTTCGGCGCTGGTCCCCAGCCCCGGGCCTCTAGAGGCGGGCTTGGGGTAGTTGTGGCTCGAGCGCGGGCAGTGTCGGGTCGTGAAAAATGTGTAAATATTTAGATAACCTATAAATGATCATTCATGATTATATGGTTTCTCACTATGATTATAACTCCTCAATACATTATTTTTGTTTTTAGTTAAGGGTTTTATCCTAGAAAAAAATGTTATATGCACTTTAGTGATCTTCCCAAAATCCCCAAATTTCAATGGAATATGGAATGAGAATCCCTAAGATTATGAAAAACTCTAAATATATATATGAGATTTAAAAACAAAATAAAGATTTGTTTTCTAAGACACCAAATAATAGAAAAATTGTGTTTCATGGGAGTATAATTGATGGATACAATATAAGAAAGAATATTTATCTTCATACTAATAAATATTGTTGGAAAACGCACCCAAGTTAATTTCAAAAAATAATTTGGAGATATTTTATGTGTGGAAGGGTAGGGCATAGAGAAATAATTAATATTGAAAAATGAGTTTCTAGATGGAAGGAAATAAAGTAAATAAAAATGACCAAATTTTATGATTATATCATTTGTGTGGGGAAATTGGTTATTATCCAAGTAAGTTCCCTAATACAATGGATAACTAATAGACTAAGGAAATGTAAAATCCGGAACCGAATGACCACTAAACAAATAGTTGGATCAGTCTCCATATGATCTCAAGCACATATCCCTATACACTAGAGGATTCTGAGTGTAAGTGATGGTGTAAGAATAGTTAGTGGGGAGACTATACCCAAATATTCAGAGTGCACAACAGTAAAAAATAGTAATTACAATAAAAAATATCAGCAGAAGCAGTATAAAGTAATAATTAATGCAGCATAAGACAGTCTAATATCAACTAAATATAGAAATATGGCCAATTCATGTTTATACAATGAATTAATATCAATAATGATTCATAATTAAAAATTATTAAACAATACAACATGCTTTACATTAGAGTACAAAAATGAATAAAATACATTAAAGACTAAAGGCAATCACCACGAGCATCCGGATCTCAACCTCGATTATTTCCTCCCAACCTCCATGTACAAGTGAAAACAACATAAGAATAGATCCATATGCCTTGAAACATGAAGATTCTACTTGATAACCAATGGTACCTGAGTAGGGTGTTAGATCACATCTCAGTAGGCCGGTACCCAATGCATCACGCCAAAAAAATATGTGAAATATGTATGCAGGCAATGTGCATGTAAACACTAAAGCAGTAAATATGAATTAAAAATGCTAATAGCAAGTAACAACTATCATTGATACCTAGATAGCCCCTCAAGGATCCATACACTATTTACTAAATCTCCAACAAAAATGTAGCTATATGTAATACACATATAAATAACATTGCGTTGTCATTTATCCAAACATCTCATACCATCATGAAATTTTTGTAAACCACATATCACAATTTATAATGGTCATCTTGTATATTCGAGTGTACCAAATACCTAATGATTTTTCTATAAAAATAAATGTATACCATGAAGGTATGTTTCCAAGGAACTCATCCAAGCAATCCATTTACGAATTCTTAACCACAAAGGGTGGAATCCAAGGAACTCATCCAAGGCATCCACATCGAGTCCTATGGGCTTTCTAGTAAAATCCCAGTCTAGGTACTGGTTGGAATCTGAGGAACATGTGTACTGACATGTCCAACATGATTCCAAGAATACTGGATCCACGAGTTTTGCAAAGTTTGAGGCATTCCATAGAATCAATACCCAAGGGGAATAATCATCCCAAGGAGTCTACAACTATATTCAACATTAATGGAGAGTAGTCCATGGCATCTTCCAACCCGTTCATTCAGTTCAAAATATTTAAAAAATCAAATAATATGAGTATGAAAACTCATATAACCCATTACCTAATTTACTATACGAGTATACCCACTCATATAAAAATTTAAAAATTACATTCCATATAAATTTACCCACTCATATCATCCATTTATCCATTTACCATGGGATTTACTTCCAATTAATCTCAATTAAATACAAAGATTATCATTATCATATGGGTATACCTACCCACATAACCATAGAATTCATTTAGTGAGTATACCCACTCACTACATCGCCCAAAACATGAGTAAACCCACTCATGTTTCCACTTATTTTTTAATTAATTCATCGGGGTATACCCACCCATATATCACCATTTCACAATTATCTACATCACAAGTCAACCAATGAGCATACCCTCTCACATTTACAATTCATGTTTAAACACTTCCTATGAGTTTTCCCACTTATGTCATATAATGATCATTACCACCCACTATCCATCACTTTCATCAAATTCATTAGATTTATTACAATTAATTTACCCTTTCATTAATTCCCATTCACAACCCATGCAACCATGGAGTATACTGCTCATTGTTATAATTCCCAAACATTCCTATCAAATGGAATAGCTGACCATTTAATAAATTTGATACTGGTTCATTTTACATGCCTTTACCCAACCTTGAATGCCATTCAAGTTATTTAGAACCAATTAATTCAAGTGTGTCAACAATCCAAAGAAGAAACAGATGTATGTGATAAGTACTATATTTAATTAATTTTATCAACCATCCTTTGACTATGAACTATAAGAAAAACACATATCACATTACAAGAAAACATGATATTCTACTCACTACATTTTTAGCTTGAAGGCATCATGCCTTCATTGTAGGGGCATTATTACGAGAACATGACATTGTTCTCAATCAAATAATTATACTCTTCATTAGTTTTTAAATTCAGAATTTTCAATTCAATTAATCAAGAAGCATTTTATAACCAAGGAATTCATTATAAAGAAAGGAAAAGTTAGAACCATACCTCAAAATATGGCCCAACCAAGCATTCTAACTCAAATACATTTCTCGCTCACCCACACGCACTTCCATACACATATATATATATCCTTAAATGGATTAATGTGTTCCCTATGCCAGAGGGAACCCACATGTGGAAGATATATATATTCATACATATGAAAAAATGTGTGTGTGCCCATAGATTTGACTGAAACATCCTAAAACAGCTTATTTGGGTCATAATAACACCTCTAAACACTTAATAGAAGGTTTGAAGAGAAATTTGGGTACAAAACCATACAAAAAATTCGGGTTGGTGGTCTAAAATAACTAGAAACACTTCACCTTCAGTGGAAGTTGTCGGAACATGCAATAAGGGGTCTTAAGAGACCCATCTTACCATGTGTGATCAAAAGATAACTGAAAACCCATTTCCTTGAAAGAATATGGTTTTCTCCAATCAAGGTAGGGTGATAGGAAGGCCCAAAACCATGTGTGTGTAGGAGGAGAAGGTATCGGAGATATATAAATTGAAGATAAGTTGAAGAATCGCAATGAAAAAACATCAAAACAGCAGATGGGAAGGGATCTGGAAGGAGGGGTCGAGCACAAGAGAGGGGGGAACTCCTTGGGATGTGTCATGGTTTAGAAAAGATAGAGGGTTAGAGATTGAGGGATTTATTTTATTTTTAATTTAATTAAATTAAATTAATTCAAAACAAATTTTAAAAATTGGTTGTTGTGCAAGGTAAGGCTGCCCAGTTTATCAAATCACACACCAACCATGGGGCACCCATTTTTATGGAAACCCCCTTCACATGGAGTGTCCCACATGATTAGCCTATCCATGAATAGGCTACACCGAAGCCTTTTTCTCTCAAGAAATAAACTTCACATTTACCTGCTATGAGCCTCACTATTTTGCAAACCGTTTTCAAACTGTGTGCCCTCTATAGAATCTTAAAACCCTATATTTCCTACTCTCAAACTGGTGAAACCATTAAAAAACCAAAGAAACGCATCAGGTATTTACTCAAGACGAGTAACCTAAATTTTACAGATTCTATCTCAAGGAACATCATTCAGATGCTTGGTTTTAAATTTGACATATCCATTATTTTGCAAAAAATAAAATCCCTCGTAAAAACCACTAGTTCCAAAACACGAGTTCTTACAATATACACTCCTTAAAAATAAACTTCCACAATAATCCTTCAAGAACCAGAAAAACATAACTCAACCAAAATAGGTCTTGAGGTTCCATTCAAATTATCATGTTTCATTTCCAAATGTCAAACTAACCTTTAACTATTTCACACACCCAAGGTTCTTAAGGCTTTAAAACCATAGACAAAGCTCAAACTCCCAACAAAACATCGAAGCAGGGTTTAAACGAGCCCATATAACTAGCGACATGATGTAAACATCTTCACTTTAACAATATACCCATTTCTTCTAACCAAAAAGGGTATTGGGATTTTTGCGTCTATGTGAACTTTCATCAAAATATGTTCCCAAATCCCAAATAAACTCTTCCTTAACGGGTGACAAACTCTTTAAAACTGTTAAATATCCAACAACATACAACATAAAAACAGAAAAGTCAAGCCACCATCAGCTAACCATTCTCATAGATTCTCAGATCAGACAACCAATTCCTCCAAAATAGAATTGCAAAACCTTCCTTCCCAAGGCATTATTCAGTTAACACAAGCATGCACACTGAACTCCATACCTAAAATCACGTGACATTCCCAGTCTAAACTAGCACTAGACCATTCTAAAAGGGTTATGTCATAGCATGACTAAAGGTGTAACCCAAAGAACTATGCATCCCATGTACATCCTAGAAAGTGATTTATAAATGACCCCATAACTTTTAAACATTAGTGCGGTGTATGACCAATGCTCTCCTATTGCAACCAGGTTATCTTTAAGATATGGGACATGCTCGTCTCACTTAGAAGATCACACTATGAGTAAACCAAGATGATCACTTGAACCACTACTGGTCGATTCTTTAAAATATCTTGGATTCACCTTCCACCTCATATTTAACTGAACCATGATGCCAATACCTCTAGAGGAATCGGTGTTCTTTCATGATTTATCATTGAGACCCTTCCAAAACAAACTATGTTTCTAAAGGATTTCATACACCTACAACCTCATCAAATTCGTACCTCCAATAAAGTACCAATATGTACACAAGAACCAATGTGATGCTACCCACCTTAGGAGTGTCCATTTTGTCTAATGAAAAAACCAGACACTCATAGGTTCTATCTCAAAACACAATAAACATGTAATTTATGTTCTAGAAACCATGATCACTGTGTTATGGAACTATCAGAAAGACAAAATTAAAAACCAACCAGCAAGTAAAAACACCTAAATCCGAAAACATCCTCCCATACAGTGGGTTGAAATTACCTTAATGCTCCAGTCTCTCTACCCCGAAGTCAACCCGAGAATTTCCTCAACCACACAAGGCTCCACAATCACACTGAACTAAACCATCTCATTTAATCATTCAAAACCCAATGTTATTACACATTTCAACACATAAAACCCATAGTTCTCAAAATACAATGAAAAATTGTATAATACAACCATAACTCAGATGAATATTTACAAAGATGTTTATCACTATAGAAAGAGATTTTCATAGGACCTCTTAACCACAAGACCATGTCCAAGGCGTGTCTAACCTTTTGAACCATTCATTCATCGATGTGTGTTCCCATAACAGGAGTAAATGTACAATGATCACCCATCTGAACAAGGTTTTCCATTTAAAATCCAAAATGACCTACTAGGGACAATGAAACCAACATCAAACACCTCACAATGGAAGAAAGGAATCTCATTCTCTAATGGTACTACCTACCATAGGCTATCCCCTTATGATGTATGAACATTGAAACTATCACATGGTCATGCTAAAAAGACTCACTAGACTCAAGAGCCTCTTTTCATTTAATCCAAATATAAATGAAATAGCCTACGGATAATCGATTTCATCTCAGTTCCACAGAAAAACATCATAACATTTAAAAATACCCTTCCACATGGGTTTAATCAATGAACACCACTTCAGGTTCCAATTTAAATCCATTTATGATATTCGTTTCAAACTTAAATCATTTTGATGTATTTTAAAAAAACCCAAAAGTATCATTTTAAAAACAAGGAACATTGTTTTTAAACAATGTCCGATAGGAAAAACCTGAATGTTACAACAAATTCCCTCTTTAAATATTTAACATTCAATGACCATTCACCATAAACAAAAACTTTAACATCTAAATTCTTCTTAACTGAATAGCAACCTCCAAGAACTCAATTTATTCAACCTGGTTCTTCAAAAAGAAATCACATAATAATTAATTTCATAATAACCCACCCCAACTAGACTACATGGGTATAATTGAGCATTTTTTTTAAATTACCTAACAATTTCATAGCAAAAATCAACAAACTTATGTTTATAACCATTTAAAAACCCACCATGGTTATAAAATGGCTCATTCACATGGGTGGCTATATACCAATTGATAAGGAAACCATACACCATACCACTAAAATTTGGATCCAATTATTCATATCAATTTATCTATGTTCAAAACATTACAACCTTCATATTTCATCATTTCAAATGAATCATATCTTTACATAAAACTGGGTTTCCATTTACCAATTCATGATTCACCCATAAACTTCATAAACTGAAAATTATCTCCCATTAATCACATCTAATTTAATTTAACATTTCAACTTTAGCATCCCTTTTTAAATGGTTTTAATACATGGTCTACCCTTTTTCTAGTTATAAGGTTCCATACACCTTATAACTGAAATTGGATCTCCTTTTAAAGGAAACCAACCAATTTCCAACACATGAAATCATTTTTCATAACAAAATAAAATGATATAACAAGATAAATATCATGTAATATAACATCTATGCATGAACACCTCAAGTAAGATATATTAAATAAAATTAATGCTAAATAAAATCAAAGGCATGGCATTCCACCCAAGGCATACAACCAAAATTATGAGGCATCCTACCAATACAACTACATGTAATAATATATGCATAGAATGAGAATTTATAAGTGCATAATATGATGGATTTCATGTCCCATCCTAACCATACCAGTACAAGGTAAATTTATAAAAAAACCAAAAATCCCAAAGCATAAGAAAATACAACATTCACCTAAGGTGAAATCACATCAACTGTAACATCAATCGTATAACAGTAATTCCCAACCCGGCTACATGGTCCTTTCTCATATGTGGAGTGATAATTCCAATGAATGGACATCATCCAAGTTCCAATGCATTCCTAATCTCTTGTCTTATGGACCAAATTTTAATAAAAAGGGAAAATAAACTTCTGATAACACTTTTTAATGTCCTGTCCCGACTGACCACTAAACTGGTAGCCAGACAGGTCACCACATGACCTCAAGAACATCTACCCATATGCTAGAGGCTTCTGAATGGAAGCGAGGGTGTATCGATAGTCAGTGGGGAGACTATACACTCATATTAATAGTTTACAATGGAATACCGATAGTATTAAAAAACTTCTGATATCTATGGAAGTTGTATAAATCCATAATTAAAGAAACTGTAGACAATTCGAATATCAACTAAATAAACAAATATACCAAATGTCATTTTATACAATGAATTCATGCTAATGATCATATATAATTAGAATGAAAAAAATAAAATACATCATGCTTTACATTTGAGTGAAAGAATAAATAAAATATTGCAATGCCTAAAGGAAATCACCATGAGATTCCCAAGATTTGGCTCAGTCCTTTTCTACTAACTCCTAGATACAAGCGAAAATGACACGAGAATATATCCATATCCTTGAAAAGAAGACGAGTCTACTAAGGATCCAATGGTACCTGAGTAGGTTGTGAGATAACTTCTCTATAGGCCGACACCCAAGGTATCATGCCTAACCAATATGTAGAATATGTAAACTGGTAGTGTGTTAGTAAACACTACAACAATAAATATGAAAAAAATGTCCTTTGTGGGTAAACACTAATAGTGATACCTAGATATCCCTTCAAGGATCCCTACATAAGTTATTCATGCTCATATAACAAGGCAGTTATATGTAATGAATTAATAAATAAAATTCCCTTACAGTTCGTCCAATATGCCATACCATCACAACATTTCCATATAACCACATATCACAATTTACGAGAGAGTAGCTATATATTCGATCATATCACATACCTCGTTAATGTTCCATAAATTGAAATTTTGACCATGAAGGCCTAGATATATGGAACTCATCCAACCCATACATAATAGAATTATAAACCACAATGGTCCAGATCCATTAAACACATCAAAGGCATCGACATTGGGCCCTATAGGTTTTCTACTATAAATGAAATCTAAGAACTGGTTAGAGTCAAAGGAGAATGTGTACCAACACTTCCTCAATGATTCCAAGCATGTCGGATCCATAGGGTAGCAAGGCCCGAGCCATCCCAGGCAATCAAAACCTAATGGGAATAATAATCCCAAGGAATAAACTACTACATACCAGATCCATGGAGAGTAGTCCATGTATTATAAAAATCCATTCATTCATCTCAAAACATTTATCAAAACTGTCAATATGTGCATACCCACTCATATAACCCTTTCCATCATTTAATATATGAGTATACCCACTAATATTAACATTTAAAAATTCTATTCTATATGAGTATACCCACCCAAATCTTCCCTTTAACAATTTACCATTGGTTTACCTTCCTATTCATCACAGTTCATTACAAGACATAACATAATCATATGGGTATACCCACCCACATAACCATAGAATTTATTTAGTGAGTGTACCCACTCACTACTTCACCCACAACATGAGTAAACCCACTCATGTGTCTACATCGATTTTAATCAACTCGTATGGGTAAAACCATTCATATTTCACCATTTTATAATTTATTAAATCAGAAGGAAACCAATTAGAATTCCCTCACACATTAATAATTCTTGTTTAAACAAATCTTATGATTTTACCCACTCACTGACACATTTTCCAATTTTGGCGTATAGTGAGGATACCCACCCTTTATCCATCACTTGCTTCAAATGAATTAGATTCATTATAGTTAATTTACCCCTTCATTTATTCCCATTCACAATCCATGAAACCAAGGAGTATACCCACTTATTGTTAGAATTTACAAACATTCATCTCACCTAGAATACCTTTCCATTTAATACCATTTATACTTATTCCTATTACATTAGTTTTCCCACCCCATGAATCTCATTGTAGTTCACTAGAACAATTAAATTCATCTGTTTCAAAAATATAAAGAGGAAACACATATCCAAGATAACAACTATATTAAATTAATTCAACAAATCATACTTTAACTAGGTATCATAAGAAAAAACACATATCTCAAGCCAACCTAACATGGTAGTCTACTCACTGTATTTTTATCTTGAAGGAAGTGCACCTACATTGGAGGGGTTTTATTATGAAAAAATGAATTTGTTCTCAAACAAATCATTTTATTCCTCAAAATAAGTTGAATTCAGAATTTTTAATTCAACTAATGAAGAATTTTTTATAATCCACTATTGCATTCTAAAAAAAGTAAAGTATAGGATCCTAAATCAAAAAATGGACCAACCATTATTTCTAAATCAAAGCTGATTCTCTCTCACCTACATGGACTTCCATATATATATATATATATATATATCCTTAAACCGATGTTTGTGTCCCCTGCTCCATGAGGTAAACTGCACGTGTAGCAGATATATATATATATATATATATATATATATATATAATTTTAAACTTGGGAAAAAAATATGTCAGTGCCCCTAGATTTGATCGCAACATCCAACAACAACTTCTCCGAGACATAATAATAACTCTAAATCCTTAATAAAAGGCGTGAAGAAAAACGAGGGTACCAAACCTTTCCTTAAATTGATGGTGGTGGACCAAAACATCCTGAACCACTTCGCCTTTAGTGGAGGTAGTCTGAACATGAAAAAAGCGGTCTCAAGTGACACTTCACACCACCTGAGATAAATAGAAAATTGAGAAAACATTATCCCCAAACCCTATGCTTTTTGCCAAGATATGTAGGGCAATCGGATGGAAAAAAACTAGCCGAGTGAAGGAGGAGAGGGTACCAGAGATCCAAACCTTGAGGATACATAGAAGAATCACAAATAAAACATGCCAAATAGAGATAGAGAGGGATTGGGGAGGAGTGGTCAATCTCACGATAGGGGGAACCTCATTGTGGTGCATTATGGGTTAGGTAATAGAGAGGGTGAGGGAATGATTCATTTATTATCATTTAAATTTAATTTAATTATATTAAAATATATCAAATTTTAAAAATTGGGTGTTTCACACGGTTAAGATGCACAGTTTAGAAAATTGTGTGCAAACCATACCACACCCCTCTATTTAAGAAACCCCCATTAAACAGCTTTCCCAACATAGTTTTCCTAACTATGTGTAGGCCATATGGAAGCATCGCTCCCCCATAAATAAACCACATGTTACCTATTATGAGCCACATGGTTTGGTTGATCATACACAAATGGTGTTCCCTCTACAGGTTCTTAAAACCTACTTTCCCCAATGCAGTGATCCTGAAACCATTTGAACCTCTAGAGAAACTCATAGATCTATTTCTCAAGACTGATAACATCACTTTTAGAGAGTCAAACTCTCTAAAATTAATTATAATTCTTGGTTTTAAAATCATCTTATCCAGTAGTTGATAAAAAATCAAAAACAGTCCAAAAATACACCTGGTCCAAACCATGGGTTCTTATAGAAAGGTCCAATGATATGTAAACTATTAAAGTGGGTCGTGATGGTTAAGGCACACATATCATGAACTCCATTTTCAGGGATCATGAGATTTCTTTGTAAAAAATTTCCCTATATAAATAATATTTTTCCTTCTATTAGTTGAGTTTGAGGTGATTTTGATAATTGGTAATCTCTTTATACATATATCACTTATAAACTAATTTAATAAGGAAATCACATTTTATAATCTATATGGACCTATTATCTTTTATCTTTGTGAGGCTAAAATGATCTTAATATGGAAATTAATTCCAAATATGGGCCTTGATTACTATTCCTAAGTGGAATTTATCTAAAATTCTCATTGATAAAATCAATATTGAATCTATGCGTTGTATTCAGGATTATACTGGTTTATTTCATGAATAATTTATTTTTCATAATCTAGATCATGATGGTTTTTTCATAGAACTCATACTTGGTGATGCACCTATTTTAAAGATGCCTTATATAATGTTCTCAATGTTTTTATATGAATTAAAGATAAAACTCTATGATTATCTATATTATGTAATCATTTAGCTTAGTGATTAACTATGGGGTTCTTTAGTTTGTTTCATTAAAAAAATATTGATAACTGTGACGATGCATTGATTATCAATAACATAAAAATATCAAAGTGATGAAAATGTATCTTTTCCGTATCATTTCTTATTTTTTGATCAATTTTGAGGATATTAATATCTCATAAATATTGAACGTCATTATAGATTTTATCTATTGATGGTTAAATGTGAATACATACATATGATTAAATTATAAAATGTTTTAGACCACGTCAATTTTATTTTGATTCCATTTTGGCTTACTAATACTGCCAAAATATTTTTAAATTTAACATTTAATGTATTTAGAGATTACATTGATCAATGTTTTGTAGTATTTATAAGCAGAGTTATGATATACTCTATGTTAAAGGAATAATGTAAAGATATCATAAGAATAATATTGAAGACATTGAGGAAAGATAAACTTTTTGAAAAATTTAGTATGTATACATTCTAATTGCAAAACGTATCATTCATAGGACACAATATCAATAGTAAAGGCATATCATCTAATCATTCTTCAGTGAATGTCACTAAACATTGGCTCAGACTAAATAATAACGATCCAAATTTTTCTAGGTTTGTATTGATATGATAAACTCATTGTGAAGCATATTTCATGGTATTTTAATATAATCACCATTTTATATGTAATAAATTAATTTTTCATTAAACAAGTGAATGTAAAAAAATCAAGGAACTTATTACATGTTTGGGAAATGCACTTATACTCAAATTACCCATTAGTGGATTAGGGATTGTAATTTTTAGTGATGCATTGAATAAGGTATTTAAATGTGTTCTTATTTATAATAACATGGTAGTATCTTATGGATAAAATTAAATAAATTTTAATTAGAGAAATTATGAAACACATGACCTGGAGTAGTAAGATTGTATGGACCTTGCCTTAAGTAATACATATTATAGAATATTTGAACTAGAATTTGCTTTCATACAAACATGGGTATATTATTTTAGTGATTCAAATAATTATTTTTCAAATCATACAAAATAACTCATATGTTACAACGTAGATAATTATACTCAATATCATTTTTTTTCACTGATAACCCATTTTAATAAAACATAATTTTTTTATTATATAACTTCACACGTTTCATCTTAGCCTCATCCTTCTCCTTAATTGACCAGAAAACCCTACAAGAGAACATTTTAAATTGTGTTATTAGAATAAAAAACTCAGTAAGGGATATAAAAAATATTAAATCCATGAGTCAGGTGAAAAACATGAAATACCTCATATTATTTACATTTATCTTAGTATTCTTTGAGATAATTAAACAAATAATTTTGACATCAAACTACACACACATTTAGAAAAAATATACAAATTAAAGTCCATAAAAAGAAAATAAAAAATTTATTATAAACATAGAGAATCAAATTCATTACCCATTATAAACTAGTATAAAAAATAACTAGAGCCCAACTAAATCCATTAGAGAAACAATTATATAAGACCCTCCATCTTACCTGAAATGTCAAGGTGCATTTCCCAATGGGTTGGAGAACTATCTAGGCCAATATAAACTATAATGTGGTCACTCTAAACTATATGTGTGAAACCAACATATAATTTATATTGGGATCACCAATGTTATATAATGGGGATCCACCCTTCATATAATCAATATCAGTAATTTAAATTATTCTCAAGTACCATATCATGAATTAAACATATTATACCTACACTATTTCATAACAAATTCCTTATAAAAACACTGTTAAAAAAATTAAAAAATAAATTTTTATGAAGCTAAACATTCTTTTGAAAAATACCTTTTCAAATATAAAACCTAAACACATCATTAAAAACTCGTTTTTTTGAAAATAAACATAGAATCATATAAAAGACACAACAAAGCATTATTTCATCATGACCATGGGAAATTATATTAATTTTTTTATGTTATAGAAAATTTCATTTCATTTTGGTAAAAATAGGTCCAAAACTATCTTTAAAAGTTAATTTTTAAAGAAATTACACTTTCTCGATTTTGATTTTTCATGTATATCCTCAATCTTCTCCTTATTTTGAAAATCTACTTAGCTTATCAATTTAAGTCCACTATGCATTATACGTATAAACAAATGAACTCCAGTGTGAGTAGAGGGTTTATATGAAAGTATTTTTTAAAATAGTTTCTAATCCAAATGGTTTTTTTATGTGTGATGGATTGAGATAAAGAAGCGCCCTTTTATATGAGGAGGGAACCCTTCAAATATCATAAAATATTCAATTAATATAAATTTATTTTCACTTTCAAATGGATCCAGAGAGATTTATTTAGATTATAGGATGATGATGGATTTATATACCTCATCCAATAATAATTAGACGTGTTTTTACTCTATTTCTACACTAATATTTTATTTTTTACCCTTATTTATTTACATTAACTCTGACCTTGAAAACATGGTTTTGTACTCATTTATGGTTAATATAGTTACTTTAAAATGATAGAAGACCCATAAATTGACCATGGATGAAATTTAAAACCATATCATAATAATTATTTTGAATTTTATATTATTATTATTTTTATATCAGTTAATGAAATATTATTTTTTAATAAAATATCTATTATGTAAATTTTTATAAAAATTCAACATATTGAAATTAAAAATACAAATATTAGATATGTAATTCAAAAGAAAAGAAATTTAAAAAATCAATAACATTTCAAGTTCATCTAGAAAATTAGTGTATTATTTTATTTATCTCAAATTATATTTATTTTTTATATTTTCAATAAAATTTATTTGATATTTTCATTTATTAAATAATTATTTCATCAATGTTGGTTATGCATTTATATTATTTTTTTATTCCCTAAAAATATAAATAAAACACCATTATATATTTAAATCATTTATATTACAAATTAATATTCATAATCATTCATATCCTTTATATAAAACTATATTAAAATTATTAAAATTATTTAAGCAAGAGAGTTACATGTTTGACTTTCCAATAAATAAAATTTTCTAAAGGTCATAATCTCAATGAAGATTATACAAAAGGTCATTAATTATAACCTTGGATTATTATGTTTGAATTATACTCATCTAATACATTTTGGAAAGTGTTTAGGGAATTTTATTGTAGTTATAATTTAATATTTAATATAAATTACATGATTTACCCTTTATGGTTTAATAAAAATTACTACATTTACTATTAAAATTATCCAAAAATATAAGGAGAATATTTTATAAATTTGGTCCCACTAATTCCAAATATTGATTCTAAAATTTTATAAAATAACGAATATAACAACCAATATTTTTTAATTGATATTTTTTTTCATGAATAAATGTTTGTAAAAGATTATTTAAAAACATTCACTTAAGAAATAATGAAAAACCAGAAATATTTTACCTCTTTAAAAATGATCATTACATTATTTATCAATGAAACCAATTAAAAATCCAAACATTACAAATGAATAATAATAAAATTGAATAACTAAAATGGAAATATATGGGACGCCCAAATCATCAAGAATTATCACTCTAAAGAAAATCCAATTGAACTAATACAAAATATTAGTAAACCAATAAACATATTATAAAAATGGTAATATAACCTTAAAAAACCATAGTGAATTCTGACTAAAATAATGATGTGGTATTTATAGGGTATAAAGGGAAAGGAGATCACAGGGATTTAATCATTATATAATCATCAATTAATACGAACATTTGTCAATATGAATATTTTAAATTATACCATTGGTTAATAATTATAATTATTTCTCATAAGTTGTAATGAAAAAAGATAATTTATATATAATGGAGAATATATGGCCTCAAGCAGTAGAGTCACTCGACTTGAATCCGATTTCTCAGAAAATGAGATGGATTTTTTTTCACTAGGGTTTACCCTTGACGAAGCCCAATATAAGCTTCAAGTAGTTAATCTTTAATGAAATCTCAAATTGGATAAGTTTATATTAGAAGATATTATCAATCAGTCCATGTTAGATGGGCCACACCATTAAACTATCACCATCACAAACCTTACCCATATGGTGTTTTCATGTGTAATAAGGGGTAATGTGTATAGAAATTAGAGTAATTTAATTTGTCAATTTAGAATTGTAATTCCATCATTTTCATTCCATGAATATATTTTCTTATAAAATTAAATTTTTTATTAGGATTAATTTGATAAATTTGTTTTTTGGCACGAATAAAACAGAATTATATAATTATAGAAATTATATACAATATTATAATAAACTCAATTTTTCTGAATAATTTTTTTTACTCAAATATTATTCCAACGGACTCTCACCTAAATATAAATGAGAAATTAATTTTATAATGTACTATGAAATTTTTTAAGTGTAATATTTTTAATTGTCCTAAATATGATATTTTAAATAAAATAATTTTATTCTATTTTAAAGTTAAAATTATCATATTTATATAAATTTTATGATTATATAATCATCATATTTTAAATCATCACAACCAAATTAGTTTACTGTGAATTTATGTGAAAATTTTAAACTATTTTATTTTTTTCATGAATAATAAAAAATAAAATTTTTAGTTTTTTTGTATACATAATTACAACACATTTATCAAATAATGATGTTACAATTAGTTAAACACAATACATGTAATAAAATATTTAATTTTATTAATATTATGGATTTTAATATATTTTAATCAATTTCCAAAATAATAAGTGACTTTCCAGTGTTTAAAAAAGAAATTTTCTTTTTTAAAACCATTAATTAGTTGAATCATTACTCTTTTATTCTAATAAAAACTACTAAAAATGGATTTCAGTTTTGTTGGATTAAAAAAAATAACATGTGACCCAAATGTCCAAAACCAAGAGAAACCCCATGGGTAATCCCATCATTTTTCACTTTTTGTAACCTAGTTTCTGAAGATATATATTTGGAAATTATTAAACAATTACTCCATTTTTTATATAAATACCCATGAATTACTCCATTAACAATAAATACGAATACATACTCTATGACTTTATATGGATTTAACTTTATATGGAGTCCCCCCAAAGTTTATTCAATCCCCATGGGTTCATTCTAATGTTAAAGAATAGCTCCTCAAGGTAAGGGAAATATTCACTTCTCTTTTCTATTCATGTTCCATTTTCATGTGTTATGCCTTCTATTTTTGAATGTATGAACTTTTTTCAACATTCAAATATCCCATTACTATAAGAATATTATTCTATGAATGGTATACTATCATTGACACACAATTTACAATTTTATTAAACCATGTTTTATACTCATCATCATGTCGAAGGTACTTCTCATATTTTCATATTTTAAATTAGATATTATCTTATCCTTTTTATTTGAATACCCAAACATATTTTCTTTTAAATGGATATTACACTATATTTGAAAATTAATTTTATTATTCATGTATTTTCATATATGAAACCAACATTTCATTTCATTTTATGAAAATAATGTAACTATCATGTCGTTGAGATATTTTATATTGAATTATTTTGATATGAAACTCATTATTTAACCACTACAGGTTATTAATGAAATGATTTATTAATATATATATGGATCACATTAAATTAATACATATGAGGGTGCACCATTATAGCCATCGAATTTATTAGGTAAAGTATCTAATCTCGATAGATCACATTTTTCACGATACGTTGGTGAAAAACCTTTGTAATATTTACTTATGAAACCTTGGTAATATGAATATGAAAGTCTCATTTAAATTTTTTTGCCACATTTCCATGTTATGATTCAAGTTTATATTATTATTTATGGTCTTTTATTCATTCATTTTTTTTATACCTCATGTTTTCATTGATATGTCCCATTATTACATGCATTATATCTCTCATTCTTATTATCTTATTGAGTGTCATGCTCAGTAATTTTTTTTATGTATGTCTCCGGGATATGAGAAAAAACAATAGTATATAAGGTTGAACCAATGATGATTCTTTTCTAGTGTATTTAGATGTATTTTTTATGTATTCATGTATAATTTACATCCTTTCCAAAAAAAACTATATTTCAAAAGATCCTTTGTTTGTACCATGTAATGGAATGTTATGTAATAAAATTGTGGGAATCCATAGTTCTTATCAATGGATAGTTAGTTATTTTTGGAAATTAGTAATTCAAAACATTAGGAAGAACTAGAGGGACAAGTCTTTATATTGGAAAACTTCCAGGTATTTTGGTAAGTATTAGGTAAGATTCTTGCAAAACAATTCCTCCCAATCTAGACACTAAAGGTTGATGTGTCTCGGAAACATTTTTACCTTGGGTAACACCTAAATACCCTACATTGATCTATAATCGAATAGAAACTGGTGCATGATATCATGCCTTTATGCACTCCTACTTTGACATTCTTGGGGAGATGTATTTGGTAAATTACATGATTTTTATACACCATTATGAAGGATGTATAGAAAATGTAATTTTTATTATAGAATATTAATTACAAATTTAATAATGATGTTTTACGGAAAAAATAGATTTATAATTATAACATTCCAAATGGTAACTGATTTCTCACTAAGGGATTCTTCTTTCAGAAAATGGAAGGAAATAGCATGAAGCACCTAAATTTTGAGTGCAATGGACGATGCACTGATGGCGTTCACATGGAATATAGAATGGAAAACATCATTAGGATGATGAATGAACTAACTCAGGTTATGAAAAATAACTTGAATCATGTTGAGAGACCTAATACCCCTTGAATGGAAAAACATTCTATTTAGTCCAACAAGCATTAACAGCCACCTTTTTGTGGATCTACTGACCCATTGATTATAGAAAAATGAATAATTTCTATATGAAACATAAATATCTATACTCTATCATTCAGTGAAATATAATGTAACCCTAGAATTATAAAACATGAACGGATAAGATGGTTAGTGGTGTATATTGATTGAAAAGATAAATCCAGGAAGAGAGATCGATGTTATAGTGTGGTAATATTTCAATGGAATAATTTCCAAAAAATATTACCCCATTTGATGTGAATGAAATTAAAAAATGAATTACATGAACTGAAATAGAAGGAAAATCAATTGTTGGGAAGTTATCAAATGAAATTTACATGAATTTATCAATACACCTCTAACATGGTTATGGATCCTAAGGGAAAAATGATATATTATCAAGTGGAAAGAGACCCCATATTTTTAAGAATATGTAAAATAGATAATAGAATAATTGTAAGGAGATAGTGTAGAGTTATATGAAGGATTAATTATGGATTAGAGGGATACATTTTCCATCGAGGTATTATGAGAATAAGAGAGTATTGGTTCCAAAATTCAGGATGACCGTTATAACAAAAGAGAATGATAGAATATGAATTTTCCAATGTTCATAAAATGTGGGAAGAATCATTTAAGGAACTACATAAATTGGAGTTTGAAGTGATAAATGTGCAGAAGATATGGATATATGTATTGGAGTTGATGTGGTGAGGTGAAGCCTCAACTTTTCAACACTAATGTAAATTGGATGATTTTACAGGCCCAGCTAGATGTTCAATGCATGATATGCGGAAAACATGGGATCCTTTCAAATAAATTTAAAAATTAGAAGATAATAAAGGCGAACTAATTGAAACCTCAGAATATTAAAATTCATCATGTTCTGGATCTTTCTATCATGGAAGCGGAAGTGGAGGCTCTGAATAATGTGGTGGTAGGTATAGATGTTGTGCTTTCAATTCTAGAGAGTATAATATTTGAATCTTGTTCTATGCATTCCTTTCATTAATCTACATTTTCAAAGAATATATAATCAATCCCTAAACTAATAAAAGTAGTTTTATCAGTCATTAAACATAGAGTGACTATTGTAGCGTAAAAAAGTCTATAGAAACTATAGTATTAACATCATAGAGTGAAATATCATTATAAATATAATGGATATTACCATGGTGGAATTTGAAACTATACTATTGATAGACTGGATCTTAATGAATCATGCTCAAATAAACTATAGAATCAAGGAATGTTTAGTAATCTTTAATGGAAAACCCATAGTCAATTTCAAATGAGAGATATCATTGCCTAGGACTTGTATAGAATCACCTCCCATAGCCTTCTTTATTGAGATAATATGTGAATAGGGATCGAGAAAGTAATTTATAATGATAGGGAATGTCCCAATAATTTAGTAATACTTTAACTTATTTCCTAAAGACTTACCAGACCTCCCCCATAAAGAGAGGTGTTATTCTTTATTTAACACATACATTGATCCAAGATAACATAAAATCCCTATGTATAATAGATAATATAATGTTAGAGGACTTAAAGTAGTAACTTCATGATATTTTGGTGAAGGGATTTATCGGACCAAGTAAGTCTCCTTGGGGATCACATGTTCTGTTTGTGAAAAATAATGAAGGAAAAATGCAACTATGAATTTTTTATAGAGATCCTAAACAGAACACATTTAAGAACAACTATCCTCTCCCATGGATTGTTGATTTCTTTAACAAGAATTATAAGTATCAAATAATCTCCAGGAATGAACTCTGATATGGGAATCATCAATTAGTAGTGAAGAAATAATATATACGAAATATTTAATTCTGAATATGACTTTTCTATTATCAGTTTTTTGTTATTAACAATGCCTTGACAAATAATCCCTCTATATTTATGGATTTGATACATAGAATCTTTAAGTACTTCCTATATAAAGTTATGGTAGGTTTATTGATGATATTATGATATACTGTAATATTAATGAGGAGTAAGAAGATCATATAATAATTATATTGGGAACTCTGAGAAAGGGGAATCTATTTTTAAAATTCTGAAAATGTGAATTCTGGTAATAAAAATTTTCATTCTCGCGGAACATTATAAAAAATGTTGGAATCTCAGTTTACCCAGTGAATTATATTGTTTTTGATGTGTGGCCTCATCCAATAATAGTAAGAAGGATTTTTAGTTACTTTTGTTTTTCAAGTTACTATAGGGGTTTTATGAATAATATTTCAAGACATTTTAGTCTTCTATCAAGGATTACTCCAAAATAGGATATGTTCATAAGGAAAAGGTTGTGTGAATAATTTTCCCTAGAACTAAAGAAGATAGTAGTTGTTGAACATGTTTTAACATTTATCTCTAATATAGAAGGATTCATTGTTTATAGAGATGTATCTCTAAAAGTTCTTGTTTGTGTCATTATGAAAAATGAAAAGGTGATTTCATATGCATATAAATAGTTAAATCCTTATAACTAGAATAATACACTCATAAACTAGATCTATCTACATTTATTTTTGCTCTAAAAATATGGAGGAACCATATTTATGGGTATAAATGTGATATATACACTTACCCCCAAATTTTTATAGGCATTTTCACAGAAAAGGTATTAAATATAAGGTAGAAAATATTGGTTTAACTTTATAAAGACTATAACTGGTCAATTAATTATCACATAGGAAGAAAAAAGGAAGTCACTGATGGATTAAGAAGAAATGGCCCTGTTGGGCTAGAAATGGTGCGGAATCCAGGAGATCCTTTGATTAAGGACCTATTAATGTTATACAAGGGTATCATATGGGAATTGACATCATCAACAATATTCTAAATTATTTATCAACCATCGTTACTAAAGAATATCAAGGGAGATCAAAGAGAGGATCCTAAATTTCAATATATGATCGAATATGTGAAGAATGGGAAGTTTTCTAATTCCAATATTAATCAAGAAAGTATACTGAAATTTAATATATATGGTTATATTTCTCATATATCCCAAATATAAGGAAGGAGATGATGGATAAAGCTCATATATATACATTCCCTATATTTCTTAAAAGTAGTAACATTTATAGAGACATTAATAATCATTATTTGTGGGAAATATAAGAAGAGGGATTTCTAACTACACCTCAATAATAGTGGTATGTTATTAATTTAATGAAGAGAGAGATCCTCATAAATGGATATTTCAACCACTACCCATGACAACATGGAAGTGGGACAGCATCATTGGTCTCCCAATAATATCAACGAAAAACAATATGATATGGGTAATAGTGGATCGACTCACCAAGACATCCCATTTCATCCTTATTCGGGATGTTTTATATCATAACAAACATACCTGTATATACCTAAAGGTAGGGTTGAGGATACATGGGGTTTCACATTCTATCATTTCTGATCATTATCCAAGTATCATATTACAATTATATAGAATTATTGAATAATATTTTAATACATAATATAATTTTATTACCACCTATCAACCCCAAACTATTGGCTAGTCAGAAAGGACCATTAAGACACGTTTGGATATCCTAAGAACATTCTATATGGAAGTTAATGGTGGATGGGATCAACACCTACCATTAGTTGTGTCCCCATACCACAAAAATATCCAATTGAGTATTCAAATGGAACTATATAAAAATATATGTGGAAAATGATGCAGAACAACTACTTGTTGGAATAATGTGTGTGAGAGTAAATTTATTGGTCCTGATCTTGTGAAGCTGATGACAGAAATGGTTCATGCCATCCAATATCATATAAATGATTCTTATTGTTGGTAGAATAGGTATGATAAAAATCATTGAAGTTACTTGGAATTTTTTGTTGGGGAATCAAATTATCTTTGTATATCACAATAGTAGAGAATCATGCGATTTATAAATAAAGTGAAGATTATCACCACGTAAATTGGACCCATTGAATTTCATGATTTCTTTAGTATAGTGCCTATTTACACTTCCACCAAATCTATATCAAGTTCATGATAATTTTTCTGTATCTATCTTAAGTATCTACATTCCTGATTTATCACCTGTACATAATATAGAGATGGAACGACAGGAACATGACATCTCAAATGAGGAGCACCTAGGGGAGATCTTGGACCTTAGAGATAAGGTTCTATGAAACAAGTATACATACATCGTCAAAGTTATATGGGGGAACAATAAATATGAAGAATCGATGTGGGAACTAGATGATACAATAAGAACGAAGTACCCTTAACATTTCTCAACTAAGAAAATGATTTGAAATTTTTGGGTTGAAATTTATTAAGGGGGTAAGAATGTAATGAAACAGACTATTTTAAATGATATTATTTTCCTGAAATTTTTTTTTGAATATTATACAATATAATACATATAAAAAACATAGCAAAAACAAAAAAAAATTATCTCTTTAATAATTATCATTACATTACTTAGCTATGAATCCAATTAAAATTCCAAACATTACAATTGGACCAAAAATATGAAAAAGAACATGTAAGATGGGACTGTATGGATCGACATAATCTACTAGAATAATCGCTCCCACATAAAACAAAATTTAAATATACAAAAAACATTATAAAACCAATAAACATATAATTTAAATGAATATATAACCTTAATATACATTATTGTGAATTTGGAGTGAATGAATAATGTGGTATTTATAGGGTATAAAGGGAAATGTTACCAATGTGATTCCACTATTATATGACTATTATAAAATTGGTAATCAATATTTCAATTTTTCAATATTACCATGGGAAAATATACATTTTTTTTGATAATTATAATTTTTTTATAAGTGTAATTACAAATGATAATTTATACAGAAAGAATAATCAATGACCTCAACCAGTAGAGTCCTATAATTTGAATCCCATTTATCAAAACATTAGAGGGATATGTCCTCCCTAATGTTTATCCTTGAACATGTTCAATCCAATGTTTAACAAGTGGAGCATTAATGAAGCCTCATACAATATAATTTCAAATTACTAGAGATTATAAATCATTTGATGTTACCTAAGAAACCACAGAAATCTTCCACCATCATACACCTTACCTAAGGGCATATACAGGTGTAATAAGGGGTCTCATGTACATACCATAGTTCAAATTCCTTTTAATAAATGAAATGTTTATTTCATCAATTAAGTTTTAAGAACATTTTTCCTTGATAAAATATATATTTATTTGAGAAACGTTTGAGAAATGTATTTCTAGATGCACATAAAACATAATTGTATTTTTAGAAGAAAATATATACAATTTTATAATTAACATAAGTACTATAAACAATTATTTCTTTAATAAAAGATTATTTTGAAAAAAGGTAACCAAAATATAAATGATGAAATAATTTTAAAATGTCCCAGTAATAGTTTAATAAGTGTTAGAAATCTTACTGCACCATAAAAACTACTATTTTATAAAAAAAAATATAGGATTTTATATTTAAAGGTTAAAAGTATCAAATATAGAAATTTGTTATGATACTATAAAAATCCTATTTTAAATTGGAACATCTAAATTAGTATGTGTTAAATTGGGGATAATTTTGTAAAAACCATTAGTTTTTCAGTTATATTAAAAAAATCCATTTTAGGTTTTCGATATATTTTTTGACTTCATATTTATCTAATAATGATGTAATAATTACATAAAAATCTTAAAAATCATAAATATTTTATTTTATTAATATTATGTATGTTAATATACTTTAATCAATTTCCGATACAATATGATTCCTTCCAAAGTCTAAAAAGGAAATTTTGTTTTTAAAATAATGACTTTGTGTAATTATTACTCTTCCATACTGGAAGAAGTATTAAAAAATTATTTTTGGTTTTCTAGTTTAAAATAATTTAAAATTTAACCATAATTTCCAAACCTATAAGAACAAATCATGGATTATCAGGTGGTTATTCACTTTCCACAGACTAGTTTTCAAATACCTATATTTGGAAATTATTAAAATATTCATCCACATTTGCAATAAATACCCACCCATTTCCCCATTTACATTAACTCCCAATCCATAATACATGATTTTATAGTGATTTTTCTTGGAACGGAGTCCCCCATGGTGTCCCCAGTATCCTAAGGTTCCACCCTCTTGTTTTAGGAAATACTCTTCAAGGTAAGTGAAATCTTCACTTTTCTTTTTCATTCAAGTTCACTTTTCATGAGGTATTTCATAAAACATCCATGAAAAGTTATTTTCTCAATATTATATTATCCCATTATAGTAATAATAGATTTTTATAAATGTGATACCCTTGTCCCATCTCATTTCCAAATTTTTTAAAACAATGTTTTATAACCCTCATGTTGTTGATGTTACTTATCAAATTTCCCTTATTACATTTGAAATTATATATTACATATTATTTGAGCGCCCAAACCTCTTTAATGTTCAATGGGTATTCAAATAGATTTAAAAATAAAGAATTAGTTTTGGGATTTAAATATAAGATACACAAATATTTTTTAATTTACAAATGATTTAACAATCATGTCTTTAATCTCTTTTGTATTCCATGATTTTGATATGAAACTAGTTATTTATTCTCCATTGGTTATTAATGAAATGATTTATTATGATCTATTCTAATAACATGAAATTAATTAATTTGATTATCACACACTAATATCACTCCAATGCATTGGGTAAAAAATTTAATCTCTAGAGATTACATATTTTACAATAACATGGTGAATAACCTGGGTGATTTTTACTTATGACATATTGGGGAAAAACATGGTGATATTCTTATGAGTGCCTCATATAAATTTTAAATCAACATTTCCATGCTATTATTATAGTTTTTATAATTCATTTATGTTTCTTGTTCATTGATTATTGTTATGTGTCATGTTCTTATTGATAAGGCTCGTGATCACATGATTTTTCCCCTTGGTCATTCCATTGTTGGGCTTCATGGTCACCCCATTTCCTTAATGTATGTCCTAGGATCTGAGATGTATAAATATTAACATAGGGTGAACACAATAATATTTATGTAAATTGGATTTATAGGGATGTTTTATGTTCTCAGGTATTATGTACAATTTTTGAATGAAAGTAAAAATCAAAAGATCCATTTTTGATTCCATTTAATAATAACAAATGTATTTAAAAGGAATGATTAAATATAGAATTTTCATAATTTATTTTCAATTTAAACTAGAAAACAGAACAAAAAATAGCTATTCAAAAAATTAACTATCAAAATATTAAATGTTTTCATACTAAAATCAAGTATAAATTTTTTTAAACCCATAATTGTATTATTTAAAAGCCAATTGTACTAATAAAAATTTAAAACTAATCCAAGACATAATTTTACATTTTACATAAATTAAAAGACAGTATAGTGTTTAATAAAAATCAATAGATTTTCCTACTCATATACAAATCAATATTTTATGAAAATTTTGAACAATTCATTGTAATATTATTTTTACATCCTAAATTAAATAATGAAATTTATTTTGTGAAATTAAATTTCTAGAATTTTAAAATTAACCATTTAAATATAATCATATATAAAATGGGTTTAATAAATCCATTTAATTTTTATTTTTACGAATTTCTTAATATATTTATATGGAAAATGGCTATAAAATTACTAATAAATACGAAAGAGATTGGTTGTATATATAACTATATTATTATATCCCCCCTTTAAAATTTAATCTTTAAAATCATATTCACATATTAAATATTGTGGATAACCTTCTCTCATTGCATTCTAATATTCCCATTCAGACTATTCATCCATATAGTTTTTTCACAAAACATTAAATTGGAGAATTACACTGTTCCTTAATACGGGATCCATACAGTCATGAATATTAATATATTTCTCCAAACAAGAATAGTTCTCTCCCAACTGAACTACATCATGGTTCAAAACATGTGATGAATCTGGGAAATGTATTCTTAAACAAGAAATATGCAAAACATTATATATATGGGATAAACATGAAGGAAAGGTGCAATAACATGAGACATTATCAATAGAATATCCCATCTTATAATTATTTCATATATTAAAAAACATTTAAAGTATATTTTCGAATACAATAAAATCATTATAAATGAAAATTACAATGAAATAAGAGGTATCTATAAAAATTAAGGAACCTATACTAATGGAATAGTAACTTGGCCTTTGGAAAAATAACATAACCATTATAAATAGTAAGTTTGACAATATAATAGTTACATAATCTATGAAAGTATAAATAAAATTTAGGGATCTTATAAATTATATTATTATATTATTATATCATAGTAAATAAATTTTAATCAAATTATTACTTATGTATTGGTATTTTTATAAAAAAATTATTTAAAACATCATAATATATAAAATGATTAAATTGAAATTTTATTTTTACAAAATATATCAAGAAATTAATATTTTTGTGTCTTTTTATTATAAGATAAATTTATGAAACCATAATGAATTTTTTAGTATGTTATATATTAAATTATAATTATAAAATCAGCATTTTCCATGGAAATGATGATTTCACATAAAAATTTAATTTAGAAAATCTATAAAATTATATTAATAAAATAGATTTCATTATTTTATTCTAAACATCATTAAATGGTCAAGGTGATATGTTAGGTTTTTCTATAATTGTTTACTTTTTGTGAATAGTGAAAACAGTAATTAAAAATATTTAACAAATTTATGGATTTTTGAGTCCAATATGTTGTATGGGTGATATAATTCCATCATATTGAACTACCCATCATTATTTACGTATATTGAGTTATATAGTTCAACTATTAATATTCTTGAACCAAAATAATAAACTAATGACTAAAATAATCAATAAAGCACCCATCCCATCCCCTATAAATACCACCCCTCATGACCACTTATCCCCACACCCCCAAAAACTTGATTGTTGTCCAATTTATTCCCAATAATTTTTTACAAGGCTCTCCCCCATATACTAGAGTCTTTGGTCTCAAAAGAAGAAAAAAATCTCTTTAATGAGGTTCTCAAGGAGAAGAATTCATGTGGTAGTATCCTATTTCGTTTCTTTTAATTTCATTTTATTTTTCTTTTCTTCTCTCATTATATAATCATATCCCCTTATAAAAGTAGAATTATATCTCAATTATATTATTTATATTGTAATTTTATTATGTTAATTGATGTATCTACAATCAAGATTCTTCTAATCTATTA
Organism: Viscum album; assembly: GCA_963277665.1. Taxonomy (NCBI): domain Eukaryota; kingdom Viridiplantae; phylum Streptophyta; class Magnoliopsida; order Santalales; family Viscaceae; genus Viscum; species Viscum album. The sequence goes on along the minus strand of OY728155.1, from coordinate 83,487,179 downwards.
TTTTTTCTAAAAAAGAAAATGTTGCCTATGAGGTGTTGTTTTATCACATTCAATGACAAAAAGTTCTCATTATACTTTACAGCCATTAAGGATGGTCTTAAAAAAATTATAATGGTTGAAACCAATTTTAAATTGGTTTTTATAAAAAAATTATGTTATAAAATGAACATATATAAATATTATTAAATATAAAAAAATTGAGTTTATTGTGGTCGAAAAATGGCCAGATTAATCTAAATGACTATCATTGATATTTTATCGAATGAATCAACCTAATATATAGAAAAATAATAATATATAAGACCAATTAATCTTATTTAAGTTCCCTTATAAAATATAATATAAATTGTATGTAATTATCCTCATTTTACATGATCTTCTATACATGTGTAAAATTGAACTGATCATGAAATCCATGAAGATGAACAATCCCAGGCGATGAAATTGAACTATAAAACTCAAAAAAATGGATATAAACAAACGTAATAAAATTTTAATGAATCAAATACATGAAAAAGTGGTTCTTCATTTATTAATTAATTAATATAATTTCATTAACCAATATATTAATGTGAATAAATCATTCACACTTATGGTATGTGAATTTCTCTAACCCAACTTCTCTTATTTAGGTTATTCCTCTTTCATTGCAAATTTTAGTGTGTATGTTCAACTAATATTATTAGAATAACATTTCATTATCCTCGCCTTAAATTTTTTGGGATATAAATGTTTCCAATATGATTTTATGAAAAATTAAAATATTCTTCTAAAAGAAGTATTGGTTCTAAAAACACATATTTTACTTACCTTGAGAGTATTTCATCATAACTATTGATTAATTATTATTATACCAAGTATGTCATTCCTTTTTTTATTTGGGAATGCCAAATTATATTAATGAATTTATTCTAATGAAACATATTCAATTTCATTGCTTATTTTATGTCCAATACTAATACATGTTCTCAGTGGCATGCATGATTATGTAAATGATATGTTGTGATGAGTGTACCTGAAATTATATAGAGGTTGAGTTCATTGGGTAATGTGAAAAATCTCATGAGATAATGTGAAATATGCATTAAAATTATTCTATTGTATTTTATAATATTGATGATGTTATGATCATTCTCATATGTTAGGCATGAACAAGATGCTTTCTTTGTTCACATATATGTTCGACAGTTCACCACTAAGATATTATGTTTCATTTTTAAGGATATCTACATTCCCTTCAATTATCTATTCCTTGCTATCTATATTATTAATATGATCCTATTATTATTCAATGGTGATTATGATTATGATTATCCATGTCATTTTGATTCATGTTCTTATCAATCCACTTACTCAGATTTTAGTTCGCCCCTATAATTGGTGGATATCCTTAGGTTACTACTCATACTAAGTAGAACATGAGGGTCACTGTGAATCTTGATAATAAGGAATTAACTAATGTTCATAAATTACTATATAAATTTTATGCATAATCTTAATTTTCCCAAGACACAAAAACTTTAGATCCTGGTTTTTGTAATTCTTTATTATTGTTTATCATTAAAATTGTGTAATATTAATGTAAAGAAAACAAGCGTATATATAGTTCATAAAAATCCCAATTTAGTAAATATGGGAATTAGTATTAGATAACATTAGTTAAAACCCTTAGTTTTAGGATAAGTATATGAAATCACCCCAGAAGATTTGTTTTTGAAAAATGATAAACATATGAATCCCACAATATTTCCCTTTAGAGTAAATTTCACAATGGGAAAAAATATTTATTCATGACTTGGTGACTTATACTATGTTCAAACCATTTCTATTTTATAAAATTTTAGGAACTCGGTGAATCCTATGCAACAACCCATGTGAGGGATAGTGCAACGATTTCCCAACAAAGATCTATAATTCATTAGAAGGTGGAGTTAAATATTTTATGTATATTATTTACAAGATATATCAGGCTATTAAAAATAATCTAAATTCTTTGGAATATCCACCTTCCCTTAAGAGATAGAAAAAATCTATCAAGACTTTTATATGGTAAATAACATCGATTTTTATTGGATCTTCCATTCAACTAGTTGTGTAAAAGTGGGAAAACTCAATGGAGAATATATTTTCAATTCTTCAATATTATAAGACATAGAGGGTGACTCTATTAATTTATCATTTACATGGGAGGTAGATAAATGGTGGGAGATGATTATGAACACCAAGAAAGAGGAATAAATTGAAGAGATGCATCGGGAAGACTATAATAAAATATTTCTTAATAAGTATTTCCCTAAAAATAATAAAAATAATATAAAGATGGAATTAAAAGAGCCGAAGAAAAAGGAAGGTGAATCTTTTAAGGATTATGAATAAAAACTAACAAGTATTACAAGGTATACCTCAGGGTTTGATATAAAAAATAATAAGAAAATTGATATATTGTTAAGTGTTTTACAATCAAAAAATTGAAAGCCACTATAAATTCAAGACATCACAAGTTTTGAAGAAGTTGTTTGATGTGTTCTCAACGAGTAGATACTATTTAGAGTATAATTACTTTTCTATGGATATTATAATAAAATTATGGAAGCTATAAAATTTAATGAAAACTATTTAATGAAAACATAACCACACATATGTCAAAGATGTGGGTGGAAACATCATCAGGTTTTCCTCAATGGGATGGGGAAATAATTTAAATGTGGGTGATAAGGACACCAAGTCATGAATGCCAAAGTGACTTGAGGAATATGTAAAATGTGGTCGAGTAAAGGAGAGCACCACCTATAGTTTAATTCTTCAATTAAATGGAAAAATGGAACTATGGAAGTGAGTGCACTAAAGCTCGAGTACATGAGGGTAATTAGTGTCAGCGTCCACCAAAGAAAATGATTAAGTAATAGAATACTTCAATGAAACTACAAAGGTTAATCCAAATAATTATGTGGTTATAGGTATGTTTTTTATTCATTCAAGAATAGTAAACTTACTATTGGATTATGATTCTTTAAATTCATTCATATCATGAATGATTAGTAGAACCATTCAAACACCACCTCAAAATTTAGAGGTTGGGTTATCTATTAGAATAATAAATGGGGAAATTATTGTATCTAATGTATATAACTCCACAACCAATTAATTTTAATTGAATGGAACTCACAGATATTCTTTTCTTAATTCCATTATTGGAATTTGATTCTATTTTTGGTATGGATTTGCTAACTTTATACAAAACTGACATCATCTTTTGAAAATAGGAGATCAATATTCACATCGCGATGTGTCATCCTATTATGTACATGTTTATGGAGGAGGATGAATCTACTTTGAAAACAAAATCTCAAGTGTGGATAGTATTGGCTTATGAGAAAAGACTATAGATCAAATGAGTTATAAAAATGATAGAATCATGATCGTATACATTCCCAGTGTAAGGGAATACATAGATGTGTTCCCTAAATAATTACATGGTCTTCATCATAAACAAGTTGTTTATTTCCAAATTCAGCATATTCGTGGATCTCTTCCTATATCAAAAACACCTTATAGAATGTACACCATTGTGTTGGAGGAATCGAAGAAGTATTTATAATAGAATGTGTGAAGGGGTCTTATATGCCTTAGTGCATCACCATGGGGTGTGCCAGCCCTCTTCATCAAGAAAAAGGAAGGATCAATGATCCTATAAATTGATTATAATGACCTTATAAAATTTCGATATATAAAAAGTAACTACATTCATGGATATATGACATGTTTTATCAACTACATGGTTTCATGTATTTCTCAAAGGTGCATCCTTAGTCGATAAATCACCAACTAAATGTGAGGAAGGATTATATTTACAAGACATCGTTTCAAATGAGATATGGATAGTATTAGTTTATAATAATTCCTTTTGGACTCAATAATTATACAATAATATTAATGTAATTAATTAATATATTCTTTATATATAACCTCAAATAATTTTTTTTAGTCTTTATTGATGATATTATGATAAATTCCAAGAGAAAGGGGGAACATCAGGATCATTTGAATATTGTTATTAAGACCTTCTAATGGGAGAATCTATATAAAAAGTGCAATAAATTTGAGTTATTAATGGAGGAAGTATTTTTCATGGTGGATGTGATCACCCACAAAGGAATATCTGGGGACCCATCTAATAAAAAGTAAATCAAAGAGAAGCCTAGGCCAACATATGTAATAGATATCTGTATTTTACTTTTTCTAGATGATTATTATTGTAATTTTCTTAAGAAATTATCTTGATTGTTAAACCCACTATAAAAAATAACTCAGAATGGATAAACTTTTATGTTGACTATTGAATGTGAATAATACATCAAGGTGTTAAAAAAGAATATTATCACTATACCATTACACACAAATCCTAAATAATGAACACTTTATGGTATTTAGTGATGATTCAAAGTGGGAGTAGGCTTTGTAGTTTTAAAATAATAAAGTGTTATAATATGGCTCAGTGAATGTGAAAATTCATTAGAAAAACTATCATGTGCATGATCTGGAGTTTAAAGCTATGATATTTGTGTTGAAAATATTGTGGAATTATCTCTATGGGGATATGTGTGAAATATATACTAATCATAAGAGCTTAAAATATGTACTCATTCATAAGGAGGTTAATATTAACCCATGAAGTTGGTTGGATCTGGTTAAGTATTAAGACTACTCAATCCACTACCATACTAAAAAAGTGAATAAAGTGTCAAATGCACTATATTGAAACGATATTCCAATCTTATCTATGATAAGAATGGATTAGGGTCTAATATTTTATGATTTTTCATGGATGCACATGGGAATACTTATGTAAAGAACTTCATAAATACTTTATCAAATGATTTTTCAATGATACCTCATGGGAAAAATAAGGGTTAATGAACTGATGTGGAGAATCAAAAAAAGGTGGAATCCATTATAAAAGGGAAATCAAAATATTTCAAAATTTATGAGGAAGGAGTTGTAATATTTTGTTCATGACTATGTGTACAGTCCAATCCAGAGAAAAATAACGATCTTATGTGAGACGCGTGGAAGTAAAACTTCTTTATTCACTCCGAGATCACAATGATGTATTCATATATCTGAGATAATTAATCATTGGTAAATATAAAAAATGTAATCTCGGATTATACAATTATGTTACTGGTATTTCAGAATGTAAATGATGAAAGAAAAGATTCAAAGGGGGTGATAAAACTATTACCCATACCAATATGGATGTGGGAAAACATCACCTTGGACATTCCCATGGGACATCCAAATACATCTAGAGGAAATAATGATATATGGTTTTTTGTGGATCATCTTTCAATTACATCTCACTATATCAAAATTTTAGAGAACATCTTACATGAACATGAAAGGATTTATATTAGAGATGTTGTAAGTACTCATGGAGTACCACTATGGATTGTATCTCATCATGACCAATGAATCACCTTAATGTTCTGAAAATACCTCTATTAAAATCTAAACACTGAGTTGAACTTATGTAAGGCTAATCATAATAAATCTTTTGTCCAATCGGATTATACAATTCTTATATTGGATTACATGTCGAGATAATGTTCCATAGAATTCACTAGAGAATGGGGTGAATATCTACCACTTGCATAGTTATCTTACAAAAACAGTTTCCACTCAAACATCCAAATAAATCTATATATATCTTAATGGGAAATTATATATAACACAAAAATTATATGATGAATTCAGTAAACATAAGTTTTTAGGTCATGAAATGGTCTAAGAAATTGTTGAAAAGGTGAAACCCATTCAGTAGAATGTCCAGGTAGCCCAAAGTTGAAAGTAGTTCTATGCATGCAATCATAGATGCTACATGGATTTTAATGTTAGAGACATGGTATTACTTCTCTTATCTCCATGGAAGTGGATCACAAGATTTTGGAATAAAGGAAAGTAGAGTCCTAGGTACATCATCCCCTTTAGGATTCTTGATCATGTAAAATTGTGTTCTATCAGATAGAACATCCATAAACCATGACTCAAGTATATAATGTGGTCCATATATCTCTCTTGAGGATGAATATATCAGATCTATAACATGTATTAAATCCAGTGGTGGTACATTTGGAAAATAATCTCACTTACAAGGAGCAACCAGTGAAGAGCTTGGACTGTAGACATAATTTTCTATGCAATAATATTACTCAACTGGTAAAAGTACTATGGTGGAACCATAAGTAAGAAGATAAAACATGTGAACAAGTGGAAGCGATTAAGGATAAGTACCCTCAATGGAATTAACTATAGTATATTAAATGAAATTAGGAGAAAGAAATTTTATAAGGGCGGAAGAATGTAACAACCTATAATTTTATCAATGTAAACTACTTTGTTATTATTATGGAATATAGTATAAACTAGATAAAATATCTCTGATAACCAAATAAAAACATTATAAAATAAAAATTAATGAAAAAATGTGTCAATCTAAAATTATGTAACCTATACCGATAGAATTGTAACTTGACCCTTGGAATAATAACTTGACAGTTATGAATAGTACTTCAGGCAATAAAATATTAACGACATATATGAAAATATGAATAATTTTTCGGAATCATATAAATTATAATGTGGTATAATTATATCATAATAAATAAATGTTTAAAAATTTATAAATTAAGTCTTGTTATTTTTATAATAAAAATATATTTATTTACGTTTTTATAATTATTATGATAATATAATAGAAAATTTATTTTCATACAATATATTAATAAATTAATATATTTTTTCTAATTATTATAATAAATATTTATGATACATTTATTTAATTTTAAAAAAGATAGAAAATCAGATAAAATTTTGAAATCTGTATTTTCCATGTAATTGATGATTTTAATTAAAATTTTAATTTCCCAAATTTATAATTAACTTTTCATAAAATTGGATTCATTTTTCAATTCAAAAAATAGAAAAAAAAAATTTAGGGTTGATTTTTTGGATTTTTCTAAAATAGTTGAATTTTTATTGAAAAAGTGCAAAACAGTATTTTACAGTATTTAACAAATACCTGTATTTTTCAGTCATAGATAATGAATGTGTGATGTAAAACCATATTCATGAAATATACATAATTATTTTTTTAATATTTAGTGATAATGTTCAAACTATTCATAGTCTTTATTCAAAATAAAACACTAATGATTAAAATATTCTAAAAACACCCCTCTCCTTCCCTGTAAATACCACCCCTCAACACCTCTTAATATCACACCTCCACACCATGAATTTTATTCAATTTCAATCCAATAATATTCTAAATCTTCTTTCACACCATCATGATCCATCAGTCTCCAAAAATGTCCAAAACCAATCTCATTACAAAGGTTCTTAAGGAGAATAATTAATGAGATAAAATTCTCTTTCATTTCTTTTAATTTCATTTCATTTTTTATTTATTTTCTCATTCATTCATCATGTCCCCTTATTCAAGTGTAATTATAACCCTAGTATCATATTTATACTGTAAATGTACTATATTAATTGAATAATCTTTCATAAAACCTCTTCTCATATACCTTTTGTTCTAAAATTAGAAATTGTTTATGTGAGGTGTTGCTTTATCACATTTAAGGACTGTAAATTTTCATATTATTTACAGCCTTCAATAATGGACTTAAAACCATTATAATGGTTGAAAAATATATTTAAATACATTTTATAATATATTTTATGTTCTAGATCTAACATATATACATAATATTAAAATATAAACAAAATGAGTTTGTTGTGATCAAAAACCCGCCAAATTAATCTAAATGATTATCATTAATATTTTATCCAATGAATCATCCTAAAATTTGGAAAAACAATAATATATAATACCAATTAAGCATTTATATGTGCATTAATAACATATTATATCAATTATAGATAATTATCCCCATTTTACACGAACATCCACACATGTATACAGATGAAACAATCATGAAAACCAAGTAAATGAACACTCCTGAATGATGAAATCGAACTCTATAACTCATCACAATGGCTATAAAAACATATTAAAATTATAATGAATCAAATAAATGTACACTTGGTTATGTATTTATTAATTAATTAAGCTAATTATTTTATCTAGGATATTTATGTGAAATGTCATTTAGTCTTAAGGGAATTGGATTTTTCAAACGCAACTCCTTTTATTTTGGTTATTCCTCTTTCATTTTAAAATTCAGTGTGTATTTTCTGAAAATATTTTTGAAATATCATTTCACTATCCTTTACATTTCGTTTATGGGATATACATTTTTACAATCTGGTTTTTTGACAAATGATAAGCTTTTTTCCAAAAGAACTCCTCCTTCTAAAATCATATATTTTACTTCTTTTGAAATTGTTTCTTCATTACCCAAGAATGATGTTTCTTATACCAATTTGGTTTTTTATTTTTTATGTGGTAACCCTATGTTTTATTCATGAATTTAGGCTCCTGAATCCCATTACATTCTATGGGGTATCTTATGTCCTATATTGATACATATTCTACGTGGTACTGATTATTATATAATTCTTATGATGTGACGGGTTTTCTTGAAATTATATAACACTCCAATTGATTGGGTATTGTTATGTGTCTCATGAGATATTGTGAAATATGAAACAAAATTATTTTAAATTTTTTCAAAATTATGATTATGTTAATATATTTAAAAAATTGTTTTCATGAACATGATTATAGATTTGTTCACCACTATGTGTGGTAGTTCACCACTAAGACTTGATGTTTCATTTTTATGTATTGAAAAATTCCATGAATTTATGTAATGATTCCCCTCATGATTATGATGATGATAAAATTATTATGACATTAATATTATTATTATTGTTATCACCATTATTAAATTGATTCATGTTCTTATCCATCCTCTTACTAGGACTTTATCTCACCCCTTTCATCGATTTATATTATTATTTTACTAATTTCCCTAAAGAGTACATGAGGAACACTAAAAATCTATATAATATCGAATTAAATAATGATTATGTTTCGTTATGTAAATATTAGGTATGGTCCTAATTTTCCCAACACAATAAAGATTTGGATCATATTTCTGTAATGATTATTGTTGTTTATCAATAAAAAGATTTAGTAGTATTGAAAAAAAAACAAGGTTGCTATAAATGGAAAATAAAGAAGAAATGACTCCAACTTTCTCCATTATTTTGAATGGTCCAACTATCCATGGACTTAACATTCCCTATTTACCAGAATTCATAACAGTTTTCTATGGAGATATTTTAAAAAATGCATGATCAGCTACCTACTATTAAAGGTGTTTCCACTTAGTATCTATTATACTCTTCTTCGTGATATGTGTAATCCTCATATATTATTCAATAATTTTTACATTTTAATCAAATTATCTTACTAACTATTTTCCCATCAACTCATTTTCACCTATATCATCCCAAAATGATAGAGTTCATAAACAATTTCTATATAATTCCCCAAAACGTTCTATTTTTATACTATAATGAAAACTAATATTATTAGGTAACTCAACTAAAGAAATATAATGATCCCAACATACCTTGTAATCAACTTATTAAAATTAGGTATTAAATTGTTTGAATTTTTATTTCATTTTTCCATCAGACAAAGGATAAAATGTTGTGTTGAAATTTAGTTCAAAATCCAATATATTTTAGTGTCCATTAAAATATTATTAGGGAACTAGGGATCAAAGTCTGATACAAATGAGAGAAGAAATCCATGAAAAATTACTATATCCTTAACATAAATTTAATAAATTTGACATAAAGACATAGTATCATGAATGTGAAATAAATGTTAAGATTTAGTTCATCGATCAGTAATAACACAAATTGTATTATTACCTAGAGATGTCTTTTCTATTCCCACCATGTAATCCATGGATATATTTTTCCATTTTCACTATGGTATTTGAAAATACTGATGTAACCACTTAGATAGTTGTTCTTTTTCTTTAATATCTGTACAATTCAAATATTTCATATTAATTTTATAAATTTAACTTTTAATTCTATTGAACTACTAATATACCTAAATGTATCTATATATATTTTTGCTTATAGGATGAAAAAATATATAGAACTATGATCTTCATTTAAAAAATATGTCATCAACATGGAATAACACAACACACATAATCTATTTTCAAATCACAAAAAAATCATTATCAATAATAAATTCAATAAAATTACCCTTCCTAACAAATTCTACCATCTCATTCGACTTATGGTTTTCTATACGAGGTTATATCATTCTTATGATTCAGATTATTATATTGACACCTGATACAAAATAGAAGATTATCCGAAATCAACAAATTCTAGGAAGGATCATGAAATCATTTACCAATGGTTTATTTTACTAACATAACATGGTTAATTTAGTATTATGTTACTAACTCAACAAAATAAACTTATTTTTTTAAAATTTTATTATGTTAATAGACCAATAAATCGTAATTTTTATTCTATTTTGGAAATCATATCTTCTTTATTTTGAACTATTTATCAATGAATATATATTTAAAACTTTTAAAAGAAGAATATATTTCTTGGATTTCTCTATATAAAATATTCCTAAAAATCATGAATGAAAAAACCTTGAAACTATTTCCTAATCCAAAGTATTAGAATTTTATTAGGTAGCTTTAATTGATTCGAAACTAATGAAATTACCTTATCATTTTTCATTGATACAAAACCATGTCCCATAAAAGAATATTCCCATTAGAATTCACCATCATCATGTCTTTATGTAAAGTCCATAATGGAAAAACTTAATAATACTCATTTTAGTTCTCGAAAAGAATCACCAAAATCATTTTTATAAATGAAGTTAACTCCCATTAGAGCTAACATAGTCGTTTATCTTGAAAACTAAGTAATGATTTCAACAAACATCTTTTAATTATTCATCAATCCAAGAAACTGTGAATATATGTGACTTTTACTATTCTTTTACATTCCGAAAAACATTTTTTATAGTACAATCTATATTATTTCATATTTAGAAACAATATCACCTGGAATAAAAATATTTTTCAACCAAAATTCACACTGACTAAATTTTCTATAGATAATATTTTGTATTAGTGTTTTCAAAACAATCATTATGTGTCTTTAATATTCCATATGAACTTTATAATATATAAATATATGATCAATAAAAAACCGATTACATATCATTGAACTCACACAAAAATATCTCTATATGATCCATAAATATAGGTGGTGTATTGGTGAACTAAAAGAGAATAACTAAAAATAAAGAATACCTCTATATGCTATGAAAGGAATTCATTTGAATATCTTCCATGCTCACCTTTATCTTATGGTACTCCAACCTGAGATCATTGTTCAAAAATTAATGTTATCATCAAAGATAATCAAATCAAAAATTAATATGAATAAATTATACTTGTTATTAATATTGAAGATATTAAAAGATCTATATGAAAAGCCTCATAGAAACAACATTATTCAAAGAAAATAAAAAACAACACATGATCACCCATGGGGATTTCTTGGTTAAATAAATCATTTTTTCAGAATCTTTTATAGTTTATGTTTCAGTTCCAAAAGTTCTATTTGAGCCATTTGATAAGGGGTATAGAAATAGGAATAGTATCAAGAACACAGTGAATAGTAAACTCAACATCTTGATCAGGAATAAAAAAGTAAAATCATCAGTAAAAACATCCATCAATTTGTTAACAACTGGAAAATCACTAATTTGAACAATGTATTTATTTTAAATGATATCATATTGGTAGCTTTCATTGACATCTCTAATAAATTTCTATGCAACTTGATGTGTTATAAAAGATATGAAAGTTCAAAAAAATTATTTTTTCATAAATAAATTTTAGCTTGATAAACAGAATGCCATTTTATAACCAAAATAATCAATCCATTTTATTATAAGATCATCAATATTTTCAATAAAGTCCATTCCACTTATCACCATATAATGATTCCTAAAAAAATAGTTTCTTTAATATTTCCACCTGTGGTTTTCACCAAAAGTCATATCTTATTTTCTATTTGTGATATGACCACTTTACATAAAAACTTATTAGAAATGAAATAATTATAATTTCCATTATATAGCAGGGTTTTAAAATTATTTGAATTTTTATGTATCATAACTTCCACCACATAATTTTATGATCCAACATTAATTTTTTCACTAGAAAATTACATTGGACCACCTTTTTATTTTTGATCATAATGATTTCTATCCTTTGAAAAAATCATTGAGCCCATGTTACCACAATGTCCCAACTCATTGAAACAAAAACATGTCACCATTGGATTACTATCGATTACTCAATTATTTGGTCGGGAAAAATATTTAATTACATTCATTATACCTACTACCAATCTAAACACACAAATTACATTCTCTAGATCATTTTCAAAATCAATTAAAATTTATATTTCTAAAATTGTAACATTTTTGGGGCTTATCTCTTGAATTGTTGACAATTGTTTCTCTATTTCATTCTAAATCAACCTTTTATTACTATTAAAATCACAAAAAACAAATCTTTAATCAAACTTCAAATCATATTTCTGATTATAATTACACACAATTTAATAATTTTTAAATTCTCATGAGGCCAAATATCATTGTAAACATGTTTTCAGCCCTGAGTAAAAAAAATTTCCATTAGTGTCTAGAATAAAATTTTTCACATTCTTGGAAAATGTTTTGATTTTATATACATATGCTTCTATAGAATCATAATCTTTTTAACCTCAATTCCGTGAATTGTTTTTCATACTACGCCAAAAAACCTTATTGAAATATTTTGTACGAATAATATTCACAAATGTTCCTTATTCCATGTGATCTATATCAACTTTCTATCCAATATACTTAACCAATGAAAACCAGCAATTATCTTCACCTTTGAAATGATTAATGGAATGATGTATCTTTTGATGTTTTGTACACCCATCAGGACATCAAATAGCTTCTCTAAGGAATTAACACATCCTACATCTTCCATAGGGTCAGATGATCTACTAAATGATGGGGTATATTGTCTCATGAAATGCTCCACTACAAACATATTAATATATATTATATCTATATTCTCAATCATGAAGCCCATAACAGTTTATATCTTGTGTAAATTGATACATCACTACAACTAACTATTATATTCTGATTACAGCCATATTAGGATGCTTATTTTGAAGTAAAAATTCCCATTGATTTCTTCCCACCAAAAAAACCTTCCATCCTCTATGTAAAACCATATTGAAAATACCTAGTTTAGATAAAGAAATGTTTTAATATCAAAATTTCATATCATTTCAACATAAAATATAGTAACAAATATTTTATAGGTATTTTATTAACATTATAAAAAATACATAATTTTATTCAATCCATCCTATGATACCAACTATAAGGACTAAGCCATACTAATTACATATACAAGTGTACGTGAATTAGAAATCACCCTCCTAAAATTATGACTGTCGCCTTGGTTTATAGTTTTATTAAATTAATTCATAACACATACCTAACAACTCATTTATTAGAAAGTAGACACATCTACTGAATAATGTTTCTTAAAAATAAAAAACATTAAATAAAATAGAATATCCTTTAATGATAATTCTTTAAATATTTCTTACTGTCTTCACCATTGTCCTTAATATTATATAAAAACAAAAAAAAATTATTTCAAAATGTAGTATGAGAATAAAAATATCAGAAATGGGCATAAAAATATTCATTCCATGTGTCTTTTGAAAACATGAAATACCATGAAATATTTACCTTTTCCTTAATGTTATTTGAGCTAGTGACTTATATATTTTTTACAAGAAAACAAAAAAATATAGCTCAAATGATATACTTAAAACACATAAAATAAAATAAAATATATTTTTATAAATCAAGAACATCACATTCCTTACCCTTTTAAAACCCATGTTATAAAAAATTATACTATAGTTAAATCCATAGGTGAAACCCTTCAGTAAATCCCTCATTATTACCTCCAATAACTTAGTACATTTCCAAATGCATTAGAGAACTATCTGGGAGAACCCAAAAAAAAACGAGATCCCCCAATGATATATAGGAACACCCAATATATATGCTTTATTAGGATTCTCTATAACCTATAATAGATATCAACAATTTATATAAGATATATCAATATCATCCATTCCACACATGATGATCATATACTATATCATGAATAAAAAATTGAATGATTGACTCCTTTCAGCATAAATCTCTTTTATGAACTCTTTAAAATCTAAATAAAATGACATTTGGATATAAAAATACAAATTTATTTTCATTATTACTTTTCCAAAATTTAAAAAGTTCACACATAATAAAGAAACCATTTTCTATGAATGTCAACATATAAAAATATACTAGAAACATCAAAGCAATAAAGTATCATAACGATGTGAAATTCCATTCATGTAATACATGTTACAAAACATTCCTTTTGATTTTTTTTAAATTGATTGAAATAGGAACTTTAACATAGTATTTTTTAAAATAATGTGGCTTAACTCGAATTGGATTCACCCCGTATGCCCTATTTCTTTCTCTTTTTCAGAAAATATTCTAAGAATTACACCATAAGACCACTAAGGGTGGTGTTATGCCTATAAGAATACTTTTATAATGATGTTAGGTATTCTAGTGAAATCAATGAGTTTATAATTTCTAAAAAATGGGGTTTCAAGTGTGAAGGATTTAGAAAAACAAATTCCATTTTATATGACTGGTGATGGCCTCTCTTGGTATTTCATAAAATATTAAATTAATATAAATTAATTTACAACTAAAATTGGATCCAAATATATATATTTATAATATAAGAGTATTATGGGTCACGATCACATCATCCAATTGAAATTAGATATTTTTTTCTAATATTTATACCATTATTTTTCTTTCTAAACCTCATTTAACCCCTTTTACTCTTATTATGTCACCATGGTTTTTTAATAAATTAGGCTTAAGTTTTTTAATATAAAAAACAACCCATTAATGGAGCATGGTTTTTATATAAAATCATATCCAAATATCTTGGCTAAAATTACCTCTTTATGGATTTTATAAGATTTAATAAAATATTATTTATTATAAAATACCAATCATGCCAATTTTTATAACTATTCATTTCATTTGATTTTATAATATCATAATGAAACATATAAATCACAATTATTATTTCAATAAAAATCTAACATGTCAAGGTATTCTAAAAAATTCCATGATTTAATTAATTATCTCACATTATTTTTCTTTTGATATTTTTAATATTATTTATTTGATATTTTCATATATTAAATAATTACTGCATCAACATTGTGTAAGAATTTATGATAACTAATTATCTATAAATATATAAAATAAAATCCCATGATTAATATAAATCCATTATATTTAAATATAATATTTATATATTAAAATATCCATTGAATATCACTAAATTAAAAATATTACACTTATTAAAACAATATTGGGAGAAGTTTTACAATTCATTAAATAAATTACTATAAAGGTAATAATCTCATTGAAAAGTCCATAAAAGGTAATAAATAAAATAATTTTACTCTTATGGTCAATATATATCTATACAATAATATTTAGATATGTTTTGGGTCTTTTGATAATTCAGATCATTTTTATCATAAATTAAATGATTTAACGTATAATGTGGTAATAAAAATAACTTAGTTTACAATTCATATTTTCCAAAAACAAAAAGGAAATTATTATTAAATTTAAACCCACATATTCCAACTATTAATAAAATTTTCAAAATAAAAATCATAAAATTTTCAGAAATTTATTTAAAATGAAATCGCCAAAACAAAATGAAAAATAATTCTTTTAAATTACCTTTGTAAATATAAAATGTTTTTATACAAAATAAATCACAATATCAATTTAAAATCCATATTTGGATTATTGTAAAACAAAATTTACTAATAGAAAATTAAAATTAATCTAAAACATAATTTTACCATGTAAATACATTAAAATAAGATACATTTTTTCAATAAAAGTCGGTATTTTTAAATTATGAAATGAAAATAGATATTTTCCAATAATTAAAATATATAATTATAAGATTATATTTACATTTTGAAATCAAAATTAAAATTAATGTTTCAAAATAGATTTATGTAATTTGAATGGTAAACTTTTATATGAAATCATATGAGAAATGTTTTTAAAAAAGTAATTCCCTTTTTGATTTTAGGAATTACTTAATATATTTATAATTAATATTAATACATAAATTTTGGCTAATATTAAATATGAAATGAAATTGTTCAATTTGTTTCTAGTTTTTTATATTGAAAATAACTTAAGTCAATATATAGAGGTTTTATATTTAAAATTAAAGGTTATATATATATATAGATCATACAAATTTTACTATATACTCTCTCAGAAATAGTTGAATATTTGTTATAGAAGATGTTTTGAGTTGATAAAATATTGTGACTTCTCAATACATAACCACTTAGGAAAAAATAAAATGATGGATTGTTCTTTGAGTTGAAATTCTCATGGTAAATAATTTATTATATAGATAAATAAGATCCATTATTTCTGTATTTCCAATGGATGAACCAAAAAATCATAAAGCATGCAGAGAAATAATTCCTTTATATAACAATTATTCAACTGTATATATATGATATGAATGAAGAGGCACATAATGATGTTCTATATCATAAAAAGTTTGTGATAAATGTTATCGGGTCCAACAATTCCTTTAATTGAATTATAAGTTTTTAGAATAATGTAAGTGTTAACTGTTTTACCATAATTGAATAAGGTTCTGTTAGATGAATCTAGTAGTTCAGCATTATTTATTTATCCTAAAATTTATTATATGTATATAGTCCTTAATGTGTTTCTCTTGTAGAATAACATGGATTTATATATTGTAGAGTATATATGTCATTTCTAAATAAGCCAACAAGTTAAGTTTAAGTGGTAGAAGTCAAAGTGGATGTTTCAAAAAAATTAATCATACGTATATGGAAATGGGAAGAATCATAATGGATTATTTTTATTCCTCAATAAATGTAAATAGAATAATTTAATTTTGGTTATTTGATCAGTTAATGAGGTTAGAAATTTTAATTCTATCAATGATGATTTTTAACTTCATAATTATGCATTAATATACATTACGTAAGTAGTAATAATAGATGGAGTACCACCTTTTAACTTTTATGAATTTGATCAAATGTGATCCTCTTAATTATGGATAAGTATTCAGAAATATCAATATATGGTGATTTGTTTTTTTACTTCCTATCATCCTCAATCATATCGATTTTTTTAAATTGGATTTTCATTACGATGAAATAAAATTGGGGATGAAGGAAAAGAGAGGGTTATGAGGACTAAGGTATATTAAAGTGATGGATATCAATGGAATCCCCATGAATTATAGTAATTACATCCTTATT
The DNA here is from genome assembly GCA_963277665.1 of Viscum album. Taxonomy (NCBI): domain Eukaryota; kingdom Viridiplantae; phylum Streptophyta; class Magnoliopsida; order Santalales; family Viscaceae; genus Viscum; species Viscum album. The sequence goes on along the minus strand of OY728155.1, from coordinate 83,469,629 downwards.
TATTGATCATGAACTCATGAAAATTCTCTAGTTCGGGACATGGTCAATTTTAATTCCTAGATGATCTGCCTCTTTTCTTACCTCTCGCCAGGAATGTAGGATTTTAGCTTTAGAGGAAACAAAACTCCAGCATTTCCATTTATTTTAGTAGTTGTTCCAATGACTCTAGTTATTTTCCATGAGTTATTGGACAAAAATATAGATTTATATTTGATAGGTGATATGATTTATTCATAGAAATACAAATTATAATAACTAAGAGCATAGTTTATAATTCCTATTATAAGGAGGTTACCATTTCATATAATTCAGAGAAATAAATGAAAATTAAGTTATGAATATCCCATAAAATTCCTCCCTTATATGTATTAAAATGGATCCATGGTCCAATGATATTGATTTAATGTCACAGTCATGGATAATTTCAGCAAAACTAGGATCTATATGACCTTCGTTCATCCCAGTTTTTTACATCAAAACCCATGAGGATATAGTTAAAGACAACATTTGGTAGAATTTACTTCTTATAAGTGTTTTTGAACGAATGGAACTGATCAAGGATCTAATTTTTGATGTTTCTGTGGCTAGGAGTAATTTTTTATGACACACAAAATTATAGGTGTCTTTTTGAACCATAAAACATACCACATAGAGGAGTTTTATGGTCTTCTCATTTGAAATTTTATTATCATAATCACAAAAACATGATATGTAAAAGTGATCAACTATTCAAAGAAATCATACCTCCTAACTTAATTCTATAATAAATTGTCCAAATACCATTCTAGATACATATTGTATATAGTTTACTGAACATGAATTTATAAATCAAACTCATTAAGAGATGAGTTTAATTATTTTTTAGTAGATGGTAAAATCTATTGGGTGGTAATAATTTCTCCCTAATTGAAATGGAAAAATGATTTTTAATTGAAATAATATTTCACCAATAGTTACTAGATAGGGGTGATGTATTTTTTGAGCATAAATTAAATACCAAAATATAGCATAATTTTGGGATCTTAATGGTGATGTCTTGAAGATGTAGTGGAAATGTCTATTAACCAAGAGGATACTATTATAAAGGTCTCTTATATCATTATTGATGAAAACTTCTAAGAGAATCAGATGGATGTGGATTAAACAACATTGTGTTCTAATTAGGTTCACTCCTTAATTTCTTTTATAACATCTCATGAGACTTATACATTTCCTACTACATTGGATCAATATAAAATTATAGAAACACTTGTCACTTTCATTTAATTATCAGGGATAAGTGTTCCACATAGATCATAAATAATGTACTGATTTATCATCAAAAAATTTTATTTGTCAAAGAGTGTGGAAAACATACATGTATTTACCCAATATAAGTAGTATAATTTCATAAAGGTGAAGAACCGTGATAGGAAATAGGTATGATTATCCATTACACGGTTGTTATTTCCGGGAAAGTCATGATGTAATTTCAGTATCATAATAGGGGATTATAAATGATCATGTATGTGATTAATGGGGATGAATGGGGTATATCATAATTTTTACATAAAATGGAATGTATGGGGAATATTTGAGAACATATCCCAAAATTTAGAATTAGATATAGAAGACATAAGATAATTAAGATAATTGAATAATAGATAGAAGTAGATGATCCCTTACCATGAGAGGGTGATTTCAAATGTTTATGGGATATTATTGAGATCTTAGGTAACCATGGGTTAACCTTAGAGAGGTTAGTTCAAGGATAGGATGTGATCCAAAGTTTTTGATTGAATAGAAATAGGATCTTGGGAGGGTCCTTATAGGAAATGGTTGGGGAATTCATTGTTATTTCTCAAACATTTGTTTTGGAGTCTATATAATTAGGTAATCAGAACCAAATACCATACCATGGTTTTAGCCACTGGCTTTTTCGAAAATATAGGTTGTTCCCATTTTTTTAGATGTCCAAGGGCTAAGCTTATTAAAGTATTACCCATGTTGAATTGTAAGTGAGTCGTGTCCTTAATGATATGATTTTAAAACCATAAAATATATTATATATTTTGGGGGATTCATAAAGACATCGTAAAATTAATAAAATAAACATAAAATCACTTTATATTAAATTTAAAATATGTATTGGTCACGTATACCTCTCATTTTAATTATTACATCATTTTTAGGTCAATATGATATCATAATACACATTATATATTTACACTGTATTTAAATTTTACTCTAATATTTGACTATCTTAGAAAATTATGAAAAATTCACCATCGGATAAATTCAGATTTTTGATTCAAAAAAACATTTGTCAAAATAGTTTTCCAATTATGGGTATTTTAACTTTTAAAATATAAATCAATATTTGTTGATAAAAGCATGGTTTTTTGACAGTAAATGTTTTTGAATCCTAATAATAATTACATTTGACGTTATAAAAAATATATGATCATTTATAATTAATGTAAATTATATAATAAAAATAATTAAATAAATTATTATTTATTGTAAAAATTCATTAATTCATCAAAATAAAATCCTTATCTAAATTTGAATATTACCAAAAAATATAATTTGTGTTTTATTGTATCCAAATCGAAATCATTTTTAATATAACAATAACATGAAAATATATTCATTATACAAAATTATATACATATTCCTATTACTATGGTCTTGATACATATCCATTTATCACACCAGGAAACGCCTAAAGGGTAAGGTGTATGATGGTGATACATTCATGGGGTGGTTTCAGATACATGGTTTAGGATGTGATCTGCAAGATCTTCACCTTCTCCATTTAATGGTTTTCCTCATGATTAATTTTTAAGATCACAACATGGACATGGTCAAGGTAGTATTCTTGTGATTAAATATCATTCAGAAGATCTCATAAATGGTCTTCATAGGGTATGATCCAAATAGATGAGGTCATCACATTGTTTTTATTTGACAATTGAATTTGATAAAACCCTATTTTTATAATAATCATGTTATCACTATTCAACAACAATATTATTAATGGTAATGAAACCTAAAAATATTTTTAATATGATAGTTATAATGAAACTAATGAAGTGCATGTTTTTTTGTATACACAAAATATATAATAATAAATTTAATTAATTTTCAAATGGAATTATATTTATAAATGTTCGGATCATTATATCAAAGACCCAAAAAATATAATCTTTTTAATACTCCCAAATGATTATTCTATTTTATAGTTCATCTAGACCCTAAATTCGAATATTCTCCAACTATCAATAGTTATTAGAGAACATTTTATACAGATGTTTCAAAGAAGGTGAAATATTATTCCAATAGTGTTGTCTGTAATGTCCATCCCTTCCCCATTGGATTGAGGAGTGATGGGGGAGCTACTAGGCCTTAGTTAAAATCCCCAAGACACTAACGGTTGGAATAAAATTCCAAGGGCCTCATGAAAATTTGGGGATGTTTTTTCCTTTGAAATATAAATCCCTGAAACTATAAAACCAATCACCAAAAAAACATCTACATGATGAATGGGTATAAATTAAAACTCAAAACATAACTGAACCAAAAAAATATTAGACTACTATTGGTACCCAAATGATCTATTCAAAGAGGGACAAAAGACCAAAAATCTCACAACTATTATGTGACAACAGACATAAACACCTCACCCCCTCCAAGACCCACCACCAAATTTCAGTCCACAATATCACGAAGCATCACTAAATAATTGAGATATATTTCATTTTTCTATTTCTCAATAGATATCATATTCAAATAAAAAATAGTGACAATGCTAAAGGTGAGTCTAAACTCATTAGTATTCCATCAATGACTTCCCAACTCTTACCACTAGTACAATACATGTTATAATAGTTTATAAAATAGTTTTTATGGTAAGGACAATTCATATCAAATCCATAAACCATTTTCCTTTAGAAATAATTAACAAATTATTTAATCCATTTATTTTTTGATTGAAAATATAAATTTCCTTTTCCACACACACAACCACATGCACACAAACTTATTTTAACAAATAAAGATGGATCAATACTCCATAACAGGTTTGATGGTGCTACAACATGACCATTATCCATCCAATTCAACTCACTCCCAACTTTTATGCAAACATAATTCCAATTAATTTTCGAAAAACTAATTTTTATGAAAACCATTTACATAAATTCATTTACTTAATTTAAAAAATTTCTATAACCAATTCACACACCAAAAAACCGAACCATATTTTTAAAACCTCATTTTTAAAATAAAAACATTTGGTTTTTCTGATAACTGGTTAATAGTCAACAATTTATAATCCAATACTAAAACAATAGTTAGATTAGGATTCACACAATAATTACAAAAAAATTGAAAATGATATTGAATGAAAATAATTCCTTTAATTCACTAGTTAAAAATGATATTTAACATTATATTTTTATTTTGACTTCAGTTTTCAACTAATGTTGAAGCCGCTGATGTAGACAATATGACTTTTTATGAAAATTATTGTAAACCAATGACAAAAACGATTTACATTTATTTTTATCATTGTTTTGGTAAAAACACGATTCTATAAAACCACACCGATATCATTTTTGGCATCATTTTCCTTAATACCCAGCACAAAAAAGTTAAAAGAGATAGTTTTGGTGTCTGTTTTTAAAAACACCAATGCAATAAAAAAATAATTGGCATAGGTGTTTACAAAAACCAATTAAAAAAGTAATTTTTTTCCTTCTATGTGTTAGAGATCTTTATAGGCTTCGATTTGACTAGTCGTGGAGCTAAAACAGAGATATGCATCAAATGTTATGGTCATCAGAAGTTGAACATGCCAACGTTTCGATTGATAAAACTCATTTTTAATGAAACATGAAAAAAATGAATTAAAATCACATACACCAAATGAAATAAAATAATCATAATATTCCAAACATATATTAATGGTTTTATGAGTTTCCATTGAAATGATATTTTTTTATCATCATATCCCTTATATTTCGGTTAAAACTCATGCAATAAGAAAAATGGTGATCATTAATTAAATTCACACCATAGTTGGTAAATCGCATCCAAATTTTTTATATTCTTAACTCTATAATAATAATAAATCATCATTATAAGCATGTTAATCTATTTTTTTATAAATGAATGAAATAATAGTAATAAAAATAAATGACTAGAATAGGTACCGTTTTCAAATTAGCGGTTGAGGCTTCGTTGAAAACATGAAAAAATCAAAGAGGTTGAAAATGATGAAAGAATGAGAAAATTTATTTATATATATTAAATGAAAATATTTATTATAGAATTTTATAAAAATGTAGGCTGGATTTTAAAAAGATAGGCTCAAGTTTTGAAAAGAAATTGAAATTCTGATACCGCATATTGGAGAATACACTTTTGTGTCAGTTTTGTTTGAAACTAACATGAAAGATGATTTACATTGGTCTGTTGGTGTCAGTTTTTTTGAAAACGGATGCCAAAAATGCCAATTGATATTAATTTTGGATTTTATTTAAATAAATTGATGATAAAAGCATAAAAATTTATTTTTTGTGGTAGGTTTTTAAAAACCGAGGCCGAAAAGTAAAACAATTGGCATCAGATTTTAAATAAACTGATGCTAAATATTAAAAAATATATTTTTCACATTAGTATTTTTAAAAACCGAAAGAATAAAACTTAAAAAATATTTTAGAGTCGATTTAAAAAAATAGAGTTCTAAAATAATGAAAATATTTGGCATTTGTTTTTATGAAAATCGATGCCAAAGGTTTAAAAAATATTTACAATGTTTGATATAATTTATTAATATTTTATTTGACTGGTAATGGAGCGAAAAAATAGAATTGGATAAAAATTTATGGCCTTTGAAAGTGGGACTACTTTAAGACTTCTCTTAGAGAAGATCAGCTTCTGATATCTATAACATTTAATTTGTAACTCTATTTTTTATCTGTGACTAGTCAAATAGAATCTTAGAAAATAATCTAAAAATATTAAAATAATATAGCTATTTCTAATTTTCTTTTTTCAAAAAAATGCCAAAAAATGTTTTTTTAAAATTTTTGCATTGATTTTTTAAAAAAAATAGACACCCAAACGTATCCACAAACGTATTTTGCGTTGGTTTATATGAAACTGACATCAAATTGATGATGTTAAAACCCATTTTTATATTAGTGAGTTCTAAATAAATTGGAGATAAAATATAAAAAACATACCTCTCAAATGGTTGAGAAAACGAATAATGACACAACAAAACATAAATATTTGAACAAAACTCATGTTACCTTAAATTGGCCTAATAATATATTCTCATAACGACATAAATAATTTATAAACATGTTCATAAATTTCTACATAATATGTTCTTAGGGATAGTATAACATTTATTCCATTAATAATGAGGAATAATATGAAATTACCGATGTATACATGCCTGTAAAACGCTTTGATTCGCCTAATGTTCCCTCCCAAATTGATGGGGGTCATCTCGTAGACATTTGGTTAAAAAATTGTTTTCTTTATTTAGATACTAGGGGTAATGTGGGGTTAAGTGGTTAATTTGGATCAGATAAATTTTTTATGGGTTCCAACTATATTTCTCATGATTAGGCTACATTGTTTTGGAAAACATGTTCCAACCATGCAGTTACACTATATTAATGTCATACGACAAATGATTGGATAACATGATTAACCAATCCATGCACAAACCATGATTTTTCATATTTTTTATGTTTCTTGGTTTTTTTGGAAATTATAAAAATTTGGTAAAACCATGATCGAATTGTGTTCCTTCCTTTTTCCAATTATCATCCCTTTCACAATTTCCTAGATATGTGTCATGATTTATACTAACCATTCACAAGACATATACCATTATAAAAGTATCAAAGCATGTAAAGAATGGAAGATTATGAATCATTTCCTAATAATTATATAGAAAAAAACATCCTGAATAAATGGTCATGTACATGAAACCTTGGGTGATACATTCACTCCACCATTTTATTTTCATCCATTGAAATTATTAGAGCCTCATTATTTGGGAAGAGTTCAGGTAATTCCTACACCATTTAAAAATCACAATCCCATGCTTCTTTCTAATGCTATCCATATTTCCGTAAAACCATCTCAACAATGATGCATTCTCCATGAAAAATATCATAATTCTTATCCCCATTATTCACTAGAAAATGAATCAGTGTAGCATCCATCACTTTATTAATATATTCCCATCGAATCACTTTTTCAAGATCTGTTTAGTGCATCTTTAACTAAGTCGCATGAAACACATTGTTCATATACCAAAATCTTCATATAAAAGATATATGATATTTTACATCACCAACATGTTCGTGAATATCAAAAGGACCATTTTATTTAAGAGATAACTTACCCTACTAAGAAACATGATGATTCCTAATACATGGAGATATTATAAAGAACACTTGATTACTAACGTAAAAAACAACGGTTGTCGATGAAGATTCTTATAGATTTTATGATGACTATGAGTAGTATATATTCTCTGTGTGATATACTAAATATATTCAATTGTCTATTTCACAATTTTGGGTCTAATTAGTGAAGTGTCACATGTTCCGCACAACAAACTAGAGACCGATAATGATGCATGAAAAACACATCAAAATCAGTCATATATATCAAATACTAGTAACTATTATTATATAAGAGCTCTAGTAATGGTATATGATATTCCAATTGACCATCAAAATATATCCCACAATTACTAAGAATGTCTTTTAGTTTTTTTTATTTCGCATTCATAAATTATATTCATTGGGGGATGATAATCTGTACTCTTAGTCAACTAGTTTCTAGGAAATTTCTATAAGGATTTTAAGAAACAAAAATTAAAAATAGGGTCTATGTTTGTATATAAAAACTACTATAATGTCACAAATCTTTAAAATTTTTCAAATGTAAATTTTTGATATGTCATCCACCAAATTCGTATAAAAAAGTCGATGATGTGAGAAGACATAGTGAGTTGTTCCACAATAAATGATATGGAATCATGTTTCCTTACCATCCTTGGTAGACCCATTAAAAAATAATTGGTTATCTTAAGTAGTCTCATAGATATTAGTATATATTTTAATTTTCCGACTTTTTTGGTGTATTGCCTTTGCTTTTTTATAGGTTTGGTATGTGGAGACATACTTCTCTATAATTCTTTTCATATGAACCCACCAAAATAGGGATTTCAATGCATTATACATTTTGTTAATCACAGGGTGAATAAACCATCTCAAATGGTGGTATGGACAATGAAATTATTCATAACAAGTTAAAGGTATGAAAAAATCATAGTGTATATTATTGGGATGTGGAGGCATAAGAAATTCTAAATAAAGGTATAACAAATGTGTTATTCAATGAAACCATTCATTGCACTAGTACTTCTAATATTTCCATAATAATGGATGAAATTTATGTGATATTTTTTATAGAAAAAATGAAAATTATTAAAACATAAATACTATGTGTAAATCAATTTTTTATATAAAACCATAAATAAATTAAGAGGTGATAGCCTCACATAAAAAAGACAGTTAGAGGTGTAATAAAAATAACCCTAACGAAAATCTAAACAATACCACTAAGTTATGTGAGTTTTTGATTAATGCAAATATTTTATTTATCTTTGTTTTAGAATATGAAACAAATATTGAATTTTAGATACCCCCGTGATAAATAATGTCGAAGATGAAATAATTTAACATGTGAAGATGATATTATGTTGTTAATATAAGGAATGTACATGATAAAATATAGATATGAGATCTATTCTATCTACAAAAAGGAGTAATAATTAGATATTATATATTGATTGGGCTATACATGCATATATGATTTCTCCATGTGTAATATAAAATTTATGGTTGTATAAATAACCATAAAATATAATATGATGAGAATGAGTGAAACATTTATGGGACAAAGAGACTTATTAAAAGATCATGCACATGATTTTGGATAAAAGACGGTCATATAGATATAATTAAAACCAAATTATATTCCTCAAAAAATATAACATTATGAAATTAAAAAAATTCGATGGGAAGATGGTTTGAGGTTTAATTAATTGATATCTTAATTGATGGGAAATGATGAATAAATTAAGGAGATTAAAGAGTGGTTAAAACCCTATAAATTAAATACATAAGATCATGCCCATATAAATAACAATATGTTGAGAGAATATAGAATCAAATATATAATAATAGTTAAAATGTAACTAATTTCTCAATTTCTAAAGTGAGTACTCTATATAGAAGGTAGATATAAAGTTACTCTTTTGTTGATGGTTGAGACACACTGTGACTCTATTTCCATAGGTCCAAGTTCATAATGATAGAAGAAATATATTTAAAAACGTTTCAACTTGTGAAGAAAAACACATGTTACTTTTAAAAATATATATCATTTATATACACTAACAGTGGACTTATATAATTTTAATTTTGTAATAGTGAAACAAAAGGTTTCATAAATAAGTCCACAATTCTTGTGGAAAATAGGAAGAAACATTCCACCAGAAGTGTGACAAGATAATTTCTATACTGAATTCTATAATATATAGTATTTGGATGTTTTATAATATTCTATAATTTCCTAATATTTTCCATTTTTTTAGGTTTTAATGATATGTTTCCCTAGACTATCTTATGTTTTTTCATTAACAACAACATCTAACTGTGATACACACTAGGTAGTAGAGAAGTAGTTTAGGGGTTGTGTGTTGCTTTGTGTATATTTTATGTCACACTGTAAATCATTCGAGATTAAGAGGAAAATTTAATATGTGGTTCATATCTCCTCTTAGGGGTTGAATCATGTGGATATAAACACTGGGAGTTGTGGTAATATTTTTTTGGGTGAAATGCCGCATTGTAAAAAATGACGTTGCACCAGAAACAATTTTATAATATTTTTTATATTTTATTTTTTCATCACTACCATATTTGATTTTATGGTTTTTCACCTCACTTTTTCCTCTAATTCAGATGTTCATGGGTAATATTCTCGTAAGTCTTCCTTCCCTTCCTCATTGAATTCATGCCTCTCCCCCACCAATAAAAAAATATTCTTGGAGGTAAATTCATATGTATCTCTAGTTTATCCCCTATCATAATCCTTAAACAAATAAAATATTTGTTTCATCTCTTCACAAGAATTATAGATGCATAGATCTCCAAATATGGGATGGGTTTGTTTTTAATTACCACATTTTAGAATTTAGGGTTTAGAGCGGGTTTTTTCATACTCAATTTGGACTCCACCATCGAAGGTGAACTTTTGTGAATTTCCTCCCATATATTGTGGTATTTGTATTTATGAATTTACTTTAATTAGTATTACATTGAGTTTTGGTTTCTCAATATACCTTTTTTTAGAAAATTATATATATATTTTATTGTGGTGATTTAGTTTTAGAAATATCACAAGGTAAAAATATTATCCTATAAGATGAGTAAATGGTTTCCTAATCTCTAATTTTATTTGTTACCAAATAATTTTTTTAAAAATATAATATGGTTTATTTTAACAATAGTTTGAACACTAATGTCATTTTACCCCATTTAGATCATGTAATGGGAAATAAATGTTTTTAAAATATTGATTATAATATAATGTTTTGTTAGGGAAACCTAAATGATTTAAATAAAAAAGTGTTTGGATCATATAATGATTAAATTTTCTACATGGAAGGGTTTAAAATAAATAATTTGTGTGTTTTTTCAAATGGTGGAATAATATTTTCATTTCATGTCTCTTTTTTAAAAGGATTGTATAGAAAATTATGAAATATATTTTCAAATATCTGTGAGACATTTGGTTGTCCCATGTATTTGTTTATGATCAGTATATTCGGAGACCCAAAAAGTGGGTTATTTTATATTTTTTATTATCGATGATGGAAAATTGAAGGTTTCTTGGGAGGTGTTTGAGGTGATTCATGGTTTATTTCTTAATAATAATTATTGATTTTTTTGGTCATATTATAATTTAATTTTAAGTTCACCACCACTGGAATTATTTCATTGGAATCCAAGGTTGCTAAATGGATGGTGTTGATACATGTCACAAAATTTTAGTATGTTCAACTATCTATTTACCAAGTTTAGTACCTCCCTCATACAGTTTTATTACATTTAGTTTATGAAATATTAAATGGAAAGCTAGATGTGATGTAACAAGTACACAAAGGGGGCCTATGAGTGATCAAATAAACTAGGTCTATTATAGTTTTAGATAGAGACTAGTGAGTTTTACATGATTCAATGAATACATTGTGTATTACATAGGGTATAAAATTCTATAACATGATTTCATCTTTTTTCTCATGATTTTGTTACGTAACAATGATTCTTTAGTTGTCTATTATTTTCATTATTATCACATTGACATGTTGGTGCATGTGGTTATTTATATCTTATTTTGGAAATTGTTTCATATTATGTTCAAACAAAATTGAAAAAGGTATCCAAATTTGGGTTTTTTTTATTAAAATGGGTTTTGTTAAGAATTTTGAATGTGTGGAATAGACAAAAATGGGGATTGATTTGATTTAATTTTTATAAAATTTCAATATCTTTTTTCATTTTTTTTGAATGTGTTTTGAATTTAAAATATTTTTGATTTGTTTTTTAAAATTATTTGTTGGATATTTTATAAAAAAATCGGTATACTATTGTTTTTCCTTATACCATAGTGTTAAAATAATATATTGTAAAATATTTTTCAAACTAGTATAACTAAAAAGTATTTTTAATGGAATTATGAAAACCCTTGGGTGGTATAATATTGTGTGTGGGTTTTCTCACACTTTGTATACATAATAGGTGAACATATTATTCATGTTTCCTATCATCTTTGAATTTTATTATAGTATCATATATTTATTCTTGGATAGGTTCAATAATGGTTATTATAGGATGAGGTTCCTAACTATGAATCACTAGAAGATAGTTATTCACTATTTGGTTTAAATATTATTTATTTAGGATTATTTTATAAGCCATTTTATATGGATTTTATTTTTCAATATATTTTATGTATATGATTTATTACCATTTTATGTAATTTTTATTTGATGATGTGGGTAATTATATATTAAAACAATTAATTTTAAGCATGGGAATCTAATATATGGATGGCCTCATAGATATTTCATGATGGAAACCATTATATGAGTATTTTATGTATAATGTTAAAAAACATTTTAATCGTTATAATTTGACACTCTAGGAATTTTTTCAAGCTCTTTGGGATTGGTAAAATAGTTTAGCCATGAGTTGAGCTCTTTCTATAGGGAATTTAGGTGGACTAAGGACGATTCATTAAAAATGTAATTATAGATCGTTCTTATTATTGGGATTTTGGATTGTAGAAAAGGGGAAATTTTCGTTATTATATATGAATATATAGATCATAAGTAGGTGGTTGATCACAACCATTCATGACAAAACTTCAGTTATCAAGGGAGGTTAGTACATGAGTCCCGAATTGATTTATTTAGATTATATGATATTTTTACCCTTGTGGGTGTTTTTTGTATTGCATTAATAATTTCAAGGATTTTGTTATACAATTTAAGGATATGTAGATTTTTAAGGTTAACATACATTGTCTGATTGACTAAGAAGAGATCATGACAATTATAAAACAATTTTCACAAGGGATGAATGATGGATGATTAATGTCCCTCTAGACCATATGTACAAAACATTCTTAGTCTAGAACACCACCAAGATTGATTATTGGTCCACATTTATACTAGATATGGGTTATTATAGGGTTCATCTTTAATTTATGATGCATTCAATATAGTTTTTCATTTTGATGATAATACCTGAATGAGATATATTGGCCGGAAAATGTTATTTGTTTCTTTTATGTTAGTTCTGAATATTTATTAATAGAAAATAATAGTTTTTAGGAAATGACTTGACTCAAAAGGGTAATGAATGAAAACATTCTCATTAAGATATATTTCAATGGTTAAATAGGTGAAAAAGTGGAAAATATAAATTATATAATATGGGTAAATAATTTTATAAAAATTATGAAATGTGTTCTAAAAATTGGATTTCCTTTAAAATTATGAATTAAATGAAATTCCTCTATTGTATATATTTTTCATGATCATTCCCTTCCAGCCACAGTTATTCATTACCATGGATATATGTTGATTATAGACATGGTTATCCCAAATATCATTACTTTAGTAACCTATATAGATATTTTCAAGGATAGCCATGGATTTAGAATTTTTAATCCTATCAACTAAAATTTATTTCTCAAGAAAGACCGTGGAAATTATTTCCCATGTAAAGGGTGTGGGAAAGCACCTATAGTCATATTCGGGCTCTAGATTTTGTCTAGACATTAGTGGTGGGACATAGGGCCATGGGAAAGCTAACATGCGGTTACATATTGGTTGGGATTTAATATTATAATTAATTGATAATTTAATGATAATAAAATATATTTACCATTTTTTATAAAAGGAAAATATATATATATATAACGGTTTCATATATATATATAATTAATGTTCTGGTTGAGTAGTAAATATTTTTTGAGTAATTAAGTGGTGGTATGAGGATTAAATACCTATCGATTTTTTATCACCCTATAGCCACAGTAAGAATACAATGTTTATAGATATGTCCATATACAAGCTAATAGGAATAAGTCTACAACCAAGAGCTATAAACATGTTCATTCCCCTAGACATAGCTAATGGAAGTATGGAAAGTCCAATATCCTCTTCAAGCACAATGAATACAGTTATTTCTTATTTCGATGGTCCTCTAGTATTACTATAACTTATTTTTATAGTTCTATGTTCTCCAAGAGTCCCTTGTATCAAAAGTGTGTTATTTTTGGAATGATAAGTTAAAAATGTGTTTTACATTGTTTTTTCATGTATTGTGAGTTATTCAAGGTTTATGGTATTTTTTATAGATTAATTTATGAAGGGTGAACTGATTGGGTTCATATTCATTTAATTTACTATATTCCTTTTAAAACGTTTTGATAGTTCCAAGGAATATTTTTCCATAGGGATGATCTTTTGGGTTATTCCTCTTAAATTTTATAAGTTCTTACTCTATTTAATGACTCTTCCTAGGCTCAGAATAATGTGGCATAGCCAAAATTTTCATTTATGCTTAGATAATATTACATACATCATGAATCAATATCTTCCTTCCATAAATGTTGATTGATATGACCTTTAGGTGATGTAGTGAATAGAAACAATTTAAGGAAACCTGAGTTATTTATAAACTCTAATAAAGTCTAATGAAAATACCGTTGATTTTAGGTTTCATAGAGATAGTGTTCTTTTTTCTTAATCTAGTACCCTTTGACATTCTAGAAAATTATTTCCCCAAAAGTGGTTCACATTTAAACTTCAGATTTGTTCATCCCAGAAATTCCATTTTTTTCTTATCATTGTTATTAATAATGAAATAGTGTTATATGTAAATAGTTGTAATATTTGACTCATTCGTATTTCCATTTGATGTGATTTTTTTTATCATAACATTTCATACCTAATAATTAAGGATAATATCATTTTTATTCAATTATGAAACCCCATTAATTTTAATATGTTCTATTTGAAAGCTCTCTAAGACTATTTGAGGATTCTATAAATTTCACCATAATTATTTTTATAAATAAATGTATGGAAATAAAAAAATTGACCATATTTTTAATGATGTTTTTTCATAAGCCATATTTATTTTGTAAATGTATCTTATGGGTTAGGTATTCAAGAATTTTTCTGGTTGAGATAGTACAACCTGAAAATCATCAACATTGTTGAGAATGTTGGCCTTTGTAAGGTCATTATAAAGTATATACACTTTCTCAAAATGGGTTAATAGTCTATTTGATCACAACATGGAAGGATGGTAATCAAACACAATGTATCCCAACATACTGAACAAATATGAAATCCATTGGATTCGTGAAGGAAAAACCTCAAGGGGAATCTAGGATATTATCTTTTATATGTCCCTTCAACCATTTTAATGTTCGATGTTTATAGAATTTTTGTATCATTGGATCTTATTTATAGTCACTTTCATAAGGATATATGTACCACAAGATTTTTTCACTCAAAGAAGTACCTTTTTCCTCTACCTCCTCAAGAGTGGCTGACATGACTTCCAATGCTAGTAGAGCTGATTTGGAAGATTCACCATCATACCTAGCCACAAAAACTTGTAATCCTAAATGATGAATTAAAATCGCTATTAACTTCAAAGTAATAGAAATAGTGGGGAATAGTCACAACGGTTAGTAATCTATACCGAACAAGAATTCAGTGTTTTGGGAGGATTTCTCCCCAGTGTACCCATCATTAATAGTTCGTGTTGGAGCCTCTTGATGACGGTAATTGTCCTCGGTATAATGAGGATCATCGAGATGAACTTCAGGAAGTCTTCTCTTTTCAAGGTCCACATGAGTCTTTTTCTCTTCAACAGTGGAATTGAGATTGATTTAAATGTCTTCTCCATGGACCATCACTATAGCAGCTTCTGTTGATAAAGCTACACATTACAACCAGTCATGATAATGGAATCTAATGTAAAAAAGATCGATTGGATGTAAAATGAATATTCACATCCATTTGGCTCAATATATAGTGACCCAAATTCTTCTGATGTAGTAGAAATATTAAAATCCAATCCCCATGTTAATCTCACCTATGGGAACAGTTTGATCGGTTGGTTCATGACTCTCCTCTAATGACATGAGTCCCCAAATAGCCAGGTCGGTGATAGCCATAGGATCATCATTAGTCATTGTAGTAATCTATGGTGCATGAAATGAACCAGAAATATTATAGAAATGGAAGTCATTCATTGGTATACAACCTCTCATGAAGCACTTCTAACATAATAGATGCCTCCCCTCTCATTACAGCACTAATAGGTGTAGTGGTAGTAGTGTATGACATGAACTCAACCATCATCATTTCTTCATTTGAGGGAGACATTTTCATCGCAGGATTCTGTGCTTGGTCTGAAGTTCCCTTCTCTATTCTCAGAGCATCATTTATAAAATTCTTAAGGGAAGAAATAGTAGTATTTCCTAAAATTCCAAGGAGCATAAAAAAGAGCTCTGGATGAAGTAAACAATTAATGATATTAGGAAGGAATACTTCTACATAAAAATCATTTAGAAAAATATTTCACCCTTCAGTGTCCTTTATTATTCTTATTATTCAAAGGAGGTCTATTATCAACCTTCTCAAAAATAGGTATTATAGGTGGGAATTACCCTTCCATCTTATCCTCCATGGCTTGTTGGCCTGGAGATACCTTTTTGTACATGGGGGTGACCCAAAAACCCCAATTAGAGTAATAGTAGGGGAATACCATGGTGATGGAACCTCAATTATATTGTCCTTAGACCAATGAAAATAATCATCCTATTTCCCCTGAAAAATAACGTGGAGGAAATAATATAAATGTAATGAGTAAAAAAATATAAGAATAAGAAAAATTATATATTTGGGATTTAAAATGTCACACCATTATTCAAAGGATGAATAATTGATCCCCTCAACAGCGCAATGTTGTATCATATACAACAGTCCCCATGTGGTAGGGACCCGATCATCAGTTTCATAGAGGAGAATCTATAGCTCCTGAATATGGATTCCCACTTCAGTAGGATTTTCCTCAAAACAAATATCAGGTGAGAAATGGATATATCCAATCCATGTAATTTGAAACCCCTCATATAGGATCTCTCACATTGTTTCATCATTAAAAAAAAGTCCATCCATGATTGGACTACCTCTGGTCGTACATATTCATAATACATTCTGGCATGATTTGAGGTTATTCTGCAGCCCTATAACTAAAGGGCTTCTCAACTCCTTTTATCCTAGATGGAAGATTAGAAAATGGAATACAATTATCTTTATTGATTATGGAGACTGGACCTCTTGGGTTCATTTTTAGTTGGTGATATTGGTGTATCCCTCATTATTTTGGCAGGTGGATTATATATTACATGATGTAATTTTCATAGCTTGGGTCATCCTCACTCTTGGACTTCGATTATGTTGCTTATAATGGAGATAATTAACCCCCAAAGAGATAAGGATCTTTCTAACTCTTAAATTTACTCTAAACAAAGGAACAAAATTGTCACGATCCAACCTGGGTCGACCCGAAATCGATCACACGAGTTGATCTTTAACATGTACTTATATGTGTTTCCGATCATCTCGGGCACTCGTTATGTGAAAGGGAATCAAAATAGTACCAATGTAAAGGATTTATCAAAATATAAATATGAATAAACAAAATCTTCCAAATACATAAAATAGAAAACCAAACACAATATGGTTTCAAAAAATTACATTATTTACACTGAGAGAAACAACAAACTAAACGGAAAAACATACCCTGAAAACTAAGCTGGTCCTGACACCCAATTCATCTCCATGTGTCCCCAAGGGTCACTCTACAATCCACATCCAACTATCACCCAAGGCAATCGAACCACTGATAGAAATTGAAACATAAACTAAAAACAAGAAAAGTTTATACACATGACTATTTAAACTCAGTTAGTAGCGCAAAATATATCTATTCCCAATGCACATTATTTCTAACTCTTTCGTTGGGGCATGGGTGTCCATCTCATTTGGGGATGAGGGGCATGGTTCTTGTTACCCACATTCCCGCTTTCTAAAGTCGGGTGGCATCCACTCCTTATTCAAGAACGTCTACTCCTTGATCAAAATGAGGTGATGGGATGTTGGTTCTTCCTTCCGTGGATTCCTCCTCGGAACTCATCACCGAGTCTAGGTCTCCCTCATAGACTGAAGACATTGTTTGTGAAACTCTTCCTAATTCCATATTTTCATGGACAACATTTAAGTATGCTACTTCTATTAGGACATTAAAAGGGGTCCATTTAGGGCAGAAACCTTTGAATAGGGGATTAGTCACGCTGGGCATCACTGGCGTGTCTGGACACTCGAGATTGGTGGGTCTATATTCAGTCCATTATTATAGGGGTTCTCATGGGCATGGAGGACCTAGGAATCCTACATAAAACGTGGGGAATCTTATTCCATGGGCATATATCTGAGGTTTTCCTCATCTTCCCATGTCTAACATAGGGTATGTAGCATGTTTAACGTCTAATGAAGATGGATCATGCTGATCATAACACTGACTAGAGTGGGTCAAATGGGGGAACCCCATGGAGGGAACACCGATAATGGGACCATCGTGTGGGTGGCCTCCCAAGAGCAATTTGTGGGAATAGTGGAATGGGGTGACATGATCCCACCAGGATGTGATGGCCCGAGTAAGAATTAGGATGAATGAGTGAAGGTTTTGTGAGGGGGATGGTGAATGGGATTGAACCGTCATAAAGATGATGACGGTTTTGGTATTGATCCTCAAAGATAATTCCTATATATCCCCATGGTAGGGAATCAAAATTCACGTAGTTCATATGATGACGACTTACCGCCGATTGGGTTTATCAATGGATTACCGCTGATTGAGGTCACAACAGCTTACCGCTAGACGGGGCTGTCAACGACTTACCACTGATGGGGTCACAACAGCTTACCACTGATTAAGGTCACAATGTCATACTTCTGGATGGAATGAAAACATATTACATCTCAATGGAGTGACAAAGGCTTACCACTGAATGGAGTGAGAACAACTTACCGCTGAATGGAGTGAAAACGGCTTACCGCAGTAAGAGGTCCATAGTTTAATGTCATGTGGGATGGGGTGAATCAATGATAAGAGGGTTAGAACTACTGGGTGTTGGTTGTATTGAACCTCTTGTAGGCTTCTTACATACCATTCCTTGGAAAGGATCAAATAATTCTTAGTTCAGGTGGTAGGGAAACGACGTGAAGGAGGACATGGGGTCCAATGGTTATTGGGCTTGAACCTCGTGGAGGCTTCCAACGTACCCTTCCTTGGAAAGGATCAAAGTCCACATAGCTCCGAATGGTGGATGGTGGGATTATACTCTAGGCTACACAGGATGAGGCAGGAGTCAGTGAACTGACGTGAATAAGGACATGGGGTCCAGGTGGATGGTGGGCTTGAACCTCGCGGAGGCTTCCTACATACGCTGCCTTTGCAAGGATCAAAGTCCACGTAGTTTCGAATGGTGGCGTGGGGATTACACTATAGGCTTCCCAGGATGAGGCAATATTTAGTGAACCAACGTGAATAAGGACCTGGGGTTCAGGTGGATGGTGGCCTTGAACCTCATGGAGGCCTCTTACTCACCCTGCCTTGGTAAAGATCAAAGTCCTCGTAGTTTCGAATGGTGGTGTGGAGATTATACTCCATGCTGCCTAGGATGATATAGGAGTCTGTGAAACGACGTGAATATGGACATGCGGTCTCCGTGGATGGTGGGCGTGATCCTCACGGTGGCTTCCTACATACCCCTTCTTGGCAAGGATCAAAGTCCATACAGTTCTGAATGGTGGTGTGGGGCTTACACTCTAGGCTACCCAGGATGAAATATCGTCGTCGGTGCACAATCTAATCCCACGTGAGTCATTATCAGTGTGAGAAATAAGAGGCAATAGTGACATGACGATCACGTCATGAATGGTGCATCCATGGGAAATGGATTGGGGATTACGTGTGATTAGTGGACCAAAGAGAAAACATGGGATTATGCGTGGCTAGCAGCCCGAGAAGTCGGAAATTACTCTAGGATGGAAGCGTGAGGTGGTAAAGCACAACGGAGGAGGGGATTGAGACTGAAGAATGGTGAATCGCCATTTCCCACCATGCCCTTTACTATCCCTAGGGACCGAAGATGAAAGGATAAACAATGATGATACCTCCTACAAGAAAGCTAGGGTCTTACACTAAGATGGTTTCCCTTCCCCCGCGGACAAACGCCACTCCCATAGAAAGGATATAATTCCCTATGGATGCCAGTGATCCTGGATAATGTACAAGGTGGGGGTACCCCATGTGTGAGGCATGGGGCGAGGTCACAGTTTAACATCATGTGCTGAGGACGAAGGTGATTGGTAGCTTAACATCCTACAGCTCAGACAAGGTGGGTTTGCTCTGAACCCCTAGGATTTACATAATCGGTACCCTCTGCTCCTTGGTGCTGAGAGGGGACATGAAAAGACATGGTGAGGGGGTGTCATGGAGAGAACCATCAAGAGGCCCACATTAGTGTGGCTATGAGAAGAAGCAATAGCCATTTGCGTGCCTATGCGAAGAAGCGTGAAGCGATTCAATGCAACGGGCGGTATCATCTAGGGGACATTGATGTTACATCGTGAAAACCTAGGTCATTGCACAGGTGAAAAGTATAAGGAGAAGGCACCATGGGAATGGGAGGCACCTGAAAATGATGCCTGATAGAGGGATATCACTGTCACATAAGGCAGGAAGCCTGCACGAAAAAGGGATCATTACGCAAAAAAGGGGCAGGGCCGGTGTGAAAAAGGAATTACTTGCACAAAACAGTCTAGGCTGACACACAATTGAGCAATGAGCACGAAATAGAGCAGGTCGGCATGCAAAAGGAATAACGCACTGAAGGCCTAATTGCGCACAATCAGAAGTAATTGTGTTCCGGGGAAGGGGCTTAATGAGACCTCGAAGAAGATCAAGCCCGAGGCGTCTCGCGCGAAGGTGGACCCTAGGGCAACATGACACAAGAAATTTAGTACCAAAAAGCCATATTTTGCGTTCATGAGAGTTGAATTTCAGGCAGGGGGATGATTCAGATTCTTCAGGACAGAAGTCTAAGGGGGTGGCCATATATTTATAGGTGATTGGGATCATGGGTCTGCATGAAAAACACTTCGACATGAAATATCATGTGCCCTGATTTCGGTAGCACGAAGGCCCACTGCGTGGAGCGGTGGTGCGAAAGAGTTCTGCGCCCATGTGGAAAACTCTCGCAAAACCCGGAGTTTCCCGCGCGGGGCATTTTTTTCGCACGACTCATCATTTTTTTCACGCCACCCCTCCGAGACACCCAGAACGAATCACCGATTCAAAATATGGATTCTCTTTGTATCTATCCAACCTTCTTCATCTCTTGAGTGTATTTCAGCGTCTACAAATTCCGCCCTCGAAATCAGACCGGTGAGGGGCTGCAAAGGTCAGATTCCGAGGGAAACGCCGAGATACAGGCCACCCTGGGGCCGTTGTGTGCTTCCCACCGTAGTGTTTCGAAAAATCAAGCCAAAGCACATAATAAACTTTTTGCACATGCACAGAAACCACATACCTCGCCTAATAAAGGAGTTGTGGGTCCCTCCATTCTGTAAGGATTTTCTCGCGCGATAAGCCAGAGCTCTCATGCACGAAAAATGCTTCCTTTTATATGAACAACACTTCTATTGCATGTAATTCACCGCGATCAGTCATCTGTTTTCATTCTATCCTAGGATTTTCTATATCGGATTCAATTTTTTCACACTGAATGCTAATTTTTTAGCCAACCCCTACTTTTTCGCGCCACCTCCTACTTTTTCACGCCTACTCCTTAAAATCCTACCGGCAGAATATGGCCACCATTCGTGCTGAAGGTGAGAGGGAAGCTGCATCTGCTGCTCGAGGGGCTGCGATGGTCTCAAAAAATGATGTTTATGGCACCCAAAGGGTCGGTTCCAATAACCATACTCTCTTCAACATGTTGAACCCAGCGTAGAAGGAGTATGCACTATCTTCCAATCTGCCAATCTGGGACATCGGAATCCTGGAGGAGGTACCCATGCCAATGTTCAAGGTCGACACACAATAGTCATGGGTGACCCACGAGGATGACCTACCCAGATATAACACCACCTAAAATGGCCACCCTACTAGAGAAACCAGGCACCTAGTCGTTTATGTCCTGAATCTCATGACCAGGACCATCTCAGGGAGTGACCTTGTTGCGGAGAGCTCTCCAGCCCTTTACGCACGCACCTTCCATTAGGGTGTTACTTTTGAGACCAAAGGAAGGTTGTAGGTTTGGGATCTATGGTCTGGAGGCAACTTCACCAGTGAACATTCCATGACGTATTGGGTTTGCCAGACAGGCGACCAGTTTGGGGTCGAACTGAAGCATATCAGTTTGTTTGAAGTGCTGTGGACGTCGCAGTTTCACTTCTATCGTCTGCCTATGCTCATGCCAGAGTTGTTCGCTTAAGGTTCCCTTGACACCAATAACTTCCACCTTAATAATGGGGAAGTCGACATCATTCTGTGGGACATACATTGCATTGGGGGAATCCCTCTAGCGGGGCATCATTATGATGAATTACTCCCAATGAGTAACACCTGGGGTGACAGATCACAAACACCTATACTGACGTGGCACCTGCTAGAGTTGGACAAGGAGAGGCTGGGGTCAAGGAATTATTGAAGGACATTGACTAAAAGAAATGTTTCATCTTGTTCCTAGAAAAAGATCCGGAATTCAAGATGTTGGGGCGAGGTAGACGGTGTCCGACCGCAGCACGGTGGAGCAAGAGCAGATCGTAGTGGAGGATCCTGGAGGTGGGGGACTATCAGTCATGGGGTTCAGTAGAAATGAGATTCGAGACCCGAATGTCCGATATTACAGATTCCTTGCCACATTCCTGAGTGGATGTCTCCTACATGTGAGGGATTCAAGGATGGGGGTTCATCCAGTGACCCTGGTGATGGCCAACATCATGGCCTCCCACCAAAGATTCAATCTGGGAGTCCTCGTGTTGGCTCACATGTATTTCATTTTGGGACGCATCTCAAGAGGAGGGTCACTGAAAAGGATTTGTGGCATCTTCTAGATCTTTTATGGCTGGTTCATGACCCATTTTGGTAGGTATAAATTCCAGAACGCCATTCATACTCCAGGTAATGTCCTGCGACCTTCCCTGCTGAACATCATCAGGGTCATTCTGAAGACACTAAATCTAGAGGTAGTGAGGATCAGAATTGGCAATCACGCCATCATCGCTTTCAGCCCATTCCCCACCCCGACATGCGAGATGATAGATAACGGGAAGGGCCCACAAGAGTAGAGGGAGTACATCCAGAGCATCAGAGGTGGGGTTCTCGTGGCCTGAATTGATGGGAAGATCTTTTGTGAACCCTACGTGTCGTATCGGTTTTCCAAGCAGTTAGAATTCCTTTAGAAAATGCCGAAGAAGGTTTACACAGATGTTCAAGAAGAGACACCTCCCTGCGTTCTTCTCCAAATGTGGCTGATGTTCATAGCCTATGGTTGTAGAGACGTTATCCCCTTTCCTCCCACTAGAGTCGACGCTTGTCTCTCAACGGAATACGTCGAACATTGGGCCATAGCGTACCTCAAGGGAATTTTGTGGAAGCGAGTTCGGTATCTCAAGGTAGTCAGTGTGGATCATTGGCTCTGGGAGAGAAGATAGGGTGTTGTTAGGGATAAAAGGTCAGAAGCTCATCAGGCTATTGGGCCCGCACATGCTAGTACTTTAGTAGCGGAGATGTCGCAAGGCATGGCCAGACCCCCATCATATAGAGGGAGAGAGGCTCATGTAGCAACCATGGAACTCTCAGTGAAGCATATAAGATATTTTCTTCAACCATCCAGTGATGAAATCTTTCTGGCTCTATGGTCATCCCAGATAAATCTGCGATAGTCAATGGGTACCTATGCTCTTTGGAAAAAGATAATGCGAGACGAAATCCAGCTGTTGGAGGTCTGGATTTTTCGGGTTGTTGATAGGGTAAAAATTCATCGTCGGTATGCGTATCTAATAGCCATGGACGCGTGTTCATGCCAACGAGTTAAACATGATGAGACATCTTTCTTGGTGAATGTAATGCTCTACCAAGAGCATGATCCCAAAAATATGTTTCTAGAGGATGATGACAGCGACAATGAGCCGGAATATTCTGAGATGTAAGTGGAGGAAGAAAGAGAAGATGAAGTAGGGGTAAAGAATAAGAATATCCTGATGGTGGAGGATCTCAGGGGGAGTCCCATCAAGGGAGTCTCCTGGAGAGCGGCGAGATCGTCGGCTCTGATATGCATTTTACCAATCTTCTTGAGGTATGTCTCAGCCCTTATCTATCCTTTTCCCCTAATCATCTTTCATATCCCTCAGTTAGACCTGCTTATCCTGTTTCGGAGCATATGGTCGCTGACCAAGGGTCTACATGCGGAGGGGAGGAGGCACTGGTAGAACCAGGTGGGAAGCCAATGCGCATTATTGAACAGACGAGCACTGAGGGATCCCCCACAATGGAAGCACTTGTAGTGGCTAGAGAACCGTATGATAATTTTTTGAGCTCTTATTAGTTCATTACTTCAATACCTTTTAATCACTGTTGGAGAGCTCAATTGATCAGGGTGTTCCTTCCTTGTGCAGTAATCACATCCTTGGAGGCTTGTCGGGCTACCGATCCCAGGTCATCTGCAATTGATTCAATTAAAAACGTGCCATCCCATTCAAGTCACAGATCTCAAACTGAGCCGACACTGGCACTCGATGAGCAAGGAGCGGTGGAAATCAGTGGTACTCATGTCGGGGAATGGTAGAAAGTCAGCGAGGGAGATACCGAGAATGAAGCGAGGGGGGATGGTCGCCCAGGCATTGAAGAGCCTAACCCCTTGGGAGGGGAGCGCAAAGAAGACTGTTATGCTGGTCTGTTGGCTGATTTCCCCACCTATCAGCTAACAGACCTGGAGCAGATTGATGATTCAGACTTGGAGACGACCGAGGAGAGCCAAATGATGTAATGAAAAGGGTGGAAGTGGATCAAGAGCTTTCTCAGTCATCCCCATATAGAATGGATAAAAAGGATGGGATCGCTCTAAATGTGGCTGCGCTTTCTCTATGCTGGAGGGGTGGATACTCAACACCTTCATTTGACAGTCCGTGACTACATGGCCTAGATGCTACGCTGGAGTAGCCACTGCTCCAAGGTTTCCCAGTGTTGGGAGGAGTCAAGGAGTATCCAAGCATTCATCGAGGCAGAACAAGAGGCTCGACACCTTGGCAAACAAGTGAATGAAAATGAGATATTCATTGAAAAATATTCTGATCTTGTGGAGTAGTTGAGGACCTTTATAGCAGACACCAAAGAGAAACTAGTGGAGGCGGGTCACCAGATATCTGCACTCCCAACTGAACAGGCGCAAACACAGGCTAGGGTAAGTGGACTGCGCTCTGCCGCCGTAGACGAAGGGAGAGCCCTCGGGGGTGGGAGGTAGTCCTAGAGGCCTCCAGCGAAAGGGTAGCGATAATGGAATGATCCATCCAAGATGTTTAACCTTAAGGGACCTGTTTTGGTTGAACTCATAAACTCAATTCTACTTACTACTTATTATTATGAACTTCATGTATGGATGAATTTATTTAATTGTTCATTTGTTTTAACACATCCAATCACAATCCTGAAATAAATAGCAATCCATTCATAAGCTCACGGGGGTCTCCCCCAATGTGAGAAACAAGGGATGTTAGTACTATTACATTGCATGATCTCCAGAGCTTCAACCCAGCTTTGGGAATTCGGGGTTTGAATAACCGGCCCATATTTCTGAGTGGAAGTGGGAGTGACCTGACTGGAGGATGAAGCTCTCGAAATAGCCAAATTACCATTTTTCTAGTGTGTTCTTCTGCACAAATGGGATAACGCCAATGGTGTTGGAATAAATCTGAACAGGGGAATGAAAGGTGTGAATCATGATACACATGATTCGAAACACTATGGGGGTGGCATGACAATGAATAATAACTGTTGATCGCATTCGAGATGCTTTATCCTTATTGTGTTATCCTGAAATGGGGATATAAAATGAGGGCCGACCACTGACCATGTTCGAAACACAGGGCCGACTCGAAATGTCATCCAATAGCCTTCTGGAACGTTGTCCCAAGACAATTGGTGGGTCATAGGCCGAGCATCCATACTATTAGGTGGTTCCCTTAGACATGAAAGTGGATGAGGGTATGAATAAGGGGCATGCAAAATGTGGAATGTGGAGTGATGGTTTGTTCGAATAGAATCTAGCACTCTGGAAATTAGGCCACCGTGGTGGAAGCACAATAGATGGGTGTATCTGTTTGATCATGGATCATTCCTTCTTTTAGACAGGACCTCTCTGGCGAGGGATCTGTCACTTCACAATGTAGTCAAGGGGAATTCAGAACTTGTTCTGGGAAAAGATTCAATTAATGGTTCCCCACAGGGGGTCTGGCCAGGGGCTGGAAATGGGGAGGAATAATATTTATGATTCCTGGGGCTGAACCCGAGGTGAAATTCCTGGGTGTCCCTATATATCCCATGATGATGGGAATCAAGCCATACGTAGTTCTAAAAGAGATCATAGATTATAGTCATAAATCTCACACCATGGATGGTAGGAAACACGAGAGACACATGGTCGGGTAATTATTAAACCCATCGTGAATGGGAACATGGGGATACGACCACCACGTGTTCCCTGGGAAGGTTCTAAGTCAAGGGACTAGAAACAAGAGTAATGTTGGCCCCGAGGCAAGGTGCACAGACATTCCTACGTACCCTATGAGGATGGGGATCAAGGTGCACATACTTCTAGAGGTGGCATGGTATGGTACCAATTACAGGGATAAAAAGGGGCGTCCAGATGTGGCACTTTCACCAAAAGAAGCGGTATTTGTTAAATCTTGTTTGTCCTTTAAGGTGAATGGGTTTTTTTCTGAAGCGACAAGTCTAGCGTAGGAAGTCTTGGCCTCACCACAAGAATAAAGCCATATCAGGCGTCGAAAAATGGTATAGTTTATGACCGATACCAATCATGGTGTCCCCTTGAGTGTGGACTTCACGATGCAATTTTGTTTTTCGTCATGGGGACAGAACGATAATGTCACTGTTTAGGGTCATGGGATAGGACCAGGCGTGCGTCTTAATGTCACGCATCACAGTCTTAGTAGGGACGATGCTAAATGGGGAATGTGTATTGTGCAATAAAACATACCTGACGTGAATGAGGACATAATATCATACCACACCGTACACAATTCCAATAAAGGATCCACAGGCCAAAGGGACTAAATAGAGGTAAGAGGGTAAGCGGCAGGAGAAACTAGTTCCCAATTGATATAGACCCAAAAACGAGATGTCCGGGTGTTCCAATGTATCCCATGTGGATAGGAATCATGCTTCACGGAGATCTAAAAGATATCTTAGATTATGCTATTAGAGCTCGGACAAGAGAGGAGTGAAATACTTCCAAGTAAGCGCATACCAAAACTCGATCCCTTAACCCACGTCAGTCAAACATAATGTGGGAAACACGGGAGGAAGATGCATATCGCAATACCTGGTGGGCACGCCAAACGTAAATCAGTATGGAGCCCCGAATGATGCCCTTACCGCAACTTTGTCCTCTTAACGCGCAAATGTGCACTAAGGGATAGCTCCAGGAGTGTCGAAATTTTGTTTCGAATTGATGAGGAGGAGAAGGATGTGAATCATGTAACGGAAATTTTTGTCTTAGGGGGGTTGGCGTGACGATGGAGGATGACTGTTGACTATGTTTGAAAGAAAGCATCCATATCGTGTTAGCCAGAAATGGGGAAAATTAAATGAGTTTTGACCATTGAACATATTCTAAATTCTTGTTTTCTATTGATTTTTTGTCTGTGACCATCGAGTATGTTGTCCCATAATGGTAGGAGTGCCTTTGGGCCAAGCATCCCTGCCACTTCGGGGTCCCTTTAGATGGGAATATTGATGGAAGCCCTAATGAAGGGGAACACAAAGCCTGAGAAATGTGTTAAAGCATGTTCGAGTAGAATCTATCATTCTAGGTACTAAAACAGAGTACCCTTAGGCACATTGGTGAATCGCCAAAGAGGGATGACGAGGGTGCTCAACATGAGAGTAACCGATTTAAAGGAATGAGTATAGAATAAAGGATAAAGAATTCCTAGGAGGGAGAGGTACGTGGCGTGGTCGTTACAAACTCAACTTGAATAAGAAAATAATCCCATACCACACCATATACTCCCCTCCCCGGGATAGGGTAGGCCATGGGGCCAAGGTGAAAGGAGGATTTCTGAGAGATGGGGCTAGACCCGAAGTCTAGATATCCGGGCGGTCCTATGAATCCCATGAGGCTGGGAATCAAGCCACACGTAGTTCTTGAAGGTGCACATGTGGTGTAGGATACCCTAATGAGGGGGGTGTACAGTGTGGCAGGTAACCCATGTGAATGAGGACATAGTCCCATACCACACCGTAAAACCCTAAATAGTAACTTGGGTCGGGGGACCGAAAAGGCCAAGAGTCATGAGGTTGGGCCTCGATCAGAAGGGTTCGACTAGTTTGCAGTTTGATGTCCTGCAGTGAGGACGATGATGGGAGTACATTTCCCCTAGTAGGGAGGTGTACGACACGGAAAATAACCTTCCGTGAATGAGGACATAATCCCATACCACACCACACATTTCTAAATAGGAACATGGTTCGGGGCCCGAAAAGGCCAATGGGCCAAAGGCTAGGCCTTGGGCTGAAGGGCCCGACTAGTTTTCAGTTTAACTTTAGCAGTGAGGATGAAGATAGGATAAGGTATCTCATTCGGGGATTAGTACAGCACGGCGGGTAACCCATAGTGAATTAGGACATAATCACATACCACACCGTATAATCCCATAAGAGAGAACCAAGGTCGGGTGCTCGAAAAGGCCAAGGGGCATGAGGACATGCCTCAGATGGAAATTCCAGATGTCTTATCATACATTTTCCACCTTATCACAACTCATAAACCCACGGGAGAAGTGCTCGGTGTGGGAAACAAGGAGGTGGTCTCAGCTCTCCCCGTCATATGGGGGACTAAGACCTGTCGTTTCCCGAAAGGATTTCGTCACTTAGAAGTACAATGGGGCAGAATGAACCACTATAATCAATGTTTGGGACATCATGGGGTGGTTCCAATGTCGCAGGACAACTGTTGACCATGTTCGAAACACAGTGTCCCTATAGTGACCCATCTATGAATTAGGCGAACGTATCCCGGGAGAAAGACATGTGGCCAGATCGAGATTAGCTCTATGTGAATTGGGGAAAAGGTTTTCACCCTACCATATGAATTGACCCAAGAGGAAGTTTTTGGCATTTGGGCTGGGCCAACGGACGAAATTTCCACGCGTTCCTACGTATCCCATTAGGATGGGAATCAAGACACACATAGTTCTTGAAGGCCATCATGTTTAATGTCATGTAGTGAGGATGTGGGAGGAGAGAAGAATAGGGAGTGGGCACATGGTTTGACCATTACAATCCTGGTATGAGTGGGGAAATGGACGCTTACACCATATCATGCAAGAATCCTCTGAGAGAACTATACCAGGGGGGATAGTCAAAAAGTGAAGTTCGGGGGCTGGGCTTAAGATGAGGCATCTGAGTGTTCCTATGTATAGCATGAGGATGGGAATAAATCCATATGTAGTTCTAAAAATGCAGTTGTATATCATGAAGGATGATGCACAGTTTAAAGTCGTGTAGGACCGGACATTTTAAGGTCATGCGGGACAGGCATCTAGTTTAGGGTCATGCAGGACCGTCTAGTTTAAGGTCGTGTAGCACCAGTAGGCTCTGGTAAAGTATTTATTGAGTAACTTGGCATTGTTGGAAGGAGTTATATGCTCACCATCCATGGTCACCAGGGAGTATGCTTCATTGGGGTAATCTGTGTGAAAAATGAATGGCCCTACTAATTTGGGCTCCAACTTGGGGTGGTTTCCTATTGGGGATCATTGGCTCCCTGAGGGACAATACCAAGTCACCTTACAGAAAAGAGTGGATGCAAACCTTCTTGTTCAAGGCTCTAGCTAACCTATTCTGATGCCTTTCCATATTGTGTAGGGCACGAATCCGATTATCATCAAGTGCTTCCAATTCAGCCAGATGAATTTTGGCCACCTTATCTAGGAACTCCTGGTCATAGACCGTTGTGCGTAGCGAGGGAAGCTAGATCTCAATGGGTGGGATGACCTCAGATCTGTATACTAGGGAATATAGGGTCATGTGGGTGGAGTTACGAGTCTTCATCCAATATGCCCAGAGGGCGTGGGGGAGCATGTCCTGCCAACTCTTCTTGTTCTTGACAACCTTTTTCTACAAAATGTTAGATAGGGTTTTGTTGAATGCCTTGATCTGCCCATTTTCCTACGTGTGATAGCGAGAGGACTGGTTCTAACGGATGTTGTACTTGGCGTAAAATTTCTTCAACTCGTCTGCTCGGATGTTGGCGTCGTTATCGGTGAGGATGGCGTGAGGGACTCCAAATCGGTAGTTGATGTTGGAGCTCACGAATTCAACGATAGAATGGGCCTTGACTTCATTGAGTGGAACCGCCTCTACCCATTTGGAAAATAAACCCATGGTGGTCAGGATGAACCTACATTGGCGAGATGTCACCGGTGGGTATGGTACCACAACATCGAGTCCCCATACCGCGAACGACCAATAGTACTTGGTGTAGTGGAGAGGTTCTAGTAGCTGATTCATGAAGTTATCATGAATTTGGAATGTGTGACATCTCTTGGTGAACTCGATATATTCATGGATCATAGAGGACCAGAAGTACCCCAGTCTCCAGATCTTATGGGACAGCTTCGGCCCAGCCTGATGAGCACCGCAGGAACTGGTATGAACCTCCTGCTTGAGTAGAGAAATCTTGACTCGTTGGATGAAATGGAGGAGAACACCATCAAACCCGCGCTTGTATAGAATCTGCTCAAGACTGGGACAACACTTGAGGGTAATCTTCTGGGCGCAGTGTCGGATTCTCTCATGCTAGGCACGATCAGCCAGGAGGCATCCATTTTAGAGATTGTCGACAAAAGGGTCTCTCCAGTCAGGAGTCGCTTCAACCACTGCATCTGAAGAACCTAGGGGTCCTGAAGTGGAGGACCCCGAGGTAAGATGGCTTACCCGCAGGCCATCGTCATCCTATGGGGTGATGGGGGCAATGACTCTCCGGTTTGTAATGTGTATAATCAGGTCATCCTACTTGGGTTCTGCAAGTGTTGAAGCCAGGCTGGCCAAGGCATCGGCTTGACCGTTCTGAGATCGAGGGACATCAGTAACTTCTGGCTGAGATTGAAACTGGGCCTTTGGCTAGAGGGTGTGCACCAACAATGGTACAAGCTCTGGCTTTCTGAAAATTTAGTCACCGTTGACTTTCTTGATGACTTTTTTGGAATCCCCCATCACATGCAAATGGGGTACATCGATCTCGAGGTCCAGCTCGTGGCCGGTGATAAGAGCTTGATACTTTTCCTCATTGTTGGTGCAGCCTTCTGACTACAGGAATGAATTCGGAAGAATGTCTTCCCCTGGGGTAATACAGAAAATACCTAGGCCTACTCTATTGAGTTTGGTATCATTGAGCCTCCTACCGGTGGGGCTCCGGGAGGAACCATCAAAGTGAATATGCAAACATGGGATGCTAGAATCTACCAAGAGTATTGCCTCATCGGGAAAATCTTGGTCCAGGGGCTGATCCGCGGAGGTCGGATGGGCAGCTAGATAGTCTGTTGATGCTTGTCCCTTGATGACTTTCTAGCGAACAAACCTGATGTCAAACTACTGTAGGATTACCTCCAACCGTGCTAGTCATCAGGTCAATATGGGGCGGCTCAGAATGTACTTCAACGGGTCTACCCAATACACCAACATTAACTCGTGGTGATACAAGAAGTGTCACAACTTCTGTACTACGATTACCAGCGCAAGGTATCTCTTTTCAATGGAGGAGTATCTTCCATCCGTATTGAGGAGCATGCAGATAAGGTAGTATAGGATATTTTCAGTCCACTCATTGTTCTTCTGGGTGAGAAGGGATCCAAGAGATCATTCCAGGGCAGTCACATACAAGATCTGCGGTTTTCCGAAGATGTATGTCATCAATACCGGAGGCTGTAGCAGATACTTCTTGATTTCCTCAGATGTGATCGAGAACTCTTCATCCCTATCGTAGGGAGATCTTTTCTTCATCATCCGGGAAAAGGGCTTACGCTTGCCAGCTAGATTCACAATGAATAGACGTATGTAGGATAATTGGGCATGGAAACCTCGAAGCTCCCAAATATTGCTTGGGGTACGCATCTGACCGATTACCTTGATCTAATTTGGTTCGATCTTGATGCATCGTTACCTGACATCAAATCCAAGAAGCATCCCTAAGGTGACCCCAAAGGCACACTTAAACGGGTCCATCCCCAAGTGATTGTAACAGAGGAAGTTGACAACATTATCAAGGTCCATGAGATGGTCCTAGCACTGGAGATATTTGACCACCAGATCGTCCACATCGCATTCCACCAATATCCCGAGTTTTGGCTTGAATATGTGGTTCATGGCCCGTTGATTGGTGGCACAAGAATTCTTCAGGTCGAAGGACATAAAATTGTAACAAAACATACCTTGTGGTGCCATCAAAGTTGTAGACTCCATGTCCTCAAGGGATATTTGTATTTTGTTCTATCCGGAGTAACCATCCATGAAGAAGAGGGCTTGGAATCCAACCATTACATTGATCAACGATTCTGTCATTGGAAGTGGAAAATCATCCTTCGGGCAGTGATGGTTGAGATCTTGAAAGTCGATGTAGACTCTGATATGTCGGTTCTTTTTCCTAACTAGCACAATGTAGGCTAACCACTTGGGGTACTAGACCTCCTTGATGAAGTTGGATCTGATGAGTTTGTCAACTTCGGCCACGACCATGTCACCATGAGAAGTGTGCATCTTTCTGGGAGGCTACGTGAACCCGTGATGATTTTTCGGGAGACCGAGGTGGGGGACGAATACCTGAGGATCTAATACTGACATCTCATCATATCTCTTGGTGAATAAATCATCATGCTGTTTAAGGAATTCCACGTACCGTTTCTTCTCCTCGAGGGGCATGGTGTCACTGATCAATGTGGGTCTCGGATCTACCTCGCTTCCAAGATTCACAAGTACTAGTTCATCGACCGTTGCGGAAATTCCTTCTTCAAAAAAGGAGGGAGAATCCTCCAGATACTCTTATTTGCCTGAGGAGGAGGGATTCCCAATGGCAAAATATTCCCCTGGGTTGGAAGAACCTGATGGGAGGCTGTTACCAGCCTGGACAGTAGTAGATAGCATATCAGGATATTCACGCGCTGCTGAGACCGTATCGATGAAGGCAGTCGATCCAATATAATCTGGTCTTCAGCCCAAGGGGCCACGCTTGATGATATCAAAGAAATAGTGGCGTGTTGGCTTTATCCAGTTAATCCCATCCCTATGAAATATACATGTATGACATACTGTTGTTGCCATGGGGTGGACATCCCGATATTGTATGGGGGTAGGAGGCTCCGGGATCACCTGATCCTTGTTTGTGTAGGAGTACGAAGTGAGTTTCTGCAGTCTCTTAGACATGGGAATATGTATTCCTCTTGTATGAGAGACTCCAAAGCATTGCTTCATACTAGGGGTCGTGGCTTCCAATTGATGTATCATGAAAACTTAGGCGTCATCCAGACTTTCCCAGGGGTTAGTTGTGACCATGTAAGGCTCAACCTCACTTGCAAGAATCTGTTATCCTTGTTCTTGTAATAGTCAACATCCAGATAATGGGCTTCACATAAGGAAAATGGAGATGAATCACCTTGGAGTATTCCTACACTACTATTTAGGGAGTACTTGAGGCACTGGTGATACGACTAGGGAATAGCCGCGTACAGGTGGAGCCATGGTCTGCCCATCAATGCATTGTACGCGGTGTCCTGGTAGAAAACTATAAACCCAGTACTGGTGACTAGGCCACTAAAATGGGTGTTCAAATGGATCTTTCCAACTGGGGTCTTCTCTATCCTATCATATCCTTGGATCCTTAAATCATAGGGAGTCCGGACATCTTCAAATAACCCCATCATCTGTAGTGTCCATGTCGGGATAAGGTTGATCACTGAGCCGATGTCAATGAGACAGTGGTGAATATCCACTCCATTAAATTGGCCAGTGATGTACAATGGGAAGATATGAACCTATATGGTAGAGCCTTAATATTCTCCTGAGAATGAAATGATGGCCTGGAATTCGGCATTCTCAACTGTTCCAGCATGAAAGGCTTCTAAAACTGCTACCTCTGTGTCAAATGGGAGGGGGCTTATTAAAGATTTAGCGAGGGCCTCACGAATATATGATGATAGTAGAAGGGCATCAAGGATGTAATGCCTCACTGTAATGTTTTAGTGGTTCTTGAGAACATCTTACTTCTGCTCCAGGCATGAAATTATGCTTAATGGAGGCCTCTCTGTGATTGGAGACATGGCAGGCCCTTTCTGCTGGACCAGCGGCTGGCTGGTGCTCGACATGTCCCGGTTTTCACAATTTGAAGCCTGAAGAGTAGTTGTCGGACGAGGACTGAATGACTAAGACCAGCCTATAGCTGGTTGAGGCTGACCGCGGTCTGGAAGAGTTATCTCTACCTAATCCAGCAGCACAAATGGTGGTGGAGGGGGTCCTGATGACACCGCATGAAGAGGCGGCACATGCTGAGCTCTGCGCTGGGCCTGCTGTCTACTCTCAGTGGCATGCATGGCCAGGCTGGAGGTGCCAACTGATGTGCACCAATGACCTAAATGGTCGTGGCTCCGCATACATTGGCATCAGTTGGGGATGTTGTGGAGGTTCGCCTAGCACTCCCCCTCGTTGAGGGTCATATAAGGATTTAACAACTCCACGGTATTAAACAAAGCGTACCCAGGACCGGCACTTGAAGAGTTATCCACTACTGGGAAAACATTGGGAGGGATCCCCATCACAATGGGCATGAAGTCTCCAAGGGTGCAGGACGACAATGGCATTGGCAGGGTGCAATTCTTTTTCTTGCGCCGCTGACGGTTTCTCTTCTAGGAAGAGGCAGGCTGAGACGCTGATGCAGAAGTGAAGGCCCCAGCTTTTGAGACCCACGGTTAGAAACCTGCTGCCACTCGCCTTCGTTGTCGCTACGGTTTTCTGACCTTACAAAGACACCAGCCACCTGTGCCGCGACCGGGCCCAACCTAACTATGTTGTTATCGACCTAGTCTTATTTCTCCAAACTGTTGGTGGTGGCCTATATAGTTTCAATAACAGGACACACTATATTTAATGTCACATGGGTCCAAAGTAGATAATACATTATTATAGTATTGAGATAAAAAAATCATTGATTTTTATTTATTCTCCCAGAAAGTATTATAGATGATTGGATCTGTCCATTCGTGCGACTAATTGTGGATGACCTTTTAGAAAAAAAATATTGTTATTATTTTATTATATTTCATATTTAATCTACCCTTCGAGGATATTCTTATGATTTCATCATTTACTACATTTATTATATCATGAGATATTG
Organism: Viscum album; assembly: GCA_963277665.1. NCBI lineage: Eukaryota > Viridiplantae > Streptophyta > Magnoliopsida > Santalales > Viscaceae > Viscum > Viscum album. The sequence continues at coordinate 83,434,199 of OY728155.1, read as the reverse complement.
TGTTTATTTTAATTCGAAATTTCTTGTTATCGATTTTTATTGGGGGCGCGGAATTTGGTTTATCTTTTAATTAATCTAATAGTATAGGTATAGTTTTCAAACAACAATCTCAAAACTGCACAATGTGTATGATGCTTGTAAAATATGTGGAGACCCTATAAAAGTACAATGGTGAACATTTTTGTCTAATCACAAAATTGAACTAGTGTTGGTACATCACAATGTGGTATCAGTAGTTTTCTATTACATTAATATTTTCTAGGGTAAAAACGTCAATGAACTTCTGGCACATTCTATAAGACTTGTTCATTGGAATATCCACACTATGTATGTAGAAAGTATTTGATTCTTGGGATAGTATTGTTCTTAATATTTTTTTATATAATTATTATTTATTTTCTCCAAAATAGAGAAACGTGATTATAGGGTTTTTGTTAATAGGATATTTTATCATAGATATAATTGTTTAAGAATGTGTGTTTATGCATCATAATCAGAAGGTTTGATTCACATGTCATTGGTGATAATACTTTTTATTTTTTACCTAGACCATGAAATTATCAGATATTTTAGGCCTATATGAATACTTATACAATGTTTTTTTTGTATAAGTGTATGGTGAAATATTACTTAATTAATTATTTAAGTAAATTTTATCATGCCACTTGATCACAAACCAAGATTATTACAAGGACTCGACTAAAATAATATTTCAATTACATTATATACATTTTTCTTATATTCAAATTGATATTTCATTTAATGTATCCATATAAATTAGAATTGCGATAAATGAAAAATTTAAAATTTAAAATATTATGAATCTTATATATATCTGATATTGATATATTGGGTAGTTAGTTCTATTGAGACTATCTGAGTTATGATATCCCTAGTGGTGTGATGTGTAGGAAATAGTGTGGACTATGAATGTTTTACCTATTAATGAACATTTAATATTTTACTTAAATTGTGAAATTCATTGAACCAGAGAAGTTTATATTTAATCATAGAGAGGGTTATTGAATTTGGAATGTTGAATGTGTTTTGTTATCATATGGGAGTTGGAGCAATACCCATGAGTTCTTGGATTTGTGAGACTTAACTTCAATGATTATGTAAGAAACTCCAGTGGGATTTCAAGTGTGAAAATTGATAGTGGTGTGTTATAATATTTTAATGATTGACTAAAATAAGAGAAAAAAAATGCTTTTGGAATATTGTTTCTTAAATAAGGACGAGCTTGGGTAATTTATAACCTTCTAGAATGATTCATGAGAAGTGTTTATAGTGTAGTATAAAGGCTGGTGATATTCTTTGGTAATGTACGAACATGTTTTCCCTATGTTATTTAATACCCATGGATTGGTTTAGGTAGGAGAAAGTTGATGAATTGAGGGGTTATGATATCAAGGATTATTTCGGAGAGTGGGATTGTTGGGATTCCTAGCCCTATAAATTATTACTAATGTTTATAATGAGGTAGTTGATGGTGACCATGATGATTCAATATATGGTGAGTATATCATGGATTCAGCCTTTGGTTTTTTAATAGTTCTCTAGCTATATGTGTTTTTGTGAATAAAAAGGGAATAGTGTGATGATTCGTTTTATAAAATTGTTGGAGGTTCATTTTATTGTTGAGAATATATTTTTGTGGATTCTTGGCCATTATATTAGGCCTGTGATACAACTGATAGTGAAATGTTTTTAGTGCAGGTTCATTCTGGTTGTTCTCTGATAGAGTTTCATATGAGTGTAAAACTATTGAATTTAGGTTGGATTGGGGTGGAATACATGTAAAAGTGGCGTGTTTGCCAATTTTATTTTTCATTGGGTGTTATAAGATTATATAAATACTTTACATTTTTTTTGAATTAGGTGTGTATTTGTTACATGTGATGATTATTGGTTCATGAATCCATGAGAATCAAAGACTGGCATATCAATTGATTAGCATTCAATGAATGAATTATGGTTATTCCAGCAAGATGAATTCATATCGGAATCAAGATTCCCCTATGTGATGGTACAAAATCATGGAACGATTATATTGCATTAACATTGTTGATCTGAATTTAAACTATCTTATGGATTAACCTGGTGGATGATCATGTATTATGAGGAGATATTTTTATTTTTATATGATATATCCTATTGATTATACTCTAGATAAGTTGTAAAGTATAGGAACACAAGAGCCTCATCCCGTTTGTTGAGGACTTATCATGTTCATCCATGAGGACCATGATCAAATCTAGCCAGAGAAATCATTTCTTGGTATTATAGAAATAATATAGAAAGCACTATAGCATATACTTTTTAGTACTATAGCAGTTAAAACTATTTATTCTGTATGGGATTTTGTGCCACTAGTTTGGTGCTAGAGTCCTTCAAGGCCTTCATGCCACCCAAGGCCATCAGGCTTGTAAGGATTTGAGGGCACCTCATGGATTTGGAAACCTCATGGCCTTTGTCCCACATGAATATGTACTTGAATAGAACTGTCTTACTCTATAAGGATTGGGTTACAGATGAGTGATTAGATCAAAGAGTATTCACCAATGAAGAGATAACATCTTTGGAATAATGAGAGAGTATAGAAATTTCCATCTGGTCTAACTTGTGCTTGAATGTGAAGCATATCCATACTTCCATGCGATGGAGGAGAGATGACATCATGATGTAGATTCTTGGGTGTAGTGTCTCTAAATAGTTATCATCTAGATGATTTATTCTAGGACCTTTAGTTTATTTATTGTCAAGAAAATCCTACATTCCATGTAAGGGATCCCCTTCAACCCTTAAAAGGGGGATGATCAATAATGAATAGAAATAGAATTCCTTAAGAACATTAGATGTATATGAGGGGCCATATAGTGGGTTGTTCAAAATTGGCTTCTTAAGGGTGTGAATGTTTTTTGTGAGAACGTTTTATGGATACCTTTGGTAATACTCTTTATAGGTTGCGAGAAGGTGGTGTTTAGTTTTTTCTGATTTTAAAAATTTATTGAATGGGAAAAAAATCGGACCATTGTTCATCGTAATGAATGAATTATTGCCAATGGAAATTGGAGTGTTGCTCTAGATATGTTATATTAGGATACACTGATGGTAGAGAGTTCTGTATTTTTCATTGGAGGAGGACCCTCATGCAGATATGTTTTTGGATACATTTATTCAGGTTAGTGAATGGTTGATATGGTTCATGCATTCCATTGTGTATATGAATCTAGGTTTATAAAGTTTGGTAAATAATATTTTTATCTTATTTGGTATTTGGTTATTAATAATGTTCATGTTTTAGTATCATAACCGAGGTATAAAACAATGACCAGATAGGGAGTCTGATCAAGGTTCCATTACTGATAACATTAAAAATTTGATGGTAGTTTAAGTAGGAAGATGATTTAATCATTGATTATAAAAGTGATTCATGTTTGGACTCTGGTGAGAATTCTTGGATATCCTCAAGATTCCTTTTAGATATAGGTATCATGATATATAGGTGTTATAGTGATTTGATGAGTATAGATAGGTATTTAATATGACCTTTTTCTCGTGTGTGGTATGACCATTGATGATGACTGGAGTTGGAAATGATGTGTTGGAAACATAATGATACATGTCATTGGAATGAATGTTTCCAGTTTGATGAATTAGATAATGTTATTTGGTGGATTATATGTGTATTTTAATTGATAATTTCTTGATAATGGTTACTATTTGTGTGTTGTTACTATGTTTTTCATACATTGGGAATTATGGATGATTTATCGATATAATTGATGAGGTGAGGCCTCATGTTAGGGATATTCTATGGAAATGGACTCTGTGTTTTGGAGATTTTGGAAATTGGGAATTCTTCCAATTGCGAAGCATCCTGGTTGACATTGTTGATGTTGGTATCAATGTAATAAATTTGTGAGTGAGTTTTTCATAATTTTTTCTAGTTTTAGATAATTTTTTAATTCCATGAATTTTGAAATATAGGTGAATCCGTGTGTTTCTATAATGGGACTCATATAGAAGTCATCATAGTGTTTTTAGTTGATATTGGGATCATATGACATCAACCCAGTGAAAAAAATGATCTGTGAAAACTCTTATCCCAAAAATCATGAGTTTGAGGTGAGTGGGAGTGTGTTATTATGTGTATCACTATGATTAAGACACCATCATGGCCTTTTTTTGTGACTATTAAACCTATTGGTTTTACTATTATAGTATTTGGGGAATATTTGGATTGTGGATATAAATATTCACCAAGGATGATATTTAATTCTCTATGGTATCATTCATGGATAAGATACAATAATGTCAGAGAAAAAAAGAACACAACCCAATAGTAATAGTATAACTAGTATAATTTATTATTCATGATCCTTATTAAGTACCCTTAACTGGATGAATTTTTGGGAGTGGGAGAGGTTCCATGGTAGTGTTATGGATTTAGGGATCAGATTTTTAGAAGATGATAAAACCTAAAACTGATCCTGCTATAGAAGATCCACTAGAATTCCAATGATTTACAATATTCAATATATTAGATCCTATATGATTTTAAAATAGGTTTAACCCCATTATTTTACCGGGGGACACCCATTTATTTAGTATTCATTTTTTCCACTCCCTATGTTTTTCTTCTCCGTGAAGGATTTCTATTGAAACATGGAAATGATCTTTTTTTGCATATATTCAATGAAATAAGAATGGGTATGACTCCATTTCCTCCCATTATTTGTTTTATCACTTTCAAATGAGCCCCTGATGTATATATCTAATATTTTGTCTTATTATATATTTTATATACTTATTTATAAAATCCATTCTATCTTGAACCAAAGGATCCTATTAAATTAATTGATGTCTATAATTCTCAGATAGGTGGTTTATAAATTTTAACCCATATTATCTTACAAATTTTATGTGCCCTATTTTGTGGTCTCATCGACTTACTGAGTTTTTTCCTTACATTTAAATAATTTGTTAAAATTCTATATTGGGTGATCTAATTCCTATAAAATATTTTTAAAAGACTTCTTTGGATAGAAATTAAATAAATTTTATTTCATTTGAACGTTTATACCAGATGAATTATTTTTATTATGATATTTCCATGAATTATTTATAAATCAAAGTGTTTCCCCAACATGTTCCCAATATATAAATTAATCCTTTAATTTACAATGTGGTAGAAGGAGCAAGAGTTCCAATTATTATTGATTATTAAATTATGAAATGTTTTGTGAGATGTGAAATTGCAAATCTCAATTATTAATAGGGGATATGAAATTTATGAATTTAATTCACAATGTAAGAACATGAAACTATGATTTCTTTGCTAAAATTTAATATAATTTTATAAATGGAATTAATTATTTTTGATGGTTGATAATAGTTTCTAAAATGGTTAGAGGGGAATTATTATTTTATTTCACGTTTTGTAAAGGTTAACTGAATGGTATATTATAAAATGATCCTTTTCAATTGTATATACCCCTGATAGTATAAAATGGAATTCATTGATAAGAAATTAAAAAAAGTTATTTGGATTGTTGTTCTATTTAATTATCCGTTATTAATTTAATCATTAAAATTTACCGGATGTGAGGAATTTATTGGTATGTCTCTGTTAAAAATTTTCTTTTATAAAAAAGTTAATTATTTCATTATATATAATACTTTGGTAATTAAACATGACGTAGTTTGTTTTGATATGTTGAGATTTCAATATTTTTTATTACCTCTTATATAGTTTCAAAATATTCATAAAGAAATATCAAACACATGTAGTGTAGTGGTCAATATAACCTAGATTACTTTATCATCAGGGTTTTGTTACATGAATATATTATAAAATTATAGAATATATTGATAAATGATATCACTTTGGGTTTTTTGAATTACATTATGTGCTCTAAGATACTATAGAACAAAGAAACAAAATCAGGATATGAACCTGACTGTCCCCATGGAGCATGAAATTCATTTATCCATTAACTTAGAAATTTAATTTTTAATTAATAAATTACAACTCCTCACATGTGATTATAATTTCATACTCATAATTTTGAGGGAATTAATTGGTGGTGTCCTACTATGTTGTACTAAAACCCTTCATGGGATTCCATGGAAATTAGATACTTCAGATGATACCATTTTATCGTAGGACAAGGATGGTCCAAGGCTAGATTCTTGATGATTTAATTCCTCAAATGTTTTATGGATGATTCAGTGAGGCAAAACTCTGGGAAATTTAGAGATGAGCTTCAATTTTTTTTATAATATTATTATTTATTATTTTCATGTATGATCATCCCCATGATAATTTGTTCTCACATTTATGGAATAATGTGGTTTAATCTAATGTGATGTTGAATTTATTTTGTCGACACTTTTTCTAATAGTGATGTTTTATTTTAGATTTGAGTGTAATGAATTAATAATCTAAATAATTTAATCTGATACATGGTGTATAATATCCCCACAAAAAACTATACACCCTTACTAGTAGTCGGAAGTGTCTATGTAACACCCATATAATATCTGAAGTAATTTAATTTAAATAAATACAATCTCATTGATAGCTTGTGATGAACATAAATCTGAGCATAAATATGTCATGTAAATATTATATATTAATAACACAAAAAAATAATAAAATCTTTATTTTTTAATGGAAAAATTTTCAATTAAATATGATTAATATGACTACTTTATTTACTTGGGCGTAATAAATTTGTAATCAGTTTTTAAAACATCCACCAAATATAAGATTTTATGAATAATACAAAATGTGTCATTTTAAAATTCAATATTTTATTTAATAATGTATAATAATATGTGTAATTTAAAAAATTAACTGTATGTTTGATAAAAATAATGATTACATTATTTTGAGGTAAAAAGAATATTTTTTAAAAAATTGTTTTTTTGGAAAGGTAATATATAATGATTATATATTTTAAATTATTAAAATAATACATAATTATAATTGATATAATTTAATTGAATATATTATATATATTAATATAAGAATTTAAATCAATCTAATTATTATTACAAGTATTATAATTAATATTAGATTATCTAATAATTGAAAAATGATTTTCTTGAAGAACCATTTTTACAAAATAATGAGTTTATTTTGAAATTAAAATTTTTAACTTACATGGTTTTAATTTGATAAAATAGAATCCATATATTCAATTATATTAATTAAAAATAATCAATAATATTAACTTAATTTTTTAATTTATTATAAGTAAAATCTGTAAAAAAAATAGTAATTAACATTTTTATGGGTAAAATGATATTTTCCTTGATACATATGCTTGTGATAAAGATAATATTCCATGTAGTTTGAATTTTAATTTTATAATTTTTTTCATATTTGGAATCAGAGGGTCAAAATGACTTATACTACTCATTTTATTACAAGTATAAATGGTTACTAAAATATTTTTAAAAAAAATACTTACCGTTGAAAAACCTAAAATATTATTAATATGTAAAAATATTATATAAAAAAAGAAACCTAATGAAAATATGTTTATTTTATGTTTTTTATTCTTAGAAGGACCAATACCTCCATATTCTCTTTTATTTTTTGATTTAAGGGGATACTCAGTTCAGTGTGATTGCTCATTCTGGGATATATTTACGTATTTACAATAATGTCACATCTCAATTATAAAATGGAACTCCATCACATCACTTATTCAAAATTATCTATAAATTTTTTTCAATAAACCATGAATAATATCTCTCTCAAAAATTATTATCCACATTATAGATGTTATTTTCTTCATAACAATAATAGTTCTTGGGTCCTTAATGGGATATCAAAATGTGTTATCTTTAGGTGAAGTTAACCATCATAAAAAACTCATTATTTTATTTTATTCCGTTAAACTTTCAATTATATCTTATCATATCCAATATAATATCACTGATGTGTATAATTGAGTGAGATAATATTATGTGTATGGAAACATATACATAAAACTTTATCTCAATCAAATGGGAATAAAATCCATTGCTATTGTATATGGTGGACTACCACATCGTAAACCAATATAATTTAATTTTTGTCACAGACTCACATAGACAGTCATAATGAGGAAAAATTAAATAAATATATATATTATACCAAGGAATTTGTATTGATTATATTAAATTTATATACCATTAACTTCTTGTCCTTGTCATTAATTGGAGGAATGATATAATCGCTCGTGTGTGTGAACGCCCAACCTTCTACCTGAAGTGATGTGATTATGTTACCCTATAAAACATTAAATAATTATTCTAAAAATATACCTATGATTAAATAGGATAATAAAAATATTAATATCATTCTCTAGTTTATGTATCTATATCCTATATACAAGAATTATAATATTAAACAAAAATAATGTATGGCTAACCAAAGGAATTAAAACCCAAAAAATAATAATAATAAAATATTATTGATGAAAACATTAACACAATTTTGTATAAGGATCATATATGATTTTATAAACCTAATTATAGGTATTTTTTAAATTATTCAAATTCATAAAACCATTATACATGAGTTTAAATAAAATTCATTGAAAAGGAAGAGTGTGGTATGGGATTCTGTTTATATTTATATTCAATTGAGACATATATATTGATATTCACCTATTCACTATTATGCGAGGTATATTATATCAATTAATTTATTTAACATGGAAATTAATTTATAATTTTTTAAATGTTTCAAATATAGTTTAATATTTTTAAATGTTAAAATTTAAATTTTTCTAAAGTTCTAGCAATGTATTTTCAATCTCAATTTATTTTATATATTCATCTTTTTTTGATGTAATATTTTCATTTTTCCTTAATATACCAATGAAATTTAATATCCAGTAGTTATTTAAGGAGTTTATATTTTTTATTTTATTTTTTCCCACTCTTTAATACTTGATTCCTGAAAAAAAATGTCTAAAAGATAAACACATTTTATTTTCATTAAATTGGATATATTTTTACTCCATAACCTAGTTTATAATATGTTTTTGAAAAATATTTTTAATCAATAAATTGATTTATTTTGTAAAAGTTTTTTATCATTGAATTTTAAAAATGTTTTGAATTCTATATTTCTAATATTTTCTAAAAAGCATTTTTTGGGAAGAAATTTGTAAAAAAAATTAATGTATATGGAAATTAAAGACTTCCCTAATGCCAATCCGATTTTACAAAATATAGAGTCATATATATTTTTTCAATGGTTTTTTAAAATAATATTTCATTACTCAATTATTAATTTAATATATCACATCTATTAAAATTATTATTCTAATTGACATAATTATATAGAAAATTTTATATACAATATAAAGCAATTGTTACCTCTTATTTATTGATTTATTTTGTGATTGATAACATTCAATTTCGGAAATAACATTCTTAAAATCATTTTTCATTAGAAATTCCATATCAAAAAAATATGTATATTATTTCATTCAATGATATAGCTATTTTATAATCCATATCCAATATTAACATATATTTTTTTCATTTTAATGTACTTTTATTACTTGTAGAAGTATTTAAAAATTTATATACTTTACTGAATGTATATATTCGTATATATAGAATATTATTAATGAATTATATAAATTATTTTATAAATTCTAAATAAATTGAATATGAAATGACTAGAACTTCTCTGAATGATATAGAACTAAAATTAATTAGTTGGTCTAATGATAAAAATCGATTGTTCCAGTTAAATAGATTTTTTACCAATAGTTTTAAAATATCTTATGAATGGAACTCAAAGAATATATATCAATATTTTGAGATCATGATGTCCAAAATTAATGATATTATTCACTATGAATTCAAGTATTAATATTATTCTTGTGACTATTTAATTGATATTATATAATGACACTTTTTTTCCTCATGTTATTAAATGGATTCTGTTTTTACTGATTTTCATAGTTATATAGATTATTCATTTTATAATCACGAAATTCATGTTATTAATTAAATAGAATTTTTGTTTAGTTATTTACCTTTCCATTTTGGTTATTCCATATTTATTCATGATATATTATTTTTTTCCCTTACAAAGAATTTTATCCCCCTCAAATATTGTTACCATTCACAATTATTTGAATAATATTTATTTTAATGTGTTCAAGGATATTGATTGATTTAAGTTCAATTTTTTATATTTTTTCGTTATAAAATATCAATTATATATATATCTATATTTATAAAAAACTATTATACAGATCAGTCCCTTTTCAATTTATCCTCTTTTTTCTACGTATTTATAGTAATGTAGAAACCATATCTATTTTACTGGATTCTGGTTCGTTAGAGTCGGTGTATGAGGAATTTTCACAGAACCCTTGGGAATGAAATTAAAGAGAGCATATATTAGGGATCATAAACCTATAGTAATAATTATAGATATGAAAAGAATACTATCCTAGCATTTCTCAATGAATATATTATGTGATATTTTATTATAATTCATTCTAATATAGATAAATAAAGATGATATAGTTCAAGTATATTTGTATCTTGGGGTATTACCATTGAAAAGGCTATAGTGAAATTTGACTCGATCATCACCTTGAGAACAACCAAAAGACATAAATTATATCTATATTGAAGTCTTCAAGGAAAATTATTATGAAAAATAAAATTTTAATTATAACCTTCATAATTTTTTATAAATATTATTACTATTTAATGTTTTCCCTAAGATGTCGAAGAATGTACATTAATCATAGTCTAAAATTTACGGAATGATTAATTTTTTTCTGAATCCTATCATTCTTTTATATATTCAATGTTTCCAAGAAAAGTATGTTAATTACCTAAGACATTAATAATGGTGTTTTCATTTGAAAATCCTAGTGGAGGAGTCACATAAATAAGGATTTTTAGGAATTACATATTATGAATATAAATTTGCTTTATTTTTAGAGATTATTATCATACATATGGTTTAATTAGATAAAATTCATATTATATAATTAATTTAAAAGTATTATTCCAATACTTATTTCAATGAAAATAAATTTACCCTGAATCATGATGATATATAATTTTGTATCATTGTATTAGTGTATTTATCATCAAATTCATGTCTATATATACCCAAAATAGCTCTTCTGAATTATTGTTTTGGGGATTATATGAAAAAAATATAGGTTTGGAATAGATTATATTAAAATTGAGGATTTAACTTAGAAATTAAATAGAAACCTATATATAATTGGAGTTTGGTTTACCATTTACTTAACCCATAGTACAAGAACAAAATTAAAAGGTCCCTATAGAATGGAAATCATATAATTTTTGGAGTTGAATATAAATCTAGTGGAGTTGGTTGAAAATGGATTTTTTTTCTCTAGTGTCCTATAATGGGAATCCCATGATTATTTTTCAAGAGGGATAAATAATCCATGAGGCTGTATATTTATTATAGATATATCGTTATTATTTTTATAAATAAAAATATTTCATCTACCATTTATTTGGGACATTTTGAAATTCCACACATATCCCAATATTATTCAAATGTTGATCTTCATTTGGGGTATTGTCAATTGAGAGTATGGAAGGGAGAAACATTTATGTCAACATTCCGAATAATGTATGGACACTACGATTTTATAGTGATTCCATTTTGATTGAATAATAATCACTTAGTTTTTATTGATCAATTGATCAAATTATTCAATGAATATATTGATAATTTCATTGCGTTAATCATTGATGAAATATTGGAGTATTATAAATCCTATAAAGACAATGGGGGTCACTTGAAGATCATTCCTAACACTCCTATAAGAAACGATTTATATAAAAATTTACTAAGTCATATTTCAATAATAAAGAAGTTTATTTACTATGATATACTATCTCCATGGATGGAATCATTATTGATCAGGAAAAGAAAATATTTGCTAAATTGTTTCCCACACACATGATCAAAAATGAGGTATTAACTATCATTTTTTCAATAGGTTACTATCAGTGATAAATAATATTTTTTCCTAATAGGCTAACATATTCATCAATCATACATGTAAATGGTTTGTGTTCATTTTAATAGTGGAATGTCAATAATGTTTATAATAATTGAATATAAAATTAGTTAATGTTCTAATGTTGACTCTACAACTATGAAATGAGGTTTTTGGGATATATAGTGATACGTCAAATAATGTAATGGGGCCTACCATAAGGAAAATGATACTGTTATTGCATATAATGTAAGATATTTGATGATTCAAAGCCAGACTTATCCAATCCATGATTTTGTGTAAGAATCTATATTATTTTCATTGAATAAGTTGTAACATTATATCTTTGGTGGAAGATGTCAGATATGAGAATCTATAAGATCCTAATATAAATATTTTCAAAAATTATATCAACATAAGAAAAATAAGATGTCTTGTACTATCTAGGATTATGTCTTCTTAATAAACTACCACATAGAAAAGTTTAATAATTTAGTCTATTCATTGAGTATGTAGGATAACAATTATCTATCCTAATTGAGGATTGAGTCAGATCCTATATTAACAGATCTGGTAAAGACTCATATGAAAATTCTTATGGAAGGGGACAAATAACTATATTTTCAAATGTTTTAGAAACAATGGTTCCTGGATAATATAAGATGTTTTCAAAATAATATTTATAATATATGAATGAAAATTAAATATTTTAGTGATTTGAAATTTGAAAATGTCATTTGTGAAAATGTAGTTATTAAATTTTGAATGAGTCTTTGTGTTCCATCAATACGTGTGGTGAAAATGGAATTATTTTTGCACTATCTTAAATCAAATTACAATTTATAAAATAATAAATCCAATATGTATATGGATTTTAGGGAACATTTTTTGGGGAATAACATGAAGTGGGATATTTTTAATTATTTTTATCGATGATTGGTCTATAAATAATAAAAGGTTTAGATAAATCATCATATTGTATTCAATGAATCAAATCAATTCCTAGGTTGAAATTGGTGAAATCATTTTGTACATATTCACATCACTACAAATGACACCTATCTAAAATGATGTGATATTGGTTATTGTTTAGTGACAAAGAAATACATTTTCATTCTAAAATATTAGATTTTACAATTTAATTCATTTTAAGAGTCTATACTAATGACATTCTTTGAATTTAAGGAATACCTATTTGAATTTTGTTTAGTTGGGATGAAAATTTTACATTAAAATTTTTGAACAATCAGTAATAAGATGTTGATATTGATTTTAAATTGAGAATGTCATACCATCCATAAAATGATTGATTACCTAAATTAACTATTCAAAGAATGGGAGAAATTTTGAGGTCATGGTCAATTGATATCCATGGTATATGTGATATATATTTAACTTTTTCGATTTTCCATACAAAAATAGTTTCCAATCATGTAATAAAATTGTGTTTGATGAAGAATTGTCAGGAAAGAGATTTCGTACACCAATTTTTTGGGTTGTAGTTTCTAAAAGGAATCTCATAGTTTTGGAACATGCAATGTACATAAAGATGGAGGTAATGAATTTTCATGATCATATTAATGTAGATCAATGTAGGAAAAGTCTTCATGAAAACAATAAGAAGAATGATTTGGAATTTCAAATGTGGGATATTATTTTATAGATAATAACATTTTGGAAGGGTGTTATATGGTTTAGTAATATGGTAAAGTTGAACCCCATGTACCTCAAAGCCCTTGAATTTTTTTAATGGATTAGAGTTATGGACTAGTAGTTGAAAATTACACCAAGAATCTATAATTTTTATGACGTGTTTTATATATTTTTATTAAGGAAGTATAGACCTGATGTAGTGCATGTGAACACCTCTAAAGAAATATAATTGGCACTAGATTCATCTTACTGTGATGATCGTATCCAAATATTTTTATATTTGATTGAAATTATTGAGGATTCAGATTACTCAATCGGTAACAGTACATAGTACAAGTAAAAAATGGAATATTAAATTGGAGGAAAAGAGTAAATTATGAAGAATAAGTAATTTTTTTGAATTTAATATACATAGAATTTCTTGGAAATTTTTTTAGGAAGGGAGTATGTAACAACCCCAAACTATGAAATGATTCCATTCAAATAAATCTGATATATTGATTAATATGAAACATATAAAACATAAATCCATAATTATAGGAGTTGAACATTATTTTTTAACAAAATTTTAATACATTATTCATATTAAAATTTCATTCCACAAAAATTGTAATTTAATCTGTTGAATAATTTTTTTTAACATACTTTTTTAAAATAATCTTATAATAAACTATTTAAAAATTTCATTCAAAATAATCTATTATGACACATTACCAATTTTATGTAAAATAATGTATAATAATATTTTTAATTAAATATTTTAACTATAAATTTTATATAAATAATGATAAAACCATTTGGAGTTTAATAGGTATATTTTCAGAAAAGTGGTTATTTTTTGAAAAAAATGATTTTATCTAAAAGGGAATAATGTCTAACCATTTTATTTATATAAAATAATTTTTAGTTTTGAATAATATAAATGAAATAAGTAGACCAAATATCAATGCATATTAATTAAAATTCATATAATTATTCTCACTATTCATATAGTTAATATAATATCATTTTATGTGTGAATATAAAATTTATAGAATATTCATTGCTCAAAATAGTTTGTGGGATCATTTATAAATTGAAATATGGAAAAATACATGAATTTAATTTTATAAAAATATATTCAATGATCAAAATCAGAATAACTAATAGTTACTTATTAGTTAAACATATTTTTTTAACATGATTAATAAAAATAGTAAAGATTTAGTTAACGTAGTAATGGTCAAAATGAGATTTTTCATGTTACATGCACATTATTTGACATTAATATTACCCACAAATATAATTTTTATGATATAAATTATATTTCATATTTTTAATCTTTATGTATAAATTATTTAATCAGGATAATTTAATTTAGTTATAATGTACTAATTATCAATGCTTAAAAAATTTATTTACCATTCATAAATCTAAAATTTTTAAAGTACATAATCTTATAGGATAAAAAATGAACATATTAAAATTTATTATTTCTTTATTTTTGGGGTTGGATTTAATTTAAACCCCAAAAAATCCCTTATTAATCAATTTAGGAGTCTCATGGTGTGATACTAACTTCCCACTGGTAAAAAGTTTTAGGCATTTTAAAAAACAGATATCCTCTCCAATTATAAAAGGGAACGCCATAAAATCACTTACTACCAACAATAAATACATTTTTATCAAAACAAAACCTTAAATAACCCTTCCCAAATATCCATAATTAAAATTATATGGGTCTTAGTATCCATATAATATCATCCCTAGGGTCATTAAGATTATATCTAAAAGCGGGTTCTTTAAGAGAAGATAATTAACTTAATGAATCTATTGATTTTTCATTATTAATTTTTTATCTTAAAATTTAACAAATAATAAAAAATATATCTAAAATAAAATATTATGGTATTATATTAATTCAATAATATATATGTTTCTATTTCTTAATCAAATTGGTTACAATGTTATCCCTTATGTGTATGGAGGGCTACCTCATCCCAAACCCATGTAATTTTATTTTATCACATAATCAGTAGAATAATAAAGATGATGTAGGTAAAGAATATATATAATACATATGAAATTATATTTTCCATATAAAATTTATATACCTTCCTATTCCAAAACCTTTCACCTATTAAGGGAATAATTTAGTCAATTGATCTTACGTAAGACCCACAATCTCTACAAAACGATATGATTCATTACATATATAAAACATTTAGTAATGTATATATAATTTATTATAATGCTTTAATATTTAATTTATAACCATAATATAATAATTTTGTTGATGTATCTATATTCTTTACTTAATATCCTTTATTTTCAATGGAAAACATGGATGATAAAAAATGAAATTAAATATCAAAACATTAATAATAATAAAATATTCTTAAGAAAATATTTGTAAATTAATAATAAATTAATGAAATATGATATTATATACATTAATATGTATATTTAATAAATTAATAACTTGATTAAAACCATTATATAAGAGTTTAATCATTTTTAACCAAAAAGAAACGTGTGATAAATGATTTCATCTCAAATTTCCATTCCTTTAAGTCATATAAGTTAATATGAACCTATTCACTTTTCAATAGATTATATACTTCCCCTTAAATTTATTTAAAATAAATAAATATTTTTTAAAGTTGATTAATTTTTTAATTCAGGTTTATTATTTCATGTGGTACAGTTTAAATGTTTCTGAAGTGGTAACAAACTATTTTTCAATCTCAATTTCCTTTGGGATTTCATTTACATTCCTACAGTAATCATGTAATTTACACTTTATAAGAATCAATAATATTATTATACATTGGATGGTAATTTAATTTATAAATTATCTACTAAAATATTTTTCTCCTTGGGTATTTATTCATGCAAATAAGAATTTAAATGAAAAACCTATTTTCTTTTTCTTTAAATATGATATATTTTTCTACCATATCCATGATTACTGAAATTATTAAAAAAAGATATTCTAATTATTGAAATTATTTTTTAATAGTTTATTTTATTCATAAATAAAAAAATTATATTGAAACTTTTTACTATATTGTAACTATTATATTTTTGACAAAAAAATAAAAAAGAATGATGTTTTAATGTATACAGTGATAACAGAATTCCACACAACCATAATTGTTTTACAAAATTTCCCCTATTATACATACTTGAAATTTGTTTACAATGAATTTTTTTTAATGAATAAATATCTTAATATTTTACTTATATTACCAATATTAATCAAATGTACATGATTTTATTGAAAACTCCAATATACCCGAGGAACCAATGGTCCCCTCTAATTTAGAAATTAATTTTGTTATTGTAAACATTATCATGAGAAAATAACATTATTTTCATCATTTTTAATTGAATATAAATATCTCTTATATATATATATATTATCATGGATATGACTATTTACTAAAATGAATACCATTTATATATATGGTGTTTAATTTTAATCTTCTTTTATTAAATATTCCAATATTAATGAATTCAAATACTTTAATCAATAAATATATTTGAGGATAAGAAATATTATTAAATTTAATATATTATTCGGTATAAGAAGAATTTGTTAGACATGTTTTGATTGGTGGGTCCAAAAAGTATCTATTCTATTGATACACAAGTAGGTCCCGTGAGAAAAAAAGTTTGCCAAATTAAATTGGGTTGAATATGAAGCTTTAAACAATCATTTTAATAGTTTTCAATGTATGGATATAATGATGTTTAATATCTTAAAATACAAAATTATGCATTTCCATCATTTTAAATTCAGTAATTATTATCCATTTGATTATTTCATTGATTTTATCCATTGATTCATTTTAGGTCATGTTATTAAATTTCATGTGTTTTCAGTTATTTAACATTCCATATTGTTTATAATATATCTAATCATCATATTCATGTTATTGATAAAATGGAATGTGTGTTTAGTTTCAATATTTATTATGACTTATCATTTTATGATGGATTCTCATGTAGGATAACCTCATTATGGCTTTGATATCACCATTATTTTGATTCATTTCACCTGGATATGAAGAGGCGTTATTTTAAGGACATAAATGATTCTGAATTTCATCAATTATTATTATTTAAAATATTACCCCTATATAAAATGTGTATCTTGTATGTATCTGGGTATCCATGATAAATAAACAGATATGCCCTTTAGGATTTTTCCCCTTGTATCTATGCTATTGTAATAATTTGGGCAGCAAATTTGGGTTACTGTTGTTTGGTTTTATATAGTCTTTTATATAAGGAGGAATTCATGAGGTATAGTGGTTACATGAAAGGCCCAAAGGGTGACTTGATTTTTATATGTGTATAATCAATATGATAAATTTATAAAAACTCCAACTATAATACATAATTAATTAAAAAATTGTAATTGAAATGTTTGATGTTGAACCCATCAGGGTGGTGAAGTAATTAAATTTGAATTTCAAATAATTCATCTATATAAATTAATATAATGAAGTGTAGTAATGATGAGTCATATTTATTTAAATAAAGAAAAACTTGATGGAAAATAAGAGTGCTTATTTTTTAATTAGATTTTAATGCATGTCAGTGTTTTATGGTTTTATGGATTAGATAAATTTGGGAATTTTAAAATAAATTTATCTATCCATGTTTACTATTGGAGTCTATATGATTCGGTGTAATTATATCCCATCTTTAGTGTGGTGACCCATCTTTTTCCATTAGCGGGTAATTAGGGCGTTACCAAATCGAAATTCTCTCAATACAATTTTTAGACATCGAATCCCTAAATGTGATAATTCTCATTCCTAAAATATTGGTAACCATTTTTATGATATAAAATTTATTAATTATTTATTAACTAATTTCCTTAATTGACAAAAATAAAGATAAAATAATTTAATAAAAATAAATTGAAAACCCGATAAATGAATAAAATAAATGAAACTAATCCAATAGAATGTCCCCCCTTTGTAAACCTAAATGTAGAGGAATGTGGGATTTTTAGCCTCTTCAATTTTATGATATAGGAAGAAGAATGTAATTAAATAAAATTAAATAATAAATAAAATTAAATAGATTATGGAGGATGAATTGGAAGTAGTGCAACTTCGTTCCCGATACATTATTCTCTGGATATATTTTTGAAACAATAGTAACACTATCTATTTATAAGCTCCCATAGTCTCCGTGAATCATTTATTGAAAATATTAGGGGAAACAAATAAGTTATTGGTTATGTGAGGGTCATATAATCTTATATCTACATCAAAGACTCACCCACTAGGGAATAAAAAATTGTGTTTTCCATGTGGTTTCACAATGTGTATTACTAACATGCCGTGTGTTGAGTGATAGTAGTGAACATTAAATATAATAATATCTTGATTAACTAACATAATGTATCCAATAAATGAAATATAAAATGTGTATTGTAACGACCCAAAATTTCATTAATGGAAAATCCCTCTTGATCCTATTAAATGTTTCTTTATGAAAAATGTTTTTATAAGATATAAATTTTTTTTAAGATTTGTGACCATTACTTTTATAGCCGTTGAACAATGATCATCTGGGTAGTTTAAAAAAAGGCTTTAACGAACCAATTTTCTACTCAGACAAAGGAAGAGATGGCCTCATCCAGTAGAATTGCCCCTTACGAAGCCCATTTGTCGGAGCTCGGAAAAGAGGTGGCGTCTTTGGGCTTTGCCCTTGACCAAGCCCAAGCTGAGCTTCATCAAGTCAAGCTCGAACGTGATCGTCTTCGGGAAAAATGGAAGTTGATAGAGATTACCACTCGAGCGATGTTATCCGAGCAACCCCAAGAGTCTGTCACCATCGCACACCTTACCCTTAGGTCTTATGCGGCTATTTTAAGGGGTTATGTAACAAATAATTAGCACCATGTTCATGTACATTATTTTTGTATATAATAATGAATATAATTTCTAGTCATTTTTGATACATTGTAATTAGTTTTTAAAGTAAAAACGGTGTTTTTAGTTATTATTTAATTAAGAATTATATTTTATTAAATTAAAGGTTTTTTGAATTAAATAATATTTTAATAAAATATTTTTTTTAATATAAAATTAATTTTTATTAAATAAAAATGATCTTATAATTTTATGAATGCAATTAAAATTTTTATTAAGGTTTGAAAGCCATTTCTGTCAAAACCCGTGAATTTTTTATAAATGTCGGTTTTTATTTTAAAAGTGAAAATTCACATATTTAGAAAATTATTTAGATAAAATAAATATTATTTTTGGAATCAGGATGTCGAAATTATCCAACGGTGAATTTTTCATAATTTTCTGAGGCAGTCAAATTTTTGGGTAAAAATTAAATACCATTTAAATATATAATGTGTTTTATGACATCATAATGACCCAATGGTGATGTAATAAAATACCATAATCCTTATGTTCGGCCAATATGTGTTTTATCATTAAAATAATGAGGTTTTTGGTTTGTTTGACTTACATTTCAAAGCATTAATGGAGCCCTCAAGACTTATTCAACACTTTGCCTTTTTAAATTAATTTCCATGAGAGTGTGACTCACCTCCACATAAGCAACCCTAATTTTTTAATAAGTTAGGACCTTGGACTTGTAAAATATTGTTTTCCTCTTTCCTTTTCCAGAAACCATGGGCAAATACCATGGGATGGTTTGTGGTTTGGATTATTTTAATATAAGGGGTCCCAAACCTAAATAATAAAGAATTCTCTCACCTTTCCTATATAAACCCACCCAAGATCCCACTTCCTCCTCACTAAAAGCCCTTGAAGTTAGTCCAACCTCTGCCCTACTCTCTCTAGAATCCTCTCAAGGTGCCCCATGCTCCCAATAAGCCTCTCACAAGCCTCTCTCTAGCCTTTGGAAGCACACTTCCAATAAGGGGTTTTCTTCCTTTCTCTTTTTTTTGTCAATTTTCGTTAAGTTGTATTTCCCTTTTAATTTCAATTATGAATGTTGAGGTATGGTTTCGCACCTCTCCCATACTTCCCTATTATTGTTTTAATGATGGGAGAACCCTTTCTCTCTCATTAAAATCCTCCCATGTACACCCGTTACTATGCCGAAATTCTGAAAGAAACCTTTTTTCTCCTCTTTTATATTCAAGCAATACTTTTGTATCATGAATCTAAATTCCTTTTCAATTGTTGGGACATGTATCTATATGACCTCATTACTGTCCATTCCATGTAAATATGATGAGGAACCCCTTTCTCTCTCATCAACCATTTTTTATGAATTCTTATGTCACGCCGTTACGCTACCGAAATCACACCGATTTTCTAAGCCAATATCATTGTGTAGTGAATACCATGCCCATTTCTCCATCAAGGGTATTCACCTTTATGCTCATTTACTTATTTATTATAAAGTTTCATGTATTAATTCCACATTCCTTTATCGTGGAATAAATGATTATGTTTTATGAATCCATGTTTTATGATCCATGTGTCACACTTATGCATGAAATGAAATGTTTAAGAAGGGTGCGCCCATTATAGCGCTCCAATGCATTGGGTAAAGTATAGTATCATGATACGTCATGTGCAATGGGTGTTGACTCATGCTAATTAAATTGCAACGAGGTTTTACTCGTGCTTCAAGTGCAATGAGGTTTTACTCATGCTCCATGTGCAATGAGCCTTGGCTCATGCTAATTCAATGTTAAGTGTTGTTGCCACATTTCCATGTTATGATTATCATGCTTTATCATGCCTTTATGTTCATGTTTCTCTTATTCTCTATTGATATGCTTATTGCCTAACATGTATTTCACTCTTCATGTTATTCATTGTTTACTCCCTTACTGGGATTTATAGCTCACCCTTTTCTTATGCATGTCCTCAGGTTATCCCATGCAATGCTAAGTACGATGGAATGTAGTGGTCATGTAAAGGAAGTTTTCAATAAAGATGTTGTATTTCAAGTTTAATGTTTTTATGTAATGATCCTAAGCCCCAAAGACACTAAACCTCTCGATCTTCTTTGTTGGATCAAGTGAAGTTTTATGTAATAAAGCATGATTAAGTTGTAATAAAAAGCATGGTTGTCATAGTTGGTATCAGAGGATAGGTTTAGTTATTTTTGGGATTAGGAAACCCTAGTAAATCCTTAGATACAAGACTAAGCATAATAAAAACATCCCTAAGTTTTGGTAAATACTAAGTAAGTGGTTTATCAAACAAATACATCCCTGTCTGGATACGAGCAGGTAGAGGCGGCTCTGGCACAAATGTATCATAGGGGTAAAACCCGAAAACACCGCTTTGAGCTAGACTCGAACGGGAACTGGTGCACGACAATGGGCCTTGCTTCACTCTTGGTTACGACACTCCCGGGGGATATGTTTTGATAAATTCACAATCTTAGTATGAACCCTTATTAAGGAAAAAAAATGCCCCTAAGAATATATGTTAGAAGGAAGATCATGAAAAGCCTGGATTGAATCCTATAGACTCATGAGTTAAAGAGATTAAAGTTTATTTATAAGTCATCAACTTTTGTCTTTGAATTACCCTTTATGTGTTACCCCTAACATTCCTTTTATTCCAGCCAATGGCCGGTAATAGGAGAACTCGGGCTAACAACCGTTGTGAATATCAATGTGATGATTGTACTTATGAGATGCCCAATCCAATGGGAGCGGGAATCGCGAACTTTGTCACGCTTCTCTCTCAGATAAATCAAGTTTTGAATAGAAACACTTGTCAAGAGGAACGTTCAACCCCCCCTAAGAAAGAACAAGTCGCTATTGAAAGCTTCATGAGACAAAGGCCTCCTACTTTTAGTGGATCATCCGATCCCACGATTGCTGAACAATGGATCAACTCCATTGAAAAGATATTCTCCATCCTCCAATGCTCTGAAAAAGAGAAGGTTCTCCTGGCGGCTTATCGTATGGAGGGTGAAGCTGATCAATGGTGGACGTTGATCAAAAATACGAAGCCTGAGGAGGAGATCGAGGCTTTGGAATGGAAGGTATTCCGGAAGATATTTTTTGATAAATATTTTCCACGCACCCTCCATCTTAAGATGGAAAGGGACTTCCTTTCCCTCAAGAAGAAAGATAAGGAATCTGTGGGAGCGTACAAGGAAAACTTCACAAGGCTTGCACGATACGCTTCCGGCTTTGTCGTTACCCCCGAATGCAAGGTTGACCGCTTCTTTGGTGGGATGAAGCCTAGCTTGCGGAAAGCATTAGTGATCCGTGACTTCGACAGCTATGAGAAAATTGTCCGATGTGCCCTCAAGGTTGAAATGGAGATCGGAGAATCACAGGGGTATCATGGGGACAAGAAGTGGAAGGTGGACTTCAATGCTGGTGGTCCGATTGATAAATCCAACGGCGCTAAGAAATTCCAGCACCCCACTTGCCAAAAGTGTGGAAAGAAGCACCCTGGAAATTGCCTTAGGGGGACAAGAAAATGCTTCAAGTGTGGAAGAGAATGGCACCTAGCTGTTAACTGTCAGCAAGAAGGACCCGCGGCTGCGATAGAGGAGAGAAACGCTCCGTTCGAACCTCAACGCGTTGTTCAATGCTTCAAATGCAAAGAACCGGGTCATTTTGCGAATCAGTGCCCTAATCCAAGGGTTATCGGAGGCAATCAACAACCTCCAAGATAGCAAGGAAGATCTTTTGCCATCACTTCTGCCGAAGTGAACCCCGACAACGAAGTGGTGACAGGTACGCTAGTTATTCATTCAAGAATAGAAAACGTACTTTTTGATTCATGTTCTATGCATTCTTTTATATCTCAAAAGTTTAGTAGAACAATCCCTGCACCACCACAAATCATGGAAGTAAAGATGTCAGTGAGTACGAAAAATGGGGCAATCATTGCATCCCATGAGTATAAGTCCTCCCCTGTTATAATATGTGGATTGAATTTCCCAGCGAACCTCGTCATACTCCCTTTGGTGGAATTTGATGCAATTCTTGGCATGGATTGGCTTTCCTTATATAGAGCCAACATAAATTGTCGGGAGAGGGAAATCACACTCTATATGGAGAATCGACCCCCGATTCTTTACAAGTGTCAGGAGGAATATGAATCTCCTTTAGCTCCATAATCTCAAGCTTGGATATTACTGCCTTATGAGCACGCATATCTGGCTCAGATGATTGAGTCCAAGGAAGAAACCACCCTTGAAGAAATGCCTATTGTGGGGGAATTCGTTGAAATATTTCCTGAGGAACTTCCTGGTCTTCCTCCAAGAAGAGATGTTGAGTTCTCAATTGAACTTATACCTGGGGCGCTACCAATATCCAAGACTCCATATAGAATGGCTGTGGTTGAGCTTGACGAACTGAAGAAACAACTACAGGAGAATCTGGATAAAGGGTTTATACGCCCAAGTGCATCACCATGGGGTGCACCAGTCCTCTTCGTCAAGAAGAAGGATGGGTCAATGCGGCTTTGCATCGATTATCGTGAACTTAACAGAAACACGATAAAGAACAAGTATCCTCTCCCAATAATCGATGACTTGTTTGATCAGCTGCGTGGAGCACAATACTTCTCCAACGTCGACTTGCGGTCGGGATATTATCAAGTAAGGGTGAAGAAGGAAGATATCCCCAAGACTGCTTTTCGTACAAGGTACGGGCACTATGAATTCATAGTAATGCTTTTTGGACTCACCGATGCTCCAGCAATATTCATGGACTTTATGAATAGAGTCTTTAGAGATTACCTAGATAAATTTGTGGTAGTATTTATAGATGATATTCTAATATACTCCAAAACCAAGGAGGACCATGAGGAGCATTTAAGAACTGTACTGGAGACTTTGTGCAAGGAGAAGCTCTATACAAAGTACAACAAGTGTGAGTTTTGGTTGAAGGAAGTCTCATTCTTGGGTCATATCATCACAAGCAATGGGATATCTGTGGACCCCTCCAAAACAGATGCAATTGAGGGATGGCCGAGGCCAACATCGGTAACTGATATCCGTAGCTTCTTGGGGTTAGCTGGATATTATCGACGATTTGTGAGAAACTTCTCACGATTGTCCAACCCTCTTACCAAGCTAACTCGAAAGGGAGTAAAGTTTGCTTGGAGTGATGAATGCAAAGAAAGCTTCAAGGAGTTGAAAAGGAGGCTTATCACTGCACCTGTGCTCACTTTACCCACAAGTGGGGAGCTTTTTGTGGTATTCAGTGATTCTTCGAAGAAGGGCTTAGGATGTGTGCTGATGCAGAATGATAAAGTGATATCCTATGCCTCAAGGCAGTTGAAAATCCATGAGCGAAACTATCCAACGCATGATCTGGAGTTGGCGGCGGTGATCTTTGCCTTGAAAATTTGGCGGCATTATCTCTATGGAGAGAAATGTGAGATATATACTGACCACAAGAGTCTTAAATATATATTCACACAGAAAGAGCTTAATATGCGCCAGAGAATATGGATAGAGCTCATCAAGGATTATGACTGTTCAATACATTACCACCCTGGGAAGGCGAATAAGGTGGCGGATGCCCTAAGTAGAAAGGATCCAGCAATTCTATCAATGATGATAATTGAGAAGGATCCAATCTTCTTAGACTTGATGAAGATGGACGTGGGAATCATAAAGAAGGGAATATCATCAATCCTTTCACAAATGCTTGCTCAACCATCTCTTTTGGAAAGGTTAAAGGATGCTCAAAAGGATGATGCAGGAATCCAAGAAAAAGTGGAAGCTATCAAAAAGGGAAAATCCTCAGAGTTTAATGTTAATGAAGAAGGAATTGTGTGGTTTGGGAAAAGACTATGTGTTCCATCAAGTTCGGAGCTGAAGAAGGAACTTTTGGATGATGCACATTGTTCAAATTTCTCTATTCACCCAGGGAGCACAAAGATGTATCGAGATCTCCGAGAGAACTTTTGGTGGGATAATATGAAGAAGGAGATCGCTGAATATACATCAAAGTGCCTGGTGTGTCAGCAAGTGAAGGAGGAGAGGCAGAAGTCAAAGGGGATGATGCAACCATTGCCCATACCAGAATGGAAATGGGAGAACATCACCATGGACTTCGTCACTGGACTTCCAAGGACATCCAAAGGCAACAATGCAATCTGGGTTGTTGTGGATCGTCTTACAAAGACTGCACACTTCATTGCTATTCGAGAGGATTTCTCTTTGGATCAACTGGAACGGATATATATCAGGGAAGTGGTACGGTTGCATGGAGTACCACTATCTATTGTGTCTGACCGAGATCCAATATTTACCTCTATGTTTTGGAAGAGTCTTCAACATGCTCTGAATACTGAACTAAACTTCAGTACGGCCAATCATCCTCAAACTGATGGCCAATCCGAGCGGACTATCCAAACAGTTGAGGATATGTTGAGAGCATGCTCAATGGACTTTAAAGGAGGATGGGATCAACATCTTCCTCTGGTTGAGTTCTCTTATAATAATAGTTTCCACTCGAGCATCCAAATGGCACAATATGAATCCCTGTATGGGAAAAGGTGTAGAACACCAGCATGTTGGGATGAGGTCAGTGAACGTAAGCTGCTTGGACCAGAAATGGTCGAAGAAATGGTGGAGAAGGTGAAAACCATTCAGTACCATATCAAGGCAGCCCAAATTCGACAGAAGAGTTATGCAGACAATCGTCGACGAGACCTTGAGTTTAAAGTCGGAGACATGGTGTTTTTACGCATATCTCCGTGGAATAAGGTCATGAGGTTTGGAAAGAAAGGGAAGTTAAGTACAAGGTACATCGGCCCATTCGAGATTCTTGATCGTGTGGGGGCTGTGGCCTATCAACTAGCACTTCCACCTACTATGGCCAAGGTGCATGATGTCTTCCATGTATCCCTCTTAAGGAAGTACATACCAGACCCTTGACATGTACTCTCTTCCGAGGTGGTACAATTATAAGACGATCTTTCTTATGAGAAGAAACCAGTGAAGATCTTAGATCATAGAGAAAAAGTTCTACGAAATAAGACAATACCCCTCGTCAAGGTGTTGTGGAGAAACCACAAGTTTGAAGAAGCAACATGGGAGTCGGAGGATATGATGAAGCTAAGTTACCCACATTTGTTTTAGTGTGGGAAAAGGAAAATTTCGAGGGCGAAATTTCTTAAGGGGGGAATGTTGTAACGAACCAAAATTTCATTAATGGAAAATCCCTCTTGATCCAGTTAAATGTTTCTATATGAAAAATGTTTTTATAAGATATCAATTTTTTTTTAAGATTTGTGACCGTTACTTTTATAGCCGTTGAACGATGATCATCTGGGTAGTTTAAATATAAGGCTTTAACGAACCAATTTTCTACTCAGACAAAGGAAGCGATGGCCTCATCCAGTAGAATTGCCCCTTACGAAGCCCATTTGTCGGAGCTCCGAAAAGAGGTGGCGTCTTTGGGATTTTCCCTTGACCAAGCCCAAGCTGAGCTTCATCAAGTCAAGCTCGAACGTGATCGTCTTCGGGAAAAATGGAAGTTGATAGAGATTACCACTCGAATGATGTTATCCGAGCAACCCCAAGAGTCTGTCACCATCGCACACCTTACCCTTAGGTCTTATGCGGCTATTTTAAGGGGTTATGTAACAAATAAGTAGCACCATGTTCATGTACATTATTTTTGTATATAATAATGAATATAATTTCTAGTCATTTTTGATACATTGTAATTAGTTTTTAAAGTAAAAACGGTGTTTTTAGTTATTATTTAATTAAGAATTATATTTTAATAAATTAAAGGATTTTTTAATTAAATAATATTTTAATAAAATATTAATTTTAATATTAAATTAATTTTTATTAAATATAAATGATCTTATAATTTTATGAATGCAATTAAAATTTTTATTAAGGTTTGAAAGCCATTTCTGTCAAAACCCGTGAATTTTTTATAAATGTCGGTTTTTATTTTAAAAGTGAAAATTCACATATTTAGAAAATTATTTAGATAAAATAAATATTATTTTTGGAATCAGGACGTCGAAATTATCCAACGGTGAATTTTTCATAATTTTCTGAGACAGTCAAATTTTTGGGTAAAAATTAAATACCATTTAAATATATAATGTGTCTTATGACATCATAATGACCCAATGGTGATGTAATAAAATACCATAATCCTTATGTTCGGCCAATATGTGTTTTATCATTAAAATAATGAGGTTTTGGGTTTGTTTGACTTACTTTTCGAAGCATTAATGGAGCCCTCAAGACTTATTCAACACATTGCCTTTTTAAATTAATTTCCATGAGAGTGTGACTCACCTCCACATAAGAAACACTAATTTTTTAATAAGTTCGGACCTTGTACATGTAAAATATTGTTTTCCTCTTTCCTTTTCCAGAAACCATGGGAAAATACCATGGGATGGTTTGTGGTTTGGATTATTTTAATATAAGGGGTCCCAAACCTAAATAATAAAGAATTCTCTCACCTTTCCTATATAAACCCACCCAAGCTCCCACTTCCTCCTCACTCAAAGCCCTTTAAGTTCGTCCAACCTCTGCCCTACTCTCTCTAGAATCCTCTAAAGGTGCCCCAAGCTCCCAAGAATCCTCTCACAAGCCTCTCTCTAGCCTTTGGAAGCACACTTCCAAGTAAGGGGTTTTCTTCCTTTCTCTTTTTTTTGTCAATTTTCGTTAAGTTGTATTGCCCTTTTAATTTCAATTATGAATGTTGAGGTATGGTTTTTCACCTCTCCCATACTTCCCTCTTATTGTTTTAATGATGGGATACCCCATTCTCTCTCATTAAAATCGTCCCATGTACACCCGTTACTATGCCGAAATTCTGAAAGAAACCTTTTTTCTCCTCTTTTATATTCAAGCAATACTTTTGTATCATGAATCTAAATTCCTTTTCAATTGTTGGGACATGTATCTATATGACCTCATTACTGTCCATTACATGTAAATATGATGAGGAACCCCTTTCTCTCTCATCAACCATTTTTTATGAATTCTTATGTCACGCCGTTACGCTGCCAAAATCACATCGATTTTCTAAGCCAATATCATTGTGTAGTGAATACCATGCCCATTTCTCCATCAAGGGTATTCACCTTTATGCACATTTACTTATTGATTATAAAGTTTCATGTATTAATTCCACATTCCTTTATCATGGAATAAATGATTATGTTTTATGAATCCATGTTTTATGATCCATGTGTCACACTTATGCATGAAATGAAATGTTTAAGAAGGGTGCGCCCATTATAGCACTCCAATGCATTGGGTAAAGTATAGTATAATGATACGTCATGTGCAATGAGTGTTGACTCATGCTAATTCAAGTGCAATGAGGGTTTACTCGTGCTTCAAGTGCAATGAGGGTTTACTCATGCTCCATGTGCAATGAGCCTTGGCTCATGCTAATTCAATGTTAAGTGTTGTTGCCACATTTCCATGTTATGATTATCATGCTTTATCATGCCTTTATGTTCATGTTTCTCTTATGATCTATTGATATGCCTATTGCCTAACATGTATTTCACTCTTCATGTTATTCATTGTTTACTCCCTTACTGGGCTTTATAGCTCACCCTTTTCTTATGCATGTCCTCAGGTTATCCCATGCAATGCTAAGTACGAAGGAATGTAGTGGTCATGTAAAGGAAGTTTTCAATAAAGATGTTGTATTTCAAGTTTAAAGTTTTTATGTAATGATCCTAAGCCCCAAAGACACTAAACCTCTCGATCTTCTTTGTTGGATCAAGTGAAGTTTTATGTAATAAAGCATGTTTAAGTTGTAATAAAAAGCAGGGTTGTCATATGTATCAAGTGGATTTTTTAATACATTTTATCACAAAATTATCACTACATGGATGATTCTCACATCGGGTTTTATAACAGGCCATGAATCTCCAGTTCTCTTAGGGATGCAATGATGCTTCTCTTAAAAATTTCATGTTATTTATTGTTTACTTGTTTTTTAAATGTGTTCCTATGGGATATTGGTTTTATGTCATCATAATTGATGTTGTCTTCCAACATCAATATTCTGGTGTCGCATCAAGCCACTTTATATCATAGTGCAATGTTTCCTCCATATCCTCTATTCATATTTTTTTCACTTTTCATGTTTTTCCTTATTTCCTACTATAAAATAGAAAATATGGTCAAATGGTCAAAATATTTTAATGAATATAAATAGAATTACATATAAAAGTACATCATAGTGAGAAAAAACATATATTATATGTAGATATAACATATACCCTTAAACATTACTTCATACTTGTACTCAGGGATTGAATCGCAATATAATTCAAATGAATATCAACTTAAAATTTTTTAAATTTAATTTAAAAAATAATAATTTAGGTAAAGGGAAAATTAAATATTATATCATATTACTGGAAAATCAATCAACACCTTATTTTTTCAATGAAAAAAATCAATCCACAATTTTGAAATTTCCATTAGGAAATAACCACAACTCTTTATTTAGCATTTTCAATTTTAAATTCATTACTGAGAAAATTTTCATTTAAAATTTTCCACACATTAATTTTTTCCTCACTACTAGGGAATTATTTAAAATTTTATTCATCACCAATCTCAAGAACATGTCACAAGACATAGTTATTAAGGTAATCTATAATATCCCTCATATAAATATATAAATCATAGATAGTCATTATGGCTTCACCATTTAAGATCAAATGACTTTGAGGATTCTGGGTAGGTGGGTAAATTATGCAAATACTAATGCTAATTCATGACATATAATAATATTATAAAATAATTATCCAATTTTATATTTTATATCTCACTAAATACAAAAAATATATCAAAGTAGGCTCATCACAGATATTGTAACACTTAATGAATCATCTTCACTTTCTATTTGTTTAAAAATTGGTTTTAACATAAACCTGAAATCCAAAACCACACCACATATGAAAAAAAAATCATTTATCAGGTAATTGTGATTATTTATCCTCTTAAAACACATCCTATTTTAATATTTTTAGTTTTATAAAAGGGATGTGGAAAAAAATAAATTATTATTAATATATTATGTCCTTCCCATAAATCTTAATTAAATACTCCCTACAAATGTATGCTCACTAAAGTATATTTTGTCAAATAATGGAAAATATAACACACACAAAGTTTTCTTTATATATCTCACAATATATTTAGATAGACTTTGGAATGAGTAATACGGGTTTGAAACACATCTCATTTCCTAAAAAGGTTGTTCATGGATTCTAAAATCTTCAAAAATGACTAATGTTTGGTGGTTTCAAGGATAAAGCGTTGTCAATTTTATCCTTAATCAAATTAAAATTTATTATATTCAATTTTTGTTTTGATAATATAAAATGAATGGAATAGGAGATATCATGCTTGATTCAACGATAAAATATAATATTAAAAGAATAAAAAAGTTTGTCTCTGAGGATTTGTTGGTAATCATAATGAATTGTAAATATTCAGTAATAGAAAAAAAATTAATTAATTATATGTATTAGTGGTAATATCATAAATTCAGTGAATGAAAAAAAATTCATTACAAATTCATTTATATAAATTATCATTCACCCCTATATCTTTATCACCTAAATCGAAATCTTGATTCATAACCATAATAATTATATTCATGATTTTTCCAATTAAAATTTATTGAAAACCAAATTTAAATTATCAAAATGGTAATTATACATGCTATTTTTTGTATTTTAGTTCTGTTCATTAATTTACAATTCAAATGTAGGGAATAAAATTAGAACCTAAATCACTAAATAAAACCAACATGGGGAATATAGTGGATATATTTTGAATTGAAATTTTTAATCCAAATATGAATGTTTCGTTGATTTCAGTTTTGTAGGTTATGTATTAACCTAATTAATAATGTTTATCTCATTGTATATACAATGTGAATGTAAGTTGAAACATTTATTAGTCCACAAACTTCATTTTGTATTTGTTGTTACTTTCTACTGTTGATGTTCTTGATAATCATGGAAATTAAAAATAAAAAAGTTGAAATTATATGTTACAATCAATGAAATTTTTGACATTATTGGTTGGTGCATTAGTTTTTTGGAAAAAGAAAATAAAAATAGTCTAAAAAACTCTAATATCCTCTATTATGTAGTTCTTTTCATTATTGGATAAACATTCCAACCTTCAATTTCCTCTGACGAAATAAATGTTATAGGTCATTACATTTCATATTCCATAAATAGACTCAGTTTTGTCTTATATATGTGAGTTGTTTCTTGACAACTTTTTCTTAACATCATAATTGTTCCACATGGTAAAACATTCTTAATCTCTAGTAGAATGATCCAACATTTCATATATAGTCCAAATGAAAAAAATAGAAGGTCATGTGTCATTTTCACATGTTTTCCCTTTTTTAGCTGGATGGGGTCCATCATACCTCATGTCTTAATGGTCTAATATTTTATTTTCTCTTCCTTATTCTCAATACTTTTATTTTTTTATCCCCTTATAAAGCCATAACTACTTCATTATCTTAAATATCTTCATCTTCAGGTATTTAAAAATCTCCAAACTCACTATCTTTCCTCACATCAATGTTATTCATCATCTGGTGGGTATTTAAACCTATGTCCTCCTATCCAAATCTCTTATAGATTTCTCAAACCTTTATATTAGTCATCACACAACCAATTTCTAAAAATAATCTCCCAAAAATGAGTTTATTCTTCTCTACTTTCATAACCAACACTCAGATGATTTATGGATATTTGTTTTTTTAATATTTGGCATGAACATCATCAATAATTCCATGAGGGTATATCACTATCATGTCTTATAATTGAATTAAAACACATATAGTATTTTGTTATTTCTTTCCCAAACACTTGAAAGTATTTTTTTCCAGGATATTGACACTGAAGCCTATAAGAAAATGTTTTTAGACTTCTATTAGCATCAATAAATATGGGAATAAAAAACATACACCAGATATGTTTCTTCATAGGTAAGAATCATTATACTAGCCTTAAAATAATCATTTGACTGGGATGACTACATTTTCTTTATTCTTCTTATTACTAGTCACTATCACATCCATTAATTTTTAATTAGTTTTCTTATTTACAATAGCCTCTACAAAAGGGATATTAAAATGAACTTTTTTATAGTGTTCCAAAAAGTTATCTTTCTTTATTTCATTAATCTCTTATTCATGTCTCTCTGGAAATATAGATATTGGATTATATTGAGGTGGTTCTTCTTCAACTTATTTTTCATCTTCTTATTTTTCTTTATTTTTATGATTTTCAATGTCTATTACTTATATGTCCACTTGTAGTTATATATTACATCTTGTAAATTCTATAGCACTTCCTTGTGTCTTTTTTCAGTTCTTTTAAATATTTCATTTAAAAACTCAAGTGGGAAATATTTTGAAAACATTGAATGCACTTTTCTAGGACTCTCTCTGAGCTAATAAAAATTCTTTCCATCTTGAACATACATATACCATAATGTATCATTTTTTCAAAAAACAGCATTTATTTCATTTATTACATCCCCAAATCCAGTCATGAATGTGGCCAGTGTAACTTCCAACATATAGACCTATCTTGTCAGTGTTATACATTGTATTGCTTGTTTTTGGTAACATTGTGGTCTTTGTTGATATCCTTATGAGATTTTTTATTTCTCCATATAACGATAAATTTATTACCATGATTATAATGGGCATAATTTTTATCTTTTGTAGTGAATACCTTGAGTTTTTTTGTTATCCTATCAACTCTTCCTTATTCTTAATCATCCAGTCCATTTATGCCAACATCTATTCAATGATTTTAATGGTGATAATTTTTTTCCTTGAAAATAATCTCCTAAAAAATTGAAACTATTGGTCATAATTTCATCCAACAATTTGTATCTCTATTTTAGAGACTTCTTTTTTAGTTATCCTCTAGTTTAAACATCATTAATCAACATGTTTCCCTATCAAAAGACCATAATTTTATTCTATTTGTATGCATAAATCTATACTATAATGGGTCCACGTATGGTTCATTTCATTGTTAGGTTACCTAGCATAGTATAATGATTTATCCCCAAATTGAAAAAATTTATGAAAATTTTCCTGTATTTCCATATATTTAGAAGGCTAGATGAATAAATTGATAATTGTTTATGCCAGAGAATCCCATGTCATTAAGGAATGAACTGTTAAGATATGAAAATATTCAATATCCATATCTTGTAAAGAAAAACAAAAGAAATTTGTCCTTATCATATAAAATTCCAGCATTTTAATGCATCACAGGGTTCAACTAAGCTTCAAATATGTGTGTTTAGGTCTATATGTGGTAAAATATAAAATTTTACCCTGTTTCAGATTATCTAAATGCTAAAAAGTTTAATCTTAATATAATTTATAGTGAAATGAGGTTCTAATAATACTGTTTGAGTCCTATATTTTATTTTTTTCTATAATCTAAAAGCATTTTTATTCCTATATCACATAGAATAATTCCAACGGTGAGGTGTTTCTCTCCAACAACCTTATTCAATGAAAATTTAATTCTCTAGAAATTTTTCACATGCTCATGATTAATTTTAAGGGGAACTTTTTCATTTCACCTTACAATGTTGTCAATGTTTTAATTTTTTAAATATTAAATTCATAGAATAAACAGAGACATATATATATAGAAAAGAAAATACTTAATCATATTATTGGAAAAAAATTAAAAACTTATAAACTAATTGGAGACTATCCTTTGAAATTATGAAAGTTTTTAGAGGCCCAAAGTGAATCATTATTTTATATTGATCTAAAAAGAATACAAAATAAATAAAAACTAAAAAAAATAAATCACAAATAATTGAAATATATTATTATTCATCTTTGAGGTTGAACATATAGGTATATGGAAATATTTTAAATTTGTTTTCAAAAGAACAGATTTATTTAAATTGAAAAATGCTGAGAATAAAAGGTGAGTTTTGTTGATCTGATGAAATTTAATGATGAAATAAAAGAAGACTGATTATTCTAGGATACAATTTACATGAATTTTGGGGTTTTACTGTTTCATAGTTCAAATTCAATTATATTTTATAATATGAACTTATTAATCCATGTTTAGTGTTTGGGTGAAGATGAGGTGAATCCAATGGTCATGGCATCCCCTCTTAATTGTAGTGATCCCCCTTTTCCCTTTTTCAGGTAATTATGTTATTTGTTTAATCATGTTTTTCATGAATCTATTTTTAAAACGAATGTCCAATAATGCTATAATGGTTATGACTCTATTTAGGGTAGGTAGTTTTCTGATTTTAAAATTCTATTCTAATGTATTATCATATAGTCATGATTAATAAATGTATAGTTGTTGATTAAAAAATGTGTTGGAAACAAAATAAAAAAATAGACTAAAAAAATAAATCCAAGGAAACCTTCCCCATTAGGCTACATAATCCAATTACAAGGTGGGATCTACCCACCCATCATACATATGAGAGAGTAAGTGGTAAGGAATTATACAAAAGAAAATGTGATATAAAACTAGCAATAAATTGGTGGAGGACCATACAGTAGAAAAACTTCTCAACATAGATTTTGGAAAGTGAATCAATTATTTAATGTAAAATAAGGCCTCTCTATTTATTTACTCCCAAAAGGTTAATGAACAATTTTTTAAAATATAGTCAGGTCCAAAATTAGTAATGGGTCTTCCTATTGTTATAAAAACTCATCCAACTATAAATGTGTCTTCCATATGTGGATAAATATTAGTATTCCCAATGGGGTTAGGACATGTCATTTTTCACATTATGTAATGATCATTATTAATTTCTTCTAAAAATAATCCTCTTCCAACAAACTAACATCATGTGTCGATTAATTTGTCTGTAATTGGTGGTAGACGTTCTTTATCAAATCATTTATGTCCCGAAATTCTCATGACGTAAATGATTCTCCTATTATGTAATATCATAGGCTATAAATCTCTAGTTTATTGATGGATGTGGGATTTCTTCTCATAAGAAATAACTTCGCATATTATTTACAAGTGGGTTAAAATGATTCTTCTAGGGTCATGACTCTTCTACCACTCAATATGATGTCGGATTCCATCTTGAAAACTCAAGTGTCGTGTCGTGGCGCTTTGCATCATGAAACCATCTGATTTTTAACTTCTATATTCATATATTTTTACCTGTTTTTAAAAAATTTCTTTTTATCATACCATAAAACATAAACTAGGTAAAATAATCCAAATATTTAGAAGAATATCAAAAAAATCATATAATTTATTAAATTAACACACTATGAATCATATGTAGGAAATATACATATCTTTACCAAATACGTTTCTGATTCCATGTAATCAATAGTATGGATATTATTGAATGATTATTATTATAAATTAAGGAATAATTAAAACATGTGTACAAAATATCATCTCTATTAAGTGATGTATTTAATTTTCCATCACCAATATTCATTGATATTTTTTATAATATATTTTCTTTTTATATACTAATATTATAATTTTAAAATATTTTTATATCCAGAAAAAATAGATATTATCTATCATATTACCCACCCATTCGTTGGGAAAAAACAATGTCACTTATATATATATACAATAGCTAGATATTGTATTATATATTACTTATTATTATATTCTGTGTTTGGTAGTTTTCATTATATGGAACAATGATATTATATGAGTATTTTTTAAAGTTATAAGTTCATAATCATTATATAACATTTAATATAAATAGAACTGCAAAATATATAGTCTATTGCACATAATAATTAGTATTTATCCTAATGTAATTTTTAAAAAAAATTGAAATTGTTTTATCATGTTTTTTATTTAAAGGTGATTTTCTTCTATTTAAAAACCCGTTATGAATATTAAACATAAAAAAATTACAACACCAGTATAAAATTAATTCATTAGACATTAATTGGTAAAAATGTTTTATAAAAACATTCAAAGGTAAAAATTATTTCATTCTCATAGAACTATATTTTATACTTGAATAATGTATTACCATAATAAATTAATCAAATGTATATTGATAATTAATTTTTATGAAATTTATAGGTTTTAGGATCAATAAAATGTATAAATATTCATCTAATGGTTATTATAATGAAATAAATGAGAATAAATCCATTTTTATTGCTAAAAAGGCATTCACCAAAAAATGTATTTCATTTCCTTTTTAACACCCATTTTTAAATTAATTTATTTAACTTATAAAAATATGAATATGGTAAATTTGATTTTGTATTGGAATCAAATTTTCTTACTTTTACAGTGGTATCAATTTTGTTTTTAACATAATGAATAGTAAATACTAAAAAATTCCCCATCGTTCTAGTTAAAACAAGTCTACTGAGGCTTATAAAAATAAGGGTAAACTTTGTATTTAAACTTTTATAAATATTGTTTGATTGACTGATTTAAAAGATATATTATTTACAATTTTATCTATGAGCGATTTTGTTTTACTTTCACATGATGGTGACTTAATATAATTTAATATATTTATTTAATAATGTTTTTGTCACTCCCTTCACATATTAATGAGTATGTCTTCTACCCTATTATCTCTATACATTGAACAATATATCTCATCCACCAACAACAAAAAAATAATCCATGATTAATTACCTTTATTCATTATCGAATTTTTGTACTTTAATTACATTCTAATAAGACTCAAAGTCTAATAATTTAGAGGACTCTCAATACATAGTTAATTATCTTACCCAACCCATTCAATGTTTATTTCTTCTCATATTCCCTCTAAATATGTTGTATTGATCCTTAAAAAATTAAAAACATACCATTAATATACCAATATGTTATTTATGTTATTCTAAACAGACATTTCATCTTCTTTCAAACCCAATGGTTAATGAATGCATCACATGTGCATATGTACAAAATACATTTTCCACTAAGTTATATATTTCGTTTTCCACCAATACCATTCATGGTTTGTTATTATGATGGATTTTATGATTATATATAATCTTTATCAAATAACCAAACTTCTATAATTATTATGTCTTATCTACTATCTTATGTATCCTTTTGTAGAAAATGATAATGTTGTTCATGTATAAGTGTGGATTACCACTACCCCGATGTGAAGTGATTAGTATTATATTTAGGGATTCCATGGCTTAAAATAATGATAAACATATAAAATATTTCTGATGTAATAAATATTATATATAGGTAAATATAAATTTAATCTTCATTCATTCTTTTACCAAAATGTGGAAACATCAATCATTTGTTTGTATGGACTATAAACCATACCCTGTGATATAAATTATTGTTCACCACAGCTTTCAACTAAATAAGTTAATTCGTTAGAAATTTAAAAAATTATATTTATGAACTATTTAATATTATTTATATAATGAAACCATTATCGTTGTCAATGATCTGGAAACATGAAACCTAAATATGCATGGAAAATAGGTATGTTTTGACCTGAATAATGACATTGATGGAAGAATTATAGGGGAAAAAATTAACTAGAAATCATAATATAACGACATATAATATGACACAAATATATATGAATATAGATTTGTTATATATTTACAATAAATATATTTCAATAATAAAGGATTATTGAATTCATATGATGTGGGACATGACTTAAAATAATAGATATATTTTACAATATAAATTATTATCGTGGAGGTCAATGTTAAATTTTAAATGAGGGAAAATATATTAACCTTATCATTAAAACACCACTTATCTTCTTCTCCTCTAGTTATTTTGGGGTGTTCATTTTGTCCATTTAAGCACATATCTCGGGTATAATAAAGGATTGTGAAGTTATATTTAAGACATGTTGAATTTATTTTAAAAACTTTGATGAAATTATTCTTATATTATAATATTCAAAAAAATCAACAATATTTGTTTACATGATCAACTAATTAGTTCATGTAAATATAGAATATATTTATTTGTCATTTCACAATTTGAAAAAAGGAATCTTATAATATTTTTTTGAATTATGAACTTTTGGACTTTTTATGAAATGCGTGAAAGAAATATTAGTTTTAATTTTTATAGGATGAATATAATTTATTTATTTCTTAACCATTAACTTCTTAAAATAATAAATTACAAGATACCAATGTTTTATTCAACAAAATTAATTTTCTCAAAATTCTTAATTTTTTATGATTTAAATATTATAAAGAATATTTTTTCCAATTATTTCAATGAAACGTTCAAATAAACATTTCAATTTAATATTCATCTATGTCAACATCTGTGGATGTCAATTATGATTCACTTAGTATATGATACAATGACCGAATTAATGGTCCTTCTATAGATGGATTATGATTATCTAAAGATGAAATTTTTAAGAATATTATTTCTATTCCATGATTTATTCAATGATGAAATGAATAATTTTTTCTGATAATGTGGAACATATATCTAATATTTGCATTATACATTTGTTGGGTATATTAAATCCTTCCAATTCATTGGGTAATGTGTTATTGATATATCATTATTTAATGATGATAATATTAGGCATCATCGATAATATATATGTTTACAATTCAGTCCATGAGTATAATTTATTTGAGCAATTATCTCATGAAAATACTTTAATGATCTTTACTATACTCGATCATAATATTATTATTATGATGCCACCTTCCACTATTATGACTCTTGAATGACATTTTATTCTTATGAACCCTTATTTATAAATATATTTGATAAGATATGGGTTTCAAATTTATAATCCATTATATTCAAGGATAATTCATTTACATTAACAATATGAAATTGATTATGTTATCATACCTGTTGATAATATTTTTCTGACATATGATTTATTTTATTCATGATACCCATATTGTGTGTCTAAAATGACCCTTTCTTAAGGAACATTCCCAATTTTATGTTTAATGATACTAACTACGGTTTTCCTATGAATTATACAATTTCAGAAAGAAATTGTTGGATATATTTTAGATAATTTATGAAATAGGTTGAGTTGTATCTATTAAAAAATGAAAGAAAACCATTATTTCTCTATGAAATGTATAATTATGAATTTTGTTAATATTCTACTAATAGTATATATTACTTATTTATGTTATTAAATTGATTTTTCATTTAGTACCAGTGTTAGTTTTTTTTCTAAAAAAATATTAGAAATATTTAATGAGAATCCCAATGATATTATAATGAATACAATAATATACCATGTTATGGAAAATAATGTAGTTTAATTTCCCTAGAATATTTATTTGTATCTAGATACTATAATATTGATTAGGCGGAGGCACAAACATACCAAATGTAAACAATACTAAATTGGGTAGATAGTGGATTAACTTGATCATCACTGGTTCTTGATTAGCATGCCTAAGACATAAATTCTTCTTATACACTCTCTACGAAAAGAATTTTGTAAATAAAAATTCTTTTTATTTAAACATTTATGATTATATAGAATTGATTCATGAAAACATATAAAAAATTAAAATTTATCTATGATGAACATAATTTTTTATTGGTAAAAAATGGGTCATAATTTTGGGGATCATTTGAATGATATTAATAATCATATGATTTCTTACTCATATTATTTATGTTTGATACTCAGAATTTGTTTTTAGTTTTTTGTTAATTATTGGAACCCTGATGGATCATGTGAATAATGAATGTGGAGGACCGTGAAATGAATTCCCTCACGTCAAACCAATTGAAATGGGATTTTGAAGGAATACCATTAGGATTATATCTAATGAGATATATCAATATATTATTAAAAACCACAACATGTTTGAGATATTAAAAACACCAGATAATATTGAAATATGGATTAATTTTATTCGGTTTGTGATGACCATAGAGGAATGATGATTTTGGCTCCTACATGTCAATATTGTGGGAATAATGATATAAGGAAATGAGTAAATTAATATGTTCATATTTAATGTAATGAAAAGAATGTTATAAAAAACTAATTAAAATGAAAATTAATGATTTTATTTGAGGTAAATAAAGTCTATTAAATATAACACTAACAGCTCAGTGTCATATATATGCGATGTATGGGAATTAACCATGTCAAACTATTGATCCAGGGGATAAATTTTATACTAAATATGGTTTTATGCTATGGAAATCTATAAAGTGGATCATAATGAATAAGGAAAAATTATCCTCCAATACAAAGTTGTAGATTTCGTGGTGATGTTTCTAATAATGTTCATTATTTAAATAATAACTTTCATAATTTCCTAGAATCTTATGTTATTTTAATCCTGATAAGATCACTCTACAGTGATCCCATTATAGTTTCTAGGGTATAGAATTAAAATTTTATATTTTTAATATATTTATGATTATTCTTATTTGAGATGATTAAAATGAACATTTAATAGAAATTAATTCCTTTATTAGGTGTCTTATAACCTATCAATGAGGAATAATGATCTAATATGATCATGGAAAATGTTAAAATGTATGATATGCCTATAGTTTTTAAATCAAGTGATATATTTATAGTATTATTTCCATGAATTCCTCCAAATTATATTGTTTACTATTCAATAAAACACATAAATTGTGATATTCCTATTTGAATGACTCCATATCGGGTGGCCCCAATTGAGTTTAATTAATGAAACAATAAACAATATGAGATGTTAAAAAATTTATTCATATGGTTGTGTGCATCAAAATGTGGTGATATTGTTTTTTTTTGTTAAATGATTGATGGGTCTATGGGTTATTTTGTTGATTATAGATAATAAAAAGATATCACAATCAAGAAAAAGTATCATTTAGCCCTTATGGATAAATTATTTGAAAAACTATATAGATCTTAGTACATTTCAGCAATTGACAATCATTACGTATGATAAAAATTGATGGTGAAGACAGAGGATATATTGATGAAATCCTTACATATGAGGTATATACATTGTGCATTTTTTTAATTCGATTTGTACTAACCAGTTCCCCCACTATCTTCATGGATATAATAATTAGTGTATATAGAGATTTCATTTATATGTTTCTGTTAGTATCTATTTATGATATTTTTATATACTCAATGTGAATGGGAGAGCATAAAAATAATTTTTGTATTTCATTGACGACCTTATAGATTAAAATTATGTATATAATAATTACATACTGTGTTTTTTATAGATTTTTTAAATTAACTAGTGAACTAATAACCAAATAGGGTATATTAGTGGACACTTTAATGAGATATATTACTAAAAATAGATGATAAAATAAAAATTAACTTAAATCTGTAGTTTTATATGGTTTTATAAATACATTATATGCTTTTTCAGGAATTTATCATCGATATATAATCCAATATCCATGTTGAAATATGTAGTATCAAAGAACATATTTAAAAATTTAATGTGAATAAATTTTCAAGGACCTAAAAAGAAGTTTGTTCAATGTACCAATGATCCAATTAACCTGATGTGGGGAAATATTTTTGGCATCTATAGTGATGAATTGAAAAAGGGACTAGGAATTTCTCATTTGTAGAATGATATATGGACGATATATTTCTATTCAAAATTTTATTTCAATGATAAAAATTAATTTACGAATGATTTGGAGTTGGTAATAGTAATTTTTTTAATATTCGGTGGAATTATCCTTATGGTGTATGTTTTAATTTAGATAATTATCCAAAAATTATAAAGTATATATTCATGTAAATGGTATTGAATATTCCTAAAATATGATGGTCAGAGTTGATTAATTATTATTATTACCAAATAATTACTACCATGTTAACAAAAAATGGGGATTATACTCTATATTGTAAAAACAATGCATGTTTATCCATGATGATGATTTAAAGAGATTTAATTCTTATATATTTATAATGGATTAGCCTTTATATCATAAGGAAGGGAGAAATTTATTATAATTTCATATTTAATAATTAATCATCCATCCATTTTATGATTAAGAAGTTATAGAAGGAATGTATTAAACTACATAAGAAGGATAAAAATCTTCATGAGTTTAACTAGGATTGAAATTGAATCATAATGTTGAAAAATCGAGTATGTTTCTATACAATATAAGATTAGAAGAACGAGGTGTTCAGTGTGGCTAAATTTTTATAATTATAAATTCATGAAATCAATAAAAATGATATAAATAAATCTAAATGGATTTTTTCAGTCACACAATGGGATAATAGATCATGTATACTCTATCTATTAATACCTTGTAGGTCATTAAGATAAGGCTTATGGAAGATTTCTAAGGGGTCGTTACCACCATTACCCAACTATAATTAAAATGGAAACAGATCACCATGGATTTCATGTTTTTTATTCTGAAAAATCCTAATATTCATAATCTATAGGGGTTATAGTTTGTCAAAAAATGATGTCACCACATTTAATTTCAATAATAAACATTTTCATCTGGAATAGTTTCAAGGATATACATTAAAGAAGTGTTGAGGTGTCATGGAGTACCACATTATACTATATCGAATCTAGATATGAGGATTTCCAAAAATATCTTGAGAAGTATATAGAATGATTCTAATATAAGCATTAACATTATTACTACATATATTCCTCAGGTATATGTCCAGTTTTAGAGGACAATTGAAGATATGGTGAAAGAATCTTAAAGGGATTTAAAATAAAATTTAGATCACCATATTTATCTAGTTGAGTTTTATTAAAAAAAATTAATTAATTAAAGACATAATGTGTCTTTTTCTGAATATCTAAATAATAGGAATAAAAAAATATCAATGTTGTTAGATGATGTTTTGAAAATAATGTTGTTAAAACCTGAGCAAGGATTGTAAATGGTTCTGATGGTCTATTCAATTAAGCATAAAATAATGATATCTAATAGTTGAAACAAATTTCAAACTAAAAATATTTATCGAGATATAAATATTAATGTTAGAGAAATTTTATACCATGAAGTATCTACTGGTAGAATGTTAATGGAATTTGGAAGTAAGGGAATATAGATCCCTAGAAATCTTCCCCTTAAAATTATTGATCATATCCGAATAATTGCCTATCTAATGCCTATTAAATCAAATCTCCCTCAAGTTAACATTTTGTTCCATGAATCTTTATTTAGGGAATATATACATAATAAATTACTTTTAGTAAACATAGAGGATTCTCCATTTGGTGATGATAAATATTATGAGGAACAAAATATGGAAACTCTAGAATAAATAGAGAAGGTGATATAGAAAAAGACCACTCACAAAGAAAAACATTTCATAAAACCATAAATTTTGCGAATATATTGTATAACCTAAGGATGAGATGATGTAAAATTATATTCTATTTTTTTCTGATATATGGAATTATTAGGGTGAAAATATTATAATGGGGATGATTATAACACCCCATGATTTCACACTATATTTATATATAAATAAAATCAAGGTATTTGAAATATTTCATTACTATAATCATGAAACATATGTGAATAATTTTTATTAGTTTTTAAATAAATATCATTATAAGGTATTCAAATTAAATGTTATTATCAAAAAATAATTTCTATTTTACTAACGAAACACTCTTGATCAAAAAAAATTCCTTCCTGTATTTTTTTATGATAAATATTTAATCATGAATGTTTAATTTCAATTTTATTTCATTTTATATAAAAATTAAATCAAAATAATAAAA
This sequence comes from Viscum album, assembly GCA_963277665.1. NCBI lineage: Eukaryota > Viridiplantae > Streptophyta > Magnoliopsida > Santalales > Viscaceae > Viscum > Viscum album. The sequence continues at coordinate 83,389,817 of OY728155.1, read as the reverse complement.
AAATGAAACTATATATAGAATATGTTTAATAGTAATTATTAATTAAATATTTTTTGTTTTCAAAATGAAAATAAAATCATTCGAATGTAAAAATTATATGTTCTTCATAAAAAAGATTGTATAAATGTATTGTGCTATTATTTAATTAATTATATTTAGTTATATTGATTAATTTTATTAATTAATTATATGGATTATATATTGTATGAAATATCTGAAAATGCATATAATAGTTTTTATTATGCATGGAATTAGAGTAAAAGATGTTTTATGATTAAAAATATATTTGAATCAAAAATGGATTACACTATGTGTTATTTGATTTATAAAAATTAATATCTTATAATTAAAAAAAATATTATTTGGTGCAGTGCTTTCAAAATATTGAATCAGGATTCAGTACTTTTTTAAGTAGGTATGTTTTATTTTTTTTCATAATGTTTTCTAAAAATATTAAAAAAATTCCCCATTGTAATGGTTATAACTGGATTTCTATGTGCTAAACTAAGAGATAAGGGTAACGATTCTACATAATCATGTCTAAATATTATTATATTCAGTGATTTATTAAATAAACTATCATACCATTCATTTTTCAATTTTATTCTGTATCCATAAGAGGGCCTCATAATGTTTTTAAATCATTTTTGTAATTCCATTTGTATCCTTCCCATCACTTATAAATGGAAACATCACCAACTCCATTATTTAAAATCATTGAAAAAAATATCATAGACATTACCTAACCAAAAAAAATAAATCATTATTCCCTTAAATCATGTGATTTTTTTTATAAGAAGGAAATCCTATTAAGGATTAAGCTGTATGTCAAATGACATCTCTCAAAGTGGTAATCATCTTACCAGACTATTTTTATGTTTATTTATTCATATATGTCATGTAAATAATTTTTATTAATATTAACATAGTGAATATTGAATAGTAAATATTAATTTACATTATTATTATTCTTTTAAAACAATTTTTTTCTCCATATATATTCAATGTGAAATGAAAGCATCAATTTTTTGTACACACATGCTACTACCTACACAATGTGATGTATCTAATTTTCCAAAGAAACCTTTTGGGGTCACATATTATGATGGATTTAATGTAAAAATGATCTATTGAGAAATAAATCTTAAATATTAATTACAATATCTTATATACCATCAAAATTCATAACCATGGGAAAATGAAAATGTTGCTCAATTGTATGTGTAAGATACCACATACATGATGTAATTTGATTCATTTTTCATTTTCTTATTACCTTGATTTAAAAAGGATATATTTAATTATTTTTAATGATGTCTATGATAATATAATTATTTTATAATTGTTATTTACTATTCATATTTCTTTTTTCTAATCCATCAATAAGTAGTAATATCACTCACATGTTTATACAAGATATTATATACATAAAGTGATATTAATCATTTTTGAACACAAAATTTTTAAATGTTTAAATATATATATATAATGAATAAAAATTATATTTTTGAAAAAAGTTTAGAATTTTTGGTTAGGAAAACTAGGCCAATTTTCAAGAACCAGATTTATTCAACTGATGCATACATGGAAAACAGGCGTATTTTCACCCGATTATTGATTTTGATGAAGAATTTTTAATGATAAGGGTAATCATACATATTAAGTAAATGAAATATAGTAATATATATGTGATTATATTTTGAAAATATATTTATTATAAATATATATTTAATATACAAGAGGTCTAAATGAATTACAAGATAGAAAAGACAAGATGTAAGGGATTTATATTACACATTAATTTATATCATGTTTATATATTATAAATTTATAATGAGTGAAATTATATGTTCCTAATATTTTATACCCATATATTTTATTATATCATGTTTATTTATAGGTTTTAATGGTTCTCTCATAACTCTCAACTCTTTGGTGCAAAAAGTAATTGAGGTAATCTCAATGTAAAAGTAACATTATATTTGTTACATCGATGAACTATCTACTCCATGTTCATTTCCAATAATATTATTTCCCAATAATTTTTCTATATGATAAATGTATTATTAAAAGTCATTAAAAATTATTTTTACCTTCTTTTAAATGATCTAAAATGAATCCTCTTGTCATTTTTTGAAGAGTTACTTTTTCTCAATTGTACCAATACTGTGAATGAAAATCATGTTTTAACATTTATCATATAGATGGACATTAAATTCATTATAACATTTATTTTATCTTATTTATAATTTTCTAATTACTATGTAATTTCCCAAAAAAATTAATTTTCCCATTATTATGTTAAATTTTTGTTTTAATGATATAGATGAAAACAAACATTCTATCATATTTTCAAGTTTACATTCAAACTCACACTGATATTTATTTTACATTTATTTAAATATATTTTGATGTTTTCATGATTAATTTTGTATATTATTTAAATATAAAATCAATTTTATTACTCTAGATGTATTTTGATTATTCGACGGAGAAATTATTATAAATACTTTTACATTTCCATGGGTTATTTTATAATCAAATAAAGTATGTTTTATGATCTTGTGGATCACATATGATTCATTTTAATTATATGAGGAGTTGGTATATGAATACCTAAAATAAATTTTTTTATATGATTAAATATATCATGTGAAGATAATGAGAGGTTCTAAAACAATAGATAATATTAACATCCACATTTGGATATTTGAGTATGACTGCTTCTAAAAACTCTATCATTATAATCCATGGAAATGATTATGTAAATCAATATTAAAAATATAATTATTTATATATATTATGATTAATCCTGACTATTTTTTTAATCTAGAATGATGATTTAATCATTACAACCATTAGTAATCATGTTATATGATTTTTAATGATTTTGGAGTTTATGATCCAATCATTACTCGATATGAATCTTTCACATTGAATAAATGAAAATGGTTATGTTATAATAAAATTATAATCATCTAATAATAAATTATTATTTACATATCCCATTTTTTAAATAATAAATAATCCAATATATTCTTTCATTATAGTTTATTTACCTTGGTATTGGTGAATGGTTACCAATATGTCGTTTCCCTGAATTATTTTATGTGAGATGAAATTTGTGTGAGATGATAAATATATTTAAAAAAAGAAGATATTGTTGTATCTAGTAACTGATGAATACACCCCTTTATAATTATATGGTTTTTATAAATCTATGATTTATTGAATATTCATTTAAAATTATGTAATATCTATGTATGACATGATCTGAAAGCCCTAGGATGTGTGGACAACCACCTATACGAAATGATGTGATTAAATTTTCATACACTACCATAATATTTATCCTTTAGGATGAATTATAAGAATATATATAATATTATTATTAATATAGAAATATGTATTATTTAATCTATTTATTAATTTCATTTTATTGTATGGTGATAACATTTAGAATGTGAATTTATGGACTACCATCTTTACAAATTTTTGTAATTCATTTTTCCCTCCAATGTATATAAATAATTTAAAAACAAGTATATGATGAATATATAAGATAATAATGTCACTATTATAATTCTATATATTATAGTACCCATACAAAAATTCAAATCCAGATCCATTAAATGGATACATTTGATAAAAATGATACCATTAAAATCAAAAAAATTTCCTCAATTGAAAATTATTAATAAATGGTTAGTTATAAATTTAAATTGAATAATATATTGTATGATAATAAATAATTTTATTATTTTATATATTTACTATGATTTTATATTAATTATATTATATGTTAATATAGGGATATAGAATGATGGGTCTGATGGTAAGGGTTTATTTTAAAAAGCCATTTTTTCCTGATTACCAATGTTAAATTTCTATGCGGGCATATAATTTATTAAATAAATCATAAACTAAATATATCCTTACTAAATTATTATCATTTATGGGTGTATTATGTTTTTCATTGTTTTTTCTCTCTATGATAGATATAATGATCATGAAAGTTATTTTACAAAATGATTACCTAACTCTGAATTTGACTAAAAATCATTTTTCTATAAGTCTATTTAATTAAAATAAATCACGAATGTTATATTACATGATTAATAGATTTTTAATATATTTTTAAATAATATTATAAATTTATTTAATATTTTTAATATATAATTTTTTAATGTTTTTCTGAATTTTTTATTTATTTATTTTTAAATAAATGCGAATTTATTATAATTTTTACATAATTTATAAGTTTTTCTGATTTCACAACTATTGTTTTCTAATATGATTCCATTATATTACTGGATATAGTTTTTTACTTAAAATAATTTTTATAATATCCTAGTGTTATATATTTTTAAAATTTCAAAAAAGGATATATTATCTGTTTTCAAGGAAAAGTGTGAATTGTCTTTTAAAGGAACTTTTAATATGTGTCAACATCATTCATGATTCTTACCCTAAATGTGGATATAATCCAATGAACCCATCCACCATTACCTATATATACATTGTGATTATGTAATGAATTTCTATTTCTGAAACTCATTTTATTTTCTGGGTTATGATATTATTATGTGATGAATGTTTCATGATATTTTGGATGACCCATATATGGATTTTCTTCTGTAAAGAGTTGTCTTGAAATTATATATCCCACCAATTAATTGGATAATAACTTATATATCATTATATAATATGAAATAGGATGGTAAATGAACAAATTCAAATGATGAAAAGAGGATGGGGTGTTAAAAACATCAATTGTGGTACACTGTCCACTATGACGTGATTATCTTTCTAGTGAGCTGGGAATAATTAATTTATTTGCTAAATTTATAATTTTTTAAAAAAACTCTTATGAAAATTTATTATTATTATAATATTAACTAATGGATCATTATTGAATATTGAAAATTTCAAACTTATAAATCGAATATCTTATAATATAACTTATTTATGGTCTCTTGATTTTCTACCTATAACATATTTGAGATGAATTATCATCAAAAAATCATACCCATAATTTTAAAATATTCTAATATATATTCTTCAATTGATATCTCCCATGTTTACCCTCAATGGAGCATGATACAGATATCCCAGTTGCTAAAATGTTATAGTTGGAAACTACAACTGAGGCAAGCATTGAACCGACCCACCCCCACTATACTGATCTCTAATGACCATTGGTCCCTAGTTGTAGAGATTCCTAGATACCCTAGGAAGAAGCACATTGGCTGTGAAACCATTGTAAAGGCATGAGGTCTGTTGAGAACAGAAGGTCAAACTAGAAACATATGAGGTCGGCTTCACATTGGTCAAAAATTCAATGGCATGGGTTCTTGAGAACAATAGTCAGTGACCCTTCCTCTCTAAGAACCATGATAAATACTCTCATTACAAAGACCTCATGGAATGTGAATTCACTGGATTACGTCTACCTTATTCTAAACCTCCAGATACAATGGTTACAAAAATGGAGTAACAACAAACTGGAGAGAAGGATGACGCACCTCCTTTAGAAGTTTCACATGGAAGACTCCTCCATCGGAAAGAGGTCCAATGTGAATCAAATATTATACTTGACCTTTATCCCACGTTCCCATACTAACCTAAACCCCTGCTTAAGGGAGAGTATCCCCTTCATCTTCTCAGAAATCATTGTCAATGAAAGGAACTCCGCCAAGAACTCCCCTAAAATTTGACCCACAACATGTTTGCCTCCTTCCACTCCCCTAGATAAACTATCCAACACGGACATGCAACATCCTTCTTTAGGATCACTTGAAAAATAACCAAGTACACTGTTTGATCCTAGACTAAACTAATTTTAATCTCAAGCTACTCAAGCTAGATATACATCTCTTTATCGAGAAAACTTCTCTTGTACATTCCCATGGTTTTCCAAGAGAAATCATGTTACGTTCTATACCACTAGTTGTACGCCTCCATGGGATTATCCATTCAACGATCATCCATTTAAACCTACTAAGGATCAACTGACCGAGCCAAAAACAGATGATGACCTAGATACATAGCTGAAAAATGTAGAAAAAGAATTCCTATGACCGAGTAGTTTGGAATTTTATTTCATATTAACTTTAACACATTTAACACATTTATTTATACATTTAAATTTCCCCAAAACATTACAATTCAGAATATAACCCATGTCAATATGATGCCTGTAACATTAATAGGGTCTCTAACCTAAAAATGATGTATCATTTCTTGATCATTCAGTAGACCCTGACTCCATGCATCGGATCCCAAGGGGCTCTAAAATCTCATGTTAGCTGTAACAACCCAAACTTTTAGTAATAAAAATTCATCCTAATATAATTAAATGTATTATTATGTAAAATGGTTATATAAAATATGAACTTATTTGGTTTTATGTTTTTTGATTTCAAATTACAATTAAGAATTGTGAATGTTTCTAATATAGTCGTTGAGTAGAGATCACATTTTTAGTATAAATATAGTGTTGTAACATATCCAATTTAATCAGAAAAAAGAATTGATGGCCTCATTCAGTAGAATTTCTCCGTTCAAAGCCCATTTATCAGAGCCTAGAAAGGAGGTAGAATCATTTGGCTTCGCTCTTAACCAAACCCATTTCGAGCTTCAACACGTTAAGCTCGAACAAAAACTTCTAAGGGAGAAGTGGAAGATGACATAGATTACCACCCAAGAAATGTCATGTGTTCCACCCCAAGATTATATCACCACCGCACACCTTAACTGTAGGTTATATGATGGAGTTGTAAGAGGTTATGTAACATTACCCTAAAACTATGATTATGTGCAATATTTTTCAACAAGAATATACATTCATTTTATCATTCTTACTTGTTAAATAGTTTTTAAAGCACAAATAGTATTTTTAGTTAATATTCAATTAAGAAATATATTTTGATGAATTAATAGATATTTTAATTTAAAAATTGTTTAATAAAATATTATTACCACCTTAGTTTTTATTAAATATAAATGACGATATAATTTTTATGAATAGAATTGTAATTTTTATTATGCTTGAAAACTGTTTTTGTCAAAAACATGAATTTTTTATAAATGTTTCTTTTTATTTTAAAAGTAAAAATTCACATTTTTATATAAATATTTATATATAATGAATATTGTTTTTGGGATCAGGGTGTCTAAATTATCCAATGGTGAATTTTTCAAAATTTTCTCAGACAGTGGAATTTTTTGGTAAATATTAAATACTGTATAATTATATAATGTGTTTTATGACAACATAATGACCCAATAGTGATTTAATAAAATTTTATAAATATAATGTTAAGATTATATATTGTTTAGAATTAAATTAATCTGATTTTAGATTTGTTTTATCAATTTTATGGTACATCGGTGGACCCTCCTAGTGTTATAAAACATTTTAACTTTTTAAATTGATATCGTTGAGTGTCTGACTCACCTCCATATAGGAAAGAATAAAATTTTAAAAATTTAGGCCATTTTCGTTATAAAATAAATTTTTCCACTCCCCTTTTGAAAAGAAACATGGGAAAATCTATTGGATTGTTTGTGGTATTGATTATTTTAATGTTTGGTGTCTAAAACCTAAATAATAAATAATTCACACCATTTTCCTATATAAACCCACCCATGATACCACGTCTCATCACTAAAAAGACATGGGTCATGTACCTTATCTACCCTCATATACCTAGTATTCTTAAAAGGCGCCCCATTCTGCCAATAAGCCTATCTAAAGACCCTCCGAAGCCTTTGGGATCACACATCCATTTAAGGAATTTATTACTTTCTATTTTTTGTCCAAATTTTATTATGCTATTATACCTTTTTTTCAATTAGATATGTTGGGGAATGATTTTTGACCTCCCCCATACTACCCTATTTATGTTTTAATGATGAGAGTCCCCTTTCTCTGTCATTAATGCCTCCCATGTACACCTGTTACCATGTCGAAATTATGTAAGGAATTTCTCACTTCCCATTTATATTCAAGAATTTATTTTGTATTATAAATAAAAAATACAATAATTATGTTGTAATATTTATCAATATGACCCCCTTAAATTCAATTTCATGTAAATATTATGAGACACCCATTTCTCTCCCATCAATGATTTTTATGAATTCTTAAGTCATGTCCTTATGCTGCCAAAACTGCACCGTGATTTTCCAAGCCAAAGTCGACATGTAGTGAATACCATGCCCATTTATCTATGAAGGGTATTCAATTTATTAGTATTTACATATTTATTAGAGAGATTCATGTATAAATTAAACATTCTTTTATCTTGGAATAAATTATTTTTTTTAATGAATCCATGTTATATTATTGAGGGGGCACACTTATTCATGAAATGAAATGATTAAGAAGGGTGTGCCCTGATAGCACTCTAATACATTGGTTAATGATTAGTATCATGATACGTCAATTGAAATAAATTTTTAACCATGATAATTAAATTGTAATGAGCCTTTACTCATGATCTATGTGCAACATTCCTTGGCTCGTGTTAATATCATTTAAAATTTTGTTTCCACATTTCCATGCTATTATAGTCCGGTTAAATCATGCCTTTATGTTATTATTTGTATTATGCTCAATTGATATTCCTATTGCCTAATATGGATTTTATTGTTCATTTTATGCCTTTCTTACTATCTTATTGGGCTTTATATCTCATTATTTTCTTATTCAAGCCCTTAGTTTATCCCATGCAATGCTAAGTACGAAGGAATGTGGGTTTCCATGTAAAATAAGTTTTCAATAAAGATGTGTATTTTATGTTTTATGTTTTTATGTAATGTTCCTAATACCAAAAGACACTAGAACTCTCTGTATTTTATTTTTTATCAAGTGATGGTTTTATATAATAAATCATGTTTAAGTGTATAATAAAGGTCATGGTTGTTATAGTTGGTATTAGAGCCAGATTTATTTATTTTTGGGATTAGGATTATAAAAACCAAGTGATAGCCTTGGGAATAAGAATAAGTATAAAAACACCACTAAATTTTGGTGGGTAATGATTCAGTGCTTTATCAAGAAAATAAATCCATGTCTAGATACATGTAGGTATGGGAAACTCTGGCACAAATGTATCTAAGGGTAAAACCTGAAAACACAGCTTTGAGCAATACTCGAACTGGAACTGGGTCACAAAAACGAGCCTTTTGCACTATTTTTTACAAAATTCCTATTGGATATTCTTTGGTAAATTCATAAGATAAGTATGAACTATTCATAAAGTAATAAAAAATTCCCCTAAGAATATATGTTGGGAAGTAGATCAGAGATAACATAGATTTAAGCCAAGGAATTCATAATTTATGGAAGGAAGTGTAATTTATAAGTTATATCTTTATATATTTGGAATACCCTTTATGTGTTACCTCTAACAATCCATTTAGTATATTCAATGACCAATAATATGAGGACTTGGCCTAACAATCGATGGGAAGATCATTGTGATGATTATTCTAATGAGGTGCCCAATCTGATGGGAGAAAGAATCGCGAACATCGTCATGATGCTCTCTCAGTTAACTCAAGTGTAGGGAAAAATCCATCCAGGTATTATTGAATCATTTTTGAGGTAATTGTGTTTGTTGACAAAGTGGGCCTTTGTGTTGTGTTTTTTGACAAAGCAGACCATGATGTATGAGTTTGTTGACAAAGGGGGTTTACTTGGTGACTTGTCGAGTTCAAGGGATGATTTCAAAAATCCATGATTGATTGAATAACCTAGACAATTGAATGGACGATCTGGAGGTGGTACAAAAAGTGCAGATACAAGGTGGCATCATTTTCCAGTGTTTGCCAAATTTTTGGGCCTGAAATTGGAAAATGGAGAGATGTGTTTTTGGAAAAGGGTGGAGTGCGCAAAATCCGAGAGGTGCATGAAAAATAATATGGGGCACAAAAAATTAGCATGGTGCATGAAAAATCAGCGGGCATCGCGAAATATCAGTGTGTTGTGTGAAATACCGGATTGATATTTTTCACACAAGAGGTGTTTCGAGATCAGAAGCTTGAAATTTGGAAAAGGCATGAGGTGCGCGAAATATTGGTGCAGTGCGGGAAAAATGGTGTTGTATGAAAGATGTGTTTTATGCGCTCAATGAGGATTAAGTGTGGAAGGAGGGTTTTTCGCGCATGGGTTGATTTTTACTATAAATATGAAGTCACCCCTTCATTCTAAAGTTCTCATGACTTAGTGAGAATCCGAGCTCTGGAGAGAGAAATTGGATTTACGCAAGGTTGGTGCACGTAAATGGCAAGTTTGCACGTAAAAGTTATGTTTGCGTGTAAATGAATAGATTGCGCGAAAAGAAAAGGCTGTGTGTAAAAGAAGAAGGTTGCGTGTAAAAATTTTAGTTTTCATGTTAATGAAGTGTTGCACAAAAAGTGGATTTTGCGCATAAGCAGGGAATTATGCACAAGGCCTAGTAAAGGCTGCACATAAAATTTGGGATTTCCCGGTACACCCGGTGCAATGTGAGATTCATCTGCGGGTGAAAGTTTAACTTCAATAGAGAATCTATCAACATCTGAGGTTGAAAAATTAATTAGTGATAATGAAGATACCTATAGGTCCATAAACGGAGATTGGATCCTTTCCAGAGTAGTGAGTAAAGGAATAGGAAGAAGGTGATCCTCTCCACCAGCTGTGTGCCAGAGAGAGAAAATCATGGAGTTACCCTTGGGAAAGCAGTGAGCTGACCCTAAACATTCTAAAGGTAGTGGGCCTGGGAATAGAAGTGATTCATACTGAACCTTGTAAAAAGTAGTGCTCTTCTAGAGGATTTGGTACATTGGAACGTTGTCGGTGTATACTCCTTGGACGTAGCCCAGTGAGGGTGAACCAAGTAAAAATTGATGTGTCTGGTGCAGGCTTTACTTTCTTTTTATATTGTCCAATGGGAAAGAGAGAGAATAGTGTTTTTCTTAACAGTTAAACAAGATCAGAATGAGATTTAATTTCAAATTAGTCATACCCTGATTCACCCCCCCTCAAGGTATTCAGCCTTGTGGACCTAACAATTGGTATTAGAGGTAAATGTTGATATTAGTTATTCTCTCAATGGAGATCACTAATCATAAATGGATTCGGATCTTCGATGGGAACAATTTTCTGCTATGGAAAAATCTGATGCAATACTACTTCGATCTATAGGAATGGATGTATTCACAACAACAATGTATGGTATAACTGCTGAAATCAACAGTGGTTCATTATCAGAAGATGACTGTAGAGAGTTGCATGTTGATGCCAAAGAAATAAATGCCTTAGGGGGAGCCCTATCCAATCCTATATATACAAAGGTGATTTCTTTCAAAATGTCACACGCCATGTGGGAAAGGTTAATAAATATATATGAAGGTGAAAAAAAGTTCAGCGAGGCAATGCTGCAAGTGTTGTGGAACATGTGTGAAGATCTGATAATGAACTCGAATGAATATTTTGATGCATTATTTGGTAGGGTAAATATTGTAGTTGAGGAAATGAGAGGTCTTGGAGAAGTTATTGAAGAAATAAAAATTGTGAAGCGAATCTGGAGATAACTTCCACCTCATTTCAATCCGAATGTTTTTTTAGGATGATAAAGACCCAAAAGAGCTGACATTAGTAACCTGCATAGCACCCTTGTTGCATATGAAATGAGAAATGATGATAACGATGCTGTGGAAAATGGGAAATCCATTGATTTGGCATTTTAAGGCCTTGAAAATGCTCACCATTGAAGACTCCCAGGAAGAAGAAGAGATAGATGAGGTAATGTCATTCCTCTCCTCAAATATTCAAATAGGCAAATGAAAATTTTAAAGGAAACTTCCACTAGCCTGTTTTTGATGTGGAAATGTTGCTCATCATGTAGCAAGGTGTCAAAAAAGGTTACAATAAGATGATGATGTCGAAAGAGTCGAAATTCCCAAGAATAAGTCATCTTCCTATGGGAAAGGCAAGAAACAGTTCAAGAGAAATTTCTTTAAGAAGAAAAATCTCATTTCAAAAGAATTAGAGGGTTCAGATTAGTCTGAAGCAGATGAGTTTGAGTAGATAGAGAGTTGTAACAATCTTGGAGAAAATTCCCTAGTGGTAGTCATCGGTAGTTCTCAAGATAAGAATGAAACTAAAGGTGATGATGGAGAATAAGAAGTTTAGGAAGAGTTTATATGGAAGCTGAATTTGAAGCGGCTCTTCAGGAGATAGATGGTTGGAGATCCAAACAAAAAGAAATCCAATAAAGTGGTTCATGATGCCAAACTCTATATGAAACAACAAGATTAAAAAAAATTCTGAGCTGTTAGAAGAAATTGAAAGACTAAAATCCTCAACACCAGAGAGATCAGAAAATATCATTGCGTATAAACTTAAAATTGAGGAGCAAAAGAATGAAATTGATTGTTTGACTAACATGGGAAATGATAAGGTCAAATGTATCTAAGGGCTTCAAGAAGAAGTGGTCAGGCTACAACAAAAAGTGATGGATCAAGAAAAAATCATGACCTCCAATGTGATATCATGAAAGAAGGTCATTCCGAAGACTGAAAAGTTGAATGAAGAGGCAAGTAGTTAAATAAGAAACAAGAAGAAATTGTGATAATATGTTAAGGCCGATTCAAGCCTTGATTAGAAGCAAAAATCTGTGGCAATTAAAGTCAGACTTCAAGCACCCATCCTAAGATTGAAGGTTGATTTGGGCACATTGGAAAATCAGAATATTCAGATATCCCAAGGGGAAACTCATAGTGCTGATGTAACACGAAGGAATTCACCTTATATCAGGTGTTATTGTTGTGGAAAGATGGTATATTCATAGTTTGTGTGTTCCATATCCAAGAGATACCGAATGGAACAAGAACAAAGGTGGAATCCAAATAGATAACGGTTTTCCAGAACATATTTTGAAGGTCACTGTTTTGTGTGTGGAAGATTTGGGCACATGGCTAGGTACTACACTTCAACCCTACAGAGAAATGTTCCAAAGAAGAATCAAAACGTTCGCAAGAAGAATATCAATAAACCAACAGGCGAGTTAAAAATACAGAATAGATTTTCAGCTTTTCAAGATGAAGCTGGTCTATCATACTCTGGGAAAGAATAGAAGTTTCAATCCATGCTGAGTATGAAGGCAAACGTATGGACCAAGAAGAAGAAAAATTAGAAGGCTGTGGTAGCATAAATTTCACTTAAGGAATTAGATCTCTATGTTGTTTGGATCCTTGACAGTGGTTGCACACCTCACATGACAGGTAATAAAGATCTTGTTACATGCATAAAATATGTCAAAGAAGGAGTTGTAAAATTAGGAAATGATGAAGTCCTGAAGATTGTTGGCTCGAGAAAAGCCACATTTAGGGGAAAATAAATGAGATGTGCTGATGTCTTTTAGTAGAGCGTCCTAGTCTTAACATGCTCATAGTTAGCCAACTATGTGACTCTGGGCACTCTATTCGATTTACCAAGAAGATGTGTGTAGTGAAAGGAAAGGATAGAACAGTTGTTCTACAGGGAAAAAAGACAAAGGGAAATCTTTACCTTCTAGGTGGGGAAGATGTTACGGGACTTTTATCCAAAGAGGAAGAAAACCAGTTGTGGAAAAAGTGACTTTTTCATCTATTCCAAACATCCATGGAAGATCTGGTAAAGTGTGATGCTGCTAGAGACCTTCCCAAACTATCACATGATCACACTCATACGTGTGATTCGTACCAACAAGGGATGATAATCAGAAAGACATACAGGCCAAAGGAACAGAAATCAACCAGATTTCTGGAATTGGTGCATGCTAAGGTATGTGGCCCTATCTCACAACGAGCTATAAATGGGAAAAGGTTAAATGTTCATTTCATAGATAATTATAGCAGAATAGCCTGGGTATTTGTCATTACCCATAATACAGAGGTGTTTAGTTTCATAAAGCTGTATAGGAGGGAATCAGGAAGGATGCTTGGGTAGAAAATTCATAAGTTTCATACTGATAACGGAACAGAATTCAAAATAAGTCAAGTTGAAGAATATTGCAAGAAACATGGAATAAGGAATCATGTTTCATCAGTGGGAACTCTCCAAATGAATAGAGTGGTTGAGATGAGAAATTGGATCATCAAAAACATGGCCATATTGATGCTTATTGGAAAGGACCTACCCGAGAAATTTTGGATGGAAGCAGTTTTGACATTGGTCTATTTTTCGAATAGGTCTCTGTTGTGTCCAAAGAGAGGGAAGACTCCATATGAAATGTGGTACAGAAAGAATCCAACGTTGAAATTGTTTCAAATATTTGGGTGTAAGTGTTTCATTCTCAACAATGAAAATCATAAGAAGTTTGAGTCACGAGGAAATGAGGGGATATTCCATGGCTACTCAGGAAAAAGTAAAGAATATAAATGCTTCAATAAAATGCTGGGAAAAAGTGTTGAGAGGAATGATGTCAATATAGTTGAAAATGAACAGAATACTCAATGACCCAGTGAATAATTTTTGAATGAAATTGATGATGAGATAAGAAACACAAGGGGAGTAGAAGTGGAAGAGGATGACTCAGAAGAAGATACTGATGATGAGCAAGAGGAAACAAAATATGAATCTGCTAAGAAGCCAAAGAGTCGAGCTGAAATTGATAGGAAACATATCATTGGTGATCAGACAGCTCCAGTTCGGACTCAAAGAATGAAATCATTATAGAAAACATCATTTAATCTCAAGTGGAGACAAAAAAATTTTCCGATGTAGCTGAAGATGAAAACTGGGTTCAGGAAATGAATGAAGAACTTAATCAGATTGAGAAGAACCAGACATGGGAGATTGTTCCAAGACCAGCCCATAAGAATGACATCAGGTCTAAATGGGCCTATCGCAACAAGATAAATGAATATGGTGCAGTGGCTCAAAACAAATCATGAATAGTGTGCATAGGTTACTCTCAGATAGAGTGAATGATGTTGATGGGTCATTTTCACCGTTTTCAAGGCTGGAGACAATCATATTATTTCAATCCATTACAGTGTAACGGAAGTTCAAAGTGTTCCAGATGGATGTCAAATCTTTATTCTGGAATGGCGTTCTGGAGGAGGAAGTTTATATTGATCAACCAGATTGTTTTCTCATTTATGAGGACGAGAACAAGGTTTGAAGACTGAAGAAGGCGTTGTATGGGCTGAAACAAGCACCAAGATCATGGTATTCAAGGAAGTAATGGCACATTCATTTCTCAATCCAAATACACCAAGGAGGTTCTAAGAAGGTTTGGAATGGAGAATTTCAAAGAGATGAAGACTTCGGTTTCTAACTGGATGAAATTATCAAAATATGAGGATGGAAAGGCAGTTAATATCACAAAATACATGCAAATTATTGGATGTTTGTTGTACTTGACCGGAACAAGGCCTGATATTGTTTTCACCAAATGCCATGAAGCGAGATATTAGAGTAATTCCAAGGAAATCCACATGATAGTAATAAAAAGAATACTTCGCTATAACAAGGGCACGATGGACTATAGATTGACATATAATAACAAATCTTAGATAGATTTATTGGGACATACTGATGCAGATTGGGCCGGATCAGCAGATGACAGAAAATCAACATCAGTAGGTGCATTCTATCTTGGTGGATTGTGTATTTATTGGCTAATAAAGAAGCAAGATTGAATCTCATTGAGCACCATAGAGGCTGAGTATATTGCTTCCAATCAAGCATGCACACAATTATTTTGGATGAAGCTGCAGCTTGCAGATATGGGAGTTGAAGTGGATTCTCTAATCAGAATCTAGTGTGATAACTCAAGTGCTATAAATCTCGGAGAAAATATCGTCTATCACTCAAGTACAAAGAACATTGAGATAATGTATAATTTTATCAAGGAGAAAGTTGAGCAGGGAATCGTGAAGTTGGAGTATGGGCCTACGGAGCTACAGGTTGCAGACATTTTGACAAAGGACTTACCCAAGGAAGATTTTGAGAGGCATCGACTAGCTCTGGGATTTTAGTCTACTCCCCACTCCTGAACGAGTGTGGATGTGAAACTCCCCCCCCCCCCCCCTCTCTCCCTGAGGTATGATTTTTTTTCCTAAATGTACTGATATGTGTTCTCTACTCTGTTACTGACTCCAAAAGAGTGACCTTTGTGTTCGTTGACAAAGGGGGTGAAAATAGTGATTGTTCAAGGGGGAGACAATGTGATTATTTGAAAAATCATGATATATGTGGGGATAAACTGATAGGTGGAGCAGCCAGATAGGGGGAGTTGAAGATGTGTTGAAGAGGATTTGAAACTAACGAGAGTTAAAGCTGTGAGAATATAGGGGGAGCATTTTAAAACTAATGATGCTAGAAGTGATCGATCAAAGAATAGATATCACGACAGCGGAGGATCATTCATGATAAAAGCAGAAGAGTAGTGTTGGAATGCAGTAAGAATATTTCCAAAAATTGGTATCAGTTTGGTATCAACAGTGGGTGTCATAGATGAAGTGATTCATTGATGAACTTTTCATTTACTCTTGTTTCTCATGTCAAGCATTGCCCATGTGGGCATAGATTATGTGTTGAGTAAATCCTTGATCGCTATCGGAATCACACAGGTGAATGGTGGATGAAGAATTAACAATGTATCTTTTTATGGAAGAGTTTTCAACAAACCCAAAGGGGGATATTGTTGGGAAAAAATCCCTCAAGGTATAATTAAAGCATTTTTTAGGTAATTGTGTTTGTTGAAAAAGTGGGACTCTGTGTTGTGTTTGTTGACAAGGATGAACAAGATGTATGAGTGGGTTGAAAAAGGGGGTTTACTTGGTGACTTGTCGGGTTCAAGGGATGATTTCAACAATCCATGATTGATTGAAGAACCTCGACAAAGGAATGGACGACCTAGAGGCGGTACAAAAAGAGTAGAGACAATGTGGCAATATTTTCCAATGTTTGCCATGTTTTTGGGCCTGTAATAAGAAAATAGAGAGATGTGTTTTTGTAAAAGGGGGGAGCACGCAAAATAAGAGAGGTGCGCAAAACAAAATGTGGGGCGTGAAAAATTATCATGGTGTGAGAAAAATCAGCGGGCTTCATGAAATATCATCCTGTTGTAAGAAATACCAGATTGATATATTTTGTGTAAGAGGTGTTTTGAGATCGGAAGCTCAAAATTTGGCATAGGCGTGAGGTGCGTGAAATAATGGAGCAGTGCGGGAAAAATGGGGTTGCACGGAAGATGGGTTTTATGCACTCAATGGGGATTACGCGCGGAAGGAGGGTTTTTCACGCATGGGTCAATTTTTCCGAAAATTATGAAGTGACCCCTTCATTATAATGTGCTCAAGAATTAGTGAGAATCTGAGCTCTGGCGCACGAAATTGGATGTACACAAGGTTGGTGCACGTAAATGGCATGATTGTGTGTAAATGTTATGTTTCCGTGAAAAATAAGAGTATGTGCGAAAAGAAATGGTTGCATGTAAAAGAATAAAGATGCGCGTAAAAAGTTGAGTTTTCACATAAAATAAGTGTTTCACGAAATGTGGATTTTGCGCATTAGCAGGGAATTGCGCGCAAGGCCTAGTAAAGGATGTTCCTAAAATTTGTGATTGACCGGTTCACCTGGTGCAAATGAGATTCATCTTCGGGTGAAAGTTGAATGTCAACAGAGCATCTATCAACAGTTGAGGATGAAGAATTTATTAGTGATAATTAAGAGACCTACAGGTCTATAAACAATGAGTGGATCCTTTCTAGAGTAGTGAGCAAAGGAAGAGGAAGAAGGTGATCCTCTCCATAGGTAGTGAGCCAGAGAGATAAAAAAGGGAGTGACCCTTGGGAAAGTAGTGATCTGACCCTAAACATTGTAAAGGAAGTGAGAATGGGAATAGAAGTGATCTATCTCCATCCTTGTAAATAGCAGTGCGCTCTAGTGGATTTGGTACATCGGCACATTGTCGGTGTATGCTCCATGGACGTTGCCCAGTGAGGATGATCCAAGTAAAAAAATTGATGTGTCTTGTGCATGCATTAAATTCTGTTTATATTGTTCAATGGGAAAGAGATAGAAGAGTGTTTTTCATAAAAGTGAACCAAGATTAGAACGAGTTTTAAATTTAAATTAGTCATACCCTGATTCACCCCCCCCCCCTCTCTGTGTATTCATCCATGTGGACCTAACATCAAGTTTTGAATAGAAACATGGGTCATGTGGAATGTTCAAAACCCCTACAAAAGAACAATTCTCAATAGAGATATTCATTAGATAAAGGCCTCGTAATTTTAATGTATCATCTAATACCAAAATTGATGACAAATGGGACATCTACATTGAAAAGATCTTTTCCATCCTTCAATGTTTTGAACAAGATACTGTTCTTCTAGATGCATATAATATGGAGGTTGAAGCTGATCAATGGTGGGAAATGACCACAAATAAGAAGCATGAGGAAGGGATCGAGGGGTTGGAATAAAATAATTTATAAAAAATGTTTTTTAATAAATATTTTCTATGCACTCTTCGACTTAAGATGGAAAGTCACTTCTGTTCCCTCATGAAAAAAACACCGAATCCATCAGAGCGTATGAGGAAAACATAACCAGGATTGCATTATTTGCCTCTAGCATTTTCATTACCACTGAATGCGAGATTGAATGATTATTTGGTTGGATAAAAACTGGCCTAAGGAAATACCTAGAGATATGTGACTTTAAGAGCAATGATTAAATTTTATGATGTGCCATCAATGTCAAAATGGAGATTTTAAAATCTCAGGGGTATCATGGGGCTAATAATCGTCATGTGAACTATAATTTTCGTGGTCTAATGGATAAATCGAACTGTGATAAGAAAATAAATCACCCCACTAGCCAGTGGTGCAGAAAAAGAAAACCCAAGAAATTATCTAATGTAGCTGAGGAAATGCCTTTGGTGTAGAAGATATGGGAACCTGGTTATTAACTATTATCACGAAAAACCCACAGTTATGAAAAAGGATAGAAATTATCTTTTTGAAACTCATCTTTTTGTTCAATGCTTCAACTTAAAAAAAACTAGGGCACTTGGTAATCAAGTTTCTTATGAAAAGGGGTTTCGGAGGAAACCAACAACCTCCAAGGTAGGAAGGGTGAGATTTTGTCGTCACTACCGATGAAGTGAACCTCAATATTGAAGTGGTGATAGGTACTATAGTTATTCATTAAAGAATTTAGAATATACATTTTGATTCTGGTAAAACACATTCTTTTATATCCAAAATGTTTAGTATAAAAATCCACATACCACCACAAATCATGGAATTAAATATGTCAGTGAGAACGTAAAATGGGGAAATCATTGCATTACATGAATATAACTCATCCCCTATCATAATTTGTGGATTAAACATTTTGGTGAACCTTGTCGTACTCCCTCTAGTGTAATTTTATTCAATTCATGGAAGGCATTGGATTTCTTTATATAGAGACATCATAAATTACTCTGAGAGAGAAATAATTCTCTATATGGTGAATTGACCTTCAATTATGTACAAGTGCAAGGTTGAGGATGGATCTTCTTCAGAACCATCATCTCAAGAATGTATATTACATCTTTATGAGAATGTGTATCTAGATCATATGATTGAGTCTAAAGAGGTAACCATCCTTGCAGACATGTCTATTGTGTGGGAATTTATTGAAGTGTTTCCAGAGGAATTTCCTGGTCTTCCTCCTAGAAGAGATGTTGAATTCTCAATTGAGTATATACCTGGGGCTTTACCAATATCTCAAACTCCATATTGAATTGATTTTGTGGATCCTGAGTATTTGAGAAAAACTATAATAAAATCTGAATAAAATGTTTATATGCCCAAGTTCTTCACCATGGGGTGCACTGGTCCTCTTCATCAAGAAGAAGGAAGGGTTAATGCGCTTTTCTATTATTATCATGAGCTTAACAAAATTACAACAAATAACAAGTATCATCTTCCAAAAATTTATGACTTGTTTTATCATCTATGTGAAGAGAAATAAATCTCTAATGTGGATCTGCGATTGAGATATTAGAAAGTGAGGTTGATGAATGAGTATATCCCCAAGACTATTTTTAATACAAGATATGGGAAATATTAATTGATACCAATGTCTTCGGACTCACTAATGCTCTATAAATCTTCAAGTACATGATGAATAGAGTCATTAGACATTACCTTAGAAAATTTTTGGTTTCCTTTATAGATGATAATCTAATATACTCCAAAACCAAAGAGGAGAGTGCATATTATCTAAGAACTGTACTAGAGACCTTGAAAATGGAGAAGCTTTATGCCAAGTACAAAAAGTGTGAGTTCTGGTTGAATAAGGTCTCATTCATGGGTCATATCATTAGAAGCAATGGGATATTTGTGGATATATCCAAAATTTTTGTAATTGACAGATGGCTGATTCCATCATCGGTGACAGATATCGGAAGATTCCTTGGGTTAGCTAGATATTATCACTGAATTGTGAGAAACATCTCATGATTTTCAAACCCTCTTACCAAGATAACTCAAAATTGAGTTATGTTTTATTGGAGTGATGAATGTGATAATAGATTTAAGGAGTTGAAATGGATGATTATCATTGCACATGTTCTCACACTACCCACAAGTATATAGATTTTTTTGGTATTCAATGATGATTCTGAGAAGGTCCTGAGGTATGGGTTGATGCAAAATTAAAAGGCATTGCCTATGATTCAAGTAAATTGAATGTTCATGAGAAAACATATCCAAAACATGATCTCGAGTTTGCTTTAGTAATCGTTTTATTGAAAATTTGGTGACATTAACTCATTGGTGAGATGCGGGAAATATATACGGATCACAATAGCTTCAAGTATATATTAACATAGAATGAGTTTAACATGCACCGATAAAGATGGTTAGATCTGGTCAAAGACTATGATTGCTCAATCTATTACCACTATGGGAAATCGAACAAGGTGGGTGATTATTTAGGTATAAATGACCCAAAAATTCTATCATTGATGAGAATTGAAAATTCTCCAATCATCTTAGATTTGATGAAGATAAACATGGTAATAATAAATAATGGAACATCATAAATCCTTTCAAAAATTATTTCTCAACTGTTTCTTTTGGAAAGGTTAAAGGATGCTCAAAAGGAAGATGTAGAAATTTAGAATAATGTGGAAACTATCAAAAAATGGAAATCTACAGAGTTCAATATTAATGAATAAGGGATTGTGATATGTGGGATAATAATATGTCTTCCATCAAATCAAGTGTTAAATAAAGAACTTTTGGATGATGCACATTGTTCGAATTTCTCCATTCACCTAGGAAACACAAATATACCTTCAGATATCTGAGAGCATTATTGGTGGGACTACATGATGACGGAGATTTCTGACTATACATCAAAGTTCCTAGTATGTCATCGAGTGTAGGCTGAGAGGCAGAAGTCTAAGGGGATGATTCAACCATTACCCATTACAACATGGAAATGGAAGAACATCACCCTGGATATCACCGTCAGACTATTGAAGAAATCCAAAGGAAGCTATGCTATCTAGGAAGTTGTGCATCGTCTTACAATTACTCCACACTTGAATGCAATTCGAGGGGATTTATCATTGGATCAACGGGAATAGATATAAATTAGATAAGAGGAAAGGCTTCATAGAGTACCACTATCTATTGAATCTGATCAAGATCCAAGATTCACCTTTATGTTATAAAAGAGTCTTCAACATGCTCTCAATACTGAGCTAAACATCCATACGACTTATCAACCTTAAACTAATGGACAATATGAGTGGAATATCCAAACACATGAGGATTTATTGAGAGTATTATCAATGGAATTCAAAAGAATATGGGATCAGTATCTTCCTTTTGTTGAGTTCCCTTAAAATAAATGATTCCACCCAAGTATCCCAATGGATCCTTAAAAATCCTTTTATATGAATAGGTTCAGGACACCGTCAAGATGGGATGAAGTTGGGGAGCCATATGTCTTAGGTCTAGAAATGGATGAAAAAATGTTGTGGAACGATAAGACCCTCCAACAACACATGAAAGATGCTCAGAGTTAACAAAATAGATATGCTGATAATCATCGATGAGAGGTAAATTTTGAGGTTGGAGACATGGTATTCCTCTGTATGTCATTGTGTATGAGATTTATGAGATTCGAGAATAATGGAAAGAATTGTCCAACGTACATAGTCCCTTTTTTTGATCATTGATCTCATTGGAACAGTGGCATATCATCTAGTAATCCCACCGAACCAATCTTAAGTACATGATGTCTTCCATGAATAACTCTTGAGGATGTACATACCCAACCCATCACTTGTACTCAATACAAAGGTGGACCGTTAGAGAATGACCCCACTAATGAAGAGAAGTCGATGAAGATATTTGATCGTAGGGAAAATATTCTAATGCCCCCCATCAAGGTGTTGTGGAAAGACAACAAGTTTGAAGAAGCAATGTGGTAATCCGAGGAAGTGATGAAGAAGAGTTAACCTCATCATTTTAGTGTGGGAAACAGAACTTTCCAGGGAAAAATTCATTAAAGGGGAATATTGTATCGACCTATACTTTTATTAGTGAAAATTATTTTTGACCTAATTAAATGACTTATTTTTTAAGATGGTTATATAAAATATGCACTTCCATCGTTTTATGTTTTTGGATTTTGAAATACCGTTAAGAATTGTGATCTTTGCTAATATAGATTTGGAACATAGATCACATGATTAGTATAAATATAGGGCTTTAAAAAATCAAATTTATTTAAAAAAGGGATGAAATGGCCTCATCCAGTAGAATTTCTCAGTACGATTCCCATTTTTCGGAGCACAAAAAGGAGGTAGCATCATTGTAATTTTATCTTAACCAAGCCCAAGCTAAGCTTCAATATGTTAAGCTTGAGAAAAACCACCTACAGGAGAAGTGGAAGTTGATAGAGATTACCACCCGAGCGATGTTATTTGAGCCACCCCAAGAGTCTATCACCACCGTACACCTTATACATAAGTCGTATGTGGGATTTATAAGGGGTTATGTAACAAGACCCTAGTACTTTGATTGTGTGTATTATTTTTGTATAGAGAATATAATTTCATTTTATCATTGTTAGATTGTAAATAGTTTTAAAGAACAAATAATATTCTTATTTTATATTAAATTAAGAAATCTATTTTGATCAATTAATGGATTTTGGAATTAAATAACATTTTATTAAACTATTATTACCAAATTACATTTTATTAAATATAAATGAATTTATAATTTTTATGAATACAATTGTAATTTTTATTAATGTTTGAGAGATATTTTTTAACCCCATAATGTTTTTGCAAATATTAGTTTTTATTTTAAAAGTAAAAAAATTAACAAATTTATAAAATTATATAGATAAAATTAATATTATTTTTGGAATCAGAACATCCAAATTATCCAACGGTGAATTTTTCATTATCTTCCGAGACAGTCAAAGTTTTGGGTAAAAATTAAATACCATTTAATTATATAATATTTTTTATAACATCATAATGACCCAATAGTGATGTAATAAAATAATATAAATGGGTTGTTTTTCTAATATATGACTTATCTTTAAAATTATATGATTTTATATTTTTTTGATTAATTTTATGTTGCTTTAGTGGACCCTCAAAGAATTATAAAACATTTCAGATTTTTAAATTGATTTTCTTTGAGAGTGTGAATCACTTCCACATAAGAAAAACAAATATTTTAAAAAGTTCATCCATTAGACTTATAAAATAATATTTTCCACTCTTAATTAGAAAAAACCATGGGCATAAATTATTGTTTGGTTTGTGTTTTTGATTAGTTTAATGTATGGTGTCCAAAAACGAAATAATTAACAATTCACTCATTGTTTCTATATAATCCCACCCTATCTCCAACTTATCCTCACTAAAAACCCTTGTAGAACGTCCCTACTCGTCCCTCTTATCTCTAGTATCCTCCCAAGGTGCACCAAGATCCAATGAAGTTTCTCTCAAGGCCCTCCAAAGCCTTTGGGTCACACATCCAATTAAGGGATTTCTTCCTTTATCATTGTTTTCCAAATTTCATTCTATTATAATACAATTATTTTAATTATAAATGTTGGGGTATGATTTCTAACCTCCCCCATACTTCACTATTTATGTTTTAATGATGATATACCCCTTTCGCTGATATTAATTCCTCCCATGTACACCAGTTACCATGTCAAAATTATATAATAAATTTCTCTCTTCACATTTACATTCAAGAAATTATTTTGTATTATGAATCTAAATTCCATTAATTGTGTTGGGAAATCAATATATATGACCTAATTATTGTCCATTTCAAGTAAATATTTTGAGACACCCCTTTTTCTATCATTACCATTTTTATGAATTCTTATGTGACACCATTATGCTATAAAAATTGGACCGCGATTTTTGAAGCCAAAATCATTGTGTAGTGAATACCATTCTAATATCCCTATCATGGGTATTCTCCTTTATGCACATTTAAATATTGATTATGTAGTTTCATATATAAATTACACATTAATTTATCATTTAATAAATGATGATGTTTAATGAATCCATGTTATATGATCAATGTCGCACACTTATGCATGAAATGAAATTATTAAGATGGGTGTGCCCTGATTGCTCTCCATTGCATTTGGGTAATGATTAGTACCAAGATATGTCAAGTGAAATGTTGTTTCAGTAATTCTAATTCATGTTTAATGAGGGTTTACTCTTGCTCCCTATGTAATGATACTTGGATCATTCTAATATCATGTTAAATGTTTTTTCCACATCTCCATGTTATGATTGTCATGCTATATCTTTACATTACCTTCATGTTTCACTTACGCAACATTGATATGCCTATTTCATTAAATGTAATGTATTATTCATGTTATGCCTTTTCTACTCCCTTACTATGCTTTATATCTCACCCTTTTGTTATGCATGTCTTCAGGTTATCCCGTGCAATGCTAAGTACGAAGGAATATGTATGGTCATGTAAAATAATTTTTCAATAATGATGAGTATTTCATGTTTTAAGTTGTATTGTAATGTTCCTAAGCCCTAAAGAAACTATACCTCTCTATCTTATATGTTGTATCATGTAATGGTTATATGTAATAAATCGTTTTTATTTGTGTAATAAAGTGCAGGGTTGTTATATCCTAGGCGGTCTTCCAAGGTCAATGTGACACACTGAGGTCACCTCATAGAGTTTCCCTACCAACCCATGTAATCCTCACTATTCCTCGCTCTAAACTCTATCTTATCTCTAAACCTTAACCTATGATTCAATTCTATGATGACACTCCCACCAAT
Organism: Viscum album; assembly: GCA_963277665.1. Classification (NCBI taxonomy): domain Eukaryota; kingdom Viridiplantae; phylum Streptophyta; class Magnoliopsida; order Santalales; family Viscaceae; genus Viscum; species Viscum album. The sequence goes on along the minus strand of OY728155.1, from coordinate 83,364,460 downwards.
TATACCTCTCATGTGGTAGCTATGAAGAATGTGATACAATGGACCCCCAACTCCCACCTCCTTTAAGCCTCTTGTTGGTGACCAACACCAAGGGAATACAATCTCACAAATTGGAGGCAATTCACTTTTTAGAAAAACAAGATCGTGAGATAATATATATCCTCCTCAAAACCACTACCCATCATATATATATAAAATAATGAAAAATCCATCCCAAATTCTTATTTAAAACAAAACTGTTACAAATATAATAAAAACTCTAATGTAAATACCAAAATAATTCATTGTTATGACATAGAAACTATCCAAAGGTATGTTCTAGTATGATCCATCATAGTCCACATAATCCTCAATGAGACGTTAATTTAGTTTTATATATGAAGGGTTTGAATACAGGTATACTTAGTAGCACATCCAAAGACTATCTTACCCATATAAGGGAGGAATACTAATGCTTATATGATAAAACAACGGAACCCAACAACACCTCACAAGCTATACTAACAATACCAACCTCACCAAGGAAGACTCACCAATTAATATAGGTCATGTAAATTAATCTAATAATTATTTCAATGATAGTGTACCCCTCACTAATTTCCCACTGATTAGACACTCTCACACAGTAATGAAAAATGGCTTTTAACTCCCACCTATTCTGAACACACCACATCACAACCCAACTACACACACTTGCTCCTCACAACCACATCTCACCCATAGAATATTGTTCCACATACCACTTTACATCCCAATTGCACACAATGGGGCCTTACAACCACTTCTCCCCAAAAAAAATATGGTCCACATACCACATCAAATCTCACCCATACACACCTCGGACTCACAACCACATATCACCTGTAGTCACCTGGCCCACATCCCACATCACATTTCACACACAGAAACTATGTCCACAACACATTTCATCCTGAAGGAAACTTTTACACAAAAATTATCATCCCAAGGACACATGGGAAACACATGTCACCCTCACACACCTAGGCCTCACAAATAAAAACATGCTCAAAGAATCATTTTTTATCTCGTCCTGGAAAAGGGTGCAGGGAAGCTTTGGTGGATAGTCATCGATATTCCCATATGGACATTTGGGAAATATATCCCCATCCCATGATAATGAGAGTGTTTAGAAAATAGTGCTCAAATAGGGTGGGGCGCGCATAGAAATCACATGATCATACATTGTATATACAGGTGTGATACCAAACACACCTTCAACACCTATGGTTTCTCAAAAAAAACTCTCACAACACCACCTTTTCTACTACCTATAAATTCAAAATCACATAACAATCCACAAACTAAATTCATACCCCAATCCAAATATTTTAACCAATTATAATTATTTATTGAAAATTACATAATTAATTTCATTAAGGTCCAAGAAACACCAAGCCACAGAACACAACAAGCCAAATAGAAATAGTCCCATAGAGGAAGAAGAACCACGGTAATCTAAACCACTTCACATTTCTCTTTGATTGACACCCATTTATGAAATAGAAAACCAATCCTCAGATATGGGAATGCATTATATAGGTTATTAATTTGGTGAATAACCCATTTAAAAAACATATATCATCATCCTTCAAATACATTCAATCCAGACCACCATATAACCAAATAAAACCCCCATCATACAAATGAACCCATAAACACATAAACATATTACCATAACATAGCCCAATTGCACTACACTTGAAATCAATTCCACAATCAATAAATCTCTCAGACTCAGATTCTATTATGACACACAAACCTCCCGAAATAACTCATCCATTCCAATGACCATAAGAACACAAAAACAAAACAAAACATATTCAAATATAATAAGGATTCTTTCATTAATTCCACTTGTTAATTTATGTGGTTTTCATAGAAATAGTTTGATCATGGGGAATCTCTTTATTTAACTTAGTGTAAGTGGTTCACCGATTTCAATGAAATACTTTCATAAAAAACCAAACATAATGAATTAAATAATATATTCAGTTCCTAAACATGTACCCCAAACGAAAAATATTTTCAGTAGGAATATAGCCCAAAAAATTCACCATATTTATCGAAATATCAATGAAACATTACGATCATAGGAAACTTACCTTAGACCTCACAGAATGATCTTTGTCGATTTAATTATCTTCAATACTATGAATTCAAACATGTTCTCAAGAAAAATGGATACACCCACACCACATGATGCACAAATAAAATAGGTATTAAGGAAAATAATCTTGGAGAAAGAAACAACTGGCATATTTTAATTTCACAATGACAAGTGGTGTGCTTGCATCCAAAAAACATCTAGGAAGAAAAAATGGTCCAAATAATACATCATATAACATCACTCCTTAGGGATGAAAGGTTCAGTGGAATCATAATATCTAGATAAACGGAAACCCAAAAGGAATAAATTATCTCAGCATTAAAAAGGCCATATCGTAAATCAATGACATTTACAATTTTTAATCTCTAATAAAGGGAAACATAACCATGACCATACTATTTTGAAGTAAAATGATGAATTAGGTTTTTAGAAGATATATATGATTCTGAATCACTCAAAAATCAATTAAATATGATAATAAATTCATTTTACATCATAGAAAACATTAAAAGGGAAAAACTAGAAAAACTGGACAAAACTAGAATTCGGGAAAAAAATTGTTTGAAATGACTCAATAGTAGATATGTCATTGTCGAGAGTCACCTATGCAAGCTACCAGTCCATGTCACTAGTGTTGGTCACCAATATGGGTCAATGTTTAGTGAGAAACTAGTGTGATTACTTGGTGTGAGTCACCATTGCGGCTCACCATTGCAACTCACTATTCTGAGATACTGGTACGAGTCACCATTATGCATCACCATTCCATGGTACTGGTGTGAGCCACAATTGTGACTCACTGTTCTATGATACCAGTGCGATTCACTGTTATGAATCAATATTTTCAGATATCAGTGCAAGACACTATTCCAACTCACCCCCGTGACATACTAATATGTGTAACCGTTGTGACTTATCAGAGTAAGTGACCATTATGACTGATAATCAAGACCTACCGTTGGAAAACTATAATTTCACAAAACTCTTTAAATGATTCATCCTAACCTCCTAAAACACTTAAAACATTTTAATTTTACAATGTAATGGACAGAACAGGTCTGGTCCATTATAATATTAATGTCATAAGAACTCATACCTAAAATGTGCGCCTATAGAAAGTAGGAGTTATTGTTTATTTTTCGATTTTCCATAATTATATTAATTGTAATATAGTGAGTGAGAGATATAATTTTGAGTGAAATGATTATAGGGATATAATGAATCTATTTTAACAAATTTTTAAGGAAGGGAGCATGGATAACAAGAAAAAAGGATAAAACCACAGAAATAGTTATCACAATAATTCTAGAGGATTGAAAAACTATTAGATACATTTTCCATTTACAATAATACTGTGGATAATCATATAAAAACCTATATTTCGAGTTTTAATTCATTAATTTATTTAATTTTATTATGATATCATATGAAAATGTGTTAATGATAATAATTAGAATGAATGATAATTGTGTAATGTCGTGAAATTAAATATATATATATATATATATATTCAAGATAAAATTTTTTATCCATAATAATTAAGTGGGAATGAAAAATTAATCTAGATTGAGTTTAATGGAAAATTGTTAAATTGTTGATAATAATTGATATATTAATTATTCCCCACTCTCAGAGTAGCTCTAACATACTCTTAGTTGAGAAAACTAATTCACAATGATGAATAAGGTATATTCTTTCAGTGATTTACAATTCTTTATGGGATTATTTTTTAGGAGGATATTTTATTCCTCTATTTTATTCATTTTAATCAGTGGGAACTTGATAAAATTAAAATAATATTAAAATTATTGTATAATTTCAACTGTAATGATGTTTTTTATGGGATTGTGTCTTAGTTGAACAAGTATTTTATACTACAAAAGGAAGGAATTAAAAATTTATATTGTGAATCTATATTTCTATGCAATGTTTCTATAGGGATGAATGAAGATCTACATATAATAATTTTATGGTGCTTCTGGTGATGATGAACACCCATGGTGCCAAAAATTGGAAGATTTCAACTAGTTAAAGGAAAATGATTTGTAGTTCAAAGAATGAAATTTATTTCATAACGAGAGAAAAACACTCGTGAGTATATTTTAAAATGCATGGAATATAATTTTAGAGGTTCAAATAGAAAAAAAAAATTTATGGATGTGGAAACTCATCTATGATAGAAATTTGAATCGTGGAGAAAAGAATTAGTGGAGATATCTAAAAATATTGAAAAAACGAAATACGGCGTCAAATGAAATTATATAAAAACTGAATATGTCCATTACAAGAAATTAAAATAGGTGGATTCTCAACTCACTAATAAACAATGCTTGAGGAAAAGTGCAATATGTAAAAAGTTAATTGATAACAAAAATATATTACGGATCAAACATAAAAATTAATGATTCCAGTTACATGCTGGAAATACACTCTAATGAATTGGAGGATGAGATATCTAGTTAGAAGAACTAAATAGAAGAAAACTATTCTAATATTGAAATAAAAATAAATAAAAAATAAATATTTAAAGAAGTTCTTATATCCAAGTATGAAGTTTGGAAATATATTGTAATGGTTAAGCCTAAATTTAATGGTTATTTAAATTTATTTTATTGATACACATTATTAGATGATAATGACTGAAAGAACAAGTATTAACTATCAACAGGGAAAAATAAAAATATTTTCAGGTTAGAATGACCATGATTCCTGGTAACATATTTCATTAAATATAAGAAGACCCTTATAGGGAATGATAATAACAGTTCCATAGACATCCCTATAAAAAGGGTAAATCTTGCTAAGGTAGGAAATCGACATATGAATTTACTAATAAATTATAATTAAAATTAGTTTGTCACTCCATTATGGTATTGATGTATATGTAACATTAATGGGATGTATGTAAATAATTTAACATTTATATTTTGAATCATTAGAATAATGAAATGTTTGAGAATCATGTAGTTATTTTGGAGATATTTGTCGAAAAAAAAGTATTGAAGGTAAACATATCTTTCCAATAACTATTGTGATAATAAAAATGTATCATGATGAATGTTTATAAAATTAATAAATGGATTTTAAGGATATATATATATATCTATAATAATGTATGTTTTATCCCTATGAATAATAGATTTTAGGGTCTAGTTGAAGAGAACTACTTGTCCAAAAGTAATGTAAAAATTAAGTATAAATTTTTTATATAGAATAAATACCATGTGGAGATAAATAGAATAACATTCAATCATGAGAAAAAATATATTTACTAAAAAAACTAAAATGAAACACATGAAATATACATTTATTGATTGGGTATATTATCAAATACTAAATAATTCTTATAGGAAAAAAATAACAAAATGCTTTTGAGAAAGGGTATTCAACCTGTTTTGGAAAAGGAAATCATAGGGTGTAAATCTGTTCAATATAAAACATGTTGTGTCTTGGGTTATTAGGAAGGGAACTATCCCAAATATGTTTTTCTAATATTATATTACATACAGTATAATTAAAATATGTAAATGGGGTTCAAATTGAAAGGATATTTTAAAATAGATTTTCATAATGATTGATCATATTCCAATGAAAAAAGATGTTGGAAGGCATCCTTATCCAAAAATAATTTAATCCATTCTAAAACATTTCATGAGTTGTAGAATTTTAGTGGGTAAAAATTCGATAGGGTGTGTGATATAAAGAACATGAAATATAGTAGAAAAAAGTATCGGTTACATTTGGGATTTACAGCTGATATGTGGAAAAAATTTGTGGTCTATGAATTAAAGTCCAAAAATTGTATTAAAAGCAATGTATCATTTTACGATAGATTATCGTCATGAATTGAAAGAAAAAAATTATGGCTTCATACGATTTATAGATCTAAAATATATATGGATAAATCTATTATTGAATACTTAATCTTCCGTTTATCTTGTGGTTTTTAGGAATTAGTTTTAGAATAATGAAGCCACTAAAATGGGAGGATAGATAGAGATGGTTACATATGTTCTTATAATATATAACTAAAAAATTTCAGATAGGTTTTATTTTGAGATATAAATATCCTGGATGTTATATTAACAGAAAAATATTTTTTTTCATACAATTTTTTTTACCCATTTATTTTCTACGTTAATTTTTGTCGATACATAATGTTATATATAAATAAAAGTTATTAGTCAATAATTATAGAGTCCCAAATTATTAAACACTTCAATGATATAATGATGAATTTAGGGGGTTATTGGAGAAGAATTTCCAAAGCCTATTACACATATTTTTTTATGAAGAAGGAACAAAGGATTATGTGTACGACATGAAATTCAATTGTTGTTGTAAATATTGAATACAAATTTTTATATTTAATAGAGGAATGTCACACATCATGAATACATTAATATTTATATAAAAACATTCTAGTTTTTGAATACCTGAGATGAATGCATTAATTTAAGAAATAAATGGATATGGATTCCACAATTTTGTAGACTAATTTTTTGTTTTATTAAAGTAACATGGTTCTTATACTGAGACCATGCTTGTTAGGTATAAAACAATTTATACCTAAACTGAAAAGTGATAATTTAACTAAAAAGATTTTCAATTAATTAATTATACTTTACTATAGAGTATTTTATATTGTTTCTAGAATTTGAAAAATAGAGCATTAATATTATAAAAAATCATCAATGATGTATTAAAAACAATCTAATAATATATGTTACGAAAATAAAAAACCAAATATATATTTCATAATTTTCATTCAAAATAATAGAAATATTTTGTCTCTCATTATAGATAAAGTTGCAGTATGAAAAAAAAAATTCAACATGGACAATATTGATAGATGAGGATAATGTTTAAATTAACCATATAAAGGAACTGATCCTTTTTCATTAGAAAATTGGGAATGGGTATTGAGTTTCATATGGAATTCTATCACATGGATGTTACACATTGGGGGGAATAATATCCTTGGATTAATAAAGTTATCCATTTTTTATGTAACATCTAAAAAGAGATGGTGATTAAATATTTTCCCCAAAAATTCTAAAGGTTTATATTTTTGGAATCATATGAGTTAATATTTGGTTTAATTATAATAAATTATATCTTAGAATATAATACAAGATTGATAGGGATGAATCAATTCATGAAATATTATTTTTTATACATATTTGTATAACTAGTAGGGTGATATATGATATGTGATATGTGAGAAGACATGGTTATAATATAATGTTCATAGATGATATGAATATGTAGTTCACATGTAAGAATAATTATTATCATAATCAAAAAAAATTCATTAGTATATAAATAAATTTTTGGTTAATTGTTTTAATTGGATGAAAATGGGTTCAAGTCTATGTATATTTGATATAAATGTTTCTATGTATATTCCAAATTTTCGGGTTGACAATTTGGTTCATTTAGTGAAATATAGGATGATGTTATTTTTTACAATTAAAGGGTACATCAGGCCCCATAAATATTAATAATTCTTGTTTGTCTCTCACATTTTGACACCATCAACTCACTTGAGGTTTTCTACACCACATATTTACACTATTTCATTTCTCATAAGATGTATTTAAATATTCTATATTCAATAGAAATTAAATTATGTTATGATAGACATGGTTATACCATATTATGTCTTTATAAAGACTTTGGAATTACCAAATACACAAAAAAACATTATAAATATTCCAAAATAGAGAATATATAAATGTAATTACTATAGAAACTAAACCATATATGTAGAGATAAAATGAAATTCTATTAGATCATTTATATCTGTTGGAAATAATGTTTAAGAATGTAATTTCTTACAAAAGTGTGTCATTGTGGAGAATGAGAACATGTGTGGGATTTCACATGTACTCACATTATGGGGATCTGGTTTATATATTTTTTTGAAAGGTCTATTCTTGTATCAAATATTTTACGAGTGTACTCAACTAGATGAAAGGCTGATGTGGGATTGATGTTCATACTGGATTTCCTAATTATATGAAACTAAATATTAGAATCCAATTATTTCAATTGATGTAAAATATTTATGGTTATATCCAAAAGGATTGAGACTACACCATAGAGGCGAGCAACCAAATTTTAATTTCCCAAATGTTTCAATGAATCCTTAGTTGTAGAGGTAATATTTAACCACTATCTTACTAAAGATGAGAAATCCACACCGTCAAAACTCAATGTGTTTTTGGTGGATTTACATTATATGGGAAAATGATTTTATGTATATAAATTCCTAAACTATTTTAACTATAATGGATATAACATACCATACCCAGCTCAGTGAATCAATAAAGTTTGATGATATCATGCTATGAATATTGGATGAGTTAAATTTTTTTGAATTGTGTATCTAGTAAAATTTATGAGGCTATGACAAAGAAGAGAAGAATATGCCACAATTTTTATTTAAATCGCATTATAAATAGTTTTATATGGTCCTGCTATATTTCATTAGAAAAGAATATAAAATTTATTCCAGTGAATAAGAGACCCTAATAAAGATATGTATTTTTTTAAAATGTTAAAATCCAATAATCAGTTTATGGATTGATAATATAAGGATTTGCTTATAATTTAACAACCCTAAATGGACACACAAAATGTGTGGTACAAATAGAGAGTTCTCATGGAGTGAATATGATGGTGAATTAATTCAAACCGTCAAATTAAGGATACATGCTTTATAAATTTCTATTAGTTTTGCCATAGAAGTATTTTAGTGGATATTAATAATTTCTACTAAATTAATATTTAAAATTTTTATGTAGTTAGATATAAAAATTTCATATGGGAGAAGTGAAATAGATATAATAGATTTCTATTCCCTCAAAGAAGAAACCTTTTAAAGGGAAGGGAGAAGTGATATATTCTTAGTAGAAACTATTATGGAAATAATGTTTCATTATATCAATGAATTCATGACATCCATAGAGCATAAAAAATTACATTACACATGGAATTTTAATGAAATCGTATGTAAATATGATTTTTTCTACTATATAGTACATAGTTAGTCAGTGTAAGAGTAGAAATAATTTCAATGGATCTAACATCAACTCATTTCATCTACATATAATATGTGTTATTTTTGTTTGGCTAATGTTTCATCCTTTATTTATCCATAATGTAGTGAGTGTAAGATGGAAATGTGAAGGAAAATATCCTATATATATTTACCATCATACCAAAACCATTCTAAAAGTGGTGATCCTAGGTAGGAGTGACATAACCTAGAAACCCAAAAATTATTGAAATATGTAAATATAGTTCACTAACACACTATAAGATTCATTCTCCTAGAATTACCATATATTGGTGATCCAAGTGAAATATCCATCTATCATATTTTCTTTATTTCATCAATTATTAAATGATATATTTTGAAAAATAATGTTTAGAAAATAAATTGAATGACTAACGGTAGTCACAGTTCATTTAATTTCATGAATAAACATTAAACGAAAAATAAGCGAAACTTATAATTATGAAGACACCATCCAATAGGTTTATGAGAGAAAAAAATTGATAAATTTTTAATAAAAAATTCATATCATGATTCACCCCTCTTAATGGGTATCTCTGTAATAGTCTCATTTGAGCTATGACACTACAAAATGAAAAACAACAACAATGATGTTAATATTATATAAAACTTATCAACATCGAAACAGAGTAATGTTTTCGATAAAAAAGATGTATAAGACACATTGGAAATTCACATTCCCATGGGATGTACTCTAAGATACCATTTATCCAAAATACTTAATCAAGAGGATTTCCATTCCCATGTAGCTCCTCCAAACCATGTATAATATAAAGCATACAGATTATAAAATCACATATAGAAAAACATGTTAATATCTAAAATTATTTTCAGGAGGGTAAACATAAGGAAATGTTTAATGCTTTGACTCAATATATTCATTATATATTTGAAACATTTGTGGATCATGTGCCTACTAATACATTACATTTTTACAAAAGTCAAATTACATCAAATGTAAAAAATATATAATTGAAATCCAACAAAAAAAAATAAAACAATATCCATGATTTAGAGAAACCATAAAAAACATAATCAATATCATAAAACTATAAGTATCTCCATCATAAATTAATTCATGACATTATAGTGTTTTGATTTCAATAAATATATTCCTGAATCCTCTATTATTGTTACTTCATGATCTACACTGGATATGGTGAATGGATATATAACTCCCCATCATCAATCCAATATTGGGGAGATCTAAACATCTACCCAACCCACTCTTTAAGCAAAGATAAATAAATTCATGAGTGATGTATATTGTTATATGAAAATATTACCATGGGTAAATTATTCTCCCATAATCCTATAAAACCTGAAAATAATATTTTATAACATGTTCTATAGATTATATATTGTTTTCTCAATCAAAGAATTATTCAAAGAATGAACATTATTAATACGTGAATTCCCTTTATTTTGATTTTTTTTATAATATCAATATTTAAGATAATATGTAAATGATATGTCATTAAATGATTATGTGGTGGAGGAAGGATCCAAAAAAAGGATTTGAAAATGGTTCCCACATTTTTATGTAATTAGCAAAGATGTTTTGTAGTACATGAATTTTTTCCAGATATATACATGTTATAATATATTATATTATATTATTGATGATATATTCATAAACTGAAAGACTATTCAAAATTATATGGTACAATCTACAGGGGTACAAATAGGTTCCAGAATATTATGTAATGATATGATTATTTAAGTATCAATGATATTTAGAATTATTTTTATTGATTTATTGTCATCATAATGATAACCATGGAATCTAGATATTTTTTTCTAAATATTTTGATAATAATAGCAGTTAGTTGTAGTTGTATCGAGGTGATTTTATTTTACTAATAAATCCATGTGTTCAAATGTATTAAGATATACCATTAATGAAAAATAATTAATTCTGTTGTGGTATGTAAAATTGGGATACACATAATTTACGAATTTTCATTTAGTCTTCATAAAATTAAAAAATGGGAGAGACATGATTTTTTAATAGTACACCAATAGTTTATAAGCATAAACATAATATGATATGACTAAAACCAAATGTTATATGAATGAAATCATGAATTAAGATGATTATTTTATGAAATTATAAGATTAACTCTAACATCAAAGACTAATATATGGAAATTTTTATGATTTAGAAACATCTAATGATTATGTGTCAGATTAGGAATAGTAAATATCTACTTCATAAGAGTATTTGAGAGTTTGAAAAATTAAATTTTAGTGTTTTAATTGTTCCTCATGTGTCTATATGTTTTTTAAGGCATGAAAAGGGTAAATTATAAATTATTTATCTTCCAAAATTCATTTTATAATGGTAATCAAGAATTGAACACCTAAGAAAAATATTTTAACACTAGAAAACCAAAAAATATATTTTGATGAATTATTATTCATAAAAGGAAATGAGAACAGAGGATGTTCAATATGTTTCCTCATTTTTAAAATATCATTTTCTATTGATAAAATTTTATTAAATTGTATATTTCATGATGTCTATGGATTAATAATATGTTATGTTAAATTTATTTTGATTATATGGTTTAAAAATTATCTTGTTGGAAAAATAAATAGTATTGATAGAAATATGAATTGAAATATGATGCTTCCTGAGTGGTTCTTCGTGGATAAAATTATTAAAAATGAATTTTATATTCAAATTATATAAATGAGTCATCAAATTTTAATTTTGTAGAAAAAATGATATCTTGTCATAGAATAAATTCAAAGATGTTAATTTTTTAAAAAAATAATGAAATTCCAAAATTATTATTTTTATAATATATTGATTATGAAATAGATTACGACCTAAAATAGAATTAAATTTTACAAAATGAATTAATATTAATATTAGGAATGTAAATATTAATATATTATTTTATCTAGAATATTAAAATTTATTCTAATGTTTTATCATGTCTTATTAAATTACTTATGATGCTAAAGAATAGATTTAATCTTGAATATTTTATTATAAATTATTTTCATGAAAATAATAATTTTTTAATACACACATTTATTAAAACATATTTATGTTAATATTCTATACATTACTATTTTAATTAATAGAATACATTTTTTTCTTAGAAATAATGAGAGTCAAAAAAAATTGAGGATTCATGGATATTTTATGGAGAGATATAGTTGAGAAAAAATTAATATTTGTTATCATGGATACTAACCCATGTTTTATTATTATGAAAAAGTTAGGGTATAGTTGAAGCACACAGACATTAAATTATTATATAGTGTTCCCTAAATAATTATAGAGTTGATATTTAAAATGACCTTCTATATATAATATGATTATAATATGTTATTTTTACCAATATATAAAAATAAGAGGAAGAAAAAAATCTGGGTTTGGAATAAAAATATCTTCATGGAACCTATATATGTGATCCTAAAGAAAATAAAATGAAAAGAAATAATATTTCACTAAGAATAAGGTGATCAAGTTATTAATGAAGATTAATTATTATAGTTAAATAATGATGAAATACATGAATGCCATTGTATTGGAAATTAGATATTGAATAACTTTGATGGATATCATAGAAGCCCAAATATATATCACAGTAATGATCGCTGAAAATGAATATGTAATAGTGTCTGACTATCATGTTAGGTTTTTAAAATATTTAAATCTATTTGATTAACCACATTGATAAGAAACATATCAAATTAATAGGATGTATTTATATCTATTGTATACATAGATATATAATTTTACTTGTTTCAAGGTATTTATATGGCTTATAAAGAGTATAAAGACTATGGGATTAATAATAAATATATATTTACTAAAGAAATATTATTATAAATAACCTATTCAATATGGGGAAGATGGTGTTGGGAAAATAACAATAAAAGTTTTGGTTTAATTTTTGATAATATAATAGTGGAAAATATAGGAACAAAATAATATGGATCATTAAAATATGTAGGTTTCATGGGAGCTGATAAAAAATTTTAAAATGTATTCTGTTATATGTTATTTATATTATACATTAAATGTTGTCTTTATAATTATGTTATCCTATTTGATCATTTATTTATTTAAACCAGTAAGGGAGGTCATATCCTAAAGGGATAAAATGTAATTATAAGAAAAAATTAAATTTTCTAGTGTCTTAAAAACACTATGCCCCATCCTATCTACAATCATTATATGGATCCTAAGGTTATTTCAATAGGTATCAAAAGATATGGATCCATCTAATTAGATCTAATTTTTTTTGATGGAATGTTCATATTCTTATATGATATACAGTTTCAGAGAAATAATTATAGTTTATCATAAATAAAATTATTTTATTATTATTGTTTTTGGAGAAATGAGAGTTTTATTTATGTATTTGAGAAATATAATGAGATTATATTACAATAGAAGATACATTATTCAATATAAAAGGATAATTAAATTATATTTGATTGTAGAAAGAGTTGAAAATATTTTCATAAGTCTTATTGTTGTTATTATTATGAAGAATCAAAAAAAATCTTTTATGAATATGTGGTTCATTAATCATGCATTAAACCCTTTTCTGATTCTAATTATTACATGAATATAGTTCTCCTACACGTTTTCCAATAAGTATATTTACATAACTCAATGGACATCGATATGGAAAGTAAGATTTCGATTGGGAATGTGATGATTTGGAAAATTCATTTTTTAAAATGTTCGATAATTGTATTAATATCCTATAAGAAAAAAATTAGAGTCACTATTACATTAATGAATTTATTTGATTAATGATAAAAAATGATTTATTTTGATGAACATGATATCTATGAATGTTGTTATGGAGGTGATAGATGCATTAGAGAAACTAAAAATTGTATCCAATTATGTAAAATGTAGATTTCCATAGATTAATGAAATTAAGACAAAATAACTTGTAAATTCTCTTTTAGGGAAGATAAATAGGCATGAATATCATATTGAAATGATTAGCAGTGGATTTGAAGGATGGGTAAAATTACATGAAGACCCTCATTATGTGTTTATCCTAGAATTCCATGAATTTGATATCAATTTAATGAATCTAGAAATCACACATATAGGATCATAAAAATATTATAAAAAGATAATTTCATTCATAGGTGGTTATAAAATGTGTATTTCCTCTGTGAAGACTCAATACGGTAGAGGAAAATATTTTAAAATATCTTGGAATTTTAACTACAACAGATATGTTGAGAAATGTACCATTCTATCTTAATATTTTTTTTATAATAGTTTTATTATTTTTTCTTTTAGAAATAAAATAACAAAATTTAGATGTGTGGACGTAAAAAATGATAAATAGTCCACTAATGTATCTAGGGATTATATAATTAGAATCATAAAAAGAATATCTCCAAATTTCAATCAAAATATGGTTTCTCTAACCCAAAAAGGGTTTAAAAATAAATCTAGCTAAACTGAGATAAAATGAAATGTGAGGAGATTAATTGGAATTTTCTTATCATATTGGAGGTTTTTAAATAATTCCATTCATTTAAATTATAAAAATGTATTTAATAAGAACTGAAGAGGTCCTGAATGTTGGGGACTAGATATTAAATTTATATGAGACCTAATAGATTCAATACTTTTTCACAGAAAAAGAATAATCTATCAAATGATCAATAACTTCAAATATTTAATGATTTTTACTACATATGAGTTAACTTTTATAAATAATATTAGTATTATCTAATCAGTTACAACACCTACATTTATTATATGAAGATAAATATAACAAAAAAAATAATTACTATATGAAGATATGTCTACAATTTATAGTAAACAAATAGAGAAAGATTGGATTAGTATTCTAAAGAAGATATTATAAAATATTAAACAATAGGTATATGTATTGGGTGGATCTTTATATTGTGGTAAAAAGAGCCAAATCATTGACCATTATAAGATTTCAATTATCTAGTGAAAAAATATATAATATGGACAGAAAAAATAATATATATGGAATATGGATAACATATTTAGTTTAGTTGTTTATCTCCCTTATAAATATTTAGGGTTGTTTTCTAATAATGTAAAATCAATGGCCAGTAAAGATGTATGTGACCAGTTTATATAGGTTGGATTTATTTTATTCAATATCATGGTGTGGCTTCAAAAAATGGAAAATGTTGATATATAATAGAAAATAAAAAATAAATCTATATACTAGAGATAATATTACGATGGTTCTATATTCTTCCGAGTTGAATACTATAAATGATTTCTTACATTATGGCTATCATAGTTTGAAATTTATTTTAATATTGAATAATATGAAATAAAAGGATGTTTAGTTCATTATAAACAAAATAATGTTATTTTAACTAGGAATAATTATCTAAATTAAAATAAATATATGCTTATCAATTTTTTAAAAAATATAATCTAAATATTATATTGATATATTTCACAATAATGGAACTAAAAGTAGATTTTTAATGATTTGAAATAATTATATGCCATTTTTCTAAAATTAAGGAGCTAATAGAAACAAACCATATCCCAAATAGGTGATTGTATTTATTTATTTTTCCAATTAATTTCACGGTTATATAGAATATAGTGAACTAGTAAATGTAATTGTCATGTTATAGCTAGATGAACAACCCAGCATGGAAATCACTAATTGGTGTCATATTTATATTTTAAATACATCATGTCCATTATCTAATTTTTTTTAAAGAATGACAAGAATCATGAATTCAGAGATATTAATTATAAAAATAAAAATGATCCATGATGAAAAAAATTATATAGAATCCAATTATAGAGATACATGATTTTGATGGAGAAATAATTTTTAAATCGCATGGTTAAATAATGAATTCATGTTTGACATGATGAATTTGAATGTTTATGTATGATGAATTTTTTTTGTTTTTTTATTTCCTTATTTCTGATTATCTAATGGGTTGAAATTTTTACAGAGTTTTATGGATAAAACAAACATTCACTCAAAATTTTGAATTTCTTTACAGATATTGAGTTGTTTCAAGAAGATTATTCATAATTTTATTTGAAATTACCAATAAATATAAGCTTTTTATGATATCACATTGATGTCTGGGAAGTCATATAATTATTATCTATATTGAGGCCTTTTATTTTCATCATTAAGAAGGAAATATTTTATAGTGATAAATAGGTCATAGAAAACCATATAAAAAATGTTGAAAAATACATTTCTCTAGTGGGATTTATTAACTCTCTCAATATGTTGGTGTGTAATGAAAATGATGAACAAAGGTGTAGAATATTGTATTCAAAATTAAATTAATATTGAGAGATAATAAATCCTTCCTATAAAAATAGTTAATAAACTTTTAGTGAAAACCCCTTCCAAATGAACATATTTTCTATCAGGGGAATAAGGAATACTGAGAACTATGATTTAATATAATTTATATAATTCAATTAATTGAATATCAAATAAACAATAATAATGATTTTAATGTGCCCAATGGTTTTTCCAAGTTTATGTTTTTAAATGATTCGGTCAATTTGTAAATGAGATGTCAATATATGACATGGGGAGTAGAGGAAAATCCCACCAAAAGGATTTGAAGATGATGGCATTGTATTTGGGTAAAGAGAAATGATGTTATTTTATCCATGAATATCTAGTTGGGAATGTTAATTAAGTTATAAATAATATTTCTAGATTTATGATATGTTCAAAATATAAATTCCCAGTTCTAGTGTTATGGTACTGTCTCCACTAGCTTATAATTGTTAAATTATCAAGTTTGGAGATGGAATTATTCCATAATATTATTTATGTTACATTATATATTTGATAAATTTATTTCCTAAAAATTAATATTGAAATAAGATAATAATATTTGTAACTATTCAATTATATTAAATAATTAAATTAATCTAATATTTGATAAAATGAAGTGAAAGAGAAGGACATGTCCTGGTTTCATATGTGCCCAATCATATATGTAGAAATATGTAATTCTAAAGTTTTTTCTAAAATGTTTCTTTGTATAACTAAATAATTGAAATATAAGAAATTTTAAATTGATAAATAGTTATGGTTTTACTTTTTTAGAGTTCATTTTGTGTTGAAATTACAATGAATACACTTCCTACATTCATAATGATACTTTAAAAGTATAAAATACGGATTTTATATGAGTAGTTCTTATTATTGTAAGATAATAATATATTATACAAAAGTAATCCATGAAAACCATAATATTTAGAGAGATTAAAAGACATAATATTATGTTCGAAATATAAATATCATACATCTATAGATTATTTTACTCATCCAAAGTTGAAACAATGGTTCTATAAGAGTAGACCATATGATATTAGTTTCTGTTCAAAAATCATAAAATAAAATTAGAACATTGAAAGCATACATGTACACTTAGGAAATGTAATCCTTAGTCAAGTAATTTTTTAAAAAATATTACTAAATGATTAATTTATTAGTTTCCAAAATTAAAATTCATAAGAAGAATTGAAATAAGAAATTTCAAAATAGGTTCATGATTATATCATTATAAGTAATTAACAACCCATGATTGATTAATTAAGTTGAAAATTTCTATGGTAGTATATAATTATATTATCACTTGCCAAATAATGTTATTACTTTCAAATGAATATATTTATAAAATATACATTGGTGATCAAAACAATAGTTGAAATAATAGGATTATTGATCTATTATTCAATGAACAAAATATAAAATAACTATATAATTAATGAAAAATTAATGATGAATATGAGCTTTAAGATTGAGAAAATGGATATCAATTATAATAATATATCTTATGAATAAAAATTTCCCATTAATGGATAGACATTAGAAAAAATCTGTATTAAAATCAGATAAATCATGTATTGAACACCAGTGGAACTATATATCATTATATTAAATTTAACTTAATCTAGTATTAATTTGTTTGACCGCATATGTTATCATATGTTTATATATTTGAGATGTATTTTTCAGAAAAATTATAGAATCATCAACACTATAAATTAAATGGGACATATGGTAACATGAGTTTTTATATGATTTTAATATAATAATAAATATTTTCTTATTTTGAAATTTTTAGGATGCAATTTGAGGATTATGTTATTGACCATATTCGAAGGATTAAATATATATCTAGTGTACAAATTATTTTGTAAAAATGTATTAGATAAATGGAATATTTTTTATTATAAATTATATTTACTTTTTTGACAATAACTTTTTTGGAAATTATGGAAACACACACACATTGTTTCATTGTGGATTAAAAGCTATCATACCAGGGATGTAGTCTTGTAGGATATTTTTTAATTAAATTTACAATATAAATATTTTTATGTCATAAATTTCAAATTAAAAAGATTAAAAAAGATTATATGGAATTGAAACATCGTGAAAGATCATTAAAAAGTCACATAGTGAAGAGAAGAAGAAAATGTTGATACAAAAAAGAGGATAATAACTTCTACTTATTAATCATAAAGAGGAAAACAATATCTATTTAAGGATTATTTTCTTGGAGTTATATAGATGATTTAATGGTTATATAAGACATTAATGTCATATTTTCGAGTATCCAGGAAAAGTTTTTTTGGGTAATATCTAGATATGGTGATATCTAATAGAGATCAAGTTATATAAAAAAATTAATGAATATTCAAATATATTCAAATTTTTGTATTTCTATGAAATAGATATATCAAGTGACATTATTTATTGAATGGTAAATCTAAATAAAAGGTTTAAAAGAAATATATGTGAAAAGATATGAGAGTTATGACTATTGGATGATATATAAATACCTCTCCACATGTTTGATATAGTGAATAATCACATGTCTGATATAGTGAAAATGGATTCAGGACGAAACCTTTTAAAACACAGAGAAGTTGCATGATATTATTATAAAGTATAATATATGTGAATCAAATAATATTTATCCAATCATAGGTTATTTTATCCCAGATTAGAAAATTTTAAAAACATTTTTTTTTCAGTTTCATTATATTTTGAATTCCATGTTATGTCTCTGATTGGATGAAAAACAAATCCACTATTTATCATAACTACAAATAAACGTTCAATTCCTAAGTTGTATATAAGTTTACATAAAAAAATCGGCATTTTATTCATGATTAATAACACTTGACTTATCTTGGATCCTTAAAAAAATTAAATATTTCATATTGAAGTGGAAAAAATAATATTATAGAACCATCCATATTCTTTTAATAAAATGTATATAATTTCCAAAAAAATGTTTTCAATAGTCCCCCATGGGTCTATAATATCCAACCCATATACAGTATTTTGAAAAATTATACCATATTATACTACTTGATAACTACAAAATGAGTGGACACTATAAATTTATCAATAATAAAAAATATAAAATACAATTCTACTTGATCTAATTGAAAAAATTGATAAAATGCATAATTATGTATTATCACATTAATTACGAAACATGAAATTATTAAAAAAATGCATACTTAATGTTTTAAAAACTAAACAAAATGAAACCAAGACACAAAGTTATCGTTGAATTGCTTCAATAATTTTTAACACAAAAAAAACACATCCATTAACTATAAATATTTTAAAATCTTGGAATAAATTCTAGGAGTGATCAATCAATAACATAAAAAACCACTTATCTGATACACTTTATACAAAATTCCATCCCATATTCAACCCCTGAAGTTAATCTTCATATAACCACCAGTCCAAAGTATCATTATAGATAGAATGATTTAAAAAACCCAAAACACATGACCTCTTAGTTTAGAAACATTAACTATGGATAAATATGTTGATTTCACTATCATATGTTTAGTTAATTTTAAAACCTTAAGTTATCAATATATGGATATATGGTTACACAGGCTATACTCAATCTCTAATAATATAAAATATCATGAAGTATAACCCCACATGACATCCTAACTAATTTATCACCAACTATATTACCTATCCAAGTGGTGTAATAGATGTAAAATTCATATTACACTTTAAAATACATCTACCACTAATTCAAAAAAATTAAATCTTATTCATTGAAGATATATATTAAGACATTTTGATTTGTGATGATCATACTATATCCATGGATTATTTAATTTAACCATAGATTAAGAGAAAACCCCTATACTGAGATCAAATTATCATGTGTGGCATCATTTTAATCTTGATAATGTTTCTACGAATACCTATATGACAATATAAATTCTATTATTCACTAGATCACAACTAATGAAAATATGATTATTATTCTTGATGTTTGAAAAAGGATTCCCTATGTTGGATGTTAGAGAATAATAGCTTGGATTATATTCACATTGGGATATTAAAAAGATACCTAGAGGAGATCTTTAACCATAAAGACTTAATCCATACTTATCAATGATTAAAAGAGGCCATTATTTAGGAATTTTTTGCTTTAATACCAATAGAACACAAAAACACACTACATTATTAAGAATGGTAAAAATAAAAACTAAGAAAGAAATATAATGGTTTAGATCTATTCCGTAATCAAATACATCAAGCAAATACAATAAAAAACATTAATAAATTTTTTCCCTTGGATAAGATTCCATAAAACTAATATCACTAAATAATATCATGAATATTGAACTGATGATCAAAAAAATACTTCCATAGTTTAGAATAGATAATAATTTTGTTAATGAATGTTATATAAAATGATTTATAAACTCAGAGAATAATTCTTCTATCAAACCATTATAATATTAAATAATTCCCTTTAAAATGATAATGAATATTAATGGTCTATAATGAGATTGGATTGATATCTTTTGAATATCCTTATCCTTCACCACAATTTATAGATATGAAGACTAAAAATCAATATATATGAAACTTATATTATAAGGACCTGGCCATAAAACGTTAAATAATATTTAATTAAATGAATAATTCACATTGAGTATCTTTTTAGTTTTAGGGTTTTAAATAAATAGGCCGTATCTATTACATTAAATCTCAAAAATTACAAGGTAGACACTTCTACTCAGTTTCCATTTTTTCATAAAATAAAAACTCTTGAAAAAAAAGATTTATGTCTAGTTCCATGTTTTACACACCACGACATTTCTTTGATCCCATCCTTGACCATGTTCCACTTTATATCATGTGAAAAGCATTTCATGAACTTGGGATGAGCAAAAAAAGATCAATAAGAGACACACAAAGAAGGAAAACTATTAGTTTTTCAAGACAACAAGTAAACCATGAATACTTTATCATGAGTAATAAATTTCACCTTTATAAAGTAGAAAATACTTTTCACTGAATAAAGGATCATTTCTTAACCGTTTTTAAATAATATATTACCATAAAACTGATATAAAGAACACATAACATATAAAGGTAACTTGGGACATAAAGATTTTTAAGTCGAATAACCATATGGTCGACTTCCAGACATATCACTAAATGGAATAGCCATACAGATGACATCCATAACAGATGAATTAGAGGTTATAATGTACCCAACCATCCTAGATTATCAAGGGACCACACGTAATTTGAATTATCACGTTACCACCTGTCAAATGTCTATTTACCATTATAAAATCATAACACCTACATCAAATATGACGAAAAGATAACATTTCTTCATTTCAATCACAATATATCACTTGAATATATTGAGATAAAAATACACTATAAAAACCATATTCAATAACCAAATATGTAATAGAGTATATGGAATTTATTTTTCTTTTAATAACATTATGGCTTGTTAAGGAATCCAAAGATCAAATAATACTCACGATGGGGGAAAAGGTCATTGTCACCGCGTACATTAAAAAGAAACATTCCTTTTTTCTAATTTAGTAAAACACCACATAGAAAAATATTCCCTTTGAATGAAAGTAAAAGTAAAAGTGTTTTATTATAAACCGTGTAAGAGAACAAGGTGTATATTATCGAAATATGCCAAAATGAAAGGAGATTGAGATGAAGTCCCTTACCTCATTTCCGACTTAACCTGTTCGTTCTTTAATCTCATGAATAATAAACTAATGATTATTTCAACTTTATTAAGAAAAATTTTAAAGATTATTATTCATTTTTTATCACATATTACCATGTTATAAACATTATGTAATCATTTAAGTTAATAATGGTTGTTTTCTCGATATTTGGTACTTGAGTAACAAATGAACTCCATATAATTACCAGTTGTCCACAAGGTCAATATTCCATTAGCTATAGAATGATATTCATTATTTAGGTATCATATAAATCATATATATCCAGTATATATATGTATTTATAACATTACAAAACATTTTGGAGATAAGAAATGAAATGCACCATTCATGAAGACGGTAAGCCGGACATAACATGAATGTTACTTTCATTTCTATTTCTTACTTTAATGGAATTAAAACATAATGATACAAAGGTATATTATAATTCCAGTATAATATCATATATTATATCATTAACACTATCATTTATACATCCCAAATTTGGCATTAACTGGTCATATCGCTTTGAGGGTGCAGTGGTCGACACTTCCTCAAATAAAATTATCATGTTTACCCATAATAGAAACCATAAAGGCCTTATATAAAAAAATATAGATGAATGATGAAAACATAAACATAATATATATCATATATAATTATAGATTCATCTTAATGGCCACCATGAGAGGTGGGAGGATATAATTGAACAATCATCATTTCGTGAGGCGTTAGTTTTTCATCCACAGAAATAGTATGTTTTCACCCATTAGATGGAGGTGTGTTTAAGTATAGTTAAAATAAATCTCATAAAAACATACTAGTATATTGAGGATACTAGATTGGTTATAAAAGAAATGAATAAAAATAGTTTATGGGATGGAGAAATAAAATAAAAGAAAACAAGTTAAGGGAAACTGTTACATTTAATTTTGGTAACTCTATTTAGTTTAAACCAAAAGGACTTCTTGAAGTGCCTTTATCCCAATGTAATCATACTATGAGGAGGAGAGGGATCTTGAAATCTTAATTTGTCTGGGGTTGGATGAGCCAAGGGGCTTGAGAGGTGTGAGGAATGAGTAAAAAGTGAGGTCTTTTTGTAAGGGGGGAGGGGCTCTTTAAAAAAGTGTGAAAATATCATTTTATTATATAATGATATTATGTTTCTAAAGGCCCCAAACTAATTAATGTCGAAGCTAAGATGACTAATTGTCGAAATAAAATCATCCAATAAGAATCGGACAGGTTTTCGATACTGATTTAATATTTATAATCTTATTTATTTAAATATTTTATTAGTGAGGTAAATACTCCATAATTATTGTGTCGTAAATAAATAAATTTATTTGATGTCTAAAAATTATAAAAAATACCATGATATAGGAAATATTTTTATCTTTCCAATGAATATTTATATTTAAAAAGATAGATTATATAACACCTTGTAATAATTTATTTACTAAAAGATATTTGTTTCTTTCATTTTTATAATTACTTTAATTTAATTAATCTAAAGTGTCATTATCACTCCCAAGGGGCTCCATGTGGTTCCCAAATAGACACAAAGATGCCCATGATGGTAAATAAAAATCAAAATTTACTATTCACCAAAAATTATTTTCATCTTATTGAATGTAATTTTACTTATTAATAACAACAATGTATGTTCGAGTTTCTAAATTTAATCCATAGAAGTGGTAAATTTTCATTTAAATGAAAATGTCGGGTTTTAACTACTACTTAGTGGTTTCACTATTCATCAAAAATGGAAGATTTTCATAAAAATACCAAAAATTCAGACTAATCTATATTTTATATTCTGAATTCATGAATTATGTTTATTTTACCAAATTAAAAACATTGATGTTAAATTAATTAATTTAATATTAATTTCCGTTTTTCAAAACAAAGAGCGTGTTTTTAAGAAACAACATCTATCAAAAGATTGAAACTTGTTTCTGCCCAATTTCACAATGAGATTAATTCTAATGACAAAAATTGGATTAATTGGTAAAATTATAATTTAATTACACTTTAAAATCAATTTAAAATACAATATAACCATTTAAATAAATTGGATTAAAAGTCACTTTTGAATAAAAATACAGTATTTTCACTATTCATTAAAAAATGAACTTTACCAGAAAAATACCAAAAGTTTACCCAATGTAAATTTTGATTTCCCAAATCTAAAGAAGAAATTTATTTTGTCAAATAAAACATATAAAAAGGAACAAAACTATATTTAAAGCTGTTTAACCATCAAAAAGTGGTAAATCAACCTTTTAAAGTAAATTGTGCTTAAATTTAGATTCATTCACATTTTAAGCCTATAAATTTTATTTAACAAACATGTATAATCATATCGTGGTAAGTTTTATTCATTCCCACCAAAACAACAACTAGGATTTAACAGCCATTTAAAATAATAATATTCTATTATTAGTGTGCGACATAATATTTCAAAGAAATCTGTTGTTGTGTATCGACTAAGCCATCGAACATAGCATCCCCATTATAGTAAAATTCATATTTAATTCAAAGATATTATTAAATATGAAATTTTATTATTCTTTATTTACATGGGATGTTATATCCTTCCCCCCTTATGGGAATTTCGTCCTAACAATTTTTTTCACTTATCCAATAAATTGTGGTATTTATCCCTCATAGCATTTTTAGAATCCCACATTGCCTCTTAAACCATATGGTTTTTCCACAAAACCATTACATTTTGAATTACCTTATTTTTCAACAATTTCACTCTATGGTCAATAATATTGACTGGTTATTCCTCCTGAGAGAGATTCTTTTCCAACTGATCTACCTCTGTTCTCAAAACATGAGATGGATCTGGCATATAATTTTCCAACATTGAAACATGAAAAAACATTGTGTATCTGGGATAAACATTGAGGGAAATACACTCTGTACGAAACTGGTCCAATTTTCTATAGGATTTCATAAGGTCCAATGAACCTCAGACTAAATGTTCCCTTCTTCCCAAAACACATGACACTTTTCCATGGAGAAACAATGAGAAATACATGATCTCCTACCTCAAAATAGATATCCTTATTCAGGTTATCTACATAACTTTTCTTCCTACTCTCAGCTGTTCTCATGTTCTTCTAAATCAACTGAACCTTTTCTTCCATCTCTTCTACAAAATATGGTCCCATAAGCTTCCTTTTCAATACTTCATCCCAGAATGCTGGAGTTCGACAAATCTTTCCATATAATGCCTCAAATGGAACCATAAATATACTGGATTGAAAAATTTTATTATAAGAAAATTCAACCAAAGAAAGTTGTTGGTCCCAACTTCTCTAGTAATCCATTGAACAAGAATGTAGCATATCCTCTGGGGTCTGAATTGTTCATTCTGGCTGCCCATTTGATTGCGGATGAAAAGCTATACTAAAATTTAAATCAGTACCCAACGACTTATGAAGGCCTTTCCAAAAGTTATAAGTAAACCTTGGATCACGATCAGATACAATGGAGAGGGGAACTTCATGAAACCTAACTATATCTTTATCATAAAACCAAGAATGTGGATTTAGAGGCAAAGTATCTCGAATAGGAAGGAAATGAGTAGATTTAGTCAGCCGATCAACAATAACCCAGATTTCATTATTACCTCGATATTTATTTGGTAATCCCACAATGAAGTCCATGGATATAATTTCCCATTTCCACTCTAGCACCGGTAATGACTGAAGAATCCCTTTTGGTAACTGTCTCTCTACTTTAACCTGCTGACAAGTCAAAGACTTCATAGTTAAATCAACAATATCTCTTTTCATTCCATCCCATTAGTAATACTCCCGAAGATCACTGTACATCTTTGTACTCCCAGGATGAACGAAAAATGGGGAACTATTTTCTTCACATAACAACTCATTCTTCAACTTTGAATCATAAGGCACACATAATATTTTTCCAAACGTCAAAACACAATCATTATCAATGTTAAAATCCAGAAACTTACCCATCTGAACCAACACTACCATTTTCTACAAATGATTATCTTCTTTCGGCACTTTCTTTATTCATTCTAATAGACATGATTTCACTAACACCAAAAACAAAACAGAATGCTTTCCTTCGCCAACAACATCTATTCCAAAGTTCATCAAATCAAAAACCAAAGGATCTCATTCGAAATTTATCATGGTTAATGAAGCAATACTTTTTCGACTCAAAGCATCAACACTTTATTCAACAACTTATGTTCTAGAAGAATCAACAATTATTCCATTTTTTGAAATAATGTAACCAAGGAAAAAAATTAATTGTAACCAAAACTAACACTTGCTAAATTTCCCAAAAATTTTCATTTATTTTATTTTTTGCAGGAAAACCCTTAAATTCCATTCATGTTCCTATTTAATTTTGGAATAAACAAAAATATTAGCAATGAACACAACCACAAACAAATCTAAGAAGTCACATAAAATTCTATTCTTAATATCCATGAATACAGTAGGTGCATTGTTTAAACCAAAAGGAATAAGTAAAAATTCATAATGGTCATATCTAGTATGAAATGCGGTCTATCGAATGTCTGATACCTTTACTTTCAACTAATGGTACCCTGACCTCCTATCAATCTTCAAAAAATACTGAGCTCCCTGGAGCTGATCAAACAAATCATAGATTTGAGGCAAAGGATAATTTTTCTTAACAATGATGTTTTTCAGTGCTCTATAATCAGTGAAAAGTCTCTTTGAACCACCATTCCTTTTCACAAACAAGATGGGATCACCCCGTGGTGATGTGCTAGGTTGAATTAAACTTTTATCTAGTAACTCCTACATTTGATTCTTTAACTATTACAATTCATTTTGAGTCATTCGATATAAGGGTTTTGAAATTTTCTTAGAATTAGGAACTAAGTAAATAGTAAATTCTACTTCTCTATCAGGTATAATACCAGAAAACTCATCAGGAAAAGCATCATGATACTCATTTACCACTGGCACATCATTTATCTGAATAGTTCTTTTTTTAACAATTTCTGCATTGTAACATTCATTCCCATCTTTTACTAGTTTCTCAGCTTCCTGATTTGTTATCAAAATCATGCGTTAATTCTTGTACACAAACTGAAAATATTTTTTGAAAAGAAACCTATTTAGATTTTTATTCAATCATAGCATGATAAAAAGACATCCAATCCATGCCCAAAATAACATTAAACACTACTGGAGAAAAAACAATAAGGTTTTCAGGTATATTCTTTCTGCACACAAAGACAAGAAGGTTATTATAATTTATTTTTGTCTCAACATTTCCCCCAGTTATTTTTATCATAAGTTCAGGATTCATATCATGAGATGTAATTCCCAATTTACTAGAAAACTTCTCAGAAATGAAAGAATGTGTAGACCCTGAATCAAACATCACATTGGAATAATATGAACAAACAAGAAGTGTACCTGATACTACTTCATTCGATGGCCCCACGTTTGTTGAAGTAGTTGCAAAGGATTCTGCCACCCCTTCTACTTGTAGTCTAGTTTCTTTCCCTCAGTTGAGTTTGTTGCTAGACCATCATTTTCATAATGACCCATTTCACTGCACTTAAAACATCTTACCACTAACTTTTCTTTGCTTTCTTTATCATCTTCCTTACAGTTCTGAGCAATATGAATAGACTTACCATACCAAAAGAACTTCCCAGAATTTGATAAAAATTCTCCAAGATGCTTTTTACTACACTTCTCAAAAGATGGATATTTATTTTTCACACCTCCATGCTTTTTGATGAATTCTTTCACTTTCCCTGCCAACTAGACCTCTTACTCTATTGTTTTCCAAAGAACATATGATCATCGACAAACTCCATTTCCACCTTCTACGCACATCGAACAAGTTTTTCACAACTTTTGAACTCACAAGATGCTAATGCTCTTCGATATGGCCACATCATTCTCGAGTAAAATCAATTTATCTTACTATCAAGATCTCAGATGAAATTTGGAGCATACCTTTCTAGTTGAGAGAACATTCTTTCATAAACAACCACTGAGTCATCCTCTTACATCAACTCCAATAATTGTTTTTACATCCTAAGTCAAACCACATTAGGAATGTATTTCTCAAGTAACATACCTTTGACTTAATCCCAAGAAAGAGCATCAATCTCATCACTATCCCTAATATATTTCACCATCGACCACCACTAATAATCTTCACCTTCAAAACTGTAAACAAAGAGACTTACCATTTGATGTTATAAACAACCGATGACATCGAAAATTTTCTCCAATGCTTTAATCCACCCTTCTACTGGCATAGGGTCAGATGATGCTCTAAATGAGGGGGGATGTTGCCTCATGAAATGATCCACTACAGACATGTTTCTATGTGGCTGATATGGTTGATCTCATGCATGGATACCACCACCATTTATAGCATGAGTCAACTGTTCCATTACTACAACAAACAATTCGGTTCCGATTCTGACCATATCAGGTTGATGATTTGGAAGGTTGTATTTCTACTGATGTCATCCAAACATAGCTTCCATATTTCCTCTGTGGAAAACCATTCTAAACATAGAAATAGCTTATGCAAAGCAACATGGTAATCTATAAATGCTATATCATCTCAATCATAGATTAAGATGAAAATAATTTATGGATATTAATTTCACTATATTCTAACACCTAATCTTTTTTTAATAGTCCTATGATACCAACTATAAGGCCCTTTCCTTAAAAAATTACATAATCATAAATTAAATGAATAATTCACATTGAGGATTTTTTTAGGATTAGAGTGTTAGAGAATTAGGCCATAACTATTACATCACATCTCAAAAATTACAAGGTAAAACTTCTATTGATTATCCATTTTTTTCATAAAATAAAAACTCATGACAGAAAGAGCCATGTCTATTTGCACGTTTTAGACAGCTTGATATTTCCTTGATCCCATCTTTGACCCTATTCCACTTTATGTCCTGTGAAAAACATTTAAAGAACATGGGATGAGCATAAAAAGCTTAGTAATGGATACACAAAGATGGAAAACTGGTAGTTTTTCAAAACAACAAGGAAACCATGAATACTTTATCATAAGTAATATATTTCACCTTTATAAAGTAGTAAATACTCTTCACTACATAAAAGATCATTTCGTACCCTTTTGTAACCAAAATATGACCATAAATCCCATATAATAAACACATAACATATAAAGGTTACTTGGGACATAAATATTCTTGAGTGGAATAATGATACAGTCGAATTCCACACATATCACTAAATGAAATAGCCATATAGACAGATTTTATACCCAATGCATTGGAGGTTATAGTGTAGCCTCCCGTCCTTTTTTATCACAACACCACCCATCATTGTTTTATCATGTTACCACCTATCAAATGTCCTAGTACCATTATACAATCATAACACATCAAAAAATAGAAAGGAAAGATAAAATTTCATTATTTCAATCACAATATATCACTCGAACATATTTACATAAAAAATCCACTATAAAACCCATTTTAAATAACCAAAATACGTAGAAGATTCTATGTTATTTATTTTCCTTTTGAAAAAATTATGGCTTGTTAAAGAAACCTAAGATCAAATAATACTCGCAGTGGCGAAAAAAGTAGTTGTCACCTCGTACGTCAAAAAGAAACATTCCTTTTTTTCATTTCATAAAACAACTCGTAGAAAAATATTCCCTTTAAATGAAAGTAAGATTAAAGGGGTTTTATTATACACCGTGTAAAAGAAGAAGGTACTCAATGAAAGGATATTGAGACAAACTCCCTTACCTCGTGTCAACTTGACCCGTTCAATCTTTAATCTCTTGAATAATTAACTAACGTTAATTTCTAATTTATTTAGAATGATTTTATATTTTATTATTACTTTTATATCACCTATTACCATGTTATAAACATTATGTAATTATTTAAGTTAATAATGGTTTTTCTGTCGATATATGGTATTTGAGTCACAAATGAACACCATATAATTACATGTTGTCCATGTGGTAAATAGTCTATTATCTATAGAATGATATTCTTGATTTAGATATCATATACATCATATATATCCAATATATATATATATATATATATTAATAACAGTACATAACATTTTTGAGATAAGAAATGAAATGCACTGTTCAGGAAGACGATAAGTCGTACGTACGCAAGAATGCTACTTTCATTTCTATTTCGTACTTTAATGGAATTAAAACATAATGATACATAGGTATATTATAATTCCAGTATAATATCATATATAGTATCATTAACACTATCCTTTATATGTCCCACATAAGTTATTAACGAGTTATATCACTTTGAGGGGGTGGTAGTCCGCACTTCCTCAAATGAAATTATCATGTTTAACAATAATGGAAACCATTGAGGTATTATTTCAATGAAAAATACTGCATAATTAAGAAAACAAATAATATATATCATATATAAATATAGTTTCATCTAAATGGACACCATTAGAGGTGGTTGGAGATAACCGAACAATCATCGTTTCATGAGGTGTTAGCTTTCCATCCTCAAAAACAGTATGTACTTCACCCATTAGATGGAGGTGTGTGTATGTGTAGTTCAAATAATTCACATAACCACATCATAGTATATTTAGGATACTGGATTTGTTATAAAAGAAAGTAATAAAAAGAGTTTAGGTGTTGGAGAAGTAAAATAAAAGAAAATAAGTTAAGAGAAACGGTTACCTTTAATTTGGGTAACACCCTTTAGTTTGAACCAAAAAGACTTCATAAAGTGCCTTATTCCTAATGTAAGTCATCTAGGAGTAGGAGAGGGATCTTTTGAGATTATTTGGTCAGGGTTTGGATGAGACAAGGGTCATGAGAGGTGTGAGTAATGGGTAATAAGTGAGGCCTTTTTATAAGGGAGAGGAGGGGCTCTTTAGGAAAGTGTGAAAATATTATTTTATTATATAATGAAATTCGGTTTTTAAAGGTCAAAAACTAATTAGAGTATAATTTAAGATGACTAATAGTCGAAATAAAATCATCCAATAAGAATGAGCAGGTTTTGGATATAGGTTTAATATTCATAATTTTATTTATTTAAATATTTTATTAATGAAGTAAATACTACATCATTATTGTGTCATAATTATTTTAATTAATTTGATCTTTAAAAATTATAAAAAATAACTTGATTTATTAAAAAAATTTATCTTTCCAATGAAAAATTATAGTTTAAATTATATCTTATATAACCCCATGTAAAAATTTATTTACTAAAAGATATTTGTTTGTGTCATTTTTATCATTACTTCAAGTTAATTTATCTAAAGTGTCATTATCACTCCCATATGGCTCCATGGGGTCCCAAAATTGACTCAAAGATTCCATGGTCGTTAAAGACTCATAAAATAAGGTTAGTATAAGTGTTAAGTTAATTTTTATTATTATAATATTCATTTTACCTTGAATTACCATATTTACATTTAACTACAATAAATAAAAGTGAGAAGTTACTTTTCATAAAAAAAATATTTTTACCTTATTGAACCACATTTTACATACTAATAAAAACCATATATTTCATGTTTTCAAAATTTAATAAACATATGTGGTAAAATTTCAACTAAATGAAAATGTAGTTTTTAACTACTACTTAGTGGGTTCACTAATCATCAAAAATTGAATGTTTTCAGAAAAATCCCAAAATTTCAGCCAAATCTATATTTGATATTCCAAATTCAAAAATGATTTATATATTACCAAATTAAAAACAGATAAGTTGAATTAATTAATTTAAAATTGGTTCATTTTGTCAAAACATATATCGTGTTTTTAAGAAAAAATAACTATCAAAAGATCGACACATGTTTATGTCCAATTTCTAAGTGAAATTAATTCCAATGACCAAAATTAGATTAATTGGTAAAAATATAATCTAATTAAACATTAAAACCAATTAAAAATATAATATACCCATATAAATAAATTATATTAAAAGGAACTTTTTAATAAAAATATAGTATTTTTCACTATTAATTAAAAATGAACTTTACCCGAAAAATACCAAAAATTTACCCAATGTAAATTTTGATGTCCAGAATCTAAAGAAGAATTTTATTTTTTCAAATAGAATATATAAAAATAAACCAAACTAGATTTAAATAGGGTTCACCAACAAAAATTGGTAAATCAACCTTTTAAAGTAAATTGTGCTTAAAATTAGATTCATTTACATTTTAAGTCTCTAACTTTTATTTAACAAACATGTATAATCATATTGTAGTTAGTTCTATTCATTCCCTCCAATAAAATATCTAGGAGTTAACTACTATTTAAAATATTAATATTACATTATTTGTGTGCAACATAAGAATTCAAAGAAACCCATTGTTTCGTATTAGGTAAACCATCGAAATAGCGTCCCCTTTAAAGTAAAATTAATATTTAATTAAAAAATATTAATAAATATGAAAATTTATTATTCCTTATTTATTGGGATGTTATATATATATCCATTCATTTTATCAAATATATTATAAATATAAAAGAATAGAAATATTTTCTTCATTGTAACATGGTTCTACTTATGAAAGACTATGCATAACAACAACAAAATCTTCCTTCTTCAAAAACATCATAGATGATCACCAAGGTGATGCACTAGACATGATGAAACTAATACATAGTAAATTATTAATATGAATTTTATTATTCCAATGTAGTGAAGAAAACATATGATAATTTAAATTCAAAATAAGAACCAATCATATTAAAAACACGATGTTCCCATGTGCGTGGTTATATAAATTAAATGGGGGTTTCGGGGTTCAATAATTAATTTTCATAAAAACAATTTCTTAAATTTGATATCATGACTACTAAATGTATCAATCCATTAATTATTATAATTCTGAAACATTCATGTTTTAATCTAAATGAATAAAAATAAACATGAAATTTTTTTTCTTATAATTAATTATCTTAATGTGGTATCCCATTCCATGTTACATTTGGCTGAATTTTAAGATAGATTTTAATTGTTTGGTT
Source organism: Viscum album (assembly GCA_963277665.1). Lineage (NCBI taxonomy): Eukaryota > Viridiplantae > Streptophyta > Magnoliopsida > Santalales > Viscaceae > Viscum > Viscum album. The sequence continues at coordinate 83,331,163 of OY728155.1, read as the reverse complement.
ATAGAAATAGAGTTGGAACTATATTCACAGAATGGATTTTTATCCCAATCGATGATTAATCTCAGAGGTACATAAATGAAGAAACTGATTACACATAAAACTGAATTAATTATTAATCAACCTTAGAGAACTAGAAAAAAATATAACATCACATAATGTTATATAATTTTTTAATGATGATACATACTTACATTTTTAGGAATAATTTATTCATTGAATAGTGAGGTATTCTAACTATGTCATATTGGAAATGTGTAATCAGAATCATGTATATATTCACTCTAATAGTGATCCACATGTGTACAAAGAACCTCAATTTATCATCATATGAATCATGTAGTGCAATCATTGAATATCTTAACACTAATAATTTTCATCATTTATCAACAAGATAATAACAACAAATAATTTTACCTATTTTTCTCTCTTTAATAAAATATTTTGGTAGAGGAGGATCACTCAAAATTAATTCGAATACTCATAGAGAGGATCTCTATAGGAAATGAGAGGATTTTTCTCAGTCATTATGAACAACAACAAAAATGACTGACATTAGTGATGGAGATAATTTTGTTGCGATTAAATTGTTTTAGGTCATGAAAATAATAATTAAATATGTGCCATTATTATTTGAACAATTCCTATAGATCCACATTCCTATAATAAAGTTATTATAATCATTATTTCATTATATATGAATAATTTTTTAACTATGAAAATATTATTTGTTGATTAAATAGTATAAAATTTAATCAAATATTTATTAATATATATTATTTATCACTAGACAATTAAACTCAATTCTCCTTCCTTCAATGTATATATTGGACTTCAATTCGGAATATTTATTTTTAAAAAAATATAACTACATAATTTTACAATAAATAAATAAATAATATATCTACTAAAAAGAAAATAAATATTTATTGAATATTATACTCACAAAATATCCTCTAAAATAACTAGACATAAAATATTATGATCAAAAAAACTCACTAAGAAATCTATAATAATCAAATTTAATTCCTTGATGATATAAAACATGCATTCATCATAGTATTCATCTAATCAAATTTATTAATAATAGTATTAAATTATTTTGATGATTTATAATGTATGATGATAAAAACATCCAAGGACACATATAAATATGTATTTCTTATTGGGAGGTCATTTATAAAAATATACATCAATTATATTTAACAATGAAGTACACTATGGGTATTTTTCATATATTCCTATGTGCCTATACCATAGTTTGGATATAACATTTATGTTCTATAAAAGGATATCACTCAGCTATATAACTTATATGTTTTGATAACATTATGTAAATTTTAGTAACTGGTCATAGTAGTGAACTACTATGATAACTCAATGCAACATTTCTTCTAATGATATTATCATTTACTATTTCAGGAATAATATAGAATCATGATGGGATATTATGTTTTGTTAATATTCCAAATCAACAATACTTGTAATCATAAAGATGGTAGAGTTTCATGATAGGGTACCCAACCAATACCCAAGCTCACAAGAGCTAATAGATAAATACCATCAGTCTATTAGATCTCACATGATACTCATTATTATAAATTTAGAAGAAACATTTATCATATGTTCCATCGTGATTTATTACATGGAAACATTATTCACAAGAACATCACCCTCTGAGAAATATCCCATAATAGGTGAGATTTTCAGATTATGTTCATTTTCTATTGTTGTGACCATGTCTAATTTTAAATAGAATTCAAAGAATTATTATCACAATACACTGTGAAAAGTTAATTACTACATGGAACCTCATCATAATATTGGTAAAATATTCATATCCCAAAATCATTGATGGATTCATTATAATCCAGTATATAATCATACAAAATGGTTGAAACTAAAATGGCTAGCTACATCGAACCCTTATAGCTCACATATATTAAATTGAGACTGAATAAAAATACTCAATATGATATCATATAATTTCAATTTCTTTTTAAACTATCCTCAATATATCACATGATGGCCTTCTGATCATCTCAACCATTAACCTAGACAAAATACATATTTTTTATCAAACACTTCTTGATTTATATAACAGAAGAACAATATTTTTCAGCTCAGTCAACATTTAATCAACCAACCATGGTCAAGTCATAGGAAACATCATTCCTAGTATATAACATGACATACACGATTGATCATATCCTAAAATTGTACATGATATTTATCATTCCCTATTCCTCCCCTCATTTGTGTGGACACATATTCGTAGAATGATGTATTCCATGTGACAATTCCCTAATACACTCATATATTATTCTATAATAAATATATTAATTATTTATTAATGTGTGTAACTTGAAATAATATATTCATCGGTTAGATATATCACGAATAATATTTATCCTATGAATATTTGTTGTTTTACCTTTGATTTTCATAGAGAATCACTGTTTCAACCATACCATAATAGTTATTAGAACAGGTATTACCCCTCAAATATGTAATATTCCATATGAATATACTACTCTGATAACTATTACACCCCCTCTAGACAACATGAAAATACATGGCTCAAATTAAGTGTTTGTAAAAAAAATCATTTATATCTTATTAAAATATATTATTCTATGATCAAGATGATTCATTCAATCATTAAATGTATCCCTACAACTTGCATATTAATTTATAAGGTTTTTGGTATAAAAACATGTATAGTGGTTCAATTTAGAAATATTCCTAAAGGATCACATTAACGAAATATTTTATTTATATCCTTTTACAAAATATTATAATCATGGTATGCTTATGTAGCATGTATAATTATTATTGATTTAAACCTATAATCTTCAACAAATGTTTCATCATTGTAAAAATCTTCACAAAGATTAAACCATTTATCCCCTAATAATTTTTCACATGTATTAAATTTACTTATCAATTCCATTTTTCATGTGAATTACAATTTATAACTATCAATATTTACATCATCTTGTAGATTTACAAGAACCAAAATGTGTTTTTGATTGCAAGAATCCACCTCAGAAGTCAAGTCTTCGATACATTTTAATGCATCTATGTTTTCTACTACTATTAGATGAAGTAAAAATCAGTTCGTCCACTAATAATGAGTCACTATATTCAGTGTCTGGAATTTAATATAATTTTTGTTTCGATTAACTATCTAATAGTCCTATATGATAAATATTTTAAAGAAAAACATATTCTATATGGACCAATTAAACTTGTTTCTGTACCAAATATTGTGTATATGAACAATCAACATAATAAATTTCAATATTCCTCTTTGTACCTTTATTATGGATATGATCCATCTAAAAAAAGAAAATATGTCTTTTGAATATCACATTATTTTATGATTGGTTGTTTATTACACCATGGTTAACTATTTGATTTCCAACTAACAACACTATATTAAATTAATTTTGTATTAAAAATTAAAACAATAATAAAAATTTTATTTTTCACGACTGATTCCATAATTTATTTATTTTCACCATTATAATTTCTAATTTCACATGTATTGATGATTTTATTATAGGTGGAGGTGATTTGAATGGCTAGAGAAGACATAGATAGAAAATGTGAGAAACATGATAAGTCACTAGTAACAAATTTGGACTCAATAAAACACTAAAGATAATCTATGAACCCATTTGGGAAAAATATGTTTGGTCTCCTCCAATATTCAATAGTATAAAATGATTCTGAAAACTACCAACTCTAATATGTCCATTAATGTCTCCAAGTAACCCATTATATCCAAGAAAAACATTTCATATCAAAAATAAAATAGTCAGTTTCGTATTTTTTATATAAAAATGATTCTATAAATTAAATGTTATAAAAAAATTTCATGAATAAAATCATGTTGTGGGGAAAAATATTTAGTTTTTTTAATTCTGAAAAATGTTGTCTATCCATCGAAAACCACGGGAAAAGATGTATCCTAGAATTTAGGTTCTGAAAACCCCCTCACATTTTTTGCTACAAAATGGATTATTTGGAATATCAATTTAATGTTAAACCATGAAGTGAAGTGATTACATATTATAGATCTAGATGATTCTTATAATAACCCTTGATTTTTTGGATCTCCCTATCCTCATTGGGACATCAGATGTGAGGATGTTGATACACCCCCTGATTTTCCTCCTCCTCTAGATGGTAGGCTAAATGGTGTCCATTCATTACGAGGAAGCTGCAAAATTACCAAGGGAGTTATGGAACTTGTATTAGATAATAATTTGGAGAATTTTGTTTAATTAAATTTAATACCATGTTTCTTACAATATTTCATATTTTAATTCTTGGTTTGATTCATGTGATTGGTATGCTCTTAACATCTAACACATCGATGAGAGGTTTTGAGTGCATAACATGTACTGTTTATATTGAACAACCCAAGAATCCTTTTCCTAGCAATGTTATTGAAATATAAAAATGATATAGGATAAATTACACCATGAAAACGGTATAAAAATAAATTATTTTTATGTCAATGCTTGGTTATATATTCATTAATATAAAATCATAGAAATTAGTTAGGATTATGATTTCTTACAACTAATGATTTATAGAAAACCAAAATAAATATATAAATAAATGGACTTGAAATGTGAATACTAAATCCAAAAAAACCCACTATCTCATTGTTTTTAAAATATGTTATGTGTATAACTACTAAACTATTTATATTTTGTTATTTTCATCAAAAAAAATTCAAACCACAAAATATTTTTAGTTATTTTTATTGAATGTACCCACTATAAAAATGTAAATCTCCTCGAAATATGACCTAGGTTTATCCCTATACTACATATCAGTATTCAAAAAAAATATCATGTTTCATGATATTGCGTTAAACTTTTGTTACCATTTTCATAAATATAATCGATTTGTATTGTGCATTTTTTGTTACATATGTGTTTCTTTTTTGAAATTATTTATTTTTTAAATATTATAATTTATTTTATTTATTTTATAATTTTTTTTGTAGGTTTTATATATGATTTTTTCTTAATTAGTAGACCTATATCATTTTAAACCCAAACCAGAATGAGCCAATATTAGTAAAACCATCACAAACTAGATTAACTTTCAAGTAGAAAAATCCACCCCTTGAGATGCTACTAGACCCCTATTTTAATGGAATAAATATAAACTGAATGTATAACATTAATGAAAATATAAAAAATAAAAATGAACTCACTTTTATAGATGTTGATATACATCATATATATATTCAATCACACGTAAAAGAACCAATAGTTGAGCTAAAAAAAATTTCAATTCACATATTACCAAAATTATAGGGTCTCTCTAGAGAATACCAACATAAAAATTTAATATAATTTCACACATTGTGTTAAAAGTTAAAACATAATAATGTGGTTGAAAAAAAATAAAATTTAAGGAATTTATTTTTTAAAAATATTAAACTAAAAAAATGTTAGTAATATTTTTATAACTCTCCTATTGGAGAATGGGAGGACATGAATCATCTTCTTCTTTAAAAATATTTCCTAGCATCATTAAATAAAACTATATAGAAATAAATTTTTGGAGGAAAAAATAACAAGGGGAAACACTTCATAATTACTAGTAAATATTTTAAAAAATATTATTCATGTTTCTTATTCCACCAAATAAGTGATTAAGATTTAATAAAAAAAATTGATTGTTGAATTACAATTGATCATATCATGGATGATTCTACTGCATATGGTAAACTATTTGAATAGACCCTAATCTCTATAAGATACATTATAAAAAACATGTAATAAAACATTATAAAATATGGTTTAAGGTCCAGCATAATAATTTGATATTAACATTAAGTGAAATTTTTTGATTTCAAGAAGAATGTGCACCTGAGGTTTGAAGAAATATGTAACATACTCAGATAACTTTATCATTACAATGGAAATAACTCCCTCCTCCCACAAACATTGTGGTATCAATTCTTCTAAAATCCACTATTTAGGCCATTTCTCTCAACTTAGATAACATTTTGACAATTTTGAGCAAATAAATCCAAGGCATCCCTCTTTCAAACCCAAAATGAATGAACCATAATATTAATCCAACTATGTGATGGAATACAAAAAATCCTATTATCCATGGAGGTACTTAAACCAACCACATAAACCATGGAACCTACAGGGGTATATTAATCATCCAACAAGAGATATTTTACCACTTCCAAAAAACAAAGCCTATACTTGAGGACATGATGAAACAAAGGACTATAAATAATCACATATTCCAGTAACCCACCCAAGCATCCAAACAATATCTAAAAACTAAATTTGGAGAATTGAAATGTTGGTTGCATCCCCATTTATAATGGAACACAAATCAATACACAAATCAATAATCTTTTATAGTTATCCCCCTTTAGGAAACCACCATTCCAACCATCACACAATATCAAAATGAGATAGATCGTCATCCTAAAAACCACCTCAAAATAGAAACACTGTTTAATTTGAGAGGCCTCATTGTGTAATCCTTCCACTTCAATTTCTCCAATTGGAATACCATCCAAGTAAATAAAAATAATCGAATCATGGTAAATAAAATATTGAATCATTCAAAAATGTGCCGTTTAGAATTCAACAGATTGATGTTGTGAGGAAAATTCCACGATATATAAATTACTTAAAGGAGATGTGGGAACAACCATGGAGTCTTTTGGTGACTACAATGTGATGTTGGGAAGGGAAATATCCACATTTATATATCCATCACTTCTAAATATGCACAATGATATTGTAACACACTCAATTTCATACAAAATCGGCATGTATTTAATTTCGGATTCTTTTATTTATTTGGGTGCATCAATTAATGTAATTATACACTCCATTTTCTCTAAATTTAATTTTTGGAAAATAAATTCAATAGTTTTTGTTATTCAAATAGAAAACAAAAGTATCATTCCCCATACTGGTGTGTCTGAGGATGTTCTGAGGAGGGTTCAATTTCTAATTTTTCATACATTTTTTAATCATAAAATAGACAATGATATGGTAAATATACATTCAAAGATTATATTCATGAGTAATTTCATTAAAATTGAAAAAACCAAAATTAATGCCAATATTAGTTTATTATCAATGGATTTCGGTTTTTACATTTTCCACATCAACATCATTGATCCACGATGCTCCTCTCAAATGTGTTGTCCTTATTCTCAATAAATTCTGTTTATGTAATTAATTACCCCAAATAAAGTTCATTTAATACCATGTCCCTTTTTAGAATTTTAATGATTAATATAAACTTTATATAATTAATCATGCTTTTATTATTATAGTATTCTAGAATAATTTCATACATTTTCATTAATTGATGATTTATTTTGAACTAATGATCGTATGACCATCGATGATACCTCTAGGATTTTAAAGGCTTATTCCTCATGTGGAAATGTAACCTTTAAGTAGATAGATGATATCATTAAACCCTTACATTCATATTGAATCCCATCAATCCAAAATTAACCTAACATAGAACATAATTCACTTCCTTAATATTTGAAAATTCTTTACCTGAAAAATAGAAGGATGTTTTTGTTATCAATGCTTGTTCACTCCCTCTTGATCATAAATTTGGTTTTCATAACCTTTTGAGGGAGTATAGAAAATAATTTTGATAGGAAAATGTTCTCATTCCTATTATTATCCCATATTTTAATATCAAATGATGATTCTAAACCAGTGAGGTATACACAAAATTGAATGAACCCAAACATCCATGATTTTGTTAAAAAAGAGGAAAACAAAAAAAGCATATATAATCATATACCCCATATATGAAAACCCATGGGATAGTTAGGTAATGTAGTATTCTAAAAAACTTGTCTTATGGTAATTAAAAAATAACATGAATGGGAAAAATAATTTGCTTGTCTGTATTGAATAGAATCGACTAAACCGAAACATATTGAATGAACAATTATTATTTCTATTCGTTGACTAGATTCTCGATAGGCTAGTAGGAAATTCTCATTACTACTTATATGATGTGTATTCTAGGTACATTTAAATCCATATTCCCCACATTGGGGTTTTCAAATTCATATGGTACATTCTAGTGATTTGTGTTTAGTATTTTTGTTAGATTACCTAGAGAAATAAATGGAGGTATTCAGGAATAATTTTATTGTATATGATTCCATCTTAAATATAGGTTTGAGTAGTCCCAGTTTTGTCCCACGATTAAGTAATGGAAAAAACCTTATTTAAAATTATGATAAATTCTATTTCATAGTGAGATTATTTATTGTACATGTACATTTCATTTATGGGGAAGATATCCAAGAGGATAAATAAAATGTGGGTTTTATTTATTCCATATAATTCCCCAAAAAATTGTGGGATATTTAAACTTTTACATGATATGCTATATTTTATCACCATTTTATTCATGAATTTAATCTTATGAAACTTCCCCTCTCTCAATTACATTCATATTAAAATACAATATTCTTGATAAACACATATATTTTTATTTAACTAAATTAAAATGGAGTCTCACATCACCCACTTTTATCAAATAAATGTAGTGGGATTTTCCATTTGAAATAATGTGTGACTCCTATAACTATGTATTCAGGGAAAGATTTATCATATTGGCTACAAAAAACTCCACATGTAATATTCTATGCCTCAAACACACATTACCCTTCTTGAGAAATCTAAACTAAAACCGAAAAGGAATTCAATTCTATTTTTTTCCTTGTATAAAAATTGTTCCTTCATTTTAGGGTCCAAATTAATTGTTCTCTTGGACTATGCATCACACTGGGGTCTTATTAAAAACTATAATCCAAACACAATCTTTTCCTTTGGATGATCCTCCATTATTATTTTAATTTATTAATTAGTGATTAAAACTGATCAGAGAATATGGAGTCTAACTATTTTAGTAATATTCTTCAATGAATGAAAATTAACTCATCAACCAATATTCCCATGAATGACAAGTATCGAAATGACAAATTTTATAATGTGAATGACTATGTGAAAGATGACATTACTTGGTATGTATAAATTTTAAATTATTTGTATACATCATAATTATTAAATACATAAATAAAAACCAAGATGATCATATAAAACATGAGTCTCATTGGTTCATTTGGTAAGACCATTACCTTTGGCACACATGTAGTGATCAAATCCTTAGGTATTGTTCTCCCAAAAGTGATTTTCATTATATCCTTATGTTTTGATACATGATGGAATGTTCGAGTGATATTGGTCCCCAAAAAACTGATCATAATGTCCTTTATTCTCTCCTATTTTGGAAAAATACTATTTTGGGATTTCCATATTTTTTATAATGTTTTTACTCATTTTCAAATGATGAGTAATGTCTCCAAAATAAATTAAATTCCATAAAAACCAATTATACATAATGAAATTTTTATATTTGAGGAAGTGAATTTATAATAACATTTTTGAATTCATTATAAAACATGTACATTCTTATAGAAGTAGAATACATGTATAAAATGTTAAGAGGAATAATTCATAAGAACTGATGAATCAATGTCATTTATTGATCATTTGAGAATCCATTTTATTTATTTATATTTAATTGGTTCATCATTAGGGACTATGGATCTCATTTCTAAAATGGAGAAATTCATTCATTTTTTAATTGATTTGTGGTCTATATTTTATTTTCTAAAACATACCACCCACATACCAATATTTAAGCCATGGTTTCATATAGAGAGCTAATAAAAATTACTGAAAAAATGTTTCAACCCATTAGAAATTATTGGAGTCTAAAAATCGATTATTTATTATGATCTTACCTTATATCTATCAAAAAAACTTTTATAATATCAACATATTATCTTGATTTTAGAAATACTTTTCACCTACATGTCGATATTGAGCACTATAAATAATGATAAATTAAAAAATGAAATTTGGATCATTTTGGCGTAGGATGTTAGTGGAATTTATAAATTTAGGAGCTATAGGAAATTCATATACATTCATATGAGAACTCCATAAAATATATATGGTGATAACCAAGTCTTATCATGACCATATCATCCTTCATCGTCAATAACACATTAGGTAAATGGTCGTCCATCTCAATGCAATGCTATTGTTCCTCAGAATAATTATTCGTTTATGTTATTTTGGCCTATAAATTGTTATAAATGTATATAAATTTTGTTTTGTGTTGGTTCAAAACGAATAATCAAAAAAACAATCTACATTAATTGATAGAAGATGAAGAACATTTAAGAAACCATTCATAGAACCCATATAGAGGTTCTCCATCTTCAAGGAGTAACATATTAGTCATAACCTCTATGTTATACCCTTTCTAACCACATTATCATATTAAAATGTTAAGAAAATACACACTCTATTGAAGGGAGTGGATACATTGCTGATCTAGTTTTTATTTGTAATTAAATTTCTTTTTTATTCTCCATTTTAATTATGCATATTATATTTATCATTTCCCAAATTTCTAATATTGTTATTATTTGCATCATTTTTATTTTTTTCCATTTTTTATTACTTTTTAATATTTTTTACTTTTAACCCACCCCCCTTTGTGATGAAGAACTATTTTTTATGCCCAAAAAATAAAAGAAATTATTGAAAATGAATTATGTATATCCTTATTCAATGTTGTATAATAATTTATAAAAAAAATTATTCAGAAATGGAATGTTTGTTTAAAAATTAATTTCTCATCTATGTGTGATTTTTTTCGTAAATTGGTTGTTTTTAAATGATATAAATTGTTTTATCTCAATAAAACCTTTGATTTTATTAATACCCTTTATGTGAGTAGTTAACGGGATAATAATGACACTTAATATCTCTACAAAACATTACTCTCAACCATATTCGATGAATGTTTCGAAGTTAATAGAAAGTAAATATAATTTAGGTTATTATATATCAGCATTCAAAACCAAATTTTTCTATATGTTTATTCCTTATCTAATTTTTCATTACTGTATCACATTTACATAAATATGTATACCATCTATCAGTCTATTTTACTCCTTCAAAAAAATATTAAATGATGGAAGTGATGAAATGTGAAAAAATATGGGTATAAAATGGTCAGGATCTTGTTATTTGACTTTTGGGAATTCATATGTTAGTGGTTATTTATATTATAATTCAAAATATGTATGGAATGTTTGGTGGAATAAATTATGTAAGTATAACATTTTATACCAATCAATATTTAATAGATATAATGTCGAAATAATATCCAAAAAGGGTACACAAACACACATTGAGAGTCAGAGACATTAATGACAGGTGAATTACTTTGAATTAAAAGTACTATAAATATCCTATAATTCCATTCTGATATAATTTATGAGACATATTTTTCCATGATCACTGAGAATAAATCCTTAATATGAATTTTTCTAGGATCACATTACTATCAAGAATTAAATTTTCATTGAATGTTTTATCATCATGAAGTTCAAAAAATCTAAACGAATTTTTTTTTTGAAATTTTCCAATTCCTATTTGTGGATGTGTTTTTTTATTTGGATGTGAACACACCATGATTCACTATTTTATTTCTGCCTTACACCATTGTATTAAAATGGTTTCTTATGCAAAATTACATATATAATAAAGAAGGGAACATCATTTTTGATTAAATAATAAATTTTTATCTCTATTAGAAATAGTAATTTCTTCCTTTTAATGATTTTATTTTAGGTGGAGGTGATTTGGTGTGCCATACAGGACCTATAAGTAAAATGGGCCAAAATTCCCATGATTTCAAGGATACATGTAGACTCAAATACAAAGTAAAGCTCATTTTTTAATCCAATTACACTAAATATTTTTTATAATATCCATTTTATTTCTTATATAACTCTTATTAATAAAATTTCATCCAATTAAAGAACTATGGGTACCAAAAGAACTGATCTATCTAAGAAAAAGAATTTACTTGATACCAATAGTTTGGTTCTATATTTTGGAAAAATATCTTATTTCTTATATTGAATTAATTCCAAAATAAAAAGGTATATTTTAACAAGGAGGATAAATATGTTTTTAGTTTTTTCCAAATCAAGAATATTTTATCTACCCATTCAATATATGGACCACGTGGTATCATGACATATGGGTTCCTAGAACCTCTTCTAATTTTTTGGCTACAAAATGGAACCTTGTGCACATAATTTTCATGTTGGCCCAAGAAGTTATGTGATATAATTTTAGAGATCTAGAGAAGTCCTCTAATAACCTTGTAGGTTCTTGGATTCTCATCCATTATAGGGAGAGATGTAATTAATAATGATATAAACCTAAGATTTCTTGCCCTCTCCATGTCAGGTTAAATGGGTGGAATTCATTATGAGGGAGCTACAAAATTGACAAGGGAGTTATAAAACTTATATTAGCTATTTGTTTGGAATATATTGGGATATAAAACATTTAATAACATTTATCTTAAATTATTTAATATTTGAATTATTTTTTTGATGTATCTGATTTTTATTCTCTTATTTTCTACTCTATAAGTGTGAGGTTTTTAGTGAATGACTAGTTTTGTTCGGATTGGACAACATAAGATTCATTTTCATACCAACATCATTAAAATGTAAATTTTTATTGGAAGATGTTATAAAATACATAAGGGATTGAAAATGGTAAAATTATTGTTTTTTCAAGGTTTTTTTCTACTTGAATAAATATAATATATTTTACATTAAATAATATTATTATTAATTTCAACAAAATATATTCTCAAAACCTAATCAAATCTATATGGATAATGAACTAGAATGTGTATAGTGATATAAAAATGTCCCATTTATCTCATATATTTCATAATAAATTTTTTCTCAATGTTTAGACTCTTTAAATTTAGATATTTTTTTAAAATGGTTTTCAAACTACCCCCACTAATTAGTTCCTTTTATTGAAACTACATCAAATAAAATAACAAAAACCTAGAGATGTGGAGTAGGATCTCATGTTGACTAAATATAATCATATATGAAAAATTTATTTTATGTCTCATGATAACTCTGACATTTGGTTATATAATATTCCATTATTTCCTTTGAATATCCTATAAATATACATTTTATGACATCGAGATATAGTTTGTTTCCAATCATTGACTTAACAAATTCCATACACCCCCAAACAATTGTTCATAATAAAATATGTTTATTTCCACTCAGTAACATGACTGGAATTAAATTTTCCAATTTATTTGGTACTCAATTTTTTTTATAAATAATATTTTATAATTTATATCCTCAAAAGGATAATGGAAGATCAACATGCCTCATCAATGACCCTACCATGACATGAAAGGTATGGTTACTCAATTCTCTATTATAATTTCTCTATAGTATATAAGGATGATTACACTGAGATAAAATCGCAAAATACTATAGAATATAGATAAACTCTTAGTTAATACATTCAATCCTAGATTAGCTAAGTGACATATTATCTTCTTCCCAATATAATTATATAATTTATTCAGGAGATATTTGAATTACATAATGGTAATAAACTTATACATCATCATGTATAAATATAAATATCCACTAAGAAATTAGTAAATGTTGCAAATTAATAATATCCAACAATTGTTTCTACTTTAGAATGACTACAAAATTTAGTTTACTCCAATGAAAAATGATTTGGGTCCCTTTAAACCTAACAAAAAAAATGATGGGTTATTTAATTTTCATACTAAATCAAGAATGAAATAATTCCAATGGTCTTATATAAAAAAGTTTCTAAATAATGATCTTGATATATACTTTTCATATTAATATCATTATTGTTAGCAATATGATGATTTCACAATTTTGTTTCCCTTAATTAGTGAGAAATTTATTGGTTATCTATTTCCTATAATTAGGTTTATAAATTCAACATAGAAACACTATTATATGATTAATAATAATATATATATAGAATGAAATTTAAGGAGAATTTGGTAAACCATTAATTTTAAAATATAGAAACCTCAATCTTTAAAAGAAAAAGTTGATAAATTCCATAACAATTTAAAATAGGTAAAATTCTTTACCATGAATAGTCACCATTCATTGGGGTTAACCTTCAATTCCAGATTTTCATTTATAAGTTCCTTAAGGAAAAATTCCTTTTTGTCACAATTCCACACATAGTCCTTGATGTTGGTGTTCCCCTCTCTACTTCTAAGAATTAAAATTCAATTCTATATATCAATCCAATAGGATTGTTCGTTATTCAGATCAACATGCATCGGTCTCTCAAAAATAATGTATAATGACTATTATTTAGATGTTTCATACCATATCAAATAAAATTTTCCAAAACGAACTGATTTTTATATCAAAATTATCAAATAATTCCATCAATTTTACATAAATATACCAAGATGATATTTTTAGTAAAAACATTTAATGAAAAATGGTCCATAAAATGAATATCATTCTAGTTTAAAATAGAATGTGGTTGTCTCCCATAACTAGAGCTGGGAGTCCTACTCCTTTATTTACTCGATTATTCACCTCTCCCCCACAAATCATTCAAAACTATAATGCCCTGAAATTTCCATGTAAATTTATTTTTTAAATATATGGGAATTTTACGAGTCCATGAAATCTGACATTATGAGATTCCAAGGCCCGAAGTAACCAGAGTGATCCTTCAGAGTTTTTTTGAGATTACGTTAATGAGGATACGTAGTTTTCCTAAAAAGGTAGAATAACTCATAAACGGTAGCTCAGATCTGAAATCTGAGGAAACTTTTGCTCTCAAAATGGTGTGTTTACCCTAGGTGCGACTTAAGATTAGTCTGCGCGGGATTCCTGTGAGAAAACCCAAAAATGGAAAAATCGTAAATAAAATAATAAAATAAATTATTTTATTTTTCAAATGCTTATAAATAAAAAACGGTAACTCAGATTAAGAACTTGAGACCACCACTTAACTCATGAGGATATGATTTATTTATGTAGATACGAACTTCGGTCGGTACGGGCCACCAGAAAAAAAAGTTAGTTTTTTGCCGCAAATAAAATAATTAAGTGACAATTATTTTATTGTACAATTCGTAAATTCTAAATGGTAACTCAGATTGAAAATCCCAGAGTAACGTTGGATTTTTTGGGGTGTGTTTCACCTAGGAAGAGGCTAACCATGACCAGCATGGGTCGAGGGAGACTGATAATAATTTTCCAAACTTTTTTTGGGTATGTTTAGTAAACGCGCATGCGGCATTTGGTAACTTTTGAACCAGTGATCGGAATTGAAATCCAAGACCACCGCTGAACTCCCAGCATCGGTATTCACATAAGAAGATATTCACTTCGATGGCAGTGATTTGAGGATAAAAGTTCATTTTGGGGATTTTGTTTGAAGTAAAAAAAATAAAGCATGCTCACTTTATGTTATTTTTAACTGCCATGTAGATGTTGGGTGGTTAAAACCTCCTCATCGGAGTTGGTGGTGGGACCACCACACCTTAACCTTCCTTGGGAGGTTATGGTGGTGGGCCCACCCTGGAATAACACCCCGTGAGAGGTTATGATGTGGGGATCACACGAGGCTTAACCCCCTATTAAAGGAGGAGGGTAAAACCTCACCAACTCCCCATTAAATGGGGAGAAACCCCTTGACCTTCTCCAACTTAAGGGAGCCAACTCCCCTTTAATTTAATTTGAGCCACCTTTCAAGCATTAATTCGGTGGATCCACTTAATTTAAATCACTAATTTGAATTTTTATGCCAACTCCACCCCATTAATTAAATGAGTCAACTCATTTAATTAAATCACTCAATTTGAATTTACGGCAACGAACATAAAAGATTCTAATCTATTTTTTTGTCTAAGATTTCATTTTGGGTGGAGTGGAGAGAAAGGAGGAACATTGGAGAAATATTGGGAGAAGGCTCTTAATAAAGAACACATCCAATGAAAAACACCTTCGAAAACGAAGAACGATCTTCCTCGACTTTCTTCCTCCGAACACCCTTCAACGAGAGACAACTTCAACCGATATTCCCTCCTCATCATCATCAACAAACTATCACATGAGCATGGATTGGATGTGCATAGAAGACATGACGAATGATGACATCATCGTCTTCTTCCCACGACTTCATCGTCGAGCAACGATCAAAGGTAGGGGGTTTTCCTGGAGTATTATTCATTTCCTTCTTCTCATCTTCATTTAAAAGGAATTGATGCGATGTATTATAGACAATTGTTGTTCAACTTTCTTCCTCATTGTTGAATAAATTGTTATTATCCATATACACGGAGGGTGCGGGCCAAACTAACATGGCCTGACACCCTACGCTGATCTCTTTGTTATGTTTCGTTCGGCATGGTGATGAAGCGGCAATGAGGCGAAGAAGGCACCAACGACAAAGGTCAACCTACCTGCGGCCTCCGTGAACCGTGCCGCCCCCACGGCGCACCAGGGTTCTCGACCAACCACTGTCGGCCTGCGCGGGCCCAAGCCGCACCGAACCGGCCTGCCCGACCGCCACCGGCAGCCGGCCCGCCTAACTGTGGAATGCTCACGTACTGCCTGGCGCCCCGCCGACCTCCCCCTGCGCTACCGGTGGGCCCTGCTGGCCTCACTGCACGATTCCCGCGTGCTCCGTGGCCCGCCCGTGCTCTACCCGAGTGGCCCGCCGGCCTTCCCGTGCACTGTCTGTGCCCCACGCGGCCTACCCGCACCCTGCCTGGCTCCTATCCATCATGCATTTGCCCTGCCCGGCGCCCAGCTGGACAGCCCGGCGCCCCTCGCGGCATGCCCTCACCCCGGATCCCAGCCGAACCGGCCGAGCCGCGCCCGCTGCCCGAGCTGACCCGCGGCGTACTAGGAAGCATCGTTGGCCAAACCATATCAACATTCCGGGCCATGTATCCTGAGTCGTGCCCCCAAGTTGTGCTGGACAAACCGGCCCTAGTCTCCTGGCCAAACTGCCTATGCGGAAACCTCTGGGCCAAACTTTCCCTACAGTCCACTGGGTTGGGCCCATCAAAATGGGTCGAAACGGGTGGGCTGACCCACCCAGCTGGCCAGGTTATACCTAGTGGGTCTGACTGGGTCAACCCAGACCCAGTCATCCTAGTCAAGATTGGGCCGAGTTTGTCTGACCGGGTTGGACAGGGCCTAGGCCCATTACCGACCCAGTTACTTCCTTTGGTCGTATCATTGGCATCAGTCGTCCATTTGAAGAACCGTCAGCGGCGCTGGTTATCTTGGAGAACTACGGTCTCTTTAAGTATACCCCACTAGACTATGGGGTAATGTTGAGATATGGTCAGGTTGGATCGTTCACAAATCCAACCAGGCTCCCGGGAGTAAAAATCTAATAACTCACAGACCAGGCATCCGATTGACGCACTTTCTATTGTGTTGAGACCCCTATGAAAAGATATACCTTTGAGATACTTATACATGGGACTTGGTGGTAGTGGACAAGTTGAAAATTGGCTTGAGGAGAGGACCCTCTTGGAATCGAAAGTTCTTTGTGAAAACCATGTGGTTGGTTGTGCTTTGACGACTGTTCCTAGATCATGCGTTGGTTAGAAAGTTTCGAATTCTCTTCCTGGATCATGTGTTGCTGCAATAGAATAGCTGGTCCTGGATCATGTATTGGTTTGAAATCTCTGACGACTTTTCCTGGATCATGTGTTTATCTAACAGTTCTTACTTCTGTTCCTGGATCATGTGTTGGTGTGAGAGAATAGCTGGTCTTGGATCATGTGTTGGTTTGATAACTCTGACGACTGTTCCTGGATCATATGTTGGTATGAGAGTTCTGACTTCTGTTCTTGGATCATTAGTTGGTCTGACAGAATAGTTGGTCCTGGATCAGGTGTTGGTCCGACATCTCTGATGATTTAGTGGATATATCTAATCATCCCTATCTCTCTACATAATTTTTATACCTTTGTGAAATGAGTCAGTAGATCTTTTGTTTCCTCGTGATTGAAATGGAATACTTGATAACTTAGGTATATGTATGGGCATAGACCAAAGTGGGGATATCTGTTTATTTCAAACTTTTTGGTTTATCCTTGTTGGATTTTGTGAGACCTTGAGGGTCTCGGGATCCCTACTGAGTATTTTTATACTCACCCCTACACAAGCAATGCCCGCACCACACTGTGTTGGATGCAGACGATGGACAGTGCTGACTGCGGCTAAGTAGCAGGACTGGACGGTACCCGGAGGAGGACCTTACGACGATTCAGTGCACAGAAGACACTGATAGACGTGGAGTGCTGAGGAGGCCATCTGTACCTACTCTTCAGGTAGTAACCCTGGAGGAAGACCCTGTGGCTGCTTTAATTTTCTTCAGTTGTACTTGCTTTTAAGTTGTGCATGTAGTTTTATGTTGGACATGTATTTCCAGCCCCTTTTACTTTCCAACACAACTTTTTTATACATCTTTACATAGTGTTTACTTCCAAATCGTACTCTCTTTGTGTGTGTATTCAATCTATAAAGCCAATTACTTCCCATTTTTTGGGATTTACGCATTGGGTGCTATTCGGCAGCCCCGGGCCTTTGGAAGGCGGGTTTGGGTTAGTCACGGCATGGGCCCCAGAGGATGGGTCGTGACAAATTGGTATCAAAATAGTTGGTTCTACCATAGAACATAGGACTCTGATCTTTCTTTTCTGTGAAGAAATAGTGTTAATATTACTGATTGTGTTTTCCATTCTAGGGAGTCTAGTGTTTGTGGGTCGGCCGACGTATCCACGCACCAGGACCCTGACTTTTGGATTCCGACTACGTGCATGAAATCACTGATTGCGTGGGTGTTTCATGATTTTTATTTGTGATCTCTTTCAGTCATCTCTCTAGGTATAACTTATTGACCGTCGCACACCAGTATCATTTCAAGATGGCCCCAAGCATACAGCCATCCAGGATTTCAAGAGTAGTATGCACAGATATCCCACCAAGTGATGAGGCTTCATTGCAGTTCCCTCTTACTATGTTGGCAGCTTCGGGTGGTGTCCCAGCAGAAGCACCACCTGTTGGGCAGCAGATACCACCAGCCACACTGGCGGATAGTGCACGATAACTAAGAGCATTGCACGACTTCCTGTAGTAAAGGCCTCTGAGGTTTCGAGGTGAGTCAGATTCCCACGCAGTTAAGGGCTGGCTGGAGGTGATTGTTAGAGTTTCCCATCTATTTGAGACACCAGTAGAGAAGACTGTGATCTTAACTACTAGTCTTTTTTAGTGAGTGACGATGAGGATGGTCCGCTTAGTGATGAGGCTTCGATACGTGGACCTTTTCCCGAGATAGTACCTTCGGGTAGTGTGCAAGATATATCACTACATGTTGGTTAGTAGTTACAACCAGCGGTACCAGTATAAGACACATGTAGGATTAGTTCCTTAAATGTGTTTCAGCATCAAATACCCCTAAGGTTCCTATTTGAGCCCAACTCATAGGTAGTTGAGGACTATCTGGAGGAGGTGGCTGAGAGTTCTCTAGATCTTCTACATCTTTGGCAGGATGACATGTCGGTAGTTGAGTATTCATCGAGGTGTACCGGTCTTTCCTAATACTCAATGAATATGATACGATCAGTGATTTAGGGATCGAACATCCTAGAGATGTGTTTTTAAAGGACATCCGAGCCAGAACTATTCCTCTATGCATTCCTACTTATTCTAGTGTGTTAGAGAGAACCTTTGTGGTTGAATGTTCTTCAGCTAAATGGATACAGACAGTGATTGTTAGCAGAGGGAAAGCAGGGAACTGGCACTAGTCATAGAGACATGGGTGAGTAATGTGTTTTAGGAGGAGTATGTTTTAGGGAAAGATGAATATGTAGGATAGAAAATGTGGAAGAAAATCTAGGAGAGCAGTATGAGGTGGTGTACTTTTCGACATGTTAAAACCACCCCCTTTTTTTGGACGCCGCCCAGCTCAGGGAGCTGGTGGGCAGGAGAAGAGAGTTGTTTCTTGTGGTCAAGGAATGCGACCCAAGGGATCTAGGAATGATTCGAGGTATGGTATATCTCTACTAGTTATCGTATCAATAAACATATGTACCAATCATTCCTTCCTTCCACAAATCTTGTCCATGACCTAGAGTTTCCGGTTAAACTGTTGACTTCACCCTCACGACTAGAGATACTTTTGGGAGGAGACTCAACAATCACACTGACACCGATGGTGTGATATCACCCTTGAGGTGAGATTTTTGGTTGGAACCTCTTTGTGGTAGTGTCGAGGCCTTACGACGTTAGTCAGGGTTTGGACATGACATCCGTCGTTCACACTCATATTGACTATATTATGCAAATAGGTTGTCTTTTATCTCCAACATTGGGATGGTGTTTTCTTTGGTCATCGAAAAATGAAACCCAAGAAGTACAGGATAAAATTGTGCATTAGAGGGTGCAACCAATCACTCGTGACTCGGCCAGCCTCACCCTCGTGGCAGCAGAAGTTGACTTTGATATAGTCTATACTCCTAGAAGGAGGAACATGGTAGAATATGCACTCAACAGGTGGGCTGGCCTGCATCTGCTGAGTGGACTGACAGAGTAGCTGGCTGCTTTATAGATATACGTTTTGGATAGAGATGGATCAGTTTTTCTATAGTTTCTTACAGTCAGTTCCCAACATCTTCCGCGAGTCTGGGAGGCACATCATGGGGATGCTGACTGCAAGATACGATGTGCTCAGATATCCACAGAGCAGGCACCTGATGGATTTTTTGAAGGTGGGGAGCACATCAGCCTCTTTTTAGGACATACTATGGTACCAGTTTCACTTTAGGCGGATTTTTTGAGGGAGTTCCACACACCCCCTCTAGCGGTACATCCAGGAGTGTAAAATATGTACCAGGATCTCCGACGACAGCCCTGGTGGCTGGGAATGAACAAAGCAGTTGCAGAGTTTGTCTCTCGTTGCCTCACCTTTCAGCTAGTGAATGTGGATCATCAGGCACCAGAAATCTCGGTTCAACCAATAGTGGTCCAAGAGTGGAAGTGGGATGGGATATCCATGGAAGTCGTGATAGGACTTTCACGTACATCCAGGGGTCACGACTTGATTTGGGTGATCGTTGGCCGACTCACCAAGTCGGCCCACTTTCTGATGATCAGAGAGAAGGGTTCAGTAGAGAGTTTGGGATGCCTCTATGTGCAGGAGATTATGTGGCTATATGTAGTACCGTAAAAGATTTTCTCTGATCGGGACACAAGTTTTACTTCCAGGATATGGAAGGGGTTGAAGGAAGCTTTCGGGACGCAGCTTCGTTTGAGCACCGCTTTCAATCCTTAGACAGATGGTCAGACTGAGTGAACCATTCAGAACCTTGGGACATACCCCATCCATCTGTTATCTACTATAGTCACAACTGGGAGGATCAATTACCATTGGTGGAGTTTTCATACAACAACAGCTATCACTCAACCATTGGGATGGCAGCTTTTAAGGCATTATACGGGCAACCTTAATGATCACCTTTGTGTTGAAATGACCCTGGGGAGTCATCACTGGTGGGACACGAGATGGTATGGGCTACCAAAGAGAAGGCGCATATCTTCTAGGAGTAGATGAAGACTACACAGAGAAAATAGAAGTCGTATCCTGACAGGAGACGGAGACCTCTAGAGTTCGAGGATGGCGACCACGTCTTTCTATGGGTCTCACCTCGATGAGGTTTCTAGAAATTTGGATGAGGTGGAAAGTTATCTCTGAGATTCATAAAACCTTTCTAGGTGATCAGTAGATCTAGAGAGTTGACATACCGCTAAAATCTTGCACCATAGTTGCATCGGGTTCATGAAGTCTTCCACGTATCCCAGATGAGGAGATATGTGCACGACCCTTCCCAGATCATTGACCATGGAGAGATGGATGTAGACGATGGGGCGAATTTTACAAAGGTTCTAGGGGAGATTGAGGATCGAACAGAGTGGGTCCTATGTGGATGGTCGATACCTTTGTTTCATGTTCACTAGTAGCATGGGAACCTCCAGGAGAGCACATGGGAGAGGGAGGCTCAGATGCGTTCTCAATACCCCCCACATGTTCCCTTAGTATGACTTGTGGCTTATGGGGACGTAGAGCCCTGAGGTGGGGAGAATGTAAAGTCACAGAATTTCCATGTAAATTTATTTTTAAAATATATGGTAACTTTACGAGTCTTCTAAATCTGACGTTGTGAGATTTCATGGCCCGAAGTTCCCAGAATGATCCATTGAAGTTTTGTTGAGAATAAGTTAACGTGTGTAAGCAGTTTTCCTGAAAAAGTGGAATACCTCATAAATAGTAACTAACATCGGAAATCCAAGGGCCATGTTGTGCTCAGAATGGTGGGTTTACCTTAGGCGCAACTTAAGATTGGTCGGCGCGAGCCTCCTGTGAGAAAACCCAAAAATAGAATAATCGTATATAAAATAATTAAATAAATTATTGTATTTTTCAAATAGTTATAACTCAAAAAAGGTAACTTGGATAAAAATTCTGAGACCACCACTGAACTCGTGAGGCTATTCTTTCTTTATGTAGATACTAACGTTGCCCGGCACGGGCCCCCAAAGAACGTTAGTTTTTGCCCGCAAATAAAATAATTAAGTGACAATTATTTTAATGTAAATTCATAACTTCTAAATGATTACTCAGATTGAAAATCCAAGAGCACCGTTGGGCTTTTTGGGGTGTGTTTCACCAAGGCGGAGCCTATCCTCGACCGATATGAGTCAAGGGTGACTGATAATAATTTTACGAATTTTTTTTCGGGTATGTTAAGTAAACACGCGAACGGAATTTTGTATCTTTTGAACCGGTTCTCGGAATTGATATATGAGAGCACCGTTGATCTCACAGCGCCGGTATTCACTTAAGAAGACATTTACTTCAATAGAAGTGAGTTGAGGATAAAAATTATATTTTGGGTTTTATTATGAAGTAATAAAATTAAGTAAGCTCACTTTATTTTATTTTTAACTGCCATTTTGAGGTTGGGTTGTTAAAACCCCCTCATGGGAGTTGGAGGTGGGACCACCACACCTTAACATCCCTTGGGAGGTATTGGTGGTGGGTCCCACCCAGTCATACAATATCGTGAGAGGATATGACGTGGGGACCACACGAGGATTAACCCCCTATTAATGGAGGAGGATAAAACCTCCTCAAATCCCCATTAAATGGGGAGAAACCCCTTGACATTATACACCTTAATGGAGAGAAACCCCCTTTAATTTAATTTGTGCCACCTCTCAAGCATTAATTAGGTGGATCCACTTAAATTTAAATCTCCAATTTGAAATGTTATGCCAACTCCAACCCATTAATTATATGAGTCAACTCATTTAATTATGTCTTTCAATTTGAATTTACGCCAATGAACATAAAAGGTCCAAATCTATTTTTTTGGCTACGATTTCATTTTGGGTGGAGTGGAGAGAAAGGAGGCACTTGGGAGAAATATTGGGAGAAGGATCCCAACGAAGAACGCTTCCAACTAACAACACCTTCGAAAAGGAAGAACAATCTTCTTCCACTATCTTCCTTAGAACCCCCTTCGACGCGGGACGTCTTCAACCGATCTTCCCTCCTCATCGTCGTCGATGAACTATCACACGAGCTTCGATTGGAAGTGTGTGGTAGACACGACGAACGAAGACAACATTGTCTTCTTCCCGCGACTTCATTGTCGAGCAACGATCAAAGGTAGGGGGTTTTCCTGGAGTATTATTCCTTTCCTTCTTCTCATATTTGTTTAAAAGGAATCGATGCGATGTATTGTAAACATTTTTTTTCAAATTTATTGTTTTTGAACCAATTTTTGTCATCCCTAAACACATAGGGTGCCTGCCAAACTAACATAGCCTCACTCCCTCCGCAGATCTCTTTGTGAAGTTTCTTTCGGCATGGCGACGAAGCGGCAACGAGGTGACGTAGGCACCAATGAAAAAGGTCATGCTGCCCACACCCTACGTGAACCACACCTCCCCCGCAGAAAACCGATGTTCTTGACCGAACACCGTCGGCCCGTGCCGGCCCGGGCCGTGCCAAAGCAGCCTGCCCGGCTGCCACCTGCCTGCCTGCCCGGCCGCCGCCGGCCACCACCGGCCTGCCTGCCCGCGACCTTCCCTTTCTTTGACCGGTGCCCCGCCAGCCTAACTGCGCTTCCCGTACACCCCACCGGCCTGCCCTCCTGCCCCGCGGTCTGCTAGTAGACTACTCTCATGGCCCGTCGGCCTACCCGCACGCTTCCCGTGCACCCCGCGGCCTGCCTGCGCGCTGCCTCTGCCCCGCAAGCCTTACGGGGCCCTACTCGGTGCACCGCGGCCTTCCCGCTCGCCCCGCTGCCCAGCCCGTGCGCTACCCACACCCCGCGCGGCCTGCTCAGGCAGTGCCCAGTACCCTAGTGGGATACCCGCACGCTGCCCACACCCCACATGGTGCTGGACGAACCGGCCCCAGCCTCAGGGCCAAGCCACCTACACGGCGACCTCAGGGTCGAATCGCCCCTACTTTCAGCAAGATCGGGCCCAGTGGACCGGGTCGAACATAGTGGACGAACCCACCCAGCAGGCCTAGTCAGACCCAACCTGTTACTTCCTTTGGCCATATCATTGGCATCAGACGACTTTTTGATGAACCATTTGTGGTACTGGATTCCTTGGAGCATGACAGTCCCTTTGAGTATAACCCATTGGAGTTTATGGTAATGTTGAGATACGGTTAGGTTGGATCATTCACGAATCCAACTGATCCCCTGGGACTAAAAAGCTAATAACTCACAGACGAGGCGTCTGATTGACGTGTCGTCTGTTGCGTTGAGACCCCTATGACGTGTCGGAACTTTGTGATACTTCTTCATGGGACATGGTGGTAGTTGACGTGTCAACACATGGCTTGAGGAGAGGACCCTCCCAGAATCAAGAATGCTTTGTGAAAACCTTGTGGCTGGCTATGATTTGACGATTGTTCCTGGATCATGAATTGGTCTGACTGTTCTAAATTCTATTCCTGGATCATGTGTTGGTGTGACATAATAGCTGGTCATGGATCATGTATTGGTCCGACAACTCTGACGACTATTTCTAGATCATGTGTTGGTCCTACAGTTCTAACTTCTGTTCATGGATCATGTGTTGGTCTGACAGAATAGCTGGACCTGGATCATGTTTTGGTCTGACAGCTCTGACGAATGTTCATGGATCATGTGTGGGTCTAGTAGTTCTGACTTCTGTTCCAGGATCTTGTGTTGGTCTGACAGAATAGCTGGATCTGGATCATGTGTTGGTCTGACATCTCTGATGATTCAGTGGCTATATATGATCATCTCTATCTCTCTACGTAAGATGTATACCATTTTGTGCTGAGTCAGTAGCTCTTGTGTTTCCTCGTGATTGATATGGATTACTTGATAACTTAGGTATATGTATGGACATATACGTAAGTGGGGTTATCTATTGATTTCATACTTTTTGGTTTATCCTTGTTGGATTTTGTGAGACCTTATGTGCCTCGGGGTCCCTATTGAGTATTGTTATACTCACCCCTGCACGGGCTATGCCCGCACCATGTTGTGTGGGATGCAGATGACGGACAGCACTAACTGAGGCTGATTAGCAGGACTGGATGGTACCCAGAGGTGGACCTTACGACGAGTTGGTGCACGGAGGAAACTGATGGACGTGGAGTGCTGAGAAGCCCATCTATACGTACCCTTCAGGTAGGAACCCCAGAGGACGACCCTATAGCATCTTTACTTTTCTTCAGTTGTACTTGATTTTCCGTTATACATGTACTTTCCTATTGGACTTTTCTTTCCATCCCCTTTTACTTTCCAGCACTTCTTTTGTATACAGATTTACTTAGTGTTTTCTTCCTGCTCGTACTCTGTTTGTGTGTGTTTTCAGTTTATAAAGCCAATTCCTTCCTAGTTTTATGGATTTACACCTTTGGTGCAAGTCGCAAGCCCCTGGCCTATGAAAGGAGGGATTAGTGTAGTCACGACATGGGCCCCGGGGGACGGGTCGTGACAAAAACCTTTACGGTTTCTACTTTTCTATATAGAAATGTTAACTAAAATATGAATTTAATAACTAATATATATAAATATATATATAAATAGTAAGCTTTCTAGTGAATTCTCTTATAACATCCCCCTTCTTCTTGGTGGAGTTTTTCTACTCATGGCATAGATTGCATCATTCAAAACATATTGCTTACCTTTTATTCAATTATCACCGAATCTTACTCTTCTTTGAAAGATTTATCATGAGATATTTGCATATTGAGTGAGACTTATGTACTTTTGGTAACACTTTTAGTTCTTAAAATAATAATATCATTTATAACTTTCTTATCTTTTGACACTATCCTTTATGCTAATGGAGATATACTATGAAAAAGTATTATTAAAATGTGACCATCATATTCTAGTCATTTAATTAGATGATATGAATAGTTTTAATATAATTATGAAATGTATATAATAGATATAGACAATAAAAATTTATTTATCAGTGATTAGAAAGTAATAAAATTATTTTATTAATGTATTATTATTTTTAAAAATTAAATTTTATTCAAATATAATTTTTATATATTGTTTAGCCAATTTTATAATTCATTTATTAGAAATTAATAAATTTAGTATGAAAAAATATATAATTTTCGTAATCATCATTTCAAAATTATCTTTCTTTTTTTTTGAGTTTTTAAAAATTATTTACATTATATTTAACAGTTAATGAATCTTTTTTTAAAAAATATTTATTCTAATTTTATAAAATTATAAATTTGAAATTATTTTTGAAATTATTTTTGAAATTATTTAGAATATATAATTACTTATTTTATATTAATAATATTCCTAGTTTTTTTTTTTGGAATAATGTTTATGGATTAATTGTTTATGAACCCATTTTTATAAATAAATGGAAAATTCTATAAAAAATATTTTTATTCATTTTTTTTATTCTTAAATAAATTTCTTTCCAAACAAGAAATGAATGCATTAAAAATTGATTTTATATTTCATATCAAGAGGTATTAATTTGGTAAATGGGACACTATTAATTATTTTATTATGAATATTAACAATAGAAAATAATTCACCAAAATATTTGAAAATTTCGTAATTAATATCCAAAATAATATTATAAGTACAAAAAAGGTATAATAAAAATATTTTTTAAAATTACATGATTGGGATACATCCAATTCCATTCATTTTTTATACATTTTGTGACATGGTGAGATATTTAATTAATTTTCCTTTATGTTATTATATGTAATGATATATCAAAAAATCAATTCTCCTTTACTTATTATCTTGGCATATTTTACAAAAGAATAAACAAAGGATATATTCAATTACAGATATTTAATAGAATGAAACATGATTTATTTTTTTCATGGAACTTATATTACAATTATAATGCATGAAATAATGACTATAAATTCTTACATAAAACCTATACAGTATTTCTTCCACTAATAGGTAAAAAATTAAAAAAATTCAAAAAAAATTGAATTTAATAAAATTTAATGTTATTATTTTTTCCACATATTAAATATATAAATAAAATATTTAAAATGTGTTAATTGATATGATTATAATTTCATTACTTTCATGATCTCTTCAATGTCAAATTAAATGTATCATTTCAAAAATAAAATTTAAATTATCTAATAATAAATAATACTTTATGAAATGATTTAAAATTCAAAAAAATGATACCTTCATCGATGTTGGAGGAAAATTAATATAAATATCAACTACTCACTATTTATGGAAAAAAACTAATTTATTGTATTTATAAGGAAACCTATGTATTAAAAACATAATTATCATTTTAAATGTCAAAAATGATTAACATAATTTAAAAAAGTGATAATTTAATGAACATAATCTAAACATTTCCAAATTTTATTCAATGATAGGATATCCATCCATACTCTTCTAATCATAAAATTATATCCCTTTTAAGCCTCTTTTACATGGGAATAAATTATATTAATGTAATATTTTAATATATCTCCAACAGTTCCCCACCCCTCATTTATAAAATGTAATATCCTCTCTTATTTTATTCACATTTCAAAAGCCATTTGGATTGGCAATCCCAACATAAATACCATTCATACATCATTTAACTTTTAATTATGGTCTTCTACTTGTTATAATACTAATATTAAATTTTTTAGTGGGAAAATAAAAGTGATTTATCTGAAGAAGTGGAGTTCACAACATAAACATAGCAAGAAAAGACTTAAGGTAAGAAGTCCCTCTGAACCACCCTTTTCATTGGGTTATGATCATTATCTCTCTCAGTTTCCCTATATATCTCCAATAAATGTTATGGAATGATTATAAACTCTTTTTTTAAATCCATAACACATATATAACATTCTTATTATACATTCTTTTAATAGGGTAATTAATGATTTCGTTTCAATTCTCAAATAGAATCATCATGAAATTTCCATTGATTGTGATATGAGGCAAGATTGTGAAGAATATTTCATTCCACGGGTAGGTATTATGATTATGAATTAGGATTGAATTCTGTTTCTAGTTATGATAATCATGAATATGTTATGATGGGTGCACACAGATAGTGAACTAATAAATTGAGTAAAGCTTCTTTCTCATGAGATGTTATGTTTGGGATTAGGAAGTATATAAAACCCACAGTGGAACTCTAAATACAATGTGTTATTTTCATTAAAATATTCCTTGACATACAATTAATTCAAAAAAAATTCTACCAAATTTCCAATGTTTCATTGATTGTATAATACTTGGTTCTTTATGTTATACTCCCATATGATTATTTAAGAGCCTTATATTTTATGATAACATTTATGCTATTTTACTAACATTTTATTCCTCATTACCGTGTTAATCCCCTTATATGGATTTATATCACAACCAATTATTTTATGTTTTTACCAAGTAATATTATGTAGTTTTAGGAGCTCAAAGGAATACATGATATTAATAAGAAGATAAAAAAATTATATTATATTTTAGTTTCTTATTATTGTATTATAAACCATTTCATCCAAAGAAATGTGTTACAATAATCTTTTTATAATTTTATATTTATATTTAGGTTTAAAATAATGTAATTATATGTGTAAATGTATTGTGTTTCAATAGTTGGTTTCCAGGAAAGGTTTTTATTAACTTTGGAAACTAGGATGAGAAAAATTTAGTGAGACCCCATTAGATAATACTTACTGTATTAGAAGATATATGTTATGGTAATGAATGAAGTGCTATTTTCCTAGAAATCAATATCAATCTATATTCAAAAAGTTTACTTTTTTTTAAAATGTATAAAGAGGAAATAAATTCAAAATGAGTTTGTTAAATATATATCATCAAAAGTGTTGGTGCACAGTGAATGTGAACATACCGTGAACCTAGTTTAACATTCATAGGCATATTTCTTACAAAATTAAAAATCTGTTTATGTTCTGTTATCAATGACATAGACATAATTATTATATTAAAAATATTAAATATAACATATTTCACATGGATAGTGTTTCATAAATAATATAATAACTCTCAAATGGAGTCTAATATAGGAAAAATGATGCCTCTATTAAATGTATAATGCAGGTTTTACCCTAGGAACAGACGTGGATTGAATAATGATTAAATTAATTAATTAATTAAATGGTTATTAAATTGGTCCAAACCAAATCCCTCACTATTTAAACCAATCTATGGCCCAATCCTAGGGTTATTCGCATAACCGTAGCGATTTAATAGGACCAAGGGGGAAATATTTGATTAATAACAATGAGATCTTCGGTCAAAAATCAGTTACAAGGAGTATTTCAACACCAATAGAGATATTGGATCTAACCAAATACAATGAAACATAACTATTATTCATTAGTGATCAATCCAATATCGAGATAGGATGGCTGTCTTAATTTTATTTTATCCTAATTTTTTATCATTCTATGTCAAACTAAAATTAATTATACTCAAAAATTGATTCATGGGTTGATTATTTATATATAAGTGTTGATTTATCTTCATATAATTAGAAATTGATATTTTTTGTTAATTATTTATTATTCCTTGTGTTTGTCGATTTCATCATCAATGAATGAAATCCAACCCAAACAATGATTAACATTCAATTTTTATGTTATTTGTGTGTGATTTTATCTCCACATTTATCTTATGATCATCATTTGTATTAAATTTATATGGTAGTTAAAAAATACTAAGAAATAATTAATTGTAAAATCGGTCATTACTGAAACAAATTGTTTATGCCGGTTCAGTTGTAGGATTGATAGGATGACCGTGGTGCAAAAACAATTACAGATGATTGGGGATAATATCATGAGTTTCACTTAAATGGGTTTTTTATTCTGAAACATGATGTGATAATAAGTGATTCCCAAGTGAATGGGTGGCTGAAATCTATTCACCAATGGATGGACAAGCTCGACCAAACATAGATTTTAGTTCTAGATGTGTGATTTCTGGTGAATCCACAGATGATGGAAGCTCAAGCAATATGTGTGAGAAATTCTAGAGTTTTTTATAGAAAATTGAAGTACAAGACATGAAGTTTGGAGGAACACAAATCTTATGGACCCATTTCCATGACATCTAGGGTTTTACATAGAGATAAATATCACACATCTCATGGGATAACCACACGCCATGTGACCCGATACTAATGAACCAGGGTGAACCCCATGGGTAAATGGGAATGGATATGGATAGGGTACTCGGTCACAGGCATGACCAATGTACATGGACATGGACATAACCATAGTACCCATACATGGAAAGAGTACACAACCATGGCAAGAGGCTAGAGCACCTGATCAAGGGTTAGAGGACACATGCATACTTGATCTTTATAGGACATGTTGTTTATATCATATACACACTATGTACTTATTCCCCAGAAGTGTTATGCCCATTTTCTCTTTAGTATAAATGAGTATATATAGGGTTTGTTCCCTTGGTTCATCCCTACAAGGTTATAGTGAGGTATCTAGTCCTGATCATAGGATGATTTATCCCCTATTTGAGTTAGTACTAGATATATTTAGGTATACCTCCTTGTGGACTAAGGTGCGATACTCTACAATTCATCCCTAGATTGGGTTAGGTATCCTGTTACTGATTATCAGGGTGTTTGATCGCCATCATTATAGATTACCTAAAGTAGGCTTAGGTACCACCTATAGGCCCTAGGTGTGATCCCCTATCCATATATCAATATCTTAAAGTTCCCAGTGTGTATTTATTCAAGGTGAGGCCCAATGATCACTACCTCTTGGATATGAACCATTGGTATTATTAAGACCCTAGGAGTGAGTTATCTTGGGAAAGTGTTACAATGAAGCCTTAAGTGAAATCCTAGGATGTGAGTATGGTTATGACCTTACTTGGTGACTTTGTGTCTATCTTGAGTATAGCTGGTTTGATGTTATCCTTTTTTATGAGCTGACTATCTTGGATTCTTTATGTTTGGTGATTTCAGGGTATCCTACTGGGTATGTTTATACTCACCCATTCTTGGGATCTAACCACACATGTCATGTCTTATACTGATGATAGGCCTTCTGACAGAGATATTACAAGACCAATATTAGGTAGATCATAATTATGATAAATGGACCGCATTCGGTTATAGGATTCACATCTAGATAGCAGTTTCATTCTTTCTATTAGTTTGGACTCTTTTACAGTTTTTGTGGGATTGAATTTAGCCTTTTTGATTTAAAAAACATGTGTAATACTCTGAAGTGGGATTTTGTAACACCCCAAGATTTCACAATAGCGTGTTTTATACGCAACTTTGAGTTCTAACACACCACAACCAATCATACTAGCAGTTAAGAATAGTAATGCCCACTTTTTTAAATTTTATACATTTTATCTTTCAAAATGGACTTCATTTTTAGATTCTGAATATCAAAATTATCTTAGGGTGAATTTTTGGTACTTCTCTGATAACTTTCTTATTTTGATGAATAGTGAAAATTATGAAATTTTAATTTAAAAAAAACTTTTTTTAATTGAATTAATTATTAGTGACAGGTTTTTAATTTTAGTGGTTATAAATTATATTTAGAATATATTTTTACAATTTAATCCAATGTTGGTAATTGGACATAATTTCACATTTAAACCAGAATAAACAAGTGTTAATCTTTTGATAGTTATTATTTCTTAAAAACATGCTTTTTGTTTTGACAGTGGGAATTAATTAATAAATGAAACTTCTATGATTTGAATTTGGTAAAATATATTTCATTATTAAATTCATAATATCAAAATTATCTAAGGGAAAATTTTTTGTATGTTTATGAAAACTTTTAATTTTTCATGAATAGTGAAAAACACTGAGTTATAGTTTAAAACAGAATTTTTATTTAAATAATTATTTATTATATTTAAATTGTTTAGGGTCAAAATAGATACATAATATCTATATAAGTTCATTATATGTCATTGGAGTCGGTTTATAATAAATTTAGATATATAAAATGTTTATTGAACTTTTCACCGTCTTTTACCCACCTCCTAGGAGCTTTTACAAATTCACATAAAACATAATTCTACCACTTCTGTGAGCTGAATTTAAAATATGTGAGAGACACGGTAAATATCAAGGATTAAAATTTTGTTCAATGAGATGAAAATAATTTTTGGTGAATAGTAAGTTTTTACCTTTATTTACCGCGGTTAAAAGTAAATAGGGTAATTAAGGGTAAAAATGATATTAATATTACCCTCAAACATGTCCTAATTCTATTGGACAATTTTATCTCGACAAAAAACAACCTTAGAAATAAAATATTATCATTTAGGTCCACTTGGATTAGATTAGGACATTTATTATTATTTAATTCAAAGAAGAGTTAAACGATTTAAAATCAAAGTTTAATAAGTAAAACATTTTTAATATAGGGTTTTTCATAAGATAAATTCGATTATAAATATTCATTATAAAGATAAAACTATTTCCTACATCATGGTATTTTATTTATAATTTTTATACATTAAATAAATTTATTTATTTATGACACAATGATGATGCAGAAATTACCTTATTCATGAAAGAATCAAATAAATGGTATTATAAATATTAAAATAAATATAATTTCAAAGTTTTTATTACATCCACGAATTTTCTAAGTGAATATGACATTTTAGGATAGATTAAATGTATTTTTTTTGAATTAATAATGTTTTTATTATTTTAACAAAAAAAAATACCAAATAGTGTCAAAATTGACATAAAATAGGTTTTAAAAACAATATTATATTATTAATTGATATAATGGTCCTAAAAATCTAAGGATCAGCCAAAAGACATATATAATAACATATATGACATTAAAGTACCAATTGGGGTTCTATTGATAGTATATAGTATGTTTATTAACCATTTATTTTTAGAATACAAGAAGACAAGGAAAAAGTTAAATTATTTAACAGAGTTAAATCTTAATGATAAGGTTAAAATGGTAACCTATACTTGTCTAAAACCTATTTGTTGAGTTTTTTTAGACCTATCCCCACCTTAGACATTAAATAATATACTTTGGAGACATTATAAACCGAATATGAATTTATTATAAAATAATATTGTATGTTTTTTCTAAGATGCCCCTCACCCCTCTTATAAAAGGGAACTCCACCTTCTCTCTAATTCACACATTATAATCCATTTGTATCTTAAAAACCCTACCAAAATACCCTCAAAACTATCCTACCTTCAATCTAGAGGCCTTAGTTTTATCATAAATCCAACCTAATTATCTCTTTTGATCAAATCAAAGGGAAAAACCCGAAGAAGAGGTAATGATTTCATCACCCTCATTCAAGTTCCTTTCTTCTTCCACTTCCTTTTTCTTTTTTTGTTTCCATTATAAAATAATAACTACAGTATATTCTATATACTGTGATGTTATTATAATTATGGTATAACCAAATTCATTATTCTATCCACCCTTTGAATGACATGTCACCATACGTGTGTACGTACGGCTTACCATCTCCACATCGTGGTGTAATTATTATTCAATACATTATTATTTTGGATGGGAATAATGATGATGTGTATTTGATAAATATAATATGATAAGGATTCTGTATATATTATATACCATCCAATTATATATTATATTAATATCAAAAGAATGATATTTTTTCTCCTGCGTACGTATAGATTACAGTCTCCAAGCCGCGATGAGATTCATTTCCAAGTTCACCATTCATCGACTATTATAAAAATATATATTACTAATAAGTATGTAATATATTACATAATAATGCTACTTGTAGATATATATATATTTATATATATAATTATTTATGTACTTACATATATTTTATTCACTTACTTCCCTTCAATACTATATAAAAACAGAAACAACGTTTATGCGTACGTACGAACTACCGTCTCCATAAACGGTGTTTTCCATTTCATATATAAGTCTATTATAAATTTTTATATTCTAAATATATATGATAAATAAATCACGTTTTATATTCTGTAAGTATTTAAATCATGATCTAAGTGATACAATAAAGAGTAACTTGTTAAAATATATACGATAAAGAAAGCGATTATTACCCGAAATATTAATATAACATGGAAATTATTATTAAATGGGAAGTATAAAGTCATAAATGAATAATTTATGATATCATAAATATTAATATAGTTCTAGTATAATTTAATAACATACTATAGTCTTCATAAAAGAGGCTAAATGTACCCTCGACTAAAGGAAAGTTCAAGGTAAGGGGTTTTCATCTCACTCCTAATTCTTGTGAGATTCATGCCATATTGCCACTATTACCTTTTGTGTGGTGTATGTACTAACCATAATTGTATTCTTTGTGTAATACACTTTAATTTATGTGTATTTACATATTAATTTTATGATACCTTATTCATGGGGTGTATGTTTCAGAAGTTACCAAATTGGTGAGGGTTTATTTCACAATCTCTTCATTATCCGAGGTTGTTTATACGTAATTATCTACTGGAACCTATTTATCCTCCACATCCATGTTTCTTAAAAATGTTTTTCAAAAAATTATTACTATTTTACAGAATGTGGGTTAAACTAATTTATACCCTTTTTTGACTTTTTATAAGAAGTTTATAAATGAATCTTTCCGTTGTTTTCCAAACAAGGTCCTTTTTAACCATTTCAACAGAATTAAGGTAAGAATGTATTTTTTTTAACTTATACGGTGGCTGTGGCTATTTTCTGCTGTTATAAAATTGTCGAAGATTCCCTTGAAAGATTATAAGAATATTTTGAAAGAAAATATTTTATTTTATAATTATGTGACTTTTAAATGATTTCAAAATGAATATTTTAATAATTTGTGAAAGGTACTCTTTATCAAGATCATAATTTTAAATGTTTAAAAGATTTATCTTTCTAAATATTTTTAATTAATTTCCATGTTTTCAAAATGATTTTCATAATTTATTTATATGGACATGAATGTTTTGAAATTATATTTCTTTTCAAAACATTCAAAGTGGTATGGGACACATTGATTCAAAAATCACTTTTAAATTAATTCCTTTATAAATGTGTAACTTTTCAATGATTTCAAAAAAAGAGATATTTCTCTCAAATTGTTTTGATTTCATCTATGTCAACATAATTTGATAGATTTTAAGCTTATTTGGTGTTGATTTATTATGATAAAAAACTTCCATATTTTATTGAAGGTTTTGTGATATGTTTGACTGTGGATGTGTTATTTTTATACCATTCATGGTTTATGGAGAAGGAATTGACATTTCGTATGCTAGTTTTAATACGAATGTTTATGTTATGTTTAAACGTGTTCATATGAGGAATTCATTGGACTTAATAAGTGACTGGTGGAGCCCGTTATAGCTCCTCGATGAATCGGTAGGTCTCATGAGACAAACTAGTGTCTTGGCACGGGGCCTTGACAAAATCTTATTTGTAGTCTTGGAACGAGGCCTTAGATACATGGTTATGATAGTCTGGCATTATGAATTCCATAATTTTGAAAGTGGTTATTGATATTGCATGTGATTATTCGACTAGTAGAATATCCATGTGAATAAGTAAATGGAATTATTTTATTTTATTTTTTCCATATTATGCTGATGTTCATGTTTAAAATGCTTTTTTTAGTTATACATTTCCTTAAATGTTTATGTTTATTTATGAAAGTTTTTTCTATATTGTTATCCTTACTGAGCATCTGATCTCACCCCTTTTTAGGTTTTATTTTTCCCAGGATTCCAAGAAGTGTATTGTGATTAATATGCTGGGTTAATCCAAGGGAATAATGTCATTCATAAAGGATTATTTATGTTGTTTTGTTATAAAGTGTAATGTAACATTCATGTATGCAATCTATTTTCCAAGACTGCTAAACTGATCAGTCCTTTGGGACATGATTCCTTGTAATCATGCCAATGTATTAAAATAATGCACCGACTCTGGGTAACTGGGGTCGGGGCGTTACAGTTGGTATCAGAAGAAGTTTAGCAATAACCTTGGAAACTAGATTTAGATAAACTATGATTAGAGCACATTACCGTAAGATATAATTTTAAGATTAGTGTAGAAGAACTTCCTAGAATTTAGGTAATGTAAATATTTTTTGAGTTTTCCAAGCAAATTCAACCTTTTCTAGATACGATCAAGTAGAGGTGGCTCTGGCACATATGTACCTGGGGGTAAAACCCAAAAAAACTGCTTTGAGCTAGACTCGAACGGAAACTGGTGCACGACAACGGGCCTTGCTGCACTCTTGGTTACGACACTTCCGGGGGATATTCTTAGGATAATTCTCATTTTTTTACAAACCACTATGAAGGGTTTATTAGTATATACCTCCCCAAGGATAAATTTTTTTGTGATTATGGATTATATCCATAAACTGTTCAATTTACGTTAGGTATTTTACATGTCTGGAGTTATGAATTGTGATTCATAAACTAACCTAGTGTATGCATTTTATAGAAATGGCACCCAATAGAAGGAATGTGAACTCCAGCAATACGTATGATCCAAAGAGTAATTAGGATCATATATTTCGCTATATTAAGCTAACATTTAGAAGAGAAATAGTCTCCCATGTATTCTAAATATATGAAGAAATAGTATCATGTGTTAATAAGAGAAGTAAAAAGTTCTCTGAGTCCTATGGCTTTCAAGGGAATCAATATAAGAAAAGGATGGAAGAGAGAAATATGGATAAAGGAAAGAGGGAAAAGAATAATTTTACCATATGTGATATTATGGGAAGAAACACCCTGGAACTTTCCTGAAGGGAATGGGAGTTTGTTATAAGTGTAGAGAAAAAGGACACCAAGTACGTGACTGTAAGGGTAAGAAAAAGGTTTCAAATGTACAATGCTTCATCTGCAAGGAGTTTAGACACTATACGAACCAATGTCCAAATCATAAAAGTATACCACAAATGATGTTATTGGATAATAATAAAGTTATGATACTACATCAGATGAAGATGAATGAAAAGTGTTCTAATGTTGTTATTATAGAATTATTTTATTTTAGTGTTGTATCTATAGTGTACTGGTTATATTAATTATGGTTATATATAAGGATTGTATTTCAGCACTATTTTATTGAGGATTTGAGATTATATGATTCTATGAAAAGTGAACTATAGTAAGCTACACTTTTTGGAAAATACATGGTTGAATGAAAGGTAATCCTTAATATGGTCCTGATAATGAGGTAGTGATTTTTAAATAAGAGATGGTTAATTTGAATAATTATATTGGATATTCTTCACTACCTTGAAACTGATTAATGATTTTTCATCGTTGGTGTTTACAAAATTTTTGGATAGAAAGAGTATATCTAGTATTCTACAAAGATTAAGGGATCATGAATGTAATCAATAAAATTTTATGGTAATTCAATATGTTACCATGTTTTAAAATAATACCCGATGAAGGCGTTCACATGTTATTACATGGCAAAAAGGATCTTCATTGTTTTTAACTTCTTTATAAATTTTAGACTGTGAGTTTGGATAGTAGTATTTTGGATAAGTCTAAAGGTTGGAATGGATTAAGTTTGAAAGGTTATTTTTGGATTTTTATAAAAGGACAACACACAGACTATGTGACAACCCGTCGCGTAGGAAAAAGCTGTGGGAATCGAACCCACAACCATAGTGGGATTGGGATTTATCACCTACCACTGGACTACGTGAAGTCCCTAGAATGTGTAATGTAGATTCTTTTTTTAAAGGGTCTGATATGTGAATTATAAATTCATTATATTTGGAACCCTATATGATTAGGATAAATAGATTATTTTTGAGTTGTATTATGTTTTGGAGTGAAATATGAGTTTGTGGTAGAAATTTATTAATGGATAAAACTCTAATTATAAAGTATTTATATCTCTTTATGATCATATCCAATCTCATAAATAAATTCCTCAACATTAAGAAAAGGAACTTAGAACAAAAACGTTGTCCTAGATGGTACCTTATATTATTACAAATTTATGGATTTGTGATTGTTGGACTTTTCATAGCCATGTTCTCTACCACTCTCCATCACATATTGATGGTCAGATTTCTCTTCCATATCCATATTTTCTTACATGGAACCCTAGTATGTGTTATTTTCGGTAACCTTCATACTTACCACTCTTTATTTTAAATAGAGGCCACATTAATCCAATTTTCGATGTGGGATTTCAACTATGATATTTTCAAATGTCAACCCCATGTTTCCAATACCGAGCATAAATTGAGAGGATGAAATTTATTGAAGGAGGGGAGAATGTAACACCCCAGGCTTTCACAATAGTGTGAGTTATATTCAACTTCGAGTTCTAACACACCACAACCAATCATACTAGCCGTTAAAAATAGTAATACCCACTTTTTGAAATTTTATACATTTTATCATTCAAAATGGACTTCATTTTTGGCTTCTAAATATCGAAATTAGTGTAGGGTGAATTTTGGGTACTTTTCTGATAACTTTTATATTTTGATTAATAGTGAAAATTACAAAATTTTAATTAAAAACAACTTTTTTAATCGAAATAATTAATAGTGATAAATTTTGAATTTGAGTGGTTTTAAATTATATTTAGAATATATTTTTACTATTTAATCCAATGTTTGTCATTGGACATCATTTCACATTTAAACCGGACATAAACAAGTGTCAATCTTTTGATAGTTATTGTTTCTTAAAAACACGCTTATTGTTTTGATAGTGGGAATTAATTAATAAATGAAACTTCAATTTTTTGAATTTGGTAAAATAGACTTCATTATTTAATTTGGAATATCAAAATTATCTTAGGGTAAATTTTTTGTATTTTTCTGAAAACTTTTAATTTTTGATGAATAGTGAAAAACACTGAGTTATAGTTTACAACTTAATTGTTATTTAAATAATTATTTATTTTATTTAAATTATTTAATGTCATAATAGATGAATAATACCTATATGAATTCAATGTAATTCATTGGAGTCGTTTTATAATAATTTTAGATATATAAACATTTTATTGAACATTTCACCGTCTTTTACCCAACTCCTAGGAGCTTTTGCAAATTCACATAAAACATAATATTACTGCTTCTGTGAGCTGAATTTCAAAAATCCGAGAGACACTGTTAATATCAAGGAGTAAAATGTGGTTCAATGAGATGAAAATAATTTTTGGTGAATAGTAACTTTTTACTTTTATTTACCAAGGTTAAAAGTAAATAGGGTAATTAATGGTAAAAATGATATTATTATTACCCTCACACATTTCCTAATTCTATTGGACAAGTTCATATCGACCAAAAACAACCTTAGTAATAAAATAATATCATTTAGGTCCACTTGGATTAGATTATGACATTTATTATTCTTTAATTCAAAGAAGAGTTAAAAGAGTTAAAATCAAAGTTTAATAACTAAAACATTTTTAATATAGGTTTTTACATAATATAAATTCGATTATAAATATTAATTAAAAAGATAAAAAGATTTTATACGTCATAGTATTTTATTTATAATTTTTATACATTATATAAATAAATTTATTTATGATACAATGATGATGCAGTAATTACCTTATTCATGAAAGAATCAAACAAATTGTAATATAAATAATAAACTAAATATAATTTCAAAGTTTTTATTAAATCCACGAATTCCCTAGGTAAATATGACATGTTGGGACAGATTAAATGTATTTTTGTTGAATTAATAATGTTTTTATTATTTTAACAAAAAACAAATACCAAATAGTGTCAAAATTGACATAAAATAGTTTTTAAAAAAAATATTATATTATTAATTGATATAATGGTCTTAAAAATCTAAGGTTCAGCCAAAAGAATTATATAATAATATATATGACATTAAGGAACCAATATGTGTTCTATTGGCAGTATATAGTATGTTTATTAACCATATAGTATGATAAGACAAGAAGACACGGTAAAAGTTAAATTATTTAACTTAGAGTTAAATATAAATGATGAGGTTAAAATGGTAACCTAAACTTTTCTAAAACCTATTGGTTGAATTTTTTAAAACTATCCCCACCTTATACTTTAAATAATTAACTTTTTATCCATTATAAACTGAGTATGAATTTATTATAAAATAATATTTTAAGTTTTTCCTAAGGTGCCCCTCACCCCTCTTATAAAAGGGAACTCCACCTTCTCCCTAATTCACACCTTCTAAGCCATTTGGATCAGCCAAACCATTCCCAAATACCCTCTCAACTATCCTAACTTCAATCTAAAGACCTTATTTTTATCATAAATCCAACCTAAGGAGACCTTTTGATCAAATAAAAAGGTAGCACCTGAAGAATAGGTAATGATTTCACCACCCTCTTTCAAGTTCCTTTCTTCTTCCACTTCCTTTTTCTTTGTTTTTTCCATTCTAAAATAATAAATCCAGTATATTATATATACTGTGATGTTATTATAATTATGTTACAACCAAATTCATTATTCTATTCACCCTTTGAATGACATGTCACCATACGTGCGTACGTACGGCTTACCGTCTCCACGTCGTGGGGTGATTGTTATTCAATACATTATTATTTAGATGGTTATAATAATGATGTGTAATTGATAAATATAAAATGATAATTATTCTGTATATATTATATACCATCCAATTATATATTATATTAATATCAATAGAATGATATTTTCGCTCGTGCGTACGTACGGATTACCATCTCCACGACGCGATGAGATTCATTTCCAAGTTCACCATTCATCGACAATTATAAAAATATATATTACTAATAAGTATGTAATATTTCAAATAATAATGATACTGGATATATATATATTTATATATATAAGTATTTATTTACTTACATATATCTCATTCACTTACTTCCGTTCAATACTAAATAAAAACAAAAACAGCGTTTATGCGTACGTACGGACTACCCTCTCAATAAACGGTGTTTTCCATTTCATATATACATCTATTATAAATTTTTATATTCTAAATATATATGATAAATAAATCATGTTTTATATTATATAAGTATTTAAATCATGATCTAAGTGATACAATCAAGAGTAACAAGTTAAAACACATACAATATAGAAAGTGATTATTACCCAAAATATTAATATAAAATGGAAATTATTATTAAATGGGTAGTATAAAGTCATAAATGAATAATGTATGATATCATAAATGTTAATATAGTTCTTGTATAATTTAAAAACAATCTATAGTCTTCATATAAGAGGATAAACATACCCTCGACTAAAGGAAAGTGCAAGGCAAGAGGTTTTCATCTCACTCCTTATTCCCGTGAGATTCGTGCCATATTGCCAATATTACCTTTTGTGTGGTGTATGTACTGCCCATAATTGTATTCTTTGTGTAATACACATTAATTTATTTGTATTTACATATTAATTGTATGATACCTTTTTCATGGGGTGTATGATTCGTAAGTTACCAATTTGGTAATGGTTTATTTCACAATGTCTTCATTATCCGAGATTGTTTATACGCAATTATCTACTGGAACCTCTTTATCATCCAAATCCATGTTTCTTAAAAATGTATTTCAAAAAATTCTTACTATTTTACAGAATATGGTTTAAACTGATTTATACCTTTTTTTACTTTTTATATGATGTTTATAGAAGAATCATTCCGTTGTTTTCCAAATAAGGTCATTTTTAACCTTTTCGACAGAATTAAGGTAAGAATGTCTTTTTTAACTTATACGGTGGGTGCGGCTATTTTTTGCTGTTATAAAATCGTCGAAGCTTACCTTAAAATCTTATAAGAATTATTTGAAAGTAAATGTTTTATTTTATAATTATGTGACTTTTAAATGATTTCAAAATGAATATTTTGAGAACTTGTGAAAGTTACTCTTTATCAAGATAAAAATTTTAAATGATTAAAAGATTTATCTTTATAAATCTTTTTAATTAATGTCCATGTTTTCAAAATGATTTTAAGGATTTATTTATATGTACATGAATGTTTTGAAATGATTTTTCTTTTAAAAAGTTTCAAAGTGGTATGGGACACTTTGATTGAAAAATCTCTTTTAAATTAATTCCTTTGTAAATGTGTGACTTTTCACTGATTTCAAAAAAAGAGATATTTCCCTCAAATAGTTTTGATTTCATCTATGTCAACATCCTTTGATGGATTTTAAGCTTATTTGGTGTTGATGTATTATGATACAAAACTTCCATATTAAATAGGAGGTTTTGTGATATGTTTGCATGTGGATGTGTTATTTTTATACCATTCATGTTTTATGGAGAAAGTATTGACATTTCGTATGCTAGTTTTAATACGAATGTTTATGTTATGTTTAAACATGTTAATATGAGGAATTAATTGGACTTAATAAGTGACAGGTGGATCCCGTTATAGCTCCTCGATTCATCGGTAGGTCTAATGAGACAAACTAGTGTCTTGGCACGAGGCCTTGAAAATATTTTATTTGTAGTCTCGGCACGAGGCCTTGGCTACATGGTTATGATAGTCTGGAATTATACATTCCATCATTATGAAAGTGGTTATTGATATTGTATGTGATTATTCGACAAGTAGAATATCCATGTGAATAAGTAAATGGCATTATTTTATTTTATTTTTGCCATATTATGCTAAAGTTCAAGTTTAAATGGCTTTTGTTTTAGTCATCCATTGACTTAAATGTTTATGCTTATTTATGAAAGTTTCCGCTATATTGTTATCCTTACGGAGCATCTGAGCTCACCCTTTTCTATGTTTTATTTTTCCCAGGATTCCAAGAAGTGTATTTTGATTGATATGAAGGGTTATTCCATGGAAATAATGGCGTTCATAAAGAATTATTTATATTGTTTTGTTATAAAGTGAAATGTAACATTCATGTATGTATTCTATTTTCCAATACTGGTAAACTGATCGGTATTTCGGGACTTGATTCCTTGTAATCATGCCAATGTATTAAACTAATTCACTGACTCTGGGTAACTGGGGTCGGGGCGTTACAAATTTAGTTGTATGTACGAATCTTGTTATCAGTTGTATATTTACCTTTTTCACTATACTAGAACTTGTATATGTGTGTGTGTGTGCAGTTAACTTAGGCTAAGGAATCCCATGTGTGTGATATACATACATGATGATAGTCACCATCCTATATTCTATTGAAGGTTATCTTGGGGTGTCACCCACAACTCACTGTTATCTAAGGGAGACCTAGAAGGTCGGGTCTTGACATAGTGGTATCAAAGAAAGTTCATCTTAGGACTTGAGATTACAGATATTATAGTTGTGTGGTTTGGTTTGGGAACCTGGGAAATACTGTTGTACTATTTTGATTTCAGATATCAAGATAGGGTACCTCGTGATGGTATAATGGAAACATATCCATTCAACATGACTCTGATAACCTATCTTTTTACTCGATACATATAAGAACCATTTTCAGGGAAAACATTTGTACATTCATCATATAGGTAAGGGTTGTGGTTTCCATTTACTTATTGAGAAAAATCCCCAAATATACTCTTTGAATGAGGTATATATTCTCTATTACAGGATTCCTCCATGATGACACTAAGATGGGATTCTATAGTAGGATCACAGTGATGATCTTCCTTGTGAAGATGCTTCAATACAGAGACCTATGTAAGATGTGGTGCGTATCGGGGGTTTGTCAGTATTACCTCCATATACTAAGTATCCACTAGTCCCTTTAGTTCTAGTAAAAGGTAATTATGGGCTTAGAAGGCTTCCTGAGTTCTAGAGATAATGAACCCTTGAGTTTTTGGGAATGTCAGACCCTCAGGAAGTAGAGGACTGAATCATGGAGGTTGGATGAATTTTTCACCATATTAGGACACCTATCAATCAGATGTTTGTCCTAATGTAAAGCCTTCTCAATGGATATGAAGGGTTAGAGTGGAGTCTAGTGACTCAGATGCATGATAATAAATCTCTCATCTAGGCAGATTTTGAGCATCTCTTTAGAGAGGAGTTCTACCCGGTGA
The DNA here is from genome assembly GCA_963277665.1 of Viscum album. Lineage (NCBI taxonomy): Eukaryota > Viridiplantae > Streptophyta > Magnoliopsida > Santalales > Viscaceae > Viscum > Viscum album. Next base: position 83,286,559 of record OY728155.1, on the reverse strand, counting down.
TATTGTGGGAAGTATATATCTAAGAGATTTTGGATCTTTAGTAGGGAATCATGTCATCCATTAAGTCTGTTTTAAGGATCACCAACCTATGATGGCACTCCAAGGATATGGTTCATGATGTTTAATTTTAATCACATACCTTTGAGTGTGGACTTCACATATATATTTGGGATGGAGCGGCATCTCTTTTTATCCCTTCCTATGATAGAGTGTTGGAGAGTGCCTTTGTGGTAGAGATATTTCTTAATGAGAAGACGATGACAGTTAGCTCTGGAAGTGGACACACTAGATATGAGACTTCGGTAGATAGTAGTTGATGATAGACACAAGTATCCCAGCACAAAAGGCATTTCTAAATATACTCCCAAGATTGAGGTCATATCTTTTAGGGCATACAGGATGATTCCAACCAGCTGAGGGAGAGGTAATATGGAAAAGTAAATCTCATGGGGGATTATTTGACCCGTCATGTAGTAGATAGGGAGATAATTGGTGGAATTCCAAGGAAGAGGCAGTGGTTGGATAATGGAAGTCTTAAAGATAGTGAATTTGGATGAGAATGAAAATAAATAGTGGGTGGATGACATTTTTATTTGTTTCCATTACCACTCTTAGGTGGTCTATGCTAGACTCAGAGAACTGGTGGTTAGGGATGTGGGCAACTACAGATAGTAGAGGCTTATGAAATACATGCTTGATGGATGATTCAAGGTGTGATCTATGTATTCTCTACTTAATTTATAATTTTTATAGACATGGGAATGTTCCAATATTTTCTTGAAACCTCCCTTATTTCAAATCCATAGATTCTAGTAGACTCTTTGGCTTGAACCATGTGTTTTGATATGCCTACAAGATGAAATTTAGTGATCACACACTCCTACCAATAATGTGACCTATCTCTCAAAGGAGAGAGTTTATTATGGGATCTATTCATGGAAATTATGATTCCTTATCATTTCATTCTAGGGATAAATTTACTTTCCAAAATTCATGATCTAATTGACTATTTTAGTTTAAGGATGTGGTTTGTCCAAGTTGATGGGATGAGTTTTTCCTTCATTATTGTGAAGGGGACCTAGGAAGAGTAGGGTGGTATCATGCATAGTTGGATGAATCATATTACTCATCATTTGGATAGTATTACCCTTATAGTAGTGGGAATTATGAAGTTAAAGTTCCATGTAATGATGGAAGAGTATGAGTACATCTTCCCTGAGGAAGTGTTGGGATTACCTCTCAACTGATATATCGATTTCTACATAGACATTCACCCAAGGACTTCCTCGATATCTATAAAGGTATATCTAATGTCCCTCAAAAATATTATTGACATGAAGGTGATGTTGGAGGATTTGTAGAGGAAGATATTTATCAGACCCTGTGTGTCCCCCTGTGCATCCCCAATGTTTCTCGCCAAAAATGCGGATGGGAGATTTAAGTTAAGTGTAGATTATTGTCGCCTAAATCCGATGAAAATCAATAATAAGTATCCAATATCAAGAATAAATGACCTCTTCAACTAGTTGAGAGGGGTGAGGTGGTTCTTGAATATTTACCTTTTGTTGGGATATCACTAGCTTTGATTTCAAGATGAGGATATACCAAAGATGGAATTCCAATGTTTCTATAGTCACTATGAGTACTTGGTGATCCCCTTTAGTGTGATGAACACTCCATTAGTGTTCATGGGACTTAAGAATAAGATATTTCAAACCTTATTCATCCATTTTATGGTATTATTCATTAATTAAATATTAGTTTAATCGGCGTCAAATGATGGTAACATGAGACATTTGAGTATAGTCACAGACATACTATGAGGGAACCAACTTTATATAATGCTCTAAAAGCATTAGTTATGGATTCAAGAGGTCCACTTCCTATTAAATTTCATCTCATGAGTGGGATTAGTAGTAGAACCTAAAAATTTCTAGGTGGTGTTATCATGGGATCCACCCAAAATACTGACTACAGTACAAAGCTTCCTTTGATAGGAAAGCTAATATTGTATATTCATGCCTAGTTTCTCCCGGATTTTGGAACCCTTGACTACTTTGACCAAAAAGGGGCATCCTTTTGTGTAAACATAGAAGTCATAACAATATTTTTCAATATTTTGTTATAGGTTTGAGATAGTCTATACTCCCATAAATGGGAATGTGATGGCAGATTTTCGTAGTAGGAGATCTTGTTCACATTTGTTGAGAAATGTGTCAGAGCACTTAGCCTTATCGCAGTTTTCCTTAGTGGATGAGTATGGTCCAGCTTCATTTTTTATGAAAATAATTTTATATTAATTATTTATTTTAAAATAATTCAATGATTTCCCATCCAATAACTTATAAAATGGAACCCACTCCTATTTTTTTATTCATAATTTTAATGATTCTAGTAACATATTATCCCATCCCAAATCCATTTTTATAATCATTTCCCTAGTTGTAGAATTCATTTTTTGGAATAATAAAAAAAAAATTTCATTTTTAAAGAAGAAAACTTTTTCTGTAAGAAGATATTTTCCAATGTGTATGAAGATGGACAAGAAAGAAGGTACATTATTTCACCAAGCCACATATCTTCATTTGTTTCTGAATTTTATATCTTCAACTTAATTTGTATATATATTAATATTTTTATATTTACACTATATTATATATATATATATATATATGTATCATGTATTCCATGATAATTCTTCCTTCGAATGATGGGGTAAAACAACCCTTCTGTTCACATCTCAAATGCCTTCATTTTGAAAAGTCAATTTATTATGATTTGAGAAAATAATATAAAACCCATTTTAGTCCATATGAAATACTTATGATTATATTGTGATTAATTTTCCATCAATATTTTTTTATCATTCCATGATCCTATGATAAAATATTCTTTATTTTATAACCTCATTTCAGTATTCAGGATCCTTTTTTTTTGTGATATCTTATTACACTATTTGACTCCCATGTTAATCCCAATTACCATACATATTCCCATATTAAAATTTATGTCGAATAAATTTATTTTGTGTATTTCCTGGTTATCCTATTATTTTATTTTAATAAAACAAGGATTTAATATAAGATTATGGATATTCAAATACAGATGTTATATTCTAGTTCCATATTATTGTTTTATGTAACAATTCCTTCAAATCTACTAGGACAATCAATAAATTGGTTTAATAAATTGAATATTAATAATAAAAATATTTTAAAAATATGTTTAATATAATTTAGTCTCTATAATTTTTTGGTTATTCATTTTGTTATTCACCATCCTGATTGTATTTTTTTCACATCCAATTTTCTTGTCAATATGTAAATTGATGGTAAGAAGTTAAAAAATGTTCATACCACTATTTTTAATATTTTTATAAATAGATAATATGTGGATAGATTTTTTAAGTGAGGTTAATATGAGAACAGTTCACATCTTATCATGATAATTCCCAAGATTTATATGTACTATGTGTGTCCAACCTATAAGACTACATGAGGTCGATCATTTACTAACTCTATAACCTTGCACATGAGAAATTCATTAGAGATTTCATATATCTCGTGTGTTATTATTCTCTTAATAGTGATGATATAGGTGGGAAATCCAATTATACATTTCCATATCTAAAATTAAAATTTTATTATCATTTCATATGGAAAAAATCATGAAACATTGTAAATATTTTACATAATTTTAATGTTTCTCATAACAAGATAATTCTTTCTCACTAGCCAGATGCAATGGTGCTTTAGGAATGGTGTTTTTCATAATGTAAACTTCTCTACAAATATATTGAATAACAAACATACAACATTCTTATTAATGGAAATTAGTGAAAAACAAAGGGTGTTATTCTCATGTTTTTATCATAGTGATGTGATGAAATTCATGTGGAATGTCATTTATTCCATTAATAACCAAAGAATATTAGAAAATTATCTGATTTATTACAAAATAAATATTAAAATTATTAATCTACAACTATTTTATTAAAAAAAATATAGAACACATGATGGGATTTATAAAAAAATTTAATTATAAATTCTACTATAAACAACCAAAATTTCTCTTTTAAAACCCCTTAAATTTCCCAACATATATATCTGGATTTTTGTAGAAAGGAATAATTTTTCAAACTAAATTATCTCAGTATTATGTGATATCTTGTGTGGAATAACCAATCATAATATCCTTGAATTCATTTTACTCAATGATTTCCTTTCATCTACACTATGTCCTACATTGGAAGTCAACCCTTAATGTGAACAATATTATGTCAAATAATATCTCTTGTCAGAATTCCCCAATAAATGAATCCACCCAACAATTTTATGTTCATGAACTTTTAAAAATCGGATAAAATATATCAATTTTTGGGGAGGAATATACCCAAATAAAAAATAATGTTTTGGAATTTTTAACATTATTCATAAGATTCCATTTTAGTCGATTTTTATAATAATTTTAATATTATTTAAATTTTTTCTGTGATGGACCATGACAAAGGTAATGTTTATAAGTAGTACAATATGATTTGGTTATTTCTTGCATTCACGTGTATTCATTAATTCCTATGAGAAAATAAATCTATATTGAAATACACAAATAAACATGATATAAACTAAATAATGAGTGTGGTATGATAATGACATTACCACAATGGTTATTTAATCAAGGGTATTATGAATTGATTCGGAAACTAGGGGAAAACACTTTGAGCCAAAACATGGATAATGTTGAATCTCTCAACCAATCTACCTATAAAAATCATGAATTAGATTAACCACAGTTACAACCCTGAACCCCCTCTATTTACATATTCTCATTATCCATTATATAATCATTTACTCATATTTTGTTAAGGGGAATAAAAATATTGGTTAAGGGGTTTTACATGAAATGAAACTATGAGAGTGAAAAATATTACATAATAAGAGTAAGGATGATGTATAGGAATAAATGAATTTAATAATAAATTAAAAGTAAACCAAGAATATCCAATGTTATGGAATATTCTCTCAATCATACACATAATTCCAATGAATTATGAATTTAATAAAGTATTATTACTATATAATCATTTATATTTTTGATAAACCATGATCGAATCAATAAACTTTATCCCTTAATTAATAAAATATTTTTTCGTAATTATTATCCCATCATTCGGTAGATTCTCATCCATCGTTATGTTAAATAAATTAAATAATTTATTAGTAGTTAAAGATGTTTTAAAAATTTACATTACAAGAACCCCAATGAGTAATATACATAACTATAGTGAATGTTTGGGATTCCTATTCTTCTTAAACATGTGGTATATTGAATTCATGAATTATCATATAATCCTAATTCATGTACTATCAAATGAATAACACATAGATCCTATATTTTATATTTAGTTTACTTTGTTATAATGTTGGTAGATTAATTTTTATAGTCTGTATTAGAAATGATATGTTGTTCTACATATTACATTGAAACTATTTTGAAATTAAATATATATATATATATATATATATATATATATATATATAACAAATAATATTGGATGTATGAGTCAAATGAATGAATCATATAACACAGGTCAATTAGGTATAAGGTGTATAATTAATTAATTTTAATTTATGTGAAAAAATAAAATATAAATGGTGTATTCTATCAGCTACATGTATTGTATAGATCTTCATCTTCTATTTATGACACATTCCACGAGACAGGGTGTTTGGTTTTGTAATGAAAATTAATCGAGTAGACAGTTTACATGGGATTCACTACATGTGGTCTCTAAGATATATGGTTACCAGTCACACGACTCGTGTAAATAAACATTGATCATCTTTGACTAATAGGCTACAAATCATTTAGACTAGTTAAACATCATGTATTTTGGCTCACCATGTATCTTGATTCACTAATAATATCATGGTGTAATAAATAATAATTATATTTAATAAATTACAATGCAATGAAATAATTAGTAAATCATTATATATCATAAAATAGAGGTAAACAATGTATACCAATTTGGTATATGATGTGTATTATTGTGTTAACCATTATGAATCCTTGCCTCCCAACTAGTTCCCTTAGAGTACATCATAAAACTTTATTCTATTAAATGACTATATTTATTTGATTAATGTGGAATAATACTATTAATATTTAAGTAAAAATATTCTAAAATAAAAAAATAATGACAACTGGTATGATAATAAATGAAATCTAAATAATTATATATATTCATGTTTTCATATTGATTTTAGTTAATGGTTTTAGGTGTAGTAAAATTAATGGTAGGGAATGTAGAACATTTGTTTTTATTATAATCAATAATTAATTTGAGACCTTAATATATGATGATAGGTGTGACCACTTTCGTAGCATAAATGATTAATTCAAATGATAGCACCAAAACAATACGTGATCATTACCATATTATTTATATTTAATTTAGGTAGTCAAATAATTTCAAATTGATGGGTTCTTTTATCCCTAATATATCTAACAAAATATCTATGTCACACCATCATGTTATCATGTTAATATATTTTCGGATCCCTCCTTTAATAATCAAAAAGTGTTTGATGAACCATCATGTGTCATTTTAGGAATATTAGATGCTAGAATGGATGATTATAACAATTGCGTCATTGTTTTATGATCACCATGAGATTAACTTCCAAAAAAATTTCTATAGGATCTATAAATAATTTGTGATGTATGGTGGACGAAAATTGCTCTACATTATAGAATAAATTCATCAAGAAGAGGCTTATATGTCTTGATTATACATTTTATAGTTGTTTTCCATAATAAAAAAATTACTAGAATTAGGTATGGAAATATTATAATGGGGATAAAAATGATCTAGGGTTAAAAAAATAAGTAATCCATGTTTCCATTATTTTTTATATTAAATTTTCCAAATAAATAATTGCTCATATGAACAATAGTTTCATATTATAATCCATTTTTTTATATCGCTTAAAAGATTTTTTATCTTGCTAGCACAATCTACCTATGATCTCAATGTGTGTTTCTATGACATTATAAAAATGAACATGCCTACAAAACAACATGTACATGAATTTATTTAGGATGTTTTAACCCCACCAAAAAGCTAATGGTATCAACATTCATTAAATAATTGAAGGGAAATATTATTTTTATAATTATTACTTAATGAAATATCACCTGTGATACACCCAATGTTTCATACTACATAATGAACCTATATAGTAAAATCTCCATCAATAAATAATGTAATGTGATTAAAAATAGTCATTAAAAATTATTTTTTGTTAATATATTAATAAACACATCAGTATAAAAGATCATCTACGGAAACATATGAATTTGGATTTTATACTTGAACATTTTGTTCCCGTAATATCCATTACTACAAATTTTGATGTGTATAGACTATGAGAAACTTTATCAATGTCATAATAATCTCCATCCCTGATATAATGTAACATCGGTGTTTTATAAAATTAAATCATATTGTTGCAGAATATTTATTTAAAGAATAATATCATTGAATTTCGTGTTTATCATAATTTTATGGAGTTACAATGAACATTCAATACGATTATTACTCATAGAATATTACCCATTCCTATATCACAAATAATAATAATCTTATGGGGATGACAATTTTATCAATATTCAAAAAATATATTTTTCATAAACATAATTTATATGGAAGTTGATTCTCTTGCACTAACTCTAATAGATACTAACTCGATGTTATGTTTTTATTTCTAGTCAATGAAATAAATATCTTCTATTTTATCCAAACTAACATATAAAAATACATCTCCAAAAATAATTGAATTTGTGTGAATTATATTCCTTCAGTTTATAGTCTCTCAAATGTTTATTCAGATTGCCTCATTTCTCTTTATAAAAGTATTCCCAAGAAAATAAAAATCTAAAATTTTAATAATTCTATCTTCATTTAAACTATAATAATTGAACTTATTTGTCATTAATAAATCTTATATATTATAATAATAATACTTCTACACCAATTTTATATAAATATCAATGTTCTGGGTTTTCCATTATTTCCACTACATATTCTTCCACTTATATAATACATTTTCCCTTGTTTCTAGTTGCACTCAACATCATTATTAGAGAAAGTGAATTATTATAGCATAAATAGTATTATATACAATTTAAATTTTTCTTATAATCTAAATCTTCAGGTTTATTACCCATATAATATAAATAATGTTTTTTCAAATATATATTTATAAAAATTCATCGTAACATATCTATTGTTGAATAATCTCACTTGTAAACTTTTCAAAACAATTATCAACCTTATATCCATCTAAAAATACAAAAAATATTTTTAAAAGAAAATCTAATAAATTAATTTTGATATAATATTTGAAAAATATTTCTAGAATATTCCAAATATTTCACTGGTAGTAAATTCAAAATATTCATCGAATATCGTAGTGATGTGACATGGAACTTCTATTCATAGAATGACTACCTATAATAATATAGAATAATTTTTAAATGTATCCAATATTAAAACTGATTTTTAACTTTATCCTCTCCTCTATAGTATGATTTTAACTCATGTAAATCACTCACCATGATCCCCAACATGGAACATCGAATTATAGGGAAACATTCAGGACCATCGTTGTTATTTAAAAAATGTAATTCGATTAATTTTGATGTTTATTGGATTTAAGAAATGTTAAATCCGTATTTTTATTAGAATATCTAAATTTATTTAAATAATTTAAAAATAAGAGAAGTTATTTAAGAAATAAGAAAAATTATCTTTATGAGAGCATCATATACAGTGCATTATATTTTCTTTTTTTACTATACTACATCAAAAAAATTGAACATACTAACATACATTTTTTTACTCATCCACATTTACAATTCACATAAATATAAACATATATCATCTTCAATTATCTTTAAAATCAATATCCTTTAATAAAAAATTTATAGCAAGAACTGAAAAAATGTCATACATATTTAAGTTATATGTTTTTTCAACATTTTGTGTTTTTAGAATATATATTAGGATTTAATGTAATTATTATAAATAAAAACATAAGATACATACTTTTAAATATGTCAAGACTCTGTAAAAAATTCATATATTTCTTCATTCGTACATTACATATACATAGATCTCCAAACAAATACTCATTTAGTTAAATAAATTTGAAATTAAAATATCATATATATGAATAAAAATGTGCCCAAATATTCAATAATATTCATAAATTCAAAAAAATTAATGTAACATAACTTCAATATATCTCATATGACATGAAATGAAATTGTAATATCTATTTATAATTTAATATATCTTTAAAAATCAAAAATTATTTTTAGTCTATGAATTCTAAAATTTGGGATCTTTAAGATACTATCAATGATTTTTTAATTCATATTCATATTATAGTTCTAAACTTTTCCTGAAAGATATAATATTTAATAATTCTAGTGGTATCATTATTACGTAACCTCATATGTATAAATTTTTTGATATGAATCATATAAATAATGTTTCACTAAAAAAATAAGTCTATATCATAAGTCTATTTGTTCTAAATTGATGAAACAATTAGTGTACTATCATCTCATAAGTCCGGAAACTAATGTTTTATGTTATTGAACTACCAAGGATAACTATAATTATTCAAAACATAAATCCACAAATGATTATTTTCATGTTTGAGAAAATTATGTTTTTCCTCCATGTATGGGTGAGGTGGTATTAGATGAATCCTATAACTTACATATTAGTATAAAACTGGTAAAATTTGTGACATATTATTTTATGAATGGGATATTTAGGAGTATTTTTATTAAGATATAGGATAATATTTATATGGAAATTTAACTTACATGTTATTCGGTTAATAATGTGTGTTGGGTACCAATAAGTTTTTATACACCATTTTTTATTAATATATATAAATTGGAGAAGTTTCCATATATTTTGGGACTAATTTAAAATTTTTTATATGTTGTTTTAATTTGATTTTGTAATTATATATCAAATTATTAAGGTATATAATTTTTTTATTAAAAGTAAAATTAAATATTATTTAGGGAAAACAATATCTATTTGATTTAAAAAAGTTAAATTTTATTCCATTTATTATTTAATCTAATGTGGATATTTAATTTTAATTCTATATTTGGCGAAAATTTAGGCATGGGGTTCAAAATAAATTTTTAAAAAAATTCCTTATATCATAGACATTCAATAGGAATGAATGTTTCATATTCTAGAAGTTTTTTAGAGGAATTATTGAAATACTTTGGTAGATCTTGGTAGGATAATAAACATTAATATGACATTGGGAAAAATAAATTTCCACATTTAGGAATTTTTAGGGAACCATATATCAGATTATATGCCCAGACATATAACTCACTATGTTTTTGGTTTTATTTTAGTTATAAATATTCCATACCAATATATATATATTATAAGATAGCATAAATTATTTTATAACTGTTTCTAAATTATTGAGATCATTCACATGTAAATATAAGTTATATAAATATTATATTATGGGTAAAATATTTTACATTATAGGTGACCTCTAGATTTCCTCATGGGAACTAAAATTTTAGATAAGAATATAAAATTTTCAAATTTATATTAAGATACTAATTGTATTTAAATATATTAGAAAAATTTATTTTGTGTGAATATTATTTCATTGATCTATCATTTTATTACTTTATTCTATACCATTATAGGTAGATCTTCCATAATCCATCTAAGGTGATTTTTTATGTGCATTACTGGGTGGATAAGTAAAATGTGGAACATACATTATAGGTAACATATCATAATTTTAATGATTTATATATATTATATTCATTTTGGGAGAGATTAAATTGACATTTTTATCAAATAATAGTTTACATATGAGTAAGAATATAATATTAAAGGTTAATTCCTGATTATGTTTTTCTTTTCATTTTAATATAGCCAAAAAAATTTAAATATTGAATTCTTATGAAAATATATTATATTTGTTCTGATTATTATTTCTCAATATATATCATCTTTTATTTTTTAGAGGATTAAATGATTATATGGACTGATAATAAAAGGGAAATGTATTGTGGTTTATTCAATTTTGATAATTGTTTATGGTAATTATAGTATGAAGGGTAAAATTATAATATTGGTGTTCATAGAAAACAAATTAGATTAAATTAATGGATTTATGAGAGGGAATGTGTTCTAGTTTTGTATATATATATATAATATGAATGTTATTTTTACATTATAATAGGTTATTATTATATTAACTTTTCATATCATTTTTTTCAAATATTATTTTAACTCTTCAATTAATGGTATTTATGGAATAGTAAATATAATATAGTTTATGCTTCTTTTATTCAATTTATGACATGTTATCTAGTCTAATAACTACTAGAAAGATATTTATATAGGACACATGATGTGAATATATATAATCCATAGTGGAATTTGTTTTTCAAAAGTGGGGATTTATTTTATTACATATATTAGAGATGTTGGTGAATTCAAGGGAGTGGTGTAAATTCCCTTTTTATTAGTTTAAAATAATTTATTCTATAGGAAACATTAATCAAGATAACATTTTATAAGTAGATAAAAAAACTCACACCAATTATAAAATTACCAATATAAAATATCATAAAAATTTGTTTTTAATGTATTTTATTTTAATAAAGACATAAAAAAATAATTTTTTAGCATTAGATATCAAATATCATACATGAAAACATGTATTTTTAGGTCCATTATAAAATAATCCAATTAAAAACATTGAAAATATTTATTACATGTCAGGATGAGTCATTTTGTGTTTATTAATTGATGTGGAAGCTGTTGGTTATCTCTCATACATGTAACCCCAACCCTTCATAGTATGATATGTTGGCCATGACTCTCTTTCTGTTTTTATTGATGTCCATCCATCACCCTCTACCATTGTTAGCTACCATTTTCAATATCTCTACTCCATCATTATATATATTATACTCTATAAATCGTCCTATATTTGATATCAATTTGGTGATTGTTTTTACAATTTAAATATTTTGTGATTTTTAGGTATTTTCATTTATAATTGTAGTTCTTATTATTAATTTGATATCTCTTTGTTGCGTTGTCAATTATAAATTTTCATTTTCAGTTAATATTAGTTAGGCATCTATGGTATTATTCAACTGATAAATGATCATTTTTATGTTTAGGTTTGATTAAATTATTATATTATTAATTTACATTTTATAAAATTTTCTTTATTAATGTGTGCATTATTGGATGATTTTTTTGTACATTATAAATAGCTATTTAGATGGAATAGATGGTAAAGGTGTTTCAAAATAGGTTATTTATAGTGTATATTTAGGTGGACAATATTTTTGAATGATACTTTCTATTATTATCATGAACCAATGTTAATTAGATATGGAAAATGTGACATTTTTTTATCACATTGTTGCCTTTTTTAATTTTTTAAAACATTTATTCAATTTCATTATTTTCTATAAATGTAAATGTGGAATTATGTTTAAAAATATATTAACCTATTTTAAAATAAAAATATTATCAAAAGGTAATAATGTGTCATAGACATCTTATTTCACAAGGAACAAGAGATGAAAATGAATAAAAAAAAGATGATTTTTTTGTAATTTTTTTAATAAAATAATTTATAAAAAAAATATTTTTATATATATCATTAAAATTTTTAATTATGAAGTAGTTTTAAAATATTAAATCAAAGTTCATTAACATGTTTACTGTTTTAGTCTAAGATATAGCAGGGGGGATCTATAATAGTGAAACTGGGATAAATTATTAATATATTGATGATGATGATGATTTTCAAGTTGATAAGTATTGTTAAAATAATAAATGTTTCATGGTATTGAATTATTATTAATTAGGGTATAAATTAAAATGGAAAATTTTTATGGTTATGTTGAAATAAATTGTATCCATTTGTATAGAATTTATTTGTTGCATGGAATTTATTTTTTTATAATCATTATTATGTTTAAGTATTTTTAATGAGAAAATGCATGTAAATATAGGTGTTTAAAGTTTTTCTTAGATCTATTGAATGAAATACATACCAACAAAAATGATCTTCCATATTGAAATTTTTACTAAAAGAAAATATTTTAACCTATGGGTTTTTGGTACAAGAAGAAAAATTCCTACAATAATGATTTAGTTTAAAATAGGAAGGATCATGAAAGTTACTCTGAGTTTCCTAATTGTGGTACATAATAGTATTTATTGAAATAAAAATCAAATTATGATTTGTCATTTATATAAAATAATGCCTAGTCAATTTGGTATACTTCTATATTCCTCATTTGAATTGTTTATTTGAAAATTATAATAATGAAACAAAGTTGAAAATTCATGTATATAAGTTGATATCAGATGGAATATTATTTTATACTACTAATTGTCTATAGTGGAAGGAATTTTATATTCAATTATTCAAATTTGGATATGAAGATATAAATATCATAAATAGACTATACATAGATAAAATGAATTAATATAAATTATATAATAGAAAACATAGATTATGTTCTATTTTTTGATATTTTAAACTTATCTCGTGCTTTTTTTAAAGATGAAAATTATCAGGTTTCATTTAATGATTTAGAGAAAAAAAATCCTTAAAATGATATATATGTTTTGTTGTCACCATAAATTTTTTATTTGAATTATATATAGAATAAAGATATTAGATGGTATGGTTTTTATAAAACAGAATATTTTAAACTAAAAGAAAAATTTATGTTCACTATAAATTACATCCCAGGATATGGAATGTTTTCAAGATACAGTGTTAAGACACATAACTCTCATACAATTTCTGAACAACACACGTCATAATATTAACTGCGAAAAGTGAGAAAAATGTATACATTGGTCCCAGATATCCATTGTTTTTGTTTCATTCTTATAAAATATTTAATATGGAATTTAAAAAGCTCAAATGAATTCAACATTTCACTAAAACAATATACTAATTATTTTTTATAGGTCTAAAAACATTGTTTTCACATTATAAAAGACACCCAAGCAAGGTATTGATATAATTATTTTGCTAAAAATGTAATAGTTTTTTGAAATTACATAATGGATATAACATGAGGTAAAAAATAACATTTATTTCATGAATTTGGGTAATAATATCATTGAAATATTTATTATAATAGTGATAGTGATTAACTGAAAGATAATAGATGGGATCATTGCAATACTGGGGTTAATCTCAATGGGAATAAACATAGAGCTTCCTAAGAATCATAGAGGGGGATGAATATACATGACTATGAATTATTATATAATATCTAATATGGAATTAAATTACGTTTTTAGTTTATTCAGGGAAACAATGTTCCATGTGGTTATACCTCAGTTTAAAAAAAAATATTGTAAAAAATTTCATGAATGGAAGGTATGAAATAAAATTATTTCCACATCATGATGAAAAAACTCTTACTAATTTCATTACAAGGAATATTTAGAATCCATGTTAGAATTACTATAATGATGTTTTATTATATTAAAATTTTATTTATTAATTTTGTTAATGATTTAAAATCATTAAAAAAATATTGAATGATTCTTTATTATTCCATTTTCAACATGAAATTTTTTCCCTCATATTTATAATGATACGATGTTTTGTTTCATGGTTCATTGTGTTGAGAAATAAATAGCTATAGACCTGCACATATACATTATATATATCCTTTCAATTGGTAAATATTTATTTCTAATTGATTATATTAATATATATCAAACTAAATCATCCATTTTTGAGAAGTATATTTATGAGGAGTTTTTATAGCTTTGTATAAGATACTTTCTATTATATACCACATCAGTCTACCAATGTCTCACATTGGATGGATTAATTATGGATAAAATTTGGTCAATTACTTGAAAGAAAATAATTTATAGGGAAAAATGTAAATAAAAAACATTTATAATAATTTAATAAGATAGAGTGTTGTTATCCATATATAACCTTTCATATTATTGGGTCAAAACATTATTATTAAAATAAGAAAGATACATAGGTTTTGATTGAACATACCAAACTATTTTCCAATGGTTTAAAGAAACATTCCATTATATAATTTAATTATAAGAAACAATAAAATAGTTGGAGTGTAGAACATGCTTTAATTTAATAACATGGTTCAAATATGACAAAAATGGCTATAAAGTTGATAAAAAATATTAGGATAATAGAAGTTCATTTAATAATAGTATGTTATTGGTGTTTATAAATGAAATAAATTTAGATTTCTAAATAGAATAATTCATTCACTATTCCATGTATATATAATAGAGTATCTGGTAGACTAGGATTCAATTGTACATAGTAATACATAGTGCTATTGGTCATGTTTGTTGTTTGGTCACAAAGTTTGTGAGATGGCCTCTCCTATGATCCCTTTCTTATTTCTTTTTTTTATTTTTGGACCTATTTCATTCTTATGTGTTTATTGTATACTTTTTAACATTTAAATTACTTGTATACACATTTATGTGTTCCCTGTAGGTTATTATGTGTATTTTTTACTCTCTTGTACATTCAGACTAATTTTATATAACTACATAGTTTTATATAGGTGATTGTGTATGATAGTGTAGGTAAATTAGGATAAGTCCCACTATTACTTGGATTACTACATAGATCTTGTCACCATCACCTATACTATTGGATGTAGGATTGGTTTGTAACCCTCAGCTAATTACAAGGCTTAGGAGGTTACCCAGTTACTCAGGTCGTTAAACAAATCCCCAAAAATCATGATTTCTTCTTATAGAAAACAATTATTCTTATTTAGGGGAAATTGACTTTATGGGATATTATTCTAATAATTTTATTTTGTAAAATTATTCTATCTTGAAATATTTTTATAGAAAAAATCAACTTCACCATTAGTAAAGATATAGTATTTGAAACAATATACAAGAAGAAGAACATTGTCTTAAAGATACCTTCAACTAATTGGAATGGAAAGCTTCCAATTTATCATAAAATAGCTTTTTGTAGACTTCTATTAAAATTTTCTCTCATTTAAAATATCATGTAACATTTATTATGTCCTTCTGAGATATTCACCTTTTCGAGTTATCTTCTAATCAAGAACAGTAATAAAAAAAATTTATTTAGCTTCTATAATATTCTTCTTCCTGATCTAATCAATATAAAATTATTCATTCAAGAGGTATACTTCCAATATTATAGAAATAATCTCCTCTCCCTTCAAAAATATATGCATTATTTTTGTATATTTTTATCAAATAAATACATGCATCGAGATCACTATCAATCTATTATTCATACTCTATCTATTCTTCTCTATCATCATTATTGCATGATGAATCGGACCTAGTTGTTACTATAACAAGGAAATTAACATCATAATATTAAGAGATACATGAATACGAATCATCCTTCTCATTTTTTCTAATAAAATTACACTTCCTACTAATGAAATATAAATTTTTATTCAAATTTTTTTTTAAAATTTTTCATCTAGATCATCATATTAATATTCATTGTACTTATTCACTAAACAACCATGGGAAATTTTTTTCTAAATCCCTATCAATTCCGTAACATTTTTTGTTTTATTTTTTTACATTGATATTCGCCTTATTAATACTCCTATTATAATAGAATTAAATTGATTATGATTTTTATCTCCCTTAGTATTTTAATCACTTAAATTTGTATCCTCTTATACCTTGACATTTCCATTCTCATGGATTTAATGTATATTTACACTTAAATAGTAATTTTAAGGCTACATTGTTTAATCATCACATAATTAATGATAAATTTGTATAACTCATCTAGTGTCAAATTATTTTTTCCATCAATAGTTTCAATTTTTTAATTAGACTAATCTAGAAAATTCTACATAATTTTTTAAAATGATATATTAATTTATATTTTTACAGATTTTGTGAATTTTTTAACAATGTAATTCACTCTCATAAAAAAGATATCAATATTTTTATCATCAATCATTTTTATTTCATAATATTTTCCCATCAAAATGAATATTTTGGATTCATTGACATCTACATTACCTTCAATGATTCTTCCCAATTTGTCTCAAATTTCCTTGATAATCTACAGCCCCAGAAAATTTTTTGTAAACATTCTATTATTTAGACATCATTCTTAAATTTTATAAATTTCCTTAATAAAATGTTCCTATTAATAGATTTTTTCATATAAGAATCATAAAAATGGGAGAAAATCCATTGTGGAAGAATCTCTTAATTTTATTACCAATTAAAAAAGATAGGCTAGCGTTATATTCCTCCAACTGTAATAATTCATCCAATCAAATATTAAAGGACCACATCTACTGACTGAGTTAATATTATCCATGTCTCATAATTTTTATTTGGTAATTAGGTGTTACTTCCATAGATACCATTTTTAGAGGCCTAGGATAGATTAACAAATTATATAAGGGTGAATTAATTATTTGCATTTATTATTTACATTCATTTTAATTCATTCCCTTGAATATATAGATTATAATGATCATCTTAGTAAAATATTTATACCTCATCTCATATTTAAGTCAACAACAAATTGTATTAATATGTTATGGTATATAGTTTTACTCATTTATTTCTTGTATGTATGCCCCAAATTGGATTAAACACTATAATTTAATTATCAATTTATATGTATCATTAAAAAACTAATTATACACTCTATTAATTGATCCTCTTTATGATCTTGTATATACACCCCATCAAACAACTATTCTACCTCAGTTGGATAGATAGCTAAACCATACTCAATTTTCAATGATATGTTAGACACACCAACCATGATCATCTCTATAAAAAAATTAGGCACTCCATCATTCCTCTTTTTTTTATCATGTTGTTAAAATTTCCCTTTCTTATTCAAAGTGATCTTATTCCTATAGCCTATAAGATTTTGATTTATCATTAAAAAAATTTCAAAACCATTAACATTTTCATGGGAAAAATTATTATTTATTCGAAACTCATTTATATGAGTTTAAAAATGATATTTTTATTATCATCTTACTGAGTAAACATAAAAATAACTCTCTCTATTAAGCTCGATTAAACTTCAATCCCAAATTATCAGTACTATAATAACAACTGCAATCAAAGACGAATCACTGAATCAATTGGTAGTTTATTCTAATAAAAAATTATTTATTTATAATCTTTTACAACCTATAATAACCTATCAATGTACCCTAAAATATATCCATGTACGAACAAAGTATTTATTTATGTATGATCACTGAACAAAATCATTTTTCATTATCTTTATTTTTTGATAATGTTATTAATATTTAATATAATCTACCTTGTTTCATTATCTGAATATAGTTTATAAAAGTGATACTTAGTTATCAATAAATATCATTTCCAATTATTTTATGTTCAAGAAAGAGTGCATGTGTTATCCTTGTAATTAATGTACACAACCATCATCGAGAATACCATAATAAATATATATAGTGTATCAACACTTCTTTCAAAAATGTATTTCCTGAAAGTACATCAAATAAGTGAAAAATTAAATGGTTCATTTCTTCTTTATTAAATAGAATATGTGGTGTCATAAGGGCCTCACTAAACCCAATTTTTCTTTCTGTAATTTTTGATTTAATATCTTCCTCATATGATATTGTATATAAATGTAAAAAATATTTTTATACTCCTCATAAATCGTGAGTTTTCATCGATGTGGAATTTGTAAAGGGAATATAGAGTCTTATTGTAACATATTGTGTAAAAGGGATCTCATTTTCTATTTTTCAATCTTATGATTATGTCAAGATCATTATACATCACAAAAATTGTTGTGTTAGGAGACATTATTTTATCTTAACATGGATTTATAGTATTTATAGGTGAGATTCAACCACCATGTAATTTATTAATCACCCACCAAAATGAAAAAAAAAATTATACCATGTCACATAGTATCCAATCTATTCAACATCTCCTTAATTCATAAATTTTTTGAATGTACTGTATCATTTTATTTTTATCCCATTACATACGCATCTCATTATTTCATAATAAAAGTTTCACATGCATGTGAAAATTACCAATTTCCTCATCATTTATGAACATTGATCCAATTAATATATTAATGGAATAATAAATCCCCCATTTTATTCCATCATTACCAAATTCATTATTGTAGTAAATACCTAAAACTATAGAAAACATGAATGAACATCCATGAATATATTGCCTAAAAATCATGATAATATAACCTTATCTCTCTGATAGTATTCATAATATATACAACATATGCAATACAATATCCTTTCATGGGCTTGGGATAAAGATGATCACATGGGTTGTCCATATTGTAAAAATAAATCCAGTCATTAAACAGTCATTATATGTATAATTTTTTATTTAATCAATAGAAAACCATTAATAGGTTGAGTCCCACATTGAACTTATTCATGTATGTGAGCCGATATATAATAAAAATTATTTCCATATACCATCAATTGTTTGTAATAGGGTGTTCTACCAAATTCCACTAGCAGTGAACCATCCAACAACTCCTCGATCATTATGTCATAACACATAATGGTGCCTCCTATATTATTATTCATTTTTTATATTTAGTATGACTATTTAATGTATCCCAAGGCAAGCCATACTAACCACCCTACAAAATGGTAAATATTATTCAGACATTTATGGTAGAGTTGAGTGGCTGGTTCGCCAAGGATCAATCAATTGTTTTGTATTATCCAATAAAAATTTTCAGTGAATAATATTTGTGAAATTCATGAAACTAAAAATCATCATTGCCTCATAAAATAATAATGAAAAATATACTTACCATGGTCTTAAAAATTATTCTATATAAGATGAATATTTCTTAATGAAAATAATTATTTCCCTAGTCATCAACTTATATTAAATGTTTAAAAAATTAGACAATTTACCAACACTTTTGACTTGATGATTTGATATTTAACACCAATTATTCAATCATACCAATTATTCATGGATTCCTTATCTAGAATGATAGTCAATTCCACCATTTCATGACCATCACTGCTATAATTATTCGTGCGAGTAGATATATGATCCATTTTTATAGATTATATAAAAAATAAATCAACCAATGAAAATAAATGGAAATTTTTTAATTCATGACACCAAATTCCCCAACCATTATTATATCATCTTTGATTTTATAAGAAAGATTGCATTTTGATATACTGATAATAAAATAAATGTTCAACCATTAATAACCCAATTCTTTTACTTAATTACTATAGAATAAAAAATGTTTTTGATATAAACCCATGATGAAACATAATTTAAACACATGTATTAAAAACATTGAACAACCGTCGATCTTTTAGGGAAATACATTATTGACGAATTCATTACTCACTAAATACACCATCTCACAACCAGACCCATCGAGGTCTGACCGATAACTAACCCAATATTGCCTTTATTTAGATAGAGGATAGTGACTAGTGATGAGTAGAAATATCCCCAAAATGGGATGAATTTTCCAAAATTAATATTACACCCAGAGAGACACACATATATGTGCTCAAAAAATGCTAAAATATAAAAAATCTGAATCCAATGCATGCATACATCTAAAATCACACAACAGATTATAGAAGAAATGTATTGAAAGAAGAAAAGGATCCAAATTCTAGTAAAACAAAAAACTATAAATGTGAATCCTACTCATATTGTGTGGAAAATTTCAAATTAAATCTCTTGGTAAAGAAAACTTCAATCTAACATGCTCCAGCTATGCTTCACCAGCTTTCTATCATCCTAGGTCATAGTAAAAAGGGTCTTCTTCTTCATAAGGAAAAAAGTGTGTTATAAAAGCCCATGTAGTGGTTAGTATAAGAATAATTATTAGGAAACATTGAAAAAACTAAAAATAAGTCACCAAGTATAGTCATCCCAATAGAATAAAAATTAATTTTATAATAGAAAGAACTAGATACACACGGGAAAGACACAAAGATAGCATACAATCATAACTAACTGCAAGACACATGATTTTTGTAGTTGAAATTCTCATTTCAAAAGAATACACAACATGATCCATGATAATATTTTAATCAATCATAAAAAGGTATAGATCATTATGCTTCACCCATGAAATCTAACTTAGATAAGAATAACTTGATACACATTTAAGGGGTCACACCTAGAACTACAAAATCATACCTTAAACCCAATCTTGATCAACTTGATGCATAGTTGTGTATTTCAATTATTCCACTAACCCATACAGAGAAATCATGAACCATAGAGGATAAATTGCTTAATTATGAAAGTAACACATATTTCATAAACACCTCATATTGAGAAAATATAATAGATAATCGTACTCTAGTATCACATAATGACACTACGATACTATCTAAGATTCTCCCTTTAATGGGGATCAAAATTATATTATGTCAATGTAATTCCAAAATTTACTCTTGGAGGAAGGGAATAAGGTAACTCACTCAACCTACATAGGACTAATATATGGAATAGAATAGCTATAAACACTCTTGAAGGGGGTACACAGTGTTTACAAGGGTGTACACGGTGTGTCCACCTATCCTGAAGTTTTCATGTGTGGAAGAGCCTCAAAATCCTGAGATGAATCTATATACACATAAGTTAGATGGAATATATTAATTGCAGAGACAAATAGTTCATAGTTCGTTTCACCTTGACATGTTCATTTATGATAGTTGTGTCTTTGTTTCATCTCATATACACCTAATCAGTTTCGTCTCCAAGTACAAGGTGTACCGTCTAGTCATGTACATTTTCCCATTCCCATGTAATTCCATAATTACATGCCAAGACAACTGTTAAGGGTATCCTAACCTATGACTAAGTCAGACAAAATTTGATATATAACTCTAGTCAGAACAACAACGTCTCAACAAGGGGGCCGACTTGGTGTGTAATCTGAAATACACATTGTGTTGCCCGTGATTTCCAGATTTATTTCTATTACATCATTCCCTTCCCTTGTGACACCTCCATTTCTGGATCACGTACATAAATCTTTATCTTGGACTTAGGTTTTTAGATCTTGGGATTCCATGTTCTAAATCCTCTTGAATGATGATTTGTCCACCACAACTATCACCAATAGTCAAAATCAATAATAATGGTAACCTCAAATCCAATTGGTCGTCTCCTGATCATTTATTGTAGTCATCACACCTCGACCACACCATCTATCATGAATTTGACCCAGGACATAAATCAGTTCCACCAAAGAATGGTCACACAATGATAAACTACTAAGTATTTCATAAAACCATCATCCAAAAGAAGAAACATGAAATGAATGTACGTAAATGGGAGAAGGTATCAAAAACCCACAAAATAAGAAAAATGAACATAAACTATTATTTTTTTGACCTCGATCCATTTTCTATAGAGGGAGATAGATGAATGAGGATTTATTAATGAATATATAAAACATTCATCAAATTAATTATTTTGATGACGTATGTATCAATTATATTTGTAGAATTCAACCATTTTCATATCAGATTAATAAATTAGATGGAAATATTAAATAAAAATTTCATACCTGGAGTTTAGATGAATCTTTAATTAATAACAGTTGTGTTTCCATTGTTTTCGATATTCATAGACTTCATTGGTGCAATGATCCATGATCTGATCCTAATGTGTCATTACTGGACAAGAGAAGCTCTCCAGTGGTTTTCTGAAATCTCAATGTTTTTAGTGGCTAGCTGTGAGACAAGTTTATAACTATATACATTATGGAGAAATAAGGTCACAACATAGAAAATTTATTTCATTTATTTATTTCATTTATACTCATAATTAATTTCTGACAAATGGACCCTGCCAAAAATGGTTACGTTACACATAGGGTAAAACCTACATTCTGAACTCAATAGGTCCCCCATATTTTTAATATGGGGAATTTCATGAGCGTTATATCTCTTTTTTATGAAAACATTGTGTGTAGGTATTTTAATATATTTAATACAATTTAAAATGCATTTTGGGCACACCATGTCATAGAATTTCATGTTGATTCAGTGCCTAGTCTTAAAAATAATCTATATAATATCCAAATATAACAAAACGGAAATATAAATCATTATATTCTCCCATAATAGGTCATTTTTTTCTGTAAACATAAAAACCTACATTAAAATTTAATAGTACCGGGATCACATCAGTATCTCCTACACCCAGTTTCTCTACTGAATATTCATGTGCTACCACCAAAAAAATAACAAGGGGGATTGAACTCCCATGAAGGATCATATCTTGCTTATCCTTTATCTCCACTAGATACTCTACAAATTCTTCTCCATCATCGATGTCCCATTATCCACAGTCGATAACGTGAAATGGGTCATCCATGTACCTCCTCTGTTGTGACATGTGGATGATATCTATTACCAGATCCAACAGTGGAGGTAATGCTATGTAATATTCCCCCTCTCCAACTATATGTAGTTTATGGAAGGGACCAATTAATTTTAGAGATAACACTATGTCACATATAAATATCTTCAATCCACACTACGGTGGGAATATTTGGAACACATTGAATCCTTTTTAGAAAACTAGATGTATTCATCATTGGTCTATATACTACTTTTGTTGGCCTCGTGATGTCCTCATCCAATCTAAGATGATCTTCAACTTCTTTATATTATCCCTCACCACCTCTACGCCCATGTGTTCTGAACTTCCTAGATCATTCCATCATTATGGTGAAATTCAGTGCCTCTCTTAAAAATACTCCCATGGTTCCATACCAAAGGTTGAACGGTAGAGTTTATGGTACCCAAACTCTACTAAGGGAAGGTGATCCTCCAAAATATATCCAAAGTTTTACACGGAATCTCACATAATGTCCACCAAGTCATAAAATACCCACTATATCTAAACATCAATTTCGGGGTGAAATTATGTGCTCAGCCATCAATCAGTCCCAAAGGACTCCTCCAATCCTCTCCATAACGAATATGTGAAGAGAATTCCATGTCGAGATGAAATCATCTAGGTAACTACATGGATTTATAATATCTCATGACTGTATTGGATAAAAATTCAATTTACTGTGTACTACTCTCAAATAGATAGGAAGTGGGACAACATTGTGATTTGGTCCATGATCATGTTGATGGTATTGGGTTTACTGGACAAAAATGACAATCCTATCATAAAGTACATGTATATCACATCAAACTTCCTCTATGGAACCTCATGGGATTGGGTTAAACACCCAGGAACAAATTGATCTACCTTCTCTAGCTAACAGGTGATACGTCGAGAGATAAACATATAATCTCCATTATTCTTGTTTGGATTGAAAAAATGACATCATAAATCATATTACATATTTTCCACTCCTAGATAAATTGAAAAAGGGAACGTATGAAACTCGAAACACACATTCCCCTGTAACGAAAATTGTACCATCATCTTTTCTATGAAAATTATGGTTTGTTCCCCACCATCATATCTCTATCAGGATCATGTATATTTGAAAAATGAGTTCGTAATGTCTCAAAATCATTATCTCATCACTGACCATTTGTGATACACTACAAAAGAGGTGGGGTAACAACTATCAGCTGATGAAATGAAGCACTATCCTTTTCTATAGAGGAAAATATCTATGTGAATAACTACTATGATTCCTTAAAAAACAAATGAGAATAACATCTAATGTTGAGAGAATCATCCACCACTTTCCCTTCCATAGAGTATAGAAAATCTCGATGTAATAGTCTTTTAGGAACTCTAACCATTTATTCAGTCTCTAGTTAAAATCCTTTTTAGAGAAGTTATACATGGTAACTTTTGATAGTGTAAATGAAAAATCATTCACCCATTAGGTAGTGATGCCACATCTTCAATGCAAAGCCTACCACTTCTAACACAAAAGTTTGGGTCACATAGTTCTTCTCATGAGTTATTAACTATCAAGATCCATAGGTAATCACATCATACATATCCACTAAAAAAACTAATTTTGGTCCCCAATAAATCATTGAAAAATATTTTACCAACACCCCCCTTAGGAAATATTAATAAGGTAGTTCTTTTCAATCTGTATCACAACCCCTAAAAGAACTCTTGGCACCCTTCCATATATATTAATGGATTCCCCTTTTGATTAAATGATTCCAGGGGTGATTCTATTATTGGTAAATATTTTAGAAACATGATATAGTATACTTCTAGCCAGTAGAATATCAATAACACAATGATACTATTTGGTTGCTCCAATTAAATAACTAAATCAATATTTATAAGATTCATTGCTACACCAACATCTAAGATGATGATTCCTATATAGTAGACATATCAAATCCAAAACTCAAACATCGATATATTCCCATAAATATGGTTGTCTAATAGTATTTATACTTCCATCATCATGTTTCTTGTGTCCTCCTTCAAGGATGATGAATACAAGAGGGTGCCATCGATGAATACTACCATGAATTGGTCATAGAAGGGACGAAAGACCATGTTCATGAGTCCTATGAAAACTTCTATGGTGTTTACCATGCCAAATTGAATAACCATGTATTCATAATGACTGGAATGAAAACATAATGTCTTCTTTTGTATATCATCATCCTATACTCACAGTTGGTGATATCCTGATATGATGTCAATCTTCAATAGACACCATTCCCCTCTCAACTAGTCAAAGAGGTCATTAATATTCAATATTTGATTCTTATTTTTAATGGTAATCTATTTCAAGTGTTGGTAATATACATATAAACTGAATCTAGTTACATCCTTCTCACATAACAACACTTCAGCTTCCAAGGGGGAAACATTGGGTCTTATAAAGAAAATCTCCCATATGTTCTCTATATACTCCCTCATCTATTGAAGCTCTATGTGTAACACCCCAAGAATTCATAATGTGTTATTTCTTCAAAATAATTCAATAACTTGCACTACACGCAACACCGAGTTCAATCACACCATGACTTACAAAAAAAAATCCATTCAAAAGAGGTTATGAATAGTATTATCTAAATTTTAAACTTTATATAATCCTTATAATTTTAGAATCCTTATTATAAGTTTCTTAGATATAATGCAAGAACAAATTCATTTTCAGTATTTCACTTTTATCAACTTTTAATAGTGAACCCTTTTTAAATACAATATTTTAAACTTTTTGACTAAATGGGGACATCAAAAATTTAAAATGAAACATCCCAAGCTTCCACGGTACGCTTTCTTTGAATAATACAGTAGCGTGTGTTGTACGCAACCTTGAGTTTTAACACACACCACAACCAATCAAACTAGCCGTTATGAATAGTAATACCTAATTTTTGAAATTATATATATTTTATATTTTAAAATGGACTTCATTTCTGGATTCATAATATCGAATTTAGCCTAAGGTGAAATTTTGGTACTTTTCGGATAACTTTCATATTTTGATGAATAGTGAAAATTACTAAATTTTAATTAAAAACAACTTTTTTAATCAAAATAATTAATAGTGATAAATTATGAATTTGAGTGGTTTTAAAGTATATTTAGAATATATTT
Source organism: Viscum album (assembly GCA_963277665.1). Lineage (NCBI taxonomy): Eukaryota > Viridiplantae > Streptophyta > Magnoliopsida > Santalales > Viscaceae > Viscum > Viscum album. The sequence goes on along the minus strand of OY728155.1, from coordinate 83,259,861 downwards.
TTAACTTTTAATATAATGTTGGTCATTGGACATAATTTTACAATTAAACCGAACATAAACAAGTGTCAATCTTTTGATTGTTATTATCTCTTAAAAACACGCTTTTTGTTTTGACAGCGGGAATTAATTTTAAATTAATTTCTGCCTCTTCTTTGTTTTGAATTTAGGAAAATGGATTCCATATTTGGAATCAGGATGTTCAAATTGTGTAAATAGGTAACGTTTATTTTTAGACATTTTGAATAATTACTGCGGTAAATATTTTATTTACCATGGTTAAGGGTAAATCCGGTAAATAAGGGTTAAAAAATAATATTATAATAATACGAAATTACCCTAAAACGTGTCTTAACCCTATTGGTTGATACATGGTCGAACATGTCAATCTTTGGGTCGATTTTGGGACCCCATGGATCCACTTGTAAGTGATAATGACACTTTATTTTAATTAAGTTAAAATGAATACAAAAATGACACAAGCATATATCTTTTAGCAAAACAATTGTGACATAGGGTTATATATGTTTGATGTTAGATTATAAATATTCATTAGAAAGATAAAAATATTTCCTACATAATGATATTTTATTTATAATTTTTAGACATTAAATAATTTATTTTATTTATGACACAATGATGATGCAGTAATTACTATAATAGTGAAAAATTAAAATAATTGATATTATAAATACCCAAATAAATATAATATGAAACTTTTAATGAATTAAACTAATTTTATAGGATAATATGATATTTTAGTATTGATTTAATTGACTTTTTTCTAAGTAATCAATCTGTTATGAGTTTCACAAAAATCAACTATTGAATAGTGTCAAAATTGACATAAAAGAGTTCTTAAAACAAATATTATATTATTAATTGATATTAAATTCCTAATAATCTAAGGTTCGGCAAAGAGACTTATATCATGATAGGTTCATCATTATTGGACCAGTTGGGGGTCGCTTGGATGTATATAGTATGTTTATTAACCATATTATATAAAAATACAAAGAGACATTGTAAAAGTGAAACTAATTAACTTAGAGTTAATACTTAAAGATAAGGTTAATATAAGTACCCCAACCTGTATAAATTCTATTGGTTGAGTTGTTTTCGACCTAAACCCACCTTAACCTTTTAATAGTCAACTTTGGAGCCATTGGAAACCGATTATGAATTTATTATAAATTAATATTTCTAGCTTTTCCAAAGGTGCCCCTCACCCCTCTTATAAAAGGGCACTCCTTTTTATCATTTCTTCACACCTTCCAATCCTTTTGGTTCGGCAAAACTCTGCCCAAATACTCTCCCAACTTCCCTCACTACAACCTAGAGGTCTTAGTTTGATCAGAAAGCCAACCTAAGGAGCCCTTTTGATCAAATCAAAAGGAAGAACCCGAAGAAGAGGTAATGATTTCACCACCCTTTTTCCAAGTTCCTTCTTCTTCCACTTCTTCTTACTTTGTTGTTACCATTATAAAATAATAAATCCAGTATCATATATATACTGTGATGTTATTATAAATATGGTACAACCATATTCAGTATTCTATCCACCCTTTGAATAACATGTCACCATACGTGCGTACGTACGGCTTACCGTCTCCACGTCGTGGTGTAATCGTTATTCAATATATTATTATTTAGATGGGTATAATAATGATGTGTAACTCATGTAAATAATAAATATAACATGTTAGTGATTCTGTATATATGATATACCATTCATTTATATATTATTTTAATATCAAAAGAATGATATTGTCGCTCGTGCGTACGTACGGACTACCGTCTCCACGAACGCGATGAGATTCATTCTCCATCATATCCATTCAAGTATAATTATCATTTGATGATTTAAAAATGATGTTTAAGGACTTGATATCATTCTAGATATGAATAATATACAACCTATCCATTACAAACATGGCTTACGTAATAAAACATATAAAATAAAACGAGTAAGTTAACACCCGAAACAACGATAATACTAAGACATTATTAACAAAGAAAATTTAAAAGATCATATATGATATGATATTAATATATATGATTCTTGTCTAATTTAATAACAATTATTTCAATATTATACAGGAGGTTAACCTACCCCAACCAAGTAAAAGTACAAGGTAAGCGATTTTCTTATCTCACATTCAATTCCGTGAGATTTCCATTATTCGCCACTAAATTATTGAAAGTGGTGTATTGTTTACTGGAATTTGATATATATTATCATGATTATATTTATATTCATGTTATTCTGTAAATAATTTGGTGGTTATTAACTTTTGGCCATACGACTCAGCTGATTAAAGTGGTAAGGGGTTTTCATCTCACTCCTTATACCCGTGAGATTCATGCCATATTGCCACCATTACCTTTTGTGTGGTGTATGTACTGCCCATAATTATATTCTTTGTGTAATAAAATCTAATTTATGTGTACATACATATTCATTGTATGATACCTCTTTCATGGGTTGTATGTTTCATAAGTTACCAAATTGATAAGGGTTTACTTCACAATCTCTTTAATATCCGAGGTTGTCTTTACATAAGTATCTACAGGGACATATTTACTATCCATGTCCATATTTCATAAAAGAGTTTTCGAAGGGAATATTTCTAAGGGAAATATTACTAAAACATCATTTTAAATGTTTTAAATATTTATTCTTCTAAATCATCCTCATTTATGTCCACGTTTTCAAAATGGTTTCTAAAGATTTATTTATATGAAAATGAATGTTTTAAAAGTGTTAATTCCATTGAAAAGTTTCAAAGTGGTATGGGACACTTTCATTCAAAAATGTATTTAAATGCCTTACCTTCTAAATTGTGTAACATTAAAATGTTTTCATGAAAAAGGGATATTTATCTCAATAATTTTTTTTAAAAAAACATTTTCATCTATGTCAACATCCTTTGATGGATTTTTAGATTATTTGAAGTTGATTTATTATGATTTAAAAACGTCCATATTGTAATGAAGTTTTGTGATATGTTTGACTGTAGATGTGTCATTTATATAGAATTCATGGTTTATGAGTAAATTATTGACATTTCGTATGCTAGTTCCAATAAGAATGTTTATGTTATATTTCAACCTTTACTTCATATGAATGTGTTGGACAAGTATGTTCCAGGTTGGGGAATGGTTAAAGTAAGCCCTCCAGGTTGGGGACTGGTAAAAGTAAGCCCTCCAGGTTAGGGACTGGTAAAAGTAAGCCCTCCGGTTTGGTCTCCGTTTATTAGAGGCACTCCGGGTTGGTGTCCGGTTATTAGAGGCACTCCGGGTTGGTGTCCGGTTATTAGAGGCACTCCGGGTTGGGTTCCGGTTACAGTTAGCCCCAAGGTCTTGGGACGAGGCCTTGACAAAGAAATTAATGTTTGGAATTATGCATTCCATCATTATGAGAGTGGTTATTGATTTTGCATGTGATTATTCGATTAGTAGAATATCCATGTGAATAAGTAAATGGCATTATTTCATTTTACTTTTTCCATACTATGTTGATGTTCAAGTTTAAAAGGCTTTTGTTTTAGTAATGCATTGCCTTAAATGTTTATGCTTATTTTGAATGTTCCGCTATATTGTTATCCTTACTGGGCATTTGAGCTCACCCCTTTTCTATGTTTTATTTTCCCCAGGATGTGAAGAAGTATGTTATGAATGACCTACAGGGATATTATGAGGGGATAATAGTGTGGACTGTGGAGACATTATGTTGTTGTAGTAGTTTTTCATTTTATGATGTAATGTAAAACTTATGAATATATCTAGTGTTTCCAAGGCTACTAAACCAATCGGTATTTTGAGATTTGATCTTTCTTGTGATCATTCCAATGTTATGTAATAATGCACCGACTCTGGGTAACTAGGGTCGGGGCGTTACAGTTGGTATCAGAGGAAGTTTAGTACAAACCTTGGAAGCTATATTTAGATAAACTCTGATTAGAGCACATAGACCTAAGATGAACTTTGAGGATTAGTATAGAAGAACTTCCTAGAATTTTGGTATTGTATAGATTTTGTGAGTTTTCCGAGCAATACATCCCTGTCTGGATATGAGCAGGTAGAGGCGGCCCTGGCACAGATGTACCTAGGGGTAAAACCCGAAAACACCGCTTTGAGCTAGACTCAAACGGGAACTGGTGCACGACAACGGGCCTTGCTGCACTCTTGGTTACGACACTCCCGGGGGATATGCTTAGGATAACTCTCATTTTCCTTACAAATCATTATGAAGGGTTTATGAGTATATACATCCTCAAAGGAGACATTTTTATGATTATGGATTATATCGATAAACTATTTAATTTATGTTATGGGTTTTACAAGTTTGGGATTAGTTATTGTTATTCATAAACTAATCTAATGTATGCCATTGTTTAGAAATGGCGCCCAGTAGAAGGAATGAGAAATCTAGCAATGCACATGTTCTAAAGAGAAATAAGGATCATATATTTTATGTTCTTAAGCTAGAATTTACAAGAGAAATAGTCTCGCATGTATTATCATCATATGAAGAAATAATATCATGTGTTGATAAGATAAGTAAAGAGATTACTGAGTCCTATGGCTTTGAAGGGAAGCAAGAGAAGAAAAGGATGGAAGAGAGAAATATGGATAAAGGTAAGAGGGAAAAGAAGAATTTTCCCATATGTGGTAACTTTGGAAAAAAACACCCTGGAACTTGCCTGAAAGGAATGGGAGTTTGTTATAAGTGTGGAGGAAAAGGGCACAAGGTACGTGACTACAAGGGTAAGAAAATGGTTTCAAATGTACAATGCTTCATTTGCAAGGAGTTTGGACACTACGCGAACCTATGTCCCAGTCATCAGACTATGCCGCAAATGATGATATTGGATAATAATCAAGTTATGATACTACCACAGATGAAGAGGAATGATTAGAGTTCTTATGTTGATTATGTCAATTGAGTGTTGTATCAACAATGTACTTGTTATAATAATTATGGAGTATATAAGGATTGTACTGCAGTACTATTTCATTAAGGACTTGAGATTGTGTGGAATAAAGAAAAGTGACTCAATAGAAGGTTAAAATTTTGGAAAATATATGGTTGAGAGAAAGATAAACCATAATATGGTTCTGATACCGAGGTAGTGATTTTAGAATAATACATGATTGATTTGGATAAATTATATGGGATATTCTTGACTACCTTGAAGCTGATTAATGATTTATCTATTCCATCATTGTTAGGGTTTAAAACATTTTTGGATTGATGAAGTATATCCAGCATTCTATATGGAATAAGGGAGCATGAATGTAATCAACAAACATTATGGTAAATCAGGATATTTCAGTGTATTAAAAGAATACATGATGAAGGTATTAATATGCTATTACGGGGTAAAAAGGATCTACATTATGTTTACCTTCCTTATAAATGTTGGACTGTGAGTTTGGACAGAAGTATTTTGGATATTTCTAGTTTGGATTATTTTGGATTGCCATAAAAGGACACCCCGGAGGTCGGGCGGCAACCCGTCGCGTCCGGCAAGGCTGCGAGACTTGAACCCGCAACTGAAGGGCGACAAGGGTGTATCACCTACCACTGGCCCACGAGATGTCCTAGATTAAATAATGTAGTTTTTATTAAAAGATCTTGTAGATTAATTATAAATTCGTTTATTTTGGAACCCTATACGAATAGTGTAAATAGAATTTTTTTACATTCTATTATCTTTTAGAGTGAAAGATGAGTTTGTGGTAGAAATTTATAAAACTATAATTATAAAGTAAGTATATCTCTTTATGATCTTAGCCAATCTCATAAATAAATTCCTCAACATTAAGAAATGCAACTTAGAACAAAAAGGTTTTCCTAGATGGTACCTTAAATCATCACTAATTTATGGCTTTGGGATTGTTGGCCTTTTCATAGCCATGTTCTTTACCACTCTCCATCAGATAATTGATGGTTAGATTTTTCTTCCATATCCATATTTTCCTACATGGAACCCTAGTATGTGTTATTTTCGGTAATCTTCATACTTTCAACTCTTTATTATAAATAGAGGCCTCATTAATTCATTTTTCGATGTGGGATTTCAACTAAGATATTTTGAAACGTCAAAAATGTGTTATCCTAATACCCTATGTTTTGTTGAACCGATGGTATTTCAAATCATCATAGATTGATGAATTTAAGGACCTAAATTTTACACTTGTTTGTGATTGATGACCTCAATCACTACCTATAAATATTTACGTTTTTCCTCCAATTATATTTCTCTAATTTCCATCAATGTTCTCCTAATCGAGATCATAATTTGGTGGTGACCCTTCGATTTCTCTTTTCCTCATATTAAGACTAAATTTTAGTAACCCAATTTCTGATGTGGGTTTTTCCACAAATATATTATCTACTTTCAACCTTTTATTTTCGAAGAACAATTTGAAATTGTGAGGACGCAATTTATTGAAGGAGGGGAGAATGTAACACCCCAAGAATTCATAATGTGTTATTTCTTAAAAATAATTCAATAACTTGCACTACACGCAACACCGAGTTCAATCACACCATGACTTACAAAAAAAAATCCATTCAAAAGAGTTTATGAATAGTATTATCTAAATTTTAAACTTTATATAATCTTTATAATTTTAGAATCCTTATTATGAGTTTCTTAGATATAATGCAAGAACAAATTCATTTTCAGTATTTCACTTTTATCAACTTTTAATAGTGAACCCTTTTTAAATACAATATTTTAAACTTTTTGACTAAATGGGGACATCAAAAATTTAAAATGAAACATCCCAAGCTTCCACGGTACGCTTTCTTTGAATAATACAGTAGCGTGTGTTGTACGCAACCTTGAGTTTTAACACACACCACAACCAATCAAACTAGCCGTTATGAATAGTAATACCTAATTTTTGAAATTATATATATTTTATATTTTAAAATGGACTTCATTTCTGGATTCAGAATATCGAATTTAGCCTAAGGTGAAATTTTGGTACTTTTCGGATAACTTTCATATTTTGATGAATAGTGAAAATTACTAAATTTTAATTAAAAACAACTTTTTTAATCAAAATAATTAATAGTGATAAATTATGAATTTGAGTGGTTTTAAAGTATATTTAGAATATATTTTTACCTTTTAATATAATGTTGTTCATTGGACATAATTTTACAATTAAACCGAACATAAACAAGTGTCAATCTTTTGATAGTTATTATCTCTTAAAAACACGCTTTTTGTTTTGACAGCAAGAATTAATTTTAAATTAATTTCTGCCACTTCTTTGTTTTGAATTTAGGAAAATGGATTCCATATTTGGAATCAGGATGTTCAAATTGTGTAAATAGGTAACTTTTATTTTTAGACATTTTGAATAATTACTGCGGTAAATATTTTATTTACCATGGTTAAGGGTAAATCCGGTAAATAAGGGTTAACAAATAATATTATAATAATACTAAATTACCCTAAAACGTGTCTTAACACTATTGGTTGATACATGGTAGACCATGTGAATCTTTGGGTCGATTTTGGGACCCCATGGATCCACATGTAAGTGATAATGACACTTTATTTTAATTAAGTTAAAATGAATACAAAAATGACACAAGCATATATCTTTTAGAAACACAATTGTTACATAAGGTTATATATGTTGGATTTTAGATTATAAATATTCCTTAGAAAGATAAAACGATTTCCTACATAAGGATATTTTATTTATAATTTTTAGACATTCAATAATTTATTTTATTTATGACACAATGATGATGCAGTAATTACTATAATAGTGAAAAATTAAAATAATTGATATTATAAATACCAAAATAAATATAATATGAAACTTTTAATGAATTAAACTAATTTTCTAGGATACTATGATATATTAGGATTGATTTAATTGACTGTTTTAGAAGTAATCAATTTGTTATGAGTTTTAAAAAAAACAACTATTGAATAGTGTCAAAATTGACATAAAAGAGTTCTTAAAACAAATATTATATTATTAATTGATATTAAATTCCTAAAAATCTAAGGTTCGGCCAAGAGACTTATATAATGATAGGTTCATCAGTAGTGGACCAGTTGGGGGTCCCTTGGATGTATATAGTAAGTTTATTAACCATATTATATAAAAATACAAAGAGACATTGTAAAAGTGAAACTAATTAACTTAGAGTTAATACTTAAAGATACGGTTAATATAAGTACCCCAACCTGTCTAAATTCTATTGGTTGAGTTGTTTTCGACCCACCCCCACCTTAACCTTTGAATAGTCAACTTTGGAGCCATTGGAAACCGATTATTAATTTATTATAAATTAATATTTCTAGCTTTTCCAAAGGTTCCCCTCACCCCTCTTATAAAAGGGCACTCCTCCTTATCATTTCTTCACACCTTCCAAGACTTTTGGTTCGGCCAAACTCTGCCCAAATACTCTCCCAACTTCCCTAACTACAACCTAGAGGCCTTAGTTTGATCAGAAAGCCAACCTAAGGATCCCTTTTGATCAAATCAAAAGGAAGAACCCGAAGAAGAGGTAATGATTTCACCACCCTTTTTCCAAGTTCCTTCTTCTTCCACTTCTTCTTACTTTGTTGTTACCATTATAAAATAATAAATCCAGTATCATATATATACTGTGATGTTATTATAAATATGGTACAACCATATTCAGTATTCTATCCACCCTTTGAATAACATGTCACCATACGTGCGTACGTACGGCTTACCGTCTCCACGTCGTGGTGTAATCGTTATTCAATATATTATTATTTGGATGGGTATAATAATGATGTGTAACTCATGTAAATAATAAATATAACATGTTAGTGATTCTGTATATATGATATACCATTCATTTATATATTATTTTAATATCAAAAGAATGATATTGTCGCTCGTGCGTACGTACGGACTACCGTCTCCACGAACGCGATAAGATTCATTCTCCATCATATCCATTCAAGTATAATTATCATTTGCTGATTTAAAAATGATGTTTAAGGACTTGATATCATTCTGGATATGAATAATATACAACCTATCCATTACAAACATGGCTTACGTAATAAAACATACAAAAGAAAACGAGTAAGTTAACACCCGAAACAACGATAATACTAAGACATTATTAACAAAGAAAAGTTAAAAGATCATATATGATATGATATTAATATATATGATTCTTGTATAATTGAATAACAATTATTTCAATATTATACAGGAGGATAACCTACCCCAACCAAGTAAAATTACAAGGTAAGGGATTTTCTTATCTCACATTCAATTCCATGATATTTCCATTATTCGCCACTAAATTATTTAAAGTGGTGTATTGTTTACTGGAATTTGATATATATTATCATGATTATCTTTATATTGATGTTATTCTGTAAATAATTTGGTTTTTATTAACTTTTGTCCATATGACTCAGCTGATTAACGTGGTAAGCGGTTTTCATCTCACTCCTTATACCCGTGAGATTCATGACATATTGCCACCATTACCTTTTGTGTGGTGTATGTACTGCCCATAATTATATTATTTGTGTAATACACTCTAATTTATGTGTACTTACATATTCATTGTATGATACCTCTTTCATGGGTTGTATATTTCATAAGTTACCAAATTGATAAGGGTTTACTTCACAATCTCTTTAATATCTGAGGTTGTCTTTACATAAGTATCTACAGGGATATATTTACTATCCATGTCCATATTTCATAAAATAGTTTTCAAAGGGAATATTTATAAGGGAACTTTTACTAAAACGTCATTTTAAATGTTTTAAATATTTATTCTTCTAAATCATCCTCATTTATGTCCACGTTTTCAAAATGGTTTGTAAGGATTTATTTATATGAAAATGAATGTTTTAAAAGTGTTAATTCCATTCAAAAGTTTCAAAGTGGTATGGGACACTTTGATTCAAAAATGTATTTAAATTCCTTACCTTCTAAATTGTGTAACATTAAAATGTTTTCATGAAAAAGGGATATTTCTCTCAATATTTTTTAAAAAAAAACATTTTCATCTATGTCAACATCCTTTGATGGATTTTTAGATTATTTGAAGTTGATTTATTATGATTTAAAAACTTCCATATTGTAAAGAATTTTTGTGATATGTTTGACTGTAGATGTGTCATTTATATATAATTCATGGTTTATGAGTAAAGTATTGACATTTCGTATGCTAGTTCCAATAAGAATGTTTATGTTATATTTCAACCTTCACTTCATATGAATGTGTTGGACAAGTATGGTCCAGGTTGGGGACTGGTTAAAGTAAGCCCTCCAGGTTGGGGACTGGTAGAAGTAAGCCCTCCAGGTTAGGGACTGGTAAAAGTAAGCCCTCCGGTTTGGTCTTCGGTTATTAAAGGCACTCCGGGTTGGTGTCCGGTTATTAGAGGCACTCCGGGTTGGTGTCCGGTTATTAGAGGCACTCCGGGTTGGTGTCCGGTTATTAGAGGCACTCCGGGTTGGGTTCCGGTTACAGTTAGACCCAAGGTCTTGGGACGAGGCCTTGACAAAGAAATTAATGTTTGGCATTATGCATTCCATCATTATGAGAGTGGTTATTGATTTTTCATGTGATTATTCGATTAGTAGAATATCCATGTGAATAAGTAAATGGAATTATTTCATTTTAATTTTGCCATACTATGTTGAAGTTCAAGTTTAAAAGGCTTTTGTTTTAGTAATGCATTGCCTTAAATGTTTATGCTTATTTTGAATGTTCTGCTATATTGTTATCCTTACTGGTCATTTGAGCTCACCCCTTTTCTATGTTTTATTTTCCCCAGGATGTGAAGAAGTAAGTTATGAATGACCTGCAACAATATTATGAGGGGATAATAGTGTGGACTGTGGAGACATTATGTTGTTGTAGTAGTTTTTCATTTTATGATGTAATGTAAAACTTATGAATATATCTAGTGTTTCCAAGGCTACTAAACCAATCGGTCTTTCGAGATTTGATCTTTCTTGTGATCATGCCAATGTTATGTAATAATGCACCGTCTCTGGGTAACTAGGGTCGGGGCGTTACACTATGGGAGCTATCTAATATGTTGTGTTCGATGTCGATATAGTCCTGGGAAGAATTTTAATAAAGAATTTATTCTCTTAGTGATAAGGTAAACCTGATTCATCCTCATAAAATATTTTCTCATACTCCACAACCTTTATAGGAAATATATAGCCCAAAGAATCCACTACTCCATGAGTCTTGCTAGCGAAGTAGCTTCTGATGGGATATATTCACCTTTTCCATAGCTAAACCTACTCTTCTAAGTATTCATTTTTAAAAATAATGTAAAACCTCATTCCATAACAATGGTTGCACAATATCCTCCACATAAATTAGTAAAGATGGTCATGCTCTTTAGATATCTACTCCATACCTTAGATTTATTTGTAAGGCCTCACTAATAAAAAATAGTTCTATAAAAACTATCACCTCTATGAATCATATCAATCTTTTGGCACAATAATGTAATCACTGGATCACCACATATCATAGTATCCAAATGAAAATGTCAATCCAATGGCTCAACCAAAATCTCTAATTCCAATAGAAAAGAAGTGGAAAAAAAGGAATGAATCACACCTATGTCTGTCTATATCATAGCAGAAGTAGAAAATAAAAATATCACACCTCATATCCCTCGATGATCCTAGGAGTCATAGGTCTCCCTACCTTCCTTCTAGTTTGGTCTATATCCACCAGCTTATGAAGCTTAAAGCAGAACAACTAGGAGTTGTGGTGGTAATAAGTCAACCATATTACCATATCATGTTTATCCAATGGCCCATTTTCCAGGTATTCTTCCCAATTACACACCCTACTCCTTCCCCCATCTCTTCCATGGATATCTCGAAACCATATGATGAGCATTTTCACAAAGGGTTACATAATCTCAAGCCCGATAACCACATCCATTATAGTTGAAACAATGAATCTTCTGTGGATTATTGACGATGCCCATAGATCCCTACACCACTGATTCATTGTTATGGGATCAGCAACTGAAGGATCTGAAATTCATGTATCTCTATGACTACCATCAACTTCTTTCTTCTATGTTCTGTTCTACTTGGTCCCACTACTATCTCTCACTACTGGTGACAACTCATCTATAATTCAATCCACTTTTAGGGGATCACTCATGTACCCTAGAATATGACATAATATAATGGGGTACCTCTGAAGCACTGATATCTCTATGCAATCCCCACACAAATGTCCAAGCTCTAAAGAATAGATCTAGAACCATATCTAAGGAGTAATAAGGGAGATCAGTAAACCTCCCGAAGTACTAATCCATATTCATACTGCCTAGTGGTAGATTCAAAATATCTTTTATTCATATCGATAGAAATATCCGGGGATAGAAATCCTCCGTAATAAGATGCCAAAATTCTATCAAGTGGAGTGTTGTCTCATTGTGTGAATTAGTCACCAAGATCCACCAATTCGCAATAGATCCCTAAATAAGACACACTACGAGGACCACCATTATATATTCATGTTTCCTCAAAAGGTTGAAAACATGAGGGACTACCTCTAGATAGTCCTCAGCCTCCTGGGTGTTTTGCTCACTCTAAATCCAAGGAGGTCGCTTCCTTAAAAACTCATTCACCACACTCAAACTATCTGCATCCATAGCTGGTACTACTAGTGCAATATTCTGATTGATGGGTGGTGGTATATTAGGTAAACCATATAGGGGTGGTATCTCTAATACATGGACCTATTACTATGCCTCATCACATGGAAGATCATCCTCGTGATCATGTAGTGGAATCTTAGCTAGCTGTCTACATAGAAGAATCTCAAAATAGCATAAGATATACCATGATCAAAGGTGTATATTTGGCGAGATGAATCATGAATTAAATGGACAAAAAGAACCATTCATACATGATGCATGTACCAAACTTTTCACAGTAACTAATTATTACGTTTTCCAATTCGATAGGGTGGGGACCAGATTCCTAGTGTATTCATACGTCGACCATCACACCAAGACTTGATTTCCTACCAGGAATGATTAACTCAAAACATTAAACATAGTTTCCCCAATCTATATCACTCTATTTGGTCCAAATGTATTTAATTGATCTCAAATACCACTTTTTCATGACCCAACCAATCTAGGTCCGACCCATAAACACCAAAATCCCCCCTCTAATAGGATAGGGGCCAGAGACTGCCACTAAGTAGAAATATCCCCAAAACGGGAGGCATTAGACTTAATTACCTATACACATTAATAAATATCCATCACCACACAATGATGAAATGTAACAAAATTATAACTAATGAATGTATATATCTAATATACCATGACAGGGTATAATAGTATTGTTTGGAAAGTGGAAATAGGTCCAAATTCATGCCCAAAAAAACTGTAAATGTCCATCCTGCTATGTGGATGATGAATAGGTAAAATTAAATATCTCAACAAATCAACTCCATTTTACTGGCTCCAAATATGAAATTCCCACACCCTTTCCTTCTAGGACACCGTAAAAATGGGTTTTGTCTACATAAGACAAGTCACGTGCAAGAAAATCCCATGTACGGGTGAGTATATAAATATGTTTTAGGATGTTCATAAAGCACTACAAATGAAACAAAAAGTGTAGTCAGATCAATATAATAATGATTTTGTAACCAAAATATACATACATACAATGGAATGAAAACACCCCTCTAGGTGCCCATAACCAAATATTAGTAACAAGATTCCTCTTGAAGAAAATATCATTCTAGTCGAATACACTCCATGGGACATGATACTATTAGAGAGACATGAAGATGAGTTATAGAACATTATTCCACTATGATGGAATATCATTGGTCTAAAAATACTTTGATACATATATAGGGCTAACACCCTTAGCCATTGAGGGACATCATAAACCAAATCTCCATCAACCCACTACATAAGAGATCATATGACAACGATACCACTAATCCTACTGATATATCCTTATAGATGGATGACAGATTCACTAATCAGAGAGGTCATTATAATTCCACAAACCCCAACTGGGGAACAATGTAGATATATAATCACACTACACTCTCATTGAGGGATACCAAAACTCTATTCAAGACTCTTCCTTTAAAAGGGATCACAATCCTTTGATGTGGATGTAATGATGCACCATACCCTAAGGATAATTTACAACAGGAACATAATAATCTTATATAGGAACAAAATAATTAAAAAAGGACATAAAACACACTTAATGTGGGTATATGGTGAGTACCATTGGGTACACAATGTGTCCAACTATCACCATGTATGCCCGTGTGGAAGAACTTTGCAGATATTATAAGTCTCCACATACATGGAATTTTTAATGTGTACATGGAATGTAATGAAACATGGTACCCATAGTATGTCACTTGTTCTTTTTCGCGTATGGTGGTCATGTCCGTGTACTAGCCTATGTACCCAAGTCTATGTTTGTATCCAAGTAAACTCTGTGCCTTCAGCTTGTGTACATTTTCCAATGTCTATGTACTTACTGATGTATTACCCAACCCAACTGGTAAGGGTTACACAACTTGTTACCAAGTCACATGATGTTTGACAATTAACACCAGTTGTATCCATAATGATATAGAAAGGGGGCCACTTGGCATGTAACATTAAATACACATTGTGTTTCTTGCAATTTATATATCATCTATTGTGTCATCCTATGCTTCAATAGAGGTACCACCCCATATAAGACATATTTATTGGGGTTTTCTAAGGCCTATTGTTTCCAAATCATGGTATTATGGGCTTTGAATCCTCCTGGAAGATAACATGTTGGGGAAACTTTTCAACATTCAAAATAACCATGAAAAATTGAAACCACAAAAAATCAATTTTTCTCCCAATCATCCACCACATTAATCAAACCATGACTGCACCATCGATCAAGAACTGCATCCATGGTATCAATATATTGAAGTAAATAATGGTCAACAGACTATATATTTATAGTTTTTTTTTTAACCTTATGCCTAAATAAAACATCTTTGATGAACATGCGATGAATGGGGGAAGGAATCCAAAAAATAAAAAATGTGAGGAATAAACCTCTTCCATTGATCATCTCATCACTATTCATTATAGAAGAAGGATATGTACGTTGAGGCATAAATAAATGAATAAATTATCAATTACATGAAATTCGATATTCTGATGTAGCACATATAACTTATTTTCATGGAATTGATCTTTGATCTGACGAGATTTGCCAAAGGGGTGGGAATAACAAAGAGATATATAATACATGAATTTTAGGCTGATCTTTGATAAATAAAGGTTTCATTTCTATTTATGGTGAGTTCCACAGTCTTCATTGGTACAATAATCCATGATATGATCATGATCCGTCATTGTTATTGATGAAAAGCTATGAAATAGTTGTCTGAAATCTCACGAGGTTGAGTAACTAAACCTGGGGAATTTCAATACCCATTAAATTAAAGGAGAAAGTTGATCTTTATTTCAAAAAATAAACAAATAAATAATTTAATTCTTTTCATTCATTGATTATT
Organism: Viscum album; assembly: GCA_963277665.1. Taxonomy (NCBI): domain Eukaryota; kingdom Viridiplantae; phylum Streptophyta; class Magnoliopsida; order Santalales; family Viscaceae; genus Viscum; species Viscum album. The sequence continues at coordinate 83,244,275 of OY728155.1, read as the reverse complement.
AGGATGGATTTATCCCAAACATACCTATCTAGAAAAAGATATGTCACCCCTAGGGTAAAATCCACATTTTGAACACAACAATTCTATCAAATTTATAATCAAGGCCAACATTCATAAGTTATACCACTACTTCTTAAAAACTATAAATTCATGATAATTAATATACATAATACATTTTAGTCATTTATTTTGGGGACACCATGCCTTGGAATCGCACACCGCCTAAGAACCGGATTTCGAAGATAATCGATATAATTTCCAAGAATAATTCATTGACAATATGAGTCATTAAACAACTAAAAGTAATGATATTTTTGAAGTGATACTAGGAAAATTTTCTAATACATCCCTCTATTCCCCAACCATAATGGATTTTTGGGAAATCATAAAAAATCCAAAAAATTTGTGTATTAGATAACTGCCTCCCCTGATTGGTGGAAAGTTTAAAATTTGAAAAAAGAATAAATATTAAGTTAGTCATCAAATTCAGGGATACTTCCCAATAATTAAATAAACTGTGGTAATGATCTCAAATTATAATAAAGTACAACCATTACGATTCATATAAGAAAAAATAATTCGTAAAGAGAAGAATCAATAGTCAAAATAATCAATCATATTCTTTTGTTATTAAGAAATTAAAAAATTAATTATTCCGAATTAAAATTCATGTTTTTCCATTCAATTTTCTCACAATATTAAAGTATTTTTTTAATTTATATAATTATTCATAATTTTCATTAAATAATCTTAGAGTTTTAATAATTTTAACTCATAATTAACATTAAATATATATATATATATAATACAATAATTTGACACATTTCATCACACAAGTTCAAAATAATTCATTTACCATTCAATAATCATAGTATTCAAGGACTCGACATGAAATAATGCATGTATGATTCACTCTTGATTCATATTCCAAATATAGTAGGAGGTTTTAAATCATAATAATAACAATAATTAACACTAGCTATCAAAATAAAATAAATATTGAGAAAATGGTAAAAAAATATATATAAAATTTACAACTATTAAAATTAAAAACCCCTACATAACTATCCAATATATAGATGGTCCCATTCTCAACTATCATTATAACTGGACAACCAAGTTCTACTAGAATAGTTACCTAAGTCATCCCATCATAGAGTTGGGAAAAAATTTAAAAAATATACTTGTGTATAATAAAAACAATACATACTACTAGTTTACATGGAAGAAACAATGAGAGATTGAACTAATCCAAATAGGCTAAAGTAGAAAGAAAGACATGTCTAGACAAAAACTATCCATGTGACCCAATACCACCTTCATTATATCCCTAAATTATACATAAATGCAAAGACAAAACTCCATGCTACATACAGATCATCAATTTTCCTGAATCAAGAAAAAGAAGGTCCAAATAAACCCATAATCATAACTAGGGTGTAAGAAATAATGCCTAGTATGATAACACCATGAAATTTGTACAATTTATAATAATTGGAATATATAAGGCCATGATTTAAAAAAATGGGTTTACAAGTACTTTTTAAAATAAAGTGTTTGAAATAATTTTTTAAACTGTCCTTCTGTTTTCAATAATTGGATTCCATTTTTTGAATATTCAAGAACAATCTGGTGAAGATATATATTTATAAATAAACATGTCAAACAACATACATTAAATAAAATACCATGTTATAAAAAAACAAAAAACAAAAAATCAACTACTATTCATGATATAGCCTATGGGATAACACATTATATTCACTCTCTACATTAACAAGGAATACAATTAGATCCATCTATCATCGAGTCCTTCAGAGTCCATTAACATATTAGTGGTTTCATCTCTGTAGTGTCACATGCACTAAGGATAATCATGTATATATCTCTACATAACCAATATTCCCATTGTGAAATGTTTGTTAATATATGTATTAAAAAACATGATCATATTTTTGGGAAAGAATTTGGAATCCAAAAAAATATGTTTCATGGTTTCAAAATCTATTTTCCATTTCAAATCTCTCCTATTTTCATTTCAAATAAAACCCCATTTTTCAAACACAAAACCATTTCTTTTTATATTTTTATTCCTGAAATTAAATTGAAAATCTAATGATTTTAATATGAACACTAATAAACTCATGAAATTAGAATAATTGAACATATTTTCCTTCCTCAAGAGAATAGAAAACCTAACCACCTTTGAAAATGAGTATTGGAAACTAAAATATCATCCTTAATAAGAAAAGGCACTAATAGAGACTGAAAAGGATTAATGAAAAATATTCAAATTACCAATTACCAAAAAAAACGGTGATGTAACCCAAATCATGTGATAAACTGATATGATTTCTTACCAAGAGAGATGAAGAGCCTAACCATACTGATCAATTGCTGAATTAATTCATATGGATTTATGAAAGTCTCCCCAAATATCTTAGGTTAAGAGATACAATAGAAATGAGAAGTCAACTAATTGAAATAAACACCTAGACAGCTTCACAGAAATTTAAAAATTAAATCCCATGGAATTACATGGCATGTAATATTTTCCACGTCCTAAATTACTATTATTTTATGTTACACTGAAAGATGCATTGCCTTTTTAATTAAAAACAATATTTTAACATTACATGATGTATAATACATTCAAATCATGTTAATTATCATGTTATTAATTCAACTCAAAAGATGTGTCCAACTAACATTACACATCGTGGAACCCTAGTACATATTATATAACTACCCATCGAAGAATTGTAATTTCGATGGAGAAGATGAAAATACAAAAAACCCTTGATTTCACAGTCCAATTTATTCTGCAAATTCAGGGTCAAAAATACACCCCATCATACAATATTTTTTTTCCTTAAATAGTTCTCAAGATCATAGATGAGAATGAAGATGAGGCCAATTCTGCCTAACCAATGTATTTTGGTCGCACATATTGTGGAGATCCTATATGAACTAACACAATACCAAAACAAGGGGGGTCATATCCAACATATCACATTATTTTGTTGAACCACACTCTAAACTAAATTATTAACAAAACTATTTCTGGGGTCAAGAACTATATCCTTTTATATAATATCATTGGAATGATTTGGTATATATCAGTCAAATGGGAAACATGAAACATTTCATATGTAGAAGTAAATGATGATGGTAAAAAAAACTATTTCTACCCCTCCCTATTTAATAACTTCTCAGAATTGGCCCCACAAACCATGTTGCCATGAAACCATGCTTACCTAATTGACGATGTCCCATGCAAGGTGAATCTATGAGAAATACCTAATCACCGACCTCAAACTACAGTATACAGCACTAACGGTAGGACAAAATGGCTTGAAGGACTTCATTTTTTATTATTTTGATAATCCACCTTTCATGGGGTGAGGTGGAACCCTTACAAGGCCATGGGCTTAAAGGAAATTACATGATTGGTATGTCTTAGAGGGAATCACCCAGACAAGACAAAATGGAACTACTCCTCCCCAGCATTTCTCATGATATCAGCACTCTACCTTTCCAAGGATGGTTAGATATCTATCCCCTGAAAATCTACACATGCCCAGTACCAATGAAAAAACCATTCCCTCTCATTCTTCTAATATCAGTTAGCTCTACTCCATTGAATGCGACTGCATTGAATCCTCCTCTGAAGCCTTCTCCCTTGTAGTCAGACTAGTACATTTGAAATTTCATGTGGCCTGAAGGCCTTGGGGTGGGCCAAAGGACTTAATGTAGCTCGAAGGCCATGAGAATAAACTGGCCTAAAGTCCTTGGGTGGCCCAAAAGCCTTACAAGACCCAAGGACCAAACTGGTGGCCCAAAGGCCCAAGTGGATGAATAGTTCCGGATGCTACAGTATAAAATAGTACCTACTTCAGTACTGATACAGTACCTTCTACAATACTTATTCAGTAACCTGGAAATACGCCTCCACCCGGATTTGATCTTGGGTCTCTTGGATGCATGTACCGACTCCCCACCAATCGGGCTGAGGCTCATATTCCAACACTAACGGTCACCACAATACATATAATGACTCAGTGTCATGAGCAAATGTGTCTGGATCAACTACACCACATCTTTAATCTCTTGAACATCACTTGGCCCAACCAATGACCTCCCTCCCAAATCTTCCAAGAATATGGCAGATCATCATATCCTCCAACACAATTACTCAAAGAGAACTATTCATATTGAATACTAGTAACTATTGTTGTAGAAAAACTCATCCAAAGGAAAATGCATTTTTGAAGATCATTGTAAAATACATACTCAATCCTCTGGAATATTATTAACAACCTGTATATCCCAAAATATCTATCAACCCATTAGTGTATCATAAAACATGATCAATTTCAACTATGAAATAATTTCCTCCCTCAAACGTTTCCATAATCTGGATGTGAACCTCAAATCATTTTAAAATAAACCTGCAGAGGTAACCCCATGAACCTGCACAATCTCTTAGACATACAAGTCCCTAAACAGTTCCACATTAATATATTTTTTTTTCCAAAAAATCCACTGATTTTGTGAGTTTGTCAAAAGTCATCAAATCACATCATTCCAAAATAAATTCTTTGGAGAACCAATGGTGAAATATATAGAAATCCCAGCTCAATTCTATACTAAAATTAGTAATGTATGAAACAGACATGATGGTCTCTAGTGTTCCTCCTTATAAATTAGACACACGAGACAATAATATATAATATACACTATTGGTCACCTTCTTCTTGACCACTAAAACCAATGTCTTAAATAAATATGCATCTTTTTATCCCCATGGTGCACATACCTACATAACTTGTGTACACTATCTACAAAATCCTAAATAATGGAAAAAATAACAACCAACCATCTATGGAAGAAAAAAATCATTATTGGGATAAATTTACAACTCATAAAATGTCTCCTTGACAGTTATTATTTATCATATTTAATAGATTGTGGTTTATCTAATTTTCTCAAGTCAAACTCTCCCATTGAATGATATCACATCATTTGTTGAATCCAAAAAACACTTGTCCACCAACCTATTCAACTCCAAGCTCATATCAGCAAAAAACATCTCAGATATCACTTTTCAACTTATTCATTCAAATATTGTGTTTTTATTTTTCCACTCAATTCATTGGTCAACCGATTCCCTTCCCCATTGGTATACTTGATATCATAACTAAAGGTCGTAAGATACTCAACCAAAAATATCTTTCCTATGTTTATATGTATCTAAGTGAAAATATACTTCATTCCCTTCTGATCGGAATATAATTTCAAATACTCACTAAAGAGATAGAGACACCATGTTTTGAGTGCATGACTGACATCTATGAACTCAAGATCATGGGTATGTTATTTATCCTCATGGGGGATAAACAAGTGTGAGACCTAGGCCACGACAATATTCCCTTGTATCAAGACACATCCCAAACCCATACTCGAAGCATGAAAAAAATCATTATAACCCGAAACAGGCTCCAAACGAGCCAAAAATGGTTCTTATGTTATCCCTATCTTCTTCACCTCATAATATATTGGACACATTTTTTCCATTAAAAATTTACACTGATATGGGTTAAATTGTTCATCAAAGATGTGAGCATAGAGAAACCTGAAAAAAAATATAGTATCCTGCCAATCCCAAGAATCATTTGATATCAAACATGTTTTTGGGATTCACCCCATACATTACAGGATTTAATATTTCAAGACCGACTGAGAAAACCCTATTACATATGAAATACCCCCAAAAAGATCACATATGGTATACAAAACTAACACTTTGAAATAATACCATACATATAAGATCCCTCGTGGTTCAAATAATGAAAACATAAATAGCCTTGTTTCTCCTTCGATAACATGGTGTAAACCAAGATATCATCTATTATCACAACAACAAAAGAGAATATGAATTGATGAATGATTCCATTCATCAAATACATGAATAACCAAAGTGTGTTATTGAGTCCAAATAGCCTAACTAGAAACTAAATATTCTTATATCGACTCTTAAATGTTGTCATGAGCATATCCTCTTCTCCCAATCTAATATTTTGGTAACCCAATATCAATTCATTGATAAAAAAACAATGATACCCTCTATGTTGATCAAATAGATCTTTAATTCCGTTTAAAGTATATTTGTTGTTAACAAACATCCAATTCAACATTCTATAGTCAATAAAATTTATAAGCCTCATGTATTATTTCTTAAAAAATAGTACAGGTGAACCCCATATTTACACTCTATGATATATAAATCATTTTACCAATAGGTACAAAATTTGTACTTTACCTTCCACAAACATAGAAGTTTATATTCGATAGAACGACATAAAATGGCCATTGTTCAAGGTAACTATTAAATAATAAATTCGAACTCTATTTGTTGTGGCATTCCATAAAAATAATCAAGAAGGACCTCATTGTACGAACATACAATTTTAGGTATCTGACCGCCCAAGAAAGTTTCAAATTCATTAGGAAACATTTCTGACAACATTCATGATATTAAACTGATATAAGGAACAACTAGATCAACCATAAATGGTATAGAGTCAAAATCACATTGGAATACATGAATGAACACATAAATAGATATGAATTTTACATGATTGAGATAATATTCTATCTGGGAAATTAAAATATTCATCATATCCATCCTGATGATCATGTCAATGAGGTCATCAACAATCACTAAAAGTCCCAACCCGCCTCAAAGTCGGATATTTCCTACCAAAATATGGGAAATTTGAATACATATATGTAACTCATTCCCATAGATGTGGAATTATACAGTAAGAATGAAATTATCTCTAAACAGGAATCCCACAAAATAACTTACTTTGAAGATATAATTGATTTAGTAGAACCTGTATCAAACAAATCTAGAATATGTAATGATGAAATAACATTGTATCTCTTACAATAGTTGGCCTTGCGTAAAATCCCTCCAGTGCACACTCTTCTTCATAAGTTCTTTCTAACATGGCCAACTAGACATCCCATTTGGCCTGAGAATGCCACCCATCACCCTTGGAAGCATTAACATGAACCTGCAACCCCATGATAAAAGTGGATCTCACCTTACTAACTTGGGGAATCTTATCACTGAAATGCTACAGATGTCCAAATTTCCCAAAACAATAGAATTTTATAGGAGCCTCAGTACACCGAGGTCTGGTTTCATCATTCCTTAGACCCTTGTTAAATATAACATGTTTTTTACATCATGGAAGACCTTGAAAATGTACCTGCAGAATACTATCCACTCTTATAATTTATTTTTGTACCCTATAAAGAACCTTAGCTAGACACTTCACCCACAAAAGTTCCTCCCATGCTAGTACTTCTAGATATGTATGCCTAATCCAATTCTTAATATCCACAATGACCACAGTGGTCAGATGGAAAAAAATAACAAACATTGGCAAGAAATCAGCCCTCATCCACATCTCAATCCTCTGAACCTTTAGGTAATCATTGATGATAAGAATCTACTCCAGATGAATAGACTCAACAAATAAGGTGGAGTAATCCACACTTTTAGGTATCTCTTTCTCCAATATCACAAACTCCTAGTTATTTTCTTCATGAAATTTCTCAGGAACAACTATTGAATAAAAAATAACCTGAAAAAAACATGGAATGACCATTTTTCAACATAGCTTTCACTATTGATTCCCACCATCTTCAGCATTATCTATCCCACATAAACCTGGAATCACCTACCTATGAATCCTCAGGACACTTCAAAAGTTTCTTGATCCTCTCATTTCATTCAAGACACTATTTTGTTTATTGTGGTCCTTTTTCACCAAGAATGACATATGGATACTACTAGGTAGAAACCATGACATGATTCACTTATCTTATCAGGTTCATTACTACCACTATCCCCAGACCCTGAATGGTATTCATCATCGATTATTATAAATATGGGTCCACCGAGGGATCCACCTATGGAACCTACCTCATGGATTTCCATTTTGTATTTGGAATTTATCTTCTCATACACATTGTCTCTTAAACAAGGAAATGAACAATCATCCATGACAAAATTCCATAACCATCGAACTAAAAACAAGAATCTTGTACAATAATTTAGAACAATATTAATTTAAAATTATTATGATTCTCATCACCAAAATGAAACACCATTTAGAGTAAGATTTACTTTTAAATAAACACCCATATTAGTTTATTTAAACAACATTACATAGACCAAGTACTCAAACATTATAGATTTTTTAATTTAAGTAAAATTACAACCCAATTTATTGAAATGAACATAAATATTCAATCACGGATTTAGTAATTATTTTCAACCACCCATGGAAAATAAATTTTTAGAATAGGAATGTGCTGGCCTGGACCCTTTTCCTCACCCATTGTCTAAATTCAGACAATCCTAGTTCTGTTAACCCAAGACACATAACTATCTCAAGATTTTGTGAAACACTTTTGGCTGAGTGACCCATTAGATACGAAATTATGATAGATTAACATGGGTTAACCAAAACCTTCACCCATCTCTTCCCATCACAGGATGTGTTAAAACATACTTTACACAACTAGTCTTGTATATCAAAAAAAGTCATAAAATATGCATACAAAGTAGAAACAATGAGACACACAACTGATCAAAATTAGCTATAATAGAAATATATGAATAACTATAAAATGAGTCTCCTTGTGAAAAATGTCAACTATAAGTAATAACAAAACAAAATAGAAACATGAAGACATTTTGGTACGTTATATATTGTTCTCCCCTTTTCATGAATCCTAAAAAACAAGGTTTATATTTTTCCATGGATTGAAATAGCGTGTTTGTAACTGAGAAATGTTGGATACAATGAATATATTTTTATGAATTATAATTACAAGAATGCACATGTCCATGATTTAAAAAATCAATATTATAATATTTTTTATAATTTAAAAAAATTGAAATCCCTTTTCAAAAAAATCATCGTGTTTACACAAATTGCAAATAATTCTTCCAAAATCTAGGAACAAGATGGTAACAATACCATAAAATCAATATATATGTGATCTATTATCTATGAAATAATTTAACATGTGATAATCAACTAGAAACAAGAATGAACCAACATGTTAGGATCTAGCCTATTGGAAAATACATATCTGATACTCTCCATCGTAACAAGGCATGCAATTTTATCCAACTAACATCGAGGTCTACCATATGAAAGTGAAAAATAACAGGTTATATAATGACACATAAATTTATTAATAGAATCTATATTATAATAATTATTTCATATAGTTTAAATCAATTAATATCACATAGAGAAAATAATAATAACATTATAATTGAAAAATGGATAAAGAAGAGGTAATTCTAAAAATTATGGAACCCATTCCAATGGAATTATAAATTTACCATTGGAATAGTAACCCGACCAATAGAATAATAGCCTCACATATGAATGTATAAATAGAATTTTGGTATTCGATGAGTGGAAATATAATATATTTATATGATGGAATAAGTAAATAATTTTTAAAATAAATTAAATTAATTATTGGTATTTATTTGAAAGAAAATTGATTATTAAAAATTTTATAAATAATTCATTGACTTGAAAGAATCTATTTTCATTTAATAGATTATGAAATTAATAATTTGTTATCATAAGATTATAAGATATTTTTTATGACCAAAAATATTTTTTTCTATGTTCTATATATGTGGATATAATATTAAAATTGTTATTTTTCGAATAAATGATGTTTTTATAGAAAAAGTTAATTTTTCATGTTTTGAAAATTATGTTTATAATAGGAAAAAAATTATTTATATATAAATTTTGAAAAATTTTAAGGGTGAATTTTTTGATTTTTATAATATCATTGAATTTTGGGGGAATAGTGAAATAGAGGAATTTACAGTATTTAACATTATAAGTAAATGAATGAATTTTTGAGCCATGGTTGAGTCATGGTTGATGTAAGTGGACATTATATTGAACTAATATTCCCTATTTACTATATTTATTTTCAATAATTGATCATATTTAAAGTCTTGAGCCAAAATAATAATCTAATGAATAAAATAATCAAAAACCACCCCTTTCCCCACCGTTGGTGGTGGGGTGGTAAGGGCTTCAGGTGAGGGGAAGGTCATGGGTTCAAGTCCCCGGTCTTGCAATTTATATGTAATTTCCTTCCTTGTGTGTGTGCCACATTCGTAGTTGTACCCAAATTTTTTAATCAAAAAACAACCCCTCTCCTCCACTATAAATACCACCCCTCAAATCCCCTTATCCAAACACATTATTGAATTTTTAGATTGATTATATTCATCCCAATTACTATCACAAACCACTTCTTGACATTCTAGTCTTTCGAGTCCCAAAAATGAATACTTCTAATTTCCTTAAAAGGGGTTTGAAGGAGACGACACTTAAGAGGTAAATATTTCCTTATCTCTCTTTCAAATTTTTTATTTTATTATCATTCCATTATCCCAATATAAATAATTACATGTTAAATCATATAATATATATATATATAATGTAATTTGATAATGTTAATGGTATATCCCCTATCAAAACTCTTATCATCCCCTTTTGTTGTAAAATTGTATACATTGTTTTTTGGGTTATCTATTCACCACCTTCATCAATGGTGATTTTTCATTTTCTAATATATCCTCCTATGATGTGAATAAAACCATTAAATCTATTATATAAATTTTATATTATATATTACAACATATTTATTATTCTCGAACCAATATATAAATATATTATTTATTAAAAAGGCAAAACAATTCCATGATTATCTAAAAAACTAAAAAAATATTATAAATGGTTATAATTATCATTTTATAAAATAAAAAATCTTTATATCTCAAGTAATTATATATAATACAATTTAATATTCTATATATTCATTAATAACATGTAATTTCAATTTTGAAAACTATTCCTATTTTACGTGGTCTTTTATACATCCATACAAGTGAACCAGTCATGAAAACCATAGAGACGAACACTCATGAATGACATAATTGAATTTTATAACTCATGAAAATTGTTATAAATTAAATTAATATAATTAAAATAAATAAAACATATATTTATGGTTTTATAAATAAAATTTCAAATTAATCTATATTCAATATGATGTCAATTATGTTCAAGTGTTGAACACTTCCATACACAAGGTAAATGGTTGTCTAATGTCAATTTTATTTATATTAGATATGTCGTTTTAAACTCAATTTCTTGTGTGTGATATATTTATAATTTCGAATGAAATATCATTTAATAATTATATTTATATTAATTGTATTTAATTTTTAATTTAATTATTATTAATTTTATGGTTCATTTGTTTTGAATATTTGCAATTTGGTAAGGGAATTTTTAACACAATTTTAATTCATGGGTTTAAAATTCTACTTCCTAGATTATTTCATTTTAAGCATTTTTATTAAACGAATGTTTATTATCTTAGGTTTTATATATATTTTCTCATGTTTCTTTAATGTTTATTCACATACTCAGTTTGTTTTATTAATTCTCAATTAAATATTTATAAGGGACATTCTTTTCAAATTATTTTTTAAACATTCACCATTAAACTTTATTATTTTTCCTTTCCCATTTTCTGTAAAAAATTTCAAATTTTTTTATAAATATATTATTATTGTTCTAACTCATATTAAATCATGTTTTAATGCTTACATGTAATGGATCCGACCTCTCTGGTCCATTCCTTTGTTGAATTATGGGGTTTGAGGTGTTTGTGGGAGGTCTAGGTGACTTAACCCCAAAACTTTGCCCAATTTCTTGTTCAATGAACAGTTCCAACGGTAGACAGTTATGAACAGTGCAATGGTAACCACTAACAGTATCCTCTATCAGAAACCTCTAATGGTAACCTCTATTAGTAACCTGTAACGGTAACATCTATCGAAAACCTCTATTGGTAACCTCTAACGGTAACCTCTATTGGTAACCTGTAATGGTAACCTCTATCGGTAACCTCTAACGGTAACCTCTATCCATAACCTATAATAGTAACCTCTATCAGTAACCTCTAATGGTGGCCTTTTCTTTCCTTTGCCAAATGTTTTAGTTTTGTGAACAGTGTTTCCAGAACGGTGAGCTCTAAGTGTCATATTTTCTCTCCTTTGTCAAATTTTGAGTTCTGTGAACATTGTTTCTACAATGGTGAGATCTATGTATCACCTTTTCTTTCCTTCGCCGAAATTTTTTAGTTCTGTGAACAGTGTTTCCAGAACAGTGAGCTCTAAGTGTAACTTTTTTTATCCTTTCCCAAATTTTCAGTTCTGTGAACTTTGTTTCTAGAACGGTGAGCACTAACTGTCACCTTTTCTTTCCATTTCCAAATTTTGAGTTTTGTGAATAGTGTTTCCAGAATGGTGAGCTCTAAGTTTCACCTTTTCATTCCTTAGCCAAATTTTTGAGTTCTATGAATAGTGTTTCTAGAACGATGACCTTCTAAGTGTCACCTTTTCTTTCCCTTGCCAAATTTCAAGTTTGTGAACAGTGTATCCAGAATGTTTCCCTTCTAAGTGTCACGTTTTCTTTCCTTTTCCAATTTTCGAGTTATAAATAGTGTTTCCAGAATGGTGACCTTCTGACCATAAACTCTTGTTTCATTTCCATATTTTGGGTTCATGAATGTTGTTTCCAACATTCTGCAAGTTTCACCCCTTTAGCATTTTCTTTTGACGTAAAATGAATTTAAATCCTTGTTTTAAGGACTCTAAGGCCAATTCAAAGGCCATAACTTCTAAATTAATTTTTACTAGGGCTCGGGATGTTTTTACTTGGTCAAACTGCATGGGATAATTCGATCGGATTTTAATGTGGAACTAAGCATATCTTAAATCGTCGCCCCATTAAATCATCAGAAAGGGAAAAGATATCATCCTCCTTTGTTCTTCCTCTTTGTTCTCGGCTATGAATTGCTAGAACCTTTCAATTTTTCCTATAAGAGTTGCACAATCAAACATTACTCCTCGGATCGGTTCTGCTCTGTTATGATGCAACCAAACTACATCGATCAATCTTCGATATAAGGTATGTTTTATCATCATTCCTTCGGGGATCATCATCTCATGTTTCTCATTTTCATCTTAGATCATGTAATATCCATGCTTCTAATTGGGTTTTTCTTGGGGTTTGTTAGTTACGGTCGTACCGTGGTTTCCTCGGGTGGATTCAGTTGATGCAGTTGCCACGAGAGGAGGATCGTAACCCATTGTGTGGATAAAGAATGTCAAGAACTCATCGAGGTAGGGGATTCATTTCTTCTCATTATTTTATGTCTAACTGTATTGTTAGCATGTTTAATCCCACTGGATGACCATGGAATTGACATAATAAATATTTTACCCAGATAAATAAATTGATATCGATAATATGTTATTGCCTCTTGTTTTTATAGATAGTGTGACATCTATGATTTATTTTCTTAGATGTTTGTTCCTGATGGAAATCAGTAAAGAGCGTAAATGGGGTTAAATTAATAATTGTTTTTCTATAGATAAAGAGATATGAAAACGAATCTGGTTCTTGTTGTAATTTGATGTTAATAAAATTTTCATAGTAAGCATGTTTAATTAATTTTGATAGCTTACTGTTTAGGTTAACCAAATTTGGAACCTACGAATAATAAACCTGTTAATTCAAGATGGATTAAAGAACTGATTGTTAGATAATTTCTTAAAGGGTTCTGAGTTACCCTCTTGATTATTAAAGGGCCAAGATCCCATTGATGTGATGTTCTTTTCCTGCTGCTTGTGCTCTGATGTGAGCCTGGATGGCTATTGTGATATGTGGAGGCATGGAGACTTTTGGTTGTGGGAACAGATGAAACCTAGAGTGGCAAGATGCATCAGTTTATGTATGTGGGTGTCGGGGAGGACAACAGGGATGTTGGAGTGGGATGAATGTGTATATTTGATGCTTGCTGGTTCTTTTGTTGTTTATCTGCTTTAATTTTTCCCACTTCTCAAGGAAGCTGGTCTTGATTACCCTTCTTCCGAAAGAGGTGAAGACGTGCTGGGTATGCCATGTGCTTTCCGTGTTTATCTTCTCTATGGAGGATGGGTCTACGCTCTTGCTATAGGTGGCAAGGACTCGACGAGTATTAAATCTACTAACCGTGTTGAGACCCTTGTGTTAATAGCATAGGATGCTTTTCTTGAATGCCTGGGAATATGGGAAAGTAATTCTATAATGAATTTTTGAAGAAATGGTGTTAACTCATGGGTTTGGAGTTCATTGGAACATTATTATGTGGTTGTAATCTTTTAAAGGGACAGTTGACTTTGGGTGTGATGCTAATGGAACTTATTGTGGAACTGTTCATGGTTAATGTTTAGAGAATTAAATAACTTACAGTGGAACTCATAAAAAGGGAATTAAGTAATCTAATAATGCTCTTTAAATGGTAGTGTGCTTATAGGATACCTAGTCTTAGAAGTAGTATCCCAGAGTTCGAGAGACATTAGTTGCAGTGGTGTCTAATACTAGGTAATTCCCATAGTGTGGTTGTGAGATATAATATATTCTATACTTTTTATGTTTCTATATGCTACTATACCCTGTCAGTAATGGAAACTGACACCCTGGGGATTTTGAGCCCTGGGGGTGTTTTCCCAAACATTCTAGAGAAAGGAAGAATGGCTGACTACCCCCTTTGACCCTTCTCTCTTCTCTTGGTAGATACTTGTGCTAGTGGGAACAATGGTTAGTTTTTGCCATGTATATGTGTAGAGGGATGTAATGGCTTATGGTTATTCACACACATATATTCTGGATATAATATCCTATGGACTACTATAGGTGTAACATGTATAGTCCATGATGGCATGAGGATCCTTACTCAGTGTATGGGCTGTAATGGCTTGATGTATAATACCTGACGTATGTTACCCATTATACGAGCTGTGGTGGCTCCCAAAAACTTCTTGGTTACTTTGGGTAGTGAGGATGGTGTAGTTCTTCGCCCAGGTTTCTGCGGGAAATCCATTATGTTACATGAGGTGCATATTGTGGTGCTTCGCCTATGTGTATGTGGGCAATCCTTTTTGGAGAGAGATTCCCAGGACGTGCGACATTGGGGAAAAGTGGAAAACTAGTGGGGAAGTAGTAGTAGTGAACCCATGATATTCATTAATATATTCTATATTCTTGTATACATTACTTTGTCAGAGTAGCCAAGGTGAGGTCGGGAACTTAGTATACCTGTTTAGGTGACGAGTTAGTTTCACTTGTTGTTCACTGTGCTTTATCATTCTTTCTTTACTTTTTCATGAGAGGCTTCAGGGAGGATCCTACTAAGTATACTATTATACTCACCCTTTGTATATATAACTATTTTTTAGGTCAAATGGTGCAGGTTGGAGATCAAGCTGGTTTCTACAAGCTTGGGGTGCAGGAGCTGTTCGGGCTTCTGGTTGATGTTGTTTTTACTTTCTTTTGGATACTTGCAGTTTTCCCCCTCCATTTGTAGTACTTCTGAATGACATTACATATGTGTACTTGGGTTTTTGTTTATATTGTAGTCTAAGTTGGAGTTAATCTGTGTGTATCTTATCTCTCTCTTCTGCATGTGTTCTCTCAGAGGGTAATGCCTCTCATTTATGTGTGTTATTATACCATCGGTGCTAGTCGCCAACCCGGGGCCTACTGGAGGCGGGACTCGAGGGTCATTATCTCCCTTATCACATTGTCGGCCCAAGATGGGTACACATTGTGGGGAGGGGTTCATGACATTATAAATACATATTGGAAGAAAATTATTTCTTTTGTAATTGTGTGCATTTTTATAAAAATTATTTCAACATAAAAAAGTGCATTTCTACCAATAAATTCTCAATTATTTTATTAGATGTTTCCATCAATGTATACATCTTCTCTTGAATGTTATTCATATTTAGGGTTGTTCTATAATGATACCATACATTATATGTTATTTAATAGTTTATGGTAATTTTTACAAGGTATTTACTATATTTACACCAATCTCTCTATTATTATCAATATTTTATGAATATGATTACTTATTGGGAAAATTATTTAAATTTAACATTCTAATTTCAATATAAATGTAAATATTTGTTATATTTCACCCCTATCATATGAGGAATTCATTGGAATTATTAATTACCGATCAAGGCCATCTATAATCAATTGATACATCATTAGGTCTCATGGGTCAATCTTGACCGGGTTTTGGCCAATGAATAGCCCATTTATATATAATTATTAGCCAAGTAATTAATGGTATGTCTATGATATCCTGCATTATACATTCCAACATTTTGATATTTTTTATTGCTAATCCATTTGATTGTTTGACTATTAGAATTCCCATGGTTAATTATCATTCAAATGTGATTATTTATATGGAATTATTTGATCAGATTTTATTTCTTCTATATTTTTCTCATGTATATTTTTTAATGTATTTCATTGTTAGATATTCAAATATCCATATTGTGCATGTTTATTTATGATATATTCCACTATATATTATACCCTTACCGAGCATATGATCTCACTCGTTTATGGTTTTTCCTTCTATAGGTAATAAATAAGTGATCTTTTAAAGAGTTTATAGGGATGTATTTTTTTGTATTTTTATGTATTATAATTTATTTCCTTTTACCCATGTAAATTGGGTTCCATAAATGTATCTATATCATAAATACTACAAAACTAATTGATCCATGATGGCGTGATATCTTTTATCTATGTAATTGTAACAAAATAACGTCTAACTCTCGACTATAGGGGATGTGTTTGTTATAGTTGATATTGGAGAATGTTTTATAGAAACATTTACGACCAGATTTTTTAAATCCTAGATTTTGGAAAATTTCCCTACAATTGAAATTAAGGTTAAACATATAAGAACATCCCAAATAGACCATCTTTAAAAGTTTTTCTACACAAGGATTTCAATTTATCATAATTATTTCACTAGTTTTGTTTTTATAAATTATGTTCTATAATGATATATTCTAATATAGTGAATTATATTGTTTATAAATACTATATAGTAGATGGAATGTAATCTATATCAATGAACATATACAATATAGTTTCTTTCCATCCTTTGAAAGATATTGATGCAAGATATAGAGCTATAATTGGATCTAAAACTATAATTAAAATATTATGATAAATGAATCCGGATATAAGAAATAACTGTACTTTCATGGAAAATACCTCTCCACATCAAGGTGTAATGATGTTAGACCACTTAATACAATAAAAAAACTCTATAATTCAAAGGAAATAAAAACAAATTTGTTTCTAAGCAATGAATTAGATACTTTGTAAGGATATATCTATCCTTAGAAGTGCCGAAAGGGAGAATGTTATCATGGAAATTTATCATCTCTCAAGATATAAAAATCAATAATATTCATTATTTCAAAAAATAGAGTTATAATATTTTGAAATTATGAAATGGAAGGATTTTTAATAAAATTTCTTGGAAAAATATGTCCCTCGTGAATAGTGAGGTGATATGGATTGGGAATTACTGAATATAAGATAAAAAGAGGAAAAAACATTTCTAAGTATGATTACAACTTTATAATGTTATAAATTCATATCCTAAACTACATGCCTAACCAAATAATTATGATCCTCCATTTCTATTATGGAATTAAGTAAATTATTAAAAGGGATCTAGTATGCTGAACATTCTTTTTGTAAGAGGATATCATATCATGTGATATAAAAATAAAGTAATGATTATCTGTGTCTTATGCCATAAAAAGAATGAAATAGAATAGGTGGATGACAGAGAAAAAAATTGTTTAAGGTATGAAGGGAAGGATGGATTTCCCACATGTTATATAGTATCCCGCCTTTTTATCACATAAACTTTCATTAAATTTTACAAAACTGGGGATCTTTAAGGTTTAGTGTCTTGGAAACCAGGAACTTAAAACATGAAAACATTAAACATTCTTCTTAATCACTAGAAAGGGTTCTCCTCATGTTCATCCTAGGTTCATTACTGCAACTCATAACCTGGGAATATACATCAAAAGAAAGGGTGAGCAGAAGGCCCAGTAAGGAAAACAAGAGAAACATTTTACATGTGAACTTGAGATACTTCAATAAGGTCAAGAAAATAACTTTAAGGCATGAGAAAGAAATCATTAGATATATCATAATAAAAATGACATTTTTCATAACTTGAAGATGTGGCAGCAACATTTAATATAGACAATCATGAACATATCACCAAGGTCCATCCCCAAGGTGTCATTTGAAAATTACCAAGGTTATTCACCAAGGCGTCGTTAAAAATGGTCATCTCTAGAGATTAATTCTTTACCCAATGCATTGGAGCGCTATCAGGGTGCACCCTTAAATTTTCCTTTATTATCATGTGAGCCACATATATCATCGTCAAACATTTCATAAAGAACCCATGTAGCACAAAATAAATGGGTTTCATTTCGTAATCATAACTTTTTAAAAACTGCTTTAAAGACATGATCTTTACATCACTTTAAAACCCACAGAAAAGGAAGGTGGGTCTCATGTATGTAAATCCCATAATTTAAAATAGAACATTTAGGAATATATGTGAATACCCCTTTAGAATAAATAGCTTTGAGTATTCACTTAATAATATAAAAGAACTTTAGAAAAAGAGAGAGACATTTTGAGATGGAAATTATGCAGCATAACAGCTATGTTACGAGGTTTTAGAAGACATTAAAAAGAGAGGGAAAATGGGTCAAACATTCATAAATGACCCATAAAACAGTAGATGGACAGAATAAGAAGGATACATTATCATGGTAATGAAATTTCAAGGAAATACCATTTGAAATGAAAAACATGGAAGAAAGACAAAAATTAGATTTCTCTTATGAAAGTTCAGCAGCCTAACGACGTTACTTAAAATTCAAACACAATGATTTGAAAAGATCAAATAGGGTCTCTCATCATGTGAAAATAAGAGTTCAGTATTATAGATATAGAGATAATTACCCAACATAATTAAAAAGGAACTTGAAAGACTTGACATGAAAGTAGAACTTTGAAAAGAATGAGAAGGGTGAAAGAATCCCCTAAAACATTCGGCATCCTAACGGCGCCACTTAAAACTTCAAAATACTGAATTGAAGAGTTCAAATGGGGTCTCTAATCATATGAACATAAGAGTCCAGTATTATAGATATAGATATCATACCCCAACATAACAAAAAGGAACTTGAAAGAATTGACATGAAAGTAGAACTTCAAAATGAGAAGGGTGAAGAACCACTTAAAAATTTGGCAGCCTAACGGCGCCACTTAAAACTTCAAAATACTGAATTGAATAGATCAAATGAGGTCTCTCATCATATGAATATAAGAGTCCAGTATGATAGAAATAGAGATCATACCCCAACATAACAAAAAGTAACTTGAAATACTTTACATGAAAATAGATCTTGAAAAATGAGAAAGGAGAAAGAATCCGTTAAAAAAATTTCGGCAGCCTAACGGCGCCACTTAAAACATCATAAAACGAAATAATGAGAGTAAGAGGGGATCTCTCATTATATGAACAAAAAAATGGCAGTAAGAGGAGTATAAAATAACATTCTTTAACATAATAACATGGAGCATAAAAGAAATGGCATAAAAGAGATTTCTTGAAAAGAAAGAGAGAGGTCGGATCCCTTACCTTAAAACGTAACTCTTAAAACACAAAGGATGGGACCTTGAGGGATTGGGGGCACCTTGGGAGGACTCCTTGGGAGGTAAGGAGACCAGAACTTCGTTGAGGATGGTTTTGGAGTCTAAAAGATGAGAGGAGGTCTTGGTATTTATAGGGAAAGTGAGGGGACAAGGCATTAATGGCCAAGGGACACCTCAAAAGTGGTTTTCTCAAAAGCATGGGCCCTCCCATGGTACTTCCCATAAAGTTAGGCCACATGGGGACCCCCACACAATATTTCATCCTCTTTAGTCGAAAATCCTTTAAAATATCTCATTACATCATCATGACACTGTTATGATGTCATTAAACATACTGAAACCCTAAAACTGTATTTTTACTATTCACTGAAAATTCAACTTTCTCAGAAAAATCCCAAAATTTCACCTTAACCAAATATCAATTCTCTGATTTCAAAAATGAACTCCATTTTATAAAACTAATTTTCTAAATATTTTTAATTTATTTTTTAAATAAATACACTATTCACTGGAAATTCATTATTTTTAGAAAAATCACCAAAAATTACCTTAACATAATATCGATGCTCTGAGTTCAAAAATGAAATCCATTTTATAAAAATAATTATCTAAATATTTTTAATTTATTCTTTAATTAAAAACACTATTCACCCGAAAAAAAACTAATACTTGAATAATAATTTATGAAACCGTTTTTAACCATTTTATTAAATCACATTACTTAATCAAGGTGCCTAGATTATATTAATACTTTCTTTAAGTGAGATTACTAATCCATTTGGTCACATTACTAATCCAAAGCATAAAATCACTATTCATAATTTACTATTCATCAAAAATTAAGTTGATCTTATTAGACTCTAAATTCCGTACAGAACATATTTGTAGAAGACCATTTTTTGAAAATCATTACACATTTTTATTTTTTTAAGGTTTACATAAACATTTTTAAAATATCATTTCTTTAAAATTCATCAAAAATATGCATACTACATTTATCATGTCATTTGAAAATTCATAAACTTCATCATAAGAATAAATCCCAATTTTTATTTAAAACAAAGGATTACATAAGGAAGTTATGGTCTCCTTACATAGCCCCTTATCACACCAGCATAGGACCTAAGTGTAAGGTGTGCTATTGTTAGAGAATCTGAGGGAGGCTCGGCCAACATCGCACGAGTAGTAATTTATATCAGTTTGAACTTCTTGCGAAGGCGATCCCGTTCTAGCTTCACACGATGAAGTTCAGCTTGGGTTTGGTCCAGAGCAAAGCCCAGTGGTGCTACCTCCTTCCCAAGTTCTGTTAGATGGGCTTCGATCAGTCCAAGACTACTGGGTGAGGCCATCGAATCTTCTTTCTATATTAATTAACCAAATTTACTTGTATTTAGAGACAATAATCAAAACTTTTAGTTTCCAACGGTCATATTGACCAATGGTCATATAACAGTCAAAAACCAATGGTATCATTTTAATTATACTCATGTTATCAAATGAAACATTTTTGTTGAGTATAAAAATAAAATAAAATAACACATAAAATTAGGAAACAAGATTTATTCAAAATTTCGGGTCGTTACAATCTTCCCCCCTTAAGAAATTGCGTCCTCGCAATTTTTTAAAATTAGGTTTTGAAATTTCATTGAAAGTCCCACATCAGATAAGGAGTCAGTAAAACTATTACTTTAAAAGAAAGAAAGTGAAGTACGAAGGTCACCCGAGTTAGCCCACACTGGGATTCCATGTAGGAAAACATGGACATGGAAGAAAAAAAAGGGTCATGTTCTGAGGGAGAGTGATAGAGAACATGATTAGGAGAAAGTTAACCATAGGAAAATCCCAAACTTATGATGTGTGTAAACGGTCATTGATTACCTAGTAGGAAACGTAAACCAACAACGTTTTTGTTTTATGTTCCTTTTCATAATTTTGAGGAATTCATTTACTACATAGAACAAAAACATAAGAAAATATACCTACCTTCATGTAGAGTTTCATCCTTTAATAAGTTTCGACCAAAACTAATCTTTTCTCCAAATGATGAGCATTCAAAACTACTTGGTCTCATCAAAACACAAGAATCATCTTCTAGAGAATCACATAATCCATAAAATATTAACTATCTATTTCTTCTATCTTTAAGCATTATCCCAAAAATAGAAAGGGTAAGGTAAAACAACTCTTCAAAAAGAAAGAATCCCATAGGAAGGGAAACTATTTTTAAAACTTAAAAGTTCCATGGTACTACCCAAAGTTCATCATAGACCATCCCATAAATAACGGTCCTTAAAATTCCACAAAATAAACCAAACTAAGATTGACACCCAAATACAAGAGGGATTTGATAACATAGTCTTCCAAAATAAACTTCATTGTTCATCTCCAAACAACATCAACCACACCTAACATCTTATAAAAAAAGTAGCTAACCTAAACATATTTTACCCAAGATAGGTTAATCATTCCCATAAGTAACCTAAATTACTATAACCCCACATTAAGTTCATTGATTCTTCAAAATATAAGTCAACCTTACTCCTCAATGAAAATACCATAGTAATCTATTTACCTCGATCATATAGGGTCCTCAAAATAGTGAAAGCCTTCCAAAATAATAATAATCTTTTAATCCCATAATCATCCATGTCGTATTAATACGGAAATCGTAGCATTTCCTATCACATTGGTTGTTGGGACATGTTCTTCCATTTCCCGCCATTAACTAAGAAAAGAAACTATAAATAGGGGCTTAAATACTTAGCCAATAATCATGAAAAAAAAACTTAAAGCATATAAGGATAACTTGTAGTTGAAAAGTATACCCTAACTTGTGATCCCCTAGGTTCCCATCTAGGTTATCCATGATCATATATTCTTATGTGAACCTTTATTTTATTTTATCTGTGTTCCTTTAACAATGGTTCATACTAAGCTTATGAATTTACCAAAGCATATCCCTCGGGAGTGTCGTAACCAAGAGTGCAGCAAGGCCCGTTGTCGTGTACCAGTTACCATTCGAGTCTAGCTCAAAGCGGTGTTTTCAGGTTTTACCCCTATGTACATCTGTGCCAGAGCCACCTCTACCTGCTCGTATCCAGACAGGGATGTATTTTCTTGGAAACCCCTTACTCAATACTCACCAGAATACAAGGAAGATTTCCTATATTTAAACTTTTCTATAGGGTTCTTCCTAGATTTTTTATATCCTAATTTCCACAAATAACTAAACCTCCCTTTGATACCAACTATATCATCCCTCCTTTTTATCACATAAACTTTCATTACATTTTACAAAACCGAGGATCTTTAAGGTTTAGTGTCTTGGAAACCAGGAACTTAAAACATGAAAACATTAAACATTCTTCTTAAACACTTGAAAGGCTTCTCCTCATGTTCATCCTAGGTTCATTACTGCATCTCATAACCTGGAAATATACATCAAAAGAAAGGGTGAGCAGAAGGCCCAGTAAGGAAAACAAGAGAAACATTTTACATGTGAACTTGAGATACTTCAATAAGGTCATGAAAAGAACTTTAAGGCATGAGAAAGAAATCATGAGATATATCATAATAAAAATGACATTTTTCATAACTTGAAGATGTGGCTGCAACATTTAATATAGACAATCATGAACATATCACCAAGGTCCATCCCCAAGGTGTCATTTGAAAATTACCAAGGTTATTCACCAAGGCGTCGTTAAAAATGGTCATCTCTAGAGATTAAGTCTTTACCCAATGAATTGGAGCGCTATCAGGGCGCACCCTTAAATTTTCCTTTATTATCATCTGATCCACATATATCATCATCAAAATTTTCATAAATAACCCATGTAGCAAAAAATAAATGGGTTTCATTTCGTAATCATAACGTTTTAAAAACTGCTTTAAAGACATGATCTTTACATCACTTTAAAACCCACAGAAAAGGAAGGTGGGTCACATGTATGTAAATCCCATAATTTAAAATAGAACATTTAGGTATATATGTGAATACCCCTTTAGAAAAAAGAGCTTTGAGTATTCACTTAATAATATAAAAGAACTTTAGAAAAAGAGAGAGACATTTTGAGATGGAAATTCTGCAGCATAACAGCTATGTTACGAGGTTTTAGAAGACATTAAAAAGAGAGGTAAAATGGGTCAAACATTCATAAATGACCCATAAAACAGTAGATGGACAGAATAAGAAGGATACATGATCATGGTAATGAAATTTCAAGGAAATACCATTTGAAATGAATAACATGGAAGAAAGAAAAAAATTAGATTTCTCTTATGAAAGTTTGGCAGCCTAACGACGTTA
Organism: Viscum album; assembly: GCA_963277665.1. NCBI lineage: Eukaryota > Viridiplantae > Streptophyta > Magnoliopsida > Santalales > Viscaceae > Viscum > Viscum album. Next base: position 83,220,206 of record OY728155.1, on the reverse strand, counting down.
CTTAAACTTCAAACAAAATGATTTGAAAAGATCAAATAGGGTCTCTCATAATGTGAACATAAGAGTTCAGTATGATATATATAGATATAATTCCCCAACATAATTAAAAAGGAACTTGAAATACTTGACATGAAAGTAGAACTTTGAAAAGAATGAGAAGGGTGAAAGAATCCCCTAAAAAATTCGGCAGCCTAACGGCGCCACTTAAAACATCAAAATACTGAATTGAAGAGTTTAAATGGGGTCTCTAATAATATGAACATAAGAGTCCAGTATGATAGATATAGAGATCATACCCCAACATAACAAAAAGGAACTTGAAAGAATTGACATGAAAGTAGAACTTCAAAACGAGAAGGGTGAAGAACCACTTAAAAATTCGGCAGCCTAACGGCGCCACTTAAAACTTCAAAATACTAAATTGAAGAGATCAAATGGGGTCTCTCATAATATGAACATAAGAGTCCAGTATGATAGATATAGAGATCATACCCCAACATAACAAAAAGGAACTTGAAATACTTTACATGAAAATAGATCTTCAAAAATGAGAAGGGAGAAAGAATCTGTTACAAAAATTTCGGCAGCCTAACGGCGCCACTTAAAACTTCATAAAACGAAATAATGAGAGTAAGAGGGGATCTCTCATTATATGAGCATAAATAGGTCAGTAATAGGAGTATAAAATAACATCATTTAACATAAGAACATGGAGCATAAAAGAAATGGCATAAAAGAGATTTCTTGAAAAGAAAGAGAGAGGTCGGATCCCTTACCTTAAAACGTAACTTTTAAAACACAAAGGATGGGACCTTGAGGGCTTGGGGAACCTTGGGAGGACTCCTAGGGAGGTAAGGAGACCATAACTTCGTTGAGGATGGTTTTGGAGTCGAAAATATGAGAGGAGGGATTGGTATTTATAGGGAATGTGAGGGGACAAGGCATTAATGGCCAAGGGACACCTCAAAAGTGGTTTTCTCAAAAGCATGAGCCCTCCCATGGTACATCCCATAAAGTTAGGCCACATGGGGACCCCCACACAATAATTCATCCTCTTTAGTCGAACATCCTTTAAAATATCTCATGACATCATCATGACACAGTTATGATGTCATTAAACATACTGAAACCCTAAAACTGTATTTTTACTATTCACTGAAAATTCAACTTTCTTAGAAAAATCCCAAAATTTCACCTTAACCAAATATCAATTCTCTGATTTCAAAAATGAACTCCATTTTATAAAACTAATTTTCTAAATATTTTTAATTTATTTTTTAAATAAATACACTATTCAACGAAAATTCATTATTTTTAGAAAAATCCCCAAAAATTACCTTAACATTATATCGATGCTCTGAGTTCAAAAATGAAATCCATTTTATAAAAATATTTTTCTAAATATTTTTCCTTTAATTTTTAATTAAAAAACACTATTCACCTGAAAAAAAAACTAATACTTGAATAATAATTTATGAAACCGTTTTTTAACCATTTTATTGAATCACATTACTTAATCACGGTGCCTAGATTATATTAATACTTTCTTTAAGTGAGATTACTAATCCATTTGGTCACATTACTAATCCTAAGCATAAAATCACTATTCATAATTTATTATTCATTAAAAATTAATTTGATCTTATTAGACTCTAAATTCCATACTAAACATATTTCTAGAAGACCATTTTTTGAAAATCATTACACATTTTTATTTATTTAAGGTTTACATAAACATTTTTAAAATATCCTTTCTCTAAAATTCATCAAAAATATGCATACTATATTTATCCGGTCATTTGAAAATTCATAAACATCATCATAAGAAGAAATCCCAATTTTTATTTAAAACAAAGGATTACATAAGGCAGTTATGGTCTCCTTACATAGCCCCTTATCACACCAGCATAGGACCTAAGTGTAAGGTGTGCTATGGCTAGAGAATCTGAGGGAGGCTCGTCCAACATCGCACGAGTAGTAATTTCTATCAGTTTGAACTTCTCGTGAAGGTGATCCCGTTCTAGCTTCACACGATGATGTTCATCTTGGGTTTGGTCCAGAGCAAAGCCCAGTGGTGCTACCTCCTTCCCAAGTTCTGTTAGATGGGCTTCGATCAGTCCAAGACAACTGGGTGAGGCCATCGAATCTTCTTTCTATATTAATTAACCAAGATTACTTGTATTTAGAGACAATAATCAAAACTTTTAGTTTCCAACAGTCATATTGACCAATGGTCATATAACAGTCAAAAACCAATGGTATCATTTTAATTATACTCATGTTATCAAATGAAACATTTTTTTTGAGTATAAAAATAAAATAAAATAACACATAAAATTAGGAAACAAGATTTATTCAAAATTTCGGGTCGTTACATGTTATAATTGGGAAAGGAAAAACTATTGTACATGCTTGAATAGAATGGGAGTTCTCTATATGTATGGAGATAAAGGTCACCAGGATCGTGATTATAACCAAAATAAAGTTGTTTTTCAATTATTCAATTACAATGATATAGGGAACTATGAAAATGAATTCCTCATAAGTAATTTTCCAATTTATGTCAAAAAAATGATTAGTATAGGATTTATAATATAGGTTTTTGGTTCTTTGGTGGCTATTTCATGAAGATTTTAAAACGGTCTCTAGACTTGTCCATTGATTATTAGCCCCTATTTTCCTTATTTTTCTTGGATTCTCATGTTTTAGATAGTATCTATTTACTTAGGATTTTGTATTCTCAGTTGTTGGATTATTTGGGTAACACATTAGATAAGATACTCCTACTAAGTACCTCTCTCAACCAAAATTCTTTGGAATCTATGGAGAAGTTGATCTATCAAAATATATTTTTTTGGATTCATAATGGTGACTATGTATTTTTCAGGATGATTTTTGGAAATATTCTAGATTACTACAAAAAATGTTTTGAAATTGTACATTTAATAAGGGAGTGTAATAATAATCTTCACGCATAATTCCCACTTTAGCATTTTCATTCAATTTGTGATGAAAAAGTTGATAAAAATGGACTATAGTGTCATATTTATGTAATGAAATATATCATGATGGTAAGGATAAAAATAGGAATATTTAATGTTTTTAAAATAACCACCAAATATTTTCAAACCACTTGGTTTTTTCAGTGGTTGTGCATAATGCGTAGTCTAATAATGAGAATAATGAGATTCTTAATAACTATAAGACATCTTCTATAAAGAAAAAAAATTAATCCCTTATATAAAGATGACAAGAGTGGTCAATCATATTTTTTTATTCTATAGATGATGATTATGATAAATCATATCAGTTTTAGGAATACTTCATCAAATCAAGTGCTAGAAAATTAAAACAAAACCAGTGGATGATTCAAATAGTTTAATAACTATAAATATGAAAAAATCAAAAATAATGATATTAATCAACCATTAAGAGAACTATTAGTAAATTATCCTTATAGGCCCCTAGAAATTTAAATTTAATTACTCCACCACATACCATATGTATAGAAAATTCTACACCATATTATGAGAAAGCTTATTTGGAAGTGAGTAATAGCGATGATGATGAGGATCCTATAGTGGGGGATACATATTAGATTGTAGAAAATTTGGGATTATTGGAGGGAATTGAATATTTGACGGAGAATAAAGAGAATTTTTTTCTATAAATATAATAATGGTAAAATTTATGCCTAGACCTACCTTTAAATCAGAAACAATGTTTAAATTAATGTAGTTGAGTAATTTGAGAGAAATATGGATTTTTAAATAAAATAATATCCATGTCAGTGACCCTTTAATGGTTTCATCTTTCATATGGTTGTTTATTTAGAATATATGTGATATTTGATTCCCCTTTTCACTTCCCATTTAACAATTAATATTAATTTATCACATTGAGGCTCTCTAACTTGAGGTTTCTGTAATATTGTTTCTTACAACTTATTCGAATGGGAGTTTGGTCAATCTTGTAAATTTTCTCAAGATTATAAATTGAAATATTGTAAAATATAGAGAATTTATTATTATTGTTTTGTTTTATATGAATCATATAGTATAGTTATGGATTTACCCTATTCAAACAAACCATAGTTACTCCGTTTTTGAAGAATATACTTGACTGAGATGCTTTTTATAAGAATATTCATAATGTGTTATGCTAGTTTTGGGAATGATATTTTTTATTTTATGATATAAATTTGATGTCATTAACATGATTCTATAAACCACTACTGTAAATCATTATCAAGTACATTTTACTTTCAAGATTTGTGATATTTTTTTCTTAATATTATTTCTAGATTTCATGTTATATTTCTTCTTTTAAAATGTACATTCATGTGTGATATTTTTGGATATAATAGTATAAATTTTGGGAGTTAATCCTGATTTTTTTAAGAATATGTTTTGAGGAGATGGTTTATCTAGATCATGTGCATATCATGTCAGGTATTTTATTAACATGTATAGTTTTTCTATCACTTGATCCCATGATGAAAATGTGTCATTGGTGCTTGGATTTAATTTGTGGAATTTTATTCTATTTTAATGTTATTCATTTTTGGATACTTCATAATTTTAGTGCAAAATAAAGGACCACATCCAAATAAAAAAATTCAATGAGTAAATGATAATCACAACAAAACATTGTAGTTTTGATTTGTTTTTTCCTACTAAAAATTGTCTAACTATTATCATTTGGGGTATGTAATATGTTAATGTTTTCCATTATAATATAATATTTTGTTGTTACAGTTGCATTTTAACTTCTCTAAACATTGTGATTATTGTGTTATAATAAATTATCTAGATGTCTTTGTCTGGTTTCCAAGTCACACATTAATATTTTTGAAAAATAATGTTTTCATTCTGGTTTTAGTTTGATCAAGTTATTCACATATTTTCTATGTGACATTTACAGTTATAATTGTTTGGGAATCTAATTCTAAATTGATTTTTGAATTTTAGTGACCATCTTATTTTTTAATTTTCTGTTGAATTTTAAAAAACATGTTTTAGAAAATGCATAAGGTAACAACTTATGGAATGCATTAAGAAGAACATAATATATTATTGTTTGTGGTTAAATTTATATTTATCATATTGGTTAACAACTACTAACCATTTTTTTATTTTAATAATTATTTAAATTTCAATGGATTGACTTATGGATAATTTTATTATAATGAATCAGAGCTAAAAAATAATCTTCAATATCAATCTCATGGATGAAGAAACGAGGTTGTGAGGGATTGAAGCACAACCAAATAATGAGATTATTCTTTTGACATAAAAAGTAATCAATATAGTTTATTTACTAATGTTCTTATCTAAATAGTAAAATAATATCCCAACTATAGGGAAAATGATTTTGAAATAAATACTTTATCCCATTACTTTTATTTGTGATAAATCATGGGTATTTTAACCGACCATAATTTTTAGGTTTTGTGATGCTTAACATTCTAATTAACATGTTCTCTATAACTCTCTATTCGGATATGAAAGTTAGATTATACTTCTATGTCAAGGCTTTCACTTTCCACTAATGTTATCTTATTTTGAATCATAATTTTGTGGATACCCTTGTATTGTAACTTCCCTTTTATTTATAAGATGTTTTATTAATCATATTTCTAAATTTTTATTCCCAAAAAGTAATTTTTATGTATCAAGCATTTGATATTTGAATTACAATTTCAAATTGAGAGGATGAAATTTTCTGTAGGAGGGTAGATTATAATGACCCAAAATATTATTAAGGAAAATTAAACTCTAATAAAAATTTCATATAGTATAAAAAACCTAAAATAACATAAAAAACATAATAAAAACTATATAAATTAAAAATTAATGAAATTAAAGGTATTTTATGAAATTAAGTAACATATACCAAAGGAATATTAACCTGATCATTGGAATATTATAGTAACCATTAATAATAGTAACCCAACCAATAGAATATTGACCTCACTTATGATAGTACAAATTAGAATTTAGTTATTTTTTGAATGGAAATATAATAAATTTATATCATTGAATAAGTAAAAAATTGTTTTAAATATGCTAAATTTTGTATTTCTGTTCATGTGAAACGTTAATGTTTTTTAACAATTTTATAATTAATATAATTATTTAAAAGAAAATTTATTTTTTAAAAATATAATCAGAAATTAATATTTTCCTATTTTAATATTATAAGATAATTTAATGTGGCCATAAATAATTTTTCAATGTGTCGTAAAATTGTTTAGAATATTAAAATCCGTATTTTTTATAAAATGAAGATTTTTTTAAAAACAATTATCCTATTTATAAATAAAGTTATAAAATGGTGTCTTTTTTAAATTCTAAACATATATAAATGGTTTGTATTTTTGAAATTCTCTAAAATAATTAAATTTGTTTTTAATAGTGAGTTAGCTAATTTATATTATTTAACATTATAAGCAAATAAATGAATTTTTGAGCCATCGATGATGTATGCGACCATTAGATCAAACTCACATGCTATATATACAGTATTTAGTCAAGATAATAAGTATTATTGATTTTTTTGGGCCATAATAATAAACTAATGAGTTGTTTTTTAAAAAACACATCTCCTCCAATATAAATATCTCCACTTCACCTCACACCAAATAAGTATTAGATATATATTATTTTATAAAAAATTCCTATCAGAAACCTTATCTTGAAATTGTTTTCTTTTTGGTATCACCAAAAGACTATTCCAAGTACCATAAGGGGGTTCTCAAAGAGATGGCACTCCATAGGTAAAACCTTACCTGTCTCTCTATCAATATATTTACATTCCTTATCCATCCCTCACCCACATAAAAAGTAGAATAAGAACTCCAAAATCATATATATATATATATATATATGAAATTTTTTATGTTAATTTTATATCCACCATCAATTTTCATTTCTTCCCTCTTTGTTCCTAAAATGTAAAACATCGCCTGTGATGTGTCGATTCGACAGTTTCATGGATGATAATTTAATATCTAATATATATTTCAAGGATGTGCATAAAACCATTATAATGATTAAACCATAATATAATATATAAATATATATATTGTAAAGGTTATTTAGTTTCATAGACCCAGTATAAATAATAATATCAATTAATTAGATATGATGAGTTCGTGATGATAAAAAAAGGAAAATTTAATCTAAACTCTTATCCTTAATGTTTTATCTAATGAATCATCCTTTTATATGAAAAAAATGATATATATACCATGTAATACTATGGATGTTCATTAATAACATAAAACATCGAATATGGTTAACTGTTACCATATTAACTTATAGGTCAAACATGTATACAGGTGAACCAATCAAGAAAACCAATGAAACAAACACTCACAAATGAAAAAATTGTATCTTATAACTCATCAAAATTCTATAAATAAACTTAATAAAATTATAATTACTAATATAAAATTTTAATTGGTTTTTAATTAAATTATTAATTTATTTAATTTCATTATCCAGGATGTTTTGTTCAAGTGTAGAACACTTTCAAACACAAAGTAACGGTTTTCTCATCTCACTATTATTTATGTTAGATATGTATTATTCACCAATATCTATTGTGTGTGGTGTATGTATAATAAAATTCAATGAAACATGTCATGAATCAATTTATCTTCATGGTATTCAGTGATTCATTTGATGATCATTAATTTTGTGGGGCATATGGTTTGTCTTTTTGGAAAGTGGTAAGGGAATACATAAAAAAATATTCATTTGGTTAAACTACTACTTTCTTGATTATATTGTACAATGACTATTTGTGAAATTAAATTTAATTTAATTATGAAATTTTATATTCCAATTTTTTTATATGTCCCTAAAGTGGATATAGATACTCGATTAATTAGATTAATGCTCACTTCGATATATGTACACAACATTTTTTTAAAAATTATCATTGTGAAATTTTCCTTATAACACTATTTTCCATGTACATGTTATCTAAAATTGTTTCAAAAAAGATTTTTAAGAAATGCTTATGGTTTTTTTAATTAATTTTTTTCTTTACTTATTACATGGTCTTATAAAAATATAATATTTTATTTTGTAATTGTTCTTCTTTTTAAATAAATTATTTCATTGAAAATAGGTAATTCCCTCAAAAAACATTCAATAATTTTGATATAATATATTCATCAATGTCTAAAAACCCTTTTTAATCTTATAATTATTTTAGGATGACCTGTTAAGATACCATATACAATATTGTATTGAATTTTTTATGATCATTTTTAACTGGGATGTCTATCTAGATACAATTCTCCATATTATTGTAGATAATTTATGATTATATTTATTGATTGGGAAACTTATTTACATTTCACATGATACTGTCAATATGAAAGTATATGTTTCTTACATTTAACCTCATTCATGTGAGAAATGAATAGTACATAGTTTGTTGTGGGTCAGGAACACTATATCTCCTCCATTAATCGATAGATATCATTATACAAACATGATCAGGTTTTGGCATAGGCCTTATCTATTTCTGTAGACTTCTCACCTGAGGACATGGTGATAATTTTTTGAAGTGCGTCATTATAAATTCCCTCATTATGAGAATATTTACTGCTAATAAATTTGAATTAATAAATGTTATAATTTCTAGTGTTATATATCCTTCTCTTGTGATTATTTGTTAGGTGATATTTGATCAAATTTTATTTCTACTATATTATGCTCACATATATATCTTAATGGCATGTAGTGTCATTTATTCTTCTAGAAATATTTTTTATTTTTATTTATGTTAGATTACTCTATATTACTTACCCTTACTAGTCATTTATGTTCACCCCTTTAGATTTTTTCCTTCCCTGGGTTATGATGAAGATATTATTTAATATGTTTTGAAGTATTTCATTTATTATATTTTTTATGAAGTATATTTTATTTGGTATTCCCAATGTAAAATGGGATACATGTATTTATATAGTTCTACAAGACTACTAAACTGATTAATGCTGGATAATGTGATCTCTTGTGTCTATTCTAATGTTACAAACTGACCATCGACAATGGGCTAATATAGTCAAGGTTGTCATAAGATTCCACATAGTGTTGTCAGTAACACTAATGATTCTCGTACCTATATCTTAGAATGCCCAAACATTCCCAATATGCAATGGTAATCAATTTATATTTTTTAAAATATGAACAAATTATTATAAAAACAATTTCAATGCTAAGATAAGTTACTTCACTGTCACGACCCGCCTTCACCAAAAGGAGGGGAGGGTCAGCAGGTTGCCAAGCCCTTCCTTCTTTAAGTTGATGGAGAGATAATGACCCCTAAAACCCACCTTCTATAGGTCCCGGAGTGGCGACTAGCACCAAGGGTATGGAAATTACACACAAGTGGAAGGCATTACCCTTTTTGTTTTTTAGGATCGGGAGATTAGATGATGAAACCCAACAACAACAAAAGTAAAAGAAAAGTAAATCCAAAAGTAAATTCATTTATTGAAATTGTGATTATGAATTAATATTTTAAATGATCATAGCCCTAACTGATTAGGTGGTTGAAATGGTCCCCTTAGTCATGATTAATCTTAAGTAATACATTTCCTTAATGAAGTAAAATCATTTATTTTCCAATAACATTAAAGCATAAAAATATATGAATATATTTATGATAAATATTTATAGAATTTATATGATTTTAAAAACGTAAAAGGTAAAAAAGTGGTTAATAGAGATAAAGGTCGTAACCTAAAGGAAATGGGTGTTTTGAAGTGATCACTTTCCATATTTTCTATAGTCACACTGAACATGAACATAATGTCCAAAATAATCAAATTAGATTTATTAATTACAAAATTTTTAATTTTCTCAATCTATAATTGATTTAATATATTTTATTCTGAAAAGTTATAACTATTTTATCGATATATGAAGTATAATTTCATTATTCCAAGAGCGTTTGTTTTAGGGTTCCAAGGTCGGATCACTCATGGATAATTAATGATTTTCATATAAAATTTAACTATAACTCCAAATGTGATATTAAATTCCATTAATGATATTTTATAAATTTAAATTATCCCTTTTTTCCATTTTTTTTCTAATTTACGGATGATTTATTTAGTAAATTTTAATGTTTTATAGTTAGTTTATTTATGTGGTTTTAGCAACCATCAATAATAAGTTTCATTTAAATAATATTATATCAAAATTTATACTGTAAAATATAAAAATTAATTAAAAATAAATATTATGTAATTTTTTAAAATATATATTTGAATTTAATAATGCAATGACGATATAAACATAAAATAAGAACTAATCCTCCATGAAGGTTGTGAACCAATATAATACAGATGAATTTTTAATTTTTAGAATAAGTGGAGAAAGGAAGATGATTTATGAAATATATTCCATTAACAAAGAAAAATTTTATCGAATATATCTTATATGGGATATATTATATCATTTTAAATGGAATTGTTTTGGATGATGAAGAGGAAGAGAAATACAAAGGACTCAGTTTAGGGAATTACCATCCCCATCAGATGTCTACTAATAGGATTTAAACTAAAGAACATTGGATAATTCTTTTTAGGGGCCCAGAACAACTAGGGTATGATTGAGAGGATATGGAATGGATTTGGATTGAATTTTTGTAAGATCCATGGATTTTATGGTCTATAGAGATGGGTTTTTAGGCAGTATTTTTAGGAGATGAGAGAGGGGTTTATTGTATAAGCCTTTGAGTATTAATATAGAAGAAGTCTATAAATATAATTGATTACTGTCACTATATATAGTGAATGGTTCTTGTGTATTTAAAATAGTGGGGGATTATATATTCCATTACTCAAAAATTCATGTCTTTTATTTTATAGTTTTATACAATTAACCAATAATTTAACTATTTTAGGAAGATGCCAAAAAAATCAACCTAATTTTTTATTAGAATAATACAAATTAAAAAATGTTTATAAAAATAATTATATATATATGATAAATTTAATTTTTACATAAAATCTTCATTTATTTTACATATAACATTTTTATCGTTATGGTCAATTTTCTATAATATTATAAAATTATAATGGTCTCATAAAATTATTAAAACATTATAATAAAACGTTATATAAATTATTTAATAATTTTTTTTCAAAATATACATTATTTTAAATAATTGTATATATTATAAAAATATGTTTATTACAGTAATTTTTACAAAAAAATGACCATATAAATTATCAATTAAAAAATTATTTACTTATACCATTTTATAAATGTTCAAAATTTAATGAAATTAGATGACTAAATATTGTTTTATAGTAAATTAGGAAATGATTCTATTATTATGGATAGGTTACTAATCCAAAAAGTTGTAATATTATTCTAATGTTCATGTTAATACTTCAATAGTCAGATTTGTAACTGTCACATGTGATCCCTACAGCATATAAATACATCATATTTCATTCATTATTCATTCATGTAATATTTATATCATGTTTATATTATATTCATTTTCAAAATTTATATTTCATTTCTAATATTCATCAACATTTCTGTAACGATTTTTAAGAGCGTGATTATTTTGGGTAATCGAGCATATCCAAATTTTCCAATTATTGTTATTTTATTATCTATATTCTCCATTTTAAAAACATTCAATCATTAATGAAATATTTATTCTCTAAATGCATTTTTAAATTATTATAATTAATTACATTGGTTTATAATGTTATTCTATGCATTATATTATATTATATTATTAAAATTTAAATTATGATATATTCAAAAGGGAAATTATATTGACGAAATTTAACATTATTATATTATTTTCCCCTTAAAGAATTTCACCCTCAATTTTTTTTGACATAATATGGTGAAAATCTATGGGGTTACATCTACTTCAAGGATTCCTCAAGTTCCCAAGATACCTCCTCATACACAAATTTTTTCTATAGTAAATTAATGAGGTCAGTTGTTTTGTTTGGTAGATCTTTATCACTACGACCTATGATCATCAATAGTTTCTCCTCATATGATTGATATATTTCTATATATACCACATATAAATTTAGTACTTGTGAGGGATCAATTATATAAATCCTAAAGTGGTTTATGTGTAATGCATAATGTACATGAAAAGATGGTGGTGGGACTGATAGTTGATAGGCCATAGCTCATATGATTATGCGAATACGAAAGGGGATAATGTAAGATGGAATTAGATTAACATTATTAAAAAATCTCATGACTCTAATAAATATAGATATGTGGAGGAACACCATTTATCCATTTCCAAACTGTTATACTTTTCAAAGAATATCAGTGAATAACTTCTATTGTCTTTGATCATCAGAACAGTGATAAAAAATTGTTTTCATGTTTTCTACCATTTTATCAATCATTTTAGGAACCATCAAATTAAAATCAATAACTTCATCAATACACTATGTTTTTCTAAATTTCATCTGATAAACAGATTTATATAGAACTATTATTATTATTGAGTGGAATATATTATTGTATTTGAACTCATCCTAAGGAAGATTTTGATCCTATAATAATTTTATATCCATAATGAAATCTCTCAATATATCCTAAATATTATCTATAGTTTTATCAGTTTTGTTGTTAATTTAGGAGTATAATACATACTATATTTCGTCTCAGGGTTAGATAATTTTGGATAATCTTCCAAAATAGTTAGGTAAATCTCATATCTCAATGTGATATAATAGACAGTGGTGTCCCATGTAGCCTTACCACTTCTCAAATGTATATCCCTTCATGTTTATCAATAGAGAAGTCCTATTTAAAAGAAATAAAAATACAATTAATTATATTATGGTCGATGAAAATTTATATAGAATTATTTCCTATTGATGTATTCAGAATACCAATGATGAAGTCCATGGTGATGATTTCCCATTTATTCCACTCCTAGATATTTTAAAATATTAATATCATGATCGATAGAATTTATTACCCACAACACCATGAAATATATAAGTATAACCCCATGGTAAATTATGATCAATTTCATTTCAAATTAATTCAATCACTTTGATATATTGTGATGTGTGCTACACTAGGTTTATACAAAACATGACACTCTATTAAAATATTATTATTTAATGATATACATTTTCACCTTGACATTTAGTTTGAGGTTATAAATTTTAAAAAATATATAATTTGAATTATATAGTTTACACGTGTATAAAATAAATTCAATGGTAATATTTTGATTAAAAATTAAATAAGAACTATTTTGAAGAGAATGAGATGTTTTCTAAATATATATATATTTCTGAATTGCGTGTTATTCACGCTTTACGTACACAAAATAAAACAAATTGTTACAACTTTTATAACAAATTTTTTGAATAATGAAACACAATTTTTTAAATATACATGTAATATATATCATTGGGTTAATTGTTGAGAATATTGTGAAGAAAATAATTTATTGACTAATCGTGAAAAATAATGATTTTTATCTGAAAACTACCTTTTCATTTAAATAGCTTATAAAGCTAAATTATTTCATAAAATTATTTAAAAAAATTATTTTATATTTATAAAATTATATGTAATTAATGTTTCTATATTCAGTATCATATTTAATATTTTTATAAATACTTTTTAACTTTGTGTCACTTTTTTCTATGGAAGATCGTTTTTTGTTGTGTCAGCATGAGTAATTTTAAATTAAAATTTTCAATTTATATGAATAAAATTTAGAAAAATAGATTATATATGTTGAATTATATGAATTTATTATTTATATTAATTTTAACATGATTTTTTACAATAAAAAATTGTAAAAATAGTAAAAATTAATTGTTTTAGCTAAGGTGAAAATTGGATTACAGGGGGCTAAGAAATATATTTATGTTAAAATAACCTATAAATATGTATATGAAAACCTTAATGTATATATTTAGACATAACAGCCTATAATAATCACAAATATACAATTTTTTATACATCTTCAATGTGAAAAATATGAGATGACCTTTTTCTTTTTAAATGATGACATTTTTCAACTAACTTATCATATTAATGGACACCCCATCTCATAATAAATTTACACTTAAAAACCAATTTTTTGTTCCAATACCTTCCCAAATATATTAATTACATAGAAATCCACATCCAATAGGAAATTGTTATATAATAAATGAATCCAATATAGGAATTATGATAATCTTAAAGAGATTTTCAGAATAAGAGGCATTGTTTTTCACTATGTGATTTACTGTAACATCCCCAGTAAGTAATGATTAATAGATGTTATTATCCATGTCTGTTTATGAATTAGATAGTGTTTTAGAGGATTAAAATGAGAATAAATCCAATCTTAAGCATGGGATACACTAATATTTTTAAAGGATTATTTTATTGTCTTTTGATGGAAAACCATTTTTAAATCAAACTTTTGACAATTTTATAATCTATATTTGTCAAACTAAAAATATTATTTATGATTGGAGCATTGAAATTTACATTGGATAAATTTTTGGTATTTTTCTGACAATGTTCATTTTTTAATGAATAGTGAAAAATACTGCATTTTACATCAAAACTGCTTTTTCATCTAATTTAATTATATGGTTAGATTATCTTTTTAATTGGTCTTAAAGTGTAATATGAATATATTTCTCCATTTAATCCAATGGTGGTCATTATTATTAATTTCACTTTGGAATTGGGCATAAAATAATGCCAAATGTTTCATAGATATTGTTTCATGAAAACCCGCTATTTGTTTTGACAATGGGAATTATCTTTAAATAAATTATTGCAATTTCTGTGTTTGTAATTTGGTAAAATTAATTACATATTGGAAATCAGAAGTTAAAAATTATGTAATCATGACTCTTTTGTTTTTGGACATTATGAATAGTAACGACGGTAATTATCTTTAATTATCTTGATTAATGAGTAATCGGGTAGTTAAGGATAATAAAAAAATATCATAATAATAAACAAATGACACCAACATGTGTCCTAATTCTACTGGTTGTATCATGGCCGATAATGGGATTCCTTTTTCCAAACTTGGGGACCCCATGGAATCACTTTTGTGTGAAAGTGACTTTTTATCTTTTTATTGTTAAACAAAGTTAAATATAACAAAGAATGTATCACCTGAGAAAAACATTTTTACATTTGTCTACATAAATTATATGTTGGACTATAAATATATATTGGAAAGATAAAAAATATACCTACATCATAGTATTTTTTTAATAATTTTTAGACATTATATAAATTAAACTATTTATGATATCTTGATGACGCAGCAATTACCTCATTATTTAAAGATTTAAATAAAATAAAAAGATAATGTGAAATCTATGGCCTACACTTGTCAATGTCCTATTAGATGAGTATATTTCGAACCCTTATCACCTTATCCTCGAAATAAAACAATGTGGGACCTTTAAAATCCGAAATTCATTTGAAAATAAAGTAACATTTTGTAACTTTCCAAGAGTGCCCCTCCTCTCCTCTTATAAAAGGCCCCCAAACTACCTCCTTAACCACACCTCTCAAGCCTTTGGCTCGCCCAAAAACCAACTCATTTGGTCTCTCCACATCCCTCTATTACTCCTAGAAGCCTCACTTTGGGCAGAAGTCTTCCCACGGAAGCTTTTGAGTTCAAATCAAAAAGTGTTACTCGATTTAAAGGTAGTGTCTTCTCTTGTGTTCTAATGTTTTATTTTGCTTCTCCAACCCCCTAAACTCTTTTTATTCATTTCTTTTGTAACAAATACAGTATATTCAATATACTAGTATGTTGTTAAAAGAACAATTCGAGCTACACTTACACACACCTACATCTAATGGTTAAAGAACATACAGTTTCTGTGGATGGTGAATTTTTGCCTCACGAAACGATGATTGTTCAATATTCTTCTAACACCTTAAAAGGTGTCAATTAAGATGTCACTATATTTATATATGATATATAATATGTTTATGTTTTTTTAAACTTCTGTAGTTTTCATTTATTTCATACCATTATGGCTTCCATTATGGGTATACGTGATATCTTAATTTTAGGAAGTGCGGACTACCGCCCCCTCAAAGTGATTTGATTCGTTAATACCATATGTGGTACGTATAAAGGATAGATTTAATGATATTATATATGATACCATACTGGAATTATAATACTATTAGGTATCATTATGTTTTAATTCCATTAAATTATGATATAGAAATGAAAGTACCCTTCATGCGTACGTACGACTTTCTGTCTCCATTAACGGTGCATTTCATTTCTTATCCCCAAATGTAATGTACTGTTATAAGTACATATATATAATGGATATATATGATTTATGTTACATCTAAATGATGAATATAATTCTGGAATTAAAATATACATATCTCTCATTTGGTTTTAATTCCCTTAATATGACATAGAAATGAAAGTAGCGTTCATGCGTACGTATGGCTTACCATCTCCATGAACGGTGCATTTCATTTCTTACCTCTAAATGATTATGTAATATTATAAATGCATGTATATACTGGATATATATGATATATATGGCATCTACATCATGAATATCATTCTTAAGATAATGGATATTTGACTACGTGAACAACTTGTAAATATAAGAAGTTCATTTTTGACTCAAGTACCAATGATCGTTAAAACGACTGTTATAAACATAATTAATAACATATTGTTCATGAAATGGTATTAAATGATATAGAAGGAATAATGAACTAGAAAAAGGTTCTTAATCAAGTATAAATTAACTCAAGTTTATTATTTAGGCGATTAAAGAACGATCAAGTCAAGTCCGATACGAGGTAAGGGACATAGTCTCAATCTCCATTCATTGAGGCATATTTTGTTTTATACACAACTTTATTTTATATGGTGTATAAAACCCTTTGAATTTTACCCTTATTCAAAAGGAATCTTTTTTTATACGAAGTGTCTACTAAATGACAAAAGGAATGTTTTTTTGTCATACGTATGCGGCGACAACGACTTCTCTGCGGTCGTGACCATTTTTTGAGTTTCGGCTTCCTCTACAAGCCATAACCTTTTTTGAATGAAAAATAAATCCCATGTTTTACTTTTCTTTTATTTTGGTATTGAAAATGGTTTTTATAATGTTTTTATTATATAAATGTGTTGTATTGATATCTTGTGATTGAAATGTGGAAATTTTATGTTTCCTTTATGTATGTTTTATGCGATACGATTATGTTATGGTTCTTGGGAATTATTATGAAGACGGGTGGTTCCGTGATAAACTAGGGGCTAGTGAGCCCGATATAGCTCTCTAATGCATTGGGTAACGTGAAGGAGTTAAACTTTAAGGCTTCTTTGAAGAGATTTAGGGAATATACTGTGATGTGTATTCCAAACGTAACCAAGAGGGTTACTCCCTACGTAAGAATGTTATGAATGCCTCAAGTTACCTTTATGTCTTATGATTTCTTTGATTTATTCATGATTTGATGAGGTATGTTAAAGTGCTTATGTTTTATGAGTACAATATGATTTCATTGATTCTTATGTATACATGTACTCATATTTCTTTTCCATATTTTTATATCCCTTAATGAGCTTTTTATGCTCATCCTAAGTTCTTGAAATGTTTTTCACAGGTCAGGGGAAGGGTACATCATATGATGATAGTGTCTAGGATGTTTCAAGAAAGAATCCATGTTTTATTTTAAATATGTTTCTATTGATGGGAAAAAATGAATACTATCTTTTATTGTAACCACTTTGTTTAAATGTGGGATGTAATGCATGTTTTATGATCTAATTCTCTAAAACTCTAAACCTGAAAAGATCCTCAAGGAGTATTCTTGAAATATATCAAGATTAAGTAATGTTTAAGGCTGGGGCCTTATAGTTGGTATCAAAGGTCGTTTTAGACAACTTTAGGAGTTAGAAAATTGTTAAATTATAAATTAATTTATGGTATGATTGAAAAGATATATCATTTGAAGATTACCATGTTGTTTTATCTAAGACATGTATGTTCAAAATGGTTTTCCGCAGAGGAAACAGGGAAGCAGTGCTAGGAAGGCATATAGAAGGAAATAACCTTCCGAATCAGAATCCTGAGATGGTTAGAATTGAAACTGAAATGTTTGTTACATTAATGCCACAGTTGACTCAAGCGATAAATGGTGGCGGTATCCATGCACGAGATCAGCCAGATCAACCGCAGAGGAACATGTCAGTGGTGGAACATTTCATGAGATAACATTCCCCAGCATTCAGAGGATCATCTGACCTTGTGCTAGCTGAAGGGTGGATTAAAGCACTGGAGAATATTTTCGATGCCATGGGGTTTTCAGACAATCAAAAGGTTAGTCTTGCTATTTACCGTTTGGATGGTGAAGCAGATCAGTGGTGGTTGATGGTTAAAAATATCAGGGATGCTGATGAGATTGATGCACTCGACTGGGATGAATTCAGAGGTATGATTCTTGAGAAGTAGTTTCCTAAGGCTATTCGACTGAGGATGGAAAAACAATTCCTGGAATTGAGGCAAGAGGAAGAATCAGTGGCTGCTTATAAAGAAAGGTTCCCTTGATTGGAAAGGTATTCTCCAAATTTTATCTGAGACCTTGATAGTAAAATCAATCGTATTTACTCAGGATTAAAGCCAAAATATCGAAGGGCATTAGCTTCTCATGAGTACAAAATTTATGAAAAGCTTGTTCGATGTATTGAGAAGGTGGAAATAGAGTTTGCTGATGATCAAGTGTTTTATAACAACCAACAGAAGAAGAGACCGAGGTGGCAGGAGAAAGGAAATAATTCTTCAAAAAGGTCTAACGGTAAGAAAACTAAGTTTCCAGTTTGTGATAAATGAAGTAAAAGGCATGCTGGGGAATGTCTTCTGAATTCTGGAAAGTGCTACCGATGTGGTAATATGGGACATAAGGCTCATGATTGCACTGAAAAAGATCGAGGTGATGGTAAGTCCAAATTTGATTTACAGTTAGTGAAATTTTTTAAGTGCAATGAGATGGGTCACTATGCAAACGAGTGTCTGAAAAAGATCTTGAGTGATGGGAAGTAGTTAGACTACAAGAAAAAAAGGGTTGGTGAAATTATTTTCAATTACTTCAGCAGATGTTGAGCCATCAAATGAATTTGTATCAGGTACTTTGTTTCTTTTTTCAGATTATTCCAGTGTGTTGTTTGATTTGGGGTCTACACATTCTTTTAACTCTGAAACATTTTCTAGTAAATTGGGAATACCATCTCAAGAAATGACTTCTGAACTTGTGTTAAAAACACCTGGGGTAAATGTTGAGGCAAAAAGAATTTATAATAATCTTTGTATCCTTATCCGTGGAAAGAACATACTTGCAAACCTAATTATTTTACCTCTATTAGAGTTTGATGTTATCATGGGTATGGATTGGATCTCTATTTACCATGCTAAGATTAACTGTAGAGCTAAAGAAGTTTCTTTTCAGAAAGACTTTCAGTTTGTGTACAAGAATGAACCCTTACTGTTGATAACATATCAAGAGGTCGAGAAACTTGTAAAAGATGTAAATGAATGTTACCTTGCACATATTGTTAAAAACAAGGGAACTGTTTAGATTAATGATGTGCCAGTGGTAAATGAGTATCCTAATGTTTTTCCTGATGAGTTTCCTGGAATAATACCAGATCAGGAAGTTGATTTTACTGTTGACTTCGTTCCTGATGCTAAGACAATTTCAAAACCCCCTTATTGAATGGATCAAATTGAACTTTTCGAGTTGAAGGAGCAATTGAAAGATTTATTAGAGAAAGGTTTCATTTGACCTAGCACATCACCATGGGGTGCTCCTGTTTTATTTGTTAAAAAGAAAGATGGTTCTATGAGAAATTTCATTGATTATAGAGCCTTGAATAACATCACTTTTAAGAACATATATCCTTTGCCTCATATCGATTATTTGTTTGATCAGCTCCAGGGAGCTCATTATTTTTCAAAGATTGACCTGAGATCAGGGTACCATCAGTTGAAGGTAAAGGAAGCAGATATTCCGATGACCTCATTCCATACAAGATAGGGCCATTATGAATTTGTATTAATGCCTTTTGGGCTAACCAATGCACCTTCTGTATTCATGGAATTAATGAATATAATTTTCTATGAGTTCTTGGATAAGTTTGTGGTTGTTTTCATTGATGATATTTTGGTGTTTTCTAAAAGTAAAGAGTAGCATGAAAGACATTTAAGGGTTATTTTTCAAACCTTGAAAGAAAAGAAATTGTATGGGAAACTCAGAAAGTGTGAGTTTTGGTTGCAACAAATTTCTTTCCTTGGTCACATTGTTTCTAAAGATGAGATAACTATTGATCCTGCAAAAACAATGGTTGTTGAGGAACGACCAAGACCCACAAATGTAACTGTGATTCGTAGATTCCTTGGTTTGGCACGATATTACCTAAGGTTTGTTAGAAATTTTTCACGGTTATCTAGTCCAATGACTATGATAACTCGGAAGGGTGTTAAGTTTATATAGACAAAAGAATGTGATGATTGTTTTCAGGAACTGAAATGAAGATTGGTGAATGCTCCAGTTTTGGCACTACCTTCTAGGAATGGGGAGTTTGTTATCTACAGTGATGCTTCATTGAAAGGAATTGGTTGTATCCTAATGCAGAATGATCAGGTAATTTCTTATGCATCATGACAGTTGAAAACTCATGAGATAAATTACCCTACACATGATTTGTAATTAGCTGATGTTTTTTCGCTTTAAAAAATTGGAGGCATCATTTGTATAGAGTAAAGGGTGAAATATATACCGATCACAAAAGTTTAATGTATATATTCACTAAAAAATAATTGAACATGAGACAGAGGAGATGGCTAGAATTAATCAAGTACTATGATTGTTCAATTCATTACCATCCGAGAAAAGAAAAATAAAGTGGATGATGCTTTGAGTCGAAAGAGTAATGCTTCATTAACAACGTTGCGTTTGGAACGTGATCCCTTGGTTAAGTATTTGATGAATTTTGGCATAGAAGTTGTTGGTGCTGGATTTCCTTCTGTTTTGTTTTAGGTATCAGTGAAATCTTCTCTATCAGATAGAATCCAGCAAGCAAAAAAGCAAGACAGTGAGTTGCAGAAAATGGTAGAGTTGGTTTAGAAGGGTAAGTTTCCTGAATTCAACATTAATAATGATTGTGTTTTGAGATTTGGGAAGAGATTGTGTGTGACCTGTGATTCACAGTTGAAGAGAGAGTTTTTATGTGAAGCTCATAGTTCTCCGTTTTCAGTTCATCCTGGCAGTACTAAGATGTACAGAGATCTACGGGAGTAATATTGGTGGGACGGAATAAAAAGAGATATTGTTGATTTTACCGTGAATTGTTTGACATGTCAACAGGTTAAAGTAGAGTGGCAGTTACCGAAAGGGATGCTTCAGCCTTTACCAGTGCCAGAGTGGAAATGGGAAAATATATCCATGGACTTCATTGTGGGATTGTCGAAGACACCTCGAGGTAATAATGCAATCTGGGTTATTGTTGATCACTTGAATAAATCTGCTCATTTCTTTGCTATACAAGATACTATTTCCATAGATCAACTTTCCGTTTGTATCTAAAATAGATAGTCAGGTTACATGGAGTTCCTCTCTCCATTGTATCTGACCGTGATCCCAGGTTTACTTCTATCTTTTGGAAAGGCCTTCAGAAGTCATTGGGTACTGAATTAAATTTTAGTATAGCTTTTCATCCTCAATCAGATGGGAAATCAGAACAAAAAATTCATACTTTGGAAGATATGCTACGTGCTTTTTCAATGGATTATCAGGAAATTTGGGACCAATATCTTTCTTTGGTTGAGTTTTCATATAATAACAGTTTTTATTCCAGTATACAGATGGCACCATTTGAGACATTATATGGGAAGCGGTGTCGAACTCCAGCTTTCCGGGATGAAGTGGGTGAAAGGAAGCTGATGGGACCAGAATTGGTAGAAGAGATGGCAGAAAACGTTCATTTGATATAGAAACAAATGATAATAGCTCAGAGCAGGTAGAAAAGTTATACGGATAACCAGAGGAAGGATCTATTTTTCAAGTTAGGTGATCATGTTTTTTTCAAAGTATCACCATGGGAAAGTGTGATGAGATTTGGAAATAAAGGAAAGCTGAGTCCAAGGCTCATTGGACCATATGAAATTATGGAGAGAGTTAGATCATTTGCATACTGAGTGGCTTTACCTCCGAGTTTATATCAGGTACACAATGTTTTTCATGTTTCAATGTTAAGGAAGTACATACCAGATCCATCTCATGTTTTGAGTCGAGAGGTAGTTCAGCTAGAAGAGAACCTATCTTATGAGGAACAACCGGTCCATATTCTTGACCACAGGGAGAAAGTGTTGCGGAATAAGGTGATTAATCATGTAAAGGTTTTGTGGAAAACCCACATGATTGAAGAGGCAACATGGGAATCTGAAAATGAAATGAGGGATAAATACCCTCACTTATTCGATAAGTAAATAAATTGCGGGGACACAATTTTCTAAAGGGGGGAAGGATGTAACATCCCAAGTAAGTAATGAATAATAGATATTATTATCTATGTCTATTTATGACTTATATAGTGTTTTAGAGGATTAAAATGAGAATAAATCCAATCTTAAGCATGGGATACACTAATATTTTTAAAGGATTGTTTTACTTCCTTTTGATGGAAAACCATTTTTAAATCAAAACTTTGAAAATTTTATAATCTATATTTGTCAAACTAAACATATTATTTATTATTGAGACATTTAAATTTACATTGGATAAATTTTTGGTATTTTTCTGACAATGTTCATTTTTTAATGAATAGTGAAAAATACTGCATTTTACATCAAAACTGTTTTTTCATCTAATTTAATTATATGGTTATATTATCTTTTTAATTGTTCTTAATGTGTAATATGAATATATTTTTACCATTTAATCCAATTTTGGGCATTAGGATTAATTTCACTTTGTAATTCGGCATAAACTAATGCAAAACTTTTCATAGACATTGTTTCAAAAAAACCCGCTATTTGTTTTGACAACGAGAATTATTTTTAAATAAATTATTGCAATTTATGTGTTTGAAATTTTGTAAAATGGATTAAATATTTGGAATCAGAAGGTTCAAATTATGTAATAAAGACTCTTTTATTTTTTGACATTATGAATAGTAACGACGGTAATTATCTTTAATTTTCTTGATTAATGAGTAATCAGGTAGTTAAAGATAATAAAATAATATCATAATAATACAAAATGACACCAACATGTGTCCTAATTCTACTTTTTGTCTCATGGAAGACCCTGGGATGCCTTTTTCCAAGCTTGGGGACCCCATGGAATCACTTCTGTGTGAAAGTGACTTTTTATCTTTTTATTGTTAAAGAAACATAAATATAACAAAGAATGTATTACCTGAGTAAAACATTTTTCATTTTGTCTACATAAATGAAATTTTGGACTATAAATATTCATTGGAAATATAAAATTATTTCCTACATCATAGTATTTTTTCATAATTTTTAGACATTAAATAAATTAAATTATTTATGACATCATGATGATGCTGCGATTACCTCATTATTTAAAAATTTAAATAAAATAAAACGATAATGTAAAATCTAAGGCCTACACTTTTCAAAGAACTATTGGATGAGTATATTTCTAACCCTTATCACCTTGTCCTCAAAATAAATTAATTTGGGTCGTTTAAAATTAGAAAATCATTTGAAAATAAAGTAACATTTTGTAACTTTCCAAGAGTGCCCCTCCTCTCCTCTTATAAAAGGCCCCCACCTCTACCTCCTTACCCACACCTCTCAAGCCTTTGAATAGGCCAAACCCTGCTAATTGTGACTCTCCAAATCCCTCTATTACTCCTAGAATCCTCACTTTGGGCAGAAGTCTTCCCAAGGAAGCTTTTGAGCTCAAATCAAGAAGAGTTACCTGATTTAAAGGTAGTGTCTTCTCTTGTGTTCTTATGTTTTATTTTGCTTCTCCAACCCCCTAAACTCTTTTTATTAATTTCCTTTGTAAAAAATCCAGTATCTTCAATATAATCGGATTTTGTTATAAGAAACATTCGAGCTACACTTACACACACCTACATCTAATGGTTAAAGAACATACAGTTTCTGTGGATGGAGAATTTTTGCCTCACGAAACGATGATTGTTCAATATTCTTCTAACACCTTCAAAGGTGGCCATTATGATGTCACTATATTTATATATGATATATAATATGTTTATTTTTTCTTTAAGCTTCTGTATTTTTCATTTATGGCATACCTTTATGGCTTCGATTATGGGTATACGTGATATCTTCATTTTAGGAAGTGTGGACTACCGCCCCCTCAAAGTGATTTGATTCGTTAATACCATATGTGGTACGTATGAAGGATAGATTTAATGATATTATATATGATACCATACTGTAAGTATAATACTATTAGGTATCATTATTTTTTAATTCCATTAATGTATGAGATAGAAATGAAAGTAGCGTTCATACGTACGTACGGCTTACCGTCTCCATGAACGGTGCATTTCAGTTCTTATCCCCAAATGTAATGTACTATTATAAGTACATATATATAATGGATATATATGATTTATGTTACATATAAATGATGAATATAATTCTAGAATTAAAATATACATATCTCCCATTTGGTTTTAATTCCATTAATATGACATAGAAATGAAAGTAGCGTTCATGCGTACGTACGGCTTACCGTCTCCATGAACGGTGCATTTCATTTATTACCTCTAAATGATTATGTAATATTATAAATGCATGTATATACTGGATATATATGATATATATGGCATCTAAATCATGAATATCATTCTTGAGATAATAGATATTTGACTACGTGAACAACTTGTAAATATAAGAAGTTCATTTTTCACTCAAGTACCAATGATCGTTAAAACGACCGTTATAAACTTAAATAATAACATAGTGTTCATGAAATGGTAATAAATTATATAAAAGCAATAATTAACTTGAAAACGGTTCTTAATCAATTTGAAATTTTCTCATGTTTATTATTCAGGAGATTAAAGAACGATCAAGTAAAGTCGGATACGAGGTAAGGGACTTCGTCTCAATCTCCATTCATTGAGGCATATTTTGTTTTATACACAAGTTTCTTTTATACGGTGTATAAACCCCTTTGACTTTTACGCTTATTCTAAAGGAATATTTTTTTATACGAAGCGTTTACTAAATAACAAAAGGAATTTTTTTTGTCGTACATATGCGGGGACAACGACTTCTCCGCCGTCGTGACCATTATTTGAGTTTCGGCTACTTCTACAAGCCATAACCTTTTTGAATGAAAAATAAATCTCATGTTTTAATTTTCTTTTATTTTGGTATTGAAAATGGTTTTCATAATGTTTTTATTATATCAATGTGTTCTATTGATATCTTGTGATTGAAATGTGGAAATGTTATGTTTCCTTTATGTATGTTTTATGCAATACGATTATGTTATGGTTCTTGGGAATTATTATGGAGACGGTTTTTTCCGTGATAAACTAAGGGCGAGTGAGCCCGATATAGCTCTCCAATGCACTGGGTAATGAAAAGGAGTTAAACATTAAGGTTTCTCCGAAGAGATTTAGGGAATATACTGTGATGGGTATTCCAAACGTAACCAAGAGGGTTACTCCCTACGTAAGAATTTTATGAATGCCACAAGTTATCTTTATGACTTATGATTTCTATGATTTATTCATGATTTTATGAGGTATGTTAAAGTTCTTATGTTTTATGTGTATAGTATGATTTCATTGATTCTTATGTATACATGTACTCATGTTTCCTTTCCATATTTTTATATTCCTTACTGATCTTTTTATGCTCATCCCAAGTTCTTGAAATGTTTTTCACAGGTCAAGGGAAGGGTACATGAAATGATGATAGTGTCAAGGAAGTGTCAAGAAAGAATCCATGTTTTATTTTAAATATGTTTCTGTTGATGGGAAAAAATGAATACTACCTTTTATTGTAACCACTTTGTTTAAATGTGGGATGTAATGCATGTTTTATGATCTAATTCTATAAAACTCTAAACCTGAAATGATCCTCAAGGTGTATTCTAGAAATATATCATGATTAAGTAATGTTTAAGGCTGGGGCCTTATATTTACTATTAATTATTCCAATAAAAAATTAAAATATTTTTTCTATATTTCCAAATAATACAAATAGAACTTATATATATTTCTATTTTTTTGTTTTAATATAAAAAAATTATATCATTCTCCACTTATATAAAATAGAAAATGAATTTGTACATCATGTGTGTAGAGGAATACCAGCTCTCGAACCAATCTAGTTCATTTTACATCACCACGACTCATGAAATAATGTAATTATGGGTTGTAAATATTTATATGATATTTATAATAATATTATCAATCAACATTTTTAATTTGAAATATTATTTCTTACATTCCATTATTTCAGTGATACGGTAACATCGCTCGTTTGTACGGTGGACTACTACCTCACGAGGAAACATGATTCTTTATTGAACAAAACATTAAAATGAACATAGAAAAGAGAAAAGTTAATAAATATATTAAATATTTATTTTATTACCATAATTATTTATATATATCATCAAACATACCTTATTACCTACCAATCCATTGGAAAATAATAACTTCTCTCATGTGTACTTGTGGACTAGTTCATCCATATAGTGATGTGACATGTTTTTAATTTTTGTTTATTAATAGTAATAATAATTGATTTAATTAATATAGATTATATATATATAAATAATTATTCATAATGTGTTGACTAATATTTTTTCTTTTCATTAAATTCATTGTTGAAAATGGAACCAACATTTATACATTCATATGACATACCATCATCATGAATTGTGTAATATATTTTCTATCTCTAATGTTTAAATATTCAATAATTAAATATATAACAAATATGTAACTTAATTATATTAGGGTTAAAATTCGGGAGATGATGTAACCGTAACCAAGTTAAATGAACCCAAATTATGCAACTAAATCATAAATGAAAAATGAAGCACTTATCACAAAAAAAAGTTTGTTAAAAAATAATTTCTAATAAATTAATGATGAATGACTAAAATTATATAATATATTGTAAGATATATATGATTAGTTCCATTTAATGGATTTTTAATAAACTGATATTCATTAAATCGAATGTTCGGAGAAATATGATTGAATTTGAACAAATGGTAATCGTTTCCCATATCACTATTACATCCATGAGACTTACATGATAATCCCAAATTTTTCAATTTATTGGTGTATGTTGTGAACCATTAGATATTCTTCATAATGAATATATTTATTTTTATGGTATTTATATATTTTTATGTGAATTTTTTTTGAATGTGGATTATGATTCAAAAATATCAAATTCGTAATAGTTTACTTCAAAATCTCACCATTATTCATGGGTGTTTTTGTTTAACTCTCTCTTTGAGGAATTATTTGATATTTATATATATTAATCAAAATTTTATCTTATAATAGGTTTATTCAATATTTTTTTCATGTAATAGTACAATTTCTCACTACTGGTTACTTATATTTATTGATAAATTACTTTTTTAATATTTTAATTTATTTATATCATCGATCAGAAATACTGTTTCACTAATACCCTTGTTTTCATTAAAAAAATTTAAAAACTAATTTTATAATGATTTATTATAAATATTTTTACTTATATTGAATATTGAATATGTTTTGAAATGAATATTCATCTCATTTTCAATAAAAGGCTTCTTTTTCATATATCAAAAATGTTACAGGAGTATTTTTTTAAACTATATGACATGAATTCAATTATTTGAAGTCATGAACAAACAATGTTTTAAATTTTATTTGAAATGTATTCAAGGATTATTTTAATTGAGTTTTATTTTCAATATATTGTGTGGAATTTCAAATTTATAAATATTATCAATATGAGAATATTATTTTCAAGCAATTTTTTTAATGAAATCTGTATTGACATTATGTTCATCAAATTAAACAACTGTTTTATTTAAATATATTTTGATGGTGATATGTTTTATTGATAACATATTTTTTTCTTATTTATATTAATTATAACCTGTTTTAATAAGGAGATAATATTTTATTACAATTAACTACAGTACTATAGAAGTTTTATGATTGTTTTTATTTATTTGTGTATTTATTAACATTGAATATGATAGTTTTCCAATAAGAATGCTTATTTTGATTATTTTCCCCCTTTAGTTTGTCTAATTCATTGGAATTATTATTTTATGGGTAGTGATCAGAAATAAAAATCCCCTCACTACATCGGTAAGTATCAAGAAAAAATTTACCATTGATATTTGGATGAGACCTTTCCAATTTATTTAATATTTTTATGAATGTGAAATTGATGTTAATACATATTGGCTTGAGTCTCTAATGGTATCCTTGAGATATCATGTATTATGAATTCCGTCATTATGAATTCAGTCATTTATATTTCATTTGATTATTCAATTCTTTAAAATATTTTTGGTTATGTTTCATGATAATGTCATTATATATATGTATAATTATTTGATAATAATTTATTCATCCCATATTATATTTATTATATTTATTAAATGGATTTTATTCTAGCTATTTACCATTTTTGTTTAATATGAAATATTTATTCATATATTCGACTGTATTCATACCCATATGGAGCATATGATCTCACCCCACTACTATATTTTATTCTCTATAGGATAAAAGGATGTATTTTTTGATGGATATATAACGATAAATTATAAGGAATAATTTAATTCTCAATAAAGAAAATTATTATAATTTATCTTTTCCAATGTAATATATATTTAATATTTGTTTATTAGACATCAATACAATTAAAAATTTCACTCTTTGGGGATGTGATACCTTCTATCTAGATTCAATGTTATATTGTAGACACTGAAAATGTGTTATTGGGACTGGGGTAACTATATTTGGTATCATAGGGTTTTTATTAGAATATAGAATAACTATATTTAGGAAAAATAAATTACGGTAAAAAACATACAATATAAAGTGAGGAAAATAATAGAAAAAAAATAATTACATTTTAAGGTAGAGAATATACTTTTTTACTTATAAATATATCTCCTTCTAGATACCTAAAGTTCATGTGGTTTGGAAACAGTTGTACATATGGATAATAACTCTGTATAGGGTTTATTTTCCTTGACATGCTCTTCACCTGGTGTATGACAGTGGGACTTAATTTGCACATATTTTGACTTTTACAAGGGATATTATTAATATATTTCATATTTTCATTACAAATCATTATGTAAAATTTGAAAATAATCATATCCCAAAAAATACCATTTTTATGACTATGACACTAGCCATACATAAATATATCAATCTATGAAAATATTCTTAATTAACTGTGGAATATTCATTACGATTAAATTTTTTTTAATATAATATATTGTATGTTATTATTTATTAATATAACCGAGATGAAGGAATCATAACCAAATCAGTGCATGTACTCCAAGTAGATATTTCTGTCTTACAAAAGATAATAAAGTTGGTTTCATATTTATAGCTTGAACATAAAAAATTGAAGAGATATTGGGGCAGCTAAATCATGTTATTATCATTTTAATTTACATTATATATAATACCCATGATCCACAATGTGGTGAAGTTACACTAGACTCATTAATGTATCAGAAACCTACATCATTTAATGGGAATACAAACCCCTTTGAATCTATGAAATGGATATGTTAGTTAGAGAATATAATTATCTCTCTAGGTAGAAATGAAAGGAAATAATTTTTTATTTTAGATTAACATCTCTCACATTATGTGGATATTTTTTTCATTTATTCAAAATACTAGATGTAATAACCAGGTGTTTTTTGAACTATTTTTATTCGAGTTACTTTATTCTTTTAGATACAATACATTCCACACGACACAGAATATAACTTGTGTTATGTGGAAGAACCAAGGTATAATTAATTTATTTTGAACACCAATTCAAATATTAGCCACACTAAAAACTTATATTATCTATTGGTATACACAACACTATGCCTAGCTTTTGTTACATATAATGTCAGGTTCTATTGATAGCTTGTGTTTCAAACAAAACCATATTTTTCTCCAACAACAATATATTATTGAACTTTTATTATAAATTATTATATTACTTATACAATAAATTATCATTTATTTCTATTATTAACCAACAATTGAAAATATAGACTTTATAATGTGAATTTACAATTTGCAAAATACTTAGAAATGAAAATAAATACCAACTAAATATAAAAGAAATATTTTTATTTTTATTATCCCAAAGAAGTTTTGTCTTAATAAAAGAAATAAATTTCAATTGGTGAATTATATTAATGAAATATATATGTTATATATTCAATAAAATGTTTTTATTTTTATATGATAAATATTACATGCATAATATAAGAACTAACCAAATTTTATGTCTAAGAACCTATATTTTTCAAATTTCTATTCTTATTTACTTTTAAAGTTGTGCTAATTTTAAATACATATTTTGATAAAAAATTATAATATTTTAAAAAATAAAATTATTATTTTAATTTTTAATTTAAAAATTTATGATGGTTAAATTTATGTTATTTTTCTGATAAGTTTCATGTTTTTATGAATAGTAAAAATGCTAAATTCAAAATGGAAACATATTTAATCATCGAATTAATTTACAGCGTTAAAAAATATTTTTATTGGATTATATTACAATTATATCATATTTTTATAAACAAATATAATCTTTATCATTAGGATTAATTTTATATTGAATTTAGATCTAAAAATGCTTCACACTTTTGCAAGTTTTATCATTAATAACATGTTTTTCACCCCGTCAATGGGATTGATTTTAAATTAATTATTTTATGTTCTTTGAAATGCATTTTATTTATTTTATTCCATATTTATAATCATAGAATAAATATTAGGTAAATATGTTACTTTTATTTTTGGACGTTATGAATAATAACATTAATAATTTTATATTAACACTATAAAAAGGTAAATCGATTATTTTTTTAAAAACAAATAGTATAAATAATATACAATTACAATAATTGTTTTCCTAATTCATTTTTAAGAGTTGGTTTCAACAAAAATAATCCTTGGTATAAAATTTTAACCCTTTAATATGGTTGTATGAGCATAATACATTTATTATATTTTATTTAAAGAAACATTTTTAGATTTCGAACTCTTATTTTAATTAACAATATCATTTCTAATATAGAATAATACAGAATATAAATTCAACAATAAGTTTTAATTTTAAATATAAATTGTTTTCCTCCATCGTGGTAATTTAATTATTATTTTTAGGAAATAGATAAGGACCTTAAAGGATTATACAATTATGATGGAGTAATTGTTTAATTAATGGAAATGCCAAATATATCATATTCAATACACTAAAAAAATATGAACTAATTAATTTTAGATAAAACATTTATGAACTAATTTAAAATATTAAAGATAGGTTAATACATATTGTTTGAAGTTATCATATTGTTATGATATCATTAAAAAGAAAGTGTCAAAATTGATGGTAATGATATTTTATGAAATAAAACATTTATTAAATTATCTAAAAAGAATAATAATAATATGTAAGGAAAAGGGGATGTTATATAGTTTATAATATGATAAATTGACCATTTATGGAACTATTTTAATTTTATAAGTACAAATTAAATTCTCTTGATAAGAAAAACTTTGATAGGATAGTTAAAATTAAAACAGGTCATCTAAGGGATCAAAAAAATATAAGGACTTAAATTTCATTAAAACATGTCTAAAATTTATTTTATGGTGATATTACACCCCTATATAAATATATATTCAAATAAATTTCATTTTTATGTATTTGGACTGATTTTGAATTTATTATGAATTAATATTTTTACAGATTCCCAAAGCTCCTCTCACACTCATCATAAAAGAAAACCTCCTCCCTCATCTCATTTTTCCACATTGAACCTTATAAATCTACAACAACCATCACACATACCTCTTCAACATTAATAGACATGATCTAGAGGTGATGGTATCCCCAAAGGACCAACTATAGAGTCCTTTATAAGATATATAGATGAGTCGTTCAGAAGAAGAGGTAATCTCTCTAACTGGTCATTCTCTTTTTCTACTCTTCTATAACTCTTACAAATATATGATATATATCATAAAATAATTAATTTAGAATCTTGAGTATTCATAAGTTCTATTCTGATTATTAGCACACCATTATACATCACCTTTATCATTATTCATAAAAATATATGAATGTATCGTTCGTGCATACATATGGATTACCGACTCCAGGTTGGGATGCAATTCATTTTTCATTACCATATTTTATGAGTGATAATTATTATAGTTTTAATATTTATATATGATATTTATGGTATAATTATACTTGTGGAATGGTAATATAATTTTTAATCTTTTAACAACCGTCTAATTGTTTTAGAAATTGATAACAATGCTCATTCATGTGTATGTCATACCATCTCCATGAGGTGATGTGATTTTTTATTCACCTATATTTCATTTTTATAGTAATAAGTAGGAATTATGTTAATATATATGTTACATATGAAATAAATAGTATACTATAATTGTAATATATCATATATTATCTTATATTTTAGCTCAAAAAGAAAAAAACATAATGACAAAAACCCAGATAGCTTGGAGCTATTTTCCACAATATATTACATTAGAATGATTATAAATAATCTTGCCCCTAATTATAGAACATTTTCATAGTTTTTGTAAACCATATACAAATATGAGAAAAGAATACACAAATTGAAACATAATTGTTTTAATTATTTCTAAATAAGTAACTTCAAGGGTAACTCTTATTCACCTAGTAAATCCATGAATATATTTCATTGTATGATTCATGGATTATTGGGGAAGAAACATAATAAGGTAGAGCTCAAATTCTCAACATAAGTACATAAATTGGAATCAATATTATATGAATTAGTGTAAATTAAAACTGAAATTTAATAACTAATAAAACACTCAATTAATATAACTATATAAGGAAATATTTATATGGAAAGTTAAGAAACTAAAAATAATTAATCTATGTCAATAAACTAATATGTAAATTTATCCATAGATATTTTGACACAAAATCTCAAGGATAAATAATAACTAATGATTGAAAATGAATGCACCTGTAGATATGTCAACAAAAAATATAATGGGTGCATAATAATTGAATATAAATAAGTGAAATGATTTATTATTGGAATCCATGTTTCCTTGGTACATGGTACCTTTACTATAAATACATTTAAAATTATGGTTTACAAAATTCTAGGTAATACCCAATCAAAGATTGTCGACCAAATGACTCGTCCAGTGAGGCTATAATGGAATCGAGGGGCTAAAGAGGGCCCCAAACATGTCTTACCAGTTCAAAACATTCATCTTATTAAATAATCAATTTTAATTATAAGATATAAATATTTAATCAATAATATTGATTTATGATTAATACCAAATAGAGGATAAGTAAAAATAATGGTAGTTGACAGTAAAAAAAATTATTGTGCATAAATAATCTTTAATCATTCCAAACTATCCTATACCACATTGAAACATTTAAATACATTTTACCCATGATTTAAAGGAAAATTATAATATTAATAGAAAAATATAATTCATGTTATAACATTTCAAGGGAATAATTACACCATATAAGAGTGACATGGTGCATAACAACAAACAATTCTAAATAGAATTTAAATTGAGATGGAATCCTTACATGAGCTACCTTTATAGTGAACGTCCTTTAAATTACCATTTAATAAAATTAGGTTACTTTTATACTTTATTAATAAATAAAAATTTATCCTATATTATATTTAACATATTAATATATTTTATAAAACAACTTAAAAAATTATTTTTATATCGGTTGTATTTTCCAAATTCAGTTTATGTGTCAAAAACAACTTTGGTAGGTTGACTGTGAAGAAATGGTTGATTATATAACATCTCTTGAATAATAAACATGGATTAATTATCATATTTATACATTAATTATTCTTATAAAATAAATCATTTAATAAGGTTATGAATTGTGAATAAACAATATAGTCAAGGAGATGGTAGGATGTGTGTATGCGAGAGTAAAATTCCCATTTATCAATGATCATTCTGGAAGGAAGGTAAGTAACCCCATATAATTATATAATGATCATTTTATAATAAATAAAAAATTTCCTAATCATACATACTTATATACAAAACAATTTTGTAGAAAATGAAATGACATCATGTTGAGGAGGCGGTAGTCCACATGTCCACGAATAACAATATCACATTTTGAGTGTGTGAAAGGGTAATAATGAAAATAACATGTATATATATACAGTAATTTAATTATGAAATTAATATCATCTATATGTTGTGTATTTTTAATATGTTAAATTATAATAGTTCATTATAAATTCCATCGATCGTATGAAATGATCGCATCTCTTTGGGGGGCGGTATTCCACAATTCTTCAAACGATGTTATCGTATTAACATAAAATGGAAAGTATAAGGGTATGTGTTGTAAGGGAATTAAATAATAAAAAATACCTAATATATATCATAAATAATATAAATAAATATTATATAAATCATAATTTATAACCATGAATTTTTGAAATGGGAAAATAAAGAAAAATTGTTTCGTGAGGCAGTGGATTGCCCCACTGAGAAATAATATGTTTGTTACCCATTAAATTGATGTATGTGTATGTGTAGGTAGAAATAATAAAATCAAAACATAATATACTAATTATAAAAATGTTATTGATATGTAATAATAAAATAATAACATTATAGGGGTTGAATAATGGAAATGAAACTAAAAGGCTTGAGAGAAGACATTACCTCTTAATCAGGTATCTTCTTTTGTTTTTAACCAACATATTCCCCAAATTTCTTTCTTCCCAAGGGGTGGGATGTTGGAATAATATGTGGGAAGATTTTTGAAGATCCAATTTGAATTTAGAGGTGTGAGGATGGATGATAAGTGGTGTCCTTTTATAGGGAATGAAAAGGAATAACATGGAATATTTTGAAGCAAGTTAGGTGGATGCATGTTTTTACTAATAAAAGTCATGCCAAAAAAAATAAACACAATAATTGAAGGTTAATTAAAGAAATACTAACATCAAATATTGTTTTTACAAGTTTATAGGTAATTTGGGACCTTTAAGATATGTTTTAGTCAATTTTATGCCTAATTGCACCATAATCACTTTAATTAGTTTTAATTAATTTCACTAATCATTTTTGTAAAAAATTAAGTTGATAATACTATACTCAAAATATCATCCTAATTAGTATAATTTAATAATATTTTATAATTATAATAAAATAAGATGAAATACTGAGATTAATGCTAGTCGTTTAGTCAAATGGTTTAACTGGTTTTAGTAAAAAAAATGTTAAAAAGATTGTTGAGTTTTTATATTCAATTTCAATATGAAATTGATTCTATATAACTAAATTAAATTAATAGATGTATTATTTATATAATTTGACATTAAAAATATAAAACATAATTTATCCTAAATAAATATTCTACTGAAAAGACGCTTTTTAACTAAAATGTAGTATTTTTCACTATTAATAAAAAATGATGTTCCTCATAATAATACCAAAACTTCACCCTAGGATATTTTGGATATTTTTAATTCACTAATGATATTTATTTTATCATATTAAATTTAAAATTGGGTCAAAATTAAAATTTCAAATTGGTTCTACATTAAATGGTGGTAAAGATTCCTTTAAAAAATATTTGGTTTTATGTCTGAATTAGAGTTTGTTCTCATCTTAGGAATATAAAACCTAATGGATAAATATAAAAAATATTTCATTGAATATATAATATATATTTTTTGTTAAAATCATTAAATAATTTTAAATAGAAGTTTTTATAAATGAAAAAATCCTTTATAAACAAAATAATAATAATTATTATTATTATTATATCAAATTAGTTCTTATTTTCATATCTGCTTAATTGTTATCTATTTAATTTTATTTATAATGGAATTAAACCTAAATTTTTTAATGTATTCACTAATATTAATAAAAACAAATTTAATGGAATGTAGCTATAGTATTATATTAAATAATTTTATTTTAATAAAACATTTTTATTTGGTGAAACTCGATCTTGCATGTAACACAAGCTATCGAGGAAGATCTCTTGATTGTAAAAAAAAGATATTGCGGAAGGTAGTTCTAGAATATAACAAAATATAACTCATTTTTTCATGAATTATAAGCAATACTATGTGTTGATACTATTTAAAATAATAAATATATAGTAGAGTATTAGGATATTATATTACCTTATGCATTTGGTGTTGCATGTCAAACACTCTATTTAATACAATGTTTTACTTTAGAATTTCATGTTGTTGCATTATTCCGAACATAATAAAATTGAATCCTATATATTTTAAAATTTTCATGGTGATATATTCTTTCATACATCCTATTCTTGAAATCCCACATTGTCAGAAGGGTTTGTAATGCATCTTCTAGAAAATAGAGAATGAGAAGTAAAAGGGTCCCATGGATGACCTTTTATCTAGGCTTATATGTATGAGATAATTAGTGGATAGTAGAGACATATAATTGGAGGAAAATAATAAATATTTATAGTTATTTCAGGAGTTCATCAATCCCAAACATGTGAATGATCTATAGAAAGTTGAGGGCCTCAAAGCCATAAATTTACAATGATTTAAGAGACCATCAGTTCAATAGAAATTAATGTAATAAGAAAACATTTTATTTCTTATTTTTTTATTATTTTTTGGAAATTATTGTACTGACCTATAATATATAGAAATATCCATATTATATAGGTTCCAATTTCATGTGCACAATACTTTATTTTTATTGTGATTCGATAAAATTCTAATTCATCCCGATACTGCAAGAAATTAATTAACAATAATGAATTATTTACACCTAAAGAACACAAAGAAATTTTTAAATGATTTTATGTCCTATAAAATAATGAAAATTCCAACAATGTGTTTCAACTACATCTAAAACTAAAATTATTAATATATTAGTCTCAAATCATAAAAAATGATACTACTTGTTAATCAATAACATTTATTCGACAAATTGTTTAAATAAAAAATGAAAATTTAACCAAGACATTGTGTAGGCTAGTGGTTGGTGTGAAACCCTTACCAACCTCCCGTTAGGCTTTCATAACCCCCAAACTTTCTGGATTTGATTCGTTCCCATCATGTATACTATTTTTCATTTTCAAAAAGCAAATTAATATACCTTCTAAAATAAATATGATAAAAATACATTAAATTTTATAATTAAATGGACTCTTATAAAAGGTTTTACATTCATCCTCAATATATATATACTTAATATTTTTATTTTCACATATTTCCTTATGTCGTCTAGATTTTATCGCATATAAGAGAGAATTTACTTGGTTAATTTCAAGTTTCCCCACACTTATAAAAATACTTAATATGATTTCATAGGATTAGCTTCACCTCCTTCCATCAAACTCTTCATTTTCCAACAATAATCCTTATCATTATGTCTTTTTTCCCACACATAAATCATTTACATATTCCATTAATATTTTTTCTTGTGTATCTTCATCCACACTTCTCACATATCAAAAATTGAGAGTTCTTATATACACAGTCTACTCCAGGTGAGATATTATAACTGTACATCTATCTATTCAATGATTCATTCAAGAGTTGTTAATGGTATATATTATTAATCATATTTCAGGATAACTAATTTTTCTTAAACACGATATCCCTCACTCCTCTCAGCACATCATTGTTTTCTCATTTTCACTACCATTTCATTCATGTTGGATGTTAGCTTGAATCCTTGAGGTTCTATCCATTCACTAAAACTAGAAATAATTGTTTGAGCATCAATAGTTATAGTCAGAAAATATTATTATTATCTAAATAATATAATGATAATGACACCTTTTTAAATTTAATACACCTTAGGTTTGACATTGATTATTCATTTTCATTATCTATTCAAATTCTTCATAATGGTTTTTAAAGATGAAATGTATTTTTCTATGAAAATCCCAAACGAGTGTCAAACCAATTTGATAGTAAGACAGATTTTCATGCACCAGGCTACCCCAAGATTAGCCTAGAAAACCAGGTCATAGGTGTTACTCCGAGGTACCTATGTGCTAGAACCACATCCATTTAAAGTATCCATACATGGATGTATTTTTTGGAAGACCCACATAATTGTAACCTTAGAAATATTATTCAGTGTTCTTATTTTCATATCCTAAAATTCTACCATTGGGTTTTGTTCTCTAACCTATGTTTTCCTAAAGCTAGTGCATTGGGTTTCTATTCAAATTCCATGGATATCATCTGTAGTGACTAAGCCATATATTATAAGGCCCTTACCGTAAACAATATATAATCGTGATTTATGTTCAGAATTTACTTTGAGGATCTTTTCAGGTTTATAGCATTAGAGTTTATGCCATAACTCATTCATAATAACAAATATATTACAGTGCAGACACTTCTACTCACAATCCATTTTTAACAAAAAAAAATCTATTAAAAAGATACACAATTTTGATTTATATTTAGACATCAAAACTTTTACCTTGATTCAATCCTTGACTTTAGTCCCCTGTAAATACAATGAATGTTTTTCAAAATATGGGATGACCACAAAAAGTGTTTTAAGGGATACACAAATAATAAAAACATTTAGTCTTGAGAATACATGTATAACATTAATATATTATCATAACATAATAATTTTCACCATTAAAAAGTTTTAAATACTCATCACTATATATAATCTCATTTATTACCATTTTTATTATTATGAGATTACCATAAACCCCATAAAAATCACATATGAAATATAGAGTTAAGTTGGGAAATAATCTTACAAAAATGGAATAGCCATATGGTTTAATTTCCCAAATATCACTCTTACAAATGAAATAGCCATATGACTGACTTCCATACCCAATTCATTGGATGTTATAACCTAGTTAACCATACATGGTTTAACATGAAACCATGAATATTTGATTTATCATGTAACCACACATATTTTGTTTATAATGTAACCACAAATCAAATTTCTATGTTCCATTATATAATCAAAACATATAATGGATTTCAATTATCAATATTTCACTCATAAAATTTCATTTTCAATCACAAGAAATTATTTTAAGATATTAAAATAGTCAATCCACTATAAAAACAAGTTTTAATAACAAAATACCCCAAATATGGTGAAAATGGATTTCATTTACTTTTTAAAAATATTATGTCTTATAGAGAAATCATGATATAATATAACAGTTACGACGGTGGAGAAGTCGTTTCCACAATAAATGTCAAAAAATAATATTGTTGTAATTTTGTAAGGAAAGTAAAACAATCCAAATAAAAATATTCCATAAACGAATTTAATGAAAATTGAGATATAAATAAATTATAATATATTCAAAATTCATATAACATATAAGATTTAATTGACATAGTCAAGATGTATAAGTTTAACCTAAAGAATTGAAATTGGGTTGATAAATTACCTTTCTCTGAGTTCAATTAGTCATGTATGTTAATTTTTATTCCTGGATAATAAAAATAAGTTAATTTATACATTCA
This sequence comes from Viscum album, assembly GCA_963277665.1. NCBI lineage: Eukaryota > Viridiplantae > Streptophyta > Magnoliopsida > Santalales > Viscaceae > Viscum > Viscum album. The sequence goes on along the minus strand of OY728155.1, from coordinate 83,180,352 downwards.
TGAAATCATATTTCAATTTGAATGGTAATTTTATATCACTTCTTACCTTTTTATAACAACTATATAATTATTTATGTTCATGTAGGACGTTTTGTTGATATTTGATAGTGGAGTCAAACATGAACTTGATACAATGTCAAATGTCCATGTGGTCATAATTCCATAGTCACCATAATATAAAAATTTATATAAAAAGCTTATAAAATCATTATATATGTATTTATAATAATCATTTTATACAAACTAAAATCAATGTCCCTAAAGATGTTAGGATGTACGTACACATAAACAATATTTCTATTTTTCATGTTGTACTGAAAGAACACAATTAAATGAAATACATGTAAATATGTATAAATATATAATTTAAATAATGTAGAATTAATTTTTATTTATATAATATATTTTTATTAATAAAATACTTAATACATTCAATGTGATGTGTGAATGAATCACATCAATTTGAGGAGTTGGCAGTCCAACCACCCCCAAAAAAAGTTATCGTATAACCACAATATGGAATGAATGAACTTATTATTAATATAACATTTAAATAATATTAAATGGGTTATAGTATAAATATTAAAATAATATTTTACCATAAATTGTTTAAATGGAATCCATGAAAGAGGTAATGGAAAAAAACATTAATCACATAGGAGATTAGCCAACACAACTTGGAAGATAATTTTGTTTAATTGAATAAGATGAGGTGAGAACTGAAATGGATATGAGATATTCCATTAGAAAAATAAAACACTAGTACAAAAATTATTTTTTATTAGTGATCCATTTATGGATCAAGGAGGTGCGGATAATTTTGAAAAATAAATAAATGTAAGGGAAATACTTTAAAAAATTACCTCTTGAATACCACCTCCATGAAAGAGCATTGAGGACCATTATTTTTGTATTTTGGTGAGACCATTAGCACTTGGATGTGTTTTGAATTAGGGGGAGTGGGTTAGACAGATATTTGAGGAGCTAAAATACATGTTGGGTTGAAATGAAGAAGTGATGTGTGGTATTTATACTTGAAGAGGGGCGGGTTCATGGGATTAATTTATATATTATTTTATTTTAAATGATAAACATATTTAGGTGGAATTAATTCAAATTAATTATACTTTAAAAAATATTTTTTTCATTTTCATTCAAAACATGGAATCCATTTTACAAAGATAAATTTATAGAATTGAGAATATTATATTTAAAATTACTTTCATAGAAAAAAGTAAAAAAATGAGTTTCTATAGCGAATCACTCAAATGTTTGAAATTGTTTTATATCAAATTTCAATTTTAAATAGATTCTAATGTATAAAATTTGATTAAATGATTAAAATATAATCAATATATAATATTAACATATTAAGTGGATCTTCTAAAATTTTAAATAAATTATATAAAAACATTTTGGGATGAAAACACAGTATTTCTCATTATTCCTTAAAATAATATTTTTTTTAGAAAAAAAATAATTCCACCAAAGTAAATTTTGAAGTCATGGTTTAAAATAAAAATATTATATTGTAAAAATATATTATAAATGTTTAAAAACTATATTTAATATGGTTTCACCATAAAAAGGTGGTTAAACAACTTTTTTAAAATTTAGTTAACCATAAATCTAGATTTACCATATTCGTTGTCATTCATATTATATCATTTAAATTCAATCTAATAATTAAATTTTTAACAGATTTAAAATTTTGCTATTTTATATGATCCTAGGATGTAACATTGATACCCCCTTTTGTAAAATGCATCCTCACAATTTTATTTACTTATCAAATAAGTGTGGGTATTTCCCCGTCAAAGAAGTTTTAAATTTCCATTTTTGCCTCTTTAATCATATAGTTATTCCAGAAAACCAGGACTTGAAGAATCACCTTATTCCACAACACATTCTCTTTATAGTCAAATTTTATGACTAGTTATTCCTCATAAGAAATATTTTGTTCCAACTAAAATCTTCTAGAGTCGAGAAATGAGATGGATATGGAATATAAATTCATAACATTAAAACATGAAAGAAAATTTGTACCTAGGATAGGATCAGAGGTAAAGGCACTCAGTAATAAATTGGTCAAACTTTTGAAAGTATTTCTTAGGTCCTAATTAATGGTGGACTCAGATTCCCTTTATTACTAAAATGTATCACACTTTTCCATGGTGAAACATTGAGAAAACATGATCACATACCTTGAGAGAAATATATTTCCTCTAATTATACATGTAACATTTCTACATATTATGTTCTATCCTCATATATCACTAAGTCAATTGAAATTTCTCTACCATTTCTTCTACTAATTTTGGTCTCAGCAACATCTATTCACCTACTTCATCCCAAAAATCAAGAGTTCGACAATGATTTCCATATGATGTATAAATTAGGGCCACCTGTATACTATAATTAAAATTGTTATTATAAAAAACACAACTAATGAAAGATTATAATCCCAAAATCCATAGAAATATATTGAACAAGCACCTAGAATGTCCTTCAATGTCTTAATTGTTCATTCTTAATGACTATTTGATTGAGGATGAAAACCTATACTGAAATTGAATTTAGTTCCCAATGACTTATGAAGGCCATTACAAAAGATATAAGTGAAATGGGATCACGATAAGATACAATATAGAGGGGAACCCAATCTAACTTAAATATCTCATTAATATACAACTAAGAATGTTGAACTTGATACAGAGTATCTCAAATGGGAATAAAATCAGAGGATTTAGTAATTCAGTAAAAAATAACCTAATTCACATTGTGTCCTCGATAACTATATGGTTATCCCACTACCAAATCCCTTCATATATTATTAGATTTCCACTATGGCATCGGAAAAGGATGATACATCCCATTGAGTAATTTCCACTCTATTTTAACATACTAAAAATTAAAAAATCTCAAGGTAAAATTAGCAATATCTCTTTTCATTCCATCCCACCAGTAATACTATAGAATATCTCTGTACATTTTAGTGCTACTCGTGGGAACTAAAAGTGGAGAACCATTATATTAAAATAAGAAGTCATTAGTCAACTATGGATCTAAAGGAAAACATAATACATTACCAAATATCAATACCCTTTATATATAAATTATAAATTCATGTAACTTACACCTATGAACAAATTCTACCTTTTTCTTGAACTCACTATCTTCCTTCTGTGATTGCATAATTCTATCTGATATAGATGATTTCACTAACACCTAAAAATAGAGGAATTTTCTGAACCAACAAAATCCAAGACAAAATTCATCAATACATATACCAATGAATAGTTTTCCAAAACTAGTTTGGTTAATGTAGAATTTCTTTTTCGACTCAAAGCATTGGAAAATTTATATTCATTTCCTTGATGGTAATGAATCATGTAATCATAATCCTTGATTATCTCTAGCCTTCACCTCGGTATCATGTACATTTATTTTTGAATGAATATACACTTCAATATTTTTTTTTATATATTTCAAAATTTTCTCCATACAGATGATGCCTCCAAATTGTACCCCAAAAACCACATCAGATAATTCCAAATCTTTTTAAGGTTAATTTGACTCCTGAGTTTTCATCTTATGAGCATCAAATGCAATTACCTAATCATTCGGCATTAGCACACAACCAATTCCTTTCAACTAAGTATCATTTTAGATAAAAAATTCACCATTTAAGGAAGGTGATGCCAAAACTTGATCATTCACCAATCTTCTTTCCAATTCCTAAAAACAGTCATCACATTCTTCTGTTCAGATGAACTAAGCACCTTTTTGAGTTAACATAGTCATTGGTCTAGATAAAAATGAAACTTTTTCCACAAACCACTTTTTTATATCATACTAAACCAAAAAAACAATGAATCATGGTTATATTTTTTGGACTTGTCTATACATCAACTTATTTTGTTTTAGAAGGATCAATCAATATTCCATCTTTAGAAACAAAGTGACCAAGGGATAAAGAAATTTTGTAACAAAAAATCACAATTCTTAATTTTCCTATATATTTTTTTCATTTAAGGTTTTCAAGAAATCCCTTTAATTACTTTCAAAATAATCTTTACATTAAAAATATATAAAAATTTCATTAACAAACACAACCACAAATGTGAAAAAAACTCATGGAAAATTTTATTCATAAGATCCATGAATACAGTAGGTGCATCCGTTAACCCAATTAATATATATAAAAATTCATAATTTTAGTATCTAGTAAGAAATATTATCATTATAATGTTTGCTTCCTTTACTATCAACTAATGGTTCGCCGACCTCAATTCATCCTTCGAAAAATATTGTGCTTCTTAGAGGTGATCAAACAAATCATCAATATGGGGAAATGTATACATGTTCTTCATATTGATGTTATTAAATTCTCAATAATCAATGAAAAATATCATTGAACCATATTTTTTTGACAAATATTACATTTTTTTCCCATGTTGATGTGGTATGTTGAATGAAGCCATCATCAAATAACTCCTATAATTGATTATTCAACTCTGAAAGATTAATTTGAGACATTTTGTAAGGGTGTTTTGAAATAGGAGTTTCATCAGGAACTAAGTCAATAGTAAAATCATCTTCTTGATCATATATAATACCAGGAAGCCTATCAAGGAGAACATAAAAATACTCATTTACCACTATCACATCATTAATCTAAACAATTCCTTTATATTAAACGATATGAGAAAGATAAAATTAGTTTCCATATATTAATATTTTATCATCCTTCTAATTTTTTATCAATGTAATGAGTTCATTATTGAACGTAAACTAAAATAATTTCAAAAAATAATCTTCTATATCTATAAAATAAATCATATCATAGTAATGATAAATCAAATACTTACCTAGAATAACATAAAACCCTTATAGAGGTAAAAAAACAAGGTCTGAAGATAAATTATTACCATATATATGGACAATAAGATTCTTATAATTTCTTTTTCCCTTAACATTTCCTCCATGATTATTTACCATAAGTTTTTGATTCATTTCTGGAGGTGGAATTTCTAATTAACGTTAAAATTTCATAGAAACAAAAGAATGTGTTTCCCAGAACTAAACAATACATTGGCATAATCTGAATAAAAAAGAAATATACTTCATACAACTTCATATTATAGTCTCACATCAACCATTAAAGTATAAAATGTTTTTTCTATAACATTATGTATTCGATCATGCTGGTTTCCACCATATGTAATCAGAATTGAATAGACATTACCGTAATGTCCTATCTATTTGTAACTAAAACATATTACCATTGGATATTCATTTAATTCCATATCATCTCCTTTGTTTTCACAAGTAGTATGAATATTACTATGACATCAGAATCACTTCATAGATTTTGAGAGACATTCTCTAGGATGTTTGTTACCATAATTTTCAAAAGATGGAAATTTTTCATTCTTTCATATAATTGCCTTTGATGAATGAATTCCCATTTCCTACTTACTAGATCACTTATTTTGATTTCACTCACGGAAAATGTGATCATTATAAAAATTCATTCCGACCTTCTAATCACATTGAAAAATTTTCTTATAACATTTGACCTCATGAGAAGCTAATGTCATTAAATATTTAACCATTAATCTCAATTAAGACCAATTTAACATACTATACATATTCATGATTGAATTTGGGATATACATTGTACAAAGGGATAAATTTTCTTTATAAATTATCACCGAATCTTCCTTCTGGAGTCTCAATAACATGAATTGATTTTACATCCTATGTTGAACTGCCTTCAAAAAAATATTTCTCAAATAAGGTATTCATAAATTCGTCCAACTCCATGGAATCAATCTCTTCACATCCACTGATATTTTTAACCCTTGACCACCACTGACTGGAATCACAATCACAAGGATAAACATCAAGACTAACCATCGGATTGTCTAAAAAACCATTACATCAAAAATATTTTCTTTCACTTTAATAAACCATTTATTTTTTACATAATAAGATGATCATATGAATGATGTAAGACATTGCCTCATGAAATGATACACTGCCAAAATATTCCTCTATGGGTGATCTGGTTGATCTCATGTTTGGAAACCACTACCATTTATCACTTGAGAAAACTAATCCATCACTGCAACAAACTATTCAGTTTGGATTCAAACATTATCAATATATGGAATTGGAAGGTTGTTTTCCTCTATATTACTTCTTAGAACAGATTCCCTATTTCCTCTTTAGAAACCATTCTAAATAAAGATAACTTAATCCAAAAAACATTATAATACTCAAATTCTATATGATTTCAATTTTCCTATATAGTAAGAATTATTTATGTATAGTCTATTAAAAAAATCCTAACTCTTATGGTTATCTAAACAAACCTATGATACGATGTTTATGGACTCATCCTTAAACATTAATTAATCATATGTTTTGTCCAGAATTCACAATGAAGTTCATTTCGGGCATAGAGATTTATAGAATTAGGACATAATTCATACATAAAAAATTAAATATTACATATTAAAAACATCTATACACTATCCATTTTTTTATAAAACATAAACATTTAAAAATAAACATGGTTTCTTTTAACATTTAAACATCAAAACCTTTCCCTAGATTCCATCCTTTTCACTATTCACCACTAAATCCCTTGAAAAATAATTTAAAACATGGGATGAGCATAAAAATCTCAATAAGGTATACACAAAGAAAAAAAATAGTTAGTCTTGAAAAAACTTGAAAAAGAGGAATACATTATAATAATGTAATAATTTTCACCTTTATAAAGTAGGAAATACACTTCACTAAATAAATTATCATTATATACACAATTGGTAATCAAAATATTACCATAAAACCTATAAAAATCACAAATAACGTATATAGGTAACTTGAGACATGATATTACAAAAATTGAATAACCATATGGTCGACTTCTAGACATATCAATCTTACAAATGTAATATCCATTCATTTGTCTTCAATACCCAAGGCGGTTTTCCTCATAACATAACCATCCATCCTTTGTTTATCATGTAACCTACCATCATTGTTTTATTATATGAACACCTATCTTTAGTTTATCACGTAACCACCTTTCAAACATCCATGTACCATTATATAATCATATCAAATAAAAGATTTCAATTTTCAACATTTCATTCCTGAAATTTTAATAAAAAAAAGATATAATTTCCCGATGTTGAAATAGTCAATCCACATTAAAACCCATTTTTAATTCCAAAATACCAAAAAAAGGGGAAATTTAATTTCTTACCCTTTTAAGACAATTAATGATTATAAAATAAGAAAAATATCATATCACTTTTATAGTGGCGGAGAGGTCGTTGTCTCCATATTGTTTATAAAAAATTCATTTTTTCATTTTGTAAGGAAATTCAAACCCTCCATAAAAAGATTCCTTAAAAACATTTAATTGAATTAATTATATAACTAAATTTTAGTATATTTGAAATTCATTATAAACATTAGAGTGGAATGACATAATCAAGAAGATGTTGTTTAACCCAATGAATTGAAATTGGGTTGAAAAGTTCCCTTATCATGAATTTGGTTCATCACATATGTTCCTTGTTATAACAAGATAATGAAAATTGGTATTTATACTTGGATGAGAATATTTTTCATGTTTACTTTTCATTTTATATCAATTATTTCCATGTTATAAGAATTTTATAATTTTTAATATTTATGATGGATTTTTTGTCAATATTCAGTACTCGAGTCAAAAATGTTCTTCGTATGATGTCCAAAGTCCATGTGCTCATAATTCCATCACATAAAAAATAATAAACATGATATAAATATATTATAAATTAATTATATATGTTATTATAATAATCATTGATGAAAATTTAAAAACACTATTCATGGGGACGGTAGGTCGTACATACACATGAAAACTATTTTTGTTTTTTTAGATCAAAAAATAAATTATTAAAAAAAGAGTGAGAGATGGTCACATGAATCGGAAAGATGGAATCTTATTAAAATATCTTACTAAGTGAGGGAGAAGATCAACCAGTAACGTATCACTCTACGTCATAGCTTGGTTGACTCCTTTATTGGAAAGGCCATCCGCCACCATGTTTTCTTCTCGATACGTATGGGTGGAAATGTATCTAATTTCAAAAGGAGAATTGAGGTAGTTAATCTGGCGAGCAGTGAGAGGCCAGAAAGGTGGATCACCCCATTCCAAATATCTTGCACAATGGTGGTAGAGTCACTTTTTATCCAGATGTTATTCCATCCTTTTATCTTGATAAAATATTGGCTAGAATCACCACCATCATTTATGCTTCAAGAGAAGAGGCATTGCCACAGCTACCAAACAAGAATATATGACATCGCCCGAGATAATATCTAAAAATGACCCCACATCCCGCAAGACCTGGGTTTCCTCTAGAAGCTCCATCTACATTGATATTGATCCATCTAGGAGTCGAATTTTTCTAAAAAACCTTGATAGAATGATTCGGTTTAGAGTAAACACCATCGATTTTGAGACGATGGAGGATCACAATTTCCCCAACCGACATGTCGCAGTGGGCTTTCTAAAGTAGGGTTGTTTCCCTTATGGAAAAAAGGTTCCTCCTCTAACCTGCATTAAGATTAAATGAGTATTTGTTGTGTATAATTTCATTTCTATCATACCATATCACATGTAAGAGATCAGCAATAGAGTAAAGGAAGATGTTCTTGATTTTCGGAGAAGATTCTTATTCCACACAATGTTTTAGTTGAGAGCAAAAAGATTTAGAGTATAACCATCTATAGTCAAACTAGTTAGTAACATAATTTCAAATAGTAGAGGATGTAGCACAAGATAAGAAAAGATTATTTGTGTATTCCCTGTGTTGATGGAAAAATTTACATTTAGAGCATAGTTGGACACCAAAATACTGAAGACAAACCTCTATAGTAATGTGATTATGGGAAATACTCAATACATGGTTAACTCTTGAAGACTTCATTCAAGGTCTGTCAAAAAATTTCAACCATGAGAAAATGGGGTCATTGTTAGTGAAACAATGATTACAGAAGTATTTGGAATCCAAAAAACCATTGTGAGCAGGCTACTATGTAAGGAAATCATCCCCATTTATAAGGGGGTAATTTTCCACAATGTGCCTAATGTGATCAGGGCTATTAGATGTAATAGAATGCATTACATAATTTATGGTCAGATTGATGTTATCTGGAGGAGAATCCGGAGATATCATAGAAATGTGGGGGGTTCCAGTCCAGTTATCATGCTAGAAGCTCATAGTGGAATCTGAACAAACCATCCATCTTGAGTTATGCATGATGTCCACAAAGGTATTTCTAATGGATGTCCAGAGGGAAGAATTGAGGTAACTAGCTTGACCTTTTTTATGTTTTTAAAGGATCCAATTATGAAGGGAGGCTATGGAGTCAGATTTTTTGTTGATCAACCTCTAAGTGAGCTTTTCTTGAAGATCCATATTAAAAGGATTGAGATTTTTAATGCCAAGACCATCTCTTTCAAGGGGTTTGTAGCATGTTGACCAGGGAACAATAAAAATATTTCTTTCAAGAATAATTCTAGTCCAAAAAATGTTTTTTATGTAGCCATTGAAATTTTTAATAATACTATAATGCCATTTATAAACCAATAGGGACTAAACAATTTTTGAGATAATTTTGGATTTCAGGAGGTAGATCCTGCTAGCCATGGAGAGAGACTTCCATTTCTAGGAGGCCAGTTGATTAGTCACTTGGTCCAAAACAGCATAAAGTACATAGATTTAGGCATACCCCAGATGAGGGGAACTCCATTATAGGTAAATGGGATGGATCCCTCATTGATGCCAACACTTTCAATGATAAAACCTTTTCTAGACGGGGGAATGATTTCCCAAAAAATATATAAGATTTATTCCAGCAAAAATATTGACTGGATACCTCTTCATAGTGAGATAGGGACTTCTTAAGGTTTAGAATATTTTTTCTGCCCCCATTAAGGAACAAAATGATGTCATCAGCATAAACGATGTGGGTCTGAACCACAAGATTTCTGGAAGCCTGAATGTGTTTGAGAATTATTTGGAGAACAAGGGAGGAAAGATACCTACTGAGGTAGTCTTCTGCAATGGAAAACAAAATATCAGAAAGAGGGCCACCTTGATGCCCCCCTTTTGAGCATTTGAAGTATCCCTTAAGGGAACCATTAAAAAGGATGGAAATAAAATCCAAGTTGAAAAGGTAATTTTTCCTGCCAATAGAAGTGTTATTGAACCGAAAATACATATGGACGTTGAAAATGATGTTCCATTCAATGGTGTCAAAAGTATTTTTAATGTCAAGTTTGACTACAATATTTCCTCCTCTATATTTTTAATTAAGAGAGTTAATGCATTCCAAGGCAGTGCAGATGCCATATTGAATGGATCTGCCATTAATGAAACCAAATTGATTCCAGGAAATGATCTTGTTTTATAGAGGAGAAAGAATTTTAGCAATGTGTTTTGTGATTATTGTATATAGAGAGTTAATGATGGAAATGGTGCATAATAGGTGTAGCTCAGAAGAATTTTCCACTTTAGGGATAAGAGTCAGTAATTGGGCATTGAGACCATGAGGTAGGAATCCGTTAGTGAAGAAGTGTCGAACAAGTTTGCAAACATCCATGTTAACTACCTCCCAATGTTGATGATAGAAACCATTATTGAAGACATTAGGCCCCAGGGAACTATTAGAGTTGAGGCTGAAGACAATATCTTTTATTTCGTAATCTAGCATGGTGCTTAAAATAAAGAGGTTATCTTTATCTTTGATCATAACTGGAATGATTCTAGGAATGATCTATTTATTGATTTTGGGGCCATTAAAAGTGTTATGAAATTAGGAGACCACGTGATTGGATAAGGATTCATCAGAATCAAAAAGTGTTTCATTATCATTAAGAAATGATAAGGGCCTAAATGATTTTCTAACTCTCTGAAGGGAATTGTAAAATTTACTGTTTCTATCACCATCAGAGAGCCATTTGGTTTTGAAAATCTGTTTACACATGTTGCCATTGTGAATTAGAGGAGAGTTGCGTTTCATAGAGATTTTCAGTTCATTCTGAGTGTCTAAGACAAAATTAGCGCAAGTTGAGTTGTTTTGAATTTGATTGAGTTCAGTTTCAAGAGTGGATATCTCGATATCCATTTGGTTAGATTTTTCCCTACATCAACCGTTATTGCATTGCTTGAGGTGCTTTAGCTTAGTAACACAAGAAAAAGCATCTGAGTGATGATTCATAGACTTCTAACCATTTTGTATGAGTTGAGAGAATTCTAATTTCTCAGACCAAGAATTATTATATTTGAAGGGAATGTTGGGTTTTTATTTTTTTGATAGGAAACTAACAAGGATGGGGTGGTGGTCATAGTTCAATTTAGGTAAGGTGATACTAGAAATGGAGTCACAGACATCCAAAGCCGACTCATTAGCAAAGGCCCTATCATGTTTACTAGAACCCAATCTATTATAGTGTCTCTTGTACCTAGTGTATTTGGCCCCTGAGAGGTTTATTTCAATCAAATTACTGGGTTCAATCGAGGCTCTAAACTCTCTAGTAGAGTTTAAAGATGAGGGGGACCAAGCTTCTAACTGTGAGAGAGAACGGAATTATGTGACCAATGATTAACCAGGTCTCCTAGATAGAGCCAGCTATGTAAGAGAGGTCTTGCCGAAGTGGTCGATGATCCTGGTATCTATTCTTGGCATAGACCATGGTGCAGAAGCAAATCAGGTTGTTGAATGTAAAATTAAAAGTCATCATTTGATCAGAAACATTGTAAATAGTAAAATCTCTAAGAGTGGTGTGAATGAAAACTTAAAGGGAGTCAGTAGCATTATCATTCTTGAAAGAATCAAGGAAATTATAACCCATAGAAGATAAATGCATATAACTCAAGGAGAAATTAGCATTAGGTTCAAAAATTGCAAAACAAATGTTTTATGGTTCATCAAAATCCTTTTCAGGATAGATAGAGTATTAGCGTTAGCTATGCCTTGAAACTTCTAGAAAATAAAATCTATTATGACCAATGTTTTGATCGGGAGTTACCCTTTTTATTCCTATATCCACTAGAGCCTTTATTCCTATTTGATCTTCTAAGATTTGAAGAAGAGGTCTGGGGAGTCTTGTGGTCCTGGTTACTCATACATGAATCCGACAAGATATTAGTAGCATTCAGTAATAAACCAGATTTTATAGTGTCACGGGATTTATGGGCCGAAGAATTGTTGCCACCCTCAGCCTGAATTAAATATCCCCTATTCTAGGGTGAAATAGGGCGAACAGGTGAGGCCTGGTTTCCTATTATCCTAACAGATTCATTGGCTACGGTTTTTGAGTTTCTTCTATCCGAATTGGGATCCAAAGGGGTGATAGTGCATAAATCAGAAACCTGTTGCGTGCACCCTATCATGTGATTATTATTTAGTGAAACTAAAATATTTAAAGAGATAAAACTAGTTTTGTTTCCCTAGTTCTCTCGAGTAGGATAATGGACATCATGTTGGTTTGTTGTAGCACCATTAATTATCTCAACCCGAGGTGCAGGAGGAGCACCTGTTGCCACCAAGACCAATGTCAAGGGGTCCTGATCAAAGGTATCAGCAGGAGCAGCTTTCAGTTAGAAATCTGTGACCATCAAGACTGAGATATCCTAAGGATCTTCACTAGAAGGATGATTAAAGACATCCAGGACTAAATGCTCAATGTCCACCAAAATGAAGAGATCAATATTCACATTTTCCTACTCTTCCACTTGGTCAGCCCAAGTAGAACCAAAGTTCTCACCTAGAAAGTTCGAGCGCTTTACCTCGACTTTCTAATGTTTTCTAGCAGGTTATGGATTTCTTGAGGTTTTGGCCTTGACTTTCTTTTTCCATTTGTCATTGGTCCATCCATCTTCACCTATATGAGTGACCTAACTCTTGACAACCCGGCATTTCAGATGTGAGTGTCCCATGATTTTTCAGTATTCGCATTAGGGGGAATTCATTCACATTCAACCCAAACATCAGTCTTGAATTCGTTCGCATTGAAGACAATAGCTTCCGGGAGCTTGGAGGCTATGTCAACCTCTATCATCACCCTCTCATAGAGACCGAGCTCAGTATTCATTGTATGAGTGTCAATTTTGAGCGGCGTACCTATGCAAGAGGCGATTTCATTGAGGATTTTTGGGTTCTAGAAATTCCAGTTAAACCCGTGAAGCCACACCCAAATCAGGACCATAGTGTTTCTTGAGGTCTTCAGATTGAAGGTGTAATCCTAGTCAGAGATGCGAAGAACACCATATTTGAGCTGCAGATTTCTAGATCTCTATACTCGACCAAGATTATCTTGGGATTTCAATAACATATGAAATTATCCTTTTCCGATTGGCACCTGTTTCCAATCGGTTATTCCACAAATATGAGAAATTATTATTTTCATATCCGGATTCGACCATGGCATGTCTCCCTTGAGGTATGAAATGTGACCCATGAGAAAGAATTTGCAGAGTTGCGTGCATTACTGAAGAGCATCTGGAGCAGTGTCGAAAGTGAATCTTCCTTCTTCAAGATTTCTATAAATAGGAATCTTCGACACTATGGGGTTGCAACATTCAACTCCTTTAAGTGCTTCGAGAAATGAAATTCCCTTCGGTCTTTTGGCCAGGGGAACTTCATCCACTTTCGGATCAGCCTTTGCAGATGCATGAGAAATATCCCATTCAGGATAAAATCTTTCCATTATCAAGAACTGTTCAAATCCGGTTGAAAAAGTCTTGAATGGGGGAAGAATAAACTCTTGTGAGAGTGGCGGAAACCGTCGGGAGACATGTGTAACACTATTTTAATTTTTTCTGTCATATAGAAATAATGAAATTAAATGATAAAAACGTATATATGTATACATATATAATATAATTTAATTATCATTAATACGTCATATATTTCATATATTTTTACTAAAAAAATCATTAATACATTACATATAATGTGTGCACAATCATATCATTTTTAGGTGGCATTGTCCACACGTCCCCAAATGAAGTTAACATATAACTACAATTTTATATAAATGAAGGTATGATTAATATAACATTATTATAATATTAAATAGTTTATAATAGAAATATTAGAATATTATTTTACCCTAAAATTAGTTTTAATACAATCCTTAAAGGATGTAATGGTAATGTAATAAAAACATAGTTCACGGAGATGATTAACCTGTATAACAAGGAAAACAATTTTATTTCATTGAACAAGAGGAGGTGAGAAATTAATTGGATATGATATATTAATTTATAAACATAAAAATATAGTATATAAATGATGTTTAGTTATCAATATTGTATGTATTAAGTAGGTGATGAGAGTTTTGAAAAATAAAATAATGTTAAGCGAGGTAATTTCAGAAAATTGCCTCTTGAATATCCTCTACTTGAAAGACCCATGAGGTCCTTCGATTTGGACTTTTGGTGATACCAATAAGAAATTAACGTGGGGAGAATGAGGGGAATTTTTTTGGGTATACATTTGAGGATCGAAAAGTTTTTTTTGGACGAAATTGGGCGGTGAGATGTAGTATTTATACTTGAGGAAAGGTGGGTTCAAGTAATTAGTTTTTAGATTATTTTATATTAAAATATACATACATTGAGGTGAAATTAAATTAAATGAAATATACTTTCATTAAATGTTTTTTATGTTTTTAGGGTGTAAACACACCTCAACCAATCTTATAAATGCTTTAAGTTTTATGTATATTAAGCTTTTCCCTTTTAACTTTACCCCTTCTCAAAATATTAACGATTCAATGGTAAATTGTTTGTTTACCATGGTAACTTTTTTTATGTAAAAAAGAAAATTGACCATAAAAAATAATTTTGACCTTCTGATTCAAAAATTTTAATCCATTTTACCTAATCAAATTCAATGAATTGGGAAAATTAGATTTAAATTTAATTCCATTGATAAAACATAAAGTCGGTTTTTTAATTGAAACCTTCAAAATATTGGAATGTTTATATATATAATTTCAATTTGAATTTGATTAAAATGGAAAAAATTGGATTAAATGTAAAACATAATCAACGTATACTTTTAAAACTATTTATAATCTGTGAAAACTATATAAATAAATTGGACGAAAAATAATTTTTGAATTAAAATGCAGTATTTATCAAAATTCATTAAAGTATGAATTTTGTGAGAAAATTACAAAAAATCAACCCATTTCAATATCGATATCCTTATTCCAAATAAGTGGTATATTTTGTAAAAACTATCTTATAAAAGTTTCAAAAAAGATATTTAAAATGTGTTCACCATCATAATGTGGTTAAAATATATTTTATGAAAAACAATGTTTTCACTATAAATATAGATTTATCATATTCCATGTTAAACATATTGACACTTTTCACTACTATATAATTAGAAATTATTACCAAATATGAAAATTTCACATTCTATAATTACTTGATATTCTATAATGATATATTGGAGTTGATACCTACTAACAATTACATTGGAGTGATTTCAAGGAATCAAGCCCCGAATGATCGATCCATTTAGAAGTCATGGTAAACTAGATGCATACATGAGAAAATAATACCCTAATCACAAAAATTGTTTTATAATTTCTAAATAAATAACAAATAATGTAACCATAATCTATCTAGTAAATCTAATAATATAACTCATAGTACACTTCTTGGATTCGCGGGGAAATAAACATGATAAGGCTAAGCTCGAATGCTCAATAAGTGTAAATGAATCATAATAAATAATGTATCAATACGAATAAATTAACATGGAACAATAAATAGCTGATAACACGTGTCTTAAAATAACTAGATAAACCAATTTAAATATGGAAGGTAAGAAACTGACATTCATATCTTCTAATTCAATAAACTGATAATGAAATGTATCCATAAATATGTCGATGAAAAATCTCATGGATAAATATTAACTAAAGAATGTAAATGAAATTCATGCATAGATATGTCGACACAAAATCTCATATATGAATAATAATAGAATATAAATGAGGTAATTTTTTATTATTGGAAATTATTTTTCCCAGGTACATGGTTCTTTTTCCATCAAGACCTTTCACAAGACATTTTACAAATTTATAGGTAAAACCCCATTTGAGGCAATATTTCAAATGAATCATCCCATGATATTTTCGATGCATCAAGGGGATATTTTGGGCCCCACCCATGTTGTACGAGTCCAAACCATTCCTCATATTGAATAATAATTTTGTCTATTGAAATTTTCACATTGAATAAATAATATGTATTTATATATAATACCTAAAGGAGGATATATAAAAATTAGGGTTGTTGACATTAAAAAATTATCGAGGATAAATAATATTTAAACATTATAATGTTTCCCATAAAACATTGAATCTTTTAATTCCTAATTCCCCATAAATTTAATAAAACATATAATATTAATATAATAAGGGGATTCAAGGTATAATATTTCATGTTTAGTATATACACCATATAAGAGTGAGTGGGTGTATAATAGTAAACGTATCTCAATGGAATTTAAATTGATATTGAATCCATACCTTGAGTTTCCCATCGACTAAAATTCTTCTAAATTATAATATAATAAACTTATGTAAATTTTAGACTTTCTTGAAATCCATTTTCATTTTTACCAATAATATTATTTCATATATTAAAACATTTTATAAAACTACATAAACATTTATGTTTAAGTAGTATGTTATTACTATAATTTGGTTTATGTGTTAAAAACATCTTTGGTAGGTCAACTATGGTCATAAGGGTCATTATATAACATCTGCAAAATAATACACATGAAACAATTATCATATTTATAAAATAATTATATTTTTAAATTAAATAATTAAATATTGTTATGAAAAATGAATCAATGTTATAATCATGGAGACTGTAGGTCGTACATATGCTTGAGTGACATTCCCGTTTTTCATAGATCGTTAATGAAAAAAAGTATGTCACTCCATATAATAATAGAATTGTAATATTATAATAAATACCACATTATTTAATCATACTAACTTATTTATATATATTTATTATGATGAAAAATAAATCATATCTTTTATTGGAGGTTCTAGTCCACAATCCATGAATAACATTATAACATTTAAGTGTGTCAAATGATAAAAAAGAAAATAATATGTATATATATATCTAGAAAGTTTATTATTTTATTAATACCATATATATGTTTTTTATGTCTTAAATTTTAAATTATAATCATCCTTTTACATTCCATAGATCGTGTGAATGAATCACATCATTTTGAGGGGATGGTAGTCCACACATCCAATAACTATGCTATCATATTGTTGAATAATGGAATGTATAATGGTATGTGTTTTGAAATAATTGGAGGATCTTAACAAAATAATAAATAAAATATATAATATATATAAATAGTGCATCTATCATAATGTCCAACAATTAATGTCATAAATGTAAAAACAAGATAAATCATCATTTCATGAGGCAGTACTTCACAATAAATAGGAACAATATGTTCATTACACATTAGATTCTGGTCTGTACATGTGTAGGTATGACACATAGCATAAAAACATGATAATATTTGTATAATACTATTTATGTCATTTATGCATAAAATAAGAATGTATAGTGGTTTATGAATGGAAATGTAACTAAAAATATTGAGAGAATACATTATCTCTTAATTGGGTTACTTCTTTTGGTTTTAACCAAATCCACTCAATTGATTACTTTTTTCCTAGGGGGAGGATTCTAGGATAAGTTGATGGATGTTGGATGAAAACCTAGGTAGATGTTGGATGAGAAAATTACTGGAGTTGGTTCCATTGAACAATCTTATTTTTTCTTTATGATAACTTATATACATGGTTTTGAAAATTAATATATTCCTAACACATCTCGGTAGTTCGTCTATGTTATATAGTATGTGATAACATCCTAATAGTAACGGTTATACTAAAAGGTCATATCTGAACCCTTCTAAGATGAGAACCCAGAAGTGTTATGACCCTATTATTGATTATATGTTTCATAAACTGGATGATATAATTTGAGGGACAAAAATGAAGCAGCTTTTCATGGGTGGAGACTCTTATAACATTAAGCCACCTTCTCATAGTTATTGCCTCTTGTGATATCTAATAGGATATTATGAGAATGAGACCTGAAAATAGGAAATCCAAATTTAAAATTTTCATTGGATGTTTATATCTGTAAACATTATATTGATCCTTAGATTTTAAGATTATTATTAATAGATATTATGAGTCACTCACTTGGATGTTGTTTCCGACGCTTTCTCCAGGGTGCGCGCATCCGTCCATCCGTGGAGGAGGACGTGTTGCACTGTTTCCCCGCATTCCCGCTTTCCAAAGGCGGGCGGCATTCGCTCCTTATTCAGGGATGTCTTCTCCTTGATCGAAATGGGATGATGGGATGTCGGTTCTTCCTTCCGTGGATTCCTCCTCAGAACTCATCACCTAGTCCGGGTCTCCCTCATAGATTTAATACGTTGTTCGTGAAACTCTTCCCATTTCCATGTTTCCATGGACGCCGGTTAATTACACTGCTTCTGTCGGGACATTCCAAAGGGTCCGGTCAGGGCAGCAACCTTCAGTCGGGGGAGCAGTCACGTTGAGGCATCAGTAGCATGTCTGGATGCTGGGGACCTGGCATGTCTGTCTATTATCCCTACTCACAGGGCTTCTCGAGGGCGTGGAAGCCTGAGGCATCCCACATCGAGCGCGGGGAATTATATTACATAGACATATGTCTGAGGTTTTCCTCATCTTCATGTGTTTAACACAGGGTATGCCATGAGTTTAACGTCCAGCGGAGACAGATAAGCCCGATCAGAGCATTATCTTGAATGGATCAGATTGAGGTAATTCCCTTGAAGGGGTGCCGATACCGGGACCAGCCTATGGACGGTTGTGAAGAGGAGCAGACCAGGATGGTCTCACCTGAATATGACGGTCCGGGTGAGAATCAGGGTGGATGATGGATTGATGAATGAAGTGGAGGGGGGAATGGTAAGGGACCATCGCAAGGGTGACGGTGAAGTTGGGCTTGAGCCTCGAAGAGACCTCCTATGTATCCCAGTGGCAGGGAATCAAAGTCGACGTAGTTTGGGAGGGTGTCGGTGAACCGACATGAAGGTGGAACTTGCTCCAAATGGTGCGGGGCTTACACACTAGGTTGCCCGAGTGTGGGTGAACCAACGTGAAGAAGGTTGGAGTGACCAACAGGTGGTGGGCTTGGACCTCGTGGAGGCTTCCTACGTACCATGTCGTGACATGGATCAAAGACCACGTAGTTCAGAGGGGCTTTGTCGGTGAACCAACATGAAGGTGGACCTTGGTCCGATGGGTGGTGGGTTTGAAACTCAAGGAGGCTTCCTACGTACCATGCCTTGACATGGATCAAAGACCTCATAGTTCAAATGATGGAATTCGCCAGCGAACCGACGTGAATGTGGACCCGGGATTCCACTTGTGGGGGGTGTCGGCGAACCGACGTGAAGGTGGACCTTGGCCCAATGAGAGATGGTCTTCAACCTGGGGGAGGATTCCTACGTACCATTCCTTGAGATGGATCAAAGACCACATAATTCAAAGGGTTTCATCGGTGAACCGACGTGAAAGTAGACCCAGGGGTCCACTAGTGGTGGGATTTAACCTCATTGAGGCTTCCTGCGTACCATTCCATGACATGGATCAAAGTCCTCGTAGTTCGGAATGGTCGATGGAATACAATTTAACGTCATGTGGGACGGTGGTGAACCCTGACGTGAATGAACGATGGGCGATGAGATTGAACCTTGTGGAGGCTTCCTACGTACCATGCCTTGACATGGATCAATGTCCTCATAGTTCGGGATGACGGTGGGTGTCGGAAAACCAACGTAAATGAGGGACCTTGGACCGATGGGAGATGGGCATGAACCTCTGGGAGGCTTCCTACGTACCATGCATTGACAAGGATCAAAGTCCCCGTAGTTCAGGATTGTCACAATGGCTTGCCGTCGGATTGAAATGCAGTTTAACGTCATGCTGGATGAAGGTAGAACTCAACGTGAATTTGATGACAGGTGGGATTGAACCTTGTAGAGGCTTCCTACATACCATGCCTTGACATGGATCAAATACCTCGTAGTTCAAATGTGTGTGCAATTCAATGTCATGTGGGACAAGGGCATACCGTTTAATGTCATGCGGGACAAGGGCATACAGTTTAACTTCATGATGGATGAGGGCATGCAGTTTAACGTCATGTTAGATGAGGGCATGCAGTTTAACGTCATGTTAGAAGAGGTATTGTCATGGCCAATGCCAGCTCTAAGCCCACGTGAGTCATGCTCAGTGTGAGAAACAAGAGACAGCCAGGACCTGACGATCACGCCGCGAAGGGTGCGTTCGTGAGAAGCGAAGATGGGTTTACGCGTTAGGCAGCCCATGGTGCTGGGACTTACTCCAGGATGGAGGCCCGAAGTGCGACAAAGCGCAGCGACAGAGGGACTTGGGACCATTGATGGGAGGTGCCGTGTTCCCTATCACGCCCTCCACTAACCTTGGTAGTGGGGAAGTACGGAGATATAGGGGTGCAGCCATTCATTGGGGAACTAGGGTCGCCCTTCTCCAGAGAACATACACCGCTCCAATAAGGAGGATATCATCCCTTGTGGATGAGTGATTCCACACCCGTGGAGATGAGTGGCGTAAAACAATTTCGAGCTGGGGGGACCCTTCGTGAGAGGCACAAGGTCCGATCACAGTTTAACGTCATGTGTTGAGGATGTGGTGCTTGTTAGTTTAACGTCCTGCATCTCGGACGAGGTGGGTTCACTTCGCACCCCTAGGACTTACATAACTGGTACCCTTTTCTCCTTGGGGGAGGGAAGGTACCAGTAAGGTCGTGGTCAAGGGGGGTTGTAGAGTGAACCATCGAGGGGTCCACGTTAGCGTGGCTATGCGAAGAAGCAATATCCATTAGTGTGCCTATGTGAAGAAGCATTAGGCGAAGCAACGCTATGAGTAGTATTGTCTGTGGGACATTGAAATCACATCGTGCATACCTGGAGGGTCGCACGGGAAGCATAATTGCCAAGCAAAGGAGTGTGCTTCGGAAAGTGGAGTGCCTTGGCCTTAGCATGGGGCATAGGTGTGAGTGGAGGGTTCTTCGCAAAGTAGAACAGTATTCGTGGAGCACTGCCTCATGATGAAGAGGTACCCCGCGATGCAGGGAGCTGCGAAGAAGTGTGCTTCGCGATGTGTAGAGATCCTGCCTTAGCATAGGGATCACTAGTACAGGTTGGGTGTTTCGCAAAGCATAAACGCTCCGCGGCTACCCGGGTTCCCTTGGGAATCCCCTTCCTTTGCGAATTCCATGGAGCTTCATGAAGTGCATCCCACTCGGAAGAGGGGCTCAAAACGAGACAACGCAAAGGCATCACGCAAAGTAGAAGTACCTCGCAGATCTCATGATTCCTGGGGGGAAAGGGTTCTTTGCGATTCGGGATAGGAGAAGCCGAAAGGTCGGATTGTTCGTCCTTGGGACTCAGGGGGAGCATAGTATTTATAGTCAAGGGGCACCGCGAAGCAGAACTCGTGCACCGCCTCAGGTGCTTCACGGCGCGCTCGTGAACGTCAAAGTCGTTCAAGGAGAGGTACCGCCTCCGGAGCTTCGCGGCAGGCTCATGAACGTCAAACTCGTTCGCGGATAGTTACCGCCTCCAGAGCTTCGCGGTGTGCTCACGAACATCAAACTCGTTCGCGGAGAGTTACCGCCTCCGGAACTTCGCGGCGCACTCGCGAACGTCAAAGTCGTTCACAGAGATTTACCGCCTCCGGAGCTTCACGAGACCGCGATGCTTGGGGTGCTTTGCGTCGGTGCTTCGCGAGGCAGCATGTCAGCCTTCTTTTCCCTCCCTTCCTTTTACGCAATATTTTCGCGCCAACAAATGCCCCCCCTCAGAATTGGATCCGCGGAGGGTGAAGGGTCGAAGTATGAAGGAAAATCGCCAAAATTTTCGGCGGTTCGTGATGCGACTTCGCGAAGAGGGCTGGCGGTGCTGACCGGGGCCACGGATCCAGATGCGGCGCGATGCTCCGTGCGGGTGAGGTGCGCCTCGATGCTCCAAGGTCGCCGCCTATAAATAGGGGGGTCGATGACTTTTGTCTTCATGCGATTTCCTTGTCTTTTTGTGCTCTCGATTTCACGAAGCTCCGCGTACTCCGCGACTGCTCTCCGTGAATCGAGCTACGTGGCGAACCGTGGGTATCTGACTCCGCGACCACGCCAAGCGAACTTC
The DNA here is from genome assembly GCA_963277665.1 of Viscum album. Classification (NCBI taxonomy): domain Eukaryota; kingdom Viridiplantae; phylum Streptophyta; class Magnoliopsida; order Santalales; family Viscaceae; genus Viscum; species Viscum album. Next base: position 83,157,957 of record OY728155.1, on the reverse strand, counting down.
TGTTTTTTGGCCTCGGCCAGACATCACGGCGTGGTCTCGTGACCGACCTTTGTGAGCCGTCTTTGCGACCCATCTTCGTGATCTGTTCTGAAAAAATTCTTTTCTGAGTGCCAGAACTTGAATGGCCCATCGAGAAGCTGTACTTGGGGTGCTTGCAGATGCCGCCCGTCGGGATGAGATGGCCAACTTTCCAGGCCTTGGGGAGATGGTCTGAAGCCACTCGGACCATGCTTCTTTGACAGATCTGCTATCGGAGGGTCATAAGAATTATCCGCAGTGTATGAATCTGCCATTGTATGGCTTTGGGTTGAGGGATGACGTCTTCATCCCTGAGATGAGTAGGGACAAACCAGCTTGCTGGTTCAGGAGCACACCATGTCAGCACCAATGGTTCAGGGTGGCCGATGGTCATGCACAAGAGGACTTCACACCCGTCACCACTGACTTTCTCTACAACCATGTGAACGATATTAACGGGAATCCACTGCAACCGGAGACATCCCCTCCTCTCTACCGTACCATGATGAAGGCGGCTTTGCAAAATTCGAAGAAAGGATGGTCTGATGAGTGGGACCTGTGCTAGGATGACAAATTTACTAATGACTGGGCATGGGCCTACTGGGTAGGCGCCTCATGCGAGGAGTTTGGGGTCGAGCTAAGGAGAGTGGTGTTATATGAGGTGGAATGGGCCTCCCAATTCCACATTTACCAATCGAAACAACTAATGCCGGAATTACTGAGCAGATGGTCGTCTAGGACCAATACCTTTCACCTGCATCACGGGGAGGTGGGAATCATCCTGTGGGATGTACACCAGATTTCTGGGGTTCCGATCATGGGGGCCATGTATGATGAGTTCCGCCCCGTCATGAGCGCGTGGGAGGAAATAGAGCAAATGTTGCGACTGGCGTCAGTGCTGATGGCACTCATCCCTGGAGAGAACAAGGAGGCAGTGAGGGATGTCCATTTTAAGAAATGGTTCAAGTGCTTCCTAAATTTCCCAGAGAATCGAGAGTTCCCTCCAAGGACTCGAACTTGTCCGAGGGCGGCCCAACGGGGTAAAGAGCACTTGTATTGGCGGGTCTTGGAGGATAGCCAATGGAAGACTTGGGGTTTCAGTGTTAGCACTGAACAACAGCCGATAGTCAGGATGGAGGCGTTCATTGCGGCTCTCATCTGCGGTTGGATTCTACCGGTGAGTGATACAAGCATGGGGGTGCGGCCCAGCTTGTTTATTATGGCGTCCATGTTGGCCATGGGGCAGCGGGTCAATCTGGGGATTCCAATGCTCTCCAAACTGTACAGAATGCTGCGGCACATTAGCGAGGGCAAGAAGCCACCAAGGATATGTGGGCCCTTCCACCTCCTGTATGGGTGGATTGCGGTGCACGTCAGGGGGATCTATGAGTATCCAAACCCTATTTCGTCATCGGGATCAAACTTCTTCCCCTCCATCCTGAATGCATTCGGGAGCTTCCCGTTCAAACTGACCATGCCGATGGTGCTGAATCGGGTGTGGAGGGCGGATGAGTTTAATTTCCACCCCTTCCCATTGCCGATGGGGATACTTACTAACGATGGGTTGGGAATGGAAGAACATCGGGCTTACCTCCTGGCCTTTCGAGGTGGAGTTTTGGTGGCACGAGTAGATCATGATCCACTCTGCGAACCGTACACCCCGCATCGGTTTGCAAGGCAGTTCTGGTGCCTCCAGCGGCTGACCCCGCAGGTCTACTGGGAGGTGCGTCACGAGGAGCACCCGTGTGTGATGAGGCAGTTGTGGCTCATGTTCACACAGGAAGATGGGAAGATGCGAATTGCATTGCCTCCATCCACCACCACATTTGGATTGGTGAGGGAGTATGTCATTAGTTGGGAAGCTGCTTACCCAGGGGAGATGCTGAAGTATCCAACTATTCGGGTCAGTGACGGTGGGCCTCCTCTATCTTGAGGTCGGGGTCGGAGGGCAGCTAGGGCCTCTCGCGGTGGTGGGGCTACCATGCCGGTGAGACCCGTACCGGCCGAGGGTGTGGTAGCAATGGTGGATCCGGTGATTCCGGAAGAGCAGGGCCATCCGGAGGGGCGGCCACTGAGGGGATTTCATAGGATATCCACTCAGGCTTCGGGGAAGCGGCTGCGTCATATCAACATGGCAGAGGATGCCGTATTCCCAGAATCCTGGGACATTTGGGATTTCAACCGGAAATTCCTCAGCCCACCTGAGATATGGGCCCACCAGAATTGCCTCGGGATGGAATTTTCGGGCATAGGCCCAGTCCAGGCTGGTTTCATGGCATCTCCGGCGGAGGCAGAGCAATACTTGGAAGAGCTGGAGGATTACGTTCACTCTAGTGGTGTCCCTCACCCAATGACATACCTGGTGAGGGTACTGCTGAATCAAACGGTCCCCCCACAGTTATCAGCCGCCGATATGAGGGTGCACTTCCCCTGCTGGAAGATTCAGAGGACTCCTATCAGGAGGATGAGGCTGGAGGAGGGAGACCGTTGGAGGAGGGAGAGGTCGGAGATCACGGCTCAGATTCCGACGATTTCTCAGAGGCTCTCGAGGTAGAATTCTGACTTCATTCCTTATGGTCCGTTCTTGGGTCATTATGGACTTCTCACCGATGTTTAAGCCATGCAGGAGGAACTTGTTTGTAGGCCTCGTTCTCTCCCCTCAGTGGGTGATGATGTGGGACCTTCAAAACTCGCGCCTATGGCTGCATCCAGTTCCGCGTCTGGTGGGACCAGAGCACCCGAGGTGGCTCCTCCGGAATCTCCAGACCTTCCAATAGTATACGGAGGGCCTCGCCTCGGGGTCCCGTCAGAACCGGCTCAAGAGAAGCACCCGGAGGTCGATCTCCGTATGTTTCCTCTACCGGTTTCCTTGTCGTCATATGTATAATATTCCAACTAACGTTTATGTCCCTCTCTGTCATACAGTTCTTTTACTGGTGGGGGCTATTGTGGAAAGACTAGTCGAGATATCTGGTGGCGTCCCTCCTAGGGGCATGCCAGTGATGGTGGCGATAGTCCCCCCATCTCCCCAAGCTGCAACACACATCATCACTGGCAGAACCACCAGCAGGGTCGTGCCTGAGGTCATCATGGTGGACTCCGAGGAAGAGGATCGGTCAGCCGGTCTTAGTCCTGTCGTGCCTGCTTCGGCACCAGATGTCGCGCCGGATTCAATGCCAGATGCAGATCTCGCCGAGGACTTCCTGTAAGCGTATCCTACGTACGAGCCTGCCAATCACGCAGACTGGGACGAAACGGCCTCTGACGAGGAAGACACTAGCATAGTCCACCGCCGGACATGGAATCTAATCACGCACTTCATCAAGGACACCCCCCAATCGATGTGGCTGGACGAAATGGATAGACTTCGCTCGCGGATGTGCGAACTGTGCGCTGGGGGAGTGGATGTCCAACGTCCCCACGCCCTCATCCGAGATCTCATGGCTGAGAAGATCCAGGAGCATGATTGTGGGCTTAGCGTGGGCTGGCAGTAGAGGAAGGAGACAAACGTCACGAAGCTCTGGGAGGCTGAAAGCGAGGTCCAACAGCTGCAGACATGGTCGAATGAGCACTTAACCTCTCTGAATGCGCAATCTGAGCTGATCTCCCGGTTGAAGGCCCAGTTGGTGGATGCAGAGGAGCTTATGAGGCAGGCCTCTGGAAAGATGGTTGCCATTCAGGCTGAGGTAGAGAGGGTCAGAGCCAAGGCTGACAAACTATGCCCCGCCGCTGCTGAGGAGGAGCGGGAGCTGAGTCATCGGCAGCAAGCCTTGGACGCCACAAGCCAATGGGTGGCGGAGCTGCAATGCTCTTTTGACGGGGTCATCCCATCCATGGGGGGATTCAACCCCCAGGTAATGTAACAAACCAAAAAACCTTTTATTGGAACTTTTGTGCTTCAATTTCTTCCTTCTTTGTTTTGAATGCCGTAGCGCACACGATTTACACTGTTTGAATCACCTCGTTACATCCCTACAATGTTTTCGAGACATTCAGTGATAATTCCCCAAGCCCACGTGGGTCGAGCCCGATGTGAGAAACAGGAGATAGTTTCATTCTCGTCCCACCTAAAATAAGAGTGGAGACCATGCTCCGGGCATCTGGGATTTGGATTACCAGTCCGAATTTCTGAAAGATGGGAGAGGCTTGACCGGAGAAGGAACTTTTCAGAACATCCAAATTACCGTTTCCTCAGTGTTCCCTCATGTACGAACGGTGCAACACCAGGGGCACTGGAATTAGTCCGAATATACGGAAATGGGAAGCGTGAATTACGATGCCCAAAATTCGGAGTATCGTGGGGATGGTGTGACAATAAGGGACAACCGTTAACCATGGAGGAGAAGCGGTATCCTTACTACGTTAGCCTGCAATGGGGACAAAAATGTGGGTCAGCCATTGACCATGTTCGAAAAACGGGACATTTCACAAAGCTTGTCGGTCAATCTTTCGGGATGTTGACCCAGGACAGTTGGCGGACCATAGGTCGAACATCCATACTGTTAGGCGGTCCTTCCAAACATGACCAGCCTTCCGGAACGTTTCCCCAGGACGGTAGGTGAGCCGATGCAGAATGAGACCAGGCTGTTAAGGGGTCCCTTCAGACATGAAAGGGGACGAGGGTCCGAATAAGGGGAATTCAGAGCGTGGAATATGGAGTGGTGGTTTGTCTGAACAGAATCCAACACTCATTCAATTACACCACCGGGGTGGGAGTACACCATATGGGTGCATCGGTTTGATCATGGATCATTCCTTCTTTCAGACAGGGCCTCTCTAGTGAGGGGTCCGACCAGGGGGCCAGAAAGGGGAAGGATGGGATTAATGATTTCTATGGGCTGGACCCTAGTCAAAATACCAGGGTGTCTCTACGTATCCCATGAGTATGGGAATCAATCCATACGTAGTTCTGAAGCACAGTGTAGTCATAGACCAACACTGACAGGTGAAATCCTCTCTAGTAGAGGCTCTAGTGCATCCCATGATTAACACGGGGCATCCCGAAATTGTTCAGGTTAGAACTACAGTTTAGTGTCATCCATTGAGGATAGATGGACTCCTGCAGTTTAACATCATACGATGGGACATGGAATAAAAGGGAAGATCACAGGGAGCGTGTGGTGCGGTAGATATGAAACCGACGTGAATGAGGACTTGGAGTCCAAATCACACCACGTACCCCCGGAGGAAACTCTTCAGGTCGAGGGACCAAGAGTGGGGATTAGGCTAGGCCCGAAGCAGAGTGGTCGTCCATTCCTACGTACCCCATGAGGATGGGAATCAAGCCATATGTAGTTTTGAAAATGCAGTTTAATGTCATGCGGGATGAGGAGCAGCCCGACTGTGTTGGTACACATTCTGCCAAAACTACTAAGCCCACGTGAGTCGTGCTCGGTGTGGGAAACAAGAATTAGTGGTGGGAATTTCCCGACACAGAAAGGGGCTGGTTAGGGCAAAGGGACTCTTGGTAAATACCAGCCCAATGACACTAACACGATCTTGTGGCGCACCTAGATGTGCGAAGAGAAAGAGCCGAGTATGATGGAATTCCACTTGATCATGAGGAAGTGTAAATGTGTGAATCATGGTGCTTGAGATTTAGATCATGATGATGGCAGCGTGATGATGGAGGATAACTATTGACCGTGGCGGAAACCCATCATCCATATTTCATTATCCTAGAATTGGGACAGACAAATGAGGGTCGACCGCTGACCATGTTCGAAACACGGGACCATGTCACAAATGTTGTCTGAGATCCGTAGGGACGTTGGCCCGAAACTATTGGAGGTCCCTTAGGTCCGGCATTCATGGAGATCCCTTAAGCCTAGTATCCATGTCGTCTGAGGGTCCTTTTGGATGTGGAAGAGGATGTGGATCCAAATAGCGAGCTCACGAAGCTTGGTCATGGGACGAGGGGAATGTCCGCATGAAAATTCCACACTTCGGGCTTTATCAAAACACATCTGACTACGACAACGAGACGTATTAGATAGGGGGAGAAGAGTCCTTTCCCATAGGTAGATCTTAGTTTAGGGTCATAGAATTCGGACCATGGATGGGAGGAAACATAAGAGGCACATGGTGGAGTAACTCAAACACCTGGCATGAATGGGGATAGGGGGTGCGTATGGTGCAGTGAACAAACCGACGTGAATGAGGACATAATCCCATATCACACCGCACGACCCCCTTGGGAGTGGTTTTGGGTCAAGGGACCAAAAGTGAAAGTTAGGCTGCGCCCGCGGGGAAGCGCCCTAGCGCTCCTATGTATCTCATAAGGATTAGAATCAATCCTCATGTAGTTCTTGATGGACATTAGACCATAAATGGGTAAAGGGAGCAGGGGACACATGGCAACAAAACCCGACGTGAATGAGGACCTAAGCCCTTCTTACCATGCATTCTCTGGGGAAATGCTCGAGTCGAGGGACCGAACACAAAGGATAGGCTGGGCCCATGGGGAAGTGCCCGGGCGATCCTACGTATCTCATGAGGATGAGAATCAATCCATACGTAGTTCTGAAGACGTGACATGGTAAGATACCAGTTCCAGGGGAAAAGGGGAGTGTGGGTGTGGCCCTTGCACTAAAAGAAGCGGAATTTTATAAATCTTGTTTGTCCTTTAAAGTGATTGGTTTTTTTTTGTGAAGCGACAGGCCTAAAGTAGTAGGTCGTGGTGTCGCCACAAGGATCAAGCCGTGATAGACATTGACAAATGGCATGGCACGTGACCAATACCCAACGTGTTTTCCTTTATAACGAGGTCATCACAACGCAGTGCCGTTTTTCGTCGTGTGGCCAAAACGATAATGTCACAGTTTAGGGTCGTGTGATAGGACCAAGCGTGCATTTTATCGTCATGCAGCATAGACGTAGCAGAGACAATGCTAGGCGGGGAATGTGTGCAGTGTTATAAAAGAAAATTGATGGAGACATGATCCCACATCACATTGTCCGCCACTAGGAGAGGGAGACCTTAGGCCGAGGGGCCTATACAAAGGTAAGAGGTGAAACAAGGGGGGAGAGACTAGCTCCCTAAATGGGCTAGACCCGAAGACAAGGCATCTGGGCGGTCCTATGTATCCCATGAGGATGGGAATCAAGCTAAACGTAGTTCTGGATGGATCTTAGTTTATGGTCGTAGATCTCGGACCATGAATGGTAACAACTTCCCAAGTTAGCGCAGACGTCAACCCGATCCCTAAGCCCACGTGAGTTAAACTCGGTGTGGGAAACACGGGGGGGCATCTTTAACGCAATACCTAGGGCGCCCTATCAGAGGGGAGTTGGTAGAGATCCCCGAAGGACACCTTTGACGCATCTTGTTTCCCCAACACACAGTCGTTCACGGAGGAAAAGTACCAAGAGTTCTGAGACTCTACTTGGACACGATGAAGTGATGAAGGGTGTGAATTGTGTACCCGACATTTTGGGCTTAATGGGTTGGCGTGGCGATAGAGGAAAACTATTAACCTTGGTGGAAACGCAGCGTCCATATCGCGTTAGCCTGAGGTGGGAACAACAAAGGAGCATCGACCGCTGACCATATTCGCAACACGGGATTTTATCGATTTGTTGTCTGAAACCCTCGGGGGCGTTGGCCCGTAACGGTAGGAGAGCCCCTGGGCGTAGTATCCAGGCTATTCTTGGGGGTCCCTTCGGGTGTGAAAGATGATGGAAGCCCTGATGCAGGGATACACAATGCCTGGAAATCCGGTACGGATGTGTCCGAGTAAAGCTTGGAATTCCAGGTAATAAACAAGAGTACTCTTAGGCACATTGGTGAACCTCTGAAAAGGGGTCGACGAAACAGCTCGGGGTCGAGAGGTACATGGAGTGGGCATTACGAGACCGACATGAATGAGGACATAATCCCACGCCACGCCATATAATCATCTCATGGAGGAAGGGTAGGCCAAGGGGCCAAGATGGGATGAAGATTCCTGAGAGATGGGGCTGGTCCCGAATCCTAGACATTCAGGTGGTCCTATGTATCCCATGAGGATGGGAATCAAGCCACACGTAGTTCTCTAGATGTAGTTTAACGTCATACGAGATGAGGAGGGGAGTAATATACCCCCAAAAAAGGGAGGTGTATGGTATGGAAAATAAACCGACGTGAATGAAGAAATAATCTCACAACACACCATACACTCCTATAAGAGAGGACCTGGGACGGGGACCGAAAAGACCAAGGGGCCTGATGGTTAGGAATTGGTCAGTAAGGCCTGACCTACTTGCAGTTTAACATCTTGCAGTGAGGATGAGGGCCAGGTGCCCAAGGAGGCAAAGGGGCCTGAGGCTGGGCCTCGTAAGGGAAGGCGTACGTCATGGTACACGATCCTGACATGAATGAGGACATAGTCCCACACCACACCGTACACCCCGGGTAAGAGGTTGGGTGGAGGGGCCCGAGAAGGCCAAGGGGCCTAAGGTCAGGCATCAGTCAGGAAGGCCTGACTGGTTTGCAGATTAACGTCTTACATAAGGACAGGGAAAGAGATAAATGTATCTATTCCGGGGGTGTGTATGGAATTGCAAGTAACCTAACGTGAAGGAGGATGTAATCCTACACCACGCCGTACATTCCTTATAGGGGAATCGGGGCCATGGGCCCGACCGCTAGCACCACCTGGAGGGATGTTTGTCACTTCGGGATGGGGTAGGACGAATCACTGCACTCGATGTTTGGGACATCTCGGGGTGGACCCAAAGATCCAGGACACTGTTGACCATGTTTGAAACACAACATTACTATGGTGACCTGATATGGGAGCAACAAATGGGCGTCGACCGTTGATCAAATTCGCAACGCGGGACTTTTATCAGCGTGTTGCTTGAAATCCCTCAGGGGCGTTGGGCCGTATCAGTAGGAGAGCCCTTGGGCGTAGTATCCAGGCCGTTCATGGGGGTCCCTCCGGGTGTACAAAAAATGTTGGAATCCTAGTCAAGGAGTGGGTGAATCATATCTGTATCCATCCACAAAAGAAGAAAACATCTCCAAGGGGGATGTGCAGCTGGGTCGAGGCTTTCTCGACGCGAGTTGGGGAAAAAGTGTGCACCCTGCCCTATGTCTTGACCCGAGGGGGGAGATTTTGGCTTTGGGTTGGGCCAACAGACGAAATTCCCAGGTGTTCCTACATATCCCATTAGGATGGGAATCAAGCCATACGTAGTTCTTGAAGGCCATGCAGTTTAGCGTCATGCAGTGAGGACGTGGGAGGATAGAAGAACGGGAGTGGGCACATGGTGAAACCCTTACAATCCTTGTATGAGCAGGGTTGTATGAGCGGGGATAAGAAATCCTACTCCTCGCTACACAAGGATCCTCCAAGGATACTATTCCTATGGGGGATAGTGGAAGAGAAAATCTTGGGTTTGGGCTCAAGACGAGGCGTCCGAGCGTTCATACGTATCCCATTAAGATGGGAATCAAGCCACACGTAGTTCTTGAGGTACGATTTAGCGTTGTTCTGGACGACAAATGTGTCTCAACTGGGTATATGTACGGTACGGCGGGTAACCCGATGTGGATGAGGATGTAATCCTACACCACACATTACAATCCCATTAGAGAGCCAGAATCGACGCAGGCCAAGGGGCCAGAGGCTGAGCCTCAGTCAGGAAGGCCTGACTGGCTTGTAGTTTAACGTCTTACAGTAAGGACGGGGGTCGGGGGCCTGAGGAGGCCAAGGGGCCTGAGGCTGAGCCTCGGTTAGGAAGGCCTGGCTGGATTGTAGTTTAACATCTTACAGTAAGGACGGGGGGAGATCTTAGTTTAAGGTCATAGAGCTTGGACCATTTTTCATTTTATCATCTTGCAGGATGAAGATGCAGTTTAAGGTTGTGCAGGACCCTTTCTTCCCCTAGGAAAAGTATCACTTGAGGAAATTGGTGTTGGTGGGAGGGGTTATGCGCTCTCCATCCGTGGTCACCAAGGAGTATGCTCTATTGGGGTAAACCTTATGGATGATATAAGGCCCTTCCCATTTGGGTTCTAACATGGGCGGTTTCCTACTGGGGATCATTGTTGCTCGATGGGACAGTACTAAGTCACCCTATAGAAAATAACAGAGACGAACCTTCTTGTTGAAGGCCCTTGCTATCTTATCATGATGCCTTTCCAGATTGTGAAGGGTACGAAGCCGGTTCTCGTCCAGTGCTTCTAATTCAGCTATATAGATTTTGGCTACCTCATCTGATGTCTGGTGATCATAGACTGCAGTGCGTAATGATGGAAGCTGGAACTCAATGGGTTGTACGGCCTCAGCTCCATACACCAGGGAGTATGGGGTCACCTGGGTAGAGTTGCGAGTCATCGTCCGATAAGCCCAGAGGGCATTGGGGAGCATGTCCGGGAAACTTTTCTTGTTCTGACCAACCGTCTTCTGCAGAATGTTAGAGAGGGTATTGTTGAACGCCTCAATCTGTCCATTTGCCTGTGCGTGGTAGCGGGAGGTATGGTTCGAACGGATGTCGTACTTGGCGTACAATTTATTTAGTTCAGCCGCTCAGAAGTTGGTGTCGTTATCGGTGAGGACGGCGTGAGGGACCCCAAACCGGTGGATAATATTGGAGCTCACAAAGTTGACGATGGAACGGGCCTTGACCTCTTTGAGTGGAACTTCCTCTGCCCACTTGAAGAGGAAAGCTGTAGCAGTCAGGATGAACCTACACTGGCGAGCTGTTACCGGTGGATATGGTCCCACTACATCAAGTCCCCATACCGCAAATGGTCAAGAGTACTTGGTGTGGTGGAGGGGCTCCGGCGGCCGATGCAGGAAGTTGGCATGAACTTGGCACGCGTGGAATCTCTTGGCATACCCAATAAAATCGTGGATCATAGAGGGCCAGAAGTACCTCAACCTCTGGATTTGATGGGACAGCTTTGGCCCAGTTTGATGGGTGCCACAGGAACCAGCGTGAACCTCTTGCATAACTTGAGGAATCTCTACTCCTTGAATGCAACAATGGAGGACGCCATCGAAGCTCCTCTTATAAAGGATCTGTTCAAGACTGGGGCCGCTCTGGAGGGTAAATTTCAGTGCGCGGCGTCGGATTCGCTCGCACTCAGCCCGATCGTCCAGGAGGTGACCATTTTGGAGATACTCAACAAAAGGTTCCCTCCAGTCAGGAGTGGCTTCAACCACTGTGTCTGACGAACCCGGGACCCCTGACATAGAGGGTCTGTCGGTGAGTTAACTTACCCGCAGGCCATCATTGTCCTCTTGGGTGATGGGGGAAATGACTCTCCAGTGTGCCACATGTATGATCAAATCATCTTTCTCGGGTTCTGCAAACGACGCGGATAAGCCATCCAAGGCGTCTTCTTGACCGTTCTGTGACTGTGGGATATGGGTAATCTCTGGTCGAGAAGAAAACTGGGCCATTAGGTGGAGGGTTCACTCCAGCAATGACACAAGCTCCGACTTCCTCATGATGTAGTCGCCATTAACCTATTTGATTACCATCTTGGAATCTCCTTTCACATGTAGATGGGGCACATTGATCTCAAGGGACAACTCGAGACTGGTGATGAGAGCCTGGTACTCTGCCTCATTGTTCATACAGCCTTATGACAACAGGAATGAGTATGGTAGGACATCTTGTGCCGGGGTAATGAAGAAAATACCCAGGACCACTCTATTGAGCTTAGGATCGTTGAGCCTCCTACCGGCGGGGCTCCGGGAGGCACCGTCGAAATGCATTTTCCAACACGGGACGGCATGATCGACTGAGAGGATCGTCTCATCAGGAAAATCCAGGTCCAGGGATTGATCTGCGGAGGTTGGATGGGTATCTAAAAAGTTTTCCAATGTTTGTCCCTTAATGGCCTTATGAGGTACAAACCTGATATCAAACTTTTGGAGAACCACCGCCCACCGTGCTAGTCGTCCGGTCAGCATGGGGCAGTTCAGGATGTACTTAATTGGGTCTACCCGGGAGACCAATTGCACCTCATGGTGCTGCAGGTAATGTCACAACTTCTGTACGGCGAAGACGAGTGCAAGGAAGCTCTTTTTGATAGGGGAGTATCTGACCTCCGTATCGAGAAGCATGCGGGTGAGATACTAGAGACTGTTCTCGGTACCCTCGTTATTCTTCTGGGTGAGCAGTGCACCGAGGGATCTTTCCAGGGAGGTCATGTAAAGGACCATCGGCTTTCCGGAGATGGGTGGCATCAAAACCGGAGGTTGGAGCAGATACTGCTTGATTTCCTCGTAGGAGGTCCGACACTCCTCATCCCATTTGTAGGCGGCGCCCTTCTTTATGAGCCGGTAAAAGGGCTTACACTTGCCGTCCAGATTCGCGATGAATCAGCGTAAATAGGCTAAGTGGCTTTGGAGGCCTCGAAGTTCCCGAATGTTGCTCGGGGGAGGCATTTGGCAGATGGCCTTGATCTTCTCTAGGTCGATCTCAATACCTCGGTATCTAACAACAAAGCCCAGAAACTTCCCAATGGTGACCCCGAAGGCACACTTCAAAGGGTTCATCTTCAGGTGATGGGAACAGAGGAAACCGAACTCCTTCTCAAGGTCTTTGAGATGGTCCTGGCGCTGACATGATTTGACCACTAGGTCATCTACGTAGCATTCCACCAGCGTCCCGAGAATCAGCTTGAATATGCGATGCATGGACCTCTAATAAGTGGAACCTGCATTTTTCAAGTCGAAGGGCATAACATGGTAGACAAAGGTACCTTGGGGAGCCCTGAAGGCAGTGGACTCCTCATCCTCGGGGGCCATCTGGATCTGGTTGTACCCGGAATACCCATCCATGAAAGAGAGAGCTTGGAACCCGGCTGTGGCATCAATCAATAACTCCATCACCGGGAGTGGGAATTTATCCTTAGGGCAGTGGCGATTAAGATCACGGAAGTCGATGCAGACTCTGATCTTCCCATTCTTCTTCCTGACTGGCACAAAGTTGGGAAGCCACTTGGGGTACTGGACTTCCTTAACGAAGTTGGCTTTGATAAGATTGTCAACTTCGGCCTCAACCATAACACCATGGGAAGGGTGAATCTTCCTGGGAGGCTGCTTAAACCCACGATGGTTTGCCGGGAGGCCCAGACGGTGAACAGCTACCTGGGGATCTAGTCCTGGCATCTCATTGTAACTCCATGCAAACACGTCACGGTGTTGTTTGAGGAATTCTACATACTGTTGTAGCTCCTCGGGGGACATGGCTGCACTGATCAATGTGGGTTTCGGATCTGCCTCGCTACCAAGGTTCACCTATACCAGTTCATCAACTGTGGTAGAGACGCCTTCCTCAAAGGCGGGGGGAGCATCCTCCAGGTCTTCCTCTCCACCCGTGGGGGGATTTCCCGCGACGGGAGATACTCCTGGGCTATCAAAGACTGAGAGGCAGTTGGTTCCGGCTTGGGCAGCCATGGTCATCATATCAGGAGACTCACTCGCCATTGAGACCATAGCAATGAAGGCAGTCGACCTTATCCCATCTGGCCATCGGCCTAAGCGGCCACGTTTGATGATATCAAAGCAGTGGTGACGTGTCGGCCTGAGTCGGTGGATTCCAGCCCGGCGGAAGAGACACGTATGGCGTACCGGCATTGTCATAATCTTTAAATTCTAGTACCGTACAGGGGTAGGAGTTTACGGTTTCACCTTAGCCTGGTTGATGTAGGGTACAAGGTCATTTTCCACCATCGCTTGGACGCGGGAACATGCCTTCCTTGTGTACCTGAAACAACAAAACATTGCCCCATTTCGGGGGTCGTGGCCTCCAATCGGTGGATCGGGAGGATGTAGGAATCATCCATTCTTGCCTAGGGATCACTTGTGACCGGGGCGGGTTCATCCTCACTTACTAAGATTTTCTTATCCTTACTCTTGTAATAATCAGCATCCAGATATCAGGCCTCACAAGAGGCGAAAGGAGACGCATCTCCTTGGAGCATGCCTAATCGACCGTTGAGTGAGTATTTGAGGCACTGATGATACGACGAAGGGACCGCTGCATGTAGATGGATCCATGGCCTACCCATCAACGCGTTGTAGGTGGTGTCCTGAAAGATGACCATGAACTTGGTTCTGGAAATTAAGCCACTGAACTGAGTCTTCAGGTGGATATTGCCGACTGGGGTTTTCTCGGTCCTGTCATACCCCTGGATTCTGAGGTCAGAGGGAGTTAAATCACCTTCAGACAGACCCAACTTTCACAATGTCCGAGTCGTAATTAGGTTGATTCTGGAGCCTGTGTCAACGAGGCAGCGGTGGACATACACACCATTGAAGTGGCCAGTGATGTACAGTGGGCGAATGTGCCCCTGTATAGGAGGGTCCTCATCTTCACCGGAGAACGAGATATCCGCCTGACATTCGGCGTTCTCAATTGTCTCGGCATGGAAGGCTTCTGCATATGCTACCTCCGTCTCAAACTGGAGGGGGATCCTTAGGGCCTCGGCAAGTGCCTCGTGCATTTTAGATGATAGGCAAAGGGCCTCGAGGATAGAAAGCCTTGCAGGAATTCCGGCCAGGTGCTTCAGGACATCATACTTTCGTGCCAAACGCGAACCTCTGCCTACAGGAGGTCGTTCGGCAGTTGGAGGCATAGCGGGTCCTGCCAGTTGAACCGGCGGTCGGCTAGTACTAGGTACATCCTACTGCCTACTAGTTGAAGCCTGGAGAGTAGTCATGGGACTAGGATCGGATAGTGGAGGCTGTCCTGTAGCCGGGCAAGACTGACTGTGATACGAACGAGGCAACTCTCCCTGATCTAGTAGCACAAACGGCAGTGGAGGTAGAGCCGAGGGCGTTAGATGGGGTTGTGTGTGCTATGCTCTGCGCTGAGCCTATTGTCTGGTCTCAGTAGCATGCACGTCCTAGATGAAAGTGCCTGCTGATGTACCTCGATGACCGGCATGGTTGCGGTTCCACTGATGTTGACGTCGGCTGGAAACATTGGGCAGGTTCGCCTGGCGTTCCCCCTCATCGGGAGTCATATAAAGCTTTACCATATCCACGGTGTTAACCGAAGCATACCCCTGGCTGTCGCTTGATGATTCATCCACCACCGGGTGGATTCTGGGAGGAATCCCCATTTCAGGGGGCATAATGTCGTTGAGAGTGCGGGATGATGATGGCACCGGCGGAGCACGTTGCTTCTTCTTGCACCGTCGCTGCTTGCCCATTTGGGAAGAGGTCAGCTATGAAGACGATGTAGAGGTACTAGCTACTTCTTCTGAAGGTTCCAGCTGCTTCAGGTGTGCCTGGATGATACCATGGGCATAGACGGAAGTTTTTCGGGCTATCCAATCGTCGTATTTCCGGGATCCGCGGCTGGGAACCGGCTGCCACTCGCCTTCGCTGTCACTACTGATCTCTGACCCTACAAAGACACCCGCCACTTGTGTTGGTGTCGGGCCCAACATGACTATGTTGTTGTTGACCTGGTCTTGAAGCCAGTCTTTAAACACATAGAATTTCTTGAGGGTGTGCCCTAGAATCTGATGATAAGGGCAGTAGTTGGGGTGATCGGTGAGATTAGCCTCTACCGGCCTTCTTCACTCGGGCCGGCGCACAATCCCTTGCTCAAGAGCACTTCAGAAGTAGCCAAGGACCTGATTTTCATTGAACGAATATTTCTGGGGCCTTCTTTCTGGATAGGGGGTCCTGGGGGCCTGACCCTAACAAGGGGTCAGAGGGGCCTGCCGAGGATGCGGCGCCTGATTGTCTCGCCTAGGTGGAGGTGGTGAATTGCGCGGGGGAACCTGTCGATTTTGAGGCAGTCGCTACTGGGCAGGAGCATGTGCTTGAGGTGGAGGACCTCTGCGGGGTTTCGGGGATGGTGCCACTGACAGTAATTCCAGCTGCCTAGGGGCTTCTATTTGGGCCACCACGGTTGGTTCGGCCCAGGCGGTCCTCCTGGATGAGATCATAGGGGGCAACGAACATGCCTGACTAGCCTGTTGCAGAGCCTCCTCAAGGTGCTGAGCCTTATCCAAGAAATATCTGAACCCTCCAGGGTAGTTCTGGGTAATCAAGGAGGGTACCAGCTTTGTTTTTACGTTACCCACACACATCATCAGTAATTTCTCCTGAGTCAGTGGCATATCTAGGGAATACGTAACTCCCTTCCACCGGGCGATGAAATTTATGACTCTCTCATCATGACTTTTCTTGCACTTAAAGAGGTCTGCAATGCTGGTCTTCCGCGTGGTGGAGCTGAACTGGTACAGGAACTACCGGCGGAGATCCTCCCAACCGGTCACCAATCCCATAGGGAGCTTGCTGTAACAGACGAATGTGAGACCTTCCAATGTCTGTACAAAACATCGGAGCTGGGCGGCTTCTTGCTGGGCCGGGGTCCCCAGCATGGGGCCACACCTGGAAGATGAATGTGCCAAGTGATGCGGCGGGTCCCCTGTCCCATTGGAGGGTGAGAAAGTGGGGTTCCCAAAACCCGGGGTTGCTGGCATATCATCCACCCACGCGGGATACGACTTTCCATCCGGTGGGACCACCACCTACCATGTTTCCAACGCTTTGAGGGGGATGTGAGTGCCGCTATAAGATCATCCGGGTGGGGGTCCCTGTCTTGACGGGGATCCCTAATCACAAGTGCGTTTCCAGGTTCTTCAACACGGTATATGGCTTCGGCAGCTCTTGGATCGACTGGCGGAACAACCTGTGGGGCGACTGGGGGAACCCGGACTAGATTCTTCGGATTGCCCCATCGTTTGGGGGGGTTTGGCGAGACGTATCGCTCCCTCTTTCCGTAAGTTCCGGATTCTACCCTGTCTGCGGAAGTAGCATGATCAGGGTTTCCCGGAGGCATCTCACTGGGGGGAAATTGTTCCTGCCCCTGCTGCCCCGGCCTGGGATTACCATAGTCGGGTCGTCGCTCTACAGCGCGCTCAGCCAAGAGTTCGTCAACCAGCCTCTTCTGCTCAATATGCTGCTAGAGTAACGTGGCCTTCTCGGGATCTCTCTCCATTTTCTACACAGAGGTAGATGGGTCGGAGTGCTTGAGAGTTCCAACGTTCTCTTTACCCTTTCCGGTATTTCGACCAAGTACCAGCGACTTGGTGGGTACAGGGATGCCTAGCAGGTTCCTCTGCTGACGGGTAACCCTCCTTGACGGGTCCAGCAGTGGCGGTATGCCCTCAGGGGGTAAGTCTCTATCAAGAAATTGAAGCTCGTCTTCCTTGTCCATTACATCAGCCATGTGGACCGCGACCCCTCTCGAGGGCATGTCCTTAATGTCGCATAGTGAATCGGGCTGACGTTGGATAGGGTCGAAGAGGAGAGCGGCATAGTGTCCCCAACCACAGAATTTCACATGGGGGTAGCTTCCCTAATGACTTTTCGGAGTACTTTGAAACTCTGAACACATTTCCGTTGAATGGCGCTCTGACGGCTAGCGACTCAGGATGCTGGGCCACAAGGAGTGCAGCCAAATCAATCAGGCGGCATTGCTCGCCGATTTCTTCAAAGTGATCTCGACTTTTGGGGTACACCACTTGCTCGTAATGAAGGAGGAAGTGTGTCGCCCATAGGGTTCGACAAAATCACCCCACTTCTTCAGGGGTAAGGGACTCTGGTGCACGAATGTTCAGCGCCACCGTCGGCCAGATCTTCTCCAGGAATTAATCCGTTGTGAGAATGCTCCAGAAGCTTTTGGGTTCGGACTCGGGGTCTGGCCCTGTATTTCCCCACTCGTCAACCGAGGGTGGCTGAGGGAACGGTAGCGGTACTGAGGCGGACCTCTGGGATAGTAAACTCGGCGGCGGAGAATACGGCGAACGAGCTGACTGGCCGCCGAATTCCAGGCTATCCTCTGAAGAGTGAGGTGACCTGGCCAGGATGTCACGATATGATGGGCTGATAGCCACAGCTTCCGGCATAGGATTCACGGCTTCCGGCAATAGATCATGTCGTCTCTCTACCGTCGTTGGCCCCCAAAATAGCTCTATGTGCTCTCTGGTAGAGGTAGAGGGCGCTTCTGGTGACAATGGTGGTGATTGGATGGTCAAGACCTGTGGAATTTCCACGATTTCTTCTTCCTGGATGTACCTACAGAGAAATATGGGAATCTGGTGGACCTCACATTCCAAGAGAATGAGGCTAATGCGCATGGTTCCTTCCCCAGTCCTTGATATGGAGGAGCGGGGAGAAGCTTCCATCGCTAAGTCGCATTCCGCTTCAGAATCTGAGAAGCGGGAAGGTTTGATCTCCACCCGGGCCTTCCCAGGACTCTTATTGTGGCGGCGACGACCCGCTCTTCTACCCCGGGGTGGCTCTTCGGGACAGGGTTGATCCCTAATAGGTAGCCTTGGGGCAGTGATGGCGCCGTGGCGGAGAGGTCCCCCACTCGAGATAGCCGAGGTGGGAGGGGAACCAGGTAAAATGTCGAAGGGTACATGGGGAGGACCTCCATGGACATCACCCATGTGGGCAGAGCCTCTGTTGGAATCGGCAAGAGCATGGGGAGGACCTCCATGGTCGATGCGGGCAGAGCGAGGCTGACCTTCACTCCCCAAGTTGCTGGGGCGAGGACCTTTGCCGGTTGCATAGAGGACGTAGGGAGGGCCCCCAAGTTTGAGAAGGACCGAATGGAAAGTGCCTTCAGATTGGCGGTCGGGGGCAGGAGGATGGACTCCATACCCTGTATAGTGGGCGCGTGAAAGGTTTCTGTGCCGAGCGTCAATGCTGTGGGGCAGGTCTTCCTTCGGGATGGGGGTAGCATGAGGAATACCTCCTTGACGAGCTTCAGAGCAGGGAAGGCCCACGCTCTGTGGAGTAGTGGTACGGGGAGGGCTGTCGTACGGGGTTACATCACCGCGGGTTAGTTCGTGGTGATCACCACTTAGGCCTACAACCCGGAGAGTCAACTCAGCCTGCCCATGGGGCAGTTGGGGTCTCGATCTTGGTTGGGTGAAGGAGTACCCCTGCTCGGTGTACGGAGGGACTCAATGATGCACATCGACGGTGTCTCGGGCCACTGTAGCTATTGATGTCGACGCATCTGGGTGAGCGTCCTCAGACCGGGCCCGACGCTGACGTCGGGTCAGACGAGCTGGCGCAGGTGGTGCAGGGGCATGGCCTGCCTGCTCTTCCTGCGGAGTCGGACGGTGGTGCTGACGCGGCCGGACGGGGGCCCCTGCCAGGGGCCTTGGGTCGGGACCCTTATCGGGCCGAGCCTGACATCACCCGCCTCATCAATGTAAGGCGAGGAGTCGTCGAGGCATTCCGGGGATAGGCTCCCGAAACGATTGAACGTTGGGGTGGGGAGAGAGGGCTCCATGCACGGCCTGTTAGGGCAGCATTGATGGCGGGGCCTTGATGCCTCCACGTCCAGGCAGGCCATATCCTGAGTTGGGATGACCCCTTCCTCCTCGTACCTGCGTACAAGGTTATTGATCACCCTTCGCTGGATGATCTCTGATCGGGAGAGGGGACGTGGGCACCCCGTATTCTGTGATGTAGCGGCCATCGTGGCGGTAGCAGAGCCATGCGGGGTGGTTGTTCCGGTGTTTCCCCTGCCCCTACGTAGGCGAGCGGGCGGTGATCGTGTCTCTACAACTGCAACCTGGTTCCTGGAAAACGAAGGGATCAACTCATCAACACTGCGAGGAAAAGGATTGACAACCAGTGCCCCAGCGTCTTTCCATTCTCCACGTCTGTAAGAAGGATCCACGCCAACACGTTGCAGAATGGAGTTCCCCACGTTCTATTGCCCCGACTTTTGGTGAGTTTCACGACAGGACCGCTATTTTCTTGGTGGGACCAGGCAACGGATATCTAGATCCAGTGACACGTCAATCTACTGGTGTCTCGAATGCTACTAATCTCCACATTGAGGAGAAGAATTTCACGTTGGGTTCACCATTTCTGTTTCTGACGCTTTCGTCGGGGCGCGCGCATCCGTCCGTCCGCGGAGGAGGACGCACTGCACTGTTGCGTCTCATTCCCGCATTCCAAAGGTGGGCGGAATTCGATCCTTATTCAGGGATTTCTTCTCCTTTATCGAAACGGGATGATGGGATGCCGGTTCTTCCTTCCATGGATTCTTCCTCAGAACTCATCACCTAGTCCGGGTCTCCCTCATAGATTTAATACGTTGTTCGTGAAACTCTTTCCAGTGCCATGTTTCCATGGACGCCAGTTAATTACACTGCTTCTGTCGGGACATTCCAAAGGGTCCTGTCAGGGCAGCAACCTTCAGTCGGGGGAGTAGTCACGTTGAGGCATCAGTAACGTTTCTGGATGTTGGGGACCTGGCATGTCTGTCTATTATCCCTGGTCACAGGGCTTCTCAAGGGTGTGGAAGCCCGAGGCATCCCACATCGAGTGCGGGGAATTATATTCCATAGACATATGTCTGAGGTTTTCCTCAGCTTCCTGTGGTTAACACAGGGTATGTCGCGAGTTTAACGTCCTGCGGAGATGGATCAGCCCGATCAGAGCATTAGCTAGAATGTATCAGATTGAGGGATTTCCCTTGAAGGGGTGTCGATACCGGGACCAGCCTATGGATGGCTGTGAAGAGGAGCGGACCGGCATGGTCTCACCAGAATATGACCGTCCTGGCGAGAATCACGGTGGATGATGGATTGATGAATGAAGTGGAGGGGGTAATAGTAAGGGACCATCGCAAGGGCAATGGTGAAGTTGGTCTTGAGCCTCGAAAAGACCTCCTACGTATCCCCGTGGAAGGGAATCAAAGTCCACGTAGTTTGGGATGGTGCCGGTGAACCGGCATGAATGTGGACCTTGGTCCAAATGGTGTGGGGCTTACACACTAGGTTGCTCGGGTGTGGGTGATCCAACGTGAAGAAGGTCGGAGTGACCAACAGGTGGTGGGCTTGGACCTCGTGGAGGCTTCCTACATACCATGTCATGACATGGATCAAAGACCACGTAGTTCAGAGGGGCTTCATCGGTGAACTGACGTGAAGGTGGACATTGGTCCAATGGGTGGTGGGTTTGAACCTCAAGGAGGCTTCCTACGTACCATTCCTTGACATGGATCAAAGACCTCATAGTTCAAATGATGGAATTCGCCAGCAAACCGATGTGAATGTGGACTCGAGAGTCCACTTGTGGGGGGTGTCGGCGAACCGATGTGAAGGTGGTCCGTGGTCCAATGAGAGATGGGCTTGAACCTCGGGGAGGCTTCCAACATACCATGCCTTGACATGGATCAAAGAACTCGTAGTTCAAAGGGTTTCATCAGTGAACCGACATGAAAGTAGACCCATGGGTCCACTAGTGGTGGGCTTGAACCTCGTGGAAGCTTCCTACGTACCATGCCTTGACATGGATCAAAGTCCTCGTAGTTCGGAATCATTGATGGAATACAGTTTTATGTCATGCGGGATGGTGGTGAACCCTGACGTGAATGAATGATGGGAGATGGGCTTGAACCTCGTGGAGGTATCCTATGTACCATGCCTTGACATGGATCAAAGTCCTCGTAGTTTGGGATGGCGCTGGGTGTCGGAAAACTGACGTAAATGAGGGACCTTGGACCATTGGGAGATGGGATTGAACCTCTGGGAGGCTTCCTACGTACCATGCCTTGACATGGATCAATGTCCCCATAGTTCAGGATGGTCACAACGACTTACCGTCAGACTGGAATGCAGTTTAACGTCATGCTGGACGAAGGTATAACTCGACGTGAATTGGATGACGGGTGGGCTTGAACCTCGTGGAGGCTTCCTACGTACCATTCCTTAACATGGATCAAAGACCTCATATTTCAAATGGGTGTGCAGTTTAATGTCATGCGGGACAAGGGCATACATTTTAATGTCATGCGGGACAAGGGCATACAGTTTAATGTCATGCTGGATGAGGGCATGTAGTTTAACATCATGCTGGATGAGGGCATGCAGTTTAACGTCATGCTGGACGAGGTATTGTCATGGACAATGCCAGCTCTAAGCCCACGTGAGTCATGTTCGGTGTGAGAAACAAGACACAGCCAGGACCTGACGATCACGCCGCGAAGGGTGCGTCCCTGAGAAGCGAAGAGGGGCTTATGCGTTAGGCGGCCCATGGTGCTGGGACTTACTCTAGGATGGAGGCCCAAAGTGCAACAAAGCGCAGCGAAAGAGGGATTTGGGACAAATGATGGGAGGTTCCTCATTCCCTATCATGCCCTCCACTGACCTTGGTAGTGGGTAAGTACGGAGATGCAGGGGTGCAGCCATTCGTTGGGGAACTAGGGTCGCCCTTCCCCTGAGAACATACGACTCTCCAATAAGGAGGATATCATCCCGTGTGGATGGGTGATTCCACTCCCGTGGAGATGAGTGGCGTAAAAAATGTTCGAGCTGGGGGGACCCTTCGTGAGAGGCATGAGGTCTGGTCACAGTTTAACGTCATCTGTTGAGGACGTGGTTCTTGGCAGTTTAACGTCCTGCAGCTCGGATGAGGTGGGTTCACTCTGCACCCCTAGGACTTACATAACTGGTACCCTTTGCTCCTTGGGGGAGGGAAGGTACCAGTAAGGTCGTGGTCAAGGGGGGTTGTAGAGTGAACCATCGAGGGGTCCACGTTAGCGTGGCTATGCGATGAAGCAATAGCCGTTACCTTGCCTATGCTAAGAAGCATTAAGCGAAGCAATTCTATGAGTATTATTGTCTGTGGGACTTTGAAATCACATCGTGCATACCTGGAGGGTCGCACGGGAAGCGGAATTTCCAAGAAAAGGTGTGTGCTTTGCGAAGTGGAGTGCCTTGGCCTTAGCATGGGGTATAGGTGTGAGTGGAGGGTTCTTCGCGAAGTAGAACAGTATTCACGGAGCACTGCCTCGTGAATAAGAGGTGCCCCGCGAATTAGGGTGCTGCGAAGCAGTGTGCTTCGCGATGTGTAGCGATCCTTCCTTAGCATAGGGATCACTAGTACAGGTTGGGTGTTTCGCGAAGCATAAACGCTTTGCGGCTGCCTGGGTTCCCTTGGGGATACCCTTCCTTCGCGAATGCCCTTGAGCTTTGCGAAGGGCATCCCTCTCAGAAGAGGGGCTCAAAATGAGACAAAGCAAAGGCGTCACGTGAAGTAAAAGTACCTAGCGGAGCTCATGACTCCCGGGGGCAAAGGGTGCTTCACGATTCAGGAGACGAGAATCCAAAATGTCGGATTGTTCATCCTCGGGACTCAGGGGGAGCCAAATATTTATAGGAAAGGGGCACCGCGATGCAGAACTCGCGCGCCGCCTTAGGTGCTTCACGACGTTCTCGCAAACGTCAAAGCCGTTTGCGGAGAGGTACCGCCTCCGGAGCTTCGCGGTGGGCTTGTGAATGTCAAACTCGTTCGTGGAGAGTTACCACCTTCAGAGCTTCGCGGCACACTCGTGAACGTCAAACTCGTTCGCGAAGAGTTACCGCCTCCGGAGCTTCGCGAGACCGCGATGCTCGGGGTGCTTCGCGTCAGTGCTTCGCAAGGCAGCGTGTCGGCCTTCTTTTCCATCCCTTCCTTTCGTGAAATATTTTGGCACCAACATATGTATTGATGAAAACTATGAAAAACAGATGTTCATGGCGAGGTTAGATATGTGGGGTTCATCACAAGTAATATTGCATTAATGAATAATGAAATAAAGGATTTATCCCTTCTATTATTTGAATATAAGATTATATATCATTCCCTTTGATGGAAATCCTATATCATAAATAAATCAATGGCCATAGTGATCAATTGGAATGTTCAATTTCAGGAAATTCCAGGAAAGATATTTCAGGCATATATATTGATGGCACATTCTTGAAACAAGATCGATTAAATATATTTTTTTTAATGGATTATTTTACATGGTATGCATTCATATGAGGTGACATTTCATTTTCATATTAAATTCATTCTCTATTGTTTCCTTGGCATCCTGCAAGATTCTAACCTTAGACTCTAGACTGGTTCATCCAATACCACTAAGAATGAGGCCTAATGGTTCACATAGTTAGTGTATCTAGTATCTCAGTTAAATAAGTTACTATTTACCAAATTGAATAAATAATATTCTCGGTTGCAGTTTAATAATTATTCATGTATTCATGATCGTATTTATTCCATCACTACCTATTCAAGAGAATATATTGTTCACGGAATAATTAATAATCATTAAGAAGGATTGGATGACTGAGATTAATTCTTCAGTGAGAAATAATAATTTTGAACATTTTTTGGTTAAATAATATTTAATTATAACTAGAAAGTTATGCACATATGGGGAAAAAAATACGTTTTCCTATGATTATATGACATGGGAGTTTTTCTAGGATTAAGAAAATAATTTTGGAACATGTTGAAAATAATTATTGTTACCCTAGTAAATTAAATTCCTTGTTATATTATTCTATTATTAACAAAGTTCTATAAAATGGATTCGTATTGGGTTGTGGAAAATCTTTTTGGAGAGAACATCTCAAGCATAGAGTGTTCATCCCTCTCCAAGAACATTCCTAAGAACAAGAGAGATCATCCTCCACTAGATCAAGGAGAATGATTTGGAAGCAGTTTTCAAGACGATCAAATATGGACATGGAAAGTAAAAATATCTTCCATGATACAACTTGGAGACTCCTTCTGCGATGTTCAGAGATACGTGGAACATATGTGGTCCAACACTAAATGATATCTACCCTTGATCTCCACAATTCAATGATGGTACACCTACAAATTGGTGGTTCAATTCATCAGCAAGGAACGAATCACCATGGAGGTAATTCTTATTTAATTAAATTATATATATATATATAAATATGTATATCCTCTCTCTTAGTTATAGATTTATATTCCTTTGTTATATTTCTTTGGGACAATTGTTAAGATCATGGTGTTCATTATCACGTAGATCAAGGAATGTTTGTTGAATATGGAAAGAATCAGAGGTGGGCAACATACCTATCGTGTTTCCACTGCACCTGAAACATAAAAGTGGTATCATATGGGAATATTATTGTTTATAATTATTTTATAATTTTATTTTATTTCTTTATTTAGAATTTAGTTTTTTAATTAATGTTTTATTGTTCCTTTTTATTATAAATGATGATATATGTTTATTCCTCTATCACTTCTCAAAGATAGAATAGAAATGATTTATTTAATTATTGAAATTATATCGAGTATCTCATTAGGATGTTCCAAGGATTCTATCTTGGTAACATAATATTATGAAAAGTGTAATTGGAATTACATGTTGTGTTTTTGTGTTCAATGCATCAATAGTTGTTCTGAAAGTACTGAACCCATGTGAATTAATGACACTTTATATAGATAATTCTTACATCGTGTGTTAACTATGACATACTGGTACACAGTTAGCTGGACTACAAACCATGTGGCCTAATAGATATTGTGTGTAGTTTCTTTGGGGTAGTTCTGGGATTTATATTCCATACAGAGCCTTCCAAACCGGTGACCACGTAACACAAAGTCATGAAGGCCACTATCCAACTAGACATTCCATGTACTCTAAGATTTCAAAAGTACGCCTCACACACAGAGTCCCTAGGAGTGTACTTTGGATACACTATGAAGAATGTACATTCCATGTTGATCATATCTACATGACATGTACTTTTAAAATTTAGGATGATTTAAACATTATTATATTATGAAACTCCTAATACATGTACTTTCATGTGGTCATAAAGCTATGACATTCCATGTGATAGGTTTTAATATATGTATATACATGTTTTATAAACATATGAATATTATTTAATATCTGCACATCATTTATGAGCTTAATTGAAGTAATTATTCTATTTTCATGATATATGTCACAAAGAATAACATGTATACAAGTATAATACATGATGGGTAGTTTTGGACATGTATTCACTTGCTTTCCACCACGATAACAGTTTTGCACACATTTAATTTTAAATGAATTTCTTAATTTGTCTAAAATTATAATGGATGAGAATCTTAGGTAAATTCATTAAAGTTTTATAATAAATTAATAGATTAATTAAAGATAATATTTAATTTATTTGAGCACTATTTATCTCAAATAATTATGACTGAAGAATTGATTGATACTTTTATTAAATGTGTAATTCGTTTTATGCATGTGGATGATCAAGAGAAAGATGAGACCTATATATGTGGCTGGTTTTCATTTAATTTATTATTAAATTATGTTTTTATCTTTGGTTCCTTCTCTCGTAATTTATATATAGGGCCTACATTCCGATGGTTTCTTTTATGTGGACGCATTTAACACCTTGACTACATGTGATTAAAAGCATATGTAATGGATGTTTCTCCCATTCTAGTGGAGGTAGTTCATGTTTCGAGCCTAGGAGAAACCAATCTAAGGAGATACAAAGGTGTGCATGTGGAAAATTGTAAACAAACACCATAAATTGTTCAAGGTTTTCCTCCCCTAGGTCAATTATTAGATTATCAACATCAAGATAAGCTGACCATTAGAACAATATCATGATCATATCCTTTATTTTATTTATTTTAGTTTCATGGTTATTTATTATGGTTGTTATGTCATGATCGCATAAATAATGAATTATCAAACATGCAAGATGGAACTAAAATAAACTGGCTTATTCATTAATATTATCTAAGAACATGGATAATCACTTATGTAATCCCACTTATGATTAAACAGAATGTGATAAAGATAATAAATGTAAATTTATGCATAATGGAAAAAATCCCTCAACAAAATATTTAGTTGGTATAGCCTTCCATTACTTCAGATAGATTCAAAAAATAGATCAATGTTCTTGACTAGCCAAAGACGTGGTTCCTTCAATTATCAAGGAATTCTTATTTGATGTTTTGACTTAACTTGGTTGAAATCAAGGTTTTATAGCCAATGAAATACATGGTGTTACATAGATTCAAATGTTGATGAAATATAAAGTAATAATTTCATAATTAGGGATTCCACTGAAAAAATAATGGAACTATGAGTCAATGTAGTTGTCATTTGGAATTCCAACCTAAAACCTTTCATGTTGCTTGATCAACCAAATATGGGATAATTATAAGTGGAATATGTATCCATTATACATGATTGTCCAAGAAACATGAAATTCTGAATCCAATGGTTAGGGATATTGGGTTTCAATAAAATAGTGGGAGAATAATAAATTTAATATTTAATTATATTTCGAATGTTTATAATATAATGTACTAAAATTAATCTCATATTATTTGTAGAAATAGCATGACATCAAACATATTTTTAGGATCCACACTCGTGATCGAATACCATCTCACTAGAACAAATTTCCATGAGTAGAAAAGGAACATACAAGTCATCATTCACCTTGAAAGAAAACATTTTGGGATGGAAAACCCATTATCAGTTATGCCTCCAAATGAGAAGAGTGATGAAGAGATCTCTCTTTATGAGAAAATTCTGAATGATGAAAAATATCTTTAGTGATTGATTATATTATCCATGTCTAATGTGCTCTTGAATATACATGAGGAAATGGATTCTCATATCATGATGTCTTACCATCGGGATCTCTACCAATAGAAGGAGATACAATATAGGTATGAGATCTCCCAAAATTTGATCATTACTAATCTTGGAGAGTATGTACCAGATGGGCCTCATGTAGTCAAGATTATCAGCTACATTAAGTATCTAGACATCTTTTGTATTTAATTCCAAGATAAATTTCGTACATATCTCATACTTTCATCACATCCCAATACATTATCTAGTTTTACTGAGAAGTATAATATAAGAAATAACGAGAAGAGTCTATCCAAAATTTTGACCATGATTATCCATGTGGATAATGACATAGGGTGTGACAAAACAATAGTTTTTATAGAAAAATTGATGAGGAAGGACACGGAAAAGGGTTACAAGACCTATAAATAGTCTAAAGTCGTCGATCACCATCCAAAAATGAAGAAGAATTCCCAAAGTTAGGGAAATGAAAAGGAGGTGTTGTATTTTTCATGTTGACAGTCAGGGCAATGGAAGACGAACTAAAACCAAAAGAATAGGGAAGCCATTGGTACATTAGTTATTAAGTTAAATAATTCCATTTGTACAAATTAGGTATTTGATAAAAAATGTTGTTCTCACATCTATATTAAAATGTAGGAACCAAGTATGATTATAAATATTTCTTGAGGAGATATGGATCTATGAGCTTACAATGGTTCGAGGTTGGCTACGCATTCCATTTGTGACTTCCACCTATCAATTACCATTAGGATGATTTTGGTATTACATGACTATTATTTTGTCCCTTGCGTTATCAAGAACAAAATATCTTCATCATGTTTAAATACAATTGGGTTTATTTTTAAATTTGGGAATAAAATTTATTTCTTTTATAAGGAAAACATCTATTACACTATTTAACAATTATATAATGGTTTGTATGTATTAAATTATGAGAACCAGGGGATGAAAATCAATAGTGAATCATGATCACAAAACTTATATAACACCCACTTGTGGCATCACCATCTAGGTCATGTAAATGAGAAGTGCTTGATATAGTGCGATCAAGATGGTTATTTAGACTATTCTAAGATAAAAAAGAATTAAGATATGTCACACCTACTTATAAAAGAAAAATTCATAACCACCATTTGGTGGATATAGTGAAAGGGGAATAGAGATTCTGGGTTTGGTACACAGAGATGTGTGTAGACCATTTTTAGTTGAAGCTAGAGGTGGATATTCTTACTTAATACCATTAAATGATGACTTGAGAAGATTTGGATATATTTACATGATTTTTTATAAGTCAATGTCTTATAAGGAATTCAAGGAATTCAAAAATTATGTAAAGATTCATATTGGTATGAAGATAAATAGTCTTCGATTGAATCGAGGTATAAAATATCTTAAACACGAGTGCATCAAATTTTTATAGGAGTTTGAGATTCTATTCCTACTCACTCTACATTATACACCATAGTGTAATTGTTTTATTTAAGGGAGGGACCATAGCTTTTTGGACATGGTAAGATTGATGATGAGTCATTTAGATCATTTGTTATCCTTTTGTAGGAATTCACTACAAACCGCATCATACATATTAAATCGAGTTTCTACTAAATAGGAAAATGAAATTACCATTGAGATATGGAGTAGAAAAAAACCTATTTCTTCACACACACGTGTATGGGGTTGAAAGAAATTTCTTAAGGCTTTCCCAAGAAACAAAATAAAACCAATGGGCACAAAGAGTATCCTTATATGGTATCCCAAGGAAAATAAAGGATACTATGTATACAACAACACATTTAATAATGTGATTGTTTCATGAATATACATATTTCTTGAGATGGAGATCATCCTCAAAAATGATATTGGGGTAAGGATTAACATCGATGAAGTTGATGCTAAATATACACAGGATTTTGTACAGTAACAACTTCCATAGGTCCCCATGGAAGAGGTAGTTTCAGAAAATACAATTATAGTGTAGGAGTGTAATATTGGTATGGGAACCAAGGAGATATGATTTTATAGTCACCGAGGATGGTGAATCATTATTGTTGGAAAATGATTAATATCTCTTCTACGAGGAGGTAGTACAGAGCTCAGAAGTAACAATATTTACAGAAACTATGAATTTTGAAATATATCTCTTGTATTAGAACCTTGTTTTGGTTTTGTTCGATGAGCGGTTTGATGTAAAGCTAGTATTATGTAAATGGGTATTCAAGAGGAAACTATACATGTAATGTAAAATATGTTGATAAAAAATAATGTCTAATGGATAAAGGTTTTAAACAACGTCAAGGAATTGACTATGATTAAAAAATTTCACCAGTTCCCATTTATAAACCCATCAAAATCATATTTTCCATATAATCTTACAAAGACTATTCAATTTAGAAGATCGATATCTAAACTGTATTACATAACTATATCCTTTAGTACAATGTATATATTAAACAACTATAAGGGTTTGTGATACAAGGTGATGCCAAAACTATTTTCACGTTACAAGTATCTATTTATTGATTGAACCAAGATTATAGGTGATTGAATATTCTGTTTTATGAATCCATAATAGAATTTGGTTTCATTAAAAATGAATGTGAGCCATATTTTTACAAAATGTTTAGTCGGAATGTGTTTGTTATCATAATATTAATTGCTGATGAAAAAATATTAATTGTAAATGACATACCTGTCATAGAATCTATTAAGGACTTCTTGAAAAAGTGCATCTCCATGAAGGAAATAGGCAGAGAAGCCTACATTATAGGGATGCTTATCATTTTTGATAGATCCAATAGGCTTCTTGGAGTAATCCCAAGTACATATATTGATTAAATACTAAATAGATTTAGTATGGAACAATCCAAGAGGGAATTGGTTCCAGTGTCACATGGTTTAAATCATTCCAAGAGAATGCTTCCATAGACACAATAGAGAAATATGGAATTAGTATGAAAATATATTATTAGAGGGATAGGATAAATCATCTATAACATATTACATACTAGACTTGATGTTTCCTATGCATTGAGCATGGTATTAAGGTATCCAGTAAATCTAGGAGAACAATAATTCAGCTGCTGTTATGGCTATCCTTATATATGTGAGAATAACTAATGATGTGGTTCTAATGTATGGAGGAGATGGTGAGATTCTCATCAGAGGGTATGTTGAGGATTGTTTTCAGAGAGATCATAATGACCTGATGTATTAATCATTATAATTTTTCTGTCTCAACAGAGGAACTGTGAGCTAGAATAGTTCAAAGCAGTGGGTTATAGCTAATTCTATAGGGATTCCTGAGTATATAGTGGTTTCTAATATAGCCAACAAAGCTGTATGGATTCCGAACATTGTTTAGGAGCATCATGTCATACCAAATAGTAAATATTGTACCACATTGTATTGTGATAATACTATATCGGGGGATCTTGAAAAAGACCATAGGTCACATCAATAGAAATATAACATAATCCAAATGTATCACCTCTTGAGGAATTTTTATCAAAGGGTAGATATTAAAATAATTTGATTATCCACATAACATAAGGTGTTAAACCCTTTTACTAAAGTACCCACTCATTATAAGAATGAGTATCATGTTAGAGCTAGTGAATCGAATGTTGTTAGCATTTGGCTCTAGTGGAAGTGGGAGTATGTTAGAGTTGGTTAAATAGAACCAAAATCTTCAATAATTCATGATAACATATGTTCATGGTCTTGAAAATTAATAAATTCATTATTTCATCATGATTTGTATTCTCCAAAAAATTGTATGTGATAATTTCCTATGTGTAATTGTCATACTAAAATTTCATTACGGATCCATGAAAGGATGAGAACCTGGAACTGCTATGAAACAATTCTTGAATATACATTCTATAGGATGATGATATCATTTAAGGAACAAAAATGATATAGTCTATTAGGGATGGAGACTCATAAGATTTTGAGGCACCTTCTCATAGAATACACTCTTTGTGATATCCAATAAAATATTAGGAGAATGAGACTCGACAGTAAGAAATCCACAATTATTTGTGTCATTAGATGTTCCTATCTGTGGAAGGGTGTATTGGTCCTTATACTTTATGATTATTACCAATAGATATTATGATTCATGCACATAAATGTATTGATGAAAACCGTGATGAAAAATATTTTCATCTAGGAAGGATATGTTGGGTGTTCTACAAGTAATATTTCTTTAATGAATAATATGATAAATAATTTATCCATTCTATTCTTTGAACTGAATATAGTATCTTAGGACCTTTTATGGAAATGATATAGCCTAAATATTTCCATGGCTATGGTGATCAATAGGCAAGTTTTATTTCTAGAAAGTCAATGTATTAGATATCAAGTATATAGGCTGATGGAACATGCATGCAACAAGATCTAATAAATATATTGTGATAAATGTATTATAAAAAATGATAAGAATTCGTATGAGGTGACATGTCCTTGTGACATTAACTTCTTTCCCTACGAGTTCCTTGGCGTGTTGTTAGATTCTAACCTTGAACTATATAATGTTCTATAAATTCCACATAGAAAGATGCCTATAGGGGGACATAGTAAGTGTATCCAAAATCTCAATTACTTAATTTATTATCTAAATAATTTAATAAATATTTTTCCCAGTTGTGGTATATTAATTATTCATGTATTTTTTGTCACATTTATCCCATCAATAGTTTTTTTATATAACATAATATGTGGGGAATAATTATTAAATATTGAGGAGGATTGGTGGACTGAGTTCAATGGTCCAATTTGATATAATAATATGCAATATTATTTTATTAAAAAATATTTAATTATAACTCACATGTTAAGAGCATTTCATTAAATAATAATATTTATGTTCTTATTTGACATTGGTGTTTATCTAGAATAAATAAAATAATTAAGGAACTTGTGAAAATTTATTATTATAATCCTAGGGAATTAAATACCCAATTATAGTATTCTATTATTAGCCGAGCACTAGATATGGGATGCCTATTGGGTTGTGCACAATGAATTGGAGAAAATATCAGAAGGTTGGAGAGTTCATCCCTCTCTATGAATTCTCTAGAGAATGAGAGACATCCTCCTCCACCAGATAATGTAGAACAATTTGGAATTAGTTCTCAAGGTGATTGAAGGTAGATATATCAAGTTCAAGGATTCTCCTTGATAGAACATGGATACTCCTTAGATATCATCGAGAGATGCATGGAACACATATGGATCACCGCTAGAGGAGATCTACCCTTGATCTCTAAAAAGTAGTAATGATACACCAATAGATCTATGGCTGAATGCATCAATGAAGAAATAATCACAATGGAGGTAATTCTTAATTAGTTAAATTAATTATAAACCCTATATGTTGAACCTCTCTCTTGTTTCTGGGTTTCTATTCATTTTTCCTATTTCTTTTATAAAATTATAGGGATCACAACGTTCATCATCACATAGAGGTCAGATATTTCACAGAATATGGAAATAATATAAGTTGGGAACCATCCCTCCAATGCTTTTGCTGCTCATGGAACCCACACATTTGTATCCTGAGAGTTGTGAGGAAGGGGATGCTGGTGGACTGTTGTAGGGAAGGAAAATGACACTCTTGGAATTTTTGGAAACAACATAGGTGTAAACATGTTATTACTTAATCAAAGCCATAAAAACCATCCAAACTCATTAATGAGAAGTTCATGGATGAATTATGGACATCCAATGGGTGTTAGATAAGTATATATTTCATTTTATCTCTTCAATATAAGTTTAATTTATTTTAATTCCAATTTTCACCTTAATAACTGTAATTAATTTTATCACTTTAACTAATCATTTATTTTAATAAATATGTTGATGTTATTTGACTAAAAATATATTCTTGATTAGGGTGTTGTATGCTAGTTTTTTGGAATTCAAATCCCCAAAGAGAAAAAATTAAGATTAATGCTTTTCTTCTCAAAAGACGGTTTAACTGGTTTTTGTAGAAAAACGTTCAAAAGATTATTGTTTTTTATAATATATTTTAATGGTGTAACATTTTATAGTAAATTAAATTATATTAATTGATAAATTATTGATCTTCTGTGACATTATAAAAAATTAATATATAATTTGACATTAATAATCATTTAAAAGAACTGGTTGTTTTTATCTAAAATGTTGTATTTTCACTATTCATCAAAAAATGATGTTTCTTTGAAAAATAACATAACATAACTATAATCTAATATTTACATTAGGAATTTAATAATGAAGTTAATTTCATCAAATTAAATTTATAAAACTATCAAAATTAATATTTAAAATTGGTTTCCCATTAAAAGTTATTAGAATATTCATTAAAAAAATATAGTTTTTTATGTGTGAAATAGGGTCTGTTCTCATCATATGCATATCACACCTAATGGATAAATAAAAATATTAGACATAATATATAACATATATGTTTCATTAAATTCATTCACCATTTGTAATTAGTTCTTTTTATTAAGGTAATACTCTTTTGGAAGAATAAAATAATAATATTTCTCTTTATATCAAATTGGTTCTCATTATTATTTCACATTATTTCTAGAAAAATGAATTCATATTATATTTGTGTAAACCATTATATTTATATGTTAGTTATTAATATTTTTAATAACAAATTCAATAGCAAATTTATTTCATATTACATTAAATATTAATATTTTAATATTACATTGTTATTTGGAGAAACTTGGTCCTAAATTTAACCCAAGCTATCTAGGATGGTCTCTCTTCCGTATAACATAATATATCAATGATGGTCTATGATTCTTGTAAAACAAGCTATGGAGGAAGATCGTTCTGGTTTGTAACCCATGCTAACTCGATGTTTCATGCATTACAAGAAATATAATGTGATGAATTTATTTAAAATAGTATATATATATATATATAATAGAGTCTTGTGATGTTATATTCTCTTATGAATTTGGTATTTCATATCATACTTTATATCAAATATAATGTTTTACTTTATAATTTCACAGTGTTACATGAAAACAACATTAAAAAATATGAACGGCCTACTATATCCATGAACTTTGTAATTTATACTCAATATCAATCTTTTATGAATAAACAGGAATACATATATAATAAATATATATATGATAATTATAACATTTTTATAATTCTGTTGATTATTAAAACATGACCTATTCAAGATGACCAAGGATAGAAAGTCAAAACATGAATGCAAAACAAATCAGATATTACCTAAAGTGTAACATTTACAGAGAATTATTAAATAACATGTAATATTATGACATAAGTAAATAATATATGGAAATATATATAAGACTATAATTATTTGGTATATTTATAATATATATATATATATATATTATATATAAAGTGTTAATGTGTGTGAATGAAGTCAAGGCATATGGTAAGATATTTATGTCTCACTTTTATTTTTGTGGGACACATGCCTTATACACTAATTATTTCTTCTACATTTAGTATATACTACCCATGTATATCATTGATGATCCTAATTTAGATGAATATAGTATTTTCATATTCATATAATATTCTTATTTTTTGGGGCATATGATTCTACTAATTATAAATAAGCTGTTATTTATTTGACATTCACAAAAATATTTTGGATTGTTTCATTTTAAGTATCTATTGAAGAATATATATATTCCATGCCAATTTCTTCTAAAAAAGTTTTAAATAAATTTTTTCTATTCTCCTGTGGATGTTTATACTCATTTTTTCCCATTTTTACTTTTTACTACATGGTTTTAATGGATTTTTTTTCATTTTTAAAATGATGATCATTATGACATCTAAGGAGAAGTTTGAAAGAAATATTTTTATTACCATTTAAGGAATAAATGAAATTTTCTTCCATTTGGACACCCTAAGGGTGTGATGATTACATTACAAACATAAAAGTTTGTTTTATGAAGGGTAGGGTCACCCGTATCATCTATCCTTTCTCTTGTTATACAATCCTGATTTCATCCCTCCAGTCCATGGAATTTTTCATAGCCCAAAAGTTCCAATCCTCTATGATGGATCTCCCCAACTCACACTTCTGATATCAATGTTTTTACATGCCTCATATATCTTGATCTAGAATTTGATGCATCGATTTAAATTTCCTCATCCACCAATTGATACCTTTCATCATTCAGTATTTTATTCTTGGGGGATATATGAGAGGAAGACTATTGGCCTTCTTGATAAGAGGCATATCATGGTCTGTTTCTCAATAAAGGATGATTTAATTATTGTGTGGTCAAGTGCTCCATGATCATGAAACAACATTTTCTTCTACCTCATTAGATGGAACTATGATTTTCAAATGAACCAAGATTCACTGACATTGGCATTGTGGGTTAGGATTCACGAAATTCATCATTATTTCCAAAACACTTCAATAATGTGAATGGTAAGAATCTTATTTCTTCACAATATATGCTATGACTTATGAAAAAAATTTGTTTTCATCTAATATCGTTATGTGTTTTTATTCAATTAGTTATATGAAACCCCCCTGTTGAATGGGTTTGGATCCCAATTGGATAAGAATACCGCTATAAATATCCAGTCATGTTTGAGTCATGGATAAATTTTTGTCTCTCATGTATGTGCATGGGGAATCTGAATTCTTCATGCAGGTGAGGAAACAAGAAGAAGAAAGGGGCCATCTCTATTTGAACACTGAGCGAGACTTGTCCTAATGCCCATTCTTTGATCCCACCAATATCATAGTAACCTCTAGTGTTGACCCTCCCCTAAAGGATTTGAGTATGGTTTCTAATGATCAACAGGTGGCAGTCAATTTTGAAAATGTAAAATGTGATTTTGGAAATACTAGTTCATTAACACAGGTCATGGGAGCTTTTTTCCAACACCCTCAAATTGGATATCTTACCTTTATAGGGGCTGTGAATGTTGTAAGAGTGGGAAAAGGGACTACGATCACCATGACATATCAATGTAAGGTTCATTCCAATAAGAATTCATTCCATCCGTTGTGAAGGCCTCCAGGTCATGTTGTCCCACAATACTCTCTATAGCTAAAAACCCATTTTACTTGTTTGAATAGGGATTATAAAAAAAATTGACCGTAAATGATGGATAATATTTATTCAAATTACGAATGGAAGAAGGCTGGATCATGGTTCCTTGAAGAATCTGAACTGAACGATATATAAATACGCTAACAACCTAGGAAATACAATTAAAAAGACCCCCCAAATGATTGTGAGGGGTGAATCTGTATCAGGGAAATGAATGTTATTTAACCATCTATTTGGAAATTTCCTTGTTAATATGGGGATTAAACATAATCCTCTCATGGACTTCTCAAACATTCCAAAAACTAGCGCAAAAAGAACTTAAACAAAATAAAAAACAATGAAAAAGAGACAATGATGACTAAAGATATAAATGATGGATCATAGGGTCAACTAGGGGAATCATTTTTTACTAAAGGTATGAAATATATCAATCATTCCATTTATTAGGATTTCAATACTCTTGTTGGTGGAGCTGAGGTGTAGTATTGTTCAACATTGGATTTTGAACTGGCCAGGGAAGGAGGGAAACTGGGAGTGGTGATGGACGACCACAAGGATGCATATCCATATTCCAAGGAGTGAATTTTGGGACTGTCTAAAATGGAGGCTAAAATTGGTGAACCTTAATTATTACTAACTGTTGGATGGCAATGGGAATTGTAGGTAGAGGCCATGGAAAATCACGAGACCATCTTATGATCTTTATGGTAGAGATGCTGCAGAATATCATGATTATTCATGGTTATAAAGAGTATGTGGAATGGATGAATGGGAGAACATTTCAAGTGAGCAAAAATAAAGACTAGGGTGATTGGATTTACCAGAATCATTGAATTCTAACCAATGGTTTCGATGATAAAAAAGTTAATTATGGAGGAGTTCTTGCAAGATTGGTAGAAATTGGTCTATACTTTTAATGAAATCATCGACGACAACCCAGAAAAACAGGAAATTGATATTTCCTAGAAATTATATATGCAGGTCTCATTTAATATGTTTTATCATTCAATAAATTTTTTATCTACTATAGTGTTTTATGTCTTGGTTTAACTTTTCAGTTTCTCAATATTTCTATAAAAGTGATTTATAATAAAAAAAAATATCAACTCTCAGATGGGTAGGAATTATATCTGCCACCACTACATTGGTTATTTATTTATATCTCAGGATATATAGGTTACTGGAATGGGGAGTGAAATCAGTACAGTTAATTATATTTTCAACTAATATGGTATAAGAAGTGGATGTAAAGACCCGAAAATTTCAAGGAAATTTTTTTCTTAATTTCTTTGGAATTTTACGAGTATGCAGTTTCTGATGGCACCTGATTCTAAGGCCCGGTGTGCCCAGAATCAATTTCCGAAGTTTATCTCGGGGTACATTCAGTGAATGAACGAGCAGGTTTTTCTATCTTTTGAACCAGTGCTCGGAATTGAAATCCGAGGGCACCGATGAACTCGCAGCGTCGGTAATTTCTTAAGGGGATCTTAAGCGCAGTTGCATTTTGTCGCATGAGGTGGTTAATTTTTGGGGTTTAGTTGAATTAAATAAAATTTGTTGAACACAAATTTTATTCATGGTAAGTGGTTATTTTCACCAAAGGGGGAGTTAGATGTCGGGCCCACACCCACCCAACCTCACATGGGAGAGTTTAGTGTGGTAGGGCCCACATGAGACCCTAACTCCTCACCTCCCCCTCCACTCCCAAAACCCCCCTTTTATCACTCTTCATATTAATTTGTAAACTCCTCCTTAATTATGTAGTCTACACACATAATTAATGAAGTGACTCTTTGAATTATTTTGAATGGTTGGCTTTCCTTTTAAAATGGGGGAAAGCTCATTTTAATATTTGGTTGGGAAAATATTGTTAGGGGAATTCTTGGAAAATTTAGAAGAGCACCATCCTTCTGATGAAGAATGTTCTTTCCGAAGAACAACACCTCCGATGAAGAACGTCTCCGACAGAGAACGCGAATTCACCGACGACGTGCCTTCTCTTATTCTTCCTCCTCTTCAAGGGAGGAGACACCACCGAGGGGAACGTCACCATCGACAACGACTCACCCTCTGACGTCAACGGAATCGGCACA
The DNA here is from genome assembly GCA_963277665.1 of Viscum album. Classification (NCBI taxonomy): domain Eukaryota; kingdom Viridiplantae; phylum Streptophyta; class Magnoliopsida; order Santalales; family Viscaceae; genus Viscum; species Viscum album. The sequence continues at coordinate 83,119,331 of OY728155.1, read as the reverse complement.
AATATTCTGTGATGTCCGGTCATCACGACGCTTGCCTCTTTCCATGGCTCGGCGATGTGCGACGTCTTTGCAATGTATGGGTTAATTTCTTCTTCGTGAATAATTCGTCACCGATCATCGTTTTCTAAATAGGCCACCTTTTATCAAAATAATAGTAGGAGGTCGGACCGCACAAACACGGCCGACCCTCCTCCCCCTTGATGATTATGTTTTTGGCGGTTCGAAAGAAGGCGGCGTGGTGCAACGACACCGCGTGGTAACATGGGAAAATGTGGCGAAGATGCGCGGCACCGTCGGGCCGCGCCGCTGGGGACAAACGAACCCCGCGGCTGGATTCGGGCTGTAAGGAAAGGGCGCGGCATCATCACACCGCGTCGGAGAACTCCTAAGACACCGCGGTCGGAGCAGGGCCACGGCGGAGGGGCGTGGCGTCGTCACGCCGCGCTGGTCGAACCAAGGCCGCGACAAAGTAGGGAGCGGCGGCCGGACTACCGGCCGCCGGCGCACTGGAGCAGGAGGGCGGGACCTTGGCGGTCCCGCGGCAGCAGCACGGCCGGCCAGCCGGGTCGGCCGATCGAGGAGAGCGGTGGTTCGTAACCCCCGGCTAGAAGGAGAGCGGCCCCCACGTGGGGGGGGGGGGGTCATCAATCAGGGGGGCAGCACGCCCCCCTGTTCCGCTCAGCTCGGCCAGCCGAGCAGGCCAACCGACCACCGGGCAGGGCTGGGCCGCCCAGGCCAGGCCGGGCCGCGCTGAGGCTAGGCTGGGCCGCACCGAGGCCGGGTCGGGCCATTCCCAAACGGGCCGGACCCAGACCCGGGTCGGGTCAACCCAGTTAGGGCCGACCCAGGGGGTCTCGGGTCGGGTCGGATCGGGCCTGAAACCCCTATTTTCGGACTATTTTCAGTCATTTTCCAATAACATGGGCTACGGACCTCCGATCAATGCACTGCCAGTTGCGATGTGATCCTTGGATCAGGACGGTCGTTTTGGTATATTACACACTGGGTTTCAGAGAACTTTGGGTACGGCCGGGTTGGTTCAATCACGAAACCAACGGGGCCCTCGGAGCGGAAACACTTATATCTCGAGCTCCGGACGTCTGATTGACATGCCATTGACTTTGTGGGATTCCACTAGATGAGACATGACTTTTGGAATACTTCTCCTGATATTTGGATGCAGTTGGAGTATGGATGGGTAGGATTGTACCGGAAATCCAACCGGGCCCCTAGAACGGAAAAGCTGATAACTTTCGGACCAGACGTCTGTTTGACGAACCGTCAGCGGCGTTGGTGATCACGTTGAGAAACAGTCCCTATGAGTTTACCCTATGAGAGTTCATGGTACATTTGAGATACATCTGGGTTGGCTCGCACACAAAACCAATCGGGCCCCTGGGACAAAAAGGCTAATAACTCACAGATCGGGCGTCCGATTGACGCGCCGTCTGTTGCATTGAGACCCCTATGACGAGGCGGTCCTTTGAGATACTTCTCCATGGGACTTTTTGATACTTGTAGTATCGACCAGTAGCTCATGGAGTGGACTCTCTCGGAGACGAGCGTACGGAGTTCGGAGACGAGCGTACGGAGTACGGAGACCATGTAGTCGGCTGAGACCTGACGACTGCTTGACCAACTCGGCTTTAAGTGAGTCAACTAGCCCCATGGACGGAGCACTACATTGTTTGGGTGCAGGCTCGTGGCCGACAGAGCACTACTGAGTTTGGGTGCAGACCCGCAGTACTCGTCCGGAGAGTACCTCTGCAGGCTATTAGGGGGGATGCACTACTGTGTTTGGGTGGCAGACCCCGGTGGGAAGCACTACTGTGATTGGGTGGCTCACCTGCGATACTCGACAGGAGGAGTACCTCAGTAGTCTTAGGTAAGTGAGCAGTACCTTGGAGTCGTGACAGGATCCCTGTACACTCCAGAGACGGGGCTCTTCAGCAGTTACAGTTTCGATAATGAAAATACTGGTTTGAGATGAGTCCATGACCTTTGTGTTTACCTCATTATTGAGATGGGTCATTTGATAACTTAGGTGTATGTATGGGCATATACCTAGGTAGTGGTTATCCATTGATTTCATAACCTTTGTGTTTCCCCATAATTGAGATGGGTTACTTGATAACTTCGGTATAAGTATGGGCTTATACCTAAGTAAGGGTTATCTATTGAGATCCTTATTTGTGGTTATCCTTGTTGGATTTAGTTAGACCTTGAGGGTATCGAGGTCCCTACTGAGTATCATATACTCACCCATGCACAGTCTATGCCCGCACCTCGTTGTGTTGGTTGCAGACGATGGGCAGACAGAGGCCAAGTGTTCGAGGACTGGACGGTACCCGGAGGTGGACCTCACGACGAGTCAGTATCCGGAGGTGGACTTCACAAAAATACAACACTCGGAGGAGGTTGACGGGAAAGAGAATTGTGGAGGATATATGTACCTACCCTTCAGGTAGGATCCGTGGTGGATGATCTAGGAGTTGCGCTATCTGTACCTACCCTTCAAGTAGGATCTGTGGTGGACGATCCAGGAGTTGTGCTATCTGTAACTACCCTTTAGGTAGGATCCGAGGAGGACGACCCTGGAGCTGCTTCCATTCTTCCATTTGTTTGACTTTTTCTGTTGTACTTTCATTTAGTTGTAGCTGCACTTTCAGTTGGGTTTGTATTCTGTCCCATATACTCTTCAGCACTTTCTTTTGTACTTAGTGTATTACTTCCACTTGTACTCTGGGATGTTTTTTTTACTTTTATAAAGTCAATGCCTTCCCAGTTATCAGGATTTATGCCATTGGTGCTAGTCTCCAGCCCCTGGCCTATGGAAGGTGGGCTTGGGGTAGTCACAGCATGGGCCCCAAGGACGGGTCGTGACAAATTGGTATCAGAGGAGTCGGTTCTATCGCAGAACTTATAACTCTGATATTCCTTTTCTGTGAAGCAATAGTGTTAAGGGTACCGAGTGTGGTCTTCAGTTCAGGGAGTCAGTGTTGGTGCGGCGGCCGATGTATCCGTACACCCGGACCCTGACTACTGATTTCCGACTTTGTACATGAAAAACACTGATTGCGTGTGTGTTTCCAAGAGTTTTAAGTCAGATCAAACCAGGTCAGCTCACCAGGTATAAATCTTTGACCGTATCGTATCTATTCAGGATGTCTCCATGCGGACAGTCAGTTGGAGTTCTGAGATATACACGATGACGGCCCACTGAGCAACGAGGCTCTGGTGCGGGGACCTTTTTACTATGTTGGCACCCTCGGGTGGTGTACCAGCAGCACCACCACTAGTTGGGTAGCAGATGCCACTTTCCATACTAGCAGACGGTGCACGCCAATAGAGCGTGTTGCATGAGTTCCAGTAGCAGAGGTCTACGTGGTTACGAGGAGAGGCAGTTTCGCAGATAGAAGAGGAATGGCTGGAGGTGATTGCTAGAGTTTTCCGCCTAGCTGAGACACCAGTGGAGTGGATGGTAGACTTGGCTACTAGTGTTTTCCAGTGAGTGACCATGAGTATGGTCCGCATAGCGATGAGTCTTCGGTACGTGGACTGATGCCTGAGATAGTGCCTTCGGGTAGTGTGTCATCTATACATCACTACCTATTGGTCTGCAGTTACAACTGGCGGTACCGGTAGGTGACACATGTAGGCTTACTGCTTTACATGTGTTCCAACATCAGATACCCTGAAGTTCCGATTTGAGCCTGACTCACAGGCGGCTGAGGACTTGCTTGAGGAAGTGACTGAGAGTTTTCTAGAGCTTTTACAACTTCGGCAGGATGATGTTTCAGTAGATAAGAAATCATCCAGGCGTACCGAACGTTCCTGGTACTCGATGAATATGATTCGATCAGTGCTATAGAGCTCAGACCTCTGAGTGTGGCGTGTTTAAGGATATTCGAGCCATCAAATTTTCCTCTATGCATTCCTACTCACGTTAGGGTGATAGAGAGAACCATGAGGTTGAATGTTCTTTGGCTGAATGAATACAGCTAGAGAATGTTAGAAGTTGGAATGCAAAGAGCTGCTCCCAGTCTTAGAGACTTGGGCATGGAATGTTTCAAGAAGAGGAAATGTTAAGGACAGATGAGTCTGCGAAGCAGCGGACATGGAGGCAGAGCAAGGAGAGAAGCATGAGGTGGTGTACATTTTAACATGTTATAATCACCCGCCTTTGTAGTCCCCCCAGGCTCAATGAGCTGGAGGGTAGGGGAAGAGAGTAGCTGCATGTGGTCAAGGAGTGTGACCCAATGGCTCTAAGAATGATTCATGGGACAGTCTATGTCCACTACTAGCTGCCATAGTAACAGACGTTGATATGAATCATTCCTTCCTTCCACGAATCTTCTCCCAGACCTAGAGTTTCCGGTAAGCCGTAGACTTGACCCTCACGTCTGGAGATACCTTGGGAGGAGAATCAATAATCACACTTACACTGACAGTGTGGTCTGACCCTCGAGGTGAGAGTTTCGGTTGGAATCTCTTGGTGGTGGCGTCGAGGCCTTATGACGTTGGTCTCGGTATGGATTGGATTCACAGTTCATACTCAGATTGACTGTTTTAGGAAAAAAGGTTGTGGTCTATCTACAATGTCGAGATGGGTTTTCCTTCGTCGGCGAAAAGGAAACCCCACGCATCACAGGATAAACTCATGCTTAGGAGGGTGTAGCCGATCACTATTCGGTTTTCCAACCTTACCCTCGTGGTTGTAGGAGTTTTGATTTTTAGTTCTAGTCAGGAAATGGAGGCCTCTAGAGTTCAAGGATGGCGACCACTTTCTTATATGGGTCTCGCCTCGACGAGGATTACGGAGATGTAGCCGAGGTGGCGCGATATCTCCGAGGTTCGACGAAACTCTCTAGGTCCTCAGCAGGGTAGACGAGGTGGTTTACCGCTTGACCTTTACACCTCAATTGCACTAGGTTCATGATGTCATCCTTGTATCTCAACTGAGGAGATACGTGCATGATCCTTCACACAACATTGACCTCATGAAGTACGACGTCGATGGTAGGGAGACATTCACGGAGGTTCCAGTGGGGAACAAGGATCGACAGGAGCAGATCCTACGTAGATGGTCGATTCCTCGAGTGCGCTTCACTGGTAGTACGAGAACCTCCAGGTGAGCACATGGGAGCGGAATGCTTAGATGCATTCTTAGTAACACTTTTGTTTCCCTAGTTTGTGTTATAGCTTTACAGGGACGTAAAGCCCTGAGCTGGGAGTAATGTAAAGACCTGGAAATTTCAAGGAAATTTTTTCTTAATTTCTTTGTATTTTACAAGAATGCGGTTTCTGACGGCACCTGATTCCGAGGCCCGGTGTGCCCAGAATCAATTTTCAAAGTTTAGCTCAGGTACGTTCAGTGAACGAACGAGCGGGTTTTTCTATCTTTTGAACCGGATCTTAGAATTGAAATCTGAGGGCACTGATGAACACGTAGCGCCGGTAATTGCTTAAGGGGATCATTAGCGGATTTGCGTTTTGTCGCATGACGTGGTTAATTTTTGGGGTTTAGTTGAATGAAATAAAATTTGTCGAACACAAATTTTATTCATAGTAAGTGGTTATTTTCAACAAAGGGGGAGTTAGATGTGGGGCCCACACCCACCCAACCTTGCATGGGAGAGTTTAGTGTTCTAGGGCCCACATGAGACCCTAACTCCTCACCTCCCCCTCAACTCCCAAAACCCCCATTTTATCACTCTTCAAATTAATTTGTAAACTCCTCCATAATTATGTAGTCTACACACATAATTAATGAAGTCACTATTTTAATTATTTTGAATGGTTGGATTTCCTTTTAAAATGGGGGAAACAAAATTTTAATATTTGGTTGGGAAAATATTTTAAGGGGAATTCTTGGAGAATTTAGAGGATCTCCCTCCTTCTGACGAAGAACATTCTTGATGAAGAACAACACCTCCGACAAAGAACGTCTCCGACGGGGAACGCAAAGTCACCGACGATGTGCCTTCTCTTCTTCTTCCTCCACGTCAAGTGAGGAGACCCCACCGCGGGGAACGTCTCCATCGACGACGACTCACCCTCCGACGTCAATGGAATCAGCACCAATCTTCCGTGACATCCGATCATCACGACGCTTGCCTCTTTCCGCGGCTCGGCGACGTGCGACGTCTTTGCAAGGTAGGGGTTAATTTCTTCTTCTTGAATACTTTGTCATCGTTCATCATTTTCTAAATAGGCCGCCTGTTATCGCAATAACGGGAGGAGGTCGGACCACACGAACACGGCCGACCCTCCTCCCCCTTGATGATCATGTTTGTGGCGGTTCAAAAGAAGGCGGCGCGGTGCAACGGAAACGCGCGGTAACATGGGAAAATGTGGTGAAGATGCACTGCACAGCTGTGCCACGCCATAGAGGACAAACGAACACCGCGGCCGGAGTCAGGCTGCGGCGAAAGGGCGTGGCGTCGGCGCGTCGCGTCAGAGAACTCCGAAGACACCGCGACCGGATTGGGGCCACGGTGGAGGGGAGCGGCGCCGTTGCGTCACGCCGGTCAAACCATGGTCGCGGCCTTTCACCGCGGCAGAGCAGGGAGCGGAGGCCGGACTACCGGTCGCCGGCGCGCCGGAGCAGGAGGGAGGTACCCCGGAGGTCCCGCGGCAACAGCACGACCGGCCAGCTTGGCCGGCCAATCGAAAAGACCGGTGGTTCGTAACCCCCGGTTGGAAGGAGAGCAGCCCCGATGTGGGGGGGGTTCATCAATCAGGGGGGCAGCACGCCCCCCTGTTTCGCTCAGCTCGGACAGCCGAGCAGGCCACGCGGGCCGCGCCAGCGCGGCATGCCAACCGGCCGCCGGGCCGGGCCAGGCCGCCCAAGCTGGGCCGGGCCACGCCCAAACTTTCCGGACCCGGACCCGGGTCGGGTCGAACCGGTTCGAGCCGACCCAGGGGGTCTCGATCCGGGTCGGACCAGGCCCGAAACCCCTATTTTCTGACTATTTTCAGTCATTTGCCAATAACATGGGCTACAGACCTCCGATCGATGCACCGTCAGTTGAGATGCGATCCTTGGATCGAGGCGGTCGTTTTGGTATATTACAATCAGGATTTCGAAGAACATTGGGTACAGACGGGTTGGTTCAATCACGAAACCAACCGGGTCCTCGGAGCAGAAACGCTTATATATCGAGCTCCGGATGTCCGATTGACGTGCCGTCGAATTTGTTGGATTCCTCTGGATAGGAAATTTTTTTGGCATACTTCACCTGATATTTGGACGTAGTTGGAGTATGTTCAGGTTGGATTGTACCCGAAATCCAACAGGGCCCCTGGAACAGAAAAGATTATAACATTCAGACCCGACGTCTGTTTGACGAACCTTCAACGGAATTGGTGATCACGTTGAGAAATGGTCCCTATGAGTGTACCCTATGAGAGTTCGGGGTACAGTTGAGATACTTCTGGGTTTGTTCGCACACGAAACCAACCGGGCCCCTGGGACGAAAAGGCTAATAACTCACAGACCGGGCATCCGATTGACGCGCCGTCTGTTGCGTCGAGACCCCTATGATGAGGCGGTCCTTTGAGATACTTCTTCGTGGGGATTTGTGATACTTGGAGTATCGACCAGTAGCTCGTGGAGTGGACCCTCCCGGAGATGAGTGTACGGGGTATGGAGACCATGTAGCCGGCTGAGACCTGACGACTGCATGACCGACTCGACTTGGAGTGAGTTGACTAGCCCAGTGGATGGAGCACTAATTTTTTTGGGTGCAGACCCATGGTGGACGGAGAACTACTGAGTTTGGGTGCAGACCCGTGGTACTCGTCTAGAGTGTACCTCTGCAGGCTATGAGGAGGGATGCACTACTGTGTTTGGGTGGCTCACCCGCGGTACTCGACAGGAGGAGTACCTCAGCAGTCTTAGGTTAGTGAGCAGTACCTCGGAGGCGTGACAGGATCACTGTACACTCCAGAGACGGGGCTCTTCAGCAGTTACGGTTTCAATAATGAAAATACTGGTTTGAGCTAAGTCTATGACCTTTGTGTTTACCTCATTATTGAGATGGGTCACTTGATAACTTAGGTGTATGTATGGGCATATACCTAGGTAGTGTTTATTCGATGATTTCATAACCTTTGTGTTTCCTCGTAATTGAGATGGGTTACTTGATAACATAGGTATAAGTATGGGCTTATACCTAAGTAAGGGTTATCTGTTGAGATCCTTATTTGTGGATATCCTTGTTGGATTTAGTTATACCTTGAGGGTATCGGGGACCCTACTGAGTATCGTATACTCACCCCAGCACGGGCTATGCCCGCACCTCATTGTGTTGGTTGCAGACGACGGGCAGCGCTGACAGAGGCCGAGTGTTTGAGGACTGGATGGTACCCAGAGGTGGACCTCACGACAAGTCAGTATCCAGAGGTGGACTTCACAATGATAAAACACTCGGAGGAGGTTGACGGGTGAGAGCGTTGTGGAGGCTATCTGTACCTACCCTTCAGGTAGGATCCGTGGTGGACGATCTAGGAGCTGCGCTATCTGTACCTACCCATCTGGTAGGATCCGTGGTGGATGATCCCGGAGTTGTGCTATCTGTACCTACCCTTTAGGTAGGATCCTAGGAGGACGACCCAGGAGCTACTTCCATTCTTCTAGTTGTTTTTCTTTTTCTGTTGTACTTTTGTTCATTTGTAGCTGCACTTTCAGTTGGGTTTGTATTCTGGCCCACTTACTTTTCAGCACTTTATTTTGTACTTAGTGTATTATGTCTACTTGTACTCTGAGATGTTTTGTTTACTTTTATAAAGGAAATTCCTTCCTAGTTATCGGGATTTATGCCTTTGGTGCTAGTCGCCATCCCCTGGCCTATGGAAGGCGGGCTTGGGGTAGTCACGGCCTGGGCCCCGAGGACGTGTCGTGACAGTGGACCTTGACTAATAAAATAGTCATGGGAGTAAATAATTTCTAACATGATGGTATGGGGAGTGAACCCATACTACTAATATGGCATTGGGAATCATACCTTGACTTCTGTGGAAATAATTTTTTATACTTACATATATTCCACAAATTCCATGTCTTCTTCTTATTTTGTAATTACATGGATTATGTTCTTTATTTCGTTATACTTTAAGTCTTGTTAACTGTAAATACTAATGCAAGAATATCTATTTAGGATCATTAACATATAGGGTATGATATTCGATTTTCATGACCATTTTTTCATACCATTATGATCATGATTATGTTTACACGTATCCATTTTTTACCCTTATTGAGAATATGTTCTCGCAAATATTTTTTGTCTCCCTTTCACCAAGCTATAAAGATAAGTATTATGATTTATGTGTCTATGAAGGGAGCTAGTTCAGATGAACCTAGTGTGATATAATATTAACCACTTACGTAAAAGAGTTTATGTTTCCATGGTTACAAAGGTACTAAACTAATATGGTACATGGATGTGTATTTAAATAATATATGAAATGTTCCATAAAAATGACATAATGGAAATATATGGTATGACATGGTCATTATAGTTGGTATCAAAGAAAAAGTTCTATTAACCTTTGTAAAATAGGACGAGAAAACTCTAGTGAGATCCCTATGGAATCCTCTATGGGTATATATAGTTTTTCCCTTAAATATATTTCTAAGGATGAGTTAATTATTACGAATATGTCCTATTATTTTGGAAAATGATAGAGTGTGTGGTTTCCTAGAATTACATCCTTGTATGGATTCAACAAGTAAATGTGGGTAAGTAAAATATGTACCTATTGGTAACAAATCTGACATAGTGTATCAGGGCTAACTCGAGTGTACCCTGATACACAGCAATGGACCTTACTGCACACCTGGTTTTACTCTCTCGTAGGATATGATTTTGAAATTTACAAACTACTTAAGAAATATTGTGATGTATTTAAATATAGTTGGTTATTAATAAGCTAGGATAAACTAATGGTATCATAAATTAAGGATGGTTTCATAATTTATACATCCTATAACTTATTTTTTATAATTAGATGGTTAGTCACTATAATAAATGATTTTTAATCAATTTTTTAGGATTTTAGTCCATGAATGAAACTTGAATAGTCTTGGTTAACATTGAATTTTATATGAATTTTTTATTACAATTTAGATGCTTGAGTCACTAGAGTGAATGAGGTTATGATCATGCATATATTGTTTTCATAGAACATGATTGAAAATGTGTACATTAAACAACTCACAGACTCACTAAGGCATATAAGGAATGAGTTTTCTCAGAGTTTGGGTAATGGAGACCATGGAGGATAGATGATTATATTTACTTTGTGTGAATACTTTGAAATTAATAACTTAAGTGAATGTCTTATAGAACAATATGATGATCTTATTGTGGAAAATAAAGACACAAATAAAGTTACACAAACGTAAAAATGAAGGATTCAGTTAATGAAATGTATTGGAAAATTAACCTCCCAAAAACAATATCAATTGTTAAATTCAATATGTTTGGAATGATTTTTCTTTTTGAAAGTCAATTTTACATGTATAGAGTTTAATAATATAATAATAATTGTTGTACCAATAATTTTTGTACCAATAATTGTTGTACCAATAATTGTTATATTACATATGATGATGATACTACAGATGAAATGTGAAAAGAATGAGGTATTAATTAATAGGATGTGTTAGCCTTATTATTTCTTATAAATAAATTACAATTATCAATGTTTCCATATTTTTATTCATGAAAGATGTTATATTAATGGTAAAAAATACAATGATTGTTCATTTTATATATTTCATTGAGGATTTAATAGTTTATGTTGAATGTTTCTGATTGTCTGGAAATATAATTTAATGGTAATGTGTCATTTTTACTAAGTAAAGAGAACCCCTAATATATCATTTACGTTAAGATAATGTCGATTGGATGAAGATATATTTGATATAAATAACTAAATTTGATGGTACTGATTCCTTGGATCTAATTAATTATTTGATAAAAAGTGTTTTATGCTATCATGGATGAAGACAAAAAAAAATTGACATTAAGAATATATACAATAAACATCATAATTATGAAACATTATGTTTTCAATATGGATTAATGGATATTTAGGTTTTTACCATGTTTCAAGAATACATGATGAACATATTCACATGTTTGGAAGGTGACAAACAAGAGATAACTTATGATATAGGGGCCTAAATTTTAAGCTGAGTCAGTGAACATCATTCAATCATTTCAGACGTTTATATTTATAAAGGGTTATAAACATATTCATTTGTTAAATAGTTTATGTAAAATATCATATGAGTTTTTAGTGATTGACATATTATCTCATCATATGAGGATTTATTCATATTATATAACATGTGGTAATATTTTATTGTGATAAAGATAGATGGAGTCACCGATCATTCAATTTTTTGATCTTATGATCTGCTAATAATTTAGGAATGAAGAATTCACCTTTATTTCAAGGCAAGAGAGATGAATTGGAATTTTTACATGGAACAATGTATGGATGATATCATGCTTATAGAATGTAATGAAATTTTGTACATATTTATTTTCATTAAAATTATTCAACTCTAGGGGAAGGATCATAAAACCAAAAATGTTCTCCTAGTAGCTTCTTTTTCGATTAATCTAATGGTTGGTCGATCATCATAGATTTATGTGTTTTTGATTATTAACATTATTATTGCCGTATTCTATGTAGATCTCCATCAGAACATGATATTTAGACTTTTCATCAATGACTATTTTTCCATTCCCACTTATGTTCCCTTATGTTGAAACCTAGTAATGAGTTACTTTGGGTAATCCTTATGTTTCTAACTATCATTTTTTAAAGGGAGTTTTATTATTAATTTTTATGATATGGGTTTCATTGAAATTTACATTCAAGTATTAAATAATTGATAAACCTAATTAATTTATTGGGTGAAATTAATTTTAATTGGGGTTGAATGTAACACCCCAAACATTTATGAAATATTTCTTCATGTTAATTTAATATTTTTTATACATTGAATTTCACACACCACATAAATCTATTTTTTTGAAATTATATATATTATATTTGAAAAAACTTAAAATAATTTTCAATCGAATTATTAAAATTAATTTTGGTTGAATTGTTTTTTTTTCAATTGTTTTACGATTTGACAAATAGTAAGAAATACTAACTTTTAATTAATAACAATTTATTCATAAAATTAATTTAGAATGTTACGTTGTATTTTTGAATCATTTTCATGTATAATTACACGAAATCTTTATCATTTAATATTATTTTGGTCATTATCTCCAACTTTACATTAAATTTAGATATAAAAACAATTCAATCATTTGCACATTTCAACTTCAATAATCGTTTTATCACCCGTTCAATATGATTAATTCAAAATTAATTACCCAAACATAAATGTTTTATATTTTGAAAAATAGACCCAATATTTATAATTAGATGGATGAATATTTATAATTAGTTTTCAATTATTTTTGGGTATTATGAATAGTTAGGTTAATATTTTTCTATTAAAATAGTAAAAATTTAAATTTGGTAATTAAGGGTAGAGAATAATATTACAAATAATATAAAATTACCCTAATGGATGTCCTAATTACATTAGATGAGTGGGGTTCTACGAAAAACATCATTAGGATGAAATTTTTACCTTTTTAAGCCACTTGGATGAGAGAAAGACATTTATTATTATTTTTTTACAGAAAAGATAAAGATGTCATACAAATATTTTTAATGACTATATCATTTTTAATATAGGGTTATATAAAAGTCAAATTCACCAATAAATAGTAATTTTAAATATAATTTTCTTCATTATCATCATAAATTATTTTCAATTTTGAGGGAATTAATAAATACAATAAATGAATTCACAATGATGATGCAATAATTGTTTAATTATTGAAAATTTCCAAATAATTGATATTTTAAAAAAGAAAATAAATATGATTTTATATAATTAATGTTATCATATAATTTTATGCATCCATTTGACATGTCAGGGATTATTTAATATATATTTTTTTATATATTATGTTTTTATGATATTTTAAAAAATAAAAATAATGAATATTTTCAAAATTGGGACTAAGGATATTTTGTTAAATTAATATTTTATCAAATTTTTAAATGTAATAAAAAAATATAAAATAATAAAAATGGGACAAAATATAGAATAAAATATCATAACTATAAATTTTATGGTCTAATTGAAACTTTATATATATAAATAGAATTCCATAAACATTAAAATTTTTGTTATCATATTTAAAACTAGAATATGTTAACTGAGCGTTAATAAATATTTTATGATTTAAAATTACAAAAAAACATGTTCATGATTAATTATATGGATATATTAAACACCCTATATAATCTTATCTAAAAATAATTTTTTTGTGGAGGTATTTGGAATGAGTTGGAATATATTATAAATTAATATGTCTTAGAGATTCCAAAAGTCCCCCTCACTTTAATTATAAAAGGAAACCTCCTACCTCATCTCATTATATAAATTTGAGGCTTATAGATCGACCATAAAAGGTCCATTTAACATATTAAATTCTCTCTAAAAATTCTAGAGGTGCCTTAATTCCCAACATACCAACTCTAAAGTCCTTTTTAAGAGATCTAAAAGAGATGTTCCAAAGAAGAGGTAATGGCTCTAACCGATCATTCTATTTTTCAACTATTCTATACCACCTATAAATCTATGATATATATCATAAATTAATATCTTCAGTGTTCTAAATATCATTAAATTTTTTATGAATATAGTCACACCATTATACATCCCCTTCCTCGTAAAACAAAAAAAAATTATTGTATCTCTTGTTCGTACCATCTCATCGTAGAGAAACAATCCATTTTCCATCACCATTGATTATGAGTGAGAATTATGAATAGTTTAATAATTATATATAATTTTTATTATATAATTAAACTTATAAAATTATAAAATAATTTTCACCTTTCTACCATCCATCTTGGATTTTGAGAAAATGATAACATCGCTCGGGCGTACGTATGGCTTACCATCAACACAATGAGATGTGATTTAAAAATCAACTATATTTTACATTAATAGTAACGATGATAAATTTTATGAATATATATGAATTATTTAAGACAAAAAAATTAATCTGGAATGATAATGTATCATATACCTTCCTTTCTTTTAACCCGGCAAGAAAATGAGAATAGCATTCATGCAAACGAATGACCTACAATCTGCAAGAATGGTGTATTTTATTTTCAGTCCTTATATTATATAAACCATAATAAATAAATATATAATGAATATATATTTTTATATTATATATATATATAATTTTTATAATTATAGAGATGATTAATGTGTGCGAAATAAGTTAACACTTAATGTACGAGATTTGTGCCTCACTTTCATTTCGGTGGGACACATACCTTATAAACTACTTATTTATTATATGTTGTGTATATAATGCATATGAATGTATTTTATGAGTATTATCCATATTATTATGGTATTTTAATATCTATATATTTCTCTTTATTTCATGGGGCTTAGGATTACACTAATTATAAAAAATGAGTATTTATTTTACAATCACATCAATATTTTGGATAGTTTAATTTTAATTCTCTATTGGTGAAAATTTATCATTCATTTCCATTTTTTCTAGAAAATTTATCAACAATGTATTTACTATTATCCTATAGATGATTAATTTCATTTTTACCAATTTTATACATTTTACTTCACAGTTTGAAAGGAATGTTTTTTTCATTTTCCATATGACGAAATATTTGACATTTTCGGAAGATGTACAAAATGAATGTTTTTAATAACTTATATTGAACAAACATTATATTCAAACCTCATGATAATTTAATTTTATGAATCTTAATTTATAAGAATAAATTTTTATTTTCAAAGAATTTTTTTCATTATATTTATGCTGCATTATATGAAAAGATACTTTTTTCAATGGAGAAAAGAAATTTACATCCTTGTTTTTTTCAAGTGATATCTCAATATTTTTTTATGCATAATTTAATTTTTTATGTTACATAAGTTCCACGATAGATATTATTTAATTATATTGATGGATTGTTTTTATGATGAAATGAGATTTATGAAACTAAACTCTTTTCCAAAAATTATATTATGATAGAATGATGTTTATGAAACTCATTTCATTGCATAGGTACTCATTTGATCAGTGATTAATGTTATTTTAGAAATAATATGTACGATTTCATTATGAGATTTTTTGTACCATTATATCTATTGAATTCATTGGATAAATATTTATATCTCATGAGATAGACGTGGTAGCAATGGGAAGAGAAAATAGTTCAGTTAAGGACATTGTCAGCTAAGATGGTTTTGGGAGTGAACAATTTCTACTAAGATGGTCATGGGAGTAAACCCCTACAACCAATAGTTTATGGGGAGTGAACCCATACAAATAATATATCCTCTCTAGTGATTTTGTGACTACTATGGAAATCATTTTCTATGCCTATGTGTCTTCGACAAATTCTATATCGTATTCTTATATTATGATTTCCGGGATTATTTTCATTATATTCTGAAGATTCATGTCTTAATAATGAACAATATAAATTACATGATTCTTTTTTAGGATCATCAATATTTAGTGTATGATATTCTATTTTCATGATAATTTTCTCATATAGTTATGCTCTTGAACGTGTTTGCATGTTTCAATTTTTTCCCTTGCTAAGCATCTGTGCACACACATTTTTATGTTTCTCATCACCTAGGGTATGAAGATATATTTTTTTTATTTGCTGAAGAAGGTATCTATTCAATAAGAAAGTAGTGGGAGATAATATAAATCTCTTATGTACCCTTTTTTATGTTTTCATATTTCCAAATATACAAAACTAATAAGGTATGTGGGCATGTGTTTTTTTAATCTATGAAATGTTCCAAATAATGATTTAATTTCAATGTACATTAAGAAATGGTCATTATACTAAAGATGAATAAGAAATATAAAACATAGAGAAGAAGGATTTCATGGTAAACTTCATGGGAAAATATTTTCCTTATGAGAAAAGAGAATATTTAGAATAAAAATTATTGTCAACAATACATGACTGAATGGCCCAAAGGGCGATATTTTTATTGATTTTGGATAAGCCTCTTTTAAGGGTAAAGTGGAAAAACCAAGACTTCAGAGACAATAGGACATTAACAAGATTCAAAAAATAAAAGGGTTTTAACCCAGAATAAGGCTATATAAAAGTGCCTCTAACCAGCATCAACATCATTAAGGAAAGTCTCCACCAAAGTATGTCTGATAAGAAAGTTGTCCCGTGTAAGGATGCACGGGCCCGGTACAGATTTCTATGCCATACCCTCTCATTCGTCCAAATCCAAAAATCCATACATGATGAAGACAGCAATATCTATCCTCCTTTGATTCAAAACCTTGTAGAATTTATGGGATTCCCAACAGAACATCCATTCCTCTATCAACAATTAAAAAGCAGGTAACCAGCAGATTCAACCTCGTCAAAGCACCACCACCATACCACAGATTTCATAATCAATCAAACAAGAACACACTTTAACCAAACTAAAACCTGGAAATAACTTACCGGAGTGCCAAAATGCATGACCTCCCCCCTGCGGAGAACTGGATCTGACCCCATGCACTCCATCGCATTCCAGAGCCTCCGCCAAGCTGGGATGAGGACGCGCGGAGATCATGAAGCTAAAAGGCATGCCAAGTCCGAAGGATCACACCGAAGACCACGCTGATCACACCACATCTGCAACAGGAACCTGAGCAGGTGGTGCCAAGCACATAGGATGACAACGAGCACACAAAATCGACGACAAGGTCCCAAAATGCAGAGGCCGACACTGAAAAACTGGAGGCGAAACCAAACACCTGGAGCAGCCAGGATCCAAAAGGTAAATTGCAACCCAAAACCAGACCACTCGACGTCAATGCACGCCAACGCTGAGCGGATCCGAAGCCTGGAACGGAAAATCCTTCACAGTGGGAACCAGAGTCCGAACTGAGAACAACAAAAACGAGATGAGATCCCAAAGTGAAAAGATGCAATGAAGCCACCACCGAGAAATGATCGAAGCCGAAACACATGGATCCTCCACCCATCGAGGCCGATCCAAGATGAGAAGGTCGCTGCCGAGGAAAGGCCAAGCCAGAGGAGGGGAGGTGACTTCTTGGAAGAAAAAAATCTTAGGAGCACACGGCGGGGGAGAGAAGCTGCTGCTCAGAGGCCGAAACTCCAAGCCCTCTACAATACATGAATAAGTGGGAAAATGTATCTATGTTTGAATAATTATTTATACATTTAGTTAGTCATTTTACAGACAATGTACATATTCCAAAGAGAATTATTGTTGATTTCATTAATGATTATATGTAAATCCATCATATGTAACTAACCACCATAACATTCTCATCATATGAGGAAAATTTATCATGTTATATAAGGAAAGGAAGATACATCTATAAGTATTATGTATTTGAATGGAAGAAAGAAAAAAAATTATGTAATGGAAAAAAGATAATGTGAATAAGGGAAAACAATATTTTACCACATGTACATATGAAAATAATCACCCTGGTAAATTAATATATAGAAAATTAGTTTGATTCAAGTTTAGAGAAAGAGGCTATGTTGGTCATGCATTTAAGGGTAAGTGGGAATCCCTCAGAGTGTAGTTCCTTAAATTTAATGATATGTGTAACTATTCTATCAAATTCCCCAAGTGAAAAGGGAATATACCACAAAATATGTTAAGGGGTAATGGTCATGATTATGATATTGATATAGATGAATGATAATTATTAATGTTTTGTGCAATTAGATCCTTGAATTATGTTGTAAAACTATTTCCATCATGTTATACGCATTTTATGAATCATGAATCATAAAAGGGGTGTAACGAAATAGTGTTTCTTAAAAAAATTGACAGAATCTGTTAAATGTTACCATGAAAAGTGATTCAGTTGTAATTTGATATTTTTTGTAAAACTCATGATTAAGGGAAGATAAACCTCATTATGTTCACTATAATTTGGTAAACAATACAGTGATATTTTTATGGGATAGTATTGGTGACCTTGAAAATGCTTGGTGATTAGATGGTTTATGTTATATTAGATAGAATATATATGAATATTTAAATCTATTGTATATACTCGAAAACCTGATATCTTATTTTTGGAAGAATTAATTTTTTTATAAAGGATTTATTATGATCAAGGTATTCATATATTTTTAGTGTTGAATTATGAGAAATATTATATATTATATGGAATATAATACTGATTTGAAGACTTTCCTTCATATATTTTTTAATATGAATTTGAATGGAAATATTTTGGATGAGTATTAAGGTTAACTATATATGTAATATATTATGATAAATCATTTTTGTTATTTGATAATTTATTCTATCCATTTTGTTATTTCAAAATATATAGATACGTGAGGAATAATGTGGCATTCTAGTGATCCCATAAATATACTTTGTGCAATAAAATTCATTTTAGATATTCATTTTAATGACTGAGAAATATTTTGGGAATTGATAAAATAACGTCCAAATATTTAAATTGTTCTTATGAAATATAAAGATAAAAATTATGTATATTTTTATATTATTTTAGACTATATAGTATATGAATTACTCAACTCCTTAAAAATATCTTGAAAAATGTTTTCATAGTACATTCATTTCGGATGAATCAAATGGTCTATTAAATCATCATAGACTTATGGTTTTTTTTTCTAATTTCTATTTATCATTAGCCTTATTTTTATGAATTTACTCTATCACCATCCATCATAATTTTGGCATTACACTTTTCTTCCATGCCTATATCTTTTCTTCCCACATATGTTCCCCTACTAGGAAAAATAGATTTCTATTGATATAGATAAACAAATATTTTCACATTCTCTATGATATAGAAGATATTTTATTAACCATTATCATTATGTGGGAAGTCAATAGTAGAATTTTCAAATGTAAAACAATTTATTAAATAAATAATGTTTAAATTTTAAGGATGTAGTATTTTTAATGGGGTATAATGTTACACACTATGTTTTTAAAACACGAACATCATGTTCAATAAAGAGATTGATATGAAACAATAATATTAGAAGAAAATATAAAACCCAAATACATTCCAATATATTTATTTGGGTATAAATTTAATCACTTATATAGATTGAGACACACACTATTTCCTCTGGAAATGGGGATGACCTTGTTTGTTTAAGGTTCAAACATTCCAATCAATTTCTAATGGTTTTGTTCGTAGAACCGAAAACATCCAATGATTCTATATCCATTTTTACCTACTTTCCAAAGGTAGGTGATCATTGGGGGAAATTATTTTCTACTATGGGACTCTCTTTATAGATTTAAGTTATGTTCATGAATCCTTATTAAATTACCAAGTATGAAAATGAGATTCCCTTTAAATCTGTAAATCAATTATTAGTATGTAAGAGATTTATAGAATCTTTTATATTTATTCGAGGTTCTTCATCTATAGAGAATCATCGGTATTTGTTTAGATATTCTTAGCCAATGGTATCCTTCGACACATTATATAGAAATATTTTGGTCATTATGATAACCATACTGGTTTTAAATCCACTCAGCAGGGCACTTGAATTTTATTGTCATTCATAAGGACATGGATTATTTTATAGTTGGGATCGTACCCACAGATGGACTACCTACATATCCTTGTTTAGAAAAGGAATCAGAACCCACGTAGTTCGAGTAAGTGAGTATGATATTTATGCATGATTTATGGCTCAAAGAAAGATTTCATAATTACTTTTACGCTCTAAGCTCACGTGACTCATGCTCGGTGTGAGAAATAAGAGGTATTGGTAAAACCGGACTATTGTGCCACGAAATATGCAATCATAAGATATGATGTGGGGCTTATGTATGTATAACTACCCAGATATATGAAGATTAGGATTTACTTCAGGGAAGAAAACTGGGAACAAGGTTTATAAAGGTATATGTGCTTTATGGAGATTTGGATACTTAACTTAGGATTTAATCTTGAGAAGGAAGCCCAAATTAGAGTGGATTTATGATTGGTTTTTATTTCTGAGAAGGAAGTCCAAATCAAAATTAAATTAAGAGTTTTTAAGAGGAATTGTGACTGGGGCTTATTCATGAGAAGGAGGCCCATGTTAAATGGAATTATGATTGGGGCTTACCCCTGAGGTGGATGCACATATTTGAAAACATGATAACTGGGGCTTATACTTGAGAAGGAGGCCTAGGTTAAAGAGACTTGGATTGGTACTTACTCCAGAGAAGGAGAACTAGGTTAAAGATCCATTCAGATTTAAAGGACGGGTTTGAATGAATGAAATCTCTCACCTTAGTGTTTTGAAGACATTGAAATCACTATGTTTTGAGAGATGTTCCATAGAATTCCTTTCAGATAAGGAAGTCAACCAAGGAAACATGCCATAAATGGCTTTGAAAAGTGTCTTGAAGACAAAATCTTGAACAAGATAGGTAGATTTGAAGAAAACAAGTGAATAGGTAGGAGGGACACCCAAAAAGTGAGAGGCGCGCAAGTCCTGCGTGGACGAGCAAGTCCTGGTCGCACAGGTATACCTACACGACACATGGGTACTTGTGTGACGGTCAATCCCTGGGCTAGTACATGGGTGAGACATGGCTCAACAACTTAGTATTATCCTTAAAGGCTTCAAAAGGGGTGGAGGGAAAGTTCTGATGAAGGTATAATGCGGTGTGCAAGTGTGGTCATTTCCCTTAAGGGTTTGGCCACTTAGGTGTGCAGGTGTTGATGAATTTCAACACTTAGGCCATGTTCCCTCTCTTTAGAGCTTCTGTTCTATGTAAGAAATTACTTTAGAAGAGTTTGGAAGACTTCCATAAGATACTAGGGCACCAGGAGCTTAAATATGGATTTTGGAATTTTTCTGTCCTCGAAATGGGGGCCCACAAGGGGTATTTATAGGTTGCTGAAGACCTCGGGGGAAAATCAAATAGGGTGCGTAGGTACCCCTGCACGACCATGATGAAACTTTTACAGCCCAAGTGAAAACAAATCCTTTTTTATACCTTTGTCTATTTTTTATGTTTCATCAAAGGATGAATCAATTTGTGTTAAGGTATTTTCCCTTTTCATTCGTTAGACTCTATGACAGAAAAGAGCATCTACAAAAGTCCCCCCTCAGAGTTGGATCCGAAAGAAGGAGGGTGTGACTCTGAGGTAAAGAAGAAAACCAAGGAATGGGGGTGCACAAGTTTTGAAAGAGCAGATATCAGGGCATAGGTGAGAGTCGCTGAGGCTTCGGTGCACAGGGGTACGGCCTAGACTATAAATATGTGTCTCATTCCGCGTAAAGAAACTGGTTCTCAATGATTCTCGCTCTAGCCACGCAAGATGCCTTCATCGCGCAAGTGTCCTTTTTTCCACTTCTTCTTTGTGTCACGCTGCTGCATGGGTATTTTAACCTGCGTGGTGATACCTACCCCCCAAAAACTTGTGCAACATAGTTATACCTACATGTCAAAATTGACATGCCGTCGTTAATGCCTTAGATATTTTTTTCATATTTCTTCTCAAATTTTATGAAAAATCAACTCACTTAAGGGTTAATTATTTGACCTTTGTGCAGATTCAATGGCTCCTAGAAGAATCAGAATGGCTAATGAATTGGATAGAAAGCAGATTGATGATATGATGAATGTTGTTGGCCATGATTACTATACTGTCTGCAACAGCACTCTCCAAGACTTGGCCATGTATTTAAAGAAGTATCGTCTTAATTTTCCACAGAGCATCTACCTGCCTCTGTATGGCCATGGTCATCTGCAAGGAGTCAACATTACAGATGTAAAAAACTATCAACATGAGATGCATCTACACTGCTATGCATCTATTTTGTTTATGCTATTCATTAAGAGCAACAACAATGGTGTGAACTTTCAAATTTTTCCTCCATGGAATTTCCTTGTAGATATGAAAATGGAAAACCCATGGGCTGAAATTTTTTCTACTGTCAGTTGGTGGAGAGAATACTATCATGTAATTAGAACCTTATCTAAAAAGAGTAATCTCTCCAAATGGCTCTTTACTTCCACAGATACATTCTCAAATCCATGTATCCATCTTCCGAGTATCTTGGACAGAAACAGAGTCACAGTTTGATCAGCAGAAAATTTTCTCAAACCGCACTCAAAAACATCCTTTTACAATTGTTCCAAGAAGAGCTGGTATCACTGCATATCTTATTGTATCCAATTGAATGAATGAATTCCAGGAGGCTACTGATGAAGCTCGGGATGCCTTAAATAAAATGAAGTGTTATGTGAAAGTCTTTTGTAATTCCTGAAAAAGAGAAGAGACTCCAGTCTGTGGATGTCCTTCTAACTCTTGTGCATCAATGAAAAACACTTTCATCCTCAATCATTTGTGCCTTCATTCTCTTTTTCTACCTGCTTTAAATTTTTACCTAAGTCAATGGTCCTAGTAAGCATAGTTTGATTTTTACTAGGATTATTATAAATAACCCTACAAACATTGAATCTTTTCATTTCTCAATATTACCTAAAATCATACAAAATGTATATTTAGTGAGCTGGGACTTGACTTTTGTTCAGAGATACCTTGTCTTTTGTGGGCTGTTTAAAGTCATGCACGTCAGACATAAAAAGGCTAATGTTTAAGGTCGAAATAACTTTGACCGAATAGATTAAAATTGACTCAATTCCTTGACAATTTATCTGAAAACATATTACCACACTCAAGTATGAGGTAAAATATGTAAACTATGACTTAAGAAATTTTGAATCAGAGGAATGACATGAAAATTTACTAAGAGTCATTAGAAGAAGTATTTCTCAAGAATGAAGTTACCACAATTTAACAAACCCGTTAGGGGGTTGAATTATGCAGGGACACTTAAGGGCATTGGAAGCATAGTCAAATAATAGCATCTTTTGGCTGACATTCCCGTTATGTAGAATACTTATGCAAGGCCACCTAAGGGCATGTGCTGCATAGTTAGAAAAAAAACACTCAGAAATATACTTTTCTACTACTAAAAATCCAGTGGAAGTTTATGGAGATTCAAATTTTCCGAAGCATAGAGTTTGTTGTATGGGGAGAGGTACTTGAATATGGAGAGGATATTTCCAATCAAGATTGTCTAATAATTGGATTAATGTCACTTCTACGAAGTTCTGACCCAAAGGTAGGGAAGGGAAATATAAACCATAAACTTGAATACTTTATGATCATGAAAAAGAGTATGGGACAATATATAAAGGATGTCTATTTTCTGCAGATCCTTACATATTTTCGATAAGACCAATAAGGAAAAAAAGAGGTTTTTCTACCAAGAATGGAGTTACCACTATTTGAAAAACCCGTTAGGGGGTTAGATTATGTAGGGTCACCTAAGGTAATTGGCTGCATAGTCAAATAATAGAATCATTTGGATGATAGGTCTATTATGTAGACTAATTATGCTAGGCCGCCTAAGGGCACGTGCTGTATAGTCAGGAAAAAGAACTCTCAGAAATTGGACATTTTGTGGCCAGAAGTCAAGAAAAAGGTTATGGATATCTGGAAGTATTTAAGGTTAGGAGTATGACACATGAAAATGGGTATTGTCCATTGCATGAAATAGATACATAGACCAATGCTAACCATAATCATGTTGTGGCTAGGTCCTGAATTGAAATTTGGGACTTCACTATGTATCCCATAAGGATGGGAATGAAGCCATACGTAGTTCTTGAAATACTGTTTAACATCATGTGGGACGAATGTATGGGAGATCTTAGTTTAGGGTCATAGATCTTGGACCATAATAATGAATACAAAGTGTGTGTTTTATAATCCTGATGTGAATGAAAACCAGGGTTTTCATACCACATTCATGTTTTCATAGGGGGGGGCTTTTCAGGAAAGGTACTGAAAGTGAAATTTGGGGTTAGGCCTAAAGACATGGGGCTTCTTTCGAGGGACGCTCGAACATTCCTAAGTATCCCATAAGGATGGGAATCAAGACGCATGTAGTTCTTGAAATACCCTTTCTACATATTTGGTTCATACAAGTGAAGGGTGAAAGGGGACATTAGTGTAATAATGGTTTGACCCAAGATGAAAGGTTCAGGCATTGCCATGTATGCACGTAGTCTTTAGAATATATCATGATTGGAGATCAATGTAAATAATGATTCCCTCTCGAGTGAGGGTGTCAAAGAATGTTATAGTTTATTGTTGTACAGGACAAAAGTGTTGTATAGTTTAACTTCATATAGCAAGGAAAAAATTGAACCAATGTAAAGATAATGATTCTGGGGGTGGCTTCATGAATCAACATCGTATGAGATGGATGTGAACTGATGTGAAGAGATTGGTTTTCGTCTTGAACCACGGGAGGTTGCCAACGTACCCAACCTAGAAGGCAAGGATCAAAGTCTGCGTAGTTCAATTGAAGAATTAATTAGTGATAAAGTTTTTTTTGAGAACAACGACCTAAAAATGTTGTTGGGACTTACACATGGTTAATGGACCAGAGAGGGTGTTATGGATGAAGTTTACTCTAAGCTCATGTGAGTCATACTCGGTGTGAGAAAAAAGAGGTAGAAACAACCCTAACGATGCACGGTTTAATTTCATGTAGGAAGTATAAGTGACTGTTCAGTTTAATGTCTTGTAGTGAAGATAATGGGGATACAGTTTAACATCAAGTTGGACGTATTAGGGACTTTTTCACTGATTAACATCATGTTGGACATTCGGGTGATGTATAGTTTAATGTCATGTAGCTAGGATGTAAGAGAAGATTATGCAGTTTATGGTCTTGCAGTTAGGAACTTGGGGACTGTGTAGTTTAGTGTCATGCAATAAGGAAAACACAGTTTAAAGTCCTGTTGGACAATGGTGCGAAAATTTTAAGGTCATATGCATAGGCCGATGAAGGGGAAACGGTTTAACGTCATGTTGTACGATGGCACAGTTTAACGTCATGTCGGACGGAAGTGCGAATAGTTTATGGTCATATGCATGGACTAATGTTTATGCAGTTTAATGTCTTTCTGGACATAATGGACTATGCAGTTTAAAGTATTGCAGTGAGGAAAACATAGTTTAACGTCATGTTAGATGATAGGGTATTTGTGTTACAAAAAATACGTCTTCAGAAATCTGGCATTGGTTGAAGTTGTCATGATTTCTCCATTCATTGAGATTAAAGAATAAGCTCCATTGGAGTAAACCTTATGTATTGAGTAAGATCCTTCCCATTTTGGTTCAAGTTTGGGAGGTTTCTTTCCTAGTATCATTAGAGTTCTGAGAACTAATACCAATTCTCCCTAAAGTAATGAACTAAGATGAACTTTTTTGTCGAAAGCTCGTGATATTCGATTATGATAGTCTTCCAAATGATGCAGGGTGCACAATATTTTCTCATCTAATCATTCCAATTCATCCAATCACTTTTGAGATTGTTCATCTGTAGATGACTGATCACAAAGGGCTACTCTGAGTGAGGGTAATTGAACTTAAATGGGAAAGACAACCTCTGTTCCATATACCAATTAAGATGGAGTTGAACGCGTTGCAGTGTGGGTGGTGGTTCGATAATCCCATAAAGCATGAATGATTTTATCAGGCCATGACTTATTATCTTTATCCACCATCTTTTGCAGTATGTTTGAAAGAGTCTTGTTGAAGGCTTCGATCTGTCCATTGGTCACTTCATGATATCGAGATGAATGGTTAGATTTGATGTTGTACTCTTGATACAACCTCTTTACCTCGGATGAAAAGAAGTCGGTGCCATTTTCCATAAATATGGTATGAGGGACACCAAATCTGGTAATGATGTTAGACATGATGAAACTAACAATGCTTTTAAAACTAACTTCTTTGAGAGGTATTGCCTCTTCCCATTTGGAAAATATGTCAGTAGAAGTAAGAATATACATAAACTGCTTGGTTGTAGCTGAAGGATAAGGTCCCACTACATCCATACCCCATGTGGCAAATGGCTATGAGTATTTATCTGTATGAAGCAACTCTGGGGGTTGATGAATGATGTTGGCACAAACATGGAAAGAATGACACTTATGTGTGAAATCAACACAATCTTGTATCATTGAAGGCCAAAAGTATCCAAGCCTTCGAATTTGATTAGATAGTCTATGTCCAGACTAATTGGCACCATAGAATTCTGCAAGTACTTCTTTTATGATAGACATTGTCTCTTCACCATCAATGCATCTGAAGAGAACTCCATCAAAACTAGTTTTGTAGAGAATTTTCTCTAGGTGATCAGGGTTATCATAAAGAGTAAAATTGACTACATGTCTCCATATTTGTTCTTTCCCAGCTCTATCAGGTGTAAGTGTTCCATTTTGATGGTATTCCCCGATAGGTGTCATCCATCCAGAAGTATGAACATATGGTTCAGAGAGGGGAATAATTTCATTGATTTCCTCTGTTCTGATTTGAACATATGGTGAAATTGTATGATGATGGGCAATACTTATGATTGTCTCACCCCGATTTGGATCTACAAGAGCTGTGGCTATATTAGCCAGTGCATCAGCTTGGGCATTTTGTGATCGCGGGACATAAGAAAATGTCGGTTCCAAAGGAAATTACTCCATTAACTCTCTGACGTAATCATACAAAGGTATTAATTCTTCTTTTATTATGGCATAATCCACAATTACTTGTTTGATTACCATGTCTGAATCACCTTTCATATTTAAGTGATTCACTTGTGCTTGAAGTGCCAACTCCAATCCTACGATGAGAGCTTGGTATTCTGCTTCATTATTTGTAACGCCTTCCCACAATAATATGGAAGAAGGTAGAAGTGCCTTTTCTAGAGAAATGAGCACAATTCCTAACCCAAAATTGTTGAATTTAGGATCCTCCATTTTCTTCACTATTGGACTTCTGGAAGCACCATCAAAGTACATTTGCCATGTTTGAAGATTATCTTGAATAGAAAATACTTCTTCATCGGGGTGTTCCATATCTAAATATGTATCTTCTACTAAAGGATTTTCAGAAAGGAAATCAGCCAGAGCATGGCCCTTTATCAACTTTTGAGAGACATACTGGATATCAAATTGCTGCAAAATAACTGCCCACCTTGCCAGACGTTCTGTAAGCATTGGATGACTAAGGATGAATTTGAGAGGGTTACTGAGAGATACCAATTGGACCTCGCGATGTTGCAGGTAGTGTCTCTATTTCTGAACATTAAATATTAATGCTAGGAAGCACTTCTCAATACTTGAATATTGTGTTTCTACTTCAAGCATAGTCTGAATGAGATATTAGAGGCTATTTTCATTCCCAGCATCATTCTTCTGGGAAAGGAAGGCACCCAATGATCTCTCAAAATCTGTCATATAGTGGGTAAGTGGTCTTCCTTCAACAAGTGGCATTAATACCTGTGGGCTCAAGAAATATTTCTTGACAATATCGAATGATTCTTGACATTTTTCAGTCCACTGGTAAGTGACTCCCTTCTTCATTAATTTGGTGAAGGGTAAACTTTTTCCTGCCAAATTGGCGATGAAATGCCGAATATAGGCTAAGTGTCCCTAACGTCCTCTCAATTCCTTCAAATTTCAAGGAGGTGTCATACCAAGGATTGACTTTGTCTTCTCAGGATCGACTTCGATACCACGATGGCATACAACAAAGCTAAGAAAGCTTCCTGAGGCTACCCCAAAAGCACATTTTAAGGGGTTCATCTTTAAATTGTGTTTTCAAAGTTTGTGGAATATGATTTCCAAATCATACAAGTGATTAGAACGTTTCCTTGATTTAACAAATAAATCATCCACATAACATTCAACAAAAGTCCCTAAAAAGGTATTGAAGATATGATGCATGGAACGCTGATATGTTGTGTCTGCATTATTTAGGCAAAAGTGCATTACCCGATATAAAAACACACCCTTAGGGGCTCTGAAGGCTATATATTCTTCATCATCTCAAGCCATTCGGATTTTATTATACCCTGAATATCCATACATGAATGAAAGTGCTTAATAGCCAGCCGTTTTATCAATTAAGAGTTCATTGATCGAAACTGGAAATTCATCCTTAGGACAATGCCGATTAAGATCTCTAAAATCAATGCAAACTCTAATTTGTCTGTTCTTCTTTTTCACTGAGAAAATATTAGCCATCCATTTGTTATATTGAACTTCTCTGAAAAAGTTATCTTTGATAAGCTTATGCACCTCAGCTTCAATTTTGGAAGCATTAGTTGGGTGTGTTCTTCTTGCGGCTTGCTTGAATCCTCGATGTTCTTTTGGAAAACCCAAACGATGAGTAGAAACTTCAGGATCAAGGCCTGGAATTTCGGTATAGTTCCATGAAAATATATATCGATTTTTCTTCAAAAACTGAATATACATTTCCTATTATTCAAGAGTCATGGCTTCACTAATTAATGTGGGGTGTTCATCTTCTTTTGTACCCAGATTTATTTCTCTGAGTTCATCCACAGTGGTAGAGATACCCTCTTCAAATGCTGGAGGAGCATCCCTGAGTTCTTCCTCTTCTTCTTCAACAAGTGTTATTTCCTCTATTTCTACTTTCATAGTAGATGATGAAGTATAATTTCTAGGATCAAGAGAGTTGTTAAAATTTGAACATCTTGAAGAAGAGGCTTCCATTTCTGACCTTATTGATGATAAAGGGTCTTCCTTGGGTAAAAAAGAGGAGATGATGGATTGAGAATCGACATCATCGTTCACCTCCTACATTTCTCTAACTTCTTTTGGCCTGGTTAGAAAAGTATAGACTTGCTGGATTTCAATGGAAGAAATGAAGGCATATTTATTTGGGCTTTCATCATTGCTTGGTGAATCACCAATTTCTCTCATCCTATCTGGCTTGATCTCCATAATTGAAATTATGGAAGTTTCCATAAGAATGTTTGGATTTGGGTCTATCCTGTCTATTTGACTGATATGAAACACATATTCTACACTCACATGTACGAATAGGTTTGATGGAATCTTTTCCAAACCATATGGAGCATTAACATTGGTAACCTCCCTTGTTGTGGATTTCTCCTTACCCTCCATGTGATAGAATTCCACCTCAATGTATTGAGATACACATGTTTTTAATGGGGCTTTATCACCATATAATGTCCCAATTTGGCCATTGAAACAATATTTTAGACATTGATGGTATGATGAAAGAATAACTGCATGTTAATGTAGCCAAGGTCTTCCAAGAAAAATGTTGAAAGCTGTGTCATCATGAATAACCATGAAATCTGAATTGGATACAAGATCTCCAAACTAAGTTCTGAGTGTGATCTCACCCAGATGTTCTTGTTCATTTTTATCATACCATTGCAACATCAAAGTAGAAGGAGATAAATTAGATTCAGTGAGTCCCAATTGACGAATTGTACGAATGGGGATGAGGTTGACTCCTGAACCATTATTAATGAAATCTCATCGGATGTCTACACCATTGACCATGCCAGATAAATAAAAAGGTCTAATATGTCCATGCACAACATCATTTTCATCTTCATCTGTGAAAGATATCTCTGCATGGAATTCTACAAGATTATTCTCTACATGGTAGACTTCAGCCGCAACAATTTCAGTTTCAAACTCGTGAGGACTTGACAAAGCCTTGATGAGTGCCTTCCAAAGATCCTTTGATAAATTTATGGAATCCAGAATTGATAACTTGGTCGGTACTTGGGCCTAGTGATTCATTAAATCATACTTTTGATCTAAAGGTCTGTGTTTCCCAACAAGAACATGACATTTCACAGGTACCTTAGAATTTGAGGCTTTGGTAGATGGTGCATCTTATATCGGGATGGGAGTTGGAAATAATCCTGGCTTTGGAAGATTAAACCGAATGGGTATATTTACCTACTGAGAGGAAGAATGTGTAACCTCTAACTGATCCTCTATAATGACTATGCCAGGACTAAAACTTCCATGTGTGGAAGAACTTTCTTGTTCTTTTTGAGCTCTCTGAAGGGCTCTAACACATGTTTCTGCTACATATACAGTTCTAGAAGGGGTAGAATTGGAATAGTGGCTTCTGGGATATCCACGTCTTCCTCTATATCCCAAGCCTCTGGAACTCTGTCTAATTCCTCTGTTTGATATAGGGAACTCAGGCTCATTGAGATTGAAACTGTGACTGGCATAAGGATCTGTTAAGTGAATCATGTTAATAGAACCAAAGATCAACTATTCATCTAATAAATACTCTTCCTGGTTATCCAATTTAGGTTGTGTCGTTTAGTGGGGCGGTTCCCATGGATTCGAAGTAGATGGCATAAAATCTTCCAGAGTCAATGAAAACATGTTCTTTGACACAATCTCATCTTCTTCTAATTGCTCTTCTTTCATTGAATTGTGCCATTTCTTTGAGTATTTTCCCTCTGATGAAGGGGGATTTGCTGTGGTATTAATAGTAGAAAACACAATTGGTTTATTCAATTGAGTTCTCAAAATTTCATGAACTCTGTTGATCATTTTCCGGACCGTCCAATCATCATATTTCTGCGCATTTTTGCTTTTGACTTCTTGCCACTCGCCTTCTTCCCCTGGATCTGTAGCAGTGACACATGCTACCTGAGCTGAAGAACCTTTTAATTTGACTTGTCTCGAGTCAACCATTTTTTGCGGGAGGTCCCTAAAGGAAAAACATTCCTGAATGGGATGCCCCAACATCTAATGAAATGGGAAATAATTGGGGCGGTCTTCATCTCCATTCATATTCGGCCTTTTGGGCCTTGGAAATTGAACCAAATTATTTTCCAGAGCCGAAATGAAGTAGCTAGAAACTTGTTCATTTTGGAAAGAATAAACTTTTCTCTTTAGATCCTCAAATTGTTTCCATATTTGATATCTTTGATCATCTTGATGAAGCAGCCTCATTTGCTGACTCTCAGGAGGTGGAGCCCTTTGGAAAGATGAAGTTTTTGAAGTAGAAGTAGGTACAGGTGCTTGTTTAAGTGTAACTGTAGTAATTTCGGCTCTACCCATTCTCATTCTTGGAGATGATGGAATTACACAAGTTTTATCCTTATTCTTTGTAAGAGAGTCTTCAATCTGCTGAGTGATTGAAGTAAGGTCTTGAAACCCTCCTGTGTATTTCACAGGGATCAACGGTGTGCGCAATTCATCATGCAAAGTTTCCACACAGATTGGCAACAATTCCTCCTGAGGGAGTGCTAATCATAGGTAATATGTTAATCCCTTCCAGTGAGAAATGAAATATAAAACCCTTTTATTCTCCTTATCCTTATAATTTGTAAGATCAAAAACTGTTGCCTTTGCAAAAGTTGAGCTCAATTGAGGAAGGAATATTTGGTCGAGATCTTCCCATCTTGTAATTGACCGGGATTGCAATCTTGTATACCAAACAAAGGCAGGCCCTTGTAATGACTGTACAAAACACCTGAGCTTAACTGCTTCCTGTTGCTGAGGGGTTCCCGTCATAAGATCACAATGAGAAACAAAATGTGTTAAGTGTTGCTATGGGTCTCCCGAACCATTAAAGATTGGGAATGTGGTACTTGAAATATTTTAAGGGGGAAATTGGATCAACCCATTCAGGGTAAGCTCTATTTTCTGGTTGAATTTGAGATCGTTTTCCCTCCCTAGCTTCCAACCGGGCTGTTAATGACTCAATAGTTGTTATTAACTTCTGAGAAACATCTGGTTGATCTTCGACCTGAGCAGGTGCTATAGCTAGAGCTTGGATAGATGTGGTGTATGGTAATGCAACTGATGATAACACCACCAGTTGTTGTTGCACCTGACCCATAGGATTAGACATGTGAGGGTGTACTGATAAAGGAGGAAATTCTTGATCCATCTTAGTAGCCACAACAAATTCCTTTGGATGACTGACTCCGACATGCTTAGGAGGAAGACTACCTTGAAGTATTTCTGCATTCAACCTCCTCAATTACTTAATTTCTTCCTCTTGTTGTGTGAATCTTTTCTCTAGTGTGAGTGATTTTCCTTCTCCATATGAATGGTATATAACCGAATTCTTTCCTTTCCGCTTGTTGGATGCCTTTCAGAGAGGTGGAAGTTGGTTATTTGAAGAAATACCCAGATTCTGGGTAAGCCTTTAATTTCGTGTACACACACCTTCTTCATTTGTGTCTGTGAATACAACTTCTTAAGCAGGGACCTCTTCATTTGATCCCTCTAAGTAAGCCTCATGTTCTGGAGGATTGGAAACAACGGCATTGATGACATTAATTGATGCATAACACTTTACATCCCTTCTATCGTCGTTTCTGCGATATTATCTTCTTCCATGCCCATGATGAGTCATTGCCTTTTGTTGATTTGATCCTTTAAAAACTTCTTGATGAACAGTAATTTGGAGGGAATATCCTGATAATTCATCTCTTTGATCCACTTTTGGTTTCTTCCCTAATCAATAGAAGAATGACTTTATCTGAGGAAGAGATTGATGAATTGAAAAAGTCCCCAATAAAGTGGATTGGGGCAGTTCCTGCTATTTCTGCTCAACTCCTCGAATCCAATTTGTTGACTCTGAGGGTTGGGTTAAAAGAGTCCCTAGTCTGGAAAGCTGGGATGGTTCTTGATCAGCTATATCTGATACTTTTTTGAAATCTCTCTTGAGCTTGCGGACTATAGTCCGGGAATTGGATGGATACATCAACCTGCATCCACTTTTATCAGCCAGCTCAAATGAACACTGGACGATTTTTGACACTTCTCTCACCTGATGATGTGCACTCTCTAAATGAGAACCATGTTCAATATTCTCGTTTTCTTGATGCAAGAGTAATTCAACAACTTGTTCTCTGTATTCCTGACTTTGAGAAGAACTAGTTGAGGCCTACTCTTGAGCGAGCATTTGATTACAAACAAAGCCAATTGGTTGTGGCCAGCCATGGGCAATAACATTGCATGAGACCATTTTTGATGGGCTTTGTTGACTGGAGAACACAGTGAAATGCAGTGCTCCATGAACAAACTATCTCCTGATATGAATACCATATGGGGCATTGGCAATTAACTGGTGAAATATTCTTAGTGTGCCAAGTCATGAATGCAGAAGGGCACTCTTCTGCTTTTTAGCCTTCAGATATCGAGAAACTGAGAGAGATTCCAAGTGAATTTGGCATTGTAACCCTTCTATTATCTTGACATGATTTTCATATTCATCATAAGATAATATTTTCTTTTTCAATTGACAAAAAGTTTTCCACATGTTGAGACGAATATCTTGAATACAATCTTCCATCAACATTTCTGGAATGTCATACTAAGAGTCATCCAGAGGCCAAAACATGACTAGCACTTCACCTTTTACTAGTTGTTTTCTCATATTCAGCTCTTCCTCTTTATCATTTGATGAAGATTCTTCTACCTGATTAGACCTGAGCTGGTGATTCTTTGTTTCTTCATAGGATTCAACAATATTGGTAAAGCATTCACTGATCAAACTAGAATATAAATGACCCAGGGGTGGTTCAGAGAATGACCTACACCCCAGGCTATCTTCTGATTGAGAAATTATTTCACCTGCTAGCGGTAAAGCCTCAGACATGACAGGGTTCAAAATTTCAAGTTCCTCATGATAAGAGGGATTTCTTGTCAATACATTGTCCATTAGAGCATTTTCCAGGAAATGTGCATTACTACTGCGGAGAGGACTTTCTAAGCTAAATTAATCATCATGGGGAGGACCACCATGGTTGGTTATAGCAAAAGATGAAACATTTTTCTCCTTGGTCTTCTATCCACACAAAGGGTTCTTGTGGCTCTCATATAAAGATGAAACTTCGAGATCGACTGAATTTTCATGAAGCAAGCCTTCATGAGGAAGTGTTTTATGAAGACCTTTGGAATTAATGTTCCCACTATTGGGAAATAAGAGAATAGAATCTTTAATTCCAATAGATAATTTCCTGAGGGATTCAAGAACTCCAGCACTGAGCGTGGCCTTATTACAGATCGTAAATTGATTTCAAGACTGTGATGGGTGGTTATTCTTTATAGACACCTTGTTACTAACTTTGGGAACCACTTTTTGATGAAAGTGGTTATTATGGGTAGGTGTATATTCCTTCTCGGGAGTAATGATCAGGTTAGGCTGATTATCTCTACTCAAATCAGGTGTATGTGCCTCACTTGGTTTTCCGTATGATATGGAGGAGTATGCCCCACAACCCTCTTGGACTGGAACAAAGTTGTGTATCTGTTCCACAGTGATATGTTGATGTGTCACTGCACTGTTAGAAATAGATTTTCATTTCTTTCCCTGTGATTCTACTAAAGCTGTTATAATATTCTGATAGGCATCTAGAATATGAGCAGGGATTTGATTCTTCTCTTTCACCATTTTGAAAATATGCTTGGTGACTTTAGCTGCGGAAATGGGGATATATGTCCATTCCTTGTTTAGAGTAGGTTTTTGTGCCTGCTCCTGTCCTCCTTTTCCTGTCAGTGAATTCTGATAGTACTCATGTGTGGGGGCACAATGTTGAGTCTGCCTCTTATTTGTCATTGGGGATTTATAATTGACTTCTCCGGGTGCTACCAAACGAGAATTTTGGTACTCTTGATCAATACTAGGATTGATGAGTGTAAGCAAGTGTATGTGCATTTTTACCAGTTGTCAACACATTGGGTTGGCGGGCTTCATCATATGTAGTCATAAGAGCCTGTTGACTAGCTGATGATTTATTAACATGTGTATGTTCTTGTCTATATTACTCTGATGGAATTTCCTGGCGGTATTGGCGTGTTGCTACCAGACGAGTCTGCTGAATAGCAAAATTAAAACAGACGGGTGTGTGTGCCCACTCGTTTCTTTCCACCAAGTTAGGTTAGTGGACTTCTCTGGAAATGGCAGAGATAAGAACCTGCTCACTGTTGACCAGTCGTCGCCTATGGTGGTTCGTCTTTCCTGCTCGGGTTCGAGGAACCTGAGCCTAACTCCTGGAGATGACACCCTCGTCTTGTTGAGGGCACACTTCCGCACAAGTCTGGCGGTGATTGTTGATGGGAGCCATCGGGAAGGACTCATGTCTCATTGAATTAAGGCCTTCAGTGACCTTCTCATTCACCTCCCCAGAATATGGGAGGGACTGGTGATTGCGTTCCAGGGATAACGACCCGAAACGGTTGGAGATGGTGGTTGGAACCACCTGGTTCTTGATCGATGGTCATCACTATCCGGACAACCATGGTGAATTATTGACTTGGAGGGCTTGTCGAGCGGCCTCCAAAGTTGGAGTATTACCATTTTGATGGTATTCTTTAACCAGCACATTTGATACCCAGCGTTCAAGACGCTGAGTAGGTGATGTCGTCCTTAGAGCGAAAGATGATCTAGTAGGAGTAGCAGCAGAGGCATTCACAGGTGTGAACATAAGAGAATCCATTTCTGTAACACAAAATATCTTGGAAAAGAGTGCATGTTTGATATAAGAGACATAATCAAGATAAGTTTGGCCAATACATCTTTTGGATGAGAAAATTGTTGATTGTTTTGTTGGACCTCTCATTGAGTTTAAATATGGTCCTAACAAATAAGTAAAACATCACATTAACTTGGATAAATATTCACATCGGGTTCACCATTTTTTCTTTCCTCTGAAAATGGGGATGACCATGTTTGTTTAAGGTTCAAACATTCCAATTGGTTTCTAACGGGTTTGTTCGTAGAACCGGAAACTTCCAATGATTCTATATACATTGGGACCTACTTTCCAAAGTTAGTTTCTCATTATTTGTAAACCAATGAAGCTTAAGAATTTGCATTGGTCGAGAGGATGGGGGTCAGACTCATCACACCTTTTATGGGGGAATTATTGTCTACTCCGGGACTCTCTTTATAGATTTATGTTATATTCAGGAATCCTAATTAAATTACCAAGTATGAAAATGAGCTTTTCTTCAGATCTGAAAATCAATGATTAGTATGTAGGAGATTTAAAGAATATTTTATATGTATTCGAGGTTCTTCATCGATAGAGAATCATCTGTATTTGTTTAGAGATTCTTAGGAAACGGTATCCTTCGAAACATTATATAGAAATATCTTGGTCATTATGATAACCATACTGGTTTTAAACCCACTTAGTAGGGCAGTTGAATTTTATTTTCATTCAGAAGGACATGGATTATTTCAGAGTTGGGATCGTAGCCGCAGATGGGCTACCTATGTATCCTTGTTTAGAAAATGAATCAGAACCCACATAGTTCGAGTAAGGGAGTATTATGTTTATGCATTAATGATGGCTCAAAGAAAGATATCATAATTACTTTTATGCTCTAAGCTCACGTGAGTCATTCTCGGTGTGAGAAAGAAGAGGTATTGGTAAAATGAGACTATTGTGCCATGAAAGATGCAATCATAAGATATGATGTGGGGATTATGTTTGTATGACTACTCAGATAGATAAAGATTGGGATTTACATAAGGGAAGAAACCAGGGAACAAGGTCCATAAAGGTATATGTGCTTTATGGAGATTTCGATACATAACATAGGATTTAATCCTGATAAGGATTACCTAATTAGAGGGGACTTATTATTGGGTTTTATTACTGAGAAGGAAGTCCAAATCAAAATTAAATTAATACTGGTTAAGAGGAATTATGATAGGGGCTTATTCCGGAGAAGGAGGCCCAGGTTAATGGGAATTATGATTGGGGATTACTCCTGAGGAGGATGCCCATATTTGGAATTTTGATAACTAGGGATTATTCTTGAGGAGTCCCACATTATAGAGACTTGGATTGGGACTTACTCTTGAGAAGGAGGCTCAGGTTAAAGATCCTCTCATCTTTAAAGGATGAGTTTGAATGAATGAAATCTCTCACCTTAGTGATATAAAGACATGTAAATCACTATGTTTTGAGAGATGTTCCACTGAATTTCTTTCAGATAAGAAATTCAACCAAGGAAACATTCCATAAATGTCTTTGAAAAGTATCCTGAAGAATAAATCTTTAATGGGAGAGGTGTATTTGTAGAAAAAAATTGAATAGGCCGGAGGGACACCCAAATAGAGGGAGGCGCACAAGTCCTGTGTGGGCGCGCAAGTCCTGGTCGTGCTGGTATACCCACGTGACACATGGGTACGTGTGCGACGGTCAACCCCTGGGGTAGTACTTGGGCAAGACTTGGCTCAAGCCCTTAGTATTATCCCTAAAGGCTTCCAAAGGGGTGGTACGCATGTTCTGATGAAGGGATAAGGCATCGCGCAAGTGTGGCCATTTTCCTTAAAGGTTCCGCCACTTAGGCGCATAGTTGTTGATTAATTTCAACACTTAGTCCATGTTCCCCCTCCTTAGATTTTCCATTCTAGGTAAGAAATTACCATAGAAATGTTTGGAAGACTTCCAGAAGAGACTAGGGCACCGGGAGCTTAAATCTAGCTTTTGGAATTTTTTCTTCCTCGAAATGGGGGGCCCACAAGGGGTATATATAGGCTGTTGTAGACCTCGGGCGAAAATCAAACATGCAAGTCACCTATGCACCCAATATGTGGTACGCAGTTACCCTGCTTGACCATGATGAATCTTGCATGACCCAAGTGAAAATAAATCCGTTTTCATTCCTTTGTCAATTTTATATGTTTCTTCAAAGGATGAAACAATTTGTGTTAAGGTATTTTCCCTTTTCATTCATTAGACTCTGTGATGGAAAGGAGTTTCAACACACACAACAATGAGATTAAATGAAATGTGACACTCTAATAAAAATTATTTCGATAAACATGAACAATATATCATAGATGTTATGTTGGACGGTATAAATCAGGAATTATTAATTATATAAATTATATGGTTTACACATGTATAATATAAAATTCAATGTATATATATGTATTGTATATAAAGAAACTAACCACTTTAAAAGGAAATAAATGTTTTCTAAAAATATTATTTTTCTGAAAACCTTATTTTTTTGAATGATGGGTTAGTCATATTTGGTTCATATAATTGAAAATTATTTATTTAAAATATTATGTACTAAATGTTGAAAATTAAAATTATTTTTTTAAATATAAATGTAAAATTAATAACAAGATTAATTATTTACAATTTTAGGAAAAGAATATCTTTTAATGAATAGTGAAAAATACTTAGTTTTAATAAAACATTTCATTTTCAATACAAAGTTTTAAAATGAGATGTTGTATTTTAAAAATGTTTTAAAGTAATTTTAGTTAAATTATATTATCATATAACTATATTAAGTCATGGTAATCAATTTTATGTTTAATTTCTAAATAAAAACATTGTAATTGACTGATAGTATTCTCTTTAGATAAAAGATTTTTCTTCAAAATAGTGGGATTAATTTTAAATCAAAATTTTCCACTTCTTAGAATGGATTATGGAAAAATGGTTTCTATATTTTAATTAAAATAATATATGTTATAAAATATGGTTAGCATAATTTCCTATCATAATTAGTTGTAATGGTAATAGAAATATATTACCATGGTTAATGTGAAAATGGGTTTACCAAGGGGTTAACCTAAAAAGATATGGTGTCAAATAGACTATAAAATGTTTCAAAACCAATTATATAGAAATATTTAGAACTTATATCTTATAAGTTTCGATAATTTATCTTTTTGGTCCTTTTTTCATGGGAAAAACATAGGAACACCTTTTTATTTTGAAACATTACATGTTTGATACTCACCCAACATAAAAATCCACACTCTCTCCACTCCACTTGATACTTCCAAAACCATATGGACATGAAATTAATTATAAAAATTACTTCCATAATTCCTTCACCACATCATTGATTCTAATTTTATATTAGAAATAAAATCTAGGAAGGCATTTATTTAAACCTAAAGGGGTTTCATGAAGAATATGAAATGTTTATAACTTTGACTATTCATTTTACTTCTTCTATAAAATCCATATAAGAATTTCAAAATATGAAAAATAAGAAAAACCAAAATATAATATATAATTATATTTTATTATTTTAATTTAATAACCTATATCCATCTACACTTCTATAAAATGGAAAATGAAACTGCTAGTCGTGTTTATGTTGTACTACTACCTAGCGGACTAATGTAGTTCATCTTCCATCACCACCATTAATGAATTGATGTAATAGAAAATTTAAAGTAATTATATGATATTTAAGATATTAATATTCCTATTCAATTGTCATATTATATATATCATTTAACATTCTATTCCATGAGGGAAACAATGTCGTTGATAATCTGTACATCGGACTACCGCCTTCTGATGTAATGTGATTCATTGTTGTTATATTATTTAGATGGAATGTAGTAAGGATAAAATTTAATGAATATATGTGATATTTATTATCCAATAATTATTTTATGAATATAATATCACCTTGAAATTCTTACCTTCTAATCTATCATAACCCATTTCCTGGGGCCCATGTCATGACTACCCATAGCCTGCCTCTAATAGGGTAGGGGCTGGCGACTAGCGCCATGAAGGAATATCACACAAATGGGAGTCATTTCCATAAGAACCTATAAAAATGCACCCAAATACAAGGAACAAAGACCAGAGAGTAAAAATAATAAGTATGGAAAATGTATCCATACCATAATAACCCCACAGCATAGTATGACAGAAAGTAAAGCAGTAAAGTCCAACCAGGATAGAAACACAAGCCCAATAAATAGACAAAAATAAATTTGGACTTGCAAACAAGGGAACTGAAGCTGTTGTAGGAAGATTATGGAAATACCTCAACTCTTCTGATCTCACAAGGCACTTTTTGGTCAGGTTCCTAGTCCTTCTGTACCTAGGACTCCACCAAAGCATCGATCACTGCCAAAGACACGACGCGTATGGGAAATTCTCATACATGGGTGAGTAAAACAATACTCAGAAGGAGACCCCAAAATGATAGGTAATAGAAATCAATGGAAGCACCACCAATAAGATACAGTTAGATCAAAAAATTTATATATCAACAACAGATATAATCTAAATTTCCATGTATACTCATAAAGGATTCCATGATGCAATGTCTCATTCACTAACAGTCATATGGTTCTGCTTGTAGCATGCTCAATTCCACGAGAATACAATCCGTGAGCAATCATATCGTAACCACATATATCATGTATACTAAAATTATCTGAGAGAACATATAGTCCCAAAATTTCATGATGATTCTGTGAGACTTCTGGTCTCACTGATACAAGGATTCTCGAGATCGAAGCCAAATCCTTGGTCACATGATTCTTCTCATGGCACTCTAGTTCTAGGGGATCTCTCTCTTGGAGCTATGAAGTCATCAGAGACACTTGAAAAGAGATCCAACATGATTGGTTCTCTCCCGATTAATCCCCACTGAAAACTATATAAAGCACACTGATCATGTAAAGTCATAAATTATGGTCAGATATCAATACATAAGTAGGGGGTCCCACACCCCGGGCTCATTGGGGGACATCCTGGCCCTACTGGAATTATCATTCATAAAAGGGGATGAGTTCCCAGGTAAATATTTGTCACACCCATGCCATATTATATATATAAGTTACCAAGAAGATATGTGAGTACCGATCATGCCTCTCGGTGTCGTACATGCTCCATATAGACCCACAGGGTCCCTAAGACCTGCAGAGTGATTTCATCTAGCTGGGTCACGTAGATCCAATCGTCACTTATGACTACTGGGTCACCAAAAAACTATTTTCAGAAAAATAAATTTAGAACACCATCCATTCTCAATATTATTAATGGGATCCTATAATGTACCTTCATAGAGAAGTGCAAGGGAATCATCTCAATTTCTATTATCAACCTCTCTTATAGGATCTGGATCATGCATCAATCCCTCATAAGAAAGACAAATGGAGGGCCACCATCCACTTCTTGTCTAACTAAAACCCCAATAATCCATCTCAAATGTACTGCATCATAATAAGGGTAAAAACTACATCGACGACTCAACAATTGGACTTGCGACTTCAAAGATATCAGAATTTTAGAGATAAGGTGTATGGTCAGGTCCAAGTCTGATCCTAACCAGTCAGACCTACTCGTTCCGAACTAGCGTGGGGTCCGCCGACCAAGCCCAGGGTCCTCCAACCAGACCCGAGTTCGCTGAACTGACCTGGGTCCAACCGATCCCACTGGTCCAAACCCAACCTGACGATTCAAGCTCGTACAACTCCAAGTGAACCAGTTTGTCTTCCACAGACACATCAACCCATCATGTCACACTTTCGGCTCGACCGACTGATGATTCTTCACATTCCCTATGGCCTAACCCTATGGTCTAGAACCTCTCACCACAACATGAAGCCACGACTCCTCTGATGTGGTTCCTGTCGCCACCTTTAACACACCATCATGTGGATACCACTATCATTTGAGTGAGGGACCTTCGGAAGACCCCTAGACATACTCCAGTGGTCCATTCATTGATCTGAAAGAGGTTCTGTGCTCCTCTTATTGCATTATTCATCTCATGGGTTTTTAATCTTCATTGTGATCCATGGATGTACTATGACATTTTAATGATGATATCTCTTGTCTTTCCTTAATCTAGTATCCACCATCATCATCGCACCTCTGTCATGTTGTGTCCATTTCATATCTAGTAATCTATATCGTTGTTCCACGAAACGAATGTGCAATGATTTTTTGTTAAAAAACAATGAAGAATGCGATAAATTTGTGAGATAAAAGAACAATAAGCCACCCGAGGATCGAACCTCATCCATTTGTTCATTCCAGACTCAATCTGATATATTAGAAGGATCACTAAAATGATGAAAAATTCATAAAACAATCAAACAATCATAAATCCTTACTAATTAATGTAAGTTTAAATCCATCCAAAAACAACACGCACGATCTTTGAATTGAATCGTTCATCGATCGATTCACATTGGGTGTAGGAATTAAAAGATTAGGAATGTTTGGAAATTTAAATAACAATGCCTACCTATATTCAGATCACTTACATACGTAGATTGAAGTCACATAACCATGTCCATCCTTGTTTTACAAGCATTTGATGATTCTTATGCTCTTGATCTAATCCAAACATATGATCCAATGTCGTCGGCCATAGAGAAACCTCCTCATTCCTTTAGGGAAAATCTATGGTTCTAGATAAACCTATAGTGTTATGAATTCTAA
Source organism: Viscum album (assembly GCA_963277665.1). Lineage (NCBI taxonomy): Eukaryota > Viridiplantae > Streptophyta > Magnoliopsida > Santalales > Viscaceae > Viscum > Viscum album. The sequence continues at coordinate 83,077,073 of OY728155.1, read as the reverse complement.
AGATGGATGATTCCCCTAAATTATTGAGGAAGTTCTTTAATGTGATTACATGTTACAGAATATTTCTTTAACTTTTAAATAGCATCACCAGACTACATAATTTATGTAATGAGAATAGGTAGCTCCGTCACTTCCTTAGAGCATCTCCACAATGCGAAACGTAAAAAGAAAATTAAATAAACTTATTTATTTTTATTTTCTGATCCTTTAAAAATTAAATATATTACCTTCTACCATCAACACATGTCGATTGATGTTAGGGTCTTCTTAAAGAATGCACAACCTTATGATCACAATGGTACTATTGGTTTTCCAATCTAAGTTACAATTTATGAGTTATAAGGATTTCAAAAAATATTATATTTAATGATTTTCTTATGGCCATGTCCCAAAAACTATTTCCCATAGTTGGCCCGTGCCGACAAATGTTAAGCTCCTTCTAAGAAATACCGCCTTGATGAGCTCCACGTTGGCCTCAGATTTACAATATGTGTAACCGTTCATGAGTTATCCGGACAAAAAGAATAAAATAAATTAATTTAATTATTTTATTTACTGTTATTCCATTTCATGATTTCAAACTATAGACCCATGCTGACTAATGTTATGTTGTGCCTAGAGTAAACCTGCCTTAACAAACACAACACACCCCTCATATTTATGATATGGGAACCTGTTTAGGAGTTATTAGACATTTTAGTAAAACCACTCACACACGTTATTCAAAAACATAAATTTTTTCAAAGAATCCTTTCGATCACTACATGCCTCAGAATCTCAAGCCATATCTGTGCCTGGTCTCGTAATGTTCCTAGTAATTTGGTAAAAATAGATCCTGGAAAATCAAAGTCATTAAATTCACCTCACCTTAAGGCTTTATATCCTTAAAAATCCAAAAAAGGTTTTCTCATACGAAAGGTGAGAGAAACGAGCACAAATTAGAGGCTCCCACTCCCCTGTGCTCCGCTTAATATCCACGTGCTACCTCCATACATGCACAAGGGAAAATATCCTCCATAAGGGATTGTAGATCATTATTGGGAATTTAACCCAAAACACTCCAATATAAATGTCTAGCCTGACCATATTACGATGTGTAAAGGGTTAATGTACGAATCTCCTCAATTGATATATGTAGAAGGCAATGTATACCTGGTCCCTCTACGGGGTAGAGCCAAGTAGTACACTACCTTGACAACACTATGAATCACCTGAAAGAGGGTGTATTAGCCTTGGATATAACTTTTATCCCTAAAAAATATATGTATCCCTCATCAAGTTGAGACCTAAATGAAGACATGGTCTACTTCCTCGATGTCTGAAGGTCTCTGACGTCTTCCAACAAAAAAACATAGGACAGACATATGCATTCTACATCAACTCCTACAAGGAATCTACATTATCTATGAATGCCTCCTATAATACCATTCACAACTATGATGTATAGAGAGAATCATGATCTGAATCAATTTTCGTTGAAACTCCACAGAGAAGAATTATGTACATCACATAGAGGCATCTGAGGCCCTATAATAAACATTGTTCTTGGGTCATTAGGAAGTGGGACGACTCGGTGAGTTAGTTAACGATCACCCCTATGGTATAATGTCTCATGGATTTTTGCGGTATTTTTTTCATAAAGTCAATCAATATCCCTTCGCACACCATTCCTAGTAAATCACCAAAGTAAAGGAGCAACCCCTACTATGTGAATGGGGCTTGACACATAGAGTTGACATCCCACGAAACTGTCTCAAACATGTGTTCAACATTTATTTCAATAGGAAACCCCATCTATAACCCATTCATTCATCCCCAATGTCTTCCTTGACACCCGCATGCATACCCCAAAGAATCTATACACTTTATGTGTCCACTACTACAATTGATCATCCCCTAAAAGTAATAGTATTCTCCCCAACTTTTAAATGTTAATTTGGGGTATTCCCTATGGAAAACTAAGAAAATAATGTCTCAGAGTCAATTTCACCGATTTATGACTTCATAAATCCTTTTTGAGTGGTTGGGTAACAACCAATGACTGATGATAAGATGTTCCATCCCCATTCATGAAGGATAATTATAACGAGATCAAGAACTCTGATGCCTCTCTCAATAACTGCTAAACAGATCCCTACTGTGTGCATCCTCTTCTACGTTTCTCATCACTGATTTCATTGTAACTCTGTCCTTTGTGATTCCTTATCATTGAAAAAGGGTCCTTCTAAATCCAATAGAGTCATTTCTAGAGTTTTACATGTAAATAGATCTCCCAATGTAGGTCCAAGACCATCTTTAAGTGTCTCACGTTCTCCCCCTCAATCACCAAGTACACTAAGATTTCATCAACCAAGATCAAATAGGTCTGGTCAGGGCGGAACACTAGGTCTTACTAAGCTCTTCCTCTACAAGTTCCCAATATTCACCATAACTCATGAATCTCATAGGGATCCATCCAATAAAATGATGTAAATATTAGGCCATGCTGGGATGTAGACTAATGAATATCATTAACTCGCGACTGAGAGTTAATCTAGAATCATATTCAATGAATACATTATTATACAGTATTTCAGAAAAGAATCTTGTGGACTTAGAACATCCACTCAGCCAAGGTTTAGACAACCCAACTAAATAAAAATCTGCTAGACACACCTCTACCTGAGTCCATCTAGAGTTGCAAGGATATCCCCTTTTCCGATAAAGGAAAATATTATTCCCTCACCATGGACGAACCACATCCTTTTCCTAAAACAATAAATTCTAAGCATGAACTATGTATTTCGTTCACATCAAGAATGACCTCATAAGGGCTCAATGCCACAACCAAGACATCCCAACTGAAACACTCGCCTCCAAGAGTCTGGTCACACTATCGGCACCATTGTGTGGTCATTGGGTCTCCCTTATAATGAGTATATAAATGGGAGGATCATGTTAATAGGTTAACTAGAAAAACTATCTATCGAAAAAATGTTGAATGAAAGGAAATAATTAGTACAAGTGTCTATCAATACTACATCAAATGTAGAAAGGCATATATCATACCTTAAACAATCCTTGGATTCATGGGGTTGTAAGACTTAACAACCTACAACTATCTCCCCATGTCCTCCAACTCCCAGTGTCTAGTATGTAAAACCTAGATGTAGTGGTGGTAACAGTTCAAAATATTGGCCACCTCCTACTACTTCCCAGTGGTCCTACCACGTCGGCTACCAGACATATTCATCGGCTCTTACCATTGCCTCTTCCATGGGGGTTCATCAAATGCCTCTCTGGCTTCAATAAGAACAGTGGTGAAATCTCACATGAAATGACACCTTTTGTGAAAATAATAGTAATGACTTTTCTTCTAGGAACTAGTGCTTCCATAGAACATCTAAAAAAACCTCGGGTTCTGTGACTTACGTTTCCCACTTGTTATTGGTTGGTCCTGCTGACCCTACTTATTGGGAGATCACTTACATAGAATCATATGATATATGTTGGAACCTCACGTTTCATCATATAGTGCCAGATGATCCATGTATGAATCTGTCTAGAATGTTACATCCACTTAAACTAATGTAGGTGGGTCTGTTAACTGATCATCCAGAGAAACCATCACCTACTGACCATATTAATGAAAATATACTCTATGACCATATCCATTTATGGAGGCCTCATTGATAAATAGTCCAAACACCTGATCCCATTGATAATATCATATTGGATAGCATTTTGAACACATCTTATGGAGAAGAAGATGTGTCATGATTAAAAGAGTATATATAGTGAGATTACTGAAGAATGACATCAAAAACACAAACCATTCCTATAAAAAAATCCAAAATCAAAACGCTTAACACAGTTTCCCTAAACAAATCACGCATACTCTCAATCCTAATTTGGAACTTACCACTTTTGATGCCACCCATTCATGACCCGTCCCTCAGGGCCTGTGTTGTGACAACCCAAAGCTTGCCACTAAAAGGCCAGGGGATGGTGACTGCCACAAAGTAGGCATATCCCACAATTTAGAGGAATTTGACTAAGAACCTATACACATGAACCCTACTCCATGCCATTGGGGATGGAGTGTAAAAACAAGAAGTACAATTCATTCATACAACTACAACCCAACAACCGAGTAAGACACAAAGTAAATAAGTAATGTAAAACCAGGCAAGAAACACATGACCACTAAAAAGAGAACTCTAAAGTCTGACCTACAAATAATGGCATTAAAGCTGCTACATGATTCTTCTAGAGGAACCTCATCTCTTTAGATATCACAAGTCACCGTCTAGTGAAGGTCTTTGTCCAACTGCACCTAGGTCCCCCCCAATGGGTTGGTAAACTTCACAAGACACGACACATGTGGGTGAAGCCCATGAAGGGGTGAGTAAAACAATACTTATTAGGGGACCCTGAACCACAATTTAATATACCAAAAATGGATACAGCAACTTGTATATATATTCAGATCAACATAGGTATATGTCAAAAAAAATATATAACATGAAAATAATTGTATACACATAAAGGATTTAAAGACGCTACATCTCATCCACTGCCAGTCATATGGTTTCTCATGTACCACACTTGATTTAGGGAGATCTAACTCTCATTATATCTGATAGTAACAATGTAGAACAAGTCTACCAAAAGTATCTGAGAGAACATATAATCTTAATACATCATGAATTTTCTCTAAGATGTCTAGTCTCACTAACATAAAGAGTCTTCATATCGTAGCCAGATCATTGGACACAATATTCTTCTCATGGGATCCTCATTCCAGGAGAACTCTCTTCATGAGATATGAAGTCATCATAGACCCTCAAACAAAGTTCATGATTATTTGGTCCATTCTCATTGAAGACACACTTTGAACTACCTGATGTACATTGATCAGGTCTAGTCATGAATGAAGGTAAGATATTGATACCCAGATATGGGGTCCTACACCCAGGGCTCACTGGGGGACATCATGGCCCTTCTTAAATTATAATCCTAGATAATGGATGGGTTCCCATGTCAATAATTGTCACACCCTTGTCATAAACCCTATATAAGGTTCCATGAAGAGAATTGTTGACTGACATGGCCTCTCGGTGTGGTACAAGCTCCACATAGACCCACTGGAAACTGAGAATTGTGAATTCAGTTTGTCCCGATGGATCACCTCGATCCATTCATGACTTAGGCCTGACGGATCATAATGATCCACACTGACGTAACTCACATCCTAACACTGTCCATTATCTATGATAACAATGGGATCATGCCTGATACCTTCATAGATAATCCCATGGGTATCTTCCCAATCTCTATTTTGACCCTTTATGATAGGATCGAGATCCTACATCGATCCCATATATGAAAGATAAAAATAATTCCATGATATGCTTTTGGTCCAAATAAAACCCCACTAATCCATCTCAAAAGGACCACCTCATTGCAGATGTCCCAATGCCAAGGAAAAATAAACCATCAGATATACGGTTTTAAAGATATTAGAATTTTAGTGAAAGGGGGCTTGTCCACTCCCGAACTAATCCAAGTCGGCCAGGCCGACTTTGCCCACCCTAGCCCAGGGTCCACCTACCTAACAAGGGTCTGTTGACCCCACCCGGGTCCGATCCTATTAGGACCGGATGTGCCTGTCCTGATGGCTCCAGCCTGACCCGCTCAATGGGGCCAGTTCATCCACCCTAGAAGTGGTAACCTGCGACATCCCTCCACAACACGTGGTCAGCATAGCCGACCACTGTTTCATAATGCACACCATTTCCTGATCCATGTGTTTATAACATCCCTCCATGGTGCACCACCGGATCTCGCAGCCTCCCCCGCACAGGTGTGCAGCTGACGCTGTCGGTGGCCACTGACGGGACCTTCTACAGCAGGTCTGATGCTTTTCTGAACTGTTATTTGATCTGGAAGAGGTTCTGGGATCCTCATGTTGTGTTCTTCATTTCCTAGGTATTGAATCCTCATTGTGATCTAGTGTGGAACTATGTTATTTGAGAGATGATATCTCCCACACCACTTCGATCTATTCACAACCATCATTGTCACACCTCCATTGTTTCATGAACATTCCAGATACATTTCATTAGATCGTTTTCCCAAGAAAATTTTGGGCAATGATCAATTTTTCTTCAGGCCATGAAGAATGAAAAGAAATTTGGGGATAAAATCACAATAACAAACTGAGGATCAGAACTCATATTTTTTTGTTCTGACCATGATCTAATCCATTAAAAGGATGAAGAAAATGATGAAAAAATGGTAATCAATCAAATGATCTTAAATCCCAAATAAACCCCTCCAGGTGAAACGCATCCTACAACAATATGCATGATATGTGAATAAATCAGTTTATCGATCGATTCACATTTTTTAAAATAATTCAAAGATGTGGAATGGTTGGAAAATTAAATAACAACCCCTACATCGAGTTGGATAGCTTGCCGATGTAGATTGAAGTTGCATCACAATGTCGATCTATGTTCCGCCAGTGTTCACCAATTTGTCACAACTTGATCGAATACCAAACTATGATCTATTGTCACTAGAGATAGATCCTTCTTCTCCTTACCTTAGGGAAAATCCAGGGTTCTAGGGAAATCATCGGAATTATGAAGTCTAACGCTGGACCCTACCCTCAAATTATGGAGGACACATGTTTACATGTTTTTGCATTGATGATTTAATTGAAATAGTGTATCCATGCTACTTAATTTATGAAAGGAGAACGGTTTTCTCCATCTCAGCATCGCAGAGTATCCATACTAACAAGCTTCAAAAATAAATAAAACAATCTTATTTACGTTTATTTTATTCCACTTTAAAAATTAAAAAATTAACATTTACCCTCATCCCACGTCAGTCGAGTTTAGTGTGCTTCAAAGGAAACAACATCCTTACGAGCTCAATATTATAATCGAATTTCAAATCTGACATACCATCAATCAGTTATAATTATATGAATAAAATAATAATTTTTCTTTAATTGTTTTATTTATGGCCACGTACCAAAAAACAACTATCCATATTTTTCCCGTGCACGCCAACGTTAGGATATTCCTAATTAAATAATACCCACACAAGCCCAAAAGTGGTCTCATATTTTCAATCCAACTCACCATTAATGAGTTATGAGGACCTGAAAAATTATATAATTTTATTTAGTTATTTTACTTAAGGCTATGGAATTTTTATTTTTTCTAACTAGAGACCCCTGCAGACAAAAGTAATGTCATTCCTAGGATAAATCCACCTTCCCAAACGCAACAGTCCCCTCAGAGTTATGATCTGGGAAATTGTTTAAATTTTATTTCACTTTTTTAGGAAAACTGTTGAAGTGTGCTATTTAAAAACATAATATTTTTTGATAGATCATTCTGGTTACTTTGACCTTCGGAATTGCAGGCTATCTTAGTGCCTCTTCTCAAAAAAAATTCCAATGTTTTTTTAAAATAGAAATGTGAAAATCCACGTTGTTACATGTAACACCCTAACCCCAGTTACCCAGATTCAGTGAATTATTACATAACATTGGCATGATACAAAGAATCAGGTCCCAAAAGACCGATCAATTTAATAGCTTCAGAAGTACTAGATACATTTATAAGGTTTACTTTACATCATGAAATAAAAAAATCAACAACACTTTGTCACCTCATGAACACACTTATATCCTTGGCCTATCCCTATAGATCAACCAAAAAATACATCACATCCTTCGAAAAATAATACATGGAAACGGGTGAGCTCAGATGCTCAGTTAGGATAACAATATAGTGAAAACATTCTTAAATAAGCATAAACATTTATGGAAATGTATATGACTAAAAAATCCTTTTAAACATATAGTTCAGCATAATATGGCAATGATAAAATCAAAAAATTTGATTCACTTATTCACATGGATATTCTACTAGTCTAATAATTACATGCAATATCAATAGCCACCTTTATAATGATGGAATGCATATTGTAAGACTTCATAACCATATAGTCAAGGCCTTGTTCCAAGAATAAAAATAAAATTTTGTCAAGGCCTTGTTCCAAGACACTTGTTTATCTCATTAGAACTACTGATGCATTGAAGAGGTATAGCAGGCTCTACCTATCACTTAACAAGTCCCATATATTTCTTATATTAAAGGGTTTAAACATAACATAGACATTCGTATTAAAACTATCATATGAAATGTCAATACTTTATCCATAAACCATGAAAGGTGTTAAAATAACACATCCAGAGTCAAAAATATCAGAAAACCTTCAATATAATATTTTAGCTCTGTATCATAAAAAATAAACATCAAACAAGTTTAAAATCCAACAAAGGATGTTGACATAGATTAAATGAAAACTATTTGAAATAAATACCTTTTTCTATTTTGAAATCATTTAAAAGTCACATAATTATAAAATAAAACATTTATTTTGAAAATATTTTTATAAACTTTTTTTGGAAGATTTAGCAATGATATAACGGTGGAAAATAGTCACACCCGCCGTATAAGTTTAAAAAAATACATTCTTACCTTAATTTTTTTTGAAAAGGTCATAAAGTACCGTGTTTGGAAAAACGACAGAAATATTACTTTAAAAACATTTTATAAAAATTCAAACAAGGGTATAAATTACATTAACCCATTATTTAGTAAATTGTAAAAATGTTTTGAAATAAATTTTTAAGAAACATGGATGTAGATTATATAGAGGTCCCTCTAGATGCTTACATAAAAACAACCTTGGATAATAAAGATATTGGAAAACTAACCCTTAACTTTTACATTTCCTCGGTAGAGGGTATGTTAAACTCATGTATAATAGTAAAATAATTGTTATTAAATAATAAAATAACTATTTAACTAAATATGATATCATATATGATCATATAATGTTTCATTGCTAATAATATTTTAGTAGTATCATCGTTTCGGGTGTCAAATGGTCTGTTTTCTTTTATATGCCCGGTTAAGTAAGCCATGATTGTTATGGATAAAATTTATATTATTCATATCTGGAATGATATTAAGTTCTTAAAAATTATTTGCAATCATGAAATTAAAATTATTTTTAAATGATTACGGTGGGGAAAGAATCTCATCGCGTTTGTGGAGACGGTAATCCATATGTACGCACGAGCAACAATATCATTATATTGATGGTGCAATCGTATATAATTTGATGCTATATCATTTATAAAGAATCATTGACATGTTATATTTATTATTTACATCAGTTATACTCATTATTATACCAATACAAATAATGAAGTGTTTGAATAACAAAATATACCACGACATAGAGACAGTAAGTCATACGTACGCACGTATGGTGACATTTCCATTCATATGATGGATAGAATAATGAATATGGTTGTAAAATTTTTATAATAACATCACAGTATATAGAATATATGGTATTTGGTATTTTAGAATGGAAACATCAAAGAAAAAAGAAAGTGAAACAGAAAATAACCTCAAAGAGGGTGGTGAAATTATTACCTCTTCTTCGGGTGCTTCCTTTTGAGTTGACCAAAAAGGCTTCTTATGTGGGCTTTATGATAATTCTAAGGCCTCTAAGTTGAAGTAAGGGAATTTGGGAGGATATTTTGGGTAGGTTTTGGATGAGGCAAATGGCTTTGAATTTGGGAAATTAAGAGAATGGTAAGTTTCTTTTTATAAGAGAACCGAGGGTCACTTTATGAAAAGCTTAAAATATTATTTTATAATAAATTCATTTTAGGATTCTAATGGCTCAAAAATGATTAATTTATAGGATATGATGGGGATGGGTCAAAACCATCTCAACCAATAGGTTTTAGACAGGTTTAGGTCACCATATTAAACTTATCTTTAAGATTTGACTCTTAGTTAAATAGTCTTTCATTTACCATGTCTCTTTGTATTTTTATATTATATGGTTAATAAACATACTATAACAAACCAAAAGAACCCCAAGGGGTTAATTATTAATATATATAACATTATCTAATCTTGTTGGACAATACTTAAATTTTTAGGAATATTATTTCAATTAATAATATAGTATTTGTTTTAAAAACTCAATTATGTCAATTTTGACACTATTTAGTATTTGGTTTTTGTGAAAATTATAATAGCATGATTACTTTCAAAAAAATATTTAATCAACCGTCGAATGTCATAATAAACATTTAAATTAGTGGAAGTCATCAAAGGTTTCAAATTACATTTATTTGGATATTTACAATATCAAATATTTTAATATTTCATTAATAAGGTAATTACTGCATCATCAATGTGCTATAAATAAATTAAATTATTTAATGTCTGAAAAATTATAAATAAAATCCCATTATGTCGGAAATCTTTTTATATTTCTAATTAACATTTATAGTTAAATTTATCTTATGTATAACCCTATATTAAAAATGGTTTAGCTCTTAAACTTGAAATGTAACACTTTTAACTCTCCTTTAAATAAATTAATAATAAATGTTCAAATCTAATACAATTGGATAGAAAGGATCATATTTTATTCCTAATTTTGTTTTCGGTCAAAATAAAATTATCCAATCGAATTACGACATTTGTTAGCGTAATTATAATATCATTTTTACACTTAATTATACAATTTATTTTTAATCGTGGTAAATAAAAGTAATAAGTTACTATTCACCAAAAAAATTATTTTCATCTGATTGAACCACATTTTACTTATTGATATTATCTCTGTATCTTGGTTTTTTGAAATTAAACTCATCAAAGTAGTAGAATTAGGTTTTATGCAAATTTTTAAATTATCCTAGACTAGGTAAAAGACGATAATAATTTCAACAAAATTTTGTATATCTAAACTAATTTTTAAATGAATCCAATGAATTACATTGAAAAAATATTGGTATTATGTATCTATTTTGACCTAAAATAAATTAAAATAAAATAACTAATTATTTAAATATAATTTGTGTTTTAAATAATAATGTAGTGTTTTCACTATTCATCAAAAATTGAATGTTTTCAGAAAAATACCCCAAATTCACCCTAAGATAATTTTGAAATTCCAAATCCAAAAATGAAGTCCATTTTGAAAATTAAATTTTTAAAATTTCTAAAAGTGCGTATTAATATTCATAATGGCTAGTTTTTTTTTGTCATGGTGTGTTAAAACTCAATGTTGTGTACAATGAAAGAAACTGCATTATTCAAAGGGAAACATAGCATGGAAGCTTGGGGTGTAAAATTATATCGTCCTTAAAATAATTTCATTCTCGAAATTTATAGAACATTACTACAAAAAATGATTCAGCTGGTTCTTCATCATATGTTCCCCGTGTTCCCACATTGCCACTTACATCATATGGTTTCTCCATAGAACTTTTACCAGACGAGTCGTCTAGTTTCTCAGCACTTTTTCTCTAGTATCATGAATTTTGACAGGCTCATCACAATAAGATAGATCTGGTTCCAATTCAATTTCCTCATAAGTGAGTACATGCATTGGGCCAGGCATGTATTTTCTCAACAATGGTACATGGAACACATCCTGAACTTTTGAGAGACTTGGAGTCATTGCCAATCGAAAAGCTAAAACTCCAATTCGTTCTAGAATATTGAAAGCTCTGATGTACATGGGACTCAATTTACCCTTCTTACCGAAAAGTATAACACCATTCCATAGAGATACCTTAAATAAAACTTGGTCTCCTACTTAAAAATCCAAATCCTTCCATTAGTTATCAGAATAGCTCTTTTTCCTACTTTGGGTTGCTTTGATGTGGGTATGGATAACCTTCCCATTTTCCACTGTTTCCTCAACATGTTCTGGGCCTACGAGTTTTATTTCACCAACATCATCCCAACATGTTGGTGTGATAAATCTCATTCCATATAACGCTTCATATGGTGCTATCTGAATACTTGAATGGAAGCTATTATTATTGGAAAATTCTAGCAGAGTAAAATATTGATCCCACATAGCTTAAAAGTCATGTGAGAAAGATCTCAACATGCCTCTAAAGGATTGAATAGTCTGTTCTGATTGTCCATCGGTTTGAGGGTGGTAGGCAGTGCTCAAACAAAGATTAGTATCGATGGCCATCGGAAGACTTTTCAAGAATGTCTATGTGAAATGGGTATCACGATCAGAAACAATCAATAGGGGTACACCATGGAGTCTTAAAACTTCATTATTATACATTCTTGCCAGACGTTCAAGTGGTAAATCTTCTCTAATTGCAATAAAATGTGTGGACTTGGTAAGATGATCAACAATGAACCATATTTCATCATTCATTTTAGATGTTTTTGGTAGCCCCATGACAAAGTCCGTCATAATAAAGTCCCATTTCCACTCAGGTATGGGAAGAGGTTTCATGACTCCTCCAGGATATTTCCTTCCATTGTTCACTTTTTGAAAAACCATACATCTTGAAAAAAAATCAGCAATCTCCCTTTTCATGTTGTCCCACCAAAAAAGTTCCTTCAAATCACTATACATCTTGGTGCTCCCATGATTTATAGAGAAATTGGAGGTATGAACATCATCCAATAATTCCCTTTTTAGATCAGCTATGTTAGGAATGCAAAGCCTCTTCCCAAGTTTCAGAATTCCATCTTAATATATGAAGTCACTCAATCTCCCATTGTTCACAGCTTTAATTTTTTCTTGAAATTACTCATCATCATTCTGAGAAAATTTTATCCTATCTAGTAAAGATGGTTTGGAAACCATTTGAAAAGGCATTGATGTTTCACCTTCCATGGTTATTCCCATATCTGTCTTTACTAGATACATGTATATAAGATCCTTTTCAACTCTCATAATGTTCAAACCTACATGAGCCTTTCTGCTCAAATCATCCGCCACCTTATATGCCTTCCCCGGTTGGTAGTGTATAGTGCAATAATAATCCTTGAGTAGTTTAATCCATTACCTTTTCCTAATGTTGTGTTCTTTCCATGAGAAAATATATTTCAAACTCTTGTGATCAGTATAAATCTCACATTTTTTACCATAGATATAGTGTCTCTATATTTTCAGAGCAATGATTACAGCTCCTTAATCAAGATCATGAGTATGATAGATTTTCTCAAGAAGTTTTAGCTGCATTCATGCATAGGAAATAACACTATCATTATGCATAAGGACACAATCGTGTCCTTTTTTTTGAAGCATCACTATAAATAACAAACCAATCATTCCCCGACGGTTGAGACACGATAGGATCATTGAGTAATATTCTCTTCATTTCTTCAAAACAATCTTCACACACTTTTTTCCAAAAAAAAAATTAACCCCTTTACGTGTGAGCTTGGTTAAGGGATTATCCAACCAGGAAATATTCTAGATGAAACTTCGATAATAACCTACTAAACCAATAAAATTCCATACCTCAGTAATACTTGTCGGTGTTGTCCATTATTGGATTTCCTTGGTCTTTGAAGGATCAACAGAGATTCCATCCATAGAGACTATATGGCCAAGAAATGAAATCTTTTGAAGCCAGAATTCACACTCTCTAAACACCCATTATAATTCATTTCTTCTAAGGGGTTTAAGAATAGTGCGCATGTGATTTTCATGATCTTCGTATATTTTTTAGTATTCCAAGATATCATCAATAAATACCACTAAAATATCATCAATATATTCCTTGAAAACTCTATTAATTAGATCCATCAAAATAGAGGGTGCATTAGTAAATCAAAAAGGCCTTACTGTAAACTCATAATGCTCTTACCTAGTTCGAAATGCAGTTTTCGGAATGTCTTCCTGCTTCACACACACCTGATGTTATCCAGATTGAAGTTAAATCTTTGAAGAGTATTTATCTCCATAATGTTGGTTGAATAAATCATCAATGCGAGTTAGGGGATACTTTTTCTTTATTATTATAGCATTGATCTCCCTGTAGTCAATGCACAACCTCATAGATGTGTCTTTCTTCTTAACAAAAAGTAAAGGGGATCCAAATGGAGAAACAATCGGGCGAATAAATCCCTTATTACTCAATTCCTCTATTTGTTTATTTAGTTCCACTTATTCTATAGAGGCCAATTCTATAAGTGTCACGACCCGACCCAACGGGGCTCGAGCTGCGACTCCCCAAACCCGCCTCCAATAGGCCAGGGCTGGTGTCCAACGCCGAGTAGGCTATCATACTCATGGGAGGCATTAGCCTAAGGTACCTGTACACACACACCCAAAAACACCTTCATGCAACAGTGCAGAGATATAGAAAATTGAAAAGTAAATGAAAGCATACAATCTATCCCAAACCAGAGTGCAACAGAAAAAGTACAAAAGGGAAAAACAGGTCCCACCAAAAGAAAACTACAAAGTGTGTCCAACCTGCTCTGAAGAAGGGGAATGTTTCCACAAACACCACCGGAAATCTCCCTCAGCACCGCATCGGCAAACACCCTAGTCAGTCTCTCTCACTCAGCTCTCCCTACTCCGGGTCCTCCTGGGACTCCGCCGAAAGGCATGTGGTCTGCACAAGACACAAACATGTGCGGGTAAAGCCCGTGTAGGGGTTAGTATAAACATACTCAGTAGGCACCCCAAAACCCCAAAACAAATGAGAGCAAATGAAAGGCAACAGTCTGATCATCCCAGCCAGAGGAAACCCAGATGAGAGAGGAAGTCCATTTCGTGACCATCCTCAGCTAAACCCAACTAGTCAGCTCAACCCAAGTGTATGACCATACATACACCTTGAACAATCTAGATATACCCATCTCACTCTCCGAGCCACAAGAGGTACCGACCTCATCACCAACAACTATCCAAAACAAGGAGAGCACCCTCCACAATCACTGTCATCCCAGATGACACTCGTCCGAGTGATACACTCCATCGGGTTTCATAAAAACATCTCAGATGCTCACCCGAGAGATCGTGCTCATCGGATTCTGTCACTGAGGAAAACCCCGCTAAAATAGAATAACCACCAAACTCCTCAGATAGAGAATCGCTCCTAGAGTCCGCTAGGGGATACCAGGACCCACTCCGGAATACGAAGCTCATAGATAGGGGATCCCTCCCAGGGTCTGCTGGGGGATACCACGACCCGATCTGGCATACGTAGTTCTCACAGATAGGGGATCACACCCAGGATCCACTGGGGGATACCACAATCCGATCTGGCGCTCGACAGAAGCACATCACTCAGATAGAGTATCATCGCCCATATAAAGGTGGTCGCGATGATAATGGAACCCTATCTAGTATAACTCACGATTTAGGGGATCGAACTGACGATGCCGTAACCCTACATAAACCACGCGCTGAGTAGGGGATCGCATAACCAACAGTATCGCAACAATACTATACACCTCATGCTGAGTAGGGGATCATATACCCGATGATGCCACAATCCTACTGAGAATGGCCCACCGCGTAGGGGATGATAATCCCGATGATGCCCAACCCTACAGGGTTAACCAGCAAGATAGGGGATCGATGCCCATGGATAAGCGGTTACAGCGATACAAAGAACCCGATCTAGGGAAAAGATGCTAGATGATACCGCTTCGAGCTCATCGGAGGGATTCCATAACTCTAACAAATTAAATATCTCATCGAGAGGATCCCAACTTATATGAAGGTTGTGATGTCGCACAAACCCTTGTAGGAACGAACCAAAGGAGTACCCTCAACCACTACTCGTCCAAATGTCGCTAAACTGAGTGACCCACCACAATGCCACATCGCGCATCTCCAAGGCCAATACCGAGGCCACCATCGCGTTCCAAACGGACAAACACACAGGATAGGCTATTTACTCGCCCAAAACAGACAAATGGTGAAAAGGAACTATTCACCACAACTAGCCCGTGCGGGGCCCACACAACGATCCCGGAACTCAACAAACGGATCATACCACGACGATCCCCTCAAAAAAGTACATATGATCCACTACTCGCACGTCCGTAACGGACACTCGGTGAAAAAGGCACTTTTCACAGAAGACCATCTCGGGTGGGTCACAGGCCTCGATCCTGAAACACATCGAACGGATTGCACCATTGGGATCCTCTCGGAAAAACACACAGGATCGACTACTCGCTCGTCCAAAAAGGACACTCAGAGGAAAAGTTGTGTTTCTCCGAAAACACCAAAACCCAGCCTCATGGGGCCCGCACCCCGTTCTCATCCCCAACACCGGAAAACAAACAAGAAAAGTCTATCGTACCATCAGGGCCTCAACACCACTAACGGTGCATCAATCGGACGCTCTGGGTAGAAGATACAACGGCCCGAAGTCGAATAATAATAAAATATTATTATTTTATTCGACCTTTCAAGCTCCTGTGCCAAAATCCTGACTCACAAAATTCAATAAGTGAGTTCAAAAGGTCCTTCTAGATGCGAGAAACACATCACCGCAAACGGCTTGCAAATTGGAGTTAGGGTTTGCGAGTTACGGGGGTTTAAAGAACCCCCAGAAAATCCGGGCCGGACCACCGCCAGCCTCGCCAGAAACCACCGCGCCGCCACCAGATTCCGTCGTGCCGCCGCTGCTACCACCTAAAATCACCGCACCGCCGCCGCGCCCTACCGGATTCCTCCATGGCCTCCGCCAGAATCTGGGATTTCTACCGGAAAACATCCAGGAAACCCGGGAGCACCCCGGTGCTCCAAAATCAAATCTGAAACATGTTTCGGAAACCTCGGGACCCAAACTATACAACCCTTATAACGATTTGAAGAAAAAAATCAAATAAACGGGGTCTGGGATTTCAAAACACAACCCGCATACCTAGTGGGCGAAACACCGATGATCCGCGCTCCAATGCTTCCGATTCATGATCCTGAAACGCCCACCGTCGAATTATGTGATCGACGGCACCTTGATCGCGTGATTCGGCCGCCGATTCGCCGTCGGAAGAGGAGGAGGAGGAGGAGGAACTCCTCTACGCTTCACACGTCCAACAAGGGGGGGGGGAGATATTTGTTTCCAACAAATATCTGCTTAACTCCCCGACCCGACACGCCCCCGACCCCGCGCCCGACGCGGACAAGGATAAGGTCGTCCTTAAGGTAAACGCGACATTCTGAACGCAACGACAAACTCGGATTTGCGATTCGAGACTCTTTTTCAGAGTTATTCGAGCCAACTCTCATAAACGGACTTTCCACTTATTTACGAAAATGCCCCCGGTGTCGTTTCTCACAGCAGGCCCGCGCCCGCAAAGTTTACACCCTGCCTAGGGTAAACGGCACGTTCCGGACGCAACTGTGCCCTCAGAATCCCATTCTGAGCTACCATTTGGGAGATATCACACCCCCACCACGTGAATAGTATAAAAATACTTAATATGTTTATAAAATTAATTCCGGGCACACCGGGCCTCGGAATCGCATGTCGTCTTCGCCCCTAGCTCTGGAATTATTCATAAAAATATTCCAAAGTCTGACAGAGCCAAAAACCCGAGTTACTACAATAATGGGTCTTCAATATGGGCCTTGAACCCGGAATTAAATCAATGGAAAACTCATGTTCTCGTTCTGGAGGATGTCCAGGTAAATCATTTAGAAACACATAAACATATTCTTTCACAGTTGGTACTTCCTCTATTTGAACATTTGTTTCCTCAAGTATAGTTATTTCATTCTCTTTTTTGCCAATAATTGAATTTAGTAGTGCTACTGGGGGGATCTATATAAGAATCAGATGGAGATTTTTCAGCTCTAAAGATAAGGTACTCCTTATCATCATCGAAAATTGTAACCTCCTTCTTCTTACAATAAATTTTTGCAACATGGTCCGAAAGGCAATACATTCTAAGGATTATATCAAACTCAATCATGTGTATTATGATGAGATATGAAAATAATGAACATTTATATTCCTTAGTGGTAACTGATTCACAAAACATTGTTGTGATGATACATCCCTTATGTGCTTTGGTTGAAAAATCCCTTGTTAATTCAAATTCAAAATTTCTAATTTTCATTGCAAACTGGGAATATATGAAACAAAGCAAGGATCCAGAATCAAATAAAGCATTGGATAAACTTGAGGAAACCATTAAATTACCTGCCACCATGTCTTTAAGAGCATCAACCTCAATAGTAGTTATCACATAATCTTGGACTTTCTCCCTGGGTCTTTTCTAAGGTATGTTCCCTTGGTGCATAGGATATTCATTTTCATAATTACCTGTTTCTCTAAAATTGTAGCTCTAAGAACCTAGGTTTTGGGACTCTGAGACATTAGGAAATTTCTTGATGTCATTCCAGAGTTGGGAGTTCAGACGGAGTGAAATTTTGAGGCCCGGTCTTCCCGAAATTATTTTTATAAAAATATTAAGTTTTTTTATACTATGCACGAGGCAGGAACGAGTTATCCCTTAAATGTTTGATCGAATCAGAAATCTGAGACCACAGTTGGGTCCGAAACACGGTGTGTACTCTAGGCACGACTTAAAATAAGTCATCACGGGATGTCCATACCCCTCTCTCGTTGGTGGAGCGTTAAATGGATAAATAAAATTATAATTATTCATTTAGTATCTCAAAATTGAATAAATCCTAATTGATCACTTGGATGGGAAATCTGAGGGTACCGCTGAGTCCAAAGCATGCCTTCTACCCTATGAGGGGTGTAAAAGTTGCGGGTGCGGGCCTGTAGTGAGAGACGTCACCCAGGGGTTAAAATCGTCATTTTGAAATGACCACTTAGAGATTTTTTTTATCACTGGTGTTCCTTTTAAAATAAGTTTTGAACGAAGCCTCGGAATCGAAATATGAGCCTTCTGTTGAGTTCTAAATGGGGATTTTTACCTAGGAGCGGTATAAAATGGGAGAGTGCAGGAGTTTCGGAACCCACGCCTGTTGGGATAGTTTCAGTGAATTCTAATAAATTCACTTAGTGGGAGAACCCGTTTCATTATCTCTCTCTCTCTCTCTCTCAAGTGTTCTTCACCGTTCTTTGGCGTTCTTCACTGTTCTTCGCTAGATGGAGGAGCGGACTCCGGTGGATCGAAGCAGAACCGAGCGGGCACATCGACAACGATGAACGACCAGATCGAGGAAGGGTTTCGGCTATATTTTCGCTCCTCTGTAAATTTATTATTTTAAATTCACAATTTATTTTTTTAGAATTGGGGCGTCGGCCGAAGGAACACGGTCCACACCTGAGCCCTGTTTTATTTTCCGTTCTTAGCGTTCTTTGTACGAATTCTGGATGTGTCAAATTATGGTCAGATTGTTGATCGGGGCAGGCGTTGCGAAGGCCTCACCCCGAGGATCTCGAAACCATGTTCGGTTTCTTTTTTGGGCCACCGGAGAGGTGGCGGCGGCCGTCGGAAGTCCCGGCTCTGGCAAGGGCGGTGTCCGGAGCCTGGGGTAGCACAGCGGAGGTTCGGGCGCCAGGGAGCGGTGCGGCCAGGGGTTTGGGAATAGTCACCGGCATTGGGTGTCGCCGACGTGACCGGAGTAACTCCGGGAGGAGCAGGGCAGTGCGATCGGGGAGTTCTGAGCGTGTTGCCGGAGTAGAGGGGTCGGCGGTGTGAGGTGTTGAGTGGCCGGAGGTTGGCCGGAGGTGGAGCCGAGGGGTGCCAGAGATGTGTGCGGCTGAGGGTGGTCCAGGCGGCGGAGTAAGGAGGCTGGACGGCATTCAAGCGGTGAGGTGCAGTGGGCTCGGGAGGAGCCGAGGCCAGCCGTGGCGAGGGCGAGGGTGCCTGTCACGTTCAGCGGAAGAGGAGCCGAGCTCCTGGCCTCGGGCGTGTGGAGGAGGAAGGTACTTCACCACACGGGTCCTCCTGGGGTCGACGAAGACCGGCTTCGGCCGGTCTGTTTCAGAGGAGGCAAGAACCCGCCTCATGCGGGTCCTGCGTGGCGATGGAGACCGGCCTTTTGGTCGGTCGGTTGAGGAGGGTTGGACCCGCTCAGGTCCGGCGGTTTGAGGTGGGCCGTAGCCAGCGGGCTGCGGCAAACGGGGCCGGACCCGCGGTCGGGCCACGGGCCGGCGGGTCCGACCAGGCCGGCCAAGGTGGACCGGCCCGGTGAGCCCCCCTTGCATTCGGGGGGCTGTAACTCTTAAAAGGCGCGTCCGATTGACGTGTCGTCTGTGGATGTGGGACCGTGTTGACGGGGTGGTTCTTTTAAAGAATGTTTCGGGGTTTTTTGGTTGTGAACCCGAAGGCGGGTGGCCTGAGCGATTTAACTTAATAATATGAAATTATTATTAATGTTTGCTGCAGACATGTTCGCAAACTGGATGTCTGTTTGATGTGCCGTCGGAGGCGCTATGGCCCTGGAATTGAGAAGGACCTACCGATGTTGGTTCGGAACCATTGTTGTGAGGTTTCTTTTCTCATAGGCACAAAATGTTTAATGCGGAAAATTAATTAATTAATTAATTAATTAATTATTCTTGTGTCGGACCTAACTCCTATTTGGGATGTCCGATTGACGGGCCATCAGCGGCAGTGTGGTCCTAGTCCTCGTGCAGACTTTCTGAGATGCCCCTTTCAGTATTCGGGCCAGAGAAAGGGTATGGGCCCCACAGGGGCTGGTTTGCATGTTTTACAGTGAAACACCATGTTTTCACCCGACATCTGTTTGGGGTGTTTGAGCATTGAATTATGCGTGTTTTTCTGAGGGGATTGCAACTGTTCATTCTGCCCGCTTAATTGGAGTTTAGGCGTGGGCCCCACGAGACGTCTTTTAAGCTGTGTGCAGCGTACCGCTGCCTTTTCACTAGGCATCCGATCAGGGCGAATAAATAGCTATTTTGGCATGTTTTTCTGTGAGCATCGCGTTGGCACAGTTCGCCCGACCTTTCTTGAGATCGTGGTGTGTGCCCCACATGGGCTGGCTATGGTGAATAGTACTATAATCACCGGTCGTCCGTTCCGGGCGAGTAAATTGTCTATCTCACGTGTTTTTCCGTGAGGGTTGAAAAAGTTCAATCCGTTTGGCCATATGGAGCCTCGATTGAGATCTTATTAAATGTGACATTATTGATGACACCCGGTGATGTCAGTTGCAACGCAGAGTTATCGGACTATTCCGGGTTTACCCTCCAGCAGGGATGGGAAGTGGGTCACCCAATGACTCTTTAAGGTTTACCCTCTAGCAGATACTGGGCAGTGGGTCACCTGTTGACTACTTAGGGTTTACCCTCTGGCACAGACCGGGCAGTGGGTCGCCCGTCGACTATCTAGTTTTACCCGCAAGCAGAGACTGGGAAGTGGGTCACCTGTTGACTACTTAGGGTTTACCCTCCGGCACAGACCGGGCAGTGGGTCGCCCGTCGAATATCCAGGTTTACCCTCCAGTAGATACTGGGTAGTGGGTCACCTGTTGACTACTTAGGGTTTACCATCCGGCACAGACTGGGCAGTGGGTCGCCCCTCGACTATTCCAGGTTTACCCTCCGGCAGAGACCGGGCAGTTGGTCGTCTGTCGACTGTTCCAGGTTTACCCTCCAGCAGGGCTAGACAGTTGGTCGCCTATCGACTATTCCTGGTTTGCCCTCCAGCAGGGCTGGGCAGTGGGTCGCCTATCGACTGTTCCAGGTTTACAATCCAGCAGGGCTGGGCAGTGGGTTGCCTGTCGACTATTCCAGATTTACCCTCCAGCAGGGCTGGGTAGCGAGGTCGCTCGTTGAATTCTTTTAGGTTTTACCCTCTAGCTGAGACTGGGCAGGGGGTCTCCCGATGATATATTATGTTTTACCCTCCAGTAGGGCTGGGAAGTGGGTCACAGATTGGCTTTTTAGACTTAGTCCTTTCCACTTGGCTTGTCTGTGGCTTTTCTCCATGACTACCGAAGCAGGACCCTTGGTTGTACGGGTTAGTGTTTTGATATCTTTGATGTTGCCTAAGGACCCTCAAGGAAGAGGGGAACTTTCCCCACTAAGACGCGTCCTTGTGACGCGACCTAAAACCATGCGGGCGAGTCAGTGTCGTCCAAAGAGGATAGTATCAATGTGTGGTGATTTGGGCCCCTCTGACTTGGGCTTCCTAGGCATACGTGATGAGGTGTTGGGATTTACGGATGGTTATCCATAAAACTGTTTGTGAATTTTCCTGGGCTGAGCTTGGAGATAGAGATCCCCTTACACCCTCGTTTGGGTTTCTTGTTGAGCATATATTTACACCTTACATTTGTTCCCACCACTTGGGTTCAGTCACTTACTTACTCATAGCGGGTTGGGATGCACTCTCTCTACTGTACTTGTGGTCTATTCTTTGTTCTGTCTACTGCTCACTATTTTAGTACCTCTTATGTTGCTCCCTCGAGCTTTCGAGGCCCCCTACTGAGTATTTTTATACTCACCCCTGCTTGGTCTTTGCCCACACTTGGTGTGCCCTTGCAAACGACAGACAAATCAATCGAGAGGATCTAGGATTCTTGGACCGTGTGTGGTGGTCGTAGTTTGGGATTAAGGATTGGGACTCTCCTAGCTGTTTTTCTTTCGTTTTATGTGTTGTTAGGTTGTGGCACCTTTTTGGTTGGGCGCATGTTTTGCACCTTTACTTTTCAGCACTTTTCTTGTACTTGTTAGATGTCGATGCATGTATGTTGGGTTTCCTTTTTTATAGCATTGTTGTACCTTTTTTTGCTTTTTTCTCTCTGCTCTTTTGCATTGAGGTGGATGCATGTGTGTGTACAGATTCAGAGGAAAAGGCCTCCCCTAGTTTGTTGTGCCTTCGGCGCTAGTCGCCAGCCCCTGGCCTATGGAGGAGGGTTTGGGGTAGTTGCGGATCGAGCCCCGGTATGGGTCGGGTCATGACAAAGTGGTATCAGAGGTGGTTCAACTATTGGGATGTCGTTCGGGCGTTTCCCTAAAAAGTTCTTTGTTGGTTTTAGGGCAATAGTGTTGACGTGTCTCGAGAGCGGCTCTTAGGCTAGGGAGTCTAGTGATGGTATGGGCAGCCGACGTATCCATTCAATAGGACCCTGATAACCAGCTTGTCGACTCAGCACGCTGAGACATCTATTGCAGGGAACTTTGGAACATGCATCCAATAGGATTGAGTCTTTGATTGTCCTTCTTGAGTCAGCTCCCCACTCTCATTGATATATATATATGCTCATCCAACCGCAGTACTCCTTGATAGCACTCAGGATGTCTCTGCGACAATAGCCATCCAGGAAACTAGCTACGGTTCATGACGATGATCTCGTGAGCGACGAGGCCTCAGTTCAAGACTCATCTTGCAAGACCCTTTCTCCAGGTTGGTGGTTAGCAGCACCCCTACCTGTTAACCAGCAGATAGGCCCAAAAGAGTAGGCTGAGGATGTGCGCAGGCTGAGCGCACTTTGCGAGTTCTAGCACCAAGGACCGCTGAGGTTCTACGATGGTCCAGACACCCAGACAGTAGAGTTTTTCCTAGAGTCTGTGGTTCACCTCATCAGGCTTGTGTGGACATCGGCTGATCAGTTGGTGGCTGTGGCCGCCAACCTTTTTCCCCGGAGCAGCTAGTCGTTGGTGGAGCTTTGTTAGGCAGACCCACGACAAGTCATCTCTCACGTGGGATAGATTCGAGCATCTCTTTCTGGAGGAGTTCTCCCCCCCCCCCTCTTGTTTACGCTTTGTTTGGATTCAGGGCCTCTAGAACGGAAGTAGGGGGGATGACCGTGGAACAGTACTCGGCCCGGTTTACCGATCTGACACACTACTTGCATGATATGATCCGCGACGGCTACTCCTGGGTGCAGGAGTTTGAGCAGGGTCTTCATTGAGAGATTTGTGCTAGTGAAGTGCCCCTGTACATCCCTACATATGCCAGGGTGCTAGTATGGGAGCTTGTGGAAGAGTGATTCTTGGTTGAGGAGCGCCAGCTGGCAGGGCCTTGTAGTGGCTTCTTCGAAGCAGTTGGCTCCCCTGTAGCTGACCTTGGTGGAGTAGGAGGGTATGGCCTTTCTGCAGTCGATGATGTTCACTCCTTCGCTCCTTGTGCGTGTGAGAGAGTCACAGCTGAGGAATGTCGACAACGAGGTCCTATGTGACTACATATCCACGGGCGACACACCCGATGGGTATTATGAAGGAGGGAATAATGAGATCCTGTTCCAAGGATGAGTTGTAGTACCAGTGGAGATGCGGGAGGAGGTGGTGTGAGAATCCCACACTCCTACCCTAGCTATGCATCCCAGTGTGGGGATGATGTACGAAGACTTTCAGCGACAGCTTGATGGTCTGGCCTGAAACAAAGCGTAGTTGGGTTCATTTCACGAAGTCCTTCCCGTCAGCAGGTGAAGGCAGAGCTCGGTGGAGAGTCTAGGGAAGCTGTACGTTCGGGAGATCGTCTGCCTTCATGGAGTACCCTCAACGATCGCATGTGATCGTGGCGCGTGGTTTACTCTGCGTTGTTGGTGAGGCCTGCAGTAGGAATTCGGGACTCGACTGCAGATGTATACAACGTTTCAACCTCGGACGGACGGGCGAACTGTGTGCACTATCCATCTGTTGGAGGATGTGATCAGGGAATGCGTGTTAGGCTTGGGCCGAAGCTGGGAGGATCACCTTCCCTTGGTGGAGTTCACATGTAACAGCAGTTACCACTCTACTATCAGTGTGGATCCTTTTTGAGGCCCTCTACGGGAGACCCTACAGGTCACCAATGTGCTGGACGAAGGTTGGGGAGACCTCCCTCGTGGGTCTAGAGTTGGTGCGGGTGGAGGCGGAGAAGATGCTGGTCCTTCATGAGCGGATGAGGACCATTTGGGGTGGACTCTATGCAGATGGACCATCCCTTTGGTTCATGTGATGTGGCAGCACGGGAGGGTGCAGGAGAGAACCTAGGAGTGGGAGAGCCAGATGTGGGCTTAGTATCCCGACTTGTATTTGTAGTTTTTATTTTCGAGGATGAAAAGCGTGAAGGAGGGAATGATGTAAGAATCCAGGTTTTGGGACTCTGATACATTAAGAAATTTCATGATGTCATTCCAGAGCTGGGCGTTCATACGGCGTGCAATTCTAAGGCCCGGTGTGCCCGAAATTAATTTTATTAAAATATTATGTTTTTTTATACTATGCATGAGGCGGGAACAAGTTATCCTTTAAACGTTTGATGGGATCATAAATCCAAGACCACATTTGGGTCCGGAATGCGGTTTTTACTCTAAGCGTGACTTAAAATAAGTTGGTGCGAGACGTTCGGACCCCCCGCTCATTGGCGGAGCATTAAATGGATAAATTAAATTTTAATTATTCATTTAGTAGCTCAAACATGAATAACTCCTAAACGATCGCTTAGATGGGAAATATGAGGGTACTGTTGAGTCCGGAGCATGCCGTTTACCCTAGGAGGGGTGTAAAAGTTACGGGCACGGGCCTGCAGTAAGAGACATCACCCAGGGGTAAAAATCATCATTTCAAAATGACCACTTAGATATTTTTTTATCACTAGTGTTACTTTTCAAATAACTTTTGAATGAAGCCTCATAATGGAAATTCGAGACTTCCGTTGAGTTTGAAATTGGGCGTTTTATCTAGGTACGATATAAATTGGGAGAGCGCGGGAGTTTTGGAACCCGCGCCCGTTGGGAGAGTTGCAGTGAATTCCTATAAATTCGCTAAGTGGGAGAACCCATTTCATTCTCTCTCTCTCTCTCTCTCTCAAGTGCTCTTCTCCATTCTTCGGCGTTCTTCACTGTTCTTCTCCGGATTGAGGAGTGGACTCCGGTGGATCGAAGCAGGACTGAGCAGGCACATCGACAACGTCAAACGGCTGGATCCAGGGAGGGTTTCGATTATATTTCCGCTCCTCTGTAAATTTTGACGTTTTAAATTCTCAATTTCTTTGTTTAGAATTGGGGTTTCGGCAGAACGAACACAACCAATGCCTGATCGCCGTTTTATTTTCCATTATTGGTGTTCTTCGTCCAAATTCTGGACGTGTCATATTATGGTCAGATTGTTAATCGGGGGCCGGCGTTGTGAAGGCATCACCCTGAGGATCTCAAAACAATGTTTGATTACATTTTTTGGGCCACCGGAGAGGTGGCAGCGGCTGTCGGAAGTCCCGGCTCTGGCAAGGGCAGTGGCTGGATCCTGGGGTGCCACAGCGGAGGTTCGGGAGCTAGAGAGCGGTGTGGCCGGGGGTTCGAGAATAGTCATCGACATTGGGTATTGTCGGCGCGGCCAGAGTAGCTCTGGGAGGAGCCGTGAAGTGTGGTCGGGGGGTTCGCAGCGCGTTGCGGGAGAAGCGGGGCCGGCGGTGTGAGGTGTTGAGCGGCCGGAGGTTGCCCAGAGGTGGAGCTGAGGGGTACCTGAGCTGTGTGTGGCTGAGGGTGGTCCAGGCAGCAGAGCAAGGAGGCTGGGAGACGTTGAAGCGGTGAGGTGTAGTGGGCTCGGGAGGAGCCAAGGCCAGCCGGGGCGAGGGCGAGGGCGCCGGTAGCATTCAGTGGAGGAGGAGTCGAGCTCTTGTCGTTGGGCATGTGGAGGAGGAAGGACCCGCGCCACGCGGGGTCCTCCTGGTGTCAACAGAGACTATCTTCGGCCGGTCTGTTTCGGAGGAGGCAATGACCCGCCTCATGCGGGTCCTGCGTGGCGACGGAGACCGGCCTTTTGGCCGGTCAGTTGAGGAGGGCTGGACCCGCTCGGGTCCGGCAGTTTGAGGCAGGCCATGGCTAGAGGGCCGCGGCGGATAGGGCCAAACCCATGGCTGGGCCGCGGGGCGGTGGCTCGGACTAGGCCGACTAGGGTGGACCGGCCCGGTTAGGCCCCCTTGCGTTTGGGGGGTCGTATATCTTAAACAACGTGTCTAATTGATGCACTGTCTGCGACTGTGGGACCATGTTGACGGGGCGGTTCTTTTAAAGTGAGTTTTGGTGTTTTTCGGTTCTGTTCCCGAAGGCGGGTGGCCCGAGCGATTTCACTTAATAGTATTAAATTATTATTAATGTTTGCAGCAGACGTGTTCCCAAACCGGACATCCGTTTGACATTCCATCAAAGGCGTTATGGCCCTGGAGTTGAGATGGACCTTCCGAAGTTGGTTTGGAACCTTTTCTGTGAGGTTTCGTTGCTCAGAGGCATGAAACGTTTAATACGGAAAATTAATTAATTAATTAATTAATTATTCTTCCATCGGACCTAACTCCGGTTTGGGATGTCTGATTGACGGGCCATCAACGGCAGTGTGGTCCTAGTCCTCGTGCGGACTTTTTGAGATGCCCCTTTCAGTATTCGGGCCAGAGACAGGGTGTGGGCCCCACAAGTCCCGGTTTGCACATTTTACAATGAAACGTCATGTTTTCACCCGACATCCATTTGGGGTGTTTGCGCACTGGATTCTGCATGTTTTTTCGATGGGATTGCAAGAGTTTATTCTGCCAGCCTAATTGGAGTTGAGGCGTGTGCCCCACGGGCCGTGTTTTAAGCTCTGTAATGCGTACCACTGCCTTTTCACCAGGCACCCGATAAGGTTGTATCAATATCTATTTTGGCGTGTTTTTCTATGAGTATCGTGTTGGTGAAGTTCGCCCGACCTTTCTAGGGATCGTGGTGTGGGCCCCACTTACGCCGGCTATGGTGAATAGTACTATGTTCACCGGTTGTCCGTTCCGGGCAAGTACATAGTCTATCTCGCATGTTTTTCCGTGAGGGTTGCAAAGGTGAAATCTGTTTGGCCATGTGGAGCCTTGATTAGGATATTATTAAATGTGGCGTTATTGATGACACCCGGTGATGTCAGTTGCAACGCAGAGTTATCGGACTATTCTGGGTTTACCCTCCAGCAGGGCTGGGCAGTGGGTCACCCGACGACTCTTTAAGGTTTACCCTCTAGCAGAGACTGGGTAGTGGGTCTCCTGTTGCCTACTTAGGGTTTACCCTCTGGCACAGACCGGGTAGTGGGTCACCCGTCGACTATCCAGGTTTACCCTCCAGCAGAGACTTGGTAGTGGGTCGCCTGTCGACTACTTAGGGTTTACCCTCCGGCACGAACCGGGCAGTGGGTCACCCGTCGACTATCCAGGTTTACCCTCCTGTAGAGACTGGGCAGTGGGTCTCCTGTTGACTACTTAGGGTTTACCCTCCGGCACAGACCGGGCAGTGGGTCGCCCGTCGACTGTTCTAGGTTTACCCTCCGGCAGAGACCGGGCAGTGGGTCGCATGTCGACTGTTCCTGGTTTACCCTCCAGCAGGGGTCGGCAGTGGGTCTCCTTTCGACTGTTCCATGTTTACCCTCCAGTAGGGCTGGGTAGTGGGTCACCTATCGACTATTCCAGGTTAACCTCCAGCAGGGCTGGGCAGTGGGTCACTTATCGACTGTTTCGGATTTACCCTCCAGTAGGGCGGGGCAGCAAGGTCGCCCTTTGACTTCTTTTAGGGATTACCATCCAGCAGAGACTGGTCAGGGGATTTCCTGATGATAAATAATTTTTTACCCTCCAGCAGGGATGGCAGTGGGTCACCCATTGGCTTTTCAGACTCATTCCTTTCCACTAGGCTAGTCTATGGCTTTTCTCCGTGACTACCGGAGAAGGAACCTTGGTTGTACGGGTTAGTGTTGTGACAGCTTTGAGGTTGCCTAAGGACCCACAAGGATGAGGCGAACTTTCCCCACTGAGACGCATCCTTGTGATGCGACCTAAAACCGTGCGGGCAAGTCAGTGCCTCCCAAAGCGGATAGTATCGAAGTGCGGTGATTTGGGCCCCTCTGACTTGGGCTTCCTAGGCAGATGTGATGAGGTGTTGGTCTTTGCAGATGGATATCCATAGAACTATTGGCAACTTATCATGGGCAGAGCCTAGAGATAGAGATCCCCTTACACCCTCTTTTGGGTTTTTTGTTGAGCATATATTTACACCCTACTTTAGTTCCCACCTCTTGGATTCAGTCTCTTACTTACTCATATCAGGTTGGGCTGCACTCTCTATGATGTACCTACACTTTTTTCTTTGTTCTGTCCACTGATAACTGTTTTAGTACCTCCTATGTTTCTCCCTCGAGATTTCGGGGCACCCTATTGAGTATTTTTATACTCACCCCTGCTTGGGCTTTGCCCGCACTTGGTGTGCCCTTGCAGACGACGGACAGATCGATCAAGACTACAGAGGAGCGTGGAGGATTCGAGATGCTTGGACCGTGTGCGGTGGTCATAGATTGGGATTCAGGAATGGGAATCTCTTAGCTGTTTTTCTTTCGTTTTACCTGTTTCCGGGTTGTGGCACCTTTTTGGTTGGCGCGTGTTTTTTCCCCTTTCTATTCAGCACTTTTATTGTACTTGTTAGATATCGATGCATGTATGTTGGGTTTCACTTTTTATTGCAGTAGTGTACCTTGTTTTTTTTTCTCTGCTCTTTTGCATTGAGGTAGCTACGTGTGTGTGTACAGATTCGTAGGCAAAGGCCTCTCCTAGTTTTTTGTGCCTTCGGCACTAGTCGCCAGCCCCTGGCCTATAGAGGCGGGCTTGGGGTAGTTTCATCTCTAGCCCTGGTACGGGTCGGTTCGTGACAGTAGCATTCAATATTGACATCCTCTTTCTTCTCCATGAAATCAAAAGCATGGTGGCCTTTTTCACCACACTTGTAATAGAGTCCCATTCCCATCAGGCTTGTACCGGGGTGTTTCTTCCCACATTTACCGCAGTATAGATATTCAGCTTCTTCTTTCTTCCCATTATTTCCATTTCCAGTGTGTTCAGTATATCTCTTTTTCTCTTGCTTTTCTTTAAATTCGTAAGACTTAATGAATTCATTTTCATCTTGATAGCGCATGAGACAATATCTTTATACAATGGGAATGATTATGAGACTAATACTCGACAGATAAACGGTTGTAACCAATCAAGGAATTGATCAACTTTACTCATTGGGTTATGTTTATAATTTACAACAATCCTTTATAACCATGTAATGTTAGCATCATGCATTGGGACATTCGCATTCTTTTTTTCCCTTAGACTCAAAAATTATCCTTCTATATCTGCTCGATGTTCACGAGGAAAGTATTTTTCTAATAAAGTCTCTTTATACCCCCTCTATTCCATGTTCGATACTTCTTTATCTTCCATTGTGTTTTGGATTATTGACCACCATTGATCTACATCTCTCGAGAGGCGATAATATACCATGAAAATTTTTTCTCTTTAGCTATTCCCCAAAGCATGAAATATTTTCTCTAAGGAATTTATCCATTTATCAGCTACTAATGGATTATTAATCCAATTTAATGTTGGCGGTTTTTGCGTCAATAAATGTTCTAACATTGATCCTCGGTTTTGTGGATAATGGTGCTCCATACGGGTAAGGATATTATTCATAACCTGAGTGAGTTGTCCCAGTATGGTGATAAGATGATCAACACAATTTGCATCACTAACTCTACTATAATTATCATTAGTATGAGGGAAATCCCTACATGGATTACGTGGGTTGATACAGATTCCATTTCTTCCACTAGGTTCCATTTCTAAACAATGGCATAAAGTAGACTAGTGTATTAATTACAAAAAATAATTCCAAACTTCTGAAACACTTAACATAAATTGAATAGATTTTGGATATAATCTATAATAAAAAAATGATTTCCTTGAGGATGTATATACTCAAAAACCCTTCATAATGGTTTGTAAAGAAAATGAGAATTGTCCAAAGAATATCCCCCAGGAGTGTCGTAACCAAGAGTGCATTAAGGCCCGTTATCGTGCACTAGTTCCCATTCGAGTCAAAATCAAAGTGGTGTTTTCAAGTTTTACCCCTAGGTACATCTATCCTAGAGCCACCTCTACCTATTCATATCCTAAAAGGGATGTATTTCTTGGAAAACTCATAGAATATCTATAATACCAAAATTCTAGGAAGTTCTTCTATTCTAATCATCAAATTCTATCTTAGTGTAGTGTTCTCTAATCAGAGTTTTTCTAAATCTAACTTCCAATGATGGACTTCCTCTGATACCAACTATAACACCTTGACCCCAGTTACCCTAAGTCAGTTCATTATTACATAACATTGGAATGATACAAGTTATCATGTTCCGAAAGACCGATCAGTTTAGTAGCCTTGGAAGAAATAGATACATTCATAAGTTTTAGATTACATAATGAAATAAAAACATCAACAACATTTTTCCCCTTTTTAACACACTTATACACATTTCCTATCCCTGTAGTTCAACCATAAAATACTTCTTCACATCCTCAGAAAAAATCATTGAAATGGGTGAGCACAGATGCTCAGTAAGGATAACAATTTAGCAGAAACTTTAAAAATAAGCATAAACATATAAGGAAATCTATAAGACTAAAACAAAAGATTTTTAAACATAAACATCAGAATAATATGGTAATGATAAAATCCAATAATGTCATTTACTCATTCCCATGGATATTCTACTAGTTGAATAATCAAATGCAATATCAATAGCCACATTCTTAATGATGGAAGGCATAATTCCAGACATAATAACCACATAGTCAAGGCCTTGTGTCAAGACTAAAAATAATATTTTATCAAGGCCTTGTGCCAAGAATCTAGTTTGACTCATGAGACCCACTGATGCTTGAAGGAGCTATAGTAGGATCTACCAAGCACTTACAAAGTCAATTTCATTCCTCATATGAAAATGTTTAAACATATCATAAACATTCATATTAAAACTAGCATACGAAATGTCTATAGTTTAACCATAAACCATGAATGGTTTAAAAATAACACATCCACTGTAAAACATATCACATAACCTTCAATACAAAATGGAATATTTTTATCATAATAAATAAACTTCATATAAGTTTAAAATCCATCAATGGATGTTGACATAGATGAAATGAAAACTATTTGAAATAAATACATCTTTATATTTAGAAATCATTTAAATGTCACATAATTATAAAAGAGAACATTTATTTTGAAAATATTATTATAAACATGTACTGGAATCTTTGACAATGATATAATGGCGGAAAATATCCCCACCCACCGTATAAGTTAAAAAAAGACATTCTTACCTTAATTTGGTCGAAAATGTCCTAAAGTAGCTTGTTTGGAAAACGACGGAAAGATTACTTTCATACCATTTTATAAAAAGTAAAACAATAGTATAAATTACTTTTACACATAGTCTAGTAAATAGTAAAAATGTTTTGAAATACATTTTTAAGAAACAAGGATGTGAATGATAAAGAGGTCCCAATAGATAGTTACGTAAAAACAACCTCAGATAATAAAGAGATTGTGATATTAACCCTTACCATGTACTTTGACTTGGTAAAGGGTAAGTTAACCTCCTGTATAATTGTTAGATCATTGTTATTAAATTATAAAATAACTATATACATAAGTATGATATCATATATGATCCTCTAATATTACTTTGTTAATAATGATTTAGTAGTATCATTGTTTCAGGTGTTAACTGATCCTTTTTCCTTTATATGCTCAGTTACGTAAGCCATGTTAATTTTGGATAGGATGTATTTTATTAATATCCAGAATGATATTAAGTTCTTAAAAATTATTTTTAATCACAAAATGATAATTATTTTTAATGATTACGATGGGGAATGAATCTCATCATGTTCGTGGAGACGGTAATCCGTACGTACGCACAAGCGACAATATCATTATATTGATGGTGAAATAGTATGTAATTGGATGTAATATCATATATAGAGAATAATTAACATGTTATATTTATTATTTAAATTAGTTATAATCATTATTATACCTATCCAAATAATAAAGTTTTTGAATAACAAAATACACACCGATATGGAGGCGGTAAGCCGTGCATACACACGTGTGGTGAATTTGTCATTAATATGATGGATAGAATAATGAATATGGTTGTACCATTTTTATATTATCATCACAGTATATATAAGTTACTATATTTATTATTTTATAGTGGAAAAAACAAAGAATGAAGAAGTGGAAAAGGTAAATAACTTGAAAGATGGTGGTGAAATTATTACCTCTTCTTTGGGTGTTTTCATTTGAGTTGTTCAAAAAGGCTCCTAAGGATGGATTTCCGATCAAATAAAGGACTCCAGGTTGAAGTGAGGGATGTTGGGAGGATTTTTGGGTAGGGTTTGACCAAGCCAAATGTCTTTGGATTTGTGAAATTAAGAGAAGGAGAAAAGCCCTTTTATAAGAGAATTGAGGGTCACTTTAGGAAAAACAAAAAATATTATTTTATAATAAAATCATTTTTAGTTTATAATGGCTCCAAAATGATTTATTTTGACGCTAATGAAGGGATGGGTCGAAAAACTCTCAACCAATATGTTTTATACATGTTTATGTCACCAAATTGACCTTATCTTTTATATTTAACTCTTAGTTAAATAGTTTGGCATTTACCATGTCTCATTGTATTTTCATATTATATGGTTAATAAAAATACTATAACAAGAAAAAAGAACCCCATGTGGTTAAATATTAATACATATAACCCTATCTAAGTATTTTGGTTGAACCTTATATTGTGGGTAATATTATATCAATTAATAATATAGTATTTGTTTTTAAAACTCAATTTTGTCAATTTTGACACAATTTAGTATTTGGTTTTTGTGAAAACCATAACAACATGATAACATCAAAATAAAATTATTTAATCAACCCTAACATGTCATATTTACTTATAAAATTAACGGAATTTATCAAAATTCTTATAATTAATTTATTTGGATATTTAAAATATCAAATATTTTAATATTTCATTAATAAAGTAATTACTCCATCATCATTGTTGCATAAATAAATTAAATTAATTAATGTCTAAATATTAATTATAAAATAACATTATGTAGGAAATATTTTTATATTTCTAATGAATATTTATAGTCATATTTTATTTTGTATAACCCTATATTAAAAATGGTTGACTTATTAAACATTGTATTTAAAACTTTTAACTTTTCTTTAAATAAAATAATAATAAATGTCCTAACCTAATCTAAATGGACCAAAATGATCATATTTTATTCTCAATGTTGTTTATGGTCGAATTATAGTTATCCAATAGAATTAGGATAAGTTTTATAAAAATTATAATATCATTTATACCCTTAATTACCATATTTACTTTTAATCGTGGTAATTAAAAGTCAAAAGTTACTATTCACTACAAATTATTTTCATCTTATTTAACCACATTTTACATACTGATATTAACTGTGTCTCTCTGATTTTTGAAATTCTACTCATATAATCTGTAAAATTATGTTTTATACAAATTTGTAAATGATCCTATAAGGTGGGTAAAAAACGGCAAAGAGTTCAAATTTTTTTTATATATCTAAACTTATTATAAACTGAATAAAATGAATTACATTGAACAAATATAAGTATTATGTATCTGTTTTGACCTAAAATAAATTAAAATAATATAACTAATTACTTAAATAAAAATATTTTTTTAAACAATAACGCAGTGCTTTTCACTATTCATCAAAAATTGATTTTTTTTAGAAAAAACAAAAAATTCACCCTAAGATAATTTGGATATTTTGAATCCAAAAATGAAATCATTTTTTAAAATTCAAATTTAAAAAATTTAAAAAATTGGATATTACTTTTCATAACAGCTATTTTCATTGGTCGTGTTGTGTTAAAACTCCATGTAGAGTACAATTCAAGCTACTGCATTATTCAAAGGGAAATATACCATGGAAACTTGGGGTGTTACATTACATAGTCCATTAGAAAACAACAACATCACACATGGATTCGTCTAGACTATTGTCTCCATGTAACGATGTGAAATGATTTTATTTCCATTTATATAAGGATGCCAATATGGATAGATTTTATTAATATAAATGAAATATATAACATTATATTGATTCTATAATGTTTATTTAATATTTATTTTCCATTAATTTCATCTGTAATGAAAAATCAGGGTCATTTTCTTGCATATGTTGGACATACTATCTCCAAGAATGTTGTAATTCATTTTCTATCTCTATAATTTCCAAGTTACTGTAAATGAATAAATAATTATTATATATTATATTTTAATCAGGTTTAAAATTATAGTAATTATGTTACAATGACCTTATTAAACAGAAGAAAATTAGCCAATCAAAACAAACAGAAAAACTATTAAATTAACACATGAAATAGTGATTTTGACAAAGAATTAAAAATAAAAAACTGGTAAAATAATATTAGTATATCATATAATATTAATATATATTATTATTATTCTCAAATGGATTATTAATAAATCTAATTTAATTATACTGGACTTTCAGAAACATATGAAAGAAGTTGAACAAGTTGTAGGGGATTCTCATATAAATTTGTCTTTCATCTTACATATGCCATAATAACAACTTATTTGGTTATGTGGTGTATATACATACTCTTTGGATATGATATATCATGAATATATTTATATTCATGGAATTTAAATTTAATTATTTTGTTATTAATTTTATTAGTCTTTGGATTCAAATGATACCAATGTGGTGGCATTTATTTCACAATATCACCATTATTCAGTATTATTTTTGATTAAGTCTCACTCAAGCAAAATTAATAGATATTTATAGATTAAAATAAATCCATTTTTGACTCCTCTATTAACAAATTTGGTTTTTCATTTAATATTAAAATTTTTATATTCATTTTTTTATTAAATAACTAATAATGTTATTTACACTACAAAAGAATTATTTTTTATATTTGGTAATAAATTATTTTTCATTGAAATCCATGTTTCCTTAATATATTTAAAAAATTTAAATTATTTATCATTGATAATTTTTCTATTTTGAATATTTAATAAGTGTTTTTGAAAAATTAATTATTACTTTTTAAAAAATAATTCTTGTTTGTTTTATACAGAAAACGAGAATGGAATCTTTGTTTTAATATGTACTTCATTAACAATTTTTTCAATATAAGTAACCCGAAAATATTTAATGGTAGTTTTAAAAAAAATGGTTATTTTCAATGCAAATTAATTTCTAAATATTTTGTAACCTTTTAGTCTTTAAAATATTTTAAAATGTAAATTTTATGTTTTACAAAAATGTTTTTATGACCTTTTTTGGTATTTATTGTCATAAATGTCATCAAAATATATTTTAATTATGATGTACAATTGATATTTTGTATTTAATCCATCGTTATTATTTCTTTTGATGGATTGTTATAAGTTTGAATATGGAGTTACAATTGTTTTACCAGTCACCATTTTACTGTGGATGGTTTATGATAATGTTTACTGATTAGGTTAAGTATTAAATTTGCATATGATTGTATTCAATAATTTTTTTTATATTTATTATGGTTATCCCCTTCCATATAGGGAATTCATTAGAATAATTATTTTATGGGTGGGAAAGGAATTACATAGCCCCTTGATGCATCGTTTGGTCTCATGAGATAAATTAGAAAGGGTATTTAAAAGATGTATTACCCATTTATGTTAGATTTCATGGAACCATTCATAGGTATTATGAAATCAAGGATTGACGTATTGATTTTATGATTAATATTTTTTTAATTATTCATTAAATCATTAAGAATATATTAATTAATATTTCATGTTATTATTTGGATACTTTGAAAATATCTAGTAAATGTTATTGCACATTTGATTATTTGTGTTCCATTAACTTTTTATCAATTATTACATCCATATTTTACTCATGATATTAATTAAATGGAATGTGTTTCAGTTACATACCTTTGCACATTTGTTATTCCTTATTAATCCATATATTTCGTAGAACATGTACCCTTGCAAAGTATTTGAGCTCAAACCTTTTATATGTTTTATTTTCCCAATGACACGAGGATGTGTTTTTGGATTTTTTAAGGGATATGATATAATGAATAATCTGGTTATAAAAAATCATTTTGTATTTTATATTTCCAATTGTAATGTGAATTTCATGTATGTTTCGAGTATACGAAGACTGTTAATTTTTTAGTCACTTTTGGATAATATACCTTGAATCTATAACCAATGTAATTATGTAGACTCTAGCTCTAGGATACCAGGGTTGGATTCACTATATTTTAATTTCAGGTGTGGTTAATGGTTTCATCATTATCATGTACATCCCCTTTTCATCCTTCACCTATTTATATTGTCTATATTTTGATATATATTCTATGATATCCTTCTTCATAATTCCCCATGATAAGTGCTCTAGAAGAACTATATACATCTCCATGATCCCTAAGTGGATGGATAAAATGAAGAACTATGAATTATTTGAAAATTAATTCCTTATATCAAGATTTTATAGTACAAATTTGCATGAAATAAATCTTCAAACTCTTTTAAAACCAATTTTGAAACTAGAGGATTTCCCATTTAATATATAATGCACCTTCTTCTGAATTTACACATATCACTTTAAGAATAATTATTTTCTCTATAATGTATGGTTGAGAAATAATTTGATTAACGAATGTTGATTTTACTTGCTTAGAGATTCTCATATTTATCCTTTTAATGTATAAAAGATATGAACCTTATAAATTCTCATCGTTGTTTAGATTTATAGATACTTTCTACTTGGATCATCTACCAAGTTATTTTATTTCCCACGATATTCATGGTTTGATTAGTCATAGTCCTTTATTATATAAACAAAAAATTAATAGTTCATATTATTCTCCTTCTATGTGGATATATATTTTATGCCCTTTTTTTATATATCAATTTCACACTTATCCCCATTTTGATAATTTTTCATTATTTTGAATGAAAATACCACTGTATAAAACTAATGATCTTGCAATGGATTGTTCCAATCATTAACTATCATATAATTTGGGTCATAATATATTAGTATATAATTATTCATTAGTACCCAACTCAATCCAATATTTTAATCACATATAGATTCCATTAAAATGAAACACATTAAGAAATGTGAAGACAAGTGTATTGATAAGCATTTATTTCAATTCCTTGAATCTCTCTCCGCGTCCATTATTCCCAAAAAATCTAATTCCCTTATGAGTCAACTTGTTTAATTTTTTTACTAACTATGATATGTTCCTCACGAATAATCAATAACTCCCAAATAAACCAGCAATGTTATGGACCTATGCTATATATTTTATATAAGAAACTACCTAGTCACATTTTTATTTGAATTTTCCACATATATCCATTTTATTGGTGGTTAAATTTCACTATAATGATACTTCCTTTATATAGGACTCATGTTTACTTTGGTTTTAATATACCTTTTCCTATTAGAGATGTCATTAGCATAGTATTAAAATTCCCCTCATACACTTATTTTCTTTTAGAATAGATCAAAATATCATCTATAAATACTCTAACAAATTTATTGAGTTAATATCATAGGACACTTTTAATTAAGTGAATATATATTTCTAGAAAATTATTGACTCTTAATTTTATCACAATGAACTTATACTATCTATATCATATTGAAATGGTTCTATTTAGAAGATATTATTTCTTTAACCGTAATTGGTGATATCATAACTGAAGTTCAACTATAGAGAAATATCAGGCCCCATATAGTTGGTAGAACCACTCATCTATCAATAAATGTGGATACATATTCTTTTGTCATGATTTTTTTGAGTTTATATAACCAATGCATATGAACATTGAACTATCCTTCTTCTTCATGAAGATAGATGTTACTTCTTCTTGTGAAGGAATCGAGCATATAATAACTATGTAGAGATTATCTGGTAAATTTTTATTCATTTATCCAACTCAATTGGTTCCATTATATAATGATTCATTGAAATGGGTAGAGATCCTGGAGTATGTATAATTGGGAAAAATATACTTTATCAAGATTAAGACAAGTAATCTCTTGAGGTAATATATTAGTATAATCCCCCATAGTGTTCATGTCTTTATGAATGACACTATATTTTTACATAGTCATTTTGGAATGATGTTATTTATCATAATGTAAAAATATCCACACATGACATGAAATTACCAAATCAGATTCATCATTCATCTTACACTAAT
Organism: Viscum album; assembly: GCA_963277665.1. Lineage (NCBI taxonomy): Eukaryota > Viridiplantae > Streptophyta > Magnoliopsida > Santalales > Viscaceae > Viscum > Viscum album. The sequence goes on along the minus strand of OY728155.1, from coordinate 83,038,162 downwards.
AAAAAGTTGGGGGATGACTCAAGATGTGAAGTGTGATATACATACCATGAAAATTGATGTAAGCTTTAAATATGAACTCACAATAAAAAAAATTTATTTAAGGCTAAAACAATAGATACTAACTAGGAATATGTTATATTGTTACACCCTAGGATTTTAGAGTATGTTTCTCATTAAATAAATTATGATATCTTACATAACATATTCCTTGAGTATAAATGAAATGTGACATAGTATACCATTAAACCATTCTATTAAATTGGATTGTGTGAATATGAATAAATGAAATATGAAATTTAAATGCAATATAAATGTATAAAATTAGATAATTATAAGTACATTTAATGTAAATGAAAATAAAAAAACATTTTATAGGAAATGTAATATATTCTTGAATAATATTGTTATGTGTGAAATGTTATTTTATTGTAGAAAATTAAATTAATCACTATTCATGATGTTTTAATTAATTTTCCATTTAATATATTCAGTAATGTTTTTTCATCCATCTAATATTTTTTGGTAATTGTTTTATAAAAAACCATGTTTTATACTTTAAATAATATTGGTCTAAAGTGTGGTGACTTCACATTATGAGAAATTATTTAAAAAACATTGTTTCCAATTTATATATTTTCTTATAAAAAATGAACACAAATTTTTAAATTAAAATTTATAGATTATCTTATAGGTAAATGTTTTATATTTAATTCAAATTAATAATTTTTTAGATCAATAGGGATAAATACTAATTTTTATTAATAATTATCTTCTTTCTTACAATCAATTTCAAATATACATTTTAATAAATGATTATAAAATTAATATTTGTTAAATTATATTATTATTAATCCACATTCATAAATTCGAATAAATTTTATATAGAATTTTGGAATAAAAATGATTTGTACATAGAAATAGTTTGTATGGAAAACTAAATTGTAATGATGATTGTGTGTTTATTTTCATCTTTAATTCTGCAACATATGTGAATTAAATATTAAAAGGTAGATTCTATATTATATATATATATAATTAATTTTATTTTATAAGTTCAACGTAATATTTGGTCATTATAAATATTAAAAACTATAAAATGTGTGATCATAGTTAGGGACTTAATGATTTACCATGTGGTAAACTAAAACAATAATGGTTAAAATAACCTAAATCTTTCCTAATTTATATTAAATGAATTTAATCCAACCATATTTATTTTATGGTTCAGGATGGTCCATTTTTGACCTTTTATCTATGAAATAGACTTTATATTATTTAAAATCATTGAAAAGATAAAAGTGTGACACTCACCATGTTTATAAAAAGGAACATTCTTCCCCCACTTATTCAAACCTATAGAGACATTTATCATGACCAAAATATTTAAATAATCTTACCAAAATATATATTGATGTCCTTAAGATGATTTTATTCCTAAAATACCAATCCCTGGGTCCATAATAATAGATCCAACAGTTTTTGAATTTCAGAGTAATATTTTTAACCATGATCATTCCTTTTTTACTTCTTCATATACCACATTCAACAATGTCTTAATAATTTAAATATAATAAAATATTTATAAAACATATTATGAGTTGTAATTATATTTTTAAAATAAACTATATTAATATCATATTCCATCAAATAGGAAAAAAAACCATCAATCACATGTATGATAGAATATAACCTTGTGATCCTATATAATCTGTTTCCTATCACAACTTACAGGGGCTTGGTATAATTATTATTTTTTAGTTCAGATAAATATTAATATACATTAGAGGTGGGGTGAATTTCATCTTTTAATAATCATTAAAAATTCAGAATATATCCCTCTTCGTATTTTATGATGATATGATGCATTGACCTCATTAATAAAATTATGTAGTCAAAAAAATTAATGAATAAAATAGATTTTTTTATAGTGGTTCATGGATCACAGTTCCACAAGTCCAATCCACCATCACTCTTTTAGCAAGCTCGGTAATTTTCACTAAGTAGGTCATCTTATCATTATACCTCTAAATGTAACACCCCGACCCCAATTACCCAAAGTCGATGCATTATTTCATAACATTTGCATGATACAAGAAATCATGTCCCGAAAGACCGATTAGTTTAGTTGCCTTGGAAGTACTATATACATTCATAAGTTTTACATTACATCATGAAATAAAAACATCAACAACATTTTGTCCCCTTTTTAACACACTTATATCCTTAGCATATCCCTATAGGTCAACCATAAAATACTAATTCACATCTTCGAAAAAATAAAACATAGAATCAGAAGAGCTCAAATGCTCAGAATGGATAACAATATAGCGGAAACTTTCATAAATGAGAATAATCATTTAAGGAAATGTATTAGACTAAAACAAAATACTTTTAAACATAAACATAAACATAATATGGAAAAGATAAAATAAAATAATTTCATTTACTTGTTCTCATGGATAATATACTAGTAGAATAATCCCAAACAATATCAATATCCACTTTCATAATAATGGAATGCATAATACCATACTTCCTAACCACATATTCAAGGCCTTCCACCAAGACTACAAATAAGATTTTGTCAAGTCCTTGTGCCAAGACACTAGTTTGTCTCATGAGACCTACCAATGCATCGAAAATCTATAGAAAGCTCTACCCGTCACTTACTAAGTCCAATTCTTTCCTTATAAGAAAAGGTTTAAACATAACATAAACTTTCGTATTAAAACTACCATACAAAAAATTCCCTTTTTAGATCAGGTATATCAAGAACACAAACCCTCTTCTCTAATTTCCAAATTCCATATTCATATAAGTAATCATTAAATCTCCCATCATTCAAAGAATTAAATTTCTATTAAAACACCTCATCATCATTTTGAGAACAATTTATCCATTCTAGTAAATATGGATTGGAACCCATTTGAAAAATTATTGATGTTTCATCTTCCATGATTATTCCCATATCCATATTTACTAGAACCATGAACATAGGATCCATTTCTATTCCCATATTGTTCAGAACTCCATGATCATTCTTCTCAAAGCATCTTCCCCCTTATTTTCCTTCCCTGGGTGGTAGTATATAGTGAAATAATCATCCTTGAGTAGTTCAATCAATCAAATTTTCCTCATGATGAGTTATTTATGTGATAAAATATAATTAAAACTGTTGTGATAAGTATATATCATTCATTTTCACCATAGAGATAGAGTCTCTATATCATCAGAGTAAATTTTATTGCTGATAACTAAAGATCCTAGGTAGGATAGTTTTGTTCATTAATTTTTAATTATAGTGACACATAGGCAATAACTCTATCATTCTACATAAGGACACAACCAAGTCCTTTCTTTGAAGCATCACTATAAATAAAATACCCATCATTACCTGATGGTAGTGTCAAGATAAGAGCATTGACTAATCTCCTCTTCAATTATTCAAAACATTATTCTCAATATTTTGTCCAAAAAAAATTAACCCCTTTACAGGTGAGCTTTGTTAATGTGTTATACAATCAGGAAAAATTATGGATAAAAACTTGAAAATTGCCTCCTAAACCAATAAAATATGTACCGCAGTTATAATCATTATTTCTAGATATTCCTGGATTGTTGTTGTCTTTGAAGGATCAAAATAGATTCATTCTTTGGAGACAATATGTCCAAGAGAAGAAATCTCTTTAAGCTAGAATTCACACATGCCAAACTTCCATATAATTCATTACTTTAAAGACCCTTTCAAATAGTGCACAGGTGATTTTCATGATCATCATAGATTTTGTTGGATACTAAGATGTCATCAATAAATACAACTATAGAGTCATCCACATATTTCATGGAAAATATATTCATTAGATCCATGAAAAAAGAGGGTGTATTAGTCAGTCCAAAAGGAATTACTGTAAAATCGTAATTCCCATACCTGGATCAAAATGCTATTTTTGGAATCTATTCTTTCTTCGTAAAGATTTGATGGTATCCAAATTGAAGGTCAATCATTGAAAAATATAGAGCTCCATGAATTTGATCAAATAAATCATTAACGTCTGATAGGGGATACCTGTTCTCTATTTTTATATCATTGATCTCCCTGTAGTCAATGTACAACCTCATTGATCCTTCTTTCTTCTTATCAAAAAGAATAGGGGATCTCCATGGATAAGCACTAGAGAGAATAAATCATTTATTACTCAATTTCTCTAGTTGTTTCATTAGTTCCAATACTTACATAGTGGCTATTTTATAAGGGGTCTTCGATATGGGCCTTCAATCAGGAATGAAGTCAATGGAAAATTTAATTTATCGCTCTGGAGGATGTCTAGGTAAATCATTTGGAAATATTTCAAAATATTCTTAAACAAAAGGTCCATCCTCTCTCTGAATATTCCTTTCCTCACCTATAGTTATATCACTCTCATCCTCCTGAATAGATAAATTTAGTAGAGCTACATGGGGTGGATCAATATGAGATTCAGTTAGTGACATTTCTTATCATAAGACACAGTATTCCATATCATTATAAAAAATTGTAACCTACATCTTCTCATAATAATGTTGTTCATCATGGGTTGAAATCGAATCCACGCCGAGGATTATATCAAATTCAATCATGGTTATGAAGAAACAATCAGCAGATAAAGAACATTTATATTCCATAATAGCAACTGATTGACAAAACATTGTTGTAATGATAATTCCCTTAAGAGTTTTGACTAACAGATCCCTTGTTAAGTAAAATTGAAAATATCAAATTTTCTTTTCAAACTGGGAATATATAAAAGAATTTGATGATCTAGAATCAAAAAAAATCACTACCTAATTTTCAGGAAATTATTAAAGTACCTACCACCACATCATTAGGAACTTCAACCTCTATATTAGTGATCAAATAATCATGGCCTTTCTCCCATAGCCTTTTCTGAGGTATGTTTCCTCTTCACATAGGACATTCATTTTCATAACGCCCCATTTATCTAGAATTGCATCATTCAACATTGGCATACTCTTCCTTTCCCTTACAATAACGAGATTGGTGGCCTTTACTTCACACTTGTAACAAACTCACATCCCCTTTAGGAATGTACCAGGGTGTTTCTTCACACATTTACTATAGTGTGGAATGTCAAACATTCCCTTCTTCCCCTTATTTCCATTTTTATACTGTTCAGTGGATCTCTTTTTCTTTTTCTTCACTTTGAAGTCATAATATTTAGAGAATTTATTTTCTGTCTTGATAGAACATGTCACTATATATTCGTAAGATGAGAAGTATTGTGAGACTAATTATCAATGGAGAAATGGTTTTAACCGATCAAATAGTCAATCAATATTACTTCTTAGATTACATACATAATCTGTAGCATGCCTTGATAACCTTGTAAATCTAGCCTCATACTTTGCGACATTCTCATCCTCCTTTGGCCTCAAACTCAGAAATTGTCTTTCCATATCTTCTTGATGTTCATGAGGAGATTATTTTTATATGAAAAACACTTCAAAATACCTCCATTACATATTTGAAACATATTCAACCTCTTTTGTGTTTTGAATTAATGACCACCATTGATATGAATGTCATATTAGGTGATAATCTACCATGAAAACTTTTTCTCTTTAGCTGCTCCCCAAAGAATGAAATATTTTCTCTATGGAACTTATCCATTACACATCTACAAATGGATTTTTAGTTCCATTGAATTTTGGTGGTTTTATCCTCTTGAAGCGGTCTAACATTGATCCTATGTGTTGTGGATCAGGTTTCTCTATATCGGTAAGGTTATTATTCATAACCTGAGTGTGTTGTCCCAGTATGGTTTAAGCTGTTCCGCACCAGTTGCATCACCAACTCGACTATAACTATTGTGAGTAGGTGGTAAATCCCTCCAAGGATTAAGTACATTGATGTAGTTTCATTACCTTCAGTTGGGGACCATTTATTAATATTTACATACAGTATTATAATTTATGAATCAAAATGTATACTTCCAATCTTTTAAAATATCAAACAAGAATTGAATATTATATGCATATAATCCATATTAATAATAAAAATATTTGGGAAGTAATTACTCATTAATTATTCATAAAGGGTTTTAATGAAAATTTGAATTATCCTATGCATATCCCCCAAGATTCTCAAACCAGGTACATAGTAAGTTCTGTTGTCATGTACAAGGATACCCAGGGTCAAGCCCAAAACTCCTTGTCCTAGTTTTCACTACTAGGTATATCTGTTCTAGAACCACTTCCCCTTGTAGTATCTATAGAGGGATGTATATCTTGGAAAACCCGCATAATATCTACATTCCCAAATTTTTTGTATTTTCTTCAATACTAATCCTCAATGTCTATATTAAGGTAATGATCTCTAATCATAGTTTTTCTAAATCTAATTTCCAAGGTTTTTACTTAAATTTCTCTGATACCAACTATAATGCCCCAACCCTAGATACCCAGAGTTGGTGCATTATTACATAACATTGTCATTATCACAAGAGATCAAGTCCAAAATACTTTTCATCTTAGTAGCCTTAGAATTACAAGATACATACATAAGTTTTACATTACATTGTGAAACAGAAAAACTAGAAAATTGTGCCCCCTTTGAACACACTCATATTCCTTACCATATTCCTATATTTTAATCATAATATCATTTTTCTCATTGTGGGAAAAATTAAAACATAAGAATGGGGTGAGATCAGATGCTCATAAAGGAAATCAATATAGCAGAAAAATTCATAAGTAAGAATAAAATTGAAGCCAATGTACAAGACTAAAACAAAAGCCTATTAAACATAAACAATAGCATAATATGGAAAATGAAAATCAAATAATACCATTTACATATTCACATGGATATTCTACTAGTCTAATAAATCACATGTAATATCAATAACTAATTTCATATTGATGGAATTCATCATGTTAGACATCATAACCACATAGTCAAGGACCAGTGCCAAGACTACAAATAATATTTTGTTAAGGCAATATGCCAAAAAACTAATTTTTTTCATGAGACATACTGATGCATTGAGCATCTATAGAAGGCCTCACCCATCACTTACTATGTCCAATGTTTTCCTTATATAAAGAGGTTGAAACATAACAAAAACATTCCTATTAAAAATTGCATAATAAATGTAAATTTGTTAACCATAAACCATGAAGGATATAAAAATAGAACATCCACAGTCAAAAATTTCAAAAAAATATCAAAATAATATAGAGTATTGTATCCTAATAAATCAACTACAAACAAGCATAAAGTCCAAAAAAGGATGTTGAAATAGATTTAACCAAAACTATTTGTGAGAAATATATATTTTTATTTTGAAATCAATAAAAATTCATGTAATTATAAAAGAAAAAATTTATTTTGAAAATATTATTATATGATTGTAAGGGATGCTTTGAAGGTGTTATAATGGTGGAAAATAGTTTCATCCACCATATAAGTTAAAAAACATCCTCTCTTTAATTAGTCGAAAAGGTTATAAAGTATGTTGTTTGGAAAATGACAGAATAATTCCTTTCAAAACATTTTATAAAAATTAAAACAAGTGTATAAATGACATTAAACCATAGTATAAAAAATAGTAAATCTTTTTTAAATTTTTTTTAAGAAACACAGATGTGGATGATAAAGAAGTCCATGTAGATACTCACGTATAAACAACTTTAGACAATAAAGAGATTGTAAAATAACCATTACATTGTACTTTTCCTTAGTTTATGGTACATTAACCTCATTTATAATAGTTAAATAATTGTTATTAAATTATATAAGAACCACATATATAAATATGATATCATATATAAAACTTTAATATTACTTTGTTAATAATATTTCTGTAGTATCATTGTTTCAGGTGTTAACTTATTTGTTTTTCTTTTATATTTTTTTCTAAATATGTCATATTGCTTATGGATATGATGTATTATATTCATATCAATAATTCTATTATGTTCTTAAACATTATTTTTAATCATCAAATGAAAATTATTCTTGAATGGTTATGATGTGGAATGATATTGCATCGTGTCGTGGAGACATTAAGCTGTACGTACGCACGAGTGACAATATCATTTTATTGATAGTGAAATCATATGTTTGTGGATGGTATATTATATATACATAATCATTAACATGTTATATTTTTTATTTACATCAATTATACTCATTATTATACCCATCTATATAATGATGTTTTGAATAACAAACTTCACCATGACGTGGAGACGGTAAGTCATACATACACAGGTATGTTGACTTTTTTCAACCATAAGATAGATAAGATTATGAATATGGATGTACCATATTTATAATAACATTACAATATGAATAAGGTACTGTATTTATTATTATACAATGGAAAAAACAAATAAAGAGGACGTGGAATAAGAAGAAAACGTTTAAAGAGGTGATGTAATAATTACCTCTTCTTCGGGTACTTCATTTTGATTGGGACAAAAGGGTAACTTATGTTGGATTTAAGATGAAAGTATGGCCTCTAAGTTGAATTCTGGGTAGTTGGGAGGATATTCTAGAGGGGTTTGACTAACCGAAATTTAATTGGAGGTGTGAATTTAAGAGAAGGGGGAGTACCCTTTTATAGGAGAGGTGAGGGGCACTTTTGGAAAAGCTTGAAATGTTAATTTATTCAAAAATCATTTTTGGTTTATTATAGCGCCAGAAGGATTCATTTAGAAGCTATGTTGGGGATGTGTATAAATCCTCTCAACCAATATGTTTTAGACATGTTTAGTTCACCATATTCACATTACCTTTTATATTTAACTATTAGTTAAATAGGTTTACTTTTACCATGTCCTCTTTTAAATTTATATTACATGGTTAATAAACTAACTATGAAATTCCAAGTGAACCTCAAGTGGTTAATAAATAACATATCAAACTTTAGCTAATTCTTTTGGCTAAATATTATATTTTTCGGAATATCTTATTATTTAATAAAATAGTGTTTGTTTTAAAAACTCATTTATGTCACTTTTTTAACTATTTAGTAATTGATATTTGTTAATGTCAAAAAAACTTGATTAATCAAAAAAATACAATGAATCAACCCTACCATGTCATATTAATCGTGAAAATTTGGGTAATGAATCATAATTCTAAATATACATTTATTTTAATATTTATAATATCAACCAGTTTAATCTTTTATTAATAAGGTAATTACTGCATCAGCATTGTCTAATAAATAAATTTGATTATTTAATGCCTCAAAATTATAAATAAAATTCTATGGTGTATAAAATAGTTTAAACTTTTTAATGAATATTTATAGTCAAATTTATCTTATGTATAACCTTATATTAAAAATGGTTTAGTTATTAAAATTTGAATTTAACACTTTTAATTTCTCTTTAAATAAAATATAATAAATGTCCTAATCTAATCCAAGTGGATCAAAAATTATCACAGTTTTTTACTATGGTTGATTTTGGTCGAAATACATATATCTAATAGAATTTGGACATGTTTTTTGGTAATTATAATATCATTTTTACATTTAATTACTCTATTTACGCTTAATTGTGGTAAATAATTTTCAAAAGTTACTATTCCACAAAAATATGTTTTCTTCCTATTGAACCATATTTTACTTTCTAATTTCAATTGTGTCTCTAAGATTTTTTAAATTCAATTCGCAGAGGCAGTGAAATTATGTTTTATGCAAATTTTCAAAAGGGCCTAGAAGGTGGGTAAAAGATATCAAAAAGTTCAATAAAATTTTATATATTTAATCTCATTATAAAATTACTCCAATGAATTAAATTGGAATAATATAGATTTTATGTATCTATTTTGAGTGCAAAATTAATTTAAATAAGAGTCATAATTATTTAAATAAACTGTTAGTTTTAAACAATAACAAAGTGTTTTTCAATATTTATCGAATATTGAAAGTTTTAGAAAAACACCAAAAATTCACCCTAAGATAATTTTGATATTTTTTGTCAAAAAATAAAGTCCATTTTAAAAAATAAAATTTATAAAATTTCAGAAAGTGGGTATTACTATTCGTAACTTCTTTTTTTAAATAGCTCATTTGATTGGTAGTGGTGTGCTAGATCTTAAGGTTATGTAAAATGCAAGCTATTGTATTATTTAAAGAGAATTGTGTCATTGAATCTTGAGGTGTTACATTCTACCCTCCTTCAAATAATTTTTTCCTTGAAATTTCTAGAATATTACTGCATAAAATGATTCATTTGGTTATTTTTCATAAGTTCCAAAAGTTCCCATGTTTCCTCAACATCTGTTCACTTGTTTCAATAATCCTGATAGGATCTTCACAATAAGATAGATCTAGTCCCAATTCTATTTCTTCATAGGATAGTACATCCGTTGGGTCATGCATGAATAAACTCAACAGTGATATGTGGAACACATCATAAACTTTGAATAGACTTGGCAACATTGCAGAATGGTAAACTAGAACTCCAATTCATTCTATAATTTTGAATGTTCTGATCTTCCTTGGACATAATTTTCCCTTCTTATCAAATCGTATAACACCATTCCATGGATATACCGTCATGTAAACATGATATCCTACTTGAAATTACAAATCCTTCCTTCGGTTATCAACATATCTATTTTTCCTACTTTTAGGTGAATTTATGTTGGTTTGTATAATCATTAACTTTTCCATTATTTCCTCAATAAGTTATCATCCTATGAGTTTCTTTCACCGACACCATCCCAACAAGTTGGTGTGAGACATCACTTTCCATGTAATGGTTCATATTGTTCCATCTGAATACTTGAATGGAAGAAATTATCATAAGATAATTCTACTAGAGGTAAATACTGATCCCACATACCTTGAAAGTCAAGTGAGTAATATCTCAACCTTTCTTCTAAGGTTTGAATAATCTGTTCTAATTGTCCATCATTTTGTGGGTGGTAGGGAGTGCTCAAACAGAACTCATTATCCTGTGCTTTCTAAAGACTTTTCCAGAATCATGATGTAAAATGGGGATCACGATCAGAAACAACCGATAGGGGTACACCTTGAAGACTTAAAAATTCATTAATATATAGTATTCCTATAAGTTTAAGTTGTAAATATTTTATTACAGATTTAAAATGTTCTGAATTTGTTATATGATCAATAATGAACAATATTGCATCATTTCTTCTTGGAGTCTTTGGTAGCACCATGAAAAAGTCAATCGTAATATCATCCCCTTTCCACTCAGGTATGGGAAGAGGATTCATGACTCCTCTAGGATGTTGTCTTCTAGCCTTCACAGGTTGAAAACCCATATATTTTGACACATAATCAGAAATATACTTATTCGTGTTGTCCCACAAAAAATTTTCTTTCAAATCCCTATACATCTTAGTGCTACCAGGGTGTATAGAGAATTTGGAGCTATAAGGATCATCCAATAATTCACATTGTAGATCAGGTATATAGGGAAAACAAATCCTCTTGACAAATTTAAAAATTCCATCTTTATTTATGTAGTCAATCAATCTCCCATCATTCACAGCTTTAAATTTCATCTGAAACTTCTCATCATCATTCTGAGAACTTATTATTATTTCTATTAAAGATGAATTGGCAACCATTTTAAAAAGTATTGATGTTTCACCTTCCATGATTATTCATATATCCATATTTACTAGATCCATGAACATAGCATCCCTTTCTACTCTCATCTTTTTTAGAACTCCGTGATCCTTTCTAATCAAATTAGATTAACCTTATTTGCCTTCCCCTAGTGGTAGTGTATATTGAAATCAAAATCCTTGAGAAGTTAAACACATCGACTTTGCCTCATGTTGAGTTCTTTATATGAGAAAATATACTTCAAACTCTTGTGATAAGTATATATCTCACATTTTTCACCATGGATATAGTGTCTCTATATCTTCAAGGAAACTATTATAGCTGATAACTCAAGATCATGGGTATGATAGTTTTCTTCATTAATTTTTAGCAATAGTGATGTATAGGCAATTACGATATCATTCTTGCATAAGGACACAACCATGTTTTTTCATTGAAGTGTAAATATAAATAGAAAAACATTATTTCCCAATGGTAGAGTCAAGATAAGATCCTTGAATAATCTTATCTTCAATTCTTCAAAACATTCTTCACACTATTTTTTCAAAAAATATCAACCCCTTTACGTGTGAGCTTGGTTAATGGGTTATCCAATAGAGGAAAAATCCATGTCAAAACACCAATAATAACTTGCTAAACCAGTAAAACTAGGTACCTTAGTTATAATCTTCATTTCAGGATATTCTTGGATTTCCCTTGTCCTTAAAGAATCATTATATATTCCATCATTAGAGACAATATGGCCAATAAAAGAAATCTCCTCAAGCCAGAATTCACACCTGCTAAACTTACCATATAAATCATCTATTTTAAGAGTCTTTTGAATAGTGCACAATTAATTTTCATGATCATAATATCATTTGGAGTATACTAAGATATCATCAATAAATACCACTATAAATTCATCATGATATTCCTTGAAAACACTATTCATGAGAATAATAAAAAAAGAGGGTGAATTAGTCGTTCCAAAAGGCGATACTGTAAACTTGTAATGCCCATACCTAGTTTGAAATGCTATTTTGGAAATTTCTTCCTTCTTCAGACACAATTTATGGTATCCAGATCAAAGGTAAATCTCTGAAAAATATTGAGCTCCATTATGTTGATCAAATAAATCTTCAATGTGTGGTAGGGGACACTAGTTATATATTTTTATAGCATTGATCTCCCTATAGTCAACGCACATCCTCCTAGATCCGTCTTTCATATTAACTAATAGTATATGGGCTCCCCATAGAGAAGAACTAGGGTGAATAAATCCCAAATAACTCAATTCATCTAGTTGTTTCATTATTTCACCGAATTATATAGAGGCCATTCTATAAGGGGGCTTCGATATGGGCCTTGGACCATGATTTAAGTCGAGGGAAAATTCAATTTCCCATTCTGGAGGATTTCCAGGTTAATCCTTTAGAAAAACATCAATATATACATAAAAAATATGTATATATTCTATTTGAAAAATACTTTCCTCACCCATAGTTATTTCTCTCCCTTCCTACCTAATAATTTAATTATGTAGGGATACTGGGGTGATCTAGATGAGAATCATATGGTGACATTTCTAATATAAAGATAAGGTATTCCTTATCATCATAAAAAATTGTAACCTCCTACTTCATATAATTAATTTTTGCATCATAGTACATAATAAAATCTATACCGAGGATTATATCAAATTAAATCATGGGTATCACAATAATATCAGTAGATAAATCAAATTTATATGCCAAAACAGTAACTGATTGGAAAAACCATGTTTCAATTATTCATCCCTTAGGAGTTTTGACTAACAAATCCATTGTTTAGTCAAATTGGAAATATATAATTTTCTTGGAAAACTGGGAAGATATGAAAGAATGAAATGATCTAGAATCAAATAAATCGTTACCTAATTTTTAGTAAATGATTAAATTACCTTCAACCATGCCATTAGAACATCAATGTCATCATTAGTGATGGAATAAGCTTGGCCACTCTCCCTTGGACTTTTTTGAGGAAATTTTCCTTGGTGCCTGGGATATTTATTTTCATAATGCCTCATTTATCAACAATTGCAGCATTCAACATTGACAGCCTATTTCTTTCCCTTGTAATAAAGAGCTTGGTGGCCTTTTTATCCACACTGGTAACTAACTCTCATCCCCTTTAAGCAATTCCTGAGGTGATTCTTACCACATTTACTATAGGGTTGAAGGTAAACCATTACCTTAAACCCCTTATTTCCTTTTGCAGAGGGTTTATCAGATCACTTCTTATCTCGATTCGCTTTGATGTCCTAATATTTAGAGAATTCCTTTTCTGTCTTGATAGCACATGAGACTATTTAATCGAATGATTAGAAGGATTCTAAGACTAATGCACAAAAGATAAATGGTATTATCATTTCAAAAACTCTATCAATATTACTTATTAGGTTACATACATAATATTCAGCTTTCCTGGACAACATTGTAATGTTAGCCTCATACATTGCGACATTCTCATCATTGTTTTGTCTTAAACTCATATATATCCTTTCCATATCCACTCGATGATCATGAGGAAATTATTTTTATAAGAAAATATATTTAAACTCCCTCCATTCCAATATTTGATACTTATTCATCCTCCTTTGTGTTTTTAATTAATGACCACCATTGATCTGAATCTCCTATGAGGTGATAAACCTCAATGAAAACTTTTTTTCTTTTGTTACTCCCCAAGGAGTGAAGTATTTCATTAAGGAACATATCCATTACTCAGCTTAAAATGCATTTTTAGTCCCATTGAATGTTGGTGATTGATTCCTCATGAAGTGGTCAAACATTGATCCTCTGTGTGGTGGATTAGGGTGTTTCATATGGGTATGTTTATTATTTATTACCAGAGTGAGTTTTCTCGGTATGGTTATAAATTTTTCATCACCAATTGCATCACCAACTCCACTATAATTTTCTTGAGTACGAGGGAAATACCTACATGGATTAAGTACGTTAATATGGTTTCCATACCTCCCACTAGGCTCCATTTATAAACAATATCAATCACTAGGTTAGTTTATGAATCACGATGCTTAAATCTAAACATGTAAAATACCTAACATAAATTGAATAGTTTAGGCATATAATCCATAATCATAAAAAAAAATTTAGAGTATTATTTACTCATAAAATCAAAATTAATGGTTTTAAAAAAAATTATGAAAAGCACATCCCCCATGAGTGTCGAACAAGGTTCACATTAACGCCCGTTGTCACGTACGAGGATACCCCAGGTCATGCCCAAAACTACTTGTAAGATTTTTCACTCCTAGGAAAATCTATGCTAGAACCAAATACATTTGTAGTATCTAGAGAGGGATGTATTTTTATAATACCCACCTAATATCTACATTACCAAAATTTTTGCATTTTCTTCTATACTAATCCTCAAAGTCTATCTTAGGGTAATGTTCTCTAATCATAGTTTTTCTTAATCTAGTTTCGAAGGTTGGTACTAAACTTACTCTAATACCATCTACAATGTCGCAACCCTTGTTTCCATGATTCGGTGCATTATTACATTACATGTTCATTATCATAATAGATCATGTCTGAATAAACGATCAATTTAGTAGCCTTTCAAGTTCTATATACGTACTTTAGTTTAACATTACATTATAAAATGGAAAAACAAAAAACTTGTGTCTCCTTTTAACACACACATTCCCCTTAGCCAATTACTTTAGGTCAATCATAATATAATAATTTTCATCCCAGGAAAAATTAATACATAATAAAGGAGTGATCTTAGATGCTCAGTAAATATTACAATATAGCGGTAACATTCATAAATATACAAAAACATTGAAGAAAATGTATAAGACTAAAACACAAGACTTTTAAACATAAACATCAACATAATATGGAAATGATAAATAAAATAATTCCATTTACCTATTCACATGGATATTCAACTACTCAAATAATTCACATGTAATATCAATAGCAAATTTCATAATGGTGGAATGCATCATGTTGGACATCATAAACACATAGTCATGGCCTCGTTCCAATCCCACAAATAATTTTTTTAAGGCCTTGTTCCAAGGAACTCATTTGTCTCATGAGACCTACTGAAGCATAAAAGGGATATAGCGGTCCTCGCCCATCACATACTAAGTCCAATGCATTCCTTATATGAAAAGGTTGAAACATAACATAATTTTTTTTATTAAAACTAGCATAAGAAATGTCAAAACGTTACCCATAAAACATAATTGGTATAAAAATTAAAATCCACATTCAAAAATATCACAAAACCTTAAATACAATATAGAATAATGTATCATAATAAATCAATTTTAAACAAGCATAAATTCCAAAAAATATATTTACATAGATGAAATAAAAACTATTTGAGAGAAATATATATTTCTATTTTAAAATCATTTAAATTTCAGGTAATTATAAAAGAAAACATTTATTTTTAAAATATTCTTATAAGATTTTAAAGGAAGCTTCAAAGGTGTTATAATGGTGGAAAATAGCCTCACCCTCTGTATAAGTTAAAAAAACATGCTTTCCATAATTTACCGAAAAGGTCATAAAGTAACTTATTTGAAAAATGACAGAAATATTACTTTAAAAACATTTTATAAAAAGTCATAAAAGGGTATAAATTAACTTAACCTACAGTCTATGAAAAATTAAAAATGTTTTTAAATGCATTTTTAAGAAACACAGTTGTGGATGATAAAGAACTCCCAGTAGATAATCACGTATAAACAACCTCAGATAATAAAGAGATTATAAAATTAACCATTACCATGTACATTTCCTTAGATGATGGTACATTAACCTCATGTATAATGGTTAAATAATTGTTATGAAATTATAAAAGTACCAAATACATAAATATGAAATCATATATGATCTTTTAATATTTCTTTGTTAATAATATTTTCAAAGTGTCATTATTTTGGGCGTCAACTGATTCATTTTCCTTTATATGTGTTGTTTCATAAATCATGTTTGTTATGGATAGGATGTATTTGATTCATATCCAGAATAATATTAAGTTCTTAAAAAATATTTTTAATCATAAAATAAAAATTATTCTTGAATGGTTATGATGGGGAATGAAATCTCATCGCGTCGTGGAGTTGGTAACTATACGAACACATGAGTGGAAATTTCATTCTATTAATGGTGAAATAATATGTATTTGGATGGTATATTATATATACATAATCATTAACATGTTATATTTATTATTTAAATCAATTATACTCATTATTATACCTATCCAAATAATGAATTGTTGAATAACAAACTTGGCCACGACGTGGAGACGGTAAGAATTACTTATGCAGGTATAGTGAATTTGTCATCGATATGATGGATAATATAATGAATATAGTTGTACCATATTTCTAATAACATCAAGGAAGGTATGAGGTACTAGATTTAATTTTTTAGTTTTTAAACAAAAAAGGGAGAGGAAGTGGGATAAGAAAATAACATTGAAAGAGGTTATGAAATAATTATCTCTTCTTCAGGTTCTTCCTTTTGATTTGAACAAAAGGGCTAAATAAGATGACTTTCTAACCAATATAAGGCCTATAGTTTGAATTTAGGTTATTATGGAAGATATTTGAGAAGGGTTTGGTAGAGCCAAATGTCTTTGGATGTGTGAATGTAAGAGAATGGGAAGTAACCTTTTACAAGAGAGGTGATGGGAATTTTAGGAAAATCATCAAATATTAATTTATTCTAATCTTTTTTTCGGTTTATAATAGCATCAAAATGATTAATTTCGAGTTTAATATAGGTATGGGTCGATATTCTATCTACCAATAGGTTTTAGATAGATTTATGTCACCATATTAACCTTATCTTTTAGATTTAACTCTTAGTTAAATAGTTTAATTTTTACCATGTCTTCTTTTATTTTTTTATTAAATGGGTAATAAAAATAAAATAAAGTGCCAATAGAATATATAGTGGCTCATTAATGACATATATAACCTTATATAATTCCTTTGGCTGAATATTAGATTTTTACGAATATTAAATCATTTAATTAAAAAGTATTTGTTTTAAAAACACATTTATATCAATTTTGACACTATTTAGTAATTTTATTTTGTTAAATTAGTAAAGACTTTATTACTTAGAAAAAATCATTAAATAAACCCTAACCCATTATATTAACCTAGAAATTTTTTTAATGGAGAAAAACTATCAATTAAAATTTATTTTAATATTTATAATATCAATTAGTTTAATCTTTCATTAATATGGTAATTATGGCATCATCATTGTGTCATAAAAATATCATTATTTAATGTCTAAAATTTATAAACGAAATACAATGATGTAGGAAATATTTTTATCTTTCTAATTAATATTTATAGTCGAATTTATATTATGTATTACCCTATATTAAAAATGGTTTAGTTATTAAAATTGGAATTTCACACTTAACTCTTCTTCACATGAAATACAATTAATGTAATAATCTAATCCAAGTGAATTAAAAAGGATCATATTTTTCCCTAAGGTTTATTTTTGGACGAAATACACTTATAAAATAGTTTTAGGACATCTGTTGGTGTAATTATAATATCATTGTTAATTTTAATTACCCTATTTACTTTCAATTGTGGTAAATAAAATTCAAAAGTGAATATTCATGAAAAATGATTTTCATCACATTAAACAACATTTTAATTATATATTTAGACCATTTCACTTGGTCTTTTGAAATTCAATTCCCAAAATCTGTAAAAATACGTTTTATGCAAATTTGCAAATGTGCCTAGAAGGTGGGATAAATACGTCAAAAAGTTCAGTAAAGTTTTATATACATAATATTATTATAAAATGACACCAATGAATTACATTGGAATAATATAGATATTTTGTATCAATTTTGAATTTAAAATAATTATATATAAAAATAATAATTATTTAAGTAAAAATTCAGTTGTAAACAATAATGTTGTGTATTTCACAATTCATCAAAAATTTAAAGTTTTCATAGAAACACAAAAAAAATCACCCTGAACTTATATTGATATTAGATATTCATAAATGAAGACCATTTTGAAATATAAAATTTATAAAATTTCAAAAATTTGGTATTACTAATCATAACTGATTTTGAAACGGCTTGTTCGATTGGTCATGGTGTGCTAGAACACAGGGTTACATAAAACACAAGCTATTGTATTATTTAAAGAGAAGCATACAATGAAATCTTGGTGTGTTACATACCCTCGCTATTAAATTATAAAAGAAATGGAGATAAATAAACAATATCCAATAATTGAACCAACAACAAGACCAAACCAGTATCACTAGATGACTAAAATAAGAATACAATATTCAAATCAAAATAGTAAATATGTTTTTCCACACATGTGTTAAGTGTAAAATGGAAAACCAAAACTAAGACATAGTGACACTTATAATAGTGTCCAAATACCATGCCTAGTTCACTCATCCATGATCCATAACATATCATCTAACTAATAAAGTGTATTTTCCATTTTCCTATCCTGTAACCATGGAATCTATTTATGTACCGATTTGGTAGCTCGAGAGGGGTATGAGAACAACTCGGTAGGCCACCACCAATAGAATCTAATGAAATATCTTGTCAATAAAAATGTATATAGATTTATTAAGAATAAAATTCAAGTAATAATTTAAATATTTTACATTTATTCCATTATTCTTTATTTAACCACATAACCCCATGGGTTCCCAAGGACACCCAAACCGTCAATATGTATTTCAACATATGCATGAATTTTATCTATCCCAAAGAGATATCACAGATCACAATACCATTTTATCAATTTTCTTTTAATTTCACTTCATCTTATGAAAAATTGGAACTATATTTCAATTCCATCATCTTTGGTCAAGTACTTCATGGCTAACACCTCATGGGTATTTGAAGCAGCAATCATTGTCCCACAAATCATTTATCAAACAAACAAAATAGTTATATTTTGATTAATCATTATGTATCCCATAATAATTTATCAATTTACCACTAAAATATTCCAAAAAATCATTCCATGTCCCACAAATGTTTATCAATTTATCAATATTTAATTTTGAAACAGCATCCCAAATCCCAAACATAGTTATCAAACAATCAGAGAAGTAACATATATCACATCAATCAAGATTAAATAACAATAATTATTTACCAAACATTTAAAATCATGTTAAATTCATAATTTACCGTAATAATTCATTATTTATTACATTAATCGCATGAAATAATATAGAATATCCATATTTAACAAATTTTCAACATTTATTTAATATAACCAATTACCCATTAATGCCAATCAACCATCTCATAATCCAATTTTCAATCAATTCATATCACATTAATTTATGAATTTGATGATCCCAATTTCCAATCAATTTCACAAAAAAAAATATTTCATTAAATAAATATCCAATTAATTAATCCAATTCCACAAATTCCAATTTCCCTAATTTAATGCAACTCATTATCACATTGAAATTAAATTAAATCAATTTTATTATAAATTAATCTTTCCATCATCAAATTTTATAAATTTTATAGTTACATACATGAAATTTAATAAAGAAATTTTAATTTCAAAATTATACCACCCACGACAAGATTGATGATGAAAACTGCTAATTGAAAGCCTGAATTAAATTAGAATGATTAAGATCATGAAGAAGAATGAGATCTAGAACTGTAACCTAGATCTATGATCCAAAATATTGGATATATCAAAACCTATATGTATATCAACTTCTAATGGAGAAAAAATCCCTTCAATGGATTAGAGGAGGATGGGAGATAGAGGGAGATACTAACCAATTTAGATTAGAATCTCATTCTGGGAGAGGTTCATAACTTCAACTCAGGAATTGATACCCCATGAATGGATGTTTTAATTCCTTGTAATTCCTTTGGGAACCTCCAAAAGGAGATGAATAGGTTTATGGTCGATCTAAGAAATTTTTTTGTATAAGATAATTTTTCAGAATTTTTTTAATAAATATTGGGGGAGTAAAAGTAAGCACATATAATTTCTTACATGGAGCATGTAGTTACCGTAACTGTGTGCCTAACCCTATGCATCCTACCAAGGTTTGCACAAATACTTCAAAATTCTGCACTGTTCTCCAAACTGTGTGCCAATAGTGCTATTTCCCTCTAGCTAGGGTTTTATGGTTTGTTTGGGGAGGGAATATAGTATGGTAAAACCATTCAACATCTTTCCGCTGCCAAAAAACCATCCATTATTTTACCACATCACGTAAAAAATCCCCTAGGAATTACCCAACAAAATATATACTCAAAACATGGAAAAAGAATACATAAAAAATCACACCACATTTTCAGAAAAGGTCAGGATCTTACAACATATCCAACATAGAATAGATCATCCTCAAGTTGTTCTCCCATTAATATCTAATAATATGAGTCAAATAGATCATGCCACCGAGTTGTATATGAGCCTCTCTCCCCCTTTATTCATCCAAAAGAAAATCATAAGTCAATGATACATGAATTATCTGTATTGTGTTTCCCCTCAAAACCTTCCCAAAGAGATCCAACACATGAATACGATGCTCTTCAAAGGATTCACTAGCCTTTATTTCAATGTGATCTAGATCGATCACAAGAGAAGGGACATGTTTATTCTTCTGAATCTATGTCACATGAAAAATATCATACATGGAACTGTATGTTTTTGGAATATCCAATCTTACACCAGAAGATCAATTTTATCCACAACCTCAAATATTCATAAAAACCCGAGTTCCAACCTTCCATGTCTTTGTATCCCATAATGACCATCAAGGTGACACCTAAAGTAATACGCTTTCATCCTTTTTAACTTTAGGGGTCATCGATGTCTACCAAAAAAAATTATTCTATGCACTATGAGCTACAACCATATGTTTTTGAATCATCTGAACCCAATCTAATGTCACCTATACTAGTTTTAGTCCCAAAAAATTCAACACACTTGCCTTCATCCAACATAGAGGTGATCTTCATAGAATACTATAAATATTCTCATATGGATTAATTTGTATAGTTCCTTGATAACTGTTTTTGTATGAAAACTCCCCCAATGCTAGGTGTTTAACCCATGACCCACAAAAGTCTAAGACACATGCCTGGAATCATATCATTAATAAATTGTTCATAATTATCTAACATACCATCTATATATGGGTGTAATTTTGTACTCAAAAATTCATTCATACCATGTCCCTTCTGTAATCCCATTATTAAGTGTGAAGTAAAACCTGACTCACAATATGATACAGTACCTTATACCACCCCATGAGGACGAACTATATCAAGAATGTACAAGTCTTTGAAAATATCTATGAAGGAATTATCCTGTATAGAAATGAAATTTACTACCTTAGTCAATTGGTCTATAATCAGAAAAATTGAATCATACTTTCAGGGCATCTGTAGGAGACCCACCACAACGTCTACTATACAATCATACCACTTACTTTCAAGAAAGGGATGTTATTATAGTTAACATGTTGGTCTTTGATGTTCATACATTTCTTATTGACAAGTTTAGAATCATGTCATGAACTATGCTACCTCCTTTTTCCTGCATAGACACCAAAAATATCATTGTATGTTTTGGTAAATTATGTTCACATTGTTGCACTTCCCACTTTGAGTCACAAAATATGTGCATCGGATCATATCACAAGCTCATAGGCACAAAAACATAATTACTATAATATATTATATCATCAACATCTATAGTCCAATTGTAAGGGGACTACCAACATTCAAGGATTTCCCTCAAAGACAAAAAGTAGGTATCCACATACTACCCATCACTGATCCATATAAAAATTGAAGAATCCACTGAAACTGAAATGATATTGATCTTCTCCTATTTTTCTTGAACCATGACATGCAACTAAGATAGTAATTCCATCATATTCCATACATCACTAGAGTATGAAACTACATGAGTATGATTTTTCCTTCATACTGTGTTAGAAAACATTAATCTTCTCCGTGGTGTATATTAAATATAAATATATTATGATTTCATATACATAACCCACCTCCACTAAAATGGATTCAAATCTCTCCAACAATGATATACTTTAATCTCTTATATTATTTATATATAGTACAATTGTCACTAAATATATAATTCCCTCAATGCTGGTGGTATATAAAATTGAAGAAAACTCAAGTTCATGTGTAAGTAATTTGGGTTCAAGTGTCCTTAACATTAATCACCCATATGCTATAACATAATCTCCATGCATCAACCCCATTCCAGTTATAATTACAAAAGAATCACCAAACACCATAAACTCCTCTCCCATATCTTGTAGGATTGATATTGGTGGAGTTTTGAAATACTCCTTCAACTTCCAAAAAGTCATATCACATGCTCTAGACTATTAAAAATTCACCCACTTTTTATTCAAGCATATAAGTGGTGTTTCCAAATGGGAAAATTCATGGATAAACCTATGATAAAATCCCTTTAT
Organism: Viscum album; assembly: GCA_963277665.1. NCBI lineage: Eukaryota > Viridiplantae > Streptophyta > Magnoliopsida > Santalales > Viscaceae > Viscum > Viscum album. The sequence continues at coordinate 83,015,016 of OY728155.1, read as the reverse complement.
CCCCAAAACATCATATATTAAAATATTTCTTAGTATAATCCCATGATATGACTACCAAAACATTTTATGGGTCCATCGACATACCATATTCTTATATTATCTAACACAAGATGTGTATTTAATCAATCCAAAACTAACCCATAGATAGTTGGACTTATAGACGATGCTCTTTTTGTGTACGTAGAATGAAAATAATATGGTTTGAGTGATCTTCATGAGTCTTGGCGTTTAACAATATTTCATCCAAAACACTACAATAAAAATTATATAGGAATGCTTGGAAGATTTTGTTCCTCAAGGCCATAAACACTACTAGTGTGTTTTTTAGCCCGAAAAACATCACAAAGAACTCATAAAGACTATAGCATCTTCTAAAATCCTTCCTTGGTATTTCATAAGGTCAAAATCTCAACTAATAGTATCACAATTGCATTTCAATATTCGAAAAAGGAAGGTTCTCTTAACTAGTCTTATAAGAAATTGGTATGTGGAAGATTATATTAGTTCTTCACTATCATTTTCTTTATCGTTCTATAATAAACCCATAAGATTAGAATCCCATCATCCTTTTTAGAAAATAGGACATGGGAACACCAAGGTGATGTACTCATATATATAAAACCATTTTCCATCAACACTTCAAGTTGAGCCTTATGCTCTTGGAGCTTTATTGGTGCCATTTAGACTGGGGGAATAGATATTGGCTCAGTCCCTGACATGAGATCATCAAAAATTACACACATATTTCCGGTGGAATCCATGGAAACTCTTATATAAATAAATCCCAAAACTAATCCATTATTGGTCAAAATAAATCATTATTTTCAACCTAATAAAAAACTAGATACTTTGGTGGTCACCTCCCCTAATTGCTGATAAACTGAACCTGCACAACATACCTAGATATCCCATTCTCCACGGTGAATATATTTTTCACCCATAAGATATGAAAATATACTGCATCTAAGGTAAAAATAAAAGTGGATTTATAATTCTATACTCTAGTGCATATCCGTAATTTGGACAAAGATGACATTTGATGGATGTAAATATCTCAAATAAAATGATAATACCCATCCTTGAGAGACCACCCCTTATATAAGAAAATTAAATTAAACTATAATACCAATTGTGTATTTATCATCATTATACTCCTCACAAACACCACCTTCAGACTCAACCCATTTATATTAATTTTGGATATAAAAGAATGAGAGGGACCAATATCAAATAAGGCACTAGAATGTTTAGAATTTATAATAATAATACCTATAATTATATATATTCTAGCCTCACTATCAACTGGTGTAGGTTGAACAACATGAAACTAACTTTCCCCTCATACCAGTGATGCATACATATTTTACTGAGCTCCACCACTATAGAGACATGTGTAATCTTTCCCAAATGCAACCCATCCTCTGTATTGATTTCCAAGACTAGTATAACTCCAAATTCAAGACTAATATGATGTATATGATCCCATTCCCACACTTTGATTCTTCCTAGCTACTCCATCACTCACCATATATAATGTTTTTTTATAGAATCTTTGTAGATTAACCATCCTACCACATAATCAACACTCGACTGTTGGTTAAGGAACTGACTACAGATGTGGCCCGACCTGCTGCACTGGTGACATATCACTTGAGTAAGTTCTTATGTAACAGATATTTCCCTTGGTTAACAGTATAATAATGAGACATCCTTCTCTAAAACGTTATACCTCCTAACAGTCCAATAGAAACCATAAATCCTCCATCTGAGGCCACTTATAGGTTCCCCTTAGAAATGATAGATTGGTTTAGAACTTCTGAAAATTTCATCATCCTAAATATTATCACCTAGGAATTTATTTTTCATTTAATACCAACCTAAAATAGATTTTCCATGGTTATAACGTATCCTTTAAATGCCAAAAAATGATCTTAATATATCGAATGTGACCAAACAAGTCTATAAAGACAAACTCCCAAGAGCAAAACTCATAAAATCAGTCAATCTCTCCTTCCTGAGCATCTCAGGGTAGAAGTACTCCATGAACAGCTCCTGAAAGTCCTTCAACTACATCTTTTCCACGTTTCCATACCATGTCTGGGTGTCTATCCAACTCTTCACTTGACCATGTAACATATAAGAAACCAATTTAAATATCTTCTTAGCTGGAGTTTCTTGGTGGTCACGAATGGTGTAGATTGAGTCAATCAATAACCCTACTACCTCAACTATAATATCTCCTTTAAAAATCAAAGGGTTATGAAAGTTGAAATCCGATGTCATGACAAATGTACTCTGCACAACACTCGTCAGGTCTCATTCCGTGAATAACATGAACTGAAAAACATTCTAATAGAACATCACTCTGACATCCTCATATGACACTACCAGTTCATAAGTTTCCACCTATGGAGGTACTTTCCCTACCATGTCCTCCAATAATCCTATAAAAAAACTATCATGGAGGAATATATATACAATTCCAAAAACACATATTAGGAAATAAAAACACCCTAACACATTTACAAAATATGGATGGAATACATGTCCTGATAAGTCACTTCTCCAAAATTCCTCCACACGTTCAAAACTGAAGTGATATGCTGCCCCTAACCATATTAAATCATAGTCATTTTTTAAGGGTAAACTTATACTCATTTTCATATTTATTTTTAAACACTCATTTATTCACATTTTTTCATAATTTTATTACATTAAATTCATATTAGGAAATTATTTTATTTAAATTACATAATAAAGTAATAACATTTCAATTTCATTAACATAGCAATAACATATTTTCATTTGCGTTCCAAAAAATGATGCATTTCACAATAATTCTTGAGTGCCTTGAATGAGTCAGGAATACTAAACTACCGTGACACACCAAACCATTTGTCAAATCAAGAAAAAACTCATAAAATATAATCACATCACAAAACAACTACATCACTCTTGGTGAAATATAATCAACTGTAACAATACACATCGATAATATAAATCCAACCGATTACTTGGATTTTACCCTTTCAATTGGGTTAGGTACAACCATGCATGAGAAAATGACAATGGGTTAACTCTTCCTATTCTCATTTATAACTTTACTATATGGTAGGAAAAAATAAAATATAAGAAAAATTCTTTTCATCCCACTTTGTAACACCCTGAAATGTGTGCCTCACACCAATTCCACAAGTTAGTCAGTCACATGACCTCATGTGCGCCTCCCCATACGCTAGAGGCTACCGACGTGTAAAGAGGATCTAATATCGGTCATGGGGATACAATACCATCATTATCAATAAATAAAAACCATATAAATAAATAAATAATATCCTAAAATATTACTGATAACAAAACAAAAATAGTATCATATGATGAAAAAAAGGAATACAATATTCGTCGAAACAGAAAATATTTCATGTCATGTATGTGAAAAGTGTCAATTTTAAAACCCAAATAATATCACACAAACACACCCAATAAGGTCCCAATTCCATTTCCAATTATATTATCCATTCTCAATCCCACATAATCAATATTACACAGGTCTTTTTCCATTATACTATCCTAAAATCATGAAATCTATTCAGGTACTGATCAGGAATCCCATATACGGTGTGAGTTCAACTATGTAAGCCACCACAAATGGATTATAAAGAACAATATAATCAATAATAGTGAATAAAGCATTATAGATAAGAAAATACAATAAAAAATTTAAATACTTTATATGTATTCATTAATTATTTTAACACATAAACCCATATGTTCTTGGGGACACCCAAACCATCAATACGTACTTTAGCAAATGCTGAAGTATGTACTATACCCAAGGGATGTAAAATATAAAAAAACCATTTTATCAATTATCATTTCATTTTAATTCTTATTATGGCCAATTGGAACCATATTACAATGAAAAAATTTTGTGTCTAAAATGCCTTGTCTTGTAACCCATGGGTATTTGAAGCAGATGCCTATGTTTCATATATCAATAATTAAACAATCACAAAAGTGGGATTATGATTTAGTATCCTTTGTTCCACAATCATTGGTCAATTTATCACTATGGTCATTTGAGTCAATATTCCATGTCCCACAAACATTTATAAATTTATCGCCATAGGCTTTTTAAGGAGCAGTTCATGTCACACACATGTTTATCGAACAATCACATAAGCCACATATATCACATAAATCAAGATGAAACAACCTTAATATTTACTCCCACATCTCACATAATGATACCAATGGAATATACCGTACAAATTCAAGATTCAAAACATTAATCCCATAAAATAATATTTTAAATTCACCATTAATCAATTTTTTATTATTCAATTAATATTACACATCATCCTATTAAGGTCATGTCAAACACTATATAATACAATTTTCAATTAATTAATATCTCATTACTAATCCAATTTCCCAATCCCAATATACTTTCATTTTCACAATCCCATGATATGATTAATTAATTAACCAATAATTTATTCCAATTCCACCAATTTAAATTTCCACCATTTAAATAAGATAATTATCAAATCAAAATTAAATTAAATATATTTAATAATAAATATATTATACCATCATGGAATTTTATATATTTCATAATTAAAAACATAAAATTAAATCAATAATATTATATTTTTGATTTCGACCACCAACCTCAAAAATGACGGAAAATGCCCAACGATAGTAAACACTAATTGATGTGGAACAGATCAGATCATAGTGAATAATGAGATCTAGATTTGAAAAATAGATTCCAAACAAAATAGATTAGATCTATAAAATCATATATCTAGATATACTACCAATAGGGTAATACTTTCCTTCAATGGATGAGAGGAATATAAAAGGGATAGAAACCAACTAAGATTGTAATTCATTATAAGGAGAGGTGCATATATTCAATATGGGGTTCAGTTTTCTAGAATGGTGGTTGGAATGCATTGAAATTCATCTGAGAAACTAAAAAATGGTAGAAATTCTTTTAGGGTAAATCTAGGAATTTAGGTGTTTGGTAATTTATTTTCAAATTTTTTTGGAGATTAAAAATCCATGCACATAGTTTCTTTCTCAGGGCACACAATTTCCCCTAGCTGTGTGCCTACCTGTGTGTATCCTCCCTAGGGTCTACATAGTTACATCAAAAAGAGTACACAGTTTTCCAAACCATGAACTAACCATGCAATTCCCCTCTTCTCAGGGATTCATTGTTTTCTATAGCGTGGTGCACAGTTTGGGAAATCTATTCGCCAAATGTGCACTATCGAAAACCATTCCCACATTTTACAATTTCATTCAAAAAATCTATAAGGTAAAACCCAAACAATATATACTCAAATATAGGTAAAATAATACATAGAAACAATCTAAAGACATCTCTACAAATGGTTATTATCGTAGAGATATTTTTGCATTCGATTAGAAGACAACACAGTGGTAGTGCTTCGAGCGAGAGGTCTCGCTCTGGTGAGTTGTGGAGTGGGTTGGGCATGACATAGAGGGGGGAAATGTAGAAGAGGATGGAAGGATTTTTGGGGAAGGTAATGGATGAAATTGGGGATACCATGATTCAAATATAATCTTTTAGTTTTATTTTAATGAATATATATTTGTTAAATAATACTAGGGGACACTTTAGCCAAAACCCATGTTGAATTTTTCATAATGTGTTAGATATAGTAATTTTTATGAATCAAGTCAAGACACCCCACAAACCATATTTTTATTGAAAATTTTTTTATTATGTAAAATCTTCTAAATACTGTATAGAAAAAATAATAATTAATTTACTATAATAAAATTTTAATTCCATGTTAATGTGGAATTAGAGGGAAGCTGAAAAATATTATCCTTGCCACCAGGTTAATAAAGTATGTATTATAGTTACATTAAAACACTACCAACCATATTCCCTTTGGTATAATTTTCATATATATATATAATATTAATTATTTATACCCATAAAAAATTGTATCCATATAAAAAATCATTCTTGTAACGTAGCCATCCAAAATCAGATCATTGCATAGTCTAAACCATTGAGATAAAATTAAAACCCTCTATATAAATGTATTGGAAAATAAATTTGTTTGGATTTAAAAAATCATGTGATTCCTATGATAACAATAGATTGTTTCAAGGAACATATCTAAAGCCAATGCTGTGGTGATTTAAAACATAAAATCTCTAGGGAAATTAAATTTCATCATCTTCAGTGATTGGAGCCTAAGTTTAAGTCTAAGGATCTCACATGAATTTAATGAGAACAAAAAAAACTTAATAATCAACAAATTAAAGTAAAAGATTTCTCAAATGTATCTTGTAATTAGATATATTTTAAAGATGCATATGAGGCTGAACCCTTCTAGATATTCCCCATAAGCTTTAATAATCAATGTGCATTATGATTTTTAAATTTAGAGAGCCTGAACAGACCTCTATTGATTCCTTCTATGTCACAATAATCACATTAATCCCATCCCTTTAATCCATGTAGGCATTATTTGATCATAAACTTAGAAAATAGAATTTTCTCTTTAGTATATTAAAGGAGAGAGAGGTTCCCAATTGTTTTCAAATGAAAATTTGTTGAATGAGATTCTCCCTACTACTTATAATGTTGGAGGCTCAAATAGCCGGAAAGGGTTCCCAAACTACCAGATATAAAACTTCCCCCAAATAATTAATAAATTATATTTTATAATAACAAAATATTTCATAATTTCAGTTATATTTCTATCAAAATCTTGTTATATATAATAAATATCATAATGATAAAATTGGGTAATTAACTTGACTTATAATTCCAGTAATAGTATACTAACCAATAATATTAAGAGAATATTAGTTTATGTAAAATATTCCACTAATTTAATTAAAAACATATAAATTATTTTAAAAAATATATTCATACCAATTATTTTATACACAAACAATAATGATATTATTTATATATTACTGATCGATAAAACATTAACAACATAATAAATCCATTGTGGGGACCACATTATCATATATACATATTTACTATATTAGGGAATATTCTTGAATACACTAGTGGTTGTGACCCTCATGAAAATTATCTCAATAGTAGTTAATATTTATCACAAACCAATAGAGGAGTTTAAAACCCCATCAACACCCCCCGAAATCTTTTTCAATGAACACTCTTTGTGTAATATAGTTATAGTGTCTTGTGATACATCATAATATAGGATACAATGCTTGTGTCATCATCCTTCCATGATTTATTATTTTTTAAACAATCTAGTCAAATTTACCTTCTACTACATTTCCCAATGATTTATGAATGTAATACAAATGTGATCAACTAGGCCTAAGGTATCAATTCCTCAACTCCAAAGTTATAGATTCTATATTGATCATTAAACTAGTGCAATACCACTGATTAAAAATACAATACAAGGTTACCCAATGTGGCTTTAATGTTTAGGTTTTATACTTCATGAATGTACATGATAAAATGTAACACTTTGACAATGACATCAAATTTAGGAGACCAGTACACATGTTCATAGATATGAACAACCGATAACACATGAACCATGTTATCTTTCTATTGGAGGTATTATCCTCATTACCTCAACTAAAGGATATACACAATTTAAAACATCATGAGACTATGTATCTAGGATTATAATCCTGTAACACCTAATATTCCAACATATATCTTCTAGTCTATATGATGTATCAAGACCACAAGACATGTTTTTATGATTAATTTCATTGTATCTCGAGGTTTTAATTATAGTATATTAATTAATATAGCCTTTTTATATGGTAAATAATATATGGAAATTACCCGTAGGATAGTGGATGATGAAATATAAACTCTACAATGGAATGTTCATATCATGCATATCTCACACTATACATAGTATGGAAATAAAAAGGTAATATTTATTGGTGTAGGTAACCAATTTTTAAAAATGAAATTTGAACATTTTAACTTTTCAAATAATCATGAATATTTTCTGGATACATCCTTCAAAAAATTCAAAAGTTTTATTGACTTCATTCTTCTAATTAACAGTGCAACCTGAATCATTATTTTCCGAAAAAAGAGAATAATAAGTTCCCTATACTATATTATTGAGGGTTTTAATTCTTTGACCATATAAATAGAAGGTCTTTCATTATTTTCACTAGTTGAGGATGAAAACGTTCAATAAACTTCTTTGACCACACCAAACTCACTAATATCCTTGTACAAAGATCAGCCACCAACATAAATTGTCTAATTTTCAATCCATTATGTATATTTAGAAATATATATATTACTTTACTAACCATAATTATCATTGTTTTCAACCTTCTATTTTTCATTAATTTCAATCTCATATATATTTTTATTCAGTATTTCAAAAAAATAATTTCTAACACCCATAAAAACTAGTTGTTCAAAATCAGTAACCTCATCCTATTCTACCAAAACCAAAAGATTTTATTTATTAATATACCTCATAATAATACGCTAATTTCACAAATATTTTTAGGATTCATCCAAAGATTATTGGGAACCTCTTGGTGTAATTGGTTCACATATATATACTATGAGTTTCCATAGTGTTACCTCAGGCAAATTATCTTTTCATGATTCAAAAAATTATCTTAGCATGAAATAATATTGATCCAACATATTTATAGATTCCATGATCACCTGATCATGGACACCATATACTTATATATCATCATCTCTAATAGGTATATTCTTTAAATTTTTTGTGATCCAAAAGAATCCAGACATTCATACGGTTCTAGAAAAAGGAATTTTGTTGTGATGAAAACTAACTATATGAATATTATAGATAATATTATTATAACTAATAAACAACAAAATAAGCCTCCCATTAGGATAAAATGAAATTATATATATCTTTTGTAAGCATTGTCATAATTCCACTTATAATAAATAAGGTGAAATCGATATTAAGAAACAAAATTTTACCCAATTCAGTAATTCTAGATACAAAAAAGGATGGAATAAATTTGACACTAACCTTATGGTTAGCTTCATGATGTTTTATAATCATATTCACTACCGGGATGGACATAATAATTAAAACCATAATATCCTCATATTTATGTTCCTTATCTTCAATTCATTGAAGTTTTATGTGAAATACTATTTCATGCATACAATGAAAAATCGTTTATATTTCAAATAATGAGACCAAAAACTATATATTATTTACCATTAAAGAGAATACATCATCTGTTTCACTAAATATATATTGAGAATTTTTTTAAAGGTCATTTAATTTCCAATATTAAATAGACTTAAAATTTTCCCCATAGAAATTACATTCTAAAAACGGAGCATCAATAGAATTATATAGCAATAGGTTCATCACATGGTACCACAAAAATTTGAAACCTTCCATTTATGGAATCATATTTCAAAACCGTAAAAATGAATGTTTACAGATTCAATTGTTTTACCTTATTATATCCTCCTTCAAATAATAATTTTTAAAATAATGTGGTTTATGGCCCAAGTTTTATGTTTCGAATATAATTTTAGTGATCTGAATCAATTTGTCCAGTTGTTTAGTGAATCAAAATATTTTTTAAAATATTTAGTACTAATTTATTTTCAATTAAAATTAGAATATTATCAATTTTTAATAAAATTTAAATAAGTGTGTTTTTCATTTAGAACATATATGCACAAAAACATCTTGAATAGGTATACATTACCACATCAGTTGAAAAAGAATGTTACTTTTGTTTTTTTACTATAACATGGAAATATGAATATCCCTAAAAAGTGATTGGTCCCTAGAGTCATCTATCTATATAACATTAAACATCTAGCATCAGATTCTAAATTTGGAATTTATTTAATGTAAATTGTTTTTGGCTAAATTAAAAAATGTGAACTATTTCATTTCATGTATCTAAAAATTATTATAACTGTAGTAATAATGGATTATTTTGGGTAAAATTGAAATCTATCACATATAAAATTAAAAAAAATAACCATTGTTTTACAATAATCACGATATAACAAAATGATAATCTTACATCTTTATAAATTACTGTTAATTTGTTTTCTGGTTTTATCGAAATCATGTTTTAAATTGGTAAACATGGACTGGAATTTCTATTTTTATTTAGAGAGAAAGATAATATATTATAGGTAACAATGTGAAATGTGCTAAGGATAGATTAAGGTGTCCAAAAAAATGAAATCCTATAGAATCACTAATAATCATGTTTTTACCCTCTATAGGGATAGACCCCATGCCGAAAAAATACATGTCGTATGAATGAAGAGGATATTGGGAGGCATAGAAAAAAACAACATTGTTTCCCCTCACATTAGGTATTATAAATGATAACATTGCACCAAATTATTCTTCTTCATTTGAGGTCATGAAAAGAAATCCTCCAAGGTGATGGTATGACTCCTTTCAATGAATTAACCAGAACCTAAGAATCATATTCTATGATTGTATGAAAAAAAATGTCTTCAATTGCATTAATGAATACCTAAGAGAATCAAGTGAGCCTTTTCTTATAGTCAGTCACTAATTCCATAAGAAGCCAATAAGGCAAAGAGAAATTATCTCCTTTGACAACGATCCTGGACTCCACCCATTATAATTCATTTGATAAATTTAAAAACCAAGAAATAAAACTAATAATCTCGTCATACTCATTTAAAATTCATTATTCCTATGTTTTTCAAAATCATTAATCATATTTTTAATAACTTATCCAAATATAATATCATCCATATAAAATTATACAAATAAAATATCATAAAAATTTATTTCCTAAAGAGATTAGTATCTTTAGAAAATATAGAATATCCATTTTTAGTTGGCATGAACATAATCATTCATTCCATGATCTTGGTTGATTTTTATTTCTATAAATGGAATTAATATTTTTGAATAGATTATTATGAATTCGTGGATATTTAAAACCTAGATTTTTATCAGTATACAATTCCTCCACTAAATATATATTTTAAAAAGATAATTTTACATTGATATGATATTTTTTAAGTAAAATTTTTAATTACAAATATTATAGGGTTCTAATATTATCTAATCTATCAATAAGGGAAAGTTTTTCATTATAATCGCCCCCTTTTTTCTGATTAAATCTTATAAATTTTTATCTTATGTAATATCTAGTAATTATATCTAGATCATAATGATTATTTATAAAAAAAATAGTTCAAATTATAAGATGATTTTATGCCATGTCAACTAATTCGGAAAATTAATTTCTTCAAAACTATATATGTTATTTTAAAATAACTATTAGAAAAAATTACCCTTCTAATTATTTCTCTATAAATATAGGTTCTAATTAAATTTGAATGAATTTAATTCAAATTGGTTCCCTAAAATCCTTCATGTACTAACTCATATATCTAGATCAACTGTGAATATTTTTAATGGATGTTCCTTTAATGTTCTTGGTTTTATAGGTAAGACACATTCATTCCCACTAGTTTCATGTTCATATTTTCTAGATAATTTTTTAATATATTTTATTTTATTTCCAAAATCATCTTTAGGAGATCAATGAATCTTTTTATCTAGTGATTTTTTATCTTAACTTCTTGATATTTATTGTGATCTAAAGGGTATCTATCTTCAAAAATAACATGAAATTATTATTCTTCTATAATATGATTAACATTATTGACTCTATTCTAAAATAATGTAGTATAATATCCTAGAAACATTCCATTATCCAACATTGGAACACATTTACCCAAGTTTTCCTTAGTATTAATGATATGCGCCATGAATCTAAAAAAATTCCCAACTTTATGTTTTATATTATTCCAAAATTCATAGAGTGACTTCTAATGAATTTTTTTATAAAATCAAAATTAATGATATAGAAAGATGTATTCGTTGATTCTTTCTAAAAATGGTTTTGATACTATATAAATTTAATATTGTTCTTTCCACTTCTGGATTGTAACTATCTCATCTTTCTATAATTATATTTTGTAGAGGTTTTCATGAATCAGAGAAGGTATGTTCTATAACTATGTATAAAAATAGAATTAAATTTGTGATTATGAAACTCACTTCCATGATCACTTTTGAATGAAATTATTTTAAAATATGAACCATTATTAACATTTTTATAGAAGCACATATAAATAGATAAATCATTAATCTTATGTTTTAGAAAATAGCACCACATAAATATAGAAGAAAAATAAATCAAAATTAAAAAATAATATTAAAGAGAAAATATTTCAACTCTAAATGGCCAAAAAAATAAATGAAAAATACTTTTAATAGTTTAGATGTCGAAACATTGTCAATGGTTTTGAATGACTACATGTGTTTCACATCTATTTGGATTTTATCGAAAAACTAATCACTATAAAATTTATGAATATGAAAATCAGAAGAAAAAAAATTATTCTTATATAATTTAGGAAAATTAATTACCTGAAGGTCTACATCTTTCAATTTCAAAATCTTTTATTCATTTTATTTTTATCTAAACAATTAAATTTATATTTTCACAAGGATTTATGACACATGGTATAAAAATTTTCATTTTGGGGTTCTCAAAAAATTAGGGGTTTTTATTCAAATCATATGAGGTATTATTGTGAAATTCAATATAAAACATATCCTCATAGAGATGAGAGATAGATATCGTGTTGTTATTAAAAAATTTAATATATAGTAGTAGGTTATTAAAAATTTATTTTAGAACCTAATATTATCCAATTCGAACTATTTTCCATTTTCATTATCATCAAAGGTGACCATAACACCATATAATTTTTCAAATGAATGAAAATTTGACAAGTACCTACTCAGGTTCCTTGGTCATCCATTATCCCTATAAAATAGTAAAATTTTTATATGTGGCCTTTTACTAATAAAAACATTAAACAAAATATGGTTATGGTACCCAAATTCTATTGGGTCCATCTTTGATATCATGTAATGATCTGGTTGACCAGATTTTCTTAATTTTATAATACTTTACAGGAATAAAATCATAAATATTTATAAATGAATAATCATTTATAATACCCTTCATTATGGATTTATAAAACTTAAGTTATTTGAATAATTGAAATTATTTATTTAATAAAAATATGTGGCTCTAGATATGTTGTTATTTATAGATTTGGGTACAAAATAATTACTATATAATTTATATATTTCTCTATTTATCACTATTTAATATTTTTATTTTTTATGAATTTTGTTCCCAAGAATTTAATTTATAGAATCTTCTCAAATTATTATATTCATGGAAGCATATTTGAATGAATCCAAATAAACATGAAACTATTTGATTATCATTTTAAGAAAATGTTGTTTGCGGATGATTTTACCAATATATTTTTTAATTATAGGTTCTATTTTAGCATTGAATCATTTTTTAAAGATATATTATTTGATAAAAATTAATAATTTATTTTTTTACTAAATTTTCATTGTTTTAATCAATAATTATGAATTAGGAAGTTGATTTACTATTATAATAATTTTATGAATCATATTAAAATATATAATAATACATTGTCTCTTCATCATCTTTATCCACAAAAAACATATGTTATTTTAGATTTGTGGGATCATATTATAAATTTGATATAGAATTACATCTTATGTCTTGAGAAACACTCCATTTGGAATTCATAGATTTATCAACATTGGACTCATAATCTGATCTCCTCTCATAAATCTTTTTATTTTCTATTTAAAATTTCTCTTCCTTAATTTTGGAATATATTTCCAGATATTATCCATTTTTTTTATTTCAAAACACCTTTCATATTTCGATTATCAACTATCCTTCTTGATACTGTTGAATGAATTTTTAAATCCATTCAAATTCATTTTCAATTTACCGAATCTTTTAGAAAGATGATCTAGTACCATTCAATAATCTATGCATTATAAATCATTTTAGTATAAGAATTTCACTTTTGATTTAATTTTATATTTTTACTAAAAACATTATGGGAATTATTTTCCCCTTTTATCACTCTATGATCTTCAAAAGCATCTATAATTAATGTTTCATAAACCATGAGAGCTCCAATCCACTCATTAATTGTTATATTATTATAAATGATTAGAATTCCTAATTTGATTATATATATCATTCAATTTAGAGTGTATGAATATTAGATTGTTAAAAATATAATCTTCTTAATTAATTAGGTCTCTAAGTGAATAAACACCACTTGATGTTTTTTTAATATTAAATTAATTAGAGTGATTATTTCACCATCATGCATTTCGATGGTGTTGCACATTTATTTTGTACTATTATATCTAAATTTTCTAACATTGCGAGTTCCATCATAAGAAACTATTATTCTTCAGCACATTTTCTTGATAGTAGCATATTAAGGTATAGTATTTTATAAATATTTTCCAATTCCGCATATAATAACAAACATGAATATTTAATTGAAATTGTAGTCAACATCCTTTTTATAATCCCACTATTCCAGTTCTCCATTAATTACACAATGTTTTAAATTTTTATTTAGTGATTGATACCAGGATTCTATAAATATTTAATCATCCTTGATTTTGAATATCCATATTTCTCTCCATTGAAGTACAAGTTTTAGATCATTGGCATTACTTCATTAATTCATGCCATTGAAATCAGTTTTCTTATATACATGTTACTATAGTTTTCTGGATCGGATTAGAATTTTTCAAAAAGAACTACACTAATAACAATTTTTAGGTTTTAATAATTTGAAGATACACATGTAGGGGGGGTATTGTGTCATTTTAATAATATATATTGATTCAAAATTTATCCCTATAAATATATTTTGAAGATATATACAATTCTATTGTTTAAAAAAGTTATGCAGTTTAACATGATCATAAATGTATATAGAAATATAAATATTAGTATTCCAATAATACAACGATTGTGAAATAGAAAAATATAAAAACATGTATGTCTAAAAAACATAAATAAAAATATTATAAGCTATTTCATTAAAAATAAATGTAAAATGATTTTTTTAAATATAAGAATCATTGTTTTTATTATGAGACCAAAATTTCTAAAGTTGAAGGGATCCAAAAATATCACCTAATAAATCACCAATATTTGATCTTTTAATGTTATATAAACAATAACATCCCTTGTAAATAAGAAAATTTTAATCCATAAAACGTGAGCTGATTAATTTTCCTATAGATATATTTTAATGAAATATGTAATACTAGTCATACAATTTTAGAAACAATGGAAATTATCTTTAATATAATCTCTATAAATGATTGATTCAAATGTATGGATAACATTGAAAGTAAGACAGATAATGTATAGTTGACTTCAAAAAAAAATTCTTAAAACATATGTTAGTCACTCAAACATAGGGTTTAATATAAATGTATAGTACGCAATCCTATATTTTACACCATTATAGTGTACTTGATCTAAAAATTATCTCTAAATATAGGTTATAAAATAATATTTCATTAAAAAAATTCGGGTTAAAAAACCATATGTTCCAAATACATGCTAAGGATTTAAAAATTGATTCCATACATCCTAAAAAACATCTATAATATAATATATAAAACTATAAGGTGAAATTGACTTATTAGTAAGATATTTTTTTTCAAGATGTATAATTATAAAAAACAATTAAGTTAACTTCATTAATAAAACAAATATATGTATCTATGTGCATAAAAATCAGGAATATTTTACCCAAATTAATGGATAAAAACATGACAAATAGTATTTAATATATATATATGATATTTATGACACATCTATACATTTGGAGTCATAATGTCAAATATACCATCTGGCCATTTAATTTAATAAAAAATGATAATGTCACTCATGCGTACATATGGACTATTTCCCCAATTAGTTGATGTGATTTGTTTTTCATTTTATGACACATCTATACTTTTAAAATCATAATGTCAAATCTACCATCTGACCAATTAATGCGGTAGAAAATGATAATATTACTCATGTGTACATGAGGACTATTTCCCCAATGAAGTGATGTGATAGGTTTTCCATATTATATTTACATAGTGTATAATAAGTTTTTATTTAATGAATTTATATGACTTATAAGATATAATAATTATTTTATAAATCGGAATTATTATCCACCATTCCTTTGTTGCATCCATTGAAAAAAATGATGCAATGTTTATGTAGATGTTCAACATGTTTTCATGACATGTCAAAATGATTAGAATTTATATATGATTTTATATTCTATAGAAGATGCTAGGTCATCTCTCAAATAGATTTTATAGTTTAGATTATTGTGTTTTAATGAAAAGGACTAAAAAGGGGGTGGTTTAAAAAATTAACATAATTTAAAGAGTTTTATAGTTAATAAACAGTGGTGGTTTTATCAAAATTATTAGAGAATGTGGTCATTTAGTGTAAAATTAACATCTTGGATTATTCATTATTTTTAATATTTTATATGGTTTAATGTAATTATATTTTTGAAGGTTGTTAATATTTTGATTCCCCTCTTTCCTCTTAAAATGATGCACAAAGAATCAAACCTTGACAAAAAATTGTTATATCAAGGTTTATAATTCAATCATATATCAATGGACATAGAAAAATACAGAATTATCATTATTGTGTTTAAGAAAAATGATTCTTTTGTAGTCCAATCAGTACAACCCAATATCCCTACTTGAAATCTCAACCAAATCGGTGTAGATTTTAAAAGTGTTTCACTTAATTATAATAAAAGTAATTTATTCATAGGGGAAGCACAAAAACATTAAACATAAGTAAAATATTTAACACAAAAAATAATCAAATCTAGTAGAAGGGAAAGTGTTGGAACTCCCACCCAATTTTGTGTAGCTACCTGTAAAAGACCATCCACCAGTTAACTTGCCATCGAGTGGAGGAGGAGGCTCGGAAGTAACATTTCCATCATACTTGTTCCATATTTGAAGATAGGTTCTTATAGACCAGCTAGCAAAAGGAGATTAATTTTTTATGTCTCCAAAATAACATATCTTTTCTTCATATCCAATCTTGAAAATGGGGAGCACAAGGTATCATTTTACATAAAATTGGAAAGTTTTATTGAACCCCTATATTTTGAGAAACCACTTGGCCCATGGTTTTTGTATTGAAGAATATATTATATCACTTTTAAGAATATTAAAATATTATATCTACACACCATGAATATCTCTACTAAAATAGGGCTCCATTTGGACTACTATAACTCTATATATCGGCAAAAAATAGCACACCACTTTTATCTTTGTGCAGATTTGGTGGCATGGACAGATCAGCCATGTTGGGACACCATATGAACAAATTGTGTGTGGATTCCTTTTTAAAAGTTGTATATAATTGAATTATGTACCGTACCATAACATATCTTCCCATTTGGGAGCACAGATTTATTGAAATGTGCGGTTGGGTCCACTGGTGTTCTTGGATCCGACGTAGTTTGGCCCACTTTTTTGAACTTCGTCATGGTCTCCCAAAATCATTTACATTAACATTGGAATTATCAAAAAAAGTAACATTGACCTTTTTAAAAGATATTAAAATAAAATAGTTGAATAAATAATGGACTGAAATTTTATATTATTTTTGTAGTTTTAAATAAAAAAATAGTTTATTATAGTTGTGTACGGAAAGAAATGAAATAGTGAATTGTCGTGCAATAACACCCCTACACCTAAACATTTTCACACTAGTGAAAAGACACATTTTCAAAAATTATTCATAGAGATATATTAAATATCACAATGATTTAAAATTCAATGGAAATTTATTTACAAATAGAAATGTGATTATAGAAAAAAATATCATTTAGAAGTTATTCATAATGATCATGCAAAAAGACATCCCAAAAAGTGTTTTAGAATGAAATTATAGAAGATTGATGATACTAATAAAGGAAATTAATTCATAAGATAATAATGTATCTAATTTTTCACATGTGTGGGTGACATACATATCATGATATTTTTTCCTCTTTTTATTGAGTAAATATAGCTTGTTTAAAAAAATTTAAGCTTACATTATCCTTTCCACCAAACCAGCCCTACATCCTTTGAAATATTATTTCAAGACCCACTCAGTTAATCATTCCCATAGTTTAAAAAATTATCTCATGACCTTCCATCCAATGGCCTGAAGGACTTTATTTTTTATTTATTTTTGATAATCCACCTTTTAAGGGGTGAGGGGGAACCCATACAAGGCCTGTAGGCCTAAGTATTACATGGGTCGTAGGCCTTAGAAGAATTCATTGCCTGTAGACTTAAAACATTACATAAAACCGAGACTATATCATGAACTTGATATCCCTATAAGGTGTACATTTCATAACACCCCTCAATGTTCTTATGTGTTTGTTTTTTTATGAGAGAGTACAACAATCAGATAATATATACACATTCTATGGTCAATATGGTGTAGTAATGAAATAGATAAGATAAAAAATGAATGTATGGGAAATCAATGTCAAAAGTAAATAAAAATTAACCTTACATATATTTATGTTCTATTAAGTAAGAAATTTATACACTTCATGTTTGTGTGAAATGATGCCTAGAAAATTATGTGACACAATATTCCCTTAAAATACTTTAACAAAGGGTACCATTCTTCTAAATGGTTTCAAAATGATACAACTATTAATATCACCACCAAAAAAAACATTTCTAGGAAAATACACACCAAAATATTTAATTCTTACTGAGATGAACATTTAATTAGATTTTTTTAATGTTAAAACAACATGAAATATTAAAAATCCACATGAATTTTCAATAACTTCTATTATTTGGTGGGAATCATTTTCCATGATAAAGTGGTAATCAAAAATTAACATTCTAGCACAAGAGTGAAAGGGGAAATTAAGGTGGAATAGTGATATTACTATAAAAAATGAAAAATAGAATAATACAAAAAGGTGAAAAAATTTCCTAACTAACATAGGAATGTACCCATCCCACTACACCAAGATACTGCAACGTCCTCACTATAATAAAAGATAATTCTGGAACGAAGGAAAACACCTAGTGGGTGTCATTAATATATTTCTTATTGAACATTGAGTTTCTCTATCGAGGACTTTATAATGGATTCATGAAAGTTTTTATTCCACTTTCCATTAGTGGTGAAGGTTTGTTGTCTTTCTCCATTTTAAACCTGAAAAAATCCAAATAAATAAACATTAGTAACAATGTAAGGTCCAAAATAGTAAGAATGAAGCATATATGGATATTTATTCGTCCATTCATTATAAATGTGGAACTTCTTATCAATTTGTAATTGATTATGAAATTTGAGATGGTCATGGGAATCCTTGGGATTTCCCTTGTAAATTTTAGGGTTCACATATGAATATGTTCTCATTTTATCCTTCTCCTAAATCTTCAACTTCCTTTGAGCACCTGCCATAGAATGATAAGAATTTGAATGTTTGATCAACCAGTTTCCCCGGTGATCTACCTCATCAAGGATGTGACACTTCATTTCAAATACTAGACAATATTGTGAAATTACAATGGGAGTTTTTAATGTTGAATGGTAGACCCATAATGAATAATCAAGTCTAAGACTCTAATATTTTCTATTAAATTGAACTATTTTTTCAATAATCTATTGTAAAACTCTATTTGAAACTTTTTTTTGACCATTTTTATAAGGGTGATACAAGTAAACACATGATGCATGACTCTATACTGATGAAAAGGTGATTGCATTGTATCGTTGCAAAAATGAGATCCATGGTCACTAATTATAATACTGGGAAATATTGATAAAAAAAATAGGTTCACAAAAATTATATAAATATTTTGGAATTATATGACCTTGTGGTTTGTTCATTTACCTATTTTAAACATAATCAATTTCCATAATAATGTACATATTTCCAATGGGATCAGGAAATTGACCCATAAAGTCAATTACCAAACATAAAAAATTTCAAGAAAGAGAAAATGGTTTTTGTGGAATTTTATTTCACTTTTAGACATTAACTATTCATTAAAAAGGTTGGAATGATATATATAAATCTTGGGATTATATAAGTAGTGTTGTCCAAAAGAAACTAGAATTAAGGACCTTTTTGTAGTCTATTGAGGACCAAAGTTTCCCCCATAATAAAGAGTGACACATAACATTATGATAGACATAAACACACTATCGGGGACACAATGCTTGTTGACTCGATCACTATATGTTCATGAAAGGTAGGGGTCATCCCAAATATACCAACGTGGAAAATGTTTCAGATTATAATCTTTTTTTATAGAAATCTACAGGAATACGAGATAATAAAAAATAATTTAAAATTTCAACATACCACGGAATAGCATCATGCACTTGGTAAAATTACTCCACCCAAAAAATGTCATTTATATGAATATATAGTGGTGAGTCAATGTTTCTAGATGTGAGGATACTTCTGATATGTTAAGCCCCCACATTCTCTTTTTTCCTTTTTTATATCTAATTTCTATATTGAATTACTGAAGGAGGATCGTCTAGAGAATGAGATGTTGTTTGGAATCCTGTTTCTTAAGGAGATATCGGAAGGCATCATTGTTCTAAGAACACTATGATTTTTGAACATAAAAGGTAAGACTATAATTTATCCAATGAAAACACAATTGAATTGAATTGTTTTTCTATTGTGGTGTAGTTTTTTTAGCATGGTCTAATGTATATGGGGAATAGGCAAAGACATGTGGATGTTGGTCGACTGGTAATGATAAGACAACACCTAATTTTTATTTTGTGGAACCACACATGAGCTCAAATGGTAAATACCACCATAGTGGTTGGATTATTAGGGGTCATTTGAGAATATATTTGAATTTTTTGAAAGATTCCTCACATTATTTATCAAAAATAAATACCATTTTTGATAAATAAAGAGAGGGGTAGTGAAACCTTTCTAAAGTCATGAGTGAAACAATGGTAAAATCCAACATGACCTATGAAAGACCTCACATCCCACACATTTGTAGGTAATTGTATGGAATAAATGAAATACACTTTTCATTTATTAGCATGGATTCCATCCCCAAAAAGTACATTCCCCAATACTATACCATGTCTCTCTATGAAATTGAATTTCCCATAATTTAATAAAGGATTATTTTCAATTCAGAAACCTAGGATAGAACCTTAACAACTAAAACAATGATCAAATGATGATGCATATACTATAATAACATCCAAGAATACTCCCATGTAATTCTCTAGGTAATAGTAATAAAATACAACCCATGCATTGCTAGAAAGTACCAGGAGCATTTCCCACACCAAATGACATACCTCTATATGAAAATGTACCAATGGGGATAGTAAATACTGTCTTTTCCTAATCCACTTGGAAAATATGGATTTGAATGTATCCAAAATAATAATCAAGAAAATGGTAGTGGTAATTCCCTACTATCCACCCAAGCATTTGGTTAATAGATGACAATGGGAAATGATTCGTTCTACAGTGTCAATATAGTTTGTGATAGTCAATACAGACACACCAACTATTCTACATACGAGTTGGAACCAATTAATTTTTTTAATATTTAATTTCTATTAGACCGGTTTTTTTAGAAAATACATGAATTCAAAATCTCATTGGATATTATTGATGGTGTAAATGATTCCAGTAGCCAATAATTTTTTTCCTCATTTTTACAACATTTATGGTGTTTTTGTTCAATCAATGTTGTGACAACCTCATTGGATTACGCTCACCATTTAACAATCTATAATATGTGAACATTTATGGGATAATAATAGAATTGTCTACAGGTGGACATCAAAATGAAATATTAGACTCCCTTAAAAGTTCAAGAAATCACAATTAATGCTCATGAGGGACTAAACTATAAATGATGATGGAAAACTTGTTTCCTTTCTCAAGATATGAAATATTTAAATCTTTATAAAGTTGATTATGTTCCAATCCTAGTGGATTTTGGATTGATGGGAGTGAGTGAGCAAGTGAGAGGACACTAATGTCATCTAACTACTCAATGGTAACATCCTCAGATATAGAATGATAATTTACAAGAATATCATTATCATTGATGGACATTGGGTCCTCATTGTTCAAGAAATCATCAATGAACAAACATATTTAACATTTTTCTATACCGGTAAAACATTCAATTGATGTGTCTTTTCATAGAATTTAAATCAATGATAAAAACTCTTAATGAGGATCAGGGTAATTGAAATATGTTTTTATGGGAAAAGAGTACATCTATAGTGTTATTAGAGATTGTGTAATGTTCATCTGAGGGGTGATTCATGGTATCAATAATGTTAAAGTGGAAAATTCCACCACTAAACTCCATATATACTATACCATTTTTTACATTAAATTTTGTTTTGGATGATATCATGAATGGTATACACAATACAATTAGGTTATGTCCATTCATCCTATCATCTTCTATTTTATGCACATAAAAATCATCTGAAAAAATTAAAATTTTCAACCGCAAAACAACATCTTCTAACATACCATAAGGGTGTGATGTAATCTGAATTTAAATTTAACAACAATTCCAATGGGCACTAGTTCCCCAATTAGAAATTAAGAGTAAATAGAGTGAGGCATTACATTTATAGAATCACCATAATCGAGCATAGCATTGAAAAAGGAATACTCTTCTATAATGAAAACAATTAATAATGTTCCTCGGTTATTTCCTTTGTTTGTAAGTGATGTCTCTCTAAATATTGAGACATTCCTCTGCAAGATCAAATTCTACCACATTAATCCACCTTTTTTATATAGATATGACTTTCAGAAACTCGGTGTATCTTAGAATTTGATTCACTAAATCTATTAAGGGGATGTTAAATTGACCTTTTTTGAATGTTTCAAATATTTCATTATCAAGTTCAGATTATTCTTGTTTTCCTGTTTGAGAATCCCATTGGGGAAATTTAATAGGAATGGTTGTTCTCTGTGACTCATCAACAGACAAAATATTTCCATTGGAAGTTATCCTCTCCAGAAAAGGTTTTTCAACATTTGGAATGATTTTCAATGGTCGGTATGGTGTTTTCCTCTTGAGTAGATGACTCTAAAAGATAGATCATTTGGATTTTATGTTTTTTCCCACTCCTATGTGTGATGGAATTTACATTTACATTATCACTCGGGTTGAATAGTTTTTAAGATGGTAGTTTACTCGACCCATGAATTTGTATTACCCCCACCGAGTTTGCTAGATAGAATAGTTGTGGTTTTTTGTCTTGAATGATAGGTTGGAAGGTTTTTTCGAATTGGAGATTTTTGGAATCCCTTAGTTTCATCATGGCCTCTAGGCTAGGTTCAGTTTTTGAAGGGGTGTTTAGAAAGTCCTTTATTATGGTTGAGTGTATCTGGGAGGTGGTGGATGACTACTCGACCTTAGTTGGTTCCATGTTTGTTGAGGATCATTTCCATCCCCCTTTGCATATAAGATTTTTTTTCATTCTACCCAAGGTGGGATGGATAATAAGGATATTACCAAAATTTTTGGTTAAATAGGTGTCCTAGAAATATTGCCTCACAATTCTCAGTTGTTTCTCTTTAGTTGCGGGCATTGGTCAGAATAGTGTGTGTCAAAAGAACATATAACACAATGGATGGGATGAGGAGATTGGGAGTTACCATGGGAAATATAATGTAGTCATTGAAGGGTATATACCTCTTTAAACTTCTTGTCCACCTTCTTTTCAAAATAAGAACTTTTAACCTCATGGACACCTCGAATGTGTACACTTGAACTTGAACCAAACTATTTAGTTTTTAGAACCATGTTCTCAATCAGGGTCCTTGAAACATTGGATTTTTTTTTCAAATTGTGAACCACCTACATTATTATCAATCATATTTCTATCAATATGAATTAATCCTTCATAAAATTAATGAATTATAATTTGATCACTTATTTAGTGTTGTGGAAATCATAAAAAATCTCTTAAACCATTGCCAATATCCATGAAGTGTTTCCCATTGTGATTTTATTATCTCATAAATTTCATTCCTTATAACTTTTGTTCCTGAGGCTAGGAAATATGTTTCTGTAAAAAGGCAGTTCATATCCACCCATCTTCTAATTTGTGAATTAACATAATACAACTTATATTTCATAGTGTATTCTAATGAAAATGGGGATGCTCTAGGATTTACTTTTTCTTCATTCATATCAGAATGTTTTAATGTAGAAAACATTGTGAGAAATTATTTTTAGTGCGTATGAGGATCTTCCCCTCATTAGACCATAGAATCATTGTATTAAATGAATTAAATTAGAATTATGTTCAATCTCGGATGCCTCGTCTTGTAATTTAATACATGTTGGTTTGATAACAACATCAGGTGAGGTTATTTATTTTATTTTTATGTTGTTTTTATCCATATTATGAAATATTAATTCAGTTTTTATGTTTTTCTATAAGAATAATATGGATCAAGAAGTGGTTCATTATGTGATGTGTCATCATTCAAAGGGTTGTCTTCTATGTCACGGTGTTGCTAACATAGGATCCTATCTAGCTCAGGATCAAAAGGTAGTACATATCCCAGAGTAGAATAAGTCATACCTAGAACCTACACAATAGTAATATTATATAAATAAACATAATAATTAAGGAATTAAATAACAAAATAAATATTTACAAAATTAACAATATTTTTATAAAAAATAAGCACTAAAAAATGAACTCCCTAGAAACAATGCCAAAAAAATACTTTTTTGTCATGAAACATAAAATTTATTATAATTTAATGATGATTTTATTCTCTAGTTCCGACCATATGTCATCTCTCAATTAGTATTAATTAGTTTTGAGTATTAATTTTTAATAAAAAGGAACAGAAAGTAGGGGTGGTTTAGACAATTGTTATATTAAAATAACATAATTTAAATAGTTTAATTTTTGATAAATAAATGTGGTATTTTTAGAATTATGAGAGAAGGCGGTCAATTAATGTTCTTTACACAACATGGATAGTTCATTATTCGAAACATTTTATATATTGTAATGTAATTTTTTGGTTGAGGATTTTCAAGATCTTGAATCCCCTTTGCCTCTTCAAAATATTCACAATGGAGAAACCCTTTACACAACAATCATGATGTAAATATTTGGACCACAATATTAGAATAAGGGATAACAAAGATTAATGAAATATCATGATTTTGTGTGAGAAAAAAATGTTTCTTGTGTTGTCCAATCATAATAACCTAAGATCCCCACTTGAAATATCAACCCATTCAGTGTTGAGATTAAAAGTGTATCAATTAATTATAACAAAATATATGTATTCAGAGTTGAATCACATCATGATTAATCATAATTGAAATACTTAACACATAAATTAATGAAAACTGGTAGAATAATATGTTATTGAACACCATCCCATGTACATGTAGCCCCCTTGAAATGATCATCCACTGTTTAGCATTCCAATGAGATGAGGAGGAGGCTTGGGTGGACTGTCTCCTTTATCATTGATCCCCTAACGATGATAGGGGAATCAAAAAAAATGTATGAGGAGAGGACTCCATTGGATATCGAAAATACCAAATCTCTGCCTCCTGGACAATCTTTCAAATTGGTACCCCAAGGAATCATTTTAATGGAAAATTGGGAGGTGTTATTAGTCCCCAATACTTATAGAGAAAACAAGGCCAATGGTTTTTGACCGACAGATAGGCTTATCATTATTTTAATAAAATTTAATTTTTTACCTATACCACCTGAATATCTACATAGAAACTTTTTCACTATTGGGACAAATACATCTTGAGATATCTAAAAAATATAGCACAACAATTTTGTCTTTGTAAAGACATGGTTTCTTGGACAGATCATTTTGTATGGGATCAAAGTTTTTTACCATTGATTCTTGGCCCCTCCAGCAAAATATCATCAAATTTAGATTAACAGTTTAGTAGAATTGTGTGGTTGAGTCAAATCGTGTTCTTGGATCCTCCACAGTTTGTCCAATGTTTTGTGGTCTTCATCATGGTCCCTCCAAATCACCTCCACCTACAATGAAATTATAAAAAATAGTAAAACATCCATTATTAAAAGTGTTAAAAAAATTTGTCAAAGTTGATGTGATTTTTTTTATTTATATATTTTTTAATAGAAAAATGGTTTTTCACAGTGGTGTAATGGTGAAAAAGAAACAGCTAATCGCTGTGTGATTATACGTACGACATATCGTCACTTGGAACGATGTAGTTTGTTTTTATATATCAATTATTATGGATGACTCTAAATGTTTATAAAATGTATATATATGATATAAAAATGATTATTTAAATTATATAAATTATTGAATCATGATCAAATTATAAGTACAATAACAACTATACTAAAACATACATGAAAAACAATGTAGTTATTACCCGAAACAGTGATTTTAAGAATTAATTATTGTTAAATGGGTGATAAAAGATTATAACTAAATCGTTTTTTATGATATAACTTGGTATGGATGTTTAATAAAGGTATAATAAACATATATTTATCATAATATATGTTCAACCACATATTATGCAATTCGAACTTGGTTTAATGGATTTTCATCTCAAATTGGCTTCTTCGGGACATAATATATGTAAATAACTTATCTATATTAATGAGGTTCCTATAGGGGCCCATATAATGGAAATAATATCAATTTATATAATTAATTTATATTAAATATTTTCATTTAATTTACTCATTCATAGGGTTACAATTGAAAATTTTCCAATGCAATAAGGGATTTATGATTCAATCCTATTTTTAATTGAGATTGTTTATGAATGAATTAAAATAAAATATATTAAATTATACTTATTTAATAAATTAATTTAATTTTTATTAAACTCTATTTAATTTTTAATAATACATGGGTTCCTTTTATTTTTCTCTTTTCAGAATAGATTAGATAAAATGCATTATTTAATGTAAAAGTGGATTTATATTTTCTCCTTGTCCAAAAATTGTTTTCTCCCATATCCATGTTTCAAAAAATGTTTTCCATAAGGATTTAACTATTATAAAATGATTTATAAATAATATTTTTACACATTATGTACTTTTAAAAATTGGATTATGATGAATATTGTTACCATTTTCAGAATGAGTTACTTTTTTGGTTTTTATAAATGATTGAATGAATGCTTTCTTTTACCAAATAAAGAATGGATAAAATTTAAAATAATCATTAAAAATAAACTCAGTTAATAATTCATTTAAAATATTCATGGTTACAGTCAAATAATATTCGTTTCTTAATATTTAAGATATTTTAATATTTTAAAAATTTATTTCTATGAGAATGTGGAATTATCAGTAGGAAATATTATAGTGAATTATTTAAGAGATTTTTCATATATGATAATATATTTTGATGTTAATTATCATTTACTAGGGATATGACCTAATAATTCCATCCATATTAATTATATAAATGCTTTGTGAAGATTAACTTTTAATAAAATCCATTGTTTTCAATGGGAATGTTGTGATGAATTTATAAAATGTTTATGAACCTTATTTTCTTTACATGGGTTTGATATAATGATATGATTTATTTTATATTATATTATAGCACACATATATAAGGTTTTAATTATTTTATGGTTAGTCTTATAATTATATATCCTTCTATTGGATTGGGTAATGTTTTTTTCTCGTGAGATAATTATGGGAAACATGCTGATGTGCCTGATCCGCTTTGGGAAGCAAGTAAATGTTCTTGGTCCAATGTTAGAAAAACGTTTAGGTGCATGATCCACTATATCTAAAATGTTTTTTATTCATGATATATTATATTTTAATACTCATAGTATTAAACCCTAAAATATTAATTTTTTTCTATAATTCCTATAGTTCCAAACTTTTATGACATGACCTTTTTTGTTAGGTTTGATTTATGGTGATTTCTTAATCTTATTATACATTACCATTAAAATTAAAGGGATTTATTCCATAATACATGCTTATGAACCATGATACATTGGGTATTAACATTTAAAGTTAAATTAGTTATATATTATACCTTTTCTTCTTTGATTCATTGATGTTATCATTAATAGATATCTCACATTTTTACACTGATTAGGAACCTCATCCGTCCTTTTTTATTTATCATTTCCCCAAAATTTGAAGAATTTTTTAAGTAGGAGATTTCTATGATGAGTAATAAATGGGAAGTTATTTTTGAAGGATGTTGAATAACATAATTGAAATAATAATATTATGTGTGTAACATCTAAATATAATATAACATTATAATAATCACGGGTGTATTTATAAAATTTATTGAATATTCTTAAAATAATTTGTAATATTTATGTATAAAAAGATTGAGTTTCTATAGTGTGTATCAATGTAGTGCTTAGTTAATATTTTTAGATTAGTATTATAAATATTTTTTGAAAACACTAGGTATAATTCTATGTATATAGTAACATCATAATGTTATCATAATGATCACGGATTAAATAGTTTTAAACTAAGGATACACATATTTAGAATATAGTGTCCTTATATGGATATATTCTCACTGATATTTCGCTTTTCTTATTATATAAAGACTAATATAATTTACATTTTTTTCAATGGATCAAACCATGAGGTATCATGATAATTGGGATTGTGATTGGTAATCGAGTGATTGTCCCCAAGGGAAACTAGATGAAATAGAAACTAGAAGGAAAAAATATTAATTTTCTTAATTTATTATCACAATATATTATAAAAATTTGAACATAATTCAAATTAAGAATGTTTCAATTCATAAGAACATTTATATTTTTTAAATTTCATATGACAATGAATATAGAAAGAATTAAGTTCAATTTTCTTAATGTCATTACTCGGAGAATGATCACCCAGTATAATGTTTTAGGGGAAGGGTAAGAGGTTTTTTACATGAGAATTAATGTCAATGAACAAATAATTATAGAGGAATTCTATGTATTATGTGTGGTAAAGAAGGGATTTTTTTGATTTAGTGCCCTGACCCAGGGTTTGACTTTAAGCCCATTGAATGACCTATGTAATTCCAATCATTAAAGTGATAGGATTGTCTTGTTAATATATTAGGATTCAATAATCATGTTATATAAGTATTTTATAAATGATATTCTATTTATGAGAATCATGAAACAAGTACTTATTATTCTACATGTTTTTTCATTTAGGATTTTCTAGCATATGTCGAATGGTACTAATTACCTAGAAAAAGGTTTAACTAGTAAAGAGATATTTTATAGAAAACAATTATTACTAGAAGTATAACCAATTAAATGTTCTGAATTCTAAGGTAATGTTGTTTTGGGGGATACATATGTGGTTAACATTGACTATGTAAATTGGATATTATTGGTGACCTTGAATTTGATGATTAATTTGATGATAAAATGATTTATGATGAAGATTTTTTAAATATTGGATCAATAGAATATATTGGAAAGTCTATGATGTTTTAAATAATGATAAATCCAATTTTTGGGAAGAATATACGGTTTTATTGAGGTTCTATGGTGATTTAGATTATATTCAGAAAGATTTAGCATGTGAGGTTTGGTATATATTAGTTTTACCCTAGTGAATATTTTATTTACCAAATTATGCAATGTATGGTTCACAACTAGGGTGGATCCCTCATGTATGCCAATTTTACACATCGGTTTTTACATTACCACTATTATAAAGTAAAAAATATAATACTACTAAACCAAAATGGGTTTATGGAATGAAAGAAATATAAATATTAATAAAAATATATATGAAATGGAACACAAAATTAATTTAGATAGAAATAATGAATGAAATGTTCTTAAGAAGTTCTTGAGATAGATAAATTTTTTAAAAAGAATCTCTATATTCAATTTAATATAATTATAAAGACCAATCACACAACACCCAATCATTTGAAATGTGATTACCCCATTTTTATACAACCACATGTGGGGAAATCCTCTCACAAACATCATATTGGGGAGCTCTTCACCGATCATCACCACTCATTCCCCAAATTAATAGGGAAGGGAATGAAAATGATAAAGGAGAAGATAAATTTACTCAATAATGAAAATAAGACAACATATCACCATTATAATATTCTCCATCACAAGAAATATTAATATTTAATAAAAATAATAAAATAGAACCAAAAAATCAATAAAAATAATATTCCTTATCTTAATCAAATTTCCAGGTTAGTTCTCCTTTTTTAGTGGACATGAGAAGGAAACACAGTGGGAGAAACCCAAAAAAACAAATGTGAGAAATATATATGAAGATAAATAATAATATATTACAATTAAATTATTACAAAAAAATGTAAAATATAAAAAAATACTAAAATGGACCCAAAATATTAACCACAAGTTGCCTACCCCTTGAACTAAAGAAGATTTGCATTCTTATAGGAATATGGAAGAAACATTTTCACTCCAAATAGTTACTTTTATTTTTTGTATGAGGATGACACATTAAATATGATACTAGGGTAAATGTGTATTAATGATATTTTTTATATTATGGATACAACATGCACCCAAACATTTGTTCTGAAAATGGACATTGTATGAAGGGGTTGTGACTGTTCTACTCAGTAAATCTAATTTAACTAGAAAGACACTTTGTATTCTAATACTCTAACATACCATTCCACTATGACCATGGAAGAGCCAAATTGGGCAAGACCACACATATGAATGTTGTTTTACTAGATCTTATGTAGCTTTATGTTTAATTAAAATATATTAAAGGCTAGTAGTTTTGGAGATGTGGGCCCATAATTAAAAATGTCAACATCTATGAATAGTTTTCATGGCCCTCATTTTGAGCTAGTTTTGGTTCTCCAATTGGATGCATAACATTTGGTATAGAATAATAAAATAAGAAAAATGTATTAAATAATAAAAAAATTAATTTCATAATTCCAATTACTAAGGAATATGTTTTGGGAAAAATAATTAATAAAAATAAAATAATTGAAAACAAAAAATTGGTCATTTTTTGAAATTATGAAAAAAATACTATAAAATATAAAATTGTTAATGTTTAGAAAAAACCTTATCTATATGGTGGGAATAAAAATTTAAATTATATTAGAAAATTTATTAAATTATTAGCTTCATTACTAGGTTTGAAGAGAATATAGGATCATGGAATTCAGAGGTTGGGTATGTGAATGTATGGAAAATAATATATTCTTTAGGGATAAGTGTTAAATATGATCATGGAATATATATATTTATATATATATATATTGGTTGTGTTTTTGTTTTTGTGTGTTTTTGTGTGTGTGCATCGGTGATGAAATAATTCATATTTGTGGGTTTTGGATATGGTTATAATGATTTTGGAGGGGTTTTATGGTTAAATTCTTATGGAATTTTTTATGTTCAATTTTTGAGGTTTTTGTTTTGGTTTTAAAAAATAATGTAAGGAATTTTTCAAAATTTGATTAATTATTCTATGAATTTTGGATTTGATAATAAATATAGATGAATGAGATGAATTATTTTTATTTAATCGATCAAATTATTATTTAAAATTCTGTTTTAGAACATTCAAAATGAAATATTGATCTTCAATGTTAATATAATGGAGTTAAAGTTAATTAAAAAATTTATCAAAGAAAAAAAGATATGAAATTATTCTTACTATATGGAAAAAAATTAAGAATGATTATTTTATGAAGTTCAATATCAGTATTTTAAATGAATCCCTCAAATTTAGGGAATGGATATTGAGATAAAATTTTAATCTTTTACATTCAGTTCTGATCAATCAAATATATTTTCACACATCATAGATTTATGTTATTTTAGTGGTTAACATTCTCATGACCATTCCCTATATCACTCTCTATTTCGCTATGAGTGGAAGTGTGTCCTCTATGTTAAAAATTACCTTTCCCACTAATGTTCTCTTATTTGGAAACACAATGATTTGTTATTTCATTTGGATTTGGTATTCCCTATATTTTTAGGAGGATGTTTACACATGTCTAATATATATTCATTAGTTAGAAAATTATTACAAATGAAAATATATTGTATTGAAATATAGAAGAATTGGTTTTTATAAAAAATGTTTTCTTCATGAAATGTGTTTTTATCTTGACAAATTAAATTAATAAATATTTTTGGATAGTTTTAATTTAATTTAAATATTATATATTCAGTTCAATATTTTATTATTCATCAATTTTTTTAAGCCTTGGAATAATAATAACTCATGTTTTATTCTTCAAACTATATTTTTCAAAAAAGCATCTTCATCATGTTCTGGATACATATTTTAAAATTAATATTAATCCATGGATTTGTAAAAAATAAAATAATTTTTTGGATTTAATGATTCAAAAATAATTTAACGAAATTTTAATAATTTAATTAAAATATTAATTTACTCATGAATAATGAGAAATAATGATTTTTATTTAAAATTTTATTTTCATTTAAATAATTTAAATTGTTGTAGATTGTATTAAAAGGTATTTGTAATTAAATTTAGATCAGTATATTAATATTATCCCAATGTTTTTATTAAAATAAATGTAATATTTAATTATAACATGAAAAACTTTTATACTGAATAATAACCATTCATTCAAAATCTTCGTTTTCATTGTTATTTAGGATTTAATTCTAAATAAAATTACTCCACTTATATATTTATTTTGAATTTTATAAAATGGATTATTAATTTGGAATCAGATTATTTAAAATTTCATAATAATTTAAACATAATTTTTTTCATAATGAACTGTAAAAACAATAATAAAATGTTTCCTCAGAAAAGTTTATAACATGTTAATTAGTGAATAAACTAAAAAGATATGGGTTAAAATGACATAAAGAAACTATAATTTCTATTTTATATACATTTTTGACCTTACCTCATCTATGGTTCATGAATTCTCCATTTGGGGGTCATTTTCTAAAAAATGTCACAATTAATTATTTTAAAAAGATGAGAAATTGCAAGTTCTTTACTCATATAAATTATAAAAGAGAGAATTCTCTACTCACTTATTCCCACATATTATGCCTTTTATATCAACCAAACAATAAAAAAATATCATCCAAACATCATTATCCTCTTTCAAGAGTAGTTTTTCTTCTAATAATACAAAGCCATGTGTTCTTAATAGAAAATCCTTGTTACAACTAAGATATTCCATGTATTATTTTCCAATATTATATGAATTATTTTTGAGACTTGGTGTGAAGATGGTGTGTAATTATGAGGTCCATTGTGGCTAGAATAATTGTTTGAAAAATATTAAATATATTGCATTGTATGCATGCACATATTTCCATAAATAGTAGAATATCATCGAAATAGGTGATCTAATTAGAAATCAGAGCACACAATAGTGTTAATAATGTTGATTTTACCTGAGGCGTGACTTAACATTAGTTAACACCATATTTTTGTAAAAACATTGTCCCAAACATAATATAAATAAAATTATTAAATGAAATTATTTTATTTCGTTTTCGTTGACGCATCGATTGAAACTTCTTTAAGTGGATCCTTATGTCAGAATACAAGGGGTTACTGCATAACCATGGAGTTTATGGAGGAATACTGTGGGAGCTTTAGAGAATACTCTTTGGAAAACAATGACATGTCATGGATCAATCAGTAGATACAACCTTGGATTTGATGAATCATTCCAAAGAATGTGATGTGATAACCATTCTTAGTCAACGATCGAACCCAATCAAGGTAGGCTGTGAGTTTTAATTTGATTAATTACCTTTTATTAATATCTATGATTAACACAAATCAATAAACAAACATATTGATTTTCAGATCAATCTCATTATGGAAGTGTTTCTTGTAGGTTTTATTTACGATATTCCTCATGATTATTCAAACATCATATTTCAACATTATTATAGAAATTAATGGAGTATGAAATGAATAAATATGAGTTTTGTTTCAAAAGGTTTTTCTTTTTTCTTTTCCCCCCCTTTTCTTTTACATTGCCGGATACCCCCACAGTTACAGTTTTGAAACCCTACCAATGATTCGATCATTGTTCATGTAATATCTAGTGCAGTGATATTAGATTTTGGATCCCAACCCAGAATGAAGCAACGAAGGTGTGACGACGGTGGAAGTGAACGGATCAGACCGGTTCGGATATCCCTGATTTTTTATGTTTGTGCATAAAATATGATTGAGAGGAACAAATCATTTTACAATAAATTTGACGATCGAATAACTCTTCTCAAAGAAGAAAAGTTTTGGCTATAGTAGATCCTTATTTTTTAGCTTTATTGAATCTGAATTCCAAGGGAATGGTGATGCAGGCATGAGTGGGAGGAAGAACTAGGGATTCTGGAAATTCATGATACACTTGGCATGTGGGGCCCCTTCAGTTATGTATAGGGTTTCAGGATGAGGATAATGATCACATGACATGTGACCCATATCAAAAGTCATGTGACCCTCCCTAGTTGACTTCCAATTTATACTGAAGAGTACATGGAAACCAGTATCGGTAAACATCCATATGGAATGCTTTGTACTTATCCACAAATAATTTTTAGAATACACGGTTTGGTACATGGTCATGTCTTTCTTACATGGACATGGCCAAGTGAAACAAGAAGTATATTGTGTATCTCTATGTTCTCTGTATATACATCTATAATCCTTTTATATAAAGACTACATGACCTATGAGTCTCTTCAACATGTGCAAGACTTGTGAGAGTTGTACACATAGTGAACCCCTTGGAAAACATAGTCTAGTCCCATCAATAGTGATTGAGTCACTTCATTTTCCTATTTTTGACGAGTAGATGTTGAGTGTGTTAATTTGGTATTTTCCCACTAAGATATAGTGTGGCCTTACATCCACATTATTGGATTGTGATCCCCTATAGATGCCAAGTCTTCGATAGAGATGTTCTGGTCCACATTGAGACTGGAGTAGGATCCTCTATCATCCCTAGTCAGAGCTTTTTGAATCAACATGAACACCCTAAGATGGGTGTTTATATTTTAACTATAAGGAAATATTGATACATTTTTTGGAATCATATTCATATAATTCCCTACATAGTGAGTTAATATATATTAGGTTCATGGTGTCACCCAGTGGTTCTAGGCATGAACTCCTTTGTGTGTATCATTTTCCCCTTAGAATAGTGTTATTTTTTGGGAGAGGACCAATGGCTTATACCTCTTCATCAAGTGTCTCTAGTGGTAGCATGTAATGCAGAGTGAGTTCTCCCGGAAGAAGGTTTTCATTGAACAGAATTCTGTGGTTTATAGTTTCTTATGACCACTTAACAGTGAGGTTTCATTCTAGAGTATATCTATGTTTTTCATTATTTTGGTTATACATAAAATTTTATATATTACGATGACTATATTTGTTGATTCATGTTTAGAATTTTCGGGGTGTCCTACAAAGTATTTTTATACTCACCCCAGTGTGGGATTTTCCCTCACAAGTCATGTCTTTTGTAGACGAAGACCTTTTTTATGGTGGCCCAAGAGAATATGGGGTGGGTTGAGAGTATATGGATCTTATTAGAAAAAATATGATTTCCAGCAACGTTATTTTGACTTAGTCTTATCTCTTAGAGAAGGTTGTACTCTTTAAATCTTTGGTTTGGCCTTTTTTCACTACTTTTCTTCTTCCAGCACATTACAGTCATACTCTATTTTGGGATCTTAGTTATATTCATGCATTCTTTCATTTTTTTAAATTTCATCATAGTGTGGGCTTGAATATGTGTGTGTGTAGGTACCTTAGGATAATGAATCCCGTATTTGGGATATGCCTAATCAACATTGTTCTCCTTCCCCTGGACTATTTGATGTGGGATTGGTCTAGTTGCAGAATGGGCCCCTCTAGGGCAGGTCATGATTGAGTGGTATGAAAGGTTGGATCTATATTAGGAACTGAGTCAGCATGTTAGGTTTGGGCCAATTAATGTTTACCGTTTCGTGTTTTGATTTAAGGCCATTGATACCAGTGTTGGTGTGATAGTAGATGTATCGATACACTAAAACTCTGATTATCTGTCATTAAACTTGGTACATCAAAACACTCGTTGCATGGAAAAAATTGTACATTAATTATAGACTAATGGGGTTTCATTTCCATTTTTTTATTCATATCCCCAGATATACTCTTTGACTACATTAAATTTTGTATAATTTTATGATGCCTCTATGTAGATAGCCATCTTGGATTCCACCGCATG
Organism: Viscum album; assembly: GCA_963277665.1. Classification (NCBI taxonomy): domain Eukaryota; kingdom Viridiplantae; phylum Streptophyta; class Magnoliopsida; order Santalales; family Viscaceae; genus Viscum; species Viscum album. The sequence continues at coordinate 82,978,733 of OY728155.1, read as the reverse complement.
ACAATGAGGATGATCCGCCTGGTGACAAGGAAAAGGAATATGGGCTTGTACAAAAGATAGAATATTTTATTTTTTACAGGTTTACCATCACACATTGAGATTCAATAGGCAGAAGAATTACCATATGTGGATGCAACCAGTATAAGTGGATTTTAAGAGTTTCAGGGGAAGTAACCTCCTAGGTTTCAAGATGATCCTATAACCAAGGTTGTTGTAGACTGGATAAAGGTAGTCAGTATTTATTCCCTCCTTGTAAAGATGTATTATGATCATAAGGAAGTAATTTAAGTGAGTCTTCATCAAGGATCTATAGGTTGATGGTAGAGTCTAGTGACTCAGTTACATGAATGTACATCTCTCTATTTTATTGAATTAGAGTGTCCGTTCATTTAAGAGTAATATATGGCCACGTTTTGGTCGGTATGAAAAAAATATCATCTTCATCGGTAGTAAGTAAGTATGCATGTGGTGTAGTATTCAACATGGTTTACAGATCTCACGTATTACTACTTGGGTATTATGTGAGACTATTTTTTCAAGGATATGAATTTTGAACATAGCTTGTGTTGAGACATCAGGGAGTTATTGGTATATCATAATATTTTATCATAGGTTGGAGTGCATGTGGGATTTTTATTGATAGAAAGTTGTTTCGGTAGAGAAGACACCAGTAGTGGGATATATCATCGGGAACTCGATAGATGAGACTGTGCGAATAGGTAACCAATGGAAATCATAGGTATCAATGTAGATCGGATAATTTAGGAGGTGATACCAATGATCAGGTTCTGTAGTGTAGGACTCTCATTGTCGCTCAAATTAGCCAAGGAATAATATATGTATTACGTGCAACAGTTGGGGAAATGTGGAAGGAGATTTCCCAACCCATTATACAAATTATTAGTAGATGGTTTAGAAACCTCTAAGATAGAGATAGAGGAAATATTAGGGTGTTCTGTAGGATAGTAAAAGTGGAAGAGTATCCTTCCAGCCAGAAAGAGGTGGTCGGAGGTTCGACCAAGTACCACCACCACCGCTAAGTAGTCTAGACCATGCCCTTGAATCTAGAGGGAATGGATCAGGACAAATGTAAATTATGGAGGCTTATGACCCTGAGTATCTATAGATGATACTATGAATGATCTATGTCTTTTAAACATTATCTATAGTATTGATAGATATATTTTCATTACATTCCTTTCATTCCACTTCTCTTGTTTGAAACCTAGGGATTATGGTTGAGCTTTTGACATTACCCTTGTGGTTGGAAACTTCATTAGGCATTGACTAAAAAATTTCATAGTTGTTTTGATAGTGAGACCAAATGATTATATGTGAGGGTTTTGTATGTTTTCTCTTTGTTACAACAATGATTCATTATGAGATTATCATAGGTATCGACTGGTTAACTAGAGTTCATGGAAACAATGACATTTTTGGAAGGAGTATGTGGTCCTACCACAGTAATGGGACCATGATTTCCTTTTTCAAAGAAAAGGAATCCTATGTTGTGTATGTTGGACTCCTGCATTGGAGGGTGTGGTTTTCAACTCCTCAGTTGGCTAGATTAACCCTTGGTGTAGTAGATGATGTGAGTTATTAGTTTCCTGTAGTAGTGGGAGAGTATAAGGATGTCCTTTCCAAGGTTGTTCCAGGTTTACCTCCAAAAAAATAGATAGATTTCTACATCGACATATATCTCAGGATGACACCAATATATGCCGGAACATATTAGATGGATCCATTAAGGCATTGAGAGTTGAGGATTCAATTCAATGACTCATAGATGCAGGGCTTTGTTTGACCAAGTGTTTCACCCCCAGTAACCCAGTTATGTTTTCTATGTAATCCGACAAGAGAATGAGGTTCTTTGTGCATTATAAGTTCTTGAACATGGTGACCGGGAAGAAAAAGTATCCACTAATGAGGATTGATGACCTATTTGATCAGTTGATATGGGAATGATCATTCTCAAATATTGACCTCACATTAAGCTATCACTACCTCCATGTACGAGATGATGATATACTATAGACATCCTTTGGGTGTCATTATGGTCATTAGAAGTAATTTCTGGTGAATTTTAGATTTATTTACATCCCAATAGTGTTCATGGGACTCATGAACTAGATATTTCACCATTTCCAATACTGGTTCTTAATATTCTTTATTAGTGATATCCTACTATATTCATCATCTGATTAGGAGTATACGAGACACTCGAGGGTGGTCTCAGACACACTCTGAGGCCACCATCATTTTGGGATTCTCATGAAGTGTCAGTTTTAGATTCAAGAGGTCCACTTTCAAGGACACTTCCACTAAAAGGATGGTGTAGTAATTCATCCAGTGGTGTTTGGGGTAGTAATTCCATGGGAGACAACCATGTATGTTCCCGTAGATCCAAGTTTATTTGAATTGGATACGTACTATTTAAGGTTTATACTCAAAATATCTATAGTAGAATCACCCTTGATAGCCTTTACTAGGAATGTGAAGCCTTTCTTGTGGATGGAAATTTGGTATTAGGGATTTCATGTGTTGATGTAGAGGTTGATGACCAATCCAATATTTAGTTTACCAGATGGTCTTGAGTACATAGTGTTATGTGATGCATCAGGGACCAGACATGGTTGTGTACAAATGTAGAGGAAAGTAGTTATTTCATATGGATCATGCCATCTGAAACCACATGAACATAACTATATGACCCACAACCTTGGGTTAGAAGCAGTAGTTTCCACATTGAATATTTGGTGACACTACATAATCAGTGAGAGATTTATTGTATACTTTGACCACAAGAGTCTCATGTATTTCTTATATAAGAAGGATATTAACTTGAGATAGAGGAGATGCATAGAGTTATTCTAGGAATACCACTTTGAGCTTGTCTATACTCATAGGAAGGGGAACATGGTAGCAGATTATCTCAGAAAGAGATCAAATTCTTGATTTATGAACGAGGTGTCAGAGTAGTTACCCTCACTATTGTGGTCCTTTTGTGGATGGAAATAGTGGATATTACCTAGAGTACATGGCTGTCACCCTTCCACTATTACACATAGTTATGGAGCCACAACCTAGGGATAATGACTATGAGACCCTATTTGAACAAATATCTATAGGCATGCTCCTAATTGATATTCAGAAGGTTTGGAGAATGTAGTTTTTTCTTAGGAATGATGGTGGTATAAGGGATGTTTCAAGATGAAGTTCTATAGGAGTTTCATACATATCTCATGTAGGTGTATACACGTGTGGAGAAGATTTACCATGACCTCTGATGTCATTTTATTGTGGCCAGGGATGAAGAGTGGAGTTGTAGAGTTTGTTTCTCGTTCCCATACATGTCAGAAAGTGAAGGCTAAGCGCCACATTCTAATTATTTTAGATCAAACCCATGAGGTTCCAGAGTGGAATTGGGATGTGATATCCCTAGACTTCATGATAGGCTTACAACATACATCCAAGGTACATGATTCCATTAAGGTGATCATAGACCGAATCACCATGTCGGCCCACTTCTTATCTATACGAGAGAAGATTTTCCTACAGACCATGGGATTCCTCTACATGAAGATTATATTTTGAATTCATGGAGTTACATCGACAATTATTTCTAATCAAGATGCTCGATTCAAATCCTATTTGTGGAAGGGATTACAGAAGGTGTTTGGGACCCAGTTATGGCTGGGCACATCATTTCAACCACAATGTGTCGGCTAGAATGAGAAGACCATTTATGTTATAGAGTTCATGTTGTGAGGTTACATGTTATAATTTGGCCATATTTGGGAGTATAATCTAACCATGGTGGAGTTTTATTACAACAAAAGATACCATTCCAAAAATGCTATAGAATCGTTCAAGGATTTGTACAGTACACCCTTTACGTCACCACATTATTAGAGAAACCCAAGAGAGTTGGAACTCATGAGCCCAAAGTTGGTGCGTTCCACAATAGATAAGGTAAATATCATTCATGAGTGGATGAAGACTACACAGAGCTATCATAATTCTTATGATTAATTGATATTGATATGTTTAGAGTTCAAGGAAAGAGGTTGATTGTTCTTGAGGGTCTCACCCCAACATAGATTGAGGATATTTGGTCACAGTGGATAACTATCTATGGGACTCATTTGTATTTTCATGATTCTACAAAGAGTTGGAAAGGTTTCATACTACATAGATGTATCAAAATAGTTAGACCAAGTAAATGATATTTTTCACATGTCGCAGTTAAAGAGGTAGGTGGATGATCTATTTAGTTATCGACTTGGGTAAGCTAGACATCGAGGATAAAGAAACCATTGGTGAGTACCCAATAGATATTGAGGATTGGAAGGAGAGTATCATTAATGGGAAATTGATTACATTATTGCAAGTATGGTGCAACATGATAATATTCATGAGAGAATATCCGAGTTAGAGGATCAGATTTGTGCTCAGTACCAACACCTTTTTTGTAGCCCTTGTTTTAGATTTTTGAGGATGTAATTCCCCATGTTAGGGAAATGTAACATATCTTATTTTATGGTTATTGTTTGCAATAATATATGGACTATTGTATAATATAAGGTGATGAGATGACATGAAATTGAAAGGCCCATTGTTCATAGAATAATTGTGTGAATTATATTAAATATATTTAATAGAATGTGAATGTGGGTTTTTTGAAAATAATGAATAAGTTCTAAAAGGGTGATCATATAAAAAATATGAGGTAATCGTGGAGTTTAGTATCATGCTTTTAAACTTGGAGCGACTTAACATTTTTCAGTGCAGGACATTTATGAAAAAAAATTCACAGTCATAATGTGAATAAAATAATTAATTATATTATATTATTTCATTTTTTGAGACAATGATTGACAATTCTTTAAACGGATCCTTAGTTCAGAATATCATGGTTAGACACAAAATCCAGGATATACTGGGGGATCATTGGGGGATATTTGGATAATCTTTTAAAGAAAATAGTGACAAATCATTGATCGGTCGATAGACACAACCTCGGATTCGACAGATCTCACCAATGAACATAACGTGATAGTTTTTCTCCATCCAAAATAGAACCAAATCAAGGTAGGTAATGCAATTTAATTTTCTTAATTCCCTATTCTTAATTTCAGTAATGAACAAAAATTATTTGACAATCGGAGTGATTTTCAAATCTATCACTTTGTGTGAAGATTTAGTTGCTATGTTTATTTTGGAAATTTCCCATTATTATTCAACAATATTTCTTTATAATTATTATGGAAATCAATCGAGGTTTACATGAATTATGTCCAGAGTTCATTCCTAAAGTTTTTTCTTCTTTATTTTTGTCATTTCATCTTCTTCATCATGGGTTACTCTCCTAGTTCATGGTTTGACTCCCTACTAATAGGTCGATCATTGTGTGCATGATTCTAGAACAATGATTTATGATTTTTGAGCCAGACATAGTATGATGCAATATGGGTGAAATGATAGCAGTGGAAAATGGATAAGACATGTTTGGAAAATACCAATTTCTAAGAATTGTGTCCAGAAGATGATTTAGATGAACAGTAAGTTTTCCAGTCATATTTGACATCTAGAGCATGATTCTCATCAATGAAGAGACTCACCCAGATAATATCCATATATTTCAGATTGATTGATGTCAAATTCTATGTCGGTGGTACTACATGTGTGAGAAGAAAGAAGAGACATGTATTTGGGAAAATCATGATACACCCGACCTTTAATTTGGGATTACATGACATATGGGGCACCTTTGGTAGAGGTTAGTGTTTTGGGATGGATATAATGATCAAAAAATGTGTGAAACCTATCACACGATGTGTGACCCCACCCAGATGACTTATTGATTACTCCATAGACAACAATGAAATGGGTTAAATTACATGTCTAGATAGAGCAATGTGTACTTATACATAGGCTCATCTTGGCATACAAGGACTGGTACACAATCATAAATTTGGTACACAAACACATCTAGGAAACAATGGTAGGATATCATGTGTATCCACACACCATGAATATCTATCTACTTTTCATTTATATGGATACTACATTTTTTGTGAGGCTCTTCTACAAAGGAATGAATAGGGATAGTTGGACATGCCATGTACCGCTTCAGACATGTTGTGTAGTCCCTTAAAGAGTGATTAAGGCTCTATTTTTTCTTTTCTTTTTTGACTATTATAGATTTACAACATTACCATGGTCCTTTACCTTAATGGTATAGTGTGGAATTACATCAAAATTACTAGATTGTAATCCAATCTATAGGTCAAGTCTCAAATAGAGTTGTGGTGTCCCTTTGTGAGATTGGAGTGTGATCATCTAACATCCCTAATTGGAGTTTTTGGAATCGGAATGACCTACCTAAGTATGGAAATGATCCTCTATCTGGTATGATGTATTGGTAGTGTTTGTGGAATTGTTGTCTTATGACTCCCTACATAGCGGTTTGATCATGAATGGGTCACGATGTCCCCAAGCGGTTATGGGTGTGACCCCCTATCAATGTATCACGCTCCATTTAGAGCAGTGGGATTTCTTGAATGAGGCCTAATGGATCAGACCTCTTTATTGAGTGTCTCTGATGGTATCATTTACTGTGGAGTGAGTTTTCCCATAAAGATAATTTCTTCAAATATAATCATGTGGATGTAAGTTAGTTATGACCGATTGATGGCGAGTTGTATTTCTTGAGTATACTTGGGTTCAACATTGTTTCTGTTTTACATATTTTGTTATATCATGAGATCATTATACATGGTGCTCCGTGTTTAGTGTTTTTTGTGTTTCTTATTCAGTATTGTTATACTCATCCCCACATAGGATTTCCCACATCTGTTGTGTCTCTTAAATATAATAACTCTTTGGATGGTGTCCATGTATGATAGAGAGTGGGTTATACATATCTAGAGATTGTTAAACTGAGGTGTTTTTTAGTAGTGTTCTTTTCACTTAAACCTCTTCCTTAGAGTAATTTGGATGATGTACAATTTTTTATGGGGATTTTTTCCCATTTTCTAATTGTATCACTTTACTATTGTTCTCTTTTGTGGGATAATATATGTATGCATGCATGATTTCATATTTTTTACTTTTAATAATTGTTTAGGCTTGAATATTTTTGTGCATGTGCATGTACATTAAGAAAATGCCTCCCATTTGTGGGATATAACAACTTATTTCTAGTCTTCATCACATGGTTGTTTTGTGGTGGTCTTGAGGTAGTTGAACCATAGGCCCCTCTAAGATGGGTCATGAAAATACACCTTGGACAATAACATACATGAATATTGAATGAATCGGTAATTGAATGAAAAATAGTAATTTTAAAAATTGAAAGTTGTTTCCTATGATGTTATATTAGGGTATTAGTTCCTTTTTGATATTTGTTGTGATTTTTTGTTGAAATAATAATATAAATGCGTTTTGAACAATTATTCTGAAATACTAATATAAATGGATTTTCTGAGTTATACAGAAATGTCTATAAAAAAGGGATTCTTTTGGTTATGTGAAATTTATTATAAAAAGGGAACATCATTGTGATGATAATATTTTTATATGAAGGGTTTTATCATATATTGTGATATTCTGATATAATGGTATTTTCTTGGTTATCCTATAATTATTATAGGGATTGAACTAGTTTTGTAATTTTTCCATGGAATTGGGGTTATATTTTGGATTTTTATTCTACATTCTTAGATATATTATCCTATGGTTCCAAATAAGTATAATTATCATATCATATTAATTTATTAATAATCACATATTTATCAGAATATTGTATACACTTAATAGAATACTTTTTTTAAAGATGTGATATTGTTTAAAAACTAAGTCATGACCACACCCAATTCGGTATTCTGTTTCGAAACCCATGAATACTACATTGATGTAGATCTAGATAAGGGAGACTTACCTTGTTAAAAATATTTATTATACGAAAGTCTGGAAAGTATAGTTGGGACTGATGAGGGGTTCAAGATTGTTATATTTTGAGTGTTTAATTTCATTTAGTAATTTAATAAATATGAATTACAACATGTAATTTAGTTACATTTCTACCCAGTATTACATGGTTCATTATAATTTGGTTTATTGGTTTTCTCTTTCTCTTCTGGTCATATGTTTTAATATTTCAGCTATATTTATTACTATGATAATTGTTTGATTATTCTTTATTAAAAATATATAATATTAGGACTAGTTCACCTACTATTTCCTTTAGACCCCTGATACTAGTTATCACACTATGGAATATAGTGAGGCATTATTGATTTCCAACAACCAAACTAAGTTGGACTTGTGAGAGAGTGACAAATCGAGGGACATTACAAAGTGGTATTAAAGGTATGTTTTTTATTTTTCATTTTCTTCAATATTTTGGAAAGGTAAAATGGATAATAGGATGTTTTTAGACATGGAAATGATATTATCCATGGGAGTAGCTAACCCATGTATGTGAGAAAATCCAAGTACTAAGGGATGGGATTGTGGTTCTTTATAGTCACTTGTTATAGTTAATATTAATTCACCTCAGGTGATTCACATGTTATGTGATGTTATTTTTTCTTTAGATTTATACATATGGACTAGTTTATGTAAAATGAATATGAATTAATAACAATTAGAACATAGTTATATATTGACATTCATTTTCCATTATTGGGAGATATTTTTTCAATGTGATATATTTTCATATAAGAATTTTGAATTGAGATACCAATTATATTTGATATATAAAAAATTATTGAATAGTTGGGTCATGTTTATTCAAATGTTAATACACATTTAGATAGATCATGAGAAAGTGGTTCAATGTTTTTTTAATATTTTTATGATTACCATGAGGTTATCTAGTGTTTTAAGGGGTGAATTTTTCAAATAGAGAAGATCTCACCTCGTGATATTTGAATTGATTATCCTAAGATCATCAATCACCATGCTCCTAATGTAGTTGATCAAAAGAGTCCAGTAGATCCTAAGGATTTGATGGATTTTCATGATTAAAATACCTTATAGAGAGTAATGTAATCTTCATAATGGGAAACTATTTTCACTATGACTTCAATGTCTAAGATGATGAGAGAATCTCAAATGAAGAATCATCCTATGTTCACAGGGGAGGGTGTGCCCCAAGAATTTTAAATCTTTATTGATTCAAACAAAATGATATTAAACCTCCTCAATACACCCTGTAAAAATATGGTAATCCATTGTCCATACATGATATAGGTAATTTCAATGTATTGGTGGGACAGTCTTGAGAATGCTCGGTAGCAAGAGGTGTTCTCCATGAATGATTCAATTAGTATTTTTTGAACCACTTCTATATTGAGATGTTTGGGGATGATACCCCTCATTATTTAACGAACTTGACATGTGAGGAATGTTCTATGATATAAAATGTTTTATGTTTCACTAACATGTAGTGATTTGATCTAAATTTATAATCTGATGGGATGTCGAGGGAGAGATGTTTTCAACCTGGGGTTTTTCTATGAGATCATGTAACAAGTGAATGTTTTTTAACTTAAGTAGATTTTTGAATGTTTTAATTTAGGATCTCATCACAGAAGTGAATTTTAGAGAGTCCCAATAATCATCCAAGATATTTCAATAAGGAAAATAGGAATCTATTATTTTGAAGGAAAGAATCCATACTATGTCAGTTATAACTATTGAGATAGTGGGAAGATAAATAAGGGAAATATGAATCCTTCTATGGACCAATTTCTATTGTATTTCTATCATTGATGACTATTTTCAAAAATAATCCTAAGTTTCCATATCCTTCTTTAGAGTTTCATTTTCATAGAAGGCTAGGTAACCTGTAAATGTATTGTAGGGACACTCTATATAAGAATAGTGCTATGGGATCAAGGCATGTTCCATATAATAGAAAGGACTCAACCAATCCTTAAATTACGAGATACTAGAGTTTCACAGGTCATTTAGGTTGGGTTAGGGGTGTGGTTCCCCATTATAGGAGGAGTAGTATTAGGAATATGGAACATCATAGGGGCACCAAAATGAAGCATAGGTTAGTAGGGGATGTCAGTTATTAGATGTTTAATTTACTCGTGGTAGTATGGATACTATAACCTCTACCCTCATAGGTATGATTCTCATACCATATAACATTTCATTTTTTTCTTTCATATATGAGAATCACCTTATTTTATAACTTTTTATTTGGTAAAAAAATTTCTCTTGGTTGGGGAAATTCGGAATTGTGTGTTGACCACAGATATATTGTTGGTAGTGCAGCCAATGAATATCAAATTATGCACGGAATTTTATCTAGTAATTTATGTTTACCTTTTATTTTGGAATTTTTTTGAGGTAGAGATGATAGATTTTGATTCAAGTATTAGTATATATTGGAAATTTATATATCAAGATATTATGAAATATTATCAAAGGTTCGTTAAATTTTTATTTATTGAACGAGGAAACAACTTTGACCAGGTTGAGTGGGATATTTTGTTAGGTAATGTAGGACCAATCCTATATAGATTTAATTGTATCAATTAAAAAATAGCTATTCTTGTTCTAGATTATGATGGAATGAAATATTATACCCTTCCTCTAGTGGTAGAACATTTTTAGAATAGTTTTTGATTAGTTATTTGGATTAATATTTGAGTGGGATTTCGAGTTCACAATCGAGTTAGTATCAATAAAAGGGAAATATTTTATTGCACCTTGTATGATGAAACTAGTATACCATTTTTTATTGAATTTTCTATTTTATGATATGGAGTTTATTTTTTTAATATGTTCCATTACATCACCATATAGTTCTCAAATTATTTAATCCAAGAATACTGATGGTACTTTTCAATAATTTGTAGAATATTAAGGATTTAACTATATATTAATCATGAGATGGTATCCCTAACAATACATTGATGATGTATTTGATCATATGAGAGGTGGAATTATATTATATATAATCTAATTGAGATAACAGTATCATCATTTGAGAGTGATAGTATCAAAGATACCTCAAATGTATTTTTAAAGAAGTTATTGATTATATGAGTTCATATTGATGATATTTGGTTTTAATGAATGAAACAATGATATTAATGTCCCTGATGAATCAAATATTTTATTCTTTATTAGATTAGTTTTTGGTTGTTTTAATAGAAAACAAATTTGGGTAGTCATAGTGAGTTGATCTTCATTCCCAAAATATTGATATAATCTTTATTATATTGAGAGTGAACCATCTTTAGGACAAGATAACCAAATACAATTTATATATTGATAGAAGGCACATCATGGGCCATGTAATCCCATAGGATAGAGTGTCAGTGGAGCTAGAGACAGTTATAACCATGGTATCATTGGAGAGACCAAAAAATGACTTTCATATTCAGATATTTCTAGGTTTAGAATTTTATTATTGGTGCTTCATCCTGAAGTTCTGTCATATTGAAACACCAATGTTTAGGATAGCTAAGAAATGGTTGATGGTTGTTTAGTTAGACACATGTGAGGGGGATTATCCAGTGTGGAAGGATAGGATGAAGTCAAAACTAATCCTCACCTTACAAATAGTGGGTAAGGCATATGTGATGTACTATGATGAATATGGTGTCTGACACAGAGTAATCCTTCTATAGGTAGACCGAGTAGTTTTATATGTATCCAGATTACTGATATTACATTATTAGTATTATCTTACTCAAGAAGTGGATTAATTCATAAAGAAACAATTCAAGTGATTTTGGTTAATTTATTATTTGGGAGATTGTTCAATGGTATAGACAAACTACAGAATCCTTAGGTAAAAAGTTTGCCTACCAGAACTTATCCTTTACTAGAGTAGTTGGGTTGAGTATCTGCAGTCTTTTGACTATGAGTTACCTTATACACCGATAAAGGGAAGCAAAATTACATATTCCATGATCCATAAGATGTAGATATTGGTTTTTTGTGAGTATTGTGACAAAGGTTATATGATTGAAATAATTACTAACATAAATTTATATGTTTAATAGTCCGAAGTATGGGTTTCCCTCACTTCAAAATCCATTATACCCATTTTATTGGACCCGATAAAGGCTATGAAATTCTTCGATCCATAAGGCTTAGCTGTAAGAGACATATTTTATGGAGTGGGTCAACCATCATGATGGTCACATGGAAATTGAATTTATATTAATTCATGAGGCCGATTATGGGTTCTTCTGGCCTTATGGGAGGATTTGATGAGAGAGTTTCACGATTATATATGGGAGGTACAACCAGGTATGAAAATTATGTATCACAATCACCAAAGATAGTATCAGTTTCTTTGAATGAATAATTATGTATTCATATACACAGAAATATGTTATAACTATCACTATATGAAAACAATGCATGAAAGGATTATTGGTTCATTGTAACTTATTCCCATTCTATAGTGAGAATGGGATGATGTAACTATATATTATTTGATAGGATTACCCTGAAACCTTTCGTAAATGATTCAATATGGGTTATAATTTATCAATTTTCAAATTTATCTCACTTCTTTCCAATCAGGGATACCTTTTTTGTTGATGTTTTCATTAGACTTTACATGTGATGTATAGTTCGGTGGTATGGAGTTCTTACGAGTATCATTTATGCTATATATTATCATATAACATCTAGGTTATTTAAGGGTCTTCAAAATTTTCATGGATCAAAGGTTATTAGGAGTTTGAACTATCATCCTCATACTAATAAAAATTCATAATTCATTGTTCATATTTTGGAGGATATGCGATGATCCCTATTTTGGATTTCAGTGGTACATGGGAGCTTAATTTAACACTTATAGAGTACGCTATTATTTTAATATTATATGGATCAATAAAAATGAAACCTTTGGTTGATTTGTATATATGATATTATGATTCACCACTTTTTTGGTTGGAGGTAGGTGAGAAAACACTTTTTGGACATAGTCTTCTATAAGAGACGTCTGTGTAGGATCCGTTGAATAGTGAAAGGATTGTGACCGTGTAGAGTAGATAGAAATATTTCACTGACCAAAAAAGATGAAATAATGAGTCTAACAATGGTTATCTTGTTTTTCTTTGGTGTCACATATTTTTTTTAAACACCATATTAGGAATTATGGAATGCTATACCCTAGTCCTGTTAGGGAATTTAAAAAAGTTGTAATGATCGGTCCAGCGGAATACCGATTCCCCCCCCCCCCCAAGAACTATAGTGACATGTAAGATATGACTCATGTTTCATATATTCAGAGATTTAATCCTGACCCTAATAATATTTTAAATATTGATGATGTTGATTCAGGTGTAGATGCATCCTTTGGGTAGAATCTAATACAGATTATGAACAATGGTATGAAATGTCTCTAGGGAAAGGCCATACATTTATTTCATGTGTAGTTACTATATGGGTGTATTCAATATGAGAATAAGGATATGGAATCTAATATGTGAGAAAATTGGCTAGAGTTTTTCACTAATACCCCACTTTGATTCGGGAAATAGCTCATAAATGAGTTGTTATATGCCATAGATGTAGTAAGATCCTATGTTTTTTAGGTATGTACCTATATGTGTTTTGGTTAGACCTATGTTAGATGATATTTTTTTATTTTTTAGTCCTTGGTTGTCAAGTCCATTTTTTGGAATGGAGATAATGTTTTGGATAAAATATTATAATGGATGGGGATGTATATTTTTTTCAATTAAGGGAGTTTGATGATAATTGATTCAATGTGATTATGATGGATTATCAATGGCTAGAAAGGATTTAGATGTGGTTCATGATTTTTGAGTGTAAATAATACTGATTGATTTCTACTTGAAACATTAACATTGTGAACAATTTATACAATGTGAAAATATTAATATGTAGATATATTGAACGAGTTCAATGTCTAAAATGGTTGTATTCCAAGGAACTTTTCATGAATATATATTATCTAATGGGGTCATTTTAAGAAGAGAAAATTCATTTTGTATCATATCAAATAAAGCATTAAATACACATCATGAAATTTATTGACATTGTAAATTTCTCAGGATCAGTGGTTTTAATACCCAAAATAGATATTATTTTATTTAATACACCATGCATCCTTTTATCATTAACCCTTAGGACACTAAAGGTTATTCTGGAGTAATTTCTTTCCTTCTAGATATCTCGATAAACCATTTGATCTTTTTATTAGTTACTTTTAATTGTTTTTCTATATCTCATTCTTGTTATCCATTTTAGGGTTGGAATCTCATGACTATTCATATTTTATTGTTTGGTATTGATGTTTTGTTATTTAGATTTTCTCAATGATCACTATCACCTTCATTATTACTGGGGTTTTGTGTTTGATGTGATTATTTGATCTCCAATTAATGGTAGTTGGTCTAAAATAGAACCATGTTATCTATATCAAATTGATAACATATGTTAAATATTATAAGATAATTCTAATAAAATGATCTCACTAACTAATTGAATAATTTGTATTGATAAAATTTTTCTTAGACTACAACTTGGATCCCTTTTATTAAATAGTGTTGTGACCTAGAATTATGATACCCATAGGGTGATCCAACCCTTGAATAACAATAAAATGTATAATTTTTTAGAATGTGACATAGAATGATATGAGTCCTCAAGTGATGGATTATGATAGATTCACCTTAGAAAATCGATTACATGAATATCGAATGAATGGGTAATATAAATACTAAGGTTAATTGGATAAATAGACAATATTTTATTATGATTTTATGTTATGGAATTCATGTTGTAATGATTTGGGTTTTTATTTATGGTGAAATTCTTATATAAAGGGTTTCATACGATGAATCTGAAAATCTCATATTAGTGGATTTTTCCAATGATATTGAAATTATTATCTAAACTAATTTGTGTTGTACTAATGAAATTCTTATTGAATGGTTTCAAACAACAGATAATGGAATTCTCATATAAATGGCTTCACACAGTTATGTTAAAATACTTATATAAATGGATTGGCCTTGTTTTGCTGTAATGTTTTTTGATTTTGTCCCGATGTTGGGATTATGCAATAAAAATGGGGTTACTTTTTTCATGATTGTGCAATATGATCATTAAATTCATGCATAGTATCAATATAGGTTAATTTTTGTATTTTATTAATTTATTAATCAAGAAACCTATTTAACACTTTATTATATTCACTTATTATCATACTGATTTTGATTATAAATGATTGTGTTGTCCTATTGAGTTTTATAGGCACACTCTATGGGCGGTTGTTTTCAACCCCTGTAGATTACATGGATGTATGTTTGGATATGGGAAATGGATTTTTTAGTTGATTATTATCAATTGGATGTGTTTAATCATAGAGAGAGGAAAAATTTGGGGTTTTGGACCATTGTCTTTTTATTTTTTTTGTTTATGAATTTTCGTTTATTTATTATACATAAAACATGTCATTTTGTTACCTTCAATCCCTATATAACATGGTTCATTATTTTTTTTACTTGTTATTAATTTATCTTCCACTTTTATGTTGCATTATTTCCTCTATTTCTGTGACTAATAATTTTTTAATTATCTTGTGTTGCAACTATTTACCATTGGTTGTAGTTTCCTTCCTATGTCATTTACTCCCCCACTCTAATAGGAATCCTCTCACGCATGAGGAGGATTACTTAAGGTTCAATAACCAACACGATTTAGCCACATCCGATTTTTCCAGATCATGGGATGTTAAAGTACAACTGTCTTTAAGACACATCCACATATAGTATCTCAGAATGGATTTAATTATGTGGAATCCACTCTCCCTATACTTGATGAAAACAACAATTTATTTTATTACAACTAAACGTAATACTAGATTTCACAATAATATATTATAGTCCTAAACAAAAAAAATACCTAAAACATTCTATGATACAATATATAGTGACAAAAGACTATTACACATATTATTACATAATTATTTTTAACATTTGAATCTGATAATAAAAACCCAAAGATAGTGTGGCATGTTACGTTTAGAAATCTAGGTTCATAATATATCAAAATGAGACATGGCTTACACATCATTATTTTATTATTAATAATTATATCATGAATTTATTTGATCACCTAAAATTATAATTCATAAAATATAGAATATATAAAAGATGTAGATGATCTATAATCCCCCATAAGGGAATAAACATGATAAAAATCATAATATATAAGTCAAATGACACAACATGATGTCATAAAAGAGAAGGGTACTGGTTAATCATATGATAACATGGCATAAATATCATGGATTTATGAGATCATGTAAACATTGAAATTGGGAGGAAACATATAAAATAGCACAATCATATGTCAAATTTAGAAACCGAGACAACATCAAAAGTTGGATAAGGTTCCATTATAGATTAATTTCACACCCTACTATTGAAAATAAACTATCATTATTAAAAATAGATACCCATTCAATTTGAGAGCTATCCAGGCACACACATCATATCATATAAATGATTCTGTTTTCCATAAAAATAAATCAATAATAAGGCATAAACAGAAAAATTACACATGTAATGAAATCAGATGCATCATTATGCCTCATATCATAATCAAATGTGTTTTCATGAAGATCATAATGATAAAAAATAAATTATATATATATATTATGTTCATATCTATGAACATATGCATATGGATCAAATTATGGTGTTAACTGTTAAATAATGTCATGAGAATGGGTGAAGAATTTTTTATATAAATGAACATTTAGAATATTGTATTAATAAATAACATAAAAAATATTTTCAAAATAATATATATTGAATTTTTATTGAAACCTATATGAAAAAGATAATTTTTCTTCCTATAATATTCCAATATTTATTGAAATCATTTATTAGAATTTATAATTAAATTGGGAAAAAATAAATTTAATAATATATAAGAAAATATCCCTTAACAGAATTTGATTTTAGAGAAATAATTAGAGTAAGGAAATTATGGAATTTATTTCTCACACAAAGGAAGGTATAATAAGATTATAATATATGAAATAGTTATAAATTAATAATTTATAATAATTTAATAACAAAAATGATAGAGATAATGTGTATTAAGGAGACAATGAATATAAACCAAGAAAATGGTGGTTTAAAGAGATCCCTGACATTAATTTCCATAACTTCCCTTTAACTCCACATAAAGTCTTATATAATCAAATTTGATTCTTTAATTACATAATTCAGAAATTTTTCCAAATATATTTTATTAAAAATAATTTTACTCATTCCATTTGTAAACATATTGTTAAGATATACATGAAAATTTCATTATCATTAGAGGATTAGTTTTATGGTTATAATATCAGATAACTTGTGGTTAATTACTGAATCTCTTCCCAAATGGGACTATAATGATAAAACCTAAATGAAATGGGATCTATGAACTAATTTAAATTTAAATTACCCTAAATATCTTTTTCTATTCTTATATATGGATATTAAATTTATTAAATATTTAATAACAAATGGTTAGTTTATTTTGGAGGTTATACTTACCATCACAAACACATTTTATTTAATTTAATATTATGGCCCTTTACTTATTCAAAAAAAATAAAAAAAATATAATAAGAAGACATTTTTCATTTTACACAATTATATGTGAATTTAAACCTCCTATGAAGGTGGTTCATGGAAACAAAATCCCATCATCGACAACGGAGGTGAGCCAATATAATATATATAGTTATTTTGATTATTGAATAAGAGGAAAAGTGAAGATTGTGGATGATAGATATTCTATTAATAAAATAATATTATTAAATATATATTATACTAGATTTATTATTCAATTTTTACTCTAATTCATTTGGATTATGATGATGAAATGAAAAATAAAATACTTTGTTGGCGGTATTACATTCCCCTTTGAATGCCTCTTATTGGGATTCCACTCACGGAACCCTGGATTGGTAGTTTGATAATACCATAGGCACATAAAAGTGGGTGAAATTATTGGTAATATATTTGTATGATGTTTTGATATCTCTAGGGAATATATGGTGTGATGAGAAGGTGTTTTGGGGGGTTGTATTTATAGGGGTTAAGAGGGGTTTTCTAAATATTATAATCATTAGATAATAATTTCATAACAAGACTATCAATAGTATTGATTCACATGAATATATAAAGAAAATGGTGACTATGATATTATAATAATGGGTTTATTAAACAACCATAACTCAATAATTCATTTATTTATCTTAATATTTAAATATCAAAATTTACCACAATTCAGTATTCACCAAACATCAACGATATTTTAAAAATACCAGAAAGTCAATATAACCATTTGTTTAATATTTTGAATCATAAATAAATCATTATTATTAAAATATTATTATACATATGATAATTTTAAAATTTATATAAAATCCCCATTTATTTGATAAATAACAATTTTAACATTATGATCATTTTTCTAATCATTTAAATTAATTACATATTTTTTAAAATAATATTTCATAATTATAATAAAACATAATACTAATTAATAAAGAAATTTTATAAATATAAATGTTATTTAAATAAAATTGTTTACTAAAAAAGTGAAATTAACAAATTTAGATTTTAAAAAAATTGATCACTTAAATTATCATTTATAAAAAAAATTATTTTCTTGTACTATTGTATAAATATATCATAATTTTATATTATTATATTACTAAAAATTATTTTATAGTTACATATGTGAGGATAGTATTATAATAATAGTGATTCTACTCTTAATAGACTAATTGGTATTCCAATAATCAGATTACTCTTCCTTCTGTATGATTTTTATTCGAACAGTAAAATTTTTAAATGTCTTATGAAATCCCTACATCCTATATATAACTCATATTTCAATAATTAGTCATTCAGTTCTATTTTCACTCAATGTAATATATATTTTGATTTTAAAAATTCTTATTACATTACTAGTATTTGACTTCATTTTATAATGTTTTTCGGGATTGAAATTATTTAGGGGATATAACATATCCATATTTATATATTATTATAGTTATATTATTTTTTTATATCCCATTATAATTTTCTCAAATTTTATAGATATATTTATTTCCTAAATGTAATTTTTAAATTATTATAAGAAAATATTTGTTGTACTATCATGTTTTGATTACGAATTATATAAAAATATATCATAAAATATGAAAATTTTATATATTTAGAACGGATATTATATTGATTAAATTATGTTTCATTACGATACGAGACATTGAATATATATTTAGCAGCATTAATTTTTGTATTGAACATATTAAGGAAATATATTTATGTGGAGAGATATGATATATATAATAATTATAAGATACTAATGAATATCTTGACCAAGAAATAGATGAGTATTTTCCATATAATTTGATTCGGATTTTATTAATGACTATGACTATAGAATACATTACCACTTATGGAAGTTGAAAGGTGTGGGAGGTGGTTTTAATTAAAAGTAACATGTTACCTTATCATTGGTGACGTTTACAATAGAACCAATATTTATATATTTTCAATGTATAGGAAATGAAATATTGATATAAGGGAAAGAATCTTATAGACCTAAAATTACTTTTCAATTAACTATGCCTATAATGATTAATGAGTTACATAATAAATATGTAGAGCTCAAAATTAATATGGAAAATGTTCCTGTGTTATACATTATTATGATTGAATTATATTACCATATAATATAATATATGTTCCGGTTATACAATAATAATATAAGTATCTATTTGAATAAAATATTATCTTATCGTTATCTATTCATCATATAAGTATGAATATGTATAATGACCATAAGGATTATTTCTCAGGGGATAACATAAATAATGATATTGGGGAGTATGTATCTCAGTTATTGGTAATTTATCTAGTTATGGTATTTTTATATAATTATAATGATATGTTATTACTATTTATCATTACTTTATGCATGTGTGAAATGTTTATTGTGGATTTTATTTTAGGATTCCCTATGACATCTTAAGGGACTAAGGTAGTTTTTTTATTGTTGAGTAGCTTATCAAACAATCACATTTCATTTCTATTTGATAATATTTCACTCTTAATTGTCTTCTGTAATATAATTAAAAGGTGATAATATTACATATATAACCACATTCTATAGTATCTGATCAATATTAATGGGTTTCATCAATATTTTTGATATTGATTTAGAATTCTATGAATACAATGTTGTGATTTAGTAATCCCTATTATCCTCAGACTGATGGTCAGTTTAAGAGAATAAATATAACCCTAATGGATATATTGAGATGATTTTTGAGATATTTCAATTTTGGTTGGGACCAAAACCACCCCTACAAAGTATTTAAATAGTAATTTCTTTCACTTAATCCTTATGATGGTTCTTTATTACTCCCTATATATAATTAAGTATATAAATATTATATGATGGGATAATTTTAATGAATGAAAATGTTTTTTCCACGAGTAGGATTTGGAAATGATATAGATAGATATATCCATTATAGAATCTTAGAGTCATCAAAGGAGTAATCATAACAATCATGGGAATGATCTAAAATTTCGAGTTAGTCAGAAGTAGTTCCTATGTATTTCAATATGGAATAATGCAATGATATTTGGAAATAAAAGAAATATGATCCTTCTTTATATTTTCACCTTTAGTAGTATTAATCAAGTATGGATGGAAGATTATCTTTTCATGATTCCACTGAACCTAGCTCTAGTTCCTGATCTATTCCACTTATTTATTTTGAGTAATTTCATACTTAATACTTCACCTGAAATGACCTCTAACATTTTACCAATGTATTAATATTTTTATTGTGAAGAACAACAACTATAAATGTCTCTAATAGAAATAATGTTACATGGAAAACAACTACTCACATTGTTAATGTTTTTTAGATGAATCAAAAATTTAAGGAAGGTACATTGGAAATCAAGGGTGTTATTTAGATTAATTATTCCCATTTAATTTCATGGGAGGGATAAAATTTGGAGGGAAAGGAATTTTTTTAATAGGTGACTAATTTAATTTCATGTGTGTCCTCACTCACATTTATAAAAGACCACACACTTTCCTCGCTAATTCAAAAATCCAAAACCCCTTTTTATACAATTTTATGCCAAAAAACCTTCCTTACCCTCCTCCCAACATCAAATAGGAGTTTTTTTATTAGGAATTCCTCTTCTGAAGGCATCATGTACTAACCTAAAGAGGCCCTATAAAGAAAATGTAATATTCATTATTTTTTGTATTTGATATTTTTTTTACAAAATCTATAAAATATTAATCAACTATGTAAATATAATAAAATCATTATATCATATATATTTTGTCTTTATTATGTTAATATAATAACCTATATCCACCTATAATTATATTAGAACCTAAAAGAAACCATTGATTGTGCGTCTCGTAGACTTCCACCTCATGAACTGATATATTTTTTTCAATAAACTCATATAAAGATGGATATAAGGATGAATTTTTTTTTAGATTATATTTATGAAATTATTATAATTAAAAATATTTATATAAAATATTATATCATAATTTACATTTTCTGGGGGTTTTGATAACAATGCTCGTTTATATGATGAAATACCACCATGCAAAACAATGTGATCCTTTTTTCATGTAAGAATCATATGGAAGGTATTAAGGATAAATTTAATAAAAATATGTGACATTTATGAACTAAATAATCTTCATTAAATATAACATTATATAAAAATTCATACCTTACAAATCTATTGGAAAACAATATTGTCGCTCATGCGGACTATTGGACCACCGCCTCAACATAGTGATCTGAATTTTTTTTAATTTTTTAAATGGATGGATTTAATTATAGAAATTGTTAATAAATATTGTATATATAACCTAATAATTATTTTTAAAATATTAAATAATATTTATTTTCCTTTCCTTTCATCCTTTGATAAAAATCGCAAGAATGTTCATGTCTATGTGTAGCCTACCATATCCATGAACGATGTAATCCATTTTTTCTCTATAATATTAATTTATTACTACAAATACATAAATTAAATATATAAAATATTTATATCAAGGTTTATATTTTGGAGATGATGAAACCAAGATAAAATTAAAAGGACTAAAATTAATGAACAAAAACATAACTAAAAGATGAAGCTGTTATCACCTAAAACGGTGATTTCCACAATGAATTGTTAATTAATAAGTCATAAAATTCTTTAATTTAATCATAAATTGTGTTTAATATATGAGTATAGATATATAATATTTTTATAGTAAACCAATATCCACAATATAAGAGGTTTTCACACATATGAAGTAATTCGATCCCTCTATGAGGGATTCACATCTCAAATTTACTTTTGTGGGTCATATTCTATATTTACCAATTATTCATTTATGTAGTGTCTATACACCCCCTTTTACCTGTTATATAAATAATATATTAATATTAATGTTATTTTTTATTTCGTTTTATTTTATTACTTTCATTGGGATTATGATTCATATGTTACTAATGTAAGAGATTTATGTTTCAATCTCATTTTAATATGGATTATTTATACATGAATTTCAATTGAAGGAAATTATTAGATCATTTCCTAATAAGACCATTTTATTTTTATATCCTCTATAAATAAATGATTTTTTCATGATATTTGTCCATTTTTCCTATCATTATTACCTAAAATTTTGGAGAAACTATTTCTAGGAATATTCCACTTTATTTCCCTATTTGGTCAAAAATCAATGATTCAAAATACATGTTTTATAAAAAACAAATATGTTTTCACATTATTGAAACCATTTAATAATTTTTTTACCCATTTATTACTTTTTATAAAATGTTTTGAAACCAAAATTAATATCATTTTCCAACCGAGGATAGTATGGATATTATAGAAAATGAGAAAGGAATATGTGTTTAACTGATACAACATGTATAGAATTTTCCATCATCAATACCACTCATTATTTGTAAGATAATTCTACATTTTTAAACTTTTATCTTAAATGAAAATAATGCTGAAATGTTTTTGAGATCATTTAGGTTTATAAGATAATTTTGAAAGTGAAATGGATATTGTACTCAAGAATGATTGAAATATAATTTTTTTGTTATTTATATTCATCAATAAAAACAACCCTCATTTTACCTCTTGATCCATTGGGATTGTATTTTAATGATACCATTATTATAATTTATTTGGATGATTTAATATTATTTTTCTAGTATGTACTAATTTGATACCATTCATCATATTACACTCAATGGTTTATGATTATGTTTTTTTATTGGGGAATGTATTAACATTTTATATTATAATTTTCCCAATAAGAATGTTTATGTTGAATATGATTCACTTCATTAATATAATGAGGTCATTGGACTATGAAAGTGATAGACATGGCCTACTATAACCACTTTATGCATTGGTAGGTATCATATGACTATCTAGAATGGGTTCATAGATAATGTCTTACCCATTTTGTAATATATATTGTCACGAGATTGTGATGGTATTGTTATGATGTCCATAATTATTAATTAAATCATTACAATATTATTTATTCTTGTCCAATGTGATTATTTTATTATGTAGAAAATTTATGGTGATGTTTCAAGCTCATTTTTTTATTTATATGTCACCATTTTATAATCGTATTTTCCTTCCATATTATTCATCATGTTCATGTTTTTCAATAAATGGGACATGTTCTAGTTGTTTAAATATCCATAGTGATTTTTCTTATTTATTAATGAAAGCTTATCCTATAAAAACACCTTTAATAAGAATTTGATCTCATGTATTTCATATGTTTCATTCCATAGTGTTCCAAGATATATATTATGGTTGATATCCACGGGTATGATATATGATATAATGTTGTACTCAGATTAATTACTATTGTGTATTTTATTATTTAACTTTTATGGTGAGATTCAAGTATGTATACAATTTACCATGAATAATAAACTATAAATTCTTTCAAAACACGTGCCTATTTAACTTATTCCAATGTAGTAAGGTAAACACTGACTCTATAATACATTATTTGGGTTATTTATTGTTGGAAAGAGAGTAAATTTAATAGAAATATTTAGAACTATATTTTTGAAAACATACACTAAGGAACATAACCCTATGATATGCATATCAGGTAAGTATAAAAGATCATCCTAAATCTTTTGTAATGAATATATTATGTGAGATTTCCAAGAAATAAATCCAATAATGGATATTATAAGTGTATGTGGTTTTGGATCATATATACCAATGAGTATTAACTCTGATAATGGTGTATCACGATTGAATCGACTGTCACCTAGTAATGGCTTTACTACACATATAGTTTGACACTACCATGAATTATGACTTGTTTAATACAGATTTTATTTAATATTCATTTAAATTTTTTGGAAAATATTTTTATTTTGTGAAAATATTCCAATTGAAACCCATTTTTTGAAAATGATATTAAATAATAATAATTTAATCAATTTATGTTATGTATTTCACCAGTTTTGGGATTATAAATTATGTTTCCTAATTTAATGAAATAATATAATCTATATCAATAGTTATAGGTAGTTCATAGAAGAATGAATAAGTACCATGTCAATGAAAGTACCCAAGTTGGGATTTCCCCTTGGGAATGATAATAAAGTTGGGGATGGATTTTCTTGTAAAAATGATTAAATTATAACAATATTAGGGTAACTGACTCATGTAATACGGAATAACCTTACCCATATAGGGCTACCTGGTGATCCACTATGTGGTGTAACACTAATATATTACATCATGTATCCGAAAAAATTATTATTTAATAGGACTATAAATCCATTTGTAATTAAGAAATGGATAAGCTCGTTAAAAAATTTAATCGTTACTCTGGGTAGTAATAAAATGTGGGAGGTTGTGATGGAATTTTATCTTCTGTCAGGGGGTGTAGATATATATCTGTTGTTGATTCAAAACTCTTAGTATAAGGTGGAAATACAAAACATATAGTGGAAGTATTTAATGTAAAATTTCATAGAGATATATTTTCCTCAAAAGTAATGATAAGATATAGAAAGAAAATTCATATGACCTAGATAAATAGAAGGGTGAAATGCTGCTATCTGTGAGGAAAACATTACAGGGTTATTATGGGAAGCTACAGACAATTTACATAATAGATAGATAAGGATTGACCACTTCATTGATGGTATAAATAAAAATATTTTACGGGAAATTGTCTCAACGAAATTTTCACCATATAATAAAATTGTATCATGTGGTATAATGACATATAATGATTAATCCAAGTCAAATTAATTATAATATAATATAGAGAAGAATAGGATAGTTGTGAAACATTCCTGTAATAGGTACATATTTTTTGTAACATAGTCTTTCAATTTTAGTGATCTAGATGTTAATGAGG
The DNA here is from genome assembly GCA_963277665.1 of Viscum album. Classification (NCBI taxonomy): domain Eukaryota; kingdom Viridiplantae; phylum Streptophyta; class Magnoliopsida; order Santalales; family Viscaceae; genus Viscum; species Viscum album. Next base: position 82,953,227 of record OY728155.1, on the reverse strand, counting down.
ATCTAAGAAATCCTACATTTTTGTTGCATATCTTTTCATTTCATGGGGTAAAATAAATGATATATTAATGAAATTTTTCTTGTAAATAATATACATTTTCTTTTAAATCTATTTTAAATAAATGTTTATGGGTTCAACCTAATCTACCTTTACTTCATCTCATAACCTATGTAAATACATCAATGGTAATGGGTGAGCATGAATCCCTATAAGGGAACAAAAAAGGGAGGAAATAATCATGTGATTATGAGACATATAAATAGGAAGATGAGACATAAAATTAAATGGAAGAACAAGAGGCTTATAATTATAATATGAACCTGAATCATAAATCAAAAATTTGATAACAAACTTTTATTGAGACATTCTTAAGCATATCAACATGGTGCCATAAATGACAATTACCAAGGATATTCACCAACATGTCAAAAAATATCTTATCTATAGATAAACAATTATGTACCAAATGCATTATAGAAATATCATGGATCACAATTCATATATCAAAATTAATTTGATCCACATATATCTTAACAAACAGTTTCATTAACTTACCACGATGAATATTGATTATATTTCTTATCAATATCATGGAGTCCAAAAGTGCTTAAAGACATGATCAGTACATCATTTTTTACCCACAAAAAGGAAATGGGGGTTTAACATTTTTAATGGTAGAATAAATAATTTATTTTTACATCTATTTGAATACCTATATAATATAACATACTTCTTGGTATGCAAATAAAAATGAAAAGATGGTTTCTCTTGAAAGGTAGAGAAATGTGTAATGTTAATTTGAAAGAACGATTTGTATAAAACATAGTTTTAGAAAATGGTAAAATAAGGTAGAGTGAGGTAAACAATTAATAAATGTGTATTATTATAGTAATGAGATAATTGAATTTTGAAAATAGAAGTTATTTGGGAAAATAGAAGACATACCACATAAAAGGGAACTTGAATTGAAGGAGAAGTTTAGATTTTTATTACCTAAAAGAGTAGTTTCTAAAACATGAGGATGGATCTTTAAAATAATGAGGAAAACTATAGGGACTCCATGTGAGGATAAATCATAATACATTCTTGTACGATTGAATTATTTTTTAGGTTAATGATGGAATGGGTGGGTATTTGTAAAAAATTATAGGATTTCATTAATAATTTCAAAATATAGGCCTTGTAAATTTGGGATGGGGAGAAAAGAAAATATATTCTCATAACCATAGTAATGTTTCAAGGATTTGGAATTTTATATCACAATTTATGATTCCTTGATATAAAATAACAAAACTCCATTTTTTTATACTTCTTTTGGAATAAAAATGTAAATTTCTTATAGAGTAATTTTTTAATAATAAAAATTTCTATATTCGACATTGGAGAGTCACATATAGGTTCCGAAATTGATTTAAATATATTAAAATAGTTACTATTAATAAAATAAAATAATTTTGGTGGTTGATTTTTTTATATTTATTACATAATTATGACAGAAAATGAAGTCATAAAACATACTGAAAACCCAAAACTATATTTTAAATATTCAATGAAAAAATAATGTATTTTTGACACTTTTAATAAATTAAACTTAGAAATATTTTGAAATTATGATTTTAAAAATATCATTTATTTTATCATTAAAATTATATAATTATAATAATTTCAAATTTTAAATGTAAACATCCTTATTTTTAAAAAATAGTAGTTTTTAGGACATAGTTAATTCTTTGACAGTTATTAAAAAAATTAAAAAGCCATTGTAAAATTATATTATAATTTATATATTTATAAGGGTGTTTTAAAATAATATTTTATTAAAAAATCTTATTTAGAATCCATTGTATATTATAATGTGTATATATTTCCTATAAAAAATTATTTTTTATTTTCCTCAACAAATAAATTTATCATATTTATCTAAATTAATCATATATTTAATTGAGAATTTTTTTCTTAAAGTGGAATTGATTAAATAAACATATTATTTATAGAATTTAAATTAGACTTTAAGAAATCATGGCCTAGATATCTAACCCCTTATTACTCTTAGGTCTGCCCAAAGGGTGAGGTGTGTGATGGAGGTAGTTTCATGGGATGGCTCGGATAACATCGACATAGTGTCAATATACACTAATATGAACTTCTACGATTAGAAATTTACGTTAATCTTCACTTGTTGAAGATCAGATTAGGCTTGGTGAATGGGAAACCCTATTGATTCTACCTCCCAACCGAGTTCAGACAAATGGGCTTTGAACGTCGTGACTCTAATAGTTGAGTCCAGCGATTCTCCAATATGCATCAATTATAGTTTTTTGATTACTACTTATATACTCTAATTATTATGGTTATATTATCAACCATGGGTATAGTTTCCAATTGTCTTATTAACCAATGTATATATTTGAACAAAGATCATATAACAATTGAATCCCTTCAGTCACATTTCACTTTATACCTTATAAATACAACATAATTCTTTCCTTCGATATTCACTATAATTACCCCCAATAGTTATATTCTCATTTATTAAAATTTTTACAGGTTTTCTAGTATTTTTTCATTTTTATAGTATTATTTGTGGGGGAGATAGATCTAACATATTGGGGAGATCCATATTTTCCCATATTTTCTATTTTTTTATATTTTCTATATAGTTTTAATATTTGGAATTTAATTGGTTTCATAGGTGACTAATTTAATAATTATTATTAATGAGATAAAAAATTTTGGGTTTCTATTTAATTTTTACATGTTTGATATTATATAATATAAAAGACATATATATTTTCAAAATAAGTATAATTTAAAAAACCCAGTTGTTACAAGATTAGAGATTGATAACAAGGGTTTTTATGAGAATTTGGAATGGTGCATGATTAGGGCACACTATTATTTTAAACATGTGATAAATATTTCCTATGATTTATTAAGGCTTTACTATCATTTCATAATTTTATTGTAATTAAGAAAACTGTGGGACAAGCCTAATGAACTATGCAGGGTATTTGGAGGGTTGTCTAGGGATGTCACATGGCTTGAGAATTATTTACCCAAAATGTGGGGCACCTAGTACATTATTTTCACCCTCAAATAGAATGAATGTAGGAGTTCATGATTATGGAACACAGATAGTTTAACCATGTTTCCTCCTCTTGGAAACAATGAGACTCCAATCCAAACACTTTTAAAAATATGATTTTACACTTTTCCCATTGGTATTTATAATACTAATCACTTCCTAATCTCATATTGAATTTACTAATATTTCCCTATAAAATTATAACATTGTACCCTTGTATTTGTGGTGGAATTCCTTCGTTCTAGGTGGATCACATTGAGTCATGTTACATTTTTTTAATGGTTTCCCATCATATTGGTAGTAATATGTTTGATCTCTAATCCATTAAATTTTTTTATCCTAATTTTAATGGGATCCTATATCTTATTGGTTTAATTTCTGATTAGGGATGTTTCTTATTGATTTAGGATCATAAAGAACTGATCTAATTTTCTTCGGAATCAGTTTTCAAAGGAGATATGCGATACGTCAATTTAGAGGTAGGTGTTTCTGTACAATTGTTGCCATATTTTAATTTCATATCATTCTATAAAAATTACTATATTTTGTAATTTCAATTTTTTGGATTTATTGTATCAATGAATTTCATGGAGAGATAAATCTTTTTAAAGGGTTTATCGTTAATAATGGTTTTTACACACGATGTGTTTGATTAAATTCATAAATGGTGGTTTTGATTTTGAAATGGGTTTCCAAACACATAAGTGTATTGGATTGGCTTTCAAAATATTTTATAAATTTTGATAATGGTTTCCAAATTAATTTTCAAAATCTCATAACATTAGGAAAAATGTTTGTGTTTAGAAAGACACATATGTGACCCTATTGTGTGTTCCACTTCTAGCAGTTACATTAGGGACACTAATATATTATGGTAGGAGTGAATATTGGATGTTACTAACATAGTCCTAGATTATGATATCTTTTATGTCTAGAATATATTCCCTTGTTCTACTTTCTAATACAGATTTATTTTTCATTTATGGTTCTGTTATTTCATTTTGGATTATTTCTTAGATTATAGACCACATATTTATACAGGAAGATGTATCAAATTGATTCAAAAGATGTATTATTTCATCAAAATGTGTTTACTTTCATATATATTAGTGTATATATTTTATTCCTCATTTATCACATAATTTTATCATATTCCTCACATTGTGAATTTGAATGTATTTAATGAAAAAAATGAAAATGATTTCCATTTTATTTTGGATTTATGAAAATGATTTGTAAAAATGAGTCCATTTTAAAATCTATAATGGTTTTACTATTGTTAATATAAATTTTATTGAATCTATTTTGTTATCCTGCTATGATTTTTGATCACAAAATACTATTCAATTTGGAAGGTTTATATGTTTTATTTCAATATCCACGTATTGGTAAGAGATGCATGTAAAATACTAGATTGTCTAGTTGTTATAGAATTCGGTTTGAGATGGTTTGGAGGAGACAAATGGTCACAAGGAGACTTTTGGGTTTTTTAGATTCATACTTTTCTGATTTATCATATTTGGGTCAGTTCTAATGGATATTTAATTTTCTTTTAAGTTTACTCTTGTTGAATTTATTTTTTGGGTTATATTGAAGACATGATTCCATTATCTTCTTTGTACCTCGCTGAGATGGGATGAGTCTAGTGGAATTTCTAGTTTACCCAAGATGGTATGATACACTTTGGTATTAGATGCATGCTCATCCAAATATTTTTCAACCCTTCCGGAGTTTGGTTATATGTCTTGGTTATAATTTGTTATGACTATCATAATTTGGGTAGATTTTGTGTGTGAGGGGGGTCTAGGCTAGATCAATTCAATGTTCAATCTTAATATACCATGGGTGGATGAAATTTTGTTAGCATTTTTTAGACTTGGAGTTTACATTCATATGAATGAAAATGATTTTTGTTTTTTTAAATGGACCTATAATTACATAATGCATTATTCATTCATAGAATTCTTGATAGATTTAAGTTCATGATGTTTTAAAGAATTTATGTGAATTCATGATGTTGGTTCTACTATTATGGAATATGATCTAAAGATGATTTGTTATTGTCTTGTGATTAATAGAAAACACATATGATAAGAACTCATTAAAATCATAGAGAGAACTCTATGAGAGTGGATCTATAATATAATCATATTAGGATATATAATATAAGGATGATCATATTTATGTGTTTTCTATTATTTCCAAAAACAATTAGATGAAATGTGTGTTTAAGAAGAAAATAAATCACCTAAAATTGTTTTGGGTGAAAATCAGACTAAAAATAATATCCCAGAAAACTGGACTCATAATTATTAATAAATTACATCATATTTAGGAGACTATTTTCTATTGAAAAAATATTATTAGACTCTCCTCAGGTCTGAATATGAATAATAGATCACAATGGGGGAGAATCAGAGTCTTCATGACTATGATAAAATTATGACAATTCCTTTATGATCTTAGAGTTCTCATAAATCATATGATTGTCTTGAAACATGTGATCAAAGATTGATAAAAAAGGTGGAGTAAAAGAGATGATTCTGATCTTATGTAGTCTAATTGTATTCATGTAAATTGTATTCTGGCTAAGCATGAATGGAGGATGTAGTTGGAGGAATGGAAAGTTATAATACCTTCCAATCAAAGTCAGACAATGTTATATATGATCTTTATTGTATTCAAAGTCATGAAGTAAGTAATGATACAAGCATAAGTTCAGAATGAATGATGTTGTGAAATAATGATCCATCATATTCAGTATACCATCATATTCATCAGAAGAATAGATTTTGAAGAAAACTCTATTAGTATTATATTCATAATCAAAATAATTTTTTGAAGTTGAAGTTAATGGTATAGATCAATCAAAATTTGTAATCCATAATAATCATTCGCGGAAGAATTACTTGGGACTGATAAATAAAATGATGAAGAAATATCTTACATATAGATTTTTGGATGTGTTGAGCTTGATGTTAGAATAATAATTTTGTTTTCATTAGTTGTAATGGAGCATCATAATGTTGAAATCATTCTTAGGGAATCAAAATGGGAAATCAGAATTAGTATAGTGTTTCAAAAAGAAGTCAGATGGGTGATGGAGTTCTTTGAGGATTCAATAAGAATTGATAAGAAATGAAAATATTTGAGAAATGTTGAGAAGACAAGATGTACCTGAAATTTAAGAAAACATGAAAAATTGGGTAATATGGTTGAGCAAGAAAGTCTTCACAAATCCCTGACAAACCCTGTTTTGGGGTGTATAAAAGCTGGAATGCACATTGTAAATTTATGAATAATTTACTATTAATTATAGGTAGAGAGAAGGTGGAGCGACGAATAAATTTTAGAGAAAAATAGTGGTTTCCAAATTTTTTTCTTGAAGAAGTTATGTTGTAGATAATAGAAAGGATAAGATAAAATTTTGCAACATAATCAGGTGATCATTATATTAAAATGATTATCATATTCAGAAGGATATAGTGTTTGGTTGGATTATCATATTCAGCTGGTAGAATTATCGTATTCATCAAATTATAGTATACAAAAGGATTTTCATATTCACCTGGTAGGATTATCATATTGGGATTTTTGGACTGAAGAAGAAAGTGTTCAGAATTGTGTTATTTCTATTCTGTAGAGATATATTTTTATATTTTGTAATTCTATTAGTACAAATAATATTTTTAAATCAAACTAACATTGATTACAATGTCCATAAAGTTATTCCTAGGTGATGGGTAAGAATGTATATAATTTTATTAAAATTTTATATTTGTTAATGTTAAAAAAGAAGAACCATAATATGATTTGATACAAAAAAAATCATTAATTTATTTGTGCTAGAAGGATCACACGCACTATTGAATTGTTTACATAGTGATTCATGATAGAAAGGGAATATCGTACTCATCGCATTCCATACTAATGGATTGTTTTTTAATGGATTGTGTGGTTTTGGATAATTTCTATACCATGCCAAGGACGTAGCTATTTTTATTGAATAGTGAACCTTGAAAATATTTTTTTTCCAATGGATGTGTGTATGCATTTTTTTAGAATGAAAATTATTCATTAACAAGAGGTGAATTTTGATTAATATGAAATAAAACATAAAAGAAAAGGTATCAATGATTCACCACACCCCCTCTCTTTGATACAATACTCCAGAATGGGCACTGACTGAAACATAGTTTTTTTTTATTTCAAAACACTTTTAGGGAAAGTGAGAAACCATGTAACACAACCGCACAAGAACACATCAAACACAACCAACAGCAAAAATCACCAAAACAAGTAACAAGAACAACTAGTACAACAACTAATAATCATAATATCCTTACTCATCACCACACCCGACACATGAGTCCTCCTCCGCAGTGGTCGATTCCCATTCAGAATATGGTTTATATTGCCTCCAGAGATTGTCTCCTTGGACACGACTCCTGATTTGATCCGTAGAGTGTTGCTCCTGGCTCAGTTGTATGGATATGCTGTCATTTTTGAAGGCCAGGATCACCCCATGATCACGCTTGGCAGAAGCTCTGGTAATCTCCAGGCGTGGTAGATAAGAATATTCCTTTCTTATTTTCCTTCTTGGTAAGGCCGACAGTGATCCAACATCTTCATTTATCTTTATTTTCCCCCTTGAACTATATCACTAAAGGATCGAGTTCCAAATTGATTCAGGTTTTCTTTATCACCCCCGGATTAATAACCCCTCTTCCCAAATTGAGTTTCTGACACAGGTTCCTTGAATCCCTTGTTCTGGCCCTTGCTCGCACCAGGTGTGTTGCATTCAATCACCGAGAGACACCTGAACTCATATCCATTGGCTTTAGGCAAGTCCTTCTCCTCATCCTCTGCCCCTATCTTGGATACCTCTTCTCTATCTTCCAAGTTCCCAACATCCTGGATGGGTATCTCTTCCATCGGAAAAGAGTTCTCCTCACGATCCCACCCTTCACACACTGGATTTTCCTTGTCGCCCTCATCCACACCTCTGGAGAGTACTTCCACATGATCTGTGACCAAGTAAACTTCTGAGAGACTATCAGACATGTTTCTCAATTGCAATATAGGTCTCACCAGTAGAGCAAGACCTCCCTCCTCTCGGATCCTGACTTGACTGGTCACCTCCATAGTAGACAAAGCCCCTTCTCCTTCAGCAAGTTGAACATTCACCTCCACAGTTCCATTCCTTAGAGGTTCCTCTTTCCCCTACTCACGAGAACTATTTTTCTCCTTCCGTGATCCCTGCAAGGAAGGCCCCTACAAATCCTGCCTCAGCCTTCTAAAAACGTCAGACACTGTTGGGTTGATAACCAATGCTTCCTTCACCACTGAACCTAGAGCACGAGCTTCAGACTCCTTGATAACTCCTTCCAAATCCTCCTACTCTGCCAGACCCAGCCGCTGAGTCCTTCCACAACTATCCGGATCGTGCACCCTATGAACGTGGATAGACCCCCCCCCCCAAACTGTAGGTTAAGTATCTTTTAGATCTTCCTCCCTCTTTGCAGCTACCTATGTTGTTGGTCTCCTTCGGCAAACCCCCAGCGAGTTCCCCAGATGATTACAAGAAGAAAAAAAATCAACCCAGTTTTCATAAATAATCCATTTCTTGCATCTATACTTTTCTCCTATAGTAATCCAAACATAATCGAATGGAATCCATGAGGCATAAACTTCAACATAGACCCAGGGATTAACCGGATGACATACAGCCTCTCTTATGCTATCTGCGCATAGAAACCTCCCAAAGTGGTTACCCGACAATCTGATAACAAGCGGATTTTGAAAAGGCAATGGGATGTTAGGGAAGCTTACCCAAACCACTGCCAAGGGAGGATCCCGATCCATATGAAAATCTAAATACCAGCACAGGAGGAAGAAACAAATCCTGTTGCAGCTGCAAGGGGCTGATGACCAGGCTGTGATAAGGTCTTCCTCCGATTTAAATCGAATCATTATGTGGTGGTTCTCCAATAAACCAAAAACCGCCCTCTCTTGGAGATCCTAAGAGGGGAACATGAATATGTTGAAGGCGTCAACTGAAGGTCTCCTCTAATTAAAGAGAGAAATCAGTGTGAATTTGAGGAGCATCGAGGACTCCGTGAACTTAGAAGGTGAAATCTGGAGATCAGGGTTTCCCTCTAGGAGAGCTGGTACTTTGGGGCAGATTGACACTTTCAAGAATGAGGGAATGAAATTAGGGTTAGAGATGGGCCGAAAAGGAAACCCTACTCTCCCAAGTGAAGACGAAGCAACCTCCCATGCAGAGGGGGGAGGATCCGGAGCTTTGAGCGCCGATGTCACCTCCAGGAGAGAAGTATCTCTAGGGTTTGCCTAAGCCAATCCTTAGCCTTAGGATAATACCTTCTAGAATGGGCACATACAATTAGTATTATAGTGAAGGTTCCCTTCTTTTTTCTTTCTTGTAATTTATAAGAGAATATAATGGAGAATCTAAATTTTTTAAGTAGTAAATGAATTCTGGTTTCCAATAGTACTAATTATAATATTTGGAAATATTGAATATTTCCTTTTCATATGTTTATTAGAAATGATGTTCTTAAAGCTAGAATATATTGGTTTCCTCTAATTGAAGAAACATTTCACCTTATATCTCTAGATTAGAAGAATCTTGATAATGATGTTAGAGCTATGAATGAATAAACATTATTACTTTATAAATGTTAATTATTAATGGTAAATGTGGTTTCAATAGCCAATGGTATATGGGAATGTTGAAAAATAATTATAAAGGTAATATATAAGTAATGAAGGAAAAAATTTCCAAAAATGAGAAGGAAATATGATGATTTTAAAATGGCTGAGTATTATTCCATTGGGGAATTCTTTAACAATGTAAAATATATTTCCATCACTATCAGATGTCTTAGTGAAATGTTATAAGATTCTATTGTTATTGAAAATATTTTTAAAATCCTTCTCAACATGTTTGATGATAATTTTTCTAAATTAAAATATATAGATCTTATAAAAATATCTCTAGGTAATTTTTATATCACTCTCATAACTTATGAAATGATATGGGATAAAGTTATTGAAAAAAAAAACAAAATTTTATAAATAAATGTCTTTGAAGTATTCCAAGAGAGATAATTCCAAGATTTTTCTTATTGAATAAGAATATGGTGATTCTAATTCCAAAAATGATTTATGTGAAAATATTGATTATATATTATATTTTCTTTCTAAAAATGTGATAATTGGTATAAGAAAATATAAATAGAAACTTCACTTCAATTGTTCTTAATATAGATCCATTGGAAACATTATGACTTATTGTATTCTAAGAAAGAATGAAGGTGACAGTGATAAATAATAATTAAGGGAATAAGATCCTAGAATAGATAGGGGATAATGTTAAATCCTTTTCTAGAGGGAAAGAAAAGATGTTATTAAAAACCAAAATAATGAGTTTCTTATTTAAAAATAAAGAAGATGAAAAAGGTAGTGAATCATAATAAAAAGGACTACTGAGAATATTGGTGAGAATAATTTAAATTAAACTTTGAATGATGATGAATTTAAAAGTAACAATTTTGATGAATAAGAAACAAATCTTGAATTTTATTTGAAGGAAGATTCCAATGAATGTATGAGAAATATTAGAGGTCATGAAAAATAAAATAAAAAATTGAAATTTAAATCTACCTTGATAAAAATTAAAAAAATCAGGATAAAAGAAAAATATAATAATGGAGAGTGAATAAATAAAAAAATTTCTTGAAGATGAAAAAAATCATAATGAACAGTTGTAAATGAAGCTAAAGGAAAAAAGAAGAAGAGTTGGAACTAGTCCAACAAAAACATACTAAAACCAAAAAGAAAGGTACAAGTTTCAAAAACTAAATATTTTAATTTGATGAATGTTATTATAAGGAGTGACCTTATAAGTATCAAAAAATTCCCTTCATTTTTTGAGAAGAATACTGGAATTGATTATGAAAAAAAGAGTGATCAAAACTTTATGTATGTGGGAAAGACTACAAATGTTGGGAATTTAGAAGTTTCTAAAAATACTAAGTCCAAAGAATTTTATAAACATGATGAATGTGGAAAAGTTTGGAATACTTCTAATCATGATAAATCTGAATATAAAACAGAAATGAAAAAGATGATTCAGATTGATAATAGAAAGGTTGGTGGTTTAGATAATAATGACAATAAGGTTTCTGAGGAATATTTTCACAAATCTAATTAGTATGGATATTTCATAGGCAAATACACTTTCTATTGATATTTCTAGTATTATGTGGGATTCCAACATAAAAATATATATTTTTTTTTAGTGAACAACATTACTATTATTCTATACATTTTGGAAGTAAATGTATGAGGGGGAGCCAATCCTATTAAAAGAAGTATGATAAGAAAATTTTAACGTAACCTAATATGGTTTTTCAAAAAATTGAAAATAGGTCCAATCTATTCAAAACTATTTTTGATATTTGTGAAAAACCTATACATGATAAAAAACGATTCCAAAATATTCTCATAAGATGAAAATAAAGAAAGAAATCGAAGAAGAAAAAGATAATGTTGCTGAAACCCCTCTAACTGCTTTAAAAGGTGAATGAACATGGATTCAAAAAAGTGGTTATTCTGGTCATATGACTAGATACATAAAGTTTTTGAAGAACGTGAGACACTTCAATGAAATTTAAGTGACATTTTAAAATGATTAATCATTGAGAATCAAAGGTGTCAGTTCCATGGTTATTGGGAAATAAAATACAAAATCAAAATATTTTTTATATGTTGATTGGCTGAAACACAACCTGCTAAGGGTGTCACAACTTTTTGATTATGGTAACAAAGTGATCTTCAGAAGAGATATAATTTTTCCGAAAGGTGATGAAAATGGGACTATATTTAAAATATTCCATCCTAGAAAAGGTAAATTGTTTCATGTTTGTGAAATAGAATACTCTGGTTAATTGAGTATGGTGGAAGAAAATAAATTGCAGCATAAATGGATACGACACACATGTCAAAGAAACATGAGAAATTTGTCAAAGAGAGGTAATGTCCAATAAATTTCTAATTTTCCATGAAGAATACATTTTTCTAGAACTATTGGTCAAAAAAGAAATATTACACATTATGCACATAATAATGTTAAAATTTGTTCAAAACGAAAACTGAAAATTATTCATTTTTCTATCTATCGGACCTTGAAAAAACAATCAATAAATAGAGATAAGTATTTCATCACATTTATTGATAAATTTAATCGAATTAATTATGTAATTTATATGAAATTTTAACCATATTCTCTAATTTTATAATGGTTTGGGGATGAAAGTTGGGAAATACTGTAACTATTTAGTAATGAAGTTGAGAACTGATAATAGTGGAGAGTATTAGAATGAATAATATGAAATTTATCTTCAGAAGGATAGAATTATACATGAGTATATATCCCAACACACTTCCCAACAAAATGGGGTTTCTAAAATAATGAAATGATGTTTGGTAAAAATAGGGATAACTATGTTACATGAACATGCTCTCTCACATTACTATTGGAGGAAATCAATGATCACTTCTATGTATATTCAAAACAAATGTTTCTATAGACTATGTTTAGTTATGAATCCATAAAAAACAATTTTGGGGAAAAAACAGGTTTGAAATAGTTATTATTTTTTAGGAGTCCATGTATTATAAATAATAATGGTGGAAACATGGAAATTTTTGAGAGGAAAGGTGAAGATGGAATTTTTCTTGTCTATGCTCTGGAAGAAAGATGATATAGATGTTTCTAAAAATAAATTTTAATATTATTTGATTCTATTGATGTGAATGTTATTGAAAAATCTATGAAGTATAAACAGACTCATATAGATAAGGTAGTTTATTAGGATAATGAAATTTTTGTTAACAATTACAATAATGATATAGACAATTGTAATTATACACTAGATGAAAAAGAATTTGATAGAGCTATTATTATTGATTTGTAAGAATGTAAAATATCTCTCATAGGATGAGGAATAATGTGGAAGCTCATAATATTACTAGTGATTAACCTCATAAGGTTCAAACAAGAAGAAAAAAAGTCTATTACACATAGTTCATTTTTTCCAAATTTGATCTGAATGATGTGAAAGAAGATTTTGAGTATCTAAAATGGGTTTGAGACATGATTGAAGATTTGGATCAAATATAAATGAATGATACATTAGAACTCATTTATAGGATAGGTAATTAAATTTTATTGATAAAAAGTGGGTTTTCTTCAAAAAGATAATTGATTAAGGAGACATGATAAGAAGTAGGAAAGAGTAGTGTGCAAAGGATACTCACAAAATAAAGGTATTGATTTTGATGGAAATTTTTCTACAGTTCCATGATTTGAAATAATCCAAAATTTTCTTGGTATTTTTTTAAAATGATGTCATAAAATCAATAAATGGATGTAAATTCCACATTTATAAATGAGGCTCTTCATGATGAATTTTATATTGAATAACCTTGTGGGTTTGTTGTTGGGAAAGATGAAATTATGTATTTATATTGAAGAAATCGTTTCATGGTCTGAAAAAAACATCGAGGTATCTTCATTTCAATTATGATACATGCATTTGGAAAATGAGTTTTTTGAATGGAATAGTTGATATAAATATTTATGTAAATGAATTTCAGGAGTATTCCTTCATTGTAATCATTTAGGTTGATGAAAAATCTATGATGTTAATAATTAATTATCTTTAAAAATATTTTATAAAAAATGAAAATGTTATTTAATATTTTTATGCTCGATAAATGAAATACTATCATGGGTTAAAAATTTTACAAAATGAGGAAGACATCTTTATTTATCAAAAAACATATACTAAGGAAATTTTTAATAAGTTTGGAATCGAGAAATAAAAACCTACTTCCATATCAATTTTATGGGTAACAAAGTTTTCTAATGATGGATAAGGCAACAATGTTGATCTGAAATAATTTCAGAAGCTAATCATAAGTTTTCTATATATGAGTGCCTCAAGAACCTCCATTGTTATAATAATACCATATGTTCAAGATTTTCTAGTACTCATAATTAATAACAATTATATGATGGAAAGATAATTATCAAATACCACACAAGAACAATTAATGCTGTAATCTGGTGTGATAGCTCATAAAGTACTGATTTTTTTTGGTTTTTAGATGCTCATTTGGATTGATTTATTGATTATAGAAGATCCAAATCTAGTGGTGTATAATTTCATGAGAAAACTTTTGTTAGTTGGAATACAAAGAAACAAAATTTAGAAACACAAAGTGTGACTAAATATGATTATGTTTTTGCTACTGAAGACCCTTCCGAACATATGAGAATAAAAAATTAGTTATAAGATTCACTTTTTTAAGTAATGTTAACCATACATTTGGGTTCTGATAATCCAATAGCTATGAATCTCAGAAGGAATATATTTTGAAATTCTCAATCAAAACATATTGATATAAAATATCTTTTCATTAAATAAAATTGGGAGAATAATGAATTAAATCTGTATTATGTTCATACATTAGAACAAGTTGTCAATATTTTCTCAAAACCATTACCAAAGGAACCTTTTTCTAAATTGACATAAAACAAGAGCATTGAAACTCTTTCTCATAAATGTTTATGTATGTGGTTCTATACCCACTATCATCATACCTTTGTATACTATTGTCAAGGTAGAGAATTGTTTCATAAATCTATCTTTATAGAAACTTCTATATTGGGGGATTTATGGTTAAACTATTAATCTATCATTGTATGTGTGTGAAATATTATAACTATTTGTTTCAGTGGTTTTAGGAAACATAATGTTTTTATTTTAGGTAATTTTAATAATTAAAGAAAGTTGAGGAATAAAATTTTGATGAAATGTTGAATAGGATTCAAGATCACTAATGTTGGACAACATGGTTTTTTCAATGATTATTATTCCAAATAGTGAGTTAGCTCATGTAGGATTACAGATTTAATAATTTATCCATGTCTTTGGGAAACAAAATTCAGTGACTTATGAATGTTGGTTTCAAACATAATCAAAATGGGGATATTATTAAGACCAATCTGATAAGGATGATTGTATTTAGATGTTTTATATTATTGTCAAAAAAATTAAGAAGAAAATTATGTTTATGAAGAAAATAAATTTCCTCACTTTGTATTTAATGAAAATCTAACTGAACATCATATTCATGAAAATCATACTCACAATAGTTTAGAATGTCTATCATATTGAGAAGATTTGTTCTAGTGGAAAAGGATAATCAGGCTCACCTGGGAGTTTACAAGAAGAAGAGATTGTAATAGGGGATAATTGGAGATTGCATGACTATGATACAAATGTGAAATTGCTTTCTGGTCTTAGTGTTCTAATAATTCATAAGTATGATTCAAAACAAGTGATGAAATCCTGATTAATTAATGGGGGATTCTAATAGATCTGTCCATTCAAATTGAGCCTAATTTTTATCATGACAATTATATTCCAGCTGAGCAGGAAAGAAACATGTATCTCAAGGAATGGGAAGTTACAATACATTCCACTCAATGTCAGATGATGAAAAAGATGATCTTCAATGTATTTAAAGACAGGATGCAAGTCATAATAAAAGTAAAAGTATGTGAATGAAAGAGGTTGTCGAATAGCGATCCATTAAATTTGGTATACCACCATATTCATCAGAGGAAGAATTGATTAAGAAGAAAATTTAATGGTATCATATTCATAAGATAAAGAATTTTCTGAAGTTGAAAATACTGAAACCAATCCATCAGACTCGGTATTCCATCATAATAATCGAAGGAATAATTTTTTTGTCCAGTTCAATACAATGATGAATATAAATCTTACATAGAGATTTTTGGATGTGTTGAGCATGAAATTTGAAGAAGATGGTTGTATTCATCAGTTGGTATAGAACATCGTAACGAAGAAATAATTCTAATATTATCATAAAGGGAAAACAAAATCTTGATTATTCTTCTAAAATAATACATAAGAGAGTTAAAGTGTTTAGAAAATTTTAGAATAATCAAGAAAAAATGAGATTATTTTATAAACATTGAGGAAGTCAATATGACCTCGAAATTCAAGGAAACAGGTAAATACGTGTAATTTGATTGATCAGGAATGTTTTTATAAATCCAACCCAAACCATATATATGAAATGTATAAAAGGGGAAAAATAAATTGTACCTTTCTAACTAAAGTACTATTCATGAGAGGTAGAGTGATGTTAAAGCGCTGAATATATTCTAGAGAGGCGAAGTGGGATTCAAATCATTTTTCATGAGGAATTCATACCAGATAAAAGATAATGGAAAAGTGACAATATTAAAACGTATTCATCTAGTTAGCATATTCATCCAGATATAGTATTTTGAAGGATTATTATATTCATCTGTAATGATTATCATATTCAACCAGTAATAGTATTTCATAGGTTTATCATATTTAGCTGGAAAGATTATCATATTGTGATTTCCGAACTCAAGAAAAAAGTGTTCATAATTGTATCAATGGTATTATGTGATGATATATTTCCATATTGATCTTTTAGAATAGGAATATATATTTTTTGAAATTGGACAGATCTTTGTTACAATGTCTTGGATGTTCTTACCAGCTTCAGGGTAAGAAATAAAAGAATTAAATTGATAATTTATATTTTTGAAAGTTTTTGAAGATGCACCATAACATGTTTTGTTACAAAACCTTTGTATTGCATAATTGGTTATAGAAGTTGTACAATCACTATTTAATTGGTTTCATAGTGCTACATAAGTGAAAGAGCATATCCAACTCATTATATTCCACACAAAAGGATTGTTTCCTTAATGATTGTGTGGTAGTGGATCATTTCTAAACCATACCAAAGATATATCTATTTGTATTGAATATTGAACCTTATAAGTTCTATTTTTCATATGAATGTCTGCTTGAATTTTTTCAGTAGGTAAAGTAATCATTAATAGGAGGTGAAGGTTTTTTATAAGTAAGGAAACAAGAAGGAAAAGGTATCACTGATTCACCAACTCCCCCTCTCGGTGATACAAGTTTCCGGACATGTAACTTACAAATCCTCATGTGGATCTTTCTACAGTTTATTCTATAATCCATAAAATTTAAACTCCTGTTCATGTGGGTATCAAGAACCTAGGATTTTTTTGTATCATGGATAAGAATTTACAAAGAGACATCTACCTTTTTTTCTTGGTGATAAGGGACCACAAGAATATGACGAGTGACATGATCAATTTGAGTGGATCATAAACTTCTTAAACAATCATGAAGACTCTAAGGTGTGTTTATCCATGTATATTATTGAAGGACTTTGAAAGAGATGAAAAGAATCTATCAAGAAAGCTACATTACATGAGGTACTTAATTGGGATTCCTTCAATGAAACTCTACAATCAGCAGTTTTACCATGATATGTTATGTGAGTAAATACACCAGTTTTTTTGACCATGGTGATGGGGTATATATTATTCGCACCATTCTTCAGAGTCGGTGCATCTACAACTATATCTTTTCATTAACTATTACCTAATGGCCAGATGTTCTATGTTTAGACTGTGGTTGTATACTTGGTTAATATTGATTTTCATGTTCCTTAAAACCAACATGGAGAAAATTAAAAAATAATAATTGGATGAGGTAGAAAAATCATGAATGAAATGCTTGGGTGGAGTTTCATTTACGGATTTTTTAGACATGGTGTGCCTTCAAGCATGAAATTGAAGTGCAAGGGTGGTGATTTATCATCATGACCAGTTTGAGGGGATTCATCCATACAAAATTATATTGTATACTATATGTTTTGATGATGTAGATATACTAATCCAAAAAATATAGAGGAAGCTATGATTTTTCATTATTATAGATTGTTGAGACCCCTTATGAATTTTTTGAAATGTTTTCAAACGGAATAAAGGTACGATCAACTATTATAAATGTACCATAAGTTTGTATCATTGATTCCATGTGTGATGGGACTAATCCTCATACCAATGTTTTTGTTAATGTGTAAATTACTACAAGGATTTATGAAACAATCTATATACCAGAGGAATCTAATGCAGTGCTAGATACTATTAGGGGTATGGTATTTATTTTGATTTCTATAGTGATATCATTTTTTGATATATGTGACACTCATTATTTTACATAATCTAATTTAGTTTTACTATTGTGATTAGATTCATAATGTATTTCATTCATGTTGGATCATTTTATGCCTTTGGGAAAGAAGATTTAATAAGGTTTCATGTTTCCCATGTTTTGGGTGATGATAATAGACATTGTTGAGTTGTTGATCTTTTTTTTCTTGATATTGACCTCTTCAGCAAGATAATTGGCATGGATTGGATGATAAATGTTAAGGCCCTAATAGAATATTGTGGTCTTCATGTTCAATTTTAATATTCCTATGGGGAGACTCAAGTTATTCAAGATGAGTGGGACTATATATTGGGTAGGTTGGGTCATGTTGTTTCTTATAATGGGGGTATTTTCATGCCAGTTATTTGAGATGTTTCCTAATTATTTTACCATTATTTGAGTAGTATGATTCATTTTTTGGTGAGGTACTACCAAAATGTACTTTAGCATGACTCTTATGGTTTACCACCCCATAGAGAGGGAGTGTTTACAATTGCACCACTCCCTGGAAAGATTCATATTTCTATGACATCTTACAAAATGGAAACTACAATGTTGGGGGAACTAAAAGTATTGATTAAGGATATATAGGATATGAGAACTATTCTTCCTATCATGTCACCATGGTATTCACCTTCCCTCATTGATATTAAGGTGGATGAGTGTCTAGGTATTCATGTTTACTATCAAAATTTCAATTGGTGACTATTAAGAAAAATTATCATTTGAATATGATAGAGGATCTTTCTGACAATCTTTAAGGGAAAGGGTGGTTTTTAATAATTGATGTTCGTTTAGGGTATCATTAGTTGGTATTTTTGGAATATTATATATTAAAAAAAGATTTATATGTCAATATGGTAATTTTTTTCTAGGTTAAACCTTTCAATCTAACTAATGATCCTATGGTGTTTATGGTATTGATGAAATGATTATTTCATATTTTTATGGTCCATTTTTTTTTGTGTTCGAGGATGATATAATAATGAAATCCAATATATAAGAGAATGAGAACCATTTGGATATCATTCATTGAACTGAAAAGGAATGTAGTCTATATTTTACGTTATCCTAATGTATGTTTTGGATTTGGGAAGTTATAGTTTTGGGGTATTTATTATCTGAGATTAGACCCTCAGTGAATTTGGAGAAAATATATCATGTTATGTTCTATGGGGAGCAAAGAAATTTGTATGGGATCCAATTATTCTTTTGTTTAGATGGTTACTATATAATTCTTGTTCAAGATTTCTATGACATCTCATCTTTGATGAAATCCATAACCGGTAAGGTTGTAAATTTTTTATGGAATGAAAATGTTAGAATTCATTTTGGAGATGATAGTATGGTTGAAATCATCACCCATTTTTATTCGTCAAAAACTAGGTTAGGGTTATGATTTTTTCTACAATATTTCTGGTATGGTTTTGGGTTATGTCATGATGCACAAGAAATATGTGACGGCCTATGGATCTCAGAAGTTATACCTCTATGATATGAAATACCCTACCGTTGATCCTAATTTAGAAGTAGTTATTAATTAACTAATTTTTTGTTAAAACTAACTCTTTGGGGAGTGGTCTACATTGTATTATGATCGTAAGAGCATGAAATTTATTTTTAATATGAGGGATTTTAACTTTTAGTATTGATTTTGGGAGGATTATCTTTGTAAATTTAATTTTGATATTGTATTCAATAATAAAAAGTTAATGTGGTTTCCAATGTATTGATTATACAATTTTTGACCCAAGTCATGTAGGACATACTTTTTGAGTGGACTCTAATGAATTTTTTTACTGATATAATATTGGTAGTGTAAGATGTTAGTATAAATTTTATCTTCGATTCGATGAAATATGACTCATATTTTTATTATCATGATCGTATTGAATATATGACAGAACCAAAGTGATTATAATTTATTAAAAGAAATTATGGTGGGAATAATTTAGTTGAGTGGTCTTGGTCTCTCAATTGAGCATTATACTTCCTTATAGAAATGGTGGCTCTAATTTACTAGAGGAGGGTTTGTTGGAAATTGTACACTAGTTATGTGGGTTTGTACAATCTCTGGATACTAAGATGTAACATTATGTAAGGTGTCAATATTTGTGTCTATGGATGCAGTGGATGATTATTGGTTTTGTTTCATGATATATCACTTAATATAAAATTATGGTGGATCACATGAATAATGTTTATTTAATGAAAATATAACAATCTTGGTATGTAAGAAGGATGATATTTCCATGAATTTATTCATTTTTTTTCATAGAATCCTAGTGGAATGGATTGTATTTGGGTGATCATTTATTGAATGAAAAAATATGTGAATTTCCTACCTATCAAGGGGGTGATGGAGGTTGAATATCGTTGGGACACTTATGTCCATAATATTGTGAGACATTATTTGGTTCAGTATATGGTTGTGTCTAATAGGGACTCAAGAATCATGTTCATTGATTTGATAATTATGTAGGAGGAAATGGTATACTTGTTGAAATTGAGCACAAAATATCATCCATAGATGGATGGATAGAATTATAGAGTTATCCTGGTTCTTATGGATATTCTCCTGGCTTGGGTGCTTGATTTTGGTGTATCCGGGGAAAAATAATTTCCATAGGTTGAATTTTACTATTACAATAGTTATTAGTAATTGATAAAAATGGAACGCTTTGTGGATTTGTATGGGCATACATATAGATCTCCCTTGCTCTGGGATGACTTGTGAGAGTGTCCCATCGATGGACTGAGTCTTGTTCCTATGATGTTGGATATAGATATGTTTCACCCGAAGAGATTGATTATGGCCCATATTCATAAGAAATCTTATGCAGACCATCATCATCAGCCACTAGAGTTTGAGGTCAGTGATCGGGTTTTTTATTAGTTATTTTACCTTAATTGGTTATCCATAGATTGGGTATCAATGGTATTTTGGAATTGAGGTTTTTGGGACCCTTTGAAAACATGGAATGACTAGGAAAGGTGTCCTATCTATTTGACATATAATTTCATATAAATTTTATCCACACCATTATACATGTTTACTAGTAGAGGATGTATATACCATATCCTTACAATGTTATTGAATGGGATAATGTTGATCTTGAGCCTGAAACGACTGTTGTGGTGAATCCAGTTATTATTGTGGGTCACCAATATAAGAAACTGCATAGTAAAATGATTCTACTTGTCCAAGTATAGTGTAAGTGTATATAAGATATTAATGAGATGTGGGAAAGAGAATAAATAATGAGGATTCAGTAGAATTCATTATTTGGGGGTCTACAATATTGTAGAAATTCTTGGGAAGGTAAGTGATTAGAATTTGGTAAATTATGATTCCCTTCGGATTAGAGGTGCATATTATTTGAGCCTCTGGTATTTTATATTAGGGTACGAGATAATTTGGGGGTCTATGGTTGAATATAGGGGTTTTGAAAGAAACTAAAAAGGTTGATGGTTGGTAAAAACATGAAATAACAATTTATTATGCTTATTTGATGTTCCATTGGCATTTTTCATGGGTTGGGAATGGTTAGTCAAACTATATGACATGCCCAATGAACTGTTCAGGATTTTTCACAGATTTATATGGGTGTCACATGGTTTGATCATAGTTTTCCCAAACCATGTGGACCCATGTAGAATCTATGTACCCTCCAGATAGAATAAAAATTATAGGTCTATGGTTATGTTTCATATTTAGTTTAACCACATATCCTTCTCAATGAAACCATGTGATTCCCCACCAAACTCTACCAAAATTAGATTTTATCCATGTTACCATTGTTATTTAAAGCCTATTCATTCCACTAAATTCATTTTAGTTCATCCTAAACCTTCCCCGGTGTTTTTAGGTCTTTTTCCTTAGATTTTAGGTGTAATTCATACATTCTGGATGGATCTCATTGAGGTATATTGTGATTTTGGGCAGGTTTACCCTCTTCCTTATAGATCTATGCTAGATATATTCTCCTCTCATTTTGTTGGCCCCTATTCTTGGTGTTACTGCTGTGTGAACCCACATTTCGAAACGATGACACACTTGATCTTACAAGGCCTATGGGCCTCTCACATTTGGTTTCTCTTCACTCACCCTCAGTACTCTGTTAACAATCCCAGGTCTCCTCAGGATTTTTTATCTACGTGGTTCACATGCACTGATAACAGAGCTATGAAACGTACCGTTAGGATGGTCATTCTGATTGACATTTGTTGGAACATCTGGGAGGTGTGTAATCAGGTTTTTCGGGGAGTCCAACATTCTCCTTTGTTCCTTCAGATTCGGCTCAGTTCTCTTATCGTGGAGCTTGTATCACTCATCAAAGGTGGGCTTGTGTTAGTTACACTTTTCAACCTTATTAATCACCCATGAATTAAGAACAGGGGAAGCGGATCCTGGTTGAAGTGGCAACTTCCGATTCATGGTTTGAAACTGAATATTGATGAATCCTATATATAAAGTGATATGAGAGGCAGTGGACTACTTAGGGATAGCACGGGCTCTGTTTTTGTTGCCTTTAGTGCCTTCTATGGTCTAGGTAGCTCTTTGGGTGTTGAGTTTCGTGCCCTTAATTCTGGGATTATGGTTTGCAGAAGGAGAGGTTTTCTGGTCACTAAGGATGAGTTCGACTCTGAGGTGTTAGTAAAGGCGCTTCAGGGCAGTCGTGGGATCCCATGGGAGTTGGTCTACCTCATCTGATGATGAAAGGCAGAGACTGATCAAGGAAGTAAAATTCACCATAGTCGGAGGGGGTTGAACTTTGCGGCTGATAGTCTTGCCTGTTTGGGTTGACGGGAGGAGACGCTTATTGTTTATGATAGCCTTCATTATCTCCCCCTTGAGTGTATCAGTGTGGTTCAACGGAATTCCCTTGGGCTCCATTTCTTTCATCCTCCCTGATTACTTGATTACTTTATTTTCTTTTCTAGAAAATTAAAAAAAAATTACTTTCAGACCACATTCGAAATGTATTTTCAATAACACGGTACATTGGGAACCTTGGGTACATTGGTTAAGAGACATAGGTGACCACATTTTGTGTCGCACTGCTAGGGGTTTTATTATGTAATGACCCAATGTTTGGTCAATGGAAATTACCTTCTTATAATTATGTCATATAATCACATGAAACCACAACACAATGAACTAATAATTACTTATTGACCTTGAAACACAACATTTTCAATTCTATCATTTGAATTTAAAAAATATGACATACATGGTTGTGATTAGTAAGATGTTTGATATCTAATAGAAAAAATATAGTTTTCTTTGTGAATAGTAACTCACTCTTATAAATAGTAATGTTACATTATTAATATTAATATGATGAGTGTGAATAGTAAATCATCAAAAAGAATATTTTCCTCCCCCGTGAATGTATAAAGAAAATATAAGAATTTTATAAGTTATAATATGACCATAGTAAATGTATTGGTATTTTTCTAAGTCAGAAATAATTAATTATAATTAATTAATAAATTTAAAAGGAAATATATAATCCTAATAAGTGTTCATAAGTTAATAGTTTTATTTTTTTCTATTTTTAAGATAATTGTATACGACCTTATGTAATTTATGGAAGCATTATAAAATCAGTTATAGTTCTAAAATCTGTATTTTTCAAGTAAATTGTGATTTTAATTAAATATAAAATTATTAATATATAGAAAATTATTTTTCAAAAATGGAGTTCAATTTTTTATTATACATATTTAAAAATAGTTTGGGTTAATTTTTGGCTATTTTCTAAAATACTATAATTTTTTGGTTAATAGTAAAATGTATTAATTAACCGTATAAATACATTATAATTTAAATTCACTATTCCTGAAATAATGAGTGATGTATGCACCAGAATCTCAAACTCACATGAAATTATTACTATTTTTCATTATGAAATCGTTACTATTTCTTTTCTTGTGGAGAAATAAAAAAATAATGAATATTATATTATGAAAGCCTTCCTCTCCTTTGCTATATATACCACCCCTCTTTACCTATTCTCTTCACACCTCTCAAGACTTGTTCCTCCCATAAATTCTTCCCAAATTCTCCCCCAAGTGCCTCCCCCAAATCCAGATGCATTTTTTCTCCTCCCAAGAACAAAACCTCTTCCCTAAAGAGGCTCTCTATGGAGATAAACACAAGATTTAAATTCCCTTTTCCGATTCATTTATTTTCATTCGTGTTCTTTTCTTTTTCTTTTTCACTCCTCAACTCCTTCCCCCAAAATGGTATGATATATATGGTAAAATAAATTTACTAGAATGATATTATGATAATGGTATAGGTTGTAATGATATCTCATTCCCCTCCTATTATAATATAAATGAAACACCCTCTGAGATGTGTTGAAATATCACATTCATGGATGATGAGTTTTCAATTTGAATTATCATCATACAGAATGGTCATGAAACCACATAAATAGTAGAACCGGATCAAAATCTATTTATTTTCTCTTATGTGATGTTATTTAATCCTTATTCACACATAATGTAAAATAATAATATAAAACAAGTTATTTATGAGCAAAATCACCAAATTAATCCAAGTGTTTAACATTATTGTTTTATATAATAATTCAACTTCACTCTAGGAAAAAAAATTAAAAACATTTAACCTTATGGATGTTCAATAATAAAATATAACTATAATTCTTGATAACCACACTCATCATACTTGTGTCTCCAGATATTTATATAAGTGAACCGATCATTAAAATCATGGAATCCAACGAACCTGAACAATTAAATTGAACCTCATTACCAATCAAAACAGTCATGAATGAACATAAAAGACATAATAAATCATTCAAAAATATAAAATTAAAATAATAAAGAAATAATTATGGTTATACATTGAATTAAATTTTTTATGATAAAGTAATTAATGGATAGTTTCTCTAAAAGGGAAGGAAATTACGGAACACATCCATGGAAATAAAGTTTATGGTTACATTTGAATCATATCCATGACCAAAATAATATATATCAAAGGATAATAAATTATTTGAAAAAAAAATTCAAGCACTTTTGGTAAAATAACATTAGAGAAAATAAATATAAAAATTATTTTGAAATCATATTACCTAAGGTATTTTAATAATCTAAGAATAAAATAATTTTTCTTTTAGAAACCATGAATATATAGGGAGAATGTTTTAAATAAAATAATAGGTTCTAAAAATATTTTTTCTCATGAAATTTTTTAAAATAAGTCATTTTAAATATATTCATTAAATTTAAAATTTAATTATAAAATACAAAATACATTAATAAATTTGAAGTGAATACATTGGAAATCATTTACCTCTGATGAATAATTATCTATAAATGATTCCTCGAAATATCATAATGATTATCAATTGAAATATGGGGTGGAAAATATTTTGAAATACATTATTTCCAAAAACCGAATTTTAGAAAGAGTAATAGAATTTCATTTGTTAAATGTGATAATATTATTATTAAAATCATAAAAAATAATACATACAATATTTCTGGAAATGAGAATAGAACATTTGTAGGATGAAAATCATAGAATGCAAATAAAGGTCCAATTAAAATATTGACCACCATTATTGATAATGTTACAGATTTTGGAGGGAGAAAAGTCACATATGAAATATTGAATCGCCAATATTATCTTTTCATAATGATATTAGAGAATATAATTTATGAACAAAAATCAATTAAAAATTTTAATTTTTTATGTCAATGTTAAAATTAAACCATATATCGCAAATAAAGATATTTGATTTGTTAAAAAACCTTATAGAACATATATTTCTTGAAATAAAAAACAATTTTCAAAGGGGATTATATGGTAAAATTTTAAATAAAAATTTAAATATAATATTAAATATATGATAATAATAATTAAATTGTTTTTTCACTTATGTTAAATATGTTTAAAATGAATAATTATAACTCAATAAACACGATCTGAGTTAATATAAAACCCTTAAAACATATGCAACATTTAAATTTAAACCTAAAGAAAGGGGGGGAATTAAATTTAACTAAAATAAATTTTAATAAAATATATATCAGGAATTATTAACTCATTTAGGTAATATATAAACTATATTAATTAAATTTTGTGTATAATTAAAGACAAGTCATAAAAAGAATATTTTGAGATGAAAAAGCATACATCTTCTATAATATTTGATTCAAAATACCATGGAAGGATGAACATGGAATAAAATATTTAAGATCATGATAATATAATAGAATTAAGATAAAAAATGATAATGTAGTTAATTTTCTACCTTGAAAAATAAAACATAGTGTATAATAAAAATATGTCTCAATGAATTCAAATATAATTCAAATTTAAAATTGTGACATGATTTTTTTAATCCAAAAAAGTTGAAAGTTTTTTTTGTAATTGATCAAAAATTGTACTATAAACATATAATTAATGATATTCAATATATAATATGTATTATATATTTTATATAAAGATAATTAGGTGAATAATGAAAATCATATCCCAATTAGATGAATATTAAGTGGAAACCCTTACAACTCCTATAATTATTAATTCAACATCCTGTCATATATTGAACAAATAATAAAACAATTAAAATAATAAAATATAATTTATTCATGATAAAAAAATATAACAAGATAGTATTTTAACCATGAAAAATTAAACATGGTGTATAAATGAAACGCGTCGTAAGGAATTAAAATTTGAGAAAAATAAACTCTTACATTCTTCCTGATTCATATTGTCCATGCACTTAAGGTAAAAAATAATCAAATAATGTTCATTATATACCTTCCCTAGAACCTTATTCATGTACATATATTTAATATATACCATTTTTTATAAATTAATATTTCATTATTATATATATTTTTCTTATGTTGGAGAAAATGATAATTCATTTTATGCAAATTTCTATGATTTTTGAAATCCAATATTTAATATTAATATTAACATAAAAATAGAATATTATCCATAGAAAATTAAATCTGAAAATTATTTTCTTATAATATTATAAAAATATTTTTATTTATTTTCCCATATCCATCCATGATTTAATTGTTTTTCATTATTCATGTGTGTGGATAAACAAACCCTATAGAAGAAAAAACAATAACCTGATGTGTGTGTATGGTTAAGGATGTGAATATTATAATTAAAAAATAATAATAATGATATTATTTATATTGTTTTATGTTTTGTTATTATATTTTAGGTTTTATAGAAAAATAAATTATATTAATATTATAAACATAAACTGTTACTTTGTGGAGGTGGTTGTCCACACAACACTTGGTTAATGTTATTTTTTCTTATAGAAGTGGACAGAAATGAATGAATAAATTATTCATTGAAAATATAATGACTCTATACTATAATAATGATACTTAGATCATTATAAAAATACGGTTATGATTAGTTTTCAAATGAAATATTAAGAAGATAGGGTAAAAATTAAGTGACACTCTCTGAAGTACCTTGAACATTATCTTGGAAGTGTCCTTTAAAATGGTGGGAATATGATCACTTATAGTGACTATGGGATTATAAAAATGATATAGGAATCTAAAAAGAGAAATTTTGTTTTGTTTAAAGAATATATCCAAATGAATTGGATTTACATGAATGGTGTTGGGTCGGAACAAAACGGGAAGGATGGCAAGAGGGGGGGTGAATTGCCTTTTTAAAAAAAGATTAACAAATTAAAATCAAAGTTGAAATGCAGCGGAAATAAATAAGGCAAGACACAAGAAATTGATAACGGAGTTCGGCCAAAACCCGGCCTACGTCTCCGCTCCCAACTCAACCGTTGAGAGATTCCTACCGCTTGCTTTTCAATGGTTTTAGCAAGAAACCCACTAGGCTTTGAGGTAGCACTAGGACCTATTACAGCTTGCTTTTATGGTTGAGCAAGAACCCACTTGATTTTAATGGTTTAGCAAGAACCCACTATCCTTCTTACAGGTGAAGGATAGCTCACCTATGTCTCAAGCTATTTAAAGGAAAGCTTGGCAACCTTTTCACACCTTAATGGTGATGTGAAACCCAAAAGAAAGAGGGGATGATAAAATTGGGAGTTTGTAGGCACAAACTCAAATTTAAGCTCAAAAAGAATAAAACAATAAAAACCGTATTTGGAGAAGTCTTGGGTGCCTTTGATTGATTGGAGATGTTGAAGGCTGCTTCCAAGCTTCTTTGAAGGGGCTCCTTGGATGTGGAAGTTGTTGGAGCTATTGGGGTTCCCTTGGAGGAAGTCGCCGGAGGTATGCCAAAAGATGAACAACGTGTCCGTGGGCTTTGGTATAGTTCCGGTTAGTGTCCGGGGCTTCCTTGGCCTTTATTTATAGGCATGGAACCCTTGGAGAGTCTTCGGAGCCGTTGGAGAGGCTTAAAGAGCCGTTGGGAGCCAAGTGGGCCAGCCTGGTCAAACTGCAACGGCTAGTTTGACTGGATCCACCGGCTGGCCGGTACAGTCCCACCGGCTGGCCGGTGTGTGCAAAAAGGCATAGGATTCGGGCTCAGCCTCCACCGGCTGGCCGGTGCTGAGGCCACTAGTTGGCCGGTGTGGAGACAGTAGCTCCCACTGTTCTTCTGGGTGCCACCAGCTGGCCGGTGCTGAGGCCACCGGTTGGCCGGTGCTGAGGCAATGGCTCAGCCCTCTGTTCTGGGTGCCACCGGCTGGCCGCTGGTGTGACACCGGTTGGCTGGTGGTCTGGACAGAGGAATCCCTCTTGTCCAGTCCTCCATCGGCCGGCCGGTGGTCTTCCATCGGTTGGCCGGTGGACTGAATTTCAGTCCACTTGATGTCCATTCTTGGGCCAATCCTTTGGCAATCTTTTTCCTATCATCCACAACACTTAAAAACAATATTAGACAAAAATGAAAGTGATTGTGATCATGAAAATCAAAGAGTGTGGGGTACAACAATCTCCCCCTATTTTGATGATCACAATCACTTATCTAAGCAATGTAAAAACTTAAATGAAGGGCATGCCTAAATGATAAATTTAAAATAAATACTAAGCATGAGAGAAAAGATTCTCCCCCAATCAATCAAGAAATTTCTCCCCCTTTGTGATTATCAAAATAGCGTGGGGCATAAAAATTTGATTGAGGGAAAAAGTTTGAAAAACTAGATTTTGAGAATTGAAAAATGAATTGAAAATAGAATAACAGTTTGAATTGAAGGTTTTGAATCAAAATTGATATGAAAATTTTGAATTGAAAGTTTTGAATCAAAAGTTTGAACTGGAAGTTTTGAATGAAAAATTCGAATTGAATATTTTGAAATGAAAATTTTGATACCAAGTGTTGAAATTGAAAGTTGGAATCGAAAATTTTGAAATTGAAATCAAAAGGGCTTAATTTGAAATTGAAAGTTTTAATTGAAACAAAAAGCTTAAACAAACCTAACTCCCCCTAAATAAAAACAACAAATCACCGGGGAGAGGGATTTTGAAAAGAGACAATTTTAGGCCCGGAGAGACTCGCTAGAAGGGATTTTTCAATCCACACTTGCCTCATGGCGGGTCTTCTCCTATAGAACTCATCAGAATAGAATATAGATTTGGGTTGGCCGTACCGGGCATTTTTACAATTACATTCATATATCATGTGCCCGGGTTTTTTACAATAGTTACAAAATTTAAAACTAGAGCTCCCCCTTACAAAAACAGTTGGAGCATGGGAGGAGGAAGCTATATTGGTATATCCTAGCCCTTGGGTGGTTCTAGATATACGTTGGGAACCAAGCAAATTGTTCAAATTTTGTTCCCCTTGGGTGAACTTTGCTAGGGTCTCCCTTAGGTCTTTGATGGTTGATTCCATAGAATCAACATTTGGAAAATTTTGGATTTTAAGGGTCAACTCTTCCTTCTCTTTGAGAAGTTGTTCTTTTTCGGAAGAGAGTTTTTTGAAATTCTTTTTCAAAGAAACAAATTTTGAAGAAAGCTCATGAAAACCATTTTCTAATTGGTCTCTAGCATGTTGGAGTTCTTCATAAGACATATGATTGAAAGAATTTGAATTTGAAGAACAAGAGGAGGAGGAGTCGGAAGATGTTACCTCATGTTTTGCCATTAGGCATTTTGTACCTTGGTCGCTTGAGGAGGAGGAGGAGGAGGATGATGAGGTGTCACTCCATGTCGCCTTGAGGACCTTTTTCTTTCCTTTTTCCTTTGGCGTGGCCCGTTTTTTGTTGAGTGGGAAATCGGGCTTGTAATGGCCCTTTTCGCCGCACCCGTAGCATTTCACCTTGGGCTCGGATCTTGCGGTGGGTTCTTGCTTTCGGTGCTTGCGGGATTTCTTCTTCTTGTGCTTCTTCATAAACTTGTGCATTTGGCGGGAGAGATTCTCCATTTCCGAATCACCGCTTGAAGATGAAGAAGATGAAGAGGATGAAGAGGAGGATGAGGAGGAGCTTACTTCTTTTTGAACCTTGAGGGCAATGTTCTTTGGTGTCTTAATTGGTGTGCCCTCCTTTTGAGCTTGCCTCCTCATCGTGATCTCATAAGTCATGAGAGATCCGATGAGCTCTTTGACCGGCATATTTTTGACGTCCTTAGCTTCTTGGATCGCCGTCACCTTTGGTGACCATGAGCTCGGAAGGACCCATAGGATCTTCTTGACCATTGTTTCTGCAGAAATGTCATCTCCAAGAGATTTTCTACCATTGCACACATCAGTAAATCGAGTAAACATTTCAGAAATTGATTCATTTGGGTGCATTGAAAAAGACTCAAAATCCTGACGGTACATGTCCAATCGAGTATCCTTTACTTTGTTGGTCCCCTCATGGGTAACCTCCAAAAGTTTCCAGATTTCATGTGCGGAGGTGCATGTGGAAACTCGATTGAACTCATTTCGGTCAAGGCCGCAATGAAGAGCATTCATGGCTTTGCCATCAAGCTCAAAATTTCTAATGTCGGCTTGGGTCCATTTGGATTCGTCGGGGGTAGAAAAAGTGTAACCTTGCATGAAAATTTTGTAAATGGGATATCCTATACTTCTAAGAAAAGTGGTCATGCGGGTTTTCCAAAAATTATAGTCGGTTCCATCAAAAAATGGAGCACGACCCAATGAAAAGCCTTCGGGGGCGAAAGAGGTTGATGCCATCTAAAAGGATCTTAAATTTGAAACCGGGT
Organism: Viscum album; assembly: GCA_963277665.1. Lineage (NCBI taxonomy): Eukaryota > Viridiplantae > Streptophyta > Magnoliopsida > Santalales > Viscaceae > Viscum > Viscum album. Next base: position 82,921,784 of record OY728155.1, on the reverse strand, counting down.
TAGGGAATTATTCAAATTTTCCCTCTGATACCAAATGTTGGGTCGGAACAAAACGGGAAGGATGGCAAGAGGGGGGGTGAATTGCCTTTTTAAAAAAAGATTAACAAATTAAAATCAAAGTTGAAATGCAGCGGAAATAAATAAGGCAAGACACAAGAAATTGATAACGGAGTTCGGCCAAAACCCGGCCTACGTCTCCGCTCCCAACTCAACCGTTGAGAGATTCCTACCGCTTGCTTTTCAATGGTTTTAGCAAGAAACCCACTAGGCTTTGAGGTAGCACTAGGACCTATTACAGCTTGCTTTTATGGTTGAGCAAGAACCCACTTGCTTTTAATGGTTTAGCAAGAACCCACTATCCTTCTTACAGGTGAAGGATAGCTCACCTATGTCTCAAGCTATTTAAAGGAAAGCTTGGCAACCTTTTCACACCTTAATGGTGATGTGAAACCCAAAAGAAAGAGGGGATGAGAAAATTGGGAGTTTGTAGGCACAAACTCAAATTTAAGCTCAAAAAGAATAAAACATTAAAAACCGTATTTGGAGAAGTCTTGGGCGCCTTTGATTGATTGGAGATGTTGAAGGCTGCTTCCAAGCTTATTTGAAGGGGCTCCTTGGATGTGGAAGTTGTTGGAGCTATTGGGGTTCCCTTGGAGGAAGTCGCTGGAGGTATGCCAAAAGATGAACAACGTGTCCGTGGGCTTTGGTATAGTTCCGGTTAGTGTCCGGGGCTTCCTTGGCCTTTATTTATATGCATGGAACCCTTGGGGAGTCTTCGGAGCCGTTGGAGAGGCTTAAAGAGCCGTTGGGAGCCAAGTGGGCCAGCCTGGTCAAACTGCAACGGCTAGTTTGACTGGATCCACTGGCTGGCCGGTACAGTCCCACCGGCTGGCCGGTGTATGCAAAAAGGCATAGGATTCGGGCTCAGCCTCCACCGGCTGGCCGGTGCTGAGGCCACCGGTTGGCCGGTGTGGAGACAGTAGCTCCCACTGTTCTGCTGGGTGCCACCGGCTGGCCGGTGCTGAGGCCACCGGTTGGCCGGTGCTGAGGCAGTGGCTCAGCCCTCTGTTCTGGGTGCCACCGGCTGGCTGCTGGTGTGACACCGGTTGGCCGGTGGTCTGGACAGAGGAATCCCTCTTGTCCAGTCCTCCATCGGCTGGCCGGTGGTCTTCCATCGGTTGGCCGGTGGACTGAATTTCAGTCCACTTGATGTCCATTCTTGGGCCAATCCTTTGGCAATCTTTTGCCTATCATCCACAACACTTAAAAACAATATTAGACAAAAATGAAAGTGATTGTGATCATGAAAATCAAAGAGTGTGGGGTACAACAAATGGGTGGATTTGTTCTCTTTTATTTGTGAAGAAAATTTTACATTCATGAATATAATATAATATTAAATCATACCATTAAACAATTGAAGGGTTAATAACCCAAATATTTTTAAATAATTTATATTAGAGATTCCTTCAGTTTATTAGGACTTAAAAAATTATTTAGAGTCATGTTTTTAGCATGTTGGAAGTCATTTTTATTATATTTTTATACTTTCTTTTTTATTTTACTTGGGTAACTTGTTTCTACCCAAGTGGCATATGTTTTACCTATCTAATAAGGTAACCCCAGTCACCAAATATGGGTTTCATGAACCTGAATATAATATATATTAAATTTAATTCAATTTATGTAAATGTTAAAAATAACTTTTTATTCTAAATATTTTATATATTTTGGAATTGTTCTTTTGTAGGAAATTGGGTTTTTAACCATTACATATTCTTAATCTAATGTAGAATTAGTTACTAATTTAATGTTTATTAATATAATTTTATGTGTATTTAAACATCGTAATAGATTATTAATTGAAAATATTAATTACGCTTCCATGATAAAAATATCACAGCATTAAAAAAACATTTCATTAAAAATAAATTTTTTAATATTATCATGGTCACTATAATTAATCATTGTAATCAAAATATTCTTCCTAGAAATGAAATTAATCTTAATACATAATGTGATCATGTTGATATAAAATATGAAAAAAAAAATGTATTTAAATTATATATGTGAATGAATATAATTTTGTTATACAAGTAAATGAAACCCAGAGTAGGTGCCATACAATATACATTAGGTAATGTTATAAAGGAAAGGTATCGACATTCTTGTCTATTGTTTGAGCCACCCTATATTGCCAACAATATCATTTTTTCATTTTCCTATATTGGTTAGTAATTAATAGTATATGGTCCCTACACTGCTATAAATTATTGTATATCCCTAAACTAGAGAATTTTTCTATTAGATCATTCACATTAATATATTTTAAATCATTTAGGAGTCATAATGGGAGATATTAGACCCATTATACTTCATAATTTTGATAGGAATATTATAGTACCATATAATCCATGTCCTACTAATCCATCTCCTAATACAGAACAACATCATCTTACTCATACAAAAGGATGATGTTATTGGAAAAACACTTTTAAATGATGTAATATATAGAGGTCGAATAAGGTAAATATGGTGTAGTGTGAGGCATCGTTGGTATAGATAAAAAATCTACAAATATGAATTTAGAATGGTTATATTATGACACAAAACATATTTTTAGGAGTTGTAGAACCACTTTTTGAATGTTCGATAGCTTATGTTATGTGTGATAAAATATACCCCCATGTAAGTACATGTTGAGGAAAAATGATTTTTTACCCATGTGGCATTGGAGATGTCCTGAGATGAAGAAGCTCTAAAACATATCATTCTCATTCACTCTATGTAAAAGATATTTTAAATGGTTCCCCATTTTGATTTTAGAACAAATCAATATGGGTTTGTTTTAATGCTTTATCGCATCCATGGATTCATTTTAACCCATGTTCCGCACATTCCACCTTTCCAATGGTGGGAAACCATCAAAACTATGTTTGATGGTTTCATATCCTTGATCATAACACAATTATGGGGTATAATAACTTTCAACCATATATTCATACATGGAATTCATTTTGTAGTATTGTTCTTCATCATATATTATAAAAATTCCATATGTCTTATTCATGATTCCATCTTATTAGGGAATTCTTTAATTACTACATTGCATGCATTGGTAAGGTGAACACCTTATATCAGAGAAGATGAATAGTATTTTCATGTGATCAATCAACATTTTTATCATTAGGTATCATTATATATCTCTCATGGGATGGTTTATGAGGGAATCCTATGTTTTTTGAGTTTGGAATATTAGGTACAAGACAAATTCATTATATGTTTGTCACATAAGGATGAATATTCTTATCTCATAAAGAATGTTAGGATATTTTCCCAAGAGAACCCTTTGACTTCACAATATGATACTCATGATTGTCCTATTAAGTATCATATATTTATCAAATGAAGTAACTTAGTTTCTTCATCCAAATATTCCTGGGCATTTCACTATTGGTTACATGTTATCATCTTGCACGGAAATAATCATAATCTCCTTACATATTGATAGAACTTATAGATCGTAATCTCATGACATAGATTTGCAATTGTCAGAAAATATGGTATCCCATTACTATTATATGAGTTATCGTACAAGGATCGTAAGATTTGTATAGTATGAAAAAAATAAAATACTCATCATGTAGGAATTATAGAATCCTTACAAATGGATCTATATAATTATCTTATACATATGGTTTTCTGATGCATCACATTGTATGTTTTAAAATCCAATGAGGACAGTTCCACATAAACTCATCACGTATTGGTTAGTTAATAGTTTAATGATGGGTAGGGATGGTTCAGCTTATTCTAATGATATATGTGTTGATCACATGATTAATTACTAGTGGGTATGGACCCACATACTCTCATCACGTATGAGTTGATCACATGGTTCATTTATAATGGGGAATGTACTTAATACAATCATCACATATGTGTCCATCATAAATATTAATTCATTTAGGGATGCATCCCATTTATATTAGTTACAGTAGTGTTACATAATTTTATTACATAAATTTTACATGTTATTCGATGAGTATCCATAACAAAACATTATGATCGATTGAGAAACCATAATGGATTTATGTTAATGTAAATAAATATACATAAAAAATTTATACTTAATGTATCTATATAAAAACCCACTATATTATTCATAATTATGTCCCTTCTTAGATATATCATACTTTAAATCATTATTCGTGTCCTAGGGAAAATGGAACAAAAGAACAGAGGATCATAGATGTTCAAAATTAGTAAAAAAAGGATATATAATTTTTAGTTTAAAATTAACATAATTACTATGGTATTTTAACACAAAAATTATACTTGAAATCCATACCCAAATGTTTGTATAACATAATAATGAGTCATTGAATAAATTTTATATTTTTTACAAGACATGAATAATAAAGGAATCAAAAATCATGATCCATGAATGAATAAAATTAGAATAAAACCATTTCATATGATAGTGGAAGAATGTGGGGAATAATAAAAATCATAAAAATCATATATTATGTATCATATCTTATAAATTCATATAATTTTTTTATGGACAACCCCTTATGTACCTTATTTAGGATTGGGATAACCCCACTTGTACCCTATTTTAGGCTTGGTATATCCACCCATGTACCCTCTTTTAGTCATAGGATAACCTCCTGTTCACCCTTAGAGATTATAAATTATTAATATTTAACCAATATATTATAGTAATATATAATATTTGGCCCACTCATCACAAATTACTTTTTCATTCATTAATATTCCTAAAGACCAGGAAATAATTTTTCAATCAATTATAAATGAAATCATTGATTGGAAAATGGGTTTCTTTGATATTTCATCATCATAAGCATAATTCAACCATAAAAATTAATCAGGATGGTATGATAGAAACGTATCACTAGTAAATCATATGTAACATCAGTGGATGTCATCATAGATGAAAACTATTTCTTTAAAAGATCACTGGAATATTTATGTATGAAAATACCCATTTCATTTTGAAATCACTTATTTAAATTATATAAATAATACAATTATTTTTGGAACTTTTTAAAGAATAATGGAAATGGGTATTTTAAAGATAAAAACAATTATCATTTTTGAGGGTGGTATATTCTGTTGATTATATGTATGTTAAAATAAATAACCCCTTCTCATTCTTGATAAAAACTTAAAATCACCTCATCAAAAGTAAGAGAAAAATATTGCACTGATTTTTTTTGGAGATAAAAAATGTGTAAAAATGATTTTTACAGTTAAATGATAAAATTAAAATCAGTAATTAATTAATTTTAATGAATACGTGGACATGGAAGAAAAATATTCCAAACTAAATAGTAAAACAAAGTAGGTATTATATAAAATAATTCAATGGGTCTAATGAGTACATGAAGAGAAAAAAATGAATGTAAAAGAAAAAAATATCTGAAAAAATTATAAGATATTAAAATAAAATATTTTCTTTAGATAAGGACCATATTATTTCCTATAATGTAAATTAATTATCAAATAGTCCAAATTAAATTTAAATTGAAACATAAATCCCTTACCTAATGTTTGATATATTTCATAAGTGATCAAATCTTCTATATATTAAACTTTAATTTATTTTCAATCTATAAAAACCCATTTAAATACTTATAATATCTTATATGGTCAACTTATATAATTTTAAAACCCACTTATTTATAATTCCATATTAATATAATCGGTTCTTAGTGTTAGTCGTTTCATTCTTCATGAAAGTGTTAATTTTATTGTAATGGTACTTGAACATTAATCATGGTCAAATTATCTAAAATAAATTAATAGTATTATTAATATCATAAATATTCCCTATATATATTTATAATTATATATAATATATATTTATAGAAAACATATTTACATTGTTCCAGAAGAAAGTATTCCATATGTACACCTGAATGTTGTTTTTTATTTCTTAATTAATAGAAGGAAATAATATTAATTAATAATTTATCATAAAAAACATAACTAAACCATTAATATAAATTTTTAACATTTAATACATAATTCTAATAAACCATGATATATATTGATGTAGACTAAATTGTATCAAAATATTGGGGTGATGGTCTATAAGTACGCAGAAGTAAAATAATCACAACAAATATAATGGGAAAAAGGAGGTTAAGAGTTGTTATGTAATTATATTAAAATATTGGTATCATTAGAAAAATTAATTAATTACATTAAAAGGAATATCATTTATTTATAGGTGGTAGAAGAATAAATAAAACTAAATGATCATTTTTACAAATTTTACCAATTTGATGAAACATCTCTATAATATTACACCTTAAGCTGAAAAACGATGGTATTTTGGAATGAAAAAGCATTATAGAATTTGGTTAAGGAATATATTATTATATTATATTAGGAATTTAATTATATATAGTTCTAAAAAAATTGGTAATAGGGGAGTATATGGGGTTCACTTTTATAAGTGACGGTAGAAGAACCCATAGACTTACATAAATTATTCAATTATTATAAATAAATTTTCATCATTACCTGGAAAAAAATTGATATAAATCAATTATATTATGTTTATTTTTTAAAATACACTAATAAAAAATATTTAGACACTTCTAGGTGACTTTTTATCACTTGTCTAATAGTTTAAACCCCAATAACACTTTCACAATTACCATGGCATCAATGTTTTTAACTCTTTTTTGGTCAATAATTTTACAATTAAAGAACTAGTGACCTATAAGTACATAATGTATTATATTTCCAAAAATATCTCATTGAATAATAATAATATAATATTTTTATTTATTTTAATTCATTTAATGAAATATTTTCTAAAATATAATACCATTGAAGTTATTTTTTGGGATTTTTAATAAGTTTGAATTTAAATGCAACATAGTTAAAATGTAATCCAAATAAAAACATTTAAAACACAAAAAATATTTTAAATTTTTATAAGAGTCTAGTTGAAAATAATAATTCATCAATATTTTATTATCAATAATATTTTTAGAATCATTTATTTTATTTTTCTCTTAATTGAAATACTTTTATGTCAGTGCATGTTAATAATTTATAGTAATAATTTAACTAATAATAATTAAAATAATTTCCATAATCAAAAATATTAATTTTCCATTAAAATAATAATTTATAAATTACCATCACATATTTAAATCCCTACGAAAAAAATTTTAATCATTAAACCAAATATAGAGAAATTTTGTATTTAATGGTTTCTTAAAAAACATAATGGTCATAAAAAATGGATCCAAGATGGCATATTTTTGAATCATGGATGATAATGTACAAAATAAAGTCATAAAAGTGGATAATTCATGTGAATGGGAGGTCTATAGGAATTATCCCAATGTTTTGACGTTGTTTTAACTATTTTACCCTTACCATATTGACAAATATTTATAATGATTATTAGTCATAATTACCGAACAAAGCGGTGAAATATTTAACAAATTTGAGACACCTTATTAAAAATAATGAATATTTTTTTCAATATTTAATTTCTAAAAGATTGATAAATATATTTTAATAAAATGTATAAAACAACACTAAAATCCTTTTTTTAGGAAAAATTGTTTTTTGAATAAAAAGGAACTTATATCAAAATCAAGTATTATGATGATTCCTATATAAGTATTTATATTATATTTAATAAATTATGACTTATTTTATATTATTAAAATATTTAAAACATAATTTTTCTTTTATATTATTTTATTTAAGGAAAATAAATTATTGATTTACTATAATTTATATTTTTCACTATTCATAGAAAAATCAATATTTTTAAAAAAATTAAAAACATTATTAAAAATATGAAAATTCTTCCATTCAAATTTTAAAAATGATATAATTTTTATAAAATTTAAAAATGTGTATGAAATTAATTTTATTATTTTTCCCAAAAATTATTCAAAACTATTACCAAATAATAAATATTTTTGAAGAATAAAATAACTACAAAAAATTGTGTTATTATATTTCATGAATCAATTAATAAGTTTTTTTAGTAGAATGAGTATATATATATATATATATTTAATATTTTGGTTACAAAAATTCATTCATGTTGATTCAATAGCTATGTTTTAACTGTCACATTTAAATAACATTTTAATAGTATATTGATGACTGTTTAAAAATAGTGTTACAGGTATCTAAAGATATTAAAGGACTAAAATTTATTTAAAGATGAATATATCATAAGAAAATTTATGTTACATTTTTTCCCTTATAATATGCATTTCCTTGAAATTTCATCACTCAAAGATAAAAATTGAGGATATATTTATTTCAGCACATCCTCGGGTTCCCATGTGGCATCATTAAGTTTTTATTCCTCCACATAACATTTACCTGGTGAGCAGTATCATTTCATAATACATTATATTTTTTAACCAAGATTTATAATGGGTTTTCCTAATTATAAATATCATTATCTAGTGGTGCACCCTCCCACTTTTGAACTTATAAAGTATCAGGTATGTACATTCCTAATAGATATACATTAAATACCTCATGATCTTTTGAGAGGTTTGGTGAATGTGAAAGGAGATAATATACCCTACCTACATGATCAAGAATCTCATAGGGGATAATATAATAATGAATTATGTATTTCTTTTTTTAAAATATCATAACATTTTTACATTTATCAATTCATTAGAATACATTCTCACTAAATATTCTTTTTAAAACTCATTGATGATTTTATGTATAACAATTCAATCAAATATGCTATTCATTGATGTTTTTTTGAATGGATGTAACTTTTTGTACAATTTTCCCTATTAGAGCAAGCTATAATAGCATTCCTTCACTTGCTTCTTCTAAAAATTATAGAGTTATGCACATCATTATATAGAGATCTTTATAAGGATCCATCAGAATTGTTGAAATAAAAGTATTTTTTAATAGAATTAATAAAGAGGAATGTGTTGAACCAACCCAAATTAATAATATAAAAAAGGGTATATTAGAACATCATATACATTTTATTCATAAACATAGTGAAGATATTTATTATAATATGATAGGTAGTATAGAAACACACCTTAGTATCCATATTGTTTTAATTATTTCACAAAATCCTGGAGGAAAACATGTATATCGATCAGATACAATAGAATTTGTAACTCCATGAAAGAATTTCAGTTCCTGAATTTAGATCCTGGAAGTAATATCAAGAATGAAATATTCTCTGAAAGAAATTATTTGTGCTATCATTTTAAATAAATCAACAATAACCCATATAGTAATATGTCTGTTGGATTTTTTTGGGAGTCCAGTAATTGAATCCATGGTGATGTTTTCCCATTTCCATTCTGGTATGGGTAATTTAAATAACATATCCTATTAATTATTTCTCTCTACATTAATATGGTAACATACCAAGAACTATGTTACACACACTAGAATATATCCCTTTATATTTTCTTAATAGGAACATAATTTCAGATATCAATACACATTCATACATCCAAGATGAAAAGATAATGGTGAGTTATGATCTTCTTCCAGTAGCTCTATCATGAATTTTAATATTTAATTGACACATATTTCTTTTTTTAACCTTATCATTCCATGATAATAAATGTTGAACTTAAGAAAAAATTTCACACGCTTTTGCAACTCATCATCATCCTTCCACACCACTATAATATTTACATGAATAGATATTAGAGCACTCATTTGAGAAGGATATTATTTATTCTAATCATTTATGATTCCCAAATACATCCATTGAAAACCCATAAATATTTGATCCTTTTTATCCTATTAAAAGAATATATAGTACTACCCTTTTATCATAGATCATAATCCACCCTATTCTCCTTCCCATGAATATTCAAAATCATTAAAAAATTCCACCGTTTTATTTAAACATAATACCCCTAGATATTTTAGGAAAATATTTCTATATTTAACTTCAAATAATGAGTTGGGTAATATTTTTAATGAAATTTCAATTCATGTTATGAAAAACATATATCACCAGAACATTCTACTTGAGTATGAATCCCAATACCTTCTTTTCACATCAATATAATTCACAGACCCTTCATCATTGTAGGTTAGGTTTATCACAAGTTCACTGAACAAACTTCTTTTTTCCCCTTTAAATTTTCATCACATGCATTTGTCCAAATGAACATGAATCCATTGTGAGTTTACTTTTTGAGTAGATTAAAAATCATTGATAAATTATCCATAATGGATTGATAATATCGATATAAATGAATATAACTATCGATCTCATTTATCATAGTTTTTTGGCCCAACATTAAATAAATTTCATCCCCAATGGATCAACTTATATACCTTCAATTGATATAATATTAGTCCTCAATGAAACCTTATATAGCTAAAATTCACACGGGGTTAATGTTCCATATAGATTCTCCTTCAATGGGGTCTTTAGTAAAATTATCATGTGATTTTCATCATCTTACATTATCTTGTAATTTATTATATTACCATCAATAAGGACTATAATAAACTAGTATAGGTAATCTCTAATGACACTACTATTTAAATCCATGAAGATACCATGAGCATTAGTATGTCCCAATGGGATCACTAAAAAATAATAGTTTCCATAACTCATATGTTATGTTTTCTTAGTTATGGGTTATCTTTTTAACCTCAAGGGATAGTATCCATATCGATGATCAAACATTGAAAAATAATGATCCTGATGTATGTTATTAAACAACTCATCAATATGGGGAAAAGAGTAATTTTCATTGACTGTGATCTTATTCAGTTTACAATTATACATTAGGATTTAAATTTATCATTTTATTTCATATTTATATAAAGAATAAATTCACATCATGGTTATGACAATGTATGAATTAATCCCTTATCAGTATTTTCTCAAATATTTTCTTTAATTTTGATAAATAAATATTTTCCATTATATATGGAGTCTTTGATATAAGTGTAACCCTAATTATGAATTCTACAAAAAAATAAAAATCATGATTTGGATAAATACTAGGAAAATACATTAAAATGATATTAATAAACTCACACACAATATTATTATCTTATATATTGGGTTTATCTCCATCAATTTGAGATAATTATACCTTTTGAATTGGTATCTAGACCCATTCAAAGCATATAATTTACATTAGATTCTCTTAATTTTTCATTTCCCTGATATATGATCATAAATTGGTTCAGAAAATTGAATATGTCTTCCATTACTCTAAAATTTATATGGTATTTATATGATTAAATCCAATCAATTCCCAAAATATCATCAAATTACACTATAGTGAGAATAAAAAAATTTGTAGAAAGAACACCCCCAAAATCATCAATTCTATAAGAATCATAGACTTCAGATATGGTAAACAAAACATTATCGGTTTTTATTTATAATTAAATATTATAAAATTGGTGTGGTATTTTGATAAAAAAATAAAATTATTCATATATAAATTTTTTGGAAGATCCCATATCAAAGAAGGAATTATCAGTTCTAAGGTGTATGTTAAGTTTACATTCCACAACTTCATTATCATACACCACATCTATGATAGAGATCGCATGATATTTCTATTTTCCTCTAATATTAATTGTTTTTGGATGTTTGTCTTTATAATTATCCTTTATATTTAATGAAAGTTTAGTGTAATTCCCATACTCCATGAATTTGATAAACTATAGTTTGGGGGTGAATACAATAATGATTACTAATTATTCACATCATTATCTAATTTATTTCCACCATATCACGATTAATTTTTTTGATAAATATATTTTCTAAACATAAATTATTACATATCCCCCTTAAGGAATTTCTCCCCATGTTTTCCTTCATACATCGTGAATAATGGATGTCTCATCGTATAATATATATGTTTTTTATTATTTTAATTCCCTTTGAATTCATTTTTTTATTATCATATAAAAACCATGAGATCTATAGGTAACTAAAATATCAATATTTACCTAGGTAGATAATAAAAATAATTATTTATATTTATTTATTTACATTATGTTTAATGCACTTCAAGGACTTGGTTTTGAACCATATAAGAATCAATCAATCTTATGAACTAATTCATTGATAAAACCACAATGATTCAAAAAAAAATCTTATAATATTTTCCATATAAGTAAAATTGAATTATAATCCTTCAAATTTATTTCAAGGAATTAGATATCTATTTTCATATAAAGAATTAGAGGATGTTAGTTTCTGAAAATAACATTTTATCCATCACTCTCATTAGTTTTATTTTTTTCTTCATATTTTTGGATGAGAGTCCCCCATTGACCTTATTCTCTATCCAAAATATAAAAAAAATAACATTTTTGTAATCCAAAACAAAAATATTGAAAAATACATTTTCAATTGTAATTATGAATTTCTACATAACTAATGTTTCAATAATCCCACTAAACTAATATATATATTTCTTCATAGAGGACCCCACAACTTTTTCTTCTATCCATTTCTTTCGATGGTCATATTGGTTCATATATTTACAATTTTGCATAAGCATAGTACTATTATTTTCATTCTAGGTCCCATTAAATTCACATCTTGAGAATGTTTCATAATACCATAAATGTTTTTAATGAAGACATGGATTTGGATGAAACAAACTCCCAATTTAAAGGAATTATAATGTATGTTTTTATTTAAAAAATTTTTACAATCTATTTCAGTACTTCTAGAGATGAAAATTAATGGACTAATTGTATTATAAAAAAATAAATATATGATGATAAAGTGTATTAGTGTTATTATATATGGATCTTATCATTTTACTTAATTTAATTTCAGGGATAAATAATCATGATTAACATGATATTGAAACACACATCCCTTACCTTTTCTCCAAAATGAATTGTATGTTTTATAATCTATTATAAAAAAATTAACATTTATTATAACTTTAAAAGAGAACAATTTCATACTAATAATATCATATATTCTCTTCTTATAACTTTTTAACAACCATTTAGTAATAATTCTTTATTAAATTTGTTTTTCCAGTTGTTAATGGTTTTTTTCATGAATGTTTTTGTATAGTAGATATGGTCCTTATTCATTGATGATGGTACCATCATAGAAATAATTTTAATAATCATATAACTTAAAATATATTCATCATATCCTTATATATAATCATCAATAAAATTTAGAGATATAAAAATGAATTAGATCATTCATGGAAATGGTAGATCATACATACATTAGAATGTTCTTTTTATTTTCTAATGAAAATAAATAATGAAATACAAATGAAATTTTATAATTATATATTTATAATTATATCATATATGTCACATATAAAAATTTACCAGGAATTATGGTGATGGTAAATTAATTGTATCTCTATGTGGAGGTGGTGGTACACACGTACGCTCGGGCGATACATTCAATTTCCATTTGATAGAATAATGGGTGGATTATGGTGGAAATATAAATATAATAAATAAATTAATAATTTTAATACTGAATTTATTCTGATAAGGTGAATACCAAATAGTTATTTGTGGTATATGAAAAAATAAAATTGAATGTTCTTAGTTAAGATATTTACTTATTTGTTGAGAAACCTCTTTTGGATTACAATATACTTCTTTAAAGGTTAGTATTATGGAAAAAAAATATGTTCTATAATGTGGGTATGTAATACATGAATATATTTTGGTTGGTATTTTCTTATATTTACTGGGAAATATATTTGAATATGGGTCGAGAGAAGGTTTTATTATATACGTGAGGAGAGGAGCTTTCATGGAATAAATTAATGTGTTAAATTAAAATGAATTAATTTTGATGTAAAAGTGACACATAATATATATATTTAGAATCATTTATTCGGGTAATTATAAATCCAAACATATAATTACATTTTTATATTTTTTTATGTTTTAACCACTATAAATTTATTATAACTTCCATTAACTTTTTTTGAAAATTATCTTGATGTTAATGTTTATTACTCTTTAGGTGTCACTACTTTTACAATAAATGGACAAGTAAACGATAAGTGGAGAATAGATTATATAATAGACTATATCACATTTACATGTCTGAATATAATATTTCTTGTATTTTTAATTATTTAGTAAATAATTATTTTACATGTGATATTGTTAATGTTATTTTGGATATTATTAACTAAGATTGAAATTAAACCCTATGATATTAACATAGAATTTGAATAGAAATATTTAAAACATCAATAAAATTTTTTATATATCTAAAAAATTAATTTAACTCAATAATCCATCCATATTTTACTTACTTCTAAATTTTTTAAAATCATTTTCTTTTCAGTTACTTGAAGAAACACTGCTTTGATGTTACATAATCATTTATGGTAATTATTCAAAAATATTTAATTAGAAATAAATAAAAATGATATATAAAATCAAATCACATTCAACATAACTATTTACATCAAAAAATAACCTCTCTTAATCTCTAGTATAAAAAATAAGTGTTATTAGAACTAAGAGAGTGCCATTTGGGATTTTATATTTACTTAAAATAATATAAATATCATAATCCAGTAAAAATGGAACCATTTTTACATATTTTTAAAATTAAAATGATAATTACTAGAAAAACTCATAAAATAAGATAATGTTAAATTTATTGGAGATATTATGCCTTATTACATATTTTTATCCTTGTTTTACTCGTGTTACCATTACCGAGGTGAAAAATATTGACAACGATTACTATTCCAAATGATCTAAAATAAAATAAGAATATATACCAAATTTAAACACATGATTCTATGTATATAATAAATATTTTTAGATTCAATTCCTTGTAGTGTAAAAATAACTTTTAATATAAGTGTGTAAAACACATTGAGTTATGTTTTGTAGAAAAATGCATTCTAAACCATAAAATAACTATAAAAAAATTCTGGTATAATATTTATTCCTATGTAATTAATTATATTATATATAATAATAGGAGGTTAATTTTACATTAATATAATTTTTATAACATAAATAGAAATGTATATTACTTGAATTTATGCAAATATATAATTTTTTTACAAAAAAACATATTTTCCACTATACATAGAAAAATTGTTATTTTAAAAGAAAATCCAAAAAAATCACCTTAATATTATTTTTCTAATGATTTGAAAAGTGATATAATATTAATAAAATTTATAATAGTGCATGACATTATTTATAATATTTTCTCATAAAAATCAATAAATCCCATTTTTTGATAAAAAGTATTTTTAAACCATAAAATTACACTTCTAAAATTTTATTTGGCATTTACTAAGTATAATTGAATAAATTTGTAATGAGTAGTTATGTAATACATATATTTCACTTTTTAGTTACTCATATCATACATGATGATTCAATTTCAGGGTTATAATGGTTTTATTTAAATTATATTTCGATAGTATTACGTTGTTTATTTAAACTCAATGTTTTATGAAAGGTCTTCTATCGATGAAAAAAATTATTTAAAGATAAATACATCATAAAATATTAGGATTATGTATCCAAAATATTGATTATACTAATGTTAATGGTTTTAGGTATTTGGAGATTTCATATTATAAGTGGCTTTGAAATTGAAGGGGGATTTTATTTTTTTGATGGTTAAGTGATCTCAGGCTCATGACCTAAAGAATCCCTTTTTTAGGAAAACAAGGTCATTGGGTATTTGGGATTGAACCTCAAAGTGTATTTCCAAATATTTTGTTTTTATATGGAACCAAAACCCATGTATTTGAAACATACAGTTTAAGGTTATATTTTTAGATCATTCCATGATGTTTAATGTCATATGGTAAATATTCTAGTTTCAAGAGAAAATAAGGAATATAGTGGGGTTTATGCTTCTTCTATTACTATAAAATGGGGTTCATCTCATAATCATCACAATAATAATCTCATGCTTGATGCTTGGTGTAGATCAGGCTTATCAGACAAGGAATATTTTTTCATCATATTAGATAAGGATACAATTTAACTTAATTCACTGAAAATAGTGATTTTAGAATAGCATATTATTCTATGGACATTAGTTATAGTTTATCATCATTATTTAAGGAATTTAGATTTAGTTTAATATCTTTCAGTGAGTGGATTATTTTTTTATATGAGCATTGAGAACGTCAGTTGAAGAAAAATTATTAGAAGTAAGGATTTTGATTACCATAATGAGGGTAACTATAATGTTTTTTATTGTTCATATGAATTAAGCCTCTTAGTCCATGTTATAATTGTAGTAGAGAATGATACTGGGAATTTCACTTAATTAAGAAAGTATGCAAGAAGGCCATATGTGATAGTCTATGATATAGGTTTTGTGTATATATTTTGAAGGAATAATTTCATATAAAATGGATTCATGTCCCATTATTTCACAACATTTTTGTAAGAATTCATTTAGAAATGAGGATTCCAATTCAGGTTCCCAATGTGTGTTTTATGAGAAATTGGATATTCAGAAAACTTGTATTTATGCGCTACTTTGGTCTACAGAATAATTTTTTATATATGTTCTTGTAATGGGTTTAATGAAGGTTAGACGTATCCCAGAACCATGTTTGTGGTGAGGCATATACCTTAAACATGTATAATGTTCCTCATTATGAGTGTTTTGTGAAATGAATCTCTCTATTTATCTAATACCTTAAAGGGATCATGTGTTACAATACTTAAAATATCCTCACCTTTTGGAATCAGTGGGGATTTATATTTATGACTATAAGAGTACATGAGTAAAGAGATTCATATGGAAGTCTAAAGGTTAGAGATCCTCAAAATGATGGGCTAGGGAGGTATTTTTAGACATCAATATTATCAAGGGATGGGTGTCTAAATGATTTTTATATATTTAATGTTGTGATTTATGAGTTATATTGATTGTTGTTCATAAAGATCCCCCATTCATGTGAAAATAGTGTGCCCCATGGAACTACAAAACCATTTTTCAGATCAATAAGTTAAACCAAAATCTATAATTTCATCCAGAATATCCTCTATCAAACATCATTTAGAATTCCCATAACAAAAGAAAATATAATTAATTATATAAAAATTTTATATCCCCATGAATATTTAAATATAATCTTGAGAAGTGAACTATTCCATTAGAAATTATGTTTCCATCATGATTTTGTTTTTTTATGAAAACTAATGCCCATAAGGCTCTCAAAAATTATTTTTTCAAACTTAAAACATTTAATAAACATTTTTTTCTAGAATTGAAATTTTAAAACAATTTTTTAATCATGATATGTTCCTCTTCTATTCAAAACAAGGAGAAATATAGTCTATGATCATGTATGGACTGCTAGAAGATGAATTATGTGGTTGTCATGAATTTTTACACTATTCATCATATTAATTTTTTTAAATATTATAGGGTGAGAAATTGTTTTCTATGATTGATCAGTGATATGGATTTCAATATATAAGATTTCGGTATGGGAAAATACAAAATTTCACTTTTCAATGTTGACATGGGCATTATTATTTTCTAGTAATTCCTTTTGGTGTAACGAACAACCTAATTGTGTTTATGGGACTCAGAAACTTCATTTTATATGATTTAATTGATCACTTTTTGGTTGTGATCATTGATTACATCGACATATAGACATTGTCATTATAATACCATGTTGAGAAACAAATATTTTTCTAGAAGTAATTTGATATCATTATCTTTGATAGAAGACTTCAAAGTGTGTATTTTCGATGTTATAGGTTAACTTATATATAGATTTTGTGTATTTATATTGAGTATAAGTAGAATTATCAAAAATTATTGAAGTTTTTTCTGGGATAATACCCATTAATTTTAAATATTTTTATTTTTTTCCTTTGTCTCATGGTCTATTATCATATAATTATGCATAGTGTTTCTCATTTTGAGGCCCTGATGACATCCTTGACCACTAAGGGTCATAAAATTGATTTGAATGATAAATGTTCCATAGAATGCAACTTCTAAAAGGTGTGGTTGATCAATCCAACCATTAATTAGCAGAACTGATATCATATGTGTCTATGAAGTTATGTTTCCTAAATCATAATTTTTCGACCCATTATCATAATTATTGTTAATTGGTATTGTCTTATAATATATTTAATTATTGATTCATCGGTTTACCCTTTGTGTTTTCATTGATCATAAGAGCCTCAACTATATTTTCAATTTTTTGGGTCTGAAGATCAAAATATAGATTTCATTAGATAATCATAATGATATTGAATATTAGATATTCTACACCCCATGTAAGGTTTATGCACTTCTTGATTCAATATGTGATAAGTAGGGTGGGTTTTTTCAAGATTTCATGGATTCTTGTAGACCAATGGAGCTGTTTGAGTTTTTTTATCATGATATCGGTTAATATAGTGGTTGTTGTTGCCTATTTCTGATGAAAGTATAATCATTCTGAATGTAGTGGGAAGAGGAGTCTCATTGGGGAAACTGTGAGGTATAATTTTATTAGGAATGTTATCAATCATAGTGATTTGAGATTAGTATGGTAAGAGGGTGATCAATATTAGATGCTACTATAGGGGAGGTTTCCTTTTCCATCAGTGATGTGAGAAGGATTTATCCTTGTGTTTCATTTTTATAATGTGTAATTGCATCATTTGTGTTTGAAATTTATCATTCCTTGTGGATTTATCAATGTTTGGGTTGGGTGAAACAATTATTAGAATAGTTTTTATCATGGTGTTTTTTCTACCACTAGGTAAAGGCATGGAATTATATTCCTAGTTGTTTTTTGCAGTAGATTTTTGTCATCTATTTTATGTGAGAGGACATATTAATGGATTTATTCAGGACTTGACCCTGATCTCAAGGAGTATTTGATATTATTTCTCTCCATAGAGAATATTTGAAAATTTTATCTAAAATCATTATAGTCAAAGTGTTCTGTTTTATAATGGATTTTGATTTTTTGTATGTAGATGAGGTGTTGTTGATGCATAGGGTACTAAGGAAAATCATTTCTAATCGATATCCTTATATTATCTCATCATTTTATAATATAATAAAACATGATTTCA
This sequence comes from Viscum album, assembly GCA_963277665.1. Classification (NCBI taxonomy): domain Eukaryota; kingdom Viridiplantae; phylum Streptophyta; class Magnoliopsida; order Santalales; family Viscaceae; genus Viscum; species Viscum album. Next base: position 82,902,689 of record OY728155.1, on the reverse strand, counting down.
AATCCTAGTTTTAAAAAATCACTACTATAAATCCTATTTTGGATGGGTAGATAATGGGGACTATCCACACATTGTAGGTTATTTTTAAATGTTGATTTATTGATTTTTTCATATCTTCATTGAAGTAGTTTATATTGTTAAATGTTTTCTATAATAATGGATCTTAATATTCAATTAGCATTGAATTATTTGGGGGATTTTATATACCACGGTATTTGTATCCATTTTACTAAATTAAGGTTTTGTTTTTGACATTCTATTATCTAAATGTGGTGCAGATAATAACCATATTGATTCAGATGATTTAGTAGTGGAATAATATATTGCATAACCATCAGAATAATATTAATATTAACATGTGAGACCTATGGAATTTGTGCCTTTTTATCATTTTTCATTAGGGTTTCCCCCAATATTGGGTTATATAGGATTCACTAAGTGAGGAAACTATCATCAGATTATTTTTTCTTTCACTATTTCATAGTACATTGATCCATCGACATATTTTATTATTCTTACTCTATAAATCAATCATATAATTAAAAAATTCCATGTTTCAAACATTCATTGATATACTCACATTGAATCCCATGTAAATTACTAAAGATATTTTGATATTTATGATAATTCATTCTTTCTAGAGTATCTAGTCGAGGATCATGATTTCTGAGAGACATTGTTTTATGGAAATACTAATCCATCAGTTCACATCATATGTAATCATGGTGTTTTGTAGGAATTTACTATGAGAAATGGGAAACACATGCTTATATTTATCCAGATCTCTTTTAATTTTTTTTTTGATAGAATAGATTTTTTAATGAAGTGTATGGAGGTGTTTTTGATGGATATATTTATAAATAGTTATTTCAGTTATTGTTTCATGAATTATAGTGGGGTTGTTCAATATGATCAGTATAATCTATGGAATTTGGGCTTAGCGGATAGTTTTTTATGATCCATATTTTTTCATCTCAATTTAGTTTTTTGATTTTCAATAACAAAAACAAATTTGATGTACTTTATAAAAAAATACAATAATTCCCACAATTACTTTATATGATTCGAGAATTTTAAATTCTAGGTTGAGGATATAGAAATTTTTTTCCTAATGAGAGGTGAATTTATATTCTAGAATATTATTTGATTGTGTAACCCTTATTTTTAAATTATTTTACTTAAGTGATAGAGATGGTTGATTGTGTAGTTTTCTATGCTATGTTGCAGGGGATCTATTCATGAAAAAAAAACGTAAAATAGAAATATTTTATTTATTTCACGTGGATGTGATAAATAGATTTACCATTTTTTATATATAATTTAACATGTGGTTAAATCTATATGGTTTTTATGGGTTGATTCATGATGTTTTAAACATTACTTGGCATGAATCCCTTAATATTGTTTTCTATGTTCATCAGTGTTCAGTGATGTCACAACATGTTGTTGTGCATAATGGTGTGAACCTTTATTAGGAAAATCTAATATGTGGGGTTTACTAGTAATTCAATTAGAGATATATAGGGTATTAACTTCATGATTTTTTCATCACCAGTATACTGTGATACATTATAGTATAGTGATTTATTATGGAAAAATGATTCATTATTATTTTTTGATTATTTTGTTGAATAATTGAAAATCAATCCTCAACCCTATGTTTTTATTTACTAATTTAAATTGACCGCCACATAAACTTTCACTTTTAAAATTCATTTCTTTTTAACCATTCATCCTCCTATATTTATTTCTGGAGACCCTTGATTACACTTTATTGGGGAATGATCCCCATGTTTCTATGATTAAAATTCTTCATCTGGGGTGAGTTTCCCTGCTCATTGACCTTGGTTCACCACATTTACATTATTAGGGTATGTTATAGCATTTTTTAGATAATTAGTTCTTATTGTTTTACTATTTATGATTCATATTGATATTTTTTATTTTTTTGGGACTTCTATGTGTGATTTGGTACTTTAGAACAATTATTCAACACTATAAGATTTTCCACTAATAGTCAATGTCCTAGTTGAGGTAGGGGATTAAATATATCCAAATTATTTTTTGTGAAATATAGAATTACTAGGGTATTATTTTATTTTTAACTAGAGTGAATACTATAATAATAATGATACTCTTTTGGAATAAATTATATTATAGTAAATATGTGTTTCAAACATATTTTACATTTTTTCGATGATATTTATTTTTAATGTTTATATGATGTGAATATAACTAAAAATTGTATTTACACATTCATATATAGAAATATTTTATGACATAATTATGGATCCACCCTTTATAAAATATTAATATTCTCAAAATATTGATAAACCAATTTTTTCGTTAAATTAATTGATAAGACCTTTTAATTTAACAATTTATTGATGATAATGTTTTTGTTGTATGATGTAATAAATATTTATATTTTGTGTATGAATGTATGATTATTTATAAGATTTTATGTTGTAAGTATTTTGTTGGGGGTTTTGAATGGAAAAACATTGTGTTTTAGTGATTGTTGGATTTTGGGGCCATGATTGGTTGGGGAGTTAGAATAGATTCTGTAATGGGACTATAATTGGATAGTATGTTATTATTTATTGATGATATAATTAAGTTGATTATGTATTCGGAATTATATTTTCAGTTTTTAATATATTAATTTTAGTGTGGATATGATGGTTTTTATGTGTTTGGTCGTAAGGTTGTGATGATTAATAATTACTACTAAAAAAGGTTATAATTGTAAGTATGTGTTGGGTAATGGGGCTTTAATTTTTCATCTTCATGATGGGTGTATAGAAATTCATGGGATGAGGGAGTGTATAGCTATTTTTATCTTTTCTTAACATACCCATTAATATTGGAGTATAACTCGTAAGGATTTAATATTAAATGGGCATAATAGGAATCTAATTGAATAGTGGCTTTATATTAAATAACCATCATGAAAATAAATTTTAATAATTTCATGAATTTATGTGGGTATTAGCTTGATGTGGGTAGTAAATAAAAATAGGGTTTTATGTAATAATTAATTTAAATTTATATGTAAATGAAAAAAAATTATTAATAAAAAATGGTATGAATAATTTGGATTTTATGGATGTATATTTTGATTGTTCTTTGTGTGGTATGTGGGTTGGTCAGTGATGAAATAGTTGGAAGGAGTGGTGGTGTATAGTTATTGTAGTATGGTGAGTTTAGAGGCTATAGTTGGGTTTTATTTATTTACACCCATTATGATGATGTTTTGTGTCTATTTATAAATAAACTATATTTTTTTACGCATTTATTTACCCACCTCACCACATCCAGATAACGATATTGATGCCCAAATATATAATGTTATACATTTTTTCTTAAGCATCATGGTTTGTGAGGGTGGATGGTTGGATTACTACACTTTAATGATTTCCCATGTGGTATAATACATTTTGGTCTTGTTATATTATGAGGGTCATTCATGTTAAGAATAAGGGATAAGTTTAATGTTCTTCAGGTTAATGATAACATATTGTACATGATGACTTTTTTATATGAGTACATGGTAAGGTCACACTTGGAGGGAAGAGGGAAAAAGGTTGGTGTCCAACATGATAATATTATCCTATTGTGATGGATATAGATATATTTTTGTAGTTTTTTACCAATTACACCAAAACATTATTGACATTAGGTGGGATGTGTTTGGTAGGGTTTTGACCCCGCCCACATTAAATCGATATTTATTGATGGTTTTTAATCCAATTTTATTTGAAAATACGGCATGGGAGTGCAATGTAGTGGGGAAGTGGTTTGGAGTTACCATTTAATAAATTCCTAGGAATATTTATTATTACATTAGATTCATGATTTGGTGATCTGATATTGGCGAGGTTAGGGTTAGTTTTTGTATATATGTTTTGGTGAGTTCTTCTAGTTATCTATTAAACAATAATAATGACTCTTAAAAATTTTCATGAGGGGCCTGAAATATGATCCTACTGAGTATTAATTTTATTCTCACCCATATATATTTATAATCTCTTTTATATCATTCAAATATAACTTTATAGATCTAGTTGCATACTTAGAATTTGAGTTCAAAGATAACATTGGAGATACTAGAATGGATTTTACTTTTGGTATTTTATCTTGGTGTTTTTCATTGTCATTAATGTAATACCCCAGAATGATAAAGGGTTAAATGACTAAATGATATTACTCTTGTCAACAAGGTGAAAATTCCTTTTTGGGAGCCTGTCTGATTAGAAATCTACATTTAAGCATTCTTGGCTTGGAGTAGTGATCAGGATTGGTGACCTCCTGGGAAGATTCCTAGGGTGTGTGCAAGTGAGGAGAAAGAACACTGGAAAGGACATGTTTTTACATATGGGGATAGTCATTAGTCAGATGACCCGTTCGGGCACGTTGTTGGGCCCTAGGGTGGGGACCACGTGTCTGCGGGGCAACTGGTGGTACATGGCGGGCTAGGACCCGACGACCATGTTAAGGCAGGTTGTTTGTGCTATCATTGGGATGCGGTTGTCACATTTGGTATTAGAGGTGGTACCCATCCTTAAGTGTGGTGCACTGCCTAAGTTGAGATTTTGGGCCCACTACGAGGGCGTTGTCCTTTAGGGGGGGTTGATTATAACACCCAATAATGATAAAGGGATAAATGAATAAATGATATGAATCATGTAAAAATGGTGAATCTTCCTTTTCAGGAGCCTATCTGATTAGAAACCCACTGTTAAGTGTTCTTGGCATGGAGTAGTGATCAGGATTGGTGACATTTTGAGAATAATCCTAGGGTGTGTGCGAGTTAGGAAAAAGCACACTGGAATGTACATGCATTGGCCTATGGGGACATTCATTAGTCAGATGACCCGTTCGGGCACATGGGTGGGCCCCAGGGTGGGGACCACGTGTCTGAAGGGAAACTGGTGGTACCTAGCGGGCCAGGACCCGATTTCCATATTAAGGAGGGGTGTCTGTGCAATCACCAAGACCCAGTTGTCACATTTGGTATCAGAGGTGGTACCCAGCCTGAAGTTTGGTGCACTGCCTGGGTTGAGATGTAGGGCCAACAACAAGGACATTATGCTCTAGAGTGGGGGTGATTATAACAGCCTAGAATAATAAATGGATAAATGACTAAATGATATGACTCATGTCCATAAGGTGTTCCTTCCTTTTCAAGAGCTTGTCGGGTTAGAAATCCACAGTTAAGTGTGTTTGGCCTGGAGTTATGATTGGGATGGGTGACCTTCTAGGAAGATTCCTAGGGTGTGTGTGAGTGAGGAAAATCACACTGGAAAAGACATGTGTTGTCTTTTGGGGACATTCATTAGTCAGATTACCCATTTGGGCACGTGAGTGGGCCCTAGGGTGGGGACCATGTGTCTGTGAGGCAACTGGTGTTAACTGGCGGGCCAGGTCTTGACAGCCATGTTAAGGTGGGGTATATGTGTTATCACTGGTACACAGTTGTAACAATTAATATTCATTAATATTGGGATTATTTTGGATTTTATATTCATTATATGATAGTTATTATTTATATAATATAATATTAATTCCAAGGATATAAGAATTTAAGGCCTCACATTTTCATATTCTACACACTATGTGTTTGTTATTGACCATGGGCTGATTAGTTTTAGGACCTATGTAATAATAATTTTTGGATTATTTTGGATTTTATATTAATTATATGATAGTTATTATTTGTAATTTATAATATTAATTCCATGGATATAAGAGTTTAAGGCATCGCATTTTCATATTCTACACACTATATGTTAGTTGTTGACCAGGGGTTGATTAGTTTTAGGACCTTCGTAATATTAATTTTGGGATTATTTTGGATTTTATATTAATTATATGATAGTTATTATTTGTATGTTACAATATTAATTCCCAGGATATAAGAGTTTAAGGCCTCACATTTTCATATTCTACAAACTATGTGTTAGTTGCTGACCATTGGCTGATTAGTTTTAGGACCTATGTAACATGATTTTCATATTTACAGAACATGGAGGGGTTCCTTTTCCTGATGGGATAATATATCTATGTACCCCAACTACCATCTAACTATATATAATAGAATATAAGATTTTTTTCCAACGATTATAACTCATAGTGTAGTTTTTTAGGATAAAAATTTTAAAAATCCTCCATTATATTTATTTAATAGATATTAATCTTCCCAACAGGTTGATGGGTTTCGTTGTGGTAGCTCTGGTACCATCCAGAATGAAAATTGGGAAAAATTGATTTATGTAAATTTTAGGTAAAATAGGCTTACAATAACCTTTATATATTTCATTATGAAATGTTTATTTAAATCATAGTTTATTAAAAATTTCATTTGAGTGGCCACCGTTGTTCTTATCAGCATGAAATCCATAATTATGGACAATTTTATTATCTTCTAGTCATATTTTTATAGATAAATATATGTTTTGTTCTTTTATTTTAACACCTATGAACAAATGGGATAAATAAATTCTCTAATCACAGTCATCTCAATATTTCACCTCTTATATTCTACACATATGACTATATTTTTATTCATCTAATCATTCAAAAAATATATTCTCCACATTAATGATTATGGAGTAGATGGAAATGGGATTTTTATATTGCTGATAGGGCGGTGAAAGTGAATTGGTGATGGTATCCCATTTGACTAATATATGAATATATCCCTCTCCAACCATTCTTTTTTTTGTGAATTGGTATCTCTCCATAATTATCACACTGATGGTTGGTATTCAAGTAGATATAAAAAAGAATGAAACTCAACAAGAACACTGAATATTGTTAATGATGTTCTCATCCATTTAAGATGACTACATTCCTAGTGTATGATTCTTATTTGTGACTCACATACAACTTCTTTATTATTATCTAAAAAATAACATGAATGTGTTTTTATTTGAACCCACTATCCGAGCATGGATCTAGTAAATAACATTCCTCAAAAAAAATTAAATTCAATAGTTGAATCGATTTTTATCACATTGAATCCAAATCACCAATGTTGTTTTAATTCTCTGATATACACTAATAATATGAATTTTTCCTATATTTCTATAATTGAAACGGATAACTCAACCTTATTTCTAGAACTATAGAATATATATATATATATACAATTGACTCATTCCCTAATACATATTCAATTGGGGTACAATTAGTGGTGGTTAATTCACAAAACCCACCTCCTCAATATATTCATATCCTTATACTTCTTCAATGTGTTGAATTAAACTATTGAATTTAATACTGTATTACTCTATCTCATTTTTTAGTACACAACATCATAAATATGTTTCCGTATAATATCACCATTTTTTATTATTCTCCCCCAAATTATAGAATGTATTCTAGGAAAAATCACAATCTATCACATCATACCATTTTTATTATTCTCATATATTTTTATTCACATCAATTTGGTAATTTGGAATAATCCATTTTAAAAATACTTAGTATTGAAATCTCTTTGAAATAATTTTCCCTAACTCATAGTTCATTTCTTATTACTCACACAATGAATCAAAATAAACCATTCAAAAATATTTCCACAATTCTTAAAATCATTATATTCATAAACATCAATAAATATTGTATATAGTAATAATAATCCATATATGCATGAGCTTCATGAATATTGTTTTCTTGACTCATTCCGGGCATGAATCACTCATATGAATTTACCCATACACACATTCCATGTAAGGATGAGTGGTCCTTATGAACTTTTTTTTATAAAATCTTATAACATTAATGACGAAGATCAGCAGAAGTACATGCACAAAGCCATGAAGAGAAATTGTCCAGCCAGAGCTGTTTAGTGCCGAATGGGCCTGAGGATGCTAGCTGATGAGCCACGTTGTTTCCTTCCCTTTTGGTGAATGAGAAGGTGAACAGTGAGAAACATTGGCAGAGTGAGAGAATTCTCCTGACAATGGTACCAAACGATTGGAGTCCTCTATTGATGTGATTGATAGCGTCGATAACGGAAAGACAGTCAGACTCAATGATGATGTCATCCCATCCGCATTCAATAGAGAACATCATACCAGCAAGGATGGCCTTGGCTTCAGTGACTGCCAGTTCCCAGAATTTCTGATGTGGTTCATACTTTCATATATTATTTTTATGCATTTGAATTATAATTTTAAAAAATATTTTTTATTACTTTGAACTCTAAAAATATCATCTTTTATGATAAATGTTATCTCCATTAATAATATACACATTATATAGAATCATCTTTCATTAACAAGCATTGACCATCAATTTAATCAATCCGATTTAATGCCTTATTAATGAGTTCATCATATCATAATGATATTTCAATCTTTCATACATATATACTTGAATATACTACATTCAACTTATTCCAAAAAAAATTATCATACAATACTTTTTAATATTTTTGAATTTATTAATATGTGTTTGTGTTTCATATGAACACCATAAAACATCAAATATCCACATATTATTATTTATATTTTTATGGTTATTTTTTGATTATTCATAATCATTTATGATTCGAAACTAACACCTTCTGATTCTTTTAACATCTCGATGCATGTAATTCATCAACAAGACCACATATTCTTATGATTTTCATGAGAAACGGCTTAACATATCTAACATTTATCAGCCTCAATAGTTTTAAATTTTTTTCCATATATTTTCTTCACATTATCCAACTATTAAACCAATTTTATTGTGGAATAGAAACTCAAAATTCCATCATTATATAATTTTATAAAAAGTCACATAAGTTAATTTCCCATCGTGTATTTTGTTTTTCAAGATTAAAAAAATATCAATTCTACCCTATAATGTATATATTTAAAAATCCTAAATAAATTTCTCGACATTAAGATCCCTCGTCTAATTATTTTTTGGATTATTTCTTTATTAACCACTTGAAATCATTAATGGAATTCCATTGAAATCCTTTATGAAAGATTCATGCATAGAGGCCACGTCTCCATCTAACACCATGGATTTAAACATCATAAAACACTTACATACATAAGGAGTGAACTCCTCAGAATTTGTCAACCTATAATGGCCTTCATACATTCTATCTTCCCTACACTACCTATATTCTTAGACATCAACCTCCAATGTCCGTACATCATGGGAAGTACTATCATAGAATAATTAAAATATTTTAAATTCCATTTTTATAAACTCAAATTTCCATCCACATTATATGTTTAAGTTACTATTATAATGTTACAATCCAATTTTTAAATAGTATAGACATCTACATATTTCTATTCCTCTGTGAGGATTTCTAAATTTATCATCAACAACATCCACTAATAAGTGACTATGGAACAACAGTTCTATAAAAAATCAGAAAATATATTTGTCTACTAATATGAATTAATATATAAACATCCCAATGTGAAGAAATAATCCTCTATGATATATACAATTATAATAAATTCTCCATCACTTAGTCATCATTTCATCAAGTGAATGCATTACTAGTATAACAATGATATAACATTATTTAAAAATTGTTACTATAGAAGAAGGCATGGAAATAAATTTCATAACTTCCAAGTCAGAAGGTATGTCATCAAACTTCAAAAAATATTCAAAATCTTTACACATCGGAATACAATTTTCAGAAACTCATTAATTCTTATCTATAATCTTTGTAACAACTAAATTATTCCACAAAATTCATCTCCAATATATTTACCTCAAGTATTTTCCTATAATTCATTTAATTCTGATTCAAATCAAATAAAATGAATGCCAAATTTATTTATGAAAATATCCCCATTTATATTTTTTTTATATATCCATGAAAATAACATGTCTATATATGACCTAACACTTCGACATTCCCCTTTCCTTATTATCTTTATTTAAATTCTTATATCAAAATTGTGGATAATAAAACAAATTTGAAACAAGAGGATTATATCACAACATACTTAGGAATTGTTCCATCAATCATCCAACCCAATGTATTCTTATTCGAGTTTCTATAAAAACAAGACTGTACTATTAAGACCAAAATCTAACCCATTAATAATATAAACATGATAAAAAATGATATTAATTTCCATGAATCATTCAGAGGAAAAAAATGTGATTAGGATGAAACAATATAAACCTGAATGATAATTTTATTTTTCATTAGAATAAAAACTATTTTCCCTACACTGATCTAAAATAGACATATTATAAACATTTAAATAGATTTCAAAGATTCATATTTCATTATTGAATTATTCTAAAAAAATTATATTTATTCTTATCATTAATTAGTCCAAATAATCTCATCTAAATCTATAATAATTTCTTAAAAACTGATGAGAGATTAACCATGCATAATTTCTCTATGATAGTATGTCAGGAACCTTCTCTAAATCATATTATTATGAATTTATCATCATATGGAAGTATATAATGTCTTTCCACCGAATTTCACCCCCTCAATTGAGGAACTACATCGATAACATCATCAAGGATGACCATTTAGTAAAATTTTATTTATAAATTTAATTGTTATATCTTACAATGATGATGGAAATAATTTGATTTGGAGTAATAATTACTACATAATTATGTCATCATGCACCTATTAAATTATTCTACCCTGAATCGGACAAACTTTTGAATGACTGAATTGATGCACATATTTTTGAGTCAATAAGGATCCATATTTCTTTTCAATTCCTTAATTTTTTTAAAAACAAAAAAAATCATAAGGAAAATTATCTATCTCTATGAATACTTTTTCTTAAGTAAAATTTTCTTTCTCTAATAACATTTTTATCTATACCCTTTGGTTTCAATGTGTAATATAATGGCTTCTCAAACCACGTCTAAATTTTTTTCATAATCCAAAAAATATAATCCTTTTTGAATATAGAACCTTGATGTTTCTAAGTCTCTAATTTCCTTAGAATTACGATTTTGAATTCTATGAATATCAGACACCGAATTCATCAGAATCCAGACTCTAAATTCTCTAGAATTTAGGCTCAAAATTCATCAAAATTAAGACTCTAAATTACAAAGAATTTAGACTCTAATTTCTATTTAATTAAGACTCCTAATTCTCAAGAATTTAGATTCATAATTTTCTAGAATTTTGACTCTGATCACTTCAGAAATCAGATCCTATATTCTCAATAAATTATACTCCAAACACTCATTTTTTCAAACTGCGAAATCAGTATAATTTAGACTTATAATTCATTATAATTTAGGCTCCAAATTATCTAGAATTTATACACCAAATTTTATAGATTTCAGACCTCAAATTATATAGAATTTAGACTACGATTAAATTTTTTTCTTATAGTTACCCATTTTCCTAAATGTAACATTTCATTTTATTATATCTTAATCTTGTTAATGTTTCTTAATCTAATTCATATTCCATAATCATGGTATTGTTTCTCATGTTTTCTTACATGAAGTAATTTCATACAATCTATTTTTAACTAACTGTTGGATTAGTGACACGTGTCCAGGTCCCTCTGATGTTTGAAGAAAAATGTGATAGTCGGAGGAGGAGTTGACTATTGGGATTTTATCCAATAAATACCCCAAAAATTTGAAGAATTCATAATAATATTGAAATGAGATGTGAGGTTGTAACGTGATTTATAGAGAGAGAAACTCTCACGATTTGTGTGATCAATGAAAATCTTGTTCATTCGTGAACAACTTGTTCAATATAGTGGGACTCTGATTGTTACTATTTACAGTTGAGGGATTCCAAGGATATAAAGATAGTGGTTCCAACAACCTTAATGTTCAAGGACTTCCAGGTATAGGAAGACAGAGGTGCTAACTACCTTAATGTTTGAGGGTGTGTAGGGATAGCATGACAGACTCTAATACAATTATCGAGGGATTACCCTAGTGTGGGTAATACACACTTTTTATAATTTATAAAATAAGGGAACTTTATCCATGTTGTTTGGATACCCTTCTCTTTGGGTTAAAATATTTCTTTTACATGTTTACTTTTTTTGTTACATGTTTTATTTCTATTGGAATGTTTGTAAAGAAAGAAACTATAACATTATTTTACATTATTATACATTAATACTATAACAAATATGATTCAATACACTCTATGATAGAATAGTTCCATAAGTACTCTATTTTAAAATTTTTTTTTTAGATCCAAATTTTCAGATCCTAAGAAATTTAGTTTCTTAGTTATGAAATAAAGATGGATTATGAAACCATCTTATTTAACATTATTAAACAAAGATATTCCAAAGGATAAAAATGAGTATTTTTATACCTAAAATTCACTCATCTTGTAATTGCATATCTACATCTATATTTCGATCCGAAAATTTGTATTAATGGAGATATATCATATACTTATACTAACATATATGTTTTCGTTCTCAAAATTTCTTGTTTAATTTTACTTGTTCAATATTTTCTTAAATATTATATTTATAAAGTCTTTTTTTACTAATCATTATTTATGGAAAATATATTTTTTATTAGAATGGAAGTAATGAATTTTGGTTTTATAGACTATTTAAGTCCTACTAGACCACCAATTGTGTATGGTAATTATTATGAGTATGATAGTGATAAGATGAAGAATTTTTCTTTTTATATAATAGTGGGAAATTTTGATATGATCATATGGAAATACAAGGTTCATGAAAATGAAATGAGAACATTCACAAATTAGGAAAAACAATAATTTCAGCTAAACTACTAGGTATGTAACAGTATTTCATGTTCCATTACTAGGAATATCAATAGTCAAATATGTTCTTGTGAAGATTCCAATATTATTCCGATGAATCCTGAAGTTACAAACTTTGGAACTTGAATTGATGGAAACTAGAAGAGCTATGTTAACAGATGAATATCATGGATTTATGTTTTCTTATAAAGAACCATTTTCCAAATTTCATTAAGGATTTATGAATATCATGAATAGTCACAAATCAAAGGGTGAAAAAGGACATAGTGGTGATGTTATTGGGGACAAGATAATAGATATTAGGCCCAATGAATGTGAATAAAAAAGGACACATATTATTGAAAATATGAAAGTATATAACATCACTCTTGATGAGTTATTTGGAACACTAATTCAGCATGAAACAAGAATTAAGAGAGACGTTGATTTCAATAAGAAAAATAAGTGTAATGGAAGCATTTCTTTCACTAAAACATCTAAATCCAATACTCCAGAAAGTATTACAAGAGATAACATTACGAAAGTTATAGTATCTATATTAAGTGACAATGATCAGTCTGGGAATGAACTAGCCAATCTTTCTCTAAGGATGAACAAGTTTTTTGGAAAGAAATATTTTCCGTACATATATAAGAAGAATGAAAGAAAGGAAAAAAAGGTGTTGAAGTAACTTATAATTAATGAAAATGGATAGATATATTAGACCCGATTGTCCTTTTTCCATGGTAAAATACAACAAGGATACACATTCTGAAAGGAATAAAGATAACTACTATAAAACTAAGGTTAAGACTTTTTTGAAGGAAAATTCCACCTGGAGTGCTAGTGGTGGTGACTCTTCAGATGAATCCTTAGAATATAAATCATATAGTCATAAAGATAGTATTCTTATAACGAGATTACCTATTTAAGATCATTTTCTTATGGATAAGGTAGAAAATTATGAATCATTAACAAATATTTCATTAAATAAAAATTTTTCTAATTAACAATATTATCTGTCTTCAAATGAAGAAGCTTATTAATCAGAAGATAATATGTTACATTTATTTTAAAAAGTCACTAGATTTTATACATTACTTGAGAATGAGATCTGTAATATAAAAAAGATATTAGATAAATAAAATAATAGATTTTATATTTTAACAAAATAAGTGTCAGATCATTCAAAGAATCTTGATCAGAAAACTCATGATTTTGAAATTTTTTCTAAAAACCTTAAAGAAGTTAATTCTGAAAAGGGTAAAAATTTTATGGTTCTTGAAAAAATTATTTCTAACAAAAATGTTTTAAATAATTACTAAAATTATAAGACTAATTACTATGATGATGAGAATTTATTAATTAGACTGAAATCATAAATATTTTACTTAAAGAAACATTTATCCAATCTCACTTCTAGATGGAAAGAATTTTATAAAATGTATTCAAATCTTTATTCTATTAGGAATAGTTATAGGTTGAGTTATACTCGCTCAAAAACTATTTTTAGTCATAATTATATTGTTCCCAAAATTTCTTCTTTTTGTAAAAAGTGTCAATGTGGTTGACATTGAGAGGAAAATTGGTCTTTAAATAGAATCCAATATTTAGGTTTTCCTAAAGCATAATTTTCTATGAAAATGAAGATACCTAATATTTTACTTTATTTAATTTGAAGATCCAATAATGATTATATTCCAAAAGTCTATATTTTTTATTTTCAGTAAAGTAAAGAAGTTACAATAGAAATACATGGTACATGGATAATGGATGTTCCCATAACATGACTAGTAACCAAAACATTTTTGAAAATATTATCAAGATGAAATGAGGAAATGTAACATTTAAAGGTAATGCTGGGGGAGAAATTATTGGTATAATTAATATTGTTTTTCTTTGAAAAGATTTAATTTCAAAAGTTTTATTTGTTAAATGTATTAAGAACAACCTTATAATCATGATTATATTAAGTGATGAAGGTTACCTTGTAAAATTTATGAATGATAAATGCCTAGTACAAAATTCCAAGGAATAGTTCATTCCCTCTACCCATAGGCATGAGAATGTTTATTCACTGAACATAGAAGACATTAGGAGCCACTATCTACCCTGACTTAGTGCAATGTAATATCAATCATGGATATGGCATACAATTCTAGGATAAAATAGTCTTATGATCTTATGAATACTCTGTAAGAAAAAACATGTTATGGATCTATGAGAGATTATATTTGATTCTTCAAAAGATTGTGATCCTTGTCCATATGGCAAGAAGCAAAAGTCATGCATTAAATAAATCGGTGAATTCTCAACATCTGATGTGTTACCATGAGTGCATATAGATCATTTCAGTCCAACACAATCTAGAATTATTGGATTCAAATACTATATATTTTTTCATGGTTTATTAAACAAGATTAAATTTGGTCTATTTTCTAGAAAATAAATCTGAACACTTTTCTTACATTAAATATTTTTCATCAAAAGTTAAAAATTAGAAAAACATTCATTGATAAATATTCTTTGTGGTCATGGAGGATAATTTGAAAATTTTGATTTTGAAACTTTTTTTAGTAAAAAAGGCATTACTCATAACTTCTCATCTCCAATAACTCCTCAACAAAAATCTATTGTTGAATAAAGAAATTGAATTATTAAAGGGATAAATAAAACCATGTTGAGTGAATATTGAATTTCATAATACTTTTTGGATAATGTTGTATGTAATACTTGTTATACTATAGATTGAGTTTTAATCAGAACTTTTCTTAATAAAACACTTTTGTATTGTGTACTGGTCAAAAACATAATGTTTCTTACTTCAAAGTATTTGGATTTGAATTACTCATATTTAATAAAAATATATCCAATATAAATTCACACAAAAATCAGATGAAGGAATTTTATTAGGCTACTCCACCACGTCTAAGGATTATAGAGTTTTTAACAAAAATTATTGAACTTTTGAAATATAGTACATGTAAAATTTGATGAAACTGATCCTTTTTTTTAAACAACCCGAAACTACATCTTCATATTTGTTTTCAAAAACTAATTATCAACCTTTGATGGATGATTATTCTAAAATGGAAAATACTCACAAAAATGTTTCTGATGTATTTATCCCAGTATATTTTTTACCTTGTGTTTAGGAATAGGTTTTAAAAAATCCAAATCAATTGTTTCAGAAAAATTATCCTTATGATAGTATCAACAGTGATGTAAATAAAACTATAAGGACTAGAAGTACATAAAGAAATAATGTAGAGCAGCTTGCATTTATTTCCTAATTAGAACCTAAAATATCAAATGAATCATTTGGTGATGATGATTTGATTAATGGTATGAAAGATGGGATAAATGAATTCAGAAAGAAAAAATTATGGACCATAGTTCAATGACCAAAATAAAAATCAATAATTTATGTAAAATGGGTCTTTAGAAATAAATCTGTTGAGAATGGAATCATCGTAATGAATAGGGAAAGATTAGTTTCTAAAGATTATAATAAAAAAGAAAGAATAGAATATGAAGAAACATATGTTGTAGTAACTAGACTTGAATCTATTCATATTATACTAGCCTTTTTAACATTAATCAATTTAAAACATTTTCAAATGGATATAAAGTGTACTTTCCTCAATGGATATGTTCAAGAAGAAGTTTATATTGAACAAACTCCGAGTTTTGATGACACAGAACATATCGAACATGTTTCCAAACATACCAAAGCATGTGGACTTTAAAAAATCCCCTAGAGCCTGGTATGATAGACTTACATTCTTTTTTATACAAAATGATTAGGTTATAAGAACTTCAGATCAAACACTTATTATAAGGAAATATAAGAAAAATATTGTCAATGTTCAAATTTATATTTATGACTTTTTTTTTCAGATCAACTCAACAATAGTAAACTGATTCTTTTGGAAATCTTATGAAATATGAGTTTGAAATGAGTATGATGGGTGAGTTAACATTTCTCTTTGATTTTCAAGTTTCTCAAAAACTAGAAGGAACATATATATCTCAATATATGTATATTGACTATCTTCTTAAAAAGTATGTATATGTCAACACTATATCTATAAGTACTCTAATCGGTACCTCAAATTCTATTGATCTAGATTAAACTGGGAAACTAGTAGATTAAAAATCATAAAAAGTTATAATATTAAGTTTATTATATGAAAGAGCGCTGTCGTGGGCGCCCTCAAATGATTAATGCGATTTGGGGTACTTAGGTGCAGCAGAGTGGCTGACCAAGGTCGTCTCTCAAAGTAGGAAGTGAATTAAAACAATTTTTAGAGGTACTATAGAAGTAAAATAAAAGAGAATAAAAACACTACTTGAAAGGATGGGGGTGGTTGTTTATAGTTTATGAATCTAGAAGAAGTTTGCTGGAAGATGATTGCATTTTTTTTTTGTTTTTAATTTTGAAATGAAGTTTTGATTAGAATGACACAACAAGAAGATGTTTTTTTTTAGAAATCTATTTTAAAAGGCGTAATCGATCTAACTCTACCTCTTCAATCATTTATTAATGATTATCATTTAAATTAATATTCACTTAATTATGATCCCTTAATTTGTTAAATCCCGAACCCTACGAGAATTAACTTTACCACGAAGATTGAAGTGAATTTAACCTTAGGCTAACTTCGGAACATGCAATCGCAGCACCCTGCTTTGATTGATGTTCTAAGATTAGCTTATGGTCAGTGGTAAATTAAGGCACATATCCACTCTGTAAATGAGGATGAATTGTGTTTAGGGATTATATTTGAACTCTACAAATTTATCCCGTGTGGTCTTGTATTACCGATTAAGATCGCGCTCTCACAATTTACACAAAATCCCGACCTCGCGTGTTTTTGTGTACATTGTTCAATTGCTTGCTTAGATTATTACAATATAAAAACACAATTCATGGATCATATTAAGTGAATTACAGTATCTCATTGATTCAAAATAATTAAATTAAGAGGGTAGAAGATATATCGATTACTAAAAGACTACTCTTCCATGGGTGGCGTAATCATCGTAGAAGCGTTTTGCATGTGCAAAGGTTTAAAATGGGTATAACCCAATAACGCTTCTACTCAAGAATTCCAGCCCAATTAGGAAGATTAAGAGAAGAAGAAATTTAAACAAAACAGAAGAAAAGAGAAGAAATAAAAGAAGAAAAAAGAAGTTTATTACATAAACAAAATCATTACAACATGAAGGAGAAGAAGAAGGCTTCGTCGAAGGGATCCTTGCTTCAAGAGCTACCCTTATTGAAATGGTTGGAGAATTGGAGTGGATCCACTTCTCCTCTTCCTCTCAACTTCCCAATGCACGTCCCAACCCCTCCAAATGAGAAAAACTCCAATTTATAGAGGGGAGGGGAGGAGAGGTTACAAGTGGTTTCAAGTGTGAATGTGGAAATTCGGCCAAATATTTTATTCCAAATTGAACTGGCCTTTTGACCTCCAAAACGCGTGAATTGACCGGCCTTCCAGAAGGATGATTTGTGACAAATCATGTCCCCGAGCTTTCCTCAAAATATGGGCTCAATCCAAGCCCGTATGTAGAGGATATGTCCCAAATACAGAACCTTCTCCATTCTGGAGAGCTCATCCCAACTTTGAATTCATGGCCCAATTTCAACAACCAAATGAACTCTTTAGCTTTAGTGTCCTGAATAACAGTTGTATATAATTACGTTAGGAACACTGTTACAAAATTTCAAATTCAAATAATAAACATAAAAATATTTATCTTCGAAATACTACAGTGCACTATTAAGGGTAAAACTGGAATTTTCACCAAATTTTCAAATGAATGATCAAATCCCAAATATTTTATAAATAAACATGTTTAACACAATGTGAGGAAATTATATCATTTATTATCAATAAAATATTCAATAAAATAGTGTTTTATCAACTCCCCCACACTTACCCTTTTGCACACCTGGGAAAAACCTCATATCAAGTAAACATCAATATCAAATCAAAACCAATTTTAAAACACATATCTTTAAGATCAATCAATTTCACACCAAGAATAAAAAGATATCATGCCTCATAAAAAACCTTATTTAAAGTTCTCTATTTATATCATTCAATATATTTCCACTTCATTTATCCACCCATGCACAAAACACTTACCTCGCTTGAATTTTCTCTCATCACTCAAATATCAATTTTTTTTTGCAATGTCTTTCTCATCCAAACTCATACAAGGGTCACCATAGGCTTGATAGATTCCTACATCGCTACCCGATGTGAGTCAAGGACATATGTTTATCATGAGTACTTTTCAGGGTTGTTCTGTGGCTTTCGGTTGGTAGGATTAAGATGTGAAAAACTCTGAGGCTGAATGAGGAGGGCTTGACTCTTTTGAAGCAAAATTGCATTAATCTAATTTTCACTTAATTATGGTCTTCTCTTCAATCCCCATAGTATCAATTCAGCTCCATAATCATGAAAATTCATGAAAGGTTTACACCATTCATCATTTCAGCATAAAAAATGTCAATCTTCTCAAACATGATTTTCTTGAAAGCTCCAGATGGGCACAGCTTTCCACCTCAATTAGAAGCTCCAGAAAAGGCACAGCTTCACTTGTCATGAAAGCTCCAGAAAAGGCACAGCTTTCAATATAATGACTTTCTTTAGCAGCAAACACATCTCTTCAGAATTTAATTTTCCACCCAAAGTATCACATAATGTGGTGGCACAACACAAGACAGCTTCCCCCACACTTAAGCTCAACTAGATTATGCAATTTCACTTCAAGAGTTGGTTGGATAGGGAAAATTGGCTTGTAATGTGGCTTAACCTAACAGGCTGTGCATGGCTTCTAAGGGATACAAGGATTAAATATTCAAGGTAGGCCATTATAAAAAAAGGATTCTTTGAAAAGGGGGCTTTAATACCAAACAAATGCCTCAATCATTTAAACATATGTACCTCAAACCCTCAAGTTTTGACAGGAATAGATCAAATTCTGGATAAATCAAGCATGGTTTGGTTCTCTCAAGAAGTGAGGTGAATGTAAAGAATATGAAAATAATGGTTCAGAAGCCCCACAGGAAACTGATTTCAAATTTAAAGACAGTGAGATGTGGCATGGGATTCAAAATTCGGTGTACTTTCCATGAAATTGCTAAATATTTGAACTTGAAACAAAGTCATTTCAGCATTCATTTAAGCTTAGTTTCAGGGGGTAAATTTTTTCACTTATTGATATGGATTTAAAAATTGTGATGAGAATCATTTTAGCTCAAAATGTTTCAAAAAACACATAAAATTGTAAAATAAACACACAAAATTTGAAAAACACACAAATTTTTTTTTTTGGTTTTTTTTAAACAGGAAAACAATTGAAATTGCTAAACTAAAAGGTTCCCTCCCCCACACTTAAAATATTGCATTGTCCTCAATGTGAACCTATGAGATGATATATGCACATGAAATGAAGAATTTTTAAATAGGACAAATAATATAAAAGTGAAAGGGTTAGGAACAGCCTGATGTGATCAAGTGATGATGGGGTCATGCAGTGTGATAAAATCCACTGCATCAGTAGGATGGACCTCAATGTATCTCTTCAAACGTTTCCTATTGACTTTAAATCTCCTTCCAGTGTCCTCTTGTGTGATCTCCACTGCACCATAAGGAAAAACATTAGACACAATATAAGGACCTAACCATCTGGAACGCAACTTACCAGGCATCAACTTCAGTCGTGAACTATAGAGAAGGACTTTCTCTCCAACATGAAACTCCCTTTGTTGGATCATTTTGTCATGAGCTGCTTTTGATCTTTCCTTGTAGAGCCTTGAGTTCTCATATGATGACAGTCGAATCTCCTCAAGCTCTTGAATTTGCAACTTCCTTTGAATTCCAGCTTGGGCCAAATCCATGTTACATTTCTTTATAGCCCAATATGCCCGATGCTCGACTTCCATGGGGAGATGACACGCTTTCCCAAAAACAATCCGAAATGGGGACATACCAATGGGGGTCTTGTATGTTGTCCTATAAGCCCACAATGAATCATCCAAGCACTTGCTCCAATCCTTCCTATTTGGCTGCACGGTTTTCTCTAAGATTTGTTTCAACTCACGATTTGAAACCTCAGCCTGGCCATTTGTTTGGGGGTGGTATGGTGTCGATGTTTTGTGTGTCACCCCATACTTTCGAAGGAGGGAAGCGAAATTCCTATTGCAAAAGTGTGTCCCTTGGTCACTGATGATGGCCTTTGGTACTCCAAACCTGCAAAATATATGTGCTTTGACAAAGTCCACAACAACATGAGAATCGTCAGTCCTGGTGGCCTTGGCCTCCACCCATTTACTCACATAATCAACAGAAACCAAAATATACAAAAATCCAAATGAACTAGGAAAAGGACCCATAAAGTCGATGCCCCATACATCAAAAATCTCACAAAATAGTATGGGTTGTTGGGGCATCTCATGTCTCCTAGAAATGTTCCCAGTGTGTTGGCAACGAGAGCATGACTTACAAAACAAATGGGCATCATGGAACAAGCTAGGCCAATATAATCCAGAGTCTAAAACCTTCCTAGCTGTACGTTGGGGTCCAAAGTGTCCACCACATACAAGTGTATGACAGAATTGAAAAACAGACTCAAACTCATGATCAGGAATACACCTCCTAATGACTTGGTCACTACACATGCGCCAGAGGTACGGATCATACCACACATAATACCTAGACTCACTTTTTAATTTTTGGACTTGATGCTTCTTCAAATTTACTGGGATTTCAGAGCCAACAATGTAATTAACTGAATCAGCATACCAAGGATGCTTACCTGAGATGGTATAGAGATGCTCATCGGGGAAAGTGTCCCGAAGTGGTATCTGATCCAAGGTGTCATCCTCTAGTGTGTGAGTAAGCCTACTCATGTGGTCCGCCACCAAGTTTTCTGACCCCTTTTTTTCCTTTATCTCGATGTCAAACTCTTGAAGAAGGAGCATCAAATGGATAAGTCGCGGCTTTGCATCTGGATTCTTCAGGAGGTACCTAAAAGCTGCATGGTCAGAAAAAACAACTACTTTAGAGCCCAATAAATATGAACGGAATTTATCTAAAGCAAATATGACAGCAAGAAACTCCTTTTCTGTGGTAGTGTAGTTTGATTGGGCTGAATCTAGCGTCCTCGATGCATAGGCGATCACATGTGAACGTCCCTCCACCCTCTGAGATAAGACAGCTCCAATCGCGAAGTTGGAGGCGTCACACATAAGCTCAAATGGAAGGTCCCACCGTGGGGGCTGTATGATTGGTGGAGTGGTCAGACACTTCTTCAGCTCATCAAATGATACCCTGCATGAATCATCAAAATTGAAGTCAATATCTTTTTGAAGCAATCGAGATAAGGGTAGAGCGATCTTACTAAAATCTCTGATGAAGCGTCGATAAAATCCAGCATGCCCAAGGAATGATCGAACATCACGCACACATGTAGGATATGGGAGGGATGAAATAATGTCTACCTTAGATTTATCAACTTCAATTCCATGTTGTGAGACTATATGACCTAAGACAATTCCCTTTTCGACCATGAAATGACATTTTTCAAAATTTAAGACCAGATTCTTCTCAATACAACGATGCAACACATCACCCAAACTAGAGAGACATTCATCAAATGAGGACCCATAAACTGTAAAATCATCCATAAATACCTCCATGCAGGTCTCAATGAAATCTGGGAAAATACTCACCATGCATCTCTGGAAGGTACCTGGGGCATTGCAAAGTCCAAATGGCATCCTTCGGTAGGCAAAGGTACCGAATGGGCAGGTGAATGTTGTCTTCTCCTGGTCCTCTGCTGCAATGGGAACCTGAAAATAGCCAGAAAATCCATCCAAGAAACAATAGTGTGTCTTCCCAGCTAGTCTCTCAAGCATCTGGTCAATGAATGGAAGTGGGAAATGGTACTTACGAGTGGATTGATTTAGTTTCCTATAATCGATACACACTCGCCAACTGTTTTGTACTCTCACAGGAACTAACTCATCATTTTCATTTTTTATAACAGTGAAACCAGTTTTCTTTGGTACAACCTGAACAGGGCTAACCCATTGTGAGTCAGAAATAGGGTAAATGATACCTGCCTCAAGTAATTTTTCAACTTCTTTCTTAACAACTTCTAGGAGGGTGGGATTAAGTCTCCTTTGTGGCTGTCTCACCGGTTTAGCCCCATCCTCCAAGAGAATCCTATGCATGCAAATGGAGGGGCTAATACCTGATATGTCTGCCAATGTCCAACCAATTGCCCTAATGTTATCTCTCAAAAGATTCAAAAGTTTTTCTTCATGTTCAAAAGAGATATTGTTAGCAATTATGACAGGTAATCTATCACCACTGAGCAAGTATGCATATTTGAGATTTGGGGGCAATGGCTTGAGTTCCAATGTAGGTGGGTGATGTATGGATGGAGAAATTGATACAACAGACATATCTGCACAATGAACATCAGTATCAGAATAAAAATCATCACAATCAGAGAATAAAGCACAAAATCCATCAGCATACTCAATAGCCATGTCATAATCAGAGTTCACATGATCAAAATCAGAATATGATTCCATTTCAAAATCAAATCTTAGAGAGTCTTGTTCATTAGAAACAGGTGTGGAAGTTCTCTTAGTCATTAAACCAGAACCAATACTCATAATATCCCTAAGCATAGGACAATCCAATTTCATGATGTTTTTACTTGGTGGTTCAAAATGGGAGATAACAAAAGCAGAATGGTCCTCAGAGGGGTACTTCATGGAATCCATAACATTAAATATCAAAACTTCATCCCCAAATTCCATGGAAAGTGTACCCTCATTGACATTTATGATAGTTTTTGCAGTTTTGAGGAAGGGCCTACCTAAGATAATGGGGGCATGAGAACTTACCTGATCATCCTCCATGTTAAGAACATAGAAATCCGCTGGAAAGATCATGTCTCTTACCCGGACAAGTACATCTTCAAGGACTCCTGCTGGATATGTCGTAGCTCTATTTGCCAATTGCACCACTACTCTTGTTGGATTCAACTCACCAACCTGCAAGGAAGAGAATACAGAGTGAGGCATCACATTTATGGAAGCTCCCAAATCACAAAGAGCATCAGAGAAGTGAAAATCCCCTATGGTACATGGGATGGTGAATGTCCCAGGATCCTTGCACTTTGTTGGCATTGCTAGAGTTGGTGTAATGAGTGTCGAGACATTCCTTCCGAGGTTGATCCTCTCATTTCCCTTGATCCCTCTTCCATTGGTGCAGAGTTCTTTTAAGAATTTGGCATACCTTGGAATTTGCTTAATGGCTTCAAGTAGAGGAATGTTGATCTCCACACGCTTGAATGTGTCCAAAACCTCCTTTTTCATTGCTTCTTCAGCCATCTTCTTGGTTTGAACAACCCTGTTTGGAAAAGGAAGGGGTTTAGGAGGAACATCATCAATCTTTTTCTTACCTTTATCTTTCTCCTTGGATTGTTCATCAGTTGGTATGGAATGCGGCTTCTCTGAAGTTGAGGTGAATCCCGGTGGAATGGTAGGTGTAGATGTATCATTCATTTTCTTCCCACTTCTCAATGTGATGGCACTAACATTCCCCATTGGATTTGGAGTGGGTTGGGAAGGTAGATTTCCAGAATTCTTACTCACAAGTTCATGGAGGGCGGTGGCAATCTGACTCATTTGAGTCTTCAACTCTCTCAGCTCCGAACCTTGACTCTTCAGCTCATTCTGTTGATTAAGAACAATTTGTTTCAAAAGATCATCAGTGTTAGAGTCTACCTTGTGTTGGATATTCCCTTGTTTCTGACTCGTTGATGTTTGAGCTTCGAATCTCCTTTGGGGTTGTTGGAAACCCTGTTGGTAAGGTGGAGGCTGCTGGAAGTTTGGTTGAAAAGGGGGCCTTTGTTGTTGTCCAGAGCCATACCTCATGTCCGACTGATCTTTCCACCCTTGGTTGTATGTTGGATCAAACTTCTTTTGGGGATATGGTTGTTGTTGTTGCTGCTGAAATGGTCTCCCAAGGAACACTGCTGCACAATCTTCTGTTTCTTGGAGTTGTGGGCAACAGTCAGTTGGGTGGTTTGTCTCAGTGCAAATACCACAAGGCCTTGAAGGAGGGGGTAGAGATGTCTTTTGTGCCAAAGCAATTTGCCTCACCATAGTGGTCAATTCTTCCAACTTAGTATCAATCAAATGACTTTCAAGAGAAGAAGGACTTACCTGATGTACTCCCCTGACATGTGGTGTACCTCTATCACCAAATTGTTGGGAGTTTTGGGCCATCTTGTCGATCAACGCACGTGCAGCTTCTGGTGTCTTGTCCACCAATGCTCCTCCAGCTGCATCATCCACCATGCTCCTCTCCATGGGTGTGAGTCCTTTGTAGAAGTATTGGATGAGGAGTTGCTCACTGATTTGGTAATGTGGGCAGCTTGCACACAACTTCTTGAATCGCTCCCAGTACTCATACATTGAATCCCCTTGTGCTTGCTTGATCCCTGATATCTCCTTTCAAATGGATGTGGTCCTTGATGCTGGAAAAAATCTCTGCAAGAAAAGACGTTTCAAATCGTTCCAACAAGTTACATCTTCGGGTTGTAAATAATACATCCAGTCTTTTGCAGCTCCATCAAGTGAGAATGGGAATGCTCTTAATTTGATTTGATCTTCAGAAACATTTCTTGGTTTAAGGGTTGAGCAAACCACATTAAATTCTTTCAAATGTTTATTTGGATCCTCACTAGAGAGGCCATGAATCTTTGGAAGTAAGTGAATTAACCCAGATTTTAGTTCAAAGTCCGATTCGAGATTTGGGTATGCAATACAATTTGGTTGATAGTTAATATCAGGTGTAGCCAATTCTCGAATGGTTCTATTAAGTTCATTTCCATTGTTTCCAGCCATTGGTTTTTGTTTAATGGTTGAATTTGAATTGCTTCCAATTTCAATGTTCTGATATTGGAGTAATTCTCCAACTGGTTGAATGTTGAAACTTCCCGTAGACTGAGAATTTCTGATTCTTGCCCTAAGGCTGCGTTCAATCTCAGGGTCAAGATCTAAGAGATATTTGGGATTAGTTAGTGTCATCAATCAATGAAAGATGAAAAGAAGGAATGTGGACCATAGTAAAATAAAAATTAGAAGTTTGAGTTTATGGTCCAAAAAGAAGTAGAAAGAGATAAAAGAAGAAGAAGAAAAAAAATCAGATTGGGTAAAGACGGAAGAAAGAAGAGAGGAATAGAATTAAAATGTAAAATAAAATAAATACCTCTAATTGGTTGAAATAATTACTTGCCTCCCCAGCAACGGCACCAATTTGAAAGAGCGCTGTCGTGGGTGCCCTCAAATGATTAATGTGATTTGGGGTACTTAGGTGCAGCAGAGTGGCTGACCAAGGTCGTCTCTCAAAGGAGGAAGTGAATTAAATCAATTTTTAGAGGTATTATAGAAGTAAAATAAAAGAGAATAAAAACACTACTTGAAAGGATGGGGGTGGTTTTTTATAGTTTATGAATCTAGAAGAAGTTTGCTGGAAGAAGATTGCATTTTTTTTGTTTTTAATTTTGAAATGAAGTTTTGATTATAATGACACAACAAGAAGATGTTTTTTTTTAGAAATCTATTTTAAAAGGCGTAATCGATCTAACTCTACCTCTTCAATCATTTATTAATCATTATCATTTAAATTAATATTCACTTAATTATGATCCCTTAATTTGTTAAATCCCAAACCCTACGAGAATTAACTTTACCACGAAGATTGAAGTGAATTTAACCTTAGGCTAACTTCGGAACATGCAATCGCAGCACCCTGCTTTGATTGATGTTCTAAGATTAGCTTATGATCAGTGGTAAATTAAGGCACATATCCACTCTGTAAATGAGGATGAATTGTGTTTAGGGATTATATTTGAACTCTACAAATTTATCCTGTGTGGTCTTGTATTACCGATTAAGATCGTGCTCTCACAATTTACACAAAATCCCGACCTCGCGTGTTTTTGTGTACATTGTTCAATTGCTTGCTTAGTTTCTTACAATATAAAAACACAATTCATGGATCATATTAAGTGAATTAAACTAGCTCATTTATTCAAAATAATTAAATGAAGAGGGTAGAAGATAGATCGATTACTAAAAGACTACTCTTCCATGGGTGGCGTAATCATCGTAGAAGCGTTTTGCATGTGCAAAGGTTTAAAATGGGTATAACCCAATAACGCTTCTACTCAAGAATTCCAGCCCAATTAGGAAGATTAAGATAATAATAAATTTAAACAAAACAGAATAAAAGAGAAGAAATAAAATAATAACAAAGAAGTTTATTACATAAACAAAATCATTACAACATGAAGGAGAAGAAGAAGGCTTCGTCGAAGGGATCCTTTCTTCAAGAGCTACCCTTATTGAAATGGTTGGAGAATTGGAGTGGATCCACTTATCCTCTGCCTCTCAACTTCCCAATGCACGTCCCAACCCCTCCAAATGAGAAAAACTCCAATTTATAGAGGGGAGGGGAGGAGAGGTTACAAGTGGTTTCAAGTGTGAATGTGGAAATTCGGCCAAATATTTTATGCCAACTTGCACCGCCCATTTGACCTAAAAAAGCGTGAATTGACCGGCCTTCCAGAAGGATGATTTGTGCCACATCATGTCCCCGAGCTTTCCTCAAAATTTGGGCTCAATCCAAGCCCGTATGTAGAGGATATGGCCCAAATACAGAACCTTCTCCATTCTGGCGAGCCCAGCCCAACTTTGAATTCATGGACCAATTTCAACAACCAAATGAACTCTTTAGCTTTAGTGTCCTGCATAAAGGTTGTAGATAATTATGTTAGGAATACTGTTACAAAATATCAAATTCCAATAATAAACATAAAAATATTTATCCTCGAAATACTACAGTGCACTATTAAGGGTAAAACTGGAATTTTCACCAAATTTTCAAATGAATGATCAAATCCCAAATATTTTATAAATAAACATGTTTAACACAATGTGAGGAAATTATATCATTTATTATCAATAAAATATTCAATAAAATAGTGTTTTATCATTATACATAACATCTAGTCATTTAGACTTAATGTTTTCAGTATGCTTGTGTGTAAGATATCAATAAAATCCAATGAAATCTATTTTAAAAGCAGTGAAAATATTTTTTCGCTATGTAAAGGGATCCATGTATTTTGGTCTTTTCTATTCTTTTGGAAATTATTTTGTTTTAAAAAGTTTTTCGGATACTGATTTTGTTGGATGTT
Source organism: Viscum album (assembly GCA_963277665.1). NCBI lineage: Eukaryota > Viridiplantae > Streptophyta > Magnoliopsida > Santalales > Viscaceae > Viscum > Viscum album. The sequence continues at coordinate 82,874,665 of OY728155.1, read as the reverse complement.
GAATGGATAGAAAAATTACATCTTGAACTTGTCATTTCCTTGGAGATTCTTTAGTTTCCCGGTCATGTAAGAATCAAAAATTGGTAGTACTTTCCACGACTGAAGCTGAATATGTAGTAGCTTAAGGTTTTTGTGCTCAAGTATTGTGGATGCAACATACACTCTTAGACTATAGAATTAGTTTTAACAGATCCCAAATATTTTGTGATAATACTAGTGCCATTACCCTAAGAAAGAAACCTTCACATCACACTCAATAAGCACACAGAGACATTATGAATCACATTCATTGGGACCAGACACTAAAAAGAGATATAATTCATTAATTTATCGGAATTCAATACCAACTTGCTAACATTTTTACAATATATTTACCCTCTGATAGATTATAATACAATAAAAAAAGTTTTGAATGATAACAATAAGGTAATCGTCCATATTAACATTTTATTTAATCCTATCTCCTATGATTAAGATACTACTCTTTATAAAGGGTACAAATATTTACTTGTATATTTTCGTAAAAAAATTGGATCCTAAAATTTTGTTTCTAGGCTTTTTTTTCAGAACCTAAAATTTTCTTTCTATAATGAATTTTTTCGAAACCTGCGGTTTTTAATAAGAACCTTATTAATTCTGAAAATTCATTCTATGAAATCTGTATGTTATGTTTCCTTTCATAAATCTTCATAATTGTATTTTTTTAGTTGTTGGTATTTCTATTTCGATTTAAGAAAAATCCATCGAATACACTTTCTTTAAATTTGACATCTCCTTAAAACATAAAAAGATCAGATTATTCAAATCCTTATTCATCATTGATATCAACCATCTGATCAGATCAAGAAATTTTCAACCATTTTATTGTTTTGAGAATACAAACCATCATCGTGAAGCCTATATAATGAACCCCCATATTTGTATCCCATGTCAATTTTGCAAGGGTTTTTGTGTAACGACCCAAAATTTCATTAATGAAAATTCTTCTTGATCTAATTAAATGTTTTATTATAGTCATATAAAATATGAACATCATTGGTTTTATGTTTCTGGATTTTAAAATACTGTTATGAATTGTGACCAATTCTAATATAGTGGTTGAATAGTGATCATATGATTAGTATAAATATTGGGATTTAACAATTCCAATTTACTCAGACAATGGAAGTGATGTCCTTATTCAGTATACTTGCCCCATAAGAAGCCCATTTTCGGAGATTGGAAAGGAGGTGGAGTCATTGGGATTTTTTCTTGACCAACCCCAAGTTGAGCTTGAACACATTAAGCATGAGAAGAACCAACTACGGGAGAAGTGGATGTTAATAGAGATTATCACCCGATCGATGTTATCCAAGCCACCCCAAGAGTATGTCACAAATGCGCACCTTACCCTTCGGTATTACACAGGTGTTATATGGGGTTATTTAATAATTCCCTAGAACTATTATTATATATATTATTTTTTATAAAGAATGTTCATTCATTTTATTATTGTTACTTCGTAAATAGTTTTTATAGCACTAATAGTATTTTTTGTTAATATTCAACTAAAAAATGTATTTTGATGAATTAATGGATTTTTTAATTAAATAGTATTTTAATAAATTATTATTATTATTAAATTACTTGTTATTAAATATATAGTATAATATAATTTTATGAATGCAATTGTAATTTTTATTATGTTTTGAAATCTTCTTTTCTCAAAACCCATGAATTTTCGGTAAATGTCGGTTTTTTAAATATAAATTCACATATTTATAAAATTATTTAGATAAAATGAATATTATTTTTGGAATTAGGATGTTGATATTATCCAATGGGGAATTTTTCATAATTTTCTAAGACAGTCATATTTTTGGGTAAAAATTAAATACTGTTTAAATATATAATCTGTTTTATGACATCATAATGACACAATAGTGATGTAATAAAATAATATAAACATTATGTTCGGCCAATATATATTTTTACATTTAAATAATGTGATTTAAGGTTTTTTTGATTTATTTTACAAAGCTTTTGTGGACCCTTCAAGGCTTACAAAACATTTTTCCTTTTTAAATTGTTTTCCTTGAGAATGTGACTCACCTCCACATAAGAAACCCTATTATTTTAAGAAGTTTGGTGATTGGACTTATAAAATATTGTTTCACAATCCTCTTTGGAATAACCCATGGGCCAAAACCATGGGATGGTTTGTGGTATTGATTAGTTTAATGTGTGGTGACCAAAACCTAAATAATAAATAATTCCCTCTCATTTCCTATATAAACCCACCCAAGCTCCCACTTCCTCTTCACTCAAATCCATTTTTTTTCTACCAAACCCTGACCGCCTCTCCATAGAATCCTCCCAAGGTGCTCCAAGATACTAATAATCCTCTCTCAAGCCTCACCCAAGCTTTTGGGATCACACTTCCAAGTAAGGGATTCCTACCTTTCTCTTTTTTTCCAAGTTTCTTAATATTTCTATGCCCTTTTATTTTCAATTAAAAATGATGGGGTATGATTTCTCGCCTTACACATACTTCCCTATTTATTTTTGGATGATGTGACACTGCTTTCTCTCACATTAAAGCCTTCTGTGTACACCTGTTACCATGACGAAATTCCGTGAGGGATTTCTCTCCCCTATTTTACATCTAAGTAATTCTTTGTATTTTGCATCTAAATTTCATTACATTTGTTAGGACATGTATTTATATGACCCCTTAATTTAAATTTTATGTACATATGACAATACACCCTTTTCTCCCTCATAAACTGTTTTCATGAATCCTTATGTCACATCATTTTTCTTTCGAAATAGCACCGCGTTTTTCCAAGCCAAGATCAATGTGTAGTGAATACCATACCTATGTCTCTATCAAGGATATTCAACTTTATGAAAATATAAATATTGAATGGTAAATTCTTTTATTTTTTTCACATTACTTAATCATTTAATAACATATGATTTTTATTTATTCCATGTTATATGATCCATGTGGCACACTTATGCACGAAATGAAAGGTTTAAGAATGATGCACCCTAATAGTGCTTCAATGCATTGGGTAAAGTTTAGTATCATGATACGTCATGTGAAATGGGTGTTGACTCATGCTAATTCTTGTGAAATAATTTTTCACTCGTGCTTCATTTTCAATGAGGGTTTACTCAGGCTCCATGTGCAATGAGCCTTGGCTCATGCTAATTCCATGTTAAGTGGTGTTCCCACGTTTCCATGTTATTATTATCATGAATTATCATGAATTTATGTTCATATCTAACTTGTGATCCATTGATATTCCTATTTTCTAACATGTATTGTATTACACATGTAATTCAATGTTTATTCCATTATTTTGATTTATATCTCACCCTTTTATTATGCACGTCTTCTGGTTATCCCATGAAATGCTATGTACGAGGGAATGTTGTGGTCATGTAAATGTTGTTTTCAATAAAGATATTGTGTGTTTTATATTTTAAGCTATTAGTTAATGTTACTATTCCCCAAAGACACTAGACCTATCGATCATCCATGTTTTATCAAGTGAATGTTTTAAGTAATAAATCATGTTTAAGTGTGTAATAAAGAGATGGGTTGTAATAGTTGGTATCTAAAGATAGGTTTAGTTATTTTTGTGATTACGATTAGAAAACCCTAGTGAAGACTTAAAGACAATAATAAGTATAATAAAAACATCCCTAAGTATTGGTGAGTATTGAGTAAGTGGTTTATCAAGCAAATTCATCCATGTCTAGATACGAGAGGGTAGAGGCGGCTTTGGCACAGATGTATCCTAGGGGTAAAACCCCAAAACACCTCTTTGAGCTAGACTCAAACAGGAACTAGCGCACGACAATGGGCCATGCTTAACTCTTGGTTATGACACTCCCGGGTGATATTCTTTGTTAAATTCACATGCTTAGTGTCAACCCTTATTAAGGGAATTAAAAAAATCCCCTAATAATATATGTTAGAAAGTATATCATGATTAGCGTAGATTGAAACCTATGGATTCATAAGTTAAGGAAATAAAAGTTATTTATAAGTCATCAGTTTTGCCTTTGGATTACCCTTTATGTGTTACCCCTAACTTTACTTTTATTACATCCAATGGGCATTAATAGGAGGACTCTGTCTAACAATCGATCTGAAGATCAATGTGATTATTATGCTAATGAGATGCCCAATATAATGGGAGTGGGAATCACCAACTTTGTCACACTTCTCTCTCAGTTAACTCAAGATTTTAATAGAAACATGGGTCAAGAGGAACGTTCACCCCCCCCCCCCTCAAGAAATAACAAGTCACCATTGAGATCTTTTTGAGACAAAGTCCTCCTACTTTTATTGGATCATATGATTCCTCAATCGAAGAACAATAGATCAAATCCATTGAAAAGATCTTCTTTATCCTTTAATGTTCTGAACAAGAGAAGGTTCTCCTAGCTGCTTATAATATAGAGGGTGAAGCTGATCAACGGAGGACAATGATAAAAAATACAAAGCCTGAGGAATAGATTGAGGTGTTGGAATGGAAGGATTTTCAGAAGGTGTTTTTCGATAAATATTTTGTGTGCACCCTCCGACATAAGATGGAAAGGGACTTCCATGACCAAAAGAAAATAGAGGACGAATCTATCGGATCATATGAGGAAAACTTCAAAAGTCTTGTACGATACGTCTTCAGCTTTGTCGTTACCCCCGAATTCAAGGTTGACTGCTTCTTTGGTGGGCTGAAACCTATCCAACGGAAAGCGATGGTGATCTGTGACTTCGACAGTTATGAGGAAATTGTCTGATGTGCCCTCAAGGTCGAAATGGAGATTAAAGAATCTCAGAGGTATCATGGGGATAATAGATGTAACATGTACTTCAATGCTGGTGGTTTAATGGATAAATCCAATGGTGCTAAAATGATCCATCACCCTACTCGCCAATGGTATGGAAAGAAGCACCCTGAAAATTGACAAAAGGGGATGAGGAAATACTTTAGGTATAGAAGAGAAGCGCACCTAGCCATTAACAGCCAACAAGAAAAACTTGCGGCTGCAATAGAGGTAAGGAACGCTCCATTCGAACCTCTATGCTTTTTTTCATTGCTACAACTGTAATGAGATAGGGAATCTTCCAAATCAGTTCCCTAAGCCATGGGTTTTTTTAGGCAACCAAAAACCTCCAAAGCAGCAAGGGAGATCTTTCTCCATCACTATTACTGAAGTGAACTCTAACAATGAAGTGGTGATAGGTACACTAGTTATTCATTCATGAATAGAAAACATTCCATTTAATTCTAGTTCTATGCATTATTTTATGTCCCAAATGTTTAGTATAACAATCCCAGAACTTCCACAAATTATGGAAATGAAGATGGAAGTGAGTATGGAAAATGGGGAAATCATTGATTCCCAGGAATATAACTCCACCCCTATCATCATCTGTGGATCGAATTTCCCAGCAAACCTCATCATACTCCCTCTGGTGGAATTTGATTCAATTCATGGAATGGCTTGTCTTTCCTTATATAGAGAAAACATAAATTGTCATGAGAGGTAAATCACTCTCCATTTGGAGAATCAACCCCCAATTCTAGACAAGTGAAAGGAGGAAGATGAATCTCCTTTAGATCTACCATCTCAAGAATGGATGTTACTTCCTTATGAGCATGCATATCTGGCTCAGATGATTGAGTCTATGTAGACAACCATCCTTGAAGGCATTACTATTGTGAGGGAATTCGCTGAAGTGTTTCCCGAGGAATTTTCTGGTATTCCTCCTAGAAGAGATGTTGAATTCCCAATTGATCTCATACCTAGGGCGTTTCCAATATCCAAGACACTGTATAGAATGGTTGTTGTGGAGATTGAGGAGCTGAAGAAACAAGTAGAAGAGAATCTGGATAAAGGGTTTATACACCCAAGTGCTTCCCAATGTGGTGCACTAGTCCTCTTCACTGTGAAGAAAGATAGGTCAATGCGCCTTTCCATCGATTATCATGAGCTTAACATAATCACGATAAAGAACAAGTATCCTCTCGCACGAATAGATTACTTATTCGATCAGCTGTGTGGAGCACAATACTTCTCCAAGGTTTATTTGTGGTCAGGATATTTTCAAGTAAGGATGAAGAAGTAAGATATACCCAAGACTATTTTTCATACAAGATACGGGCACAATGAATTCATAGTAATGACTTTCGGACTCACTAATGATCCAAAAATCATTATGGACATGATGAATCGAGTCTTTTGGGATTACCTCAACAAATTTGTGGTAGTATTTATAGATGATGTTTTGATATACTCCAAAACCAAGGAGGATCATGGGGAGCATAAACAAATTGTACTAGAGACCTTGCAGAAGGAGAATCTCTATGCAATGTATATCAAGTGTGTGTTCTAGTTGAAGGGGGTCTCATTCTTGGGCCATATCATCTAAAGTAATGAGATATCTTTGGATCTCTCCAAAACAGAAGCAATTGAGGGATGGATGAGGCTAACATCGGAAATGTATATCCGTAGCTTCTTGGGGTTCAATGGATATTATTGAGGATTTGTGAGAAATTTCTCAAGATTTTGTAACCCTCTTACCAAGATAACTCAGAAGGGAGTAATGTTATCATGGAGTGGGGAATGCAAAGAAATCTTCAAGGAGTTAGAAAAGAGTCTTATCACTATGTCCATGCTCACTTTACCCACAAATGGAGAACCTTTTGTGTTATTCAGTGATGCTGCGACGAAGGGAATGGGTTTTGAGTTGATGAAAAATGAAAAAGTCATTGACTATGCTTTAAGGAAATTGAAAGATCATGAGAAGAATTATCCAACACCTGATTTGGAGTTTGCTATTGTGATCTTCGCTTTAAAATTTTGGCGACATTATCTCTTTGGGGAGAAGTTTCGAATATAAACGGACCACAAATGCCTCAAGTATATATTCACACAGAAAGAGTTTTACATGTGCCAAAGAATATGGTTAGAGCTAATCAAAGACTATGACTGCTTAATCCATTACCGCCCTAGGAAAGTGAACAAGGTGGCAGATGACCTCAGTATAAAGGACCTAGCAATTTTATCATTGATTAAAATTGATAAGGATCCTATCTTCTTAGATTTGATAATGATATAAATGGGAATCTTAAATAAGGGAACATCATCAATCCTTTTACAATTGATTGGCCAACCTTCTCTATTTGAAAGGTTAAAGGATGCTCAAAAGGATGATTTGGGAATTCATAAGAGAGTGGAAGCTATCAAAAAATTGAAATCCTCATAGTTCAATGTTAATGAAGAAGGAATTATGAGATTTCGAAAATACTATGTGTTACATCAAGTCCGGAGAGGAAGAAGGAACTTTTGGATGATGCGCATAGTTAAAATTTCTATATTAACCCAAGAAACACAAAGATGTCTCCAGATCTTTGATATAATTATTGGTGGGACAATATGAAGAAGTATACCGCTGAGTATATATAAATGTGTCTGGTGTGTCATAAAGTGAAGGAAGAGAGGCATAAGTCTTAGGGAATGATGCAACCATTGCCATTACCAGCATAGAAATGGGAGAACATCACCATTGACTTTGTCACCATACTTCCAAAGACATCCAAAGGAAACAATGCAATCTGGGTTTTTGTGGATTGTATTACAAAGTCTGCACACTTCATTGCAATTTGGTAGGATTTCTCATTGGATCAACTGTCACAGATATATATCAGGGAAGTGGTAAGTATTAATGGAGTACCACTATCTATTATATTTGATCGAGATCCATGATTTACCTCTACATTTTAGAAGAGTCTTCAACATGCTCTGGATACTGAACTGAACTTGATTTTGGCCTATCATCCTCAAACTGATGGCCAATCTGAGCGGACTATCCCAACACTATAGGATATGTTGAGAGCACGCTCAATGGACTTTAAAGAATGTTGGGATCAATATCTTCCATTGGTTGAATTATTTTACAATAACAGTTTCCACTCGAGCATCTTAATCGAACCTTATGATGCCTTGTATGGAAAGAGGTGCATAACACCAATATGTTGGGATGAAGTCGATGATCATAATCTTCTAGGACCAAAAATGGTTGATGAAATGGTGGAGAAGGTGAAAACCATTCAACAGCATATCAAGGTTTCCCAGAGTCGACAGAAGAGTTATGAAGATAACTATCAATGATACATTGAATTTAAAGTTAGACACTTAATATTTCTACACATATCTCTATGGAAGAAGGTCATGAGGTTTGTAAAGAAATGGAAGTTAAGTCCTAGGTACATTTTCCCCTTCGAGATTCTTGATCGTGTTGGTGTTGTGGCATATCGACTAGAACTTCCACCTTCTATGGACAAAGTACATGATGTATTTTATGTATCCATATTAAGGAAGTACATACTAGACCATTCACAAGAACTCTCTTCAGAGGTAGTAAATCTATAGGATGATCCTTCTTATGAGGAGCAACCATTGAAAATCATAGATCATAGAGAAAAAGTTCTATAAAATTAGACAATTTCCCTCGTTAAGGTGTTGTGGTGAAACCACAAATTTAAAGAAGCAATGTGGGAATCAGAGGAAGTGATTAAGAAAGCTTACCCACATCTATTTTAGTGTGGGAGAATGAAATTTTGAGGGTGAATCTTTTTAAGGGGGGAAGATTGTAACGACCCAAACATTCATTAATGAAAATTCCTATAGATCATTTAAATGTCTTATTATGGTTATATAAAATGTGAACATCATTTGTTTTATGTTTCTATATTTTAAAATACTGTTATAAATTCAAGTCGTTGCTAATATAGTCGTTGAACAGTGATCACATGATTATTATAAATATAGGGCTTTAACAAATCCAATTTTCTAAGACAAAGGAAGTGATGGCCTAATCTTGTAGACTTTCCCCATACAAAGCCCGTTTGTCAGAGCTCAGAAAGGAGGTGGAATCATTTGGATTCTCTCTTGACCAAGCCCATGCTGAGCTTGAACACGTTATGCTTGAGCGGAACTGACTACGAGAGAAGTGGATGTTAATAGAGATTACCACCCGAGCGATATTATCTGAGCCACCCCAAAAGTATGTCACCATTGTACACCTTACCATTCAGTCATATGTGGGTATTATAAGGGGTTATCTAAAAATACCCTAGCACTGTGACTTTGTACATTATTTTTTTATAAAGAATGTGCATTCATTTTATTATTGTTACTTCTTAAATAGTTTTTAAAGCACAAATAGTATTTTTAGTTAATATTCAACTTAGAAATATATTTTAATGAATTAGTGGATTTATTATATAAATAATATTTTCCTATAATATAAATATTATTAAAACACTTTTTATTAAATTTAAATGATCATATAATTTTTTGAATGCAATTGTAATTTTTATTAAGGTTTGAAAGCTGTTTTTGTCAAAACCCATGAATTTTCGGTAAAAGTTGGTTTTTATTTTTAAAGAAAAATTTACATATTTATAAAATTATTTAGATAAAATGAATATTATTTTTGGAATCTGTACTTTTAAATTATACAATGGTGAGTTTTTCATAATTATCTGAGATAGTCGAATTTTTGGGTAAATATTAAATGCAGTTTAAATATATAATGTGTTTTATGACATCATAATGACCCAATAGTGAGGTACTCGAGTAATATAAATATTATGTTCGGCCAATATATATTTTACCATTAAAATAATGTGATTTTGGGTTTGTTTTATTTATTTTACAAAGCTTTAGTGGACCCTTCAAGGCTTATAAAACATTTTGCCTTTTTAAATTGTTTTCCTTGAGAGTGTGACTTACCTCCACATAAGCAAACCTATTATATTAAGAAGTTAGTCCATTGGACTTAAAAAAAATTTTCCCACTCCCCATTGTAAAAAACCATGGTCTGGATTGTGGTATTGATTAGTTTAATGTGTGGTGACCAAAACCTAAATAATAAAGAATTCCCTCTCCTTTCCTATATAAACCCACCCATGCTCCCACTTCCTCTTCACTAAAATCCTTTGGAGTTCGACCAAACCCTGAAATATTTTCACTAGAATCCTCCAAATGTTCCCAAATCTTCCAAGAAGCCTCTCTCAAGCCTCTCCCAAGATTTTGGAATCACACTTCCATGTAAGGTATTTTAACCTTTCTCTTTTTATCTAGGTTTCTTAATATTGTTATACCCTTTTATTTTCAATTAAAAATGTTGGGGTGTGAATTAGCACCTTCCAAATACTTCCCTATTTATGTATAGATTATGGGAGACCACCTTATCTCTCATTAAATCCTCCCATGTTCACTTGTTACCATGCCAAAATTCCATGACGGATATCTCTCTCATCTTTTACATCCATGTAATTTTTTTTATTAAGCATCTAAATTCCATTAAGTTTGTTGGTACATGTATCTATATGAACCTCTTAATTTAAATTTCATGTACATATGATGAGACACCCTTTCCAATCTCATCAAACATTTTCATTAATCCTTATGTCATGTCGTTATGCTGCCGAAATTGCACCACGTCTTTTCAAGCCAAGATCATTGTGTAGTGAATACCATACCCATGTCTTTATCAAGGGTATTAACCATTATGCACATATAAATATTTAATGGTACATTAATGTATTTATTCCAAATTACATAATTGTGGAAAAACTTATGATGTTGATTGATTCCATGTTATATGATCCATGTGCCACACTTATGCATGAAATGAAATGTTTAAGAACGTTGCGCCTTAATAGCGCTCCAATGCATTGGGTAAAGTATAGTATCATGATAAGTCATGTGAAACGGGTGTTGAATCTTGATAATTCAAGTGAAATGAGGTTTTACTTGTGTTTCATGTGCAATGAGGCATTACACATGCTCCATGTGCAATGAGCCTTGGTTCATACTAATTCCATGTTAAGTGTTGTTGCCAAAATTCCTTGTTATGATTATTATTATTTATCATGAATTTGTGTTCATGTTTCTCTTGTTGTACATTTATGTTCCTATTATCTAAAATGTATTGTATTCCTCATGTTATTCCATGTCTATTACCTTACTGGGCTTTATAGCACACCTTTTTCTTATGAATGTCCTCTGGTTATCCAATGCAATGCTAAGTACGAGGGAATTTAGTAGTCATGTAAAGGATGTTTTCAATAAATATATTGTGTGTTTTATGTTATAAGTTGTAATATATTTTTCCTAATCCCCAAATTCACTATACCTATCGATCTTTCATGTTGTATCAAGTGAATATTTAATATAATAAATCAAGTTTAATTGTGCAATAAATATAAGGGTTGTTATATTTTGCACTGAAGCTCTACCACCCTCCAAATAAGTCATTCAGTTTTCCTTGTTCCCTTAAGCATTAAATGTCTATTAATATTTACTCACAAAATATTATGGCCTAAAACACCAAAATCCAGTATTGGTTAATTTACAAATAAAGGTTGGTGTACCCATATTTCTTTCTTAAATATGATTCATGATTGCACAAATCAATAAGAAGAATGGATGGGAATGTATTTTTGTTTCCTAGACAAATAATCAAGATACAGTTTATCTTGATCTTATTATATAATTCTACTATTCTGTTTGTTTTTATTAACAAAGAGTAAGAGAATGTATTTCTTTCAAAATATATAGAGAGAATTATTCAATTTCTTTTAAAAATTCTTCTCGTATATTGGATATACCTTATGAAGGAGGGGATATCATTTTCTCTTACAGGTTTTCAGACAAGGAAGGTAGTTTTGAGATGATTAAGGTAATTGAGTGCCTTGGACTTAAAGGATATAAGTCACCTAATATCATTCATCTTTCAACCAATTTTAGATTGTTAGCCCTGTGGATGGAAGGATTTATTTTTCTGAGAAATGGAGACAAGGATTACCTTAAGAAATGTGATATATTTATGATGGATTTCAGGGTAAATATAAAGAAAGTACAACTCATCAACTAAATCCATCTGTAGATTAGAAATATCAAAAATGGAACCCTTAAGTCTCATATTATTCTGAACCTGAAAATCTTATCGAATATTATCATATTTTTCTTAGAATATTTAAAAACATCCTTAAATCTCAAAACCTTATGTCTTTAAGATAATTTTTGTTGAGTGATGACACTCTAAGAAGGATGAAAATCAGATTAATTATTAATTCAGGATAGTTCTATGATCATATTGATTGTGATGTTCCAGCTCTCGGCAAGAATGGTGATGTATGAGAATCATCAAAGAAAACCCCAGATAAAGAAAGAACTAGAACTGAAATAAAAAGTACTAGTTCCAGAGTCAGTATTTTCTCCACCTAAGATAAAAAGGAAAAATACATTTTCTGATAATGTAGTAGCCAAGTGGATAGAGAAGAAGATGTAAAAGAAGGATTGAGATGTGGTGTTTGGTTTAGACCCTATTAAGGATAAGGCATTGAAATTTCTAGTAGATGAAGATCTTGAGAAGCAATAAAAGAAATGATGATAAAGAGGAAGATTTCAGAATCTGAGCTTGTCCAAGACTCTCTTAAGGATATAGAGAAGGAATATTAACAAATACCAATACTAGAATCCTTCTTGAGAGAGTTAGTTCCAGTATAAACTCGTGGAAATAATGTTTCCATTCTGTAACCCATTGTGGAAGAATAAGTAATTTAACAAGAAGAATAATAAGAATAATAAGAAGATGAAGAAGAAAAGGAAGGTGAAAATATAATAAAACTGTTGGAATAATATTAAGAGATGGATAATCCATCTACGATTATTTTTATCAGAACTTCCCAAGTTTAATCAACAATGATTATCTCATAAGGTAAAAATGATGATGCTCAGGATTAGTTTGATAAACCTTCAAATAATAAAATTATTAATCAATATTTTATTCATCCTGATGATGTTGAGAAATTTTCTGATAAAGACTTTGTTTATGATATAATAATTCATGTTTTTGATAGTGAGCATGAGACTCCATAAGATGATAAATCAATCTCTAAAGTTGATAAAGTAAAGGAAGTGGTAGTTGAATATGCAAAGAAATCCCATATTGAAAACTCCAAGAATGATATTATTGGAATATCTAAGGGAAAATAACATGGGTAAGATAAAGATTCCTCACCAGAATAAGAATATTATTTCAAATCTTCTTCTTCATACATGATTAATTTTTTCATTCATTGAAGAATCTAGTGAATACCCTTCCCTTATTCCCATGTATTGACTCTAGGTGTCAGCTACTCCAATAGATAATCAATCAAAATTAATATTCTATAAGTATTCTCACAAAAGCAATTTTTAAGATTGAAGATGAGTTCAAGACTCTTCACATCGGTTAAGATTCTCATAAATGTTCTTAAAAAAAGTAACCACATGGTTTATGTCAGTGATTGATGATATGGAAATCATGGATGATTTCATGATTCTTTAAAGGATTCTTTGGATAAGTTAGAAGAATCGATCAATAACTTTTCAAACAATCCTTACGAAAAATATGAATCAAGAGAAAGTTTCCTGGATATAAGAGGATAAAGACCTGAATGGAAAGCTGAATATACTTTCTCCAAATTTTAATAGAGAAGGAGAGCTCTAAGAAGAGTAGGAAGAAAAAATCATAGAGAAAGAATATTTAATAAATTCTTAAGCCAAAATTCCTATGTCTTAAGAAGAATGAATAAAAAATATTTAAAATAAAAATCAAGACTGGTATCAGATGCCCCAAATGATTGAGGATGATCATAAAGAACTACAAATGTTGAAAGCTACCCGATGAAAGCTAATGTCGAATGTAAAAAAGGATAACTAATTTTTTAAATTCTGATATATTTTTTATCTTATTTATTACAATATTTTCATATCATAATGGTATTTTATTATCATTAATTTGTTTTGACTTGTATATTTATAACCATTTGGGTATAATATTTTCCCCTCCATTCCATTTAGAAAATCTCAGAGGGGAAAAGGGTGATCAAAATAATATTAAGATAAAAAGAATAGACTTCCCAATGTAAGGGGTAGATTACGTAAGGGGGATATTACTTAAATAAGATAATCTTATTCATGAAGAAGAAAATTCTCTATGGAAAACAATAATATGATACATAGGGATTTCAAAACCCAAGGGGGGTTTATTCGAATACATTATAGGGCATAAGTAAAGGAAGATATATTTTTCTATTGAATTTTCAAAAATTGAATGCCTGATTCCTTATATTCTTTTTTTAAATGTAGTTTGTTCTTTCTAAATAGGGTGATATTGTAGATTCAATAAGTATCATTATGCATTTTACATTCCATAATGTTTTTATAAATAACAGAATCATTTATTAAGAAAAATTATCTATCTCTAAGATTTTTTTTAAGGAAAATTTTATTTCTCTAAGAAATGTTTTATCCTTACGCTCGGTTTTTGAATGTCTTATATAATTTCTTCTCAGGCCCATTCTATCCTTTATATTCTTAAGCCAAAAAAATTTACAGTAAACTTATAGAAACCCATAGAGTTTTTTAGACTCTGATTTCCCCATAATTGTGATTACAAGATCTCTAGAAATCAGACACAAAATTCATCAGAATTTAGACTCTAAATTCTATAGAAATCAAAATCCGATTTCATCATAATTCAAACTCTGAATTCTCTTAAATTCAGTTGATTATTTATTCTAAAATAAGACTTTGATTTATTTATAAATGAGATTCCAAATTATCTAGAAATCATACTCCGAACTCTCATTATTCTAGACTCTGAAACCTTCTTAATTCTGGCTTTGAATTATTTAGAATTCAGAATACGATTCCAAATTCCTTATGAATCTGATTATATTAATTTGTTATAGTTTTCCCTTTTCTATAAATTAACATTACATTTTATCAATTTTGTTAATGTTTCTTAATAAAATTCTTGTTTCTTAACGATGGTAATATTTCCCATGTTTTCTTACATTAAACAATGTCGTACAATCTGTTTTTAATTAACCGTTTAAGGAGTGACACATTCCATGGTCCCATAAAAATCAAGAGAAAATATGACCATTGGAGGAGGAGATGATAGATGGGATTTTATTCTATAAATACCCTATCCATTTGTATAATTGAGTATAATGTTGAAGTGATCTATGGTGTTATAAAGTGATTTCTCGAGAGATACTCTCATGCTTTGTGTGATCTGTGAACATCTTGTTCAGCCGAGAACAACTTGTTCATCCTAGTGTGTCTCTGATTGTTGCTTTGTACAATATTTTGATTCCAGGGATAGAAAGAAAAAGGTGTTGACTACCTTAATGTTTGAGGTCTTTAGGGGATAGAAATACATACTCAGATACTCTTATTGAGGCCTTACCCTGGTGTGTGTAAGATATAATTTCTTGAATGTATTAATCAAGGGACATTTATCCAATGATGTTGGGTTCCCTTATCTTTGGGATAAAATATTTCCTAAACATTTAAATCATGGTTTATATATGTTTTATTTCCACTTCAATTTTGTTAAGGAATGAAAGTATAACTTTCTTATAGTTTCTTATACTTTTATACTCTAATTATTAAGATTTTGTATTCTCTAAGGTAGAATCTTTCCCTAAGTAAACATTTCTTAAATTTGTTTTGTGGATTCATATTTCTAGATCCTATGAAATTTATTTTCTTAATTAAGTAATAAAGAGGGTTTGTGAAACCATCTTGTTTAACTTTGTTAGACATAGATTTTCTTAATTATAAAAACAAAATGTTTTAAACGTACAATTCTCTGCCATCATGTAATTGAGCATCTATATCTACATTTCTATTCTACACATACATTTAATATATAAATTTGGGAATAATGAATTTTTCTTTTCCAATAAATGAGAATATTTTGGATGCTAATATCTTATCAACTGGTTTTCTATTCTAATTTTAGCTCTATGATAAGATAAAATATTTAGGAAATCATTCATCAAAATCTTTATAATTTGGATAGTGTGGATATATGTTTTTCAATAATTGTGTGGGGTTAAATTATCGCATGATATATTATAGAACATGAATCATTTGATTTCAATGTAATATTCTCTATGTTTCATTTACTAGTTGGAGTGATTGTTAGGAAATCCCTTTAGTTGACTTTATCCTACAAGAACCTCCCATACAAAAATTCATGAGATTTTAGGTTAAAACCCTTTTAAAAACACTCTTGAAATTCATATTATTTTTCAATTGTTATTTGTGTTTTATTTTATAAATTTCCTTCAAATATTCTATTTGGAGTTTCATTTCCCATTCCAGTCAGACTGGATATATAATATCACATCTTTTTTATCCTTTCTCATCATTTAGATAACTTCAACAGGGTTTTAAATGAATAATTTCCACCCATTCTGTTATATTTAAATTTTTATAGAACATTATTCTTCTCTATTACAACATAAAAATTTCTTATGAAGTAATCCTCTCAAACATATTGGTTTTTTAAGAATATATCATATAGTGTTTAAGCCTGAAGTCTACTATTCCTCCTTTAATTGATAGCTTCATAGGAATACCCTTGTTAGTTCATTCTTCTTGTTTCCATTCAATGGAAATCTTACATCATGCATTATAATTGTATAAATTATTTCTTATATGTTTATTAGAAATATTCTTTTATTATTTATAAAATAATTTCTCATTAAAATTAATCCTTTTACTATAGGTTCCACTCTTCTCAATAAAATATGGATGTACCTTATTCTAGTATTTTATCACTACAATTTTTTATTCTCATTTATCATAGTGTATGAAACATCAATTTGAAAATAAAAATCAATGTTATTGATAGTGATTAATCAGTCTATGTACCTCAATAAATAATTTTTTATTTTAAATGTAGTGTATTAGTGACCATGGAGTTCTCTCGTGTAGATTTTAGCTCTATGTCAACAGCAATCACTTTGTTTATTTTTCTCTCTAAATTTTTGTTAAAATAGCTTTTTATAATTTTAAAAAAAAATTAAATTAAAAATAATATAGATGTCTACATTAGAAGATATAGATATGATATTCTGCAATTCGATGAGAAATCATAATTGACATATTATCAATTGACAAGTTTTTTCCTTCAAACATTCAATAGGTTATTTTCTAAAAATGATTCCCATTTTAATTTCTAAATATATAATTAAAGGGGTTAATGTATGCTTCTAAATTTCCTATAAATAAATTATAGAAAAAAAATTATTTTTTATCCCCTTAAAAAGACATTTGATTGCCCAATGAACTCCAAGAAACCAAAACAAACAGAATCATTTATGATCTTAGATGATACCTCATTAATGAATTTTATACAAAAATAGTGATTAATTTATATCCATTTATAGAAACTTTATCTTGAATTTTTTTTATAAAATTAATATAAGAATTAAGAATTCACATTTAATGGATGAAAATTAAATGAAAATAATTCAAAAGAATAGTTAGAGAGAAGTACATAAAAACTTAGAATAAGAATAATATATGATATAAGTGGAGACTGCCATATAGAGTTTATCCCTTCAACCAGATATTACAATTTTTTAGTTATATATCATATAAGAGGTTTAAATTTCACATCCATATCCTCCCTCTGTAACCATATTCTTGATATCGAAGGGGATACTCATATTTATCATTAGGTTTTGTGGAAACATTTCCCTGTATAATCAATATTTTGAATAGTTGAACAAATTTGGACCCCAGACTATAAAATACTAATAATTTTTCTTATTAAATATTGTTTAATAGGTACTTAGATCCCATCCATATATATTTCATGACTTTCAGACATGGTTAGAAAATGTCCTACTTTAATTAATAAAGCATACCATTTTTGGATGAAAAGACTCTTCATGTTTCACTAAATTGATGTGTGAATAATCTATATTATTGAGAATATTTCTCCATGATTAGTAAAGTGAATTCATGAATATGAGTACTCTATATTTTCCAATATAAATCAAATCATTTAGAATATTTTAGGTTGAGATATTCTTTATGTATTACGGTGTTTCCAATTCCATCTTCCAAAAAACAATTTCCCAATATCAAGAGATCGTTGGGCCTCATTGGGTTTTAAAAATCACTTAATATAGTTGAAGAAATTCATTACCACTAAAACATATGGCTAAAAAAGTAATTTCTTAATTTGGATAAGTTTAAAATGATTTATACAAGAAAAAATGAAGTGATAATTTTTTTTTCAAATTCTTGAATTAAGATATTTTTATATTTGTGCTCGTATTAAAAAAAGAATATAAAACATAAATAATTTTATAAAACAATATATTTTTATGATATAATATTATATATACATATTCAAATTGTGTAATATATCTTATAAATAAATTCCCTATACTTCAATATCATCAAAAAAGAAAAAAATTAATAATCTTATCCTTTTCATATCATTTTTTTCATATTGTTGTAGTTTCTATTTTTATATTTTCCCATTTTCTAAATGGGCTTCCATAGGGAAAAATTTTAAAAATACATTACTTCACTAACCATTGATGTAGTAGGGAGATCCTAATGATTTCTCCTCATTTAATTGTAATTAGTTTTTACATTATTCTAGATCTTTTTATATATACATCATTATTATATATTTAATTTTCTATGTTGTATAATACCTTTTATTTTGAAGATGTAATATAATTATCGTAAAATAATTTCATTATTTTTCTTCCATAAAATAGATATTTTTTATAATTAACCTCCATTGAATTTCATGTAGTATTTTATATCATTAATGAATTTGGTGAAGGTGTAGTTGGTGATATTTATATAATCATAAATTCATTATCTACCACCTTTAATTTTATATTAATTACATTTTCATAATCATATATTGATTTCTTTTTTCCACGTGTCATTATCATATCAGTAACATGACCATTAGGAATGTGAATATGTTCTTTCTTTAAATTATCAATATTATTATTATTTTTCATTCTAATATATTTTTTAATTTTATAACAAAACATTTGAATTTTTTATAATGCGTGAACTCATACTTCATACTCTTATTGATATTTTCCATTCATAATAATTACAATGGGTTACTCACTCTGAATGATGGATCACATTTCATCATGTTCTTTATTCATTAATAATTTGGATCCAACATTCATAGATATTTATTAATTTGTTTGACCTCTCACTTCAAAATATTTTATTATGTTTTGTGATTGATCTTATGTCTTAGAAATATATTATTATTTTTTAAATTTCAAGAATATAAAAATTCAATAGTCCCTTTCAACAGAATTCTTTTTAGTGAGTCCCATATTGAATATAAAATTTATTAAGCATGTGATCATACTTGTAAGAGCCTGAGATTCTATGATGAAAATTTAGAATGCAATTTTCAAATGTCCCTTGATACCAATTATTTAGTTAATAATTTGAGGTTGAAGGAACTCCCAAAAACATAGTTATAGATTCAACCACAAAACATTAACCATCCAAAAGAGAACATTACTCATTGTTATTAATTTATAGAGACTGTAAAACATCATCATATTTTCATATGAGGGATTCCTTCTTTATATTTATTATTTATTTCTTCATTTAATTAATATTTTTCTTGTAATGAATAAAGGGTTTGAATAATATTAACTGAATTTTTAAAATATATGGTATATAAAAGTATATATATATATATATATAATTAATTGGTGACATATTAATTAAAAACGAAAAAAACTCATTGAAAATAATGTACATAATTCACTGAAAACATATTTTTATGCACATAAAAGAATTTAAAATCATTAAATAAAACAAATAACATTTGGTGAAATACATTAACTGAATATATATAATATATATTCATAAAAATTCTAACATTCTTCTTATGTCTTTTATAGATAAGTGATTCGAATAAATAAAAGATTACGATTAAAACTGAATTTTTCTATAAAACTATTTTTTTATCGTTTTAGGAATGTGTATGAAAACTTATTTCTCAAACATAGTGAAAATTAATTTTTAAAAATTAAATTAATTTTTAATCTAATCAAGTTAAATTATTATAAGGGTGTCCATTTGAAAATTTTCTGAGTAGATATATTTTTTTATAGTCATTGAAAATTACTATTTTTTGTTAAGATTTGTAATTTATTTTAAAAAATAAAAAAAAATATAAATTGGGATTTAAATATAAAATTTGTTCAATTATATATATATATATATGTATATATTAAATTTAGTATATTTTATTCAATTTCGTATTTAATTTTGATATAATGTTTTTTAAACTAGTTATCTTTTGATATTTGGAAACACTCTTACTCATCACCTCAACAAAATTAATTTAATATTAAAATTTTCCATTTATATGAATAGAATTTAAAAATTGGATTCCATAATTGGAATAAGAATAAATTATATTATCTAATTAAGTAAACCTAATTTTTGACCATAATTAATAGTAAAAATAGTATAAATTTTTTACGATGGTTAATGTAAAATTAGTTATACCAGGTGAATAAACTAAACAAATAATGGTTAAAAATGTCCCAAAACATGTCCCACAACCATTATAAGGCCATATTTTGACCATATATTTCTTATTTTTGATAAAATCATATTTTATATCTTTATATCATGTGAAAAATATGGGAACAGATTTTTCTTTTCAAAAATTATAATTATCCCACTCATCTCACATTAAACGACCCAATTTTTTATCAATTAAATTTTTTTATTAAACTTATGTATTATACTTTATCACATAATATTACTTATATAATCAATACAAACCTTATAAATAAATAATTAGTTAAATAAAAGGTATTTATATAAGTTACAGAACTTATACTGATGAAATAGTAACTTGACCTTTGAAATAGTAATGTGACCCTTATGAATAGTAATTCAGCCAATATAATAGTAAACTCACTAATGAAAGTATAAATAAAATGTATCCAACTTATAGGTGACAATATTGTATAATTATATCATATTATTTGTGAATAAGTTTTTTTAAAAGTTATTTATAAAGTGTTGGAATTTTTTGAAGTCATGTATATTTAATTATATTTTTATGATTAATTTAATAAATTAGAACAAAATTTCTTTTCATAAAATTAATTCACGAATTATTATTTTTATGTCCTCAGATCATAATATTATTTTATGAGACATTATTTATATTTTAATGTGTTAGAAATGCAATTTTAATTTATAATTTGTATTTTTCATGTAAATTATGATTTTAGTAAATAAATTAAAATTCTAATTTTTAGAAATTAATTTTTGAGAAATGTTGTTCCTTTTTTGGGTTATACACATAAAAAAAGTTTGGGGTGAATTTTTGTGATTTTTCTAAAATACTTTAATTAATGGGGAATAGTAAAATATGAAAATTTACAATAAATGCTATATCAATTAATTTTTACATCATGCTAGAATTATTGATGATGTAAATGGGAACTATTAGTAAATAAAATTCTCCCTTTAATATTTTTTGTCAAAATGTTCAAGGATATTTATATTCTTGTGAAAAAATATTAAACTAATAATTAATATAATGGGAACCCCCTTCTCTCCTCTACTATAATCCCCCCCATATTCCCTTTACACTTCACTAGCCTTATAATTGTTCAAATTCATTTGAAATATCTCCATAAGACCCTCTCCCACTTCCAAAAACCCTTGGTCTCTTCAAGACACAAAATACTCTCCCCTAAAGAGGTTCTCAAGGAAGATTTATTCAATAGGTAAATTCCTCTTTCCATTTAATTTATATTTTTTTCAAGTTCCTTTATTTCTCTTATTTCTTCACATACTTTCATCCAAATGTTATAATAACTCCATTAACATAAATTTACTATAATTTTTTATGATAATGGATTAACTAATCTTCTTACCTCCTTTTCCATCCTTTTATATAGAAATGAAAACACCATCCGAGAAGTGTTAATTCATCACATTCATGGATAATTGGTTATCAATTTCTGTTACCATAATAAATTCTGGTCATGGAACCATTTTTTCGGTTTTAATAGACTTAAATTTTTATATTATGTCTAATATAGGGTTCTAGAATATTTTTACATAGGATAATAATTTATAAATCAAAATGAGTTTGTTTTGATAAAAAAACCAATTAACCAAACCAGTTATCATTAATGTTTAATATAATGATTCCTCTTCAATAAAATTAAGAAAATGAATTTTATAAATATGTAATCTTATATAATTTCAATAATAACATAAAAATTAAATTATTATCAACTATTCGCAACTTATATGTTTATCCTTATATGTGTATATGTAAACGAATCATGATAACCAAGGAAACAAATGCTCCAAAACAATGAAATTGGACATCTTAACCCATCAAAAAGGTCACAAATGAACATAATAATACTTTATTAAATTAATTCCATTAAGAATAGTACATTGAAATACTAATTAAATAATGTTATTTAGTTATCTAGGATATTAATATGAAGATAAGGACACCATCATAATTAAGGTAAATAATTCTACACAAACCTCAATTATTATTTAAGGTTTCTCTATCTTTTGTTCACGCAAATGAAGTTATATTTTCTATTTTGTGAACATATTTTAAATTATTTTTATATTATCAAAACCCATGTGTCAAGATCCAGTCATCAATCTCTTTTAGGGGTAAATGTGTGTTTAAATTATTCATTACTCAATAC
The DNA here is from genome assembly GCA_963277665.1 of Viscum album. NCBI lineage: Eukaryota > Viridiplantae > Streptophyta > Magnoliopsida > Santalales > Viscaceae > Viscum > Viscum album. Next base: position 82,852,022 of record OY728155.1, on the reverse strand, counting down.
ATCTAGATAAGTAAACCTGGTTAAGGGAACTTACCCAATTCAAACCCAATTTCAAGTGCACTCTATCATTTGGTTTAAGATACAATTTATTTAATAAAATAATAATTTTATTATGAAAACATTTTTTGTTCACTTATGGTTTTATTTAATATATTATTACCTTTTATTTTTAAAACGATCTTTACAATTTTCCTTAAAATCGCACATAAATGTTCTAATGCTAAACATTCTTAAAAACATCTCTTATATGTTGTCAATTATGTTTGAAATCACAATACATAATACATGGATATTTTATATTATGAATATCCATGTATGTTTTAATTAATTTAATTCATGGATACTTGTATGATACACCCATTCGACATGTTTTATGACATTATTTTGATACCCATTTGTTTCAATGGTTACCCTTATGTTTATGTATGATTGATTATGTATGATTCTTAATGTGGAAAAAATATTCCTGAACTTGTTAACATGGGTGCACCTAGATAGTGTGCTAATGCATTGGGTAAATCTAAGTCTCATGAGACGTTATATGCAACGGTGTTGGTGGTTAGCCTTGACTCATGCTACCATGTGCAACAGTCTTGGTGGTTAACATTGACTCATGATCTTCTATGTTAAATTACTCTTGACTCATTCTAAAGTCATGTTTTATATTTCTACCACATTAAAATGACTCCATATTTATATGAAATCATCTTTTTATTTTATGATTCCATATATTCCTTGCCTTTTTATAACATTATCCCATGCCTTCAAACCCATGTGATAAAGCAATATTCTTGTGTTTATTAGATTATTAGGATTTTTATCTCATCCCTTTGATCATGTTATCCCCTGGTTATCATATAATGATTATGATCATAATGAATTTTATCAGTTGTTTATGAAGATTAAATAAAGAAATGTTTCATTAGGTTCATGTATTATGTTTTATGTACATAGTCTTCCCATACACTATACATTAGCATCCATGCCATGTAATATGAATCTTAGTTATCAATACAATCAGGTAATGTTATATGTAAATGTCTAGGGTATCTATATATGGAATCATAGGATTATCTAGTTATTTTTGGTGATTAGTAATAGAACAAATTAGTAAGAACCTTAGGTATGAAACTAAGTATAAGAAAACAACACTAAATTTTTCTAAGCATCGGATAAGTGGTTTAGCACAAAAATAAATCACATTCAGGAAACAAAAAAGTGGATGTGGCTCTAGAACAGATGTATCTATGGGTAAAACCTAAAAACACCACCTTGAGATTGAATCGAACATGAACTGGTGCACGACAACATGCCTTTCATCACACCTCGTTTGACACTCCTGGGGGATATGCTTTGGTAAAATAATAATCTTAGTACAAAACATTATTATGGGGATAAAAAAAGAGCTCACAAGAATACAAGTTAATAAGTAGATTAAGGATAACCAAGATTTGAACCTAGGGAATCACAAGTTAGGATATACTTATCATTTACAAGTTTATCCTTTAATGTTGAATTATTCCTTTATTCTTATTAGATAAGTATTCAAGAACCCTAATTTTATGTTAATTTTTTTAGATAATAGCGAGAAATAGAAGAAAACATGACAACAATCAATGTGATAGGTTATATGAATATTTCATAAATGATATGAAAAATATGATGGGAAATGGTGCCCAAAACTCCCTGAAAATACTTTCTCAGCTATCTCACATTATGAACAATAACTATAATCACATTGAATGACCCCATACTATAAGGAAATAGAATGTTTCCATTGAAACCTACATTCATAAAAGGCCTCCCATGTTTACTGGATCTTCTTACTAACTCTTTGAATAATAATGGATTAACTCTATTGAAAAGATATTGTATGTCCTCCTTTTCTCTGAGAAAAAAAAATCGTAATGGAAGTCTATCATTTTGATGGGGAAGCTAATCAGTGGTGGACACTAACCAAGAATATGATTTCCCATGAATAAATTGATTACATAGAATGGAAGGATTTTTAAAAAAAATTCTAATAAATATTTTCACTTAAACTTATGCCTCAAGATGGATAGAGAGTTTATCAGACATGAGAAGACGGAATATGATCCCATCGAGGCATATAAAGAAATCCTCACAAGGTTTTTAAGATACACATCTATTATTATCATGGCAACCAAATGAAAGATGGTTCTCCTCTTTAGAGGAATAATGTCAAGTCTATGAAAAGAGTTGGAGATTTTAGACATTGATAGTTATTAAGATATTTTTTGTTGTTACCACAAGGTTGAAATGGAGATCAGAGACTCTCAATCATATCGTGGTCCTGGTGTTGAAAATTGGTTCTGTTAAAGATTCTAAAAATGATAAACTGAAATACCTTAGAATAAAAATGGGAAAATAAATATAGAAAATAAAAGTTTGCAAAGGGATGAGTTTTGGGATGCCTAAGTATGACCAAAAGGGAATTGGAGCATAGCCAACATGTCTTCCCTAAAAAGTCGTGCAACATTCTTGCGTTCCTAATCTCCATTCACCCAAGGTCTTATTTTTGCCTATAAATAGATCCTTGAGGACTTCATTTGTACTGAAGAATATCTGCAAAGCTGAATTACTACTCTGGTCTCCCTTGTACTTCACCCCAGTCATCCAAAACATTCAAGGTAATTATTAAACACCTTAAGTAGCAGATTTAAGGGAGGATCATTGGAATTATGTCCTTTTAGTGCTGGAAAACCATAAAAATTGTGCTCCTAGAGTTCCCACCATCACCAAATCAGAAATAATTGTGCGCAGCCTATGCCATTCTTAGGAACTTGAGTGCCCCACATTTGGGACCGCTTCTGAATACTATTGAAGGCGTGAGATAGCTCTTTCTCATGTATTACCATACAGGTATTTCTTTACTTAAGTTAATATCAGGTCGCCCAATCCTACTTGTGTGCCCATACTTTCAAACCCTTACGTACATGGGCTCCCCTCTTTGATTCACTTACTCTCTTCAGTCTATAAGACATCAATCAATCCTAAAATCCATTCATGGCAATTATTTTTCTTCCTTGGCTCCCTAGTCTCAAAGGGATTCTGTTGAGACCTCCACCAAAACCTTCTGACATATCAAACCTTTGGGAAAGGCACACTAGCATGTATCCTATTTGGGTTTGTATATCCAGAGTTAGATGTTTTCCACAATTGTTTTATAAGGGAGTTATGATTCATAGAATGTATACAGGTTTGTGTATCCATAGTCACATGTACCATTCTCCAAGGATCAATGTTGTGAAGCTCTTGGTTTGGAGGATGGTTGGGTCCGGGCCTCTCCATTATCAAAGAGATGACCCAGAACCTCATGTATCTGGTAGGGGATGTAAATTTCACACTTTATTTTCTTCCTTTTGAACAATGGAGAAGTCTACCTTACCTACTAGGATCAATTTTAGGTCATCCATTTTGGCATAATCCCCTATAGTTTCTTTCATGTGGTATTATAATTTCTTCTACTTTATTCTTCGGTGCCAAAGACTATAAGAGAGATGCACACTAGGACTTTCGTTACCCTCTCCCTCTCCCGTTGAGATTTATCACCATGGGAAGCCATCCTAGTGTAAGCCTCTAACCTTCACCCCTTCTCCCTTTCATGGGATTTTTTTCCAGATTAAAGTGAATAGAGGAAGGGCTCGTCACCTCATCCTTATCTTAGGTCAACTCAGCCTCATTCCCACCATAAGTGCACCTTTATCCACCAGCAGAGAAGGAAATGAACTGGTGACTTTGTTGAATCTTTGACATACTCTTGTTTCTCACACTGAGCCTGACTCATGTGGTCTTAGATATTTGTCATGATTACAACATTTTTACAATTGATTGAAATTTGAGAAATCTGATTCCCACCATAATTGTGATATGTAGGAAGCCTTCTCAGGGCCCAAGATCACTGGATATCCTCTTCAGGAATATAACCCTATTTTCCTTAATATGGGAATCCTCTTTAGGAATAATCCCCAAATTAAACCCACAAATCATTAAGGAATCCTTTTCAAGAATTAAGTACAAATTCACTCATTTATCTCAAAGTACTACACTCCTATATGCGACTTATCGAACTAAGTGGGATTTGATTCCCATCCACATGGGATATGTAGGAAGACTCCTAGTGGTTCAAACCCACATTTCAAAATCATCCCTATTCTCCTTGGGCCATATTCCCAACATGGACCAATATAATTTATAATCTCATATCCATTCCATGTTCATTGGGTTGTTTCGGCATAAGTCCCACACCAAAAATTGACTAAGCACCATTCTATTAGATTTCCTCACCACCTGACATTAAATAGTATGTTTATGTCCTATTCACATGACATTAAAAGGTATGATGTGTCCCATTAAGAGTCACTAAACTACGAGGGTTCTGATTCATTTCACAATTATACATAGGTAACCCATTTCATGGGTATGATCCCAATATCAAAACAAATCATCATCTCCGTAGATGACAATAAATTCTATATTTCCCTACTGAGTGGCCTAAAAACTAGTATCATTATAATGATGATTAAAAGAATCTTGAAATAGTATATTAGAGTATACCATTTATGGAGAACCTCGAATACATATGGATATCTCCATTAATGAAGAATCATGAATGCATACTGATGATTCTAAATTTTACTCATGTTTATAAGTGATTTTAACTTCCAAGGTAAACTTATGTTATGCTTGGTGAATTCATAAGGATTCATGAAAATATCATAAATTTACAAAGAGAGTCCCAAAGTTGACAAGAATTTCCCCCAAAAGAGTGTGATGATTCTGACCTCCCATCCCCTTAAACAATGTATGTTCCTAGGTATTATAATGTCTAAACTTAACAAACACTCGTATTTGGAAACCTTTCCCCCTTTGGATAATGAATTTTTGGAAGTTTCTAGTTCCATGAATAAGTCCAATGGAAACCACCTAGAAGCAGTGATTTTGAAAACTACAACACATGTTTCAAGGAAGTATGAAACAAAAATGGTGAACTAAAATTGAATCCTTAACCATGTAATAATGTTACCCACCTATTAGGACCATATAAATTTATAATGGAAGGCTAGATAAAAGAATCAATCATGAATTTATCCATTTAAAAGATGTTACATTAATGGAGATTATTGTTGGTTCAGTTTCTTTCTCAAAACTCTCTTCACTCCAAAATAGATTTCTTCAAGTCGACATCTGTGAACTTCCCAACTACTGCTCAAGATGGATCCTCATCCACGGAAAGGAAATTATCAACCCTAGCATTGAAGACGATGGGTCTTCAATAAGCTGGAAAAGGAATATCGTCCACATGGTATAATTCTGACATTGGAAGCCACCCGACAAGCCCTCCAAGTCAAGAATAATCCCTGATCGTCTGTCCAACGATGATTGATGATCAAGAAGCAGATGGTTCCAACTCCCTTATTCAACCGTTTCGAGTCCTTATCCTCTAAACACAAAAATAAGTCCCTCCCATACTACAGGGAGGTAGATCAATAGGTCACTCAGGGCCTCAATTCCAGTGTGTAGGGATCTTTCTGGAGGACTCCCACCAACAATTGCCGCTATCAGAATCATGCGGTAGTAAACCCCAACATGATGGGGGTGTTGCCTCCGGATGTTCGGCCTAGGTCTCTCAGACTCAGGAATGTAAGATGAACTATTGGGGACAACGTCTAGTCAACAGGGAGTAGGTTCATACCTCTTCCCCATCGGAAGAAGTCCATCAACCTAACTTTATGGAAAACAACAAGCAGGCACATACACCAGTTCATCCTAATTTTTATCTCCATCAGACTCATCTGCCAGCATCCCACAAATCCCACCAGATAAACCCAGTGTATTACTATGAACATCAATTTAAACTTCCTTATTAATTATTATGTAGTCAGTAGGCTCGTCTGACTGCATTTAAAGAAGCCTGACAATACAATGTTGTGGAAAATGGTAAATAGAAACACAAACCTGCTTACAACCACCAATTCTACTAGTAGTCTCGCCTATCAGTATTGATGGATGTCTGTCAACCATACATCATGGAAAATATCAACCAGGCATATACACTTTCCATTATTCATTAGTCTCGCAAAAATTATCATTTGGCAGCACCCGGAGATGTTAGTTGGAAAGCTCTGACAACAAATCTAGGGTAGACCCAACTCTCTTCCCCCATGAATGAGTAGTGTCAACACCCATTGATTGGAAAAGGAGTAAAGGAGGGGGAACATACACCAACTCCAGATATGGAATTTGCATATATTTCTGTTCCGTCTATTGAAGTGACCAAATACATCCTATCAATGGTGAAAGGGCATACGCAAATCTCTACCCATATTTTGGAAGCATTCCAGGATATTATAACAACTACTTCAGCAGTACCATGGGAAGAGACACATAAATCTATCCCCACATATGGGATGAAACATCAACATTTCATCCCGGATTAGATACCTACCCTTATTTCAGTCCATAAGGTTCATGGTTCATACTCCCCCATATCATATGGACAATAATATCGGGAACATACACCTTTTCCAATATGAGGTTATCGGTCTATTCTGGTAACCAATCCAATGTAGGCACATACACCTGCCCATGATAACCACTTCACCCAGTATGTGGCCCCAACTAAGAGTAATAGTACATTCAAGAATAAATCTCATCAAACACAGTTGTAAAATCAATAGTCAAACTGCAATTTGACTCCTCATAATACAAGAGTTCTTGAATCCCTCATACATTTATCTATTGCATCTCAAAATCCTATCCTCTCATTAGAAAATTATGGGTGTGGTAGTATTAATTCTGAAGTTCCCCATGGGACACTTCATCATGAATTCTTGATTCATGAAAATTTGGTCAATTCAGAGCACATATCTTAGAATGAGGGCTACAACAATCCTCCATGTGGCTCGAAGACCATGGAGAATGAGGATTGATCCCTTATTATAATCCACCATGGTGTTCCTCCCCGTGATGGAATTTAGTGTGAAAGTCTTCTCTGAGGTAGTATTTCACATTGTCAAGATACTTCTATAATTGATAATGTAGCGATGATAAATCCCTCCTATATCTAGGAACTTGAAAACACAAGGCCAGTCATGTTTGATGCCTTGTCATTGATAGGTGAGACACATTCTCAACAATAAGACATCTTAAGGGAATGTTCATTCTCTGAACCTCCCTCGGGACATTTGTATTCTAATACAGAGAATCCACATTGGTCAAACCATGTAGATAAATCTCTAGTAAAATATGAAGAAGATAAGTTAAACATGAGAAAACAATTGGCTAAAGAAGAAATACTAGCCATGTCTTGAAATTTGGAAAATTCATAGTATAACATTCCGAAATTGTTGAAAGAAGGTTGTATTCATGATATCTGCCTCAATTTATGGAACACTATTCATCATTTGAAAACCAAAGTATTATCATATGATGGATATCAAAATCAGGTGAAGGGTAATAGAAGGGTTACAATTCAAAATTGACATGTCATTTCTCTCAGTTTCCCAATATCCAAAGGGGGACAAACAATAGAGAACCCTTCAGGGTGCATGCCTCAATGCTATAAAGTGGTTGCACCGGTTAATATTTGATTCCCCATTTGGTGTTCGTATCAGAGGATGGGGAGCACATGGAGAACTGCATTTAACTGCACTCTAGAATCAACAAAATCCTTCAAAATTGGTTCCATGCAATGTTATTTACCACGGTCATCCACAATCAATAGATTTTATATATAATCAAATGTATGCTCAAGAACAGACCTAAACCATCTCTCATTAGAGTCAAGCTTAATTAATATAAGTTGTTGAGTTACTTTTACATCAAGCATCTGAGAATCTTGAGCAGGCATCCCTCTTAGAGGATGTGAGTGGCTAGAGAATTCATATGTTTGAAATAGCATAACGATCATTTGAAATAGCTAATTTGAGTGCTTTTAGGATAATTCAGCTAGCTAATGTCTGAACCAAAATTTTCAATATCAGATGGGAAGTTTCACAAATTTCACCCATGGTAGTTCAATAATCACGCCATCTTGGAAGGATGGGGGCTCAGTTAATTCAACCTTCATGTTCATTAAAAAATGCTCGAAAATTTGAATAAGAAGAAAAGGAATAGCCCCAGCCTACAGGGCTGGGGGATTTTTCAAATCGACAATCCCCTCCTCAACAGAAGTCATTTTTCTCCAGATTAGGTATGAAGCCACAAAGAAATCACACAACTGAATTATCTGAGGACTCCCTTAAATTTAATATCCACCAAATAGTTCCTAGGAATTCATTATACAAGGGGACAAAGTCTCATGGAGGATACAATGAGAGATGGTCTCACAAAGATACTAACAAAATTCCATAAATGCATTATGCATCAGTTATTGACATCAACACCATTTCAAATGATCCTCTAGAAAATAAGTCTAGTATATGGGAATTGGAAGATGAAGTTTTTATCCATAATATGGTAAACACTATGGAAAATGAAGAAGGTGTACATACATGAAATCTGAGGCTTACCCAGAATTTAGGTATGCCTTCAAATAACCAACTCTCAGCCCCATAAAAAGCATCTAACAAGTGGAATCGTAAAATCTAGATTGCATCTCACTTTTACAATTGAGAAGGACAATATATTTCTCTTGAAGAGTTATTTTCACAGCAAGAAGAGTAAATTAAGGAGTTGAAAAGACTCAATACAGAGTTACTTCAAAGTAGCATTTCTGCTTAACGTACATCCCAGGAAGGACCTCAACTTGCACATATTTTATGAGCTTCTCAGCAAAGAATATTTGTAGTAAATACATATGCTAATAATTAATTCCTTTCATTGGGTACCCAACCAAGGAAGGATCAAACACATCCTAATAATCCTGTTCTCGTGGGTTATACAAGGAAAATACCAACCCCATCACCAGTGGTTTTGTCGGTCGGTGCTCTAGATCAAGCTCCAGTTATTGTACCTACACAGGTACCAGCTCATAAAATTATTCCACAAATTCTTATGAACACAATTGAGGCATTAACATCTTGATTGAAAGATATGGAGGGATGATGTGCACCAGTTTAGCCAAAAAATAATGCTTACCCAGAATGGGTAGATCTGATTTCTCCCCCCACAAATTTTGTGAATACTACGTTTCAAATATTTAAGGATTTGGGAGATCTAGAATAGTACTTAACACATTTCGTATCTCATTGTGATCCCATGATGGGAACTCTTCAACAACAAGAAATAGTAAATATCAAGTGTTTTGTTCAATCACTATAGGGACCCTCTTTTGTCTAGTATACATGTTTACAATCTAGATCAGTTATTGGATGGGAAGATCTCTGTCAGAAATATTTTCTTCAATTTTACTCAATGATACTGATGGCGATAGTTTTTTAATTTACCAATTGTAAAAAAGATATAATTAAAGAGTTTATGATTTCATTATGTGATGGAAAGGATTAAAATACTCCTTATGTCTGACACTCCCTCAAGAAGATTTGTTGCCAATTTGTGTGGAAAATCTGCGTGATGAGTTACGCAAACCATTAATCCCTATGAAAAACACAAGAGGGTTTCGAGACCTTACGTCAATTTCCCAACAAATAGAAGATTCTATTATTGATAATATGGATAAAACTTGTGTGATTCCATAAACTCTAGGAAGGAGAACTGGGAAAGAAAAGGCTACTATTGTTAAACTCAATCAATCATCTGTACCTGCTTCCACTTCAAAACCTTCATCATATCAAAGGGCTCCACCTCCCAAGCATCAGCAGCAATGACCTCCTCATCAAGATGATCAAAGAGATCAAAGGAATAAATACTTTGAAGAATTAATGAATAATTAATATTCATTCCAGAATGAACAAGTTTCCAGTTACATCATATTAGCACCGGAAAATAATTTGGTTTAGTTTCCAAGGCCGAAGAAACCAAAAAAAGAAGGAGATGTAGATCTTCTGAATTATTTTCCATTTCACCAGATGATAGGGAATCCCATTCAATATTGTTTTGTTTTCAGGGACCTCATGAAAAAAAATTAGACCCTAAAAAAGTGAAACTGAAATGTTAATCAGCTGAAGTAGCATGTTTTGCAGCTACTGATTCGGGGGAAGAAGGTTAATGGAATTAACTCAAAAGTAAAAATGTGCAAAAATATGATGATTGGATGATCAAAAAATTGATCAACTGAAATCATGAAATTATAAAAACAAAGTTGAAACAATAAATTATGTCTTCCTCCACTCCTACCATAGAAAAATCATCTTCATCAAATGATCAGCCTTCAAAAGAGAAGTCCTCAAAGAAGCGACATGATTAGATGGACAATGAGCAGTCCGATGAAGATGAACTCGTGTCAAGGCCAAATTTTTCCTTGACCTTGGAAGTTTTCATACCATATGTTTCAAAAGAAAAAGAACAACCCCACAAAACAGAACAACCATAACTATCCTGTCAATCATAATATTCATCAGATAAAGTTTTTATCTTTAGTTTCATCAACATTATCTACTTAACAGATCCTTATGCCAAGGGTGATTCTGATTTTAATGATCCAGAGTTCCTTGTACCTAATTGGGGAACCAGAGGAAGTGGCCATGGGAGAGGTTACAGGAGAAGACGTGGAAATTATAAAAACCACCATTTTAACACTACCCATTCTCAAACCATATATACAGCAGAAACTCGTGGAAGAGCCCTTCAGTGTGATCCATGAGAAAAAATAGTCTCTTCTATGCAAGACAGGTTTGGTTCTAATATGATTAATTTGGAGGATCGATTACAATTCACACAATATTCCTCTAAGAAATTATATAGAATTAGTAAGTCTAATCTAAAAAATCCAGGAGTATTTCTAGCTTCTTCTCTGATACAGGGTAAATCTACATCATAAGCACCAACATCCAAAGCACCTGAAAAACCGCATTTCCATGCTGGTAAATGCAGTATTTTGGACCAGAATTATGATGTTTTGAAAGAAATATCCCTTGTACCAGTAAAGTTATTAATTTTGGATGCCTTGAATCTTTCAAATGATCTTTGAGAAGAAATTATTGAGGCTTTGTCAAGTCCTCGTGAGTTTGAAACTAAAGTTGATGTTACATAGGTTTTCTGTAGAGAGAATGATCTTGCATAATTTTAGGCAGTCATATATTTTACAGATGAAGATGAATATGATGTTTTACATGTACATATCATACCCTTGTATTTATCTGGAAAGGTCAATGGCATAGACATGTGACGAGCCTTCATTGATAATGGCTCCAGAGTCATCCTCATTCATGTTCGTACACTTCATCTATTGGGCATGATTGAATCTGAAATATCTCCTTCTAAGTTAATGTTGTAAGGATATGACAAGAATGAGGAAGAACCTTGGGGCATGATTACACTTAGAACTCAATTTGGAGATCTTGTGTCTAATTCAGATTTCATGGTTGTTTGTCAAGACACAGCTTTCAACATTCTACTTGGAAGGAGTTGGCTACATTAACATGGGGCCATACCTTTTTCATACCAACAATGTCTTAAGTAATATTTCAATGGTAAAATTGGGACACTATATAGTGACAAGGCTCCATTCAAAACATGTGAATCTCAATACTTTGAGGCAATGTTTTGTCACACAGAAGGGACATGGTCTATGAAAAAGGAGATAACAAGAGTTAATGCTCCAAATGGTTTGGAAAAGATTCAAGAAAACCCATTCATACATTTGAGTAAAGATTATATGCTACCCATTTATCAAATTCAAATGGTAAAACCAAGTACAATCACTCGTCTAGTGACTTCCATAATGTCTATTGTGGAAACTGATCCTAAAAACATGGGAGAAACTGTTGATTCCCCAAATAGTGATGGAATCTTAAATGGAGAGGTTTTTATTTCATCCAATGTACTACATAAATCCTCTACTTATTCAATCATAGTAGAATAAATTATAGCAATGTTAGAGGAAGGCCAATATGTTCATTCCCAATCCATCATCTCCTCTTTAATACTATAGGAAGACCCTCCATCCTCATTAGGGTTAGATATGGTGTCCACTTCATCAAGATGTTAAAATACTGACTCCTGCCCTAACTCTGAATGTTTTTCCTCATCATCTACATTGGAAGTAGAAACAGAAGAGGTAACACGTAATGAAGAGGAAGAGTAATATCTCAAAGATGCTCCTCCAGTATTTTATGAAGGTGTCTCAACCACTGTGGTTGAGCTCGAAGAAATAAGTCTTTGTACAAAAGAAGATCCATGCCCCTCTCTAATTAATGTGTCCATGTATTCTAAAGAGAAAGAGGTTTATACTTCATTTCAAAAGAAACAGTGAGATATATTTTCTTGGAATTATAAAAAAAATCTAGGACATAATCCTAATGTTTCCACTGATCATTAGAGTTTTCAAGATGAACATCGCAGATTCAAGAAGGAAGTAAGAAGAACACATCCAAACTCATGCTTCTATAATTGAAGATGAAGTTGATAAGATTATAAAGGCTAAATTTTTCAAGGAGGTTAAATACCCCAAATGGCTGGCCAATATTGTCCCAGTAAAAAATAATAATGGAAAAATAGAGTTTGTATTGATTTCAGATATCTTAACAGGCATTTTTCTATATATGATTTTCCAGTTTTGATTACAGAAATATTAACTGATGCAACAGCTGGCTATGACGCTCTTTCTTTAATGGATTGCAACTCTGGGTATAATAAAATCCGTATAGCCCTTGAGATTTAATAAAATATAGAATTTGGAGCACCTCACGGTGTGTTTATATATCGGGTAAATCCCTTTGGCTTAATGAATGTGGGAGCAACATATCACTGTTCCATGCACCATATCTTCAAACCCTTGTTAGGGAAATTCGTTGAATGTTATGTGGATGATCTGGTGGTCAAATATAGACAACGTTCCAATAGCATGGTTGATTTAGAGATCATATTCAATAAACTTCGACAACATAGTTTGAAGATAAAACCCCTGAAATTGTTTTTAGGTAACCTTAGGAAAGTTCCTTGGCATCGTTGTATGCCATCATGGTATCGAAGTTGATCCTGAGAAAAAAAAACCAATCCTTAGTAAGAAACCTTCATGAAATTTCAATGAATTAAGATGAAATCAAGGAAACTTGGTCTATATTTGGCACTTTATCTCCAATTTGGAAGGAACAAGTTTTCCCTTCACCAGATTAATGAAGAAGGGAGTCACCTATCAATGGAATAAAGACTGCCAAGAAACAATTCATACCCTCAGGAAATATCTCTTGATTCCACCAGTATTAATGCTACAGGTTGAAGGAAAACAACTTATTCTCTATGTTACAGCTTTAGAGTGATCAATTGGTTCCATCATTTATCAATAGAATCATTCTGGGAATGAGAAAAGTCTTTACTATCTTAGTCAACTATGCTTGATATAGAAACATAGTACTAAAGTATTGAAAAGTGTAGTCTGAATTTATCATTTCATTTCATAAATTGAGGCATTAATTGCAGTATCATGAAGTTCAATTGGTGTCTTTCAATAACCCACTCAAAGTCTTAATAAGTCATATTGTGTTTAGAGGGAGTCTGGCATGGTGTGCGGTCATTCTGCAACAGTTTGATACCTAGTTTGTGCCTCAGAAGGCAATAAAAGGCCATGCTATGGCTGACTTCCTTACTAAACATCCATCTGTGGAAGATACATCGTTAAATACTAAACTTCCTGATGAAGAGGTATTCTCTATTCAGGAAAAATCCCCAAAATGGGATATGTACTTTAATGGTGCCTCCAGAAGTCCAACAGGGAAGAGAATGGAAAAACCTAAACTCAACAAACTTGGGTTAGGAATTGTCCTTATTTCCACATAAAAGGCAGTATTTTTTTATTCATTTGTTTCATTCGATGGCAATTCCATTAATGAAGAAAAATATTAATCACTCATCACAGGTTTTGAATTGACCCTTCAAGTGCAAGTGAATCACAAAAAACTGAAATGTGATTCAGAATTAGTAATCAGGAAAGTCAATTGGGAATATTCAATCATAAAATAAGAGTTAATACCTTTTTGTGATTATGTTAGTTGATTAATAACTGAATTTACCTCAGAGTCGATATTTTCTTATGTCCCTCGATCAAAAAACACCCAAGATGATGCACTGGACAATGCATCAACTGCTCTGGCAGATCTGAATCAGGATGGGAATATCATTAGCATAGCCCATCGTCGTGTGATCTCACCTTTTGTTGAAACCAGAATGGGGGAAATTAGTGAAATTATCCCTATTCATGAGACATATGTTCATATCATAGGATAGAGAACACTCATCATGGAATATATTCAAAATGGAATACTTCCACCAGATAGGGATAAAAAAGAACAGATCTGAAGAAGAGAAACCACTTTTACTCTTTATGATTGTCTAGACCACCAGAATATCCTTTACAAATGAGGATTCGAAGGAATCCTCCTCAGATTTATTGATGGAGAAGAAACTCCATATATAATGAAAGAAGTGCATTTTAGAGTTTGTGGTGCCCATTAGTCTGGGCACAGACTCTATGATCAGATCTGAAGGCTTTGATACTTTTAACCTTTAATGAAGAAGGATAGTACGACTTTCACTAAGAAATTTCATCCCTACCAAGTGCATTCCAACATAATTCATCAAACCCCAAAGTTTCTACGTACATCTAAATACTCATGGACATTGTCCACATGGGTAATGGATATAATAGGACCTTATCCTCCAGCTAGAGATAAGCAGTTATAGTATATTTTTACTTCTACTGACTTATTCTCCACATGGGCCAAGGCAATACCTCTCAAAGAATTCAGAACCAAAATCATTTTTAGTTTCATCAAAACTAACATCACCACTAGATTTGGTGTTCCTCGTACTATTTTGATAGACAATGGAACCATTTTTTTTTTGCTGAGTTAAAAAATTAATATCAAGAACATAATATAAAATCCAACCATTCATCCCGCTACCATGCAGTGGCCAATGGATAGATATATGAATTCAATAAGACCCTATCAAATATACATTATAAAATGGTGGATAAAGATAAGAAATCATGGAAAGATAACCTTTTGCATTCTTTATGGGCTTATTGGACTACTACCCATTCTACCACCTAAGAAACTCCTTATTCATTGGTATACAGAACAGAAGCAGTTTTTCTAGTTGAAATGTAATTTTCTTCACTCAGAGTTGAAATCTGTGATTAGTTGTCTATAGATGAGAGGTATTAGAAATGTTTTGATGAAATGGAATGGTTATAAGAAATATGATTGCACACATTGCATCATTTAGAAGTCTACCAAAATAGAATTGTACGAGGTTTTAACAAGAAAGATCGCCTCCATTCAGTTTTTCAAGGAGAATTGGTATTGGTCCTCAGGACTCCAATGATACCAGTAAAGAAACCTCCAAATCTTGAGGAAAAGTGGAAAGGACATTATTCCATACATAAAGTCTACTCAAATGGAACTTATGCCTTAATCTCAATTGATGGAGAGATTCTTACAACTCCAACCAATGTGAGATTCTTGTACAAATACTTCATGTAGTCGCACGCATTTGTCCTCACTGTAAGACTAAAAATTGTACCATCCCCAATGTGCATACTCCAAGACTTAAAACTACACAGATCAATGTCCTAGTTGCAAGACATTAACCTGTGTAACAACCATAAGCATCCATTCTATAGGACATTAAAATTCATATCATATTTTTCCTTGACGCACGACGTTAAACTGCATAACACAATTTGTCCTCGTTACAAGATATTAATCATTACAGCTAACATCTTCTCTACATGACGTTAAGAGATTCCATAAACAAGCATCATGGTTATTATTTCTACACCTTAGGGGCACATGAGTCCCTTCCTTCTATATTTAAAAGTCAAATATGCATAGGGAACATTTTTAATGAACTACGTACTGCTTGATTCTCATTTATATGAGATATGTAGATATGCCTGGATCTCCAATCCTGGGCCCGACCACAATCACAAAATTTCTATTTCCCTTTTTATTCTCTTGTATATGAATTAGATCTATAAGGAGTTATCTTTTATGATACATGATTAGATTTTCATATTATCTTCTATCATAAATTTAATCATTCTTCTAGAATGTGTTAAATTCCCTGTTTCCCATGTAAAATTTGATTTGTTTAGCACATGAGCCTTAGCCTGGTTGGTAATGACTCTGTAAGTGCATTCAAGCGACCAGGGATCAAATCCAGGTAGAGTCAGAATTTCCGGGGGTACTGTAGTAGTACTGTAGTAGGAACTGTGCAGTATTGTATTAGGTACTGTAGTGGGAACTGTAGTAGGCATTGTTTGTCACTGTAGAAGACGGGAATAGGCCCTTTTTTGGGTCTTCGGGCCACCAATTTGGTCCCTGAGTCCTTTAAGGCCTTTGGGCCACCCAGACCTTTGGGTCAGCAAGGCCTTAGGGCCACCTCAAGGCCTTCAGGCCACCTTATGTGCAGATGAAAACAATAAAACCTACAAGGAACAAGCTCTAAAAGGAGGATGAGCAAGGATCATTCACCATAGAAGAAGCTAAACGGATTGCAAGAATGAGAGGGTATGGAACCTGCCATTAGGACAAGCCTTTGCATGCACGGGAATGCCTAACCGAACAACAATGCGAAGGTGGAGAGCTGATTTCATGATGAAAATGATGGGGAGGAGGAGTTCCAAGTAGTTAGTCTGGGTTGTATGTAATGTTTGAAGCCTACGGGCAATGAATTCCCCTAAGGCCTGCGAGCCATGTAATACTTACACCTACGGGCCTTGTAAGGGTTCCACCTCACCCCTTGAATGGTGGATTATCAAAATTTAAAAAATTGAAGGCCTTCGGGCCATTGGAGGAGTAGGAAATGATTGTTTAAAGAACAATATATGGATTTTTTCTCATTTATATGAGATACGTAGAGACTCCTAAATATTCAATCTTGGGACCAGCCACAATTTATAAAAAACCCATTATTCCTTATATCAAAATCAAACTTACTTAGTGAATGTTTAATGAACTACATATTTCTTGATTCTTTCCCCCCGAAAGACACGTAGTGACACTTTGGTTTTATCCCTTAGTCTAGATACAACAAGTCTTTCTTTTCACATCAGTTCAACATTGTCCTTACCTCATGATGTAAAATTGCAGATAAATCTATCACCCATATTCTTCACTTGTGTCACCTTTCGGTTATAGAAGAAACCCTTATTGTTCATTATTTCTCACACCGAGCATAGCTCACGTGGGCTTAGGAATTAGGTAAAATGATTATTTATAAAAAAATAAGGTGTCTCAATCTCTTATGGGGTTATTAATGTATTCACTGGATGACTTAAAAATGGACAGTATAATGTCCTCAATGCATGACTTTAAATTGCGCAATCAAATGTCAGTTCCAAAAAAATAAAGAAAGTCTTCATTTTACCAATGAGTTAGATCTATGTAAAGTATGTCAGATTCATAGACAATATTGATTCAAATATTTATTATGTGCATTAAGCACAACCCACTTCTGTATTTCACAGTCTTAATCTTGAATATTTTACAGATCTTCATAATCCTTCTTGTAGTATCTACTGACAGAATTTCTAATATCTGAGAGCTCTATTGCTTAACTATTGAGTACGTGCCCTTAAGAGTCCATTCATAAGTTGCCTACATAACAAGTATGTCAGTCAAAAGATGACACTATTTGGATATGCATCATATTCCCTAGTTCACCCTGTATAACAAAACTTTCATAACGAGTTTTTCAAGTAATCGTAATTTCGTTCTTAGTTATATTATTTTTTCCCCATCAGACTTTGATGACAATATAAAAGAATCCATATTCTAAAATAGTCATTCATGTATATTTTTTCCATTATCATTCTCTCAATATTAAACTCTTCAAGACTATGGTTTACACATTTCCCTCTCCATGTGATCAAAGAAATATAAAATAACCTTGGAACCACTTGTCCACATATCATCTAATGTTTCCATTTTATGTCCTAGTGGTATGACCTAATACTATAGACACCACATATCTTAATTTTGGGGCACACCTTTGTAGAAGTTTTATTCCTATGATTCTTTAGAAATCATGTTTGGAAATACCTTTTCAATATTCAGGTATCGTTCTACATAAACCAGACTCTGAGCTTCATAAAATTTGAATCTCCATAAAAATTCTTTAACTTTTAGCAACAGAATGTCATAATTCTTAAGATCTATTTGGGATTACTATGCAGAATGTGCCCTTAGTATCCTTGAATAAGTTTACAACATAACGGGCATGTCAGTTGAAAGATTTCACTATTTTTCTATACATCATATGCCCCAAATGGACCTACATAACACAACATCCATAATGGGTTTGTCAAATAATGGTAACTTCATTCTTGGAAATGTTTTATTCTAATTCCTTTATCCCCTTTTCCATATCACTCTTTTGATCTAGAAATTCCCAAATCAAAGTTTAAAATTTTCCCTTCCATACCTAAATATGGTAGTATACTTCCAAAAAAATTATAAATAAATTGGGAGAGACTCATACTTTTGGTCAAAGCTAAAAGAATATAAATTAGATCCACATAATGTCCACACTAAAATACTTAAAACGGAATAGTACAATGTCCTCACTGCATGACTTAAAACTACACAGTACAATGTCCTCACTACCTGACTTATAACTCCACAGTACAATGTACATACTGCATGACTTAAAACTACACAACTTTATATCTGAAATTCCCCATTCTGATAAATTTCAACCATTCTTCATATTCCAAATTTTTATAAAATTTGTTTTCCTATTCATGACATATATCGGCATAAAAATATCCTTTTATTCATAAAACCACATACCTTGAAAAAAACAACCCATTGTGGCTTAAAGTCACCCAAACTTTATTTTATCTTGGATAACAGATGTAGAATTTCAAAATTCATAAGATCCCTTTTTCCTGACTATGTAGCACGTGCCCTTGGGTAACCTTCCATAAGTTTCCTACATAACATGCCTATCAGTCAAAAGATGCCACTATTTAGCTATACAACATATGACCCAATTGGACCTATATAATATAACCCCCATAATGGGTTTGTCAATTAATGGTAACTTTGTTCTTGTAAAAGACTCCCCTTATGTGGATACATGATTTAAATTTGGGGACTATAAAAATCATGGCTCGAGATTCCCCTTGGAAATATTTATTAAATATTCATGAAATTCTTAGTCATTGAGCCTTCTTTGGGATCTAATTTAAAAATTTACGGTCAAATCTATTTCATCCACAAACACTAGCCAATTATAGTTCTACATGCTTGAATCTAAACATAGAACTACAAAAGACATGGTACTCACCAAATTAAGAACCCGCAAAGGTCACTCTGAACAAAAGTCGAGCCCTAGTTCACTAAACATGCATTTTGTATGGATTAGGTAATATTTATCAATAAAAACTCAAAAGATTTAATTTTTTTGGGGTTGTCATTATAACCCTTGCAAGAAAATCAAACAATGCTTACTAGGATCAATGGTCTGGGTTAAAAAAAAGCAGTTAGAAGAGTGGAAACACAAATTATCGAAGAAAAAATGCTTTTCATTTATCAAAATTTTCAAATAGGGCCATCCACCAATGGGATTCTCTCCCATGTAAAAAATCATAAAAGTATAACATGCCTTCTAAAAAACCCCTCATTTGATTGACAGCCTGTTGAAGATTGTTTATTTTACCAGCTCTACACTCTACAGCATGACGAAGTTCTTATCTAGAATCTGCAATGTCTTTTCCACCATCATTCTGGACATCTCTTAATGAGAAGTGAAACTGGTCAAGCTCCCCAGTAATGATATCTAACTCTTGTTGAAGGCATAGCTGTTGAACACACATTTATTTAATTTCCTACTTTAGTCCCTTCATCTTTGATGTATGATTAGCCTCAACTTGGGATAGTGATGCTTGGAACTCCTTCATGTTGATCTAATGATTGGTTTTTATCTAGTATTGTAATCCTGCATGGCATATTCATGTGCACTTCCATCTTGAACAACCAGTTTCTCAATGCATATAACACTTGCATTCCCCAGTATTATTTTATTTATCCTTCATTTACATTACCTCAGTATAGGATCCCTTCTTAATTCGAGATCCAATTCTGAGGGGGATTCTGTTGAAACCTTTTTCCATCAAAGATTCTAAAAATTTAAAATTGAAAATACCTTAGAATGAAAAGTGAAAATTACATGAAGAAAATCAAGGATTTCAAAGGGATGAGTTTTCGGTTGCCTTAGTCAGACCAAAAGGGCGTCGGCATGTAGACTACTAGCAAGCCCCAAAATGAAATGCATCTCACTTGCGCTCCCAAACTCTTTTCTTCTATGTTCCTATTTTTTCCAACAAATATACCCTTGGGGTCTTCATTTGTATGAAATAATTTCCCCAGAGTTAAATTTCTTCTCTGATCACCCTAGTACTTTGTCCTAGTCTTCTGAAACATCCAAGGCAATTCATCAACAGCATGAGTAGAGGATTTACGGGGGGATCATCGGGCATAATCCCTTTTAGTGTTCGAAACCCATAACACTTGTGCGCCTATAGAGACAAACCACCCTAAATTAGAGATACTTTCCCACCTTCCATTCCATTCATAGGAAAATGAGATCCCCACTTCGAGGACCACATGTGAATACTCTAGAAGGCTTGAGTCAGGTCTCACCCAAGTATTACCATACATGTTTTTCATCACTTAAGTGAATATCAGGTATCCCAAGCATACTTGTGTTCCCATAGTTGAGCACCCTTACCTAATTGGGTGCCCCTATTTTATTCACTAACTATCTTCAGTCTACAATCCTTAAAGCCTTCCCCAAATCCATTCATGGAAAGGCTACTTATTCCTTGGCTCCCTAGTAAGTAAGGGATTCTGTTGAGACCTCCACCAAAACCTCCTGACCTATAAAACCATAGGGAAAGGATAATTAGAATGTCTCTTATTTGGGTTTTTTTATCCATGGTCATAGGATTCAAAGATTTGTTTTATATGGGAGTTTGGATACATGGAATTTCGGTTGGTTTGTATATCCACATTCACATTTACTATTCTACCAGGAACAGTTATGGGAAGTTCCCAGTTTGGAGGAGGGTTGGGTCCTGGCCTCTCCCTTCTCAAAGAGAGGACCTGAAACCTCAGGTCTCTAGTAGGGAAGGTAAAGTTCACACTTTCTTTTCTTCCTTTTGATCAAAGTATATGTCTCCCTCCCATAACAAGATCAATTTTTGGGCAACCATCCTGGAGTAATCCCCTACCTTTTCTTGCATGAGATAACATCATTTCATCTCCTTTCTTCTTCAATGCCAACATTTAGTAGATAAATTGGCACATGGACTTTAGTTACCCTCTCCCTCTCCCATTGAGCTTTGTCACCATGGGAATCCATCCTACTGTAATCCCCTAACCTACACCCCTTCTCCATTTCATTAGAAATTTTTCCAATGTAAAGTGAATCGAGGAAGGGATAGTTGCCTCATCCTCTTCTCAGGTAAACTTATCCTCATTCCCACCGTAGGTGTGCCCTTGTCCACCCATGGAGAAGGAAAATAACTGGTGCCATTGTTGAATCATTGAAATTTTCTTGCTTCTCCCACCGAGCACAACTCATGTTGTCTTATAGATTTTTCATGATCACAAAATTTTCACAATTGAATGAGCTATGAGAACTATGATTCCCACTATAATTGGGATATGTTGGAAGCCTTCTCAGGGCATGAGATCACTGGATATCCTCTTTAGGAATCCAACCCAAATTTCCTTAATTAGGGAATCCTCTTTTGGAATAATCCCCAAATTAAACACCCAAATCATCAAGGCATAATTTTCAAGTACTCCCAAATTCACTCAATTATCTCAATGTACAACACTCTCCTATTAGACTTATTTTACAATGTGGGCTAGGATTCCAATCCATATGGAATATGTAGGAATCCTCCTTGTGGATCAAACTCAACATTTCAAAATCAACCCTATTATCCTCAGGCCATATTCCCAACAGGGTCTAATCTAACTTGGAAACCCATATCCTTTCCATGTTCAGTGTGTTGTTTCTGTATATGTCCCACACCAATCTTTGACTAAGAACCTTTCACTTAGTTGTCCTTACCAAATGAAATTAAACTGTATAGTTAAGTTTTTATCACCATACCTTAAAAGGTATAATGTGTCCTATTATGAGGAACCAAACTATGAGGGTTTTGATTCCTTTCACAAGGATGCATAGGTAAACCATTTAATGGGTAAAATACCAATATCAAAAAAATCCTTCATCTCCCTGGATGACAATAAATTCCATAGTGCCCCACTGAGGGGATTAAAAACCAGTATCATCATAACGATGATTAATAGAATCTTGAAATACTATATTAGATGATTCCATTGATAGGGAACCTCGAATACATACATATATCTCCATTAATGAAGAACCATGAATGCATACTAAAGATTCAAAATTTTACACGTGTTAATAAGTGATTATAAATTCCATGGTAAACTATTGTAATGCTTGGTGAATTAATAAGGGTTCATGAAAATATATTTAATTTACAAATAAAGTCCTAGAGTAGACAATAATTCCCCCCAAAAGGGTGTGATGAGTCTAAAATCCCATCCTCTCAACTAATGTATATTATTAAGTATCGTAATGTTTAAATTTAATGAACACATTCCTTTGGAAAGTAGGTCCCCTTTGGATAAAGAACTGTAGGAAGTTTCCAGTTCCATGAATAAATCCAATGGAAACTGCCTGGAAGTAGTGATTCTTAAAACTAGAACACACATTTCAAGTTACTATGAAACACTAGGTGACAAAAATAGGAAAATGGTGTCTAAAATGGGTAGTTTGGAAAATAAATGCTTGGATGGAATGAATATTTAAAATCCCATGAGTTAAAAGTGTGGGAAGAAGCATTCAGGGAACTGTCTAAAGGGAAACATGAATTGCTTGAAATGTGCAAGAATGGGTCATCTTGCTAAGAACTCTCGGAGGGATATGAACAGTACCACTAACATGGAAAAGGAAATGTAAGTTTATATGAACACTTTACCTATTGTGTAGTGTTACAACTACACGGAACTTTAGAATTATGAAAACAATTTTATCTATGCCATGGTTTTACAAAGGAATCAACTAAAACTTCTAAGGGAACAAGGAAGGGATTTTTCTATCAATACTGCTAAGGTGTAGTGGTAAAACGATGTGGCGACATGTACTCTCATTATTCATTTGAGAATATTTAAAATACTATTGGATTATAGTTCTATGCATTATTCAATGTCATGAAATTGTATTAGAACTATTCGAACACTACATCAAAATTTTAATGTTATGTTATCTGTGAGAATAGTGAATGGGAAAATTATTGTATACAAGGTTTATAACTCCTCCCTACAAATTTTTTGTGGACTGAAAAACCTTGCAAATCTATTCGTAATTCCTCTAGTAGATTTTGATGTTATTTTGTGCTAGGATTGGCTATATTTTTTAAAATACAACATTAACTGTTTGGAAAGGGAGATTACTCTTCACATCCAAAAGCATCCTAAAATTCTATAAAAGTGTATGGAAGAAGAAGAATCTACTTCAAAATCATTGTCTCATGTGTGGATAAAGATTATTTTGAGAAATAATATCTTGATTAATTTAATGAGACAATGTATTTGATACTTATTGAACATATTACCATTGTTAGGGATTCCACTAATGTATTCACTGAAAAATTGTAAGGTCTTCCTCCTGATCGAGTGTGACAACCTGACTCCAGTATACCAGGATTCGGTGCCTTGAAACATGATGTCTGAGTTTTTACAACAACTATGCACAGATATTTTTCACATCATGTCCCAAATAGAGGATCGATTTAGTTTTGGTTATGGGAAACTAGCTAAATCTGACATGCTTCTTCTATTGAAAACAATCACCTAAAACATTTATTATAAAATTATAGGGTGACCATAAGAATTCCCGGTAAGGGGTTTTAAAATAACATAATATATGAAATATAAATTTTTAAAACATTCTTTAATATTTTCCATAAAACGTTTTCTTAATAAATGTTGTAAGACATGTAACATATCCTAAAAATTTTCTAGGAAACACAATTAAAATCGTACTAACAGGATTACAAGGGAACATGATTCAATTATAGGCATTCTCATTCTGTGTAATAAGTAAAATAAATTCTAAATAAGTATGACTTATCAATATGTAGGTACATGTTTAATAACTAAGAGTAATACAAAATCAGAGTTATGCATAAAGGTAATAATATCAATGAAATTCTTTATTATTGTGAAACATTCACTAACTAATAAATCACTGAGTGCAACATAAACGTCATTCCATAAGCATTTACATCTTCAGATACACATAAGTATTGGATCTTAACCATGAATATTCTTCTAGTATAATATCCACTTAGTCAATTAATTATCATAAACATAATGAGGGTTTTCATAATGTGGGAAAAAGATAACCATAATGTCAAGGCCTCGTGCCAAGACCATAAATACTCATTTTGTCAAGGCCTTGTTCCAGGATCGTAGTTTGTATCATTAGACCTACCAATTCACTGAGGGGCTATAGTGGGCCCCACCTGACACTTACTATGTCCATTGCATTCCACATATTCCATGTAAGTTCATATATTCAAAATTCCCCATACCACTTGGAATATTTGATTTCTCATTTCATATTATTTAAGGTGTCCCATACCACATTGAATAATTTAATTCATAAATACATAAAATTTCATAAGAGTTTTAATTAAATTCATTAGCATTTACAAATATATAGTGAATCAGGAATATAAGTATTAATTAAATAATTATCTACTGCATGGTTATGTCATTGACCGGTGAGTATGATAAGTAGATTATGTAATATGTCATGACAACTAATGCACTAAAAGAAATACAAGTTTTTTTACATAAAATGATAAACCTAAAATTCTAGGACTTTATTAATCAATAAATATTGGAATTTTACCTTGATGCATAATCAATTAAAATATAAAGAAAATATTTCAGGTGGGGTATTAAACCAATAAATGCTCATACATTTATTACTGATATGCTTTGGTATAACACATCACAATGGTATACATATTGTTAAAAATGTAAAGCATGAGATTCTACCATAACTAACACCATTTAATATATATATATATATATATATATATATATTGGTAATTTATATATATGAATTTAAAAGTTGCAAAATCCCAAATATTATACTCGTGAACTCTCCAAAATTACTAAACTCATCACAAATATAATATTTGGAATATCCAAAACAAGGGTTTCATGTTGTATAATGTATTCATACAATATGGTGAATAAAAATAGTAGTGTTTTAAACAATAACTAAACATATTTTGAAAACAAATGTTTTATTCTTTCTTAGTAATCCTTGAAAAATTATATGTATCATCGAGGATAAAAGTTTATTTTCATGCAAATATATTAACATATCCAAATACACATTATGTATTAAAGGGTTTAAACCAAAAATCCATTGACACCCATATGACTATAATATTTTAGTCTAATTAATTAAAAAATGTCCTTAAATTTGAAATCATGATATAAAATTTAAATGGTTTTTTTATCAGACAAATTTTAATAAATGTAATCCTTGATCAAACATATAACTTGTATGAATAATTGTGTATCACTAAGGATCTTACACAAAAATCAATCGACACATACATGTTTATCACAAATTTCAACAAATCATTGATGTTCAATGTTGAGAGACTTAACGGTGAGTTATAAAATTTATATAATTATATACAACCATGTATACAAATATATGTATAAAAGTTTTGTACAACACACAATTACTTATGTCTTAAAATTCTACTTAAACTTAAGTTACAATATTTAAAAGACATAAAACTGGATATAATAAAGATTTAAATAAAATTTTATGGTTGTGTATATTTATATATATACATAAGAAAAAATATATAAGGTATGTAAACAAGTTTTTCATGAGATAAATTATCCTTGAGGTATAATAAAACCATATAAACCCGAAATATAGAAGTCCTAAATTGGGTATAGGAGGGTTTATGTCCAAATATCAAGGGTGTTTATATATATAGGACTATACATATATATATATATATAAGTATTTAAACTTTCAACACAAGAAAAGAAACATAGACTACCTTACCTTTTTTTGAGGATGAGGAGGGGCTCGGGAAATGCTCGGAGGATCTTGATTGAGACTTAGGAAGAGGGAGGAATGAGAGGTTAGAGTTCAAAATGGATTGTTTATATAAAATAAATTTTGTATAAAATATATAGATTATTTAATTCCACTATTGGAAAACCAAGGCCTATTTCTTATATTAAATGACCGGGGGAAGTCATTGTGGAAATAAAAGAGGGAAAGTGAGGACTCTGATAGTGATGGGAGAAGTCACGGGGTGTGGAAAAATAGTGAAAGTAAGAAGAAGACCTACTGGTGGGGCGCACGCAGAGACGAGGAAGATGTCGCGGGAAGAGAAGAACCTAAAAATGAATGGGTTTCCAGGATCTGATCTGGCATTGACCTGATGGTTCGGGTGCATCCGCGAGATTAAAAGGACAGATTTCCATAAATATATTTTACATTAATCATATGGATTATATTTGACGCTATGTTTTAAAAATCTCGGACGGTCGATATTTGATCCATGTTGGATCGAACGGTGCACAAAAAATGCAGGGGATTCCGCCACTGGTGAGGATCGAGCGCTGGACTAAAACAGACTACCCAGATCGCATGTGGTGAGATCTAACAGCCTGGATTCAATTCTGGATGAATTTCTCCATCCCACATTGAAACGAAGATGCATCTTTGCCTCCCTTATAAGCCTGGATCTCTCTGCCTTATGCCCGATTACTCCTCCCCCCACTCGGTACCACCTCGTACTGGGTTCTACGGGCACTCTCTTTCACCCACCCACGCCTCTGTGCCACCCCTCATGGCAGTGCCTCTGATTGCCTTGTGTGCTCTTGTGTTCCCCTCAGGGAAGCTATGCCCCCCACTCGGGTCGGCCTGTGCTTAGGATGAGGGCTAGGCTCAGCCGCCTAGGGCATGTTGCCTCCCTCAGCCCGACTAAAGGGGTGGCCCCTGGTTTGTATATATTTTTTATAAATAGCCAACTCACAATACTTACCATAAAATCATAGAAAATAAAAATGTTCATTTTAACTATAAAGAGAAAATCGTAACTTTTATAAAACCTGATTTTCATTTTATACTTTAAAATATTATGGTACAAAAATTAAATTATACTTTTATTTGACTAAGAGTATTACTAAAATTATTTATAAACATGTTTCCAAAATCAAAGATAAAAAGTATACCTCCCTTTAAACACAAAGTTATAACTTAAAATTTAATATATTTATACAAAGACTATTCTATTATTATCAAACACCTTGTAAAACTATTAAGAATTAAAAAAATTACATGATATTTTAAATATTTTAATGGTATTTGAAATCTTCACCTTTTATTAAATTCACTCTAACTGAAGATCAAAATATTAAGCCATTGCCCTTTTAAAGATCATAATAAGAGGTTTTCCTATATTCTCAATTCATTACTTACATATTTAGGAAAAATAATTATACTTAGATATTTTTAATTAATCCACCAAATGACCAATGACTATAATTATAGCTGTTAGAACTCAATAGTCACCCAAGGTAGTGGTCTAATTAAGACTCATATAAAACAATGATTTAAGGTGATTCCAAAATCAAAACAAATTTGAAAAGATGGTACACATCATCCCGTTGATGCTCAGTGTTGTTGCAGTGTCTCTGGAAATTCTAATGTTCATTATGACAGATCTGAAGTACCCATATTATCTTCTTGGGTTCACGTTGTTTTGTGTGGTCTCCCAATAATTATAATAGGTCTTTTAATATGTATTTTTGTTCAGTAATGTTTTCCATTTACCTTTTTGTAATGTAAACACTAATTTGTTTTATTTAAATGAAATTTATGGTATTTATAGTTCACAAATTGTTTTTGGATAACATGAATATAAAACCATAATATTACTATTAAATGAATGATTAGTTTTCAGGCATCACAATATTCCCCTATACAAATAATTTCATCCT
This sequence comes from Viscum album, assembly GCA_963277665.1. NCBI lineage: Eukaryota > Viridiplantae > Streptophyta > Magnoliopsida > Santalales > Viscaceae > Viscum > Viscum album. The sequence continues at coordinate 82,823,829 of OY728155.1, read as the reverse complement.
CGCAATTCATTTCATTCCACCACACTAATAGAAACTCTCTGATGTTATTTACCAAATCCCCCATCGTGGTGGATCCTCAGGTGTGGCTAGCTGAATACCCAAGTTGGTGTTTAATTCTTCTACTTCCCTGGCTCAAACACACTTCAGACAGTACGGGTAAAACTCACGCAGTGTACACTTAGGCTTCCCAAGGGCGGCTCGAATGGTAGAGAGTTCAGAGATGTTTGAATGGAAAATCCCTCTAAGGACTCGTCGGAACGACTCTTTTATGAAGATTTCAAGGTCATAGATGTTTTCATATAAACTAAATCTCATTATTTGGTGTATATAGGATGTGAAAAGGATCCCCTCTAAAGCACCCTCTTGAAACCTTACCCAGGCTGTGATGTTTCGGGAAAGTGTGAATCATAGGAAAAGTCCTTCATGGTACTTTACCCTTCATCTATACTCAGGAAGTTGAGCATTGGATATATGGTGGTAGATGTAGGAAATCCATTGGCAGGAACAGAGAATGTATAGACTGTTCGATATCTCGTAGATATTTTTGCATGTTCTTGGCAGGTTAGTGAAGGGAAGGTATTCCTCAAAGAATGTCTTGAAAATTATGATCTCTTGAAGTATTGTAGGATGTGATAGAATAGTTGTTGGTGAACTCATTTCTTCTATCTGAAATTTCAAGAGGTATGTTGTATTCATCCAAGACATAACCATAAATAAATTCATGATAATTTAAGAAAAAAACATTATTCACTTATACAATGTTTATAAAGAAAAAGTATTACATAATTACTCGCTCAATCTAACAGCATGTGTATGGATTTTCTAATGTCCTTCAAGATGGCACTTCAATGGATTAACCGGAGTTGGTGATTTCTCTAATTACCTATCAAACAGATTACCAATGTGGTTCCAAACTCTTCAATCTCCTGGGTCCAAATGCAGCATGGGCTGTCTGGATTAATTAGGTGTGGGCACCTAAAGTTCCAAAAAAACATGGAGGGTATGGAGTTGGGTGATGTCTTCTTGAAGTTTTTGTCTATATTGTAAATGGTTAGATTCATCCATGAGGATTTCTAAGTCCATGACCTGGCCATAATGAACATAGGTTATAATTTTATAGAGGTTTGTTGCCCAGAGGTCACCCTCTTGTGCAGCTTCCTGGAAGTTCATTTGTGAAATGAAGTTTTTGGCCAAGGTGAAGTATCATAATAGACCTTCATCATACCTTACATTACATGCATAGATGGGATGTTTGGCATGCATCATTAGAAAGTAATCAAAGCCATATCCTCGATGAATTTGGAGTACAAGAGGAGAATTGGACACATAATAGAGATGTCGACATGATAAATGAAGGTTTTCAAAAGTTTCACATCCTTCTAAAAATTCCCTGGCCACTATGGCTTCTAATATTTCTATCGGAAGGGACATAAAACATGATTTGTAAGCCATCTGAAAATTAATAAAATGTCATACTTAGTAATACTTATGTAAAATTTTCATTGTATAGTTTTGTTTTTACAGAGTTATCTAAACTAAATCCTCTGATACCAACTATGACAACCCAACTCTAGAATACCCGGACTCGGTGCCATGAAATATTATGTGTGAGTTTTTACAAAAACCATCCTCTGATATTTTTCACATCATGTGCCAAACAGAGGATTGATTTGGTTCAGGTTCTGGGAAACCAACTACTTCTAACATGCTTCTTCAGTTGAAAACAGTCAACTGAAAAATTTATTACAAAAACGTAGGGTGATAATGTGAATGCCCAGTAAGGGGTTTTAAAATGACATAATATACAAAATTTTAATTTTTGAAAACACTCTTTAAGATTTTCCCTAAAATATTTTCTTAAGAAATGTTGTAACACATGTCACATATCGTAACAATTGTCTAAGGATAAAAATTAAAATCATACTAACAGGATTAAAAGGGAACATGATTCAATTATAGGTGTGATCTTTCATAGTAGTATGTAAAAGGCATTCTAAATAAGTATGACTTATGAATATGCAGGTACAAGTTTAATAACTATGAGTAACACATAATCAGAGTTGCGCATAAAGGTAATAACATCAATGACATTCTTTACTACTATGAAACAATAACTGGGTAACAAATCACTGAGTTCAATATAAACTTCATGCCATAATCCTTTACCTCTTATGATTCTCATATGTAATGGCTCTTAACTATGGATATTCTACTAGTTGAATGTCCACTTAGTCAATTAATTATCGTAAACATAATGAGGGGGTGTATAATTTGGGACAACATAACCATAATGTCCAGGCCTCATGCAGAGACCATAAATACTCATTTTTTCAAGGCCTTGTGCCAAGACCACATTTTGTCTCATTAGACCTACCGATACACCGATGGGCTATAGAGGGCCCCACCCGACACTTACAATGTCAAATACATTCCTCATATTCCATGTCAGGTCGTATATTCATAATTTCCCATAACGCATTGAATAATTAATTCATAATTCCATAAAATGTTATAATAGTTTAAATTAAATTCTTTATCATTTACATATATTCAGTTAATATAGAATATAAGTATTAATTACAGAATTATTAGCTGCCTGGATATATCATTGACTGGTGAGTATGATAAGAAGATTATGGAATATGTGATGACAACTAATGTGCTAAAATAAATACAAGTTTTTTTACATAAAATGATAACCCTAAAATTATAAGACTTTATTAATCAATACATATTGGAATTTCACCTGGATTTATAATAATTAAAAGATAATGAAAATATTTCCGGTGGGTTATTAAACCGGTAAATGAACATACATTTATTACTGATATGATTTGGTATAAAACATCACAATGCTATATATGATGATAAAAATGGAAAGCAGGAGATTCAACCATAACTTACACCATTTAATATACGTATATATATATATAAATAGGTAATTCATACATTTGAATATAATGTTTTCAAAACCCCAAATATTATAGTCATGGAATCTCCATAATTACTAAACACATCACAAGTATAATATTTACAATATCCACAATTAGGGTTTCGTGTTGTGTAAATTGTTCATACAATCAGGTGAATATAAAGTTTCATTTTTTAAACTAAAATTGAACATATTTTGAAAAAAAATTATTCTTTCTTAGTAATCCTTGGAAAATTATAAGTATCATCTAGGATCAAAGTTTATTTTCATACACATATATTCATATATCTAAATACACATTATGTATTAAAGGGTTTAAAACATAAATCCATTGACACCCATATGACTTTAATATTTTAATCACATTAATTATCAAAAGCCCTTAAATTTGGTTTCTTAATATAAAATTTTAATGGTTTATTTATTAAAAAAATTTATATAAATGTAAACCTCGTTCTCACATATAACTTTTATGAATAATCATGTATACCTAAGGGTCGTACAATAAAATCAATCGACACATACATGTTTGTCCAAAATGTCAATAAATCAAGGATGTCCAATGTTGAGTCTTAAAACTTGTCCAGAAGGTGAGTTATTGTAGGGTCTTGGAAATTACACAAGGGGGAAATCTGATTACCCCAAGGCTTGGAAAAGGACCGAACCGGCCCACGCACCGGATCCCAGCAACAGCACACGACTGGTTTGCGAGACCGCCCTCCCACAATTCCACGGACCAGCTTCGTTCGCGAAATAGAGGTGGAGAGCCTCCGCAGTTGCGAGGCAGGATGGGTGCTAGTCTGGTTCACCATCACGAACCGCCCCAATCGCGGACCGCGTCAACCGGTTCAAGCCTCACCTGTTGTCGTTAGTGGAATAGAGGCGGAACCCTCCGCAACTGTGGCGCACTCCCTGAGTTCGCCTCGCAGAGGGGGGTAGCATTCAATACCCACCACGAATCGCGGATTCACCAAGTCGACTGTGAACCGGGTATTTGGTTATGGGCCTCCACAAAAGGTGCTGCATGGCCATAGATACATTCCTTTACCCACTCTATAAATGGGGGCCAAGAGGGAAAGAAGAAAAGATCGGAGAACTGGAATCAGATTCAGAGGGATTGGAGATTCGGAAGGAGATCAGTTGAAGGAAGGCTTTGGATTTCGCAAACAGCAAAATTCCCACCCGCGAACCATAGCAGGTATATGACTTCCCCACAGACCAGGGAGTTTATGCCTCTTTTCCCATCCGTCGTACCACATAGCACTTTCCTACACGGGCAAAGCCTCGACCGAAGAGCCTCTGATCGGCACCGCCATTGGCTGCCACTGCCCGCCTGGAACCCTCCGAGAACCACCATGGTTCGCGGATTGAACCCGAAGCCGCGAACCACCCCGGTTCGTAGATTGAACCCGAAGCCACGAACCACCCCGATTCACGAATTGAGCCCGAATCCGCGAACCACCCTAGTTTGCGGGACGCCAATCAGTTCGCGGACCACCCTGGTTCGCGGACGGCCTCTCCAACTGCGTGGCACTTCCCCAAGCAAAGGGCGCCACCACCCATACCTCTCAGTGGCTTGTCAAATACTTAAGTGTTCTCATTTCCAGAGCTGGGTAAAATCTTTTTGATCTAGAAAAGTCATTCGTGACTCCCTTATTGGTCTATCCATTTGCCCCAAGATGAGGCCTCCGCCAGAGCCACATGACCCGCGTGGTGTAACTTTCAGGCGTATGAGCACATCATTTTGAGTTCACATACCCACGGTAAACAAGGGAAAATGGGTTGCACCGACCCTTGAGCAGATTCCCAAAGCATTCCTGGGTTCACATTCCCACGGTAATGTGGAGTCTGAGCTCAGAAATCCCCTTTCTACCCCTCCACTTGTTGTGGGTTCCTCGGAGATGGTAAAATAGCCATCAGAAGGAAGCCTTCATGCACTGCAAGAGAGGATATGGGCGTAGGAGCACCCACTTTCCCTCTCCCACTGGGGTTTGTCACCTCAGGCGTCTATATCGGATTAAGCCCCGACCTTCTGGGCCTCCTCAGAGTGTAATCCCCAATTCATCACCCTGGGCCGCCCTCATGCGTAATCCCCATTCCACTTCTCATGGACACACATTTCGTGACATGATCCTCTAGTATCTGATGCCTCTTGTTTTTCACACTGAGCATGACTCACATGGGCTTAGAGTAAGCATCGACCATGACATTCTCCTATGGGCCTCCTCATAGTGTAAGCCCCAATCCATCATTCTGGGCTTTCCCAGAGCGTAATCCCCATGCCAAAGAGAACTACGGGGACATTGATTCATGCCAAAGCATGGTACGTAGGAAGCCTCCATGAGGTTCAAGCCCACCACTCGGTCGTTTCTTCACGTCGAGTTCCACCCTTGTCCAGTATGACGTTAAACTATATATGCGAACTACATGGACTTTGATCCTTACCTCCTAGATAGGGTACGTAGGAAGCCTCTATGAGTTTCAACCCACCACCCATCGGACCACCTGGTCTCTCTTCACGTCGGTTCCCCGAAACCTATGAAAACTACGTGGAATTTGATCCCTGTTTCCTAAGAAGGGTACGTAGGAAGCCTCCCTGAGGTTCAATCCCAACAACCGGTCGATCCGATCATCTCCACATCAGTTCATTGTGCCACTCCAAGTACTGCCTCAAGTGAGTTCCAACCCTTTGGGGTCATTAATCCAATGATGGATGGTAAACCTCGTGCATAAATGATTCTGAACCCCTACGTCAAGTTGACCATTTCCCACCAAGGTTAAATCAGTGGATACTATGTTTGGGTATAAACCAAAGGTTCGTGAACATATGAATACATCTTAAATCTATAAGAGAGTCCTGGAACAGGCAATAATTCCCCCAAAAAGGGTGTGATGAGCCCGACTTCCCATCATCTTGACCAATGTGAGTTCTTAAGAGTCACTGGTCAGGCCATCTAGCGAATGCCTGCCTTTGGAAAGCAAGTCCATCAATCATTGGATATGGAGCTGTTGGGCGTTTCGTGGCCAAAAAACCAGAACGAAACAAAAAATGGTGAACCCGACATGAATCTTTAACCAAACATGACGGATTCAAATTAATCCCACCCTGTTCCCCCTTATGCTCTAAAGGAGGGCCATGCAAGGTCATTAATTACGCATGGGATTATGAGATGCTGCTTTGATAGGTTTGCTTCTTGTATTTGCTAAAATGTTTCGCAGGCACTACTTTCAGAACTCCCTTCGATCCAATGGCATCGTAAAGGAACTCACAAGTGCGTGCTTCCAACGACGTAAGGATGATACTTCCTCAACAACGGAGGACCCTGTCACCCACCCAGCACCTTCAACGTTGGGTTTCAGACGCACTGATCCGAGAGTACCATGTGAATGGTACTCTCCCAACGGTGGAGGTGGCTATGAACGCCCTCTAATCCGCTGGAGCTCGCCGGTCGCCTGCCCAACTGCAGCTGCAAAGGTGGATCCAGATATCCCCTGTCACTGTCTCCAACCGTTTCGGGAGCCTATCCCCGGAACGAGACAATGCGTACCTCTTTTATCTCAGGAAGGCGGATGAGGTCGACGTTGAGGACTTCATCCCTATCGAACGAGGGTTCCGCTCCAAGGACCCCGCCGGAAGATGCCATCGCGGTCACGCCATGACCCAACATCCTCGCACCGAGGAGGATGTCCCCCCAAGGATTCAGGCCCACGCTTCCCGAGATCCGGCCCCTCAGACCGCCCGACGAGGGCGGCAGACGTACAATCGGGGACCGGTCATCACCCGGGTCACTGAGGAGGAGCTCTACTGCCCATCCACAGAGACGTACCACGAACAGGCACCTACACCTGTTCTCTCTTCTCAAGCCTGCCATCCAGACACGGTGGCATCATATGAGCCAGCACGCATCCCCGCCGAGCTCCATCAAGCTCGACGCTCATGCAGGACGACACTTACCAGGCAGGCACCTCTCCCTGCCCAGGGTAGTGAAGCCCACCAGCTTGACGTGGTGGCGACCCGGCATCTGTAAGACCAGTTCCTGGCAGTTTCTTCAGACGCCCTCCATCCCGATATGGTGGCAATCAACAAAGACCGCCACCCAGATGTGACGGAAAATCATAGGCGGGCACATCTCCCCACCAAAAAAGGCCACCGACTCGATACGGTGGGAAACCAATATATGCAGGGCCATCTCCCTGTGGATTCAAGTAAAGTCTGCCACCCCGATGTGGTGGAAAACGGAGAGACAAACCGGCGTATCCCAGTACAGGGGCAGATTCGTTCACCTTCCCCAACACAGGAGAAATTTTAGTACCCACTGACCACTGGAGGATGGGAGCATCATATCCCCACTCCGATACCGGAATGGGACTTCATACCCGTTCCAGCCAAAGATGTCTCTTTACATGTCCTAGAAATGATGGAGGAGCAGGTATCGATCCCAAATCATATATTGTAGACTTTCCAGAATGTAATTTCATCGGCGGAAACAGTAAGGACTCGGGCCTATGAACTCGTCTCCTCAATTGAGGCGACTCATCTAAGAGATGAGATAGCCACCTCAGATCAAATCTGAATCCCTGCTTCAGCCTAGGAGGGTCGTCGGCTATATTCCACGACGCAAGGGAAACCGGATCGAGCAGCTTCACTCGTTCCAATTGGGGGACACCCATCCATCGCGGTGGATGCTCCGGAGTAGGCATATGTCCCTGATAAAAGTCAAGATGTTCGTCGGCATATCCCGACAACATCACAGGACCCAATTAGACCGGGACCCAAAGGTGAAGGTCGTTGTGAACATTAGACGGTCCCCGCTACCCACAAAAGAGCTCCCCGAACATGCCGAAGGCAGCCGGAAAATAATGAGCGGGTTCATGACTCCGCTCTGCTGGAAGATGGGGTTTCCGACACCGCTAAGCATGCATCAAAGGCTCGAAACCCTTCCCACCCATTACCATATTATGGGAGTGTCAGTAGCAGTTGCGAAGGTCCTCCCCGCAATGTCGCTACCAACAGCTCTGAAGGTCCTCCCCAGAGCACCCTTGGGGGCCTCCCCTACGAGCATAAAACGATCGGTCATGAGAGCTTCTCTCTTGATTCGAGTCATGGAAACCCTCCACGTGACCAGAAGATCGAGCAGTAAGAAGGTCCTCCACTTGCTGCGGTCCACCCTGAAGGTCCTCCCCGGGGTATACACTGCAATCACTCTCCATGCAGTGGGACCACAGATTATGATGTTAGTCCTCGCTATCATAGTCACAACTAAGGAGGTCCTCCCCATTGTGACGTCTCATCACGACAAGAAGGCCCTCCCCTTGTCGTGGCCTTCCCTGAAGGTCCTCCCGAGGGGTTACGCTATAACAGAACTCCACAGAGCAAGGAATCAGGTCACGGTGGTAGTCCTCGCCACCCTGATAACGGAGGTCCTCCGCGTAGAGACGTAGAGAAACAAGAAGGCCCTCCCCTCATTTCGGTACATTCTGGAAGCCCTCCCCAGGATGTATCCCACATATATTCTCCCTGCGGCAGTAGTAATGGTATTCCTCTCCATTGTCGCAGCTGTGATGGTAGTCCTCGCCACCATGGCCGCCTTTGTGAAGGTCCTCCCTACAATGGCCCCAAGAAACAAGAAGGTCCTCCCCTTGTCGTGGCATGTCGTAAAGGTCCTCCCCAGGATGTGCGTCGAACATCAAGCAATGATGGTCATCCTCACCAGGATGGCAGTTGTTGAGAAGGTCCTCCTCGTAACAATGCCACGCAGCCAGAAGGTCCTCCCCTTGCTGCAACATTCCTTGGAGGTCCTCCCTAGGGTGTGCACTGCAAAAGTCCTCTAGGCAGTGAAGCATCATGCAGTAATGGTATTCCTCGCCATTACGTCCATTATTGCGAAGGTCCTCCCTGCGATGACATATTATATCGACAGGAAGGTCCTCCTCCTGCTGAATCAAGCACCAAAAATCCCTCGTATGCCGAGGCACTCAGAAGGACGGGATCGACCATGTGAGATTTCCAGCTTGTCTCTAACGATGCCCATCTTCGATCAAGAGTCGTTCTAGGGCCGCGTTCATCTTCCAAACCACCTCGGAATCACCCACAAGACAATTCGATACCTACCCGTCCCACTTCCTCCGACTATAGTGAGAGCCTTAGTTGGGATGACCAGGTAGAGGAATCACTGGTGGGGGAGTACGCCGATATGATGCACCTGAGGAAACGACTGGCCAAGAATGATATACCAGTCATGTTTTGGCCCATGGCCACATCTCAGTATGACATACGCAGGGAGTTTTCAGAAGAATGCATGCACGACATCCACCATAATATATGGACGACCCTCCGCCGGCTGAAGTCAAGCTTCTTTCCCTATGACTGGTATGTAGACCAAGTCAAGACGATAGGGGTCCTCCTACATCACATCGACCTGGAGGCCCTTTCCTCGAAGTGAGAACAACGCCCTGAGAGGCGCAAAGGGAATATGGAGGCAGCTTGCCTCTGTGCACTACACGAACTGTGCCGCCTCATCGGTGATGCTCTGACGGGAGTCCATATCAGGGGATGTGGGGAACACGGAGCTCTTCATTTCACTCCGCTCCCCACCAAGAAAAACCCGTTCGGCATGGTATCGTGTAATTTCATCACATTGAGACGGAAATTGGGTGGTCCCCCTATTCAGGAAAGGCAACACACCCAACAGAGCCGGGCCTTAAGTAAGTCCCAGCAACGTCAGGCCCAGCGAAAACAAACCATTCAAGAACTCTTGAATCAGGCCACCGAGAGCATTCAACTTGCCTCTCGCCTAAGAGAGGCCAATAAAAGATCTTTGCCTGCCTCCCTAGAAGGGACTAATTAGCAGGTGAATTCGACACCAGATCTGGTTCACCCCCGGATGGGGGCACACGAGATCAGGCAGGTCACGATAGCCGCATCCACTGCCGTAATCCAGGGTCAATCTCAGCCTGTAGGACTGGGGGCATTTTTGACAACAAATTCCCCCATAAGACAAATAAATCAGGGAAGAGACTCAACATCCAGGGAACGGAGCCAGATCCAGCCCTCGGGGCTGGGGGCATTATTACCCGCCACAACAACAACCTCCCCCACAAGTGTATGTATTCTCTCATCTAGGGTGGACAGTTATAAGAGGAGGTTCCTATCCTATCCCTTCATTCGAATCATCATCCCCTCCGAGAGGAAGGCGCACCATAAGGTCGCATCAAATAACACTCCGCATCACCCTTCGGCAAGAATTCTGAGGGCAATCCCAGGTCATGAAGGGGAAGGCCAGCTGAAGATGCATGAGATCCTCTTCCTATTTGGAAAATGACGTCCCCTCCACCCCGCAATATGTGTTTATCAATTTCATAGAGGCTAACCTTGTGGGTGACACCGTGGAAAATGCAAATTCGGATGGATTGGGAGATGACGGTTTCAGTCAGGATATGACTCACAACAAACCCCCAGTGGTGCACACCCAGAACCATAGGGCCACTTTAAATATGGACACCCCTTCAGCTAACCTCCCTCCGCCTACCCTATGAGCTCCCAAAAAGGATAAGAATAAAGGAATGATTACCCTTAACCCATCCCCCTATCTCGATGAAAACGATCCACTCACGCTCGAAGAGAGGTTCACTCGACAGGAAGAAGAGCTGAAAGAGTTGAGGCGGCTTAACGCAGAGCTGCTCCAGAGGAACCGCCTTATTGAAAGTGCATCCCAAGAAGAGCCAAGTCATGCACTCCCGAAAAGTGCACCTCAAAGGCTAAGGCTTGCCCCGGAAAACGAAGCATGATCCGGGCTCCTACCCAATGAGGTTCCTGGTTCATCCTACTACCTAAACGTGGATGATGAATACCAGGATTTCCCTCCACATAAGAGGAAACTGGAGAAAGTATGCTCGAACCCTCCAAGGTTACCCCGAACGGAATATGCACCCTTGGTGCCGGCCAATCCGGATCTTCAAGCAATGCCTCGGGCTACGCATGACCAGGACCGGACCCAACAGGATGTAAACCAGGGACTCACCAATACCATCGAGGCATTAACAGCTCTATTGGAAGCTATGGAAGGTCTATGTGCTCCGATATAGCCAGAGCGGAAACCCTACCTAGATTGGGTGACAAACACACCACCTCCACCCAATTTTGTGAGCCCTGTATTCCCCATCTTCAACGGGTCAGGTGATCCGGAGCAGCATTTGATGCACTACACATCCTATTGCGACCCTATGATGGGAACTCCGGAATAGAAAGAAGCAGTGAACGCAGATGCTTCATGCGGACCTTGGAAGGATCCGCCTTCGTCTGGTTTACGAGTCTTCCAGCCCAATCGATAAAGAGCTGGGATGACCTCCGACAACAGTTCCTATTCCACTTCAGCTCAAAGCTGCCTAAAACAACGGCCAGTGATCTTATGAACTGCAAGTAGAGGGAGAACGAGTGGGTCTCAGATTTCATCGCCAGATGGAAAGGTCTGACCTATTCTCTGAACAGGTCAATGCCTCAAGATGAGATTCTAGCCATATGCATCGATAATCTTAGAGATGATTTGTGAACACCGCGCATACCAATGGAGTGCACCACTGGCTTCCGCCATCTTTCAGCCATCGCCCATAGAATTGAGGACTCCTTGCAGCAGACTAATTAAAAGTCTTGAATAGCCTCGCAGGCTCCTGCGAAAAGATCCCCTAGAGCTGAAGCGTCTGCTGTCACACTCAAGTCGGCCTCTGTGCTCACTCCACCACTCAAGCCTCCAACAAATAGTCAAGGGCCCCCTGCATATTAGCAGCCACCCCCGCCTAAATGGGACGATCAGAGAGGACCTAAGAGGAACCAGTTTGAGGAACAAAGACAAATATTATACTCATTCTGGGACGATCACGTCTGCGGCTACTTCATTGCTGCTATGAATTGCAACTTTCTCCACCTTCTGGAACCAAGGAGACCTGAAGAGGTCAGACGCGATGATAGGCCATATTATTTCCCCTACCACTGTATATTAGGGTACAGTATCCGAGAATTCTTCATCTTCAACGACCTTCTACAGAGGATGGTATACTCTGGACAGGTCGAGCTGGGACCACCCCCAGCACACGTGGCATGTATCTCTACCACCAACTCTGACAAAGAGGAGGGGTGGCAGAAAGTCACCAGCAAGTAGGGGAAGAAATTTGACAACTAGATGAATCGGAAGACTATCAACCGAGCCCATGGCATACTCCGAGCTCAACTACAGTAGCCGGTGTTGCCGCCAACAGCCCCTGGAGCCGCAGAGCCAACAACATCGGCCTCAGAACCCTCCACGAGCCGGTAATCCGAACAGAGTGAAAGGAAAAAAACAATCACAAGAGGAACAGTCCACGATGGGGCCAAAGTTAGTCCCGACCCTGGCGGATTTCATGCCCTCGAATTTTGCACCATGGGCACCGACCCACCAAACAGAACCATCAGATACAACAGAACAGGTTGACCTATCATAGGATGAATAGACAATCTTTGGTTCTATCAATGTCATCCATCTCATAGAATCATTCCCTGATGAAGGATATGATTACAAACCTGAGTTTCCTACACGAGGAGCCAGGAGGAGGAATCGCAGAGGCAGGGGATACCAGGGGAGGCACAACTGCGGTTGAAACCAACCCTATGGTTGGACCTCGACCCAAACCGTTAATACCATGGAAACCCGTGGGAGAGCCCTTAAGCGGACTCAGCAGGAGAGGGAATGCCCCTCCACCTCTACAAGAAGCCACTCTTGCCCTGTTGTTCTGCGATACCCACAAGAGGAGGAGAAAGTCTCTGGTCACCTAGTGCGCACAATCAAACCGGCCAGGACAAGTCCTAAAAATGCGGGAACACCCTCGAAATCCATCCCCGCAGCCGGTACCTCCTCGTCAAATGCTCCATATCCCAAAGCACCCGCTAAGAATCTCCCACCAACGGAGAAGCGTCGACTTTTGGAGAAAAAATACGACATCCTTAAGCAGCTAGCATCAGTACCAGCCAAGTTTTCAATTCTAGATGCCCTGAGTTTGTCAGCCGACCTTAGGGAGGAGCTTATTGAAGCTTTGATCAGACCCCACGAATTCCAAGTCGAGGTAGCTGTCGCCGAGATTTACCAGACGTAGACTGGTCCAGCTGAATGCAATGCGGTGATTTCCTTCACCGACCAGGATGAAGATGCCATCATGCAAGGACACATCAGACCATTATATGTGTCTGGCACGCTGAATTGTATTGAGATCCAAAATTTCTTTATAGACAATGGCTTTGGAGTTAACCTCCTTACCCTACGGACACTTCGTTAGTTGGGCTACAGTGAGGATGATATAATTACCTCAGCCATACCTTTGTCAGGTTATGAGAAGAGTGAGCAGAAACTAATGGGATAGATTAAGCTAAAGACCCATTTTGGTGACCTGGTAGCCTACACGGATTTCCTGGTGGTCCGGCAGAGCACAGCATTCAATGCCCTGCTAGGAAGTCCATGGCTCCATAAGCACATGGTCGTTCCTTCATCCTACCACCAGTGTATCAAGTACTGCATCAATGGACAAAGAGGGAAGTTGCACGTCGACAAGGCACCTTTAGAGCTCTCCGAGTCACATTACATCGACGCCGGGTTCTATGAGAAAAATAAGAAGAAGTCTTTGATCGATAGCGTAGACTGGATCCCTGCTCCAAATGTCCTGGAAATGGTCCCCGATGACCCCCTCGGGCAGCTTGGCAGAGATTATGTCCTGCCCATCAACCGTGTTGAGAGTAGGAGTTCATTGTTGATGCTCCTTTCATCACAGAATCCAAAGATTAGAAAAAGGGGATTATCTTAACTCAAAGTGATTCAACCTTTGGACAAATATCAAAAAATTGAAAAAGGAAGGAATAAGAAGAAAGTTGCACAAGGGTCGCAGAAGTTATACAATGGTCGTGCAAGTACACTTGCACGCCATAAGTGATAACCACCCGGGGTCTTCTCTAGCCTATAAATAGACCCTGTGGGCCCCCTATTTCGAGGAGGAATTTTTTTTTCAGAAACTCGGATTTGAGCTCCCGGCGCCCTAGTCCCTTCTCAAAGCTTCTGAAACTCTTCTAAAGTAATTTATTACCTAGAACGAAAGATCTAAAAAGGGGTAGGAAGGCCTAAGAGTATAAAATCATCAACACTTGCGCGCCTGAGTGGCCAGCCCTTAAGGGAAATGGCCACACTTGCGCGCCGCCTTACTCCTTCAATAGAACTTTCACACCACTCTTCTGGAAGAACCTCAATATGATTATAAAGGCTTTAACCAAGAGTCACTTAAGTATTACCCTACTGGTTAACCATCGCGCAAGTACCCATGTGTCGCGCAGGTATACCTACGCGACCAGGACTTGCGCGCCCACGCATTACCTGCACGCCTGCCAGGACTTGCGCGCCCCTGCCTTTTTGGGTTCCCTTCTTACCCATTTCTCCCCTCTTAATCCATTCCACCTCTCGTATTCAAGATTCAGTCTTCAAGACACTCTTCAATGCCATTTATGGCATGATTTCTTGATTGGAATTCCTTATCTGAAAGGAATTCTGTGGAATATCTCTCAAAACCTAGTGATTTACACATCTTTATTTCACTAAAGATTGAGATTTCATTCATTCAACCTCATCCTTTAAGATGAGAGAACACATTAATTTGTGCATCCTCCTCAGGAGTAAGCCCCAACCATAATTCTCTTAACCTGGGCCTCCTTTTCAGGAGTAAGCCCCAGTCCCCAAATCTGGGCATCCTCCTTAGGAGTAAGCCCCAAGTCCTCCTTAACCTGGGCCTCCTTTTCAGGAGTAAGCCCCAGTCCCCAAATTTGGGCATCCTCTTTAGTAGTAAGCTCCACGTCCTCATTAACCTGGGCCACCTTTTCAGGAATAATCCCCAGTCTCAAATATGGGCATCCTCTTCAGGAGTAAGCCCCAATCTTAATTTCTCTTAACCAGTCCTAATTTACCTTTGATCTGGGATTCCTTCTCAAGAGTAAAACCCAATCATAAGTCCTCTCCTAATTTGGGCCTCCTTTTCAGGAGTAACCCCCAAGTTAGAGTATTTAAATCTCCATGAAGTACATATACCTTTATGGACCCTGTTCCTGGATTTATTCCCTGATGTAAATCCTAATCTTCACTTATCTCGGCAGTCATACATACATAAGTCCCACACTATTTCTTATGATTGCATCTTTCATGGCACAATTGTATGATCTTTACAAATACATCTTGTTTCTCACATAGAGCATGACTCACGTGATCTTAGAGTGTAAAAGTAATTTTGACATCCTTCTTTGAGCCATCAATCATAAACATCATATTCCCTTACTTGAACTATGGGGGTTCTAATTCTTTTTCTAAACAAAGAATACGTAGGTAGCCCATCTGCGGGTTCGATCCCAACTCTAAAATAATCAATGTCCTTCTGAATGACAATAAACTTCAAGTTCCACACTGAGTGGCTTTAAAACCAGGATGGTCATCATAATGACCAAGAGACTTTTATGTATAAAAGGATACCACTGACTAAGAATCTCTAACAAATACAGATGATTCAATATCGATGAAAAACCTCTAATACATATAAAAGATTCCATCAATTTCCTATATATCAATCATTTATTGTCAGATCTAAAGGAAAGATCATTTTATACTTGTTAATGTAATAAGGATTCACGAACATAACTTAAATATATAAAGAGAGTCCCGGAGTAGACAATAATTCCCCTAAAAAGGTGTGATGAGTCCAACCTCCCATCCTCTCGACCAATGAAAATTACTAAGCCTCATCAGTCCACAAACTAATGAGCGCCTAACTTTGGAAAGTAGGTCCAAATGGATATGGAATCATTGGATGTTTCTGGTTCTACGGACAAACTCGTTAGAAACCGATTGGAATATTTGAACCTTCAATCAAGGAGGTCATCCTCGAATTCCGAGGGAAACAAAAAATGGTGAACCCGACGTGAATCCTTAACCAAGTTAAAATGATGTTTTACCTATTTGTTAGGCCCCTATTTAAAACTCAATGAGAGGGCCAACAAAAACAATCATTGAAAAATGTGCTCATCCAAATGATGTAGTGGCTGAATTTATCTTGATTACGTCTGTTATATCAAACAGGCACTCTTTTTCCACGATTTTATACATTCTAAGAAATGGATGCTCTTATGTTCACACCTGTGAATACCGTTGTTGCAAATACCACTACTGCTACTCTTGTTGGATCATCATCCGCTCTGAGGATGACATCACCTACTCAGCGTCTTCAACATTGGGTATCAAATGCACAGGTTAAGGAGTACCATAAACACGGTACCATCACAACTCTAGAGGCTGCCCGACAAGCCCTCCAAGTGAACAACACACACCGGTCGTCCAAACGATGATGACCAGTGATCAAGAAGCAGGCGTTGCTAACCACCATATCCAACCGTTTCGGGTCGTTATCCCCGGAACACAATCACCATTCACTCCCATATTCTGGGGAGGTGAATGAGCAGGTCCCTCAGGGCCTTAATTCAAAGAAGCAGGAGTCCTTCCTAAGGGCTCCTATGAACAATTGCCGCCAGACTCATGCGGCAGTACGCCCTCAAAATGATGAGGGTGTCGACTCCAGGCGTTCGGCTCAGGTTCCTCGAACCCTAGCAGGCAAGAAGAATCGCCAGAGGTGAAATCCGGTTAACAGTGAGCAGGTTCTCATCTCTACCATCTCCGGAGAAGTCCACCAACCTAAATTGGTGGCAATAAACGATCGGGCACACACACCTGCCCGTTTTAATCCCACTGTCTAGAAGACTCATCTGGAAGCAGCACGCCAATCCTATCAGGCAATTCCGGCGCAGTATTATAGATAGGAACATACACCTATTTATATGTCATCAGTTAGTTAGCAGGCTCGTCTGACTACATATGATAGATCTCATCAACCACGTTCGGCGAAGTGCAATCAGCATGCACATAAACATGCTAGTATTGATCAATCCTACCAACAGTATCGCTTGGTAGCATTCGGAGAAGTCAGTCGAAAAGCTCCGACGACAAACAGGAGGCAGACTCAACTCTCTACCCCCACACTTGAGTACTTTCAGGATTCACTGACAGGAAAAGGAAGACAGGAGAAGGCACATACACCTACTCCAAGAACAGAATGGACGTATATCCCCGTTCCGGCAACTGAAGTCACCAAGAATATTCTATCAATGGTGAAGGAGCAGAAGAAAATATCGGCTCATATTTTGGATGCTTGCCAGGATATTATAACAGCTTCAACAGCATCTCAGGGAAAGACACATAAATCTATCCCTACCAGTGGAGTGACACATCAGCAATTCACTCTAGAACAGACACACACATCTATTCCAGTCCAAGAGGGTTGTGGGGCATACTCCCCTATATCATACGGACAACCAAGTCAGGCACATACACCTGATTTGAGTGGAAATAATCAGCCTAACCTGGCCATCTTTCCTGATCAGGAACATACACCTGCTAAGAGTAACCACTTTCGTCAACAAGTCATTTCCAAAGTGAGTAAGAAGGCATCTAAGAAAAAGACCCGCCCAGCACAGTCAGGAGATCAAGAGCCAATCTGTAACAAGTCATTGCTCGATGCTGGAGTTCTTGAATCCCTCAAACAGTTATCTGTTAGAATTAAAGATTCTACTCTCTCATTTCTCAATAATGGGAACATTAATTCCAAAAGTCTTCAATAGACACTTCCTCATGAAGGCTTTCTTCATGACAATTCGTTTGATCTCGATGTTTCATCTTCAGATGAGAGCCACAGGAACCCTCTGTGTGGTTAGAAGACCAAGGAGAAAGAGATCTCATATTTTGCTTTAACCCACCATGGTGTTCCTCCCCATGATGATGAATTTCTCTACGAAATTCCTCTCCGTAGTAGTGATGCACATTGCCCGGAAAATGCTCTAGTGGACAATGTAGTGCCGAGAAAGACCTCTTATCTAAAGGCACTTGCAAATGCGAAACCAGTCATGTTTGATGCTTCATCACTAGCAGGTGAAATACTTTCTCAATCAGAAGATATCCTAGGGTGTAGGTCATTCTCCGAACCACCCCTAAGTCATGCATCTTCTAGTTTGATCAATGATCTCTCTACCAATCCTGTTAAATACAATTAAGTAACAAGTAATCACCAGCTCTGGTCAAAAAAGGTAGAAGAATCTTCATCAAATGATAAAGAGGAAATGCTGAACATGAGAAAACAATTGGAGAAAGGTGATGTGCCAGTCATGTTTTGGCCTCTGGCTGACTCTCAGTATGACATTCCAGAAATGTTGACGGAAGATGGAATTCATGATATTCGTCTTAACATATGGAAAACTCTTTATTAGTTGAAAAAGAAAGTATTATCTTATGATGAATATGAAAATCATCTTAAGATAATAGAAGGGTTAAAACGTTAGATTGATTTGGCATCTCTATCAGTCTCTCGATATCCGGAGGCTGAAAAGCATCAGAGAGCCCTTCAACGTTCATGCCTTGGCGCACTAAGAAGATTGCATCAGTTAATTGCCAATTCCCCATCTAGAATTCATGTCAGAGGATGGGGAATTCATGGAGCACTACATTTCACGGTTCTCTCTAGTCAGAAAAGCCCGCCGAAAATGGTCTCATGCAATGTTATTTACCATGGCCGGCCATAGTCAATGGGATTTGTTTGTAATCAAAATATTTTCAAAGAACAGGCCTCAACTAGTTTTTCTCAAAATCATGAATGTAACGACCCAAAGTTTCATTAATGGAAAATCCCTCTTGATCCAGTTAAATGTATATTTATGAAAAATATTTTTATAAGATGTAAACTTCTTTGGTTTTATGTTAAGAATTTTGACCGTTGCTAATATAGTCGTTGCACAGTAATCACATGATTAGTATAAATATAGGACTTTAACAAATCCAATTTACTCAGACAAAAGAAGTGATGGCCTCATCCAGTAGAATTTCCCCATACGAAGCCCATTTGTCGGAGCTCGGAAAAGAGGTGGAATTCTTGGTCTTCGCTCTTGACCAAGCCCAAGATGAGCTTCATCATGTCAAGCTCGAACATGACCAACTATGGGAAAAGTGGAAGTTGATTGAAATTACCACTCGAGAAATGTTATTCAAGCCACCCCAAGAGTTTTTCACCATCGCACACCTTAACCTTAGGTCTTATGCGGTTGTCTTAAGGGGTTATGTAAAAAATAAGTAGTACTATGTTCATGTACATTATTTTTTTATATAATAATGAATATAATTTCTAGTCATTTTTGATACATTGTAAATAGTTTTTAAAGTACAAATGGTTTTTTAGTTATTATTTAATTAAGTAATCTATTTTATTATATTAAAAGATTTTTAAATTAAATAATATTTTAATAAAATAATAATATTATTATTAAATAAATTATTATTAAATATAAGTTATCTTATTATTTTATGAATGCAATTAAAATTTTTTATTAAGGTTTGAAAGCCATTTCTGTCAAAACCTGTGAATTTTCTATAAATGTCAGTTTTTATTTTAAAAGTGAAAATTTAACATATTTAGAAATTTTTTATATAAAATAAATTTCATTTATGGAATCAGGATGTCGAAATTATCCAACAGTGAATGTTTCATAATTTTCAGAGACAGACAAATTTTTGGGTAAAAAATAAATACCGTTTAAATATATAATGTGTTTTATGACATCATAATGACCCAATAGTGATGTAATAAAATACTATAATCTTTATTTTTGTCCAATATATGTTTTACCATTAAAATAATGTGATTTTGGGTTGGTTTGACTTAATTTTGAAAGCATTAATGGACCCCTCAAGACATATTCAACACCTTGCCTTTTAAAATTAATTTCCATGGGAGTGTGACTCACCTCCACATAAGCAACCCTAATATTTTAAGAAGTTCGAACTTTGGCCTTATAAAATATTGATTTCTTCTTCCCTTTTCCCAAAACCATGGGAAAAAATCATGGGATGGTTTGTGGTTTGGATTAATTTAATGTAAGGGGACCCAAACCTAAATAATAAAGAATTCCCTCACCTTTCCTATATAAACCCACCCAAGCTCCCACTTCCTCCCCACTCAATGCCTTTGGAGTTCGTCCAACCTATGACCTCCTATCTCTATAATCCTCCCAAGTTTCCCCAAGCTCCCAAAAAGCCTCTCACAATCCTCTCTCTAGCCTTTGGAAGCACACTTCCAAGTAAGGGTTTTTTCTTCCTTTCTCATTTTTGTCAATTTTCATTAAGTTGTATTGCCCTTTTAATTTCAATTATGAACATTGGTGTATGGTTTCACACCTCCCATATATTGCCCTCTTATTTTTTGAATGATGGGAGACCCCTTTCTCTCTCATTAAATTCCTCTCATGTACACCCGTTACTATGCCGAAATTCCGAAAGGAACTTTTCTCTCTTCTTTTACATTCAAGAAATAATTTTGTATCATGAATATAAATCCCACTACAATTTTAGGGAAATTTATCTATATGACCTCCTTACTGTCCATTAAATTTAAATATTATGAGGAATCACTTTCTCTCTCATCAACCATTTTTATGAATTCTTATGTCACGCCGTTATGCTGCCGAAATCGCACCGATTTTCTAAGCCAATGTCATTGTGTAGTGAATAACATTCCCATTTATCCATCAAGGGTATTAACCTTTATACACATTTACTTATTGATTATAAAGTTTCATTATGAATTCCACATTCCTTTATCATGGAATAAATGATTATGTTTTATGTATCCATGTTTATGATCCATGTGGCACACTTATGCATGAAATGAAATGTTTAAGAAGGGTGCACCCTTATAGCGCTCCAATGCATTGGGTAAAGTATAATATCATTATACGTCATGTGCAATGAGTTTTGACTCATGATAATTCAAGTGAAATGAGGTTTTACTCATGCTTTATGTGCAATGAGGATTTACTCATGCTCCATGTGCAATGAGCCTAGGCTAATGCTAATTCCATGATAAGTGTTGTTGCCACATTTCCATGTTATGATTATCATGATTTATAATGCCTTTATGTTCATGTTTCTTTTATGCTATATTGATATGACTATTTTCTAACATGTATTGTACTCCTCATGTTATTCCATGTGTACTCCCTTACTGGGCTTTATAGCTCACCCTTTTCTTATGCATGTCCTCAGGTTACCCCATACAATGCTAAGTATGAGGTAATGTAGTGGTCATGTAAAGGAAGTTTTTAATAAAGATCTTGTATTTCATGTTTTAAGTTTTTCTGTAATGATCATAAGCCCCAAATACACTAAACCTCTCGATCTTCTTGTTGTATCAAGTGAAGTTTTATGTAATAAATCATGTGTAAGTTTGTAATAAAATCAGGGTTGTCATAGTTGGTATCAGAGGATAGGTTTTGTTAATTTTGGGATTAGGAAACCCTAGTAAAGCCTTAGATACAAGAATAAGTATAATAAAAACATCCCTATGTGTTGTTAAGTACTGAGTAAGTGGTTTATCAAACAAATACATCCCTATCTGGATACGAGAAGGTAGAGGCGGCTCTGGCACAGATGTATCCTAGCGGTAAAACCCAAAAACACCGCTTTGATCTAGACTCGAACGGGAACTGCTGCAAGACGGCGGGCCTTGCTGCACTCTTGGTTACGACACTCTCGGGGGATATGTTTTGATAAATTCACATGCTTAGTATGAACCCTTATTAAGTGAATTAAAAAAAATCCCCTAAGAATATATGTTAGAAAGTAGATCATGAAAAGCCTAGATTGAAGCCTATATACTCATGAGTTAAGGAAATAAAAGATTATTTATATGTCATCAACTTTTGTCTTTGGATTACCCTTTATGTGTTACCCCTAACATTCCTTTTATACTAGCCAATGGCCGTTAATAGGAGGACTCGGGCTAACAACCGTTGTGAAGATCAGTGTGATGACTGTACGAATGAGATGCCAAATCCAATGGGAGCGGGAATCGCGAACTTTTTCACGCTTCTCTCTCAGCTAACTAAAGTTTTGAATAGAAACACAGGTCAAGAGGAACGTTCAACCCCCCCTAAGAAATAACAAGTCACTATTGAGAGCTTCATGAGACAAAGGCCTCTTACTTTTAGTGGATCATCTGATCCCATGATCGCTGAACAATGGATCAACTCCATTGAAAAGATCTTCTCCATCCTTCAATGTTCTGAAAAAGAAAAGGTTCTCCTGGCTGATTATCGTATGGAGGGTGAAGCTAATCAATGGTGTACATTGATAAAAAATACGAATCCGGAGGAGGATATCGAGGCGTTGGAATGGAAGGATTTCCGGAATATGTTTTTCGATAAATATTTTCCGCGCACCCTCCGTCTTAAGATGGAGAGGGACTTCCTTTCCCTCAAGCAAAAAAACAAAGAATCTGCTTGAGCATATGGGGAAAACTTCACAAGGTTTTCATGATACACTTTCGGCTTTTTTGTTACCCCCGAATGCAAAGTTGACCACTTATTTGGTGGGTTGAATCCTATCCTATGGAAAGCATTAGCAATCCATGACTTCGACAGCTATGAGGAGATTGTCTGATTTTCCCTCAAGGTCGAAATAGAGATCAGGGAATCACAAGGGTATCATGGGGACAAGAAGCGTAAGGTGGAATTCAACGCTGGTGGTCCAATGGATAAATCCAACGGTGCTAAGAAGATCCAGCACCCCACTTGCCAAAAGTGTGGAAAGAAGCACCCTAGAAATTGCCTTAAGGGGACGAGAAAATGCTTCAGGTGTGGAAGAGAAGGGCACCTAGCTATTAACTGTTGGCAAGAAAGACCCACAGCTGCGATAGAGGAGGGGAACGCTCCATTCGAACCTCAACGCATTGTTCAATGATACAAATTCAAAGAATCAGGTAATTTTGCAAATCAGTGCCCTAATCCAAGGGTTTTTGAAGACAACCAACAACCTTCAAGGCAGCAAGGAAGAGCTTTTTCCATCACTTCTGCCGAAGTGAACCCCGACAACGAAGTGGTGAAAGGTACACTAGTTATTCATTCAAGAATAGCGAACGTACTTTTTGATTCAGGTTATACTCATTCTTTTATATCTCTAAAGTTTAGTAGAACAATCCCAGCACCACCAAAAATCATGGAACTAAAGATGTCAGTGAGTATGGAAAATGGGGAAATCATTGCATCCCATGAATATAAGTCCTCCCCTGTTATAGTCTGTGGATTGAATTTCCCGGAGAACCTCGTCATACTCCCTCTGGTGGAATTTGATGCAATTCTGGGCATGGATTGGCTTTCTTTATATAGAGCCAACATAAATTTTCGGGAGAGGGAAATCACACTCCATATAGAGAATCGACCCCCGATTCATTACAAGTGTTAGGAGGAAGATGAATCTTCTTTAGCTACATCATCTCAAGCATGGATATTACTTCCTTATGAGCACACGTATCTGGCTCAGATGATTGGGTCCAAGGAAGAAACCATCCTTGAAGAAATGCCTATTGTGAGGGAATTCGCTGAAGTGTTTCTCGAGGAACTGCCTGGTCTTCCTCCTAGAAGAGATGTTGATTTCTCAATTGAACTTATACCTGGGGCGCTACCAATATAGAAGACTCCATATAGAATGGCTGTTGTTGATCTTGAAGAGATGAATAAACTACTACATGAGAATCTCGATAAAGGGTTTATACGCCCAAGTGCTTCACCATGGGGTGCACCAGTCCTCTTCTTCAAGAAGAAGGATGGGTCAATGCGGCTTTGCATCGATTATCGTGAACATAACAAAATCACGATAATGAACAAGTATCATCTCCCATGAATTGATGACTTGTTCGATCAGCTGCGTGGATCATAATACTTCTCCAAGGTAGATTTGTAGTCGGGATATTATCATGAAAGGGTGAAGAAGGAAGATGTCCCCAAGACTGCTTTTCATACAAGATACGAGCACTATGAATTCATAGTAATTC
The DNA here is from genome assembly GCA_963277665.1 of Viscum album. Classification (NCBI taxonomy): domain Eukaryota; kingdom Viridiplantae; phylum Streptophyta; class Magnoliopsida; order Santalales; family Viscaceae; genus Viscum; species Viscum album. The sequence continues at coordinate 82,799,927 of OY728155.1, read as the reverse complement.
CTTTAAGACTCACCAATTCTCCAGAAATATTAATGGACTTGATGAATAGAGTTTTTAGATATTACCTTGACAAATTTGTGGTAGTCTTTATAGATGATATTCTAATATACTCCAAAACCAAGGAGGATCATGAGGAGCATTTAAAAACTGTACTAGAGACTTTGCGCAAGGAGAAGATCTATGAAAAGTACATCAAGTGTGTGTTCTGGTTGAAGGAGGTCTCATTCTTGGGCCATATCATCACAAGCAATGGGATATCTATGGACCCCTCCAAAATAGATGCAATTGAGGGATGGACGAGGCCAACATCGGTAACAGATATCTGTAGCTTCTTGGGGTTAGCTGGATATTATTGACGATTTGTGATAAATTTCTCACGATTGTCCAACCCTCTTACCAAGATAACTCGAAAGGGATTAAAGTTTTCTTGGAGTGATGAATGCGAAGAAAGCTTCAAGGAGTTGAAAAAGAGGCTTATCACTGTGCCCGTCCTCACTTTACCCATAAGTGGGGAACTTTTTGTGGTATTCAGTGATGCTTCGAAGAAGGGCTTAGGATGTGTGCTAGTGCAGAATGATAAAGTGATATCCTATGCCTCAAGGTAGTTGAAAATCAATGAGCAAAACTATCCAACGCATGATCTGGAGTTGGCGGTCGTGATCTTTGCCTTGAAAATCTGGAGGCATTATCTCTATGGAGAGAAATGTGAGATATATATTGACCACAAGAGTATTAAATATATATTCACATAGAAAGGGATTAATATACGCCAGAGAAGATGGATAGAGCTCATCAAGGATTATGACTGTTCAATACATTACCACCCTGGGAAAGTGAAGAAGGTGGCAGATTCTCTAAGTAGAAAGGATCCAGCGACTCTATCAATGATGATAATTGAGAAGGATTCAACTTCTTAGACTTGATGAAGATAGAAATGGGAATCATAGATAAGGGAACATCATCAATCCTTTCACAAATGATTGCTCAACTGTCTCTTTTGGAAAAGTTAATGTATTCTCAAAAGGATGATGTGGGAATTCAAGAAAAAGTGGAAGCTATCAAAAAGGGTAAATCCTCAGAGTTTAATGTTAATGAAGAAGGTATTGTGAGGCTTGGGAAAAGACTATGTGTTCCATCAATTTCAGAGCTAAAGAAGGAACTTTTGGATGACGCACATAGTTCGAATATCTCTATTCACCCAGGGAGCACAAAGAAGTATCGAGATCTCTGAGAAAACATTTGGTGGGATAATATGAAGAAGGAGATCGCTGAATATACATCAAAGTGACTGGTGTGTCAGAAAGTGAAGGCAGATAGGCAGATGTCTAAGGGGATGATGCATCCATTGCCCATACCATAATGGAAATGGGAGAACATCACCATGGACATTGTCACCAGACTTCTGAGGACATCCAAAGGCAACAATACAATCTGGGTTGTTGTGGATCATCTTACAAAGACTGGACACTTCATTTTTATTTGGGAGGATTTTTATTTGTATCAACTGAAACAGATATATATCAGGGATGTGGTAAGGTTGCATGGAGTACCACTATCTATTATATCTGACCAAGATCCAAGATTCACCTCTAAGTTTTGGAAGAGTCTTCAACATGCTCTGAATACTGAACTGAACTTTATTACGGCCTATCATCCTCAAACTGATGGCCAATCCGAGAAGACTATCCAAACACTTGAGGATATGTTGAGAGCATGCTCAATGGACTTTAAAGGAGGATGGGATCAACATCTTCCTCTGGTTGAGTTGTCTTATAAAAACAGTTTCCACTCGATCATCCAAATGGAACCATATCAAGCCCTATATGGGAAAAGGTGCAGAACACTGGCATGTTGGGATGAGGTCAGTGAACGTAAGCTGCTTGGACCAGAAATGGTCGAAGAAATAGTGGAGAAGGTGACAACTATTCAGCAGCATATCAAGGAATCCCAGAGTTGACAGAATAGTTATGAAGATAATCGTCGACGAGACCTTGAGTTTAATGTTGGAGACATGGTGTTTCTACACATATCTCCGTGGAAGAAGTTCGTGAGGTTAGGAAAGAAATGGAACTTAAGTCCAATGTACATCGGCCCCTTCGAGATTCTTGATCGTGTCGGGGCTGTGGCCTATCGACTAGCACTTCCACCTACTATGGCCAAAGTACATGATGTCTTTCATGTATCCCTCTTAAGAAAGTACATACCAGACCCTTCACATGTACTCTCTTCTGAGGTGGTACAATTGGAATATGATCTTTCTTATGAGGAGAAACCAGTGAAGATCTTAGTTCGTTGAGAAAAAGTTCTACGAAATAAGACAATTCCCCTCGTCAAGGTCTTGTGGAGAAACCACAAGTTTGAAGAAGTGACTTGGGAATTAGAGGATATGATGAAGCTGAGTTACCCACATTTGTTTTAGTGTGGGAAAAGGAAAATTTCGAGGGAGAAATTTCTTAAGGGGGGAATATTGTAACGACCCAAAGTTTCATTAATGGAAAATACCTCTTGATCCAGTTAAATGTATCTTTATTAAAAATATTTTTATAAGATGTCAACTTCTTTGGTTTTATGTTATGAATTTTGACCGTTGCTAATATAGTCGTTGAACAGTAATCATATGATTAGTATAAATATAGGACTTTATCAAATCCAATTTACCCAGACCAAAGAAGTGATAGCCTCATCCAGTAGAATTTCCCCATACGAAGCCCATTTTTCGGAGCTCGGAAAAGAGGTGGCATCCTTGGGCTTCGCTCTTGACCAAGCCCAAGCTGATCTTCATCATGTCACGCTCGAACGTCACCGTCTACGGGAAAAGTGGAAGTTGATTCAAATTACCACTCGAGCGATGTTATCTGAGCCATCCCAAGAGTCTGTCACCATCGCACACCTTACCCTTAGGTCTTATACGACTGTTTTAAGGGGTTATGTAACAAATACGTAGTACTATGTTCATGTACATTATTTTTGTATATAATAATGAATATAATTTCCAGTCATTTTTGATACATTGTAAATTGTTTTTAAAGTACAAATGGTGTTTTTAGTTATTATTTAATTAAGAAATCTATTTTCTTAAATTAAGGGATTTTTGAATTAAATAATATTTTAATAAAATAATAATATTATTATTAAATTAATTTTTATTAAATTTAAATGATCTTATAATTTTATGAATGCAATTAAAATTTTTTATTACGGTTTGAAAGCCATTTCTGTCAAAACCCGTGAATTTTTTATAAATGTCGGTTTTTATTTTAAAAGTGAAAATTAACATATTTAGAAAAAAAATTAGATAAAATAAATGTCATTTCTGGAATCAGGATGTCAAAATTATCCCATGGTGAATTTTTCATAATTTTCAGAGACAGTCAAATTTTTGGGTAAAAATTAAATACCGTTTAAATATATAATGTGTTTTATGACATCATAATGACCCAATAGTGATGTAATAAAATACTATAATCTTTATGTTCGGCCAATATATGTTTTTCCATTAAAATAATGTGATTTTGGGTTTGTTTTACTTACTTTTCAAAGCATTAATGGACCCCTCAAGACATATTCAACACCTTGCCTTTTTAAATTAATTTCCATGGGAGTGCGACTCACCTCCACATAAGCAACCCTAATATTTTAAGAAGTTCAGACTTTGGACATATAAAATATTGATTTCCTCTTCCCTTTTCCAAAAACCATGGGCAAAAACCATGGTATGGTTTGTGGTTTTAATTAATTTAATGTAAGGGGACCCAATCCTAAATAATAAAGAATTCCCTCACCTTTCCTATATAAACCCACCAAAGCTCCCACTTCATCCCCACTCAAAGCCTTTGGAGTTCTTCCAACCTCTGACCTAATCTATCTAGAATTCTACCAAGGTGCCTCAAGCTCCTAACAATCCTCTCACAAGCCTCTCTCTAGCCTTTGGTAGGACACTTCCAAGTAAGGGTTTTTTCTTCCTTTCTCATTTTTGTCAATTTTCATTAAGTTGTATTGCCCTTTTAATTTTAATTATGAATGTTGGGGTATGGTTTATCACCTCACCCATAATTCCCTCTTATTGTTTGAATGATGGGAGACCCCTTTCTCTCTCATTAAATTCCTCTCATGTACACCCGTTACTATGTCGAAATTCCGAAAGGAACTTCTCTCTCTTCTTTTACATTCAAGCAATAATTTTGTATCATGAATCTAAATCACATTACAATTGTTGGTACATGTATCTATATGACCTTCTTACTTTCCATTACATGTAAATATGATGAGGAACCACTTTCTCTCTCATCAACCATTTTTATGAATTCTTATGTCACGCCGTTACGCTGCCGAAATCTCACAGATTTTCTATGTCAATGTCATTGTATAGTGAATACCATGCCCATTTCTAAATCAAGGGTATTAACCTTTATGCACATTTACTTATTGATTATAAAGTTTCATTTATGAATTCCACATTCCTTTATCGTGGAATAAATGATTATGTTTTATGTATCCGTGTTTTATGATCCATGTGGCACACTTATGCATGAAATGAAATGTTTAAGAAGGGTGCGCCCTTATAGCGCTCCAATGCATTGGGTAAAGTATAGTATCATGATATGTCATGTGAAATGATTTTTGAATCATTTTAATTCAAGTGAAATGAGGTTTTAATCGTGCTTTATATGCAATGAGGATTTACTCATGCTCCATGTGCAATGAGCCTTGTCTCATGCTAATTCCAAGATAAGTGTTGTTGCCACATTTCCATGTTATGATTATCATGATTTATAATGCCTTTATGTTCATGTTTCTTTTATGCTCTATTGATATGCCTATTGTCTAACATGTATTGTAATCCTCATGTTATTCCATGGGTACTCCCTTGCTGGGATTTATTTCTCACCCTTTTCTTATGCATGTCCTCAGGTTACCCCATACAATGCTAAGTACGAGGGAATGTAGTGGTCATGTAAAGGAAGTTTTCAATAAACATGTTGTATTTCATGTTTTATGTTTTTATGTAATTATCCTAAGCCCCAAAGACACTAAACCTCTTGATCTTCTTATTGTATCAAGTGAAGTTTTATGTAATAAATCATGTGTACGTTTGTAATAAAATCAGGGTTGTCATAAAGAATACAGAGAACAAGTTGTTGAATTACTCCTACATCAAGAAAATGAGAGTATTGAACAGGCCTCTCGTATGGAGCAAGCACATCATCAAGTGACAAAAGTGTCGGAAATCATCAAACGGACTTTTGAACTAGGTGATAAAAGTGGATACAGGTTAATTCATCCAGTTAATTTCTGGACTAAGGCTCGCAAGATCATGAGAGCTTTTAAGAAAGTCTCAGACATAGCATATCAACAGCCACCCCAGCTTTCCAGACTGGGGAATCTTTTAAACCAACCCTCGGAATCAACAAATATGATTCAAGGAGTTGAGCGGGAACAGTAAGGACAGCCCCAGTCCACTGGACTGGGGAGTTTTTCAAATCATCAAACCCCTCCTTAGAGAAATTCGGTCTTTTCTCGATTGGGGAAGAAGCCTCAAGAGGAATGAAAAGCCAAATTATCAAGAGATTTCCTCCAAATTATGGTTCATCAAGAATTTCCTGAGGGATAAAATCAACAAAAGGAAATGTCTCATCAAAGACATGGAAGAAGACAATATCATAGAAATGTTGATAGAAGGGATGTGATGCGTTATGTATCAATCAATGTCATCAATGTCGTTGTTGCTGATCCACCAGATGATACTCGCTCATGGGACTCAGATGAAGAGGTTCCTGCTCAAGAAGATGTACACACCGACACAAATGAAGAAGGTGTGCATACACGAAATCAAAGGGTTACTCAGAACCTAGGTAATCCTTCGAGTAACCCACTTCCCTATCTCTGAAAAGGATCCAACAAAGGGAGGGTAAATAATCAAGTTACATATCCTTCCTCTGGAGAAGGCAAATCGCTCTCACTAGAGAAAAGAATTGCACAATAGGAGGAATAAATGACGGAATTAAGAAGGTTGAATGCAGAACTACTTCAGAGTAGTCTTCTTCTTAAGCATGCTGGAGTTAGTCAGCCAAAGGAATTTGTTGCAGCTACTGAGATGGATCAAGAATATCTTCCTCTATCAGTACACCCTCATAAGTCTAATCCTACGGGTCAAGTGCAACAACAGTTGGAAGTGCTCCCATCAGTTGCAGCACCAACTACCACATCTGTCCAAGCTCCAGTCATTTCACCTACCCAAGTCCAAGTTCAACCAGATGTTTCTCAAAAGTTAATAACTACTATTGAGTCATTAACAGATCGGTTAGAATCTATGGAAGGGAAATGTGCGCAGGTTCAACCAAAAAATAAAGTTTACCCTGAATGGGTAGATTCAATCTCTCCTCCATCCAGTTTTGGAAACCCTGTATTCCCTATTTTCAATGGATTGGGTGACCCTGAACAGTATTTGACGCATTACGTGTCTTATTGTGATCCTATGATGGGAACTTCGGAGCAGCAAGAAGCAGTAAAACTTAGATGATTCATACGGACCTTGCAAGGACCAGCCTTTGTCTGGTATACAAGCTTGCAATCCTGGTCAATTACTGGATGGGAAGATCTCCGTCAACAATTCCTTCTTCAGTTCAGCTCAACATTTCCAAAGACAACAGTTTTTGATCTTACAAACTATAAGCAAAGGGATAATGAAAGGGTCTCATATTTCATTGCTCGCTGGAAGGGATTAACATATTCCCTAAGATTAGCACTCCCTCAAGAAGAATTGTTTCCAATCTATGTGGAAAATTTGCGTGACGAGTTACGCACGCCGTTGATCCCTGTGAAATACACAGGAGGGTTTCGAGACCTTACTTCAATCGCTCAACAGATTGAAGATTCCCTTATACAGCCAAGGCTAAATCTCGTGTAATTCCATCAGCTCCAAGAAGGAGAATGGGTAAAGCAGAAACTACTACAGTTATTCTTAAACAAGCACCTGTACCTGTTTCTACTTCAAAACCTTCATCTTCTTGAAGGGATCCACCTCCTGAGTGCCAACAACAAAGTTTGTTTTGTCCAGATGATCAAAGAGATCAAAGACGAAAACAATTTGAGGATCTGAAGAGCAAAACATACTCTTTCCGAAATGAACAAGTTCCTGGTTACTTCATTTCGACCCTGGAAAATAATCTGGTTCAATTGCCAAATCCCAAGAGGCCAAACAAGAAAAAAGATGAAGATCGTCCCAATTATTGCCCTTTTCATCAAATGTTAGGGCATCCCATCCAAGAGTGTTTTGTCTTCAAAGATGTAACACCCCAAGCTTCCATGGTACACTTCTCTTTGAATAATACAGTAGCGTGCGTTGTACGCAACTTCGAGTTCTAACACACACCACAACCAATCAAAGTAGCCGTTATGAATAGTAATACATACTTTTTGAAATTTTCTAAATTTTATCCTTTAAAATGGACTTAGTTTTTGTATTCGGAATATCAAAATTATCCTAAGTTGAAATTTTTGTAATTTTCTGAGAACTTCCAATTTTTTATGAATAGTGAAAAATACTTAAAAACAACCTTTTTATTCAAAATAATTTATAGTGATAAATTATACTATTTAGTGGTTTTAAATTGTAATTAGAATATATTTTTACCATTTTATCCAATGGTGGTCATTAGAATTAATTTCACTTTGAAATTGGATATAAACAATTATCAATCTTTTGATATATATTGTTTCTTAAAAACACGCTATTTGTTGCAACAGCGGGAATTAATTATAAAACTAATTAATGAAACTTATATGTTTTTAATTTTGTAAAATAGTCATCACTTTTGAATTCATAATATCAATTATAGCTTAGGGTAAAATTTTGGCATTGTTCTGAAAAACTTCAATTTTTTATGAATAGTGAAACCACTAAGTGGTAGTTAAAAAACTGATTTTTCGTTTAAATGAAACATTACCACTTCTGTGATTTGATTTTTAGAAATCCGATATACATGGTTTTCATTAGGATGTAAAATGTGGTTCAATGAGATTAAAATAATTTTTTGGTGAATACTAACTTTTAAGTTTAATTAATCGCAATTAAAGGTAATTACTGAAATTTAAGGTAAAAATGATATTATAAAAATATGAAAATACCTTTACACTTGTTATACCCCTATTTTATGAGTAATGTCCGACCAAGACAATCCATGGGTCAATTTGGGGACCCCATGGAGCCACATGGGTTAGAAAATGACAATAATAACTTTTTATTTAAAGTAAAAATAAAATTGTCACAAACTTGAGTTGTTTTACTAAATCAATTATTAAATGGGGTTATATAAGTAAAATTTTCTAACAAAAATATTAATTGGAAAGCCAAAAAAATTACTACTTCAGGATATGTTTTTTATAATTTTTAGACATTAAATAAATTAAATTATTTATGACACCATGATGATGCAGCGATTACCTCATTAATTAACGATTTTAATAAAATGGAAGGATAATGTAAAATCTAAGAATTACACTTGTCCAAAGCCTATTGGATGAGTATATTTCTAAACCTTATCACCTTATCTCTGAAATATATAAGTGTGGGACCTTTAAAATCTTAAACTCATTGTATAATAAAGTAACATTGCATTACTTTCCAAGAGTGCCCCTCCTCTCCTCTTATAAAAGGCCCCCACCACTACCACTTTATTTACACCTTCCAAGCCATTTGGCTCGCCCAACCTCTGCCCAAATACTCTCTCAACTTCCCTCTTTTACTCCTAGAAGCCTCACTTTGGGCAGAATTCTTCCCAAGGAATCCTTTGGCTCAAATCAAAAAAGAGTTACCCGATTTTAAGGTAATGTCTTCTCTTATGCTATTTTGTTTTATTTTGCTTCTCCAACCCCATAAACTCTTGTTATTAATTTCTTTTGTAACAACACCAGTATACTAAATATACTAGGATGTTTTTATAAGAATTATTCGAGCTACACTTACACACAACTACATCTAATGGATAAAGAACATATTGTTTCTGTGGATGATGAATTTCTGCCTCACGAAACGATGATTGTTCAAAACTCATATAACACCTTCAAAGGTGGCCATTAAGATGTCACTATATTTATATATGATATATAATATGTTTATTTTTTACTTAAGCTTATTTATTTTTCATTTATGGCATACCTTTATGGTTTCCATTATGGGTAAACGTGATATCTTAATTTTAGGAAGTACAGACTACCACCCCCTCAAAGTGATTTGAATCGTTAATGCCATATGTGGGATGTATAGAGGATGGAGTAAATGGTATTATACATTATATTATACTGAAATTATATTATACCATTATAAATTATAACTTCATTCCATTAAATACGAAATAGAAATGAAAGTAGCGTTCATGCGTACGTACGTCTTACCGTCTCCATGAACGGTACATTTCATTTATTACCTCTAAATGTTATGTAATATTATAAATGAATGTATATACTAGATATATTTTATGTATATGATATCTACATCATTAATATTATTATGGATATAATGGATATTTTACCACATGAACAAAGTGTAATTATAAGAAGTTTATTTTTGACTCAAGTACCTAAGATCGACAAAACGACCATTATTAACTTAAATAATTACATAATGTTCATAACATGGTAATAAGTGATATAAAAGGAATAATGAACTTTAAAAAGTTTCTTAAGAAGTAAGATATTAACTCTAGTTTATTATTCAGGAGGTTAAAGAGCGGTCGAGTCAATTCGGACATGAGGTAAGGGAACTTTTTAACCCAATTTCCATTATTTGGGTTAATCTCCTACTTTAAAAGTATGTCCTTATATTATTATGTCCTATCTTGTATTTGTACTTTATTTATGTGTACCTATAGTGAATAGACATAATAGATCTATTTTATTAAAAAAATGATCTTTTTAAGGGACTTCGTCTCAATCTCCTTTAATTGAGGCATATTTGCTTTTATACACTACTTTCCTTTATACGGTGTATAAACCCCTTTGACTTTTAATTTTATTCAAAAGGAATATTTTTATACGAATCATTTTTACTAAATGAAAAAAGGAATGTTTTTTTTACTTATGCAGCGACAATGACTTCTCCGCCGCCGTGACTACTATTTGAGTTTAGGCTTCCACTATAAGCCATAACTTTTTTTAAATGAAAAATAAATACCAAGATTTAATTTTCTTTAATTTTGGTATTGAAAATGGTTTTGAAAGTGTTTTTTTTATTATATCAATGTGTTGTATTGATATCTTGTGATTGAAATGTGGAAATGTTATGTTTCCTTTATGCATGTTTTATGTTATACGACTGTTTCTGACGCTTTCGTCGGGACGTGTGCCCGTCCGTCCGTGGAGGAGGACGCGCGGCGCTTTCTTTGCCCCGCATTCCCGCTTTCCAAAGGCGGGCGGCATTCGCTCCTTATTCAGGGACGTCTGCTCCTTGATCGAAATGGGATGATGGGATGTCGGTTCTTCCTCCTGTGGATTCCTCCTCAAAACTCGTCACCTAGTCCGGGTCTCCCTCATAGATTTAATACGTAGTTCGTGAAACTCTTCCTAGTTCCATGTTTCCATGGATGCCGGTTAATTACACTGCTTCTTTCGGGACATTCCAAGGGGTCCAGTCAAGGCAGCAACCTTCAGTCAGGGGAGTAGTCACGTTGAGGCATCAGTAGCGTGTCTGGATGCTGGGGTACCTGGAATGTCTGTCTGTTATCCTTGGTCACAAGGCTTATCGAGGGCATGGAAGCCCGAGGCATCCCACATCGAGCATGAGGAATTATATGTCATAGACACATATCTGAGGTTTTCCTCAGCTTCCCGTGCTCAACACAGGGTATGCCGCAAGTTTAACGTCTAGCGGAGACGGATCAACCCAACCAGAGAATTAGCTAGGATAGATCGGATTGAGGGATCCTCCTTGAAGGGATGTCGATACCGGGGCCAGCCCATGGATGGCTGCGAAGAAGAGCATACCGACATGGTCTCACCGGGATAAGACGGTCCGGGCGAGAATCGGGACGGGTGATAGGTTGATGAATGGAGTGGAGGGAGAGTGAAATGGGACCATCGTAGGGGCGACAGTGAAGTTGGGCTTGAGCCTTGACGAGGCTTCCTACGTATCCCCGTGGCAGGGAATCAAAGTCCGCGTAGTTTGGGATGACGCCGATAAACCGACGTGAAGTTGGACCTTGTCCCGATGAGTATCGTCAGCATACCGACGTGATAGTAGACCCGTGGGTCCACTAGTGGTGGGCTTGAACCTTGGGAAGGTTTCCTACGTACCATGCCTTGACATGGATCAAAGTCCTCGTAGTTCAGGAGATTGATGGAACACAGTTTTACATCATGCAGGATGATAGTGAACCCTGATGTGAATAAACGACGGGCGGTGGGTGTCGGCGAATCGACGTAAGTGAGGGACCTTAGTCCAATGGGAAATGGGGGGTTGGCACACCGACAAGAAGACGGTTTGGGACAATGATTTTTGGGCTTGATCCTCAGGGAGGCTTCCTACGTACCATGCCTTGACATGGATCAAATACCTCGTAGTTCAGGTGAGTGTGCAGTTTAATGTCATGCGGGACAAAGGGGCATACAGTTTAACATCATGCTGGACGAGGGAGAAACTCGTCGTGAATGAACGACTGAGCAAGGTGTCTTTGTCGGCGAACCGACGTGAATGATGGACCTTAGTCCGATGAGTGGCGGGCTTGAACCTCTGAAAGGCTTTCTACGTACCATGCCTTGACATGGATCAAAGACCTCGTAGTTCAGGTTAGTCACAATGGCTTGTTGTCGGGATGGAATTTCAGTTTAACGTCATGCTGGACGTAGGCAGAATTCGACGTGAATTGGATGATGGGTGGGCTTGAACCTCGTGGAGGCTTCCTACGTACCACGCCTTGACATGGATCAAAAACCTCGTAGTTCAAATGGGGATTTGTCGGCGGACCGACGTGAAAGTGTACCTTGGTCCAATGAGTGGTGGGCTTGAACCTCTGGAAGGCTTCCTACGTACCATGTCTTGACATGGATCAAAGACCTCGTAGTTCGGGTTGGGTTTTGTCGGCGAACCGACGTGAAAGTGGACCTTGGTCCAATGGGTGGTGGGCTTGATCCTTGGGAAGGCTTCCTACGTACCATGCCTTGACATGGATCAAAGACCTCGTAGTTTAGGGATGGGTCGCAACGGCTTGCCATTGGACCGGAATGCAGTTTAACACCATGCTGGACGGGAATGGGACCCGACGTGAATGATGACGGGTGGGCTTGAACCTCGTGGAGGCTTCCTACATACCACGCCTTGACATGGATCAAAGACCTCGTAGTTCGCTGAGGGTGGGGGTCAAGGTCGGTGCTCACTCTAAGCCCACGTGAGTCATGCTCGGTGTGAGAAATAAGAGGTTGCAAGGACCTGACGATCACGTCGCGAAGGATGCGTCCGTGAGAAGCGAAGAGGGGCTTACGCGTTAGGTGGCCCACGATACTGGGACTTAGTCCAGGATGGAGGCCCATGGCGCGACAAAGTGCGGGAAAGATGGACCTTGGTCCGACGATGGGAGGTGCCTCATTCCCTATCACGCCCTCCACTGACCTTGGTAGTGGGGAAGTACGGACATGCAGAGGTGCAGCCATCCATTGGGGAACTAGGGTCTCCCTTCTCCTATAAACATACGCCACTCCGACAAGGAGGTCTTCATCCCATGTGAATGGGTGATTCCATTCCCGTGGAGACGAGTGGTGTAAAGAATTTTCGACCTGGGGGGACCCTTTGTGAGGGAGACGAGGTCGGGTCACAGTTTAACGTCATGTGTTGAGGACGTCGTGCATGTTAGTTTAACGTCCTTCAGCTCTGACGAGGTGGGTTTACTCCACACCCCTAGGACTTACATAACCGGTACCCTCTGGTCCTTGGGGAAGGGAAGGTACCAGTAAGGCCATGGTTAAGGGGGGTCATGGAACGAACCATCGAGGGGTCCACGTTAGCGTGGCTATGCGAAGAAGCAATAGCCGTTAGCGTGCCTATGCGAAGAAGCATTAGGCGAAGCAACGCTACGGGTAGTATTGTCCATGGGACTTTGAAATCACGTCGTGCAAACCTGGAGGGTCGCACGGGAAGAGTAATCGCTAAGCAAAGGGGTGTTCTTCACGAAGTGGAGTGCCTTGGCCTTAGCATGGGGCATAAGTGTGAGTGGAAGGTGCTTCGCGAAGTGGAACAGTGTTCGTGGAGCACTGCCTCGCGAAGAAGGGGTGCCTCGTGAAGCAGGGTCCTGCGAAGCAGTGTGCTTCGCAATGTGTAGTGATCCTGCCTTAGAATAGGGATCACTAGCATGGGTTGGGTGTTTCGCGAAGCATAAACGCTCTGCGGCTTCCCGGGTTCCCTTGGGAATCCCCTTCCTTCGCGAATTCCCTTGAACTTCGCGAAGGGCATCCCTCTCGGAAGAGGGGCTCAAAACGAGACAATTCAGAGGAGTCTCGTGAAGTGGAAGTACCTCGCGGAGCTCATCATTCCCGGGGCAAAGAGTGCTTCGCGATTCGGGAGAGGAGAAGCCGAAAGGTCGGTTTTCCCTCCCGGGACTCAGGGGGAGTCCATTATTTATAGGGAAGGGGCGCCGCGAAGCAGGGCTCGTGCGCCGCCTCCGGTGCTTCGTGGCGCGCTCGTGAACGTCAACGTCGTCTGTGGAGCATTACCGCCTCTGGAGCTTCGCGGCGGCTCGCGAACGTCAAATGTGTTCGCGGAGCATTACCGCCTCTGGAGCTTCGCGGCGGCTCGCGAACGTCAAATGCGTTCACGGAGCATTACCGCCTCTGGAGCTTCGCGGTGTCTCGCGAACGTCAAATGCGTTCGCGGAGCATTACCGCCTCAGGAGCTTCGCGGCGGCTCGCGATGGTCGGGGCGCTTCGCATGGGTGCTTCGCGGTGGTGCTTCTTGGCGGTGCTTCGTGGCGGTGCTTCGCGAGGCAGTGCACCAGCCTTATTTTTCATCCCTTTCTTTCGGGATATGTTTTTGGCGCCAACAAATGCCCCCCCTCAGACTTGGAGCCGCGGAGGGCGAAGGGTCGAAGTCTAAGGGAAAATCGCCAAAAAATTGTCAGTGGTTCGCGAAGCGGCTTTGCGAAGGGGTCCCGCGGTGCTGACCGGGGCCACAGATCCGGACGCGCCGCGATGCTCCGTGCGGGTGAGGTGCGCCGCGATGCTCTAGGGTCGCCACCTATAAATAGGGGGGCTGACCTCTTTTGTCTTCACATGCCTTCCTTGTCTTTTTGTGATCTTGAATTCGCGAAGCTCCGCGTACTCCGCGACAGCCCTCCGCGAATCGAGCTTCGCGGTGAACCGCGGGTCTCCGACTCCGCGTCTGCGCCAAGCGAACCTCTGCTTGTCGGTCTTGGCCAGACATTGCGGCTTGGTCTCACGACAGATCTTCGCGATCCGGCTTCGCGATTCGTCTTCGCGATAGAGCTTCGCGATCCAGCGGAAAAAATTCTTTTCTGAGGGCCAGAGTTAAAATGGCCCATCAAGAGGCTGTATTGGGGGTCCTTGCAGATGCTGCTCGCCGGGATGAGATGGCCAACTGTCCAGGCCTGGGGGAGATGATCTGAAGCCACTCGGACCACACTTCTTTGACGGATCTGCTATCGGAGGGTCAGAAGGATTACCCGCAATGCAAGAAACTGTCATTGTACAGCTTCGGGTTGAGGGATGACGTCTTCATCCCTAAGGCGAGTAGGGACGAACCAGCTTGCTGGTTCAGGAGCACACCGTGCCAGCACCAATGGTTCAGGGCGGCTGATGGTCACGCGCGGGAGGACTTCACACCCGTTACCGCTGACTGTCTCTACAACCATGTGAACGACATTGACGGGAAGCCACTACAGCCGGAGACTTCTCCTCCCCTCTACCGTACTGTGCTGAAGGCGGCTTTGCAGGATTCGAAGAAGGGATGGTCCGATGAGTGGGACCTACGCCAGGGCGGCAACTTTACTGATGACTGGGCCTGGGCCTACTGGGTAGGAACCTCATGCGAGGAGTTCAGGGCCGAGCTGAGGAGAATGGGGTTGTATGAGGCGGCATGGGCCTCCCAATTCCACATTTACCAACCGAAGCAGCTAATGACGGAGTTGCTGAGTAGATGGTCATCCAGGACCAACACTTTTCACCTGCATCACGGGGAGGTGGGCATCATCCTGTGGGATGTCCACCAGATTTCTGGGGTCCCAATCTTGGGGGCCATGTATGAAGAATTCCTTCCCGTTGTCAGCACGTGGGGAGATGCGGAGCAAATGCCGCGACTGGCATCAATGCTGATGGCACTTGTCCCCGGAGAGGACAAGGAGGCAGTGAGGGACGTCCACTTCAGGAGGTGGTTCAAATGCTTCCTGAATTTCCCAGAGAATCAAGAGTTCCCTCCGAGGCCTCGGACTTGTCCAAGGGCGGCCCAATGGGGCAAGGGGCACTCGTATTGGCGGGTCTTGGAGGACAGCCAATGGAAGACTTGGGGGTTCAGTGTCAGCACTGAACAACAGCCAATAGTCAGGCTGTCGGCGTTCATCGCGGCTCTCATCTATGGCTGGATCCTGCTAGTGAGAGATACAAGCATGGGGGTGCGGCCCAGCTCGTTTATCATGGCGTCGATGTTGGCCATGGGGCAGCGGATCAATCTGGGGATTCTGATGCTCGCCAAACTGTACAGAATGCTGCGGCATATTAGTGAGGGCAAGAAGCTGCCAAGGATATGCGGGCCCTTCCACATCCTGTATGGGTGGATCGCAGTGCATATCAGGGGGATTTACGAGTATCCAAACCCCATTTCTCCGTCGGGATCGAACTTCCGCCCCTCCATCCTGAACACGGTCGGGAGCTTCCCGTTCAAATTAGTCGTGCCGATGGTGCTGAACCGGGTGTGGAGGGCGGATGAGTTCAATTTCCACCCCTTCCCGTTGCCGAAGGGGATGCTTACTGATGACGGACGGGGAATGGAAGAACATCAGGCTTACCTCCTGGCCTTCCGAGGTGGAGTTTTGGTGGAACGAATAGATCGTGAGCCGCTCTGTGAACCGTACACTCCGCATCGGTTTGCGAGGCAGTTCTGGTGCCTCTAGCGGCTGACCCCGCAGGTCTACTGGGAGGTGCGTCACGAGGAGCACCCGTGTGTGATGAGGCAGTTGTGGCTCATGTTCACACGGGAAGATGGAAAGATGCGGATTTCATTGCCTCCATCCACCTCCGCTTTCGGATTGGTGAAGGAGTATGCCATCAGTTGGGAGGCTTCTTACCTAGGGGAGATGCTGAAGCAGCCAACGATCCGGGTTGGTGACGGTGGGCCTCCTCTATCTTGAGGTCGGGGTCGGAGGGCAGCTAGGGCCACTCACGGTGGCGGGGCTGCCATGGCGGCGAGACCCGCACCGGCCGAGGGTATGGCGGCAGCGGTAGATCCGGTGATTCCGGAAGAGCAGGGTCATCCGGAGGGGCGGCCACTGAGGGGATTTCGCAGGATATCCACTCAGGATCCAGGGAAGCGCATGCGTCACATTTACATGGCAGAGGATGTTGTCTTCCCAGAAGCTTGGGACATTTGGGATGTCAACCGGAAATTCCTCAGCCCATCTAAGATATGGGCCCACCTAAATCGCCTCGGGATGGAATTGCCGGGCATAGGCCCAGTTCGGACTGGATTCATGGCGTCTCCGGTGGAGGCAGAACAGTACCTGGAAGAGCTGGAGGATTACGTCCACTCCAGTGGTGTCCCTCGCCCAATGACAGACCGGGTGAGGGTACTGTTGAATCAGACAGTCCCCCCATAGTTATCGGTTGCCGATCTGAGGGAGCGCTTCCCCCTTCCAGAGGAATCAGAGGACTCTTCTTGGGAGGATGAGGCTGGAGGAGGGAGCCCGCTGGAGGAGGGCGAGGTCGAAGACCGAGGCTCGGAATCCGACGATTTCGTGGACGCACTTGAGGTAGCATTCTGAACTTCTCTCCTCACGATCTGTTCTTGGGTACCTATGGACTTCTCACCAATGTTTGAGCCATGCAGGAGGAACTTGTTCTCAGGCCTCGTTCTCGCTCCTTGGCGGGTGATGATGCGGGACCTTCAGAACCCGCGCCTATGGCTGCGTCCAGTTCCGCGTCTGGTGGGACTAGGGCGCCCGAGGTGGCTCCTCTGGAATCTCCAGACATTCCAACAATATACGGGGGGCCTCGCCTCGGGGTCCCGTCAGTACTGACTCAAGAGCAGTGCTCGGAGGTCGATCTCCGTAAGTCTCCTCTACCGGTCTCCTCGTTGTCACCTATAGACCATGCCAACTAACATTTATGTCCCTCTTTGTCATACAGTTCTTCGACTGGCGTGGGCCGCTGCGGCAAGGTTGGTCGAGATGTCTGGTGGCATCCCTCCTAGGGGCATGCCGGTGATGGTGGCAATAGTCTCTCCATCTCCTCAAGCTGCGACGCACATCATCACTGGAGGAACCACCAGCAGGGCCGTACCCGAAGTCATCGAGGTGGACTCCGAGGAAGAGGATCAACCGGTCAGTCCCAGTTCTGTCGCGCCTACTTCAGTTTCAGGTGTCGCACTGGATTCAACACCGGATGTTGATCCTGCCGAGGATTTCCTGCGGGCGTATCCCACGTACGAGCCTGCCAATCGCGCAGACTGGGACGAAACGGCCTCCGACAAGGAAGACAGCAGCATAGTCCGCCGTCGGTCGTGGAAGCTGATCGCGCGCTTTATCAAGGACACTCCCCAAGCACAATGGCTGGCCGAAATGGATAGGCTTTGCTTGCGGTTGCGCGAACTATGCGCTGGGGGAGTGGATGCCCGACGTCCTCACACACTAATCCCAGATCTTATGGCTGAGAAGATCCGGAAGCATGATCGTGGGCTCAGCGTGGGCTGGCAGCGGAGGAAATCGACCAGCATTAAGAAGCTCCATGAGGCTGAAGGCGAGGTTCAACAGATGCAGACCCGAGCAGACGATCTTTCATCCTCTCTTGACGCACAATCTGAGCTGGTCTCACGGTTGAAGGCCCAGCTGGTAGAGGCAGAATAGCATATGAGGCAGACCTCTGGAACGATGGCCGCCGTTCAAGCTGACGTAGAGAGGGCCAAAGCCAGGACTGACGAACTGCTCCCTGCTGCTACTGAGGAGGAGCGGGAGCTGATTCAGCGACAGCAAGCCTTGGATGCCACAAGCCAATGGGTGGCGGAGCTGCAACGCTCTTTTGACGGGGTCAAACCGTCCATGGGGGAAGTTAACCCTAGAGTATTGTAACAAACCCATAAACCTTTCATTGGTACTTTCGTGCTGCAAAATGTTTTTCTTTGTTTTGAATGTCGTAGCGCGCACGATTTCCACTATTTAATTGCCTTGTTACATCCCTACAATGTTTATGGGATGTTCGGCGACAATTCCCCAGGCCCACATGGGTCGAGCCCGGTGTCCAGGATTTGGATTACCAGTCCGGATTTCTGAGAGACGGGAGAGGCTTGATGGGGGGAGGAACTTTCAGGATGACCGAATTACCGTTTCTTCAACGTGCTCTTATGCACGAACGGGGCAACGCCAGGGGCGCTGAAATCGGTCCAAACAGATGAAAATGGGAAGTGTGAATCATGATACCCAAGATTCGGAATACTGTGGGGATGGCATGACAACAAGGGACAATCGTTAACCTTGGAGGAGAAGCGGTACCCTTACTGTGTTAGCCTGAAATGGGGACAACAAATGAGCATCGACCGCTGACCGTATTCGCAACGTGGGATTTTATCAATTTTTCGTCGATTAATCTTTCGGGATGTTGGCCCAGGACAGTAGGCGGACCATAGGTCAAACATCCATACTGTTAGGGGGTCCTTCCAGGTATGACCCGTCTTCTGGAACGTTGGCCCAGGACGGTAGGTGAGTTGATGCGGCATGAGACCAGGCCGTTAGGGGGTCCCTTGAGACATGAAAGAGGACGAGGGTCTGAATAAGGGGCACGCAAAGCGTGGAATATGGAGTGATGGTCTGTCCGAACAGAATCCAACACTTAGGTGGTTACACCACCGTGGTGGGAGTACGCCAGATAGGCGCATCGGTTTGATCATGGATCATTCCTTCTTTCAGGCAGGGCCTCTCTGGCGAGGGGATCTGTCA
Source organism: Viscum album (assembly GCA_963277665.1). Lineage (NCBI taxonomy): Eukaryota > Viridiplantae > Streptophyta > Magnoliopsida > Santalales > Viscaceae > Viscum > Viscum album. The sequence continues at coordinate 82,780,788 of OY728155.1, read as the reverse complement.
CTTCCCAGTGGGATCTTGGGGAATCCTGAACTTGTTCAAGGTAGAACCGCAGTTTAATGTCATGCATTGAGGACACATAGACTCCTGTAGTTTAACGTCATACGATAGGATGTGGAATAAGAGGGAAGGAAGCATGTGGCGTGGTAGATATGAAACCGACGTGAATGAGGAATTGGAGTCCAAATCATACCACATACCCCCGGAGGAAACTCTTCAGGTCGAGGGACCAAGAGTGAGGATTGGGCTGGGGCCCGAAGCAGAGTGGTCAGGCGTTCCTACGTACCCCATGAAGATGGGAATCAAGCCATACGTAGTTCTGAAAGTGCATTTTAACGTCATGCAGGACGAGGAGCAGCCTGACCGCGTTGGTACACATCCCGCCAAAACTACTAAGCCCACGTGAGTCGTGCTCGGTGTGGGAAACAAGTAGAAGTGGTGGGATTTCCCCGACACAGAAAGGGGTAGGTTAGGGCAAAGGGTAGCTCGGTGAACACCGGCCCAGTGACACTAACACGATCATTTAGCGCACCTATATGTGCGAGGAGAAAGAGCCGAGTATGATGGAATTCCACTTGAACATGAGGAAGTGGAAACGTGTGAATCATGGAGCTCGAGATTTAGATCACGATGATGGCAGCATGACGACGGAGGATAACTACTGACCGTATTCGCAACACAGCATCCTGTCGCGTTAGCCTAGAATGGGGACAGACAAATGAGCATCGACCGCTGACCGTATTCGCAACGCGGGATTCTATCGATTTGTTGTCAAATATCCATAGGGACGTTGGCCCGAAATGATTGATGGGCCCTTAGGTCCAGCATTCATGGAGAGACCTTAATCCTAGTATCCATGTCGTCCGGGGGTCCTTTTGGATGTGGAAGAGGATGAGGATCCAAATAGCGAGCTCATGAAGCTTGGTCATGGGACAAAGGGAATGTCCGTATGAAAGTCCCACACTTCGGGTTCTTTTTCGAGACACATCTGAATACGACAACGAAACATATTAGAGAGAGGGAGAAGATTCCTTTCCCTTGGGGAGATCTTAGTTTAGGTTCGTAGAATTCGGACCATGGGTGAGAGGAGACATAAGAGTCACATGGTGGAGTAACTCAAACACCTGGCGTGAACGGGAATAGGAGGTGTGTACGGCGCGGTGAACAACCCGACGTGAATGAGGGCACAACCCCATATCACGCCGCGCAACCTCCTTGGGAGAGGTTTTTTGGTCAAGGGACCGAAAGCGAAAGTTAGGCTGGGCTCGCGGGGAAGTTCCCGGGCGCTCCTACGTATCTCATGAGGATGAGAATCAAGCCATACGTAGTTCTGAAGGGTGCCTTTGACCATAAATGGGTAAAGGGAGCAGGGGAAGCATGGCGTCAAGACCCGACGTGAAGGAGGACCTAAGCCCTACTTACCATGCGTCCTCTGGGTAAATGTTCGAGTCAAGGGACCGAACACAAAGGTTTAGGTTGGGCCCGCGGGGAAGTGCCCGGGTGCTCCTACGTATCTCATAAGGATGAGAATCAAGCCATACGTAGTTCTGGAAGGTGACATGGTAGGATACCAGTGCCAGGGGAAAAGGGGAGTGCGGGCGTGGCCCTTGCACTAAAAGAAGCGGAATTTGATGTATCTTGTTTGTTCTTTAAGGTGAATGGTTTTTTTTTGTGAAGCGACAGGCCCAGAATAGTAGGCTGTGATGTCAACACAAGTATCAAGTCGTGATGGGCATTGACAAATGGCATGGCACGTGACCAATACCCAACGTGATGTCCTCTACAACGAGGTAACCACAATGTGGTGCCGTTTTTCGTCATGCGGCCAGGACGATAATGTCACAGTTTAGGGTCGTATGATAGGACCAAGCGTGCATTTTATCGTCATGCAGTACAGACGTAGCAGAGACGATGCTAGGCGGGAAATGCACACAGTGTTATAAAACACAATTGACGGAGACATGATCCCACATCAAATTGTATGCCATTCGGAGAGGGAAATCTTAGGCCCAGGGGCCTATATAGAGGTAAAAGGTGAAACCGGGGGAGAGACTAGCTCTCTAAATGGGATGTACCTGAAGACAGGGTGTCCGGGCGGTCCTACGTATCCCATGAGGATGGGAATCAAGCCACACGTAGTTCTGAATGGATCTTAGTTTATGGTCTTAGAGATCGGACCATGGGAGCCCCGAAGGACGCCGGTTTGCAGCTTTGTCCCCCTGACATGCAAAGGTGCACTGAGGGATAGCGCCAAAAGTGTCGAGATTCCACCTGGACATGATGGGGTGGAAAATGATGTGAATCATGCAACCAACATTCAAGGACTGAAGGGGCTGGCGTGACGACAGAGGATTACTGCTGACCACATGTTCGCAACACAGCATCCCTGTCGCGTTAGCCTGAGATGAGGACAAACAAATGAGCATCGACCGCTGGACCATATTCGCGACGTGGGATTTTATCGATTTGTTGTCCAAAACCCTCAGGGGCATTGGCCCGTAACGGTAGGATAGCCTTGGGTGTAGTATCCAGGCCATTATTGGGGGTCCCTCCGGGTGTTAAAGGTGATGGAAGCCCAAATGGAGGGGAACACGAAGCTTGACAAGTGGAAGGAACTTGATCAAGTTGAATCTGACACTCTTGGTCCTAGACCAGAGTACTCTTAATACATGGGTGAACCACTGCAAGGAGTCAAGGGACTCAACCTTGAGGGTGATCGAGAGGTGGCAGATTCCCAGGGGAAGGGGTCACGGTGCCTAAAACCTTGTATCATACCTACACATCCCCCTCCTAGAGAGGGATAGACCAAGTGGCCCAGGTGACCGGGAGACCAGGAGATCACTAGGAGGTGGGGATGGACCCTGAATCTTAGACATTCAGGTGGTCCTACGTATCCCATGAAGATGGGAATCAAGCCACACGTAGTTCTGAAGGATGCCTTTTAATGTCATGCAGGACAAGAAATAGGAGGAATAACTCTCAGAACGGGGTGTGCGTGGTGCAGCTATTGCAAACCTGACGTGAATGAGGACGTGGTCCTACACTAAGCCACGCGGTCCCGTGGTCGGGGTCCTGAAGGCAGGACCAGAGAGGTGAACTTGCTGAACTCAAGCTGGACCCAAAGAAAATGGGTCTTGAACGTAGTTCCAGATGAGAATCTTAGTTTATGGTCTTAGGGCTCGGACCGTGGGTGGTGAAAACTCCCGAGTAAGCACAGATGTCAACCAATCCCTAAGCCCACATGAGATAAACTCGGTGTGGGAAACAAGGGGGGAATATCCTTATCGCAATACTTGGGGGGGTCAGCAGAGAGTTCTGAAGGACACTTTTGATGCAGCTTGTTCCCCCAACGCGCAGACGTGCACGGAGGAAAGTACCAAGAGTTCTGAGACTCTACTTAGACATGATGAAGTGATGAAGGGCTGTGAATTGTGTACCCGACATTTTGGGATTAATGGGTTGGCGTGGAGATAGAGGAAAACTGTTAACCATGGTGGAAACACAACGTCCGTATCATGTTAGCCTGAGGTGGGAACAACAAACGAGCATCGACCACTGACCATATTCGAACGCGGGATTTTATCGATTTGCTGCCCGAAACCCTCGGGGGCATTGGCCCGTAACGGTAGGAGAGCCCTTGGGCATAGTATCCAGGCCGTTATTGGGGGTCCCCCTGGTTGTGAGAGATGATGAAAGCCCTGATGCAGGGATACGCAAAGCCTGGAAGCGGGTGCGGACGTGTCCGAGTAAAGCTTGGCATTCCAGGTAATAAACCATAGTACTCTTAGCACATTGGTGAACCGCCGAAAAAGGGACCGGCGAAACAGCTAAGTAGGATGGGGAACATGGTGTGGTCATTACGACGACCGTCGTGAATGAGGACATAATCCACACCACACCATATAATCCTCTCATGAGGAAGGATAGGCCAAGGGGCCAGGATGGGATGAGGATTCCCGAGAGATGGGGCTGGACCCGAATCTTGGAAATTCAGGTGGTCCTACGTATCCCATGAGGATGGAATCAAGCCACACGTAGTTCTCTATATGTAGTTTAACGTCATACTGGACGAGAAGGGGAGCAATATACCCCTAAACAAGGGAGTTTGTGCGGTATGGCGAAGAAGCCGACGTGAATGAGGACATAGTCCCACATCACGTCGTACACCCTTATGAGGAATCCTGGGCCGTGGCCCGGAAAGGCCAAGGGGCCTAAGGTCAGGCATCAGTCAAGGAGGCCTGACTGGCTTGCAGTTTAACATCTTACATGAGGATGAGGGTCGGGGACCCGAGAAGGCTAGGGGGCCTGAGGCTGGGCCTCGTAAGGGGGAGGCGTATGGCATGGTACATGATCCCGACGTGAATGAGGACATAGTCCCACATCACGCCGTACACCCTTATGAGGAATCCTAGGACGTGGACCGATCGTTAGCACCACCTGGGGGAAGTTTGTCCCCTCGGGATGGGGCAGAATGAATCACCGCACTCGATGTCTGGGACATCTCGGGGTGGACCCGAAGATCCAGGACATTGTTGACCATGTTCGAAACCCACAGCCATTCCTATGGTGACCTGTATGGGAGCAACAAATGAGCATCGACCGCTGACCAAATTCGCAACGCGGGACTTGTATCGGCTTGTTGCTTGAAAACCCTCGGGGGCGTTGGCCCATATCGGTAGGAGAGCCCTTGGCATTGTATCCAGGCCGTTCTTGGGGGTCCCTTTGGTGTGACACAAAAGATGGAATCCAGTCAAGGAGTGGGTGAAGCATAGCTGTATCCATCCACGAAAGAGGCAAACATCTCCAGGGGGGATGTGCCTCCGGGTCGAGGCTTGATTGATGTGAGTCGGGGAAAAAGTGTGCACCCTGCCATGTCTTGACCCGAGGGGTAGATTTTGTCTTTTGGGCTGGGCCAACGGACGAAATGTCTGGGAGTTCCTATGTATCTCATAAGGATGAGAATCAAGCCATACGTAGTTCTTGAAGGCCATGCAGTTTAGCGTCATGTGGTGAGGACGTGGGAGGATAGAAGAACGGGAGTGGCACATGGTGCGACCCTTTCAATCCTTGTGCGGGCGGGGTTGCATGAGCGGGGCCAAGAAAGCCTACTCCCTTCTACACAAAGATCCTCCAAGGAAACTATTCCCAGGGGGAATAGTGGAAGAGAAATCTTGGGGCTGGGCTCAAGACGAGGCGTCTGAGCGTTCCTACGTATCCCATGAAGATGAGAATCAAGTCATACGTAGTTCTTAACATACATTTTAACGTCATGCGGGACGATAAGAAGAATCTCATTTGGGGATATGTATGGTACGACGAGTAATCCGACGTGAATGAGGACGTAGTCCTACACCATACCGTACAATCCCGCAAGAGAATAGATCAGGGAAAACCAGGGGGCCTGAGGCCGGGCCGCGGTCAGGAAGACCTGACCAGCTTGCTGTTTAACGTCTCGCGGTGAAGACGGGGCCGGGGGCCCGAGGAGGCCAAGGGGCCTGAGGCTGAGCCTCAGTCAAGAAGGCCTGACCGGCTTGCAGTTTAACATCTTGCAGTAAGGACGGGGATGCAGTTTAGGGTCGTGCGGGACCATCTCGCAGTTTAGGGTCGTGCTGGACCTTTTTTCCCTAGGCAAAGTATCGTTTGAGGAATTTGGCATTGGTGGGAGGGGTTATACACTCTCCATCCATGGTCACCAAGGAGTATTCTCCATTGGGATAAACCTTATGGATGATATAAGGCCCTTACCATTTGGGTTCTAACTTGGGCGGTTTCCTACCGGGAATCATTGGCGCTCAAAGGGACAGTACGAGGTCGCCCTGTATAAAAGAGAGAAGACGAACCTTCTTGTCAAAGGCTCTCGCTATCTTGTCCTGATGCCTTTCCAGATTGTGCAGGGCACGAATCCGGTTCTCGTCTAGTTCTTCTAATTCAGCCAGACGGGTCTCGGCTACCTCATCTGATGTCTGGTGGTCATAAACTGCAGTGCGTAACGACGGCAGCTGGATCTCAATGGGTAGAACGGCCTCAGCTCCATACACCAGGGAATATGGGGTCACCTGGGTAGAGTTGCGAGTCGTCATCCGGTAAGCCCAGAGGGCATTGGGGAGCTTTTCCGGCCAACTTTTCTTATTCTGACCAACCATCTTCTGCAGAATGTTAGAAAGGGTCTTGTTGAATGCCTCAATCTGTCCATTCGCCTGCACGTGGTAGCGGGAGGTATGGTTCGACCGGATGTCGTACTTAGCATACAATTTCTTCAATTCAGCTGCTCGGAAGTTGGTGCCGTTATCGGTGAGGACGGCGTGAGGGAATCCAAACCGGTGGATAATATTGGAGCTCACAAAGTCAACGATGGAACGGGCCTTGACCTCTTTGAGCGGAATTGCTTCTGCCCACTTGGAGAAGAAATTTGTAGCAGTCAGGATGAACCTACATTGGTGGGCTGTTGTCGGTGGATACGGTCCCACTACATCAAGTCCCCATACTGAAAATGGCCAAGAGTACTTGGTGGGGTGGAGGGGCTCCGGCGGCCGATGCAATAAGTTGGCGTGTACTTGGCACGCGTGGCATCTCTTGGAATATCCAATGCAATCATGGATCATAGAGGGCCAAAAGTACCCCAACCTCCGGATTTGATGGGACGGTTTCGGCCCAGCTTGATGGGCGCCACAGGAACCGGCGTGAACCTCTTGCATAACTTGAGGTATCTCCCATACTTGAATGCAACGGAGGAGGACACCATCGAAACTCCGCTTATAGAGGATCTGTTCGAGACTGGGGCCGCTCTGGAGGGTAAATTGCAGCTCGCGGCGTTGGATTCGCTCGCGTTCGGCCCGGTCGTCCGGGAGCTGACCATTTTGGAGATACTCGACAAAAGGTGCTCTCCAGTCGGGGCTGGTTTCAACCACTATGTCTGACGAACCCGGGACTCCCGATATGGAGGGTCCGACAGTGAGATGGCTTATCCGCAGGCCATCATGGTCCTCTTGGGTGACAGGGGCAATGACTCTCCGGTGGGCCACATGTATGATTAAATCATCTTGCTCGGGTTCTGCGAGCGACGCGGCTAAACCAGACAAGGCGTCTGCTTGGCCGTTCTGCGACCGTGGGACATGGGTAACCTCTGGTCGAGGGGAGAACTGGGCCATTAGGCAGAGGGTGTACTCCAGCAACGGTGTGAGCTCTGGATTCCTGACGACGTAGTCGCCATTAACCTGTTTTATTACCAGCTCGAAATCTCCCTTCACATGTAGATGGGGCACATGGATCTTAAGGGCCAGCTCGAGGCCAGTGATGAGAGCTTGGTACTCTGCCTTGTTGTTCATACAGCCTTCTAACAACATGAACGAGTATGGCAGGATGGCTTGCGCCGGGGTAATGAAAACAATACCCAGGCCCACTCTGTTGAGCTTGGGATCGTTGAGCCTCCTACCGGTGGGGCTCTGGGAGGCGCCGTCGAAATGCATTTGCCAACACGGGGCAGCATGATCGACTGAGAGGATCGTCTCATCAGGGAAATCTAGGTCCAGGGATTGATCCTCGGAGGTTGGATGGGCAGCTAAAAAGTCTTCCAATGCCTATCCCTTAATGGACTTCTGAGGTACAAACCTGATATCAAACTGCTGGAGAATCACCGCCCACCATGCTAGTCGGCCAGTCAGCATAGGGCGGTTCAGGATGTACTTCAGTGGGTCTACTTGGGAGACCAATTGCACCTTGTGGTGCTGCAGGTAATGCCGTAACTTCTGCACGGTGAAGACGAGAGCAAGGCAGCTCTTTTCGATAGGGGAGTATCTGACCTCCGTATCAAGAAGAAAGCGTCTGAGATAGTAGAGACTGTTCTCAGTACCCTCATTATTCTTCTGGGCGAGCAGCGCACCGAGGGATCTCTCCAGGGCAGACACATAAATGACCAGCGGCCTTCCGGAGACGGGTGGCATCAAGATCGGATTTTGGAGAAGATACTACTTGATTTCCTCAAAGGAGGTCCTACACTCCTCATCCCATTCATAGGTGGCACCCTTCTTCATGAGCTGGGAAAAGGGCTTACACTTGCCGGCCAGATTCGCGACGAATCGGCGTATATAGGCTAAGTGGACTTGAAGGCCTCGAAGCTCCCGAATGTTGCTCGGGGGAGGCATTTGGCTGATGGCCTTGATCTTCTCCGGGTCGATCTCGATACCTCGGTATCTGAAAACAAAGCCTAGAAACTTCCCGGAGGTGACCCCGAAGGCACACTTCAGTGTATTCATCTTCAGGTGACGGGAACGGAGGAAACCGAACACTTTCTCAAGGTCTTTGAGATGGTCCTGGCACTGGCATGACTTGACTACGAGGTCATCCACGTAGCATTCCACCAATGTACCAAGAATCAGTTTGAATATGCGATGTATGGCCCTCTGATAAGTGGAACCTGCATTTTTCAAACCGAATGGCATTACCTGGTAGCAAAAGGTACCTTGGGGAGCCCTGAAGGCAGTGGGATCCTCGTCTTCGGGGGCCATCCGGATTTGGTTATACTCGGAATACCCATCCATGAAAGAGAGGGCTTGGAACCCAGCCGTGGCGTCAATCAACAGCTCCGTCACCGGGAGTGGGAAGTCATCCTTCGGGCAGTGGCAATTAAGATCGCGGAAGTCGATGCAGACTCTTATCTGCCCATTCTTCTTCCTGACTGGTACAATGTTGGCAATCCACTTGGGGTACTGGACCTCCTTGACGAAGTTGGCTTTGATTAGCTTGTCAACTTCGGCCTCAACCATAGCACCATGAGAAGGGTGCATCTTCCTGGAAGGCTGCTTAAACCCACGATGTTTTGCCGGGAGGCCCAGACGGTGAATAGACACCTGGGGATCTAGCCCTGGAATCTCATTGTAACTCCAAGAAAACACATCACGGTGTTGTTTGAGGAAGTCTACGTACTGCTGCCGCTCCTCGGGGGACATGGCTGCACTGATCAATGTGGGTTTCGGATCTGCCTCGCTACCAAGGTTCACCTATACCAGTTCATCAACCGTGGTAGAGACGCCTTCTTCAAAGGCTGGGGGAGCATCCTCCAAGTCTTCCTACCCACCCGTGGGGGGACTTCCCGCGACGGGGGGTACTTATGGGCTATCAAAATCCAAGGGGCAGCTGGTGCCGGCTTGGGAAGCAGCGGTCATCACATCGGGAGACTCGCTTGCCATTGAGACCATAGCAATGAAGGCAGTCGACCCTATCCCATCTGGCCTTCGTCCTAGAGGGCCACGTTGGATGATATCAAAGTAGTGGTGACGTGTCGGCCTGAGTCGGTGGATTTCAGCCCGACGGAAGAGACACGTATGGCGCACCGCTGTTGTCATCAGCTTGACGTCCCGGTACCGTACAGGGGTAGGAGGTTTTGGGATGACTTGAGCCTGGTTGATGTAGGAGTACGAGGTGATTTTCCATTGTCGCTTGGACACGGGAACATACCTTCCTTGCGTACCTGAAACAACAAAACATTGTCCCATGTCGGGGGTCGTGGCATCCAACCGGTGGATCGGGAGGATGTAGGCGTCATCCATTCTTGCCCAGGGATCACTTGTGACCAGGGTGGGTTCATCCTCGCTTTCCAGGATTTGCTTGTCCTTACTTTTCTAATAACCCGCATCCAGATAGCGGGCCTCACAAGAAGCAAAAGGGGACGCGTCTCCTTGGAGCACGCCTACTCGACCGTTGAGCGAGTACTTGAGGCACTGGTGATACGACGAAGGGACCGCTGCATGTAGATGGAGCCATGGCCTACCCATCAATGCGTTGTAGGCGGTGTCCTGAGAGACAACCATGAACTCAGTGATGGAAATTAAGCCACCGAACTGAGTCTTCAGGCGGATCTTGCCGACTGGGGTTTGCTCTGTCCTGTCGTACCCCTGGATCCTGAGGTCAGAGGGGGTTAAATCACCTTCAGACAGACCCAGCTTTCGCAGCATCCGGGTTGGAATTAGATTGATTCCGGAACCTGTGTCAACGAGGCAGCGACGGAATTCCACACCATTGAAGTGGCTAGTGATGTACAGCGGGAGAATGTGTCCCTGTATAGGAGGGTCTTCATCTTCACCGGAGAACGAGATAACCGCCTGACATTCGGCATTTTCAATCGTCTCAGTATGGAAGGCTTCTGCAGCTGCTACCTCCGTCTCAAACTGGAGGGGGATCCTTAGGGCCTCGGCAAGTGCCTCACGCATTTCAGATGACAGGTGGAGGGCCTCATGGATAGAAAGCCTCGCCGAAATGCCGGCCAGGTGCTTCAGAACATCTTACTTTCGTTCCAAACGCGAGCCTCTGCTTACAGGAGGTCGTTCGGCATTTGGAGGCACAGTGGGTCCGGCCGGCTGAACCGGCGATTGACTAGTACTGGGTACATCCTGCTGCCTACTAGTAAAAGCCTGAAGAGTAGTTGGCAGACCAGGATCAGACAGCGGAGGATGGCCTGTAGTCGGGCAGGACTGACTGTGATACGAACGAGGCAGCTCCCCCCGATCCAGTATCACGAACGGCGGTGGAGGTAGAGCTGAGGGTGTTGGATGGGTTTGCGCGTGCTGAGATCTGTGCTGAGCCTGCTGCCTAGTCTCAGTAGCATGCACGGCTTGGATGAAAGTGCCCGCTGACGTACCTCGCTGACCGGCACGGTTGCGATTCCGCTGACGCTGACGTCGGCTGGAAACGTTGGGGAGGTCTGCCTGGCGTTCCCCCTCGTCAGGGGTCATATAGGGCTTCACCAGCTCCACGGTGTTAACCGAAGCGTACCCCTGGATGTCGCTCGAGGAGTCATTCACCGCTGGGAGGATTCTAGGAGGAATCCCCATTTCAGGGGGCATAAAGTCACCGAGAGTGCGGGATGACGACGGCACTGGAAGTGCGCATTGCTTCTTCTTGCGTCGCCGCTGCTTGCCCTTTTGGGAAGAGGCCGACTGTGAAGATGATGCGGAGGCACCGGCTACTTCTTCTGAAGGTTCTGGATGCTTCAGGCGTTCCCGGATGATTCCATGGGCACGGACGATGGTTTTTCGAGCCATCCAGTCGTCGTATTTCTGGGACCCGTGGCTGGGGACCTGCTGCCACCCACCTTCACTGTCGCAGTCGATCTCTGATCCTGCAAAGAAACCTGCCACTTGCGCTGGTGCTGGGCCCAACTTGACTATGTTGTTGTTGACCTGGTCCAGATGCCAGTCTTTAAACACATAGCATTTCTTGAGGGTGTGCCCCAGGATCCGATGATAAGGGCAGTAGTTGGGGTGATCGGTGAGATGCGCCTCTTCCGGCCTTCTGCACTCAGGCAGACGCACAATCCCTTTCTCTAGAGCACTTTGGAAATAGCCAGGGACCTGATTTTCATTGAACGAATAGGTCTGGTACCTTCTTTCCAGATAGGGGGCCTGGCCTTGACGAGGGGCCGGAGGGGCCTTCCGAGGAGGCGGCGCCCGATTGTCTCGCCTAGGTGGTGGTGGCGCATTGCGCGGGGGAACCTGTCGGTTCTGAGGCGGTCGCTGCTGGTCAGGAGCCTGTGCTTGAGGTGGAGGACCTCTGCGGGGTTGCGGGGGTGGTGCCGCCAGCAGCAACTCCAGCTGCCTCGGGGCTTCTATTTGAGCCACCGCGGCGGGTTCAGCCCTAGCGGTCCTCCTGGCCGGGATCATAGGGGGCCACAAACGTTCCTGACTGGCCTGTTGTAGGGCTTCCTCAAGGCGTTGATCCTTATCCGAGAAATCTATGAACCCTCCAGGGTAGTTCTGGGTAATCAGAGAGGGTACCAGCTCTGTCTTGACGTTCCCCACATACATCGTCAGTAGTTTCTCCTGAGTCAGTGGCATATCGAGGGAATACGTAAGTCCCTTCCACCGGGCGATGAAGTCTGCGACCCGCTCATCAGGCCATTTCTTGCACTTGAAGAGGTCCGCGATGCTGGTCTTTCGCGTGGTGGAGCTGAACTGGTATAAGAACTGCTGGCGAAGATCCTCCAACCGGTCACCGATCCGATAGGGAGCTGGCTGTACCAGATGAATGTCGGACCTTTCAATGTCTGAACGAAACATCGGAGCTTGGCGGATTCTTGCTGAGCCGGGGTTCCCATCATGGGGCCACACCTGGAAAAAAATGATCCAAGTGCTGCGGCAGTTCCCCTATCCCGTTAAAAGGCGAGAAAGTAGGGTTCCCAAAACCCAGAGGAGCGGGCATATCATCCACCCACGCGGGATAAGGCTTTCCATCTGGTGGGACCGCCACCTTCCGCGTTTCCAACGCTTCGAGGTGAGATGTGATCGCCGCAATGAGATCCTCTGGGTGGGGGTCCTTGTCTTGATGGGGATCCTTAACCACAAGTGCATTGCCAGGTTCTTCAACATGGTAGACGGCTTCGGCCGCTCGTGGGTCAACTGGCTGGACGACCTGCGAGGCGACTGGGGGAACCCGGATTGGATTCTTCAGATTGCCCCATCGCTCGGGGGGGTTTGGCGAGACGTATCGCACCCTCTTGCCATACGTTCCGGCTTCCGCCCTGTCTGTGGCAGTAGCATGATCAGGGTTGCCCGGAGGCATCACACCGGGGGGGAATTGTTCCTGCCCCTGCTACCCCGGCCTGGGATTACCATAGTCGGGTCGTCGCTCTGCGGCGCGCTCAGCCAAGAGTTCGTCAACCAGCCTCTTCTACTCGGCAAGCAACTGGCGTAACGTAGCCTTCTCGGGATCTTCGTTCGTCTTCTACGCAGAGGCGGACGAGTCGGAATGCTTGACTGTTCCGACGTGCTCCTTACCCTTGCCTGTGTTTTGACCGAGTACCAGCGACTCGGTGGGTACGGGGAGACCTAGCAGGTTCCTCTACTGACGGGTAACTCTCCCTGATGGGTCGAGCAGCGGCTGTACGCCCTCGGATGGTAAGTCTCCATCAAGGAACTCAAGCTCATCTTCCTTATCCACAACGTCGACCATGTGGACTGCGACCCCTCTTGAGGGCATGTCTTCGATGTCGCATAGTGAATCGGGCTGCCGTCGGATAGGTTCGAAGAGGAGAGCGGCATAATGTCCCCAACCACGGACTTGCACATGGGGGGTGGCTTCCCTGACGATTCTGCGGAGTGCTTTAAGACTCTGAACGCATTTTCGTTGAAGGGTGCTCTGGTGTCCTGGCGACTCAGGGTGCTGGGCCACAAGAAGTGCGGCTGCATCGATCAGGCGGCACTGCTCACTGATTTCTTTGAAGTGCTCTCGACTTCTGGGGTACACCACTCATTCGTAACGAATGCGGAAATGTGTCGCCCATAGGGTTCGACAAAAGCACCCCACTTCTTCAGGGGTAAGAGACTCTGGTATGTGGAAATTCAGCGCCGCCGTCGGCCAGAACTTCTCCGGGAAGTAATCCACTGCAAGAATACTCCAGAATCTCCTGGGCTCGGACTCAGGGTCTGGCCCTATGTTGCCCCACTCGTCAACCGGGGGCGGCTGAGGGACCGGTAGCGGTACCGAGGAGGACCTCTGAGATAGTAAGCTCGGCGGTGGAGAATACGGCAAATGAGCTGACTGGCCACCGAATTCCGGGCCATCCTCCGAAGAGTGAGGTGACCTGGCCACGATGTCACGATACGACGGGCTGATAACCACAGCTTCCGGAACAGGAGCCGCGGCTACCGGCGACAGGTCGTGTCGTTGCTCTACCATCGTTGGCCCCAAAAATAACTCTTTGTGATCTCTGGTAGAGGTAGAGGGATCTTCTGATGACAGAGGCGGTGATTGCACGGTCGAGACCTGCGGAATTCCCAAGATTTCTTCCTCTTGGATGTACCTGCGGAGGGAGATGGGAATCTGGTGGACCTCAAATTCTGGGAGAATGAGGATAACGCGTCTGGTTCCTTCCCCAGTCCTTGATACGGAGGAGCGAGGAGAAGGTTCCATCGCTGAATCGCATTCCGCTTCCGAGTCGGAGAATCGGGCAGGTTTGATCTCCACCTGGGCCTTCTCGGGGTTTTTCTTGTTGCGGCGACGACCCGCTCTCCTGCCCCGGGGTGGCTCTTCGGGACAGGGTTGACCCCTATCAGGCAGCCTCGGGGAGGTGCTGGTGCTGTGGCGGAGAGGGCCCCCACTCAAGATAGCCGGGGTGCGAGGGGAACCAGGGCAAATGTCGAAGGGTACATGGGGAAGACCTTCATGAACAGTACCCATGTGGGCGGGGCCTCTGTTGGAACCGGCAGGAGCATGGGGAGGACCTCCATGGTCGATGCGAGTGGAGCGAGGCTGACCTTCACTCCTCGAGTTGTTGGGGCGAGGAGGACCTTCGCCCGTTACAGAGAGGACGTAGGGAGGTCCCCCACGTTGGAGAAGGACCGGATGGATGGTGCCTTCAGGTTGGCAGTCGGGGGCAGGAGGATGGACTCCATACCCTGTATAGTGGGCGCGGGAAATGTTTCCGCGCTGAGCGTCATTGCCGCGGGGCAGGTCTTCCTGCCGGATGGGGGTAGCACGAGGCATGCCTCCATGACGAACCTCGGAGTGGGGAAGGCCCACGCTCTGTGGAGTAGTGGTACGGGGAGGACCTCCGTACGGGGTGACATTACCGCGGGTTAGCTCGCGACGATCACCACTTGGGCCTGCAACTCGGAGATTCAACCCAGCCTGCCCGTGGGGCGGTTGGGGTCTCGATCCTGGTTGGGTGAAAGAGTGCCCTTGCTCAGTATATGCGGGGGCTTCACGATGCACGTCGGCGGTGGCTCGGGCCACTGTATCTATTGACGTCAACGCGTCCGGGCGAGCGTCCTCAGCCCGGGCCCGGCACAGACATCGGGTCAGGTGAACTGGTGCAGGTGGTGCAGGGACGTAGCCTGCCTGCTCTTCCTGCGGGGCCGGATGGCGGCGCTGACGCGGCCGGGCGGGTGCTCTCTCCTGGAGCCCTCGGGTCGGGACCCTGAGCGGGCTGAGCCGGACGGCGCCTGCCTCTTCAGCGTAAGGCGAGGAGTCGTCAAGGCATTCTGGAGACAAGCTCCCGAAACGGTTGAATGTTGGGGTGGGGAGCAGGGGCTCCCTGCGCGGATTGTTAGAGCGGCATTGACGGCGGGGCCTGGAGGCCTCCAGGTCCAAGCGGGCCATATCCCGAGTTGGGATGACCCCTTCTTCCTCGTACCTACGCACGAGGTTGTTGATCACCCTTAGCTGGATGACCTCTGATGGGGAAAGGGGACATGGGCGCCCCGTATTCCGCGATGTGGCGGCCGTTGTGGCGGTATTGCCTCTGCCCCTGCATGGGTGGGGA
Organism: Viscum album; assembly: GCA_963277665.1. Taxonomy (NCBI): domain Eukaryota; kingdom Viridiplantae; phylum Streptophyta; class Magnoliopsida; order Santalales; family Viscaceae; genus Viscum; species Viscum album. The sequence continues at coordinate 82,765,538 of OY728155.1, read as the reverse complement.
GCGGACGGTGATCGCGTCTCTGTAACAGCAACCTGGTTCCTGAGAAATGAAGGGATCGACTCATCAGTACTGAGAGGAAAAGGATTGACAGCCAGTGCCCCAGCGTCCTTTAATTCTCCACGTCTGTAAGAAGGATCCACGCCAACACGCTGCAGAACGGAGTGCCCCACGTTCTACTGCCCCGACTTCCGGTGAGTTTCACGACAGGCCCGCTATTTGCTTGGCAGGACCTGGAACCGGATATCTGGATCCGGTAACACGTCAATCTACTGGTGTCTCGAATGCTACTAATCTTCATATTGAGGAGAAGAATTTCACATCGGGTTCACCATTTCTGTTTCTGACGCTTTCGCCGGGGCGCACGCCCATCCGTCCGTGGAGGAGGATGTGCGGCGCTTTTGTTGCCCCACATTCCCGCTTTCCAAAGGCGGGCAGCATTTGCTCCTTATTCAGGGACGTCTGCTCCTTGATCAAAACGGGATAATGGGATGTCGGTTCTTCCTCCTGTGGATTCCTCCTCAGAACTCGTCACCTAGTCCGGGTCTCCCTCATGGATTTAATACGTAGTTCGTGAAACTCTTCCCAGTGCCATGTTTCCATGGACGCCGATTAATTACACTGCTTCTGTCGGGACATTCCAAGGGGTCCAGTCAGGGCAGCAACCTTCAGTCAGGGGAGTAGTCACGTTGAGGCATCAGTAGCGTGTCTGGATGCTGGGGTACCTGGCATGTATGTCTGTTATCCTTGGTCACAAGGCTTCTCGAGGGCGTGGAAGCCCAAGGCATCCCACATCGAGCGCGGGGAATTATATGTCATAGACACATATCTGAGGTTTTCCTCAGCTTCCCGTGCTCAACACAGGTTATGCCGCAAGTTTAACGTCTAGCGGAGACGGATCAACCCAACCAGAGCATTAGCTAGGATAGATCGGATTGAGGGATCCTCCTTGAAGGGATTTCGATACCGGGGCCAGCCCATGGATGGATGCGAAGAATAGCGTACCGACATGGTCTCACCGGGATAAGACGGTCCGGGCGAGAATTGGGACGAGTGATAGGTTGATGAATGGAGTGGAGGGAGAGTGAAATGGGACCATCGCAGGGGTGACAGTGAAGTTGGGCTTGAGCCTTGACGAGGCTTCCTACGTATCCCCGTGGCAGGGAATCAAAGTCCGCGTAGTTCGGGATGACGCCGATAAACCGACGTGAAGGTGGACCTTGGCCCGAAGAGTATCATCAGTGTACCGACGTGAAAGTAGACCCGTGGGTCCACTAGTGGTGGGCTTGAACCTTGGGAAGGTTTCCTGCGTACCATGCCTTGACATGGATCAAAGTCCTCATAGTTCAGGAGATTGATGGAACACAGTTTTACGTCATGTGGGACGATAGTGAACCCTGACGTGAATAAACGGCGGGCGGTGGGTGTCGGTGAATCGACGTAAGTGAGGTACCTTAGTCCAATGGGAAATGGGGGGGTTGGCACACCGACAAGAAGACGGTTTGGGACAATGATTGTTGGGCTTAAGCCTCAGGGAGGCTTCCTACGTACCATGACTTGACATGGATCAAAGACCTCATAGTTCATGTGAGTGTGCAGTTTAACGTCATACGGGACAAAGGGGCATACAGTTTAACGTCATGCTGGATGAGGGAGAAACTCATCGTGAATGAACGACCGAGCAAGGTGTCTTTGTCGGCAAACTGACGTGAATGATGGACCTTGGTCCGATGAGTGGCGGGCTTGAACCTCTGAAAGTCTTCCTACGTACCATGCCTTGACATGGATCAGAGACCTCGTAGTTCAGGTTAGTCACAATGGCTTGCCGTCGGGCTGGAATTGCATTTTAATGTCATGCTGGACGTAGGCAGAATTCAACGTGAATTGGATGATTGGTGGGCTTGAACCTTGTGGAGGCTTCCTACATACCACGCCTTGACATGGATCAAAGACCTCGTAGTTCAAATGGGGCTTTGTCGGCGGGTGAAAGTGGACCTTGGTCCAATGAGTGGTGGGCTTGAACCTCTGGAAGGCTTCCTACGTACCATGTCTTGACATGGATCAAAGACCTCGTAGTTCGGGTTGGGTTTTGTCGGTGAACCGACGTGAAAGTGGACCTTGGTCCAATGGGTGGTGGGCTTGAACCTTGGGAAGTCTTCCTACGTACCATGCCTTGACATGGATCAAAGACCTCGTAGTTCAGGGATGGGTCGCAACGGCTTGCCATTGGACCAGAATGCAGTTTAACGTCATGCTGGACGGGAATGGGACCCGACGTGAATGATGACGGGTGGGATTGAACCTCGTGGAGGCTTCCTACGTACCACGCCTTGACATGGATCAAAGACCTCGTAGTTCGCTGAGGGTGGGGTTCAAGGTCCGTGCTCACTCTAAGCCCACGTGAGTCATGCTCGGTGTGAGAAACAAGAGGTTGAAAGGACCTGACGATCACGTCGCGAAGGATGCGTCCGTGAGAAGCGAAGAGGGGCTTATGCGTTAGGCGGCCCATGGTGCTGGGGACTTACTCCAGGATGGAGGCCCATGGCGCGACAAAGCACGGGAAAGATGGACCTTGGTCCGACGATGGGAGGTGCCTCGTTCCCTATCATTCCCTCCACTGACCTTGGTAGTGGGGAAGTACGGAGATGCAGAGGTGCAGCCATCCGTTTGGGAACTAGGGTCGCCCTTCTCCTAAGAACATACGCCACTCCGACAAGGAGGATCTCATCCCATGTGAATGAGTGATTCCATTCCCGTGGAGATGAGTGGTGTAAAGAATGTTCGACCCTGGGGGGGACCCTTTGTGAGGGAGACGAGGTCGGGTCACAGTTTAACGTCATGTGTTGAGGACGTCGTGCATGGCAGTTTAATGTCCTGCAGCTCGGACGAGGTGGGTTTACTCCACACCCCTAGGACTTACATAACCGGTACCCTCTGGTCCTTGGGGAAGGGAAGGTACCAGTAAGGCCATAGTTAAGGGGGGTCGTGGAACGAACCATCGAGGGGTCCACGTTAGCGTGGCTATGCGAAGAAGCAATAGCCTTTAGCGTGCCTATGCGAAGAAGCATTAGGCGAAGCAACACTATGGGTGGTATTGTCCATGGGACTTTGAAATCACATCGTGGAAACCTGGAGGGTCGCATGGGAAGAGGAATCGCTAAGCAAAGGGGTGTGCTTCGCGAAGTGGAGTGCCTTGGCCTTAGCATGGGGCATAGGTGTGAGTGGAAGGTGCTTCGCGAAGTGGAACAGTGTTCGCGGAGCACTGCCTCGCGAAGAAGGGGTGCCTCGTGAAGCAGGGTCCTGCGAAGCAGTGTGCTTCTCAATGTGTAGCGATCCTGCCTTAGCATAGGGATCACTAGCATGGGTTGGGTGTTTCGCAAAGCATAAATGCTCCGCGGCTGCCCGGGTTCCCTTGGGAATCCCCTTCCTTCGCGAATGCCCTTGAACTTCGCGAAGGGCATCCCTCTCGGAAGAGGGGCTCAAAACAAGACAATGCAGAGGAGTCTCGCGAAGTGGAAGTACCTCGCGGAGCTCATCATTCCCGGGGAAAAGAGTGCTTCGCGATTCGGGAGAGGAGAAGCCGAAAGGTCAGTTTTCCCTCCCAGGACTCAGGGGGATTCGAGTATTTATAGGGAAGGGGCGCCGTGAAGCAGGGATCGCGCGCCCGCCTCTTGTGCTTCGCGGCGCACTCACGAACGTCAACGTCATCCGTGGAGCATTACCCGCCTCTGGAGCTTCGCGGCGGCTCGCGAACGTCAAATGCGTTCGCGGAGCATTACCGCCTCTGGAGCTTCGCGGCAGCTCGCGAATGTCAAATGCGTTCGCGGGAGCATTACCGCCTCTGGAGCTTCGCGGCAGCTCGTGAACGTCAAATGCGTTCACGGAGCATTACCGCCTCAGGATCTTCACGGTGGCTCGCGATGGTCGGGGCGCTTCGCGTGGGTGCTTCGCGGCGGTGCTTCGCGGCGGGGCTTCGCGAGGCAGTGCGCCAGCCTTCTTTTTCATCCCTTTCTTTTGGGATATGTTTTTGGCGCCAACAACGACTATGTTATGGTTTATGATATGTTTAAACATGTTCATATGAGGAATGAATTGGACTTAATAAGTGACAGGTGGATCCCGCTATAGCTCCTCGATGCATCGGTAGGTCTCATGAGACAAACTAGTGTCTTGGCACGAGGCCTTGACAAAATCTTATTTGTAGTCTTGGCATGAGGCCTTGGCTACATGGTTATGATATTCTGTCATTATTCATTCCATCATTATGAAAGTGGTTATTGATATTGCATGTGATTATTTGACAAGTGGAATATCCATGTGAATAAGTAAATGGTATTATCTCGTTTTACTTTTTCTATATTATGTTGAAGTTCATGTTTAAAAGGCTTTTGTTTTTGTCATACATTGCCTTAAATGTTTATGTTTATTTATGAAAGCTTCCACTATATTGTTATCCTTACTGAGCATCTGAGATCACCCCTTCCAATGTTTTCATTTTTCCAGGATGTGAAGAAGTATATTATGAATGACCTGCAGGGATATTATGAGGGGATATGAAGACAATATTATGTTGTAGTTTTGTTTTACTTTATGATGTAATGTAAGACTTATGAATGTATCTAGTGTTTCCAAGGCTATTAAACTAATCGGTCTTTCGAGACTTGATCCTTTGTGATCATGCCAATGTTACGCAATAATGCACTGACTTTGGGTAACTGGGGTCGGGGCGTTACAAAAGACCTCCTACAAAAGATGGTCGACTCGGGACAAGTCAAACTGAAAGGTTCTTCAGCTCAGGTAGCATGTGTTACTGCTACAGTTCTATAGGAGGAAGGAGAATGGCAAGAAGTAAAAATCAAAAATGCACACAAGTATGATGATTGGATGGTCATAAAGACAATAAACCGAACTCATGCTATTTTGCAAACACAATTAAATAAACCGATTGTGTCTTCTGCCATGAATGTTGTGGCAAAAACCTCTTCGTCAGAGGGAAAATCCTCAAAGAAACGACATGATTCAAAGAAATAAAAAAGAATTAGAAGAAGATGAATATGTTTCAAAGCCTAAATTGTCTTTGACTATGGTATACTTCATTCCATCTACTTCAAATCCACGAGCACCGCCCCACCAAACGGCACAGCCTAAATAGGCTAATCAGGTAGAGACTTTATCAGACAAAGAGTTAATCTTCGGTTCTGTTAATATGATTCAGTTAACGGATCCATATGCTAGTCACAGTTTCGATATCGATGAGCCTGAATTCCCTATATCAAACAAGGGAATCAGAGGAAGTTCCAGAGGCTCAGGATATAGGGGAAGATGTGGATCTTTCAAAAGTCACTACTCCAATTCTACCCCTGCTAGAACAGTGTACGTAGCAGAAACTCGTGGTAGAGCCCTTCTGCGAGCTCAGCAAGAACAAGAAAGTTCTTCTACCAATAGCAAATTCAGTCTTGGAATAGTTATTTTGGAAGACCGGTTGAAGGTTCCATCTTCTTCCTCTCAGCAAGTAAATGGATCTAATTGGTCTGATCTTCCAAAACCAGGAATATTTCCAACTCCTATCCCAATACAAGATGCATCAACTTCCAAAGAATCTTCTTCCAAGGTACCTACTAAACCACATATTCCTGTTGAGAAACGCAAACCTCTGGATCAAAAGTATGATGTATTGAAACACTTGGCACAAGTACCAGCCAAGTTATCAATTATGGATGGTCTGAATCTTTCAAAAGATCTTTGGGAAGCACTCATTGAGGCTTTGTTGAGTCCTCAAGAGTTTGAAACTGAAATTACTGCAACTGAAGTCTATCACATAGAGAATAATCCTGTAGAATTCCATGTAGTAATATCTTTTACTGATGAAGATGAAGATGATGTTGTGCATGGGCATATTAGACCATTATACTTATCTGGCAATTTCAATGGCGTAGACGTCCGAAGAGCTTTCATTGACAATGGTTTATGAGTCAACATCATGCCCATTCATACACTTCGTCGATTGGGCCTCATGGAATCTGATTTATCTCCTTCTACCATGATGTTACAAGGATATGATAAAAATGAACAAGAACCACTGGGAAAAAGTACACTCAGATCTCAGTTTGGAGATCTTGTATCGAATTCATATTTCATGGTTGTTGATCAAGACTCATCCTTCAACATCTTGCTTGGAAGACCCTAGCTACATCAACATGAATCTATCCCTTCATCATACCATCAATGTCTCAAATATTGTTTCGATGGTCAAGTTGGGACATTGTATGGTGATAAGGCCTCATTCAAGACATGTGAGTCTCAATACATTGAGGCGGAATTCTATCACATGAAGGGAAGGGAGAAATCCACAACAAAGGAGATTACCAAAGTTAATGCTTCATATGGTTTGGAGAAGATTCCAGTAAATCCATTTACACATTTGAGTACAGATTATAGTTTTCCTATCATTCAAATTGACAAGATAGACCCAAATCAAAATACTCTTATGGAAAGATCCATAATGTCAGTTACAGCAATTGAGCCAGACAACATGGGAGAAATTGGTAACCCACCAAGCAGTAATGAAAGCACAAATGGTGATGTATTCATTTCATCTACTGAAAACCAACAAGTCTATACTTTTCCAATTAGGCTAGAAGAATTTATAGCAACATCGGAGGTGAACAATGATGTCGATTCTCAATCCATTATCTACTCTTTATTACCCAAAGAAGACCCTTCATCATCAATCGGGTCGGAAATGGAAGCTTCTTCTTCAAGATGTGAAAATTTTGACATCTCTTCTGATCATGAAAATTCTTCTTTATCATCTACTATGCAAGTAGAAATGGAAGAAATAACACATGATGAATAAGAAAAGTAAGATCTTAGAGATGCTCCTCCATCATTTGAAGAGGGTATCTCTACCACTGTGGATGAACTCAGAAAAATAAATCTTGGTACAAAAGAAGATCCACGCCCCACTTTAATCAGTTAAACCATGACTCTTGAAGAGAAAGAGATTTATATTTATATTCTAAAGAAAAATAGAGATATATTTACTTGGAAGTATACCGAAATTCCCGGGCTTGATCCGGATGTTGCTACTCATCATTTGGGTTTACCAAAAGAACATTGAGGATTTAAGCAAGCCACGAAAAGAACACACCCAACTTATGCTTCCAAAATTGAAATTGAAGTGGATAATCTTATCAAAGCTAACTTCATCAGAGAAGTTCAATATCCCAAGTGGTTGGCTAATATTTTCCCTTTAAAGAAAAATAATGGACAAATTAGAGTTTGCATCGATTTCAGAGATCTTAATCAGCATTGTCCTAAGGATGATTTCCCAGTTCCGATTACAGAACTTTTAATTGATGCAACAGTTGGATATGAAGCACTTTCCTTCATGGATGGATATTCCAGAAATAATCAGATCCGAATGGCCCCAGAAGACGAGGAATCCACAGCCTTCAGAGCCCCTCAGGGTGTGTTTTGCTACCAGGTAATTCCCTTTGGTTTAAAGAATGCAGGTGCAACATATCAACGTGCCATGCATTGTATCTTCAAACCCTTCTTAAGGAAGTTTTTTGAATTCTATGTTGACAATTTGGTGGTTAAATCCAAACAACTTTCTAATCACTTGGCTGATTTGGAAGTCATATTCCACAAGCTTCGACAACATAATTTGAAGATGAACCCCTTAAAATGTGCTTTTGGGGTAACCTCAGGAAAATTTCTCAGCTTTTTTGTACGCCATCGTGGTATTGAAGTCGATCCTGAGAAGACAAAGTCAATCCTTGGTATGTCACCTCCTCAAAATTTTAAATAATTAAGAGGAATTCAAAGACACTTAGCCTATATTCGGCATTTATCGCCAATTTGGTAGGCAAAATTTTACCCTTCACCAAATTGATGAAGAAGGGAGTCACTTAACAGTGTACTAAAGAATGTCAAGAAGCATTCGATATTCTCAAGAAATACCTCTTGAGTCCACCAGTACTCATGCCACCTGTTGAAGGAAGACCACTTATCCTCTACGTGACAGCTCTAGAGTGATCATTGGGTGCCTTTATTACTCAAAAGAATGATTCTGGGAATGAAAACAACCTCTACTATCTCAGTCAAACTATGATTGAAGTAGAAACCCGGTATTCAAGTATTTAGAAGTGCTACCTGGAATTAATCATTGTAGTTCAGAAGTTAGGACACTACCTGCAACATCATGAGGTCCAATTGGTATCTCGCCATAACCCGCTCAAATTCATCCTTAGTCATCCAATGCTTACAGGACATCTGGCAAGGTGGGCAGTTATTTTGCAATAATTATACATTTAGTATGTGTCTCAAAAGGCGATTAAAGGCCAAGATCTGGCTGATTTCCTGGATGAACACCCTTCAGTAGAAGACACATCTTCAGATATTGAACTCCCTAATGAGGAAGACTTCTCTATTCAAGAAATTCCTCAAACATTGGAAGTGTATTTTGATGGTTCTTCCAGATGTCCAACAGAGAGGAAAATGTAAAATCCTAAATTCAACAATGTTAGCTTAGGAATTGTGCTCATTTCTCCAGAAAAGGCAGTGTTACCTTATTCCTTCTTATTGTGGGAAGGTGGTACCAATAATGAATTAGAATACCAAGATCTCATCATAGGATTGGAATTAGCGCTTCAAGCACAAGTGAATCACTTAAAGGTGAAAGGTGATTCAGACATGGTAATCAAACAAGTCAATGGGGATTATTCCATCAAAAAAGAAGAATTAATCCCTTTGTATGATTATGTCAGAGAGTTAATGGTGTAAATACATTTGGAACCAACATTTTCTTATATCCCAAGATCACAAAATGCTCAAGATGATGCACTGGATAATATAGCCACACCTCTGGAAAATCCAAATCGGGACGAGATAACCATCAGTATTTCCCACCGTCATCTAATTTCACCTTATGTTCGAATCAGAACAGAGGAAATTAATGAAATTAGTCCCATTCCTGAACCGTATGGTCATACTACAGGATGGATGTCACCTGTCATGGAATACCTTCAAAATGGAACACTTCCACCTGATAGAGCTGAGAAAGAACAAATCTGGTGACGTGTGGTCAATTTTACTCTTTATGATATCCCAGATCACCTAGAGAAAATTCTCTACAAACGTGGTTTTGATGGAGTTCTCTTCAGATGCATTGATGGTGAAGAGACAATGGCTGTCATGAAAGAAGTACATGCATGAGTCTTTGGTGCCCACCAGTCTGGACATAGACTGTCTGATCAGATTCGAAGGCTTGGATACTTTTGGCCTTCAATGATACAAGATTATGTTGATTTCACAAATAAGTGTCATTCATGCCAATTACATTCCAACTTCATTCATCAACCTACAGAGTTGCTTCATAAATCTAAATACTCATGTCCATTTTCCACATGGGGAATGGATGTGGTGGGACCTTAGCCTTCGGCTACGGCCAAGCAGTTTAAGTACATTCTTACTACTACTGACTTTTTTTCCAAATGGGCATAAGAAATACCTCTCAAGGAAGTCAGTTTTAAATGCATTTTTAGCTTCATCAAGTCTAACATCATTACCATATTTGGTGTCTCTCATACCATATTGACGAACAATGGCACCAACTTCTGTTCATCTGAGGTAAAGAAGTTATATCAAGAATAAAACATCAAATCCAACCATTCATCTCGGAATCATGCAGTGGCCAATGGCCAGATAGAAGCCTTCAACAAGACTCTTTCAAATATACTACAAAAGATGGTGGATAAAGATAAGAGGTCATGGCTTGATAAACTCTTACATGCTTTATGGGCTTATCAGACTACCACCCACACTGCAACTTGGTCAACTCCATATTCACTGGTATATGGAATGGAAGTCGTCTTTCCCATTGAAGTTCAATTTCCTTCACTCAGAGTAGCCATTTGTGATCAGTCATCTATAGATGAAAAATCTCAAAAGTGATTGAATGGATTTGAATGGTTAGATGAGAAAAGATTGTGCACTTTTCACGACTTGGAAGTCTATCGGAATCGAATAACACGATATTTTAACAAAAAAAAGTTCGTCATCGTTCATTCACTCAGGGAGAATTGGTATTAGTTCTCAGAACTCCAATGATACCAGGAAAGAAACCTCCCAAGCTTGATCCAAAATGGGAAGGACCTTACTCAAAACATAGGGTCTACTCCAATGGAGATTATTCGTTAATCTCGATGGATGTAGAACTCATCACTACTCTAACCAATGCCAGATTTTTGAAGAAGTAATTTGTATAAACACAAAATATATTATCATGGTCCAGTATGACCTTAAACTGCAACTAGGTCTTGTATGACCTTAAACTACATCAATGGTCTAGTATGACCTTAAACTGCAACTAGGTCCTGTATGAACTTAAACTACATCAATGGTCCAGTATGACCTTAAACTGCAACTAGGTCCTGTATGACCTTAAACTACATCAATGGTCTAGTATGACCTTAAACTGCAACTAGGTCATGTTTGACCTTAAACTACATCAATGGTCATGTATGACCTTAAACTGCAACTAGGTCCTGTATGACCTTAAACTACATCAATGGTCTAGTATGACCTTAAACTGCATCATCAACAGTCCATGAATATGACCCTAAACTATTTGCAAGTCCCTTACGTCCAGCAAGTCGTTAAACTGTGACATCCTAACTACATGACGCTAAACTGTATAAAAGCCCCTTACGTCCGGAAAGACGTTAAACTACATAATCATCAAAGGTCCTGTATGACCTTAAACTACACCACCATCCAGCATGACATTAAACTACACCATCCACGGTCCATGCATATGACCTTAAACTATTCGCACTTTCGTCCAACATGACGCTAAACTGTATCATCCCTTTTTTGTCCAACATGACGTTAAACTGTGAAAAAGTCGCTAATACATCCAACATGACGTTAAAGGGTGTACTCTTTTGTCCTCACTGCATGACATTAAACTGCACAGTCCCCCTTTCGTCCAACATGATGTTAAACTATATTGTCCCCATCGTCCTAACTACATGATGCTAAACTGTACAGAAAGTCCTTGATATTTCCTACATGACATTAAACTGTACTTTGTCCCTGCTACATGAAATTAAACTGTGCAGCACCAATAGTCCTAACTGCAAGACTTTAAACTGAATAGTCCCTTTATATGTCCTACATGACATTAAACTATGCATCGTTATGGTTGTTGTTACCTCTTGTTTCTCACACCGAGTATGACTCACGTGAGCATAGAGAAAACCTCAACCACAACACTCTATCTAGTCTATTAACCATGTGTATGTCCCAACAACATCATTTTTTATGTTGTTGTCCCCAAGAACAACTTGATCATTAATTCATCCTTTAATTGATCTACACGGACTTTGATCCTTTCCTTCCAGGCTGGGTACGTAGGCAACCTCCCATGGTTCAAGCCCAAAACCAATCTCTTCACATCGGTTCACCTCCATCTCATACGATGTTGATTCATGAAACCGCCCCTAGAATCAATATCTTTACATTGGTTCACTTTCGTCCTTGTTATACGATGTTAAACTATACAACACTTTTATCCAGTATGAAAATAAACTACAATATTCTTTAATACCCTCACCTAAGAGGGAACCATTTTTTACATTTATTTTTTCAATCATGTTTAATTTAAAAGACTACGTGCATACATGACAATGCCCGAACCTTTTAACTTGGGTTAAACCATCATTTCACTAAAGTCCCCTTTCACCCTTCACATGTACAAACCAAATCTGTACAGAGGGTATTTCTATAACTACACGGGCTTGATTTTCATCCTTATGGGATACGTAGGAACGTTCAAGTCTCCCTCGAATCCAACCCCAATTCTTTTGGGCCTAACCCCAAATTCCACTTTCAGTCCCCTGGCTGAAAAGTCCCCATGAAAACACACACTGTGTATTTCTTACAATGGTCCAAGCTCTATGACCCTAAACTAAGATCTCTAATCCTTTTTTCTCGCACGACGTTAAACTATAGTTTAAGAAATACGTATGGCTTGATTCCCATCCTTATGGGATACATAGTGAAGTCCAACATTTCCATTCATGACCCAGCCAAAACATGATTATGGTTAGCATTGATCTGTGTATCTCTGTATACATTAGAAAATACCCATCTTTATGTGTCATAATCCTAATTTTAAATATTTCCAGATCTTCATAGACCTTTTCTTGACTTCTAGTCAAAAAATGTCAATCTTCTGAGAGTTCTTTTTCCTGACTATGCAGCACGTGCCCTTAGGCGGCCTTGCATAAACAGTCTACATAATAGACTTTTCAGCCAAAAGATATTATTATTTGACAATGCAGCCAATTCCCTTAGGTGGCCCTGCATAATTCAACCCCCTAACGGGTTTGTTAAATAATGGTAACTTAATTCTTGGGAAGAAAGCCTCTTTTTTCCTTATTTGGTCTTAAATGACAGCATTTAGGGATCCGAAAAAATAGCCATCCTTAACATATTTGTCCCATATCCTTTTTCATGATCTGAAAGTATTCAAGTATATGATTTATATTCTCCTTCCCTACATTTGGGTCAAACCGTCATAGGATTGATATTCATCCTATTCTTCGATAATCTTGTTTGGAAATATCTTCTCCATATTCAAGTACCTTTTTCCATACAGAAAACTCTATACTTTGGAAAATTTGAATCTCAAAAAACTTTCACTATCTTTTAGCACTAGGAAAGTAAATTTCTGAGAGTTCTTTTGCCTGACTATGCAGCACGTTCCCATAGGCGGCCTTGCATAAACAGTCTATATAACAGACTTGTTAGCCAAAAGATACTATTTATTTGACTATGCAGCCAATGCCCTTAGGTGGCCATGCATAATTCAACCCCCTAACGGGTTTGTTAAATAATGGTAACTTTATTCTTGGAAACTACTTCTTCTAATGCCTTTTAGCTCTTTTTCATATCATTCCTCAGGTTCAAATATTCTTAAGTTATAGTTTACATATTTTCCCTCATACTTGAGTATGGTACTATGTTTTCAAATGAGTTGTCAAGGAATTTAGTCAATTCTAATCCATTTTGGTCAAAGCTATTTCAACCTTAAACATTAGCCTTTTTTATGTCTGATGTGCATGACTTTAAACTAACCACAAAAGACAAAGGAACTATGAATAAAGGTCAAGTTCCATCTCACTAAACATACATTTTGTATGATTTAGGTAATATTGAGCAATTAAAAGGTTCAAAGTTTGTAGGGTTATTTACATTAATCTTAGTAAAAATAAAACTATGATTACTAGGCCCATTGGCTTAGGTAAAATTTAAAGCAGATAGAAAAAGAGAATTCAGGTATAAATGATTGAAGGTGAAAGTGTTTTTCATTGATGCACAAGAGTTAGAAGGACATCCACAGACTAGAGTCTCTTCTCTTTTTTTCAGGAATTACAATAGACATTCAACGTAACTCTTCATTTGATTTACAGAACCCCGAGCTTCATCAGCTGCCACCTGGAATTCATTCATTCAACTGGATACCATAAGAGATGCAGTGATACCATCTCTCCTTGGAACAATTGTAAAATAATGTTCTTGAGTGCAGTTTGAGAAAATTTTATACTGATCAAGCAGTGACTCTGTTTCTGTCCAAGAGACTTGGAAGATGGATACATGGATTAGAGAATGAAGCATTGGAACTAAAGAGCCATTTGGGGAGAGTACTCATTTCAGATATTGCTCTAATGCCATGTTTGTCTTCTCTCCACCAACCGGCAGTGTAAAACATTTCATCCCATGGGTTTTCCATTTTCATATATGAAAGGAAATGGAATGGAAGGAAAATTTGAAAGTTCACACCATTGTTGTTGCTCTTAATGCACAGCATAACCGAAATAGAGGAGTAGTAGTGCAGATGCATTTCAAGTGTATAGTTCTTTTCATCTGGAACATTGAATCATTGCAGATGACCATGACCATATAGAGGCAGGTAGATGCTCTGTGGGAAATTAAGATGATATTTCTTCATGTACTTAGCCAAATCTAGGAGAGTGTTGTCACAGATATCATAGTAATCATGGCCAATGATGTTCATCATATCATTAATCCGCTTCCTAGCCAGTTCATCAATCATTCTGATTCTATTGGGAGCCATTGAATCTGCACAAAGGATGAATAATTAACTCTTAAGTAAGTTGATTTTTCATAAAATTTGTGAAAGAATTCTAAAAAAATGGCAAAGGCATTAAGGCGCACAAGTCTAAACATGGCGCGCAAGTATGGAGGTGCCGCACAAGTATTTGGCATGCAGGTATGGAGGTTTCGCGCAAGTATTTGGCATGCAAGTATCACGGAACAAGTCCAGAAACCTCTACAGCAGCGCGACATCAAATAAACAGCGGGAAACATAGTAACTTGTGCGGCAAATGAAACTTGTGCGGCGAGAGCTCGAAAGTTTCAAATCAATATGCCTTGCACGGAAGTGAGGCCCTCTATTTATAGACGCTCCCAGGACCCTGCGCACCGTACCCTGCGCGTTCAAGGGTCGTATCCCTGCGCACCAGGCCTTGCGCGCCCAAAGCTCATTTGCGCGCCCTACCTTGCGCGCCCCAATTTCCTTTTGATTCTTGATTTCCTCAGAGTCAAGTCCGCATTTCTTTTGGATGCAACTCTGAGGGGGGAATTTTTTTGACGCTCCTTTCGTCACAGAATCTAAATATTGGAAAAGGGTATTATCTTAACTCAAAGTGATTCATCCTTTGGAAAAATATCAAAAAATTGACAAAGGAAGGATTAAGAAGAACGTTGCACAAGGGTCGTGCAAGTTCTACAATGGTCGCGCAAGTACACTTGCGCGCCGCAATGGTCGCGCAAGTACACTTGTGTGCCCTAAGTGATAACCACACGGGGTCTTCTCCAGCCTATAAATAGACCCTGTGGGCCCCCCATTTCGAGGAGGAATTTTTTTCAGAAACTCAGATTTGAGCTCCCAGCTCCCTAGTCCCTTCTCAAATCTTCCGAAACACTTCTAAAGTAATTTCTTACCTAGAAAGGAAGATCTAAAGAGGGGGAGGAAGGCCTAAGTGTTGAAACTCATCAACACTTGTGCACCTGAGTGTCCATCCCTTAAGGGAAATGGCCACACTTGCGCACCACCTTACTCCTTCAATAGAACTTGCGCGCCACTCTTCGGGAAGAACCTCAACATGATTCTAAAGGATTTAACCAAGAGTTTCTCAAGTATTACCTTACTGGTTAACCATCGCGCAAGTATCCATGTGTCGCGCAGGTATACCTGCACGACCAGGACTTGCGCGCCCACGCAATACCTGCACGCCTTCCAGGACTTGCGCGCCCCTTCCTTTTTGGGTGCCCTTCTTACCCATTTCATCCATCTTAAGACATTCCACCTCTCCTATTCAAGATTCAGTCTTCAAGACACTCTTCAATTCCATTTATGGCATGATTTCATGATTTCACTTCCTTATCTGAAAGGAATTCTATGGAATATCTCTCAAAACCTAGTGATTTACACATCTTTATGTCACAAAAGATTGAGATTTCATTCATTCAACCTCATCCTTTCAGATGAGAGAAATCATTAATTTGGGCATCCTCCTCAAGAGTAAGCCCCAACCATAATTCTCTTAACATGGGCCTCCTTTTCAAGAGTAAGCCCCAGTCCCCAAATTTGGGCATCCTCCTTAAGAGTAAGCCCCAAGTCCTCATTAACCTGGGACTCCCTTTTAGGATTAAGCCCCAGTCCCCAAATTTGGGATCCTCCATAGGAGTAAGCCCCCACCAAAATTCCCTTAACATGGGCCTCCTTTTTAGGAGTAAGCCCCAATCCCCAAATTTGGTCATCCTTCTTAGGAGTAATCCCCAAGTCCTCATTAACATGGGCCTCCTTTTCAGGAATAATCCCCAGTCTCAAATATGGGCATCCTCTTCAGGAGTAAGCCCCAATCTTAATTTCTCTTAACCAGTCCTAATTTAACTTTGATCTGGGATTCCTTCTCAAGAGTAAACCCCAATCATAAGTCCTCTCTTAATTTGGGCCTCCTTTTCAGGAGTAAGCCCCAAGTTAGAGTATTCAAATCTCCATGAAGTACATATACCTTTATGGACCCTATTCCTGGATTTCTTCCCAAAAGTAAATCCTAGTCTTCACTTATCTAGGCAGTCATACATACATAAGTCCCACACTATTTCTTATGATTGCATCTTTCATGGCACAATTGTCTGATATTTACCAATACCTCTTGTTTCTCACACCGAGCATGACTCACGTGAGCTTAGAGTGTAAAATTAATTATGACATCCTTCTTTGAGCCATCAATCATAAACATCATACTCCCTTACTCAAACTACATGGGTTCTGATTCCTTTTCTAAATAAAGGATACGTAGGTAGCCCATCTGTGGGTTCAATCCCAACTCTAAAATAATAAATGTCCTTCTGAATGACAATAAACATCATGTTCCCCACTAAGTGGCTTTAAAACCAGGATGGTCATCATAATGACCAAGAGACTTTTATGTATCAAAGGATACCATTGACTAAGAATCTTTAAAAAATACAGATGATTCTATATCGATGAAGAACCTCGAATACATATAAATGATTCTCTAAATTTCCAACATATCAATCATTGATTGTCAGATCTATAGGAAAGCTTATTTTATACATGGTAATGTAATAAGGATGCATGAACATAACATAAATCTGTAAAGAGAGTCTCGAAGTAGACAATAATTTCCCTCAAAAATGTGTGATGATTCCGACCTCCCATCCTCTCGACCAATGCAAATTCCTAAGCCTCATCATTCCACAAACTAATGAGCACCTACCTTTGGAAAGTAGGTCCAAATGGATATGGAATCATTGGATGTTTCTGGTTCTATGAACAAACCCATTAGAAACCGATTGGAATGTTTGAACCTTCAATCGAGGAGGTCATTCCCGAATTCCGAGGGAAACATTCATGTACGGACACACATTCGGATGTCCTCATGACTTCATCCACGATGGTCGAGCATGAAAATGCGGGAATGTCTACCAACCCTCGATTTGGGGATGGATACTCAAGTAGGGATTCCTACGATGCCTCTCCCTCAACCCTCAAAGGCTCAGACCAGAAACTCTCTTCTCGTAATATCAAGAAGATGATGACTAGGGAGAAGAAGAGGGGGAAGATCTCAGAGATGCTCCTCCGGCATTGGAGGAGGGTATCTCCACCACTGTGGACGAGCTCAGGGAAATAAACCTGGGTACCAAAGAAGACCTGAGGCCCACTCTCATTAGCGCGGCCATGTCTCCCGAGGAACACGAGGTATATACCTCCTTCCTAAGGCAACACCGGGACGTCTTCTCCTGGAATTACACGGAAATGTCGTGACTCAATCTAGAGGTAGCGACGCATCACCTAGGTCTTCCAGAAGACTACCGGGGCAAACAATAGGCCGCTAGAAGGACACACCCCTAACATGCTGCCAAGATAGAGGCTGAAGTCGATAAGCTCATTAAATCAGGCTTAATCAGGGATGTCCAGTACCCTATTTGGTTGGCCAAAATTTTCCCTTTCAAGAAAAAGAATGGGAAAATATGTGTCTATATTTACTTGAGAGACCTTAATCGGCATTTTCCGAAAGATGACTTCCCGGTTCCAATCACTGAGTTGTTAATTGATGCGACGGCTAGGTATGAGGCTCTATCCTTCATGGACGACTATTCCGGATATAATCAAATCATGATGTCCCATGAAGATGAATAAGCCACTACCTTCAGGGCCCCTAAAGCGGTATTCTGTTATATGTTCATTCCCTTTGGTCTCAAGAATTCTAGCACCGTGTATTAGCGTGCCATGCATCGGATCTTTAATCCGTTCCTGGGGAAATTCATTGAATGTTACATGGATGACCTAGTGGTCAAGTTCAGACAGTGCTCGGATCACCTGTCGGACCTTGGGACCATCTTCAACAAGCTCCAACAGCATAGCTTAATGATGAACCCCTTGAAATGCGCCTTTGGGGTTACCTTAGAGAAATTTCTTGGCTTCGTCATATGCCATTGTGGCATCGAAGTCGACCCTGAGAAGACGAAGGCAATCCTAAGCATACAACCCCCTCAGAATCTCACTGAGATGAGGGGATTCCAAGGACACCTAGCCTATATTAGGTGGTTAATATCCAATCTGAAAGGAAAATGTTTTCCCTTCACCAGGTTGATGAAGAAGGGGGTCACGTACCAGTGGATGAAAGACTGCCAAGAGGCATTCGAAAAATTGAAGAAGTACCTCTTAAGACCTCCGGTGCTCATGCCTCTAGTCTAAGGAAGGCCTCTCATTCAATATGTGATGGCCCTAGAATGGTCATTGGGAGCCTTCCTCACACAGAAGAATGCCGCCGGTAGTGAAAAAAGTCTCTATTATCTCAGTCGAACCATGATTGATGTTGAGACTCGATACTCAAAAATAGAGAAGAGCTGTCTGGCCTTGGTCTTCGCGATTCAAAATTTGCGACATTATCTGTAGCATCATGATGTCCATTTGATCTCGCAGAGTAACCCACTCAAGTACATCCTCGGTCTCCCGATGCTAACCGGACACCTATCCCAATGGGCGGTCATCCTGCAACAATTCGACATCCGGTTGGTGCCTCAAAAATCCATCAAGGTCCAGGCATTAGAAGACTTTCTGGGAGAGCACCCTTCAACAGGGACCACTACACCGGACGCTGAACTACCTAATAAAGATATCTTCTTAGTTCAAGAGGAGGTCCCAGCATGGGAAATGTACTTTGACAGCGCATCCTGAAGCCCCACCGGGAAGAGGATGGAGGATCCCAGATTCAACAAAGTGGATCTGGGGATAATACTTGTGTCCCCAGAAAAGGCATCTTTTCCATATTCCTTCCACCTGTCAGAGGGATGTACGAACAATGAAGCGGAATATCAAGACCTCATTGCAGGCCTGGATCTCTCACTCTAGGTACAAGTACAACACCTTAAGGTAAAAGGTGACTCGGAGCTGGTCATCAAGCAAGTAAATGTTGACTATGCTATTAAAAAGGAGGAGATGATCCCCATGTTTTACCATGTCTGGGGGCTAATGGTCAAGCTCTCCATAGAACCAACGTTGAATTATATTCCCCGGTCCCAGAATGCTCAGACTGATGCATTAGCCAACGCAGCCAAAACCCTAGTCGACCCAAACCGGGATGAAACGGTCATCAACATTGCTCACCGTCGAATGGTATTGCCATTTGTTCAAGCTAAGAGAGAAGAGATCCATGAAGTCAGTCCTGTACCCGAGATGTATGCTCCTACTACTGGCTGGAAGTACCCCATCATGAACTACCTTCAACGGGGAGAGCTTCCATCAGATAGGGCTGAACGAGAGCAAATACAGAGAAGGGAAATCAAATTTGTCCTATATGGCAGCGCGGGTCAGCAAGAGGTCCTCTACAAACGAGGCCTCGATGGAGTGATCCTCAGATGCATTGACGGAGAATAAACCACTTCCGTCATGACTGAAGTACATGCAGGAGCATGTGGAGCACATCAACTAGGGACCAAGCTTTCCCATCAGGTTCGAAGGGTTGGGTACTACTGGCCCACAGTGGCACAAAACTGTGAGCATTTTACCGCAAAATTCCACTCATTCCAGATCCATTCCAACTTCATACACCAGCCCCCGGAGTTACTTCATCAAGCTAAGTACTCCTGGCCGTTTACTGTTTGGGGGATTGACGTCATGCGACCATACCCTCCCGTCAGGGCCAAACAACTGAAGTATATCCTCATGGAGACTGACTTATTTTCCAAATGTGAAGAATCCATTCCCCTCAAGGAATTTGGGGAAAGAAATATTGTAAGATTCATGAAGACCAATATCATCACCATATTTGGTGTCCCTCATACCATACTGACGGACAACGACACCAATTTCTGCTCTGCTAAGGTGGAAAATCTATACCACGAGAATGGTATCAAGGCTAACCACTCATCCTGCTACCATGCAGCGGCCAACGGATAGATAGAAGCTTTCAATAAGACCCTGTCCAACATCCTCCAGAAAATGGTGGACATAGACAAGAAGTCATGGCCATATAAACTCCTCCATGCATTTTGGGATTATCGAACCACAATCTGCACCGCTACTTGGTCTACCCCGTACTCATTGGTGTATGACACAGAGGTGGTCCTTCCCATTGAACTCCAACCTCCCTCACTCCGTGTTTCCATTTGTGATCGATTATCCGATGATGAGCAGTCAGAAAAGCGGCTAGGTGAATTGTAACAGCTAGACGAGAAGCGGCTGCACACTCTGCACCACCTGGAAGTGTACCAGAACCGGATCGTACGAGCCTTCAATAAAAAGGTTTGCCTCTAGTCTTTCTTTGAAGTAGAATTAGTACTGGTCCTTCGGACCCCAATGATACCTAGAAAGAAGCCTCCAAAGCTGGAGCCCAAGTGGGAAGGACCATATGTTGTACACAAGGTCTACTCCAACGGAGCGTATTCCCTGATCTCCGTGGATGGGAAATCCACCACGGCTCCTACCAATGCGAGATTCTTGAAGAATTATTTAGCATAGAGACAGAGAACTCTTCGTCCAAGCTATATGAAATTATACTTCCAAGAACCTTGTCCTCACCGCATGACGTTGAAATGCATGGATTTCACAGAACTATGTATGGCTTGATTCCTGCCCTTGCAGGATACGTAGCGACGCTAAGATTCCCTATCCTGGCCCAACCACTTCAAAAAAATGTCCCCTTTCCCCCGTGTATGGACCAGAACTGCACGGGGTGTATCATCTTTATGGAGAACTACGTATGGATTGATTCCTGCCCTTGCGGGATACGTAGCGACGCCGAGATTCCCTATCCTACCCCAGCCACTTCAAAAAAAAGCCCTCTTCCCCTGTGTACGGACCAGAACTGAACAGGGTGTATCATCTTTCAGAGAACTATGTGAGGCTTGATTCCTGCCCTCACAGGATACGTAGTGATTCCATAATTCCACACCCTGGCCCAACCACCTCAAAAAAAATTCATATTCCCCCATGTACGTACCAAACATGCCCAAGGTGTATTCATGTCCTCATCGCATGATGATAAACTGTATGGAGTCCATCCTTACCGCACGATGCTAAACTGCACAGATAACAAGAATTAAGAATGCCCCTCCCCCGTGTATGGACCAGACCTGTGCGGGGTGTACTCATTCCATAGAACTACGTACTTCTTGATTCCTGCCCTCGCATGATATGTAGCGACGCCAAGATCCCCAGTCTTGGCCCAGCCCCTTAAAAAATTCCCTTTTCCCCCCGTGTGTGAACCAGAACAACATGGGGTGTACTTCTTATCCTTACCACACAACGTTAAACTGAATGGACAATGATGTAAAAAATGCCCCTTCCCCCATGTTTGGACCGGACCACCACGGGGTGTATATCTTCATCCTTACCGCATGACAATTAAACTGCACGGAAGTTGTCCCCACCGCACAACGTTAAACTGCGTAGACCCCTTTTTCTTTCACGTCTGGTCACTTTCATCCTGACCGCATGACGTTAAACTACATGGAGTTCGTCCTTACCGCATGACATTAAACTGCATGGACATCATCGCAACCCACCCAGGACACATGGTGATACCAAATGGAGATACTCCTTACACATTTGGATACATCCTTTCTATACATCAGACTCCACAGCCCAGATAATTATGGATCTTCATAACCACTCATGGCCATCGGAAGTGGAAATTCATCGACCCGTGGACACCTTTGTATGACTATGCATACCATGCCCTCAGCGGCTCTGCATATTGATAGCCCATGGCCCGTCTACCAAAGGAAATATTTCCACAGGAGACACTCTTCCTACCTCCGTACTCTTACCGGCCTCAGAGCCCCCATACCATACCTCTTGATCCAGATGTTTATGGTGAAGTGGTCTACAAGTTCATTCCCCTTTTCACGTTCAGGTGTTTCCAAGGTTTCCCTATCTGGCTAGCCTGTGTGTCCGCCAGTGGTTCACATAATGACCTGCATCAACAAACATCAATCCAGGACTATGCTACTTTGACTCAACGGACAATTATAGTGAAGATTTTTTCTGTATACCCGTACACCATTATCCCCACTTGTCGAACTCTGCACTAGGAGCAATCATGGATTCTCATAATCATTCATGGTCATCGGAAGTGTAAAGGTATCGACCTGGGGAAACCATTGTACGACTATGCATACCATGCCCTCAGCAGATCTACATGATGATAGACCCTAGATCGTCCATCAAAGGCAATATTTCCTTGGCCGTTACTTCTCCTAGCTCCGTATGGCTATCGGCCTCAGATCCCCCACACCATATCTCCTGATCTGGGAAAGCTCAAAGTTGCAGTTTATGACCTTCATCGCCCACCCTTTCCTAAGTATATCAGAACATGTTGACTCAGTTATCCTTCAAGTGACTGCAGAAATAGTCACCCAATGGTCTGAGCTCTATGAACGATAAACTAGGAGTACCTCATCCTTACCGCATGACATTAAACTGCATGGAATTAAGGCACACCCCCACACACAAAAAAAAAAGAGAAAAGATCAGCGCAGGGGGCTCTTTGAGACTCAACAAGCAACCAGGGACGAATGTCCCCGACATGTCCAGACATTCCCCTGCCAAATTATAGACTTTGTGTCCCGGATAATTGCGGATCCTCATAACAATTCATGGACATCGGAAGTGGAAGGTCATCGACCTACAGACACCTTTGTAGGACTATGCATACCATGCCCTCAATGTCTCTTCATAATGATAGCCCCTGGCTCGTCCATCCAAGGGAAAATTTCCACATGTGATGCTCTTCCTAGCTCTGTACGCTTACTGGCCTCAGAGCTCCCATATCACCTTTCCTGATCCAAGAAGCCCTGGAACCATTATTTACCTTAATCAACCCCCCCCCCCAAATTTGGGGCATGTTGAGGTATTCCAGCCCAGTTACATTATGATGAAGAGGATCCTTTGAAAAAATTCCCCCTTCCTCGCTGCATGACGTTAAACTGCATAGCAACCTTTAAAAATTCCCTCGTCCTTGCTGCATGACGTTAAACTATATACCAGCCTTTGAAAATGGTGATGTCCTCACTGCATTACGTTAAACTGTATAGAAACCTTCAAAAATGCCTCTTGTCCTTGCTGCGTGATGCCAAACTGCATGGATTATATCCCAACCACATGACAATAAACTACACTGTCATACTCGTCATGGGTTCAATGAGAAACAGAGGCTTTTCTTCAACTTTCAGTGCACGGGTCAGACCGACACAAGCCACTGTCTCACACTCACGTGAGAAAGAATTACTTAACCCGTTCTCAGGAATTTTAGTCTAGATATTTCCCCCATATTCAAGCACCCTCTCATCATAAACCATACTCTGCACTCAGAAAGAAGTCGAACTCTCATAAGCCACCCCTGGTGGTTCCAAATCTCATCTTCCCTGATGTTTCTCGGCTATCGTAAGTGGATATTCTTTGACTTAAGGACACAATTGTATGACTATGCATACCATGCCCTCATTATCTCTACGTATTGATCGCCCCTGGCCCATCTACTAAAGACAAGATTTCTTTAGGCAATGCTTCTCTCCGTACGACTCTTGGGCTCTGAGCCCCCATTTATATCCCAGGATTCGGAATCCCTCTGAGCTAAATATTACCAACCTCCTCCACAATCCTACCTGGATGCGGCGGAACGTCTTTGACGAGATTACCGAGAACCATGAGAAGTTGTTCGATTTTAAATGATGTCACACCTGCATGACTGTAAACCGCGTCAAGCCTCAACCATCCCTTACGCTTACTAAATGCGTAGGGAGGTGGTCTCCAGACCATGCTCCTGATTAGTACGGATGTTCCCAAAACCCATTCAGATGTCACACCCCCCTTCTGAGCCACCCCAGGTGGTTTTCATAATTTTCCATGCCACCCATCGTGGTTTCCATAAGCCGGACTTCCATGAAGTCCCCTGGCCATTAGAAATGGATAAGTCTTTGACTTAAGGACACCTTTGTATGACTATGCATACAATTCCCTCAGCGGCTCTGCATATTGATCGCCCCTGGCCCGTCTACTAAAGGCATGATTTCCTTAGACAATGCTCTTCCTACCTCTGTATGCTGACACGACTCCCATTCCTTGAGACATGCCCTGCATGCTGCTCAAATTCTAACATGTTTTCCCCCACGTGAATTTGAAGGATAATGAGACATCTTTTAATCATTTGAACCCCATTGGGGGCCCTCGCCCCGCCATATTTGGTCAAATCTGTTCGACCTAATACATCAGTAGTGATAGTCTTGACGGTGGGACTTTAAACCGCTCACAAAAGAAAGAGGCACAAAGCCCGTTAGGCCGAAAACCCGAAAAGGGCGACCTAAGCAAAATCCTGGTTTTACCCGCTAGGTCCATACCAAATGGGCCTTGGAAAAATTAGGGCATTAAAAGAAAGAGACAAAAAGTTTGTAGGGTTTCTCTATAAAACCCTAGAAAAAGTCGACCTGTGCTCGCAGAGTCCCTTGGCTCAGGAAAAATTTAGAGCATTGTTCTATCACTCATCTATTTTTAGGACCCCTCTACATCGGAATGGCCTCCTCTTCGTTCCGATCGGACCCCATTGCGATGGGGGGGAATTTATAGGGTCCTAAACATTCCGCAGGGGGGAAATTCGATTACCCCAAGACTTGGAAAAGAACCGAACCGGTCCACGCACCGGCTCCTAGCAACAACACACGGCTAGTTCGGCAGACCGCCCTCCTGCAATTCCGCGGACCAGCTTCGTTCACGAAATGGAGGCGGAGAGCCTCTGCGGTCACGAGGTGGGATGGGCGCCAGTCCGGTTCACCATCACGAACCGCCCCAACCACGGACCGCGTCGACCGGTTCAAGCCGCACTCGCTGTCGTTCACGGAATAGAGGCGGAACCCTCTACAGCCGCGGAGCACTCCCTAAGTTCGCCTCGCGGAGGGGGGGAGCGTTGAATACCCACCACGAATCGTGGATTGACCAAGTCGGCTATGAACCGGGTATTTTGTTTTGGGCCTCCGCAAAAGGAGCCACATGGACACATATAAATTCCTTTCCCCACTCTATAAATGGGTACCAAGGGGGAAAGAAGAAAAGATGGGAGAATTGGAATCAGATTCAAAGGGATTGGAGATTCGGAAGGAGATCAATTGAAGGAAGGTTTTAGATTTCGCAAAAATCGAAATTCCCATCTGCGAAACATAGTAGGTATATGAATTAAGAATGAATTGGAAAACGCATAATAATTTGGTGAACCGCGAACCTAAAATAATGAAAAAGGAGAACCGTGAACCAAACCCCCTCCGCAGATGACTTTCTCGCGGACCAGGGAGGTTATGCCTCTTTTCCCATCCATCGTACCGCGTAGCACTTTCCTACGCGGGCGAAGCCCTGACCGATGAGCCTCTGATCAGCACCGCCCTTGGCCGCCACTGCCCGCCTGGAACCCTCCGCGAACCACCCTGGTTCACGGATTGAACCCAAAGCCGCAAACCACCCCGGTTCGCGGATTGAACCCGAAGCCGCGAACCACCCCTGTTCGCGGATTGAGCCTGAAGCAGCAAACTACCCTGGTTCGTGGGACGCCAATCAGTCCGTAGACCACCCTGGTTCACGGACGTCCTCTCCAGCCATGTGTCACTTCCCCATGTGAAGGGTTCCACCACCCATACCTCTCGGTGGATCTCCAAATACATCAGTGTTCTCATTTCCAGAGCCTGGTAAAATCCTTCTGATCCATCCAAGTCCTCCGTGACTCCATCATTGGCCTATCCATCGACCCTGAGTCGAGGCCTCCACCAGAGCCACCGGACCCACGTGGTGTAACTTTCAGGCACATCAGCGCGCCATTTTGAGTTCACTTACCCATGGTAAACAAGGGCAAAGGGGTTTCCCCGACCCTTGAGCAGATTTCCGAAGCATTCCTGGGTTCACATTCCCACGGTAATGTGGAGTCTGAGATCAGGAATCCCCTTTCTGCCCCTCCACTTGTTGAGGGTTCCACGAAGATGGTAAAATAGCCATCAGAGGGAAGCCTTCATGCACTACCAGAGAGGAGATGGGCGCAAGAGAACCCCCCCCCCCCTTTCCATCTCCCGCTGGGCTTTGTCACCCCGAGCATCTATCTCAGAGTACGCCCCGACCTTCTGGGCCTCCTCGGAGTGTAAGCCCCAATTCATCACCGTGGGCCGCCCTCATGCATAAGCCCCATTCTGCTTCTCATGGACGCACCTTTCGTGACGTGATCCTCTTGTCCCTACTGCCTCTTGTTTCTCACACCGAGCATGACTCAAGTGGGATTAGAGTAAGCATCAACCATGAAATTATCCTGTGGGCATCCTCATAGTGTAAGCCCCAATCCATCATTTTGTGTTTCCCCAGAGCGCATGCCCCAAGCCAAAGAGAACTACGGAGACTTTGATCCATGCAAAAGCATGTTACGTAGGAAGACTCCACGAGGTTCAAGCCCAACACTCAGTCATTTCTTCACGTTGAGTTCCACCCTTGTCCTGCATGACGTTAAACTGTATATGCGAACTACGTGGAATTGATTCCTGACTCCTAGACAGGGTACGTAGGAAGCCTCCATGAGGTTCAATCCCACCACCCATCGGACCACATGGTCTCTCTTCACGTCGTTTCCCCAAAACCTATGCGAACTATGTGGAATTTGATCCCTGCTTCCTAAGTAGGGTATGTTGGAAGCCTCCCTGAGGTTCAATCCCAACAACTGGTCGATCCGATCATC
The DNA here is from genome assembly GCA_963277665.1 of Viscum album. Classification (NCBI taxonomy): domain Eukaryota; kingdom Viridiplantae; phylum Streptophyta; class Magnoliopsida; order Santalales; family Viscaceae; genus Viscum; species Viscum album. Next base: position 82,738,716 of record OY728155.1, on the reverse strand, counting down.
TCCACATCAGTTCACTACGCCACTCTTAGTGCCACCTCAAGCGAGTTCCAACCCTTCAAGGTCATTAATCCAACAAGGGATGGTAAACCTTAGGCATAAATGATTCTGAACCCCTACGTCCAGTTGACTATTGCCCGCCAAGGTTAAATCTGTGGATACTATGTTTGGGTATAAACCAAAGGTTCGCGAACATATGAATACATCTTAAATCTATAAAAGAGTCCCGGAACAGGAAATAATTCCCCCCCAAAAAGGGTGTGATGAGCCTGACTTCCCATCCTCTCGACCAATGTGAGTTCTTAAGAGTCGCTGGTTAGACCATCCGGCGAACGCCTGCCTTTGGAAAGCAGGTCCATCAATCATTGGATACGGAGCTGTTGGGCATTTTGTGGCCGAAAAATCAGAACAAAACAGTTATAAAAACTATATAATTATATATAACCATGTATACAAATATATCTTTAAATTTTTTTGAACAACACATAATTTCTTATGTTTTAAAATCCTACTTAAACTTGATACTCATTGTTTAAATGTTTTAAAACTGGACATAATAAAGATTTATATAAAACTATATGGTTTTCTATATATATATATATATATATATGTATCTGAATAAATATAAGGTATGTAAAAAAGTTTTGAATGAGATAAATTATGCTTCAGGTTTAATAATACCACATAAACCCAAGATTCGGAAGTCTTAAATCAGGTATAGGTGGGTTTATGTCCAAAACGTAAGGGTGTTTATACATACTAGAGTATATATATATATAAGTATGTAAAATTTCAACACAAGATAGGAAACATAAATTCCCTCACCTTGGTTTTTGGAGGAGGAGGGGCTCCAGAAAATCTCAGAGGATCTTGTAGGAGACTTGCGAAGAGGGAGGACCGAGAGGTCAGATTGAAAATAGATTGTTTATATAAACTAAATTATGTATAAAATATACGGAATATTTATTGCCACTATTGGAAAACTGAGTCCTATTCGGTATATTAAATGACTGACGGATGTCTTTGCGGAAAAAAAGAGTGTAAGGGAGTCCTCAAATGGTGATGGAAGAAGTCACGAGGTGTGGAAAAATGGTGAATGTAGGAAGAAGACCTACTGGTGTGTTACACACAGAGAAGATGGAGATGTCGCGGGAGGAGAAGAACTGGAAAATGAATGGATGGCCAGGATTTGATATTGACTTGATCCGATGGTTGGGGTGTGTCCATAAGATTTAAAAGGATGGATGGTTGTGATTAGATCCTCTATAGAATGGATGTCTTATATTCGACCTGGTTTTTTAAAAATCTCAAATGACCAAGATTTAATTCGTGTCCGATCGGATGACACACAAAAAACACAGGATTTCCACGGCTGTTGAGGATCGAGCACCGGACCGAAACGAATGGCCCAGATCGCACACTATGAGATCTGACGACTTGGATTAAATCACAGAAAAATTTCTCTATCACACATCGCAATGGAGATACCTCTTCGCCTCCCTTATAAGCCCGGAGCTCTCGGCCTTATACCAAATTACTCCTCCCCCACCCTCTCGGTGTCGCCCTGTACCGGGTTCTACAGGCCCGCTCTTGTGCCTACCCATGCCTCTGTGCCACCCCGCACAGCGGTGCCTCTGATTTCCTTGTGCGATCCTATGTTACCTTTAGGGTAGAAATGCCCCCACACTAAGGATGGCTTGTGCTGAGGCTGAGGTCTAGGCTCAGCCTCTTAGCATGTGCTGCCTCCCTCGGCCATACTAGAGAGATGGCCCTGGGTGGGAATATTTTTTTATGAACAATGAACTCACAATACTAACCATATAATCATAGTAAATAAAAATGTTCATTTTTATAATAAAGAGAATATCTTAACATTTATAAAACCTGATTTTCATTTTAAACAATAAAATATTACGTTACAACAATTAAATTATTCATTTCCTTGGATAACTGTATTACTAAAATTAATTATAAATATGTTTCCAAAATCAGAGATAAAAAGCATACCTATTTTTAAACACAAAGTTATAACCTAAAATTTAATATATCTATACGAAAAAAATTCATGAATTATCAAATACCTTGTTTAAAAATTAAGAATGAAAACATTTACAAGATATTTGAAATATTTAAAAGATGTTTGAAATCCTCACCACATATTAAAATCACACTAAGTATATTCCAAATATTAAAACATTTCCCTTCTCAAGCTCATAATAATAGGATATATAATAATTTCAATTCATAACTTAAATATTAAAAAAAACTAAATTATACATAGTTATTTTTAATTAATCCACCAAATGACCAACGATTATAATTATAGATGTTAGAACTCAATGATCACCCAAGTCAATGGTCAAATTAAGACTCTTATAAAACCATGCATTAAATTGTTTCCAAAATAAAAACAAATTGATGATGATAGTGCACATCATCCCACTGATGCTCAGTGCTATTGATGTGGCTCTGGCCATTCTAATATCCGCTGTGATGGATCCAAATGACCCATATTATCTTCTTGGGGTTCTCATTGTTTTGGGTGGTCTCCCTGTAATTCTAATAGGTCTTTTAATAGGTATTTTGGGTAGTACTATTTTCCATTGACCATGTTGTAATGTAAACACTTCGATATTTTATTTAAATGAAATTTCTTTTATTTATAGTTCACAAATTTTTTTGGATAACATGAAAATAAAACTATCATATTATTATTAAATTAGAGATTAGTTTTGGGTTGTAACATCGATAGTTGAGTTCTCAATTGAACTTATTCTTGGATACCTACCAGTATCAATGAAACCTTAAAAAATGATCACTTTTAAAATGTAAAATATGAAGATGTAGTTACAATAGAATCTGGATAATGGTCTCACACACCCAATTGCATCACTATGGGGCTACCAGTACTCTTTGATAATAATATGGAAGGATCAATGTGCCTCTACATTGACTATAATGATCTCAATAAAGTCACAATAATGAAAAATTATCCCATACCTCCAATATATGACATGATCGATCAGCTTTGTGGGTCCAGTTATTCTCTATGGTCAACCTTTACTCATGATATCCCCAATTAAAGGTGAGTAAGAGAGATTACCAAAGACTACCTTTCAAAATATCTATGGACCCTATGAGTTCATAGTGATGACCTTCAGATTCCCTAACGATTCATAAATTTTCATGGATCTAATGAATATATAATCTAGGGAATTCCTTGACAAATTTGTGTTGTATATATTGATGATATTCTAATATACTCCAAGAGAAAGGAGGATAGTCACAAGAATTTGAATATTGTATGGAAAACATTGTTGGGGGAAATTCTATATATAATGTATATTAAATGTGAGTTTTGGATGGATTATGTATCATTCTTAGGGCATGTTATCACTATAAAATGGATATCTGTAGACCCTTCCCAGATAAAGAAAATTGAAGAGTCGTCCATGCCAATATCTATAAAAGAGATCAATATATTTCTAGGTCTATCTGGATATTATTGATAATTTGTGAAGAACTTCCCTTGATTTTAAAACCCAAATACCAAGATGACATGGAAGGATGTGAAGTATTTCTTAACTCTAGAATGTGAGGAATGCTTTATGGAGACCAAAAATAGGCCTTTCACTACCACAATCCTCACACTCCCAATAAGTGGATAACTCTTTGTGGTGTACAGTGATGCGTTAATTAAGGGATTAGGTTGTGTGCTAATGAAAAATGATAAATTGATAGCCTATTCCACAAGGCAACTAAAATTCCATGAGAAAAATATCCCACACATGATCTAGATTTGGCAACTGTGATCTTTGCATTTAAAATCCAATGGAATTATCTCTGTCATGAGAATTTTTAGTTATATACTGATCACAAGAGTCTCAAATATATATTCACATAAATCAATATTAATATAAACTTGCGAAGATGGTTAGAGATCATCAAGTATTATAACTACTCAATACACTACCATCTTGTTAAGGAAAATAAGGTGGTATATTCTCTATGTAGAAATGATCAAGTGTATTTATAAATGATGGTAATTGAAATGGATCCAATATTCATAGAATTACATAGGATGGACATGGGAATCATTATATAAGGAACATAATCAATCCTTTCTCAAATGATTTCTCAACCATCTCCTATGGTGGAAATAAAGGATTCTCAAATAAATTATGTGGAGATTTAGAAAATTATGCAAGTTATTATAAATGGGGAATCCTATGAGTTGATGATTGATGGTGAAGGAGTAGTATGATTTGGGTCATGATTATGTGTACCATCCGGTCAAAAGATAAAGAAGTATCTTTTCAATAACACAAATAGCTCAACCTTATCTATTTAACTTGGTAGCACATAGATGTATCGAGATCCCCTATTGACCATTTGGTGGGAAATATGAAGATAGAGATTGATGAATATATATCAAATTGCCAAGTATATCAATAATTTAAGGTTTAAAGACAACATTCCATGGGAATGATGGAAAAACTATTCATACAAACATGGAAGTGGGAGAACATAACCATGGACTTTTTCCATGGAATTCTAGGGACATACATAGGAAACAATGTTATATGGGTTATTTTGGATTGTCATACAAAGAATGATAACTTTATCACAATTAGAGAAGAATTCTTATTCGATAAACATGAACAAATATATTTCTAAGAGGTGGTAGGGATTTATGGAATACCACTATCTATTAAATCTAGTATTGATTTAATATTCATCTAGAGGATCTAGATAAGTCTCCATTATTCTCTAAGATGTGAACTGAACTTTAGTACGCTCTATCATGCTCAAACTTATGGGAAATCTGAGTTTTCTATTCAGACACTAGAAGATATCTTGAGAGTGTCTTCAATGGACTTCAAAGAAGGATGGGTCAATCATCTTCAACTAGTTGAATTCTCATACAATAACAGTGTCAAGTCTAGTATATTATTGGCACCATATGAATCCCATTATGGGAAATGTTGTAGAACACCAGCATGTTGGTTTGAATTCAGTGAGTGTAAGCTTCTTGGACATGAAATTATAGAATAAATGGTAGAGAAGGTGAAAAAATTAAACATCACATCGAGGCGTCCCAAAGATGACAAAATTGCTATGAAGACAATCATCAATGATAAATTGAGCTTAATTATGGGGGCATGGTATTCCCCGGCATATCTCCTTGGAAGAAGGTCATGATATTTGGGAATAATATAATGCTCAGTCCCATGTACATTGGACTGAGATCCTTGATTGTGTTAAATATGGGGCCTATCAACTTGAATTTCCACCTACCATGTCTAAAGTGCATGATGTATTTTTCATATCCCTTTTATAAATGTACATACTAGGTCCTTCATGTGTACTCTCTTCAGAGGTCGTATATTTGGAGATCATAGTTCTTACAAGGAGTAGCCACTAAATATCTTGGATCATAGAGATAATTTTCTATTCAACAAGACTACTCACCTAGAGAAAGTATTATGGAAGAAAAAAATGTTGGAAGAGGAAACATGGGAACTATGGGAGGAAATTAGGGAAATATACCCACACCTTTTTATGGCTTGTAATGTAAAACAAAATTTTGAGGACGAAATTTCATAAGGGGGAGAATGTTATGAATCAATGTTTTATCAATGAACTTCCCTTATTATAATTATATCTTATCGTATAATAACATAATGTTACTTATAGAACCCAATTTAAACCATGTAAATAAAAAATGCGTGAAAAGGGTAGCTCTAGAAGTTAAGGAACGTGTACAGATGAAATAGTAACTTGAACTTTGGAATAGTAATGTGACCCTTATGAATTTTAAACCAACCAGTGTAATAGTAACCCCACCATTAAAAATATAAATAAAATTTATCAATATTATATGTGAAAATACGGTATAATTTTATCAAAATATATGTAAATAAATATTTTTAAAAATTATAAATAAAGAGAAGGAATAAAAGTAAGTCATGTATATTTAATTGAACTTTTATAATTACATTAACAAATTAAATAATTTTTTTTCATAAAATGATTTCATAAATTATTATTCTTTTGTATTATGATCATAAGATAATTTTATGAGACCTTAATTAATTTTTCAAAGTTTTAGAAAAGAAGTTATAAATAAAAAAATTGCATTTTTCATGTAAACTATGATTTTAATTAATAATGAAATTTATAATATTTAGAAAATTATTTTTATAAAATGGTGTTCATTTTTAGGATCTACACATCAAAAATGGTTGGGGTTAATTTTTTAAATTTTTATAAAATAGATTATTTTTTTGTGAATAGTGAAATATGATAATTCACAATGAATGCAAGATAAATGAATTTTTTCATCATGCTTGAGTCTTGGATGATATAAATGGAAATTGGTCCAAACTCACATGATATATTTACTCTTTTTGGTAACAAGAATACATAATGGTCATATTTTTTAGAAAAATTATTAATCTAATGATTAAAATAATAGGAAATCACTCATCTCCTCCATGATAAAATCCATCCTCATCCCCCTCCACTCTTATTCCTCTCAAGCCTTGTTCCTAGAAAATATTCTTTTAAAATAACTCACTAATCCCATATCCCACATCCAGCAGCCCTTGGTCTCTTAAAATTCCAAAATCTTCTCTCAAGAAGTGTTTCTTATGGAAAATATATTCAAGAGGTAAATTCCTCTTTTAATTTCTTCTAATTTATTTCAAGTTCCTTTATTTATTTTCATTCATCCCATACATTCATAAAAAGGAATGATATTTCCATTACATAAAATGTACTATATTTTTTTTATAATTTAATAATTCATCATCATCTCTCATTTCCCTTCCTTTTATTATATAAATGAAAACCCCATCTGAGATGTGTTAATTTATCACATTCTTTGATGATGGGATTTAAATTTCTATTAACATATTAATTTTTATTCATGAAACCATTATTATGGTTTAACCAGACTATTATTTATTTATTATTTCTAATGTATGGTTCTGGAATCTTTTGTACAAATGATAATAATTTTTAAAACAAAATGAGTTTGGTGTGATAAAATATTCCCCAATTAACTAAAACTATTACAATTATGGTTTTATATAAAGATTCATCTTCAATGAAATTAACCAAATGTGTTTTAATATAATTCAATCATGAGGATGATCACTAATAACATACATCTACAATTCTGGGAAACTATTATCATCATACATGTTTATCCTTTCATATATATATATATTTATATTTATATTTGTGTGTGTGTGTGTGTGATCCAATAAGGAAAACCAAGGAAACAAACACTCCCAAACAATGAAAATGAACCTTCTAACCCGTAAAAAAAGTTCACAAATTATATTAATAAGCCTATAATAAATAAATTAAATAAATAATAGGTTATTTAAATACTAATTAATGAATGTGATTATGTTATCTAGGACATTATGTTTCAGATAAGGGAACCATCATAGTTAAGGTAAGGGATTCTACATGAACCTCCATTAATCATTTGAGTTGGAATATCTTTATTTCTACCCATATTATTTTATCATTTCATTTCATGTACATATTATAAATGATTTTTTATTCTATAAAATAATTTATTAATATCCATTCATCATTCTATTTCAAGGATATATAAGTTTTTTAAATGATTGTATCATCAATATTTCCTAATAAGCAATCTCTTTTAAGGGATCTTCTTGAATTCTTACCCAATTTATAGTGCACTCTATCATCTATTATAAGCCAAATTTTTCTTATAAAATACGATTTTTTATTATTAAGACCACATTGGTTCATTTTTGGTTTCATATAAAAGATTATTTCCTTTTCTATTTTAAATTATCTTTACTATTTAACATAAAACCACACTAAATATTTTAATTCTAAAATTTCATAAATATTATTCTTACTTGTTTTCAATTATATGTTACATCACTTACAATAATATATATTTATTTTTCTTTATTAACGTCCATGTTTGTTTTAATTCCTTTCTTTCATGGACACTTGTGTGACTTGCCCAATCATTATCCTTTATAACATGGTTATGAATCTCATTTCTTTCCATGGGTACCCATATGTTTTTGTATAATTGATTATGTTGAATTATAAATGTGGAAAACAAATTCATGAACATGTTAATATGGGTGCACCCGGAAATCACTCCAATGAATTGGATAAAGTTGAGTCTCATGATATGTTATGTGCAACGGTCTTGGTGGTTAGCCTTGACTCGTGCTACAACGTGCAACAGTCTTAGTGGTTAACCTTGATTCATTAACCTCTATGTTCAATGATCCTTGACTCTTTCTAAAGTCATGTTTTATATATCTTCCACGTTTCTATGAATCCATGTTAATATGATCCCATGTTTGTATGTGATTATTTCAAATATTCTTTTCATTTTTATATCATTATGTAATGTCTTCTAACCCATGTACTAAAGATTTATCATTTTGTTTATTCCCTTACTATGTTTTTTAATGAATCTATTTTTTCATGTTATCCATAGATTATCTTATTAAGATGTATGAGTGTAATGGATATTAGGAGTTATTAATGATGATTGTGTAAATAAATTTTTAGTTTAGTTTAATGTTTTTAATATTATGTACATAGTCTTCCAAGACATTAGACTTTATTATCTTTGGCTTGTAATATGTTGCTAAATTATGTTCAAAATCATGTATTGTTATGTGTAAAAGGCTAGAGTCTCTCTATCATATATAAAAGTCAATATACCATGACGATCCTCATTCATGTGTTTGTGTAATATAAATAATATTCATATAAAAATGTAATATCTATAGATGAAATTATCAGTTAGTTACAGTTGGTATTGAAGGATAGGTTTTCTTAACCATTGTAAAATAGGATAAATAAACATTAATGAGATCCCTAGGGTTAGGACTAAGGATATGTCTCAGGATTATTCTAAATAATTTCCAATGTATATAATAATTTCATAGAATTTTGGTAATGATATATAGAGTGGAGTCCATAGAATTTTTTCCTTTTATGGATACTACAAGTGTTTGTGGATCTCTCTCTTAGAGGTACATAGGGTAAGTGACACTGAAAAGGGTGTAGTGATATGGAATCAATCATCACATGGTATATAAAAATAGACCTTACTACACACCTTGTTTGACACTCCATGGGTATATTATTTTTAAATTTAAAAACTCTTAACAACCATCATCAATGTTTTGAGTAATGATCATTAATTAACTAGGATAATCTTACGGTTTTAAAGAATTAAAATAAGGTGTCAGGATTTATACATATTATATGTAATTTTTTTCTGATAATATGTTTTCCAACTAGGATTATAATTTCTCACACTATGATGTTTTTCTTTAGTCAATATATTGAACTAAGAGGATTCATGTTAACACTGAATGTGAATCCAATGATTATGAGCATCAAAATTGTATGATGACTGGAGAGAATCATTTTGTGATTATGGATAATCAATTATCATGATATGTGATATAAAATGTTAACTTCAATGAGATTAATTCAAAATAAATTAATAGAAATATAGAATTTTGTCAATTTTCATATGGTTATGGCTATTGAGGAAAGAATATTCTATTTCCTTTATGTTAAGATTGTCGGAAGAAGCAACTGTGTGAATATATCAGAGGATCTTAATGATTTTTTAAGTGTGGAATAGAAAGTCAAAACGTAATTAATTACCAGGGGAAAATAAAAATATCGTTTAATTAAATGGATAATAATAATGGTATCCCTAATGTATCATCGAAGATTGAATTTTTCACATGTGGAAAATATAGGCATTATGAAAATATATGTCCATGGGTGAATGATCAGGAGAAAATCAAGAAGGTTTTATGAGTAATTGTAATAGTACTGATGATAAAGAGTCTAAAAATGGAATAAAATAGTTATGGATTTTTCTAATAGTATTTTTATGGTAAATTTAATAAGCATGATTGAATTGTTCTTGATGAACGTTAATACAAGATTCATACATCATATTATAGAATATCTGTAATAGTGGGAAAATATGATTAATCATAGTTAATGTTTTAAGGATGAAGTAAAATGGTTGATTTATTAATGTATGTGGATTAAAGAATTATGTTGTGGATATATTTTAAAAATTACATTTTGGTTATAAGAATCATGAAACATCTAAATATTTCGTTATTTTTGGATTCATATATGTGTTTTAAAAATATTTACTTAAGAGTTATCAATTATATCTTGGGTTTAGAGGTTTATGGTTGATTATAAGTTCATAGTCGTATAAAACCATTCTGAGAAATTATGTGATTAGAGTATATTAGGATTTATGATTTATTTAGGGAAATTTATGGAAATAAAACCCTTTGGGTTTGATAAGAAATTCCTTTTATGGACATATGATTAATGGTATACGAAAAATTGAGGGTCTATCTTATCATTGATTCTAAGGTGATTATGTGTTATTTTAATTTCAGTATTGATTAATTTATATAGTTTTTAAAAAAGAAAAACTAGCATGTTGGGAAATAACTTGTTTCATATGGAATGTTTGTGGGGCTTGAACCCACAACCAAATGGGGAAAAGGTTATAATGATTTCCACTAGACAAAGTGAAACATTATTTCCAATTGTAAAACATAAAGATTGATATCTATGAGTATTTATGTTGAGGAATAGTATGTTACAAAGTAAAGGATGACAGAAAGGGTGTAAAAAGATGTTATTTTTATTATCCATACCAGAAATGAGATGGGAATAAATCACTATTTATTTTTTCATAGGACTCCCTAAAACATCTAAAGCGAGTAATGCCACATGAGATATCGTCGGTCACCAAAAGATTTTTTCACACTTTAATCCATTAGAGAATATTTATCAATGTATAATAAATGTAGGATATATATTAAATAATTGTTATGGATTGCATCAAGTATAAAATTTTATTGTATAGGACTGGGATTTGAGGATTACCTTGATCTTCAGAGAAGACATTAACAAGACTTGGATTTGACGATATGTTGATGTATTATGCATCATCTACAGACATGTGGCTAGTTTGATAGAAAAAATTAAACCCTAGTGGATATGATAATATTATATTTCATTTTTTTTCAATGGTTGTTTGGATAAATACCCTAATCTAGTTCAATTTTAATACAACAATAGATTTCACTTGAGAATCCAAATTGCCCGATATGAAGTTCTCTAGGGAAATAAGTGTACAACCCCAAATATTTGAATGCATTTATAGAAATAAATGTATTGGGACCTGATATTACTAATGAAATGGGGTAGAATATTAGAGGAATTCAATGACACATATTGTCTAAATAATGGTGAAAAAATGGTTATGATTATAATTGTCGATGATATCTATAATTTGACGATTATGAGAAGGTGATTATTTTAATTTCTTAATTAATGAAATAAGGGAAAACTATACTCAAAGTAGATTGATCCCTTTAAAATACTTGATAATATCTAGATAGTAGCCTACCTTTTGATACTTCCATCAAACATCTCTTATGTTCATAATGTTTTCTGTATATCTTTAATAATGATGTACCCATCGAATCTATCACATGTACTAAACTCAGAGGTAGCACCACTGGATCATGATCATTCTCATAAGGAACATCTAATGTAGATTTTTTATCATATATATAATGTGATAAAAAAAATACCACTCACCTAGTCAATGTTTTCTTCCAAAACAAACTGCATGAGGATGTTACATGGGAAGCTGAGGATGTAATGACAATAATGTATCGTAATTTATTAGTTAGAAAGTGAATAATTTAAATGAAAAATAATTTTAATTAGTGTAGAATATAACACCCCTAGAGTTTAAAAAATGTATATTTTAAAAATTACATTTAATCTTATTTTGAGTTACACAAAATACCATGTTTATCTTTTGTTACAACCAACACCAATTTCTAATGAAACACAAAACACTATCTAATTATTATTATTTAATATGATAGTTATCACCAAGCTATTTGAAGGGAAGATTTCAATAGGAAAAACTAAATTATAAAAATATATGTTTTTATAGATATATAGATATCTTTAAATATAATTCCTTAGCGACCAATTATTTAGAAATTAAATTAATACAATTTATAAATAAATGATATCATTCCCTAAAAACAATTTTTATGCACACAAAAAAGTTTCAACTCAAAAAAATAAAAAAAAGGAGAATTATTTTAATGAAATTTATTAATATTATATATTTATTTATATTTTTAAAATTATTATTATGTATTTTCAACACAATAGATATAAATAAATACATGTTTATTCTTAAACATATATTTTTCTAAAACCTTATTTGTAACATTTTTACATAATTAATTTAAAATTAATTTATATAAAATATAAAAAAATTAATTTCAAATAGATTAAGTTAATTTTTGAAACCAATATGGAAAAATTATCTTATGTTTTTTATTAATTTTCATAGAAGTTAAATTTTTCAATGAATAGTGAAACATAAAGGTTTTTATTAAGAATTTTCACTTCATTTAAAGAATATAAAAAAATAAAATAGATTTCATGTTGTTTTCAAGGTAAAATTAGTACAAATATATATCTATAAATACAATTTAGGTCATTTGAATCAATTTAAAATTGAATTTTGATATAAAATCTATTTGAACTTTTGAACATTTTCCCTTTGGAAAATAACATTGTCATTAAATCTGTGGGATTAATTTGAAAATATCATTTTCTAACATTGTCAATGGAATTTGGAATAATGGATTCCATATTTTGAATCACCATAATTTATATTATCTAAAAAGAAAAACATAAGTTTTGACCATAATTAATAGTTAATACAGTAAATTATTTACCAGGGTAAAGCTTAAAATGGTTTTACCTCGGAGTTTGACAAAAAAGAAAAGGGTAAAAAATTACCCAAAACATGTCTAGGACCCATTTGATGTCCATATATCATACTTATCTCTTCTATGTTTGTGAATGGTCTTTTTTAGAACCTTTTGAAATATTAATAACATGGTTACACCTTTTTCTTTCAAAAAATTAAGTGTTCTACTCATCTCACTTATAAACTGAATTGTTCCTTTATGACACTCTATAGAGTGATCATTTAATATAACATATATTAATCTAAAAATACATACAATATATGTATTATATGTTTGCAGCATTACACACCCCACTAATAAAAAACCACCTTTCCACACCAATTCACACATTGTAATCCATTTAGATCAACCATAACATTCAAAAATAATTCAACAACATCATTATCCATATTATATAGGTTTTTTTCTTCCCAAAAGAACAATATTCAAGTTATTATTAAGAGATCCAAAGTTGGTTTCTCTTAGTGAAGGAAATATTCATCACCATTATCCTTCTTTTTTATTTAAAATTTTTCACATTCTATTATGTTTTAAAAATAAAAATAAAATAAAACTATTATATCCCACAATATAACGTTTTTTCATGCATATAGAATAATATTTATCCACGCCCATCTTAATAAAATCGGAAAAAATCCATCACTCATGAGCATGGTAGACTACATCCTCGTGAATCAATGAAATTTGTTTTCTATCACAAACTAACATGGATACTAATAATTATGGAAATAATGTATCTATATCATACCTATTACATGATGATATTTCATTATAATTAATATATTATCCAAATATTTTTTACCATTTCTCTCATTAAGGTATTTATATCATCACTCGTGAATATGTATGGCCTACCGTCTCCAAGATCCAATGTTATTCATTTACCAGGTCCAAAATTCCTGAATGGATCTAAAAATGTATCTATCCAAAAAATATTATATTCATCAACATTAATATATTTCTATAGTTGATGGATATATTTCTTATACATAAGAATTAGGACTTATATGATAAAACATAGATGATTAAAAAAAGTAGTAACACCTGAAACACTGGTAATAATGAAATATTTTTAATAAACCATAGGTAAGATTTCATAAAAGTATCATATATGATATTATATATTTTAATATGGTTATAATATAAATTAATAACATGATTAAAACCCTTCTATAGGATACGAAATAATTTTCTTCTAATGGAAATCTTGAAGTAAGATATTTCATCTCAATTTATATTCCATTGAGTCATATTCGTTGTCATAAAAATATTCACTTTTATGTGCTGTATACAGTACTAAATTGTTGTATTAAAAATTACTATGTATTCATGATGAAATATTTTCCAACTTATTTAAATTCCTAAAATGGTTATAATATAAAATATTTAAAATTGGTTGGTATCTATTTCAAAATATATCATATTTTGGTATTGTATGAATTTTCATTAAAGGAAACATATCACTTAACTTTCACAAGCTCCAATAATATTTTTATTCATGTGACATTTCATGATTTTCTGTATTTTCTTCCAAATTGTTCATTATTTGGTACTTTAATCCAGCAATGAGATTTTTAAATTATGAAATAATTTTATTTTTATTTTTATTGGATATATTGATCTTCCATGTCCATGTTTTCCAAATTAGTTTAAAAAGTCTATTATTTTAATAAGATATTTAGAAAGGAAATTTTATGTTATGATTTACTTTTAAAAAGGGTTTTAAATTAATCTCACTAATTTTTTCTGATTCTTTTTCGATCAAATTTCTATACATAATGTAAATGAGAATGAATTTTAATTTATACATCGATTTAAAACTTCTTGTATGAGCTTAATGTTTTATAACATTAAATTCATGTACATGTTTTCAATAGTTTTACATGTAAAGTTTTTATGAAAAATATTTTAATTGTTTAAATGCATTAAATTTATTTATATAATAGAATTTATTTTATTAAAAACAAATATTCTCAAGGAAAAGATGGTATTTTAATTAATCTTAAATATTTTGTGGTTGTTAACATTATTTTTAGGAATGTAATTTATTTATGACCAATGTACGTTAAATTTCCCATAAGTATGCATATTATTTATCCTAGATTTTCTTATTTTATAAACCATAAATCAATTAAATATATGGTGAATTACATTGAATTTTATTTGGAATATTGGGGAATTAATGGTAATTTGTATTCATTTATCAATACATGTATTTTTTTCTAAGGCATATTTATTATGAATTAAATAAATTATCTAAAATATAATTATTACATTGGACTCGTCGTGATGTTTGGGGCCTAAAATTATATATCCCTTTGATGATTTGATATGTTTTGTGAGATCAATATGTTAGCTAAATTAAATAGTTTATTATAATAGTTTTGAAATCTCTTGCGAAAATATCATGTTGGTATAAATATAATTGTGTTTGAGATGAAAAAATTTAATAATAAAATTTCCATCATTGAAAATTCTATTATTATTGTTTATGATATTATTGTATTAATATTATCCATAGATATATTTTTTATTTAGGTTATTTATGAAATGAAATGTGTTTTTAGCTTTTTACCTTTCTATTTTGATTCTACCATAATTACTCATGAGAGATTCAACTATACATAACACTTAGAATTTGGGATCACCATTATTGTGCTTCCCTTCCCGAGGATATAAAGATGAATTCTTTGACTGAGTTTCAAAGATATTTTTAATTTTATTTTGTGTATTTTTTATAATATTTGTTATGTAAAATTGGTATCATGAACCTATTTAGATCACTGAGACTACTAAATTGATCATTCCTCTATGAGTAGAACAATTATACATATTCTAATGTAATAAATTAGACACCTTCTTTGGGTTATTAGATTAAGGGTTTTTATAGATGGTATTAGAGCATGTTTTGTCGAAATCCAAGGAAGATTATTTAGGAAATCATAGATTTGGGAACACAACCCCTTCATAGAATTTATGGATATGTCAAATTGAGGAATAATACGCTAAATTTTTAATAATTTAGAGATTATGTGGTTTTCCTAGATATACATAGGTCTCTAGATAACACTTGTTGACATGGTTATGTCCCAGTTTTACCTAGTGGTAATAACTCAAAAAAGGTGACATTGTTCTTTGACTGAATCATCACCTAGTGCCCAACAATGTGCCTTAATTTACACTACGTTTGAATCTTGTAAGTGATATGTTTTTCATAATAGAAAATTTCTTTACAAACCATTTTTATTGATTTTAAAATATATTTATGATTTAATGATATTCACAATTAAACCAATTTATGATTCACATTTAACAATGTATAAACATTACATTTTTGTTATCTGTTACACCAAATTATTATTTATGTATTGCGATTTAAAATTTATAATGTAATGTGATAAGGTATATTTCATTATTTAAAAATTGTTCCAAGAAGAAATTATTGAATCAAGAATCCTAGTCAATGTAGATATTTCCCATTTATAAAAGACAATATATATGGTATTGCAACTGATCGTATTGTTTCTTTACTCGAGAAGCTTATTCAGGTTATGAAAAATTAGCATCCCTAAATGGATAAATATTTTGCTCCACTTCACGATCTTTCAATGTTAGATATTTTCATATGAAAAACCCCCATAATTTAGTAGGAATACTAATCTAATTGTAACTAAGAAATAGATTAGCACCCTTAAAAAGATATTACTAGCCTTTGGATGTGGGGGAAAGGAAGAGGATATAATCATAGTATATAGTCTCAGTGGTGGTGTTGAACAATTCTAGTCATTATTCCAAAATATTTTTGAGGAAGAGGAAATAAAACCCATAGAGTGTAGATCATTTAATAATATATAATTCTAAAAAAAATATCCCCTTTTGAAAACATACAAAACTAAAGATAATGTTCTTAATATTAAATAAAAAGTAATATGAATGTGTTTATTAATATGAGACTACCATTCAAAAACTATACAGTTTCTATATATATTAATTATGATATATATAATGTGAGTTTGATGTTATAATTGAAGGGATCATACCATGCCTCTCAATAAAAAAGGTTTCCGAATATTTTCATCATATAATGAAAGAGTTTTATGCTCAACACAAATATATAATTAATTTTATAGACCATATAAATTCGATTTGAATCACAAGAAGAATCTATAGCCTAAACACAATGAAAAATAGACAGTGTAGAATACTACGATGAAAATGAAGCAATTTGCCTTCGCGGAAATTTGGTAGAAGAAACATCTTAGATATTTTTTAAAGGCAGTGGGACTTTTTAACATTTTCATTGTTAAGGGTCACATAGCTGATACATACAAGGTGTAAATACAATAATGGCGAACAATTATTCAACTATAGTTAAATAGGTTATTAGTCACAGAAATTACAGTAACAATAAGGTAATATACCATATATGAGTTCAAGGGTTGAAGGAAAAGTTGATGCAATCACGATAGTTGCTGAAAAAGTTCCCAATGATCTAGTGGTTGGAACTTCAAACATAAGTTCAAAATTTTCAAATGATTTAATTGATTCTGGGTCCTCATACCCTTTTATATCTTCCATTTTTACTAGGAAAATTACATATTTCCCTAGGAGCCTACGAATATTGTTTTAGACAAAATTGGTTGGAAAATTCACTCTAATAAGGATGTGTCAGCAAGTTCCCATTATGAAAAAAAATCTCTATTTTATGATTTATTATCATTACTACAGTTTAATTTATAAAATACACGTTATGGACTTGATTTCAAAACTTGGTAAAAATAATTATTACATTGAGAAGGAAATTACGATTTTTCATTAAGATAAGGAATTATTTTTTATTTGATTACAGACCTCATAATATGAGTAATGTCTAGATCATCCCTTAGTAACTCTTTTGAATGATATTCTTGTGTATGTATAGAAAACAGAATCAATTAGTCAAAATGGTAATCTTGAAAAGGATGATGTACCGATTTTATAAGAATGCATTAATGTATTTATAAAGAATTACCTAGACATCCACCAGAGCATGTCGTCTAGTTCTCCGCTAATTTAATCACTAATTAAAGACATATACCAAACACTCCCTATATAATGGTTACTGTGGATTTAGTGGAGTCAAATATACATCAAGAGTTTTTTATGTGTAAGGGATTTATACACCCTATTATTTCACCTTGGGGATACCCTTTTCATTTCATTATGAACATTATGGATCCATCAAGATGTTCATTGATTATAGAGAAACAAATTTCCCAATGATAATGATCAAGTTCATCTCCCTAACATTACTGACTTGTATGATCAACTTCATAGAGATCAAGAAGTTTCATATACTAAATTTCATTATTGGTATCAAAAATTGTGAGTAAATACGGATGGCATTATGAAGATATAATTTCAAACAAGGTATAGACATTTATAGTTTACAGTAATTCCATTTTGATATATTAATTAATCATTATTTTTTAGGGATATAATGATGATATATTCTTTCAATACATTACTATTTTTGTTACGGAATTCATTGATGATATCTTGGTGTATTCTAATAGATGTGAGGAATATGAGAATCACATCAAGATTATTATTGATACTTTTAAAGGAAAAGAATTATATGGTAAATTTACCTAGTGTGAATTATGGCTTTATTTTTTTTAAGTCAAAGGGGACCAGCCCCTGTTTATTGAACAAGAAAAAAATCTCCTTTTGAAGGGAAGAAGGAGGAACCCAATACAGTGACAAATGAAAAAAACTCATGAAGAACAAGCCTCATAGCCAACAAGGATCCAAAAATCAAAAGGATACAAAAATCAAAGCGAGAACAAGTCAAAAGGTCTCATCACCCCCCTAACCGAAAATGCATCAGCAGAATCCACCAAGATGAAGCGACACCCCCACTGCGATGAGTGTTTCGTGATGGAAACACAACCAAAGCAGAGCACTCCTCCAACTCTGGAAAGGGGGGAGTGCAGAAGAATACTGCTGACCAAACCAGATCGGACCTCCACACGATCCAAGCTAAGGAATGCCGCACGATCTTGTTCAACGGACATCCAAAGACGCCGCCGTCCAAGATCCCACCTCCCGGAAAACCCGCAACGAACCACCATCAAGAAATCCGGAGACGAAGGGAAAGCCATCCACATCCGATGAAGCCGAAAAATTCCACCGCAACGCAAGGGAACCAGATCAATAGATCTGGAAGGGAGGGAGGGCTGAAGAAGACCGCTGGCTGAGGAAGAGGCGAAAGAATAGAGGCAGCGAAAGAACAGGTGGCAAACCCGAACCCAGACCGAAGCCACGAGGTGGGAGGAAAAAGACTCCACTGCAAGAGGGGAGGGGAGAATGAAACCCACCGAGCAAGAAGGGAGCCCAAACGGGATGAACGGAGAACGCCTGGCGAAGCGGCACCGGGCGGTGATGGGGGAAACCCAAGCGGAGGAACCCTGCCAGGGGAGAGGAGACAAGCCGGGCGAGTACGGCGCCATCTCGAATTCTATTTTGTCAATTATGGCTTTATAATGATTCTTTTCATAGCCATATTGTTTCCAAATAAGTAATGTTAGTAGATTTTGAAAGGAAAAGGTAGTCAATGAATGTAATACACCATAAAATATAAGTAAGGTGTATATTTTTGTTGGTTTGGTTGGTAAAAAAATGTAGATCTTTCTAAATTTTTCTTAATTTGAAAACACATAAACCAAGTTTAAAAGTAAAGTGGTTTAATTCATATAGAAAAAATGAATTTAATGAATTATTGGTGGAATTGATGAAGATATAGTTTTGTTCTCCAATTTTACTCTATCATAATGAATTAAAAAATTTGTGATATTTAGTGATTCATTGAATATAGGGAATAGTTATATAATTATGAAAAAATGATAAATTTATTTCATTTTCACTACGGGAAAAATGAGCAATTGCGACGGGTTATTTGCGACGGGAATAAATCCCGTCGCAAATAGTCATGTTAAAAACTTATTTGCGACGGGGGTATTTTCCCGTCGCAAATAAGGAGGCTTTTGAGACGGGATTGCTTTCCCCGTCGCAAATAGTTTTCCCGCGATGCGCGCCAAATCGGGGGAAACTTATTTGCGACGGGGGAATATTCCCGTCGCAAATAACCGGCGGCGGTAAAAGGTAGTTGCGACGGGAATATTCCCCCGTCGCTAATACTATGTCAGCAGGGGTTATTTGCGACGGGTCCCGTCGCAAATAACTATTTACCGGTTGACCGTAATAAATGTTGGCTAAGGTATTTGCGACGGGTACCGTCGCAAATAATACTATTTGCGACAGGAATCCCGTCGCAAATGGGCCCGTCGCAAATAATCTAACCTATAAATACCCCCATCCGTTTTTTTCATTTCATTCTCATTCCTTATCTTCTCCTTCTCTCAAAATTATATTTCTAGAGTTGAGTTTTTCTCCAGTTTAATTTTTTTCTCCGGAGCTGATATTAAAGTTTTGAAGAACGATCAGAACAGATCAATTTTCAAGGTATTTATCTTCATTTTAATTTTTTATTTATTTTTAATTTTTTATTTATTTTTAATTTTTTATTAGTTTCAATTATTATTAATTAGTTGTAATTTAATTTTGTTTACATTGTTTTATTACTTAATAAATTTAAATTATTAGTATTGTTTATAGTTAATGGTAATTAGGAATAATTAGTAATAATTTTTAATAATTAAGAATAAATATTAATAATTAGTAATAAATACCAATAATTAGGAATAAGAACATTATTACATTATTAGTTTATTTTATTATTAATATTAAAATAATATAATTTTTTATATATATACAATTCTTTTTTGATCTGTGTGTTGGCTGTCTTCACATGTATTATTTGTATGTGGAGATAGAAAACGCACAGATCAAAAAAGAATTGTATATAAATTAGAAAATTATATTATTTTAATATTAATAATAAAATATATTAATAATGTTATTATTTGTAATTATTGGTAATTATTTCTAATTATTGATAATTATTCATTTAATTACTAATAATTAGGAACAATTATCAATAATTATCAATAATTAAGAATAATTAGTAATAATTAGTAATAATTACCAATAATTAGTATTAATTACCTATAATTAGTATTAATTACCAATAATTAGTATTAATTACCAATAATTAGTAATAATTAGAAATAATTAACAATAATTAGTAATAATTAAAAATAATTAACAATAATTAGTAATAATTACCTATAATTAGTATTAATTACCAATAATTAGTATTAATTAACAATAATTAGTAATAATTAGGAATAATTAACAATAATTAGTAATAATTAGTAATAATTAGGAATAATTAGTATTAATTAGGAATAATTAGTAATAATTACCAATAATTAGTATTAATTGCCAATAATTAGTATTAATTACCAATAATTAGTATTAATTACCAATAATTAGTATTAATTACCAATAATTAGTATTAATTATTAATAATTACCAATAATTATCACTATTTAGTAATAATTAACAATAATTGCCAATAATTACCAATAATTAGTAATAATTATCAATAATTATCAATAATTACTAATAATTATCAATAATTAATAATAATTAGCAATAATTAGTAATAATTAGTAATAATTACTAATAATTAGCAATAATTAGTAATAATTAGAAATAATTAGTAATAATTAGAAATAATTAGTAATAATTAGAAATAATTAGTAATAATTAGTAATAATTAACAATAATTAGTAATAATTAACAATAATTAGGAATAATTAGGAATAATTAGGAATAATTAGAATTAATTAGGAATAATTAGGATTAATTAGGAATAATTAGTATTAATTAGGAATAATTAGTAATAATTACCAATAATTAGTAATAATGATTATTAATTACCAATAATTAGTATTAATTACCAATAATTAGTATTAATTACCAATAATTAGTATTAATTACCAATAATTAGTATTAATTACCAATAATTAGTATTAATTACCAATAATTAGTATTAATTACCAATGTTTAGTAATAATTACCAATGTTTAGTAATAATTAACAATAATTGCCAATAATTAACAATAATTAGTAATAATTAACAATAATTAGTAATAATTACCAATAATTATCAATAATTACTAATAATTATCAATAATTACTAATAATTATCAATAATTAATAATAATTAGCAATAATTAATAATAATTAGCAATAATTAATAATAATTAGCAATAATTACTAATAATTAGCAATAATTACTAATAATTAGCAATAATTAGTAATAATTAGAAATAATTAGTAATAATTAGAAATAATTAGTAATAATTAGAAATAATTAGTAATAATTAGCAATAATTAGTAATAATTAGCAATAATTAGTAATAATTAACAATAATTAGTAATAATTAACAATAATTAGTAATAATTAGGAATAATTAGGAATAATTAGTATTAATTAGGAATAATTAGTAATAATTACCAATAATTAGTAATAATGATTATTAATTACCAATAATTAGTATTAATTACCAATAATTAGTATTAATTACCAATAATTAGTATTAATTACCAATAATTAGTATTAATTATCAATAATTAGTATTAATTACCAATATTTAGTATTAATTACCAATATTTAGTAATAATTACCAATATTTAGTAATAATTAACAATAATTGCCAATAATTAACAATAATTAGTAATAATTACCAATAATTATCAATAATTACTAATAATTATCAATAATTATTAATAATTACCAATAATTAGTAATAATGAGTATTAATTACCAATAATTAGTATTAATTACCAATAATTAGTATTAATTACCAATAATTAGTATTATTTATCAATAATTAGTATTAATTACCAATAATTAGTATTAATTACCAATATTTAGTAATAATTACCAATATTTAGTAATAATTAACAATAATTGCCAATAATTAACAATAATTAGTAATAATTACCAATAATTATCAATAATTACTAATAATTATCAATAATTATTAATAATTATCAATAATTAATAATAATTAGCAATAATTAGTAATAATTAGCAATAATTACTAATAATTAGTAATAATTAGTAATAATTAGAAATAATTAGTAATAATTAGAAATAATTAGTAATAATTAGTAATAATTAACAATAATTAGTAATAATTAACAATAATTAGTAATAATTAACAATAATTAGTAATAATTAGGAATAATTTGGAATAATTAGTATTAATTAGGAATAATTAGTAATAATTACCAATAATTAGTAATAATGATTATTAATTACCAATAATTAGTATTAATTACCAATAATTAGTATTAATTACCAATAATTAGTATTAATTACCAATAATTAGTATTAATTACCAATAATCACCAATAATTACCAATAATCACCAATAATTACCAATAATCACCAATAATTACCAATAATCACCAATAATTACCAATAATGACCAATATTTTCCAATATTTTCCAATAATTACCAATAATTACCAATATTTTCTAATAATTACCAATATTTACCAATAATTACCAATATTTACCAATAATTAGGAATAACTACCAAAAATTAAGAATAACTACCAATAATTTGGAATAATTACCAATAATTTGGAATAATTACCAATAATTTGGAATAATTACCAATAATTTGGAATAATTACCAATAATTTGAAATACTTACCAATAATTTGGAATAATTACCTTATTACATTATTTGTATATTTTATTATTAATATTAAAATAATATAATTTTCTATATTATATACAATTCTCTTTTCATCTGTGTGTTTTCTGTCTCCACATGTAATATTCGCATTCTTTTTCAAAATTATCAACCTACTCGCCAATGGAGAGGTGAAAGTGAATGCGAATATTACATGTGGAGACAGAATGTTAAACACACAGATGAAAGGAGAATTGTATATAATATAAAAAATTATGTTATTTTAATATTAATAATAAAATATACTAATAATGTAATAATGTTATTATTATATAATTAATGTTTATGAAAAAATTATATTAGTATTATTAAAATAATAAAAAATCAATATAATATTAAAATTATCAATATTTGTAACATGTTTTGCTTTATTCTCAATATATTCAATCTTTACTTGAGTGTTTTTTCTAACAAATTTTTCAAAACCAGTAATGCTTTTATATTTTATAGAGAAATATGGAACAACGAGGTCGTCAACAATCATTATTAGGTGACCGCATATGGATAAATCAACGTAGAAATCTAAACGGTTCTGGTTTAAATCCAGTATATGTTGAGGGTGTGGAGACTTTTTTATCATTTGCGGAATCAAATTCAGAATTTGTTTCAGAAGGAAAAATAAAATGCCCTTGCAGAAAATGTGCATTGAGAACGTTTGACACGTTTGACAAAGTGGGGGAACATCTCTTGCGTTTTGGTTTTCAAGCAGATTATGTTTTTTGGTATCAACACGGTGAACGCAGTTCCAGAGCAGGTGATACCAACTTGATTCCGGATCCATCCCAGTTTCAAGATTTAGTACATGATGTTGCAGGTTCATCTGTTCAACATACAGAAACTCCGGCTGATATAGCTTCAAATCCTGAGTTGGGACCGTCTGAATTTTATGAGTTGTTGAAGTCTGCTGAGGATGCATTATATCCTGGCTGCAAGATGAGCAAATTAGAAGCAGTTGCAAAATTTATGGCTATCAAATCAGATAACGGAATGTCAAACACCTGTTTTGACTAGATATTTTCTTTGCTGAAAACACTGTTACCCGAAGGAAATGTTTTACCTGCAAATTACTATGAAAGTAAGAGGTTGGTTCGAAATTTGGGACTTACTTGTCAGAAGATTCATGCATGTTCAAATGACTGCATTTTATATTCAGGGGAAAATGAGTCGTTGGATAGTTGTCCCACATGTGGGCAACTGAGATATAAAGAAGGACAATACGGGAAGTCTGGTTTGATTCCTGTAAAACAGTTGAGATATTTTCCGCTTACATCCAGACTTCAGCGTTTATTCATGTCTAAGAATACAGCGACAATGATGTCATGACATAAAGAGAATAGTTCAACCGATAAAAGCTTGAATCATACAGCCGATGATGATTCATGGAAACATTTTGATAGAGTGCATCCATCATTTTCTTTAGAAGCTATAAATGTTCGACTGGGCCTTTCCACTGATGGTTTCTGCCCGTTTGGATCTTATGGTAGTCAATATTCATGTTGGCCTGTTTTTTTAACTCCGTATAATTTACCTCCATGGATGTTGATGAAGGAGCCATATATCTTTTTGACTTTACTAATTCCAGGACATCCGAAGAAAAATATTGATGTTTATTTGAAGCCATTGATTGATGAATTAAATTTATTGTGGAGTACTGGTGTCAGTACATATGATGTTGCAACGAAACAGAATTTCATACTGAGAGCAGCATTGATGTGGACAATAAGTGACTTCCCGGCTTATGGGATGTTATCTGGCTGGAGTACACATGGTCAGAAATCATGTCCTTACTGTATGGGAGAGAACAAAGAATTTATGCTCATTCATGGAAAGAAACCGTGTTATTTTGACTATCATCGCAGATTTCTTCCAGCTGATCATCCTTTTCGCAGAAACAGATCTCATTTCAGAAAAGGAACAGCTGAAAGGGATGGACCTCCAAAAATGCTATCAGGTTCGGTGTTAAAATCGGTTGTATTTTCATTACCTCCCATCACTTTTGGTCCCACAATAAACCAACAGAAAATTTCTGGTTTTGGGAAAGAACACAATTGGATTAAACGTAGCATATTTTGGGATTTGCCATATTGGTCTGATTTGTTGGTCCGACACATGTTAGATGTCATGCATATTGAGAAGAACTGTTTTGATAATTTGTTTCATACAGTTTTGGATACGCCAGGAAAGAGAAAAGACAATGTAAATGCACGTTTAGATCTTGCCCAAATTTGCAGGCGTCCAGAATTGGAACTATTTGAGAATGTCAGAACAGAAAGGTTACTAAAACCAAAAGCATCTTATACACTGTCTAAAGAAAACCGTTTATTATTTTGTCAGTGGATTGCAGATTTGAGACTTCCAGATGGCTGTGCTTCCAATTTGGGTAGATGTGTAAAGAATGGTCATATTACTGGATTAAAAAGTCATGATTGTCATGTTATAATGGAGAGACTTCTACCCATTGGATTAAGAGGTCTGTTGAATTCTGTGATTTGGGATTCCATAATAGACATGTCTCATTTTTTTCGGGAAATTTGTGCGGCTACGGCAGATTATGATGCTCTAGGCAAACTTGAAAAATATGTTTTTGTAATTATATGTAAACTTGAAAAAATATTTCCGCCGTCTTTCTTCGACTCAATGGAACATTTGATGTTACATTTGCCATATGAAGCCAAATGTGGAGGTCCGGTACTGTTTCGATGGATGTACCCATTTGAAAGATGCATGCAAAAATTGAAAAGAAAAGTACGCAACAAAGCATCTGTTGAAGGATCTATTGCAGAAGCTTATTTGCAAGAGGAAATATCTTTTTTCTGCTCCCATTATTTTGAATCTGAGTATCCTTCAAAACACAACCGAATGGGACGGAATGAGAGGAATATTGATGAAATCGACAATCAATTATCTGTTTTCAACCAGTCAGAGCTTGGTTTTGGTGGAGTTTCTGAACGCTGGCTTTCAGATGATGAACATCATAGAGCTCATACGTATGTTCTGCTCAACTGTGAAGAGATGACATCAGTTGTACTGTAAGTGTTTATATCACTTATTCTATCATTTATGTTACAGTAAATAACTTTGGTTTTTATAGGTTGTATGATAATCATATCAAGAAACAAATTCCACAAATTACAGCAGCTGCTCTCGAAGAACGTCGACTGAAAAATTTCTCTCAGTGGTTTCAAAAACTGGTAACATAAATTCTTTATCTTTTAGCAACTCATTCAATGTATAGTTTACTATATTGATAATTATTTCACAAATCTTCAGGTGTCTCAACATGCTGATAAAATTGACAAACGGCTGTGTGTATTGAGTAACCCACCTTCCAAACTTGTTAAAACTTATAATGCATATGTGGTGAATGGATTTCGATTCCACACACATGCATATGGGGAATCGAAAAAAACAATGAACAGTAGAGTTAGCTTGAGAGGATCTCATCATCGAGAAAATGAAGTTGACTTTTATGGAATACTTGATGAAATCATTGAACTCTGTTATCTTGGACAACATTACATAACCATGTTCAAATGTCAGTGGTTGGATACAGAGAGAGGCGTGCGTGTTCATCCGACTCATGGAATCATCGATATTAAATGTAAAAGTGTTCTCGCAGTAAATGAACCATTCTTATTGGCTCAACAGGCATATCAAGTTTATTATGCAAAGTACTGTGCAACATCAAGAGACTTGACTGATTGGTGGAGTGTAATAAAAATCAAAATTCGAGACAATCAGTTTAGTCAAAGTGAATGTGCTTTCACTGATGTGCAAAGAATTGAAGTTTTTCAAGAGAGTACTCAAAATCAATCTTTTTTACAAAGAGACATGAGTATCGATGAAGACACCCCACATTTAAGAGTCGGTGATGACGATGATGTTAATGATGTCACACATGAATTTGAAATGGTAAGAGATGAAGCAAATTCAACTCGAATGGATATCGATGATGTTGAGGAGGAATATGAAGATGACATTGACATATATGAAGATGATGATGAAGATGAACACTTATAGAATTCCATGGTATTTATATACAATCATAATATGTATATATGTATATATAATAGTAATTATCAATTATTTGCTAACATTAACATTTTCTGTTTCAGATGGACGAGGCCACATTTCGTGAGTTGGCGGAGGCTGACCTGCCTTTCGATGCGGATGAGTTGCTGGCAGATGACCCTCAGCCTGCAGGCGCTCCAGGGAGTACGCGGAGGGGGCGCGGTCTTGCACGATTGATGATTCCTGACCCCGTCCCCGAGCGACGTCCACGTCTTGGGTTTGATCCGCGCACCCGGAGGTGTGATAACCTGTGTGATAACCTGTGGATTTGACTAAGATTTCATTAATCTATTCACATAATAAATGTTTATTATTTTTTCAGTTTTCCGCATATAGCAGTCGGACAGGGCAGCGCTATTTTGCGCAACTATTTCTCTCAGCCGTGGACCACATGGGAGCAGATTCCCATTGATGTGCAGCAGGCCATGTTCGGCCATTGGTTGGTACGTACGTAAATAAATAATTTTTATTTTGAAAATTATTTCATTTCTAACTTGATATTTTGATTTATTTGTAGGGTTTATGGTATCCGATCGAGGATACCATGCGTGACGCCATCCACGAGGCATGGGAGGTGGCCATGCGTGATCGTCTTCGTTAGTTTTTGCACAATTTAAGAAAAGTTGCGATGAAGAAAGCAGGAGTGTCAGATTTTGAGGAGTCATGTAGAGCACACCGACCAGAGTATATTTCATCCCATGTATGGGATGGATTATGTGCGCACTGGTTGAGTGGTGCCTTTCAGAGGAGATCATCGGTGGGGAGGCAGAATCGGGGGAGACAGGAGGTGACTCATCGAGCTGGGAGTCGTTCTTTCAGTACTCATAGACAACATCTGGTACGTACATTATTTATAAATATTTTATATAACTATAAATATTAACAGTTTATTTTTTATTCTTATAGGCTGTCGAGCACCCCGATATTACAGAGTACGACGTATATCGGAGGATGTACAGTGATCCTGCTACTGGGGAGCTCAGAGGTGATCGTCAGCATCACATCGTGGTCAGTATTATTTGTTTTCAAGTTTAAAAATTAACTGCATATAATATATTCACAATTTTAATTTTAAATTGCAACTATAGGAGTCATATGAGGCCGCAGCGGCACAGGCCCGACCTGAGAGTCAGGCCGAGTCATCAGATCAGACCACTGCCCGTCAGTTTGATGAGGCGGCATGGATGCAGGCCACCCAGTATGCCTTCGAGAAGGGACGAGTAGTTGGTATCGGCTCTCGACTGACTCCCGGAGATTATTATGGCAGTGCTGCGATGTCGGCGTCCAGCTCGAGAGGAGCTCGTGCATCTTCTTCTACACAGTATGAGGATCAGTTGCGATCTCAGACTGCACAGATAGAGAGTCTCCGACAGGAGCAGGAGCAGATGCGTCAGCAGCATGAGGAGGAGCGTCGACGCCAACAGCAGCTGTACGAGGAGCAGACGAGTCGGTGGCAGCAGCAGTATCAGGAGCAGATGGAGTACATGCGCCGACTCACTCATGCTTTAGGGATGGAGTTTTCTCCACCACCATCTGCAGATCCCCCCCCTCCCCCCCCCTCCTTCAGATTAGAGTTTGTATTTCTGTTATAAAATTTGTGAAATCAAAATATTTTTTTTCTATTCGTAGTTTCTGTCTCATTATAAAATATTAATAATATTATATTTTTAAATAACAATATTAATATGAATAATAATATTATTTATATTTTATAATATTAAATTTTATATATATATTAAAATTATATATATATATATTAAAATTTTATATATATATTAAAATTTTATAATATTATAATTTAATTATTTTTTTTGTAATACTTGAATTATTTTAATATTTGAATGTAAAATAATTCTATTATTTTTATATTAATTAAAATAACTTATTAATATTTTTTTATTTATGAATTATAATTGTAATATTATTATATTAATTAAATTATTTATTAATATTCTATTATTTTTATTTTTGAATTATAATTCTACTATTATTATAGTAATTAAAATAATTTATTATTTTCATTTGTAAATTATAATTCTATTATTATATTAATTAAAATAATTTATTAATAATTTATTTTTTTTATTTTTTTTATAGTATTTGCGACGGGATACTATGCCCGTCGCAAATACTAGTATTATTAATAGTTTTTTATTTTTTTTTTAAAAAGTATTTGTGACGGGACCCGTCGCAAATACTATAAATAGCATTTGCGACGGGTCCCGACTCCCGTCGCAAATACTAGTATTATTAATTTTTTTTATTTTTTTAAAAAAGAGTTTTTGCGACGGAACCGTCGCAAAAACTGTTTTAAAAGTTTTTTACAAAAATACGGAATACTATTTGCGACGGGGAGAATGCCCGTCGCAAAAACAGTCTTTAGCGACGGGCCCGTCGCAAATAAGTGTAGTTGCGACGGAGTTTTCAGCAATGGGCTATTTGCGACGGGATCCCGTCGCAAATAGCCCGTCGCAAATACCTGTTTTTCTAGTAGTGTTAAGGGAGTTAAAAAATCCTGAAATTAATAAGCCAATACATTATCTTGAGTTGATATCAGTAATTGATACTTTCCAGATATGGAGACATTATCTCTATTGTGAAATATATTAGTAATACAATGACACTGAGAGCCAAAAATATATCCTTTCACAAAAATAGATCTACATGAGAAAAAGTTGGGGGATCATTCTACTCAAGGAATATTATTTATCAATATACTACCTCCCACGAAAAGATAATATGGAAGAAGATTCCATGAGCTCTAAAAAACATAGAGCTTGGTCCCCAATGGTTATTTATAGGGATTCTATGTTCATTTAACTAGTAATGATGGACATATAAATTATTTAGGAAGGGGATAAATCAATCCTTTCTCCAATTGTTTTAAAACATTATTATTGTAAATGATAGAACTTTTTAATCTAATGATGAAATTTTTAGAATGGAATAAAGTCCTTGAATAATGGGTAATATGAAGACATCCAATGCGATGATAATGTTTTGAAATTTGTAAAGAGGCTATGTATTTAATCTATACATAATATTAAAAAGGTATTGGGGGAGGATTATCAAAGCTCACATTTCCCTATACACCCTGGTAACACCCTGATATATGTAGACTTGATGGAATATTTTTTATAGTTAAATTGAAGTGGGAAATTTCTGATTATGTATGAAGATTATTAGTTTTCCAAAAGGGGAAGGATGATAGAACACATCCTAGAGGATTCAGAAACCTCTTCATATTAATTTTTTTAAATGGGATGACCTTAATATGGGAATTATACATTAATTACCAAATACACCTAAGATGAATGAATCAATATCAGTTATTTATGACCACTTAACATGATATCCACATTAGCTTACCTTAAAGGAAAAATTTATCCCTTAATGGCCTTGTAAGGATCTATATTAATCTAATTATAGGAGTTCATGGATAACCTCTGATAATTGTTTCTAAACATGTCCCGTGATTGACCTCAAAATTTAGGAGGCATCTCCAGAAGGATATTAATACCATAAATTATTTCAAAACTGCCTACCAAACAAAAACTGATGAAAAGTCCAAAATAACCATTCTTACATTAAAATACATATTATGGGGATGATCACATGATAGTCATAGTATGTGGGATACATATTTTCCTTTGGATGTTTTTTTTCATATAATAGTAGTTTCAAAACAAGTATTCAAATATTTCCCTACGAAGCAATATATATCAAAAGATGTGATTATCCAACATGTAAGGATGATGTTTGTAAAAGAAAAATCATAGGCCCAAAATTTTATGAGGATACTACAACAATGGTAAATTCTATTTAGGATCATATTCAATAATCTTCATGTAAGAAAATGATTTACTATGAAAATTGGAGGAAAGACTTGGAATTTAAATTTAGAGATTATATTTTTATGAATGTATCATTATAGAAGGGTGTTATATTGTTTCAAAAAGGGGAACATTGAATCCTGGGTAAATCTTATCCTTCAAGTTTTTTTAAAAAATAGTGTTTTTTCATTCTGATTGGAAAAGATTCCAAGAATCTCTAATGTACACAATGTGTTCTATATTTTATTGGTATGGAAGTAAATCTAGACCCAACATATGTTATCATCTCTAAAGAAATAGAATTAAAACTTGTTATATCTTATTATGAACAATCCATATATATTCTTAATAAAACAAAGAATACATTGAGGAATAATATGACTCTACTAGTAATGGATCTTCAGAGAAATCATAAATTATGGGAAGAAACATGTGAAATAGAGGAACCTCCATCATCTGATTATAATGTAATATCTATAAAAATAGTATGGATTAAATTTTATTTGGAAGGATGAATATAAAACCTAAAAATCAATAGTAGTTTGTGAACGTCCTATTTTAACAAAACTATAATATATGGTACAAATTTATATTTCATGAAAACAATTTTAGTTTGATAGGATGTATGTCTATTTTGAATATAATAGGGAAAAATAATCCTAAAAGGTATTTTTAAATTATCCCCCATAAATTGTTAGACCTTGAGAAATTTAGGAAATTTGTTATTTTATAAATTTTATTTCTTCAAAAGAATATGTTACACACAACACTGATCATTAATGAACATAAGTATACTATTAATATCAGTTTTTAAACATAACCATATAACATAGTAGTTAAATTGGTTTTTTTGAATGGGAATAACCAGATATTAAAAATTATTTATAATTGGTTTACAAAAAAAATCTATTTAAGTACTTTATTTTTAGTAAATAATTTA
This sequence comes from Viscum album, assembly GCA_963277665.1. Lineage (NCBI taxonomy): Eukaryota > Viridiplantae > Streptophyta > Magnoliopsida > Santalales > Viscaceae > Viscum > Viscum album. Next base: position 82,706,270 of record OY728155.1, on the reverse strand, counting down.
TATGCTTCGAAAATAATTTTTCCTAAAAAATTATTTATATTAATTTTTGTGAAAAAAAGGTTTTTTGACTATTTAGAAAATTTATTCTGAAAATATGTAATTAATATTATAGTTAACATTTTAAGACATTCTTAAAGTAAATTTTTCATAATTGTTTGTATATATTAATTTATCCAGGAATTGTAAAAGAAATGTATATTTTTATTAAAAACAACCATTTTTTATACCATTTAAAAAGATTCATAATGTGTTAAAATGTTTTAAAATAAGAATTATATAAATTATTTTATTATTAAATAAATTTAAATTATTTTAATTTAATTTACATTGAATTACTAAATTAATACTTCATGAACTCATGAAAATTTTCACATTGGAAGAGTTTTTCTTCATTATATATTCAGGTCTAATTTTAAATTAAAATATACCAGTTATATTAATGGAAATTAGAAAAATGAATAAAATATTTATAATGAACTTAATTAATAATTTAAAATAAGGTCAAATTTATTATTTAGTCAAAACAAATAGAAAAAAACTATAAAAATTAATTATTGTAGTTTTGGTTAAAAATGGTTTACTAGGAGATAAACTGAATATATAAGGGGTAATGTGACCTAAAAACAAGTCCTAATCCCACTTTATGGAAATATTCTAACCTTGAATCATATGATATTCTATAAGGGTCCATTTTGGATCCTTTTATAATGTTTAAAAAATGTGTACAAATTTTTATAATAAAAAATTCCATGTTTTTCCTCTCCGAAACATATATAAGGGTATCCCCTCTCCTCTCATCATGAACTTAAAAAACCCTTTATTATATCCAATGGTACCTAAATAAATAACTTACTACATTTTCCACAACATATATACCTTATTTTAAATATGAACCCCTAATATTAAGGGTTTTGGTGCTAATGATAAGAGGTTTTCTTTTGAAGAGGTAACATTATTCATCGAGTGTTATTATTTTATATATTCATACAAATCCATCAAATACTCATAAATTATGACGATATAACAAAATAATTATATTCAATATAATAATGGGTTATTTTTTAATGGAATAACCTTCATATATCTTTTCTTCCATCAAATGGGAAACGAAACAGTTGACCGTGTGTGCGGCGTATTACTGCCAAATGAACCAATGTAATTCAATTTCCATCGCTGCCTCACATTGGTGAATATAATGATGGAATTAAATTATATAAATTATATTAGATGAATATTTTCTCTTATATAATTATAATATCATATATTCAATCTAACATTCCATTCCTTGTGAATATGAAAACATTGCTTGTGTGACCGACTGACTATCACCCCATAAAGAATTTTAATTTGTTTTTCAATTATGCATTATGAGTATATTAATAAGGAAAATTTTAATCAACTTATTTCATATATATGACATATTAATGACCCTATATAATTTATATATTATTTACTCTCCTTTGGATCCTTCTATCAATAAAAAAGATACATTATTCAACAATACATATGACCCATCGTATCAATAAACAGTGTAATTCATTTTTTTATCTCTATCTTTTATGGAATAATCTAAATAAATATATAATGAATATTTATGATTTTTAAATAACTATTAAAACTCAATATATAATGGAACCATGATTAATATAAATGAACCTAAAATAAAAAATAAAATCATATTGAAAAATAGATTTTGTTACCCAAAAAAAGATTCTAGAAAAGAATTGTTAATAAACGGTGGACAAAATGAAATGATTAAATAATATAGGATATGATATGTATATATATGTATATATTTCTTTAATATATTTATAATAATTCTATATTTATTATATTTGACTTTCAAACATTTTCAAAGGAAGTCAAACCTATGGTAATGGATTTTCTTTTCACTTTTATTACTATAGGACAGAATACTTATCCTTTACATGATTATCTTATGTGGTATATATATTGACCGTGAACATATTTTATTATTATTATAAATAAAAATTTGGTACATAAATGTCCTTATAATGTTCTTTATTTCATGGGGCTTCTGATTCCAATGATACAAAATTGCGAGTGACATTATGTTTCAATCTCATTATTTTTTTAAGATTTCTTTATTATAATTCATCCAATGATGAGATATTAGGATATAAATATAAATAAATACATTCCTTTATTTATAAAATTTTTATTTATTGAAAATACATTTTTCGGATTAATTATACTCTTCGTTTGTACTCATGATTCCAAAAGAATTATTTTTACGGAGAATTGACAATATTTCTCTCTTTAGTAACAAATATTATATCCTCCATATCCATTTTTTAAAAAATTATTTTTGGGAATGATTTTATTTATATCCAAAAATTTATTACATAAATAATTTTGAATTTTTGACATTTTAGAAAAATTCTATTATTATTATTTTTAAATTAGGTACGTTTTGAATTTTTATAAAAATGTGAAATAATATTTCTTTTAATGTTTATAGCATGGAAAATATTTCCTGCCCTCATGACCATTCAATTTTTTAAATATTAAATTATATGCCTCAAATATTATTCTAAAAGGAAAGTATTTTCAAATTTTTTGAACTTTAATTATTTAAATGGTTATTTTCAATGTGAAATTTTTATTTTCATAATAAAATATTTCATGTGATCCTTCGAAGTCATTTTCCATGTAAGATCACACTCATTGATGTCACTAATGATTTAATAGGAAAAATTTCCTAGAATTCCATCCCTATAATTTATTTGGATGTTTAATGATTGTGATAAAGATATTCTTATGAAACCCATTATTTTTCATTGGTAATTCTATGTTAAATTGATGATGTGATTATGAAAAACATTTACATTCAATGGGTTATTATATGATTAGATTTTTATGAAAACTATTCCCATTCAATGGGTTGTTCTATGATGATGTGATTTGGAGACCCCATTTATTTATATGTGTTATGATATGATGAATATCCTATGATATAGTAGAACAAAATTTTAAAGACTATGTGATTGTGGGACCTATATCTCCCTGTAATGAATTCAGAAAATATTGATATCTCATGAGATTAATAGGACATGAATAAGGAGTGAGCCTAGTTTAGTATCTTACTATGTCCACTGTGGTAGTTATTGGAGTTCACCTTGACTACTTCAATGGTTTGTGGATTTAAATGAGATAATGGGTGGGTCCTGAAATTATATTGCCCCTCTATTCATAAACATGCATCATGTAAAAAAATTTGGCCAAACTAAATGGGTTTTACCAATAGTTTTAAATTGATATAGATTAAGGTCTTGATGGTATTGATATCATGGTGTCTAAGATCATGATATCTAGTATTAATCATTAAAGTTGTTTGGAATTCTATTATTATTGTCCATGTGATTCTTTAATTGATATTATCATTTAATGAATTTCATTATCCATTAATAGATTTAATTATATGTGTTTACAGTTATTTATATTTCCATGTTTATTATTACGTATTTACTCATGATAGATTCTGTTGTACCTAACCATTACTGAGTATTTTATCTCACCATTAATTTTATTCAATTTTTTTATATATGATGATGAATTCAAGGAATTTATTTTAAGGATTCTATTCATTTTCTACTGTTATGTTTTTTATTATATTAAAATTGTTATTTGAGTATAATATATATATATATATATATATATGGTTCTCTAAAAAAACTAAATAGATTTATTCTATATGATTATATCCCTTGTATATATGCCCATATAATAAAGTAAACACCCGATATGGATTATTGGAGTCAAAATTGTTATAATTAATGGTTAAATATCATTCATTATCTTTACATTGGAAGGTATGCATGTTGATATAATTAAAAAATCTAGAAAATAATAAAATCATGATTTTCTAGATTCTTATTTCAATATGGTGACTACATTCTCATTTTATGGTGGTTATTATCCCTGTCACAAAAAGGTACATCATTATTTTCAAAAGAACTATTATAAATGGTATGTACTTTGTCCAATTATTTTAGAACACAATATAAACAAATATTGAATACAATTACTATTATTTTAGTGAAATAACATAGTATTAGACCTTATTGATAATAATTTACCAACATTGTCTCGTTTACTTCATAAAAAAATACACTACCATATTATTTAATTATATAAATCGATCTGACTACCTTTATATTCTTCATATATCTTATGAATATTGAAACTATATACTAGATCTCTCAAAAATCATCTTCTATTGAATGATTGGAGATATAAAACGCCACACACTCTTCCCTTATTATTCTTATTGTTATTATTATTCAATATACTGAGAAAATCTTATGCATGCAATGCCAGATAACTCTCTCTCTATATTTGAAAAATAGAATCTTCAATAGAATATATTATCAAATCACTATATTTACCTTTTCCCTTTCAACATATTTAATGTATTCCAAGAATACAGACAGTTTTCCACATCCTTTTTATCTTCTATCTATATTGTTTATATGCACGCCACATCCTAAATGTGGAACATTGAATATTCATAGTCCATGAATGTGAAAACTGCCTATATTTTTTGTTTCAACTCACATATATTTTTATCCTACTACTCTGCTTGAAAATTATAAAATCATCTCCCCGGTTCTCTATGTCTTATTCTTCATATGATTTCAAAAATAATGCATATATTAAAAATTATCCACATAAGATGAGTCTCATTAATATTTCAGTGATAGATCATTCACTGTGTGACTCATCTTAAAAATTAATTATTATGAACATTAATTATAAGAATGTTGGAACCGTACAAACATAGAATGAATCCTTTTGTGTGTTATCATTACACACATTGATCCATACTTATTATGATGATGATTTATCCTTATGAACTCACACTTTATCATTATTCCTTCTCATTATCATATCATTTCTTCATGGGCCCCCAAAAATGCATAAAACACATTCATTATTATTCAATGATAATTCATTTTTGTTATTAATCATTATTTTATCAATCAATAATAATTCATAATGTCGGGATATTATTATTACTTATTACACATCATAATAAATATAACATAAAATCTTATTTTACATATTATTATTTTCCTAGAAAAGTTTCAATGTATAATGATATTTAGACTATTTTTTCATATAAACTCCCAAAATAATTTTTAATCCAATACTTCACTAAAAATTTATCAATAATCCACATTTACAATTTTATTCTATCAATATTATTATATTTATCATTTTATTACTTATAGCTTCTTTATTCATTTAATTCTTCACCATAGAGACATCTTATAGTGATATTCATGAGATTCTTCTAATCATATTCAAATTTGATCAACCTCACTATTATCATATTCGTTCATGCATATATGTTCTTCATATTATATTAAATAAAACATAAATTCCATATCGAATTATAACTATAGATTTTTTCATAGTTCAATTGAGTAACATGAAATAAAATTCATAGACTCCAATGGTATTTAATCCTATAGGGAGTATGATCAACCACACGGTTTCATTTCATCATATTTAAATGAGTAATTTTAATTAATATAAATTATTACAAATTTTAAAATCCCCATAAGGAAGAAGGATATATTCTTCCTTAACATCATGAGTTATATAAGGGGCCATCATTGATGTACCTCAGTACTAACTCGTTCTAGTGGTTTATGGTATAACCATATACCATTATTAGGATATTCACTTAGTTTCCACAAAAAATGGGTGTTCTCTCCTCATCCATGTATCTAACTTTACTAGGATAACATTATGTATATATAGTTTTCTCTAATGGACTTAAATCATGATATGTTCTAGCTTTAATGAGTGATAATATTTTAAATTATTTTGATAAAAACTCAGATATCTTGGTTCTTTATAATATTAAATATCCCTAATAACATGTTTATCTATTATAGATATTATACATTCTTCCACATATTGAACTCCCAATACTCACCATTCTAATAATATTATCAAAATTATCTATTGTAAATTCTTTACAGAACACATATTCTTCAACACAATTATAAATTACTTTTTATAATATTAATATATATAAAAAACCATGTTAGTTTATAAATTATCCTTTACCATTTACTAAATGAAATTAAATTCGTCTCTATTTATTAAACATGTCAATACCTGTTTAGATTTATTGAATTCGAATGATTGAATAACCATTAAATTTCCTTTTCCACACATAATGTGATAGTTGATACATTCATCACCTTTATGTCGAAAGGTATTCCAAAAAAACCTAAACAATTTTTTCAATTCATTACACATCATAGTACATTTCTTTGAAACACCTTGATCTTTCTCTATAAGACTGCGAATATTCATTATCCTTATCAGGAACTTTTCAACAAAACTATTGGATTGATGTTTCTCTATTATATATCATGGTTCATAATTTAAAATAAATATGATATAAACACCACATTTATTCAATAATAACAAAAATCATTTTATCATTGTATTTCTATTTATTAGTAAATTTATAAATTCTACCTTGATTCAATCAATTATTTCATAAGTATTGATACAGTGTAGAATGAAAGGATTGTGGTGCTTGTTTCAGCTCATACAACAACTTCTTCATCAAGAATATATTTATCATATTTATAAATAATAAAACTATCATGTTTTTAATTTATAGTTACTCTTTAAGGAATCAAAAAATGAATTTCTATTTGATAAATGTATGGTACCCTATGAACTTCTATTAAACCGAAATATTGAATAAAATTTAAATAGTATATAAATGATTTATATGTGAAATTGACTCATCAAAATCAATACCTTTTAATTGGTAATAAAACGTTCATACATTCTATGCAATAAAATTCACCTTATCATCTATATTGATTATCTTATAGAACACCTACTTTGATCTATTGTTATTCTTGTCTTCAAGACTGAGGATAACATCCCATGATTGTTTCTTCAAAATCTAGTCTTTTATGTATTATATTTATTAGACCCAAAACTACATAAAAACATGCATGATATACTTTTTGTAAGATAAAGTAATTTTATTGATATTTTATCACCATTTTCACTTGAACTATATAATAAATAATTATATTTTTTTAATTGACTTCATCACTCAATTGTTTATTCCAATATAGCCATTGAACGTGATTTACTTTAATTATTATGAATTTATTCTTCGAAATAATATTCAAATATATTCTCTTCCCCTTTTTCATGTTACATTAAAATCAAACACCCCTAATATATCATAACTAATTTTCTATATGACCTCCTCAATACATTGAAAATTGTAGTCATTTCCCACAACAATGTCAGCATAACATTGCTGATTTTCCATGACATTTATAGTAGAATTATTAAATTTTTATTATAATTAGTATATATAAAAAATAAATTAAACCATATGATATTTAAATTTCTAGGTATTCTCTTTGTAGAGATTAATATATTGGCATTCCAATATTTTTATTTATTTCATTTTTGGATTCATCCTATAAAAAACCCCGTTAATTGTTATATATCAATTCAAACATAACTGGGTTATATTAGGAATATTGGTTGATATAAATAATATGTCATTTCAATAAATCACTAATATATTCATCTCATTGAAAATTACCTCAGATATATTATTAATAATGTTGTTTCTCCTATAATAAATTATATTTTTCTCGAGTTCTAACCACTAAAACATGGTGTCTTATCCCTTGATTATTGAGATATTCTATTACATATATGTTAAAGTATTTTATTGAATTTTTTATTTTAGGGTTTCTAAACAATCAACATGAGTATCTTTTCCAAATATCTCCAACAATGTTTAATTCAGATAAATTCATGAGAGTTAAGATATATTAATAATTGTCATTCCATCTTACCATATTAATTATGAAATATGACATAATTCCATTTTCTATCCATGAATTATTTTTCATATTATCCCACACACAGATGGTTCCACCAAATCATGTAATCTTATTGACTTTTTATCCTTAACCTAGTTTGTATTCTGAATTATTTTCCATTTTTTATTATGTATTACAAATTTTTCTTTGATAATATTAGATTTCATGTATATCATTAGATCCTTCATTCATAACTAAATAAACAAATTACACCAAAAAATGTTTCCAATCCATTTATTATAAAAATTACTATGTACATCCTTGTTATAAACAATTTACCTCATTCTACGCTATTTTAGTACCAATCCTCTTTAGTTCCATTTCCCTATATTACAATTGTACCATTTATTACTTTAATAATGAAAGAAATATAGTTTAATTGGACTAATTGACTCAATATAATAATTTATTATTATGTCATTCAACCACTGAGACATCAATTAGGGTTGTTTTTTTCTCTCATATCATGAATTTCATTTAACCTACCATATTTAAAGATTCAACAGTGACACGGATAATATAAAATCATTTTTATACCTTAATATTTAGGAAATATTTTGGTTTCCTAACATATGTGATGTTAATCCTCTATCAAGGATATAAACTCTAACATGATCTATTGTATTAAAAATGAAAAAAAATAAAATTTTATTATTTATATTTTTCATTCTTGGTATATTATTTCATATCCACTATCAATAATATTAAATAATATGATTCCACCTCAGACTCCATTAGATTATCATGATTTTACAATCCAGAAAATGTTTAATGTGTTTAAATCTCTTTTTATTATACTTATATAAATATAAAATTGATTCTTATATTTCATTTTGAACTTATTTTTTGTTCCATTTATGGTAAATTCAATACATTTTATATATGACCTTCCAATAAAATGAATATTTGATAAAATCAGTCCAAGATTAGTTTTTCTCATACTTCACATACCAAAGGTGTTATTATATATAATATATATATTCCTCCACCCTCACAAGAGGGGATGAATTTAAAATTTGTATTTAGTTATCCTCAAGACCCTTACAACATTCATTGAACATTCATTGCATTTTTTCCTAATATCTTCTTTAGTATGAAAGGAATTAAATTTAAATTATGGTTACCTTTGCTCTAGTTATCAATCCCATAGTTCTATGAAGAAAATCCCCTCTTTATATATTCTATAGTATCCCATATTAATCAAGCATGTTTTCTAGATTATTTTTTTTAAAATAATCATACACTACTATTAGGTATTAATGGAATTTCTCATCATAGGGTGATGACTCAAACATATCCTAGTAAATTTCCCTAGTGAAAAATAATATTTATAATTACTCATAAAAAGTTACTCAACTCATTGATGGATCATGATATTAATTTTTAAGATCTAATTTTCCCATTAATATAAATTGAGAACCATTAACAATGGATCTTTGGGTTCACATTTCAAGGCTACCCTAGTACATCAAAAAATCATTCCTTCTTCAATTACGTGGAAATTTAGTTGATCAATATAAATTTTATTATAGTAGGTTTGTGGATTATCCTCAATTGTTATCTCAGTTAATATTTTATTGAACTTTTCAAGTCTAAAATAGAAAATTATGTCTATAAGAATTGATATAAAAATTATTTTAGGTATTCTCATAGGACAAATTCGTAGTACGGTTTTTAATATTTCTCTTTCTATTTTGGACATGGGAACCTTAAAATGTATTATTTTCAATGAATGCATCTAGAGGTTATATTTGGATAATTATCATTCAATGTGTATACCTATTGGAATAACAAAAATATGTTCCCTATATATCCCAATGATTCACTACTGATGGATAATTTCTAGTTTAGTGAGGTTTTTTTGAATCTAAAATACATTGCATTGGATTATAGGGAAATGATTAGTCTAAGATTGAATAGTCATTATCTCAAGGTTTGTGATCCTCAAGATCTTCAAAAAGAGATTAATATTGGAATGGATACATTTATATGGTCTATCCATCATTATCCTTTATTTTATAGGAGGGTTAACATGAGGGATAAAATAATTTAATGATTATTTTGAAGATACATGTCAATATATCGAGGAAGAAATCTATATCCTTGTGTTTTCATCATCCATTTTTATTTAAACCTAAAGCTACTTATGATAGGAAGTAGTGTTCATAGAAGTAATAAACATGGGGATATAAATTTGGAGATGAGTAATCTTCTTCTTTCAGGGGTGATGTGTAAATTTCATAAAAAATAATACACAAACATATTTATTTTAAAAAGTTAGTTTAATATAATGTAGGTAATTCCAAATATATTTCTATAATTAAGTGATTCCTATAGGCAGATGGAAACATAGTAGTAGAAATCAATTAGATAATGATATTTAGAAGGATCACTAAGGTTTGGGTACTCAAAGATGTAATTTAATATGTTAATGGTTAGGGAATACTTTATCATCTCCCTATGAATGTGAAAAAATATAGGTCTATAGATTCATATCACTATGGTAAGAATAATTTTAAGAACTGAAGTATTGAATCCAAGGTATTTTATAAAAATTTAAAATAAAACAAAGAAATAAATTACTATTAAAATCTTCATAAGTCAATGAGTACTTGATTAGTTTGTAAGTATAATGGGTAAAGGATTATTCAAAATTAACTAGTAATAGTGTTATCTTTCCAATTGAGTCTGGTGGAAATCAAAAAATTGTTAACTGATTGTCAAATAAAAATGTAGTGAAATTTATCAATTATGTATTAGTTTGGGTGCCTCTAAATGGTTTGGAACATTACCATGGGTAGATCTTGGTAGTGGTAGGAGAGGCACCAGTAAGATCCCTGAATCATAAATCAATGAACCATGTGGCATATGTAGTACAAGATTCCGATTAAACCCATTAAATAAAATCTTTTATATATGAACATAAAGTATATTAGGAGTATTTTGATAGTCAACAACCCAGTTATATATAGTTAAAGGTAATGGAAATTTATAATAAATTTATGACTAAAGTTCATGAACCATTTATTAATAATCTACATATTCCACTATGTTATTTTGATAACCTTTTGGAAGGGAATAAATATTACTCTCTTGATTTAAATTATGATTACATAAATAATTTATTCCATGATTAATGATATTTTCATTTACATTAATTTTTTCTAAAATGATTTATAAAATCTATGATAAATTTGTAAATCAAATTAATTATAATTGTCAAAAATGAAGAATGATTCCATAATTCTCTCCACAGAGGATCTAGATAAAATATTCCAAGATAGATTGTCAAATAGAAGTCAAGAACTAATTTTTTTTCATAATTTCAGACTCGGATAAAAATTTAAGAACTAAAATTGATGGTATTTACATATAATTATTCTCTGATGGCCATATATTTTATCACTATAACAGTTTTATAGAATCTTAAAGAATATCATAATTTTTCCATTGTTGATCTAGCATAGAAATTTCTAAAATACTTCTTTCTAGTGATTTCTGAAACCTTTAATTTTGTATAATATTTTTGTTGAGTATAATTTTTATTTAATTTGAGATGAAATTAGATTCATCTAAACTCAATACTTCTTTCTGAAAATATATATTAAAAAAATTTATTGGAGAAACCTACCACATATAGTTTTTTTTAATTTTTTTAATTTTTTTGTTTTATTTTGGTTATTGTTAGCATCACATAATTAAAACATTTTTGGGGAATGAATTCTAGTGGTTTTATTTCATATGCCTCTATATATTCTTTATAGTTATTCCCCTCAATATATTATCAATTATTTTTAAAGAATAACACATATAGAAAATATGTAATTTATATATCGACTCTTTTTTTTTCACATTGTCTACATCTATATCACTTACACACTAATATATTGATACAATTCTAAGAGTTATAATTACTTTCTTTTTCATTTTGAGATTTTAATGCATCATCATGACATCACCATAATGTTCATCAACTATTTGGAAAAATACTTTTATAAAATAAGGTATTTTTTCAAATATCCAATCAAGTTCATCAGATTTGATCATATAATCATTCAATTTTTTTAACAGTGTATGATTTCGGGATTTTAAACCTTCCATGCCATCCTTCAAAATAATTATTTTTATTCTTTTTTACTTAATAAGAATTTTGTAATCAATATCCCTATACTATTTTTTCTTCATTTTGCCCCTACAAAAATAATTTCCTTCATTGCATTTATTTTATCCTCATTAACTACTCTTCCCTTATCTGAAATACATTCACCAAATTTTTTCATTTATTATGGGGTTTGAAAAACACAATTCCTTCCTTAAACAATTTTCCTTAATGCACAATATCTTCTACATCCATTTCATTATAGAAAATATATTCTTGTCATAATATTATCTACTTTTAATTACTTTTAAATATGAAAACCTATTTAAGTTGATATTATTATATAATTTCCACGTGGGTATTACATCATTTTAATCATATGTAATTTTATTTGGTAACTTTTTATAATATAAAAAAATTGAAATACTAAATTTGGGAATGTGAAAGAAATAAATGAAATTTATATTTTACTAATTTATGATTAGTGGGAAAGAAAGAAAACACTAAAATGTTTACATTATCTTTGGGATCATTCATTATGTGGAGTTATTTAAACTACATAAATACTACATCCTAATAATACTAATTTTTTAAGGACTAATTTTTTGTTTTCCACTTCTCATTTTCAATGATAGTTCTGTGAATACTATCCAACATCACCTTATATGGGTTATTATATTTGTGTAACAAGACAAAAACATTGAAGTAATGTGGAAATATGATTAGGTTCCACCTTATTATCCTCATATCATCAAGGGATTCATCTAGTCAAAGAATGTCAAGATAAATAATGTTCATCCAAAAAAATAATTCATCAATAGGATATTTTTTATCAATCAACATATCCTTGTATCTATTTCATATATTATGAAGTTTTTTCTTCACATTCAAATGATTCACCAACATAGATGTTGAGAAATTTTTCCAATATGTCTTGTATAGATTTAGATGTTATAACCTCCACGTACATAAAATTTGAAATGGATCATCCTAACACATTGACTCCATGGGAATTGACATCCTACACACTTAATTTTGTCCCATATAATTCCGAACAATGTATAATGTCCAGAATCAATAGAATGAATGTTATTTATAAATTCATTCATAATGATTGAAATGAGTCTTTCATATTATTCATTAATTTCTAGTAATTATTTCATCGATGATCGGAATTTTTATGCGGTAAACAAAACATATTGTCAATTCAAGGATATAAAAATACAATAAATTTATTTTTCTAGAATACAACAAGTTACTCCCAATTATAGAAAATACAATTGGTGGGAGGGTTGATCATGCTATGTTAATATTTTTAAAATTTCCCTCTAAAATGATATTCTCTATATATTTGTAAGAAAACATATCTCCCTCATAATAGATATAATAAAAAAACATACACTATTTGATAGAATCCATTTTATATAGTTCACCTAAAATTGGTTAATACATAGAGTATACAATGATGATGTTTCATTGTACTAAAAAAAAACTAAAAACTTAGATTTTTTAACAATTTTATATGGACATATTGAAAATATATGTTTAATACTATGGAAATATTGTAAAATCTCTACAATCAATCATGGAAAGGGATTAATAATCATCCGATATTATACATCTTAGATCATAGGGAATGATGAATTTGTTTTCCCCATTATTGGGGTATTAGTAAACTTCACTTTAATTCACCTGATAAACTCTAAGAAAATATTGTAAAATACCCCATATGATCTCTCTAATTATTTTTCTTTTATATTTATTCAGGGTTTCCTAATTCGTCAATAATTATCACTATTTTTTCATTATCATTAATAATGTTTATAATGAATCATATCAATCTGGTATGGATATGACCTATAGGTTCCGAACATAATGAATCATAAAATACCTATATTAAAATGAGTGATGATTTCAAAATACCTTATTCAATTTTGAGTCAATTTTAAGAATTTATATATTTGATTTCGTCCCAGAAAAATATGATATATAACAATAGAAACTAGGATCCTTAAAATCTTTATGTTGTTTTTAATAATATATTAATGTAATGTTGATTATTCTATAAACCCATGAATAAGTATTTTTACCACATTTATTTCCACAATGACATGAAATGAATCATTGTAGAATGGATTTTGAATCCTTTAAATTTACACTACAAAGTTACAATAAAATATCGTTGAATAAATATAGAGTTACCATTTGAGTAAATCACCAACCCATAAAATATTATAATATTGATATACTACAATAAACACAAAAATTTTAAAAAATAATATACTGACTATCCATAGAGTTATTTTCATCCACTATTTATAAATAAATTTAACTGAAAATTCACCCTGATTTTCCCAATAATTTTTCATAGTGAGGCTGGTGTTAATCATATCGTATGATGTACAGTTTAACATAATCATTTTCTAGAAAATATGTTTTGAATATTTTATAATTCTTGTATCATAAAAAATGTTACCATCAATAATTTCTTAATAACCCTCAAACATTGTTTCCAACCCCGAAGTGTGAATCATTCTTCTATTTTGATAGACAAATCATAAAAACATGGAAATTACACAGAGAATCGTACATATTTTAGTTTCATCCAGTCTTCATATGAAAACCCTTCCCATAGGTAGACCACTTTATACTACCCAAAATGTAAAATCATGTATTTTTCATGTATTCTTTTAGATATTATATGGATTTATTTTCAAGACCAGGCACTCAAAAAGCATGTGATTCTAAGCCCTAGTGTGGACAGAACAATTATTTGACAAATAATTAACTTTTTAATAGCATGGGAGCACATTTTTTCATAAAAACTGAAATAATTCTCAAATAGGTGCTCAAATCAGAAATATAAGGGCACTATTTTACTCAAAATGTGATTTTTACCCTATGCATGACTTAGGTTTTTTCGGTGCAGGTCTTCTGTTGAAAAACTCGAAGAGGGTGTAATCATCATTAAATAATTTAATTAAAAATTATTTCAAGTGAAACAATGTATTTTTTTATTTATTAAACCTTGTTAAAATTTCATGATTATCAACATAACATTATAATTCCTCTAATACACATATATTGAATCATATCGAATGAATGGTGATAGATTAGAGAATGAGTCATGGATCGCCACCCCAACAAATTTGGAGGATCTAATCAAGGACATTAACACAATCATTCTCCATCAGTGATCAATCTAAACTTCTTGTTGGGAAGTTGTTTCATTGTTTCTTTTCCCCATTCATCATTTCCATGATGAATATGGGTCAATCCAAAAACAGATTTAACTTTCATTCAGTTGTTTTTAGATGATGTGTTATTGATGCGGGATTATTGGGAGATTTTTTATCTTATTCATTAATCCTTCTCACGAGAACGAATCGAGGGTGACACGAACAAATGAAAAGGATCGTTATTTGATCATTGTTTGTGCATTTATCTCCATGTTACTGGATTTATTCATCACTGGATCCTTTTGATAGTGGCTCGTCCTATATGGAGGCTCTGAATGCAATCAGACTAATGTATTGGTGATAAGATGAAACAGGGGCTGGATTAGTGTAGATTTAGATATGAGGATCACATAGGTGTTTTCGTTTCATAGTTATGAGTACCATAGGAAGAATGGAAGCTCACAAATATAGGATGGGCAAAGTGGGGAAGAGCCTTAGTGGTAGCATCCCATGGTATGTGGTGGTAGTAGCCGCGTGGGATGTGGCGCCAATGGCCGCTTGCGAGCAGGAGAAGCTGGAAGGATCAGAGGCTGCGGGATGTGGTGAGACACCTCATGAGTCGCAGTGGTAGTCTTTATGGGTGACCGCGTGAGTTGATCAAATGGGCAGTGGGCCGAGTCGGGCGAGCGGGTCGAACATGCAATGTGGTCTAGGCTGGTGAGGTGGGTTGGACCCAATGTACGGGGTCGCCTCAGCATACGAGATTGGGTTGGACCCCATGGATCGGGTCATGATTGAATATGGTAAAATGTTAGTGGTTGGATTGGGCCATGTTCTACTGAGTTGTTGCACAACCACATCATCTAGGTCTTGGTTGTCCATGGTGGTAAACCTCCATGAATGGGCCACGGCCTAGTGAACCCCCTTGTGAAATTTTCAAACGACCATACTATTGAAACCGAAGATCAATTTGACAAGCATTCAGTGTCATTGGGACCCATAAAATGACAAATTTAAATAGATATATCCTATGTGTGTTTCTTGGATGTGTTCACGCAACCTAATGAATTGAGGAGTGAGTTCTCCCATAACAAGGGTGCTTTGAGAAATCATTTCTATGGTTGGATGTGACTTAGAAACTATGTGTCTCATGGAGACCTATTGTCTTATATAGACAGTGTGTATTAGGGATACTATGTGTATTATAGAGACTATGTGTCTTATAGAAACTAGGTGTCTTGTTGAGACTATTTGTCTTATTTAATTTAGTATATTTTTACATTATTTATATATATATTCTATAGTCATATATCTGTGTGTAGATGACTTTGTATTGTTTTGTGGAATTACATTGTGCTATTCCATGGGTTTATTCCTCCGTGTTATTTATTTTTAGTATTCCTTCATGGTGGTTCATTTGTGGTAATCCATTGTTGTATTCCATCATGGTATTTCCATTGTGGAATTCCATTTTGGTTTCTAGATATCCCACTATAAATTTTTTTACTCACCCTTTCATGCTCTTTTCCCACATGTGTCGTGTATTGTACAAAAGATCAACACTTCAACGGAGTTCTTATTAGGGTTGGACCATGTGGTAGCTTGTGAGACCAGACATGCCAAGGTTTTTCCTGGTATCTTTTCTGAAAATAGTCCCAGTACCTCTTACATTACAGGTTGGACTTGTGGATACATACTCTTTTCTTTTTGTGGGATAATTTTGCCTTTTTTACTTTCTAGGACACTCACTTGTTTACACTGGTTTTTGGATATAGTGGTTTTCACAAATAGTTTCCTGAGTACAATTATATGTTTCATCATTGGTGGTTTGGATATGTGTGTGTACGTATATGTACATAGAAAAATTCTTCCCTTTTGTGTGATATTCCTACTCAGTGCTACTCACCATCCCCACGACTATTGGATGTGGAATTCGGTTAGTAACGACATAGACCCCACAAGGATGGTTCATGATAGATTGGTATCAAAGGAGGTCAGTTCTACTTTAGGACCAGGATTATGAGAGGTTGGTTTGGGGAAACAATGTTATGTGTTTCGAGTTCGTCTTTTCAGCCAAGGAATCCAGTATTGGTTCATCTACCAACGTATCTATACTCCAGGACTCTAGGAACATACTTTTCGAATCGTTACATAGAAACACTAGATTTAGGGAAAATAATGGTGAATTCATCATATTAGAAAGGTTTGTGTCTTCCATGTCCTTCTTGAGTCAACTCTCCTGCTAAACACTATTTGATTGTGGTTCTTATTCTTTTATTACAAGATTCGTCCATGAATATAACCTTCCAAGGTTCCATTACAGGATCATAATGATGATCAACCTAGTGAGGAGGAATCAGTACAAGGGCATGTTTTAGAGATAACACCTCCATGTTGTTTACCAGATATACCACTATTGTTCAACCATCATCTACTACCTGCCCAGGATGCACGTAGACTAAGCATGTTTCATGAATTTCAATGGAAGCTACCTCCCAGGTTTTGGGATGACCCAAACCACCAAAAAGATGAATAATTCCTAGAAGTAGTTACCAATGTCTTATGCCTTGTGAGGACGCCTTCCTGCCAGATGCAAGTCCTTGTCACAAGTATTTTTCTAGGATCTATAGGGAGATGTTGGGGTTGAGTGACCCAAACCCATGATGAGTCAACTCTCTCTTGGTAGTGTCTCTTCTGATTGTATTTGTTTTTTTACCACTTTACGTTCGGTATTCATACATGAGATTCTTCATCTAATGTAGGGTAGTTAGAATGTGGGGGAGTATTTAGTGAGATTTACCAACCTTTCACACTACCCCATAGATATAGTACGTGACCCATTCTTCAGGGCCCGAATCATCCATAATGGATTACTCTAGGAGATCAGGGAATCCATGATATCCCTTTGAATTCCTAATTATGCTGAGGTATATGAGCAAGCACTGCTAGTCCATATCTATCTATCAGAGAAGGCACCGACATTGGGAGCTACCAGTAGGCACCCGATATATAATACCTTAGTAGAAGTTAGACTATGATTGTAGTAGGGACCCAATTAAGTTATGTGATTGAGGATATGATCACAGGATAAAATATCAATAGTGTGAGGCTCATATGGAATCTCGAGTTAGCTGAGTGATATGATGTGTTACTCATGCGGTGGTTGGGGACATCTGGCAAGAGATTACCTGAGCCATCGTATGATGGATCATGAGATGATCGAGGGGCCACCAAGTAAGAGACAGAGGTAGGGGGAGAATGGTATTAAGGTTGGAAGATGTGTAAGGGGAGAAGACAGGGCAAAAGGAGGTGGTCATAGGTATGGGCTATTACCACCACCACCCCTAACTGTTCCATGACTGTCTTAGAAAACTAATGGACAAGGACACGACCAACTAGAGGTGATAACGTCTTATGAACCTGAGGCTCTAGGGATGATTAGAGATATGATCTATTTAATTTCCACTTAATATTTATTTTTGATAAAAACAAGTGCAATTTGTACTTTTAATTCCATGATGCAAGTTCGAGACTTAGAGATTCCAGTTGAATAGTGGTCTCGACACTTATATTGAATGACACCTATAGGAGGATATTTGATGATGAAACACCAGTGTTGACAGTGTTGACTTACTCTTATAGGTATGATATTTAGGTGGGACCCCTTGGTAGCAACATAGAGTCTTTATGACAACATTCTCAGTATGGACTGATTATTCATAGTTCACTCTTATATTCACTATTTTAGGTGTATAATGTGGTGTGACCATAGTGATGGGACCACGATTTCTATTCATGGTGAAAGGTAAATGAAGGATGCATAGGATGGATTCCCACATAGGATGGTTTATTTAACAACTCGTCAGTTGGCTAGCCATACCCTCAGTGTAGTGGATGAATTGAGTCCACAGTTTCCTACTGTGGTGGCAGAGTGTAATGAAATATTTCCTGAGGATGTTAAAAAATAACAACCCCATAGTGAGGTATACATATACACTGATCAATAACCCATTATAATTCCAATATATAGAAGTTAATATTGTATGGTACCTGCAGAACATTTTGTGATGACGGTGAAATCTGAGGACTTGTAGGGGAAGGGCTTCATGAGACCCAGTTTTCCACCCTGGGTAGCCCTAGAGTTTCGCCCTAGGTAGCCCTAGGTTTGTCTTCCACGAAGGAATATATGAGATTGAGGTTATTTTTTGACTTATATTTCTTTAACTATGTGATCATGAAGAATATATATCCACTATTGAGGATCGATGACCTCTTTGATTAGTTGAAAGGGGCATAATGGTTCTCAAGGATTGACCTCAGATCTGGATATGACCAACTATGAGTACTATATTAGGATATAATAAAGACGAACTTTAGATGTCATTATGAAAATTATGAGTTCTCGGTGATGTAATTTGGCATGTAAAATGGGCCATCAGTGTTCATGGGACTCATAAAACGGATCTTTCTTCCTGAGATAGACCGATTCATTATGGTATTCATTGATGAAATCCTTATGTACTCGACATCTCAAGTGAAACATGTAAGACACTTGAGGATGGTCCTAGACACACTCCTAGGGAACCATCTTTATGGGAATCTCTCATAGTGTCATTTCATGATTTAAGAGGTCGATTTTCATTGAAACATCATTTCAAATGATGGATGTGCAGGTGTTTTAATGAAGATTAACGCATCGCTTACTTGGGAGACACCTAATAGTGTTACTGATGTGTATAGTTTCCTTGGATTGGAAATGTAAAACCATAGCTTTATAACCACCTTTTTAGAGTGGCAAAATCCTTGAAAACATAGAAATGAAAGGGAAACCTTTTTTGTGGATGGAGAAGTGCCAGGAATGTTTTCAATAGTTGAATTAGAGATTGACAAGCTCTCCCACATTAAGATTTATAGAGGAGGGTAATGAGTACATTGTGTTCCATGATGCATCTATATCTGAGCATGGTTGGGTCCTGATGTCGGTGAAATATTTTATTTACTATGGTTCATGGTAGTTGGGACCACACGATCAGAACTATGTGACCCATGATCTTGACTTAATAGTGGTAGTCTTTGTGTTTATGATTTGGTGACACTACCTGATAGGCGAGAAATTCATCATCTACAATGACCATAAGAGTCTCAAGTACAGCTTGTCTCATAAGGATCTGATTTTTAGACGTAGGTTATGGATAAAGTTCTCCCATAAGTATGAAATTGGGATTGTCTATACACTTGGGAAGGGGAATGTGGTGGTAGATTCTCTCAATAGGAGATAAAGTTCGCAATTGTTGAACAAGGCATCAAATCAGTTGGCCTCATTACAGACATCCTTTGTGGATGGAGATTTAGAATCATACCACCAGTTGATGGTTTTTATCCCTCCACTCTTATAGGGATTCAGGTAGGAACTACTTGGGAATACTGACTACGATACATTATGTTCACATATGTCCAAAAGAAAGGCCCCTGATGGATATTCTAAATGTGGGGGGAGCATGTCATTCTTGTCCAAAGGTGTATTGTTGTAGATTTGGAATTACAGTAGGAGGTTTTGAGGTAGTTTTGTACACCCAAATTGGTGGTACATCTAGGAGTGATGAAGATGTACCAGGACCTCCGACATCATTTTTGGTGGTCATGGATGAAAAAGGGAGTTATAGATTTTTTTTCTCGATGCCTCACTTGTCAGCATGTGAAGGATGATCATGACCGCCTTTTCATGACACGTCAAATTGATTATGTTTTAAGGTTGATTTATAGTCTAGGGTAGACCCTAGGTCGTCTCTCAAGGAGAGTTGGTAGGTTTAGAGTGTGTATTTTTAATAAAAATGACTAAGAGAGGGGGTGGTTTTGAAAAGAGTTTAAAACAATGACTTAGTTGAAATAGCTTAAAAGTTGAGTGACCTAGTGGATTTTGAAAAATATGAGATAAAAGGGTCGATGTGATTTCACTACACAAATATCAAGTTAATTGTTCATAGAGAGTCATCTTAGGTTTAGATTAATTATTTGGTTGGAGTTGTTTGGAATCCTGATTAATTCCTAAGTTTTTATTTCAATGCTTTAAGGACCAAAACATGACGTAACAATCGTATTTTCAAGGTACAATACTTATACATGGAATAATAGCTTCCAAATCAGATTGAAATATCAATAAGGTGGGTATGAAAATTATTCTTGTGATGTCCAATCAGAACAACACAAGTCACACACTCCAAACCTCACACTGATTGGTTAGAAATTAAGAGCATAACACTCACATACATCAAATCAAAAATTCAAATCTGAAATAAAATAAGATACATGGAATGAAATTTTTAAACACCCAAATTACTCCAAACCAGTAGCTAGTGTATGCATCGGAACTCTGTTGACATGTGTGTAGCTCCATCACAACGAACACCCACCGTTTATCCCGACATCGAGAGGAGGAGGAAGCTCGAGTGGATCTCCTTCTTCATCCTTAATCCCCTTATAAGGATAGGGGCCTCCAGAACTTCTTGGATGGTGAGAGGAATCCCTTGGGTCTCCAAAATGGCAGAGTTTGTCTTCTGGTTCTAACTTGAAAATGGGGAGCCCAAGGTGTCATTTTATAGGAAAAATGGAAGGTAGTTTTAGGCACTCAGATTTCATAAATCCACTTGTACCATGCATTTTTCCCTTCAGACAACCTTATATAGCTTTGGAGAAAATATAAAAGTTCTATCACTACCTCTTTACTGTCTCCACTGAACGTTTGGCCCCGTTTGAAAAAATACAGCTCAAGATATTGATAAAATACAGAACACCGCATTTGACTTGGTCCATATTCGGTGTCTTGGACAGATCAGTACGGATGGGCCCCATGGAAGCCGAATCAGGATTGGGTTCCTTAATAAGAAATGTAACCTATTAATTTTTGGACAGGTCCACAATATTTCATCCCATTTGGATTCAGGGATATCGTGTACTATGCAAAACAGTGGAAAGATGTCCATGGATCCATGCAATTTTGGCCCATTTTTTTCCACTTCATCAAAGGCCCTCAAAATCATCTCCACCTACATTGAAATAATAAAAACAAGTAACACTACCCATTATAATATTGATTAACATTAATTTATTTATTCAAACATAAAGTTCAATTTATTATTATATTTGGAATATTCATTACAAAACTAGTTTAAACAGTGGTGTAAGGGTGGAATAAAACAGTGAATCGTGGTATGATCACACCCCCACACCTAAACATTTGCACTCCTGGGAAAAGTCACATATCCAAATAAAATGATGCACATATATATATATATATTTCCAAAATTCTGAAGATTTAGCATTTGAGGAAATTTTATTTAAAGTAATGTGATCAATGCACGAACCACACTAAGATGTTCTTTCTAGTGAAAGTAGAAAAAGCTGTCTCATAAATCATATCATAGCGAAATTCAAAAAGATTCATGATACCCAATTGAGAAAGGAATTCATAAGTAAACCATGACACTAACACTCCATGTGTGTGCGTGTGAAAACCATTCCATGCTATTCTTACCAGATGCTTTCCAATAAATATATGTTATTTTTAAATTTTTCAGCTTAAATGATTTTTTCACCGAACCTGTCCTACATCCTTTGCAATCATATTTCAAGACCCACTCACTTAAGCATTCCCAGAAGTCAAAACATAAGCTCCCGACCTAGATATCCCCATATTTTTCACATTTCATCACTCCCCTCATTTATTATATATATATTTTTTGAAGTTTCAATTTGAACAAATCTCACACTCATCTCTCAACCCTTGTTTGATCTCCTAACGACACTAATTAAAATAGTTATAACAAGATAAAAGGTTGATGATGAGTGGTTTTTAACCTTCCCAAGACACAACAATTTTTTTGAGGGCGTACAATAGTTGGACATTAGGTACACACGCATAGGTCAATCTGGTACAGTAGTGAAATAGATCAGATAAGGAACGGACGTATGGAAATATCATTTAAAGATGAAAATTATTAACCCAACATATATTTACCTTATATTAAGTAAGAAATAATCACACTTCATGGTTTGGTGCAAAAATGTATGGAGATATTAGTGACACAGTTTTCTCAAAACTACTCACACAAGGGGAATCAATCATCTCAAATGTTTCACAGTGATACAACCATTTATATCATTGACAGAAAACCAATTCACTAAAAATCACTCCCTGATGTTAAATTCATACAAAAATTCTTTTTACCCTTTGTTATTTTATTTTTACTTTCCCCCCATTATGGTCACCCAATCATCGAACTTCAAAATTTTTGATGGGGAAAAAATGAAAATACCATAAAAAAGGATAATAAGATAAAACAAAAGGAGAAAACGATGAACATTCCTAACTAACCCAGGAATGTTTCCACACCCCCCCACACCTAGAGTATGCAGTGTCCTCACTACAGTAAAAGGGAATGTGGGATGGAAGGATAAAACCTGGTGGATGTCATTCGTAGTTTGCTTCTTGAACTTGGAGTTCCTCCATCAGAGACTCCAGAATGGATTCATAGAAGTGCTTCAGCCACTGCCCATTGACATTGAATGTTTTCTTGGTTTCTTCATTTTGAACCTGGACAACACCAAATGGAGATACGTTAGTAATAGTGTATGGTCCAATATAGTGGGAACAAAGCTTACCTGGATGCAACTTCAGCCATGAATTATAAAGGAGGACCTTCTTCCCAATATAGAACTGACGATTAAGGATAAGACGGTCATGGGAAGCCTTGGTTCCATCCTTATAAATCCTGGAGTTTTCATATGCATCTCTTCTCATTTCCTCTAGCTCATGAATCTGCAACTTCCTTTGAGAACCTGCACCAGAATGATTAGAATTACATTGTTTGATGGCCCAATAGGCCTAGTGCTCAATCTCAACAGGGAGGTGACAACTCTTTCCGAACACAAGATGATAGGGTTACATTCCAATGGGATTTTTGAAATTAGTACGGTAGGCCCATAATGAATCATCAAGTCTAAGACTCAAATATTTCCTATTGGGTTGAACCTTTTTTTCAAGAATTTGTTTTACCTCTCTATTTGAGACCTCATCTTGACTATTGGTATGTGGATGATATGCAATAGAAACTCGATGACCGACCCCATACCGATGCAAAAGTGATTGCATTGTTCGGTTGTAGAAATGGGAACCCTGATCACTGATTATGAACCAAGGAAATCCAAACCTACAAAAGATCCGAGTTCTCAAAAATTCTATAACTGTTTTGGATCATCTTTCCTTGTGGCATGTGCCTCTACCCATTTTGATACATAATCTATAGCAAAAAGAATGTACAAGTTTCCAAAAGAATTGGGAAATGTCCCCATAAAGTCAATGCCCCAAACATCAAAAATGTCATGAAAGAGAAAGGGTTGTTGTGGAATTTCATTTCTTTTAGAGAAATTCCCCATTATTTGACAACGAGGACAAGATTTACAAAATTCATGGGCATCCCGAAAAAGTGTTTGCCAAAAGAGACCAGAATCAAGAACTTTGTGAGCAGTCCGTTGGGGACCAAAGTGGACCCCACAAGCAAAAGTGTGGCAGAATCTAAGGAAAGACTGAAACTCGCTATCGGGAACACAAAACCTAAGGACCTGATCGCTACATGTGCGCCAAAGGTAGGGGTCATCCCAAATGTACCAACGAGACTCATGTTTTAGACGACTGGCTTGGTTTTTGTTGAAATCAGTAGGAATGCAAGATGATACCAAATAATTTACAATTTCAGCATACTAGGGAATAACATCTTGCACTTTGTACAATTTCTCATCAGGAAACATGTCATTAATGGGAATACAGGGGGATGAGACAATTTCCATGGATGGGGGGATCCTACTGATATGTTCAGCCACCACATTCTCTGCTCCTTTTTTATCTCTTATTTATAGATTTCATTCTTGAAGGAGGAGCATCCAACGAATGAGACATGGTTTGGCTTCAGGTTTCTTTAGGAGATACCGGAGGGCTGCATAGTCTGAGAACACAATGAATTTGGACCCCAAAAGATATGACCTGAATTTGTCAAAGGAAAATACAATGCCAAGGAATTATTTTTTAGTTGTGGTGTAGTTTTCTTGGGCATGGTCCAAAGTACACGAGGCATAGGCTATGATATGTGGAGCTCGATCGACCCTTTGTGATAAGACTGCCCCAACTGCATAGTTAGAGGCGTCACACATGAGATCAAATGGTAAATCCCAACAAGTTGGTTGGATTACCGGGGGTGATGTGAGACTCCATTTTATTTTATTAAAATCTTCTTCACATTCTTTATCAAAAACAACATATTTTTATTTTTGGAGTAAGAAGGAGAGGGGAAGTGCAATTTTACTAAAGTCTCAAATGAAACGTCGGTAAAATCTAGCATGACCTTGGAAATACCTCACATCACGTACATTTTTAGGGAATGGTAGGGATGAAATGACATCCACTTTCGATTTATCTACTTGGATACCATCCCCAGAAATGACATGTCCCAAAACTATACCTTGTCACACCATGAAATGGCATTTCCCATTATTTTATACAAGTTTCTTTTCAATACAGCGACATAGGATAGAACCAAGAATAATTAGACATTCATCAAAAGAGGATCCATAAAAAGTAAAATCATCCATGAAAACATCCGTGCAATTATCCAGGTAATCTGAAAAAATAATAACCATACATCGCTAAAAAGTACCTGGGGCACTGCACAAGCCAAATGGCATCCTTCTATAGGAAAATGTGCTAAAGGGGAAAGTGAAGGTTGTATTTTCCTGATCCTTGGGGGAAATATGTATATGAAAGTATCCAAAATACCCATCAAGAAAACAGTAATGGGACTTCCCCTCTAGCCTCTCTAGCATTTGGTCAATGAATGGAAAGGGGAAATGGTCCTTCATAGTGTGTTGGTTTAGTCGGCGTTAATCTATACAGACACACCAACTATTCTACACCTGAGTTGGAACCAATTCACTTTTTTCATTTTTAATTACCTTTAGGCCAGTTGTTTTAGGAACTAATTGAACGGGACTGACCCATTGGCTGTCAGAGATGGGGTAAATTATTCCAGCAGCAAATAATTTTGTTACTTCCTTTTTAACTACTTATAAGAGGTTTGGGTTTAGTCGACGTTGTGCCTGACTCACTAGTTTAGCCTCATCAGTTAATAAAATATGATGTGTACAAATTTATGGGATAATACCATGAATTTCTAAAAGTTTCCATCCCAATTCTTGTTTATGCTCCCTCAAAAGTTCAAGCAGTCTCAATTCATGCTCAGGAGGGAGTGAACTAGAAATGGTGACGGGAAACTTGTTTCCATTCTCAAGATATGAATATTTTAAATCTTGAGGCAGTTGCTTTAGTTAGAATTGAGGTGGATTGTGGATTGATGGGAGTGTGTGTGAAAGTGAGAGGTCACTAATCTCATCTAATTGCTCAATGGTATCATCCTCAGATGAGGAATTATCTTTTACAAGCATAGCAGTATCATCGATGGTCATGTGATCCTCCATGTTCAAGAAATTTTCAATTAATAAACATGCATGACACTTTTCTAGACCACTACAACAATCAACACATGATTCATTTACGAGAATTTCAATCAAAGAGGAAAATTCAGAAAGGGGATCAGGGGAAAAAAATGTAGTGATTTTAGGGGAAGGGAGTACATCAATTGAATTTACCGAGAGAGAGGAATGTTCTTCTGATGGGTGATTTATGGAATCAAGGATGTTGAAATGGAATATGTCACCACGAAATTCCATAGATAATGTACCATTATGGACATTAATTATGGCTTTGGAGGTTTTCAATAAAGGTCTCCCCAATATAATTGGGTCATGTCCATTCATCCTATCATCTTCAATTTTTAGCACTTAAAAATCAGTAGGAAATATTAAATTTTGAACCCTCACAAGAACATCCTCTAACACACCAGAATGGTGTGCCGTACTCCGATTTGCTAGCTAAACAACTAATCCTGTGGGCTTTAGTACACCGACCTGCAAAGAAGAGTATATGGAGTGAGGCATAACATTAATAGAAGAACCCAAATCAAGCATAGTATTGGAGAAAGAATAGTACCCTATGGTGCATAGAACCGAGAATGTTCCAGAATCATTGCACTTGGTGGGAAGTGATGGTTGTATCAATGCTGAGACGTTACTCCCCAGGCTCACCTTCTCATCACCTCTAAGTCGCCTTCGGTGGTTACACATCTCCTTCAGAAACTTGGCATATCTCGGAATTTTCTTGACGACATCAATCAATGGAATGTTAATCTGCACTTGTTTGAAAGTCTCCAAGATTTCATTATCAAGTTCAGTTTACTTTTGTTTCTGTGGTTGGGTGGCTCTTTGGGGAAATGGAAGAGGAATTCTTGGGCTTGGTAACTCATCAATAGACACACTCTTTCCTTTGGTAGGACTTCTCTCAAGACAAGGTTCCATATCATTTGAACCTTCTTCAGTGGTTGGGATGGTGGTTCCCTTAGGAGTGGATGACTCTAATGGAGGGTTAATTTGGATTTTAAGTTGATTTCTTCTCCTAAGGGTGATGGAACTAACATTTACCTTATCCCTACGGTTGAAAAGTGGTTGAGATGGTATTTTACCAGACCCATGGCTTTAGATTTCACCGACTGAGTTAGCTAGTTAGCCTAATTGGGTTTTGAGCTCTTGTATGGATGCTTGGGTGGTTTGTTGGAACTGGAGATTATTGGAAGCCATTTGTTTCATCATATCTCCTAGGCTAGGCTCGGGTTTTGGAGGGGGTTGTTGGAAAGGCTTTTGGGGTGGTTGAAAATTTCTGTGTGGTGGTGGTTGATAAGTACTTTTATAACAACCCATACATTACATACATTGTTAATACTTCAAAATTGAAGCATACTTATTACAACATATAACAAAACCACTAAATAACCGTATAGGTATAGTGTCTTTAGAAACTGGGAAACATAAACAACTGGTTCATAAAGCGTCTACACTGTCTCCCATTTATTTCATCATATCTATAGTCCCTTTTGGCTTATCTTACTTAATAACCTTCTTCATGACCTGGAGAAAGAAAACATACAAAAGGGTGAGCTCAAATGCTCAGTAAGGGTAAAAAAAAGAAATATAAATCACATCTTATTCATAAGAACATAAATTTTGGAAATCTTAACCTGCAAAAGAGAGCATAATTTCATAAAATGGGATAAATCATAGTAGTGAAATGGAGTCCCAATAATCATAACATAAAACATGAAACTTTGTGGCATACACACATAATCATATAGAATCATTTCTTATTAGTCAAGACTCATTTCCAAGACTATCTTAGTGGACAAAGTCCATTTCTGAACCGAGTTCACTCCTCGTTTCAGTCCTGTTTCACTGAACCGGAATAACCTACCATTCCAGCCATGTCTATCTCATGAGATATAAAATCTTTACCCAATGCATTGGAGGGATATATAGGTCCCACCCATCTCATAATGATACCATTCTTATGTGTGCCACAAAATCATAAACCATACATCATAGAATAACCCATGTAATAAAAATGGGAATCTTAAACATCGTGACATCATAAAAAAATTCATATAATATAAATGAATTCATAAAAATAATTCCATCACAACATAATCAAATCAATGTAATAATAGGGATAAAAAAATAACCCTTTATTATCTTATATGGAAAATAATTTTGATAAAACACTTGAACTCCATTCTTGAGGAAAATATCCTTTCTACTTCAAAAACATTTTTCCTTTCTTAACATTTCATACAATTTTAAAGTAAAAGAAGTTGATTAAAAATAAACTTGAAAACTTGTAAAGGAAGCTTCTTGGAAATAATGTTTTAAAAATCCATTCATGCCGTATAAGTTAAAAAAAACATTCTTCTCGTACTTTTGTTGGAAAAGTCAAAAAGTTCCTCGTACGAAAAATGACAAAAGATTCCTTTCATATCTTTTAATAAAAACTCACCGAAGGGTAAAATTTAATATAAACTATTGTAGAAGGATATAAATATTACATATTGAGGAAACATTGATGTGGACGATAAAATACACCCCAGTAAATTCCAAAGTATAAACAATCTCGGATAAAAATGAGATTGTGATATTTCCCTTACCTTAGGTCCGATTTGCTTCGTAAGTGTCCGAACCTCCTGTATAATTATTTAAATAATGTTATTGAATTATTCCAGAATCATAATTATTGGTATGATATCATATATGGTCATATTCTTAGCTTCTTATTAGTAATATTTCATTACTACTTGTTATTCGGGTGTTTATTACATTTTGTTCTTATGCGTGTTTTGTCGAATAAATTCTTATTCTTCTCTTTAGGTTATAGATACCTAATTTAAAGAATGGTATTAGTGTAATATATATAATATTCATTCATTCAATTCATTTATATAATCATTATGAAATGAAGATCATGTAGAACGAGTCACATCACATCGTGGAGATGGTATTCCGTACGTACGCACGAGTGATGATATCATTCTTATGATCGTGGAATTGTATTGGAGTGTATGTATACTATTTCAGAATCAATATCACTTTATAATAGTCATATATATTCATTATTTACACCATTATACCCATCCAAGTAAGGTGGTGGTGGAAAATAGATTACACTACGGCGTGGAGACGGTATTTCGTACGTACGCACGCGCGATGATTTCTTTTTCCGTAGGATGGATAGATGGTGAAATAGGGTTGTTTCATAATTATAATAACATATCAGTATATGATTGATACTGATGTTATTACTTCATAATGAAACAACTAAAGAAGAAGAAGTGGAAGAAGAAATAAAGATGAAAGAATCGGTAACAGACATTATCTCTTCTTTGAAGTGCTTCTTTGAGACCTCCTTTTAGGGTACTAAAATAGGTCTTTGACGAAGACCAGAACCTCTAGGATGTTTCTAGGAAAGTGGAGAGGAGAAATCGGCAGGGGTTGGCCGATCTTGAAGGCTCAAAGTGGTGTGAGGAAGAGGGGGAGGAGGTGCCCTTTTATAAGGGAGGAGAGGGGCACCTTTGGAATAACTAAAAATATTATTTTATTATAAAGTCAAATTCGGTTTTAATATCTCCAAATTGATATATTTCTAAGATAAGGTGGGTAGGAGTCGAAACCCTCTCATACAATAGAATTTAGACAAGTTTAGGTATCAATTTTAACCTTATCATTTAGATTTAACTTTAAGTTAGATAATTTAACTTTTACCGTGTCTTCTTGTTTTCTTACACTATAAGGTTAATAAACTTACCATATCAAGCCAAACGAAACCCAAGATGTTTATTATAACCTTATCTAATTCATTTTGCCGAACCTTAGATTTTTAGGAATAAAATAACAATTAGTAATATAATATTTGTTTTAAAAACTATTTTATGTCAATTTTGACACTATTTAGTAATTGATTTTTGTGAAAATCATAACAGAATGATTAATTCGAACCAAGTTACTTAAATAAATAATAACATGTCATATTAACCTATAAAATTAGTGCAATTCATAAAAAGTCTCAAATTACATTTATTTGGGTATTTATAACATCAATTATGTCAATATTTCATTAATAAGATAATTACTGCATCATCATTGTGTCATAAATAAATTAAATTATTTAATGTCTAAAAATTACAAATAAAATACCATTATGTAGGAAATATTTATATATTTATAATGAATATTTATAGTCAAATTTATCTTATGTATAACCCCATATTAAAAATGATTTACTTATTAAACTTTGATTCTAACTATTTTAACCCTTCTTTAAATAAATTAATAATAAATGTCCTAATCTAATCCAAGTGGGCCTAAATGGTAATATTTTATTCCTAAGATTGTTTTTGTTCGAATTAAATTTGTCCAATATAATTAGTACATGTGTTAGGGTAATAATAATGTCATTTTTATCCTTAATTACCCTATTTACTTTTAACTGTGGTAAAAAAAAGAAAAAAGTTACTATTCACCAAAAAATTATTTTCATCTCATTGAACCACAT
The DNA here is from genome assembly GCA_963277665.1 of Viscum album. NCBI lineage: Eukaryota > Viridiplantae > Streptophyta > Magnoliopsida > Santalales > Viscaceae > Viscum > Viscum album. The sequence continues at coordinate 82,675,046 of OY728155.1, read as the reverse complement.
TTTACTTACTGACATCAACCGTGTCTCTCGGATTTTTGAAATTCCACTCACAGAAGTGGTAAAATTAAGTTTTATGAAAAATTCAGTTCTTTAACTACCATTTAGTGGTTTCACTATTCATCAAAAATTGAAAGTTTTCAGAAAAATACCAAAATTTCACCATAGGCTAATTTCGATATTCCGAATCCAAAAATGAAGTCCATTTTGAAAAATAAAATTTATAAAATTTCAAAAAGTGGTTATTACTATTCATAACAGCTAGTTTTAATAACATTTTAATAGCATATCATTGTTTAGTGAAACTCGGTATTGCGTACGACGCAAGCTATCGAGGAAGGCCGCGGTTGCGTGTAAAGCAAGCCAAGCCAGTGTTAGTGAAAGATTCCTTTGATTTACATAAAATATTTCACATAAAATTCTCGGGTGTTACCACTTTTTCCTAGTTGGTTCCACGGTTGATGAGGCTGGATTAAATACCCCCTTTCCTATAGGCTTGGTTGTATTTCCACCCAGGGTTGGATGGATAGTAAGGTTCCTGCATAATGGGTTGGTTATAGGGGCATCCTGGGAATATTGCCTCACAACTCTCAGAAGTTTATCTCAATTGGGGGAATTGGTAGGAATAGTGGGTATCAGAAGAGCATATACCAAAATGTATGGGAGGAAGAGATTGGAATTTCCCTTGGGAAAGAGCAAGTTATCGTAGAAGGGTACTTACCTCTTCAAACATTGTGTCCACCTTCTTCTCGAATTCAGTACTTTGTACCTCATGGACACCTCGAATGGGTACACTGGACCTTGAACTGAATTGTTGAGTGTTTTGTTCCATGGTCTCAATTAGGTTCCTTGCAGCGATTGGGGTTTTATCCACTAGTTCACCACCTGCAGCAGCATCAATCATGTTACGATCTATTGGAATTAAACCTTCATAAAAATATTGTATTAAAAGTTATTCGCTTATTTGGTGGTGTGGACAACTTGATCATAATCTTTTAAAGCATTCCCAATATTCATAAAGGGTTTATCCTTGAGATTGTCTTATCCCACATATTTCTTTCCTTATTGTTGCAGTTCGAGAGACTGGGATGTATTTTTCAAGAAAAATACGTTTCATGTCCGCCCAACCTCTAATAGGTGAATTAACATAATACGACCAATCTTTAGCTGTGTCTTCTAATGAAAATGGAAATTCCCTAAGTTTTACTTGTACTTCAATCATATTAGCAGGTTTTAATGTTGAACACACAATATAAAATTCTTTTGAATTCTTATGTGGATATTCTCTAGGCAGTGTATGAAATCTTGGTAATAAATGAATTAAACTAGATTTTAGTTCAAAATTGGGTGCCTCGCCTTGTAATTGAATGTAAGTGGGTCAGATATCAACATCGGGTGAGGTATGTTCTTTTAGTGTTCTATTATTTTCAGCCATGTTATACAAGTTATGTTCAGTTTTAACTTTGGTTTCAGAAGAAGAAGAAGGATCAAGAAGAATTTTAAGATATGGTGTCTCCTCCTTCAAAGTGTTGTCTTGTGTGTCTCGAATTCGTTGATGTAGGATCCTCTCCGGTTTGGGTTCAAAAGTTTTTAGGTATCCAAGAGTAGAATGCGTCATACACAGAACCTACATAATAAATAAATTATAACACAAAAATAAATGCAAGGGTAGAAGATAAAACAAAAAAATATTCACAAAAATTACAAAAATTTTATCAAAAACACGCACAAAAAACCAAAGCGCTCCCCGGAAACGGCGCCAAAATTTGACCGTGTTTTCATGACACGTCAAATTGATTATGTTTTTAAGGTTGATTTATAGTCTAGGGTAGACCCTAGGTCGTCTCTCAAGGAGCGTTGGTAGGTTTAGAGTGTGTATTTTTAATAAAAATGACTAAGAGCGGGGGTGGTTTTGAAAAGAGTTAAAAACAATGACTTAGTTGAAATAGATTAAAAGTTGAGTGACCTAGTGGATTTTGAAAAATATGAGATAAAAGGGTCGATGTGATTTCACTACACACATATCAAGTTCATTATTCATAGAGATTCATCTTAGGTTTAGAGTAATTCTTTGGTTGGAGTTAATTGGAATACCGATTAATTCCTAAGCTTTTATTTCCATGCTTTAAGGACCAAACATTGATGTAAAAATCGTATTATCAAGGTCCAATACTTATGCATGGAATAAGAGATTCCAAAGAAGATTTAAATCTCAATAATTTGGGTATGAAAAGGATTCTTGTGATGTCCAATCGGATCAACACAATTCACACACTCAAAACCTCACACCGATTGGTTAGAAATTAAGAGCATAACACTCACATGCATCAAATAAAGAATTAAAATCTGAAATAAAATAAGATACATGGAATTAAATTTTTAAACACCAAAATTAATCCAATCCAGTAGCTAGTTTATGCATCAGAACTCCCTTGACATTTGTGTAGCTCCCTCACAACGAACACCCACCGTCTAGCCCGACATCTAGAGGATGAGGAAGCTCGAGTGGATCTCCTTCTTCATCCTTGATCCCAATATGAGGATAGAGGCCTCCAGAACTTCTTGAATGGTGATAGGAATCCCTTGGGTCTCCAAAATGGCAGAGTGTGGCTTCTGGATCGAAATTTCAAATGGGAAGCCCAAGGTGTCATTTTATAGGAAAAATGGAAGGTGGTTTTAGGCACACAGATTTCATCAATCCACTTGTACCATGAGTTTCGGCCTTCAGAAAGCCTTATCTCGATTTGGAGAAAATATTAAAGTTGTAGACCTACCTCTTGACTGTCTCCACCTATCTTTGGACATCGTTTGGACAACTACAGCTCATGCTATTGATAAAATACAGAACACCGCATTTGACTTGGTCCATATTCGGTGGCTTGGACAGATCAGTTCAAATGGGCCCCATGGAAGCCGAATCCGGATTGGGTTCCTTAATATGAAATATATCCTATTATATTTTCGACAGGTCCAAAAAATGACAGCCCATTTGGATCCACAAATATCGTGTACTATGCAAAATAGTGGACAGATGTCCATGGATCCATGCAATTTTGGCCCATTTTTCTTCCACTTCATCAAAGGCCCTCCAAATCATCTCCACCTACATTGAGATAATAAAAACACGTAACATTGAACATTATAATATTTATTAACATTAATTTATTGATTCAAACATAAAGTTCAATATATTATTATATTTGGAATATTCATTACAAAACTAGTTTAAAACAACGGTGTAAGGGTGGAATAAAATAGTGAATCGTTGTACGATCAGATCACCATGATCCAGTGGGTTTGAATCCACCCCTTGAGGTTCCAGAATGTAAGTGGTATCATATTTTGATGTAAATAATGACTTGTTTACAATTTATGTTCAGGGGAAGCGATACTATCTGGGTGATCATTGACCTACTCACTAGGTCGACTCACATCCTAGCTATTCAAGAGCAGAGTTCATTGGAGATCTTGGGATGCCTCTACAAACAAGATATAGTTTGACTATAAGGAGTTACATTGATGATAATCTAAAATATTTATTATTTCTTTACACCATTATTGTGAAAGGGATTTTAGGAGTCATTTGGGACTCAATGATGCTTGAGCACAGTGTTTCACCATACAATGTGTGATAAGAAAGAGTGGATCATACAAGTTCGGGAGAACATGCTACAGGCTTAAAGATAGATTTTGACAGCAGTTGGGAGGATTACCTACCCCTAGAATATTTTTCATAAAAAACAAATCTACCATTACACCATTGGTATGACCCCATTTGAGGCCTTTTACAGGTGACCCTCTTGGTCACCACATTACTCGACGAACCTAGGAGAGTTAGGACTCATGATCCTAGAGTTGGTTTAGGAGACTATAGTGAAGCTGAAGATCATACATAAGTGAATGAAGACTAAAAAGAGATATAAAAATTATTATAATAATAGAAAATAGAGACAATTAGAGTTTGAGGAAGGAGACCACATGTTCCTTAGGGACTCACCTCAATGCAGATTATGGAGATTCGACTGGGGTGAGAACGTATCTCCAAAGTTCATCGAACCATTCTAGATACTAAATTGAGATGGCGAGGTGGAATACCTCTTGGATATACCTCTGTAGTTAGAGTGGGTACATTACATATTCCACTTTTCCTAGATGTGGTGGTGCATGCATGACCCATCACATTTCATTGACTAGGTCAAGCTAGACCTCCACGATGGGGTGACTTTTGATGAGTACCCATTAAAGATCAAGGATTGGCATGATAGGATCATTCATTGGTGGTCAATTATTAAGATGTGCATTTAGTGGTAATGTGAGAATCTTCAAGGGAGCACAAGGGAGCAAGTGGATAAGATTTATTCCCAATTACCTCACTTTTTGTGTGGCATCCCGCCTTTTTATAACATAACTTTCATTACATTACACAAAACTGGGGATCTTTCAAGTTTAGTGTCTTGGAAACAAGGAACATAATACATGAAAAAAACATAAAACATTCTTCTTAAACACTTGAAAGGCTTCTACTTAAGTTATTCATAGGGTCATTACTGAATCTCATAACTTGGGGACATACATCAAAAGAAAGGGTGAGCAGAAGGCCCAGTAAGGGAAACAAGAGAAACATTTTACATGTGAACTTGAGATACTTCAATAAGGTCATGAAAAGAACTTTAAGGCATGAGAATGAAATCATGAGGCATATCATAATAAAAATAATGTTTTTCATAACTTTAATATGTGAATACAACATTTTACAAAGACAATAATTTCTGTTTCACCACGGTCCATCCCCAAGGTGTCAATAAAAATTACCAAGGTTATTCACCAAGGTATCAGTCTAAATGGTCATCTCTAGAGATTAAGTATTTACCCAATGCATTGGAGTTCTATCAGGGAGAACCCTTAAATTTGTCTTTATCATCATGTGAGACACATATATCATCATAAATCATTTCATAAAGAACCCATATAGCATAAAAGAAATGGGTTTCATTTCATAATCATAACGTTTTAAAAACTGCTTTAAAGACATAATCTTTATGTCACTTTAAAACCCACAGAAAAGGAAGGTGGGTCTCATGTATGAAAATCCAAGAATTTAAAATATAAAAACTTGGTATATATGTGAATACCCCTATAGGATAGAGAGGTTTGAGTATTCAATTAATAAAATAAAAGAAATTTAGAAAAAGAGAGAGACATTTTGAGACAGAAATTTTGCAGCATAACAGCTATGTTATGAGGTTTTAGAAAACATTGAAAAGAGAGGGGACATGGGTCACCCACTCATAAATGATCTATAAAACATTAGGGGAAAATAATATAAAGGATTTAAGAAAATGGTAATGAAATTTTAAGGAAATACCATTTGAGATGAAAAACATGGAAGGAAGACAAAAATTAGATTTCTCTTATGAAAATTCGGCAGCCTAACAGCGTCACTTAAACTTCAAAAAAAATGAATTGACGAGATCAAATAGGGTATCTCATCATATAAAAATAAAAGTTCATTATTATAGATATAGATATCATACCCCAACATAATAAAAAGTAACTTGAAATACTTGACATGAAAGTAGAACTTTGAAAAATGAGAAGGGTGAAAGAATCCCTTAAAAATTCGGCAGCCTAACGGTGCCACTTAAACATTCTTAAAACGAATTGATGAAATCAAGAGGGGGTATCTCATCATATAAAAATGAAAAGGAATGTAAGATGAATATAGAAGGACATCCTCCAACATAAGAACATGGAGAATAAATGAAATGACATAAAAGAGATTACTTGAAATGAAAGAGAGAGGTCAGATCCCTTACCTTAAAACGTAACTCTTAAAACTCCAAGGTTTGGACCTTGAGGGCTTGGGGGAACCTTGGGATGAATCCTTGGGAGGAAATGAGACCAGATATTTGTTGGGGGATAGTTGGGAGTGAAAACCAAAGGAGGAAAGGGTGGGTATTTATAGGGAGGGTGAGGTGATACTTTAATAATTTCAAGGGACACCTCATTGGTGGTATTGGCAAAACCATGAGCTCTCCCATAGTATTTTCCATGGATTTAGGCCAAATGGGGCCCCTAATACAATAATTCATCACCTTTGGTCGGACAACCCTTAAAATATCTCATGGAATCATCATGACACAGTTATGATGTCATTAAACATACTGAAACCCTAAAACTGCATTTTTACTATTCACTGAAAATTCATCTTTCTCAGAAAAATCCCAAAATTTCACCTTAACCAAATATCGATGCTTTGATTATAAATATGGACTCCATTTTATAAAAATAATTTTCTAAATATTTTTAATTTAATTTTTAAATAAAAACACTATTCACAAAGAATTCATTTTTTTCAGAAAAAACCCCAAAAATCACCATAACATAATATCGATACTCTGAGTTCAAAAATAAAGACCAATTTATAAAAATAATTTTATAATTATGTTTAATTTTATTTTTAATTAAAAAACACGATTCACCCGAAAGAATTAATACTTGAATAATAATTTATGAAACCGTTATTTACCCATTTCATTAAATCACATTACATAATCAAGGTGTATAAATTATATTAAAACTTTCTTTAAGTGTTATTACTAATCCATTTGGTCACATTACTAATCCAAAGCGTAAAATCACTTTTCATAATTTACTATTCATCAAAAATTACGTTGATCTTATTAGACTCCAAATTCCTTACTGAACACTTTTGCAGAAGACCATTTTTTGAAAATCATTACACATCATTAATTATTTATGGTATACATAAATATTTTAAAATATATTTTTTTTTCAAAATTCATCAATAAAATACATCCTAAAATTATCTGGACATTTGAAATTTCACAAACATCACTAAAAGAAGAAATCTCATTTTATTCATCCCAAAGGATTACACAAAGAAGTTATGGTCTCATCACATAGCCCCTTTTAACACCGGCATATGATCTAAGTGTAAGGTGTGCTATGGTGAGAGAATCCGAGGGAGGCTCAGATAACATTACCCTAGTAGTAATCTCTACTAACTTGAACTTCTCCCGTAGGCGTTTCCGTTCAAGCTGGACAAGCTGGAGTTCAACTTGGGCTTGGTCCAAAGTGAAGCCCAACGATGCTACCTCCTTCCCATGCTCTGATAAGTGGGCTTCATAAGGTTTGAGTCTACTGGATGAATCCATGAAATCCTCTTTCTGTATTAACCATTAACATATCTATTAAATCATTAAGAGTAAATTAATATACTATTCAAAAAGTTTGGGTCTTTACATTCTTCCCCCCTTAAGAAATTTCGTCCCTGAAATTTTATACTTGAGGCCTAGTCAAAAAGGTGAGGGTACTTTTTCTTCATTGTATCCTCAGGCTCCCAAGTAGCTTCTTCATACTTATGATTCTTCCAAAGAACTTTCACAAGGTGGGTAGTCTTGTTTCGTAGAACCTTGTATCTACGGTCTAAGATCTCCACTAGTTTCTCCTCATAGGAGAGGTCATGTTCTAGTTGTACAACCTCTGGGTTTGGTACATGTGAAGGGTCGGGTATGTACTTCCTCAAGAAAGATACATGGAAGACATCGTGAACTTGAGCTAGGTTCGGTGGAAGTGCTAGACGATAGGCCAATGCTCTTATGCGGTCAAGGATTTCGTAGGGGCCAATGTACCTAGGGCTGAGCTTCCCTTTCTTCCCAAACCGCATGACTCTCTTCCATGGAGAAATTCAAAGGAAGACTTTTTCGCCAACCCCAAACTCCAAGTCCCTTCGACGGTTGTTAGCATAGCTCTTCTGCCAACTCTGAGCAGCCTTTATGTGCTGTTGGATGGCATGAACATGTTCTATCATCTCTTGCACAAGATCAGGCCCAAGAAGCTTTCTCTCACCAGTTTCATCCCAAAAAGTATGAGTTCAACATTGCTTTCCATACAGACCATCATAGGGTTCCATCTGAATACTCTAATGGAAGCTGTTGTTATAGGAGAACTCAACTAATGGGAGGTGATGATCCCATCCACCTTTAAATTCCATTGAGCATAATCTCAGCATGTCTTCGAGTGTCTGAATAGTACTTTCAGATTGGTCATTCGTTTGAGGATGATAGACCATACTAAAAATCAATTCAGTATTCAGAGCATGTTGAAGACTTCCCCAGAATTTTGATGTGAATCCTGGATCACGATCAGACACGATGGATAGTGGTACCCCATGCAGCATTAGCACTTCCTTTACGTATATCTTGGCAAGTTGACCCAGAGATAAATCTTCCCGAATAGACATAAAATGGGCGGTCTTGGTGAGACGTCCCACAATAACCCATATCGCATTATTTCCTTTGGATGTTTTTGGGAGACTAGTTACAAAGTCCATAGTGATATTATCTCACTTCCATACTGGTATGGGTAGCGGTTGTAATACCCCTTTAGGAATTTGTCATTCTTCCTTTACTTGTTGACACACTAGGCACCTTTTAGTGTAATCAACAATATCCCTCTTCATGTTATCCCACCAATAATGGTCATGAAGGTCTCTATACATTTTAGTGCTTCCCGGATGTATAGAGAAAGTAGATCTATGAGCTTCATCCATCAGTTCTTTCTTTATCTCTGGAATAAATGGAATACATAGTCTTGTACGAAATTTCAATACACCTTCTTGATCAATACTGAAATCAGGGAACTTCCCATCCTTTACAGCCTCAAACTTCTCCTGCATCAAAGGATATTATTTTTGAGCCTTCTTGATCTTCTCTAGTAATGAAGGTTGGGAAATCATTTGGGATAAGGTTGATGATGTCCCTTCCCTTACAATTCCCATGTCCAGTTTTACTAGATCTTTAATCAAGGGATCTCCTAGGATCCTTATTGTTTCCAGAACAACATGATCTTTCCTGCTTAATGCATCTGTGACTTTGTTTTCTCTTCCAGGGTGATAATGAATTGAACAATCATAGTCTTTAATAAGCTCCAACCATCTCCTTTGTCTCATGTTCAATTCTTTATACATGAAAATATACTTTAAACTTTTTTGGTCGGTGTATATATCACATTTCTCCCCATAAAGATAGTGCCTCCATATCTTTAGAGCAAAAACAACTGCCGCTAGATCTATATCATGTGTAGGATAATTCTGCTCATGAATCTTCAACTGTCGAGATGCATAAGCAATTACCTTGTCATTTTGCATGAGGACGCACCCAATCCCTTTCAGAGATGCATCGCTAAAAATAACGAATCCTTCTCCAATAGAGGGTAGTGTTAACACAGGTGTAGTAACCAATCACTTCTTTGGCTCTTGGAAACTTTCCTCGCATTCCTTTTTCCAGATGAACTTAACCCCTTTTCGAGTCAACTTGGTTAGTAGATTAGAAATCTGTGAATTTTTTTTCACAAACCTCTGATAATATCCCGCTAAACCAAGGAAACTATGAATCTCAGTTACTTTTGTGGGTTGATGCCACTCCTCCACAACCATTGTCTTTACAGGGTCAACCGAGATTCCTTCATTGGTTACGGTGTGCCCCCAGAAATCCAATTGTTGTAACCAAAACTCATACTTGCTGAACTTTCCAAAGAGCCTCTCCTTCCGCAGAGTTTTCAAAATAACCCTGAGATGATCTTCATGCTCCTCATGACTTTTTGAATATATCAAAATATCATCAATAAAAACTACAAAAAGTTATCAAGGTAGTCCTTAAAGACTCTATTCATCAAATCCATGAAAATTACAGGAGCATTAGTCAAGCCGAAGGGAATAACAGTAAACTCATAATGCCCATATCTTGATCGGAAGACAGTCTTTGGAATATCTTCCTTCTTCACCCTCAGTTGATGATAACCAGATCGAAGGTCAATCTTGGAGAAGAATTGATCCCCACGAAGTTGCTCAAATAAATCATCAATTCTTGGAAGAGGTTATATGTTCTTCATTGTGATCCCGTTAAGTTCTCTATAATCAATGCATAGCCGCATTGATCCATCCTTCTTCTTCACAAAGATAACTGGTGGTCCCCAAGGAGACACACTCGGTCGGATAAACCCCTTCTCCAACAAGTCTTGGATTTGTTTCTTTAACTCTTCTAGCTCCACATTTGCCATTATATATGGGGTCTTTGATATCGGTTGAGACCTAGGTACGATTTCAATGGAGAACTCTACCTCTATTTATGGGGGAGGTCCAGGTAACTCCTCAGAAAATACATCCATGTATTCCTGAACAATCAGAACATCTTCTATTTGTATACTCCCTTTTCCTTCTTCATCATCACCGATTAACTCTATAAAGAAAGCTATAGGAGGTGCTTCTAGATAGGGATCAGTTCAGGATATCTCTCCTTGGAAGATAAATGTAGGTCGTTCATTCAAGACTACTGATATTTCCTTACTTCTGCATTTGATCTTAGCCTTATACTTTGAGATCCTGTCCATCCCTAGTATAACGTCGAATTCCAACATGGGAATGACTACTAGATTTGCGATAAGATTGTGCTCACTAAAGTAAACACCAGAGTCTTTGAACACTATTGATGAATGGATAATCCTACTTGGAGTCTTGACTGAAAATTCTACCGCATGCAGTTCAGGGATTGATTCTATATTCATTTCAAACTTGGAGGAAATAAAGGAATTCATAGAACCAGAATCAAACAAAGTACTTGCTAGTTTTGAGAGGACAACAAGAGTACCTTCTACCACGTAGTTTGTAAATTCAACTTCAGTTGTTGTGATAGATAAAGCACAACCTTGCTCCCTTGGTCTTTGATGAGGTTTATGGTGATTCCCATCCACTAACCTCGGATTTGGATAGTGATTAGAAAAGTGCCCAAGCTGTCCACACTTGAATAATTTGACTTTGGGTAGGGCCAGAACCATCTTTCCTCTGTCATTAGTGTTGGGAAGTTAAGGCATTACCTCACTATGAAAATTCCGAGCAATATGGCCTTCTCTTCCACACTTGTAGCACTTTCCACTTCTGATCAAGCAGTGCCCCAGATGATTCTTCCCACATTTATTGCATGTGGTAAGTTGCATTTTCTTTCCACCTCTTCCCTGATCAAAATTTGTCCCTAGAATGGGCTCCAACGATCTCTTCTTGCCATTTGATTTATGAGACCACTGTGTCTCACCAAACTCTAGCTCGACTTTCATTGCACTCCGCACGATCTCTTCATAGCTATCGTAGTCCCAGTTGGCTAGATTCTTTCGCAGATGAGGTCTCAGTCCACTGAAAAATCTGTCAACCCTCCCACTTGGATCCATGACAAAGCTAGAGGTATATCGTGAAAGTCGGGTGAAGTTCATCTCATAGCTTCGGACAGATTTTGTCTCCTTATGCTTCATCTCGAGAAACTCTTTCTCCATTCTAGTTCTCATGGAACGAGTGAAATACTTATTAAAGAATATTCCCTGGATCTCTTCCCACTCCATAGATTCCATCTCTCCTCATGGCTTTGTGTTTTTGATAAGTGACCACCACTGATCAGCTTCTCCCTCTAGGCGGAAAATAGCAAGGGTGACTTTTCTTGTTCCTAACAATGAAGTACAGGAAAGATCTTTTCAATGGAGCTTATCCATTGTTCCGCAACTAATGGGTCAGTAGATCCAATGAATGTTGGTGGTCATTGACGCATGAAGGACTCAACATAATTTTGTTCCCTTCGTGGTTAGATCAGCCTCTCAGCTTGATTCAAGTTATTACTCATAACTTGAGTCAGTTGGTTCATCATTCGCATGAATGTTTCCATTCCGGCTTCCATCGGAGGGCCTCAGGACATGGTGAATTGCGGTCACCATTGGCACAGTTCCTCCTATTACCCCCCATTTTCTAAAAGAATAAAACCATAATGAGACACTTATTTCATTTATGAATCTTTTAACTAAGACTTCATGCTTAGACAATTACATTTCTCTATAATTCCTTCATAATGCTTCATAAAAAGATTGTGATTAACCAAACATATCCCCCAGGAGTGTCGTAACCAAGAGTGCAGCAAGGCCCATTATCATGCACCAGTTCCCATTCGAGTCTAGCTCAAAGTGGTGTTTTCGGGTTTTACCCCTATGTACATCTGTGCTAGAGCCGCCTCTACCTACTCGTATCCAGACAGGGATGTATTTGTTTGATAAAACACTTACTCAATACTTACCAAAATACCAGGAAGTTTTCCTATATTTAAACATTTATATATGGTCCTTCAAAATGTTTTTATATCCTAATTTACATAAATAACAAAACCATCCTTTGATACCAACTATGGCATCCCGCCTTTTTATAACATAACTTTCATTACATTACACAAAACTGCGGATTTTTAAGGTTTAGTGTCTTAGAAACAAGGAACATAATACATGAAAACAACATAAAACATTCTTCTTTAACACTTGAAAGGCTTATACATAAGTTCATCCTAGGTTCATTACTGCATCTCATAACCTGGGGACATACATCAAAAGAAAGGGTGAGCAGAAGGCCTCGTAAGGGAAACAAGATAAACATTTTACATGTGAATTTGAGATACTTCAATAAGGTCACAAATAGAACATTAAGGCATGAGAAAGAAATAATGAGGCATATAATAATAAAAATAACGTTTTTCATAACTTTAAGATGTGGCTAAAACATTTTACAAATACAATCATTTCCGTTTTACCAAGGTCCATCCCCAAGGTGTCAATAAAAATTACCAAGGTTATTCACCAAGGTATCAGTCTAAATGGTCATCTCTAGAGATTAAGTCTTTACCCAATTCATTGGAGAGATATCAGGGCAAACCATTAAATTTTACTTTATCATCATGTGATATACATATATAATCATCAATCATTTCATAAACAACCCATATAGCATAAAATAAATGGGTTTCATTTCATAATCATAACGTTTTAAAAACTGCTTTAAAGACCTGATCTTTGTGTCAGTTTAAAACCCACAGAAAAGGAAGGTGGGTCTCATGTATGTAAATACAAGAATTTAAAATAGAACAACTTGTATATATGTGAATACCCCTATATAATAGAGAGATTTGAGTATTTACTTAATAAAATAAAAGAACTTTAGAAAAATAGAGAGACATTTTGAGACGGAAATTCTGCAGCATAACGGCTATGTTACGAGGTTTTAGAAAACATTGATAAGAGAGGGGATATGGGTCACCCACTCATAAATGATCCATAAAACAGTAGGGGAATAGAATATAAAGGATTTAAGAACATGGTAATTAAATATGAAGGACATACCATTTGAGATGAAAAACATGGAAGGAAGACAAAAATTAGATTTCTCTTATGAAAATTCGGCAGCCTAACGACGTCACTTAAACTTCAACAAAAATGAATTGATGAGATAAAATAGGGTATCTAATTATATGAACATAAAAGTTAAGTATGATAGATATAGATATCATACCAAAACATAATAAAAAAGAACTCGAAATACTTTACATGAAAGTAGAACTTTGAAAAATGAGAAGGGCGAAAGAATCCTTTAAAAATTCGGTAGCCTAACGTCGCCACTTAAACATTCTTAAAACGAATTGATGAGAGCAAGAGGGGATCTCTCATAAGATGAACATGAAAATGGAAGTAATATGAATATATAAGAACATCCTCCAACATAAGAACATGGATCATAAATTAAATGACATAAAAGAGATTACTTGAAAAGAAAGAGAGAGGTTGGATCCCTTACCTTAAAACGTAACTCTTAAAACTCAAAGGTTTGGATCTTGAGGGACTGGGGGCACCTTGGGATGAATCCTTGGGAGGTAATGAGACCAGAGATTTGTTGGGGGATATTTGGTAGTGAAAACTAAAGGAGGAAAGGGTTGGTATTTATAGGGAAGGTGAGGTGATACTTTAATAATTTCAAGGGACACCTCATTGGTTGTATTGGCAAAACCATGGGATATCCCATGGTATTTTCCATGGAGTTAGGCCACATGGGGCCCCCAATACAATAGTTCATCACCATTGGTCGGAAAACCCTTAAAATATCTCATGACATCATCATGACATAGTTATGATGTCATTAAACATACCGAAACCCTAAAACTGCATTTTTACTATTCACTGAAAATTCATCTTTCTCAGAAAAATCCCAAAATTTCACTTTAAAAAAATATCGATGCTCTGATTACGAATATGAACTCCACTTTATAAAAATAATTTTCTAAATAATTTTAATTTAATTTTTAAATAAAAACACTATTCATCGAGAATTCATTTTTTAAGAAAAAATCCCAAAAATTACCATAACATAATATTGATGATCTGAGTTCAAAAATAAAGTCCGTTTTATAAAAATAATTTTCTAATTGTGTATAATTTTATTTTTAATTAAAAAATACTATTCACCCGAAAAAATTAATACTTGACTAATAATTTATGAAACCGTTATTTAACCATTTTATTGAATCACATTACTTAATCAAGGTGTCTAAATTATATTAAAACTTTCTTTAAGTGAGATTACTAATCCATTTGGTCACATTACTAATCCTAAGCGTAAAATAACTATTCATAATTTACTATTCATCAAAAATTATGTTGATCTTAATAGACTCCAAATTCCTTACTGAACACTTTTGCAGAAGACCATTTTTTAAAAATCATTACACATCATTAATTATTTAAGGTTTACATAAATATCTTAAAATATCCTTTTTTTCAAAATTCATCAATAAAATACTTCCTAAAATTATCCGCACATTTGAAATTTCACAGACATCACTAAAAGAAGAAATCTCAATTTATTCATCCCAAAGGATTACACAAAGAAGCTACAGTCTCGTCAGATAGCCCCTTACAACACCAGCATATGATCTAAGTGTAAGGTGTGCTATGGTGAGAGAATCTGAGGGAGGCTCAGAAAACATTACCCTAGTAGTAATATCTACTAACTTGAACTTCTCCCGCAGGCGTTTCCATTTAAGCTGGACAAGCTGGAGTTCGTCATGGGCTTTGTCCAAAGCGAAGCCCAAAGATCCCACCTCCTTCCCAAGCTCTGATAAGTGGGCTTCATAAGGTGCGAGTCTACTGGATGAATTCATCGACTCCTCTTTCTGCATTAACCATTAACATATCTATTAAATTGTTAAGAGTACATTAATATACTATTCAAAAAGTTTGGGTCTTTACATTTTGAGTATACCTTTGTCTTGGATTTTGGAGACGTAAATCCTAAAGGTGAGAATAATATACCATCTCATATTTTCTATGTATTATTTTTAAAAATTATATGGATTGATTTTAATTCCATGAGTTGTGATGGTGTGTGATTCTATGGCCCTGTGTGCCCGAAACTACTGTTTGAAAATTATTATTCTTTTTAATAGCATGCAAGTAATTATTTCCTAATAGATAAGAATAACTAAAAAAACGGGGGACTATATCAGAAATTAGAGGGTACTATTGAACTCAAATGTGATATTTATTCTTGGGGAATCTTTTTATTTTCGATGTGGTATGTCTGTCGAAAAACTCCTAAAGGACGTAATCGTTATTAAATAATTAAAAAAATTATTTTATGTGACACGTCATATGGTTTCATTTTTATTAAACAATTTTATGAGTCCTGGGTCATCATTATAACCCTAGAAATACATTGAGACATGGAGAAAGAATCCTCTCTAATGAACGGTGACATATCAGAGAAAGCATCATGGATATTTGCGCCAATGAAGTTGGAGGACCTCGTCAATGACAGAAACACAATTGTTCCTCATCAACAACAGATTCAAACTCCAAGTAGGGTGGTTTTTTCATTTCTTCTTTTCAATGATTTATCTTCCATAATGAATGTGGTTTAACCC
The DNA here is from genome assembly GCA_963277665.1 of Viscum album. Lineage (NCBI taxonomy): Eukaryota > Viridiplantae > Streptophyta > Magnoliopsida > Santalales > Viscaceae > Viscum > Viscum album. The sequence goes on along the minus strand of OY728155.1, from coordinate 82,659,255 downwards.
ACTAATTGATAGATTTTCAGTTCGATCATTGATGTAGGTTGGGTTATTGATGTTAGACTATTGGGAGATTAGTTTAACAACTTTTTTTATCACTCTAATGAGAACAAATGGAGGCCAACATAAAAAAAGTACAAGGTTCATTATTTTATAATTCATGGTTCTTTTCATTCCTCAGTTTAGGACGTTCATTACCATTTAATCCTCATGACAGCGACTTGACTTGTTGGGAGGCATTGAATGTGATCGAACACCTAGATTTGAGGCAAGATTAAATATAGGCAAGATCAGTGTATATCAGGACCAAAGGATCAAATAGGTTATTGGGTTTCATAGTTTCTATCACCAAATGATGAATGGTTTCTCACATAAATAGTAGGGGAGGTGAGAAAAAACATTCACCAATATGTACATGTTGGTGGGATCAGTGACTACGGGTAATGGCGCGACAACTTGTGGGATGCGGCGGGGGGTCACCAAAGGTGACCACGTGAGCTGATGAACCCAATAATGGGTCCGGTTAGGCGAGTGGGCTAGGTCATTGTGGAGGGATGGTGAGGTGGATTAGGGCTAGTGGGTTGGGTCGACTATGCGGGTCGGTTCAGAACCTGCGGGTCGGGGCGGACCCAGGTTAGACCAACATTAGACTTACGTGGCTGGACTGGGCCACTATCAACCAAGCTACCATGGGGTTGTCAACCTCTATGGCCTATCCATGGCCCTATGAACCCCCTTCTAATATTTTCCAATGACCATAACTATGAAACCAGATGTCCATTTGATGATATATCTATGGAATTGGAACCCATAGGATGAGGAATTCATTTCAAGATATCATACATGGGTTTTTGTGGGAGTATCCATATGACATAATGGCTTCAGGAGTGAGTTATCATAGAATGATCACACTGCGATCAAAAAATTCTCTTTCTAGATGCGACCTAGAGACTGTGTGTCTTATAGAGAATGTGTGTCTTATAGAGACTGTGTGTCTTATTGAGACTGTGTGTCTTATAGAGATTGTGTGTCTTATGAAGAATATGTGTCTTATAGAGAATATGTGTGTTTTTTGATTGATTATATCTCAATGTTCTTGATAAATTTATTGTACACATATATCTATGTGGAGCAGACCATGAATTCATTTGTGGTATTCATTTGTGGTATTTCTTATTAGTATTTCCATTGTGTCATCCCTTCATGGTATTTACTTTGTGGTATTTCTTTAATGGTATTCCTTTTTTGTATTTATATTATGGTATTTCATTCTTATTGTACCTTTATGATTTCAGGGTGTCTTACAAAGTATTTTTTTACTGACCACTGCACGAGCTTTTGTTGCACCTGTCATGTCTTGGGTAGTTGATCAACTCTTTGATGGAGTTCTAGGAAGACCCAGACATGGAGGTTCCTTGCGAGACCCACCATGAGGAGGTGTGTATTGACAGATTTTCAAATAATAGTCCCACTACCTCTTAATTTAATGGTTGGACTTGTGGCTATTGACTCTTTTGTTTTGGTGGGATTGTTTTGGCCCTGTTTATTTTCAAATACTCTAACTGTTGTACTCTGGTTATTGGATATAGTGTTTTTCAATCATTTTTTCCTTAGTTATTTTACATTTTATAATTTTGGTAGGGTATATGTGTCTATGTTTACAGGTAGATTGAAAAGTTCCTCATATTAGTGAGATATTTCTACTCAGTGCTAGTCAAAAACCCCTAGAATATTGGAGGAGGGCTTGGGGTAGTCACAACATGAGCCTCTCTAGGATGGGTTGTACAAGAAATTTCGTGAATCCTAACATTCAGAGGGTACATATCATGGAAGGAACAATTTCACAAAATAATAACTTCAATAATATATTTTTCCAAACATGAAATCCTCATTAATCATCCTAGTATGACCTAGAGTTATATATTTATAGTAGGAAGAACAACTCCAGCTTCATCCATCTACTTCTCGAAAATATGTAAGAAACTCCCATGAATTTCTATACAACATCTTAATTAATTCATATCTTTTTTTCAATAAGAAACCCCCAATTATATTCAAATGGGGGGTTTTTAATTGGGTTACAAATTATAAAGGTAAAAATATTACTCACAAGGTATAAAATCATTTGGGGTACCTTATCTCAAATTTATACCATTGAAATATGTTCAATCGTATTCACATGATTATTTATATGGATATATTTATAATTTTTGTGAGGGAATTATATATAAATATGTTGAAATATAAGAAATTTTCATTGAATAAACATTCATATACATGTATCATAATGATAAAAAATAATAATATATATTTAAATCCTTTTTTAGAAATATAATTAAAAATATTAATTTTGATAAAGTAAAAAGTGTCCCATATCAACCTAGGATTGTGGGTGTGGGCAGTTTTATTAGGTTGTATGTTCTTCTCAACTTTAATAAGAACGTGTTATAATTTTAAAAAGAGAAATATATATTTATCCCAAATTGTAAAACTAAAAATGATTCAAAATTTCATATATAAATACAAAAATATAAGAAAATTACATGGTTCACCATTAATAGATTCTGAAAGTAGTATACCATGATATTTTAGTAATGTGGTGGAGGAAATTATTATACACTCTTTGTGATTCAATTATATTTGATTTTATAAATGTAGATGTATTGGTGACTCATATATTCACTATATCCAAAAAACAATATTTATTATGATATAATTGGTGAACATAAAACATAAAATTCAAACTCACAAATAATCACATATATAATTAACACATAACATCAAAGGTATCTTTAGAGAATAAAAAAATCCCTATATCAGAATTAGATCCTTAATGGAGTTACTTATAACAAAACGTTTTCAATGTATTATGTCTAGTGAAGATCTATTTAAGTATTTTTATTATTCAAATTTTATCTATTAAATTTCAAATATCCTAATTAAAATATTTTAAATATTCAATTTAATCATTACACTCATCTGAAGTTGATTTTCTATAATAATTGTTCATCATTTAATTAGTAAAACCACTAATTTCAAACAATCTTTCACTAAATTTAATAATATTTTAATATTTGATGTGTTCTAGAATCTATGGCATTATGGTTTAAAATCAGGGTTATATCATTATTACATACAATATTGACCGTCATTGTATTTTCAATTCATTATTGTTAAATTATTACATAAAAAACTATAAAATACGAAACAAATCCATCTAAGAAATCCAATAAAATATAAACATGATCTTTTGAATGTACTTAAATAAAAAAAATGGAATCATAGTTCTTTATATTGTGAAATTCCATCAACATTAGCCATCTGGAACTATACAATATTTTCATACGGTCTTCAATATACAATATTCCCCTACTATATTTCATGGAATTTTTTTTATGAAAATAAACCATTTTTAAATTTACTCCTATTAGTTAGTCAAAATATAACTATTAAATATATTTCATTTAGGTTTAGTTCTCCTTAAAAATATCTATTACAATATTCTATAAAAAAATTTAATAGAAAAACCCTCTTTCATATATAAATAAATTATGAAAAAATTCATTATAGATTTACCTATTTTTGTAACACCCATAGTTTTTTAGAATAATTTTTTAGTAATACATAAAATTATTTTTGACATCATTCACTACATAAAACACAAAGGTAATATTTCACTACACACAATAGTGGGTTAGCTTGCATTACACATAATACCATGTTTTTACAAGACCATGATATATTATTAATATTATTCAAATGTGATCATTAAAACATTACTATAAAACCTAAAGTTATTAATAGTAATAAATATTTTTAAAATATTATATATATATTTTTTATATATAGAATACAAAATGATAAAAAATACCTAATTTTTCACAATGCCTTTATAAGTTGTGAAAATACAATTTTCCCAATAAATTTGTTCTATTTATTTAAATTAATAATAATAATTTTTTAAATAACTTTTTAAAAATTAAATTTATTAAAAGAATAAAGTTTTATTTCATTTTTTCAAAATTAGATTTGGGTGGATTTTTTTTCTGAAAATTTTCATTTTTATGGAGTGAAAAATAATAAATTTTTATGTAAATATATTTTATTAATTTAAATATAATTATTATTACATTTTAAATTTATATTAAATTTAAATTAGTTCAATTAAACATCCATTAATCGAATTGATGTCATTTTTAATAATTTCATATTGGTTTTTGATAAAAAAACTCTATATACTTTTGACCATTTTCTCATTAAAATCATGCTTTATCATCACGCCTGTGGGATTAATTTGAAATTAAATTTTTCATCTTACATGAATGAAATTTAGAAAAAAAGGATTCTATATTTGGAAAGTGAATAATGTATATTATCTAACTTTTGAACATATTTTTTTTATCAAAATTAATATTGAATTATTTTAAAAGATATCAACGCGGTTAAGGTTAAAATGGGTTTACAGGGGGTTAAATTAAAAAGATATGGGAACAAATGACCAATATACATGTATAAATGTTTTTGGGATGTATGCCTACCATTAAACCTATAATATTATATAATGTACTATTTTTTATGTTTTAGATATATTAAAAACACGGTATCACTCTATTCTTTAAAAAATACACCCTGTGTTTCCTATGCCCTACATATAAAAGGGCACCACTCTTCTCTTTTATTCACATAATAAATCTATTTTTTCCATATATTTATGAAAAAAATAACTTTCAAAAATCTGTCAACTCATACTATGTCACTTATTATGTGAATTAATCCACTCTACGAAGGATTTTAGAAGAATCTTATAGAGGATACCCTAAGAAAAGGTAAAATTCAACAATAATAATTTTTTCCCCATCCCTTTTAAATTCTTATTATAAAATGATTATAAAATAACCTATGAATATTATAAATATGTATATTTTATTTTGTTTACTTAATACTCTAAAACCATATCAACTTCCATCTAATGAGATACGACATCAGAGTTCGTCTGGACAATGAACTACAACTTCTCAAATTGATGTCATCTGTTTTTCTATTAACACACCTCAAATATAGTTTTAATAATGGATTTATTGTTTATATATGATATTAATTATGTTATTATGATTATTTAATTATTATTTCACCCATACCTTTTTTACTCTCTATTTTGAGGAAATATGATAATGTCAGTTGTGTGTATAATGGACTACCGTCTCAAAAATCCATGTGAACCATTCATGATTTACATGTATTAATGATGGATTTATTTTACATATATGATATATTTGACATAAAAATGATTTCAGTTTTATAATATACAATTTAATTTTCTTTCTTTTAATTCTATATGAAAATAAAAACAGTTTTCATGCATGGCCTACCACCTCCATTAATGGAGTATTAAATTGTTTAGAAATAATTTATATAGATTGATATGAATACATATATAATGAATATATAATATTTTTATATCTTGGTAAAAATTATAAATATTATTGAACCATGATCCATTTAATATGATCAAAAATAAAAAAAAACTAAAACTTATAAGGAAAATAATATTTTTATTATCCAAAATGTAAATTTAAGGTGGAATTTATAATAAAAGGGTAATAAAAGGACATAATTAAATCTTATATATTATAATACATATGAATATGGTTCATTAATAGATTTATTATAATCTTTGTTTTGTTATAAATGATTTTTTAACAAGTATGATGTAAGTCAAGACATTATGTAAGGGATTTCCATCTTAGTTTTAATTTCGATGGGACAAATGAAATATTAAACACATGTTTCTTTAATGGGGTCTAAATACTGAAAAAATATATTTTATGATGATTATACCTAAAATTATTGAATTTTTATATCTATTGGAATATCTCTGTTTCACGGGGTTTACAATTTCAATGTTACAAAGCAGTAAAGGGATATTGGTATCAATTTACCTTCTTTATATTGTATGGAATGTTTTCCCCCTATATTATTTTATTATTTTTAGATAAATACCCTTTGACATGTAATACTATTAACTAATTTAAATTATTGATATTTTAATGTTTCATTTGATTTTATCATTTCATGGGGTTTAATTCTCAATATTACTAAATTCATAAAAATTTTATGATACAATCCAATCATTTAAAAAGATTATTTATAATTTAGTAGCCAATGTTATTTACCATGATATACCCAAAAATAATTCAAATTATTTTTATTCTTCTCTTCTTATATATGATATATTTATGTAAAAATACCATTTTCCCACTATATGGTACTTAATATTATTAAGATCATGTTTTTAGGAAATCATGACATTATTTCTCTCTTCAGTTGGAAATCCATTTTCTTCCAAACCCATATTTTCCAAAATAAAATGCTTTAATTAATGTTTTATTATTATGAAAATGACATATGAAACAATGTTTTATTATTTATTTACTTTTTATCAAAATTTTGGAATGGAATCTTCATGTAATTTTCCAAACAAATCTCATCCTCCTTTTATTAAAAATGATAATGAAATACTAGTTTTAATATGTATGGTATTAATTATAATTTTAAAATCCATGATCATTCAATTATTTGAAATTTAATTATATGTTTTCAAGGATATTTTAAAGGAAACTTATTTTAAAAGAAGAAATAAACATTTTAAAAATTTATTTTCAAAGTGGTAAGTATATTTTCCTCAATAAATGTTTTAAATGATCAATAAAAATAATTTTACATCAATGTCTTAATTCATTAATGTTTCTAATGACTTACTTTAGATACAAACCATTGATACCACAATTATTTTTTTCATAATAGTATATTTTTATGATTTAATGACATTTATGAAACTCGTTTCTCTCCAATGTGAAATTATTATGAATCCTTCTTATTTTCATGGGATATAATATGATGAAATGATTATAGAACCTAGACTTTTTTCATTAGGTCATAGTATGTTGAAATGTTTATGAAACCCACTTTATTTCATTATTTATGATATGGGGATGTTTTATGACCTTTTTTTACAAATAAATATGGTTTTAATTATGATTGGGGTGGGAAAAATATCACTCTTTAACACCTTGGGTAAATACTTATATCTCATGAGATATAAAAGACATGGAAGAGGAGTGAATTCAGTTTAGTAAGGTACTTTTTTCAGTAATATGGTTTTGTCAGTGGACCATGAAAAGTATGAGGATTTACAGAGTGAACCCATTCTAATATGATATCCTTTATATTAATACTTAATTAATATGGAAATGATTTCCAATTTTTATTTGTATGATAAAAAATCCATGTCCTATGACAATGTTATTCTTTCATGGATCAATTTCCTTGATTTTTTTATGATTAATATCTTATGAAATAAAAATATTTATTCCATGAATCATGTTTATGATATTTCATATGCATAGTATGGTTTTAAAATGTTATGATCATATTACCATACCCTTATGTTCATATTATTCTAATGAATATCCATAGTTTACCCTTACTAAGCATATGAGTGTACCAATTCTTATGTTTCATTTCCCTAGTTTTACAATTAATTTATTATTTATGACATGTCTAATAATTTTTCTAGTTATACAAAATGTATTTGGAGATGATGTAACTCACTTATTGAATAGTGTCTATATTTTAATGTTTCTAAGGACATTAAACTAATTCAATCCTTAGGCATGTGTATTTGTAATGTAATGAATATTAATAAAAAATGACGTAATATATCTATATTATAATCCTATATCTCTATTAGTTCGATATCCTATAATTATTTTAACTTTATACTCATTAAAATATCAAATACTTTGTCCCCCCCCCAATAACCTCTATCGAGTGTGCTATGAATCCATTATTTTTTCAATTATTTTAGAAGAACTTTTCATCATCAAAACTATATTTAAATAGAAATAATATTTAATATATATATATATGTTATATTAATATTTTCTTGATGAATTAAATAATATATTATTATACTATTTTATGCTCAGTGATTAACTATCAAAATTATGAAACTATTTGTCAATAAACAGTTGTTCTCTATGAATATCTCATTTTCATCACTCAATTACAACATCAATCATTCCTTTTTATCAGCTATATTTACATTTATTGAGATAAAACCCAATTGATTTTGTTATCAACATAAATGTAAACTCCACATTTAGGTGAGGATTCTTATCTTACACAACTTATTAATTTCAAAGATTTCAATTGTATGAAAATTATAATGTGATCTGGAAATTTCCAAAAAAACCATTTTCCCCTTTCAATCTAATCGAAATGGGAAATCCTTTTTAAATATTAATGAATCCGTGGGATATGAAACAATTTATGGGGAGAATATATTTCTCAAAGCTACCCATACTTAGGGAGGTTACAAAAAACCATGGTTTTACTGATTCCTTTAAAACACTAATGTGGAAGTTGTTTTTTTTGTAAATATTATTTAACATTAATTCTTTTTACACTGTGTCATAATATAATAATTCCTTGCACCACATTATAATTAATAAATTGGTATTTAATTTATTTTTTCTTAATAATATATTTTTAAAAGTGATTTCATAAATTCAATCACACTATTATTATCATAAAGGACCACCATGAGTATCTTCTAGTCATCACTAGGCCCACACCCTCTTTGTATCATCATCAATAAAAATTGTGTATATTAATTTATAACAAAAATAAAAGGTGAATCAAAATTAGAATTAGAATTTATTTTTACTTATTTATTTACTATCTACGGAACATGTCCCTATTATAGAAATTCCCCTCATTTATGGACAATCTATCCAAAATATATCTAATTTAGTATACATCTAAATATACTTTTATTTCAAATTCCATCCCAACATTAAATTCCATACCTTTAATAAGAATAATGTTAATGTACTATATGATTATCATTATATTATATAGGTGTTCCTCTTTTATGTTACCCTAAAATTGATCATTTCAATGTGTATAATAAAAGATATTAATCCTTATTTTTGTTAGATTCTTTAAAAATCATATCAATATATAATATAATGTTTGATAGATATGATTCTAATAATTATGCTCTATTTATTTGGATCAAAACCCAAATTATTTTATTATAAATTCCATTCATTCATCTCAATATTCTTAATTGATCTATTATATGTTTATCATTATAAATAAGGGATCATTCCTTCTATTGATTATTATGTATCTTATAGAAAATTGACATCTCTTTAACCATCAAAATCTCAAATTTGAATCTCTTCAATCATACTATTTCTTTCATATAATCAATATTTCTTCCACTAAAAATTTAACTCATTAAAATAGATGATATATTTATGATTATCCATCATCGTTGATTCCCAATGTGGTTTTGAGTTAAACCATCACTCATGTACAATAGCTTTCTCCTGAAAGTGTCTATTTGTGTGTAAAATGACCATTATTCACATTTTTGACTTTAATTTTTTTAAAGATGAATACTATTAATTCATCATTACTATATTCAAAACCTAGAGGATGTTCAATATACACCCAAACCATGACAAATAAATTCTAGAATTATTTCAATAGAACATTTTGTTAAATGATAGTTTATTGTAATTGTTATTACCAAGAATAGTCTTTTAGAGTTATATATCAATAGTAGTGTCAATGGAACATGTATATAAATAGATATGGTTTTTCATTTCCTGAGAACACTACACTTTCTTTAATCCAGAACATCTTTCCATGTTCACTTCTTTAGTTCTTGAACACCAATTATGTACCATTAACATTGCGGACCACCAGTTTTTGAAAAAACACCCTTGTATAGTTCTTCATTATTCTGAAAAACCAAGATTTCATGGACATGACCCTTTATAAATTGATATATTCTTATTTAAATGAATATGATTAATCATAAAAATGTAATAATATGTGAACCATATCTATAATTGTCAAAATTTTCATCGGATTTTATTTTTCTCCAATTATGTTTGAATCATTAATATATAATCTTCATCTTATTTTGTATATTTAGAGTTTAAAAACATTATCATCCACCTCATTATCCAATTATTGTTTGTAAAAATCATCATATGATGAAATATTTATAAATTTAAATTTTTAATTAACCGAATCATATTAATCAATAATTTATAGGCATCACCATTAGTTTAATTGACTATGAAAATTCATTCATAAGTGGAATGGCCATATTTTTAAAGGATTCCATACATGTTCAGTATGAAATATTTTTTTCAAACTATCCAATCTTTTTATGTGTTAGCCTCGATCTACGAAATAAATCACATGGTGTTATATCCTATATGGGTCTCAAAATATATTTTTTTATAAATAACTACATTCCCCATTTATTTCTACCAATTACATGACATAAAACTCTAAATGAGTAACGTTATTTCCATATAATTGACCATATGTTTACATAATTACATTACATAATGAACCAATCATGATACCCTCACAAACTGGCACCCAAACCGACCCAGCACATATAATAAGGGTGATCTCAATTCCCATGAGTGGGGGAATTACACCTATGAATCAATAAAAACATGATGGAATTACATTTCCCAACTTAAAGTATAGAACATGACATTTATATACATGATTAGTGGAAATAATGGAGGGGTAAAATTAGAAATATATATCATATTAAAAATGAAACAACATATATGATAGAAATAAAGTAGGTAAATAAATTTTAAGGTATAAGTCCAAAAAAATGAAAATAAAAAATAAAAATAACTAATAAATATGGTAGAATGTGGAAACTCCCTCCACCCCACCACTTTCTACCCATAAAAAGCTGATAGAAACCTCACAATTACAAGAACCCATTTCTTATTCATGAGGTACGAGTTTCTTCTTTTCCTTTTTCATTAAGTGTTTCTGAGAAAATAAGAAAAATGGGGAAAAATCCCAAAATTAGTGGGTACACGCCATGTAATATTCCACATGCCATGTACTTTGGCCGTGTTGGATGAGTATATAGGGCTTGTAGGCATGTCGTTGATTTAGGGTGTAAAAAAAATGACTACAGACCGTGTACTTAGTATATACACGTCGTATAATTAGTCGGAAGGTGAACGGTAAAGTGGTGGGAGTAGCCACCAGTGGAGCGATAGTACATGCCATGTACTCAGAAATACATGTCGTGTAATCAAGTCGACAGATGAACAGTGTGGCAGTGAAAATTAGCTACCAAGGGAATAGTTAAAAAATGGAAAGTACATGCCTTGTACTTGAGATTACACATCGTGTAGTTGTGTTTTTTTAAACCAGCAGTAGCCACCTCTTTCAACAGAGGAATCTTAGAACGCCGAGAAGCCACTGGAGAGATAGAAGAACCTTGGTACAGTTCCCAACCGAACATTTGGACTTTGATTCCTTCACCAACGATCACGTTTGGACCGTGCGGGTATGACTTTACCTCTCTTAGTGTGTTTATTTCTAATTATTTCATGAGGGGAAGTTATTTGTCTTTGAATGAGTTATCATTCTTCCCAGATCTACTTAATTCTCAGTTGTTTGGGGAGGCGTCCTTCTCAGATATCGATCAGAGGAGATCGAGGTAGGTGGTCTAGTGTTTATTTAGAACTGTTGATTTGATTTTGGGTACCGTTTTACTATGCACTCATGCCTGGGGTGTCATATGGATGAGGCCTCAGATGTTATGATATATATAATTGCATAGATAATCTAATGGACTTGTATAAAATGTTGTTTTGGATCGTTGCCTTGATCCAAGGCCACCCCGTGGATGCGTTTACCTTATTTAGCCATTTGGCCAAGATACCCGTGGGTATGCCGTAATGATATCTTGTTTTGAGTTTTATTAAGGGGAAAAATATTTATTACTTTCTTATGCATTGGGATTAGCTCAGTTACTTGCTTATCCTAAGGGCAGTGTTTTCCAAGCCTAAGGGCAATGTTTTGTTTAGCCTGAGGGCAGTGTTTTGTTTATCCTGAGGTAAATGTTTCTCATGGATGAGGGCCGTAGATTATGTGTCTGAAGGAAATATCTAGTATGCCTGAGGGAAATATTCGTTATGCCTAAGGGAAATCACGTGAGGGTTTCGATTATGTTTACCTAAGGGTAAGAATTTACATGTCCGAGGACAATGTTTACTTTGAGCATTCACTGTGGTGATTTCTTATGTTGTACCTGCCAAGAAAAATCACATGCTTGGAATTGATAAATAATAAATAAAATGGAAATGTAACTGGTAGAGATTTTTACTTTTGAGTACTGCTTAGTTTACTGAATTTTATTATTGCACACTGGTGTTGCACATTTTCAATGACAGTTGGGCACGGGCCTTTGGTGGTTTCCTATTGGGATTTATTTCTCACACCCTATTTGGGCCATGTCTTGGGCCCAAATAGATTATATTTCTATAGGTGTTGAGAAGGGAAGGGGACCCTATATAGGTACTTGATTGTTGTAGAGGAGTGGGAGATCATGGTACCAAGCTTAGACTTGCGATGCTGCTGAGTTCTTGCTATACTATTTTAGTTTGCTTTTCTATACTTGGTATTATTTACTGTATTGTATTTGATTGCAATGTATTTTGTTTTGACTGCATTCTTAGAAATATGACATATTGCACCATCATATATATATGACTGTTGGTTACCTCTTACATCAGTACAGTTGTCCATTTCAACTTCATATTGTTTACTGCTTCCGCTTTTATTATGTTTATATTTTTCCACTGCACTACATTTTGATAAATGAGGGCATAGTTTCCCCACTATCAGACCTAGTCCCTCGCAGCTTGTCGGTAGCCTCTAGCATTTGGGGAAATTCTCTTGAGGTCATGTGACCAACCATGTTCAGGGCACCCGTTGTGTGGCACTCGGATCCGGGACGTTACAAAGTGGTATCGAAAGAATTTCTTTTCTTTGACTTACTATTTAGAGCCTATAGTCAGGGATAAGATGGAATTGGTATTTGGTAATAATTTGTGCCCGGGAGTAGCTAACCTGTGTATGGGGAAAAGACAATTTACATCGTGTTGCAATTTTACTGATTTTGCACGTTACAATTGTTCGGATTTTCATCGTTGGGTGATGAAATTATGGTGTGTTGTTATATATTTTTTTTATACTGGGTTTAATTTATTCACAACCCGGTGAGATGAGGGTGTTCCATCTCAGGCATCATTTAGGCACATGTTATAATCACATTTCATGCATAGTTTCCATGCCATGTAGGTGTTTTAGCAATTGCATGTTGTTGTGATAGATGTCGTGCTAGTAAAGTCATGATGTTGTGATAGATGCCTGGATAAAAATACTGGCTATTCGATATGGTGTTGTTTTGTGCTTTTTTTAAGAATGAATGCCAAACATTGGTTCTTGAGGAGTATGGGCCCTCATTTACCAGAATTTGGTTGATCATTGACTTGTTTACTTTGTTATAACATGTATAAGATGCCAAACTTTGGTTCATGGGGAGTATGTGCCCTCACATATCAGAATTCGGCACTAAGGTGATGGTTTTAGTGTTTTTATAGGATCCGTAGTAGTTTCTAAGGATTACAATCCAGAAAAACCCAGAATACACGCTGTGTAGTTTTGACTACACACCATGTACTCTTCTGTTCGGGAAGAAAGTTAAAATTTTTAAGTTCACGCTGTTTATCATAAGTACACATCGTGTAGTTGCTAACCGTGTCATAGTCCGTGTAGGAAGAAACACGAGATAATGAAACTTTTGAGGGAACACATTGTGTACATCTTGTACACGTCGTGTCATGTTGACCCTATGTCCGCCCATGTAACTAACAACACAAACAGAGATATCTGAGCTTATACACGCCATGTCAATGCTGAACACACCGTGTATTTTAATCTTGGAATACGACCCTTTAACTAAAAAACATGGGTCGGTGTTAACCTTTCTATAACATGCCGTGTCCAACGAAAACACTCAGTGTAGTGTGAGCCATGTGTCCGGTCGTGTCACGAACAACACGAGTCAGCGAAGCTCATCTCGTACTTGCTGTGTACCTGTGGGACACACTGTGTATTATTTACCGGTAGGAGACCATGTAGACTTGGCCGTGTTGGTGGGGAGATGGAGTGGTGTACACACCATGTGCGGGTTTAACACACCATGTACCTAGGGTTGAGACACGCCTAGGCCAGCATCAGAACACGACCATGTAAGGGCTTAAGAGTACACGCCGTGTAGACCATATACACGCAGTGTAGTCTCATTATAAGGAGAGGCATGTGTCTTGTCCGTGTATAAGGACTCGGTCAGGGGAAGGAATTTCAAGTACATGTCGTGTGTGTGGACAACACGCCATGTGTTTGGGGTGTTACATGACCAGTTCTAGAAGAAGTACATGCCCATGTGAAAGACTTATGAGAACACACTGTGTAGTTATTAGGCACGTCGTGTAGTCCTGTTTTGTAAAACATGAATGTTTTCTATTCCCTATTCCCTTATTATTATTCCATTTCATAGTCTTTGATGATCATAATCTAAGGTTTGTGTTTGAACTTGTAGATTCATGCCACCGAGGAAACCCTGAGTTGTCGCCTAGAGAGCGGCAATGATTATACTCCAGAGGTGGTAGGCCATGGGCTACCAATAGATCCTCCATTAGAGCCAGATGAGGTGGTAGCCATTATATCGGACGCAGGCACAGATGCATAGTTCTGTGAAGGCTTCATGTGGCTCATGGAGATCTTCCAGGGAGGAATGTCAGCTGTCACATCTATGGAAGAGCTGACACGTATATTACAACAGTAGCATCTGCCTATGTTTTCAAGGGATGGAAGACCACAGGCTGCAGAGTCATGGTTTGATTCATTATAGACTATCATTGAGAATCTTGAGACGCCTCTCAGGAGGAGGGTCAAGATCGCTACTTATATTCTGCATGATTCTTCCAAGAGATGGTGGGATGTTACCACCCAGACTGAGCATCCCCAAGACATGGCATGGGAATATTTTCAGGCAGACTTCTATGAATTTTTCTTTCCAGAGATGCTAAGGGAAAATCGAGCTCCATAGTTCATGAATCTATAGTAGGGATCCATGTCAGTGATGGATTTTTCTGCCCGCTTCATCGAGCGATGACGTTTAGGACCTATTCTGGTGGGTGATGAGGCATTGAGGGCAAGATGCTTTGAGGATGGTCTTCGGTATGACATCGGAGTGCTGGTGAATGTTTTTAAGTTTCCTAAAGTGCATGATATTGTGAACCAGGCACTGATTACTGAGTGGAACCTGCGGGAAGCTAGTGGTGTAGTCCAGGGCGGTTCGACACCGGTTTCTGGTACTATTTACACTAGCAAGAGGAAGAGGTAGATGGATTTCTTTCATGGTGGCAGTACTAGACAGAAGAATTCTTTAGGTAGAACAGTATTGTTCTACCGGTGTGGTAAAGAGGGACACAAGAGACCTCAGTGTCCACATAACCTAATGGAGTGCTGATCTTGTGGCAAGGTGGGTTATATTCAGCATTTTTGCAGGGCGTTTCCACTAGCGACTAGTGAGAGGGGTTTTGTGCAGACTCCGCGTGCGGGAGCAGGGCAATTAGCTTCTTACAAGTCATGGAATTGGAATATGTTAGGATGTTTAGGCCGAGGTGGTGGTCGTGGTCGTAGTATCCAGACACCAGAATCTCCAAGACAGTAGGGCGGGTTAGCTCTAGGTAGCCAGGCTGTGTTGTAGGGCTGCAGCACTAGGCAGGCGTATGGAGTGCAACAAACCCAACAAGGGCAGGTTCCCTAACCTTCCACTGTCAGAGGTACTATTATATTTTTTTCTTTTTTATCTTCCGTACTTTTGGATATGGGTGCTACACATAGATTTATATATGTTCCCATTTTGGAGAGCCTTGGGCTCTGTGTTTCTTCCTTTTTTGATATTTTGATGTTAGACACTCCGTTGGGGATTATAAAGGAAGGTGTATGTCAGTGCAAGGAGTGCCCCCTAGTGGTTGGTGGGTGTCACATTCTGTGGGACCTCTCTGTCTGGTAGATGATGAGATATGATGCCATTCTATGGATGGACTGGTTGGTACCCTATCGAGCATTTGTAGATTGCAATCGTTGTAGGGTGAGTTTCATGTCACCATAGGATGGAGAGTTTCTATACAAGGGAGAATGGGATGTGCAGGCAAGCCGAGCTGGACCCGAGCATCATGGGCGAGGTGGAGTGGTAGCTTAGATTGCGATTTTATATCTGGATGACTAGGTAACTTGTTAGAAGTATTTCCCACCAGTGGTTGATCATTTTAGGGATGTGTTCCAGGATGACTTTTTAGGTCTACCTCCCAAGTGAGAGGTGGATTAATCTATTGAGATTGTGATAGGAGTAGCACCGGTGTCCATTCATCCTTATAGGATGGCTACACTGGAATTGTAGGAGCTCAAGAGGCAGTTAGAGGAGTTACAAGAAAATGGGTTCATCCGATCCAGTACTTCTCCTTGGGGTTCCCCTGTCCTGTTTGCGAAGAAGGCGGATGGTACCCTCAGAATCTTCAAGGATTATCGGATGATGAACCAGTTGATGGCTATGAACCGATATCCCTTACCAAGGATTGATGATCTTTTTGATCAACTTCAAGGATCATGAGTGTTCTAGAAGATTGAATTGATATTCAGATATCATTAGTTGCGCATTAGATCATCGGACATAGCGCTTACAACCTTTCAGAGGATATATGATCTATACGAGTACTTGTTCATGATGTTTGGAGTCACGAACATGCCAGAAGTTTTTGCAGCCATGATGAATCATGTGTTCCTCCCTTATCTGGATTCTTTTGTGGTAGTCTTCATGGATGATATCTTGGTGTACTCTCACACTCGACACGACCATGCCACCCATCTTGAGATTGTTTTGAGTACACTGAGAGAGCTCTAGCTACATGCTAAGCTCTCAAAGTTCCACTTTTGGATGGACCAGATTCACTTATTGGGTCATATCATCTCATAGGAAGGAGTTGTGGTAAACCAAGAGAAAGTGAGAGCAATAGTTTCCTGGTAGTATCCTAAGAATATGTTTTAAATAACGAGTTTCTTGGGGCTGTCTGGTTACTACAGGTGCTTTATACAGGACTTCTCCCACTTATCAGCACCGTTGATGGGTTTGACTAAGAAGGGTATGAAGTCCGTTTGGTCAGAAACTTCCGAGATAGCCTTTCAATAGATGAAGGGAAGGTTGACATCAGCACTAGTCCTGTTACTTCTACAGTAAGGGAAGAGCTATACAGTTTACTATGATGCATCAGGTGTTGGGATGGGAGCAGTGTTGATGCAGGGTGATCGATTAATTGTGTACAGGTCTCAGTAGTTGAGCCCACATGAGAAGAATTACCCAACACATGATATCGAGTTGGAAACAGTTGATCATGTGATACACTGTTGGAGGTATTATCTCTTGGGAGAACTTTTTGTGGTGTTTACGGACCACAAAATATTTAAATATATCTTTACCCAGGATGACATGAATTTGAGATAGTGAAGGTGGGTTGAATACCTTCAGTCCTTCGACTTTGAGGTTGCCAATACACCTGGTAAGGGTAATGCAGTGGCTGATGCACTGAGTAGGAGGACTCCGATACAAGCAGTGCCGGAGGCCAGTGGTGAGTGGAAGCTTATGGATTTATTCTCTGAGATGCATTTGTAAGTGCACGATATTCAGGGATGAACCTGTATTTCATCCTTAGCTGTGACTTCTACCCTCCTGGATAGAGTGAGGATGAGACATCTATCAGATTCAGAAGGCCTAGTTATATGGGAGTCGGTGGAAAGTGAGGACCCTCCTCTTAGTTGGACAATAGGAGATGATGAGGTACTGTGTATCCATGGACGAGTGTGGGTTATAGGGGATATATGTGAGGCGTTGATGTGGGAATTTAATGCTTCATCTTGGGAAGTGAATCCCAAAGTTTCCAAAATATTCCGCGACTTGAGACATTAGTATTGGTGGCTGGGTATGAAAAGAGAGGTAGCTAGTTTTGTTATGAGATGTTCCACCTACCAGCAGGTGAATGAGGAGAATTTGAGGCCAGTTGGACTGTTACAACAGTTACCCATTCTGGAGTGGAAATGGGAGGATGTCACGATAGACTTCATGACCAGGTTGTCGAGGTCACCTCGAGGCAATGATGTCGTGTGGTTTATTGTGGACAGAATCACAAAGGTAGATCACTTTTTCCCAATCCAGGAGACCTTCATTGTTGAAAAGCTCAGAAAGTTGTATATCCGAGAGGTAGTACGTCTTTATGGGGTCCCTCATTA
The DNA here is from genome assembly GCA_963277665.1 of Viscum album. Taxonomy (NCBI): domain Eukaryota; kingdom Viridiplantae; phylum Streptophyta; class Magnoliopsida; order Santalales; family Viscaceae; genus Viscum; species Viscum album. Next base: position 82,640,994 of record OY728155.1, on the reverse strand, counting down.
TATCATTTCAGATAGGGATTCCCGTTTTATATCTTGTTTCTGGAAGAGTTTTCAGAGGGCACTGGGTACACAGGTTCTTCTGAGAACAACTTACCACCCTCAGACCGATGGCTAGTCATAGCATACGATACAGGTGCTTGATGACATGATGCGTGCAAGAATCCTGGACTTTGGGGGATCTTGGGAGAAGCACATACCCCAGGTCGAGTTCTCCTACAATAATAGTTTTCAAGAAACTATTGAGATGGAACCTTATGAGGCGTTTTATGGTAGGCCATGTTAATCACCCTTGTGCAGGTTGGAGGCATGTGAGGTAGCTTTACTAGGACCACAACTCATATAGAAGACTTTAGAGTAGGTCTATTTGACTCATAAATGGATGGCTACAACACAGTCTCATCAAAAATCTTATGCTGATCGCCGCAGATGACCCTTGGAGTTCGTGTTTAGGGATCAGGTTTTCTTGTGTGTTTCACTGAGGTTGGGACACAGAATGATTAGGAGATAGGGTAAAATTTCACCAAGGTATGTGGGGTATTTTAGATTCTAGAGAGAGTCGGGTTGGTTGGCTATCAGTTTCAGTTACCACAGATATACCAAGACATGCACGACGTCTTCCACGCCTCTCAGCTGTGCCGTTATCACTTAGTCTCGTCTCATGTTTTTCAACCCGAAGAGGTTGAAATTCAGGTCGATGCCTCATTTGAAGAGGATTAGATTCATATTTTTGATAGGAGCACGAATGTTCTCCATGGCCAGTCAGTTCCTCTTGTACGAGTGTTATGGCAGCATGGCCGTGTGATGGACGAATCCTTGGATCGGGCGACCGACGTACATGCTCAGTGGCCTGAGTTGTTCTCAAATTTATCTTCATCACCCTTGGAAGGGAAATTCATGGACGAATTAATTTAAGCGGAGAAGTTGGTAAGAACTCGGATCTTATTCTTAAGGTACAAGTTTCTTATTTTCCTTTTTCCTTAAGTGTTTTTGAGAAAATAAGGAAAATGGGGAAAATACCAAAATTGTTGGGTACACACCCAGTACTTTTACACACGACGTGTACTTTGGCCGTGTGGGATGAGTATACAGGGTGTGTAGGCTTGTTGGCGATGAAGGGTGTAAATAAACTGACTACACACTGTGTACATAGTATATACAAGTTGTGTAATCAGTCAGCAGGTGAACAGTAAGGCGGTGGGAGTAGCCGCCAGTGGAGAGATAGTACACTGCGTGTACTTAGAAATACACACCGTGTAATCAAGTCGATAGATAAATAGTGTGGCGGTGAAAAGTATCCACCAAGGGAACAGTTAAAAATATGGAAACTACACTCCATGTACTTGAGATTACATGCCAGGTAGTTGTGTTTTTTGTTATAAACCAGCAGTAGCCTCCTATTTCAACAGAGGAAGCTTATAACATCAGGAATCCATGGAAGAGATAGTCGAACCTTGGAAGAGTTCCTGACCGAACATCGAGACTCTGATTCCGTCACCGACGATCATGTTTGGACCGCGTGGGTAAGCCATTCCCTCTCATTGTGTGTTTCTTTCTAATTATTTCCTGAGGGGATGTTATTTGTCTTTTAATGAGTTATCATTCTTCCCAGATCTACGTCGTTCTCGGTTGTTTCTAGAGGCATCCTTCTCATATATCGATCAGAGGAGATCGAGGTAGGTGGTCTAGTGTTTATTTTCAACTGTTCAGTTGATTTTGTGTACCGTTGTACTACATGGCCCTATTTGGGGTGTCGTATTGATGATGACTTAGCTATTAAGATATCTAGAATTGCATAGACAATCTAATGGACATGTATAAAATGCTATTTTGGATTACTACCTTGATCTAGGTCCACCATGTTGGTGTGTTTGCCTTGTTTGTCCATTTTCTCAGGATACCCGTGGGTATGCCGTAATGATAGCATGTTTTGAGTTTTCTTGAGGGGAAACATATTTATTAATTACTTATGTGTTGGGCTCGGCTCAGTTACTTGATTATCCTGAGGGAAGTGTTTTCTTAGACAGAGGGTAATGTTTTTTTAGCCTGAGGGCAGTGTTTCATTTTTCCTGAGGGAAACGTTTCTCATGACAGGGGGAAATAGATTCTATTCCTAAGGGAAATATCTGATACTCCTGAGGGAAATATTCATTATGCCTGAGGGAATTCCCCTGAGGGTTTATATTCTGTTTACCTGAGGGTAAGGATTTGCATGTCCAAGGACATTGTTTACTTTGAGCATTCACTGCGGTGATTTATTATGTTGTACCTTCCAAGCCAAAGAACAAGCTTGGAATTGATAAATAATTAATATAATGTCAATGTAACTAGTAGAGTTAGTTACTTTTGAGTACTTCCTAGTTTACTGCATATTATTATTTCACACTGGTGTTGCACATTTTCACTGACAGTTGGGCACAAGCCTTTGGTGGTTGCATACTGTGATTTATTTCTCACATTCTGTTCGGTTCATGTATTGGGACCAAAAAGATTATATTTCTACAGGTGTTGATAATGTCAAGGGACCCTATACAGGTAATTTCTTATTGTAGAGGAGTGGGAGATCATGGAACCGAGCATAGGCTTGCGATGCTACTGAGTTTCTACTGCACTGTATTAGTTTTTATTCTTGTACATGGTATTTTGTATTGTATTGTATTTGATTGCAGTGTATCCTATTTTTATTGCTTTCTTAGAAATAGGACATATTGCATCATCATATATATATGACTGTTGGTTATCTCTTACTTCAGTAAAGTTGTCCATTTCAACTTCATATTGTTTACAACTTCTTCTTTTGGTATGTTTATATTCTTCCGCTGTGCTACACTTTGAAAAATGGGGGCATAGTTTCCCCACTATCAGACCTAGGCCCTCCCTGCTAGTTGGCATCCTCTAGCATTTCGGGAAGTCCTCTTAAGGTCATGTGACCAACTGGGTTTGGGGCATCCGTTGTGTGGAACCCAGATCCGGGATGTTACAACTGTCACACTATAGTGCCTTTGTATTCCCTACATCGAACGAATACCAAAGCTACCCACAATTGAAGGGGTGCACAAGATATGTTCAAAATAGGTTCATTAGGACCCATCCTAGGTGTTACATATCACATATATATACAAAAAATCTAAAAAAACTATCAACTTAAAATAAAATGTGGCAGGATACAATGTTATATAATTTTTATATCTAATGAATGGTAAATAAATTAAATTTTCTCACATTTCCAAATAATTCATTAAATATAGTTTCTGGGGATTTTACATACATAAAAATAGTTAAAAAGGATATTCATTAAATATCAAATAAATAAGTACAAACTATATTATAGTAAAATCATTCCAAGGATCACTATAGGTCAGGTTAGCTAGAACACTTTTACCCCCAATATAAAAAATTGCATGCATCAATTCTATAGATATATATACTTTAAATTTAGATAGAAGAGGACTACCAGAATGCGTCTAACCAGTCCTTAGGAAAATAAGCCTAGGGAAAAGTGGAATACCACGTGAATGAACCAACCACGAGTATAAATAGAGAAGGAAAATTACTACACATTCCAAATAAGTACTTAATGCTTCCCAGGTGCCATAAGTTTCAAAACATTTCATTAAAAACATTCTTTAAAATCTATTTCAGAAATAAATTTTAAAATTTATTGAAAATATATTTTCTTTTTATGAAAGCAATAATAAAAAGATAATTTTACACAAACCCAATCATACACACACAAAAATAAATAAATAAATCCTTCCATTTTATTTGTAATAAAATTTACAAAAACTAGTGAAATCATGGTTCATCAAACATATTATAGTGACATAAAAACCTACTATAAAATCAGGTCATATATGACTGCAATGGGATCCAACGATATGGAAAAACAAAAAGACAACAACGTAAGACCTAGAATCAATGCATAAATATTAGAATCAACTCAACAATGAAAACAGTATGTGAAGAATATAAAAAAACATGTACGTCAAAGAACATCTATGATGCACACTAAAAAAAATGAATTCCTGACTCTGGAGGTAGATTGAATAGAATATCTATAATGGATTATGAAGAATCAACACAAAAGACCAACAAATATGAAAATGGAGTGCAATGGAACTTTTGAAACCAATGGATGTGAAGATATAGAATGATAAATTACCTATAGAGATGTAGTAGAACTAAATAAACATATGTTACCAAAAAATATAATCCCAAAGTAGTGGAGATACCACAAATTTACTTGGATTTCTCCATGATTTTGAGAGAGGGACACACACATAAAATGAAGGAAAATCAGATGTGGAAATCATAAAAAAATATAGGATGAAAAATTTTATGATGTGTATACTAGGTTCACAATACGAAATCCATGAAATTAGTATACACTAAAAAGTAATCACATCAATTAAAAAAAACAATGATCGACATTTTCATGATGTGAACTAGTTTTAAATATTTTAAACTATTCATGTTATGAACCAGTTCCTAGCATCATCCCAGAAAAGTTTTCGCATCGTGTAACTAGTTAATCATGTGAAAATTAATTGCAAGAAGATAATAAATAAACTTTTTAAAAAATATAAGTGGTTAACACATACCTGAAATGAAATCCTATTTATTCATTTTTTATTTTTATAAAGGGGATATAATAATTCCAACAAACATATATCCACAAACTGTAGGTAATTTTCCACATAAAATTATCTCCTCCATAAAAAGGCAAAAAATGCACCATTGTAATTAGGCAAATGAATGTAGAGATCAGAAATAACTAAAAGAAGGTATTAGGATGTTAAAAACTCTCCACCATAAGTCCTTTTATACTCGATAAGTCATGTGTAAGAGTAGAATTATAATAATGATTTGGACACTACTCCCTCTTCAACAACTCGTGCAACCAAGTCTCGTGAGAATTTGATTTATTTCACCATAATACACTAACTTATATAGTCAACTTCCAATGTAATACATTATCCAGAGAGTTAAAGATATAAACAAGTTTCTCTACAAATGTGACATATGGCTCCAAATCATTTTCTTCAAATCTCAAAACATGAAGTGGTTCAATATTATACTTCTTCAGCTCATATATGTAGGAAAAAAATATTAATCTCCATAAATTCAAATGTTAATGTCAACCAATAAGAAACCTACCCAAACTAATCAATAACCTAAAATGTTCTATCTTATTATGGAGCTAGATATCCCTTTTTTCAATGCCATTGATGAACCAATATAAGTGAAAATATTAAGAAAACATGGTCACTAAAGAAAAAATCCAAAGGATGGTACAAATGACCTATATTAAATTTTCATCAACACTCAGCAACAAACAGAACACAATATATATATCTAATCATCAACAATATCTCCTAAAAAAGACATATTCATACCAAATAGGACATTCCCACCTCCTCCCAATAAACAGGTGACCTATACAAGAGATCATAAAAATCCTCAAAGGTATCAATTATGATCAAGAATAGATAAATTTTGTTAAAATAAATCTAAACTAGATCATGATTTCTCTCCCATAATACACCAAAATTGAATACATAGTCATATAGATATCCTCCTGGATCTGAATATCATTCTATGTATGGCTATTTGTCAATGGATGCTAAAATATACTCAACTAGAATTGCACCTCATCACCACTTTGAAATTCTCACATAAGAAAGAGGTAAACCAAGGATCCCTTTTCTATAAAATAGAAGAGGTATCCCCTCTAAACCTCACAACCTCCTCTACAAACAGGTTACCCTTAATTGTAACCTTCTTGGTGACCTAAATTGGAATGAATTGAGCTGAATTTTTCCATTAATCAATCACTACTCATATATTATTCATCTCTCAAGGAGTACACAGTGATCCAAAATCAATGTTCATGGAAACTTCATCCCATTTCCAAAATGGAACCAGAAGAGTTAGGAGACAACAAGACAAATATTGATTCAATGACATTACATATTGGAAAGTGTAATGGTGGGAAACATTATCTACAATATGATGCTTCATACCCAGCCAGTAGAATCACCAACTCATTTTAAAATACTTATTTATAGTTCTTGGATGAATGTTCCATGATGAACTAATATATCTATAAACAATGGATCTCATCACATATGACGGGTTGAAAAATTGATCCCCTAAATGGATAATACCAACTGAAGAGAGGGATTAACTTTAAATGTTCTACTTATAACATATAAGGCTTCTCTAATTCCTATTGATTTATCATCAAGCCACTAACCCTAAAAAAACAGGCTCATGGATATATGATTATAACTAAAAAATAGTTGGAACCATACCTGAATCATCCTCTTAAAAATCTTGGTCAAACTATGAAAATATTCTCATAAGGTCCCACTCCCCCAATTCCAGAAAAACCAGCAATTTCACATTCTCATTGTGGGTGTTTGTAATGATATTACACATCCTCAAGGAGTATATTATGTCAATGCCAAATATTTATATGTATTCAACCCACTGTATCAATCTGATATTGAATTCTTTTTGAGACAAGATATAGTTCAGGATCTTATGGTTAGAAAATACTACAAACCTCCTTCAAAAAATATAGTTCCAAAATCATTTAAGGGAATGAATAACTATGGAATTCTCTAAATCATGTTTAGGGTAATTCTTCTCAAGTGGTCGATGTTAGCGGGATCTACGAGGCACTTCATGATCACCCTATGATGTGGCCCCAAAAACACATGTTTTTCCACATCTTTTTAAATAAATTTTATTAATTTTAATTAATAATTTGTGCACATTAAACATAATATTTGTACTTTTTTATTTTTATAATTAAATTTTTAAATTAATCATTTTTTATAATTAATTATTTATTTTTAGTCTTAAATTAATTATTTTAATCTTACATTAATTTTCTAATTTAATTATTTCTTATTATTTTCGTTAATTAAATTTTGGTTGAATTTTTAATAAATTAAATTCTTTTAATTTTTTTTAATCATTGTATTTCTATCTAATTAACATAGAATTTATTTTAATATTTTATACTTTAATATATATTTATTAAAATATATTTACATCATTAATTAATATGTTTAATCATCTTTCGGATTAATTAAGTTAGGTTTTTGAGTTTAAATTAAATGGAATAGTGCACTTTAAACATTAAGTATTCAATTAGTTTTCTAATTAATTAATTTAGAGTTTTAAAACATTATTTTTTCCAATATATGGAGTTTAAATTTTTGAGTGTCACTATTACTTCTCTATTTTCGTTCTATCCATGACCTTTTATTTTTATACCTATCATTGACCATCTATTTAATATGAAACGGTGACCTTTTATGCAGTGCATCAGTAAACTTTCATTCTATCAGTAACCTTTAACTGCATCGGTGACCTTTCTATTTTTTCTCCATCGGTGACCCTTTTTTTACAATGGTGATGTTTTATTTTTTTAAATCATTAGTGACCTTTTATGTAGGCTAACAGTGACCCTCTAAATTAAAGTTATCGGTGACCTATTTTTTATATTCAACGGTGAACCCTTTTTTTGTAACAGTGATAATTAATTGCATCGGAATCCTTATGCCCACTAGAAACCTAACTTATTTTCAACCAATGGTAACCTCACATCCCTCACTCTTTCATCTCACCATAGCTCCAATCTCGAACGTTTGTCGCTCCTTCATTTAATGGGTTGTAGAACCATATCATCAATACACCCTTCACCAAAATCTCCACACTCACAAATGGTTTAAAATACACAGTAAATCAAACCACAAAACAAATCATGTTCCCTAAAACGTTTTCCATATAGATCTGAAATAAGAAGAACTATCTTACCACTGGAGTTGGGGAAGTAGTTTCGGTTTGCAGGGGAAGAGGTTGTATCTTCTGGTTTGAAGCCACCACTGATAAGAATAGGTCTTTCACTACTGGAGAGAGGATGAGCCGCATCTATTGAAGAGGGATCATGCATGGCCGCTGCTATGGAGGGGAGTCTGCTGGATCTAAACCACGCCACACGACCCGCAGAAGCCGATATTGATGCCTCTAGAGTAGAGGTCACCTGAGGTGGAAGGAGAGCGGAGAGGTTTCCCCAGGATGAAGGTTAGTCAAGGAGATCCTCTACTAAATCTACTTATCCTTCTTGTAGAAGGAACCAAGATACCCCCTCCACAATTGCACCGAAATGGGGAGGGGAAGAAGAAAACATTTTAAAAATAATAATAATAAATTAAAAATTAACTTAAAAAGAAGACTTTAATAAAAAATTAATTTAAAATAATAATAATAATAACTTAACTTAAATACTAAATAATTATAGTTATGAATAAATAAAAAATATTAAACAATTAATTTAACAAAACTGATTTTCTAATTTAATTAACATAAATAAATATTTATTAAACTAGATTAACTAATATTCTAAGTATAATTTAAATAAAATATTATTTAATATTTTATATTAAATAGTTGTTTAATAATTAAATATTTAAAATAAAATACCTATAATAATTTACGAATAAAATTAGAATAATATTAACTATTCAATAAGTTAATAACATAATGTTTAAAATAATAATTAATTTAATAATTGTTATTGAAAATATCCATTAATTTAAAATTATCATCTAAACTTTTTAATATAATTTTAGAACTACAATTTTAACAACATATAAATTTAAATAAGTTAATTTAATTTAATTCATTATTGAACAATTAGTTATCTTTATTCGTAACTAAAATTAACATTAATAAATATATTTAATCAAATAAGGTAATTACTTAGTTACTTAATAATTATATTTAATAATTAATAATACAGGTTTTAGATAAAATAAATAAAATATCCAGCTTTTGATTGTTAAGTGACTTATTTATTATTTTCAATTCTTTCAATATCATGTTTCACACCAAGGTCTTAAATGCATCAAGGTGCATTCAACTAACTCATCTGAAGTTAGTTACAAGGGGAAAGTTAGCGTGATGCTCTAGTCGTGAAAAAATGCACGTGTGCGGTACAATAGTAAAATACGAATTCAATTCGGTGATGAGTGGCGCTGACGAGAAGTAGAAGAAACTAGGTACTTCAAAAAGAGTAAGAAGAATATTTAAAAGGGTCTAGGAGAGACACACATTCTAGGAAAGGTTCATTAAAGATTCAATAACTACTCTCTCATCAGATTAGAGTGATTGGGTGGGTACAACACATCATTTGGAAAGTTCGTCTTCCCTCGTTATTGAATATTTTGTACTTTGTTTTAGTATTTTTATATTTTTTGTATTGATAATAGAGATAATGTTAGGATATATCATTTAGTTTGGGGATAATTGATGTTCCACTAGTTTACTTTATATTTTCTTTTTCAATTCATCATTTTGATGTATTCAGTATTGATCGTGGAGATCATTGCTGAGTACATTGAATTACTTATACCACTAGAACTTCACTTCCAAAATTTAATAGTTAATTTGGAAATATTGATTGTGGAAACACTTTTCACAAGATAATAAATTCAAAAAACTTTAGTACCTACGGTGAGTTCATCCTGTTGTCATTTTTAAATAATGACATTCTCTATTGATGTCTTTTGAGTGTTGAACTCTATTCATGATCAATATGTCAGACTTAAATTCCTTGTGAGTAAAGTAAGTCATTTTATTTAAGGTTGAACTATGCAATAACGTTTATGTGAATTGAAATACATTTAAAACAAGAAGAATGTATATTTTTCCTCGAGCTTTTTATTATATTTTTCATTTATCAACATTTTTTACCTCTGTTTCATTACATTTTCAACTGTTTCTTATTCCAACAAAGTTTAGATATAGGTTTTGAAATGTTTTATCCCTCTACATCAAAATAAAAAAATAAAAAAATATTAAAATGTAAAAAAGATAGAAAATATACCCCACTTTTGACAACAGTGGGGCCTTTTTAAAGTTTTAAGAAGATTAGAGATCATAATTTTGACAACCCTGCTTATTTATTTACCAATTAAACATTATTTATTATATAAACATCATTTTGTACAACATAAAATATTGATAGGTCTAGTGTCTTTGGGGATTAGGATCATTACATAACAACTTAAAACATGAAAAACAACATCTTTATTGAAAACTTTCGTTACATGACCACTACATTACCTCCTCCTCCAATGGCCAGAAGGACTTCATTTTTATTGATTTTTGATAATACACCTTTCAAGGAGTGATGTGGAACCCTTAAAAGTCCCGTAGGCGTAAGTATTACATGTCCCATAGGCCTTAGAGGAATTTATTTTTCCCATAGGCTTCAAACACTACATACAACCCAGACTAACTACTTGGAACTGCTCCTCCCCAGCATGTTCATCTTGAAATCATCTCTCCACCTTCGCATGGATATTCGGCTTGGCATTCCCATGCATTCACGGGCTTGTCTCGATGGAAGGTGACATACCCTCTCATTCTTGCAATCTGTTTAGCTTCTGGTATGGTGAAATCTCCTTGCTCATCCTCCTTGTAGAGCTTGTTCCTCATAGGTTGTCTGATTTGAATCTACACTTAAGGTGGCCCGAAGGCCTTGAGGTGGCCTGAAGGCCTTGAGGTGGCCCGAAGGCCTTGAGGTGGCCCGAAGGCCTTACTAACCAAAAGGAATGGGTGGCCTGAAGGCCTTAAAGGACTTGGGGACCAAATCAGTGGCCCAAAAGGCCCAAACAGGGGCATATTCCCGGCTACTACAGTGCCAAACAGTACCTGCTACTGTTCCCGCTATAGTACCTGCTACAGTACTGCACAGTTCCCGCTACAGTACTACTACAACAACCTGGAAATAATGTCTCTACCAGGATTTGATCTTGGGTCTCTCGAATTCACATACAAAGTCCTTACCAACTGGGCTAAGGTTCATGTGGACCACTACATTCCCTCGTACTTAGCATTTCATGGGATAACCTAAGGAGGCGCATAAGAAAAGGGGTGAGCTATAAAGCCAAGTAAGGGAATAATCATGGAATTAAATGAGGAATACAATACATGTTAGAAAATAGTCATATCAATAGAGCACAAGAGAATAATAATTATAAAGGCATGATAAAGAATGATAATCATAACTTGGAAATGTGGCAACAATACTTAACATGGAATTATCATGAGCCAAGGCTAATAGCACATGGAGCATGAGTAAACCCTCATTGCACATGAAGCATGAGTAAAACCTCATTTCACTTGAATTATCATGATTAAACACCCATTGCACATGATTTATCATTATAATATACTTTACCCAAGGCATTGGAGTGCTATAAGGTCACACCCTTCTTAAACATTTCATTTCAAGCATAATTGTGCCACATGGATCATATAAAATGGATTCATAAAACATCATCATTTATTCCACTATAAAGGAATGTGGAATTAATACATGAAACATTATAATCAATAAGTAAATGTGAGTAATTTTGAATACCCTTGAGATAGAAATGTGCATGGTATTTATTACACAACGGCAATGGCATGAAAAATCAGTGTAATTTCGGCAGCGTAACGACGTGAAGTAAGAATTCATAAAAATGGTTTATGTGAGAGAACGTGGTGTCTCATTATATTTACATGAAATTGATAGTAAGGGGGATCATATAGATACATGTCCTAACAATTTTAATGTAATTTAGATTCATGATACAAAATAATTGCTTGAATTTAAATGCGGAGAGAGAAATTCCATTCGGAATTTTGGCATAGTAATGGGTGTACATGGGAGGCATTTAATGATCGAGAAAGGGGTATCCCATCATTAAAACATAAATAGGGAAGTATGGGTGTGGTTTTAAACCATACCCCAACATTTATAATTGAAATTAAAAGGGCATAACAACATAAAGAATATTGGACAAAAATGAGAAAGGAAGAAAAACTCTTACTTGGAAGTGTGCTTCCAAAGGATTGAGAGAGGATTTAGAGAGGTTTCATGGGAGATTGGGGACCCTTTGGAGGATATTAAATAGAGGAGGGAAGAGGTTGGAAGAACTCCAAAGGCTTTGAGTGAGGAGGAAGTTGTAACTTGGGTGGGTTTATATAGAAAAGGTGAGGGAATACTTTATTATTTAGGTTTGGGACACCTCACATTAAACTAATCCAAACCACAAACCAGCCCATGGTTATTGCCCATGTTTTTTAGAAAATGGAAGTGGAAAATAATATGTTATAAGGCCAAAGTATGAACTTCTTAAAATAATGGGGTTGCTTATGTGGAGGTGAGTCACACTCCCAAGGAAAACAATTTAAAAAGACAAAATGTTTAATAAGTCTTGAAGGGTCCACAAAAGCTTTTGTAAAATAAATCAAACAAACCCAAAATAACATTATTTTAATGGTAAAAAATATTTTGGACGAAAATAATGTTTATAGTATTTTATTATATCACTATTGGGTCATTATGATGTCATAAAACACATTATATATTTGAACAGTATTTAATGTTTACCCAAAAATTTGACTGTCTCAGAAAATTATAAAAAATTGACTATTGGATAATTTTGATGTACTGATTCTAGAAATAATATTCATTTTATCTAAATAATTTTCTAAATTTGTTTATTTTCACTTTTAAAATAAAAAACCGATATTTATCGAAAATTATTTGGTTTTGACAAAAATGGCTTTCAAACCTTAATAAAAATTACAATTGCATTCATAAAATTATACTATCATTTATATATAATAAAAAATAATTTAATAAAAATAATAATATTTTATCAAAATATTATTTAATTCAAAAATCCAGTAATTCATCAGAATAGATTTCTTAGTTGAACATTAACTGAAAATTCTATTTGTGATTTAAAAAACTATTTACATGGTAACAATAATAAAATGAAAGTATATTCATTATTATACACAATAATAATGTTAATAACCATAGTGATAAGGTCTTGTTACATAACCCCTTATAACACCCGCATAAGACCGATGAGTAAGGTGAGTGATGGTGACATACTCTTGGGGTGGCTCAGATAACATTGCTTCTGTGGTAATCTCTATCAAATTCCACTTCTCTCGTAGGAGGTCCCGCTCGAGCTTAACATATTCAAGCTCGACATGGAGTTGGTCAATAGTGATTCCCAAATATGCAACCTCCTTTCCGATCTTTGACAAATGGGCTTCGTATGGGGCATGTCTACGTGATGAGTTCATCGCTTCCTATTTCTGAGTAAATTGGATTTGTTAAAGCCCTATATTTATACTAATCATGTGATCATTTTTCAAAACCTATATTAGTAGTTGTCACAATTAATAACAGTATTTTGAAATCCAAAAAACATAAAACCAATGAATTTGACCTTTTATATAAACATTTTACATAAAGATACATTTTATTAGATCAAGAGGGGTTTCTATTAATGAAAGTTTGGGTCATTACAATATTCCCCCATTATGAAATTTCACCCTCGAAATTTCCCTTTCCCACAATAAAATAGACATGAGTAACTTTTCTTCATCATTTCCTCTTATTCCCATGACTCTTCTTCAAAATTGTGGTTTCTCCACACCACCTTGACGAGGGGAATTGTCTTATTTCGTAGCACTTTTTCACTACAGTCTAAGATCTTCACTGGTTGCTCCTAATAAGAAATATCATCCTCTAACTGTACCACCTCTGAAGAGAGTACATGTGAAGGGTCCGGTATGTACTTCCTTAAGAGTGATACATGAAAGACATCATGTACTTTTTCCATGGTAGGTGGAAGTGATAGTCGATAGGACACAACCCCGACACGATCAAGAATCTCGAAGGTGATGATGTACCTTGGACTTAACTTCCATTTCTTTCAAAATCGCATGACCTTTTCCACGGAGATATTTGTAGAAATACCATGTCTCCAACATTAAACCCAAGGTCTCATCAACGATTATATACATAACTATTCTGTCGACTCTAGGTTTCCTTGATATGATGTTGAATGGTTTTCACCTTCTCCACCATTTCTTCGACCATTTCTGGTCCAAAAATATTACGCTCACTGACCTCATCCCAACATGCTGGTGTTCTGCACCTTTTCCTATAAAGGGATTCATATGGTTCCATTTGGATGCTCAAGTAGAAATTGTTATTATAAGAGAACTCAACCAGAGGAAAATTTTGATCCCATAGCCCTTTAAAGTCCATTGAGCGCGCTCTCAACATGTCATCAAGTGTTTGCATTGTCTGCTCGGATTGGCCATCAGTTTGAGGATGATAGGTTGTACTGAAGTTCATTTCAGTATTTAGAGAATGTTGAATACTCTTCCAAAAATTAGTGGTGAATCTTGGATCTCTATTGAACATAATAGATAGTCACACTCCATGAAGCCTTACAACTTCCCTGATATATATCTGTGCCATTTGATCCAATGAGAAATCCTCCTGAATAGTAATGAAGTGTGAAGACTTTTTAAGACGATCCACAAAAAACCGGATTTCATTGTTTCCTTTGGATGTCTTTGGATGTCCGGTGAAAAATTCCATGGTTATGTTTTGCTATTTCCATTCTAGTATGGGCAATGGATGCATCATCCCCTTAGACTTCGGCCTCTGTGCCTTCACTTGCTGACACACCAGACACTTTGATGTATATTCAGCGATCTCCTTCATCATATTATCCCACTAATAATGCTCTCAGTGATCTCGATAAATATTTGTGTTTCCTGGGTGAATAAGGAAATATGTACTATTTGCACCATCCAAAAGTTCCTTCCTTAGCTCCAGACTTGATGGAACACATAGTCTTTCCCAAATCTCACAACTCCTTCTTCATTAACATTAAACTCAAAGGATTTCCCTTTTCCGATAGCTTCCACTTTTTCATGAATTCCCACATCATCCTTTTGAGAATCCTTTAACATTTCCAAAAGTGATGGTTGAGAAATAATTTGTGAAAGGATTGAATATGTTCCCTTATATATGATTCCCATGTCTATCTTCATCAAATCTAAGAAGATTAGATCCTTTTAAATTCTCATCAATGATAGAATTTCCCGGTCCTTTCTACATAGAGAATCTACCACCTTGTTATCTTTCCTAGGGTGGTAATGGATTGATCAGTCATATTCTTTGATCAACTCTATCCATCTTCATTGGCACATGTTCAACTCTTTCTATGTGAATATATACTTGAGGCTTTTGTGGTCCGTATATATTTCACACTTCTCCCCAAAGAGATAACGTCGCCAAATTTTTAAAGTGAAGATCACCATAGCCAACTCTAAATCATGTGTTGGATAATTCTGCTCATGAACTTTCAATTTCATTGAAGCATATGCAATGAAATTATCCTGTTGCATCAACACACACCCGATGTCCTTATTCGAAGCATCACTGAATACCACAAAAGATTATCCACTTGGGGGTAAAGTGAGCACGAGCATAGTGATAAGCCTCATTTTTAACTCCTTGAATATTTCTTCACATTTATCACTCCAAGAAAACTTTACTCCCTTCCAAGTTATCTTGGTAAGAGGGTAAGACAATTATGAAAAATTTCTCACAAATTTTCGATAATATCCAGCTAACCCCAAGAAGTTACGGATATCTATTACTGATGTTGGCGTTGGCCATCACTCAATTGCATCTGTTTTGGAGGGATCCAAATATATCCCATTGCATGTGATGATATGGCCCAAGAATGATACCTCCTTCACCCAGAACTCAAACTTTATGTACTTTGCATAGATATTCTCCTTTCGAAAGGTCTCTAGTACAGTTCTTAGATGATTATCTTGATCCTCCTTGGTTTTGGAGTATATCAGAATATCATCTATAAAGACTACCACAAATTTGTTGAGGTAATCTCTAAAGACTCTATTCATCAAGTCCATGAATATTTCTAGAGCATTAGTGAGTCCGAAAGGCATTACTATGAATTCAGAGTGCCCTTATCTTGTACGAAATGCAGTCATGGGGATATCATCCTTATTCACCCTTACTTGATAATATCCTGACCGCAAATCCACCTTGGAGAAATATTGTGCTCCATATAGCTGGTCGAACAATTCATTAATTCATGGGAGAGGATACTTTTTCTTTATCATTATTTTTTTGAGCTCATGATAATCGATGTAAAGGTGCATTGACCAATCCTTCTTCTTGATGCAAAGAACTGGTGCACCCCATGTTGAATCACTTGGGCGTATAAACCCTTTATCTAGATTATCCTATAGTTGTTTCTTCAGCTCCTCAATATCCACAACATCCATTCTATATAGAGTCTTAGAAATTGTCAACACCCCAGGTATAAGATCAATTGAGAATTCAACATCTCTTCTAGAAGGAAGACCATGCAATTCCTCGAGAAACACTTCAGTGAATTCCCTTATAATAGGCATGTCTTCTTGGATGGCTGCCTCCTTAGAATCAATCATCTGATCCAGATACGCATGCTCATAGGGCAGTAATATCCACGCTTTTTATGATAGAGCTAAAGAAGATTCATCTTACCCCTTGCACTTGTAATGAATTGGGCGTTGATTCACCACATGGGGAGTGATTTCTCTTTCATAACAATTTGTGTTGGCTCTATATAAGGAAAGATAATCCATGCCATGAATTACATCAAATTCTACCAGAGGGAGTATGACGAGGTTCGCTGGAAAGTTTAGTCTATAGATTATGATAGGGGAGGAGTTATATTCATGGGATGCAATGATTTCCCCATTTTTTGTACTCATCGAAATGTTTACTTCCATGATCTGTGGTGGTGCTGGGATTGTTGTACTATAATTTTGAGATATAAAAGAATGTGTAGAACCTAAATCAAAAATTATGTTCTCTATTCTTGAATGAATAACTAGCGTACCTGTCACCACATCATTTTTGGGGTTCACTTCTGGTGTAGTGATGGAAAAAGATCACCCTTTCTTCCTTGGAGGTTGTTGGTTTCCTCTGAAAACCATTGGATTAGGGCACTGATTTCCAAGATGACCTGGTTCTTTGGAGTTGTTGCAATGAACCACATGTTGAGGTTTGAATGGAGTGTTCCACTCCTCTATCACAGCCACATGCCTTTCTTGCGGATAGTTAATAGCTTGGTTCCCTTCTCTTCCACACCTAAAGTATTTCCTCATTCTCTTCAGGAAACTTTCAGGGTGCTTCTTTCCACACCTTTGGAAAGTGGGGTGTTGGATATTCTTAGCACCGTTGGATTTATCCATCAGACCACCGGCATTGAAGTCCACCTTACGCTTCTTATCCCAATGATACCACTGAGATTCTTCGATCTCCATTTCAACCTTGAGGTCACATTGGAGAATTATCTCATAGTTGTCTAAGTCATGGATCACCAGCGCTTTCCACATGCTAGGTTTCATCCCACCAAAGAAGTGGTCCACCTTTCATTCGAGGGTAACGATAAAGCCAGAAACGTATCGTGAAAGCCTTGTGAAGTTTTCCTCGTATGATCCAATAGATTAATCATCTATTTTCTTGATGTAAAGGAAGTCCCTTTCCATATTAAGCTAGAGGTTTCATGGAAAATATTTATCGAAAAACATCTTCTTGAAATACTTCCATTGTAACGCCTCGATCTCCTCCTTAGGCTTTGTATTTTTGATCAACATCCACCATTGATCAGCTACACCCTCCATATGATAAGAAGCTTGGAGAACCTTATCTTGTTCAGAAAATTGAAGGATGAAGAAGATATTTTCAATGGACTTTATCCATTGTTCAACGATTGAGGGATCAGATGATCCATTAAAAGTAGGAGGCCTTTTTCTCATGAAGATCTCGATAGCGGCTTGTTCTTTCTTGGGGGGGGGGGTTGAAAGTTACTCTTGACCCATATTTCAATTCAAAGATTGAGTTAGCTGATAGAGAAGCATGAAAAAGTTTACGATTCCCCCTCCCATTGGAATGGGCATCTCATTAGCATAGTCATCACATTGATCTTCACATTAGTTGTTACACTGAGTCCTCCTTTTACCAGCCATTGGATGAAATAAATATAAATTTAAGGGTAACACATAATGGGTAATTACAAGGAAAAAACTATTGACTTATAAATAACTTTCATTTCCTTAACATATGAATCTATTGGCTTCAGTCTATGTTATCCATGATCTAATTTATAACATATATTCTTAGGGAATTTGTATTGTCCCTTAATAATAGTTCATAATAATATAGTGTCATAACCAAGAGTGTAGTAAGTCCATTTGACTTGCACCAGTTCTTGTTCGAGTCTAGCTCAAAGCGGTTTTTTCGGGTATTACCCCTAGGATACATCTGTGCCAGAGCTGACTCTACCTGCTCGTATCAAGACAGGGATATATTTTCTTGAGAAACCACTTTCTCAATACTCACCAAAACAAAGGGATGTTTTTATTATACTTATTCTTATCTCTAAGGCTTTACTAGGGTTTTCTAATCCTAATCCCAAAAATAACTAAACCTATCCTCTCATACCAACTATGACAACCCTGATTTTTATTACACTATTAAACATAATTTATTACATAAGATTCATTTGATACAACATAGAATATGAAGAGGTGTATTGTATTTGGGGATTAAGATCATTACATAACAAAAACAACATCTTTATTGAAAACTTCCTTTACATGACCATTGTATTCCCTCGTACTTAGCATTGCATGGGATAACTTAAGGACATGCATAAGAAAAGGGAGAGCTCTAAAGCCCAGTATGGGAATAATCATGGAATAACATGAGGAATACAATAAATTTTAGACAATATTCATACCAATTGAGAACAAAAGAAGAATAAAAATAAAGGCATGATAAATCATGATAATCATAACATGGAAATGTAGCAAAAATATATAACAAGGAATTAGCATGAGCCAACCCTCATAGAACATGGAGAATGAGTAAACCCTCATTACACATGAAGCATGAGTAAACCCTCATTTCAGTTAAATTATCATGAGTAAACACCCATTGCACATGATGTATCATGATACTATACTTTACCCAATGCATTGGAGCGTTATAAGTGTGCACTTTTCTTTAACATTTAATTTCATGGATAAGCATGCCACATGGATCATATAACATGGATTCATAAAACATCATCATTTATTCCACGATAATGGAATGTTGAATTAATAAATTAAACATTATAATCAATAAGTAAATGTTTATAAAGTTTAATACCCTTGATAGAGAAATGGGCATGGTATTCACTACACAATGACATTGGCTTGGAAAATCAGTGTAATTTTGTCAGCGTAACAACATGACGTAAGAATTCATAAAAATGGTTGATGAGAGAGAAAGGGGTGTCTCATCATATGTACATGAAATGGAAATTAAGGGGTTCATATAGATACATTTACTAACAAATTTAATGGAATTTAGATTCATGATACAAAAGAATTTCATGAATGTAAACGAGGAGGGAAAAATTCCTTTCGAAATTTCGGCATAGTAACGGGTGTACATGGGAGGAAATTAATGAGAGAGAAACGGGTATCCCATCATTAAAATATGAAGATGTCAGTATGTGGGAGGTGATAAACCATACCCCAACATTTATAATTAAAATTAAAAGGTCATAACAACTTAAAGAATATTGGACAAAAATGAGAAATGAAGAAAAACCCTTACTTGTAAGTGTGATTCAAAAGGCTTGAGAGAGGATTGAGAGAGGATTATTGGGAGCTTGGGGCAGCTTGAGAGGATTTTAGAGAGAGGAGGTCAGAGGATGGACGAAATCCAAAGGCTTTGAGAGAGTAGGAAGTGGGAGCTTGGGTGGGTTTATATAGAAAATGTGAGAGAATTCTTTATTATTTAGGTTTGGGACACCTCACATTAAACTAATCCAAACCACAAACCAGCCCATGGTTTTTGCCCATGGTTTTTGGCAAACGGAATTGAAAAAAAATAAGTTATATTTCCAAAGTATGAACTTCTTAAAATAACGGAGTTGCTTATGTGGAGGTGAGACACACTCCCAAGGAAAACAATTTAAAAAGACAAAATGTTAAATAAGTCTTGAAGGGTCCACTAATGCTTTGTAAAATAAATAAAACAAACCCAAAATCACATTATTTTAATGTTAAAACATATTTTGGGTGAACATAAAGTTTATAGTATTTTATTATATCACTATTGGGTCATTATGATGTCATAAGTCACATTACATTTTTAAAAGGTATTTAATTTTTACCTAAAAATATGACTCTCAGAAAATTATGAAAAATTCATTTTTGGATAATTTCCACATACTGATTCCAGAAATAATATTAATTTTATCTAAATAATTTTCTAAATATGTTAATTTTCACTTTTAAAATAAAAACCGAAATTTATCGAAAATTCATGGGTTTTGACAAAAATGGCTTTCAAACCTTAATAAAAATTACAATTGCATTCATAAAATTATAAAATCAATTATATTTAATAAAAAATAATTTAATAAAAATAATAATTTTTTTAATATATTATTTATTTAAAAAATACATTAATTCATCAAAATATATTTCTTAGTTGAACATTAACTAAAAATACTATTTGTGCTTTAAAAAACTATTTACAAGGTAACAATAATAAAAAGAAAGTATATTCATTATTAAACACAAAAATAATATAGATAACCATATTGTTAATGTATTGTTACATAACCCCTTATAACACCCGTATATGACCAGAGAGTAAGGTGTGTGATGGTGACAAACTCTTGGGGTGGCTCAGATAACATTACTCAGGTGGTAATCTCTATCAACTTCCACTTATCTCATAGGCGGTCCAGCTTGAGCATAACATATTCAAGTTCATCTTGGGCTTGGTCAAGAGTGAATACCAATGATGCAACCTCCTTCCCGAGCTCTGACAAATGGGCTTCGTATGGGCACGTCTACTGGATGGGGCCATTGCTTCTTTTGTTTGAGTAAAATTGGATTTGATTAAAGACCTATATTTATACTGATCATGTGATCACTGTTAAATGGAGATATTATCAACGATCAAAATTCATAATAGTATTTTAAAATACAAAAACAAAAAACCAAATAAGTTGACATTTTATATAAACATTTTACATAAAGATACATTTAATTAGATCAGGAGGGGTTTCCATTAATGAAATTTTGGGTCATTATAATAATTGACTTCTATGTGGGTTTGACCCTACTATCCACATATATAGTAGCTAGTAGGAATATAAATAATTAATCCTTCACCATATTTAATGAATGTTTAGGTCATATTTTTGGCGCCATTTTCGGGGAAGGGAGAAGCCATTATTTCTAAAAAAACCAAAAAAATAATAATATAAAAATAACTCAAAAGAAAAAAATGAAAACTATAAAAAATCATTTTCTATTGAATTTCTACTGTTTACTATATTGTTGAGATCTTTTTTAGTTCTTTTTTTTGTGAAACTTGAATTTTTTATATACTTATTATGAGTACAAGACATTCTGCTATTAGTCTAGAGCCATTAAACTTATATATAGACAAACATTTAACTGCTCTAAGAATGAAAAACAAATTTGAAATGGAAAATATAGATGAGAGAGTTCATGCACCTAACAACTTCCAAAATAATCCAGAACTCTCAGAAGAAAATTAAAGTCCTATAATGAGGGAGTTCCAACTCCCTCATGTTTCAAGCAATCCATCTTCCCTTAGATTATCTCCTAGATCCCAAAACTATGAGCTAAAACAATCACACATTTCTCTGTTGCCTACTTTTAATGGGATATCTAATGAGGACAATATTTACTTCATTAGAGACTTTTATAATACTGTGCAACAGTTACCGCTTCAAGGACTCACAGAAAATGAGCTAAGAATGAGTGTCTTTCCCTTCTTCCTTAAATGGAATCCTATGAATTGGTTTCTAAGTCTAAATGAGAACATTTTGGAAAACTGGGATCAAGTGTATTAATAATTTATCATGAAATTTTATCCCTGAATACTAAAAATAGATCTTAGAACTAAGATAACTAGTTTCTATCAAGAGGATGGAGATGCTTTTCATGAATCCTAGGATAGATTTAGGGATTTGTTTAGGCAGTGTCCCCATTAAAAACTCACATCCCTTCTTCTCATGGATACATTCTATGAAGGGTTGTCATCCTATAGATAGAATCTAGTTGATCAAGATGCTAGGGTAAATTTCAGTGATAAAACATATAAATAACACATACAACATTTTAATAATCTTTCCTTAAACTCTCTATATAAAAACTCAAAAAGGAAAAGAATCAATAGAAGTGTTAATGTTGACACTGGTTAAACAAATTAAACTCAAGCTTAATGGGCTGAAATCACCAACAAACTCCAATCTTTAATGAAACAACACTCTATGTAAGTTGTTAATAAACTTGGATATTAAAACATCAACCAACCATTAAGAGAACAATGTTTCCAGTTTTGTATGTTTGGGCATACTAAAAACTTTTGTCCTAATTTTGATATGTCGTCCCAACAAAAAGAAAATTCAATATTTGTTAACTATGGTCCTAGAATTCCTCCTAAAGAAGATAAATTTTCAAATAATTACAACCAAGGGTATAGGAACCGCCCAAATCTATCCTGTAAAGATCAATTCCTAATTAAACAATCCACTGCCCCTAACTATTAGAATCAACCAAGACTAAACTTTCAAAATCAAAAAATGGGGTTTTATTCAAATGCACAAGGAAATAATGATAATCAAATGTATTCTAAGCCTAATGTAATGCCCCAACCCCAGTTACCCAGAGTCAGTGCATTATTTTAATACATTGTAATGATTACAAGGAATCAAGTCCTGAAAGACCGATCAGTTTAACAGTATTGGAAAATAGATTACATACATGAACGTTACATTACACATTAGAACATAAAACAAAACATAAATGATCCTTAGAGGATGCCATTAATCCCCTATAATAACCCTTATTATCAATCATAATACACTTCTTAGGATACTAGGAAAATAAAACATAAGAAAGGGGTGAGTTTAGATGCTCAGTAAGGATAACCATATAACAGAAACATTCATAAATAAGCATAAACATTTAAGGAAATTTATAAGACTAAAAAAAATTCCTTTTAAACATGAACTTCAGCATAATATGGAAAAGATAAAATAAAATAATTCTATTTACTTATTCACATGGATATTCTACTAGTCAAATAATCACATGTAATATCAATAGCCATATTCATATTGATTGAATGCACAATGCCAGACTTGCAAAAGCACATATTCAAGGCCTTGTGCCAAGACTACAAATAAGATTTTTTCAAGGCCTTGTTCCAAGACACTAATTTGTCTTATGAGACCTATCGATGCATCTAGGAGCTATATCGGGCTCCACCCATCACTTACTAAGTCCAATTCATTCCTCATATGAAAAGGTTTAAACATAACATAAACATTTGTATTACAACTAGCATAAAAAATGACAATACTTTATCCATAAACCATGAATGGTATAAAAATAACACATCCACAGTCAAACATATCACAAAACCTTCAATAAAATATGGAAGATTTTCATAATAATAAATCAACTTCAAACAAGTTTAAAATCCATAAAAGGATGTTGACATAGATGAAAATGATTTGTAAAAATATTTCAGAGAAATATCCCTTTTTCATGAAAATATTTAAAAGTCACACAATTTAGAAAGGAAGGAATTTAAAGACATTTTTTAATCAATGTTTCCCATACCACTTTGAAACTTTTGAATGTAATTAACATTTTAAAAACATTCATGTCCATATAAATAAATCCTTAAAAACCATTTTGAAAACATGGACATTAATGAGAATGATTTAGATGAATAAACATTTAAAACATTTAAAATGATATTTTTGTAAAAAAAAGTCCCTAAAAATAATCCCTTTGAAAAATATTCTATGAAACATGGAAATGGAAAATAAATATGTCCCAGTAGATACTTACGTAAAAACAATCTCGGATAATAAAGAGATTGCGAAATTAAACCTTACCTTGCACTTTACTTTAGTCAAGGGTAAGTTTATCCTCCTATATAAAGACCATAGTATGTTATTAAGTTATTCAAGAACCATATAAATATTTATTATATCATACATGATTCATTTATGACTTTATACTACCCAATTGATAATAATTTCCTTGTTAAATTAACATCTTGGGTAGTAATCACTTTCTTTATCATACGTGTTTTAACTTGTTTTTCTTGATTGTATCACTTAGATAATGATTTAAATACTTACAGAATATAAAAAATCATATATATTTATAATGTAAATATGTATAATAGAAATATATATGAAATGGAAAACACCGTTTTTTGAGACGGTAGACCGTACGTACGCATAAACGCTGTTTCTGTTTTCATATCGTATTGAACGGAACTAAGTGAATAAGATATATATATAAGTACATATATATATATATATACATTAGCATTATTATTTTATATATTACATACCTATTAATGATATATATTTTATAATCATAATTGAATGGTGAATGTGGAAATGAATCTCATCGCGTCGTGGAGACAGTAATCCATACGTACGCACGAGCGACAATATCATTATATTGATGGAGAAATCGTATGTAATTGGATGGTATATCATATATACATAATAATTCACATATTATATGTATTATTTACATCATTTATTCTCATTGTTATACTCATACAAATAATGAAGTGTCTGAATAACAAACTACACCACGACGTGGAGACGGTAATCCGTACGTACGCACGTATGGTGAGATTGTCATTTATAGGATGGATAGAATAATGAATATGGTTGTACCATTTTTATAATAACATCACAGTATATAAAAGATAATAGAGTTATTATTTTATAATGGAAACAACAAGGAAAGAGGAAGTGGAAGAAGAAAATAACGTGAAAGAGGTGATGAAATATTTACCTCTTCTTCGGGTTCTTTCTTTTGATTTGATCAAAAGGGGTCCATAGGTTAGATTTCTGACCAAAGGAAGACCTCTTGGATGAAGGGATTAAAGTTGGGAGGATATTTGGGTAGGGTTTGGTCGATCCAAAAGGCTTTGGTGGTGTGAAATTAAGATAAGGGGAAGTGGCCTTTTATAAGAGAGGTGAGGGTCACTTTAGGAAAATCTTGAAATATTATTTTATAATAAACTTATTTTCAGTTTCTAATGGCTTCAAAATAATTCATTTAGAGGATAAGGTGGGGATGGGTCGAAAAAATCTCAACAAATATATTTTAAATAGGTTTAGGTCACCATATTAACCTTAACCTTTAGATTTAACTCTTAGTTAAATAGTTTGACATTTACCGTGTCTCTTTGTATTTTTATATTATATGGTTAATAAACTTACTATAAAATGCCAATAGAACCCAAATTGGTCCATTAATTTTATATATATTATTATATAAGTCTTTTAGTCGAACCACAGATTTTTAGGACCATCATATCAATTAATAATATAATATTTGTTTTAAAAACTATTTTATTTCAATTTTGACACTATTTGGTATTTGTTTTTTCTAAAAATCATAACAAATTGATTAATTCAAAAATTATTGATTTCATCAACTCTAACATGTCATATTAACCTATAAAATTATTTTAATTCATCATAAGTCTCAATTTACATTTATTTGGATATTTATAATATCAATTATTTTAATATTTTATTAATAAGGTAATTACTGCATCATCATTGTGTCATAAATAAATTTAATTATTTAATGTATAAAAATTAAAAATAAAATACCTTTATGTATGAAATATTTTTATATTTTTAATGAATATTTATAGTCGAATTTATCTTATGTATAACCCTATATTAAAAATGTTTTAGTTATGAAAACTTGAATTTATCACTTTTAACTCCTCTTTAAATTAAATAATAATAAATGTCTTAATCTAATACAAGTGGAACTAAAGAATAATATTTTATTACTATTTTTTTGTCAAATTAAAATTATCTAATAGAATTAGGACATGTGTTAGGGTAATAATAATATCATTTTTACCTTTAATTATCCTATTTACTTTTAAGCGTGGTAAATAAAAGTCAAAAGTTACTATTCACCAAAAATTATTTTTATATTATGGAACCACATTTTACTTACTGTTATCAACCTTTTCTCTTGTATTTTTTAAATTCAATTCACAGAAGTGGTAAAATTATGTTTTATGCAAATTTGCAAATGCTCCTAGGTGGTGGGTAAAAGACGGTAAAAAGTTCAATAAAATTTTTATATATCTAAACTTATTATAAAATGACACTAATGAATTGAATTGACCTTATGTAGTTATTATCTATCTATTTTGACCTAAAATAAATTTAAATAAAATAAATAATTATTTAAATATAAATTCGGTTTTAAACAATAACTCAGTGTTTTTCACTATTCATCAAAAATTTAAAGTTTTCAGAAAAACACCAAGAATTCAATCTAAGATAATTTTGATATTAGAAATTCAAAACTAAATACCATTTTACAAAATTAAAAACATATAAGTTGCATTTATTAATTTATAATTAATTCCCGTTGTCAAAACAAAAAGGCGTTATTTTTTAAGAAATAATAACTATCAAAAGATTGACACTTGTTTATGTCCAATTAAAAAGTGAAATTACTTACAATGACTAGAATTGGATTAAATGGTTGAAATATAATCTATTTATACTTACAAACCATTAAAATTTATAATTTAACAGTATAAATTATTTTGATTAAAAATGTCATTTTCAGTTAAAATATAGTATTTTTCACTATTCACCCAAATATGAAAGTTATCAGAAAAACAACAAAAAATTATTGAAACTAAATTCTTATGTACCAATTCTAAAGAAGAATTTTATTTTGTTAAATTGAATATATAAAAGTTTCAAATATTGGATCTAATAAGGGTTCACCATTAAAAGTCGATAAAAGTGCATTTTTTTTGAAAAATACTTCTTTTATCTGAAAAAAATGAATTAGTTCTTAAATTATGTCTAGAAAACTCATAATATGGATTCTAAAATTATAAGGATTATATAAAGTTAAAAATTAATTTAATACTATTCATAACCGCTTTTGAACGGCTAGTTTGGTAAGCTGTGGTGCGCTTGAACTCAGTGTTGCGTGTAGTGCATGTTATTGAATTACTTTGAAGAAATAATGTACTATGAAATATTGGGGTGTTACACTTGATCTAATATTGAACAAAATTAACTCTCAAGAGGAAATATACATGAATTAGCTTACCGAACATAAAAATCAATATGATTCAGATAAAATGTAAAATGATGTGAGAATGTAGAAGATGGAAACACAACTTGAACAACTTGCTAGAGATGTTTCATCTATGGATAAAGGTAGAATTATATGTACCACTGAACATAACCCTAGAGAGAATGTTATGGTTGTTGTAACGTAAAGTGGGATGAATACTCAAAATGTTGCTGAAAAAGAAACTGAAAATGCCCAAAATGAAAATTTGCTACAATTCGGTAATAAAAATTTTCCTCATTCACATGCTGGAAATTCATATAAAGCTATTGAAAATTATCAAACTCTGAATTTATCATCTGAATCACTAGCTGAAATTTTTTCAAAAAATAAAAATAAAAATGTAAAAGAAAAAGTTGAGGACAAGGTGAGGGATATACCCACTCTCCTTAAAAGTATTTCCCCACCCATCCCTTTCCCTATCAAACTGAAACCACATAGTAACACCAGGGATGAACTTCTTCAGTTCCTTCGTCTACTTTCCAAACATCATGTAAACATTCCTTTTATTCAAGCCTTAATTCAAATCCAATCTTACTTGAAATCCCTTAAAAAATGTTTTAAACAAAAATAATCTGGAAGAATTTTCTACTTACAGCCTCACTGAAGAGTGCAGTGCTGTACTCCAAAAGAAAATCCCACCCAAACTAAAAGACCCAGGTAGTTTTGTCATTCCCTGTACCTTAAGAAATTTTGATCAACTAAACTGTTTGTTTGATTTATGTTCTATGATTACTCTTCTCTCATACTCAATGTTTTTGAAGTTGAGGTTGGGTGACCTTCACCCCACCATGGTCATATTGCAGTTGGATGATAGATCTTCCACTCTTCATGTGGGTAGGATAGATGACTTGCTCGATGGGGTAAGGAAACTATTTATGCCTATAGACATTTTAGTGTTAGACATAAAGTGTGATCAAGAGGTTTCCATCATCTTGGCTTGGACCTTCTTCTCCACAAGTGGTGTTGTGATTTATGTCTCTAAGGGTCAGCTATTTTTCAAAATTGGTGAACAACAAGAAGATTTTAATGTGTTTAAAATTGTTAAAGGGAAAACTTTTCCTGAAAAATGTTACATGGTAGAGTCCTTAGAAGATGAGAACTCAATTGGAAACTCTGAAGAATCTGAAAATCAATCCCCTTCTGAATAAAATAATTTAAATGTTTAAAATCTTGTTGAATCTATCTTAGAAATTCAAAATTTGGCTCAAACACCTAATCTCGAAAAAAAATTTAGAACTAGACAACTGCCCAGTTTCTGCTGTTGAAAATTCCTCTGTTTCTGAACATAACAGTTTTTTGAGTGAATTTGAGGGTGTTTCTGTTTACACCAACCTTTATGAACACATTGATGATATTTTGGGAGAACATATAAGACAACTTGATGATTTTACATTGATTAACATGTTGAATTATGATATAGAAAGTCTGGAAAATATGCTACCCACTTTGGACAGCAATACTATTATTTCTAAATCTAAAAAATAAATTGATAATCATTCATAATTCAATAATCCATACAAGATATATATTGAATATAGTAGACCTCCCAGGCCTTAGAGTCTTCCTTTGAGTGTAGATCCACCCACTCTTGAACTAAAACTAATCCCTACCCATCTTAAATAATCATTTTTGTTTGAGAATTCCACTTTTCCTATTATAATGTCTACTGAGTTTAAGAAAAATCAAGACGAATGATTGTTAAATGTGTTTTAAATGTATAAATCTACTATAGGCTGGACAATAACATATATAAAGGGTATTAGTCCCTCATTCTACATGCATAAAATACTTAGAGAGCCTGACCATAAGACTAGGGTAGAGTGTCAAAGAATATTAAACCCAAATATGAAATATGTTGTGAGAGAAGAAGTGATTTAACTACTAGACAATGCAATTATATATCCCATTTATGATAGTTCTTGGGTCAGCCCTATCTCGGTTGTCCCCAAGAAAGGATGTTTCACTGTAGTAAAAAATGAAAAGAATGAAGAAATCCATGTTTGGAAAGCCATAAAATGGAGAGTCTGTATAGATTATAGGAAACATAATGTAGCCACTAGTAAGGACCATTTTATAATGCCCTTCTAGGATCAAATTTTTGAGGAGCTTGCTGGCAATGAAATTTTCTGTTTCTTGGATGGGTATTCTAGTTATAACTAGATTCTTGTTGATCTAGAGGATCAAGAAAAGACCACTTTCACATTCCCCGTTGTGAAATTTTCATACAGGCGAATGACTTTTGGGTTGTGTGGAGCTCCATCAACCTTTCAATGGTGTATTATGTCTATATTTTCATATATTATTGAGAGAATCATTGAAGAATTCATGGATGATTTCTCCATTGTGGGTAGTAATTCTGATTCTTGTATTGGAAATCATGAGTTAGTTTTGGAGAGATGCATTGAAAGAAAACTTGTTCTAAATTGGGAGAAGTGTTAATTCAAGGTCACATAGGATATTGTTTTAGGTCATAAGGTGTCCAAGAGATGTCTAGAAGTTGATACTGCTAAGATTAATTTCATTAAAAAATTACCAACTCTTGAAAATGTAAAAGGTATTAGAAGTTTTCTAGGACATGTCGGTTTCTACTAGAGATTCATAAAATACATTTCAAAAATAACTACTCCCTTGTATTATTTGCTGGTCAAGGATGCACCTTTCAATTTTTATTAAAACTATTTAAAATCTTTTAATCTGTAAAAAGAGAAACTCACAACATCACCCATCATCACCACACTTGATTGGAAGTTACCTTCTGAACTTATGTGTGATTTTAGTGACATGGATGTAGGTGTTGTCCTTAGATATTGGAGAGATAGGAAATAACATGTGGTATATTATGCTAGTAGACTACTAGATAAATCTCCAAATAATTACACCACTACTGAAAAATAATTAATAGATGTTTTTTTCCTCTAGAGAAGTTTAGACAGTATTTGTTAGGTTAAAAAGTCATCATTTTCACTGATCATTCTACTTTAAAGTAATTGTTGTCTAAGAAAGAATCTAAACCCAGTATTATTTGATGGATTCTATTGCTACAAGAGTTTTATTTAGATATTATGGATAATTAGGGAGCTGAAAATTTAGTTGTTGACCACCTATTTGGGCTTCCTCATACTCAATCTGATGATCCTAGGGAGATAAACTATTCCTTTCCTGATTAAAATAAGATTACTGTGTCAATCAGGAAATCTACTTGGATGGAAAAATTTTCCAAATTCCTGGCAGTATATGTATTTCCCATTAATTTGTCCAATAACCAAAGAAATAAATTCATTTCTGAGCTTAAATACTACCTTCGGGATGATCCCCTATTGTGTAAGAGATGTTCTGATGGAATTCTTAGGCAGTGTGTTCTTGAGGAAGAGATTTTTCATGCCATAGAGAGTTTTCACTCCTCACCTTGGGGAAGTCACTAAAGTGGTGAATGGACTACTCAAAAATTCCTTTAATCTGGATTCTATTGGCATATTATTTTCAAGGATGGTAGGAGCTATGTGGTTTGTTGTGATAGATGTCAGAGGCAAGGAAATGTTAGTATGAAGAAAGAGTTACCCCAAAAAGGAATTAAGGATGTTGAGATTTTTTATGTCTAGGGTTTAGATTTCATGGGTCCATTTCAATCATCTCATTGGAATGAGAATATTCATGTTTTTGTTTATTATGTGTCGATGTGGGTTGAGGTAATTGGACTGCCCAACAATCAATCCAATTCTATAATTATGTTTGTGAAAAAGAATATCTTTACAAGATTTGGAGTTCCCAAAGCCTTTATCACTAATAATGGAACACACTTTAAGAACTATAAATTTAAATCTTTGATGGAGAAGTATGGTTGTGTTCATAAAACTGGTCCTCCATATCATTCTTAGTCCAGTGGACAAGTGTAAATCTCAAATAGAGAACTGAAACAAATACATGAGAAAATTGTTTCAAATTCAAGTAAATAAAGCTCTCTCTCAAACTGGATGAAGAATTATGGGAATATAGAACTACTTTAAAGACCCTAATAGGTATGTCTCATTATAGACTGTTGTTTTGGAAATGTTGTCATTTACCCATGGAGCTGCAACATAAGCCTTATTGGGTATTTAAGGCTTTGAGCATTGAATTTAAGAGTGCTGGTGAGAGGTGATTACTTGTGTTAAGTTAACTCGATGAGATAAGGAGAGGGAGTTATGATAATTTAGGTATTTATAAAAAGAGGACTAAAATCCTTATGGATTCTATCATTCAATCCAAAGAATTCAGAACTGGAAAAAAGGTCATTCTCTTTAACTCAAGACTCAAACTCTTTCCTAGAAAACTTTTATCCATGTGATCTGGACCTTTTACTATTGTGAGAGTACTAATGAATGGATTTTTAGTAATTGTAGGTGTTGAGAATAAACCCATGTTGGTTAATGGGAAGGGAGTTGATTTGTATTTTATTGGATATCCAAAGGGCTTGGATGCATTCACTATGTTTGAAACTGATCTTAAATAAAGTCTGGCTGAAGACTTTGAAACAAAGCGCTGCATGGGAGGCAACCCAGGGTTCTTTTTGTCTTTACATTGTTTCATTTTTCCCTTGAATAATGTGCAGCTTCAGTGCTCTGTTTTTTGGTAGTCCTTGTTAAAGCTTTTTTTTGTCTCTTGATTCTGATTCAAGGTTATATGTTGCTGCTGTTAAGTCATTTATGGAATGAAACTCCCATGATGAAGGTTTCTTCACAAACATGTACATGGAAGTTCTTTCACTTTACTTTTTTACTTATTTCTGATCTTTTTTTTTTCTGTTAAAAACATCTATTTGTACTATAATAAAACTTGTTTCATGTCTTAATTTCCTAAGAAATTATGTTTGTATAAGAAATTATCCATGTTCCACCTTGTAAAAAAGCTGAATTCCATTTCTATTATAATATATTCACTGCATAAAACTAAGTGGGGGTCATACATGTTGCTTCTCTTGTTGATTATTTTTGTATAGTTTGTGGTGTTTAGAATAAACTTTGTTTCCTATATTGAACATCCCACTGAATCATAGTTTTTGAACATTTATACACCCTTTCCACTTTTCACCCACATGTTATATTCTAATTTTTGTACAGAATTGAAAATTATTCACTGGACTTAAATGTTAATGTGTGTACATTATTATAAACCTGCTGTTAAGTTATTCAACGTGGCAAATAACATTTTTAAATTTCAAAGAGACCCTTTATACATGTCATAAATCTACCAAAATACAAAATATGTTTTGAACCTTTAATTTTTAATTGTTCTTTTCCATATTTAGAATTCAACATTGGCGAAAATGTTGGGATTTAAGTGTGGGGAGGGGTTCAATTCATGAATGTGCTAAAATGTGCTTAATTTAAATCCCCTCAATTCCCACTCCAACATAAAATGTTTTTTCAAAAAAAAAATGGGTAACATTTTTCAAAATTATTTCACACTTCTAGGTTGTACATTGAACTCAAATGGGTCTTGATTGTGGAAAATATTTCTTTGGTAGTTAAGTTAGTTTTCTGAATATTAAATTCATGAGGTTGGATGATTTCTGAGTGAACTTTCTTAATGGTTTTATGGAAATTTGGTTTAGGGACTATTTTTAAGAGTGATATGGGGGACTTGTTAGTATAGTTATGATCATAGCCCTTGGAATTGGAAGTTTGATCTTTTTCCTAAGGGAAAAACTTATTTTTTCTTATTTATTAAATTAATTACCTTAATGAGATAATGTAAATGGTTTTTAGTAAAATCTTTTGACACTAGGGTAGTTTGGGCATCTGTAATCCCACTGTGAGTCTTCGAGACCCTAGATGCTGGGTGTGTTTATGTTTACTATAAGACCTAGGTACTCTTTGAATTAGTTCATTGCACAGTTCATAGCACCTGATACATGTCTTGGGAAAAAAATAATGTGTCTAGGGTCAAGAATGAGTCCCATAAGGTGAGGGGAATGATGAACACCGAATGAAGAGGGGGACAATAGTTTATATGGGAGTCATTTAGGTTGTATCAATAAGGTGATTCAAAAAATATTTATTTATTTTTTGAACCTAGGTGAAAAGTCAAAGTACAGTGTTTCTCTGGTTAAGTTTATAATTCCATATAAATTTTACCATTTATTGCTCTTGGAATTTGAACATTAGTATGTATTGAAATGAGTCATTATGAATGTTCACAAATGAGTCATGAAAATTTCATTTCTTGATGATTATTTTCTTTCTTGACTACTAGTGAGAATTTGATTATTAGTAAAGATTCATTTGAGAAATTTATTTTCTAAAATCCTATTGACACTTCAGTCCTCTATCTTTAAGTGCTAAACATGTTACATTTAGAGCAATATAAAACAATTTCTATTACTATATGATAATAAAACATGGTAATGTATAAGGAAAAAATGAATAAGTGTGTGGGAATATGATGTGGCCTTAAAACACATGTTTTCCACATGTTTTTAATTAAATTTTATTAATTTTTATTAATAATTTGTGTACTTTTTACTTAATATATGTACTTTTGAATTTTTATAATTAAATTTATAAATTAATCAATTTTTAAAAATTAATTATGTATATTTAGTATTTAAATTCATTATTTTAATCATACATTAATTTTAAAATTATTTATTTGTAATTCATTTTGTTAATTAAATTATTCTTGACTTTTTAATAAATTAACTTTTTTAAAACAATCATTTATTCATCATATTTGTATGTAATTAACATAGAATTTATCTTAATATTTTATTCATTAATATTGATTTATTAAAATATATTAACTTCATTAATTAATATGTTTAATCATCCAGCTAATTAAATAAGATATGTTTTTGAGTTTAAATTAAATGAAATTGTGCACTTTTAACTTTAATTATTCTATTAGTTTTCTAATTAATTAATTTAGATTTTTAAAACATTATTTGTTTCCAAAGTATGCAGTTCAAAATTTTGAGTGTCACCATTAGTAAATTATTTTTGTTTTATCAGTGACCTTTTATTTTTATACCTATCGGTGACCTTCTATTTAATCTGCAACAGTGAGCTTTGCGGCCGTGCATCAGTGTCCTTTTTATTTTTTATCCATCTGTGACCATTTTTTCTCACCAGTGAGCTTTAATTTTTTTAAATCATCAGTGAACTTTTAAGTAGGATAACAGTGACCCTATAATTTAAAGTTATCGGTGACCTTCTATTATTTATATTTAACGGTGACCCCATTTTTGGTAATGGTGAACCTTAATTGTATTAATAGCCTTATGCTTACCATTAACCTCACATATTTTAAAACAATGGTAAACTTGCATCCCTCACTGTTTCATCTCACCGTTTCTCTAATATCAAACCTTTTTCACTCCTTCATTTCATGGGTTGCAGAACCACATCATCAATACACCCTTCACCAAAATCACCACACACCAAAATGGTTCAAAATGCATAGAAAATTAAACAAAAAAAAATCAGGATCCCTAAAACCTTTTCCATCGAGATCTGAAATAAGAAGAATGATCACACTGCTAGAGTGGAGGAAGGAGTTTCTATTTGCAGAGGAATAGGTAGTATCCACTAGTTTGAATCCATCGCAAATAAGAATAGGTCGTTCTCCACTGGAGAGATTCCGAGCCACATCTTTTGAAAAGGGATCATGCATCGCTGCTTATGTTGAGGGGAGTTGGCTAGATTCGAGCTGCGCCACACCACCCGCTAGAGACGAGGTCGACGCCGATAAAGTAGAGGTCACTTGAGGTGGAAGGTGAGCTGAGAGGTGCCTCCACGAGGAAGGCGAGCCGAGGAGATCCACTGCTGAAGCTGATTCTCCTTCTTGGAGAAGGAACCGAGATAACCCCTCCCATGTTGTACATAAATATGGAGGGGAAGAAGATAAAGATAAAAAAAAATAACAGATAACATAAAAAAGAATACTTTAATAAAAACATAATTTAAAATAATAATAATAATAATAATAACTTAAATAAAAAATATTAATAGTCATGAAAAATTAATAAATATTAAATAATTAAAAAAATTCTAATTTAATTAACTTAAATAAAACATTATTAGACTAGATTAACTAATCTTTTAAATTTAATTTAAATAAAATATTATTTAATTATGCACATTAAATAACTGTTTAATAATTAAATATATAAAATAAAATACTAATAATAATTTATAAATAAAATTAGAATAAAATTAACTATTCAATAATTTAATAAAAATAATTTTCTAAAATAATAAATAAATTAATAATTTTTATTGACTATACCAATTAATTTAAAATTATCATCATATCTTTTTAATATAATTTTTTAAACTAAAATTGTAATAACATATAAATTTGTATGAGATAATTCAATTTATTTCATTATTTAACCATTAGTTATCTTTATTCATAACTAAAATTAACATTAATAAATATATTAAATTAAATAAGTTAATTACTTAGTTACTTAATAATAATATTTAATAATTAATAATTCATGTTTTAGATTAAATAAATAAAATATATAGCTTTTGATTGTCAAGTGACTTATCTATTATTTTTCAATTGATTCACTATCGTGTTTCACACCACGGTCTTAAAAGCGTCTAGGTGCATTAAACTATCTTATCCAAAGTTAGTTACAAGGGGAATATTTTCACAGCATATAAGTCATGGAAAAACGCACCTGTGCGGTACAATAGTAAAAGATGAATTCATGTTAGTGAAGACTGTCGGTGATGTGCACCAGAAGACACTGGGTACTTAAAATAGAGCAAGAAGCAGATTTGAAAGGGGGCGAGGAGTGACACACATTCAAGCAAAGGGCCATTGGAGATTCAAGAGCTTCTCTCTCATCAGATTAGAGAGATCCGGTGGGCAGATCACATCATTTGGAAAGATCTTCTTCCCTTGTTACTAATTTTTTTTTACTTTGTTCTAGTGTGTTTCTAGTTTCTGTGTTGATAAGAGATATAATGTTAGGCTAGATCATTTAGTTTGGGGATAAATTGAAGTTCCACTGGTTATCATTTAATTTTCATTTTCACATCATCATTTTGGTGTATTCAGTATTGATCGGTGATATCATTGCTGAGTTCATTCAATTTCTTATATCAAAAGAACCTAATTTCTATATTTCACATTCAATATGCGAGATTGATTGTGGAAACACTTTTCAAAATATAATAAATTAAAAAGAATTCAGGACTTACTGTGAGTTCATCCTGTTGTCATTTTCAAATAATGACATTCACAGTTGATCTATTTAGAGTGGTGAACACTATTCTTGGTCAACCTATCAGACATAATTCCTGGCGAGGAAAGTAATTTATTCTCTTTAATGTGGAACTTTGCGATAACTTTTAAGTGAATTGAAATAATTTTAAAACAAGTAGAATGGAGAGGTTTCCCCAAGAGTTTTATTATATTGTTCAATTATCAATGTTCTTTATCTATATTTCTTTATGTTTTAACTGTTTCCAGTTTAAAATTAGTTTAGATAGAGGTTTTGAAATTTATTTTCACTCTACTGCTTAATAAAAAAATAAAAAAACATTAAAAATTTAAAATGAAAAAAATCTACCCCACTGCTGACAACAGTGGGGCCTTTGGAAATTTTTAAGAAGATTAGTAGTCCTAATTTTATTCTCTGTTGGCTCGGCCCTTCTTTCCAAATATATAGTAGTTAGTAGGAATATAAATAATTAAACTTTCAATGGCTTCAATGATATTTCAGGTCACCCTACAAAAGAATTAAACCCAAACCAACTCTAGAACCATCCTAGAAAACCATATACAACTTACTAGGATTAGGTACTATCTGAATGGGTTATGATGTCAGAAGTTATCTCAAAACCTCAATGTAATGTTGAAACATTCCATCCCATTTTAATTCCACACTATTCCATGTAATAGAAGTCAAGGTGATTCTATCTTCCAGAAATACATGATGTACTGTTGATAGTATTCTGTAATGCCAAGTAATCTAGGAAAATAAAATATGTTTTTTGGATCATCATATGAAATGAAAGTCTTTGATTTATTAAGATAAAAATAAATATTCAATGTTAAAAAATCATATTCCTTTTGATCCTCGCATATTTTATGAAAATTTATTATTTCAAAAAAAGTTTAATATGAATTGTTACTCAATATGATTTTTAGAAAAAAAAACATAAATTATTCCCATGATCCCACTGAGATCTCAAATAAAACCAAATATCAACCATTAACACTACCATAGAAGTGTCGAGATACTCATGGAATATTCTACTATAAAATTTATAAAAATAAAAGGTGGTTCAATTGGACCAAGTAAAATTAAAATATATTTTTAATGGTTATTCCTTATCCTGAAAAATGTATTTTTTACAATATAATATCAACCACTGAGATGATAACAACCTAACTAATGATTGATCATCAAGAACAACTTTTACATCATTAATTTTTCCGAAAACCATCCATGTATTGAAAATGATACTGTTTTCTTAACAAATAACAGGTTTACCTTTCGATATTCCAGACACAATTGATGAAAACCATCATCCTTCTTCGAAAAGAGAAATGATGTTTCTGATGGAGAAACACTGGAAAAGAAAACCATTCGTCATCAGATCATCCATCTAATTCATGATCTCTTTCATCACTATTGGTTCTATATGATAAGAGGAAATCATGGTTGGCTTTGTATCTAGAACTTGATCAATCATAAAATCTGAATCCCTCTCTATAGGAACACTAAAGAAACCATCGAGGAAACTCTCAAGAAAATCCCAGAATACCATTGAAAAATTACCCACAAATGAAATTCTATCAATCTCAAATACAATAGCAGACAACAACATCTAAAGATAAGGGTGGAATGGCCCTGAATCTCCAGACCTCATATCTCATTCTCCCTGAAACACCCAAGTGATTCCATAATCCCAATGGAATGAAAAATATTGATAATAATAATCAACCTAAGAAAATGATTAATTATATAATCCAAACCAATGATGAATATAAATTGATCTAGTTTATTAATGATGAAATATCATACATACTCTACGTTGGCTATCAACAGTAAACAAGAACACTTAAACCCCTCTTTTTTACAATTTCCATTAGGTTACGCTTAATGAATAACAAAAGACATGAGTTTCATTGGATTGTTAAGGATATCAACAAAACGATCTTATATAAATTATTGGGATGTACCTATATCAAAAATGGTAGTCTCTAATATAGATTAAATAAAAATATTACATTATTGTAGAAAACATATCCACTACATGAAGTTTCATCACTAATAATGCTTCTAGATTGATCCATAAATAAATTGAATCATATAACTATTCTATAATAGATTTTGGATTTCATAATCCTCGATTATAATGTGGAGTAGACATATCCTTATAGAAATGATGTTGATGTCCATATAGTCCACAACTACTAAACTTCTTCATTTAAGTGGATGAAGAATGGTGGGTCTTCCCAACATTACCACATTGATAGTATATCAGGGGAACAAATCTTGTTGTATATTAAAGTGTTGAGGAGGCCCATTACTAAGAACCACCCCCACCACACCTATGATGATCATGCCACTTCCTCTTCCTCCCCTTCATGCCACTAAAGTATCCATTATTTATAATGGAATGGGAAAACCGAAACCATTCCTTCTATATCTATCTATACCATCATTTCCCAATCATATATCACTATATGGGAATAACTATTCTTCAAAAGTAACAATGATTTGGTATTCGGTCACAAAACCTATAGGTACTTCTAAGAATTTCGTTATTCTTTATCACTGCTTCATGGGAAAAATAATCCAGATCCATAAACCAATCGGTTTACATTGACACTGAACACTCTCCTTACTAAAAGAATATAAACTCCAAAAACATTTCAATCATCTATGGCTCTTGTAAAAACTACTAGAATATGCGGGCCTTGATGATGCTGTAATACATGAACACATGTTTATCCCCATGTACCATGGAACCCCACCATCACATGCTAGAAACAAGACTCTGAACACCATTCAATTTACCATGATAATCTGAGGTGTATTCAATATGTAAAATGTATTATCAATCTGATGAATCCAGTCCCCATTCTCTCAGGGTTCATGCATACCCTTAATGTATAGTGGATTCTAATGTAATAACGCCCATGACAGATCACCTTCTCCTAAAGCTCAATGTTTTATCTCAATAACTATGTTATCAACATGGAGTAAATTTTATGGCACAACATGATCATCCCATGAAATAGAATTGATAATGTTCTAAAAAAATATATTCCTTTGGGGATTACCAGATACACCATCCTGAGTAACCCATGGAAGATATATTAGTGGAATACCACTACACATTGAAATAGAATAAAGGAATATAAAATACGATAATCATTTTTTTTAAACCATAAAACAATATTATAAAATAGAGAATATGATCTAAAACTCTAAATTGAATACATACGTCCAAACACACCATGGAAACATGAGTCTCGTCGGGACAAGAGCTATTCAGTCACTCCCTGAAACCTACCTCTCAAGTACAGATAATAATTTATTAATATGACAACTTCCCAAAAATATTCTACAAAACTCCTCTTATTCCAAATTTTAATAAACCGAACCAAATACCCTAAAAACATGAACCTAAATAGACCATCAAAAAATCAAATTTGTTCCCAATCCTTAATCTATAGCGGATGGAACCCGGGCATCAACAACAAATAGATGGAATGATTTTTCCCAACCTAAATCAAACGACCTGACAAATATATACATGGTAGAAAAAAATAGTAAAGGAATAAAATAAATAATTTATGTTATAGAAAAAATGGAAACACCAGAAGTGATATGACTCAATGTAACTAAATATTATCTATGTTATAAGTCCAATACAGAAGGAAATAAAGCTACAATAGCTACTACATGTGATATCATGGAAAAATCCCTCAATATCACCACAATATACCCATAAATGGCTGACAGAAACCTTTCCTCCTTATTGTGGCAGCATGATTTTCCCTATACTGAAAACCTAACTTGGTTTACACATAGATGAAGGGGTGTACAAGGTTTGAGATAAAAAAACCTATTAGGATCTAACCTAGGTGTTCGAGAATAAATATTCGCACAAAAACAAGGATAATTCTTATATTTAATAAAAACAAGGCATTGTAATCAATTGATTAGTTTTTATATAAAATTAAGGTTAAATATATCCCATTTTCCCACATTTCCATGTATTATAGGTAAAATAGTTCCATAAAATATCACATCCATCATAGAAATCAAAACAATTATCACATATCATATCATCTATGATAGAATAAAAAAAATTATGTAAATAACCCCAAGGATCACTATAGTTCATGCTAGTTAAAACAATCATACCCCAAAATAGATAATCACATTCCTCAAGTATCTAGATAAAGGCATCTAATCTAGAGATCAGAGAAACAACCCAAATAGTGATCCTCCCAACAAGGCTAACGTGTCCCTAGTCTAACAGGCCTAAGTAGGAGAGGAACACCCCATGACTGAACCCTCTAGACAATATCAATAGATGAGGCCTATTACTTCCCCTTCCACATAAGTAACAAAGGTATCCAATATGAAAATTTTTCCAAACCATTTCATCAAAACCATGATTTGAAATACATTTCATAAATCTATTACACAATTATTCGAAAATATCTTTTCCTTTTAAGAAACTAGGTAGGAAACCTTTATTTCACAAAAACTGGTTTCCACACACACACAATTGAATCAATCAATCATACAATTTTATCTCTTTTAATAATTACCAAAACCAAAGTACTCATGGTTCATCCAACTTATGTTTGCTACTGAATCACCTGACTCAAACTAGGGTCACACATGCCCGTAATGGGATCTACCAACCCAAAAGAACACAAAGAAAATAGTGGAGGCCCTATCATCAATACTCATATCACGCAATCAATTCTATAACAATAATGGCTAGCTAAGAAGATAAGACAACACATACCTCATGAAAATCACAGGCTACAACCCAAGAAAAACAATGATCAACCATCAATGGAAGATCGCAGAACATACTGAGAATGAATCAAGAATAATTGTAACCACAAGACCAATGAGTTTGAGATTGTAATATGACATCACTACTATTACCAATGAATATAATGTAGAATAAATATCACATTCCTAAAGGGACACAACACAACTAAAATGATGATTAATTAAAAAAACATTCCCGATGGATCAGAGATCCAAAAATATCTTCCTGTAGAGATCCTATATTTTGATATGGGATCATGTATAAAAAATTAAAAAAAATTAAAAATACAACAAAAACCTACAATTCATATACATTTCATGGCACAAATCTCGAGTTCATGATATAAAATCCAAAGAAATCATATACACTGAAAATTGGAACATCATATTCGAATGTGTATATAAAAAAACATTAATATTATAGGTGAACATAACTCCCTTAGACATTATTATATATTTTATTATATTCAATATCCTTGGTTTCATACGATGTAGGGAATTATGGGTTAAAATAAAACCTCATACTTTAATAAAATATTATTATTTATATATGGTCGTTATATCATAGCTGTATCAATAGTGGTTATGAATATGAATATATAAATTATAAATATTATATGTATTAAACTTATGTAAAATAAATTTAATAGGTATCTATTTATTATCAATAAAATAATAACAATTTTAATGACTAATATAGGTTTTCTAAAAAATTGTATTTTTCTAGAAGGCAGATTAGTCATGTATTTAACACATAATTTGAAATTAAATTTTACAAATTTAATTTTTTTTTGAAAATATAAAAATAATTTTTAAAAAAATCATGTCAAAATTATATTTGGGTGAATATTTAAGAATTTAATGATAAGATTAAATGTTTTATTAATAGTGAAAACTACTGATTATTATTAAAACCTATTTTTCATTTAAATTGTGTATAAAGTTCAATTATATTTAATTTTTTTTAAAAATTAAATATTTCCAATTATATTATATTGAAATAATTTAATTAATTGTAACTGATTTCATATTATAATATTATATTAATGTAATATATACTTATGAGAATATTTTATTTGGAAAACCGCTCTTTGTTAGCATCTACATATTAATGTTTAATTGAATTCTCCATCTTATGTGAATTGAACATGAAAAAATGGAGTCTATTTTTTTAATAAGAATATATTATATTTTCAATTATGAAAAATATCAATTTGTGACTATAATGAAGCGTGAAAATAAAAAAATTAATTCCTATGGTTATGGTAGAAAATGGTTTCATCATGGGTTATAATAGGAAGATATGATTTAAAAATCACTTAACAATTTCCAAAAATCCATAATCTGGAAATATTATGAACTTATTGCCTCAAATATTAAAGAATGACCCATTTTGGAGGATTTTGGGATGAGTAAAATATTTATATCAATTTATCATTTCCCAAATGCTATGTGTGTCATCTCCAAACATATAAAAGGATACCCCTTCTCCTCCACTTCAGAGATATCAAAAACCATTTAGTTCTTCCAATAACTATCCAAATACTTTAATTATTTCACTCCCCATGTCTTACATTCTTTATTTTAATAATCAATCCCTTCATGGGATAATTTAGGAATAATCCTAAATAGGCTCTCTTAAGAATAGCTAAAATTATTAAACATGCATATATGTTTTATTTATTCTTACACCACTATCAATGTAACAACCGTGATTTGATGGTATTTATTTTTTTAAATATAATTTCATCGACATCATATGTATCACAAGACACCAAAATTAAAAGAATAATTAAATACAATTAAATTTTATTATTCTAAAACAACATAATTATCCAAGCTGTTAAATTGGAGGTAATGCATAGTATTAAAAACTTTATGAAAATTATATATTATAAATTTAATAAAATGTTTTAGGAATTAATATAATTGAATTTATTGGTATAACATATGACTGAATCAAGTTTTACATATTAAAATTCTAAATTTTTCTAAACGTAGTTTTACCCCATCTTAGTTATGCACTTGTTTTAAAAATAAATTTTTACAAATTTATAAATTCAATTAAACAAAAAAAATACTTTTTAAGATATTAATTTCAAAATTAAAATAGGACGAAATTTTGGATTTTTTCTATAAAAATTTTTCTTCTAGTTAATAGTGAAAAACCTAGATTTTTTATAAAAATGTAATTTTCATTAAATTAATATATTATTTAAGATCTCAATATTGACATCATATATTAATGTATAATTAAAATATAAGTATCTAAAAAATTATAATATAATATATTTATGTCATGGAATATGTAAATACCTATTTTAAAATTGATTAGTTAATGGTTTTTATTTTGTTAGTTCACAAATATTTAATTAAATGTTTTTAATTAATATAATGACGTTAATGAAAATAAATTTCTAAAATATACTTATAAATTAATATTTTTTTATTTTATGATTATATGATAATTTTAGGATACCTTAATTAATATTGAAATGTGTAAAGAAACCATTTATAATTTGAAAATTGGTATTTTTGGAATAAATAATTATTTTAGGAAAAAATTTAAATTGATTAAATTTAGAAAATTATTTTCATTAATTGGAGTTAAATTTATAATTCTAAATTCTAAAAAAATGGGTATGGTCAAATTCTGATATTTTGATAAAATAGTTGAATTTTTGTGAATAGTAAAATATGGTAATTTACGATATATATGCGTTATAAGATAAATACAAATATCCTTGAGTCATACCTGATGTACCAACTAGAATTTGGAGCTGTACTTATCTATTTTTCTATTTTTTCCATTGAATAATCACTATATTTTTTATTGAGAATAAATAATAAAATAAGTAATATAATAGTGAAAAAACAACCCTCTCTTCCACTATGCAATCACCACTCACCACCTCATATCCTCACACACCTTAAGCCATGAAGCTTTTCAAATTTCTAAGCAATAATAATTACAATCCTCTTACCGAAAAATAGGATTTTCTAGTATAATATATTTACAGAAACCAACTTCCCCATGGGGGTTCTTATAGAAAATAATTCCAGAGTGAAATTCCTCTTGTGCTTTCATAATTTTCTTTTCACATTCTTTTCTTGTCTAAAGAATGCATAACCTCATCTATACAAACATGCATGATAACTATAATGTCATATATATACTATAATTTTATTATTTTGAAATAAAATTCAACATCACGTATCTTCCCCCCTTATATTTATTCTAAAAATGAAAACATCATCTGTGAGGAGCTGATTTACCACATTTGTGGACAATTGTATTAATTTTTAAATTATTTTTTAATGTTTGGTTATTGAACCATTTAATTGTTAAATAATATTACTATATTTGTACTATATCTTATTTAATGTTCCAGAACCATTATATATATATATAATATTAATTAATGATACAAAACTAATTTTTGATGATC
The DNA here is from genome assembly GCA_963277665.1 of Viscum album. Taxonomy (NCBI): domain Eukaryota; kingdom Viridiplantae; phylum Streptophyta; class Magnoliopsida; order Santalales; family Viscaceae; genus Viscum; species Viscum album. Next base: position 82,596,333 of record OY728155.1, on the reverse strand, counting down.
AAAAACCACCGAAATAACCTAAATGATTATCACTAATGTATTTTACAATGAACAATCCTCATAAAAAATAAAAAATATAATAATATAACCATTTAATCATATAAATTTTTATTAATAACAAAAAATTTTAATTCTTGATAATTATTCTAACTTTATGTGAAATTTTGTATATATATACAAGTGAACTAAACATGAAAACAAATAAAAAGAACACTCTAAAATGATGGAATTAAATCTTACTACTCATAAAAATGGACACAAATGTACATAATAAATTATAATAAATCAAATTCATGATAAATAAGCTCTAAGATAATTTATTAATCTGTCCAAGTTCATTATCTAGGATTTTAAGTAGATATGATGAACTCTATCAGACATATTGTAAGGGGTTTATCATCCCTATTTTATTTCAGTGCATTATTCCTTATTTAGAACTTATATATTATGTGTGGTGTATGTATATTTCCCTTTTATGTATCATATCAGTATTAAAATTTTCATCATGGTATTTCATTTTTCATTTAATGATTATTAAAATTATGGTTCATACGATTTTATTGATTACAAAATGGTAGGGGTTTCTCCCCCAACCTCCATTTTTCATTTAGGTTATACATTACCTCTATTTCCCCAAAACAATTCTCCTTTATTTTTTATGTAGAACATATAAATTTTATGTGTTTATTCCAATCTCATGTATCCATGTCATTTCATCTTTCTTTGATGGAGAAATATATATTTAATATGGTTCTATGTTAAATTCTTCTTGTTAAGAATTCCCCATTAAAGGGTGCGTCCTAATTTCTTACACATTTTCATGTACCCAAAACAATATATTTTATGATACCATAATTTTCATAAAAAAACTAATTTTTTCATAAAAAAATTACCTTTTTTAATTTTTTGTTTTATACACACAATTATTTCTCTTTTCATTTTAACCAATCTTTAAAATATTTCTTATTCTGAACTAATGTGTCCCAATCATAAAGGTTATTAAAAAAACTTTTTACATGTTAGAAAAATTCAATGCTTCTGACACAATTTCATTGTCTATACCTTTTATTTCTTGTGATATAAATATTTATAATAATCTTTTATTAAAAATATAAATTATTTATGAAAACAACTCTTTATTCCACTGTAAAAAAAGGGGTTTTCTCAACAAAATTTTATATCGAGGGGATATATTCCATGGTCACCATTTATTACAATTTTGTTGTGTATTTACTACCCTTGATATATCATATCGTGAGTATTCTTATTCTCATGATATTCTATGTTTAATTAAATGTTACCCCTTCATAGGTAGTATGATTTTAAATGTTTCAATATCATTTGGGAAACTTTGGAATGTATAAATAATATTTTCCTCAAGATATATTCAATGGTATCATTTTTATGTATCCTCATATTTTTCAAAATAATTCTTTGAATCTTGTACTTCATTGAGGTTTGTCTTTTATGATCAAATACAACTTATATTGTTGAAGTTTTTATGTTAATTTTGACTATGGATGTGCTATTTTTAAACCATTCATGGCTTATGGATAAAGTATTCACATTTCGTATGATATTTATTCAATTAAAAAGTTTATGTTTTTTATGTTTCACCATTTTAAGATGGGGAATTTATTAGATTGTTAAGTGACTAATATGGCCCACTATATCCCCTAGATTCATCGTTATGTCTAATTTGAAAAACCATACAAATTTTTTTACCAATTTATTTATGGTGTCATGGATGAAACCTTGACCGTATATTCATGATGCACATCATTATGAATGAAAATTAAGTTTTTTATTATCATGAAACTTTTAAGTAAAAAGTGGGAATCCACAATGTTCAACCAAAGAAATAATTAAAAGAAACTGAATAATTATTGAAAGACATCTAGAACCTATTGGAACAATTCTCCCAAAAAAATTTATAAGAGAGATTGGTTACCTGAAGGTCTAAAACATCCATTATAAGCTCATTATAGTGGTACTCGGACATTTCCCATGATTGGATATATTCTCCTCTACTCATATTCCCTTCCTTGTATCCTTTTATCATTATTAGGTTCTTCTTATCAATCTTGTACTCTGATCATCATTAGTATCAAACAAAAGTCATCTCGCCATCATCCGTTCAGCTAATTTTTGTGTAGAATTAATCACAATGAACGTATCTACCATTTATTTCTTGGAATGAACTATTATCTATATGTTAATAGCACACTCTATGCGTGCCTAATTTGAATTAAAAGACTCCAATGAGTCCCCTGTTTCTCCATGCATAATATCCAACCTATTAGAAATCTCACTAAAATCCAGATCCTTCTCCACTATGTTTCTCTAGATTTGGATGCACTCTCATGTCACCCCACTAGGGAGAAAATTTTACATAGAAACTCCACCTTCAGGTTCCTTCACATTGGACATGCAAAAACTATCATTTTCCTTGTCCCTCAACATTGATGAAGATCTAGTTTCCATTGGTTTGGGTAGGAAAGAGTAATATTTTTATCCTTTAAATTTCTTCCCATTATCAACGATATAGATTCCTAAGTCCCTCCATGTCATGGAACAACCTAGTAATACCCTGAACCTATCACCCAAGTTGATCCATGACAAGGCCCAAGATGTGTTCCCAATCCTCCCTGGCCAGCGAAAGGTTCCAAAGGCATAAATAGAGACATAGGGAATGGTTTCACCCACTAATAATCTAAAACTAAATAGCAGAAAGTTTCATTTGCGGGTCAAAATATAAATTAAACTAAACTAAATATCATTTAAATAGAAAACAAAAAATAAAACTGAACTACACAACTTGACTAACTGAACTGAACAACCACTAAATCGGTGTGACCCCATGGGTCACTCTCCAACTATACAGTCCACCATCACCCAAGATAAAATGAATGTAAGTTAAAACCATCCAAGAATTGAGATAAAAAAATATGAGTGTGTATTAAAACTCATTAGGCTATCTTACTAATCAACTACCAAATGATCATTCATTAAAATTAATGAAACATCACTTTCAAGATTTAACTATAATTTATAAAAATAATATTTTCTATAAATTATACTACAAAAAAAATTACGACTCACTGCACCTTTTCATTTCCAAAACCAATATCCTACCATTAGTGATACGTAATCATTTTCAAGGGAAAAATAAGTGTCTCTATATTCAACTTGTACAAAATTTGATAAAACAGTATTCTTTGAAAACAACTTCCAAATTCCTTATTAAAATCAACACATCAATTTCCCATAAAAACAATGCATAAGTAGGATTAACAGTAATCACACAATAAGGTAAATTGTAATAATCATAAAATTATTTCAACATCACCCCATGTGACTAAATCCAATCGACATAGTCGAACCAAAGAGATCAAGAATAATATATATGATACTAATACACATGACCCCATACCCAGTAGAATTCCACATGTAATGAAATTAAAAATTATCAATATTCTAAACCACCTTAACTTATGACACACTGATGGAAATCCCATAGTAAAAACCCCCAATATATATATCCACCTACTATAGGCTACTGGTTAGTACTACAACTACTAGTGAAGCAATAATTCATAGAATATTATCTCAATATGCCAGGTTTCCATGTCTCAAGTACATAATGGGGGTGAGAAACCCGATGCCAGCTGATCATCTAATAAATTTTATATATAATAATGAATCAAAAATAGGAAAACCCACGTTGCACTCCAAGGGACATGTCACATGCCATGGAACAAATTGAATACTCAGAGTCCAAACTAAGGACATCCAATAATGTGTCCCGAGGTTTCTATAGCAAGGAGATCACACCCATTTAATATAACATGGAATGGGATTCATCTAATAGAGGTTTTTAAAATAAACATTTTTACCAATTTCACAATGCTATAAAACATTCCTTTCAGACAAAACATTTTTTTTATAAAAGTTCCAAATGGTCAATTCTCCGAAAACACATTCCAAAACACTTTAACATAAGTGAAGAACCACTTCAAATTTTTTTTGTAACATGTTATAATTATATAAAAGCACAATAATCATCTAATTAATTGTATTATATAGTTTTGAATAATGTTTAAAAATTCATTGAGATGACTCAAACATCAATAAATTTCTTCTAAAAATATTAAACTACATGAAAAGGCCAACCAGGAATTTAATCAAATAATTGTTGTGAGATATCTACCAAGAAAATTCTAGTAATCACAAAACAAAGATTAAAATATAAAATTCCAAACCAAAAAATAATTATCAAGATTTCACAATAACATTTATAACTTATACAGGATGAGAAAATCATTAAATAAATGATTCTAAAATTAAAACGGAATGTGTGTCATAATTCCTACCTCAAAACCCAATCTCAATGACAACAAAAAATCAAATTCACTTGACGGGGGTTCCACGACACTAGACCTACCAAGAAAAACCCTAAATGAGACAAACCGCTAAACTAAATGATGGAATACTATATTAGTGGTTACTAGAGGGTGATGACACTACTGGAGGAGGAGTGTGCTTGCGAGGAAGCATCCTGAAGAGGATATCAATACTTGTGGGTCACACCGAAAAGAGCTGGTGCACGCTGGAGGGGCGCACCAGTTGGGGGTTCGCTGATAGGAGGAGGTGGTGATGGAAAAGTTTGTGGGTTGGTGGTGGTACTCCGTTAATGGGTCATGCAATGGCAAGGGGTTGACAGTGAGGGGAGTTCACAATGGGGGAGACAGTGGGAGGAAGGGCTGATAAAAGGGGGTTGGTTGGTCGGAGATGGAGCCGCACCGATAGCGATTCACGCCAGTAGGGGAGCAGCGTCTGAGATGTAGCGCTGACAGGGCAATGTGTACCTGCTTGGTAGGTTAGCAGAAGGGTAGAGTGCCACCGAAGATGATGTGCAACAAGTAGAGGGAGGGTCTGGTCACACACTGCACCAAGAGGGGGAGGGGCTAGTCGCATGGGGGAGAAAAGGGGTGATAGATGGATAAACCCCTAAAAAAAGTTAACATAATATAATAATTCTAATAATTATAAAAATTATAAAAATCATAAGAATATAACGATAAAAATAAAAATAAAAATAATAAAATAGTTCATTTTTTAATAATAATAATAATAAATTTAATAATAATGATATTAAAATTCTTGGAAACGATAATAATTAAATTTCATAAATAATTATATTATTTATAAAAATATTAATAGTTATTATAAATTTTCTGTTTAATTTTATTCTTCTCATTCATTTGATTACGGGGCAACAATGTGGCATGAACATGGCTCAAGATATCGTGTGCAAACCATGCAGTAGCTTCTATCCACTCCAAAAGCAGTCACACGGGTACCTGGGCTGACCGCATTGTCTCTGCCAACCGTGCAATGCACGTACACCATACTAAAATCCAAAAAATATTCTCAATAATGACAATTATAATATAAAAAATAATATAAATAAAAAGAAAAATAAAAAGAAAAATAATAATATTATATAATATAATATAATATAATGACATTAATAATAATGTAATGATAATAATACTAATAATAGTATTCCCAATTAATATTATAAAAAAATTATTATTAAATCAAAATATTAAAGTATATTTTAACTCTTATTTTATTAATGATTTAATTATTATTTGTATTTTTTTAAGATGGGTAGGCTAGGAAGTTTCCCGGGAAAAGCCACACAGTTTCCAAACCATGCTATGCATAAGAACCAGATTCCATCAAACCCAAAACATGCATTTTTAGAGAATAACAAAAAAATTAAACTTGGGCTCAACCTGAACCAATAAGAAATTATTCAAAGACATGAAAATAATAAAATAAATTAATTACCTGGTCTAGAGGGTGAAAATTATCCCCACCATAACACTCCCCCCCACCCCCGTAGATCCCCAACACATTCTATTTGATTGATCATCGCCTAATGATTCCACATCAACATGATCTAACCCCTTAATCTGAGGAAATTTTATAAAAACCCAATGGAACATGACCTATTTTCCTAAAATCTATCACCAGTAGAGGGGAGGTCCGAATAGACTCCATAACAACAGAAATAAACTAGAATCCGATAATATCTTAAGCGAAAAATTATTGAGACCCATGGTGGGTCTCCCCATCATTAATAACCAACTAAATATGATAAAATAGTAATTCAACATGAAATAGAAACATGCCTCTCACACACAGCCAAAAACTCTTGCCACATGTCCTAGGAAGGAAGAGACCCAATGATTGGAAAATTAAACCACGACCATGAACATCCCAACACTTGACCCTCACAAACAAATAGAAACCAAGACTTCACATGACTCACAAGGGTGGCCGAGATGAGGACATTGATCTGGGACTCACATACAAGATGACGCATCATAGGCATAGCATGAGGGATAATCCCAACAGTCATTGCAACTAGATAGATTTCCTGGAGATAGAGAAACCATATTAGAAACACTTGAACTACCTCATCGCACGGTGGAGACACAAACATAAATAGAAACATTATAACTTTGGGGTTCCTGACTACACACCAGCTTCACTCGGAGTTATTTTTCTAGAGTCTTGATGTATGAAACATAATATTCCTCATGCTAGGAGCTGCAAATTATATAACTATTACATTCATCACCCAATTCGATAAAAATTGAAATACCAGAATTCAGGTAATGAAAACACACATAAATTGAAAACAAGAATTCATAGAGACACACATTATCCCTTATATTTACACTATGAAAAAACACCCACAAAAAAGATCCCTTAAAGTGGAAGTAGACATACAATGGGAACATTCAAACAACCTTCCAAAAACACATCACCTTTGAGGATTTCCTCCGTGAATCTTTTGACTAACGTCGCTACATAATCATTGCATGTGACCCATGCATCCATAGGCCTTGCATGGGGTTTTAAGAATTTGTACAAGATGGATTTTGGTGACTCGGTTTGATATAATGATAACAAGTGTAGATCTATCACTCTAAAGATGTTGATGAATGATCTTGTGGACTTATGATTTCAGAACCCGGTCCATAAAAATTTACTAACATCATCATATCTTTATTAGAAATTCCCCCACTTCTCCTAGCGATTCTAGTAGTGAGGACTACCTCATGAACTCCCACCATCACAAATTCAATGTGAAAATAATGACTTAACACATTGGTAAATGAATTCAGATTTTGTTCTGACTACTTCTATTATAGGTCGGGACGAACCCGAACTTTGAAGCATTGAGATTTCATAGAATCATTCACAACATACATTGGATCATAAGGGAATATGTCTACAATGCGATTAAAATACTACAACATTGATCCATCACTATTTGGTAAATAACCAATCTAATTCTCCTTTTCACATTTACATTCTCAGAGAAATACTGAAAAATGATAAAATCCAAAAAAATCCCAATTATGTTCATTATGGGGAATGTTTTGTGGCAACGTCTTCCACCAAATCCATTGTGAAAATTGATGCATAAAAGTTACAAACATAACCTTCAATGATTCGGGAAACTCAACGTGGTCAATGTCCCTTTGGATCTCTTAAATCCACTCTTCTGCATTAGAAGGTTCTACCTGACTATAAAAGATAGATGGCTCTAGCTTCCTGAAATAAAGAATAAAATACTTATATTGATTAAACTAAAATCTTGAAAAGGGGTAATAAACTACCAGAGCAATGCAATCACCCATCAAAGATCCATGGGGACAACAGCAGGACAAGGGAAATTAATGAACCCTATCAAGTAACCCTAAAATAAAAATTATAATGATCAAACACCATATAGGTGATGAGTTTTGAACCCAATAAAAAAGTCATTATAGCATCAAGACAATTCTTTTGGAAACATAATTAATTTAAAACAATCATTTTAGGTTGAACATTCTCTATTGTAATTCCTTACTGACTCACTCAAATGCATGATTCCATGACACCCTATGAACCGATCCTCCATTTCATACCAGACATCCATTCACATTCCCATATACCACCATGCATGTATGCACCCATATTAAAACCAATGCTAAAAAAAACCAACTTCATTTTAAAAAATAACCATTTAACCTAATTAAATGATCAAGTAACTTTCAAAATTACACTATCCACCAAGTCAAATGTCCATTTGGTTTAAAACTCGTTCCATTTCCTTATAAACCATCCCCAAACAAAACATTCCATTTTCAAGACCCATTTTACAAAACCAATTTATCTGATGTAAGCACTTTTCATCAAGACACGCTTTTCAAAATTACTCATTGTCTTAAATCATTTTATTTTAACAAACCATATGTTTATATTAAAGAAATCCAATCCCATTAAACAATTTTCACTTTAACATAATATTTTTTTCAATAAAACACATATTTGTCAAACCTATCTATGAGTAAATCAAGAAAATTCATTTTCAACTTTTCAAAAATATAAACATTCCATGAAAACCCATTACCATAATTACCAAAAAAGGGGTTTTAAAACAATTTTCAGATTTCAAAAAAGGTCCAATATACCCACAAAAGGGAACTCGTGTCAGTGGTTGAAATGAACATATGGTTGGTAGGTATACTCTAAACATACCATTGACACAGATATCCTTCTAGGACCATGCCTCAATCTCTACATGGTTTTCCAATCCTTGTGAGCTTACGGAGGCCATTTTACCAACTCCCCTTGTCATATACCAATGACCAAACAATCCCAAAAGTTAAAAGAAACTAACAAGACAATAATTCCCATAGAAACATGACGATCAGAATGAGAAATAGTTTTATATTCTTTTCCCCACACCTATCACTCGATTCCTGACAATCCTACTCCATCTACCATGACATCCCTAAATCAAAAAGTATGCTTTTAAAAGAATGATTCACTAAGAGTTGGCCTTATCTATACAATTGTTTCATGAACCAACTTGGGTCGACCCTAAATTGGTCACCTGAGCTGATCCGTGGCAGGCCCCAAGAGGCATTCCTGATCCTATTGGGTAGGTGGCAGGAACCATGAGAGTCAATAGATAGAGAGGGAATGGTTTCTCCAAATAATAAAACTACTACCTAGCCGCACCAATTTGCACATGCTGGTAAAAATTTAAATTAAACTAAACTGAATATCATTTAAATAGGAAACTAAAAATACACCTAAACTACACAACTAGAATAACTAAACTGAACAACCACTTACTCTATATGACCCTGTGGGTCATTCTCTAACTCAATGATCAAGCATCACCTAAGGCGAACGAACCTAAGTTAAAACTTGAAGATGGAGTAAAATAGAAATGAAACTATATGTGTGAGTATTAAAACACATTATGCTAGACCATTAATCTATTTTCCAATGAAATTCTATTAAAATTAAAGAATGAATTTCATGTTTGAACTAAAATTTATAAAAATAACATTTTCTCAAAATTTTACTTAAAATAAAATTATGTCCCATTTCCCATTTTCATTTCCAAAACCAATATCCTACCACTAGTGAGACAATAGTATTTTCAAAAGGAAAAGTGGTGTATCTATTTTCAACTTTTACAAAAGATTATAAAACACTTTTATTTGATAAAAACTTCCAAAACCCATATTTAAATCAACACATCAGTTTCCAATAAAAACATTGTAGAAGTGGGTACCAATGTAATCACAAAACAAGGGAAATATGAATAATCATAAAAGTATCTCAACATCACTACAAGTGACTAAAGAAAATAAAAATAGGTGAACCCAAGTGATCATGAATAATTGAGTAGATACTAATACATGTGACCCCATGTCTGGTAGAATGCCTCCCATGATGAAATAAAAAAGATAAATACACTCGACCAGCCTAACTCGGGACATACCAATAGAAAATCCCATATTAATAAACCCAAATATAAATCCACCTATAATGGTCAACCGGTCTGTACCTAAAATACTAGTAATGAATTCATTATTATAAAATTCTCTCAATATGCTAGGTTCCCATGTCTCATGTACAAAATGAGGTTGAGCCAATCGATGTCAGCCGACCATCCAATCACACACACACAAACACAAACACACACACACAGACACATAACGAATCAACAACTAGCATCACCCTATGGCACTTCAAGGACCAAATCACATGTAATGAAAAAATATAACACTAGGAGTATATAATGAGGACCCACAATAATGGGTCACAAGGATTCCAAAGTGAGGAAATCCCACCAATTAAATATAACAAGGCATCAGAGTCATGCAAAATATTTTTTCAAAATAATCATTTTCACCAATTTCAAAATTCTTCCAAACATGCCTTTATGACAAACCATTTTTTATAAAAGTTTCAAACATTTCATTTAATAATAACACATGCTAAAACACTTTACTATACGCGAATAATCACTTCAAAACCTATTTTATCATATTCTAAAAATATAAAAACTCTATAATCAACTAATTATGGTTTTTAAAATGTTGTGAATAATGTTTAAAAATTCATTGAGATGATTCATGTATCTATAAAATACTTCTAAAAATATTAAACTAAATGAAAGGGACAACAATTTATTTAATAAAATACTTGGTTTGCACCATCTACCAAGAAAATTGTTGTGATAAAAACATAGGGATCAAAGCATTAATTTTTCAATCCAAAAAATTATTCTCAAGATTGAACAAAAACATTTATCTTATATAAAGGGTACAAAAAGAATAAAATATATGGAGCTGAAATTAAAAAGGAATGTGTGTGGGAATTTGTTTCTCAAAAACATAGTGTGATGACAATGCAAACCCGAATTCAATCAAAGAGGGTTCGAAGGGAATAATTTTTTTAAATGGGTTTTTGATTTTTTTTAAAAAAGGGATAGGGTTGGAAGTATTTTAAAAAATGGGTCCAAGATGCATGAACCCCGTTCACACATCCCCAATCCCAGGAAGATGGGTGAATAGGGTTCAGACATCTTCAACCCGAGCGAGATGCGTGAACCCCGTTCACGTATCTTCCCAGGACCGGGGATGTGTGAATGGGGTTCATGTATCTCGGAACCATTTTAAAAAATACTTCCAACCCTATCCCTTTTGTAAAAAAAAATTCAATAACCCATTTAAAAAAATTACTTGTTCGAAGACCCTAAACCTACCAAAAGATACCCTAAATGAGGCAAACCTAAAAGATAAATTAATTAAAACAAAATAATAGGTTACCATAGGAGGAATCCTCCGTCATACGTGGAGTGTGTCGGTGAGGTAGTGTGCCGGAGAAGAGAGAGTCTTTAGTGGGTCGGGTTTGAGGGAGCTGGTGCGCATCAGAGGGCTTCGCTGGAAGGGGGTTCACCAGAAGGAGGAGGAGGCACCGAGAAATGATACTTGCTTGGGGGAGGCATGCGGGTAGGTGGTTGTGAGTTGTAAGGGGGTCGTCGGTGAGGGTTGGTCACACCGAGGGGTAGCCGGCTAGAGGAAGGGTCGCCAACAGGGGGAGGTCGGCTGGAGATATAGCCATGCCAGTAGCAAGCCACATCGAAATGGGTGCTTTAGTTGGGATGCAGCACTCGCAGGGCATGTACATCCATTTTCTAGGTCCCTGTAAGGAGAGGGTGCCTCCGAAGAAGGTGCTCAACCAGGGGGGGAGGGATTGGTCACACACCTCAAAAAGAGGGGGAGGGGCTGGTCACATGGGAGGGAAATGTGGGAGTGAGAGAGAGGGGTAAAACCCTAAAAAAGTTTAACTAACATAATAAATATAATAATAATATTAAAAATAATAATAATATAATGGTAAAAATAAAAATAATAAAAATATTAATTTAATTTTAATAATAATAATAACGACATTAATAATAATGATTTTACAATTCTTTGAATCGATAATAACTAACATTCATATATAATTATATTATTTATAAAAGTCCAAATAATAATTATAAAAATTTGGTTTTGTTTTATTCATATCGATAATTTTTATACGGGACAACTGTGTGGTCCTCCCATGGATCAATCCACCACACGCAAACCATACAGTAGCTTCTGTCCACTCGAGAAGCTACCATACCAGTACGTGGGCTAATCGCACGGTCTCCACCAACCGTTTGGTGGTCGGGAACCGGTATAAAATCCACCAAATATTCACAATAAAAATAACAATAACAAAAATAATATAATATTAAAAATAATAATAGTAATAATAATATAACATAATGATATTAAAAATAATATAAAGATAATAAAGTACTAATGATAATTGTATTCTGATTTAATAGAATCATAATTATTATTAAAAAACTTTTAACTTTATTTTAACTCTCATTTTATTAGACATTTAATTCTTATTTTTATTTTTTAAATATGGGAATGTCACGCAGTTTCCTAGGTGAATCAACACTATTCCCAAAAAATGATCTTCCCATGAGCCAAATGCAATCAAACCCAGAACATGCATTTTTTTAAGAAAAAACTCAATACTTAAACTGGGACTCAACCTGAGCCTGGATAAAATTATTTAATGCCATGAAAATAATAAAATAATGTAACTACAAGGGTTGGAGTCTGACACTACATATCAAAAACCATTTCCTTCTCCTCATACTATGAATTCCTATATGGAGATGTCCCTATACAAAAACATCATAATTGTAGCCAGACTTTACAACACAAGACTCTGCTACAGACAAAGCTGGTCCATCTTCTAAAGATTTAGCATGCTCACATTGATCCAAGACATTCAATTTAACATCCATCCCATCGAAATGATTAAATAGTTTTATGTAAGGAAAAATCAACATTTTGGCGGGCCCTTTTATAACCTTCTTACAACAATCATATTCCTACAATTGATTCACCCAAAACTTACATCCCATTGAAACATACATGTAAAAAATGTGCCTCACCCTTTCAGGGATGTCTCCACTTCCAGACCACACAGGTTATGTGTAGGAACCCAGAGTCACCACATAGGTTCCCCCTGATTCCAATAGTTTCCGAACAATTGTCTTGGTGAAAATAACTCAATTTCCAGCTCCATTTGCCTCATCAAGAGTTGTTGAATTTGGAGGGAAAGGGTGACTAAATCCACCCAAACCCTCTAACCCCATCACACAGAACATCCTTGAATACCTAGAATATCCAAATAATGTTTAAAACTAGTGAAACGATCTACAAAATTTGGGTTCATCTATGTTTTTCACAACTCTTCCAGGGAAGGGATATCCTCACTAATGTCTAGGCGACCAGTAAATTTCAAAAAGGATAGGGCTGTGGTTCTAGGAGAACTCTGATATTCAGATCCTGCTGACATGCATCATTTACAAAAGTATGAAAATTGTCTCTAGCACCTAACCCCTCTATGATTTCATTTTGAGAACAGTTCAAAATGTAATACATATACATTGACATTTGAAAAATTAAGGCATGTGTACAATGTGTAAAAATAAACCCACTGCTCAAAATATACTCGTCGATTATATTATTGTTATTCACCAACCAATAACCACACAAACTCAACTAGAATCTATGCAATGTAAACCTCAATGCAGAATAATGGAGAAACAGGGTGACAAACCACCCAGGTTCTACTTTCAAAACATAAGTACCAACCCACTAAGTTTCCTAATATTCAAAGGATTGAATGATTCTAAAATCGAAGGGGATGTTCGGGAAATCATAATAATATTTCCATTGTGGATGGATCTCGGTTCAAATGGAAGTAATATAACCATGTGAAAATTAATAAATGAAGATAGTTGCAATGATGGGGCACAATGGACAATTCCACTAATAGATCCTCTACAGATGAAAAATGAATCATAATACGTTGGTTATCCAAATGGTCGACTATTACATTCTCATGTAAACCCCCTTCTTCAATAATAAATCTGTCGAACAAATAAACTGATCATTTTTCACTCATTACAGTTATCTATGGTTATTTTTCTTTATCATGTCACTATATATTCAATTATCTAATCATATTTTATTCTTTCCATATTATTCCTAGGATTATGTTTTAATTTAATATTTTTTTATATCTTCATAATGCCTTATTATTTATGGTATCTTACACTAAATTTATAACCCTTACTGAGCATCTAATCTCACCCATTTATTATGTTTTATTTTTTTAAAATGTGTGAATATGAATATTTTGAATTACTTTTATGAATTATCTACAAGTTTATGGGTGATTCTAATGGAGTTTCTATTTTGTTTTTCCTCAAAATGTTTTGAATATTACAATTATATTTTTATCTAGTTTTCAAAATCTAGAAAACTATTTAGTCTAATGGGATGTAAATGCTTTCTAAAAGTACCAATGTAATTATGTAAGACACCGACTCTGAGATACTGGGGTTGGGGTTTATATCGTTTATATTAAGGTAAGTTTAGTATAAACCACTAAAACTGTATATATAAAATAATTACATGGGAACATGATCCTAATATAGATGTTGAGGATAAGAATATAAGAACATCATTGAAGTTCAATAATGATGATTTTATGTGGGTCTTCTTAAAAATACAACCCTATCTGGATACTACAATTAGACATTGTTTTTGAACAGACATACCTAGGTGTATGAACTCTGATTTTGTGTGCTGGTCCTGGATCTATGTATCTAGTTATATGACAACGGGATTTACTACACACATGGTTTGACACTCTATGAAGATATTCTAAGGAATATTCACATTTTATTTACAAAACTTTATTTAGGATTTGAATATATATGAAAAAAACATCCTTTGTTAAATATGAGGTGTTTTAGGTTAAGAAGTAGGTTTCATTATATTATATAAATTATTATATGTTTTTATCACTCTTACTTATGGTAACTCAATCTATTATTTCTATATTTTTAAATATTTGGAACCAAAATGAGTCATGTAAATATTGAACATAATGTTCAAGGTGGTGGTGATGAGAAACCTAATGAACTAAAAGATGTCATGTTCATTACAGATCAGTTTTATCGAAATATTATTTACAACAAATACCTTAACCAACTCCTAAATTAAATAAAGAAGAAAATGATGATGTTAACTATGACCTCCAATTCTAGGGACCATGGTGAAAAGAAGGCCCGAATTCTATCATGTAAGAAATGTAGAAGGAGGTACCAAGGAATGAGTCTCAATGCAATAAATAAATAATTTATGTGTGGGAAAGAAGGATATAAATAAATGAATTTCCTTTTAAAAATTTAATGTACAATGGAAGGATATAAAACATATCCTATGAACACATTTTTAGTTCATTGGCTTAAGTTTGGGGAATCTGGGAATTACCCAAGACAATTCACTCTTCTATAGGATAAACTCTAGACAAAAAAGGGCATACATGGAAATAAATGGATGATTTATTTATTTTTTGGGGTTTTATTGATAACATTAGTAATTAAACATATTTAATGAATTTCCATCATATCTATTTTGGAAGTTATATTAATATAGTTTTAAAAAAGGACCACCTGATGGTCGGGTGACAATTTGTCATGTTTGGAATGTTGATGGGGTTTAAACCATGAACTGAAGGGAAATAAGGGTGAAATCCCACCACTATCCTTCATGAATTCTTGATTAGAGTGACTTTTTTATGGAAAATGGTTATTATGATTTTAGGTACATTTGTTTCATCAAATAGATATCTTTAGGACTGGAAATTTATTTGATGATTAAGTTATTAATACCAACCATATTATATATTGAGGAATTATATTGGAACTATATTTTTGAGTCAAATATGATTTTATTGTGAACATTTGGTGATTATTTGTGGAAATTATTATCATATTTGGGAAACATAGAGACATTTTTGAGTTGTGGATTTGGAAATATGTATTTTGATTGAGCCTTAATTTTGGAATGGATTAAGTTTAATGTTCTTTATAATTGTTTGTGGTTAAATTATGGTTTATTGGATACTTTTGCTAATAAAAAATTGGTTTCAGTAAATATATAACGTTTGAATGAATGATTTTTGGATCCTTTGGTTATTTAATGTGATTAAAGAGTAAAAAAATGCATTTTTAACAGTCATTTCTAAGTGTGAGGGATGATGTAAAAATAGATCGAAGCCTACCAAAAGGATGATACTGTTCATATGACATGGAAATTAGTCAAGTATGTTTCTTTTCAAAAGTACTTATCTAAATATTAAAATAATCACACAACTCTAAGAAAAACGTTTTAGAAAAAAATGTTATCTATTCACTTTTTCATTCTGATAAATAAATCGTCTTTTAACCGATCACAAATTTATTGTTTTTTGGTGGTGAACATTATAAATGATGATGTTCTATATCACTCTTCATGAGAACATAATTGTTACATTTTTCTTCCATGTCCATTTTATCTTTTTCCACTAATCATTTTCTCCCTGATATCTTGGTTTTGTGGAAACCTTCAATTTTCCCTTTACCGATTTTTAATAGGATATTTTATTAACCCTATTTTTGATTTGGGATTCCCACAAAAAAATATTGAAGTATCAACCTTTTATTTTCGACGTACAATTTCAAATTTTGAGGACCACATTTATTGTAGGAGGGGTTAATGTTACACCTGATGATTTTATGATATGTCTTTTTTAAAATTAAATTTCTTCTACAACATATGTTTCAAACAACCCCGAACATTAAGCAACATTGATATAGAATTAAGTATCATTATTTTTACAAAACTCTTATATCCCAGATGTTAAATTAGCAAGAATAAATAGAATTAACAAAATTATGAAATTAATATATTATATATTTAATAAAATGAATTTTGTATTAATTCAAATGATTTATTATGAATACAATATGAATGAAACAATTTTTATGTATTTAAAGGATATATTTTTATAAAGTAAAATTTACCACATTTTTAATGGCACACGTATTTTAAATATAAAAATTGAAAATTTTATAAATTATATTTAACAAAATAATCTTCATTTTTAAAAGAGTAATTTCAAAATTATCTTAGGATAAAATATAATTATCTTTTTAATAACATTTATTTTTTAATGAATTGTTAAAAATCCTGATTTTTTTATAAAACTATCTTTTTTGTTATATTGATATTCTATTTATGTTTTAAATATAAACCTAACCTATAAATGTATAAATAATATTTAGGTATCTTATTAATGAGAATAAAATATATTTATATCATGTAATACATTAATAGATGTTTTAAAAATGACAAATTATGTGTATCTATTTTTGTACTTCGTAAATATTTAATTATAATTTTATAATTAATATAATGATTTAAAAGAAAATAAATTCATAAAATAGTATCCTAAAATAATTTTTTTGTATTATAATTATAAGATAATTTTATGAGATCTTAAATAATTTTTCAAAATGTCATAAAACCAGTTAAAATTTTATAATCTATATTTTTTGAATAAATGATGGTTTTAATTAAAAATTATATTTCTAATATTTAGAAAATTATTTTTGTAAAGTGGAGTTAATTAATTAATTTTACATTTTAAAAAATGGTTTGAGTTAATTTTTGGTATTTTTCAAAAATAATTGAATTTTTGGTGAATACTAAAATATTGTAATTTATGAAAAATATACATTATAACTTAAATTCCCTTTTCCTTGAGTCATCATAGATATAATAACCCTAAACTAGAAATATCCTTCCATATTTACTATATTTAGTCATAGAATCGCCAATTTTTCTAGTTATGAGCCAAAATAATAAACTAATGTATAAAATAAAAAAAAACCTCTCATACACTATGAATACCACCCCTCACCCCAAATTCTCCACAAATCCAAGAGGTTATGGTCTCAAAAAAATACCAATACCAATTTTTCTAAGGATGTTCTCAAGGGAAAAAAATTAAATAGGTAAAATCCACTTTTTTTCTCTTTTTCTTTTCACATTAATTTATTTTCTTATACTCTCCACACCTCCTTTTTCAGAAAATTAATGATAACTAGTGTATCATATATGTACTATAATTTTAGTATATCAATGGAATATAAACCATATTTTCTCTTCTCCTCTTCCTAATATTCTAAAAAAACATCGTCTGTGAGGCGTTGATTTACAACCATCATGGATAACATGTTTTTGTTTTTCAATTATTCCTTAAAGGTTTGTAATAAACCCATTATATTGTTAAAACACATTATAATAAATGTAATAAATCTTAATTACTATTATGGAACAAGCATATATTGATAATATTTAATAATGAGACAAAACTAGATTGTGATGATGAAAAACTGCCAAAATAATCTAAACCATTATCAATAATGTTTTATCTAATAAATCTTCCTCACTTAAAATAACAAAATGAATCATATAACCTTTTAATAATATGGATGTTCATCAATAATGTATAATTTAAATGTAGGATAACTATTTTATTAATGAATATAATTTCATTAACCTAGATAATATGTATAACTGCATAACGCTTTCTGACATTAGGTAAGGGTTTTCTCATCTCACTTTTATTTTGTTGAGATATTCCTTATTCAAATTTTATTTATTTGTGTGGTGTTTGTATATTTCTCATTGATGTATCATTTCATGAGTTACATTATATAATGTTATTAAATAATTAATTTTAAGATTATCAATTTTATGGGATATATAATATGATTGATTACAAAGTGGTAAGGGTTTCCTCCCGAACCTCAATTTTTCGTTCGGGTTACCATAACATTTTTTTATTTTAAAATATAAGATCACATTAAGGAAATGTGAGAACAAACAATGTTCCAAAAGGAGGCCATCCAAGGAACTCATTACAAGGCCATACCAACCACCAAAAACCATAAACAGTTCGGGTATGAACCCTATTCAGGACAGACCCGACAAAACAAAAGACAATGCAAACCTCGACCCTCGACTATTACGCCACCCTACGCTTCCATGGGCCATTCTTCGTATCACAGATCACACAAAATTGCCTCGGGCCATACATAGTTGTCGCCAGCCTTCACCAAACCACCATCGCCAGACATCCCGTTGCTGCCCATCAAACCACCACATCGAGGGATGCTGCAACCCGAACACCACCGCGACCAGGGACAACAAACCGAAACAACTAGATCTACACCGACAAACACCTAAAATCACCAAATCCATGTCCAACGGGAAGATCTCCATTGGTGGACAGACCCCCCCAGAACCAAAAACCACACCCTGAGAACCGAAACCATGAGTTTGTTTAATTAATTTTTTTTTGAAATTATTATTTTTAAATAATCTAGGTTAATTTTATTTTCGAAAATGTTCCACAATGGTGGAATCCACGATGCCGCCTTTCCCCTAAAACATAAAAAAAATTAGAATTTTTTTATTTTTATTTTTTTTTTGTTTTGTTTTCTTTATATATATATATAAACAAAACAAAAAAAATATTCTGTAGAATTTATCCGCTATTTAAAATCCAGCAGTACTGCCCTTACAGTAGTCTGGATTCTGACAGAAGCTCTCACCTAGGGCTCCTTTTTATAAGAGATCTTACCCTGGAAATCATTCTGCAATCCCGATGTGGGATTCTGGTTCTCCATTTCCTGCACAGAACATTCTGCATTTCCGATGTGGGATTCTGTTTCAAGTACGTGACTTTGAAATACTATAAAATATAAACTATAAAGCCAATATATATGAAACTTAAAACATGGATTAAACATATAAAAAATTGTTGAAAAAAAAGAATTTCATAAAAAATGATGATAAAAAATAATTTATAAGCTTTCAAAACCACCTACTTGTAACTTAAGAAGTTTCAAGTACGTTCTTTTGAAAGATTATAAAATATAAATTATAAGACCAATATAAATGAAACATAATAATGGATTTAACATAAAACAAATAGTTGAAAATAAAAAGAATTTCGTAAAAAATATTGATGAAAAATAATTTATAAGATTTCAAAACGACCAACTTGAAACATAAAAATGTTTCAAGCATATGACTTTAAATGCCTATAAAATATAAACTATAGGACCGATATAAATAAAAATCAAAACACGGATTAAACATATAAAAATATTCGAAAATAAAAAGAATTTCGTAAAAAATGTTCATGAAAAATAATTTATAAGCTTTCAAAACAACCTACTTGAAACATAAAAATGATTAAAGTATGTGGTTTTGAAATACTATAAAATATAAACAATAAGACCGATATAATTTAAAGGTAAAACATGGATTAAACATATAATAATTTATTTAAATATTAAATTAATATTATTAATAATTAATTATATAATAATTAATTAGTTAATTAGAAATTATTAATAATTAATTATATAATAATTAACAAACTAATTAGTAATATAATTATTCAGTATATAATAGTTAATTAGTTAATTAGTAATATAATTATAAATTATATTTATCCATTATAATTAATAATTAGTAATTATTATATAATAATTAATTAGTTAATTGGTAATATAATTATTAATTATATAATAGTTAATTAGTTAATTACTAATATAATTATAAATTAAAATTATTCCTTATAATTACAAATTATAATTATTCATTATAATTACTGTCTATAATTATTCATTACAATTACTAATTATAATTATTCATTATAATTACTAATTATAATTATTCAGTATAATTACTAATTATAATTATTAATTATTAATTATTAAATATTAACTTTTTAATTAATAATATAATTATTAATTATAAAACTAGTAATTGTATAATAATTAGTTAGGTAATTAGTAATTATTAATAACAAACTATATAGTAAATAATTAGTTAATTACTAATATAATTAGTAAATTAGTAATATAATTATTTATTATTTAATAATTAGTTAGTCCCTTAGAAATATAATTATTAATTATATAATAATTAATTAGTTGATTAATAATATAATTATAAACTATATAATTTGTAATTTTTTAATTAGTGTTTATTAATCATTAATTATATAATAACTAATTAGTTAATTAGTAATATAATTATTAATTACATAATAGTTAATTACTTAATTTTTTGAGAAAGATAGAGTCGAGGCCCTTTTTATAATTAGTTAATTAGTAATATAATTATAAATTATAATTATTCATTATAATTATTATTTATTATTTATTAAAAAAATTTATATAATAATTAATTAGTTAATTGGTAATTTAATTATTAATTATATTATAGTTAATTAGTTAATTAGTAATATAATTATTCATTATAATTATTCATTATAACTATTAATTATTAATTATGAATTATGAATTATTAATTATATAATACTTAATTAGTAATATAATGATTAATTATATAATTATTAACTATATAATAAATAATTATTTAATTAGTAATATCATTATTAATTATATAATAATTAATTAGTTAATTATAAATATTATAATTAATTATAATAAGTAATTACAATTATTATTTAGTAATTATTAATAATTACTTATGTAAAAATTAATATTTAATTGGTAATATTATTATTAATTATATAATAAATAATTAGGAAATTTTTAATATGTTTTTTAATTATAATTATTCATTATAATTATAAATTAGAAATTAGTAATATAATTATTTATTACAATTATTCATTATAATTATTAATTTGTAATTATTAATAATTATTTATATAAAAATTAGGTAGTTAATTTGTAATATTATTTTTAATTATATAACAATAAATTACTAAAATAGTAATATAATTTTTAATTACATTTATTCATTATAATTATTAATTAGTAATTAATAATTAGTAATTATTAATTAGATAATTATTAATATAAACATTAATTATAATTATTCATTATCATTATTAATTAGTAATTATTAATAACTAATTATATAATATCTAGTTAGTTCATTAGTTATATAATTATTAATTATATAACAATTAATTAGTAAATTAGTAATATAATTTTTAATTACTTTTATTGATTATAATTATTAATTATTAATTATTAATTATTAATTAGTAATTATTAATTATTAATTAGTAATATAAATATTAATTATAAATATTAATTATTACTTACTAATTATTAATTAATACTTATTAATTATTACTTATACAGTAATTACTTAGTTAATTATTAATATAACTATTAATTATATAATAATTAATTAGTTAATTAGTAATATAGTTATTAATTATATAATAGTTAATTAGTTAATTAGTAATATTATTATTAAATATAATTACTATAATTTTTAATTGGTAATTATTAATAATTAAATATGTCATAATTAATTAGTTAATTAGTAATATTATCATTAATTATATAATAATTAATTAGTAATATAATTAATACATATATAATAATTATTTAGTTAATTAGAAATATAATTAATAATTATAACTAATTAATTAGTAATTAGTAATTAGTAATTATTAATTAATTAATTAGTAAAATAAATAGTAATTATAATTATTCATTATAATTATTAATTAGTAATTAATAATTACTATTAAGTAATTAGTAATTATTAATTAGTTAATTAGTAATATAAATATTAATTATAACTATTCATTAAATTATTAATTATTAATTATTAATTATTAATTATTACTCATTAATTATTACTTATATAATAATTATTTAGTTAATTATTAATATAACTATTAATTATATAATAATTAATTAGTTAATTAGTAATATAATTATAATTTTTCAAAGTCACGTACTTGAAACATTTTTATGTTTCAAGTAGGCGGGTTTGAAAGATTATAAATTATTTTTCATTAACAGTTTTTTGGAAATTACTTTCGTTTTCAACTATTTCTTATATTTTTAATCAATTTTTAAGGTTTCATTTATATTGGTTCTCTATTTTATGTTTTATGGTCTATCCAATTCACGTACTTGAAAAATTTTATGTTTCAAGTAAGCAGTTTTGAAAGCGTATAAATTACGTTTCATCAACATTTTTTTGGAAATTCTTTTTTGTTTTAAAATATTTATTATATGTTTAATCAATGTTTAAAGTTTCAATTACATTCTTTTTATAGTTTATATTTTATAGTCTTTCAAATTCACGTATTTGAAACATTTTTAAGTTTCAAGCAGGCAATTTTGAAAGGTTATAGATTGTTTTTCATCAACATTTTTGAGGAAATTCTTTTTGTTTTCAACTATATATTATATATTTAATCAATGTTTAAATTTCATTTATATTGGCCTTATAGTTTATATTTTATAGTATTTCAAAGTCACGTACTTGAAACAGAATCCAACATCGGAAATGCAGAATGTACTGCGTAGGAAGAGAGAACCTGAATCCCACATCGAAAATGCAGAATTATTTTCAGGGTAAGCCCTCTTATAAAAGGGAGGCCTGGGTAAGGGATTCTTTCAGAATCCAGACTACTGTAATGACTATAGCGCTGGATCTTTAATAGTAGAGAAATTCTGCTGAAATTTATTGTTTTGTTTATATATATATATATATATATAAACAAAACAAAACAAAAAATTAAAATTAAAATTTTCAGAAAAACACATTTTTGGGGAAAGGCGGCATCACAGATGCCGCCTTTCACCCGCAGTGCAAAGGTGGCATCACGGATGCCGCCTTGCACCCGAAATGAAAAGGCAGCATCCGGGATTCCGCCTTTCTGGTGCATTTTTAAAAATATTTTTTCCCTAACTATTTTCTAGAATTTTTTTAAAACGTAAAAAAAACTCCCAAAACCACTGAGGTAGAACCCTCACCAATGAAACCTGCAACCAAACACTAATAATGGGCCAAAATTTAAAAAATAACATGAATGGATAAATTGTCGGTACCAAGATTTACTTGGGACGCCACCTACGACCTCGTAATGACTCAGATGAAAACCCTACCGAACCAAACACAAAAACAGCAGAACAAGCCTAAAGGGTTGGGAAGAAACTAGTAGGGGACCATCGTTCAGCTCGGGTATTCCTGATTTTACCTCACCGACTTATTATTGACATGAAAAGATGGTGAAGACCCTACCATGTTCTTAAAACTACGAACCCATCCGTTCGAGAGCCCAATAGCGGCCACTGAGCGCATTCGAGATCCGATCCACCAAACGCATAGTGGTTTTGGGGAAACTGACTTGAGAACCAATAGAAAACTCCACCGAGGGAAATAGAAGTATGAGGATAAGGGATAAAGGATTATTTTATATTTATTTTATGGGTAAATACATATTTTATAATGTTTACTTTCCAATTCATCCTATTAAGAGAGCCCAATTAAAGGGTACTTCGCAATTTCATACCAATTTTCAATTACCCTCCGTAATCTATTTTAAGCAACAATTATTTTTTAAAAATATATCTTCTTTTTCATGAAATATTATATTTTTCCATTTTTTGGTTTTATACAAACAATTAAGACTTTTACCTTATAAAGAATCATATATTTTCTCTAAAACACCATTAATGTTTCCAAATCCTAATGTTTCATTTAAACATTTATTACATGTGGGAAATCATTTATGCCTAAAACATAATTTAATTATCCAAAAAATTTATTTTATGGGATTTAAAATTTTAAAATATTATTTTATGGAAAAATTTATTTATGTAAGTAAATCTTCTTTCCAATGTAAAAAACTGTTTTTATAATGTCACTTTTACTTCTATGAGATATATGCCTTGTTCACCACTTATTCCTTATTTTTGGTGTTTGTAATTCCCTTGAAATCTCATATCATGGATATCATTATTATCATGGTATTTTAAGTTTCATTTAATGTTTCTAATTAATATAGATTACGATTTATATGTTTCAATGTGGCCTCAGACACATTGGAATGTTTAAGGATTATTTTCCTTAATAAAATTTCAATGGACTCCTTTCAAATTCTCTTCATATATTTCAAAATATTTTATATAATATCTTACATAATTGAGGTTTACCTTATATTATACCATGTACAATATGATTTTGAAGGGTTTATGACCAGTTTGACTATGAATGTGGTATTTTGATACCATTTATGGTCAGTGGTTAGAGTATTCACATTTCAGATTCTTGTTTTAAAAAAATTTATATATTGTTTATGTATTACCCTTTTCATATGTGGAATGTATTAGAATTAGTAAGTGATGGGTGGAACCCACTATATCACCTTAATGCAACGGTAGTTCTTATGAGAAAAACTAGAAAAGTTTTTACACATTTATGTCAGGTGTCTTGGATGATTCCTTGAAAGTTTGTTTATGATGTATGACAATATAAATCCCCTAATTATGGTATTGGTAATTTATAGTCTAGTGATTATTTTAATAGTAGAACACGAATGGTCAAGTTTCATTCTCCAAATATTATTTATGGAATTATTTAATTAGGTTTTATTCTTTCAATATTGTGCTCAAGTTTATGTTTTAATGGACCGTGTTTTTGGATATTCACCATGCATTATTGTTTATGATAGATTCTACCAAATTTGATACCCTTAATGTGCTTATAATCTCACCCATATCTTATGTTTTATTTTTCACTATGGTGAAAAGAAGTATATTATGAATGAATTACATGAATTATCTTGGAGATTATGTGTGTTTCCAATAGATTTGTTATGTTTTTTCCATTACATTTTTAATGTAACAATTATGTTTTTTCAGTTTTTTTAAGAATCTAAACTATTTGGTCCTTTGTGATGTGAGTGCTTGTTCTCAGTACCAATGAAATTGAGTAAGGCATCGACAACGAGTTACTAGGGTCGGGATCTTTACATTAAATCATTCTTAAACATTGATAAAATAATATTACTAGTATATAATATAATATTTTATTTTATTTTTTCAATTATATAAACTAGATCCATATCTACATCCATCAAATGAGAAATCGAACCATTGATCATACCAATGGAGGACTACCGCATCATGAACCAATGTAATTCATTTTACGACACCTACATTCAATGATGGATATAATTATGGACTTTACATATTAATATTATTTCTAAAAATAATTATTCTTTTTTAATTATTATATAACATATACCTTCTTATATTCCATTCTGTTTGAGATACGATAATGACAGCCGTTTGAATAGAGGTCTACCACACCGCGAAGCGATGTGATTCATTTTTCACGTACAATATACATGAAATTTATTAAGACTAATATTAATTAATACATGTTATCTTTTTTAACTGAATTTAATTATTTAGATATAATTTAGCCTCTAAATTTTACCTTCCATTCCATTGGAAAACAATATCATCCCCCATGCATACCTGTGGACTATAGCTTCCACATTGGGATGTCAAATGATTTTAATTTTATTTTTATATGGATAGTAATATGGTTTAATTTGATTAATATAAATGGTTTATAAGAATAAATAATTACTCTATAAAGTTAAATTTATATTTATTTTCCATTCACTTCATCCATCTAGAAAAATTGAAACTATGTTCATGTGTATATATGACCGACCATATCTATGAACAGTGTAATCTGTTTTATATCTCTAAATTTAATGGATTACAAAAATTAACTTTTTGATAAATACTCATGAAATTTATATGATTTTTAATATTCTAGATGTGATTTAACCATGATCAAATTAAAAGCGAAAAAAATTACAAATCTATAATATATATAAAAAACAAAGCAAGAACCTCCTAAAATAATGATTTTAACAATAAAATATTAATTAAAGGGGGATAAAATAAAATAATTTAATCTTATATTTTAAGAGATATTTGATTATGGTTCTATAGTATTTTAATAATCAAATTATATTTTTATAGGATTTTGGATACATATGAAGGTAGTTGAAACTGAGGCAAGGGTTTCTCGTCCCACTTCTATTTCCATGAGACATAGTCAATATTCACCACCTATTCCATTACATTGTTTATTTACTTACCCTATAATAAATTATATCATGAATATAATTATAGTAATTTTAAAGGAATTTGAATTTAATTTTATATATTCCATTGGGATTATGATTCAAATGTTACAAATGTGGAAAGGATTTATTTCACAATCACATCATTATTTTTTGTTTTTTATTTATGTCTCCATTGAGAGAATTATATAATATTTCAATAATATAATCAATATATTTTCTTCAACATTGGTTATTACTAAATGTTTTAAACTAATATTACAATTTTCCATTCATCGGTACTTAAAATGATTGATGATTTTTTTAATAATACCCTATGTAATATGTCTCTTTTATAGAAAACCATTTTTCTTCAGAAACTATGTTTTCTAAACATATTTTCATACATTATATTTAAACACTAATTATTTTTAATTAAAAAATATTTTACCCATGTTCATCATGTAAAAGAAATGTTTTTATGGGAATCTTCATGTGATTATCCAAACAAGTATTATTTCGATTTTACCTAAAATATGAAATAAATATTTTTTAATCATACTCAGAAAGATTGAAATTTAATTCCATCATGACAACTCAAATTTTTAAATATTGTTTTATATGTATCATTTATTTATTATAAATAAAAATATTTTTACAGTATTTTTTTATCAATTAGTTTTAAAAATATTTTCAATGTGAAATGGTTGTTTTTCTAAAAAATGATTTTGTGAGGTTTTAAGGGTATTTATATTAATCAATGACAAAAAAACTTATTTTAATTATGATAAAAATATGGTATGTTTTATTGATAACATCTCGGTTAGTTTTATTTATGGTATATTATAATTTTGATTGAGGATTTAAATTTTTATATAACTCCCCATATTAATATAGATGGTTTATAACTATATTTATTTGATTAGGATAAGTATAGTATTTCAAAATATTAGTTTTTCAATATGAATTTTTATGTTCATTATGACACACAGTATTCAAATGATGAACAAATTTAATGTACTACCTTATGGGTGGGACCAATTTATAGATATCCCATTAATTTATGGATAAGTCTTAAGAAAAAAAATTCAAAATTAGATTAGTTTATGATCATAGAATTAAACTGTCTTGTAAATGGTCTTGATAGTATGTTTCAAATGTTTAGAATTATGAAGTACATAATTATGTGAACAATTATTGATTTACGAGTGATTGTTTATTTAATTATAAAAAATATGGATATGTTTCAATTATATGATTATTTATATGGATTTATTTGATTATTATTTATTTATGTCATACTATGATCATTTTATTGATTAAATTACATATGATTTAGTTATTTTCCATTCCATTTTAATAATTTATATTAATTCATGATATCGTCCACTTAATGATTCCCCTTATTAAGAATCCGATCTTACACCTTACTTATGTTTTATCCTCCATAGTATACTATGAAGTATTTTTTAGGGATACACTATGATGAATAATGACATTCTCATATTACACACTTTGTATATTTTATATTTTTAATTGTAATGTGAATTTCAATTATGTATCATTTAAAAAAACTATTAATATATTTTTTCATTTGGGATATGATTCCTTTTTTCCTATTCCATTGTAATAAGGTAGGAACTACCTTTGGTCTTATGGGGTATGGTTCATTATATTTGGTATTATATGAAGTTTAGTTTAATCCTTGGGAACTATATTTAAGAAAACATTGATCATGGAACATAACCCTTTGATGGAAATTGATGATAACTATATATAAACATCCCATATTTTTAGTAAGATATATATTTTGTGTTTTCCCTAGAAATACATCCCAAAAATGATACTACAAGAGGATTTGGTTATTGATAAGATATAAATAGGGATAATAACACTAAAAAATGCACATTGGCAGTGTATAAATAATTATGTAGTACATGATACATGAATTACTATTCACTTAGATTCACAATCATTGGGATGTGATTTGGTTAATTTTTATTTTATTTATTAAACATTGGGTAATATTTGAAATATATTTATGATTTTAAAATACTCCCAATGAAACCATGCATAGGTAAGCATAAAATTTTCAACATATGCTTAATATAACCATATTATTACGATTATAAATTACATTTCAAAATTTTGTGATCATATATAGTGTATTATTTTTTTTATAAATTGAACCTAATGTAAATAATGAGAACCATATCAATGCACGCACTCCATGTTAAGATTTCTATACTGGGAAAGATAATGAAGCTTGAGATGGAGATGCTGCTGGAACTAAAGATATTATAACTATATTTGGGATGCTAGATCATGTTATGTCCAATAGATTTTATTGTATGTAGAAACCTACTGACCCAACATGTGATGTAACAATGTTAGAATGATTTATGCATTAAAAACCATTATAATTGAATACAACCGCATATATATTTGAAACTGATCAATGGATATGTTATTTATTGAAAATATTCCTCACCATGGGAAATAATGAAAAGAAGAAGGATGTCTGGTAGTTTAGTAGTTATAAGTAGATATAGATAAATAGTGGTGATTAATTCGAAATAGTAAAGATAAATAAGAAATAAAAAAAATGTAATTGGGGTATTTTTAGGAAAGTTTCATGGAAAATTATTTTCATCATGACCAATGAGAAGATATGGAGAGACAATTCCTGAGTTTAAGAGAAAATGAAGAGGAAAAGGTTTCTATGTATAAAGAAAATTTTAAAAGGATGCAAAGTAATTATAAAGATTACGTACGTAATAAAAATAGAAATATTGAACATTTATTCAACATGTTAAAGGTAATAAATTTAATGGGAACTACTCTAACAATAATTCTCATCATATGAGGAAATAGTATCATGTCCTATCATGAAATAGAAAATATTATCCACGTATTATTTCTTATAATAGAATCAATAGAAAAAGAGGATAGTATATTAAAATATAGATAAAATAAAGAAGGAAATAAAGGATTTTCCCAATGTAATTATAATGTGAAGAAACATCCTATTATTTATTTTATGTGAATGGGAGTTTTATACAAGTGTGGAGAGAAATGACACCATGATTAAGGTTTAAAGGGAAAGAAACTTGATTCCAATGCTCATTGATTTAATTGTAATGAGATGGAGAACTATGAAAATTAATGTCCCAATCATTAATAATATATACCCTAGAAGAAGAAAAGGTATCAATTTCAAGATTATGATATTGATAAAGCTGAAGTGGAATGATTGTACTTATTTTATTTAGATTAAATAAATATCATTTATATTTATTTCATCATCATTATTTTTTATAAGCATCATAAAATGTATAATAACCGTATTATAATACCTTTTCTTTAAGGATTTGAATGCATATGATGAATAATATTAATAACCAAGAAATATTATTCTATGTAATGTTGATCAATTTGAAAAACACATTATTGAGGTAATATATCCCTTGAAATATTTACTATGTTGGGATAATAATGATAAAGTGATTCTTATGAGTTAGTATTTGTATAATTGAAAGTGGTTAGAGATTTATGTTATCTTTGTTGATGTTTACAGCATGTTTGTAATCATGGATTATATTCAACAATACAAGAAATCATTTTTGGGAGAATACATGTTTTTATTATGGTTTTATGGTGATAATGGAATTAACATATTTTTAATGTGAAATTAAGAGACACTTAATAATATAAGTGAAATATAATGTTTATTTGGTGACATTCCTTCTATGTTTTTTATATAGAATGTAGTAATATAATTTTATGTGATAAATAAGGTAAACAATATATAGAATGGATAAAGATGATATATGATTTCTATAGGATTACATATTCTAATAATTTAGTTTTTGAAATTTTCAATATATATAAGGAATGACTTGCCATTCTAATGATTTGTTAAATGTTCTTCAGACATAAAATTTCATTTTAGATATTCATTTCACGGAGTAATAAATGAAGTGGAAATATTCTAAATCATAGGAAAATATTAAATTATGCCTATAAAATATAAATATATCATGTATGTTTTTCTTTATATGTTCTTGTTCTAAATGGTTTCAGGATTCCTCAACTCTTGGAAAAGGATCTTGCAAAAAAACCCGGTTATATTCATATTTGATGATGAATGCTATTTTATAACATCACATATTCATGGTCTTGTTGATCTTGAATTTCTCTATATTATTCACAATCTTGTGATCAGTGAACATTATCACCCTCGATCATTATTTTGGAATTACTTGGTTCATATATTCCCAAATCATCACTTCCTTCCCATGTAATCATAATTGGAGAACTATTTATGTGATTATTCTTGATAACCATTACACTCCCTTTTATAACATATCGTGTGGATTATTTATCCACTCTTATCATGATGTGGTATTTGAAGAACTATTTTTTAAATTTTCAAACACTTTATTATTGATATCAATATTACACTGTGAGGAATAAATATATTTATGGGGGATAGAATGGAACACCTATATATTTTAAAAGTGAAACATCATATATGATAGAATATATGAAACACAACAACAATCATAGTTTGTAATGTAAAACCATGATAATTTATAATATATTTATATATATTTAGTATTATTTGTAGCATGCAATGCATGCACTCTATGTCTTAAAGAAACAAAATACTATATTTTAATATTATTATTTATATATAACCATTGCAATATAGCCATAAAGATGGTGGGTATGAATAGCAATTAATAAATTATTAAAATTATTTTTTTACATATATAATGTAATTTAATGGATATATATAGATTGTATATAAAAAAATAATTATTTGAAAGAAAAATTTATTTATTTTGGAAAAAAGTATTCTTTTCAATGTTGAAATAGTCTCTCTACACACATAATTAAAAAATAAATTTTAAAACGATTATAAAATATATTTGAAAAAATAAATATCATTTTTTAAAAATGATTTCTAATTGGTTACCTTTTATAAAAAAATTTAATATAATATTTCTTGGATGGATAGTGAAAAATAATGATTTTTATTAAAAACATATTTTTCATATAAATTATTTACAAATATAAATTATATTATATTTTTAATTTAATGTAAAATTAGTATAATCATATTTTAATATGAAAAATTGTATTCATTTTAATAAATTTAATATAGAATATTTATATATAAACATTCTATAATTTGGAGAATTTAATCTTTAGAAGACCGCTCATTCATCTCATCTGTATTTTAATTTAAAATTTATGTCTACCATTATATAATATAAATTTGGAAAAATGGATTCTATATTCATAATAAAAATTGTTTATAATATCTAATAAGGTTAATTTTATTACCATAATCAATACTGAGAAAATATAAAACTAATTACTAAGGATAAAGTAATAAATGGGTTTACCAAGGGTTACACTAAGAAGATAAGTGTTACAAATGACTCAAACATGACCAAACCCCATTTTATGGACATATACAGACCTTATTACATATAATAACTATGAATTATCTATTTTGGAGACTTGTTTCATGAAAAAATGTGTGTATCAATTTATCTTTTCAATAATACCATGTGTGTCCTCTGCCACACTTATAAAATTCCTTCCCCTATCCTCAACTATTAATTATTACAATTTCCTTTGGTTCGGTAATGAAATTAAAAAAACATTAATTAATTAAGTAAAAACATTCTCGAGTCCTTATTCATATTATGAATACCTCATATTATGGTTTCATGTATAAACATAAAGAGGCTCTATGAAGAAGAGGTAATCCTTTTAAACATGCATATTAGTATTATTTATAGTAACTCATCCTTCAAACCATATTAAATTTTCATAATATAATAACACAATTAACTTCAATATACAGATATATTATTATGTGAATGGAATAAACCATATCAATCTCAACTTTTGTCAAGTGGGAATCAAAATTGATGATCGTCTGTATGGAAGAAAAACGCCTTGTGAACCGATTTAATTTGTTATCAATAACCACATTTCATGGATGGATATAATTATGGATTCATCATATATATATATATTATATTTATAAATTTCTAATATATATATATATGTAATTATTATATCACATATATATTCTGACTTTACATTTTGTGGGGGAAATGATAACGTCACTCGTGTGTATGGAGGACTACCACCACGTAAGGAGATGTAGCTTGTTTTTTATCTAATTATTAACATGAATTATATTATGGGTTAAATTATTGATTATATTACAATATAAAAATTATTATATTAATATAATTTCACACATAATATATTTTCTTCCGATTTTTTGGTTATCAATTACATCACCCATCTATACATACAGATTACGACTTTCACAAAGTAGTGTAAAATGTTTTTCATTTCTTTTTTACAAGTATGGTATTAAGGATGTATTTGGTTAGAATAATAGATATATATGAAATGATAATTATTCTATGAAGGTTAACTAATGTTTTTTGTATTTTTATTTTATCCATCTTGAAAATATTAAACTGCCTTCATAGGTACGTATGGTCAATCTTATCTTTGAACAATGTAATCCATTTTCTATTTATAAATTTAATATATTACTAAAAACATATTATGAATATATATAATATTAATATAATTTACAAAATTCTGTATATGAATTAATTTTTATCAAAATAAATGGACAAAAATAACTAGACTAAAACATATAAGAAAAACAACATAATTAACACTTGTAAGGGTTTCTCATCTCACTTTTACTTCTATTAGGCATACACCATATTTTGAACTTATTCCTTTGTGTGTCATATCTCCTACCATATTTGATATGTTATGTTATGGATATATTTATCTTTATGGTATTTAATGTTTCACTTGATATTATTTATTTCATTGAGAATATTAATCACATATTATCAATTTGTAAAGGGTTTATTTCACAATAACATAATTATTTGTGAATTTTTAAGTCTTATTTGAGGTAATTATATGATATGTATATCATAATATCAATATATGTTATTCTCACATAGTTATTCATGAATATTGTTATTTAATATTATAATTTTAACACTGTTTTTTACTTAAAATCATTGATAAAATTGTTTGATAAATTTATTAAATTATTTCCCTCCATTTTCTATAATACTTTTTATTCAGAAAAATGTTTTCTAACTAGTTTAAAAAAAATAATATTTCAATTTATCATTATTTTTTATTAAAGTTATTTTTTTAATTTATGACTTTTTAATTTATTTTTAATGTAATCATTTATTCAATTTCCAAACAAGTTCAATTTCTCTTTTCTTGAAAATGTGAAAAGAATCCTTATTTTTACATACAAGGATTGTACATAATTTCCTTTTATCATGACCACTCAATAATTTAATGATTATTTTATAAGTATAATGTGTTATATTAAAAAAAATATATTAAATATATTTTTTGAAATTTTTGTTATAAAATTATTTTCAAAGTGATAATGTTATTTTTCATGAAATTGGTTTAATGAATTATTATGGTATTTCTATTCCTCAACAAAATCAACCCTATATTGTAATTATAAACCAATAAGTATTTATTTTTTTTAAAAAATTATAATTATTTTTTTGATGATTTATAATAAATATCTATGATTATTTACAATTTAATTTCCATTCACCATATTACTCTGGTTGGTTTATATTTATGTTTATTTGATTGGGGTATGTATTATCTTTTCAAATTTTAGGTTTTTAATAAAGATTACTATATTTATTTTGATTCACCCCATTCACATGATAAATTCATTAGTAATAATATATAATATGTGTTGAATGTTTATAGATACCCCATGAAGAATCAATAGGTCCTTTGAGAAAAATATGTTGGAAAAATTAGATGGGATTCTAACCACATATTTAGACAGTCATTTGAAATGTACCGATTCGGTGTTTTAGATGTCCAAAATTATTTATTCCATAATTATAATATTAGATATTGAGGTCCATGTGATTATTTGATTAGTTATAATATACATATATATGTTTTAATATTATGTGATTATTTATATAACTTTATTTCGTCATCATTTACTTCAACCATATTATGCTTATGTTATTGACTAAATGGAACATTTTTATGTCACATATCCTATGGTATTAATTATAAAAATGTATTCATGATAGATTATATTGTATTATTACCCTTTCTATGCTTATTATATCACACATTTTCTATATTTTATTATCCCTATGAATCCATGAAGTGTTTTGTGATTGATGTGAAATGATACACTATGAGGAATAATGTTGTTTCTAAGGAAAAGACTTTGTGTATTTTATTTTTTCAATTTTAATGTGAATTTTAAGTATGTATCTAGTTTATAAAGACTAATAAACTGTTTATCCATTTAGGATGAGATTTTTTAGGTGTCATGAAATTATAATACAGCAACAACCTACTATGAGCTATTGGGGTTGGGGTATTTGAAAATTATATAACTATAACCTCATGGATAAAAAATTATTCATGATTTCAATCTTCATTAAGTTACATTTCAACTCAACAGATATGTAATTCAATCCATTAGAAAATAAAATAACATAAATTATTCTTCGAATTGCATTTACATCTCACCATTAGAATAACTTAAAGTAATCTATGATTTTATTCTTTTTCAATATAAACATAATGCAAATTATTCAATAATAATCATAATAAATAGATTAATATTCCAATCACCTCCTTAAATGAATGTTTTCATTGGACTACACACATTAGAATAAATAAATATATATATATATATATGTAGTTTGATATCCTATTAATACTTTAATAGGTATTTATCATTATATTCCTCTCATACATTCATTAAATGTATTATATTTTATTTTTCATGACATCCTTCCTTAAATCGATGGATAATCTTATATATGTTTTTCATATTTGATCGGAGGTTTCTAAAGATATTTTGAATATATTATCATCATCATGCATCAAAATTTGAAAATTTTACATGTCTGTTATATTAGATATGTTCTCCATACTTTATTGACGTGCGTTCCCAAGTTATTGAGGCCATATATTATTCTCTTTTTAAACCATAAGGTAACATGTGTTCTATTTTTTCCAATTGATATAGATTTATATTTTCACTATATCCTTTGAAAAAATATTTCATAGCTATTCCATTGATTATTGAGCCCTAATAATTGAATTTATTTTTAATACTCTAGTAACATAGCCAGTTCACTATTAAATGATAATGTCAATGAACATATAGATAATTTACTTCTTAAATTATAAACTCTTATACAAAATGATTTTTATGTCATCATCCATTTATTTTTAGTCCTCCTACTCTTTTTATCTAAATCCTACTATCAAAACATCCCTTTATCTTCTTCAATAACATCAACTTTCAAATCATTGTAAAATAGAGACCTTTAATATGAATAGACCATTTAAATTAAGTTATATAAAAACACATTTATTGACATGATAGGATGAGTATTCATTTAAGTTCACTCATACTATTTAATTTATACATGATCAGATCATATTTGAACCATTACAATTTTCTTATCCCTCAATATCAACTTTCACACTTATCATGACAATGATGATTTTTTAATCTTCGAGAGTTAATATGGTTACAATAAATAGATAAACAACCCATAAATAGTCCATTTTTGATATTATAATCCTTATCCTTACCTTATGAATAAATCTAATATTTTTTTGGAATTTTATATAATTTAATAAAATAATTTTAATTTTAATATATCAATAATGTAAATTTTAAAACTCTTCATTGCATTGATTATAATAACATCAAAACTATAAGTAAAAATAATTCATTTTTTAATACATACCTAACATTTCATAGTAATCTAAAAAATTAATAGATCACTTTATTTATCTCAAATTATGTTACTTTTAAAAATCTTAATATCATTTATTTATTTTTTCTTTAATTGAATAATTACTGTTTCAACATTGTGTAAATATGGATGTTATTTTTAATATCACTTAAAATTAAATAATAATTACCTATATTAAGATAAATCATTTGTGATTAATAATAATGTTTATAACTGAACATATTCTATTCCTAACCATATTTAAAAAATATTATATTTTTTAAAAATAAGTGACTTTTTTTATTTCATTAAATAATATATTTTAGTGGTTATAATCACATCCTATTGTAAAAATGCCATATTACCAAATATTGGATGAGTTTTATGAAATCGAATCATAAAAAAAATTATATCACCTTCTAATATCATTTCAAAAACAAATATCATTTTGTTTTAAAATTTAATTTCCATAATTTCCCTTTAAAACGACCACACAAATTATTATGGTTATTGTTCATATTCCCAAAAATTGATAGCAAACTATTATCCAAATTTGGACTCACTAATTCAAAATCTGGAATATATTTTTAAAAATTCCAAAAATATAATTATTAATATTTAATTTAATATTAAACTAAAAAACGTAATAAAAATAATTTATTCATAAAAATTCCCTTTTAATGTAAGAATGTTATTATACTAACTTCAAGTATAAAATTAATTTATCAAAAAATATAATTGGAATATTTTATATACAAAAAAACAAATGAACATTTAAAATTAATAAAAATTATATTTTTTACTTTTTAAATACCTGAAATGAAATAAATTTTTTAATAATAACATCATATTTTATCCCTATTCAATAAAAAATCAATCTTTTTATAAAATTCTAAAACATATAATATGGTAATTTTTACATGATGATTTAAAAAATGAAAATAATTTTTTGAAATTTATATTCTTTAATTTGAAAAATAAATTTTTGAAAAAAAATATAAGAAAATGTGTTTAAATATACTATTTGATTTTTTATTTCCAAATTTCATAACATTTTTTAATGAATATATCTCTATAATATATGACTGGTGAATATTTTCAATACATGCAAATGAATTATTGTATCATTAAATAGGATTTCACACTATGAGTGGTGATAACCTAATCTAATATGAAACTTCTTCTGATTCATTATGCTACCTATGTTGATAGTGTAGAACTTCATCATGTTCTTTGCAACATCATGAATATCTACCACCAAATGTGTCTTCTATTTTCTATCATAATGCTAAGTTCGTCTTCTCATTCAGCTTGTATTATTTCTTTCACAGTAGTATGGAAGAACCTTCTTCTATCCATTATTATTAAATTAACCTAGATACAAGTCCCTATCATCATCGTATAAACAAGACTTTATATACCCTTCTTATTCTCATGAACTTCATAGAAAAATCATGAAGTTATTCGTCTTATTTTTCTTCCAATGAAACTAAGAATGAAAAAATAGCTCTTATCTTATGTTCCCTTATCCATTATTATTTATCTTAATTGAATAAGATATATATTTCTTCTTCTTCTTCTATTAGACTTGTAACATGTTTATGAAGGTCATAATAAAAAATTCAGACCACCATCATCTTGAAACGAAAAAAATCTCCCTTTAATATTATTGTCAAATAACTATCACAAATATATAATTTTCAACATTAAATAAGATATATAATAATAAACAATTTACTTATTTGTTAATTATTTTATTATCTATTTTTCATTTCTATATTCATTATTCAGGTGGAATACATGAGTGGAATTTCTATAATTTGTTGTAATTAAAATCATCCTAGGTCATTAAAAAATTTCATAGAAAATGTCCCTAATTATTAGCAACCATTTTATTTCCATATTATAAATTCATTAAGTGAAACATAAAAATATACAGTTGTTTTCGACACTTTCACTGGGGCGCACACATCTGTCTATGGAGGGCGCACATCTGTTTCCCTGCATTCCCGCATTCCAAAGGTGGGCGACATCCGTCACTTTTTCATGGATGATTGCTCCTTGATCAAAATGGGATGATGGGATATCAGTTCTTCCTTCCGTGGTTTCCTACTTGGAACTTGTCACCTAGTCCGAGTCTCTTATATAGATTTAAGATGTTATTCATGAAACTCTTCCTAGTGCCATATTTTCCTGGACACCAGTTAATTACACTGCTTCTGTCAGGGTTCCGGTCAGGGCAGAAACCTTCAGTCAGGGGAGTAGTCATGTTGGGCATCACTGGCATGTCTGGGCGCTGGGACATTGGTGCGTCTGTCTTCTGTCCCTTATTATAGGGCTTCTCGAGGGTGCGGAAGCCTGAGCCATCCCCCATCAAACACGTGTAATCATATTCCATGGGCATGTATCTAAGGTTTTCCTCAGCTTCCCATGTTTAACACAAGGTATACCGCAAGTTTAACGTCCAACGGAGACAGATCAGACTGATCAGAACACTGACTAGACTGGATCCGATGGGTGCAACCCCTGGAGGGAAGATTGATGTTGGGTCAAACGTATGGTTGACTTCCTGGTCATGGTTGAGGGGAATGGGGAATCAGATGGCATGATTTCACTGAGATGTGGTGGCCCAGATAAGAATCAGGATGGATGATGAGTGGATGAATAAAGTAGAGGGGGAATGAAATAGGACCATCTCAAGGGAAATAGTGAAGTTGGGATTGAGCCTCGAAGATACTTCCTATGTATCCCGGTGGCAGGGAATCAAAGTCTGTGTAGTTCGGTGAATGTAGTTTATCTTGACAATGTCTTACCAATGGTTGTAATTCCAATGTCTTACCGCTAAAAGGGGAGACAACGACTTACTGCTGAATGAGGCTGACATCCGCTTACCGCTGAATGGAGTGACAATGGATTACTGCTGAAAGAGGATGACAAAGGCTTACCACTAAATGGAGTGACAACGGCTTACCGCAGAATGAGGAACAAAAAGTGGAATATAGTTTAACGTCATAGAGGAGAGTGGTGGACCAATGTGAAGTGGCCGGGGCCATTGATTGTTGGGCATGAACCTTAGGGAGGATTCCTACTTACCCTACCTTGGCAAGGATCAAAGTCCACGTAGTTCGGGAATGGGGAAGGAGTCGGTGAACCGACATGAAGGGACATGGGTTCCATGTGGTTAGTGAGCTCTAACTTCATGGAGGCTTCCTACATACCTTTCTGTGGAAAAGATCAAAGACCACATAGTTCAAGGTAGGATTTGTGTGCAAAAAATTGCCTCTGACTGGGGAAACAATGGATTACCGCTGATTCAGGTCCACCGTTTAACATCTTGCAGGACAGGGGTGAACCGACGATAAGGTGGTCGGAGCCACCGAGTGTTGGGCTTGAACCATGTGGAGGCAACCTACATACCCTGCCTTGGCAAGGATAAAAGTCCATGTATTTTGGAAGGGGCATTTGGGGCATACGCTCTGAGGCAACCCAAAGTGTTGGTGAACTGACGTGAAGGGGGTCGGAACGACCAATGGATGGTGGGGTGTGGGAATCGACATGATGGATGGTCAGGACCAATGGATTTTGGGCTTTAACCTCAGGGAGGCTTCCTATGTACCTTTCCTTGGCAAGGATCAAAGACCTTGTAGTTCAGGAGGTGTTTGGGTCTTACACACTAGGCTGCCCAGATAGGATGTCATGGTTGATGCTTACTCTAATCCCACAGTAGTCATTCTCGGTGTGAGAAACAAGAGGCAGAAAAGGCATGACAATCACTTCATGAAAGGTGCTTCCATGGGAAGTGGAGTAGGGCTTACATGTGATCGAAACCCAAAGAGGAAATAGAAGAATAGGCATGGTTAACAGCCTGATGAGGTTGGGACTTACTCCAGGATGGAGGCCGAGTGGTGACAAAGCCCAATAGAAGAGGTATTTGGCACCAAAGAAAGGAGGGGTATGGCATCCATCCCCCCCTCTAGTCCTTGGTACCAAAGAAGAAAGGAGGAGCATAGATGCTGCCTTCTACAAGAAAATCTTGGGGCTTACACTAGGATGGTTTCCCTTTCCCCACAGACAGATGTCGATATGATAAATAGGGTCCCATTCCAGGGGAGGAATGATCTGACTCCCTTGGAGACCAGTGAGTGTGCATATTGTCCAAGGTGGGGGCACCCCACATATGGTGAATGGGGAGACATCACAATTTAATGTCATATGCTGAGGATGATGGTGCTTGGGAGTTTAACGTCCTACTGCTCAGAAGGGGTGGGTTCACTCCACACCCCTAGTACTTACATAACTGGTACCCTCTACAACTTGGTGAAGAGAGGGGATATGAAACCCTATGGATAGAGTGTTTCATGGAGCGAACCATTGGGGTGTCCACGTTAGCATGACTATACGAAGAAGTAATAGCAATTAGCGTGCCTATGCGAAGAAGCATGAGGCGAAGCAACGCAATAGGAAATATCATCCAAGGGACTTTGAAGTTACATTGCATGAACCTAGAGGGTCGTACGAGAAAATAGTATATGGAGAAGGTTCTTTGGTCATAGGAGGCGCCCAAAAATGATGCCCAAAAGAGGGAAATGATGGGCACACAAAGAGGGAGGTTTGCGCACAAAATGAACAGTGGCACGGAAAATGGTGGGACCGGCGCGCAATTGAGTGGAGTGCGTGAAAAACGGCAGGCTGGAACGCAATTGCACGACATGCGCGAAAAATGGCGGGGCGGTGCGTAATAGAGTGGCGTGCGTGAAAAAAAAGATGGGTCGGTGCGCAATGGCGCAGCGTGCGCAAAAAAGGCTGGGGGCGGTGCGCAATCGGATGGTGGGAGCGAAGATGGCCGGGGAGGCATGGAAAGGAGGGCACACAATTTGGAAGGAATTATGCACAGAAGAAAGGATTGCGCGAAATTGGAAGGAATTGTTCTCAGGGGATGAGACTTGATGGGATTTGGACAAGGGTTAAGCTTGAGTGGTCTCGCGCAAAAGCGGACCCCCCCGGGCGACTTGGCACGAAACATTAAGTACCTGAGATCCATCTTTTGCGTGCACGAGAGGGGAATTTTGTGCCGTAGATATATTTCAAATTCTTCTACCTGGAAGTCTGAGGGTGACCTTCTTATTTATAGGAACATAGGGTCACAGATCGTCGGGGAAAACAGGACTACGCGAAATAATGCGCACTAGTGTCGGTAGCCCGAAAATTCAACTACATGGGGCGGTGGCGTGTAAATTTACCTGCCTGCCCAAAAAACTCTCATGAATCCTGAAGTTTTTTGCACAGGGTAGATTTTTCACGCACCACTGAATTTTTTTCGCACAGCCCCTCCGTGCCCCCGGAATGGATCACCAGTTCCAAATATGGCTTCGCTTTATCGTGCCCAAACCTTCTTCATCCCTTGATCATTTCTCAGCGTCTACAAATGACCCCCCTCAGAATCGGATTGGCGAGGGGTCGCAAAGGTCAGATTACGAGGGAAACACTGAGATGTCGAACTCCCTGGGGCCTGCGTGCGCTCAAAACTGGAGCGGCACGTAAACCTGATCCAGAGCGCGCAATCCTCTTTTCGCACACATGCAGAAACACATATTTGGGCTTATAAAATCCCCACAGGTCCCTCATTCCGTACATATTTTCTTGTGAGATAATCCAGGAGCTCTCGTGCGTGAAAATTCCTCCACCCTGTGTGAAAAAATGCTTCGGTTGCATGTAATTCACTGAGGTCAGGCATCATTTTCACGCAAACCTAGGATATTTCATACAAATTTCAATATTTCATGCCAGCCTTTGATTTTTCGTTCCAACTTCTTATTTTTCGCTCCAACCTCTTATTTTTCACGACATCCCCTTTAGACCTTGCCGGTAGAATATGGCCACCAATCGGGCTGACGTTGAGGGAGAAGCTGCATTCACTGCTCGAAGGGATGAGATTGTCGTCAGCCCAAAGTTTTATGGCACCCAAAGGATCGTATCCAACAACCATACTCTTTTCAACATGTTGACCCCATCCCAGAAGGAGTATGCACTGTTTTCCAACCTACCGATATGGGACTTCGGTATCTTGGAGGAGGTACCTGTGCCAAGATTTGAAGTCGATACACCGCGGTCATGGGTGACCCGTGAGGATGACCTACCTCGGTATAATATCACCTACAGTGGCCATCCTGTTAGAGAAACTAGACATATAGACGTTTAAGTCTTGAATCCCAGGACCATGACCATTTTGGGGAGTGATCACATCGCATTGAATTCTCTAGCCCTTTACGCAAGCACCTTCGTTAGAGTGTTACTGAAGAGACCAAAGGCAAGCTGCAAGATTGGGATCTGCGGTCTGGAGGAAATTTCACCAGTGAATGGGCCTGGGAATATTGGGTATGCCAGAAGTGTGACCAGTTTGGGGCTGAACTGCGGCACATCAGTTTGTTCGAGGTGGTGTGGATATCACAGTTTCATTTCTATCTCCATCATGATCTCGGGCCAGAGTTGTTTACTCAATGGTCCCCCAATACCATTACCTTCCATATTCATCATGGGGAAGTTGGTATCGACCTTTGGGGCATTTATTGCATCGGGGGTATCCCATTGGAGGGCACTAATACGATGAATTTATCCCACCAAGGAATGTCTAGGGAGATGGATCACGAACCCCTATGCTAACATGGCACCTGTTGGAGCTGGATAAGGAGAGGATGGGGGTCAAGGATTTTTTGAAGGACATCGATTATATGAAATGGTTTAGCTTGTTCCTACTAAGAGATCCAAAAGTAAAGATGTCAGGGCAAGGGAGATGGTGTCCGACCATGACATAGAGGGGAAAAATGGGATCATACTGGATGATCCTGGAGGCGGGGGACTATCAGTCACGGGGCTTCAGCATAAATGAGATTCGGGACCCGAACGTTTGGTACGCTGGATTTCTTAGTACATTCCTGAGTGCGTGGATCCTACCGGTGAGGGACGCAAGGATGGGAGTTCATCCAGCGACCTTGGTGATGGCTGACATCTTGGCCGCTAATCAAAGATTAAATCTGGGATTCCAAATGTTGGCTCGTCTATATGCCATTTTGGGATGCATTTAGAGAGGTGGGTCACCGAG
Source organism: Viscum album (assembly GCA_963277665.1). Taxonomy (NCBI): domain Eukaryota; kingdom Viridiplantae; phylum Streptophyta; class Magnoliopsida; order Santalales; family Viscaceae; genus Viscum; species Viscum album. The sequence continues at coordinate 82,552,620 of OY728155.1, read as the reverse complement.
GAGGATTTTTGGTCCCTTCCAGATATTTTATGGCTAGGTCGTGGCTCATTGCGGCGAGTATACTTTTCCAAATGCCATTCGTCCTCCAGGTAATGGCATGCAACCTTCCTTGTCGAACATCACCAAGGTCATGCTATTGAATCTCAATGAAGAGGGAGAAAGGATCATAATTGACAATCATGCCAACTTCACTTTCAGCACATTCCCTACCCCGACTGGCCAGATGATAGATAACTGGCAAGGATCACTGAAGCAAATGTAATACTTCTAGAGCATCAGAGGTGGGGTGCTCATGGCCTGTATTGATGGGAAGATCCTTTGTGATCCCTACATGCTGTCCAGGTTCACCAAGCAGTTTGGATACCTTCAACAGATGCCGAAGAATGTGTACACAGATGTTCGGGAAGAAAGAAATCCCTGCATTTTTTTGCCAAATGTGGCTGATGTTCACGACCCAGGGTTTTGGCGACATTATCACCTTTCCTCCCACTGGAATTGATGCTGGCCTCTAAACCGAATATGCCAAACATTGGGCCATAGCATACCCTGAGGGGATTTTGCGGAAGAGAGTTGAACAATTCAAGGTAGCTAGTGTAGAACCTGGGCGGCGAGAGAGCAGTCCAGGTGCTGTTCAGGAGGGGGGGATGGTTGGAAGCATGTCGGGCAATGGGGCCCGCACAGGCCGGGACTTCAGTAGTGGGGACGTCACGCGGCACCGTCGTGCCCTCATCGCCAAGGGGTACAGGGGCTTACAGAGCGGTCAGGGAGCTTCATGGGAAACAAATAAGGTATCTTCTTCAACCTTCCAATGACATAATCTTCTCGGCTCTGTGGTCATCCTGGATGACCCTGCGACAGTCGATGGGTACGAATGCTCTTTGGAAAAAGATAGTGCAAGAAAAAATCTAGATGCCATAGTTCAGAATCATTCGGATTGTCGACATGGTGAACATTCATCATTCGCAAGTGTATCTGACGACCATGGATGTCTATGCATGCTAACGGGGTTAGCGTGAGGAGCCATCTTTCTAGGTGAAAGTAATGTTCGGCCAGAAGCATGATCTAGAAAAGATACCGTCAGAGGAAGACGACAGTGACGATGAGATGGAGGGCACTGAGATGGAAGAGGAGGAAGAAGGAGAAGGTGAAGGAGGGGGTGAAGAAGAAGAGGATCCTGAAGGTGGAGGTTCTTAGGGGGCGTCCCATCGTGGGAGTCTCCAGGAGAGTGGTGTGATCATTAGCTCTGATGTAGATACAACTGAGCTACTTGAGGTACATCTCATCACTTTCCCATTCTTTCCTCTCATCATTTTTTGTAGCCCTCAATCAGATATCCTAATCCTGTTCAGGATAATATTGTCACCGACCAAGATTCTCCATCCTAAGGGGAGGGGGAAGCGCCAATAGAACAAAGTGGGAGGCCAACACCCATTATTTAGCAGACGAGCTCTGAGGGATCCCCTATAATAGTAGATCCTATAGCAGTTATAACACCGTATTTTGATGCTTTGGGCTCTTATAAGTTCATCACTTCAACGTCGGTATTTACCATCAGAGATCTCAGTTGATCAGTGTGTTCATTGTTTTTGCAGTTATCACAGTCTTGGAGGCTCCTCGGGCTTCCAAACTCGGGTCATCTGTGATTGATTCAACTGAAAATGTGTCATACCATTCAGGATGTAACACTTCGAACCTAGATACCCAGAGTCGGTGCATTATTACGTATTATTGGCATGATTACAAAAGATCAAGTCTCAAAAGACTAATTAGTTTAGTAGCCTTGGAAACACTAGATACATTCATAAATTTTACATTACAACATAAAGTGAAAGCTACATCAAAATTACTTATCCACACTCATATCCCCTTATACTATCCCTACAGGTCATTCATAAAATACTTCTTCACATCTTGGGAAAAATAAAAGATATAAAGGGGTGTGCTCAAATGCCCAGTAAGCATAACAATATAGCGGAAACTTTCATAAATAAGCATAAACATTTAAGGCAATGTATAACTAATACAGATGTCTTTTAAACTTGAACTTAAGAATAATATGGTAGAAATAAATTGAAATAATTCCATTTAATTATTCACATGGATATTCTACTAGTCGAATAATCACATGCAATATCAATAACCACTTTCATAATGATAGAATGCATAATTCCAGACTATCATAACCACGTAGCCAAGGCCTCGTGCCAAGACTAAAAATACGTTTTTTTCAAGGCCTCGTGATAAGACAATAGTTTGTCTCATGAGACCTACCGATTCATCGAGGAGCTATAGCGGGCTCCACCCATCACTTACTAAGTCCAAAGCATTCCTCATATGAACATTTTTAAACATAACATAAACATTCATATTAAAACTAGCACACGAAATCTAAATACTTTCTCCATAAACCATGAATGGTATAAAAATAACACATCCATAGTCAAACATATCACAAAATCATCAATACAATATGGATGTCTTGTATCATAATAAATCAACTTCAAATAAGCTTAAAATCCATCAAAGGATGTTGACATAGATGAAATCAAAACTATTCGAGAGAAATATCTCTTTTTTTAAATCATTTAAAAGTCACGTAATTATAAAATAAAACATTTACTTTGAAAATATTCTTATAAGATTGTAAGGGAAGCTTCGAAGATTTTACAATGGTGGAAAAAAGCCACACCCTCCGTATAAGTTAAAAAAGACATTCTTACTTTAATTTGTTGAAAAGGTTAAAAAGTTCCTTGTTTGGTAAATGACGTAAAGATTCCTTTATAAACTTATTAAAAAAAGTCAAACAAGGTTATAAATGACTTTAACCTATATTATGTAAAATATTAAGAATGTATTGAAATAAATTTTTAAGAAACATGGATGTGGATGATAAAGAGGTCCCTGTAGATAATTATGTATAAACAACCTCGGATAATGAAGATATTGTGAAATAAACCCTTACCTTGTACTTTTCCTTGATAGTGTTGGTTAACCTCCTGTATAATAGTTAAATAATTTTTATTAAATTATACAAGAATAATATACATAAATATGATATCATATATGATCTTTTAATATTTTTTTGTTAATAATATTTTAGTATTATTGTTGTTTCAGGTGTTAACTGATTCGTTTTCCTTTATATGCTTCGTTACATAAGCCGCATTTGTTATGGATAGGTTGTATATTATTCATATACAGAATGATATCAAGTCCTTAAAAATTATTTTTAATCATCAAATGATAATTATTCTGGAATGGATATGATGAGGGAATGAATCTAATCACGTTTGTGGAGACAGTAATCCGTACGTATGCACAAACGCTACTTCGATTTCAATTTTCATTTTAAAAGGAATCAAAACCAAATGATACATAGGTATATTATTATTCCATTATAATATAATATATTATATTTATTACTTAATTTCATTAACACCATCCTTTATACGTTCCATGTATGGTATGAACGAGTCATATCAATTCGAGGGGGCGGTAGTCCGCACTTCCTCAAATGAAATTATCGTATAGATATACAACATGAAACAAATAATGGTATGCTATAAAATAGAATTAAAGAAGCTTATATATAAAATAAATATCATAAATATAATATTTAATTATATTTTCATCATAATGGCCACCATGAGAGGTGGTAGGAGATAATTGAACAATCATCGTTTCGTGAGGCGTTTGGTTGCCATCCACAGAAACATTATGTTCTTCACCCATTAGATGGAGGTGTGTGTAAGTGTAGATAGAATAATTCTCATAACAATATACTAGTATAATTAGGATATTGGGTTTGTTACAAAAGTAAATAATAAGAAGATTTTAGGGATTGGAGAAGTAAAATAAAAGAAAAAAGCTAAGAGAAATAGTTACCTTTAATTTGGGTAACTCCCTTTGGTTTGAACCAAAAATGACTCTTGAAGTGCCCTATGCATATGTTAGGGCTTCTAGGAGGAGGGGAGGGATTTAGGGAGAATAATTGGTCTGAGGTTGGACGAGCCAAAAGGCATGAGAGGTGTGAGGAATTGGTTAAAAGTTGTGTCCTTTTATAAGGTGGAGGAGGGGCTCTTTAGAAAAAACATAAAGTATTAATTTATAATAAATTCATATTCGGTTTTTAATGGATCCAATGTGGATTATTCAAAGTCTATGATGGGGAGGGGTCTAAAACCACTCAACCAATAGATTTTAGATAGGTTTGGGTCACTATAGTACCCTTATCCTTTATATTTAACTCTTAGTTAAATAGTTTGTTATTTACCATGTCTTTTTGTATTTTTATATTATATAGTTAATAAACATAATATATACTTCCAAGAGACCCCCAAGTGGTCCATTAATGATACAACTATCATTATATAAGTCCTTTGGCCGAACATTATTTTTTTAGGAATATAATATCAATTAATAATATAATATTGGTTTTAAAAACTCTTTTATGTCAATTTTGACACTATTGGGTATTTTGTTTTTGATAAATTTATAACAACATTATTAATTCGAATAAAATTCATATAACAAATAATAATATGTCATATTAACCTAGAAAAGTATTGTAATTCATAAAAGTATCAAATTTCATTTATTTGGTTTTTTATAATATTAATTATTTTAATATTTAATTAATTAGCTAATTACTGCATCACCATTGTGTCATAAATAAATTAAATTATTTAATGTCTAAAAATTATAAATAAAATACCATTATGTAGTAAATCATTTTATATTTCTAATGAATTTTTATAATCGAATTTATCTTATGTATAACCCTATATTAAAAATGTTTTTGTTATTAAACTTTGATTTTAACTCTTTTAACTCTTCTTTGAATTAAATAATAATAAATGTCCTAATCTAATCCAAGTGGACCAAAGAGGTTCATATTTTATTCCTAAGGTTTTTTTGGTCTAATTATACTTATCAAATAGAATTAGGACATGCGTTAGGGTAATAATAATTTCATTTTTACCCTTAATTACCCTATTTACTTTTTACCTCGGTAAATAATAGTAAAAAGTTACTATTCATCAAAAATTATTTTTATCTTATTGAACCACATTTTACTCCTTGATATTAACCATGTATCTTGGAGTTTTTAAATTCCACTCACAGAAGCAGTACAATTATGTTTAATGTGAATTTGCAAATTCTCCTAGGATATGGGTAAAAGACGGTGAAAAGTTCAATAAAATTTTTATATATCTAAAATTATTATAAACTGAATCCAATGAATTACATTCAACTTATATAGGAATTATATATCTATTTTGACCTAAAATAAATGTAAATAAAATAAATAATTATTTAAATAAAAATTCGGTTTTAAACTATAACAGAGTGTTTTTCACTATTCATTAAAAATTAAATGTTTTCAGAAAAATAACAAAAATTTACCCTAAGATAATTTTGATTTTCAGAATTCAATAATTAAGTCTATTTTAAAAAATTAAAAACATAGAAGTTTCATTTATTAATTCAAAATTAATTCCTTCTGTCAAAACCAAAAGGTGTATTTTTAAGAAATAATAACTACCAAAAGTTTGACACTTGTTTATGTCCAATTTCAAAGTGAAATTACTTAAAATGACCATAATTGGATTAAATGGTAAAAATATAATATATTTATACTTAAAAACTATTAAAATGTATAATTTAACAATATAAATTAGTTTGATTTAAAAAATTTTTTTCAATTAAAATATAGTATTTTCACTATTCACCCAAATATGAAAGTTATCAGAAAAACACATAAACTTTATTGAAACTAAATTCATATGTCTTGATTCTAATGATTTTGTTTTTTTGTAAAATTGAATATATAAAAGTTTCAAATATTAGATTTAAAAAGGCTTCTCCATTTAAAGGCGGTAAAATTGAATTTTTTGAAAAATACTTCTTTTATCTGAAAAAATGTATTTGTTCTTACATTATGTCTATAAAACTCATAATATGGTTCTAAGGATTATATAAAGTTCAAAATTCAGTTAATACTATTCATAATAGCTTTTGAACGGCTTGTTTGGTAAGTCATTGTGTTCTATAACTCGGTGTTGTGTGTAGTGCATGTTATTGAATTACTTTGAAGATATAACGTACTATGAAATATTGGTGTGCTCCATAAGAAACACTTCTCAAACTGATCAGACCCCGACGCTCGGTGGGAAAAGGGTGGTACCAATGTTGTGGAATGTCTGGCAGTTGGTGAGGGAGCTACCGAGATTGAGGTGAGAGAGGAAGGTCGCCCAGGAATTGAAGAGGCTAACTCCTTGGGAGGAACATTCGAAGGGGACCCTAATGTTATCCTGTTGGCTGCTTTCCCTGACTATTAGCCCATAGATCCCAAGGAGATTTATGATTCGGACTTGGAGGCGGCCGAGGAGCCGGATGATGCGACACAAATGGTGGAAGTACATCAAGCGCTTTCTCAGTCAGTCTCATATGGAATGGCTAAAACAGATGGTATCACTCCACACCTGGCTGTGCTTTCTCTATTATGGAGGGGTGGATGCTCAACACCTACATTCGATAGTCCATGACTACATGGTCAAGAAGCTACGTGAGAGAAGCTGACTCTCTGATGTTTCTCGGTGTTGGGAGGAGTCAGGGAGTACCCAAGCATTCATAAAGTCATAACAAGAGGTCCGACAACCTGGAGAACATGTGAAGGAAAAGGAGACAATCCTTGCAAACTAATCTGATCTTATAGAGAAGTTGAGGGCCCAGCTGGAAGATGCCCAAGAGCCACTAGTGGAAGCGGCTCACCAAATAACTGAGCTTCAAACCAAATAGGCACAAGCATGGACTAGGGTCAGTGGACTATGCTCTATAGCCACTGATGAAGAGAGAATCATCAGGGGGTGGGAAGCAATCCTGGAGGCCACCGGCCAAATGGTAGCAGCGCTAGAACGATCCATCCAAGAAGCTGACCCTTAAGGGCCCTGTTTTGTCCGAACTCATAAACTCGTTTCTCCTTACTGCTTCTTATTCTAAAATCATGCATGGATAAATTTATTTACTTTTTTATGTCATTTATCTCATTCAACCACATTCCTGAAATAAATAACAATCCATTCATAAGATCATGCAGGTCACACCCAATCTGAGAAACAAGTGATGTTCGTACTATTACTTCATCTGATCATGGGAACGTCAATCAAGCTTCAGGAATTTGAGGTTCGAATAACCAATCCAGATTTCTGAGAAGATAAGAGGGAGGCCCAATTAAAGGAAGAGGGCCTCAAAACAATCGACATATCATCTTCCAAATGTTCTCTAGTGCATGAGTGGGGTAACACTAGGGGAATTAGAATCAATCCGAACATAGGGGAATGGAAAATTTAAATCATGATACCCCAGATTCAGAACATTGTAGGGGTGGCGTGGCAATAAAGGATAACTACTGACCGTGTTCGAAACACAGTATCCATATTGCATTAGCCTAAAATGGGGATGACAAACGAGGGCTGACCACTGACCGTGTTCGAAACACAGGGCCTGACTCAGAATGTCATCGATTAACCTTCTTGAACATTGGTCCATGATAGTAGGTGAGCCATAGGTCAAGCATCCATGCTGTTAGGGGGATCCTTTAGATCTGAAAGAGGATGAGGGTCCGAATAAGGGGCACACATAGCGTGGAATGTGAAGTGATGGTTTGTTCGAATGGAATCCAACACTCTTAGAATTACACCACCTTAGTGAGAACAAATTAGGTGGGTGCAACGGTCCGATCATGGATCATTCCTTCTTTTAGACAGGAGCTCTCTGGAAAGGGAGTTGTCGCATCCCAATGTCATCATGGGGAATACCGAACTTGTTCAGGGAAAAGCTGCAGTTACATGGTCCCCCACAAGGGGCTAGGCCAGGGGGCCAGAAATGAGGAGGAACATGATTTATGATTCCTAGGGCTGGACCTGAGGTGAAATGCATGGGTGTCCCTACATACCCAATGAGGATGGGAATCAAACCATACATAGTTCTAAGGGGTGGCATAGTAAGGCACCAGTGCTGGGGATAAAAGGGTCGTGCGGGTGTGGCCCTCACACCAAAAGAAGCGGTAATTGATGTATATTGTTTTTCCATTAATGTGAATGTTTTTTTGTGAAGCGACATGCCTAGGATAGAAAGTCCTGGCATCACCACAAGAATCATGCCATATGCAGGCATTGAAAACTGGTATGGCGTGTGACCGATACCAAACATGGTTTCCCCTTGAGTGAGGACATCACGATGCAGTGCCATTTTTCATCGTGTGGCCTGGACGATAATGTCACAGTTTAGGGTCATGTGATGGGACCAGGCTACATAGTTTAACGTCAGATGGCCTGGACGTATACAAGAGATATGAGGCTCAATAGGGGATGCACATGGCATGATAAATCATACCCGACATGAACGAGGATGAAGTCTACACCATACCGTGCATGATTCCGAGGGGGAAACCTTCAGCCGAGGGGCCAGGAGAGATTAGAGGATAAGGGGAAGGAGAAACTAGATCCCAATTGAGCTGGATCAGAAGACGAGATGTCTAAGTGTTCCTACATGTCCCATGTAAAGGGGAATCAAGCTATACATAGTTCTTAGAGGTTGTCTTAGTTTAAGGTCTTAGAGCTTAGACCATGGAGAAGTGGGACTATTCCAAGTAAGTGCGGACCTTAATCAAATCCCTAAGCCTACGAGAGTCAATAATGGTGTAGGAAACAAGGGTGGGTAAGGTATTTGAAATACGTGAAATACATGAAAAGGGTAAATCGGTGGAGCTCTGAATGACTGCCTTATTGCGACTTTTTCTTCCTAACGTGAGGATGCGCACTGAGGAATAGTCCCAAGAGTCTCGAAATTCTACTTGGATATGATGAGGTGGAGAAGGGTGTGAGTCATGTAAACAACATTTTGGGCTTAATGGGGTTGGTGTGACGATGGAAGATAACTGTTTACCATGTTCAAAACATAGCATCCATATCACGTTAGCCTGGAATGGGAAAAACAAATGAGCATCGACCGCTGACCAAATTCGCAATGTGGGACTTGTATCAATTTGTTGCTCAAAGCCCTTGAGGATGTTGGCCTGTAATTTTTGGAGGGGTCTTGGTCCGTGAATCCTTACCATTCGGCGGTCCTTTTGGGTGTGAAAGGTGATGGAATCCCTAATGAAGGGGAACACGAAGCCTAAAAATGGGTGAAAGAATGTCCGAGTAGAGTCCGAAATTCCAGGTACAAAACTAGAGCACCCTTAGGCACATTGGTGAATCGCCAAAAAGGACTATGGGGCTCATCTTGAGAGCTGCTGATTTGAAAAGATGAGGATAGAACAATGCGATAGAAAACTCTCAAAAGGAGGAGGTAAATGGCATGGCTATTACAACACTCGATGTGAATGATAATATAGTCCCATACCACACTGTATATTCCTCTCTCTGGGGGAATATAGGCCAAGGGGCCAAGATGAGATGGAAATTTCTAAGAGATGGGGAAGGACCGAAAGTCTAGATGTTTGGGCGGTCACACATGTCCCATGAGGATGGGAATCAAGCCACATGTAGTTCTTGAAGAGAGTAATGTGCAGTTTATCATCACGTAGTAGGGATGAAAATGGTAAAGATACCCCATGCACTTGAGGTGTACGGTGTGGCGAGTAACCCGTTATGAATGAGGACATAATCCCATACCACACCGTACAACCCTAAGTGATAACCTGGGTCGGGGGCCTAAAAAGTCCGAGGGAACTGAGGCTGGGCCTCGGACAGAAGCCCAACCAGATTGTAGTTTAATGCCTTGTAGTGAGGACAAAAAAGTGGTAAGATACCCCAAATAAGGGAGTCGTATAGCGCAGAAAGTATCCAACGTGAATGAGGACATTATCCCATACCAAAATATACAAGCCTATGTGAGAACCTGGGTCGGGGGACTGAAAAGGCCGAGGGGTCTGAGGCTAGGCCTCAGACAGAAAGGCCCGACCATTTTGTATTTTAACTTCTTACCATGAGGACGATGAAAGGGGTAAGATACCCCAAACAAGGGAGGTGTATGGCACAACGATTAACCCGACGTGAATGAGGACATAATCTCATACCACACTGTAAAATCCCGTAAGAGTTAAGACTTGGGACGGGGGCCCGAAATTGAGTACACGAAGCATGGAAGGACTTTTTCTTGTAGTATGGATGATAAATGATGGGAGGTATGTTTCAAGGGGATCTGTGTGGTCAGGAAAAATAGCCCGATGTGAATGAGGATATATGTCTAATCCACAACACACAACCCTAAATGAGAACTTGGGCCATGGGCCAAAAAGGGCCAAGGGGCCGGAAAAGGCCAAGGGGCCTGAGGCTGGGAATCCCAACCAATGGTAGCCATATGAACTCTGGTGCGGTTACCGCCTCATCATAGTCTTATGCCCACGTGTGCAGTGCATGGTGTGGGAAACAAGGAGACGTACTTGGCTCTCCCTATCATATAGGGGTTTAATTAGCTGGCATCACCCAAAGGGAGTCCGTTTCTTGGAGATACAATGGGAAAAAATTAACCACTACACTCAATGTTTGGGACATCTTGGGGTGGCTCTAACAACAAAGGATAGCTGTTGACCATGTTCAAAACACAACATCCCTATAGTGACCTGGAATGGGAACAACAAATGAGCATCGACCATTGACCACATTCGCAACGTTGGACTTGTATCAAATTGTTTCTCTACAACCTCAATGGCGTTGGCCCAAAGTGGTATGAGATCCCTTGGTCCTAGCATCCATGCCTTTCATGGGCCCTTCTAGATGGGATAGATGATGGAGTCCCAATCAAGGGAGTGGGTGAAGCACAGTTGTGCCCATTTGTGAAGGAGGTGGAAACCTCAGGGTAGTGGGACGTATGGCGGGATCGAGATGAGATCAATGTTAATTGGGGAAACATTCTGCACCACACCATATGTCTTGACCCTAGGGAAGATTCTGGCATTTGGGATTGGCCAACAGATGAAATGCCTGGGCGTTCCTACGTATCCCATAAGGATGGGAATCAAGCTGTACGTAGTTCTTGAAGGCAATGCAGTGTGGCGTCATACGGTGAGGATGTGGGAGGATAGATGAATAGGGAGTGAGCACATGGTACGACCATCGTAATCCTTGCATGAGTGGGGATAAGGAATCATTCACCATATCATGCAAGGATCCTCTGAGAGAACTATACCCAGGGGGTATTCAAAGAGAAGAGTTTGGGGCTGGGCTCAAGACGGAATGTTTGAGCATTCCTACATATCCCGTGGAATAGGAATCAAGCCACACATAGTTCTAAGTGCATAGTTTAACATCTTGAAGGGTGACATATAGTTTATCTTCATGCGGGAAGAAGCAGTTTAGGGTCATGTAGGACCATCATGCAGTTTAGGGTCATTCGGGACCATCATGCAGTTTAGGGTCATGCGGGAACGAACAGTTTAAAGTCGCGCAGGACCATCATGTAATTTAGGGTCATGCAGGATCGAATAGTTTAAGGTTTTGCAGGACCATAAGGTAGTATTGGGTCATCTGGGACCATCATGCAGTTTAAGGTTGTGCAGGACCATCGTGAAGTTTAAGGTAGTACAGGACCATCATGCAGTTTAGGGTCCTGCGGGACCATCATGCAGTTTAGGGTCATACGGGACCGAACAGTTTAAGGTCATGCAAGACCATCATGTAGTTTAGGGTCCTGTGAGACTATCATGTAGTTTAAGGTCATACTGGACCATCATGCTGTTTAAGGATGTGTAGGACCAACTGTTTCTTGTAAAGTATTTCCTGATGAACTTTGAATTGGTGGAATTATTTATACGCTCAACATCCATGGTCACCATGGATTATTCACCATTGGGGTAAACCCTGTGAATTATGTAAGGTTCTTCCCATTTTGGCTCCAACATGGGTGGTTTCTTTCCAGTGATCATTGGTGTCCGGAGGGCCAATACCAAGTCGCCTTAAAGGAAAGAGCAGAGGGGAACCTTCTTGTTGAAATCTCTAGATATCTTATTCTAATGCCTTTCAAGATTGTGTAGGGCACGAAACCTATTATCATTATGTTCTTCTAACTCACCCAGATGAATTTCGGCTACCTTATTTGGCACTTTCTGGTCGTAGACTGTTGTGCGTAATAAGGGCAGCTGGATCTCAATGGGAAGGATGGCCTCAGCTCCGGACACCAGGGAATATGGGATGACCTGGGTGGAATTATGAGTCATCGTCCAATAAGCCCAGAGGGAATTGGGGAGCTTGTCCGTCCCACTCTTCTTGTTCTGACCAACCATTTTCTACAAAATGTTAGAGAGGGTTTTGTTGAATGCCTCAATCTGTCCATTTTCTTGCGCGTGATAGCGAGATGTATGGTTCGAACAGATTTTGTACATGGCATACAACTTCTTCGGCTCGGATGCTCAGAAGTTCGTGCCATTATCGGTGATGACAGAATGAGGGACTATAAATGGGTAGATGATATTAGAGCTCATGAAGTTGATGATAGAATGTGCCTTGATATCCTTGAGCAGAACTGCTTCTTCCCACTTGGAAAAAAATCTGTGGCAGTCAGGATGAACCCGCACTTGCGAGTTGTTGCTGGTTGATATGGTCCCATGACATCAATTCCCCACACCACAAACAACCAAGAGTACTTGGTGAAGTGGAGAGGTTTTGGGGGATGATGCATGAAGTTAGCATGAATTTGGAATGCTTGACATCTCTTGGCGAAATCGATGCAATCATGGATCTTGGTGGGCCAGAAGAACCCCAGTCTCCGGATCTAATGGGACATATTCGACCCAGTCTATTGAGACCCATAGGAACTGGCTTGAACCTTATGCATGACCTGAGAAATCTCGACTCGTTGAATGCAATGAAGCAGAACACCATCGAACCGATGCATGTAGAGAATCTGCTCAAGACTGGGACCACTCTAGAGGGCAAACTGCAGGGCGTGACATCAGATTCGCTCGTTCTCGGCCTGATCTGTCGGAAGGCAAACATTTTAGAAATAATCGACACAGGGGGATCTCTAGTCAGGGGTCACTTCAACCACTACATCTAAGGAACCTGGGGGGTCCTGACGTGGAGGCTCCGACAGAAATATAGCTTACTCACAAGATGTAGTCATCATCTGGGGTGATGGGAGAAATGACTCTCCTATTTTCCACCTGTATAATCATATCATCCTGCTAGAGTTCTACAAATGATACAGCCAGGCTGGACATGGCATCGTCTCGACTGTTCTGAGATCAAGGGACATGAGTAACTTCTGACCGAGATTGAAATTGTGCCATTATCTGGAGGGTGCTCTCCAACAATGGTGCGATCTCTGGTTTTATGACGATGTAGTCACCATTGATTTGGTTGATGACTAGTTCAGAATCCTCGTTCACATGCAAATGGGGCACATCGATCTTGAGGGCCAGCGCGAGGCCAGTGATAAGAGCCTGATACTCTGCCTCTTTGTTGGTGCAGCCTTCTGACAACAGGAATGAGTATGACATAATTTATTATGCCAGGGTGATGGAGAAAATACCTAGTCCTACTCTGTTGAGTCTACGATCATTCAGTGATGTTGTGAAAAGTGGGAATAATATTTTGGCTACAGTTGATGGACCTTTGTCTGCTACTCTAAGAAGAAGACCAAGGAAGGACTATTCGTTTCTTCCGAGACTGATGTGGACTCGATCTTCAACAAAGAGGGACAACGAGGTAACTATGGCCTTCAAAAATGGGGGCGTGGCCACAAAGGCATATCCAGGCCAATCTGTTCTTGATTAGGATAGGAGTCGGGTTCAATGTGGAAGTTTTTAGAGGTACCCAGATTGGGAATCAGCTACTGTAGAAGAAGACTCCTGCTTGGGATACGGGGATGAATATGGTTATTGTGATGTGTAATTCCTTTTGGTTTATGGTGTCTGGCATGTTTTCAGTTGTTTTTTTGGGGTACTGGGACCTCATAAACTAGATTCTAAAAAGGGGAAAAATGATTTGCGCGTGCATGATCAACCGAGAGTATTTCCTTGTCGGGAAACTCCAGGTCCAGGGACTGGTCTATGGGGGTTGGATGTACAGTAAGAAAATCTACAAATTCTTGTCCCTTGATATCCTTCTGAGGCACGAAACTGATGTTGAACTACTGGAGGATTACTTCCTACCTTTCTAGATGGCCGGTCAACATGGGGCAGTTCAGAATGTTCTTCATCCGGTCTACCTGAGACACCAGCTGCACCTCATGGTGCTGCAAGTAGTGTTGTAATTTCTATACTGCGAATACATGCACAAGGCACCTCTTTTCTATGGTAGATTATCTTTTCTCCGTATTGATGAAAATACTACTGAGGTAGTAGAGGATGTTTTCTATCCCCTCATTGTTCTTCTAGATGAGGATGGCATCGAGAGATCGTTCCAGGGCAGTCACATATAGGATCAGTGATATTTCAGAGATGGGTGGGATCAAGAATAAAGGCCAGAGCAGATACTACTTGATTTCCTCGAATGCAGTCTGGAACTCTTCATCCCATTTTTAAGAAGTGACTTTCATCATAATCTGGGAAAAGGGCTTACACTTTCCGGCCAGATTCATAATGAATCGGCATATGTAGGCTAGGTGGCCTTGGAAACCCCAAATCTCCCTAATATTACTCTGGGGAGGCATCCGACTGATGGCCTTGATCGTTTCTAGGTCGATCTCGATGCCCTGTTACCTGAAAAAAATGCCAAGGAACTTCTTAGAGGTGACCCCGAAGGCACATTTCAACAGGTACATCTTCATGTGGAAGGAATGGAAGAATCTGAACACTTTCTCGAGGTCCTTGAGATGGTCTATGCGTTGGTGGTATTTGACCACCAAGTCATCCACATAGAATTCCACCAATTTCTCGAGGATTGTCTTGAATATGTGATTCATGGCCCGCTGATAGGTGGCACCTGCATTCATTAAGCAGAAGGGAATGACCTGGTAACAAAACGTACCTAGTGGTGCCCTAAAAGCTGTGGACTCCCCATCATTGGGGGCCATCCAGATCTGATTATATCTGGAGAACTCATCCATGAAGAAAATGGATTGGAACCCAACCATAGAATCGTTCAACAATTCTGTCACTGGAAGGGGAAAATCATTATTTAGGAACTGACAGTTGCGATCTCGTAAGTCAATGCAGACCCTGATCTGTATGTTCTTCTTCCTGACTAGCATGATATTGGCTAGACACTTGGGGTACTGGACCTCCTTGATGAAATTTTCTCTGATGAACTTGTCAACTTCAGCCTCGACCATGGAACCGTGAGAAGGGTGAAACTTTCTGGGAGGCTACTTGAACTCGCGGTTATTTGTCATAAGACAGAGGTGGTGGACGACTACCTGAGGATATAGTCCTGGCATCTCACCGTAACTCCAGGAAAACATGTCATGGTGCTGTTTAAGGAAGTCCACATACTGTTGCTGCTCTTCGAGGGACATGGTGTCCCTAATCAATGTGGGTCACGGATCTACCTTGCTACCAAGGTTCACCTGTACTAGTTCATCGACCGTGGTAGAGACACGCTATTCAAAGGTGGTGGGAGCGTCCTCCAAATCATCTTCTTCGCTTGTAGAGGAGGGATCCCCAAGAGTATAAGCTTCCTTTGGGTTGGCATATTCTGACGGGAGGCTGGTACCAGCCTGAGCAGTAGTGGTAACTACATCGGGAGATTCCGGTACTACCGAAACCATAGAAATGAAAGTTATTGACATGATCCCATCAGGTATTCAGCACAAGGGGCCACGCTTGATGATATCAAAGCAGTAGTGGCGTGTTGTCTTGATCCAGTTAATTTAATCTCGGTGAAATGGATACGTATGACGAACTTCCATTACCATGGGGCAGACATCCTGATACCTTACGTGGGTAGGAGTCTCCGGGATCACCTGATCCTAATTTGTGTAGGAGTACAAGGTGATTTTCCACCATCGCCTGGACCTAGGAATATGCCCCTCCCTTTTACTAGAGAAAACAAAACATTACCCCATGTTGGGGGTTGTGGCCTCCAATTGATGGATCAGGAAGATGTAGGCATCATCCAGACCTAACCAGGGGTCAATTGCAACCATGACGGGTTCGACCTCACTGGACTCAATCTACTTATCCTTGCTTTTATAATAGTCATCATCCAGATAGCATGAATAACAAGAGGAGAAAGGAGAAACATCACCTTAGAGTATTCCTACTCGTCCATTGAGGGAGTACTTGAGGCATTGGTTATATGGTGAGGGGACCACCGCGTGCAAGTGGATCTGTGGTCTACCCATCAATGCATTGTACGTGGTGTCTTGGGAGCCAACCCTAAACTCGGTGTTGGAAACTATGACACCGAACTGGGTCTTCAAATGGATCTTAATGAATGGAGTCTACTCTATCCTATCATATCCCTAGATTCTTAAATCAGAGGGAGTAAGGTCATCTTCATATAACACCAACTTCCACAGTGTCCGTGTCGGGATAAGGTTAATCCTGGAGCTGGTGTCAACATGATAGCGACGAACCTCCTTGCCATTAAATTGGAAGGTGATGAATAGTGGGTGGATGTTCCCCTGTACGGGAGATCCTTAATCTTCTCCAGAGAACTATATGATTTCCTGACATTCAACGTTATCGATCGCTTTAGCATGAAAGGATTCTTCAGCTGCTACCTCCGTCTCAAACTAGAGGGGCTTCTTAAATTCTCAGGGAGGGCCTCATGCATATCTGACGATAAGAGAAGGGCCTTGAGGATGGAAATCCTTGTTGGGATACTGGAAAGATGGTTGAGAACATCATTCTTCAATGCCAGACGTGAACCTCTGGTTGTATGCGGCCGTTCTCTAAGAGGAGGCATGGTGGGCCCTGCCGGCTGGGCCGATGGCTGACTGGTGCTGGGCATATCCCACTGCTCACGAGTCGAAGCCCCACGGAGTAGCTACCTGATGAGGGACATATGATTGAGATCAGACTATATCAGGGAGAGGCTATTTGCGGCATGGTCGAAGTGGCTATGCATGATCTAGCAATACAAACGGCGGTGGAGACGGGCCTGATGACACCAGATGAGGAGGTTGCACGTGATGAACTCTACGTTGGGCCTGCTGTCTAGTCATAATGGCATGAACAGACTAGCTGTAGGTGTCAACTAATGTTCCTCGATGACTGACAGGGTTACGACCCCACCGATGTTGGAGTCGGCTGGGGATGTTTGGGAGGTTTTCCTGGCGCTCCTCCTCATCGGGAGTCATATAGGGATTTACCAACTCTACGGTATTAACCGAAGCGTACCCTTGACTATCACTTGAAGAGTCATCCATTACTGGGTGGATTCTGAGAGGAATCCCCATCTTCGGAAGTATGAAGTGGCTGAGAGTGCGGGATGATGATGGCATTGGCGGGGCGTGTTGCTTTCCCTTGCGCCGTTGACACTGGCTCTTTTGGGAAGTGTTCGGCTAAGATGACGATGCATAAGTGGCGGTTGAAGCCCTTGAAGGCTCTGACTGATTCAGGAATTCATGAATGATACCATGGGCATGAGAAACCATTTTTTCAATCCATATAGCCTTCATACTTCTAGGACTTGCGGTTAGAAACCTTCCGCCACTCGCCCTCACTGTCGCTGCTATTGTATGGCCTCACGAAGACACCTTCCTCTTGTGCCAGGGCCGGGCCCAGACTGACTATGTTTTATCGACCAGGTCTTGAATCCAGTCTTTGAACAAATAGAACTGCTTGGGGGTGTTCCCTAGGATTTGATGATAGGGGAAGTAGTTGGGGCGATCAGTGAGGTTCGCCTCTTCTGGCCTTCTGTATTCAAAAAAGCGCACAATCCCTTTTTCCAAGGCACTTCGGAAATATTCAAGGACTTGATTCTCATTGAACGAGTACGTCTATTTTCTTCTTTGTGGATAGGGGGCCTTGGAGCCTGGCCCTAATGAGGAACTAGGGGAGCCTATCGAGGAGTTATAGCCTAGTTTTCCCGCCTAGGTGGTGTTGGTGCATTCCGTGGGGGCACCTTCTGATTTTGAGGAAGCCACTGCTGGGCTGTAGGCTGCGCCTATAGTGGCGGGCCTCTACGAGGCTAGGGAAGTTTCTCCACGGGTAATAATTCTAGCTGCCTGGGGGCCTCTATTTGGGCCACCGTGGCGGGCTAGGGTCTGGTATCCCTCCTCTCGGTAATTACAGGGGGCAACAGACGTGTCTAGCTAGCCTTTTGTAGGGATTCTTCCAGGCGTTGGGCCTTATCGGAGATGTCTCAAAATCCCCCGGGGTAGTTCTGGGTTATCAAAGAGGGAACCTATTCTGTCTTGATGTTCCCTACACACATCGTCAGTAATTTCTCCTGAGTTAGTGTCATTTCAAAAGAATATGTAAGCCCCATCCTCCGGGCGATAAAGTCCGCAACACGCTCATCAGGCCTTTATTTGTACTTAAATATGTCTACGATGCTCGTTTTCTTTGTGGTGGAGCTTAACTGGTTGAGTAATTTCCTGTGAAGGTCCTCCTAGTTGGTTTTGGACCCGATGGGAAGCTGGTTGTACCAGACGAATGCAGAACCCTCCAGTGTCTGAACAAAATAGCGGAGCTTGGCAGCCTCTTGCTGCGATGGAGTCCCTAACAAGGGCCCACACGTTGAGTTGATGTGGTCCAACTACTGAGACGGGTCCCCTATCCTGGTAATGGGGGGGGGGGGAGGTGGGATTCCCAAAACCCGGAGGTCCCAGCATATCATCCACCCATGCTGGGTATGGCATTCCATCAGGTGAGATCACCACCTATTGGGTTTCCAATGCCTCAAGGTGTGAAAGGAGTGCCACCATTGGATTATCTGGGTGGCGGTCCCTGTCATGACGGGGATCCCTAACCACAAGCATGTTGGAGGGTTCTTCAACACAGTAAGTAGGCCTAGAAGATAGTAGAGCGGATGGAGGCATGACCCTCGAGGCGGCTGGGGGAGCCCGAGCTAGGTCTCGTGGATTGTCGCGCTGTTCGAGAGGGTTTGGTGAGACATAACATGCCCTCTATCCATGAGTTCCAGCCTCAACCCTTTCTGCGGGGGAAGAATAGTCAGGGTTTCCTAGAGGCAGCTCGCCGATAGGAAGTTGATACTTCCCCTACTGCCCTGGACTGGGGTCACCATAGTCTGGCCATCACACTGCAACACATTCATCCAAGATGTCATCGACCAACTACTTCTGCTTATCATGTTGTTGGTGCAATGTGTCCTTCTCAGATTCTTCCTTCGTCTTCTGCACCGAGGCAGACGGGTCGAAGTGCATGGCAGCTCCGACGTTCTCTTTATCCTTACCGACATTCTGGCTACGTAATAATTCCTCAGTGGGAATAGGGAGACCTAGTAGGTTCCTCTGTTGTAAAGTAATCCTCTCTGATGGATCCAATAGTTGTGGCATGCCCTAAGGAGGGTAAGTCCCCATCAAGAAGCTCCAACTCATCCTCCTCGTCCACTATGTCAGCCATGTTGATCATGATCCTTCCTGAGGGAATGTCCTCAATATTTCCTAGAAAGTCGGGCTACCACCAGATATGACTGAAGAGGAGGGTATTATACTGCCCCTAGACACAGATCTGCATGTGGGGGGAAGCCTCCTTGATGATCTTGTGGAGTATCTTGAAACTCTGAATGCATTGTTCTTAGAGGGCGTTGTGGCGGCCTGGTGACTCGGGGCGCTGAGCCACAGGGAGTGTAGCTAGATTGAATAGACATCAATTCTCACCAATGTATTTGAAATGTTCTTGGCTCCTAGGATACACCACTCAATGACGGCGAAGGAAAAAGTTTTTCAGAAAAAGGGTTTGGCGGAAACAGTCAACCACCTTTGGGGTGAGGGATTCCGACACGTGAAAATATAGGGCTGCCACGGGCCAGAACATCTTGGGGTAGTGGTCTACCACAAGGATGTTCCATAAGCTCCTCAACCCAGATTCAGGGTCTGGCCCTTGATTTCCCCATTCGTCAATAGGGGGTGGCTGAGGAACTCTCAACGGTATTGAGGCAGACCGTTGGGACGACAGGCTGGACGATGGAGAGTACGACGAGCGGGCTGACTGGCCACCAATTCATAGGCTGTCCTCCAAAGAGTGTAGCGACCTGGCCGATATGTCATGATAAGACGGGCTGACGACTGTAGTTCTTGGCTCACGGGAATGGGCTATTGGTGATAGGTCGCGCAACTTCTCGCCCTCCATCGGTCCCTAGAATAGTTTTTTTGATCTATTATCGAGGTAGAGAGCATTTCTAGTGACGATGATAGTCATTGCATGACAGTAACCAACGACGTCACTAGATTTTCATCCTCATAGATATACCTTCAAAGGGAGGTGGTAATTTTATGGACCTCATATTCCGGGAGTACTAGGCTAATGCGCCTCGTTCCTGCCCCAGCCCTGGACTTGGATGAGCGAGAGGATGGTTCTTGTATTGAGTCATATTCCGCTTCAGAGAATGAGAAGCGGACTGGTTTGATATCTATTTATACATTCCCATAATTCTTTTTATGGAGGCAGCGACCCGTTTTCATACCCCTGGGTGGATCCTCGAGACAGTGCTGATTTCTGACACAAGGCCCTTCGGCTGCATTGGTGCTGAGGTGGAGAGGGTTTCCACCTAAGTAAGCCGGGGTGCGAGGAGCACCGGGAAAAATGTCAAAGCGAACATGGAGAGGAATTCCATGGATATATCTAGAGTTTGAAAGACCTCTGCTAGAACAAGCATGAGCATGGGTATGACCTCTATGCTTGTTTCCCCTGGTGACCTCAGTATGAGGAGGATTCTTGTACCGGTCTAGCTAAAAAAAGGTAGGACCTCCGTGCTGGGTGCTAGTGAACCAAGGTTGGCCTTCACCCATCTAGTTGCTGAGATGAGGGGGACCTTCACCAGTTTCTAAGAAGACAAGGGGAAAATCCTCACACTGAAGAGAGACTAGATGGGCAATGTCCCTACACCGATAGTTGGGGGAAGGAGGAATGACTCCATACCCAGTGTAACGGGAATGGGAGAGGCTTCGGTACTTAGTGTCACCATCACGGGGAAGGCCCTCATTAGGATTGAGGGTGGCATGAGGCATACCTCCATGCTGAGCCTCTAAGTGGGGAAGGCACGCGCTCTCCGTGGTAATGGTACGAGGAGGACTTATGTACTGGGTGGCATCATTGCCGGTTAGTTCACGATGGCCACTGCTTGTGCAGGCGACCAATAGAGTCGACCCAACCTTCCAATGGGGTGTTTGGGGCCTCAATCCTAGTTGGGAGTATAAGTTCCCCTGCTTAGTGTATACGGGGAACTGCTGATATGCGTCGGCGGTGGCTCGGGCCATAGTAGTCGTCAACGTTGAAGCCCCTTGGCAGGCTTCCTCCTCATCTTGCACCCGACGCTGGCGTCGGGTCAGACGAACTGAGGCCAGTGGTGTAGGTATGTGGCTTACCTGATCCTCAGCCAACAAGATCGGGTGACAGTGCTGATGCGGCCAGGTGGGAGCCCCCACTGGGAGCCCCTGGAATGGGACTTTGACCAGGCTGGGCCGGACATCACCTACCTCATCAGCGTAAGGCATCGAGTCGTCAAAGTATTCATGGGAGAGGATCCTGAAATGGTTATATGTCAGCATTGGTAGTAGAATCTCCCTTCACGGACCTTGGGGGTGGCATTGGCGATGAGGCGAAGATGCCTCCAGATTCAAGTGGGCCATATCCTGGGTCAAGATTATGCCCTCCTCCTCGTAACAGCGCATGAGGTCGTTGATCACCCTTCGTTGGATGACCTCGGATGGGGAGATGGTTTGTGAGAACCCCAGGGCCATTGGTATAGAGGCCATTGAAGAAGTGGAAAAACCACACAGGACTACTGCATTGGAACTTCCCTTGCCCCTGCCCCTACGTCGATGTGCATGCGGTGATCACGTTCGAAGTTCAGCAACTTGATTCCTGAGAAGCTGGGAGATTATCTCATTAGTGCTAAAAGAAAAAGGAATTGATAACCAATGCCCCATTTCCATCCCATAATCCATGAAAAGTAAGAGGGATCCACGCTGACAATGTTTTAGAACAGGATGTCCAACGTTCTACTACCACAACTTCTGGTGAGTTTCACAACAGGCCCGCTATTTTCCTGTCGGGACCTCACACTGGATAACTACATCTGGTGACACACTAATACATTGATGCCTCAAACGCTACTAATCTCCATATTGAGGAGAAGAACTTCACGCCAGGTTCACCATTTCATTTTATGATGATTTCGCTGGGGTGCACACATCCATCTGTGGAGGACGCGCAACCATTGCCTCGCATTCCCACTTTCCAATGGCTGGAGGCATCCGTCACTTTTTCAGGGACGTTTTCTCCACGATCAAAAAATGATGATGGGATGTCTGTTATTCTTTCTATGGATTTCTCCTCAGAGATCGTCACCTAGTCTATGTCTCCCTTATAAATTTAAGAGGTTGTTCGTGAAACTCTTCCTAGCGCCATATCTTCATGGACACTAGTTAATTACACTTCTTCTGTCTGGAAATTCCAAGGAGTCTGGTCAGGGCATCAACCTTCAGTCAAGGGTGTAGTCACGTTGGTCATCACTAGCATGTCTGGGCACTGGGACACTGGAACGTATGTCTTCTATCCCTTATTATAGGGCTTCTCGAGGGCGTGGAAGCCCGAGGAATCCCACATCGAACTCGGGGAATAATATTCCATGGGAATGTATCTAAGGATTTCCACAGCTTCCCATGTTTAACACAGGGTATACTAGAAGTTTAATGTCTATCAGAGATAGATCGGACTAACCAGAACACTGACAATAGTGGATCATATGGGTGTGACCCCTGGAGGGAACACTGATGTTGGGGCCAACATATGGATGAATTCCCTGTCACAGTTTAGGGGAATGGGGAATGAGATGGCATGATTTCATCGGGATGTGGCGGCCTGGATAAGAATCAGGATGGATGATGGGTGGATGAATGAAGTGGAGGGGGAATTAAATAAGACCATCACAAGGGAGATAGTGAATTTGGGATTGAGCCTCGAAGAGACTTCCTACATATCCCCGTGGCATGGAATCAAAGCCTTCTTAGTTCGGTGAATGTAGTTCATCTTGAAAATGGATTACTGCTGGTTGGAGTTGCAATGGCTTTCCACGGAAAGGGGTAACAACAGATTACCGCTGAATGAGGCTGACAACAGCTTACCCCTGAATGGAGTGACAATTTCTTACCACTGAAAGAGGCTGACAACGGCTTACCACTGAATGGAGTGACAACGGCTTACCACTGAATGGGGAACAAAAAGTGTAATATAGTTTAACATCATGCAGGATGGGGGTGGACCTACGTGAAGTGAACATGACCGTTGGTTGTTGGGAATAAACCTCAGGGAGGCTTCCTATATACCCTACCTTGGCAAGGATCAATGTCCATGTAGTTTGGGTATGGGGAAGGAGTCGATGAACCGACGTGAAGGGACCTGGGGTCTAGGTGGGTGGTGGGATCGAACCACATGGAGGCTTCCTACATACCATGCCTGGGAAAAGATAAATGACCATGTAGTTTAGGGTATGAAATTGAAGGATTTGGGACTCTTTATCTAACACAGTTATCAAAATTCTCATAGCCACTAATTTAACATCCTAATGTAATCAGTTTACCTATTTCATTACATGATTTTTTTAAATCAATATATAAGAAAATTTATAGCAACTATATATATAAATATATCAAACTTAGAGTGACATTATTGTATCCAATTTACATTAATTAATCATTTATCTTCATATTGTAATGACCCAAAAAATCATTAATGAAAAATCCTCTTGGTCTATATGAATGTCTTCTTATGGTTATGTAAAAAGTATTCACTTATTCGGTTATATGTTTTGGATATTAAAATACCATTATTAATTGTGACCATTGTTAATATAGTCGTTGAACAGTGATCACATGATTAGTATAAATATAGGGCTTTAACAAATCAAATTTACCCAGAAAAAGGAAGTGTTGGCCTCATCTAGTAGAATTGAACCATACGAATCCCATTTTTCAGAGCTTGAAAATGAGGTGGCATCACTGGACTTCACTCATAACCAAGCCCAAGCTGATCTTGAATACGATAAACTAGAGTATAACTGCCTATGAGAGAAGTGAAAGTTGATAGAGATTACCACTCAAGAAATGTTATCCAATCCACCCCAAGAGTATGCCACCATTGAGACCTTACCCTAAGGTCATATGAGTGTGTTTTATGGGGTGATGTAACAATACTCTAGTACTAAGATTATGTACATTATTCTTGTATAGTGAATATACATTATTTTTATTATTGTTACTTTTTAGATAGTTTTTGACGCAAAAAATAGTATTTTTATTTAATATTAAACTAAGTAATCCATTTTGATGAATTAATAGATTTATGAATTAAATAATAGTATAATAAAATGTTATTATCATTAAATTATTTTTTATTAAATATAAATTATCGTATAATTTTATTAATGGAATTGTAATTTTTATTTTGGTTTGAAAGCTGTTTTTGTCAAAACCCATGAATTTTCCATAAATGTTGGTATTTATTTTAATCATAAAAATTTACATATTTAGAAAATTATTTATATAAAATGAATATTATTTTTTGGAATCAGTATGTCAAAATTATCCGATGGTGATTTTTTCATAACTTTCTGAGACAGTTGAATTTTTAGGTAAAAATTAAATACCGTTTAAATATATAATGTGTTTTATGACATCATAATGACCCAATAGTGATGTAATAAAATTCAATAAACATTATGTTCGGCCAATATATGTTTTACCATAAATATAATGTAATTTTGGGTTTCTTTTCTTTATTTTACAATGCTTTAGTGGACCCTTCAAGTCTTATGAAACATTTTGTCTTTTTAAATTTTTTTCCTTGAGAGTGTGACTCACCTCCACATAATCAACCCTATTATTTTTAGATGTTCAACCATTCTACGTATAAAATATATCTTTTCACTCCCTTTTGGCATAAACCATGGGCATAAACCATGGGATTGATTGTGGTTTTGATTAGTTTAATGTGTGGTGTCCCAAACCTAAATAATAAATAATTCACTCTCCTTACCTTTATAAACCCACCCAAGATCCCACTTCCACTTCACTCAAAGCCTTTGGAGTCTATCCAAACTTTGTTCTCCTCTCTCTAGAATCCTCCCAAGGTGTCTCAACCTCCCATGAAGCCTCTCTCAAGCCTTTCCCAATCCTTTGGGATCACACTTCCGAGTAAGGGATTTGTTCTGCTCTAAAGTTTTTCTTATTTTCTTTATACGGTTATATCATTTTGCGTTAAATTAAAAATTTTGGGGTATGATTTTGAACCTCCCCCATAATTCCCACTTTATTTTTGAATGATGAGAGACCCCTTTATCTCTCATCAATTTCCTCCTATGTACACCTGTTACTATATAGAAATTCCGTAAGGAATTTCTCTCTCCTCATTTACATTCAAGTAATTATTTTGTGTCATGAATCAAAATTCAATTAAAATTGTAGAGACATGTATATATATATTACCCCCTTACTATCCATTTCATGTAAATATGATGAGACACCCATTTCTCTCTCAACCACCATTTTTTGAGTTGTTATGTCATGCCATTATGCTTCCAAAATTGCACCACAATTTTCCAAGCCAATGTCTTTGTTTAGTGAATACTATGCCCATTTATCTATCAAGGGTATTAACCTTTATACACATTTACTTATTTATTATAGAGTATCATATATGAATTCAACATTTCTTTATCTTGGACTTAATTTTTATGTTTAATGAATCCATGTTTTATGATCCATGTGGCATAGTTATGAACGAAATGAAATGTTTAAGAATAGTGCACCTAGATATCGCTCCAATGCATTGGGTAAAGTACAGTATCATGATACGTCTTGTTCAATAAGTGTTGACTCAGGATAATTCAAGTAAAATGGGGTTTTACTCATGCTTCATATGCAATGAGGGTTTACTCATGCTCCATGTTCAATGAGCTTTAAATCATGTTAATTCCATGTTAAGTGTTGTTCCCACATTTCCATGTTATGATTATCACACTCAATCATGCCTTTATTTGCATGTTTATCTTGTTCTCTATTGATATACCTATTGTATATCATGTATTGTATTCCTCATGTTATTTCATGTTTATTCCCTTACTGATATTTATAGATCACCCTTTTCTTATGCATGTTATCAGGTTATCCTTTGCAATGATATGTACGAGGGAATGTAGTGATTATGTAAAGGATGTTTTCAATAAGACGTTGCATTATATGATATAATTTGTAATATAATATTCCTAAGCCCCAAAGACACTAGAACTTTTTATCTTATATGTTCTATCAAATGAAGGTTTTATGTAATAAATCATGTTTAATTATGTAAAAAAGAGAATGGTTGTTATAGTTGGTATTAGAGGATATGATTAGTTATTTTTGAGATTAGGATTAGAAAACCATAGTGAAGCCTTAAAGAAAAGACTAAGTATAATAAAAACATCCCTATGTTTTGGTGGGTATTCAGTAAGTGGTTTATAAAGAAAATACATCTCTGTCTAGATATGAGCAGGTAGAGGTGGCTTTGACACAGATGTAACTAAGGGTGAAATCCCATACAAGGAGTTTCAGTCTTGACTTGGGGTATCATGGTACATGACAACGGGCCTTGCTGCACTCTTGGTTACGACACTCCCAGGGGATATGCATTGTTAAATTAACATTTTTAGTATGAACCATTATTATGGGAAATAAAAAGAATCCCCTAAGAATATAGGTTAGTAAGTAGATCATGAATAACATAGATTAAATCCTATAGATTCATATGTTAAGGAAATAAAAGCTATTTATAAGTCATATGTTTTGTCCTTGGAATACCCTTTATGTGTTACCCCTATCTATTCTTTCATTCCATCCAATGGTTGGAAATAGGAGGACTCTAACTAACAAATGATGTTAAGATCAATGTGATGACTGTGCTAATGAGATGCCCAATCTGATGGGAGTGGGAATCACAAACGTTTTCACTATTCTCTCTCATTTATCCCATGATTTGAATAGAAATATGGGTCAATAAGAACGTTCAACCCCCCCCCCCCAATAAAGAACATGTCGCTATCGAAAGATTCATGATTCAAAGGCCTCCTACTTTTAATGCATCATTTGATCCCTCAGTTGTCGAACAATGGATCAACTCAATTGAAAAGATATTCTC
Source organism: Viscum album (assembly GCA_963277665.1). Classification (NCBI taxonomy): domain Eukaryota; kingdom Viridiplantae; phylum Streptophyta; class Magnoliopsida; order Santalales; family Viscaceae; genus Viscum; species Viscum album. Next base: position 82,525,367 of record OY728155.1, on the reverse strand, counting down.
CATCCTTTAATGTTCTGAAAAAAAGAAGGTTCTCCTGACTGATTATTGTATGGAGGGTGAAGCTGATCAATGGTGGATATTGATAAAAAATATGAAGCCTGGGGAGGAGATAGAGGCATTGGAATGGAATGATTTCCAGAAGATGTTTTTTGATAAATATTTTCCATGAACCCTCCAGATTATGATGGAAAGGGACTTTCATTCCCTCAAGAAAAAAGACGACGAAACTGTCGGAGCGTACGAGGAAAATGTCACAAGGCCTGCACGATACACCTATGTCTTTGTCGTCACCCCTGAATGCATGGTTGACCGCTTCTTTGGTGGGATGAATCCTATTCAGCGGAAATCCCTAGAGATCAATGACTTCAATAGAAATGAGGAAATTGTTCGATGTACCCTCAAGGTCGAAATAGAGAATGATGAATCTCAGGGGAATCATGGGGATAAGAAGCATAGGTGGATTTCAATTCTGGGGGTCTGATGGATAAATCAAACAATGCTAAAAAAATCCAACACCCCACTTTCCAAAGGTATGGAAAGAAGAACCCCAGAAATTTCCTAAAGGGGGTGAGGAAATTCTTTATTTGTGGAAGAGAAGGATACCTAGATGTTAACTGCCGACAAGAAAAACCCACGGCTGCGACAGAGAAGGGAAAACGCTCTGTTCGACTCTCAATGAATTTTTCATTACTTTAACTGAAAATAACCAGGGCATCTTTTAAACTTTTTCCCTAAGCAAAGGGATTTCAGAGGGAACAAAAAACCTCCAAATTAGCAAGGGAAATATTTTTCTATCACTACTGTCGAAGTGAAACTCGAAAATGAAGTGGTGATAGGTACTCCAGTTATTCATTCAAGAATAGCAAACGTACTTTTTGATTCTAGTTCTAAACATTCAGTTATATCTCTAAATTTTAGTAGATCAATCCCAACACCACCACAAATCATGGAAGTAAAGATGTCAGTGAGTATGGAAAATGGGGAAATAATTGAATCTCATGAATATAACTCCTCCCCTGTTATAATAGGTGGATTGAACTTCCTGGTGAACCTCATTATACTCCCTTTGGTAAAATTTTTTGCAATTATTAGAATGGATTGGCTTTCCCTATATAGAGCCAACATAAATGGATGTGAGAGGGAAATCATTCTTCATGTGGAGAATCAACCCCTGATTTGTTACATGGGCAAGGAGGAAGATGAATATTTTTTAGATCCATCATCTCAATTGTGGATATTACTTCCCTATGAGCACGTTTATCTGGACTAGATGATTTAGTCTTAGGAGGTAACCATCCAAGAAGACATGCCTATTTTGAGGGACTTCGCAGAAGTGTTTCTTGAAGAATTGCATTGTCTTCCTCCTAGAAGAGATGTTTAATTCACAATTGATCTTATACCTGGGGTGTTTATAATATCCAAGACTTCATATAGAATGGTTTTTGTAAATCATTAGGAGTTGAATAATCAACTACAAGATAATTTGGATAAAGGGTTTATACGTCAAAGTGCTTCACCATGTGGTGCACCAGTCCTCTTCGTCAAGAATAAGGATGGGTCAATGCACCTTTGCATCGATTATTATGAGCATAAAAAATCACAATAAAGAACTGGTATCCTCTCCCACAAATTGATTACTTTTTCTATTAACTATATGGAGTACAATACTTCTCCAAGGGAGATTTTTGGTCGAGATATTATCAAGTAAGGGTGAAGAAGGAAGATATCCCCAAGACTGCTTTTCATACAACATAAATGCACTATGAATTCATAGTATTTTCTTTCAGACTCACTAATTATCCATGAAACATCATGGAGTTGATGAATATAGTCTTTAGAGATTACCTTTACTAATGTTTTGTAGTCTTTATACATGATATTCTAATATTCTCCAAACCCAAGGAGGATCATGAAAGGCATCTAGAAACTATACTAGAGACCTTGCGAAAGGAGAAGCACTATGAAAAGTACAAAAAGTGTGATATTTAGGTAATGGAGGTATCATTCTTTGGCCATATCATCATAATAAAATATATATCTATGGATCCCTCCAAGATAGATTCAATAGAGGGATGGATGAGGCTAACATCAGTAACGAGTATCTGTATCTTATTCTAGTTAGTTGGATATTATTGACTAATTGTGAGAAATTTCTCAGGATTGTACAAAAATCTTACCAAGCTAACAAGGAAGGGAGTATGGTTTTCTTGGAGTGATGAATGTGAAGAAAACATAAAGGAGTTGAAAAATAGGTTTATCACTGAACCTGTGCTCACTTTACCCACAAGTGGATAACATTTTGTGGTATTCAGTGATGATTCGAAGAAGGGACTGGGTTGTGAGATGATGCAACATGAAAAAGTCATTGCCTAAGATTCAAGGAAATTTAAAGTTCATGGGAAGAATTATTCAACACTTTATCTGCAATTGGTTGTGGTGATCTTCAGTTAAAAAATTTGGCAGCATTATCTCCTTGGGGAGAAGTGTGAAAAATATACGAGCCACAATATATGCAAGTATATATTATCATAGAAAGAGTTGAACATGCACCATCAATGATAGTTAGAGATGATCAATGACTATGAATGCTCAATCCATTACCACCCTAGGAAAGAAAACAATGTAAAGGATGCAATATGTTGAAAGGACCCAGTGATTTTATCATTGATTAGAATTGAGAAGGATCCAATATTCTTTGATTTGATGAAGATAGAAATGGGAATCATATAGAAGGGAACATCATCAATACTTTCACAAATTATTGCTCAACCGTCTCTTTTGGAAAGGTTAAAGGATTCTCAAAAGGATGATGTGGGAATTCAAAAGGAAGTGGAAGCTATCAGAAAAGGGAAATCCTTAGAGTTCAATGTTAATGAAGAAGGAATTTTGAGATTTGGGAAAAGACTATATGTTCCATCATGTCTGGAGTTGAAGAATGAACTTTTGGTTGATACACATAGTATATATTTTTTTATTCACCCTAAAAACACAAATATTTATCGAGATCTACAAGAACATTATTGGTGAGATAATATGAAGAAGAAGATCGTTGAGTATACATCAATGTGCCTAGTGTGTCAACAAGTGAAGGAAGAGAGGAAGAAGTCTAAGGGGATGATGCAACCATTTCCTATACCAGTATGGAAATGGGAGAACATCACCATGGACTTCATCACCAGACTTCCGAAGACATCCAAAGGCAACAATGCAATCAGGGTTGTTGTGGATTGTCTTACAAAGTCTGGACACTTCATTTCAATTCTGGAGGATTTCTCATTAGATCAACTGGTACATATATATATCAGGGAATTGGTAAGGCTGCATGGAGTACCAATAACTATTGTATCCAATCAAGATCCAGGATTCACATCCATTTTTTGGAAGAGTCTTCAATATGCTTTCGATACTGAGCTGAACATCAATATAGCTTATCATCATCAAACTAATGTCCAATCTAAGAGGAATATCCAAACACATGAGGTAATGTTGAGAGAATCTTCAATGGACATCAAAGGAAGATTGGATCAACATATTCCTCTTGTTGAGTTCTCATACAATAACAGTTTCCACTCTAGAATCCAAATGGCTCTTTATGAAGCCCTTTATGGGAAATGGTGAAGAACACCAGTGTGTTGGGATGAAGTCGGTGAGCGTTTGCTTCTAGGACTTAAAATGGTCGATGAAATGGTGGAGAATGTGAAAACCAATCAGCAGCATATCAAAGAAACCCAAAGTAGACATAAGAGTTATGTGGATAACCGTCGATTAGAACTTGAGATCAAAGTTGGAGACAGGGTGTTTCTACTCATATCTCTGTGGAAGAAGGTCATGAGGTTTGGAAATAAAGGGAAGGTAAGTCCTAGTTACATTGTCCCCTTTGAGATTCTTGATCATGTCGGGGTTGTGGCCTATCAATTAGAACTTCCATGTACCATGGGAAAAGTACATGATGTCATTCATGTATCCCTCTTAAGGAAGTAAATAATAGACTCCTCACATGTACTCTCTTCAGAGGTAGTACAACTTGAGGATGATATTTCTTATGAGGAGAAACCAGTGAAGATATTAGATCGTAGAGAAAAAGTTCTACGAAATAAGACAATGCCCCTTGTCATGGTGTTGTGGAAAAACCACAAGTTTTAAAAAATGATTTGGGAATCAGAAGAAGTGACGAAGCAGAGTTACACAAATCTATTTTATGGTGGAAAAAGATAATTTTGAGGGTGAAATTTATTAAGGGGGGGGGGGGAGATTGTAACGACCCAGAAATTCATTAATGAAAATTACTCTTGGTCAATTTAAATGTCTTATTATGGTTATGTAAAACATATGCACTTACTTGGTTCTATGTTCTGGATTTTAAAATTCCATTATGAAGTGTGATTGTTGCTAATATAGACATTGAACAGTGATCACATGATTAATATAAATATAGGGATTTAAAAATCAAATTTATTCTGATAAAGGATGTGATGGCCTCATCCAGTAGACTTGTCCCATACGAAGCCCATTTTCCCGATCTTATAAAGGAGGTGGTTTAATTGGGCTTCACTCTTGACCAAGACCAAGCTGAGTATGAATAATTTAAGCTCGAGTGGAACTGCCTATGGGTGAAGTGGAAGTTGATAAAGATTACCACTCGAGCAATGTTATCTGATCCACCCCAAGAGTCTGTCACCATCGCACACCCTACCAGAAGATCTTATGAAGGTGTTTTATGGGTTTATGTAAGAAGACCCCAGTACTACAATTATGTAAATTATTATTGTATAGAGAATATATTTTTTTTTGTTACTTTGTAAATAGTTTTTAAAGTAGAAATATTATTTTTAGTAAATATTCAACTAAGAAATATATTTTGATAAATTAATGGATTTTTTAAATAAATAATATTTTAATAAAATATTATTATTATTTTTAAATTACTTTTTATTTAATATAAATTATCGTATAATTTTACGAATGCAATTGTAATTTTTATTATGGTTTGAATGCTGTTTTTTTCAAAACCCATGAATTTTTTTTATTAATGTTGGTTTTTATTTTAAAAGTAAAAATTCACATATGTAGGAAATTTATTAATATAAAATAATTATTATTTTTGGAATCAGGATGTCGAAATTATCCAATGGTGAATATTTCATAATTTTCCGAGACAGTCAAATTTTTGGGAAAAAATTAAATATTGTTTAAATAAATAATGTGTTTTAGGACATCATAATGACCCAATAGTGATTTAGTAAAACATTATAAACATTATATTCGGCCAATATATATTTTACCATTAACATAATTTGATTTTAGAATTGATTGATTTATTTTACAAAGCTTTAGAGGACCCTTTAAGGCTTATAAAACATTTTTTCTTTTTAAATTGTCTTCCTTGAGAGTGTGACCCACCTCCACATAAGAAACCCTATTGTTTTAAGAAGTTCATCCATCTTTCTTATAATTTTATTTTCAAATATCCTTTGTAAAAAACCATGGGAAAAAACCATGGGCTAGTTTTTTGTTTTGATTAGTTTAATGTGTGGTGTCCCAAACCTACGTAATAATGAATTCCCTCTCTTTTCCAATATAAGCCCACCCATGATCTCACTTCCTCTTCACTCAAAGGCTTTGGAGTTCGTCCAAAATTTTCTATACTCTCTATATAACCCTCCAAAGTCACATCAACTTCCCAAAAATCCTCTCTCAAGCCTCTCCCAAGAATTTGGGATCAGACTTCCATGTTAGGGATTTCTTCTTTTCAAATTTTTGTCCAAGTTTATTTATATTGTTATATCCTTTAGATTTAAATTAAAAATGTTTGGGTATGATTTCCTAACTCTCCCATACATTCCAATTTATGTTAGAATGATAAAATAACCCTTTCCCTCTCATTAAATTCACCCCATGTACACCCGTTACTATGCTGAAATTCCGAAGGGAATTTCTCTCTCCTCATTTACATTCAAGTAATTATTTTGTATCATGAATCTAAATTCCATTAATTTTTTTGGGAAATGTATCTATATGAACCCCTTACTGTACATTTCATGTATATATTATGAGACACCCCTTTCACTGTCAACAACCATTTTTATGAGTTCTTAAGTCACACTGTTATGCTGCCAAAATTGTTGTGTGATTTTCCAAGCCAAAGTCATTGTGTAGTGAATACCATGTCATTTTCTCTATCAAAATTATTCATATATATGCACTTTTACTAATTTATTATAGATTTTCATGTATGAAATCCATATCCCTTTATAATGTAATAAATTATGATGTTTAATGAATCCATTATTTATGATCCATGTCGCACACTTACGCATGAAATGAAATGTTTAACATGGGTGCACCCTGATAGCACTCCAATGCATTGGGTAATGTATAGTATCATGATACATCATGTGAAATGAGTGTTGACTCATTCTAATTAAAGTTAAATGAGGGTTTACACATGATTCATTTTCAATGTGGGTTTACTCATGCTCCATGTGCAATGAGCCTTAACTCATGCTAATTCAATGTTAAGTGTTGTTGCCACATTTCCATGTTATGATTATCATGATTTATCATGACTTTATGTTCATGTTTCTCTTGTTCTCCCTTGATATTCCTATTGTCTAAAATGTATTGTATTCTTCATGTTATTCCATGTTTATCCCTTTCTGGGCATTATCGCTCACCCTTTTCTTATGCATGTCCTAAGGTTATCCTATGCAATGCTATGTACGAGGGAATGTAGAGGCCATGTGAAGGAAGTTTTCCATAAGATGTGGAATTATATGATTTAATTTTTTATGTAATGTTTTTAATCCCCAAAGATATCATACCTCTCGATCATCTATGTTGTATTATATGATGTTTTTATGTAATAAATCATGTTTAGGTATGTAATAAAGAGTAGGTTTGTAATACATGTTTCCTCAATATCACTCATTACAATGAAATGTCTCACCTCGTGTATGGAGTTTTAATGTATTTCACAAGAAATTAGATTTACTTAGCTACTTACATGTTCATAGATTCCATATAAAATGGGAAGATAGTGATGAACATTGGAATCTCATTCCACATCTCATATGATTTTAAATAATGCACGTAAATATTCATTTATTTTCCATTATTTTGAACTCTAGGAATTGAAATTCATAATAAATCAATATTTACACCATGATAAATATGAAATTCATGACTCAAACTACTAAAAATTACAATGAAAATATGTCGCTTTCATGTTTCTGAAACTCACTTATTATGTTAACCAATATAATATTTCATATTGAATCTAATTATAAAATTGGGATTTAATAATGAGGATATTATTAGGTTGAATGTTGGTATGTGGGAGTGAATCATGGAAGATGTTCTATGAATAACTATTATAAAATATCCATGATTTTAGAGTATGTACATAAGCCTTATGCCTTTAATGGTACCACCTCGTGTATAGATAGTATTTTCACTATCTATTATTATGAAGAATTCCGTTTTGAAAGTTTATTAAACATGGAATCTACATGAATGGTTGATGATCACATGGACTGCACATGAAATCTCACAAGTAGTAAAATTTAACACATCATTGATCCTCATATTCACATATGATCCTTACCCAATTTCCAACATAAAGGTTCTCATCTACATGGAATATCCATATACATATTTATAAATATTATCTTTTCATTATTATCCTATTACTCGAAAATTAAATGTGTTTTTAATTTGAGATGGACCCAAATCAATCATTAGATGATATAACATGTTAGATTTTTACATAATGATGAAACTAATGGAGAATGATAGTATAGGCGAGGATGATGATAAATATTACCTTATGGTTCTCATTTATCATATAAAAGGATAGTCATTATATTAATATTTTTTAAAATCGATTAATAGTAGTTTTATAACTATTATCATACATCAATATTATGCTCCACTAGTTTCCTCTTCAATATAAAATTCACATATAACGAAAATGAAATTTTGATTATCTAGGCCTATTCTGAGAACCCTCCCTTCTGCTATTGTTCCAGCCTGAATAGATGTGTTCTACATCACCTCTATACACCAACTAAACATTCTCTTGCTCCGGAATGCCGACCTATGAAGGCAGCTTCTCCATGCCATAATAGGCTTTCTTTGAAGAATATATATCGTATGGTGTCAGTTTCTCTCATATGTGTGGTTGAATGTTTTTCTTTTTCTATCATAGGGATACCATTATTTTTATGAAAAAATTGTATAGATATTTAAAGTAATATTATTTTTCAAATATGAATATCATTCCTATATAAAATTATTTATAATTTATAATTTATGAATTTTTTTTACATGGGCATCTCAACAATAATTTCCACTTAATAACTGCTCATGAAATAATGTTGTATGTAATCTTCTCAAGTAATCATAAATTAAAAAAGCTCACTCCAATGTATATAACGATACACACTTAATGGTATCATCTTAACAACCTTAATGCACTTATTCTTCACTTAAACAAAATTGATATAAAAAATTGATGAAACTCGATGAAAATTTTAATAAAAAAATAAACACCCAAAAAATGGGATAAAATATCCCCCAAATTATAATTTTTATCAATAACCATATTAGAAGATATGTGAAATTATACTCTTCAAATTTCACTTCACTATCACTTATAATGAAAATGTTTTCAATTTACATTCTATATTAGAATATTAATCATGAAATATATCAACCAAATCATCATATATCCAACTGAATTGATAGATTAGAAAATTAAAAATAGTAATAGGATTTGAAAATATCATTATCATTGTCTATAAAACATTCACTTTTATACCATTAATTTAATTAATTTCCCCCTATACAGTATAATTGTTTTTCAATTATAAAATACAAGCAATAAATTGTACAAACCTTTTCAAAGAAACCTTTATAAATTTTTTTAATGAAGTAATTATATAACAATCTTTAGAAAAGTTCTTTAATTGTATCCCCCTTAAAGAGACTCTTCCAATTAGATTCAAATTATTAGATCTCCCTTTGAGGAAATTGTCGTGATGTTAAATAAATATAATGAAAAACATGGAATTATTTATGTGGATTTATTTATTGGAAAAAAGCTATTTTCTCCTCCAGATATGTCCCTAAGACCATGATTCACTTTTAAATCACTACAATATAATTACAATAATACAATGCATATAATAAAGAATATATATATATATTTTAATATCATTTTAATTGAAAAGTTTGATTTTATTTTCTCATCATAGTTTCTTAACTCTTCATTCTTCCACATCTAGTCTTCATGTATGCTTTTGTTTTACATATCATCGAACTTTTAATAATCTCTTCTATATTACATAGATAAATGATTTTCTCAATATCCTTCATTGATAATTCTTAATTTAATTTTAAAAGGAATAATTATTTTTCTAAAAAAACAGTTTGACATTATTTAGAAGTTGGAACAATATTATTATATCTATTACACAAAATGTTTTCAATAGAAGGGATTTTTTTGTTCATAGCCCCTCATGATTTATGTCTTATTTATGGGGAATATTCCTTATTCATTTTATGTAGAAATTCTTTAGTCCTATTTAGTCATTCTTTCCTTCTATAAATATTTTTCTTCAAATTGATAAAATATATTTGGGAATATTTAAATAATATTTCAGTTCTCTAAATGGATTGTTATGAGTTTATTTAAATTCTAATATCATTTAAGATTATGAACTATTTTGTAAATTCATGGACCATTTTTGATACTAATCTTCCTTTAGTATTGTAACTAATGAAAATTCACTACCATTTAGGCTTTCTTGGGAGGATAATGGATTACAATATTAATTTTATTTATTCTACTAATTATTCATAAATTTTCCTCATAACTTATGTTCTTATTTTAACACAAATTTTTTATAAATACTTATATTTTAATGAACCACATTTATGAAAACAATCATTGTAAGTGTCACAAATATCATTATGTGCCTCAAATATACCGATAAAATATAGATTCCACTTAATTTTAGGATGACCCTAACCTATAGTATTTCTCACAAATGAAATGAACATTTTTAGTATATAAAAAGTAAGGAGATTATACCAATAATCTGATTCATAGTGACCAAATCTATAATTCTCCCAATAAGACCCTACAAATATTGATCTTATCACATAAACTTCTTATTTTTCATATTTCTTAGAAAATACTTACACATTAATTTCATTATTTATTAAATAAAGAAAACATAATAAAACCCAAAATAACATGGGGAATAATGTATCTGGTTATATAGATATGTATCCTAAAAACAAAAAATGTATATACAACATCATTATTTATAACATCCTCAATGTTGTACTAAATGTTCATCATTCATTAAAAATAGCATGGGATAAATTGGTTATGTACATAAAAAATTTGTGATCAATAAATCACAATAATGGAATAAAATAAGTAAAGATAAATGTAAAGTAGTACATGTAATCCAAGAGTAACATAAGGTTAACTTAATAGGGTAACAATCATAATAATAATCATTGATTTATGACTTACATGATAGTATAATGGTAACATTAGAATGTTAAAACAATATAGATCATGACATCATAAATACAATTAATGGATTGATATCATGATAAAACAACATAGTGTGCATAAGATATCCTCCCATCAACCAAACATGGAACCTCATGAGATGAAATCATTTAACAATACATTGGTGAGATATAAAATTTTTCTTCCACCCATAACATTCATATATTGTACATACATATGAGTTCCATCTAGATAAAATAACAAAATGATGCATTTCGTCACATTTAATAACATTATTAATGTGTGAGAAAAATAAACAGAATCCACAAATAAATGATGGATTTAAACATCAATGTGAGTACCATGGAGTGGAAACAGGTTTCGGTATTCAGTACACATTTGATTGGAATGAAAAGTCATAGGATAATTTTTGCAGCATAACAACGACACATAATGATTAATTGAATGGATTAATGAGATTGAATTGGTACCTCACCAATTGGTTATCATAAGGACAATAATATGGATATTTAATACCATAATACAATAGTAAAAGATGTATTTTAAATAGAATAATAAAAATAAGGTCCCTGAAAAAATAGGAGAAGGAAAAGATCCCTTACCATGATAGGGAACTTATAAATGTTTGGTAAGAGCTCCTTATACACTACGGGGACACCTGGGAGGACTATAGAGAGGGAAAGGAAGAAATATTTCATTCCTCAACAGTTTTTTAATAGTGATAAATCATATTTTTTGTTGTTTTATATTGAAAATGTAAGGATAATTCATTTTAAATATAAAAAAAAGGTTTTAAACTCTATATGACCATGTAATAAAAAAAAATAACATTCCCATGGGTTTCATACTATTTATGTAAAATTTGACAGGTTTTAATTTTTTTTAAATGTCTTGGAACCAATAAAAATTAAAATAATTTCATTAATGATGTGGATGTGAGTTGTGTTTTTAAGAAATGATTTTGAAACATTAAAATATAACATTTATTTTTGAGGGTTCATTAATAATTTTTAAAATAAATCAAATAACATCATAAATATATTATATTAAAGAGGAAATATATATTTGTTTATGAATTAATTTTGAGGCAAATATTACTTTACTTTTTTATCGTTATGATTTCATAATATGTACCATATATTTATATTGTATTTAATTTTAACCTAAACATTTAGATATCTCATAAAATTATAAAAATCTCACCGTCGAAAAATTTCATGATGATAATTTCAAAAAATAATTTATATTTTTTAAAAATAATTTTATAAATATGAAAATTTACACTTTTAAATAATAAAAATCCTTTTATTGAAACATTCTAATTTATTTGAATATAAAACTTTTATTACCCTTATAAAAATATATTTTAACTTCAAAGAATAATAATATTATTTATATTTTTTAAATATTAGTTAATATTAATATTTTACTAAAATTGTATTTATTTCAAAATATATTTTATTCACCCAAAAATATGTCTTGATTGAATTTATATATTTCTCAAAAATATAATTTGGGTTTCATCATATCAATATATTATATATACGAAACTTAAAATCGAATAATTGAAAAGTTAATATTAAGAAGGGATAAGTACAATAATATTATTATTGAAAATGAAATATAAAAACTAATATTGTTTGGGTCTATATACATAGCCCTTTATTACACTGATAAATTCACTAAGGATAATGTCTGAAATTGTGACATTTTCATGGGGTGGTTCGATGAATAAGGTTTGGGCCATGATCTCAATGATCTTGAGATTCTCCAATAACTTGTTTCCATCAAGAATTCATTATTGAATCTCAGCATTGGAATGTTCAAGGGAAAATCACAATTATGCTTTCCCTAATATAATCTCTAGAAAATGGGATTTATATGGTATAAGCCTCCTGGATGAGGATATCTCTCCTTCCTTATATATCAATCAGACTTTATCATAACCCTCAACATACAAATATTAATGGTCACCACACAATGGTAATATTATCAATGTTATGATTATTAATGGTATTTTAAATATGATTGGAAATAAAAAAACAATATTACAAAATAAAAAAAGAGTGCATCTATTTTGTAAAGAAACATTACATAATAATAAAATTATTTATCCAAATAAATTCATTTATAAACTTTTGGGTTGTTATATTATTCAACCATTTAGAAACATTTCTTGTGATGTTTTCATTTCATACATTAAGATAGATGATTATAATTCTATTTCGTTTCCTCTTATGGATCCCATTTCACATCCTAAAATGTGTGGTTCTTCCAAAATAATTTTACTTGGTGTGTAATCTTGTTTATCAGAACCTTGACTATATGATCTATGGTCTTTACCAACTACTCTTATTTTTAATGATCATTCTCTAATTGTATGAATTCTTCATTAATTACATGTGAGGAGTTTGATACATACTTCCTTCATGTAGAAACATGTAACACTTCAAATACTTTAGATATGTTTTGTGGTAGTTATTGTCAATATTGAACCACTCTAATGTGATCAAGGATCTTAAAGGGGTTTATATATCTTGGACTAATATTTCCCTTCTTCCCAAACCTTCTGAATTTATTTTTTGTAGATATACAAAGTGGATCATTTTCTTTAACCTCAAACTCTAGATCAAAATGATGATTGTTGGTATATATTATCTATTGAATTTGTGAGGATTCTAAATAATGAAAAATTATTTAAAACTTCACTACCATCTCATGGATAAAAACATTTCTTGTCAATATCCACCCCCTAACATTATCCTGTTATGTCAAATTTCTACAATGAAACCTATAAAGAGCCTCATATGATTCTATTTGAATCTTATAATGAAAACTATCATTATATGGTAATTCTACTCGGGGAAGGTTCTGGTCCTATAATCCCCATAAATACTTTAAACATGATCTCAACATATCCCTTAGAGTTTTAATGGTTCTCATAGACTAACCATCCATTTGAGGGTGATAAGAAATGATGAAGATCAGTAATGTATCCAACACTTGATGAAATCTTATCCAAAACCAAGATGTAATATTTGGATCTCTATCATATATAAAAAAATATTGAACTCCAAGAATTATTACAATTTAACTTATGCATAGTGTAGTAAGTTTTTCTATAGAATTATATTTCTTGATGGAAATGAAATGTGATGAATTTGCAAGGGGATGGACTACCACCCATATATATTAATCGCCTTTAGTAGTCATGGGGTTTACTATGATTAAATACATGGTTAGGTTTTTCTATTTCTATACTGGTATGGTAAATGGATTTATTATACTCTTATAATATTTCTTTTCTACCATGATTTTTCTAGAAAACTAACAATTGAGATATATACTCCACAATATCCCATGTCATGTGATCCCATCTAAAGTTTTTCATTAAATATCTATATACCATATTTCTTCCTAGATGAATAGAAAACAATTTTATATTAACATCATCCAGAACGTCCCTCTTCATCTTTAGTTTTGATGGGACACATATTCATGTTACAAAACATATAACTCCATCTTTTTCAATGATGAAATATATAATATTTACTTCCTTCTTCTATAAAATCTATTAAAATTTATGGGCCACCTAGATTCTCTAAATAACATATTATTGAGAAAATATTTCATAATTAATAGATAAATATAATTTAATTATCCCTCTGTCCATCCTCTACATGTCCAAGAAGAATGGATCCCGTATAATCTTCATAAAAAATAGGGGTACAAGATTCTTCATACTCAAAGAATCTTCCACATTATCCTACATCCTATTACATAAATTTATTTAAATTTTATAATCATTGATCAAGTATAACCACTTTTATTAGAGGATATTTTGATCTGTCTGTGTGAATATATACTAAAAGATGTTTTGATCCGTACAAACCTTAAACATTCCTCATTAGAGATCAAGTAAAAAAATAATCCATTTGAAGATACGTTACCAAAACTCTAGATCATGTGTATGGTATTTCATCTCATGGATATTTAATTTGTGTGAGAATAAGAGATCACATTTTCATCATGCGTGAGTATGAAGCCTAAGACATATTTTGATGTCAATATAGGTAACCCCCCCTAGAGGGTAATGTGAGTATATGTGTAGTGATAAAGATATTATTCCAAAATATTAATCACTCCTCATATTCATATATCCATAAATAATTTTTATATTTCAATGTTATTAATTCTATTGTGATTGAAAATAAAGATAAGTTTCTTAGAGATCAATGATAGTAACTAGATAATCTAAGGAAACTACAAATTTCTTTCATGTATGTCAATAGGGATCTTTTCTTCCATGCCTATATTTTTGAATGATCTATAGATATATCAGTGACGGTGATAACATGACCCAAGAAGTAAATAATCACTATATATAACTCACATTTATTGTATATTAAATATAAAATTTCTATTCAGATTGTATTTAGTACTGAATTTTCGTTCTCCCCATGATCCTATTATCTTTTGAACTTGATAAGAATACCATCATTAATTAATACCAATTTTGTTTGAGGTAATCCATGATGAATATGTTAATTATGTCAATGAATATTGATGGCGTATTTTTGAGTCAAAATGGAATCACAATGAACTCATAGTGATTTTATCTTGTTCAAAATGAAGTCACGGGGATAACCTCATTCTTCACCATTACTTCACAATATCCTAACTGAAGATCCACATTAAATAATTATTGTGCTCTATGTTTCTAATTGAATAAGTCATAATTTTTTTTCATATGATACTTGTTCTTAATCATGATCCTATTGAGATCATGATAATCAATGTAGAGGAGCATTGACCCCAATTGCTTCTGGGAAAACTGGACTGGTTCACACCATGGTGAGGTACTCATGAATATAAACCCTTTTTCTATTTCTCAAATAATTTTATTTTAAAATACCCATTTTTAGAAAAGGAAATATATATATTAAGTACTGGTTTTTTGAAATCCTCCAGTTATGATATTGATAGATAATACAACCTCACAGATTTTTAGAAGACCATGTAATTATTCTAGAAACAAATAAGATAACTCCCTTACAATGGTAATGTCATCAAGAATGATCTATTCTTTAGTCTCAATAATTTGAGTTATATAATATTTCTCGTAAGGTAATAATATTCTTTCAAGAGATATTGCAACTCAATAATATAAATCCTCCTTTAAATTATATATAATTAGAGGGTAATTTGAAATATGGAGGGTGATTTCATTTTCTATGTAACATATGTTGGCTCCACAGAAGGAAATACAATAAATGTATAGAATAATGTAAAATTCCTCTAAGGGGAGTATCACAAGTGTTTCTAGGAAATTCAGCAAAACAATTTGGATACTGGATGAGTTATATACTTAGAACAAAACAATTGACACCATTTCCATATTCACTGATAACATGTCTTACATGTATTGAGGTGGTGTTTAAGTAGTTCTAATAAAATTTTATTATATGAAAAAATGAAAAAAATTAGAATAAAATAGAAAATTGACTATTCTTTCAGGAATAAATCATTTTTTATGGATACACCTAGGTAGTTGTGATTGTATACACTCTCCATTTTCCTCTAGGTATTAGTGTTTATTGACATCATTTATCATCAATTACCATTATAATAGTGCACTGATTCACATTTCATCCTTGATCCATGTATTTGAATAATTAGACGATAGGTTTAGGGTTGACAAGAGTATTCCTTTCTTCCATAACATTAGTATATTTATTTTTTGATCATCCACTCACTATGGGACCTTCCTTACAAAACATAAATCATTTTTACCCGCTTCTTAATATTTTTAGTATACTTATTCCACACATTTGATAAGTGAGAGGATTTAATTTTTTATATTCATGAGATTTTTCCTCGAACAACCAGAATTAAAATACATTATATGCTTTTATCATAATTTCCAAGAGATCCTTAACATTCACTGATCACTATTTTTACATTGAGGGTATATTAGAAAATTTCCAAATAGCTTCCAATGTCCTGAATGGTTAAGGATTTATATAGGTGTAATTTTATCCCACCAAATAATATGTCAACTCTACATTAACGGTTAATTGAATAGTAAGATGGGTATCATGCAAGACTTTTTATTTTTATTTCATATTCACTAATGGGTTCAAGATCTTATTTATTGATGCTAAGGATGTACCTCTCTATTTTTAGTCAAAAGGGGGACACAAATAGTTTTTTGAAAAAAAATCAAAATTTATTCCACTACACTACTAGAACATTTGTCTATACCCATGCCTCAACACCTACTATTTTATAAAATGTTAGTATAGGTGGTATATTATCAGATATTCACACAGTTTTATAAAAATGGTGGGTATGCTAACCCCAATTTGAAGTTTTTATCGGGCTACATCTCCCGATTCTCCATTTCCTCCTCCATGTCTCCCTTGAGCCATGGCCTCTCCGCCCTCTCATCTGCTCCTCGACCTTGACCTCCTGCCCTAGCCTCCGACTCCCATCCCCACCTCCCTCATTTTTCTTTCCATTTTATCCGCATACACGACCACCTCCGCCTCTTCCTCCTGGTTCCCACCCCTACCTCCTAAAACTCTCCTCTACCTCCTCTCGACCTCTACCACCCAACCTCAAAAGGTATTCTTCCTTTTCTCATCACCTCATCCTTTTTTTCATTTCTTATCATCTCTATCAATGAATTAAATATTTTTAGGTGAATCCCACTTGATCATCTTGAAATTCATCTTGTTTCAAGGGGATATCTATTATCTTGTATAAAGGAGGTTGATGAGGGTATCCTTCAAACCATTTTTCTCTATTTCTATTGATGGTGTCCATGGTTTGTTGTGTCATAGGGTTTTCTAGATTTTAGGGTGAAATCGTGGGACACTCTATTAATGTTATTTCATATTTTAGGATTGTGGAACATTGGGTTATTTTTTTGGAAGATGATTGCATTTGTTTGCCTTAGGTATTAGTTATTCATTGATCGTAGTTATTATATAATTGAGTTTATTTAGTGATAGACTTTGGTTTGTTAATTTTTAGGTGCTTCTTGAAGGTTGTTTGGTGTATGAAATATCACCTATGATATTGGTCTGTGATCTTGACCTTTATTGTTGATAAATGCATAGGACACATAATGACCCATTGGGATTAGGTTGGTGATTGATTTATATAGTTCATGTATATTGATAATTTCATGGCTATGATATTATATATATATATCAAAGGGTGATGTGGATTTTTAAAAAACAATGATAGTGATTGATATTAATTTGCTAAAATTAATAATATATTATATGTTCTTGGAAATAGAGTTTTTTGTGTGACATAATTACCATGATTTGAATGAAATTTTTATTTTACAATGTTTTTTGTTACATTATTGGATTTATTATGATTTTTTTGTAAAAATAGATATTTGAAATAGAAAAATTAACTCCTTCATTCTTTTAGGTGTTTTATCAAAATGTGTTTTTAAATAAACTTACTCATTTTCCCTTTTTTATCTTTTATATTTTGTCTTCTAAACAAATGAATTATAATATATGTGTTGTAACAACTTATTTAAATAGTGATTGAGGATGTTGGTTTCCAAACGTTCTTTTAGGTCATGGGAACTTATAACTTAAAAAATAATTTTCTTAAGTGTTCTATAAGAGATAGATTTGTTTCCTTAATGATGAAGTATTAAATTAATGAAGTTGTAATTTAGAATATATTAGTCTAGATAAACATTTATGATCAACCCATTTCGGATATATAATAACTTACAACCTTGTAATTTTGATTATTGACAATGTTTTGATATGTTTCCAAACATGATAGTCGGCCTCTTGTTTTGCCTCATTTTATTGTCTATACCATGTGTGATATTGTTGTGCATGACATGACTATAGCTTCTTCTGACATCTTCCTAGTATGTCTTTAAGGATTTAAAATAGCATACCCATTCTTTAATTGAATGGAGATTATCATGATTAATTGTTGTATTATTATATTTTATTTAGGGATAGTTTAATATATTTTTTATGGTTAAACATCAGGATTATTATAATAATACTAGCATGGTGTTATAATAGTGCATAGTGAGGATGTGAAATATAATTTAGTTTTATTTAATGTTTATTTACTTTAGCACAAACCTAGTCTACTATTTTACCATAGGATGTGTTTACATCTTTGACATAGAACATGTCTATTGTTATATCGTGAAACATTTTAATTATTTTATATAGAGCATATTTTGTGGGGTTTCCATTAGGTTTATTCTTGATGTTTATGTCTCTTGGGTATGACTGGCCTTTTTATGCAAATTATTCCATGTAGAATGAAAAAAACAAACCAAACCAAACCAGTCTTGTAACTGTCCAAACAAAACTGACATGCATAAACCCATGCTATCCCAACATGAACTGATTAGAACCAAATATTAATTTAATTGAATCAAATCGAATCAACATAACCTATTCCATAATGGATATAATAAAACCAAATATAAAATAGAATGAAAAGTTTTAAAAATATATATATTTCATGTTATAACTAGTGACATTGTAACATCATGTTACGTTTTCAGGTACTTTTGATGTTTCTAAGTACCCTTTTTTTAGTAAAGACTTGGGGTGCGTTTGGGTTAAATGTTAAGGAAAACTAAAGGGAAGTGAGTTTGGCACGGTTTGACAAACCGTGCGACCAAACTGTGTCAACCATGTAGAAATGGACAGAGAGGTCCGAACAATTTGCACATGGTTTGACAGACCGTGCGATTAAACCATTCCAACCTTGAATCCTGGACAGTACCTTCCGCACGGGCAGCACACAGTTTGTCTAACCATGCATCCAAACCCTGCGAGAAGGGTGGTCGAGGCAGAAGCTAACACACGGCTATCGCACGGTTTTTCAAACCGTGCGAACTAACCGTGCAGCCACTTAAATGAGATCCTTAAATTGTGGATCTCACTCGGTTTTGCCACTAAGTGCCTTGTTTGTCCTCCTAAGCAGCCCTAACTCGGGATTTGTCTTCTAATGAGGTTAGAGAAGGTTCTCCCATCATTCCGGAGGTGATCCAAAGGCTCCTCTTGGTGAATCCAAGCCGGATTCTTGACGTAAGTGATCATTCTTTGTCGTTCTTGATCAGTTTCTTAGATCTACTTAGATATACTTCTCCTTTTCTCTCAGTTTTTTAGATCTACACCCATTATGGGTAAATCCAAGTGTGTGGTACCAAATATGATGAGATTTGGTCTTGATATTTCTAGGAGAAGAGATCTAAGGTGGGTTCTTGAAAAATAAACCCGGGTTTTCTTGGGCGTTCTTGACTGTTGTGGTTTTGGTCAAACCTTCGAGGTAGGTGGTTCCCTCCCGACATTCCAAATTTATTATCAATGTATTTTCTTAATTTATTTCAATTTTTTATTTACATTCAATTGCTCAATTTTCTTTCAATTTAACTAAAAAAAACACGATTCCATTGAATTGAGATATTTGAAATGGTTTTGGCATTGAAATTTGGGAAAACCCCAATTCCATTGAATTGGGTGTGTTTATGGAAAAAATTTCGATTTAAATTGTGGATTTGATAGAAATTTTTTCAATTAAATTGTTTAATTTAATTGTGGAAATGAAATGTGTAATTATGGAATTGGTTTTGAATGAATTTCAATCTTATGAAAATGGCTTAAAATGATTTGATAGAAGCCCATTGGTTTTATCTTATGAAAAAGGCATGCTTTTGAGTAAAACCTATTATGGTTTTAAATGGAATGAAGTTGGCACTATTGAAATGGAAGAAGGGGATTGATCATATTTTAATAATTCTAAAAATAGTTCACCCATCATGTAAGAGCACATGCAAGCCTTAGGTAGTTCGTTGGTTATTTGGATACACTCTACGCTACGACAATGTTCTAAAACAAACTTGCGACAGGTCACATCCCCGACAGGTTGGTGACGAGTATCCTTTGGCCAGTGTCATAGGGACATGTGTATACACATTTTGCTGAGTTCACATAGGGAGTTCGGAATCCTATAACTGGTTATTACTATCGTACCTTTTGGAAGATGACCATGTTTCTCGCCTGTTTATTTATATTTGAGATATAAATGTATTCCAATGCTTGTGAACTGCTTTGCATGCATGCTGAATTTATATAAACTGTTTTTTATAAATTTTTTACATAATCCATTGTTTTATAAATATTCCATCATTGTAAATCCTTTGATTAAAATATTTATTTCCATCATTTGAAAATGTATAGAATATTCTATTAGAATATTCTTTTGATTTTCCAAACCTGTTTATTTGAAAATTCAAAGCTTTTCTTTGGATAATCTATACTTGGCATATGTTACAGAACTTTTGGTGGTATCCTACTAGGCTTAGGCTCACACCCTAATTTTTCCTTTGGGTGTTTTTTAGATTTTCTTCTTCCTGGATCGAGCAAAGGGAATGGACCTCTTGGAGATGGATCCAGTTGTGGATCTATGGTCTTGGTGAGTTGTGTCCTTAGGGACTTTGGGACTGTTTTTCCTTTTTTATTACTTGGGTTGTAGTACTTTGGGCTTTTATTGCCTCTTTGTATTTTGGTATATTACTCTCAGTGGAGTTTCCTTTTGTTATGCATACTCTCTTGTTTCTCTTGATTCCGCATTCTTTTGGAAAAAATCATTCCCACTTGTATGTTATACGATGCTAGGTGCTAGTTGTCGAACCATGGGGATCGGGAACGCCCTTCGGGCTATGTCAGGACCGGCTCGGTTATCGGGTTACCAGGGTACCTGGGCTGGTTCGTGATAGACATGGTTGATTAGATATTATTATACCAATTTTTATTACTAAATTTGGTCTTAATGTTATCATTCATAGCTTATTTAAATCTATTTTTGCAGGTTTAATTTTTAATGTTGGATATAAAAGCATGACCATAATTTCTAATATTGAACATAAAAAATGGTATAATTTAATAGTAGTTGAGGATAAAGTATATTTATATATATATTGCATGATTTCACCCTATTCTATTAAGAATTATAGTTGATATAGTTAGTAATGATTTACTAAGAATGTAGGTTGTTTAAATAGATTTGTGACTACACTAGAAGGGGTGTATATATATATTTTAAATAAAATATAAAATGGTGTGTTATCCAATGATGTATATGGTTGAATGGGATATGTCTTACACAATGTCTACATATACCCCTTTCCCCTTTCCACCAATGGGATAGGACCCTATAACACTGAATCCAGTATACATATTCAACTTTCCATGTGATGAAGGACTTCTCCTAACAGCTATATATTTAAAATACATACACATGGTTTGTGGGGATGGGTAATTGATTGGACATACCCCACTCATCTTAGATTCCTTGTGTTAATGAAAATATAATAATATTGGTATAGACCGTCTCAGTATTTAGTGTTATTATTTATAGGTAGTATTTGATATATAAATACTTTATTGCTTACCATTAATATTCAATCATTGTTATCATCTTATTAAATTGTTGTATTATATTTATTTAACTGAGTAGACATGCTCATGCATACACTTGTTTATTCACCATTGTGTTAATCCATCATACGTGGTACCATACTGACCATGTATATACTCACACCATTCATAGACACTCTAGTAGACATATATGATTGCATGAAACATTTTAGGTATTGATAGGTATGTTTTTACAGATTAGATATATGTATCCTAATTGATCTTGGTTGTTGATAGGTGTCTATTTTCTGGAGTCCAGTTGGGGTATTTTTTATGCCATGATAGTCACATAGAAAAAGTGCAATCGGGCTATCCTGGGTTGATCTAGAGGTGTCTCTACAGGTTGGACATACCTTTTTAGATTTTTATATCCTGTTTGTATTATGAATTTCTTATACATTTGGAGTTTATTTAGTTTCTCATATTTTATATATTTCTAAATAATTTGAAACATGGTTTAAGGTCCATGTATTCTCCTATATATTATATATTTATTATAGTCTAAACATTCTATAGAACAGTTATCTTGGTAGTGACCTACTTCTCTTGAGGTCACGTTGAATTCCTATCATGACTTCAATTTTTGATTTTAAAATCCTACTAGGTAAACCACCTCCCACTATTTATTTTTAAACCTTTTAATGTATTCCAACATCTAGTGATTTGAAGGAACTCCTGAGGTGAAGTAGTGTATCTTTTGGGAATATGAATATGCGTGTTATAGAGATAGTCATTTTTGGGGTTTAGTTATAGGTTATAGTGAATACATTGAATATGTTACCTAGGTTGGTTCATCCATTGTGTAGTAGGATATCAGGGTAGTTGGTGACTTTTATTATTTTGGATTTCATACAGTGGATCATGCAGGTGTCTTGGTTTTGTTTTGGTATGTTAGTTTTCTATATGTTTTGGAAGACTAATATTTTGTTGAATTTGATGAGTAAATATAGTGTTGGGAGGTTTTCATTATAGGACTATACTGATGCCTCGAACGTAACCTAAACCTCAACCTAAACCTAGACCTAAACCTTGACCTCAACCCCAACCTCGACCTTAACTCACCATCCTCTGACATTGCCTTGACCTCCCGACCTCTTCCTCAACCTCCCGTCTTCTACATTTCAGCCCCCACGTCTCTCCCTCTGGGTCTGCCCCCAAACACCCTCCCTCCACCTCAACCTCCCGACCTCTGACTCCCGGCCTCCCCACCTTCACTCCTAGTTCAACCCTCCATCCCATGTCCGTTTATGTCTCCTACATAGGTCAAGGGATTTTTTCACCCAATCGATGACTGACCTTATCATCCTCTAGCATTATCCCCTAATCTAATTTTTTGATGTGAATCCCATAAAAAATATCCTATTTATCTAGGCGCACCCCTCTAGTTCAAATAGTGTTTCTTATCATCAAGGGGAATCTCATGTTCCTCCATAATTCTCCACTGATTGTGTGTTTTTGTGATTAGGGTCTTGTTTTGTTGGGAGAACCTAATCGTTCTATATCCACTGTTTTTAAAACCACAATACACTTTAATTTGATTTATATTAACTTGATGTTTGTTTTTATGTTCCTTATTTGAAGACTATAATTTCTGATTCTAGTTTCTATTGAACTATATGATTCATATATTTTCTATATAATCATAAAATTGAGGTTAATTTATATAATAAATAGTTATAACTACTTCAAATGTGTGTATAAAGATGTCTGAGATATGTTTCACTGAATTTATCTTAATGAAATATTTTGTTATGCTTTTTTCTTCTAATAATGTATCATATAAACATGGTGTTACCAAAACAAAATTGTTCGATCTTTTTATGAATTCATTTTGAAATTTAAAAAATACATTGAGGATTATGAGTTGTTATAAAATATGAAGGTGATGAAGCATACTATTAAATTTTATTGAATCCAACATTATCTCATTACTAGTGTGGTTGTGATTGTGTTTTTATAATTTATTATATTCTCAAAAGAGATTCCACTATCTAATGTATAATTGTAAAAACACATAGGTTTTATTTTTTAATGAATTTTTATGATCCTACAAGATCAAAGTGTTTTCAAGGGTAGGAAACTGAATCTTATAAATGTTTATCGACGATGTCTAGTATTGGACATTATAGATCATGTAGAAAGAACATGAGTAACAGATGATGAAAGTTGTCATGGACACCACCCAACTTCACCCCTTTTCCCAGACTATGATACTGGTATCACCGAGCATCCACTATTGGCCCATCTATGTATTTAATTTTTGTTTTTTAGTTGTGAAGGCATGATTAGTTGTAATTGAATTATTATTTAATTTTTTTTGTCAACTTTCCAAATTTAATTATTATTTTTCAGATATAATTATATAATATTTCAGGTTAAAGTAAAATGACTATTGAGAGTGGAATTCGAGCATCTAATGTGGTAGAATCTATAACACATTACTATTTTGATTTCAATTTTGCATCACAACCTAAATCGTTACATTTAAAATACCACATTTATTCCAGTACTCTTGAATGTAATAGCACCACTGATTGTGAATATCACTTTATATAAAATAATAGTTTTTTGGGTATCACCTTTTAATTAAAATAATTTATAAATAATTTATAGGTATGGAATGTTTGAATCTTTATTATGTTGTTTGGGTTATGATTTTTGCTTTTGATTTTCATTATTGTTGGATAATAGTGTTGGTAAACAAAATTAAAGTTACCATTCAATTTGATTTATCCTTCCTCCTTAATTCTATTTTTTTTTTATTTTCAAATAAGCCTCTTTGTGGGTGAGCGAGAACCAAAACAAAAAAGGTGGGATACATATTTCAAGCATCAAAGGAAGTACAAAATTCAAAAACATCACATTATCCGAGGAGACCTCGAGCCAAGTGTACCCACAACTAAAAAAGACACGTTCGGTCTTCTGCCATCATCATCACTAGACCATCATTGTCATCCATCCTGCTTCTACCATCGTCCCTAACACCACACCGGTCACTAGAGAGCATCACCACCGTAAACACCAAATTTCAGACTACCGTCATCTTCCACCACCGTAAACCACCATTGCAGAGAAAGATCGCCACATTGAAACAAAAAACAAAAACGACACAGAAGACTGTCGGAGATTGTCGGAGCTTCCATAAACCAAGACTTTGTCAATCCCCATCAAATAATAGAAAAAAAAACCAGAACAAGGCAGAAAAAGAAGAAAATCCATTGAACCCATTGAGGAACATGGCACCGCACCAAGTCATCATCGATCCCCAATGAACCCGAAAACACCAAACACCAGTACAACTATAAACACAAATCAAACACCACCGAATAGAAAATCGAAAACTGACAAGGAGACACAAACCATCACCAAAATTGTGAGGAAGAAAACCTAAAGGACTAAAACCAATGCTGAAAGTCACGCACCTGGAACACTGACGGCTGCTGACCCACACCTCCCAAAGCATCAATGTTACCACCGCTCAAGATCCGACCAGGATAAAAGCTATGGAACCTGAGGTCAGGGCAGAGGTTTGAGCAGCTGAGGGCTCCGAACGATGGAAAATTTTTTGGTGAGGAAAAAAAATTAGGAGCCTTACAAGAAGAAGAAAATCAACCCAGGTAGCGCCATGAGACACATCAACCTTCGAATCGCGAAAACCAAAATCTCGTGAACCACTGCGCCAAATATGACCTTGAGAGGCGCTAGGGAACTTGAGGTCAGAGCAGCAAGAATAACTTCTGAGGGCATCAACAACAGACAACCAACCTCATAAGGGATGAGAAGAAATGCTGCGGAGCAATGATGCGTTGACCAAGCAGCCAAGGAGGATTCGGGTGGAACACCTAGAAAAATAAGTGATAAGAGAAATAAACTCCAAGAGAGAGAAACTGTGATAGAGGATACATAATGAAGGAAGGGATAATAAGCATGCCGGAGCTGGATGCGTTGCCAATGCCACCATGGATGATTACAGAAAGAAACCCTAGAAAAAGTAGCACCGAGAGAGAGGGACCCCGGAAGAGTGCGGTTCCATCCCTTTGATTTCTCCTTGCATGTGCTCTCCTATGCTCATTTGTTTTTTTTGTCTAGCTTCATTTTTATTGTTTTCCTAAGATGTAAATAATGTAAATTTTGATAATAATTCTTCTTGTATATTCATGAGGTCAAGGTAATCACTCTAACTCATCATTTTTTCAACCTGAAAGATAATATTTAGTTAGTTTTACATATTTATAATACATTACTATTTTTTAAAATTAATTATTATAAAATTATTTCTTTTATGATATGATGTGAATTTCATCCTGAAATGTCATGCATTTTGATTATGTTTTCATTTGGGGTGTTAAATTGGGAATTTTTTAGTATGTTCTACAACTATGATCATTAATGTTATGTTGTGAATATATTTTGTTATACCATGACATAAATTTTGAGTTTTTGAAATCATCATAAATTGGAATTTCTATAACATGTGTTTTGATTCATTCTGGATATCAGTGTTTGAAACAATCATCAAATCAAACATGATTTTTGTCATTATAAACCCATCTAAAAATATTAATTTGTATGAATAAAGGATCCCCTTTTTATGTTGTGACATGTATATTGTACATTAAGAAATTATCTTATTCATTTTTATTCTGCAAAGGAGGATGTCTACAATCTCATTATAGTGGTATGATGTGAATTTTTATTATCTGAAACAGTCCTTCCAAACTAATTGTTGTACAACTATGTTGTGTTATCATATGGTGTGTTTTTTATTCCTATTCTACTATGAATTATATCCATTGGTATTTATCATTATTTGAATTCCTCTATTGGATTTCTCTTCAAAATTATTTTTATCTCCTGTTTCATTCCATTATTCTATGGATGGCTAACCAAGATCCCCTACTCGGTTGCGGGCAGAATTATTGTATTATGGAGAACGTCGATACTCACATCAACCCTCAACTTCAGGACTGTGGTCATCTAGAGGATTCCACTCAATGTGAGTACAGTTTTCATGACAATGATGCTCTTCAAGATATTACAGGAACCCATTGGGACCATCCCTCAAACCATGATATCGATGTCCCAAGCCATGATCTCCCTCAAGAGATTGGATCATTACATGACCTGTGCTGTGTTGTCTGTAGATTCAATAGAGAGATTAGAGAATTGGGATGATTCCATCTCCATCGAGGTAAAAAACAGATCTTTTAGTTTGGATGATCATTATTAAGAACCCTATTTGAAGAATTTGAACCTAGATATTCACAGGGGGAGCTTGTAGCCATAGTTGGGACTGGTGGATTGATGAATTTTTCTCTCTTGGATTCAATTCTTAGGGAAATGCATAATCCAAATGGGAAGGTTTGTACAGGAAAATGACTAATTTTTTATTTATTAGTTCATCACATGAATATATTGATTATTCTATAGATTTTTATGCTTTCATTCCTTTCGTCAGGTCAGGATTTTTGGAATAAATACATACATTGCCGAAACATCAGTGATTCAAAGCGGTACCATTCAATAAAACATCATGTTTTTCTTGATGATGAACATGGAAAGATACAGGGAAGTCATATGGGCCTGTTGTTTGGAGAAATACTGGGAAATGATGGAATCTGGGGAATACAATGAAATTTGGGAGTGGGGAATCAACCTCAGTGGTGGCCAAAAACAG
This sequence comes from Viscum album, assembly GCA_963277665.1. NCBI lineage: Eukaryota > Viridiplantae > Streptophyta > Magnoliopsida > Santalales > Viscaceae > Viscum > Viscum album. Next base: position 82,497,649 of record OY728155.1, on the reverse strand, counting down.
TGCATACAACATTCCATAGTTATTTACCAAGATGATGATATTTACCTTCTTGATGATGTTTTTAGGGTAGTAGATTAATACATTGTAATTTTAATAATATTATATAGAATTTCTGATACATTCCATTCTTTTTTAAAGAATGTGTGAGGGGAATTCTCAAAGGAAATTCCATTTTACTGGTTACCCATCAAGTTATCTTCTTGCATAAATTTGACAACATATATGTGAGTTTAATCTTGTCCATTTTATGGTTTGTGATGTGGGTATTTACTACATTGACATGGAATATAGGTTGAGAGATGGGTCATTATTGAAATCTGGAAGTGTAGATATATACATGAATATGGAAAGGATTTAATGATTTGGTGATGGATGATTATAGCTCGATGAAACTGGAAGAAACAGGATGTAATGTTTTTACCATGAGTTCACCTAAAACACCCAACTCACCAGATTTTTCGGTGGAACGTTCAGAATCCACTAGTGAAGGCATGTATCTCAAATAATTTTTGTCACATGAAATATCATATGAACTGCATGATTCTATTTATTCTTCATTTGTTCTTTAAAATATTTTTTCTCAAGTATCATTTCATTCAACTTAATTTTTCTTCATCTGTCTTCAAATCCATTTTTTATTTGTTTACAGGTCAAGATCCATACCCCGGGTTCCTTGAACCGTTGGTATATTATTTGTGGTGTGATAATCTATACAAACGACCCAACATAAACCGTGGGTATTATGGAACTATCTAGTTCTATACCCACGGTTCTATAGAACAGTGGGTATAGATCTATCCCGACACCTCAGTACCCACATTTCATAGAAACCCAGGTATAGCCTATACCCATGGTCCTAGGGGTGTTTCCCATGGTTCCAAACTATGGGTATATGTGATATTTCCAGTAGTGCTGTATTCCTTCTATCTCCTCCTATGCATTATATTTTTGAAACAAATATGGAAATAATCATCATATCTATTAATATGATGGATAAATATAATGAAAATATTTTTTTATAAAATTTTAATGATAAAGAAGATATTTTCAATGGAGTTTATCAATTATTTTGCTATAAAGGGATCAAAATATCTATTGGATGTCAGATTCCTTTGCCTCATAATTGTCTTAATTTCAACATTCCTTTCATTTGTGGATTCAAGTATTACACTACTTTCATGTATTGGTTCAAAACATTCGTTAGGTAATAATTTAATGTCACAAATTGGATGATTCCTACTCCCGTCGGGTTGGGAATCACATTTGGAAAGTCATAAAATTTCCCCTTATTTTGGTCATTGGCTAAGGTTTTCCTATTTCCATCGATTGACTGAAAATAAATGGAAAATTAGTGACTATAAATTTTAAACAATTAATCATATTTATGGGAAATCATGAACATTAATGTTATAAATCATAAATGACATTTATTTATTTACCTAATAATTTTGTGGTTTTCAATATATGTTATGATTGGTCTATTTCCTACCATAAAATATTAAATTAATTTATGTTCTGAAAACAATGGTTCATACGTAGCTAGTGAATTTACCAAAGAATATATCCTAAAATCGTTAATTTAGGTTCATATAGAGGACTACTGTTTTGTACCATGGGATGGTCAAGTCTAACTCAATGCACCCTTTTCGGGGTTATTACCTCTAGGTAAAACTGTGCCAAATTCATAATCCCTTATATAATATAGAGCAGTAGGTATTTTCATGAAATCCACTTAGTATATAATATACCAAAATTTAGATATGTATTCACATGATTAGTATAATACACAGGGGTTTCACTATGGTTTTCTTATCTTATTTCCAAAAATAACTATACTTTTATCTCATACCAACTCTTGCAAACCATGTTTTATTACATCGTAATTTCATGATTTATTACATAAAGGCACACATAGTACATCCTAGAATATCATAATTCCTTTTGTATTTAGTAAATTAGGAACATAGAATATTAAATGTCAATATAAAGACAACAATATTATTGAAAATATATTTAGAAAGTTCCTAAAATTCAATCATTCATCTAAGACTACAAGGGATAACTTGGTATATATATAATAAAGTGGTGAGATTTAAATCCTAGTTTGTGAATAAATAAATAAAAAAATAAGTAAATTTAGTACATGTGATACAATTTTTATATAAATTTTTCATAAGAGGGGTGAGAATAATAATCCTGAACGACGAGGCATGATATAACATGATAAAACAAATGCATCATAGGGATGTGGAGTAAGACAAAACAATAAATTAAAAACATAAATTAAGTATAACCACCAAGAAAAAATAACATAGTGAACGTATAAAAATATCCCATAGACTTTAAATAGAATATCATTAGATATAAAAACTACCCAATACATTAGAGGGATATATGATTATGAGACCACTCGTCACTTTCATATCATGTACATGCAAAAGTGTTCCACATAGATCATACCATATAAGGATTTTTTAAAACACATTTAACCTCATGATTATGTATTTTTACATATATAATTAGATTTCATTAATAAATTAATGGAATTTAAAAAAAGGTTAATACCCTTGAGTGGATATGTGGATGGGTATTAACTACTAAATTCATCGGCATGAAAAGTTGTAGGATATTTTTAATAGCACATTAGTGGTAAATAATGAATCAGATGAGTTTTTAAAGAAAGTAAAGGGGGTTTATCATCAATTGAAAATCATATGGATTAAAATATGGTTATGTATGAACATAATCCCACATTAGAAATAGAAATTTAATGGGAACAATAACCATATTTTCACCCTTAATCCCACATGAAAAATAGAAATGTAATGGGAACAATAAAATTAAGGATATTGAATAAAGATAATAGGATCCCTTACCACGATATTTTGATTTTAAAATCTTTGGTGGACCTTCTTAAGAGATTGGGGGAACTATGGTATGATAAATAGAGAGTTAATGAAAAATTATTTTCATGATCCAATAGTTTTAATGAATAAAAACATATGTTTCGTAGGTTTATATTGAAAATAATATGATAATTATTTATGAATTTTCAGACATAGGTTACGGACCCTATATGAAAATAAAATCAAAAATACAATTCTTCCTTGAGTTTTTCCCATTTTCATATCTAAAGAGGAGTATTTTTCAATATTTCATAATGTGAAGAACTGGACACACTAAAACAGTTCTATTGGTTATGTGTAAGGTAATCATGTTTATAAATAATTTGTTTTATATCCTTAAAAGATAAAATAGAGTTAAGAGGATTCATTAAGGCTTTATAAAATTAATAAAATACCATAAAAACTCAATATATTAATTTTTAAATATATATTTGGTCACATATACCTTTTATGGTCTAAATTACATCACTATTGAGTCATTAATATGTCTTAATACATATGTTATATTTATACAGTATTTAATTTTTACTAGAAAAGTTAACAACATTAGGAAATTTTGAAAAAACACTATTGAGAAATTTTGACATGAAGATTTCTAAAATATTGTATTTTTTTTCAAAATAATCCTATAAAAATGTGATTTTAAACATTTAAAAAATATTTATTGACTGAATAATATTGGTTTTTTATAATAATAATCTTCGGACACTTATATAAATTATGTTTGACTTAAGAAAATTTTATTATCATTTATATTTAATAAATATTTATTAAAGATAAAAGTTTATTAAAATATAATTTATTTCATAAATTCTTGAAGTCCTAAAAAAGTGTTTCTTGATTAAAACTATATTTTTTTTATAAATTTCAATAAGGATTTCATTATATAAAATCTAGTTTTTATCAAACTCATTATTGAATCATTTAAAAAATAATATTAAAAAGGGATTAAAAATTCATTGATTTATTAAAAATAAAATATGAAAATTCCTAAAATTACAGTCTAGAAAAACTTCCCATTAATAAACATATGAATTCTATAAGGGTAATTTCTTTGATGGTGATATTTTTATGGACTATTAGGGAAAACATAGTTTGGGTCATTACCTTTGAAAGCATGAACTTCTCCCATAAATGGTTTCAACATGTTATTTATTTGTTGAAACATGGCTTGGGTTTTGTCAATGAAAATTTCTTAGGATGTTATATTAATTGTAATCTATGATAAATGGGCTTCATATGGTATGATCATACTTCATGAGGCCATCAAACCTTACATCAGTGTCAATTTTGACTTTATGATAACCATTAATATATTATTCTTAATTATAATTATCTAATGGATATAATATCAATGGTTATGAAGAAAATTTATTCTAAATAAAACATGATATAACACATAATGATCCAAAATAACCAACGTAGTACAAGGGTTTTCTATAGATACATTACATTATAATTCAATTTTTATTTAAAAAGAGAATTTCATTTCTTAATTTTTAGGTTAGTATAAGATATTTTTGGTTTATTTCATCACTGGATAGAATGAACGTGCGTAAAATGTTTCCACGCTACTTATATCCTCAATGGGACTGATGGTTGGATTCTCAACACATTTTTTATCTATACTTTTGTACATTCGGGTTTTATCCTAAACTATTCATAAATTAATATTTAGACCAATTATTTGAGATGAGCATAAAGGGATACTTTTTTTCCCCAATACTTGTGAGATATCATGTAATAATTTTTTAGTATTTCATCATAATTTGGAGGTCATTTATCCTTATATTCCTATAAAGAGAATTTTTTTAGATAAACATATCCTTCTATCATTGGTTTGGAAGACTCAGTATTTGTATTTTATAGACTGGTTTGATTTATTTACAATAATATAAATTTCATTATGAGAATAATCATAAGATATTAATCCAACAAAATTCTGTATTTAAATATAAAATTTAACATTACATTCCCTTCGTTATGAATTAATATGTTTTCTTTTATCAAGATGTCTATCTCCTTGATTTTCATTCATTTTACCTCCATCTAAGTATCCATCACATCAATTATATCTTAGAGTTTTGTTGAAGTGAATTGATCATATATTTAAGATTATTGTAGTTATATTCCTTTTATTTTTTCTTTTATGAAATTTGTTTTACAATTTTTAAGAAACTAATTAAATTATCTATGTTAATTGTTGTTGTATCTTTAGTGAGATCTAAGATATTTAATCATTAAGAAATCATTTATTTTTTTCTCTACATCATCTTCTAGCTAGGTTTTTTCGTCTTATATTCCTTTAAAACTACACATACAAGGGAATAATTCTCATTTATAAAAAAATATGAATCTATTTAAATACACCAATTGATATATCTTGAGATATTTAGTTATATGATCATCAGTACATATTCATTGTTCTTCTACTAGATGAATTATTGTAATCATATTTTTATATATTTCCATATTATTTGAATCCTTTGAGATAGAAGGGTATTATATCTCATTGATGGAAAACTAGATAAATTTTTATTTTAATTTTAAACCATGTTATTATTATTAAATTACATGGTTTAGAGGAAAACATTATAGGAACATGAAATATTACTTCTTTCACATATCTATTTCTTCTCTTTTTACTATTCAGAATGGTCTTCTTAGTTATTAATTTATGATCTGTTACAAAGGAATCTTCATAAATACCACACTTTATTTTCAACACAAGGAAGAGACTTTAAAGTAATAAATACAATGTTAGTGAACCTCCCATTTTTTCTAATTATTTTGACTGCTTCGATGTGTAGTAAAAATTTAGAGAAGTTCATTAATCATTATTTGTGAACATTTATGCCCATTAATATTTTATCCTTTTACCTCTTTTTTTTGGTTATGTTATTAATTACCTAGTTATCTTAACAATCCTTTATTAGTTGGTATAACCCAAAAAAAGGGATGAGATATTTATAAGGTTCATCATTAAATAATAAATGATATTACAAGATGAAATTATGAAAGAATCCAATATCACACATTCCACTATAATGAGGATGTCCATACGATATGTCAAATTATAAAAATCTAGAACCTGAAGGGTGATATACTACATTTTTTGGGGAAGAAAATAATTATGTCCCTAAAATAATGATAAATAGGTATAATAAACTTCTTCATATAATTTCTTGTATTTCTAGAATAGACAATGTAAAAGTATTTTTATACTATTTTCAATATCAAGAATTTTGTCCCCTAAATATGTCTTCTATTTCTTATCACAATGTTCCTTTGTTCATCTCCTACTTAACCAACTATTGTTTCTTTCATAGAATCATGAAGAAACTTTCTTCCTTATATTATTAGTCTGTTTCATTGACTATATGTCTCTTATTTCTCTACATAAATTAGACTACATAGACCCTTTTTAATCTAATAAACATCAAGGAAAACTAATCCAATTCTTTATCTTCATATTTATAGTGAAAAAAAATTTCATCACTATATTTTCCTATTTTATCATCTTCTTTCATCCCCCCACTTCTTCTTTTTCAGATCATATGATATACAATGGTTCAAATTTTTATCATCAACTAAAAACATATATAAGTGGATTATAATCAATAGTCTATTTCCCCAGCTTATTTACCAAAAAATATTCTCTATTCATATCAGTGTTAAACCTCTATCATAAATATATCATATGTGACGTCCATATATATTTATGATAATAAATAGTTAATGTGTTGATTATGTTATTCAAAATCCCTTCCATTTTTTTGTATTCACAATTCCATGGGAAAACACTATAATAATTACCAATATTTATGTCAATTTAAATCTTCCTATATCAAATATTACTTCAATAAAACAGATCCAAAATTCATGAACTCCATTTTTTTTTAAAAAACATACTCATTATCATCCTTGTAACCATGTAAAATTATGGTTGAAAGGGTTCATCATTCATATAATAAATGAAGAAATATAGTATAATACCCTTGTTTCAATTTTAATCACCACATGGTTAATGATATAACAATCCAAATAATCAGTACTAGAAATAGGATATATATGTATAATCATATTTAAATACCACGAAGGAAGAGGTATTCTTTTCCCTTTTCATGAAGTTTATAAATAAATACATTTATTTGTCCAATGTGTTTGAATTTATACTCATTTTAACAACCTATTTATTTAGGATTTGTTATCTCACCTAGATATCAAAAAAACCCAAAACCATTCATTTAACTTCCCAATGTAATTGGGTTTATTGATTTGTACATGGTTTATTTCAATACTATTAGTCTATTATTTTCTCACATATACATGAATACATGTTTATAATATGTAATCTAATCCTTTAATTTTATTTAAATAAATAAATAATTAAACATCATGTGGCCCCTTCTTGTGTTATCATTGTGAAATTTTCCCCTAGGGCATTTCAGTTACATACTTGTTCCATGAAATATGTTTTGATTATATAATCATATGTGCATGAGTTCCACAGGGAAAGATTAACATGTGATGATCTTTAAATGTCACTGGATTGAATGAATATTATTTAAAAGATCACAAGTAACATTGAAATCATGTATCATTATTTCCAACTAACCAATTTTTTTTTATCTTTGTCATCCTTCAATATTTCTAGGATAATCATTTCTTTTGCGTCGGCTAAATCTCCTCAATATAAGCATGAAAATATGACACATTATTATTTAATATACTCTATTATTATAAAAAGTATGTTTTTATATTATAGATAAACACAAATCATTATTGATTTAAAATTATCAACAAATACTCTTTGAGAATGTTTGTTCAAATGGATTAAACATGGAGGACATTGGATACATAATTCTCCCAATATATCCAATAATTCAAATTATGTATGGAATGTCCATACCCTTCATGAAATATCTCCACTTATGGGCGTCCAATATATTTTATTTCAACATGATATTTTACTAGTTCTTGTAAAAAAATATTTTCTTTTCGAATTATCCATGAATAGTTAATTCTCATATAGATGTACAGGTCCATCATGGAAAACCCTCATAATTATTGATGATTTGTTCCCTCTATTCCTGAGGTATTATCCTTATATTCTTAGATGATAGATATATTTATTATTACAAATTATTACTACTTCAGTGACTCAACTCGCATATATGATCAATGTATCTCTTAGAATAGTTACCCACCATGATCAGTAGAGGATGAAACATTTGAGATCAATTCATGTAGATGAAACTAGTGAAGTTTGAGAGTTTTGGAGACGGAGATGATTGATATAATTAGAAGACTCTGATTAAATGTATCAGATGATATTTTATTTATGTATATGTTTTTGAAATGAATAATATCACCTATAGATAAATAATCTCACACCATACTTATGATCATCCTACTTATACATTATTATATTACATTTATTTAAATCTAATAAAATGGAAGTATTCGTTTTTTCTCTAGGAAACCAATCAACTAATTCTTATGCCACCCCACACTGAGGTGTTTTTCCACTAACCTACACACCCCAAACATCCAATCTCACTCATATATTTTTGAACATCTATTCTTTATATACATAGCTCCTAGGTCTATCCATACACACTATCTCTTGAGTGGTGAGGTTTTCTTCCACTTGTATATTTGAACACACCCTTTAGAATGCTTGTAGATAACCTTATATTTACTAAACTCTTCTAAAAAATAATAAAAGAAAATCATTCATATAATTTCAATGGACATCATATATAACTAACTCCATTGTTTTTTATAGATGGAAAAAATAATTATTTTAATGTAATTTTAACCAATAATCTCCAAATCATTAGTCCTCATGAAATAATATTTTTCATTGTCTACACATGTCATTATAAATTAATCAAAAACTCATTACACTGGATAAAATGAGGCAATCATCTTGGAAACATCTTATGAACCTACAAAATCTATTTCTTAATACACCCCATATTAAAATGAAACATTAATTACACTCAATATATATATTGTCAATAAATGTAACACATATAATGTGGGTTCAACAAGGTTGATCCAACAATGATTATATTAAAACATTATAATGATATTTTATTGTTGAAATATATATTTATGATATCATTTTTGGATCTTTTATTGATTTATTATGTGAGGAGTTATTTGAATTATTATAAAATTATTTAGATATTATTCTCAATATAGAATTTATAATATTTCTTGGGATTGGAAATAATCAAATAAATAATTGAATATCCTTAAACAAGTCTATGTATACTAATGAAATGGTTAAAATATTCAGTTTAGATTTAAGTTGATGTTATAATAATTCCATGAGTACCTCATGTATATTATATATTGAAGAATCAAAGATTATAATGTCTAATTATTTTTATTTAAGTATGATAGATTGTTTATTTTATTCAACTAGTTTTTAAAATGACTAAATATTTTTAGCTTGTATTTGTGAATGATTATATATTAACACTAAAGAAAATAATTTGAACTCTTTTGAAATACATAATCCTATATGTTAATGGTTCATTATCCCTTTTACTATTTTATGTCAGAAAAACGTATTTTGAGGCAAAAAAAACATTACATATTTTTATATTATCTATTGAAAAATATATTAAAAAAGAAATAATGTGTTGTTTTATTTTCAAGTGCAAAAATTCTTTTATTCAAGGTTTCATACCAAAAATATATATCTTTGCCTAATTAAGAATAATAATACATTTTATATGAATATGTCTTACTAAATAATTTTTTATAAAGAAAAGTAGATTTGATTTTGATATTTACCTTGATATGTTTCCTCATTTTGGTGATGACTCAATAGATATTTCTATTTATATGATGTATTTTAATCATTCTAGGAATAAAAAAAATTAACATTGATATTATTTTATTTGATACCATTTTCAAAAAGGTGGTATCTTTTTTGAATGTGTTCCAAAAAATAACTATCTTTCTGTCATATTTTCAAATAATCTTGGTTTAATGATGTTTAGGAAAATGAAACATGAACACTTAATTTAACCAGTTTTAAATGAATGTTTTAAATGAATACATGTTAACAATATGTTGATGGCCAAAAACATGTTTCTTCATTGATAAAATCAGTTCATCTTCCGAAACACACCTCATGTCTATTTATCAGTTTTGAATTAATGAGTTTTTCTACATTTTTAATATATTTTGTGTTAGTAATCATCCTTAAGATATTAAAATAAAATCGTTAACTGACAAGGATATAACTTCATTTTTCATAACTGGAATGTGTTCATGTAAAATAATATATATTTTTTATTTTATAGGCAGGGATCCAATGGTTTTTTTAATTTAATTCATTTCATGTTATTATATGTGATTCTATGAATATTTTTGACATGTTTTAATGGATCCCCAAGGACTATATTGTATCACTCAAAAGGATTATTCGAAAATATATATAATTCTAATTTCAAATCCCAATATGGTTTTTTAAATATAACAATACTAAAATTAATGGATAATATTATTTTATAGAGAATGTATCATTAAATTTTATTTCCTTCTCATTACCTCATTGTTTCTCAATTGATTACTTATTTTGATTAGGTGAATTTATGAAGCTATTTCATTTTTAGTCTTTCAATCCTTTTAAAAATCTTCAATATATGATGAAATTTCATTATTATAACACTTTTTTTAATTATTATCATCACTATTACTTTTATTTACCTATGGGGTGATATTATATTAATTATAGTATACATTTCAGCCAATAGGGACCCATCATATTTTAATTCAACCTTGATATATTCTAATGAAAAATGGAAGTTTAAAAAGGATTTTAGTATATTGAATACTTTTAGGATTTAGATATTTATTTCAAGATGTTGATGAATTTTTAAAAATATCATTTTTTGTGTATTTCAAATAGTGGAGAAGTCTTTGAATTTATAATTGGTTTTGTAAGTCTAAAAAGGGGGGTATTTAATAGTGGATACATTCCACATCATTGTATAATATTATAACAAATAACAATAAACCATCTATTTGTTTATGATTTCATTAATTTTAGAATATTGTTATTCCTTCTAACATGGGTGAATAAATGCGTTCAAATTTGGATGTATTTATTGGAAAAAATAAGATTTTTTATATTCTTATAGATTTTTTATTCATTATTTTTGTCACCTATGAATTGATTTTAGAAAAAATAAATCTTTTTAGGAGTTCGGTTATAAATTATTCTCTAATTCTATATAATTGGACAACTAAAATTCCAGATATCATAACTTACTTAATGTCTTAATCATATTTTCAATTGTTTTTACATATTCATTTAATATTTATATTTTTTTTTGTGTTTATCCTTTACAGTTTCTATTTACTTTATAAGAACTGAAATGTCTCTATATATTTGATTACACATACATTTGAGAATAATAAAACTTATAGGGAAAAAAATGAAACATATTAACATTATATTCAAACATTTGTAACCTAAAAATTACCCACACTCAAGAAGGGTGACTCCTATGGAAAATATAAGATGACTCCTACAAATATGAAAAGTATCACAATATATAGAGTAAATAAGATATATAGCTTCAAATGAAACTTATAAAAATAAGAAATAATACATCTGAAAAATAATATGACTAACACTCAATAACATGTTTTTCAAAATCAGGGAATTTTATCTATTTTACATTTTATTTTATATATTGATTTATTTCATGTTTATAAAGATTTATTTTATTGATTTATTCTATCCATGATTATTTTTTATTTATTTTTATTCTTGTAATACAAAATTATAATTATATTATGAAAGTTTATATGATTATAAAATGATAACAATTATCATGTTGCATTCCTAGAAAAATTTATGTTTATAATTTCTATTTGAAATATAATTTTTTTGACATGTTTTACTGTAAATTTTAGAATCCCTATTTACTAATTATTTATAGATGTATTAAAAGTTTTTATATATTTTTTTCATACATGAATGATATTTATATATAATTTTTAGAACAATCCAACTGATTATATTTCCCATGTGCACTAAATGATTTATTTTATCAGAATGAATAATTGAATAGTAATGATGTAGTTCAATAATGTCACATAATAAAACTGTTCTTATGAGATGAAATAAAAAATACATATGCTTGAAATTTTTTAGTAGGTTGTGAATAATGATAATAATTAAAATGAGATTTATAAAACTAGAGGATCATTGATGAGATCTATTTTAGATTATTTCGCTAGGTCACACTTCCATATGTGGAGGAACTCGATGATCTATTTCCCCGTATTCCCGCTTTCCAAAGGTGGCAGCATCTGTCGCTTATTTAGGGACGTTTACTCCTGGATAAAAATGGGAATATGGGATGTCTGCTCCTCCTTCCGTGGATTCCTCCTCGGAACTCGTGACCTATTATGGGACTCCAATATAGACTTAAGTCATTCAACAAGAAACTCTTCCCATTTCCATGTCTTCATGGATTCTGGTTAATTACACTTCTTCTGTCTGGACAATCCATGGGGTCTGTGAGGGAAGAAACCATCGATCGAGTAGTAGTAACGTTGGACATCACTGGCGTGTCTGGATGGTGGAACACTAATGCTTTTGGGATTCTTCCCCTTATGATAGTGCTTATCAATGGCGTGGAATCCCAATGAATCCCACGTCAAGTGTGGGGAATTATATTCCATAGGCATGTCTCTGAGGTTTTCCTTAGCTTCCAATACTTAACACAGGGTATGCCCGGAGATTACTGTCTAGAGGAGAACGAGAAGACTAATCAGAACACTGATAAGAGTGGATTAGATGGGTGTAACCCTAAAAGGGAATATAGATGCTGGGTTTAACGCATGGTTAGTTACCTGATTTCTACTAGATGCAGTGAGAATGTGGGTGACATGATCTCTCTAGGATGTGGTGGCCTGGGTGAGAATCGTGACGGATATGGATGGCTGAGAGTGGATATGGAATGAGATGGAACTGTCATGAGGACAAAAACGATGTTGGGATTGATCCAGAAGGATACATCCTATGCATCCTGATGGTAGGGAATCAATGTACATGTAGTTTGGTGAGGTTATAGGACATATGAGGAGGTGGCTTGTGATAATAGACGCATGGAAGGTACCCGAAGTTAGTGGAACATCCGAGTTGGGGAATAACCGTCCAAAAACACATAGGCGCGAGGGAGAGACCATTATAGGACATGGGTGATGGTCTTGAAACTCATTTAGGCTTCCTACATATCCCTGTGGTAGGGAATCAAAGTCCACATAGTTCAGGATGGGGGTATAGATTCGGGGTGTACAGATAGGAAAATGACCCGACGATATACTAGGGATTACACATGGTTAGAATCATGGGATGGTCTGACACCATGTGGGAGGATTAGAGATGTGGGTCCCAATGAAAGGGAATACAAAGGCCTACTATTGGTTGGGGAATGTAATTGCATACTGTTGGTTTGGGTTGACAACGACTTACCTCTTATTGGTGTTCCAACAGCTTACCACTGATTGAGGTATAGTGACATACCATTGATTGTGGTATAATGGATAACGTCTTGTTGGGTTTGAACCTGAGGAAGGATTACTAGGTACCCTATCTAGAATACATGGTTCAAACCCACATAGTTTGAATGTATAAAGTTCAGCATCATGCAAGATGAAAAGTGTGTGTACAATTTAACATCATGCGGGATGGGTGAACCGTCTTGAAGTTGTCGAGACTGATGGATGTTGGAATTGAACCTCAAAAAGGCTGAATATGTACCTTTCATGAAGAGGGAAATGATCATATTCCATGTATTTCAAGATGAGGGGATGCATTTTAACATTGTGTATGATGATGGTGAACCAAGGTTAAGTTGTCGGGACAAGATGGTATTGGGCTTGAACCTCAGGGAGGATTCCTACGTACCTTGTCTAGGAGACAAGGATCAAAGTCCATGTATTTTGGGATGAGGGTTTGGGGATTACATGATATTTTGGACCAGGATGGATTCTATGGTCAATTATTACTCTAAGCCACATGATTCATGGTTGATAAGAGAAACAAGAAGCAGCAAAGACCTAACGATCACATCACAAAAGGTGAATCTACAGAAAGTAGAGTGGGGCTTACATGTGGTTAGTGGTCCAAAAAGGAAACAAGGTTTCATGAATGGTTATCAGCCCAGGGATTCGGAGATTAGGACTTACTCTATTATGTAGGCTTGATGGCGACAAATTCCATAGGGAGAAGGATAGGGTAATGAAGGTCCTGATGCCTATCTCTTCTCTAGTCTTTTTCAAGAAAGAAGGGAGGAGGGGATGGGGTGGTGCTTCCCACAATAAAGGCTAGGGGATTACAAAAGGATTTTTCACCTTCCTCAAAGATAGACGTCACCCCAACAAAGAGGATCTCATTCTAGGTGAGAAATGTTTCACTTTCGTGGAGACCAGTGGGTGTGGAGAATGTATGAGATGGGGCACAAAGCGTGTATTGCATGGGGTGATGCAACAATTTAACATCATGTGTTGAGGAAGATGGTGCTTGAAAGTTTAATGTAATGCAGCTCAGATGAGGCGGGTTCAATTTGCATCCCTAGAAAAAACATGATTGATTCCTACCCACACTTGGGGAAGGGAAGGAATCAACAATGCTGCAGTGAGGGGATTTTGTGGAGTAATCCATTGAGGGGACCATGCTAGTGTGGCTATGAGAATAAGTAATAGATATTAGTGTGCCTATGATAATAAGCATATGTATAAGAAACAAAACATGATGTACTTTCCAAGGGACCTGGAAGTCACTTCATACAAACCTAGAGGGTCCTATGGGAGAAGGCTTTGCGAAAAAATGGATTCAGAGGAAAGGACCATGTGAAGCTCTAGTACCCCATGTAGTAGAGGGACTTTGCGATGGGATGTTATTTGTGAACTGGGGTGGCCTTGATTGGTCATAGGTTATAGGTACATATGAAGGGTTCTTCATGAAGTAGAAATGATTTTGCAGAGTAAGAGTTCACACATCAAGGGTACCTTTCAAAGCATAACACTACAAAGCAATGTGCTTTGCAAAGCATAGTGAACCTACCTTAACATGTGGTTCACATGTGTATGGAAGGTACATAATTAAGCATCAATGCTCTATTAATACTCGAGTCCCCTTGAGGATCTCTTTCCTTCGTGATGGCCTATGGGATCCACAAAGGGCATCCCTTCTTGAAGAGGGGTTGTATTTGAGATCTGGAAAAGGTGCTTCGAAAAGCTCAGGTACCACGAAGGGGTCATTTTTTAAAGGTTTGAAAGAGAATAATGTGATTCATGATTTTAGATCTGAGAAGGTGAAAGGTTGGGGTATCCATCTGTTGGGCTCTAGGGAATCTTGGTATTTATAGGTGAGTGGCGGTGCGATGCAGGGACAGCTCGGTCACAACCATGCGGTACTCTACGATCGATCGTGGATTGCCTCAAGTTCATTTTAACTGCAGAGTCGACTATCATCCCCTACTTAGCACAGAGATCTCCTCGGTTCTCTTCGAAGTGCTCGCGGAGGCTTCTGTCAAGTTATAAGGGATCACAGAGGCCAATCAAGTTCCCTCTGCAGTGAAAAGCTTCCAGTAAATTGCATCATAACCAAGGAGCCTCCCACCTCTTTACTCCGCAGAGACCACAAAGTGGTCTATGTCTGTGCATCAGTTGTGTTGTTGTGGGGCTCCGTGAATACCACAGTGCTGGGGGGGGGGGGGGGGGGGCTCACAAATAATCTTCGCAAGGAAGAACCTTTAGAATTGGTTTCTTTTTTTATCCCTTTCCTATTCCCATATTTTGGCGTAAACAAATACCAATTTAGAATTGGAGACGATGAGAAAACAAGAGACTTTGTCTGAGGGTAAATTTCCAAAACTTTTATGACAATTGAAAAGAAATATCCTGATGTAGGGTTTCTATGTGGAGAGTTGAGGTGTGGGTTGAGAGGTTCGTGAAGCTGGACACAGCTAGAAGTGCCACAAAGCCCCCAGGGGGGGGGGGGGGTCTTCACCTATAAATAGTTGAGTATGACATATATTTTTTCCTTTATCATATTTACATTCTCCTGATTGATTCCTAGATTTGAAAAGCACTTCATTATTTCTGATATCTCTTCGTGAATCGACCCTTCCAGCTCTGTGGTCACACAACGAGTCTTCAGACTCTGTAGCTATACACTTCACAACATGTTTCTGTGAGGCCTATGGTAGGGCTCTATGACCTATTTTTGCGATCGAGCTTCACGATTGAGATCTTCTATTCAGAAATAGATTTAAAAAAAAATCTTGAAGACTAAATGGATTATCAGGAAGATTCTAGGGGGTTCTTGCGGATGATTCCCTTAGGAAAAGAATGTATAATAACCTAGGCATTTGGGAGAATGTGAGAAGTCATTCGAACCATGAGTCCTAGGTGAAGCTATTATTGGAGAGTCAGAAGAACTAACCTCTGTGAAGGAGGTTTCCTCTATATGTATCTAGTCTGTAGGATAATGTTTTCATTCTTGAAGTGAGTAGGGATGAGCTGGATTACTGGTACAGGAGTACGTTGTGCCAACGCCAGTGGTTTAGGGCAGCTGACGACCATAGATGGGATGATTTCAAGCCCATAAACGTTGATTGTTTGTATAACCATGTGATTAATGTTGATGGGAAGGCATGGAATCCAGATACATCCCCCCATTATACCACACCATTATTAAGGAATCCCTGGGGAACCTGGAGAAGGGGTGGACAGATGAGTGGGATTTGCGTTAGAGAGGCATCTTCACAGATGATTGGGCAAGTGCATACTGGATCGGGGCCTCCTGCGAGGAATTCAAGGCAGAGATGAGGTGAGTGGACCTATTTGAGGTGGCCTAGGCCTCCCAATTCCATATCTGGTATCCCAAGCAACTGATGTTAGACTTGCTAAGCAGGTGGTTATCGAGGACCAACACTTTCACTACTACAAAAACGTGAAAGGGAAGTGCCATATTTTATCTGCTCTAAGAAAAAATCACTGATAAAGGAAACTCTTTATCAGCTCTAATTAAAATCTCTGAAAAGGTTCACTTTATTAGTGAGTTTCTAGTGTTGATAAAGTGAACCCTTTATCAGTGCTACAAAATCCCTGATAATGGCACCATTTATCAGCGCTATAATTTTAGCACTGATAAAACCATAGTCCCATTTTATAAAATATGGTGCATAGTTCCCTATGTTTATCACAGCCTTAAACTCTCACGGGACTATACCCCTGTGACTACTCCCCTCCCCCCGATCATCTCTTTGCTGGCCATTACTCTGCCACCACTGCCTCTCCACTGCCACTGCCCTACTCCGCCGCCGCTAGCCCTTCTCCACCGTCGCTTCCTTACTCCGCCGCTGCAGCCCTACTCTGCCACTACTAGCCATACTCTTTATCCTCCCCCTCGAACCCCTTCTGCGGATCCTCCTCCCCGCGAACCCTACTTCTAGTCCTCCCTACTGGACCCTACTCCACATGAACCTTACTTCAAGTGTTTGAGATTTTTTTCTGACGACGTTAGATTCTCGGATTCACATCTTTGATCTTTGGAGATTTCTCTACACATCCTCATCTATTTCCTTTTATTATTAAGATAATATTTATTATGGTGTATTTTTATTTAGTCTGATGTTCATGTTTTAGTTGACTAAATTTTGGGATGTGGTGAGTTTGGTTTGAGATTCTAGGCATGATTATGTCCCGAGTTATTGACCTCATCCCTATAATAACCAATACCCTCTTTCAGTTAATACTAAAATATTAAGTTCAATTATTTTAAATGGAATTTTTTACCTCTCTTTACCTTCACATTCCGGTGAAAATATGACTCTTATTGATTTGGTTAGTGTGTTTTTCCAAATGTAACGATTCATAAGAAAAAAATAAAACATATTTCCATTCTACCTAAATGGATTGGAATTTTTCTAATTTAATGGTCAAGATTTCAAGAAATAATTTATTTATGGTAGGTATTAATATTATGGAAGGTAATAACAGTTAGTGAGAGGAGGATTGAGAAGAGGATTGAGTTTGGGATAGGGATGGTCTATGTGGTCCTTCTCCGCCATGTGTGAGTTTTTTAACACTAAGGGATTGTTGTTTATCCCTTTGTATGAGAATGTTCTTTTTTATAGAATGGATGTAAGATGTGTCTGTTGATAGATGTTACAAGTTTGGGGAAGGTGAGGGATAGTTATTACATATCCTTTAGATGATCATGATCGAATTTATGTTTACTAACCTCAATTTTCTATTTCTTATGTTAATTTGGGTAACAAAACATATGATATTCCGTAGTAATTTTGGACAAACCTACGTTATTTTTCGCCCTCACGAACCCCTTCATGTTTGGAAATGTATCAAATATATTAGTTCTCTCATTAAAATTGTATCCTTGTTTTCATTTTATTTGAGTTTGGTCACTATTTTTGGGTGGTTTAATGTGATTATTTTATTATGAATGAGGTGGCTAGTAGGAGTGGTTAAAAGGATGTTTATTGTTTTACTGCGGGGGTGGTGGGTGCGAGAACTATTGGTAAGGGGGATGGAAAGTGTGTTGATTTTGATGGGGGGTATATCCTTGTTCTGTTGATTTCCAAATATTTATTGGAAATGGTTAGGCACTATTAATCTCGATTTTTATAAGTGGTTAACTTATACAATATTTCGAAGTATTTTTTTTGTGTATTTGAATCCTACATAATAATATTTTTGAGTTAAATAGGATGCAGATGAATAAATATTGGATGGATGCTAATCATTTGACAATAGATTATGAGAATGGAATGAAAGAGTTCATCATGTTTTCAAAGGATCACACAAAGGATCCTTCTCAAATTCTTTGTCAATGTTTAAGTTGTTGTTATTCTAGACTAATTACTCCAGAGGAGTTGGAAGAACATTTGATATGTCACAGAATATATCGGAGTTTTAAATGTTGGAATAAACATGTAAAAAACGTCAATGTAGCTATTGGCTGGGATAAAACTGCATTTTAGGGATCATCAACGATTACAAACATGGATAATGAAGAAGACCGTATAGAGGATGTGATTACAGATGTCAATAATGATGAAGATCATATTTAGGAAATGAAAAGGGCAGTTAAATATAAACTCCATGATTACCAAAAATTGATTGAGAAGTTAAAGAGTTGTGCAAAGATACCATTTTATGGTGGATGCACTAAATATACAATGTTTTCAGCTATACAGATGTTATATAAATTAAAATTAGGCAACAGATTGAGTGATGTTATTTTTACAGAACTACTTCCTCTCTTGAATGACATGCTCCCGGAAGATAATGATCACCCAAGCCGGACATATGAAGCTAAAAGAATTCTACCCTCGATGGGTATGATTTCTGAAGGAATACGTGCCTACCCGAAAGACTGTATATTGTTTCAGAAGGAGAAAAAATTACTCACATAATACCCAAAGTGTGGTGCTTCCTAAAACAATAATGATGAATTCAGTCTTATGAAATTTTTATGGCACTTTCAAATCATTCCATGGTTTATGCATTTATATGGAAGTGTTTAAACTATAAGAAAATTGTCATGGCATTAAGAGAAAAGAAAGAAAGATGGGGAATTATGTCACCAAGCCAACTCTTATCAATGTAAGAGAATTGATCACGAGTATTCTGAATTTTGAAATGAGCCGAGAAACCTTCATATTGCGTTATCTACAAATGGAGTGATTCCTTTTTTTTTTCAAACCATCACTCATAGTACATGTCCTGTTATGTTGGTAAATTATAACTTTCCACCTTGGTAATGTATGAAATGGAAATTCATCATGTTATCTATGCTTATATCAAGACCAAAACAACCAGGTAACGATATTGGTGTTTATTTGGATCCTTTGATTGAGGATTTGAAGTAATTATGGTATTCTGGTGTTATATTGTATGATTCTTATAAAAGTGAATACTTCACATTGAGAGCGATGTTGTATGGGATGATAAATGATTTCCCTGCTTATGGAATTTTTTCAGGCTATATAATTAAAGAAACTCAAGGGTGTCCCATGTGCTAAGAAGATACAGAATCAATTAGTTTGAAACATTCATCAAAATCGGTATTTCTAGGACATCATAGATTTCTACCTCATCGGCATAAGTACTGATCTTGGATGAAATCATTCAATAGAAGTTCAGAACAACACACAACACTGTCTCCACTAACAGGTGATCAGCTGTTTGAAAAAGTAAACGATATGAAAACTGATTTTGGTAAACTATTTTCGAAAAACCGTACGCAAATCTGTTGAAAAGAAATCATTTTTTTGGATTAACATATTTTAATTTTCTACACGTCAAACATTTTCTTTATGTGATTCATGTGAAAAAAATGTATGTGACTGTGTTATCGGAACGTTGCTGAATACCCCTAGAAAAACAAAGGATGGAATTATGGAAAGTTTGGACATAGTTGACATGGGAATAGGAGAAGAGTTGGCTCCCGTGAAGGGTGAAAATTGAATGTTTCTTCCTCCAACTGCTTATACACTTTCAAGGGAGAAGTGATATCAGTTTTTCAACTTCTTCAATGATGTAAAGGTTCCATAGGGGTATTAATCAAATATCATGAACACTTTGTCCATGAATGATTTGATGTTAAAATTTTGGAAATCACATGACTGCCATATTTTGACGAAATATTTAATTCTTATAGATTTATGTTTCATTTTTTCAAAGAATGTTCATCATGTGTTAACCAAACATTGTTTCTTTTTCAAAGCTATATGCAGCAATGTTCTAAACCCAGTGAAATTGTTAGCTATAGAAAGATAAATTCTCATCATATTATGTGAATTAGAAATGTTCTTCCCGCCATCATTATTTGATATGATGGTTCATTTGATGGTTCAATTGGTGAGAGAGATTTGAATTTTTGGTCTTGTGCACTATAGATGGATGTACCCCATTGAATGATATTCGATGATTTTGAAAGGGTATGTGAAAAATCGACGACAGGTAGAGGGTTGTATTTTGGAGCGATATATTGTTGAGGAAGACATTGTATTCTATACAAAATATTTATCTGATGTGGAAATCATTAGTCTCTAGAAATATAATCACACTAGATTCATTGAGGGTGAGGGAATTTTTAGAAGAGATGTTCTGATAATAAATATTATAGATCGAGAGCATTCGAACCTTTATGTTTTGCATAACAGTTGGGAGGTTTCTCCATATATTGAAAACCACAACGAAATTCATAGGCAGTTCAATCCATCAAGGGATGAAAATGGATATCAAATACCCATAATCACTAGTTTATAAGATGGATTCGGGACCATATTTTTAAGGCGTTAGCTGAAAATCCAAATTCAATTTTAGAATGACTTCAATGGCTAGCCGCAAGACCAAGTGTGTATGTATTATCTTACAATGGATTTGAAATTAATGGTTATACTTTTTCTATATATGAACATGATGAAGACAGTACCATAAAAAATAGTGGATTTAAACTTGTGGCTGATGCGATGCATGTTTCCAGTAGTAAGGACAAAAATCCAATTTAGGTGAATATGTCAAACTTTGGCATTATCAATCAAATCTGCGAGTTGGATTATACGACATTCCAATGGCCCATTTTTCAATAAAAATGGGTAGATTACAATAGTGGTGTTAAAATAGATGAATTGGGATTTTTAAAAGTTAATTTTACTAAAGAAGGGTATAAAGATGAACAATTTATAATGACATCACAAGAGGTAAAAGTATTTTATGTTCCAGATCCCACAAACTGAAAGTTGTCAATCATTTTGTTATTGTCTAAAACTACTGAAGGGTCCTATGAAAATTCAGTTGTGGGTGATCCTTTTAGTGGTACGTATCAATAATTTCGCAACAGTCTAAATGTAGATGATGTTTTGTATGTTAGAGGAGACCACAATGAAGGGATTTGGATAATTGATAGAGGTGTCAAATCCCTCCATCCATTGAAAAAAATAAACAGAGTTCAATAAAAAGGTTATATTTTGTTTTTAATATAGATCTTGTTATATCATGTTATTATCTTAACATTACTAAATTTATGTAATCTAAATTTATCATGCAGCCACTTTAGTAGATAATGACTTTTGCACATTCTGGTTCTCCTAACCTCGAGGCTGAACAAGTCTCTCAAGCTGCTGCTGCTGCTGCTACTCATAGTGCAGAGAAACAACATGTTTCTAAACATATTGCTACTCTTAGTGTTGAGGTCTAACAACCATCCGCACATGCCTCATATTCACAAGATGATATAGATATGTTCCGAAACGAGTAGGCCACATACCTGATGGAATATTTTATAAAAATATCATGAAGATATGACTTTGGGACGTGTACAATTGGAGGCCATTTTTGAGAGGGGTTAAATAGATCAAAAGGTGAATCATTTTAGTATGTAAATTTTTGTTGGAAAATATTAATTGTTATAAGATTAAAAATCCTCTCTCCAATGAGTCATTTTTCCATTTTAATAGATGAAATGCACCAGTAACATGCAAGAATGATGAACTACTTTTCTTTGGGCTTTGGATAAGAAAAACCAGTAAAATATCCAAAATACCTTCATATCCGACCAAATGAATTCAGATTGTGTTGATACATTAGGAGAACGCCCCATTGGTCATGTAAGAAGTGTACGAGTCATCCTTGCCTCAATCTGAGGCGCGATGTGGATGGTATCACACAAAGTGTCTCTCTTTTGTTTAAAATGGACAAAAATTTTAGTGAAAACAACAACTGACATATGGAAAACAAAAAAAAGCATTTGGATTGTGGTGATACATTTGGAGAACAAACCATGGGTCATTTTTTATGTGTACGAGTCAACCCTGCCTCAATTCAAGGCATGGTGTGGCCGGTATCACTCAAAGTGTCTCTCTTTTGTTTAAAATGGACAAAAGTTTAAGTGAAAACAACAACTAATGTACGGAAATAAAAAAAATGCATTCGGATTATGATGATAATTTTTTAGAATGATCCATGGGTCATGTGTGATGTTTAAGAGTCAACCCCTCCTCAATCTGAGGCATGGTGTGGCCGGTATCACTCAAAATATCTTTCTTTGGTTTAAAATGGAGAGAATTTTAAGAGAAAACAACAACTGACGTATGGAAAACTGACCAAACACATTTGTATTGTGTTGATACTTTATGAGAACAATCCATGGGTCATGTGTGACATGTATGAGTCATCCCCACCTCAAACCAAGAAATGGTGTGGCTGTTATCACTCAAAGTGTCTCTCTTTTGTTTAAAATGGACATAAATATAAGTGAAGACAACAACTAACGTAACAAAATCCAACCAAATGCATTCAGATTGTATTGATACGTTAAGAGAACGATCCATGGGTCATGTTTGAATGTGTAGGAGTCAACCCTGCTACAATCCAAGGCATGGTGTGGCTGGTATCACTCAAAGTGTCTCTCTTTTGTTTAAAATGGACAGAATTTTAAGTGAAAACAACAATTGACATACGGAAAACTGACCAAACGCATTCGGATAGTGTTGATACATTAGGATAATGATCCATGAGTCATGTGAGATGTATACGAGTCAACCCCTACACAATACAAGGAACGGTGAGGCCGGTATCACTCAAAGTGTCTCTCTTTTGTTTAAAATGGACAAAATTTTATGTGAAAACAACAACTGACGTACGCAAAACACCCTTCATACCATAAACACCAAAGCATTAATTTTTTCTTAAATAAAAACGTAATATTTGAAATAAACACTATTCCAAAACAATTTTAAAAATACCAATGATCTTAAAATCCCTGAAATTTATTCCATTAAAACCATTAAATCCCCCACCCATTGACACCACCCCACCCTCACTGGACACCACCCCACCCCCTGGACACCCCCATGGATATCCCCCCTCCCCCCACCACCCTAAACATCCCCACCCTTTGGATGTCCCCCACCCCTTGGACGCACCCCACCCCCTAGACGCCCCACCCCTCCTAGACACTACCCCACCACCTGGACACCCCCACCCCCATGGATAACCACCCCAACCTTTGGACACCACCCCACCCCTTGGACAGCCCCCAACCTCTTGGACTGCACCCACCCCCTGGACACCACCCTACCCCCTGGCCACCCCCACCCCCTGGACACCCCACCCCATGGAAAGCCCCCAACCCCCTGGACACCTACCCTCCTCCCATGGACACCACCAAAGATAGCCCCCCCAACCCTGTACATCCCCCCACCCCCTGGACACCTCAACCCCCTACACACCCCTACCCCCTTGGAAAGCCACCCCAAACCCCTGAAAACCCACCATCCCCATGAATTCTGAATTGAATTGTTTATGTATTTAATTAATTTATGAATTATGTGTTAATGGTGTATGGGTATACTTGTTGTATGGGTATACTTGTTGTATGGGTATACTTGTTGTAATTACCTTATGAATCATGTGTTAATTTTGTATGGGTATAATTTTTGATATGCATAATTTTTTGCAGGTCTTGTTTGGGTGTTCTTATACAAAATTTAATGTTATAGTAGGCTAAGAATTTATCAGATCTTTTTGAGAGATGATAAAGGAGACCCCCCCTTATCGATGCTGAGAATTACAATGCTTTTTTTATCTCTATTTAATCCCATTTTTGAGGGAAGATAAAGCCCATTTTTGTAGTAGTGTTTCTAATTGAACCATGGGGAGGTCAGAATTAGCCTATGGGACTTTCCAGGGGTCTCGATATTATTGGAAATGTGTGTTGTGTTCCTTCATACCGCGAATACATGGGTAGACCCAAATCATATGTCACCACTGGAAAAGGAATTGATAGGCCTGGTGCTGAGGGAGGACTAGCAGTTGGTGAAGGATGTGCACATTAAGCTATGATTCAATCCATTACTAAATTTCTCTTAATATTGAATTTTTCCCATGAGGCCTTATACCTACCTGATGGGGGATCAGCGCAGCAAGGATTACTCATATTGGTGGCTCTTGGAGGATAGCTAGTGGAAGAAATAGGGATTTAGAGTCCGTATAGAGCAGAAATCGGTGGTTAGGTTGGCTGCGTTCATTTCAACACTTGTCTATAGTAGTATTCTACCAGTGAGGGACCCGAACATAGTCATGTGACCAAGAACATTTATCACGGTGTCCAGGATGGTGATAGGGGAGTGGGCCAACCTAGGAGTCCCAATACTTGCGAAGATGTATAAGGATTTTTTCCATATTAGCAAGGAGAAGAAGCCACAGAGGATATGAGGTTTATTCTATCTTCTATATGGCTGGATAGTGGTGAAAATCATGGGAATGTATGAATATCCAAACCCCACTTATCCTCCAGGGATGGACTTTTGAACATCCATTCTGAACGCAGTGGGGAGTTTCCTGACCAAGTTGAACATGCAGCATGTTTTGAACCAGGTCTAGAAGGTAGAAAAGTTCAACATCCACCCATTCCCACTACCAACAGGTGTGTTCACTGATGACTTCTAGGGAATAGAGGAGCACCAGTCCTACCTCTTGGCCTTTTGGGGAAGAGTTATGGTGGTGCGGGTTGACCGTGAGCCTCTCTGTGAGCCATCACTATGCACCGATTCACGAGGAAGTTCTGGTGCATGAAGAGGCTAACCCTATGTGTTTACATGGGAGTGATCCCAGCGGATCACCCATATGTGATGAGGATTATGTGGATCATGGTCACAAGAGAATATTGGAATATGAAAAATGAGATACCTCTTCCCACAACTATCCATGGACTGGTGAAAGAGTATTCCAAAAGTTGGGAGGCAGCCTACCCTGGGGAGATGCTGAAGTAGCAGATTTGTAATACTGATGACGAGGTGCCTCCTTAACCTCAATGTCAGGGCTAGAAGGAAGCAAGGACATCCTATGGTGGTGGGGCTATAGTGGTCATGAGACCTGCACCAACCGAGAGGCAGGTGGAAGCAGCGGACCCGGTGGTCCAATATAAGGAAAGATATTCTAAAGGGAGGATGCCTAGGGGGTTTTGTATAATACCCACCCTGGATCCAAGGAAGAGGCTATGCCACATAGATATTATTCAGAATGTTGTATTCCTAGAGGCATGGGACAACTAGGTTGTCAACAGAAAATTCCTCAACCTGTATGAGATGTGTCCCAATATGAACCATCTTGGGATGGATTTTTCGGGGATTGATCCTATTAGGGCTGGATTTACGGTATCCCCAGTGGAGGGGGAGAAGTAACTTGCTGATATGGAGGTCTTCGTGCACTCTTGGGGTGAGCCACATCCAATGACAGATCAAGTGAAGGTGAATATTGATGGAATGACCCCTACAAAATTGTGAGCCACTGGATTGAGATATCTCTTCCCTCTACCAAAAGAATCAGATGAGTCCTATTAGAGGGATCAGTCCGGTGAATGGATCCCTCTATAGGAGGGTGAGGTCAGCATCTCAGACCCATAACTAGAATATTTTTCAGATCCTCTTTAGGAAAAACCATAATCCAATTTTTTTAGTCCTTGTGCATATCATTTAGCACTTCTCAAATAAAATAAAACATGTTAAGGAGGGTCTCATATGAAAAAACCGATTCCGCTCAATAGTAGTTTCTGCTACAGAAAGTTCGAGATATGTGCCCACAACTACATCGATTATCATGCCAAGTAGGGCCATGACACCAAGGGTGGTCCTCCCGGAGCCTTTGAACTTCCCCACTATATTTAAAGGTCCATGCCTCGGGGTCCTGATGGAAATAAATCAGGAACGAGAACTACTATTTGAACATTATAAGTCTCATTTAGAGACATTTTATCTTTCATCCATTGATTAGGTTAACTATTGTCTGTGTAATTTTGGAATTCCATGTTATTCAAATGGTGTGGGATGCCTTGGAGAGGTTGGTTAGATCTCCTAGTGCCGCTTTCCCTAGGGGAATACTGGTGGTCGGGGAAGCGGAAACCCGTACTGACTAAACTACAGCACTTCTGATCACATGTGGGACCATCAGTTGGAAAAAAACTGAAATCTTTGAGGTGGAATCTGAAGATGAAGATCAATCAGACAACATAATTCTTGACCTACCCGATCTAACACTGAAATTAGGCCCTTCTGACAAGTTCCTGGTGGTGTTCCCTGCATATGAACCCACTGACCCTGTGGACCAGGATGAGACGACTTATGATGAATAGGATTGCAAAATCATCTGATGTCTCTGGTCATGGAATCTGATCATGCACTTCATTGGGGGGACCCCTCAAGTACAATGAATAAACCATATGGGGAGGCTTTGTTCCTTGTTGCATGAACTGTGTCCTAGAGTAATGGATTCCCTTCATCCACATATGCTCATCTGAGACTTCATGGTGAGGAAGTTTTATGAGCATGATTGTGGCCTTCGTGTTCATTGGTAGTGAAGGAAATAGGTGAAATACAAGAGTCTCTAGGTGGCTAGAAATGATATATAATGGCTGCGGGCATAGGGATATGAGTATTCCTCTTTTCTCAATGCAGAATCGGGGATTATATTCTGACTGAAGGAATAGATGGCATAAGCCCGAAGAATGAATGAAGCAAGCCTCTAAGGAGATGGATAGTATCTGAGCTTAAGGGGATTGGGTATGGATCAAAGATGATGGACTATTCCCCATCACCACCGAAGGGGAACAAAATCTAAATAGGCGACAATGGATCCTGGATGCCAAAATGCCAGAGGGTGGGGGAGCTAGAACACTCTATTGAAGAGGTCAACCCATTTGTGGGAGGGGAAAATCCTTGGGTGATTTAATATATGTAAAATCACAAAATTACTTTCACTCTTCACTTTCTTATGTCAGATGCATGTTTGGGATCTATTATTTGTTTTGGTTTACTGCATGTCCATCACATTCATGAAATATCCAGCGATCAATCCCTAAACACACATGGGTCGGGCCCAATGCGAGAAAAAAGGGATGACTGCCTCATTATTCTATCCAAATATGAGAGTATTAATGAAGATTCGGTCCTCTAGGGTTTGAACAACCCATTCATAATTCTTGGAAAAGAGGGAGGCCTGATTGGAAAATGAATCTCTTCGAACAGTCGACTTTCCATTTTCCCACCGTGCTGAAGTGCACAAGTGGGGTAGCTCTAGCAACATTAGAATCAATCCAAATAGAATGGAGTGGAATGAATAAATCATGATACCCAAAATTTGGAACACTGTGGGGGAGACATGACAATGAAGGATAAATATTGACCATGTTTGGAACATAGTATACATATTGCATTAGACTGAAATGGGGGTAAAAAATGAGGGCTAACCACTAACTATGTTTTAAACCTGGGGCCTAACTCAAAATTTCATCCTTTAGTCTTTCGGAACATTATCCCAGTATAGTAGGTGAGCCATATGCCAAGCATTCGTACTTATAGGGTGTTCCCTCAGGCATGAAAGATGATGAGGGTCCAAATAAAGGGCACCCAAAGCATGAAGGGTGGAGTGATGGGTTGTTCGAATGGAGTCCTAAACTCTTGAAATTATGACACCGTGGTGAAAACATGTTAGGTGGTCACATCAGTTAGATCATTGATCATACCTATTTCCATTCAAGAACTCTATGGTGAGGACTTAGAATGCCTTGTAGTTTTACATCATATGGATGCAGACAATGAATGGTATAGTTTAATGTCATATGACTAGGATGTTGCAAATATTTTTAAGTTCATACTGCATGGACTGAGGAAAACAGTTTAAAGTCATGTTGCGCAGACTGTAGGCTATTAGTTTAAGTTCATTTAGATTGGACTATAATCAGGGGCGAGGGTCCATAAGGGTTAATGAACCTGTGGCGAGGCCTGAGGAAAAATTCCAGGGCGTCTCTACGTATCCCAGGAGGATGAGTATCCATCGAAACATTGTTCTTGAACACATCATGATAAAAAATAATGTCAGGGAGGAATCCTCTCTGGTGAGGAAGTTGATGCATCCCATTTTTATCATGGGGCATCATTAACTTGTTCAGGGTAGAACCGCATTTTAATGTCATTCATTGAGGACATGGTTACCCAGAAAAAAATGCATGGCGCGGTACATATCCTGATGTGAACGGGGACAATAGAAGACCATATCACACCACATGTTCTTGATGGGATTCTTCAGTCCATAGGCCATAGGTGGCATGACATGGGGGCTGTACCCAAAGAAAAGTGTTCAGGCATTCCTAGAGACACCATTAGGATGAAAATCAATCCATACATAGTTTTGTGAGTGCTGTTTAACATCATGTGTGATAAAAGGCATGTGTGGTTCGGAAAAATCAATACACATCCTACGAAAACCACTAATCCCATGGGATTTTTTCTCAATGTGGTAAAAAAGGAACAGTAGTGGGACATTCTTTAATGCATGGGAGTGTAAAACTGAGTGAGTCAGCATTCCACATGAACATAAGGGAATGGAAATATGTGAATCATGACACCCGAGATTTGGATCACAATGATGGTGGCATGATGAGAAAGGATAGCTGATGATCATGATTGAAACATGGGAACATTCACGAAATGTCATCCAAGGTCTTCCATGGTGTTGGCCCAAGATGGTAGGTAAGACAATGTGGCATTATACCAGACTATAGAGAGGGTCCCTTCAGATGTGGAAGAGGATGATGATCCAAATAAAAGGCTCATGAAACATGGACACGAAACGAGGGATTTTCCATAAGAATACTCCACACTTTGGTTTCTTTTCCCCAACACATTCGAGTATACCAATAAGAGGTGTCAGCCAGTGGATGTTGAATACCTTTCTATGGACAAGGGTCCAAGGGTTTTATGCTCCTATTATAAGGCCGTAGAGTGGACCATTAAGAGGGGTCCTGGTTTAATGGAATGCAAGCTGGGTGGCGAAGTAGACACTCATGATGCAATGTTCATATATGGAGATCTTTGTTTAGGGCCATGGAATTCAAACCATGTTTGGAAAAGACAAGGGATGTACATGGTGTGGTTTTTGAACAAACTGACATGAACGAGAACCCCAGAGGTACTCGAAAACCTGCATGTTCCCAAAAGGGTTTGGGCCAATGAGCCAAAAGGGGGGAAAGATGTATGATTCTTGGGGCTGGACCTGCAAAAGGAATATCTAGGTGTTCCTGCATATCACATGATGATGGGAATAAATCCACTTGTAGTTCATGGAAATGTTGTGTAGTTTTACATCATGCGGAAAGGACCTATAGAGATCATAGTTTTAAGGACTTAGAGCTCAGAACCTATATGGAAAGGATGTATGGAGACATATGGTGTGGTAATTATAAAACATGACTTGAATGAGGATAGTAGGATTCCATATCACCATGTGCTTCTTGAGGGGGTTTTAGGTCATGGGACCGGAAATGAAAGTTAGGCTGGGCCCGAGGAAAATTACGTGGGAGTTTTTCACGTACCCCATGATGATGGGGATAAAGTTGTACATAGTTCTAGAAGTGGCAAGGTAGGGTACCACTACCAGGGAAAACACTATCGTGCGGGTCTAGTCTACACACCAAATAAAGTGGCTTCCGATAAATCTTGTCTGTCTTTCTTGATGGATGTTTTTTTTGAAGCGACAAACCTAGAAAGAAGAATCCTGGAATCGCTACAGGAATCATTCCATATGTAGGCCTTGACAAATGGAATAGCGTACAACTGATACCAAATACGATGTCCCCTTGAGTGAGGAAATTACAATGTAGGATGATAATTTCACAGTTTAGGGTCATATGATAGGACCAACTATGGCATTTTAACCTCTTGTAGTAAAGACACAACTCTCTAAAGTTTTGTGGGACCAGGATGCATAGTTTAAGGTCATATGGCTTAGAATCATACATAAGAGATGAGGTTTTAGAGTGGAATGTTCATGTAATGACAAAGTATACCCGACATGAACGAGGATGACATCCACACCACACCACGTGTAATTATGGGGAAGAAACCCAGGTCCTAGGTGCTAGAAAAGATTTGAGATTACGGGGCAGGACCAATGGACTAAACATCTAGGTGTTCCTATGCATCCCATGAGGATGGGAATGAAACAATACGTAGTTCTAGGAGTGAATTTTAACATCATGTAGGACTAAAGGCAGGATATACTACCTCTTATAAGGGATACATGGTGTGGAAATTATAAAACCTGATGTGAATGAGGATGGTAGGAGTCCATATCACCAAACCATGAAATCCGATGATAGTCAGGACCAATAGGCCGAACAGAAGAGGTAATTAGTGGAATATGATCAAGACACAATGACAAGATGCCCGAGCATTCCTATGTATCCCATGGGGATGGAATCAAGTTGTATGTAGTTCTAAGAATGTCATTAATTTTTACATCTTGTGGTCAGGACATAGAGAGATCTTAGTTTTGAGGTCATAGAGATCAGAACATAGAGAAGCGAGACTCTCCCAAATGGGCTCAAACCTCCACCAAATCACTAAGACCAAGTGAGATATGCTTGATGTGGGAAACAAGGGCAGAGAAGTTCTTTGAAACTCATGGAATACATGAAAATGGGAAATTGGTGTGGGGCCCCAAATGATGCCTCAGAGTGGCTTTGTCCTCCTAATGTGCAAACGCACCCTGAGGGATATCACTAAGAGTGTCAAAATTGAGATTGGACTTGTTGGGGTGAAAAGGATGGGACTCATGAAACCAATATTTGGGGCTTGATGGTGGTGGTTTGACGAAGAAGGATAACTGTTAACCGTGTTTGAAACAGAAAATCCATATCGTGTGACCTGAAGTGGGAAAAAATTGATTTTCGACTGCTGAACATATTTTAAATGTAGTGCTTATATCAATTTTTCATTTTATATTCTCCAAAATGTTATCCCAAGGCGGTAGGAGAGAACTGGGGCCTAGCATCCATGCCACTCAGGGGTCCTTTTGAAAGTGAGAGATGATGAAAGCCCAAATGAAGGGGAACATGAAGCATGAAAAAGAGTGATAACATGTGTATGTAGAATCGGAAACTCTAGGTCCTAAACCAGAGTGCTCTATGGTGCATTTTTAAACTTCAAAGAGTGTCTAGAAGCCCAACTCAAGATTAGCCAACTCAAAAAGATGAGTGTAGAATGGGGGAAGGAACATCTCTCATGAGGGAGAGGTATGTGGAATAGATGTTAATAACCTGATGTGAATGATTAAATAGGACCCTACCACACCACGTACCCCCTTCCAAGAAGAAATTTGTCTAGGGGGACGGACAAATGATGGGGTTTTAAGAAATAAGGTTTTAACCGATGACTAAATGTCTGGGCGGTCCTACATATTCGATGATGATGGGAATCAAGCCACATGTAGTTCTAGAAGATGTTGTATAGTTTTATGTCCTGTGTCAATGATGCTATATTGAATGTGTATGAAATGGTGAGTAACCTAATGTGAATGAGGAATAAGACCACACACTCCATACCATTCATAATTCATGGATAGAATTCAGACCAGGAGGATGAGGTAAATTGGAGATGAACCTGGGCTGGACTCGAATTCAAAATGCTTGTATTTTCCTATTTATCCCATGAGGAAGGGAATCAAGACAAACATAGTACTGATTTTTTTTTTCAGTTTATCTTCATGTGGAAATGATTTTATAGATCATATTTTATAGTCTTAGAGGTCAGATCATAGATGCCTAGTTTAATGTCATGTTCATGGGAAATATGAGTGGAAAGAGTGAATCATTGTTCCTACTATTTGGGAGGCCACAAAACGAATACAATGATCAAGGATAAATACCCACCATGATTTCAACATAGTATTCGAATTGTGTGACCAGGTATGTGGGAAAAAATTGAGCATCAACCATTGACCATATTCGCAACACGATACTTGAATCAAATTGTCGTCCAGGATCCTTATGGAAATTTTTGGGAAATGGGAGGGGATAACTATGGCCTAGCATCAATTACGTTCGAGGTTCCTTTTGGATGTGAATGATGATGGAAACCCAAATGATGGGATGCGCGAAGCATGGTGGAACCTGTGTAGTTTAACATCTTTTGGAAAGGATGATAGATGAAGGAGGGATGTATCAAGGGGATATGTGCGGCCTGGAGAAAATATCATGACCTGAATGTGGACATGGAGTCCATACCACATCTCACAATAATAAATGAGAAATTGGGTTAGGGGGACAAAAAGGTCGAGGGACCTAAGACATGAGGTTTTGACTACTTTGTAGTTTAACATCTTGCGGTGAAGACTGTGGAGATCTTAGTTTAATGTCATTGGGCTCGAACCATAGAGACATGACCCTTTATGTTGGTATTACCTTACCAATTCTCTTATGCCCATGTCATTAATGCTTGGTGTGGGAAGAAAAGAATAGGATTAGGCTCTCCCCAACATATAAGGGTACAATAATGAGGGAAAGAGATCAGGCAGGGTCAAACCCCACTAGACCAACACTCATGCTAAATGAAAATAGATGTTTGAAGGGATAGTAGGGGAAAATGAACCACTTCCACTAAAACATGGGACATATGAGGGTGGTGATAATCAATGGGGGATAGCTGTTGACCACTTTCCAAACACAACATCCACATAGTGTGACCTATAATTGGAACAACAAATGAGTGTCAACCAATGACCATATTTTCAATGCGGGACTAGTATCAATTTTTCGTTCGAGACCTTTGAGGAAGTTGGCCCGAAATGGTAAGAGATCCCTAGGGCCAAGCTTCCATTACATTCGGGGGTCCTTTGGATTAGAAATATTATGAATACCCAAATAAATAAAATGTTTGAGGTAGGAATATGCATATGCAGTTTAACATCATGGGGGATGACAAAATAGGTGGAGATCTCTAGGGAAAGAGATACATGGTGCTATAATGATGAACTCAACAAGAATGAAAGAAAAAACCTTCACTACACCATGTGTTTAGACCCATGGGAAGATCCTGATGTTTGGGACTGGGCTTATAGACAATGTGTCTGGTCATTCTTGCATATCCCATGAGGATGGGAATCAATCAATACATAGTTTTTAAAGGGCCGTGCAGTTTAACGTCATAGAGTGAGGATGTGGGAGGATAAAATAAGGGGGAGGCCACATGATGAAACCATAATAACCCCACAATGAGTGGGGCCAATGATGCCTACAACACACCATGTGGGATCTTTCAAGATAACTACACCCAGGGGGAATACTCAAAGAAAAGAATTTCGGGGATGGACTAAGGATTACAAGAATTCCTATGTATCCCATGATGATGGGAATCAAACCATATGTTGTACCTGAAGATGCAGTTTATCATCTTACAGGATGATGGATACTGGGATATCATAGTTTAAGTTCATAGAGCTTAGACCATAATTTTATATCTTCCACTCACTGTTTAATGTCATGCAGGATGAATGTTTGGTAGTTTTACGTCTTATATCTTTGACGAATCACACATGTTAACATCATGTGGAGATGAAAGAACATTTTACGGTCATGCGGGACCATTTTATCAAGAAAAGTATTGCTTGTGGAATTTTTCATTGGTGGGAGGAGTTATATGCTCACCATCCTTGGTAACTGGGTAGTATACACCATTGGGGTAAGCTATGTGAATGATATAAGGTCCTTCCCATTTGGGATCCAGTTTGAGTGGTTTCTTATAGGGTATCGTTGACGTTCTCAGAGCTAGAACCATGCCACCTTGAAAAAAAGATAAGATAAGAACATTCTTGTTGAAATCTCTGACTATATTATTCTGATTCCTTTCAAGATTGTGCAGGGCACAAATCATGTTCTCGTCGACCACTTTTAGTTCATGTAGAAAGACTTCAACTACCTTATCTGGTGCTTTCTTATTGTAGATATATGTGAATAATGAAGGAAATTGAATCTCGATGGGTAGTATTTCCTCTATCCCATTCAATAGGGAATATAGTGTCACTTGTTTGGAATTGTGAGTCGTTGCCCGATAGGCCCAGAGTGCATATGGAATATTGTTTGGAGGACTCTTTTTATTCTAAACAACCATTTTATAAAGTATGTTAGAGAGGGTATTGCTGAACACCTTGATCTGCACATTAGCCTGCGCGTGATATAGGGCCTAATGGTTAGAACAAGTGTTGTACATGGTGTACAATTTATTCAACTTGGTTTCCCAAAGGTTGGTTCCGTTATCGGATAGAATGGCGTGAGGGACTCAAAATTGGTGGTTGATTTTGGAGCACTCCAATTCAATGACAAAATGGGCCTTGACATCTTGGAGCTAAACTGCCTCTGCCCACATGGAAATGAAATCCATAGAAGTCAATATGAACTTGTACTGGCGATCTGTCACTGGTGGATATGGTCCCATGACATAGATTCCCTAGACCAAAAGGGAGAAGAGTACATCATAGTGTGATGGGGCTCTAGTGGAAAATGAACAAGATGAACGGGGATTTTGGCATGCATAGAACCTATTGTAAAACTCGATATAGTAAAATCATGGAGGGTCAAAAATAACCCAATCTCATGATCTCATGAGATAGTTTCCGCCCCATCTAATGAGCTCCACATGAAGTAGAATAAATATCTTGCATGAACTAAGAAGTTTTAACTTATTTAATGTAATAGGGGAAGAATCATTCAATCCCATATTTTTAGAGGATCTGCTCAAGACCATGACTACTCTAGAGGGTAAACTGTAATGTGTGGCGTCATATTCACTCACACTCGGCTCGATTAATTGGGAGATTTTAGTTCTAGATGTACTTGATAAAGGGGGTAATCCAGTCAGAAGTCACTTCCAACACTGCGTCAAGGGGTCCTGGGGATCCTGACGTGGAGGCCCTAGTGGTAAGGTTGCTTCCCTACGGTATATCATCATCATCCAGATTGATGGGGGTGATGAATCTCTAGTGTGCCATGTAGATAATCAAATCATCCCGATGAGGCTCTACAAGAGATGTAACCAAGTTGGCCAAGGCATCGACTCGACCATTCTATGAATGAGGGACGTGTGTAACTCCTTCTAAGATGGAAAATGGGCCATCAATTGGTGGGTGTATTCCAACAGTGGTACGAGCTCTAGATTTCTAATGACGTAGTCAGCAATGATCTGTGTGATGACTAGTTCAGAGTCCCCATTCACATGAAAGCGGGGAACATCAATCTCGAGGGATAGCTCGAGGTTAGTAATGAGGACTTGATACTCTACCACATTATTGGTACAACCTTCTAACAACACGAACGAATATGGAAGAACATTTTGTGTTGGTGTGATGAAGATGAAACCCAAGCCCATCCAATTGAGTTTGGGATCATTAAGCCTTCTTACGGTAGGGATTAACGAAGTGATATCAAAGTGAATTTTCAAACACAAAATAGCTTTCTCTACCAAGAGGATTACCTCATCCAGAAAATCATGGTCCATAAACTCGTCCATTGGAGATCGATGGGAGGAAAGGAGGTCTACTAATGCTTGTACCTCAATAGCCTTATGGGGGATGAACCTAATGTCAAACTACTGAAGGATAACTTCCCACTGAGCTAGAAGGCCTATCAATATGGGGTTGTTCACGATGTACTTCAGCATATCTGCTTGGAACACTTCCTATATCTCATGGTGTTTCACGTAATGTCGCAATTTCTGTACTATGAATACTAGTGCGAGGAATCTTTTCTCGATATAGGTGTATCTAGTCTTTGTATCAGGTAGCATGCGGCTGAGATAGTATAAACTCTTCTATTTTCCCATGTTTTTCTTCTGAGCGAGAAGGGTGCTGAGAGATTATTCTAGAGAGGTAACAGAAAGGAACATTGGTTTTCCAGAAATGGGTGGCATCAGGACCAGAGGCTGCAATAAGTAGTAATTGATTTCCTCAAAAGTATTCTGACATTCCTCATCCCACTGATAGACAATACCTTTCTTTATTAGCCGAGAAAAGGGATTACACTTTCTAGCCAAATTCACGATGAATTGGTGTATGCAGGCCAAGTGGCCTTGAAAGACTCGCAACTATCGAATGTTGCTTAGAGGAGACATCTGACTGATGGCCATAATCTTCTCTGAATCGATCATGACGCCACTATATCTGAAAACGAAGATGAGAGACTTTCTAAAGGTGACCCTAAAAGGAAAACATTAGTGGGTTCATCTTCAGATGGTGAGAATGGAGGAAGGATAATAGTTTCTCAAGGAAATTGAGATGTTCCTGGCACCAGAGAGATTTGACCACTGGATCATCCTCATAGAATTCCAACAATGTCCCAAGGATTGTCTTAAATATGAAATGCATGGCACGATGATATGTGGAACCTACATTCTTTATACCCAAGGGAATGTCCTGGATGCAGAATGAACCTTGTGGTGCCCTGAAGGCTTTAGAATCTTCATCATCAGGGTCTATTCGAATTTAGATATACCTGGAATACCCATCCATGAAAAAGAGAGACTGAAATCTAGCGGTATCGTTAGTCAACAGTTCTATCATGGGAACGGTAAAATCATCCTTTAGACAATGATGACTATAATCCTGAAAGTCGATGCAGACTCTAATCTATTTTTTCTTCTTTTTAATAGGAATAATGTTAGCTAACTTCGTAGGGTACTAGATCTCCTTGACAAAATTGGCTCCAATGAGATTATTAGCCCGAGCGTTGACCATGACACTGTGGGAAGGGTTCATCTTTCTAGGAGGTTATTTAAACCCACGATGATTTGTTGGAAGGCCGAGGCAATAGACAACAACCAAAGGATCTATTCCCGGAATATCCTTATAACTCTACAAAAACACATCATGATGCTGCTTCAAGAAGTTCACATACTACTATTTCTCTTTGGCAGGACTCGAGGCACTGATTAATGTGGATTTCATATCTGTATTATTATTGAGGTTCACTTGTTTCAATTGATAGATCATGGGGGAGACACCCTCTTTGAATTTAGGGGTTTCATCTTCCCAATTAACTTCTTCACTTGTCGAAGAGGGACCCTCAGTAGGAGGAAATTCCACTAAATTGACAGATCTCGATGGGAAGCTGGTGTCAACCAGAGCAACGATGGACACCGCATCAGAGGGCTCCCATGCTCCCGAAACCATATTAATAAAGGCTGTCGACCCGATCCCATATGGTCTTCAACCCATGGGGCCACACATTATGATATAAAAGCACTGGTGGCATGTCAACTTTATCCAATTTATCCCAGCCTGACGAAACAATAAAGTATGATGTATTTCCATTTCCATGGTGAATATGTCCAAATACACTATAAGAGTACTGGGCTCTAGGATTACCTGTTCTTGATTTGCGTAAGAATATGAGGTGATATTTTTGCTTACCCTAGACATGGGAATGTGCTTCCCCCTCTTTATAGAATCAACAGATCATTATCCCAGATTCGGTGTCGTATCCTGTAATTGATGGATTATAAAAATGCAAAAATCATATAGGTATGTCCACAGGACTGTCACAGCTATAGCGTCTTCAACCTCATTAGCTTGAATATTCTTGTCCGTTCTCTTGCAATTTTTGGCATCCAGGTAGTGAGCATCATGAGAGGAAAAAGTGTACAGGTCACCTTTCGACCATTAAGGGACTACTTAAGGCACTGGTGATTCAATGAAGAGACCGCCACATGCTGGTGAAGCCACGACCTACCCATCAACGCATTATAAGTGGTGTCCTGAAAGACAACCATGAAATCAGTGTTTTCTACCAGACCACCAAACTGAGTCTTTAGGTAGATTATTTCAACAATTTCTTTTCCCATCCTATCATATCATTGAATTTTCAGGTCTGAAGGACTCATACCATCCTCGGACTAACCCATTTTTATGGTGTCCAGATAATGATTATGTTGATCGCTCACCCTATTTCAACAAGACAATGATGATCATCCATAACATTGAAGCGGTCAGTGATGTATAGTGGGAATATGTGCCCCTATATGGGAGAGCCTTCATCTTCTCCAGAGAAGGGGATAATACCCTGACATTCAGCATGCTCGACTGCCTAAGCCTGGAAGGCTTCTACTTCTTCTACCACCATTTCAAACTAGAGGGGGCTTCATAACGCCTCAACAAGTGCTTCACTCATATCCACTAAAAGGTAAAGATCCTCAAGGATAGAGAGACTTGCAGAAATTCCAACAATATGCTTAAGGATTTCATAGTCCAGTGTCAAGCATGAACTTTGGATTACAGAAGGTCATTATGTAGCAGGAGGTATGAAGGGACCTTCCGGTTGAACCTTTGGTTCAATGGTGCAGGTAATGTCCCACTGCTCGCTAGACAATGTACATGGAGAAACTATTGGATGTGTGATAGATTACATATGATGGTCCTTAATAGAGCAAGGATGATTGCGGTGTGTTCAGTGGGGATCTTCCTGATCAAGTAACACAAACGGTAGAAAAGGAGGACCTGATAACACCAGATGAGAGGGCTGTGCATGCCAAGCTCTATGTTGGACGGGCTGTTTAGTTTTGGTGGCATGAAAAGCCTAGCTGGAACCACTCATCAAAGTACTCTGATGGCTTATATATCCACCACTCCATTGGAGATGGTGACATGTGATGACATTCGGAGGATCTGTATGGTGCTCCTCATCGTTAGGAATTATGTAGGGGTTTACCAGATCCATGGTGTAAACTGAAGCATACCCTTGATTGTCATTTGAAGAATCCTCCATCACTAGATGAATTTAGGGGGTAAAATCCATCTTTGAGGGAATAAAGTTGGCGAGAGTGCGTGATGACGATGACAATGGTGGTGGACTTTGTTTTAACTTGCATTGCCTATGCTTTCTCTTATGATAAGAGTGAGGCTGATATGCTGATACAGAAGTAGTTTTTGCAGGTGATACGATTCCTTCTGAAGGCTCAGTCAATTCAAATGTTCACAGATAATACCATGGGCATGGTCGACTGCCTTACAAGCCACCCAGTTGTCATACTTTGGGGACCCTTGGTTAGGAACCTGATGCCATAGAAATTCATTATCACTACCGCTGTTTGGATTCATGAATACACATGCCACCTATTCCGAAGCTGAGCCTAACCTGACTATGTTGTTATGAACCTGGAATTGATTCCATTCTTTAAACACATAGAAATTCTTGAGGGTGTTCCATATGATCTGGTGATAGGGGAAATAATTGGTGTGATCAGTGATATTTTCCTCTTATGGCCTCCTATATTTGGGAAACCGTAGAATTCAATATTCCAAGGAACTTCTGAAATATCTGGGGACCTTAAACTCATTGAATGATTAGGTTTTATTTCTCCTATATGGAAAGGGGGATCTAAGAGCCTAGCCCTGACGAGGGGCTGGAGGAGCCTACTGAGGAGGTGGGACCATGTTATCTCGCATGGGTGGTGGCGGTGTGTTACGTGGGGGAACCTTCCAGTTTCAGGGAGGATGATGTTGGGTTGAAGGCTGCGCCTGAGGTGGCGGGGATCTTTGAGGGGGTAGAGGTGGAACCACTAGTAGTATCTCTAGTTTTTAGGGGGACTTTATTTAGGTCACTATAGTGGGTACAACCTTAACGGATCTTCTCGGGGGAACCACAACAGGCAACGGACATGCCTGCTTGGCCTGCTGAAAGGCTACCTCTCGATGATGGGCCTTATAAGAGAAATCATGAAATCTCCCAAGGTAATTATGAGTAATGCGAGAGGGTAATAGTTCGGTTTTGAAATTCCCCACACACATTGTCAGTAGATGTTCCTAAGTCAGCAGCATGTTCGGGAATAGGTATGCCCTTTCCACCAGACGACAAAGTCCTCAAATCACTCATCAGGCCTCTTCTTACACTTGAATATGTCTACAGTACTCATCTTCCATGTGGTAAAGCTAAACTAGTAAAAAAACTCACTATAGAGATCTTCCTAGCAGGCCACCGACCCAATGGGTAGCTGGATGTACCAGATAAACATATTCCCTTCCAATGTTTGTACAAAACACAAGAGTATGGTGTCCTCTTGCAGTGATAGAGTTCCCAGCATTGGTCCACACCATGAGATGAAGTGGCCTAGATGCTACATCAGATCAACCATCCCATTAAAAGGGGAATAGGTGGGGTTTCTGAAACCTGAGGGTTCCTGAATATCATCAAACTATACCAGCTATGGCTTGGCATTAGGAAGGATTTTCACCTATCATGTTTCCAATGCCTCAAGGCATGCAATGATCACCTCCATCAAATCA
The DNA here is from genome assembly GCA_963277665.1 of Viscum album. Taxonomy (NCBI): domain Eukaryota; kingdom Viridiplantae; phylum Streptophyta; class Magnoliopsida; order Santalales; family Viscaceae; genus Viscum; species Viscum album. The sequence goes on along the minus strand of OY728155.1, from coordinate 82,456,565 downwards.
TCTGGGTGGGGTTCCTATCGCAATGAGGGTCCCTGACCACCGGTGCATTGGTAGGTTCTTCAACATGATATGTAGGCTCAGTAGCTCGTGGATCAGCTGGTGGGATGACCTATGGGGTGGATGGGGGAACCTGAGCTGGGTCCCGTGGATTATCTCACAGCTTAGGTAGATTTTGTGACACATACTGCATCATCTTGCATTAAAAGTTTTCCTCCGTCCTTTAAATGTGGCTAGGATGGTCTGGGTCACCCAGAGGCAACTCTCTATGGGGAAATTGTACCTTCCCTTGCTTCCCTAGATGAGGATCAACATCGTCTGGCCATCGCTCCACAACACATTCATCAAGGAGGTCATCGACTATATTTTGGTTCTCTGTGATCTATTGATGCAACACAACCTTTTTGGGATCTTCATCTTTCCTCTACACTAAGCCATACGGGTCATAGGTTTTGACTAAACCAAGATTCTCTTTCCCCTTATTGGGATTTCGACTAAGGACTAATGACTCGGTGGGCACGATAAGGCCAAGTAGATTTCTCTACTGGTGAGTAACCCTTCCTAGTGGATCCAATAGGTGTGGACCTCCTCCAAGGGATAAGTCCAGTCCATGGAGCTATGTCTCTGTCTCCTCTTCCTCTGATAGATCAGCGTTGTTAACAACGACTCGACCTGAAGGCATATCCTCAATATCTCATGGAAAGTCGAGCTGACACCAAATAGTACTAAAATGGAGGGTAGCATACTACCACCAACTACATACCAGAACGTGTGGGGAATCCTCCATGATAATTATGTAGATAACTTTAAATCTCTAAACCCATCGTTTCTGGAGGGTCCGACGTCGACCGGGTGACTCAGGTCACCGAGACATAGTGAGAATATCGATGTCAACTATACTACATTGATGGTTGATATCATCAAACTGTATCTGACTCTTGGGGTAAGGCACTCACTGATAACAAAGGTGGAAGTGCGTTAGAAATAGGGTTTGGCTAAAACACATGACTTCCTCCTGGGTAAGATATTTGGGTGTAGTGATGTTTTTAGGCTCAATTGGCCAAAACATTTATGGGAAAATGATTCGCTTCAAAGATGTACTCAAATATCCATAACTAAGAATCAAGATCTGGCCCTTTGTTTCCCCAATCATCTATGGGGGGCAGTGATTGGACTAGAAGCGACACTGATGTAGACCGCTGAGATGACAAACTGGTCGATAGAGAATACAATGAATGAGATGAAGAGTCGTCACATCTCGGGCTGTCCTACGATGAATGCAATGACTGAGCCACCAGATCCTGGTAAGACGGGCTGGTGACCACAATTTCCGGTGCAGGGGCTGTAGTTACTGATGGTGGACTATGCATTTGTCCATCCTTTATCGGTCCCTAGAACAACTCTCTATGATCTCTGGTTGAGGTAGTGAATTACAATGTTGATGATTGGGAGGATTGCACGGCCAAGCCCTCGAAAGAGGATTAATTTTCCTCCTCTTGGATGTATCGGTAGAGGGAGTTGGGAATCTTCTAGACCTCATATTTCAGAAGGATGAGGCTAAGAAACCTCTTTCCTACCAAATCCCTTGACACAGATGATTGAGGTGAGGTTTCAATTGCGAAATCACATCCCGCCTTGAAATTTAAGAAGAAGAATGGATTAATCACGGTCTGAAACATCTCGGTATTCTTCATATGGCCATGGAGACCCTACCTCATGCCCCATGGTGACTCTTTGGGACATGGTAGGTTCTTGACTCGAGGAGGAACTTTATCCAAACTAATACAGGGGAAGAGAGGGCTTCTGCTAGGATGATCTGGGGTCTCAGTAACACCTTGAAAAATGTCAAAGCAAACATGGGGAGAGCCTCCGTGTCCACTAGCTAATGTGTGGAGGGAGTCTTCAGGGGAAGTGATGGAGTGTGTAGGACCTACTTTTGATCTGGTAAGATCATGGGCAGGGCCTCCATGACTATTTCCTTTCGCTGCATTGGTATGAAGAGGGTCCTCATAATGGTCGAGCTGAACATGGTTAGGACCTCCGTGTTGGGTTCCCATGAAGCAAGGAAAACCTATGATTCTCTGATTTCTTGGATGAGGAGGACCTTTGTCGGTGTCTATAATAACATGCGGAAGACCCCCACACTGACTGTGAACCAGATTTTTAGCATCCTGACATCAAAGACCAGTGACATGTGGAATGGCTATATACCGAATGTCATGGTTTTTCCCATGGTTTTTGGGTTTCCTTGCTTTATTTTACAAAGCATTTGTGGACCCTTCAAGTCTTATAAAATTTTTTATCTTTTTAATTGTTTTCCTTGAGAGTGTGACTCACCTTCACATAATAAACCTTATTATTTTAAGATGTTCATCCATTTCCCTTATAAAATATTTTATTCCACTCCCCTTTGGAAAAATCCATGGGAAAAAACCATGTTCTGCTCTGTGGTTTTGATTAGTTTAATGTGTGGTGTCCCAAAACTAAGTAATAAATAATTCCCAATACATTCCTATATAAACCCACCCTAGATCCCACTTCCTCTTCACTCAAATACTTTGGAGTATGTCAAAATATTTCTCTCCTCTCTTTATAATCCTCCCAAGGTGCCCAAACCTCCCATGATGCCTCTCTCAATCCTCTCCCAAGCCTTTGGTATCACACTTCCAAGTAAGGTATTTATTCCACTCTAAATTTTGTTGAAGCTTCTTTATATGGTTATTTACTTTTTCTTTAAATTAAAAATGTTGAGGTATGATTTTGAACCACCACTATAATTCCATCTTTTTGTTTTAATGTTGAGAGACCCCTTTCTCTCTCACTAAATGCCTCCCATGTACAGTCGTTACTATAATGAAATTTCATAAGGAATTTCTATCTCCTCATTTACATTCAAGTAAATCTTTTGTGTCATGAATCTAAATTCAATTAAAATTATTGGGACATGTATCTATATGTCCCCTTACTATCCATTTCATGTAAATATGATGAGACACCCCATTCTCTCTCATCCACTATTTTTATGAGTTCTTATGTCATGTCGTTATGCTTCCAATATTGCACCGTGATTTTCCAAGACAAAGTATTTGTGTGGTGAATACTATGCCCATTTCTCTATCTAGGGTATTCAACTTTATACACATTTACTTATTGATTATAGAGTTTCATGTATGAATTCAACATTCCTTTATCTTGGAATAAATTATGATGTTTAATGAATCAATGTGGCACACTTATATATGAAATGAAATGTTTAAGAAGGGTGCGCCCTGAAAGCGCTCCAATGCATTGGGTAAAGTACAGTATCATGACACGTCCTATTCAATGAGTCTTGACTCATGATAATTCCAGTAAAACGAGTTTTTACTCGTTCTTTATATGCAATGAGGGTTTAATCATTCTGCATGTGCAATGATCTTTGGATCATGCTAATTTCATGTTAAGTGTTGTTTCCACATTTCCATGTTATGATTATCTCTCTTAATCATGTCTTTATGTTCATGTTTCACTTGTTCTCCATTGATATTACTATTATCTTAAATGTATTGTATTCTTCCTATTATTTAATTTTTATTACTTTAATGGCCTTTATCACTCACCCTTTTCTTATGAATGTCCTTAAGTTATCATATGCAATGCTAAGTATGAGGTAATGTAGTGGTTATGTAAATGATGTTTTCAATAATACGTTGCATTCTATGAATTAATTTCTTATGTAATGTTTCTAATCCCCGAATACACTAGACCTCTTGATCTTCTATGTTGTATCAAATGATGGTGTTATGTAATAAATCATGTTTAATTATGTAATAGAGATTAGGGTTTTTATATTTGGTATTAGAGGATAGGATTAGTTATTTTTGGGAGTACGATTAGAAAACCCTAGTGAAGCATTAAAGATAAGAATAAGTTTAATAAAAAAATACTTATTTTCTGGTGGGTATTTAGTAAGTGGATTATCAAAAAAATACATCCCTGTCTAGATATGAGCAGGTAGAGGCGGCTCTGAAAAAGATGTAACTAGGGGAGAAAACCCAGAAAAGGAGTTTCGGGCTTGACCCAGGGTATCCTGGTACACGACAACGAGCCTTGTTGCACTCTTGGTTACGACACTCCTGGGGGATATTCATTGATGAATTCACATGTTTAGTATGAACCATTATTAAGGGAATTAAAAAAAATTCCCCTAATAATATAAGTTAGTATGTAGATCATGGATATCATAGATTGAAGCCTGTAGATTCATAAGTTAAGGAAATAAAATCTATTTATAAGTCATATGTTTAGTCCATGGAATACGCTTTCTGTGTTACCCCTAACTTTTCTTTCATTCCATCCAATGGCCGGTAATAAGAGGACTCCAGCTTACAACTGATGTGAAGATCAATGTGATGACTGAGCTAATGAGATTCCCAATCTGATGGGAGTGGGAATCCGAAACTTTGTCACTATTCTCTCTCATTTAACTCAAGATTTGAATAGAAACAAGGGTCAAGAAATAAGTTCAACCCCCCCCCCCCCCAAGAAAGAACAAGTTTCTATCGAATGCTTCATGATTCAAAGGGCTCATAATTTTAATGCATCATTTGATCCCTTAATTTCTGAACAATGGATAAAATCCATTAAAAAGATCTTCTCCATCCTTCAATGATCAAAAAAAGAGAAGGTTCTCCGGCCTGATTATCATATGGAGGGTGAAGCTGATCTGTGGTGGACATTGATAAAAAATATTAATCCCGAGGAGAAGATAGAGGTGTTGGAATGGAAATATTTCTTGAAGATTTTTTTTGATAAATATTTTCCATGTACCCTCCAAATTGAGATGGAAAGGGATATCTATTCCCTCAAGAAAAAAGATGACGAATATATCGGAGCGTATGAGGCAAATATCAAAAGGCTTGCACGATACACCTAAGACTTTGTCATTACCCCCAAATGCATGGTTTACCGCTTATTTGGTGGGATCATACCTAGCCTACATAAAGCCCTAGGGATCTGTGACTTCAACAGCTATTAGGAAATTTTCCGATGTACCCTCAAGGTCGAAATGAAGATCAGTTAATCATAGGGAAATCATGGGGATAAAAAGCGTAAGGTGGAATTCAATTCTGGCGGTTTGATGGATAAATACAACGGTGCTAAGAAGATCCATCACCCCACTTGCCAATGGTACAGAATGAAGCACCGAAAAAATTTCCTAAAAGGGATGAGGAAATGATTTATATGTGGAAGAGAAGGACACCTAGCTGTTAACTGCCAACAATAAAAAACCTGTAGCTGCGATAGAGAAGGGAAAAAGAACTGTTCGACTCTCAACGCATTGTTCATTGCTTCAACTACAAATAATCATGGCATATTGAAAATTTTTTCCCTATGGAAAGGGATTTTGGAGGCATCAAACAACTTCCAAAGCAGCAAGGGAGAGCTTTTTCCATCACTACTGCCGAAGTGAACCCTGACAACGAAGTGGTGATAGGTACTCTAGTCATTCATTCAAGAATAGCGAACACAATTTTTTATTCTAGTTCTACACATTCTTTTATATCTTGAAAGTTTAGTAGATCAGTTCCAACAGCACCATAGATCATTGAAGTAAAGATCTCAGTGAGTATGGAAAATTTTTCAATCATTGCATCAAATGAATATAAATCCTCCCCTATCATAATTGGTGGATTGAACTTTCCGGTGAGTCTCATCTTACTCCCTCAGGTGGAATTTTATGAAATTATTGGCATGGATTGGCTTTCCCTATATAGGGCCACCATAAATGGTCGTGAGAGAGAAATCACACTCCATGTGGAGAATTGACCCCCGATTCTTTACATGTGCAAGGAGGAAGATGAATCTTATTTATCTCCATCATCTCAAGTGTGGATATTACTTCCCAATGAGAATGTGTATTTGTCCTAGATGATTGAGTCTTCATAGGAAACCATCCTTGAAGACATGCTTATTTTGGGGGAATTCTGTGAAGTGTTTTTTGAGGAATTCCATGATCTTCCTCCTAGAAGACATGTTTAATTCTCAATTGATCTTATACCTGGGGCATTGCCAATATTCAAGAATTCATTTAGAAAGGTTTTTGTAAAGCTTAAGGAGATGAATAAACAACTACAGGATAATATGGATAAAGGGTTTATATGCCCAGGTGCTTCACCATGTGGGGCACCAGTCCTCTTTTTCACGAAGAAGGATGGATCAATGCACCTTTGCATCGATTATCGTGAGGTTAACTAAATCAGGATAAAGAACCAGTATACTCTCCAATGAATTGATGACTTGTTTGATCAGCTACATGGAGAACAATACTTCTCCAAGGTAGATTTATAGTCGAAATATTATCAAGTAAGGTTGAATAAGGAAGATATCCCCAAGACTACTTTTCGTACGAGATACATGCACTATGAATTCATAGTAATGCCTTTAGGACTCACTAATTCTCAAAAAATCATCATGGAAATGATGAATAGAGTCTTTAGAGATTACCTTAACAAGTTTTTCGTAGAATTTATAGATGATATTCTAATATTCTCCAAAACCAAGGAGTATCATGAAATGAATTTAACAACTGTACCAGAGACCTTCCAAAAGGAGAAGCACTACGAAAAGTACATAATGTGTGAGTTCTGGTTGAAGGAGGTCTCATTCTTGGGCCATATCCTCACAATAAATTATAAATCTATGGATCCATCCAAGACAGCTTCAATAGAGGGATGGATGAGTCCAACATCAGTAATGGGTATCCATAGATTATTTTGGTTAGTTGGATATTATCGACGATTTGTGATAAATTTCTTGCAGTTTTCCAACACTCTTTCCAAGCTAACTCGAAAGGGAGTATGGTTTTTATGGAGTGATGAATGTGAATAAAGCATCAAGGAGTTGAAAAAGTAGTTTATCACTGCACCCATACTCACGTTACCCACAAGTGGAGAACTTTTTGTGGTATTCAGTGATACTTTGAAGAAGGTCCTGAGTTGTTTGTTGAAGAAAAATGAAAAAGTCATTGCCTAAGCTTCAAGGAAATTGAATGTTCATGGGCAGAATTATTCAACACTGGATCTATAATTGGTTACGGTGATCTTTAGATTAAAATTTTGGTGGAAATATCCCTTTAGGTAGAAGTGTGAAATATATACGGACCACAAAAGCTGCAAGTATATATTCACACAGAAAGAGTTGAACATGCTCCAATGAATATGGTTAGAGATGATCAAAGACTATGAATGCTCAATCCATTACCACCCTAGTAAAGCGAACAATGTGGTGGATGCTCTAAGTTGAAAGGACCCAATGATTTTATCATTGTTTTGAATTGAGAAGGATCCAATATTCTTAGATTTTATGAAGATGGAAATGGGACTCATAATGAATGGAACATAATCAATAGCTTCATAAATGATTGCTAAACCATCTCTGTTGGAAAGCTTAAAGGATGATAAAAAGAATGATGTGGGAATTCAGAAGGAAGTGGAAGCTATCAGAAAAGTGAAATCCCTAGAGTTCAATGTTTATAAAGAAGTAATTGAGATATTTGGGAAATTACTATGTGTTCCATCATGTTTGGAGTTGAAGAATGAACTTTTGGATGACGAACGTAGTTCATATTTCTCTATTCACCCTGGAAACGCAAAGATGTTTTGAGATCTCCTAGAGAATTATTGGTGGGATAATATGAAGAAGGAGATCATTGAGTATACATCAAAGTTCCTAGTGTGTCACCAATTGAAGGCAGAGAAGAAGAAGTCTAAGGGGATGATGCAACCATTGCCCATACTGACATGGAAATGGGAGAACATTACCATGGAATTTGTCACCAGACTTCCGAAGACATCCAAAGGAAACAATGCAATCTGGGTTGCTGTGGATCATCTTACAAAGTCTGGACACTTCATTGCAATTAGGGAGGATTTCTCATTGGATCAACTGGCACAAATATATGTCAGGGATGTGGTAAGGCTACATGGAGTATTAATAACTATTGTATCTAATCGAGATATAGGATTCACATTCATATTTTGGAAGAGTCTTCAACATGATTTTGATACTGAGATAAACTTCAATACAACTTATCATCCTCAAACTAATGTCCAATCTGAGTAGACTATCCAAAAAAACGAGGACATGTTGAGAGCATATTATATGGACATTAAAGGAATAATGGATCAATATATTCCTCTTTTTGAGTTCTCATATAATAACTGTTTCCACTCAAGCATCCAAATGGATCCTTATGATTCCCTTTATGGGATAAGGAACAGAACACCAGCATGTTGGGATGAAGTCGGTGAGCGTAAGCTGCTAGGACATGAAATGGTCGATGAAATGGTGGAGAATGTGAATGCCATTCAGAAGCATATCAAGGAATACCAAAGTTGAAAGAAGATTTATGTGGATAACCATCGATGAGAACATGAGTTAAAAGTTGGATACATGGTGTTTCTTCTCATATCTCCATGGAAGAATTTCATGAGGTTTGGAAAGAAATGGAAGTTATTTACTAGGTACATTGGCCCCTTCAAGATTCATGATCATTTCGGGGCTGTGGCCTATCGAATAGCACTTCCATGTACCATGGACAATGTACATGATGTCATTCATATATCCCTCTTAAGGAAGTACATACTGGACCATTCACATGTACTCTCTTCAGAGGTAGTATAACTAGAGGATGATCTTTCTTATGAGGAGCAACCAGTGAAGATATTAGATCCTAGAGAAAATGTTCTATGAAATAAGACAATTCCCCTCATCATGGTGTAGTGAAAAACACACACGTATGAAAAACGATGTGGGAATTGGAATAAGTGATGAATCAGAGTTACCCACATCTATTTTAGTGTGTAAAAAGAAAATTTTGAGGGTGAAATTTCTTAAGGGGGGGGGGCAGATTGTAATGACCCAAAAAGTCATTAATGAAAATTACTCTTGGTCTATTTAAATGTATTCTTATAGTTATGTAAAAAATATGAACTTATTTTGTTCTATGTTTTGGATTCTAAAATACCGTTATGAACTTTGACCATTTCTAATATAGTTGTTGAACAGTGATAACATGATTAATATAAATATAGGGCTTTAACAAATCCAATTTACTCAGAAAAATGAAGTGATATCCTCATACAGTAGACTTTCCCCATATGAAGTAAATTTTTCAGAGCTCTGAAAGGAGGTGTCATCATTGGGCTTCACACTTGACCAATCCAAAGCTGAGCATGAATAAGTTAATCTTGAGTGAAACCACCTATGAGAGAAGTGGAAGTTGATAGAGATTACCACTCAAGAAATGTTATCTGATCCACCCCAAGAGTCTTTCACCATCCCACACCTTACCCTAAGGACTTATGTAGGTGTTTTATGGGGTTATGTAACAAGATCATAGTACTCTAATTATGTACATTATTCTTGTAGAGAATATAAATTCTTTTAATGTTTTTTTACTTTGTAAATAGTTTTTAGAGTATAAATATTATTTTTAGTAAATATTCAACTAATAAATCTATTTTGATGAATTAATTTATTTTTGAATTAAAACATATTTTAACAAAATATAATAATTATTAAATTAATTTTTATTAAATATAAATTATCGTATAATTTTATTAATGCAATTGTAATTTTTATTAAGGTTTGAAAACTCTTTTTTTCAAAACCCAAGAATTTTTTATTAATGTTGGTTTTTATTTTATAATTAAAAATTCACATATTTATGGAATTTATTTAGATAAAATAAATATTACTTTTGGAATCAGGATTTCAGAATTATCCAATGGTGAATTTTTCATACTTTTATGAGACAATCGATTTTTTTAGGTAAACATTAAATACCGTTTAAATATATAATGTGTTTTATGACATCATAATGACCCAATAGTGATTTAATAAAACTCTATAAACATTATTTTAGGAGAATATATATTTTAACATTAAAATAATGTGATTTTGGAATTGTTTGATTTATTTTACAAAGCTTTAGAGGACCCTTTAAGGATTATAAAACATTTTTACCTTTTAAATTGTTTTCATTGAGAGTGTGACTCACCTCTACATAAAAAACCCTATTATTTTAAGAAGTTATGCCATTTTCCTTATAAAATATTCTTTTCCACTCCCCTTTGGAAAAAACCATGGGAAAAAACCATGGTCTATTATTTTGTTTTGATTAGTTTAATGTGTGGTGTCCCAAACCTAAATAATAAAGCATTCCCTCTCTTTCCCTATATAAACCCACCAATGATCCCACTTCCTTTTCACTCAAAGACTTTTGAGTTCATACAAACAGTGTTATACTCTCTATATAACTCTCCAAAGGTGCCCCAACTTCCCAAAAATCCTCTCTCAAGCCTCTCCCAAGCCTTTGGGATCACACTTCCATGAAAGGGATTTCTTCCTTTCAAAATGTTGTCTATGTTTCTTTATATTGTTATATCATTTAGATTTAAATTAATGATGTTTGGGTATGATTTCTTACCCCCCATACATTCCACTTTATGTTATAATAATGAGAGACCCCTTTCTCTCTCATTAAATGCCTCCCATGTACACCTGTTACTATGTTGAAATTTCAAAATTAATTTCTCTCTCCTCGTTTACATTCAAGTAATTCTTTTGTATCATGAATCTAAATTGCATTTCAATTTTTGGAAAATGTATCTATATAAAACCCTTACTTTTCATTTCATGTAAATATGATGATACACCCCTTTCTCTATCATCAACCATTTTTATGAGTTTTTATGTCATGCTGTTATGCTGCCGAAATTGCTACGAGATTTTCCAAGAGAAAGTCATTGTGTAGTGAATACCATGCCATTTTCTCTATCATGGGTATTCATATTTAGGAACATTTACTTATTTATTAAAGATTTTCATGTATGAATTCCACCTTCCTTTATCATGTAATAAATGATGATGTTTAATGAATCCATGTTTTATGATCCATGTGGTACAGTTATGCATGAAATGAAATGTTTAAGATGGGTGAACCTTGATAGCGCTCCAATGCATTGGGTAATGTATAGTATCATGATACATCATGTGAAATGATTTTTGACTCATGGTAATTCAAGTGAAATGAGGGTTTACTTGTGATTCATGTGCAATGAGGGTTTACTCATGCTCCATGTGCAATGAGCCTTAACGCATGCTAATTCAATGTTATGTGTTGTTGCCACATTTCCATGTTATGATTGTCATGCTTTATCATGCCTTTCTGTTCATGTTTCTTTTGTTCTCAATTGATATTCATATTGTCTAACTTGTATTTTATTCCTCATTTTATTCCATGTTTATTCTCTTTCTTGGATTTCTCACTCACCCTTTTCATATGCATGTCCTCAGGTTATCTTATGCAATGCTAAGTACGAGGGAATGTAGTGGTCATGTGAAGGAAGTTTTCATTAAGATGTTTCATTCTATGCATTAAGTTGTTATGTAATGTTCTTAATCCCCAAAGAAAGTTGATCTCTCGATCTTCTATGTGGTATCAAATCAAGTTTTTATGTAATAAATCATCTTTAAGTATGTAATAAAGAGTAGGGTTTTTATACATGTGCCCCCAATATCATTCATTATTATGAAATGTCCCACCTCGTGTTTGTATTTTTAATGTATTTTATAAGAAATGATATTTACATAGCTTCTTACTTGTTTACAAATTCCATATAAAATGTGCAGATAGTGATGAACATTGGAATCCAATTCCTTATCTCATATGAATTTTAGTAATGCAAGTAAATATTCATTTGTTTCACATTATTTCAAATTCAATGAATTGAAATTCATAATAAATTGAGATTTACCCCATGATCAATATTTAATTCATGACTCAACCTAGTAAAAATTATAATGAAAATATGTCGATTTAATGTTTCTGAAACTCACTTATTATGTTAACCAATATAATAGTTTATATTTAAACTAATGACAAAAGTGGGATTTAATGATGAGGATATTCTAAGGTTGAATGCTGGTATGTGGGCGTGAATCATGGAAGATGTTTTATGCATTACTGTTAGAAAATATCCATGATTTTAGAGTATGTACATAAGACATATGCCTTTCATGGTACCACCTCATGCATGGATTGTATTTTCACTATCTATTATTGTCACGACCCGTCCTCGGGGCCCGTGCCGTGACTACCCCACGCCCGCCTTCCATAGGCCAGGGGCTGGAGACTAGCACCAAAGGCATAAATCCCGATAACTAGGAATCCATTGCCTTTATAAAAGTAAACAAAACACTACAGAGTACAAGCGGAAGTAAAACACTAAGTACAAAGAGAAGTGATGAAAGGTAAATGGGCCAGAATACAAACGCAAATAAAAGTACAACAACAACTGAACAAAGTACAACTGAAAAAGACAACAACTGGAAGAAAGGAAGCAGCTCCTGGGTTGTCCTCCTCGGATCCTACCTAAAGGGTAGGTACAGATGGCGCAAATCCTAGATCGTCCACCACGGATCCTACCTGAAGGGTAGGTACAGATAGCCTCCTCAACGCTCTCACCCATCAACCTCCTCCGTGTGTCGTCTCGCCGTGAAGTCCACCTCCAAATATTGACTCGTCGTGTAGTCCACCTCCGGGTACTGACTCATCGTGTAGTCCACCTCCGGGTACCGTCCAGTCCTCGAACACTCGGCCTCCGTCAGCACTGCCCATCGTCTACAACCAACACAATGAGGTGCGGGCATAGCCCGTGTAGGGGTGAGTATAACGATACTCAATAGGGACCCCGAGACCCTCAAGGTCTCACTAAAACCAACATGGATAACCACAAAGAAGATCTCAACAGATAACCTCTACTTAGGTATATTCCCATGCATATAACTAAGTTATCAAGTAACCCATCTCAATCATGAGGAAAACACCAAGATCATGAAATCAACGGATAAACACTACCCAGGTATATGCCCATACATATACCCAAGTCATCAAGTGACCCATCTCAATCATGAGGTAAACACAAAGGTCAAAAGTCTCAGCTCAAACCAGGATTTTCATTATCGAAACTGTAACTGCTGAAGAGCTCCGTCTCTAGAGTATACAGTGGTCCTGTCATGACTCTGAGGTACTGCTCACTAACCTAAGACTACTGAGGTACTCCTCCTGTCGAGTACCGTGGGCCAGCCACCCAAACACAGTAGTGCTTCCCGCCGGGGTATGCCACCCAAATACAGTAGTGCACACCCCCTAGTAGCCTGCAAAGGTACTCTCCGGACGAGTACCGACGGTCTGCACTGTCACACAGGTAGTGCTCAGTCCGCCATGGGTCTGCACCTCACAAAGTAGTGCTCCGTCCACTGGGCTAGTTGACTCACTCCAAGTCGAGTCGGTCAAGCAGTCGTCAGGTCTCATTCGGCTACACGGTCTCCCTACTCTGCACGCTCGTCTCTGGGAGGGTCCGCTCCACGAGCTACAGGTCGATACTCCAAGTATCTCAAAGTCCCACGAATAAGTATCTCAAAGGACCACCTCGTCATAGGGTTCTCAACGCAACAGACGACGCGTCAATCGGATGCCCGGTCTGTGAGTTATTAGCCTTTTCGTCCCAGGGGCCCGGTTGGTTTCGTGAGTGAACCAACCCGGTCATATCTCAACTGTACACCGAACTCTCATAGGTTATACTCAAAGGGACCGTTTATCAACGTGATCACCAATGCCGATGACGGTTCGTCAAACGGACGTCCGGTCTGAAAGATATCAACTGTTCCGTTCCAGGGGCCCGGTTGGATTTCGGGTACAATCCAACCCGGCCACTATCCAATAGCAACCAAAACTCGGGCGAATTATGCCAAAAGTTCCGTCTCATCAAGAGGAATTCAATGAGACAGACGGCTCGTCAATCGGACGCCTGGTTTGTGAGTTATTGGCTTTTACGTTCCGGGGGCCCGGTTGGTTTTTAAGGCAAAACCAACCCGACCGTACTCCACCTGCGTCCAAACCTTGGGCGGAGTAAGCCAAAAGATCCGTCTCACTTAGAGGAATCCATAAAAGTCGACGGCACGTCAATCGGACGTCTGGTGCTCAAGATATAACAATTTCCGCCCCGAGGGCCCGGTTGGTTTCGTGTACGAACCAACCCGACCGAACCAAAAGTTCTCTGAAACCTTGAGTGTAATATGTCGAAACGACCGTCTCGATGCGAGGATCGTATTGCCTCTGACGGTGCGTTAATCGGAGGTCCATAGTTTAAGAAATTGGCAAAAGACTGAAAACGGTACGAAAACGGGGGGTCTGGGCCCGGACCGACCCCCCTGGGACGGCCCGAACCGGGTCCAGGTCGACCCGGTTGGGCGCGACCCGGGCTGGCCCGGGTGGCCCGGCCCGGCCTGGGTGCGACCCGGCCTGGCGGGTCGGCTCGGCTCGGTTGACCGGCCGAGAGAGGGAACTGCGACACCCGCGCGGGGGCCGCTCCGAGGCACCCGGACGCGGCGTGCAGGTCGCGTCCCGCCCCTCGGTTCCGCGTAGCCGCGGAACCGACCTCGCCGCCGCGGCTTCAGCTGCGGCGTGCTTTGCCGGCGGCGCGCCGGGTGCCGGTGGGAGCTTCTTGCGGACCACCGGACGCGCTTCGGTGGTCCGTTTTGCGTGTGGTCTTCGCCAGTGGTCCTCCCGGGACCCGATCTTCACTGCAAGGCCCTCAAACGCCATAGCGGCCTGCTTCGTCGTCATCCATCGATCCACACATCGATAAACAAGCTGTGGAGGGTTGTCGGGCCATGTTTGTTCGCCCCGCGCCCTCCGCGTTAGGTGTTATCAATTGGCAAAAATTAAACACATGATTTTAAATCATTGACAAGGGTATAATTTATTCAAAAAAAATTATACGAACACCTTGCAATCAAATACTCATGCACGAGAGTATAAAAAAATTTGAATGCGCGGCGTGAAGATGTCGTGCATTCTTGCCGCTCGATCCCATGTGACGTGACGATGTCGAGCATCCTTGCCGCTCGATCCCGCGCGGTGCGACGACACCGCATCAATTTCATTCGATCCGCAACAACAAGAAAAAAAATAAGGGAGGGGGACGACCGTGTTTGTGCGGTCCGGCCTTCTCCCGTTAACTGATATCATGCGGTCCAAATATCGTGGATAAAAGACGGAAGAGAATCACATAAGGAAAAACACATAAACCCCCTACCTCAAGTTGCCGATCGAAGATTGTCGCGGGGATGGATCGTCATGGAAGAAGCGTCGCGGAGGGAGAATCATTGACGTCACGTCGTCGATCTCTGAGGGTTTGGCATTCTTCGTCGCCCTTCTTCGGAGGCTGGCGTTCTTCACGTTCTTCGCGTTATTCGCGTTCTTCGCGAAGGAGGATGAAGATCTTCAAGGTTCTCCCAATTCTCTCAAAAAGCAACCATTAAGAGAAAACAAGTATTGGTCTTATTTTATTTCATGCCAATATTTAGAAAATTCTAAGTTAAGTAACGAACCATTAATTCGATGAATTAATGGTATGACTTAACTGCCCAATTAATAGGGGCGTTTAGAATTTTAAGAAAACGCGTCGGTTGACTTTATTTAAAAAGGGTTTTCCCAGGTGCGTTACTTGGAGGAAAAGAAACGGTGGGGCTCGTGCGGGCCCCACCTCACAAATATCCTACCAAGAGGGTAGGATATTTCTGAGTTCCACCCTATCCGCTTAACTTAGTTTAAGCGGCTTTAAGTGGCCCTAAGTGGCTTTAAGTGAAATAATATAAATTTTGTCGTACCACATTATTTTATTTCTTAACTTAAAGCCAAAAAAATTAAAAACCACACCCTAGAAAACGCAACTCCGAAAATGGCGTTTCTAAGAAAATACCGGCGCTGAAATTTCATCGGTGCCCTCAAAATTCTATTCCCAGCACCGGTTCAAAAGTTAGAAAAACCCGCTTGTTCGTTCACTGAACGTACTCGAGCTAAACTTCGGAAAATGATTCCGGGCACACCGGGCCTCAGAATCAGGCGCCGTCAGAAACTAAGTTCTTGTAAAATTCTAAACAAAATTAAGAAAAAGAATTCCCTTGAAATTTATGGGTCTTTACATTACTCCCACCTCAGGGCTTTACGTCCCTGTAAAGCTTCAACACAAACTAGGGTCTCAAAAGCAGTATTGAGCACGCATCTGAGCCTTCCGCTCCCATGTGCTTACCTGGAGACTCCCGTACTGCCAGTGAAAGCGCAAATGTGGAATAGAACATCCTCAAAGGATCTGCTCCTGTTGATCCTCGATTCCCACTAGAACCTCCGTGAAAGTCACCTCATCGCCATCGTCCAGCTCCTCATGGTTGATGATATGCGAAGGGTCGAGCACGTATCTCCTCAGTTGAGATACGTGGAAATCGTCGTGCACCTGGTGCAACTGAGTTGGATGGGTCAAGCGGTAAACCACCCCGCCTACCCAGCTGAGGACCTAAGAAGGTCCGCTGAACCTCGGAGATAACTTGCCGCCTTGGCCACATCTCTGCAAACCTTGTCGAGGTGAGACCCGTATAGGGACGTGATTTTCATCCTCGAACTCCAGAGGTCTCCAATTCCTGTTAGAACTGGAACTCAAAACGACTGTTTCCACGAGGGTAAGGTTGACCGGCTCAAGAGTGATCGGTCACACCCTCCTGTGCATGAGTTACCCTGTGCTGCCTGGGGTTTCCTTTTTCGCAGACCAAGGAAAACCCATTCCGACGTCGTAGTTAAACCACAAACCATTTTCCTAATACCGTCAATTTGTGTTTGAACTGTGATTGCCCAGTCCATACTCAAACCAACGTCGTAAGGCCTCGATGCTGCCACCAAGAGATTCCAACCGAAACTCTCACCTCGAGGGTCTGACCACACTGTCGGCATAAGTGTGATTATCGAGTCTCCTCCCAAGGTATCTCCAGATGTGAGGGTCAAGTCCACGGCTTACCAGAAACTCTAGGTCTGGAACAAGATTTGTGAAAACAAGAAATGATTCGTATCAACGTCTGTTATTACATTAGATAGTAGTGAACACAGACTGTCCCTTGAATCATTTCTAGAGCTATTGGGTCACTCTACCTGACCGCATGCAGCTACTCTCTTCCTCCACCCTCCAGCTCCCTGAGCCTGGCGAGGATAACTAAGGCAGGTGGTTGTAGTATGTTAAGATGTACACCACCTCATGCTGCTCTCCTAGATCTACCTCCACATCTTCTGCTTCACAAACTAATCTCTCCTTAAATCTTCCACTTCTTGAAACATTTAACATGCCCGAGTCTCTAAGAATGGTGCCAGTTTCCTGTTTCTTACTGCACCATGCAGTCTTCATCCACTCTTGGATAATCTGCACCTTCTTTGCCTATGATCTGAAGAGCTGCTAAAATTTCTCCTTTGCCGAAAAGAGAAACTCGGTCTCATCCTCTGGATGAACCACGCCCATTTCCTAATACAGTCAATCCCGACATGAATGATGCATTCTTTCCATGGATGACGTCGTAAGGCCTCGACATAACTACCAAGAGATCCAACTGTCACTCTCGCCTCCAAGGTTCGAGTCACACTGTCGGCATCATTGTGAGGTCACTAGGTCTCCTCCAGTAGAAATCTCGAAAGTGAGGGTCAAGTCAACAATTTTAACCAGGACCACTCAGTATCAACCAAACAAAAGGACATGAAAGAAAACAAAGATAAGTGTCTTTTTATTATTGCATTTCATAGTACAAAGACACGAATACAACAGCAACATGGAACCAGAAGTACAAGGGACATATCCACTAGTTCCGCTCCTGTCTACCTGCTCCCGGAGCTCTACTGCCTTGTCCACTGCTTGGCTGTTGCTCAATCACCAGCCGCTGCTTCTGTCTCGGTGGCTCCTCCAAAACCCGCAGATCAACTGTGTGGGGAGTCGGACAGTCACGTGCCAGGTGACCCTTCCCGCCGCATGAGTAACACTATCTTTTTCTCGCATGCCTGGCCCTGACCCCACCCCGGGTGCCCCGCACCACCGGTACTAAAACCCGAGACCATCCAACTGCTGGTCTGGTCCTCCTGGACCTCTGCATCATCTGTCCACTGCCCACAGATGACTCGGCTACTAATCGAAAACCCCGCGGAAAAGGCAGAAGCTCCTGTACACGCTCGGGGTGTAGAGCTACTGGCACAAACTCCACCCTGAAGAAGGTCTCTAATTCTTCCCATGCAAAGGTCATCTCGTCGCAAAACTGAAACAAGTGGCTCCACCACCTGCCTGTTGCTTCCTGAAGAAGGCTGGCAGCAAAGATCACCATGAAGTCTGCAGGCGTCCCCACTAACCTGAAGACTCTCACCACAGCCCCCAGCCAATCCTCAGCCGCTTTTGGGTCCGTCTTTCCCCAGAACCTAGGTGGCCTCTGGCACTGGAACTCGTGCAGCCCTCTCAAGTGGCGTGCATCACCTACTGCTGGATCTGGTGGCATCGGTGGCCCAACGTATGGTAGTACCGCTGGTGCCTCTGCTAGTGCCTCAACTGCAAGAGGGCCCTGTACCGAAGCCTCGTCGCTCGGCAGGCTGTCAGTACACACATCCCTCTGGGATTTAGCTGGTCGTCCGAGAAAAGTCATCCTGAAAGAAACAACGTGACACGATTAAACGATTATACCTGGTGAGCTGACCTGGTTTGAGCTGATATTTAAATAAAACTTCTGAAAACACACATGCAATCAGTGTTTTCGTGCACAAAGTCGGAATTCATTTGTCAGGGTCCTGGTGTATGGATACGTCGACCGCCTGCACCAACACTAGATTTCCTGAACTGAATACCACACTCGGTACCCTTAACACTATTGCTTCAAAGATAGAAAATATCAGAGTTATAAGTTCTACGGTAGAACCGACTCCTATGATACCAATTGTCATGACCCATCCTCGGGGCCCGTCCCATGACTACCCCAATCCCGCCTTCCATAGGCCAGGGGCTGGTGACTAGCACCAAAGGCATAAATCCCGATAACTGGGAAGACATTGCCTTTATAAAAGTAAACAAAACACTACAGAGTACAAGAGAAGTAAAACACTAAGTACAAAGAGAAGTGCTGAAAGGTAAATGGGCCAGAATACAAACCCAAATGAAAGTAAAAATACAACTGAAAAAAGTACAACAGAAAAAGACAACATCTGGAAGAAAGGAAGCAACTCCTGGGTTGTCCTCGTCGGATCCTACCTGAAGGGTAGGTACAGATGGCGCAACTCCTAGATCGTCCACCACGGATCCTAACTGAAGGGTAGGTACAGATATCCTCCTCAACGCTCTCGCCCGTCAACCTCCTCCGTGTGTCCTCTCTCCGTGAAGTCCACCTCCAGATACTGACTCGTCATGTAGTCCACCTCCAGGTACTGACTCGTCGTGTAGTCCACCTCTGGGTACCGTCCAGTCCTCGAACAGTCGGCCTCCGTCAGCACTGCCCGTCGTCTGCAACCAACACAACGAGGTGCGGGCATAGCCCGTGTAGGGGTGAGTATAACAATACTCAGTAGGGACCCCGAGACCCTCAAGGTCTCACTAAAACCAACATGGATAACCACAAATAATATCTCAACAGATAACCTCTACTTAGGTATATTCCCATGAATATACCTAAGTTATCAAGTAACCCATCTCAATCATGAGGAAAACACCAAGATCATGAAATAAACGGATAACCACTACCCAGGTATATGCCCATACATATACCCAAGTCATCAAGTGACCCATCTCAATCATGAGGTAAACACAAAGGTCAAAAGTCTCAGCACAAACCAGGATTTTCATTATCGAAATCATAACTGCTGAAGAGCTCCATCTCTGGAGTGTACAGTGGTCCTGTCACGACTCCGAGGTACTGCTCACTAACCTAAGACTACTGAGGTACTCCTCCTGTCGAGTACCACGGGCCAGCCACCCAAACACAGTAGTGCTTCCCGCTGGGGTATGCTACCCAAACACAGTAGTGCACACCCCCTAGTAGCCTGCAGAGGTACTATCCGGACGAGTACCGCGGGTCTGCACTGTCACACAGGTAGTGCTCTGTCCTCCATGGGTCTGCACCTCACAAAGTAGTGCTCCGTCCACTGGGCTAGTCGACTCACTCCATGTCGAGTCGGTCAAGCAGTCGTCAGGTCTCAGTCGGCTACACGGTCTCCGTACTCTGCACGCTCGTCTCTGGGAGGGTCCGCTCCACGAGCTACAGGTCGATACTCTAAGTATCTCAAATTCCCACTAAGAAGTATCTCAAAGGACCGCCACATCATAGGGGTCTCAATGCAACAGACGGCGTGCCAATCGGACGCCTGGTCTGTGAGTTATTAGCCTTTTCATCTCAGGGGCCCGATTGGTTTCGTGAGCGAACCAACCCGGTCATATCTCAACTGTACCCCGAACTCTCATAGGGTATACTCAAAGGTACCACTTCTCAACGTGATCACCAACGCCGTTGACGGTTCGTCAAACAGACGTCGGTCTGAAAGATATCAGCTATTCCGTTCTAGGGGCCCGGTTGGATTTCGAGTACAATCCAACCCGACCACTATCCAACAACAACCAAAACTCAGGCGAAGTTTGCCAAAAGTTCCGTCTCATCAAGAGGAATTCAACGAGGCAGACGGCGCGTCAATCAGACGCCCGATCTGTGAGTTATTGGCTTTTTCGTTCCGGGGGCCCAGTTGGTTTTTAAGGCAAAACCATCCGACTATACTCCATCTGCATCCAAACCTCGGGCGGAGTAAGCCAAAAGATCCGTCTCACTTAGAGGAATCCATCAAAGTCGACGAAATGTCAATCGGACGTCCGGTGCTCAAGATATACCCGTTTCCGCCCCGAGGGCCCGGTTGGTTTCGTGTACGAACCAACCCGGCCGAACCCAAAGTTATCCGAAACCTTGAGTGTAATATGTCTAAATGACCGTCTCGATGCGAGGATCGCATCGCCGCTGACGATGCATTAATCAGAGGTCCGTAGCCCAAGATATGGAAAAAAGACTGAAAACGGTCCGAAAACAGGGGGTCTGGGCCTGGCCCGACCCCCCCAGGGTCGGCCCGAACCGGGTCGACCCAACCCGGGTCCGACCCGGTTGGGCGTGACCCGGCCCGGTGGGTCGGCTCGGCTCGGTCGACTGACCGAGAGAGGGAACTGCGGCCCCCGCGCGGGGGCCGCTCCGCGGCACCCGAACGCGGCGTGTCGGCCGCGTCCCGCCCCTCGGTTCCGCGCGGCCGCGGAACCGATCTCGCCGCCGCGGCTTCAGCCACGGCATGCTTTGCCGGTGGCACGCCGGGCACCGGCGGGAGCTTCTGCGGACCACCGGACGCGCTCTGGTGGTCCGTTTTGCGTGCGGTCTTCGCCAGTGGTCCTCCTCGGACCCGATCTTCACTGCAAGGCCCT
Organism: Viscum album; assembly: GCA_963277665.1. Lineage (NCBI taxonomy): Eukaryota > Viridiplantae > Streptophyta > Magnoliopsida > Santalales > Viscaceae > Viscum > Viscum album. The sequence continues at coordinate 82,435,227 of OY728155.1, read as the reverse complement.
CAAACGCCATAGCGGCCTGCTTCGCCGTCGTCCGTCGATCCACACATCGATAAACAAGCTGCGGAGGGTTGTCGAACCGTGTTTGTTCGCCCCGCACCCTCCGCGTTAGGTGTTATCATTTGGAAAAAAATAAACACATGATTTTAAATCATTGACGAGTGTATAATTTATTCAAAATAAATTATACGAACACCTTGCAATAAAATACCCACGCACGAGAGTTTAAAAAAAATTTGAATGTGCGGCGTGACGATGTCGCACATTCTTTCCGCTCGATCCCGCATGACGTGACGATTTCGCGCATCCTTGCCGCTCGATCCCATGTGGTGTGACGACACCGCGTCAATTTCATTCGATCCGCAACAACAAGAAAAAAAATAAGGGAGGGGGACGGCCGTGTTTGTGCGGTCCGACCTTCTCCCGTTAACTGATATCATGCGGTCTAAATATCGCGGATAAAAGACGGAAGATAATCACGTATGAAAAAACACGTAAACCCCCTACCTCAAGTTGCCGATCGAAGATTGTCGCGAGGATGGATCATCGTGGAAGAAGTGTCGCAGAGGGAGAATCGTTGGCGTCACGTCGTCGATCTCCGAGGGTTTGGCGTTCTTCGTCGCCCTTCGCCGGAGGCCGGCGTTCTTCGTGTTCTTCACGTTCTTCGCGTTCTTCGCGTTCTTCGCGAAGGAGGATGAAGATCTTCAAGCTTCTCCCAATTCTCTCAACAAGCAACCCTTAAGAGAAAACAAGTATTAGTCTTATTTTATTTCATGCCAATATTTAGAAAATTATAAGTTAAGTAACGAACCATTAATTCGATGAATTAATGGTACGAATTAACTTCCCAATTAATAGGGGCGTTTAGAATTTTAAGGAAACGCGTTGGTTGACTTTATTTAAAAAGGGTTTTCGCGGGTGTGTTACTTAGAGGAAAAGAAACGGTGGGGCTCGTGCAGGCCCCACCTCACAAATATCCTACCAAGAGGGTAGGATATTTCTGAGTTCCACCCTATCCTCTTAACTTAGTTTAAGAGGCTTTAAGTGGTCTTAAGTGGCTTTAAATGAAATAATATAAGGATTGTCGTACCACATTATTTTATTTCTTAACTTAAATCCAAAACAATTAAAAACCACACCCGAGAAAACACAACTCTGGAAATGGCATTTCTAAGCAAATACCGGTGCTGCGATTTCATCGGTGCCCTCAGAATTCGATTTCGAGCACCAGTTCAAAAGTTAGAAAAACCCGCTCGTTCGTTCACTGAACGTACCCGAGCTAAACTTCGGAAAATGATTCCGGGCACACCGGGCCTTGGAATTAGGTTCCGTCAGAAACTGCGTTCTTGTAAAATTCCAAAGAAAATTAAAAAAAAATTCCTTGAAATTTCTGGGTCTTTACAATTATTATGAAAAATTCCCTTTGAAAGGTTTATTAAACATGGAATCTCCATGACTGATCGATGATCACATGGAATGCACATGAAATCTCACATGTAGTAAAATTTAACACATCATTGATCCTCATATTCAAATATGATCTTTAACTTATTTCAAATATAAAGGTTCTCATCTACATGAATGATCCATATACAGAATTTTATAGATTACCTTTTCATTATTATATCATTACTCGAAAAATAAATTTGTTTTTAATTTGAGATGGACCCAAATCAATCATTAGATGATATAACATGTTATATTTTTACGTAATGATGAAACTAGTTAAGCATGATAGTATAGGTAAGGATGATGATAAATATTAACTCATGGTTCCCATTTATCATATAACAAGATAGTCATTCTATGAATAAGTTTTAAAATCGATTAATAATAGTTTTATAACTATTATCACACATCAATATTATTCTCTTATAGTTTCCTCATCGTTTTAATATTCACATCTAGAGAAAACCAAATTTGAGTATCTAGGCCTATCATGAGAACCCTCTCTACTACTATTGTTCCTCCCTGTATATATGTGTTCCACATCACCTCTATTCACCATCTAAACATTCTCTTGCTCTGGAATGCCGACCTATAAAGGCTGGTTCTCCAGTCCATAATAGGTTTTCTTTGAAGACTAGTTATCATATGGTGTCATTTTCACTCATATGTGCGGTTTATTTTTTTTGTTTTTCTATCATGGGGATACCATTATTTTTATCAAACAATTGAATAGAAATTTAAAATAATATAATTTTTCAAATTCGAATATCATTCTTATATAAAATATTTATCATTCATTATTTATGAAAATTTTGTTTTTACATGGACATTTCAACAATAATTTCCATTTAATGACTGCTCCTGAAATAATGTTTTATATAATCTTCTCAATTTATCATCAATTAAAACATTTCACTCCACTGTATATAATGATACACACTTAATGGGAACCTTTTAATAACCTAAATGCACTTATTCTGCACTTAAAAAATATTGATATAAAAAATTGACGTCACTCCATGAAAATTTTAATAAAAAAATCAACACCCACAAAATTGGATAAATAATCCCCCACATTCTAATTTTTTTCAATACCCATATAAGAAGATATGCGAAATTATACTCTTCAAATTCCACTTCACTCTCACTTATGATGAAAATGTTTTCAATTGACATTCTATATTAGATTATTAATCATGAAATATATCAACCAAATCATCATATATCTAATCGAATCGATAGATTAGAAAATTAAAAACAATAATAGGATTTGAAACTATCATTATCCTTGTCTATAAAACATTAAATTTTATATCATTAATTTTAATTAATTTCTCCCCATACAATATAATTTTATTTCAATTATCAAGGACTAGAGATAAATTGTACATACCTTTATAAAGAAACCTTTATAAATTTATTTTTAATGAAATAATTATATAAGAATATTTAGCAAACTTCTTTAATTGTATCCCTCTCAAGTAGACTCTTCCAATAAGATTTAAATTATTATATCTCCCTTTGAGGCAGTTTTCTTGATGTTAAATAAATATAATGAAAAAGATTGAATTATTTATGTGGATTTATTTATTGGAAAAAAATTATTTTCTCCTCCAGTTATGTCCCTAAGACCATGATTCACTTTTAAATCCTTAATTTATAAGTACAAAAATACAACGCATATAATAAGGAATAAAAATATATATTTTAATATCATTTTGATGGAAATGTTTTATTTTATTTTCTCATCCTAGTTTCATAACTCTTCATTCTTCCAAATCTGGTCTTTATGTATGATTTTGTTTTACATATCATCGATCTTTTAATATTCTCTTCTACATTACATGGAGAAATTTGTTTCTCAATATCCTTCATTGGTAATTCGTAATTTAATTTTACAAGGAATACTTATTTTTCTATTAAAATAGTATGACATTGTGTAGAATTTGGAACAATATTATTATATATATTAAAAAAAATGTTATCTACAAAACGGATTTTTTTAGTTCATATCCCCTAATGAATGTTGTCTTATTCATGGGGAATATTACTTATTCCTTTTCTGTAGAAATTCCATAGGCCTATTCAGTCATTCTTTATTTCTATAAATATTTTTTCTAAATTGATAAAAATATATTTGGGAATATTTAAATAATGTTTCAGTTCTCTAAATGGATTGTTATGAGTTTATTTCAAATCCAATATCATTTTTGATTATGAACTATTTTTGGAAATTCATGGTCCTTTTTTATAATGATATTCCATTAGTATTTTAACTAATGAAAATTCACCCTCATTTAGGCCTTCTTGGGTGAATAATGGATTACAATAATATTATTATTTATTCTTATAATTATTCATAAAATTTCCCCATAACTTATGTTCTTATTTTAACATATAAATTTTATAAATAATAAGATTTGAATGAACTTAATTTATGAAAACAATCATTGTAAGTGTCACAAAAAATTTTATGTTCCTAAAATATATTGATAAAATATATATTCCACTTAATTGTAGGATGAAACTTACCTATAGTATTTCTAAAAAATGAAATGAACATTTGCAGTATATATAAAGTAAGCAGATTGTACCAAAAATTTTATTTATAGTGACCAAATCTATAATTCTTCCAATAAGTCCCTACAAATATAGATTTTATCACATAAACCTCTTATTTTTCATATTTCTTAGAAAATAGTTACACATTAATTTAATTATTTATTATGTAAAATAAAACATAATAAAACCAAAATGAACACGGGGAATGATGTATCTGGTTATATAGATATGTATCCTAAAAAAATGTATATACAACATCATTATTGATAACATCCTCAAGGTTGTACTAAATGTTCATTGTTCATTAATGATAGCATGGGAAAAATTGGAGATGTTCATAAAAAATTGGTGATCAATAAATAAAAATAATGGAATAAAATAAGTAAATAGAAATGATTCCTGACTAACATGATAATATAATAGTAACATTATAATGTTAAAACAATATAGAACATGATATCTTAAATACAATTAATTTATTGCTATCGTGATAAAACAACATTGTGTGCAAAGGATATCCTCCCATCCACCATACATGGAACCTCATGAGATGAAATCATTTCACAATACATTGGTGAGATATATAATTTTTCTTCTACCCATCACATTCATATATTGTACATACATATGTGTTCCATCTAGATCAAATAACAAAATGACGCATTTCATCACATTTAATCACATTATTAAGGTGTGTGAGACATATAAACGGAATCCAAAAATAAACGAATGATTTAAACATAAATGTGAATACATTGGAGTTGAAATGGGTATCGGTATTCACTACACATTTGATTGGAATGAAAAATCATAGGATAATTTTGGTAGAATAACGACAACACATAAAGAATAATTGAATAGATTAATGAGATTGAATTGGTACCTCATCAATTTTTTATCATAAGGACAATAATATGGACATTTAATACCATTACACAATAGGAAAATATGGATTTTAAGTGGAATAATACAAATAAGGTCCTTGAAAAAATAGGATAAGGAAAAGATCCCTTACCATGATAGGGAACTTTTAAATGCTTGGTAAGAGCTTCTTATACACTACTGGGAAACTTGGGATGACTAGAGAGAGAGAAAGGAATAAATATTTCATTCTTAAAGAGTTTTTTAATGATGATAAATCATATTTTTTTGTTGTTTTTTGTTGAAAATGTAAGGATAATTCATTTAAATATCCAAACAATGGTTTTCAACTCTATATGACCATGTAATCCAAAAAAAATAACATTCCCATGAGTTTCATACTATTAATGCCAAATTTGATGGGTTTTATTTTTTTAAAATGTCTTGGAACCAAAAAAATTAAAATAATTTCTTTAATGATGTGGATGTGAGTCATGTTTTTAAGAAATTATTTTAAAACATTCAAATATAACATTTATTGTTAAGGGTTCATTAATGATTTTTAAAATTAATCAAATAACATCAGAAATATATTATTTTAAAGAGGAAATATATATTTTTTCATGAATTAATTTTTAGGCCAATACAAATTTACTTTTTTATCATTATCATTTCATAATATGTACCATATAATAATACTATATTTAATTTTTACCTAGAAATTTAGCAATCTCAAAAAATTATAAAAATCTCACCATTGAGAAATTTCATGATGATAATTTCAAAAATAATATTTATTTTTTTAAAATAATTTTATAAATATGATAATTTAAACTTTTAAATCATAAAAACCCGTTTATTGAAACATTCTAGTTTATTTGAATATAAAACGTTTCTTACCCTAATAAAAATTTCTTTTAACTTTAAAAAATAATAATATTATTTACATTTAGTAAATATTAGTTAATATAAATATTTTACTAAAATACCATTTCTTTCAAAATATATTTTATTCATCAAAAACTATGTCTTGATTGAATTTATATATTTCTCTATAATATAAATTGGGTTTCATCATATCAATATATTATAAATATGAAACATAAGATCTAATAATTAAAAAGTTCATATTAAGAAGGGATAAGTACAATAATAATATTAATAAAAATGAAATATAAAAATTATTATTGTTCGAGTCTGGATACATAGCCATTTATTACACCGATAAGTTCACTAAGGATAATGTCTCACATTGTGACATTTTTTTGGCGTGGTTCGATGAACATGGTTTGGGCCATGATCTCAATGATCTCGAGATTCTCCAATAACTTGTTTCCATCATGCATTATTTATTGAATCTTAGCATTGGAATGTTCAATGGAAAATCACAATTGTGCTTTCCCTAATTGAATCTCTATGAAATGGGATTTATAGTGTATAAGCCTCCTGGATGAGGATATTGCTCCTCCGATATATATCAATCAGACATTATCATAATCCTGAACATAAAAATATTAATGGTTTCCACACAATGGTTATATTATCAATAGTTATGATTCATAATGGTATTTTAAATCTGATAGGTAATAAGAAAACAATTGTAAAAAATAAAAAAAGGAGTGCATCTATTTTCTATAGATACATTACATAATAATGAAATTATTTATCCAAATAAATTCATTTATAAACGTTTGGGTTGTTATATTCTTCCACCATTTAGAAACATTTATTTGGAAATTTTCATTTCATATATTAAGATAGATGATTATAATTCTATTTCATTTCCTCTTATGGATCCCATGTCACATCCTAAAATGTGTGGTTCTTCAAAAACAATTTTACTAGGTGAGTTATCTTTCTTATCAGAACCTTGACTATATGATCTATGGTCTTCACCAAATACACTTATTATTAATGATCATTATCTAATTATATAACTTCTGCATTAATTACATGTGAGGAGTTTGATACATACTTACTTTATGTAGAAATAGGGAACACTAATTATACATGAGATATGTTTGGTGGTAGTTATGTCAATATGAAACCACTCTGATGTGATCAAGGATCTTAAAGGGGTCGATATATCTTGGACTAAGATCTCCCTTCTTCAGAAAACATATGAATTTATTTCATGTAGATATAAAAAGTGGAACATAATATTAAACCTCAAACTCTAGATAAAAATGATGATTGTTGGTATAAATTATATGCTGAATTTGTGAGGATTCCAAATTATGACAAATTATTTCAAACTTCACTACCATATCGTGGATACGATCATGTCCTGTCAACATCCACTCCCTAACATTATCCTATTATGTCAGATTTATACACTAGAACCTATAAATAGACTCATATACTTCTATTTTAATGTGATAATGAAAACTATCATTATATGGTAATTACACTAGGGGATTTTTCTGGTCCTATAATCCCCATAAATACATTAAACATTATCTCAACAAATCCTTCAGAGTATGAATGGTTCTCCTAGATTAACCATCCATTTGAGGGTGATAAGCAGTGATGGAGATCAGTAATGTATCTAATGCTTGATGAAATCTTATCCAAAACAAAGATGTAATATTTTTATCTCTATCATATATAAAAAAATATTTAACTCCATGAATTATTACAATTTAATTTATACATATCGTAGTCTGTTGTTCAATATAAATATATTTCTTGATGGAAATGAAATGTGATGAATTGGTAAGGGGATGGACTACCACCCATTTATATTTATTTCCTTTAGGAGTTAGGGGGTTTACTATGATGAAATACATGGTTATGTTTTTCCATTTCTACACTGGTATGGTAAATGGATTTATTATACTCTTAAAATATTTCTTTTCTACCATGTTTTTTCTAGAAAAATAACAATTGAGATATATACTCCACAATATCCCATGTCATGTGATCCCATCTAAAGTTTTTCATTAAATATCTATATACCATACTGCTTCCTAGATGAATAGAAAAAAAAATTATATTAACATCATTGAGAACATCCCTCTTTAGCTTTAGTTTTTATGGGACGCATATTCATGTTATAAAACATATAACTCCATCTTTTTCAAATATGAACTATATAATATTTACAGCCTCTTATATATAATCTATTCATATTTATAAGCCTCCAATATTATCTAAATAATATATTATTGAGAAAATATTTCATAAAGAATAGATAAATATAATTTAATTATCCCTATGTTCATCCTCTACATGTCCAATAAGAATGGATCCCTTATAATCCTCATAAGGAATAGGGGTACAATATTCTTCATACTGAAATATTCTTCCACATTCTCTTCTGTCCTAGTATTGGAATTTATTTAATTGTTATAATCACTGATAAAGTATAACCACTTTTATTAGAGGATATTTTGATCCATCTATGTGAATATATACTTAAAGATGTTTTGATCCATACAAAATTTAAACATTTCTCTGTAGAGATCAAGTTAAAAAATCATCCATTCATAGATAAATTCCCCAAATTATAGATCATGTGTATGGTAGTTCATCTCATCGATATTTAATTTGTGTGAGCATAAGAGATCAATTTTTCATCATGCGTGAGTATGAAGCCTAAGACATTTTTTTGATGTCAATATAGATAAAAAACCCCCCCTAGAGGGTAATGAGTGTATTTGTGTAGTGATAAATATATTATTCCAAAATATAAATCACTCCTCATATTCATCTATGCATAAATAATTTTCAAATAACAATGTTATTTAGGCTATTGTGCTATAAAATAAGGATAATTTTCATAGAGATCGATGATAGTAACTACATAATCTAAGGAAACTACAAATTTACTTCATGGATGACAATATTGATCTTTTCTTCTATACCTCTATTTTTAAATGATTCATAGATATATCAGTGATGGTGATAACATGAACCAATAAGTTAAAATTCAATATATAGAACTCACATTTATTATATATCAAATATAAAATTTCCATTCGAAATGTATTTAGTACCGAATTCTCATTCTCCCCATGATCCTCTTTTCTGTTGGATTTGATAAGAATATCATCATTAATTACTAATATTTTTTTGAGGTAATCCATAATTAATATGTTAATTATGTAAATGAATATTGATGGAGTATTTGTGAGTCAAAATGGATTCACAATGAACTCATAGTGACTGTATTTTGTTCAAAATGAAGTCATGGGAATAACCTCCATCTTCACCTTTGCTTCACAACATCCTAACTGAAGATCTACCTTAATTAATTATTGTGATTTATGTTTCTAATTGAATAAGTCATAAATATTTTTCATATGATACTTTTTCTTAATCATGATCTTGTTGAGATCCTGCTAATCAAGGTAGAGTAGCATTGGGCCCAATTTCTTCTTGGAAAACTGGATTAGTTCACACTATGGTGAGGTACTCATGAATATAAACCCTTTTTCTATTTCTCTAATAATTTAATTTTCAAATACCCATGTTCATCAATGGATATATATATATATATGGAGTATTGGGTTTTTGAAATCCTCCAGGTATAATATTGATAGATAATTTAACTTCACTAATTTTTGGAAGACCATGTAATTATTCTAGAAACAAATAAGATAACTCCCTTAGAATGGTAATGTCATCAGTAATGATCTATTCTTTAGTATCAATAATTTGAGTTATATAAGATTTATCATAAGGTAATAATATTATTCCTAGAGATATTAAAACTCAATAATATTTATCCTCCTTTAAATTTTATATAATTAGAGGGTGATTTGAAATATAGAGGGTGATTGAATTCTCTATGTAACATATGTTGGATCCATATAAGGAAATTAAATCAATACATAGAATAATGTAAAATTCCTCTAAGGGGAGTATCCCAAGGTTTCTAGGAAATGCAACCAAACATTTTGGATAGTGGAGGAGTTATATACTTATAATGAAACAATTGACCCCTTTTACATATTCAATGATAACATGTCTTTTATGTTTTGAGGTGGTGTTTAAGTAGTTGTAATAAATTTCATTATATGAAAAAATTCATAAAAGTAGAATAAAATATAAAATTCACTATTCTTACAGGAATAATTAATTGTGTTTTGTATACAACTAGGTAGTTGTGATTGTATACACTCTCCCTTTTCCTATAGGTATTAGTGTTTATTAACATCATTTTTCATCAATTACCATTATAATAGTTCATTGATTCACATTGCATCCTTGATCCATGTATTTGAATCATTAGACGATAGGTTTAGGGTTGACAAGAGCATTCCTTTCTTCCATAACATTAGTATATTTATTTTTTGATCAATCACTAGATAGGGAACCTTCCTTACCAACCATAAATAATTTTTGTATCCCCTTTTAAATATTTTTAGTATACCTATTCCAAACATTTGATTGGTGAGATGATGTTACTTTTTACATCCGTGAGTTTTTTTCCTCGAACAACCAGAATTAAAATCCATTATATGATTTTATTAGAATTACCAAAAGATACTTAATATTCACCAATATATATTTTTACAGTGAGGGTATATCAGAACATTTCCAAATAGATTCCAATGTCTTGAATGGTTAAGGATTTAAATAGGTGTAATTTTATCCCGCCAAAGAATATGTCAACTCTACATTTACGGTTAATTGAATAGTAAGACGTGTATCGTGAAAGGCTTGTGATGTTTATTTCATATTCCATAATGGGTTCAATATCCTATTTATTGAATCTAAGGATGTCCCTCTATATTTTTAGTCAATGAGTGGGAGAAAAAATAGTTATTTGAAAAAAAAATCAAAATTTATGCCACTAAACTAGTAGAAAATGGGTCTATACCCATCCATATATACCTACTATTTTATTAAACGTTGGTATAGGTGGTATATTTTCAGTTATTCTCATGGTTTTATAAAAAAAGAGGGTATACTAACCACAATTTTAATTTTATTTATCAGGATTCATCTCCCGATTCTCCATTTACTCCCCCACACCTCCCTTGAGCCCTGACCTCTCCGCCCTCTCTTCCTCTCCCTGACTTTGACCTCCTTCCCTAGCCTCCGCCTCCCATACTCACCTCCCTCACTTCTCCTTCTTTCCATTTTCTCCTCATACATGGACACATCCGCCTCGTCCTTCTGGCCCCCACCTCCACCTCCTGACCCTCACCTCTGCCTCTCCAACTGCTTCCCCCTTCTTCACCTGACAGACACCATATATTGGACTCCACCTCATCCTTTCCTTTGCCTCCTCCTTTCCTCAACCACCCATCCTCAAAATAAATACTTCCTTTCTCAACAACTCATCCTTTTTTTCATTTCTTTTCATCTATAAAAATGAATTCAATATTTTTAGGTGAATCCCACTTCAGCCTCTTGGACTTCATCTTGGCTCAAGGGGATATATATTATCATGTATAAAAGAGGTTGATGTGGGTATCCTGCAATTGTTTTTTTTCTATTTCTATTTATGGTGTCCAAGGTTTATTTTTCATAGGGTTTTCAAGATTTTAGGGTGAAATAATGGGATAATCTATTGAAGTTATTACGTAAATTAGGATTGTGGAACATTGGGTTAATTTTTTTGGAAGACGATTGCATTGGTTTGACTTAGGTATTAGTTATTAATTTATTTTAGTTATTATATAATTGAGTTTATTTTGTGATAGAATTTGATTTGTTAATTTTTAGGTGATTCTTTAAGGTTTTTTGGAGTATGAAAGATCACCTATGATATTGGTCTTTGATCTTGAAATTTTTTGGTGATAAATTCATAGGAAACATAATTACTCATCGGGATTAGATAGGTGAATATTTCATATAGTTCATGTATCTTGATAATCTAATGCCTATGATATATATATATATATATATATCAACGGGTGATATGGATTTTTAAAAAAGAATGATAGTGATTGATATTCATTTGCTAAATTTAATAATATATTAGATGTTCTCGGAAATATAGTATTGTGTGTGACATAATAACCCTGATTTGAATGGGATTTTTAGTTTAGAATGTTATATAGTAACATTATCGGATTTATTATGAAATTTTTATAAAAATAAATATTTGAAATAGAAAAATGAACTCCTTTATTCCTTTAGTTGTTTATCAACATGTGTTTTTAAATGAACTTACTCATTTTCCCTTTTTATATTTTATTTTTTATCGTCTAAAGAAATGAATTATAAAATATGAGTTCTAACACCTTATTAAAATAGTGATTAAGGATGTTGGTTTCCAAACATTCTTTTAGTTCATTGGAACTTATAACTAAAATATTAATTTACTTATGTTTTCTATAAGAGATATGTTTTTTTCATAATGATGAAGTCTTAAATTAATGAATTCATGATTTAAAATATATTAGTATAGATTAACAATTATAATCAAACCATTTATGATAAATAATACCTTACAATCTTGTACTTTTTATTATTGAAAATGTTTTGATATGTTTCCAAACATGATAGTCGGTCTCTAGTTTATGCCTAATTTTATTGTCTATATCATGTGTGATATTGTTGTAAATGACATGACTATAGCATCCTTTAAAATCTCCCTAGTATGTCTTAAGGATTTAAAATAGCATACCCATTCATTAATTGGATTGAGATTATCACATTTGATTATTGTATTATTATATTTTATTTAGGGATAGTTTACCAGATTTTTGATGGATAAACATCATCATTATTATTATCATACTAGCATGGTGTTGTAATAGTGCATAGTGAGCATGTGCAATATGAGGTATTTTTATTGCATGTTTATTTACATTAGCACACACCCAGTCTACTATTTTACCATAGTATATGTTTACATCTTTGACATAGAAATTGTCTATTTTTATAATGAGAAACATTTTTATTGTTTTATATATAGAATATTTTTTTGGTTTTACATTAGGTTGATTCGTGATGTTTATGTCTCTTGGGTCTGATTAGCCTTTTGATGAAAATTATTCCATGTAAAATGAAAAAACCAAACCCAACCAAACCAATCTTGTACCTCTCAAAATAGAACTGACATGCATAAACCCATGCTATCCAAACATTAAATGATTAGAACCAAATATTAATTTAATTGAATCAAATAGAATAAACATCACCTAATATATAATGGATATAATAAAACCAAATATAAAATATAATTAAATGTTTTAAATATATATATATATATATATATCATGTTATAACTAGCGACATGGTTGATTAAATATTATTATTTCAATTTTTTTAATAAATATGGTCTTAATGTTCTCATTCATAGATTATTTAAATCTCATTATGCTGGTATAATTTTTAATGTTGGATATAAAAGAATGACCATAATTTCTAATATTGAACATAAAAATTGTTATAATTGAATAGTAGTTGAGGATAAATTATATTTATATTTATAGAGCATGATTTCACCCTATTCTATAAAGAATTATAGTTAATATAGTTAGTATGATTTACTAAGAATGAATATTGTTTAAATAGATTTGTGACTACACTTGAAGGGGTGTATATATATATTTTATATAAAATATAAAATTGTGTGTTATCCAATGATGTATACGGTTGAATGGGATATGTGTTATGCCATGTCTACATATACCCCTTTCCCCTTTCCACCAATGGGATGACACCTTATAGCACTGAATCCAGTATACACATTCACCTTTCCATGTGATAAAGGTATTCTCCTAACCGTCATATATTTAAAAAACATCACATGGTTTGTGGGGATGGGTAATTTATTGGACATTCCCCACTCATATTAGATTCCTTGTGTTAGAGAAAATCTAATAATATTGGTGTAGAGAATCTCTATATTTAGTGTTATTATTTATAGGTAGTATTAGATATATAAATACTTTACTAGTAACCATTAATATTCTATCATTGTTATCATCTTCTTAATTTGTTTTATTATATTTATTTAACTGAGTAGACATGTTCATGCATACACTTGTTTATTCACCACTGTGTTAATCCATCATACATGGTAAAATACTGACAATGTATATACTCACACCCTTTATAGGCACTCTAGTTGACATATATCACTGCATGAAACAATTCGGGTTTAGATAGGTATGTTTTTATATATTAGATATATGTAGCCTAATTGATCTTGGTTGTTGATAGGTGCCTATTTTAAGAAGTCCAGTTGGGGTATTTTTAATTCCATGATAGTCACATAGAACAAGTTGAATGGGGCTATCCTATGTTGATCTAGAGGTGTATCTATAGGCTGGACATACCTTTTTAGATTTTTATATCATGTTTGTATTATGAATTTCTTATACATGTGTAGTTTACTTAGTTTCTCATATTTTATACATTTTTAAATTATTGGAAACATGGTTTAATGTCCATGAATTCTCCTATATATTATATATTTATTATAGTCTAAAAATTCTATAGAACAGTTATCTTGGTAGTGACCTACTTCAATAGAGTTAATTTTGAATTCCAATCATGACATCAATTTTTTATTCGAAACATTTACTAGGTAATCAACCTCCCACTATTTATTTTTAATACCATTTAATTTATTCACACCTCTAGTGATTTGAAGGAGATCCTGCAGTTAAATAGTGTATCTTTTGGGAATAGGAATATGCGGTTTATAGAGATAGTCATTTTTTTGGGGTTTATATATAGGGTATAATTAATTCCATGAATATGTTAACTAGGTTGGTGCATCCATTATGTAGTAGGATATCTAGGTAGTCGGTGACTTATATTAGTTTGGATGTCATACAGTGGATCATGCTAGGGTATTGGGTTTGTATTGGTATGTTATGTGTCAATGTGTTTGGGAAGACTAATATTTTATGGAATTTGATGAGTAAATATGGTGTGGGGAGTTTTTCATTATAGGTCTATTCTGATGCCTCGACTGTAACCTCGACCTCAACCTCATCCTAGGCCTAAACCTTGACCTCAACCTCAACCTCAACCTCTTCCTCGACCTTGAATCCACATCCTCTGACATCTCCTTAACCTCTCAACCTCTACCTCATCCTCCCATCCTCTGCATACCATCCCCCGTGTCTCACCCTCTGCGTTCTCCCCCAAACACCCTCCCTCCACCTTAACCTCCCGGCCTTAAACTCCCAGCCTCCCCACCTTTACTCATTAGGGCACCCCAGGTCCATTTACCTCTCCCACATTAGTCGAGGGATTTTCTCACCCAATCGTTGATCGACCATATCATCCTCCAGCATTATCCTCTGATCTTCTTCGTTGATGTGAATCCCATCAAGAATCTCCTATTGTTCAAGGTTCACCCCACTAGTACAAGGAGTGTTTCTTTTCATCAAGGTGCATCTCCTATTCTTCCATTATTCTCCTCTGATTGTGTGTTTTTGTGATTATGGACTTTTTTGGTATTGAGTTCCTAATCCATATATATCCACTGTTTTGAAGACCACAATAAACCTTAATTTGATTTAGATTAACATGATTTTTGTTTTTATGTTCCTTATACGAAGACTATAATTTCTGATTCCAGGTTCTATTGAACTATATGATTCATCAATTTTCTAGAGAATCATGAAATTGAGGTAAATTTATATTATAAATAGTTATAACTACTTCAAATGTGTGTATAAAGTTGTCTTAGATATGTTTCACTAAATTTATCTTAATGAAATATTTTGTTATGATTTTTTTCATCTAATAATGTATCATATACACATGATGTTATCAAAATAAATTTTTTGGATCTTATTATGAATTCATTTTAAAATTTAAAAAATATATTGAGGATTATGAGTTTTTATAAAATATTAATGTGATGAATCATAATTTTAAATTTTATTGAATCCTATATTATCTCATGACTAGTGTGGTTGTGATTGTATTTTTAAAATGTTTCATATTTTCAAAAGAGATTCCACTATCTAATGTGTAATTTTAAAAGAACATATTTTTTTCTATTTTAATGACATTTTATGATCCTACAAGATCAAAGTGTTTTCATGGATAGGAAACCGAATCTTCTAAATGTTTATTGATGATGTCTAGTGTTGGAAATTATAGATCAGGTAGAAATAACATGAGTACCAGATGATGCGGGATGTCATGGAAACCACCCAACTTCACCCCTTTTCCTGGACTACGATCCTGGTATCAGTAAGCATACACTATTTGCCCATCTATATATTTAATTTTTGTTTTTTAGTTGTCCAGACATGATTAGTTGTAATTGAATTATTATTTAATTGTTTTTTTCTACTTTCCACATTTAAATATTATTCTTCAGATATATTTTTATTATATTTCAAGTTCAAGTAAAATTAATATTGAAAGTGGAATTCGAGCATCTAATGTGGTAGAATCTATAACACATTACTGTTTTGATTTCAATTTTTCACCACAACCTCAATTGTTACATTTACAAAACCACATTTATTCTAGTACTCTTAAATGTAATAGTACTACTACTTGGGAATATCACTTATACAAAAATAACAGTTTTTTGGGTATTAAATTTTAAATAAAATAATTTATAAATCATTTCTAGGTATTGAATGTTTGAAATATTATTATTTTGTTTGGGTGCTGATTTTTGCCTTTTATTTTCAACAGTGTTGGATAATAGTGTTAGTAAAAAAATTAAAGTTACCATCCCTTTTGATTTCACCTTTAAAATGCTCTCCTATGCTCATTTATATTTTTTTCTAGCTTCATTTTTATTGATTTCCTAAGATCTAAATAATGGAATTTTTGATAATCGTTCTTCCTGTATTTTCCTGAGTTCAAAGTAATCACTCTACTCATCATTTTTTCAACATGAAAGAGAATATTTAAGAAATTTTTCATATATATAATTCATTACTCTTTTTTAAAAATAATTATTCTAAAATTATTTCATTTATGATATGATGTGAATTTCATCCTGAAATGTAATGCATTTTGATTATGTTTTCATTTGGGGTGTTGAATGGGAGTTTTTTAATATGTTCTACAACTATGATCATTAATGTTATGTTTTGATTTTATTTTGTTATGCAATGACATTAATTTTGAGTGTTTTAAATCATCATCAATTGGAATTTCTATAACATGTGTTTTGATTCTCTCTGTATACCATTGTTTGAAACAATCACCAAATCAAACATGATTTATTTAATTATAAACTCATCTAAAAATATTGATATGTATGAATAAAGTATCCCCTTTTTATGCCATGACATGTATATTGTACATTAATAAATTTTCTTATTCATTTGTATTTTGAAAAGGAGGATGTCTACAATCTCATTATAGTGGTATGATGTGAATTTTTATTCTTATAAATAGTCCTTACAAGCAATTATCTATAGTACAATATTGTGTAATCATATGGGGTGTTTTTTATTCCTATTCTACTTTGAATTATATCCATTGGTCTTCATTAGTATTTTAATTCCTCTATTGGATTTCTCTTCAAAATCGTTTTCTTCTCCTATTTCATTCCATTATTCTATGGATGGCTAACCAAGCTCCCCTACTCTGTTGTGGGCAGAATTATTGTATTATGGAGAATGTCGATGCTCACATCAACCCTCACCTTCAAGACTGTGATCATTTAGATGATTCCACTCAATGTGAGTACGGTTTTCATAACAACGAATCTCTTCATGATATTGCGGGAACCCATTGGGACCTTACCTCAAACCATGATATCGATGTCCCAATCCATGATCCCCCTCAAGATATTGGATCATTACATGACCCGTGATAAGCTGTCTATAGATTCATTAGAAATAGTGGAGATTTGGGATGAGTCCATCTCCATCGAGGTGAAAAATAGATCTTTTTGTTTGGAAAATCATTATGAAGAACCCTATTTGAGGAATTGGATCCTAGAGATTCACAACGGGATCTTGTAGCCATAGTTGGGATTGGTGGATTGGGGAAGTCTTATCTCTTGGATTCAATTCTTGGGGAAATACATAAACCAAATGGGAAGGTTTTTACATGACAATGACTACTTTTATATTTATTCGTTCATCACTTTAATATATTGATTATTCTATATATTTCTATGACTTCTTTCCTTTCGTCAGGTCAGGATTTTTGGTACAACTACATACATTTCCCAAACATCTAGAATTCAAAGTGGTACCATTCAACAAAACATCATATTTGTCATGATACTGAACTTGGAAAGATACAGGGAAGCCATTTAGGCATGTTATTTGGAGAAAGACTAGGAAATGAAGGAATCCCAGGACTGGACTAAAATTTGGGAGTGGGGAATCAACCTCAGTAGTGGCCAAAAACAGTGCATAAAACATTCTAGAGTTGTTTATAAGGATCATGATATTTACCTTCTTTATAATGTTTTTAGGGTAGTAGATTACCGTATTTTAATTTTAATAATATCATAAATAATTTCTAATACATTCCATTCTTTTTTAATGAATGTTTGTGGGGATTCTCAAAGGAACGTCCATTTTACTGGTAACCCATGAATCTGACTTCTTGCATAATTTTGACAACATATATGTGAGTGTACTTTAGTCCATTTTATGGTTTGTGATGTGGGTATTTACTATGTTGACATGGAAAATAGGTTACGAGATATGGTCATTAGTGAAATCTGGGAAGTATAGAGATATACATTAATTTGGAAAGGATTTAATGATTTGGTGATGGTCGATGATAGCTCGATGGAACTGGACGAAACATGCCGTAATGTTCCTATCATGAGTTCACCTAAAACACCAAACTCACCAACAGTACCGTTAGAATGTTCATAATCCACCAATGAAGGCATGTATCTCAAATATGTTTTTCACATGAAATATCATATGAACCGTGGGATTCTATTTAGTCTTCAGTTGTTCCTTAAAATATGTTTTCTCAAGTATCATTTCATTCATCTTAATTTGTCTTCATCAGTCTTCCAATACATTTTGTATTTTTTACTAGTCATGATCCATACACACAGTTCCTTGAACCATTGGTATATTATTTGTGGTGTGATAATCTATACCAACGGCTCAACTAAAACTATGGGTATTATAGAATTATCTAGTCCTATTCCCATGAGTCTGTAGAACCGTGGGTATAGCCTTATCCTATCACCTTGGTACACACGATTCATAGAAATCTGGGTATAGCCTAAACCCATGGTTCTAGGGGCGATACCCGTAGTTCCAAACTATGGGTATATGTGATATTTCTAGTAGTGCTGTATTTCTTCGATCTCCTCCTATGCATTATATTTTTTTTAAAAAATACTACATTAATAAGCATATCTATAAATATGACGAATAAATATAATGAACTTATCTTTCTATGAAAATTTAATTATTGATAAGATATTTTCAATGGAGTTGATCAGTTGTTTTTCTATAAAGGGATCAAAATATCTATTGGATTTCGGATGCCTTTACCTCAAAATTGTCTCAATTTCAACATTTTTTTCTTTTTTGATTCAAGTATTCCACTAAATTCATTTATTTGTTCAAAAAATACATTAAATAAGAATTTAATGTCACAAATTCCATGATTACTACCACCGTCAGGTTGGGCATCACATTTATAAAGTCATCAAATTTAGCCTCACTTTGGTGATTGGCTTAGTTTTTCTTATTTCCATCGATTGACTAAAAATAAATGGAAAATTAGTGACTATAAATTTTAAACAATTAATCATATATATGGAAAATCATGAAAATTAATTTTTTAACTCATAAATAACATATATTTTTTACCTAATAATTTTGTGGTTTTCAATCTATGTTATGATTGTTCTATTTCCTACCATAAAACCATAAATGCATTTATGTTCTAAAAACAAGGGATTATACGTAGCTATTAAATTTACCAATGAATATCTCTTGAGATTGTTAATTTAGGATCATATAAAGGACTAGTGTTTTGTACCATGGGATGATCAAGTCTAACTCAATACACCCTTTTCGGGGTTGTTACCTCTAGGTAAAACTGTGAAAAATACATAACCCCTTATATAATACATAGAGGTAGGTATTTTCCAGAAATCCCCTTAGTATATAATATACCAAAATATAGATATGTTTTCACATGATTATTATAATACAAAGGGGTTTCACTAGAGTTTTCTTATCTTATTCACAAAAATAACTATACTTTTCTCTCATACCAACTTTTACAAAACATGTTTTATTACATTGTAATTTCATGATTTGTTATATAAAGTCACACATAGTACATCCTATAATATCATAATTCCTTTTTTATTTAGTAAATTGGGCACATGGAATATTAAATGTAATTATAAATACAATAATATTATTGAAAATATCCTTAGCAGGTTTGTAAAATTTAACCATTCATCAAAAACTACAAGGGATAACTTAGGACATATATAATAAAGTGGTGAGATTTAAATCCTAGTTTTCGAATAAAAAAGAATAAAATAAGAAAATTTATTAATGTGATACATTATTAATATAAAGTTATCATCAGAGGGGTAAGAATAATAATCCCGAATAACGAGGCATGATATAACATGATAACACAAATGCATCATAGAAATGTGGAGTAAGAAAAAACAATACATAAAAAACATAAATTAAATATAACCACCAATAAAAAAATAACATAGTGAACCTATCAAAATATCCCATGGACTTTAAATGGAATATCATTAGATATAAACACTACCCAATACATTGGAGGGCTATATGATTATGAGACCACTTGTCACTTTTATATCATGTACATGAAATAGTGTTCGACATAGATCATACAATATAAGGAAGTTTTAAAACACTTTTAATCCCATGATTATGTATTTTTAGATATATAATTAGATATCTTCTGTAAATTAATGGAATTTAAAACTAGGTGAATACCCTTGAGTGGATATGTGGATGGGTATTCACTGCTTAATTATTGGGCATGAAAAGGTGTAGGATATTTTTAATAGCACAATGGTGGTATATAATGATTTATATGAGGTTTTAATACAAGTAAAGGGGGGTTTATCATCACTTGAAAATCATAAAAAAATACGGTTATGTATGAACATAATCCCACATGAAAAATAGAAATGTAATGGGAAAAATAACCATATTTCCATCTTTAATCCCACATGAAAAATAGAAATGTAATGAGAACAAAAAAAAATAAGGTTATTTAATAAAGAGAATAAGATCCCTTACATTGAGAGTGTGATTTTAAAATCATTGGAGGGCCTTCTAAATATATTTGGGGAACCTTGGGATGAAAATAGAGAGTTAATGAAAAACTATTTTCATGATTCAATAGTATTTAGTGAATAAAAATGGAGGTTTCATAGGTTTATATTGAAAAAAATATGATAATTATTTATGAATTTTCAGACATAGGTTATGGACCCTATATAAAAATATAATCCAAATTACAATTCTTCCCTAAGTTTTTCCCATTGTAATATCTAAAGATGAGTATTTTTCATTAGTTCATAATGTGAAGAACTGGACACACTAAAACAATTCTATTGGTTATGTGTTAGGAAATCATGTTTACAAATAATAGGTTTTATATCCTTAAAATATAAAATATAGTTTATAGGATCCATTAAAGCCTTATAAAATTAATAAAATATGATAAAAAACCAATATATTAATTTTTAAATATATATTTGGTCACAGATAACTCTTATGGCCTAAATTACATCACTCTTGAGTCATTCATATGTCTTAATACATATGTTATATTTATACAATATTTATTTTTTACTAGAAAATTCGACTACAACGGGAAATTTTGAAAACAAAACACTATAGAGAAATTTTGACAAGACAATTTCAAAAATATTAATTTTTTTTTCAAAATAATCTTATAAAAATGGGAATTTAAACATTAAAAAAAATATTTATTGAAAAATATATTTTTTATAATAATCGTCTTCGGACCCTTATAAAAATTAAGTTTGACATTATAAAATTTTATTATCATTTATATTTAATAAATATTTATTAAAGATAATATCTTATTAAAATATAATTTATTTCATAAATTCTTAAAGTCCTCAAAAAGTTTTTCTTGATTAAAACTATATATCATTATTAATTTAAATAAGTATTTCATTATATAAAATCTACTTTTTATCATACTCATTATTGAATCAGTAAAAAAATAATATTAAAAGGGATTACAAATTCATTGATTTATTGAAAATAAAATTTGAAAATTCTTACAATTAGGTTCTAGAAAGATTTTTTGTTAATACAAATATTAATTCAATAAGGTTAATTTATTTGATGGTGTTATTTTTATATACTATTGTGGAAAACATAGTTTGGGTCATTATTTATACGAGGATGAATTTCTCTAATAAATGGTTTCAACTTGTTCTTTATTTGTTGATAGTTGGCTTGGGTTTTTCCAATGAAAATTTTCCCAGGATGTTATATTCATTTTAATCTCTGATAAATGGGCTTTATATGGTATGATCATACTTCATGAGGCCATCAAACCTTACATCAGTGTCAATTTTGAATTTATAATAAACATTAATATACTATTCTTAATTGTAACTATCTAATGGATATAATATCAATGGTTAGGATGAAAATTTATTTTAAATAAAACATGATATAACATATAATGATAAAAAATAACCGAAGTAGTGAATGTGTTTTCAATAAATTCATTACATAGTAATTCATTTTTTATATAAAAAGACAATTTCATTTATTAATGTTCATGATAATATAAGCTGTTTTTGGTTTATTTCATCACTGGATGAAATGAACATGTGTAAAAATTTTCCACTCTACATATATCTTCAATGGGAATGATGGTTGGATTCTCAACACATTTATTTATCTATACTTGTGTAAAATGGGTTTTTTATCCTAAACTATTTATAAATTAATATTTAGACCAATTATTTGAGATGGGCGTAAATGGTTGCTTTTTTACCCCAATACTTGTGAGACATCATGTTATAATTTTGTAGTATTTCATCATAATTTGGTGGTCATTTATACTTATATTAATATAATGAGAAATATTTGAGATAAACATATCCTTCCATCATTGGTTTGGACGACTCAGTATTAGTATTTTATATATTTGTTTGATTTATTTACAATAATAGAAATTTCATTATGGGAATAATCATAAGATCTTAATCTGACAAAATTCTGTATTTATATATAATATTTAACATTACATTCCCTTCTTCATGAATTAATGTGTTTTCTTTTATCAGGATGTCTATATCCTTGGTTTTCATTCATTTTACCTCCATCTGAGTATCCATCACATCAATTATATCTTAAAGTTTTCCCCAAGTGAATTGATCTTATATTTAAGATTATTATAGTTATATTGATTTTATTTTTGTTATTTATGCAATTTTTTTTCAATTTTTAAGGAACTAATTGAATTATATATGTTAATTTTTGTTGTTTCTTTAGTGAGATCTAAGATATTTATCATTAAGGGATCATTTATTTTTTTCTCTACATCATCTTCTAGCTGGGTCATTTCATCTTATATACATTCAAAACCACACATACAAGGGAATCATTCACATTTATATAGAAAATTAGAATCTATTTCAATCCACCAATTGATATATCATAATATTTTTAGTTATATGATCATCAGTACATATTCTCCATTCTTCTACTAGATGAATGACTGTAATCATATTTTCAAATATTTCCGGATTATTTGAATCCTTTGATATAGAAGGGTATTATATCTCATCGATGGAAAACTAGATAAACTGTTATTTTAATTTCAAACCATGTTATTATTTTCACATTACATGGTTTAGAGGAAAAAATTCTTGGAACATGAGATATTACTTCTTTCATATTTCTATTTTCTCTCTTTTTACTATTCAGAATGGTCTTGTTAGTTATTAATTTATGACCTGTTACAAATGAATCTTCACAAAAACCACACTTCATTGTTGACACATGGAAGAGAATATAAATTAATAAATACAATGTTAGTTAACCTACCATTGTTTCCAATTATTTTGACTATTTGGGTGTGTAGTAAAAATTTAGAGCAGTTCTTTAATCAATATTTGTTAACTTTTATTCCAATTAATTTTTTTTATCCTTTTACCTCTTTTTTTGGTTATGTTCTTAATTACCTATTTATCCTACCCTTCCTTTATTCCTTGGTATAACCCACAAAAAATTTATGAGATATTTATAAGGTTTATCATTCAATAATAAAGGATATTCTATAGTGAAATTATGAAAGAATCTAATATCACACATTACACAATAATGAGGATGTTCATACGATCTATCGACTAAAAAAATATAGAACCTGAAGGGTGATATCCTACATTGTTGGGGGAAGAAAATAATTATGTTCCTAAAATAATGATAAATAGTTATAATAAAATTCTTCAGATAATTTTATGTATTTATAGTATAGACAATATAAAAGTATTTTTTTACTATTTCAATTATAAAAAATTTTTTCCCCCAAATATGTCTTCTATTTCTTATCACAATGTTCCTTTGTTCATCTCCTCTTTAACAACATATTGTTTCCATAATATCATCATGCAATAACCTTCTTCCTTATATTATGAGTCTCTTACATTGACTATATGTCTCTTATTTCTCTACATAAATCAGACTACATAGACCCTTCTAAATCTAATAAACAACAAGGCCAACTAATTCAATTCTTCATCTTCATATTTATAAGTAAAAAAAATTTGCATCACTATATTTTCCTATTTTTTATCTTCCTTCATTCCTCCACTACTTATTTTCAAGATCTTATGATACACAATTGTTTAAATTCTTATCATCGACTAAAAACATATATAGGTGGATTATAATCAATAATATATTTCCCCATATTTTTTACCAAAAAATATTCTTTCTTCATATTAGTGTTAAAAATCTATCATAACTATATCATATTTGACATCCAAACATATATATGATAATAAATAGATATAGTGTGAGTTACGTTATTCGATATCCCTTCTGTTTTTTTGTATTAAAAATTCCATGGGAAAAAATTATAATAATTACCAATATTTAGGTCAATTTAAATCTTTCTATATCACATATTAGTTCAATATAATAGATCCAAAATTCATGACCTCCATTTTTTTAAAAACATCCTCATTATCATCCTTGTAATCATGCATAATTATGGTTTAAAGGGTTCTTCCTTCGTAAAATAAATGAAGAAATATAGTATAATCCCCTTATTTCAATTTTAATCACTACATTGTTAATAGAATACGAATCATAATAATCAGTACTTGAAACAGGATATATATGTATAATCATATTTAAATACCACAAAGGAAGAGGTCTTCTTATCCCTTTTCATGAAGTTCATAAATAAATACA
Organism: Viscum album; assembly: GCA_963277665.1. Lineage (NCBI taxonomy): Eukaryota > Viridiplantae > Streptophyta > Magnoliopsida > Santalales > Viscaceae > Viscum > Viscum album. Next base: position 82,410,052 of record OY728155.1, on the reverse strand, counting down.
TTAATTTGTTCAATGTGTCTGAATTTATACTCATTTTAATAACCTAATTATTTGGGACTCGTTATCTCACCTAGATATCAAAAAAAAACCCCAAACCATTCATTCAACACTGCAATGTAATTGGGTTTACTGATTTGTTACATGGTTTATTTCAATACTATTGGTCTATTATTTTCTCACATATACATGAATACAAGTTTAGAATATTAAATCTAATCCTTTCATTCTATTTAAAAAATAAACAATTAAACATCATGTGGCCCCTTCTTATATTATCATTGTGACATTTTCCCCTTAGGTATTTCAGTTACATACTTGTGCCACAAAATATGATTTGTTTATACAATCATATGTGTATGAGTTACATAGTGAATTATTTATATGTGATGATCTTTAAATGTCACTGTATTGAATGAATATTATTTAAATGAATTCAAGTAATATTGAATTCATGTACCATTATTTCAAAATCACAAAAAAATATTTGATCTTTGTTATCCTTCAATATTTCTACGATAATCATTTTTTATGCGTCTGCTAAATCTCCTCAAAATAAGCATTAAAATTTGACACATTCTTATTTCATATACTCTATTATTATAAGAAGTAGGTTTTTATATTCTAGAGAAACGCAAATCATGATTGATCTAAAATGTTCAACAGATACTCTATGAGAATGCTTGTTCACATAGATTAAACATGGAGGACATTGGATACATAACTCTCCCAATATATCCCTGAATTAAAATTGTGTATGGAATGTCCATGACCTTTATAAATTCTCCCCACTTATTGGTGTCCAATATATTTTATATCTATATGATAGTTTACTAGTTCTTGTAAAAACATATTTTTTTACGAATTATTCTTGAATAGTTGATGCTCAAATGGATGTACAGGTCCATCATGGTAAACCCTAATAATTATTTATGATTTGTGCCCTCTATTCCTGATGGATTATCCTTATATGCATAGATGATAGATATCTGTCATATTACAAATGATTATTACTTCAGTGACACAACTCTCATATATGATCCATGTAACTCTTAGGATATTGACCCACCATGATCAGTAGAGGATTAAACATTTTAGATCAATTATTGTTGATGAAACTAGTGGTGTTTGAGAGTTTTGGTGACAAAGATGACTGATATAATTAGAAGACTCTAATTAAATGCATCAGATGATATTTTATTTACGTATATGTTTTTAAAATGAATAATATCACCTATAAAAAAATAATCTCACACCACAATTATAATCCTCCTACTTCTACTTTATTATATTCCATTTATTTAAAGCTAATACAGTTGAAGTATTAGTTTTTTCTCTAGAAAAAAATCAACTATTTCCATGCCTCCCCACACTGAGGTTTTTTCAACTAATCTATGCCCCCCAAACATCCAATCCCACTCATATATTTCTGAACATCTAGTCTTGGTATAAATACCTCCTTGGTCTATCCATACACACTATCTCTTGAGTGGTGAGGTTTTCTTCCACGTGTATATTTGAACACACCCCTTAGAATGCTTGTGGATAACATTATAATTGCTGAAATCTTCTAAAAAATAATAAATAGAATCCTTCATATAATTCCAATGAACATCATATATAATTAACTCCATATTTTTTGTATATGAAAAAAATAATTATTTCAATGGAATTTTAACCAATAATCTCTAAATCATTAGTCCTTATGAAACAATAATTTTCATTGTCTACACATGTCATCATTAATTAATCAAAAACGAATTACACTAGATAAAATCTGACAATCCTCTTGGAAACATCTTATGAACCTACATAGTCTTTTTCTTAATTTACCCCATATTTACATCAAAAATCAATTACAATCAATATATATTGTCAATAAATGTATCACATATAATATGGGTTCAATAAGGTTGATCCTACATTGATTATATTAAAATATTATAATAATATTTTATTGTTCAAATATATATTGATGATATCATTTTTCGATCTTTTATTCATTTATTATTTAAGGAGTTATTTGAATTACTATAAAATGATTTGTATATTATTTTAAATATATAATTTAAAATAGGTCTTTGGATTTCAAATCATCAAATAAATAATGGAATATTCTTAAAAATTTATAGTTATACCAATGAAATGGTTAAAATATTGAGTTTAGAATCAAGTTGATGTTCTAATAATCCCATGAGTACCTCATGTATATTATGTATTGAAGAATCAAAAATTATAGTGCTTAATTGTTTTATTGAAGTGTGATAGATTTTTTATTTTATTAAACTAATTTTTAAGATGACTAAATATTTTAAGCTTGTATTTTTGAACGATTATATATTATTTCTATAGAAAATAATTTGAACTCTTTTAAAATACATAATCCAATATGTTAATGGTTCATTAACCCTTTTACTATTTTATATTGGAATAACGTATTTTGATATAAAAAACATTACATATTTTTATATTAGTTATTGTAAAATAGATTAATAAATAAATAATGTGTTGTTTTATTTTCAAGTACAATTTTTATTTATTCAAGGTTTATTACAAAAAAATATATATCATTGTCTAATTAAGAATAATAATATATTTTTTGTAAGAATACGTCTCACTAAATACTTTTTGATAAAGAAAAGTAGATTTAATTTTGACATTTACCTTGATATGTTTCCTCTTTTAGGTGATGAATCACTAGATATTGTTATTTATATGATGTAATTTAATCATTATAGGACTAAACAAAATTAAATATGCTATTATTAGATACCATGTTCAAAAAGGTTATATCTTTTATGAATGTGTTCCAAAAAATAACTATATTTCTATCATATTTTCAAATAATCTTGGTTCAATGATTTTTAGGAAAATGAAATATGAACATATAATTTAACTTGATTTAATTTAATTTTTTAAATGAATAAATGTTAACAATATGTTTATTTCCAAAAAAATGTTTCTTCATGGATAAAATCAGTTCAACATCCGAAACTAACATCATGTCTATTTATCAGTTTTTAATTCATAAGTTTTTCGACATTATTAATATATTTTTGGTTAGTAATAATCCTTAATATATTTAAATAAAATTGTTAACTCATAAGGATATAAATTCTTTTTTCATAACTAGAAAGTGATCATATAAAATACTATATATTTTTTCTTTCACAGGCATGGGCTCCAATGGTTTGTTTTAATTTATTTCATTTTATGTCATTATACGTAATTCTATGAATATTTTGACATGTTTAAAGGGATCAACAAAGAATATAATGCATCATTCAAAAAGATTATTCGAAAATATATATAAATATTTTTTCAAAACACAATATTTTTGGTTAAATATAATAATCATAAAATTAATGTATAATATTATTTTATAAAGAATGTATCATTAATGTTTATCTCCTTCTCCTTACATCATTGTTTCTCAATTGATTTTTTATTTTTATTAGTTGAATTTATGATGCTATTTCATTTTTAGTCTTTCAATTATTGTAAAAATATTCAATATATGATGAAATTTCATTATTATAACAGTTTTTTAATTATTATCATCACTATTACTTTTATTTACCTAAGGGATGATTTTATATTAATTATAGTATACATTTCATCCAAGAGGGACCAATCATATTTTAATTGTACCTTAATATATTATAAATAAATATGGAAGTTAAAAAACAGGTTTTTGTATATTGACTACTTTTAGGATTTAGAAATTTATTTCAAGAAGTTGATGATTTTTTTAAAATAATTTTTTTTATTATTTAGAATAGTGGAGAAGTCGTTGAATTTATAATTGTTTTTGTAAGTCTGAAAGGCGGTGTATATAATAGTGGATACATTCCACTTCATTGTATAATATTATCACAAATAACAATAAACCATCTATTTGTTTATGATTTTATTAATTTTAGAATATTTTTATTCCTTATAACATGAGTCAATAAATGTATTCAAATTTTGATGTAATTATTGAAAATATATGATTTTTGATATTTTTTATAGATTTTTTATTCATGATTTTTTTGTGTATTATTAATTGATTTTAGAAAAAATAATACTTTTTAGGAGTTATGTTATGAATTATTCTCTAATTCTTTATAATTGGACAACTAAAATTCCTGATATCATAACTTACTTAATGTCTTAATCATATTTTCAATGGTTTTTACATATTCATTTAATATTTATATATTTATATATTTTTAGTGTTTAGTCTTAACAGTTTCTATTTAATTCATAAGAACTGAAATGTTTCTATATGTTTGATGACACATACATTGGAGAATAATGACACTTATAAGGAAAGAAAATGAAACATATTAACATTATATTTAAACATTTGTAACCTAAAAATTACAAACACTCAAGAAGGGTTACTCCTATGGAAAATGTAAGATGACTCATACACATATGAAAAGTCTCACAATATATAGAGTAAATAAGATATATATCTTTCAATGTAACTTAAAAAAATAGGAAACAACACATCTAAAAAATTATATGATTGACACTCAATAACAAGTTTTTCAAAATTAGGGAATTTTATCTATTTTACTTTTTATTTTATATATTGATTTATTTCATGTTTATTTTGATTTATTTTATTGATTTATTCAGTCGATATTGATTTTTTATTTATTTTTATTCTTGTAATAAAAAATTATAATTATATTATGAAAGTTTAAATGATTATCAAATGATAAAAATATTCATGTTACATTCTAGGAAATATATTTTTTAAAATTTCTATTTGAAATATAATTCTTTTCTGACATGTTTTACTATAAATTTTAAAATCCCTATTTACTAATTATTTATAGATGTATTAAAAGTTTATATATATTTTTTTCATACATGAATGATATTTATATTTACTTTTTAGAATAATCATACTGATTATATTTCCCATGTGAACTAAATGATTTATTTTATCAGAATGCATCATTGAACAGTAATGATGTCGTTCATCAGTGAAACATAATAAAACCGTACTTATGAGTTGAAATAAGAAATACATAAGCTTGATTTTTTGAGCAGAAAGTGAATAATGAAAATCAGTAAAATGAAATTTAGAAAACTATAGGAACATTGAAGATATCTATTTTCGATGAATTCTCTAGGGAATACGTCCTTCTATGGAGGAACTCACTAATATGTTTCCCCACATTCCCTCTTTCCAAAGTTGGCAGCATCTGTCACTTATTTAGGGACATTTACTCATAGATCGAAATTGGATGATGGGATGTCTTCTCCTCCTTCTGTGGATTCCTCCTCAGAACTCGTCGCCTAGTCCGGGTATCTTATATAGACTTAAGACATTAAACATGAAACACTTCCCATTTCCATGTCTTCATGGATACCGATTAATTACACTTCTTCTATCTAGGAAATCAAAGGGGTTATGTGAGGGAAGAAACCATCGATCGACTAGTAGTCACGTTGGACATCACTGGCATGTTTGGACAGTGAATCACTGATTCTTATGGGTTTCTTCCCCTTATGATAGGTCTTATCGAGGGCGTGGAATACTAAGGTATCCCATGTCAAGTGTGGGGAATTATATTCCATAGGCATGTCTATGAGGTTTTCCTTACCTTCCAATATTTAACACAGGGTATGCCGGGAGTTTATTGTCTAGAGGAGAAGGATCAGACTAATCAGAACACTGATAAGATTGGATTAGATTGGTGTAACCCCATAAGGGAACATAGATGCTGGGGTTAAGGCATAGTTAGTTACCTGATTGCTTCATGATGTAGTGAGAACGTGGGTGACATGATCTCACTAGGATGTGGTGGCTTGGGTGATAATCATGATGGATATGGATGGATGAGAGTGGATGTGTAATGATATGGAAAAATAGTGAGGACAATAGTGATGATGGGATTGAGACACAAAGAGACCTCCTACGTATCCCCATTGTATGAAATCAATGTCCACGTAGTTTGGTGATGTGATAGGAAACCTGAGGAGGTGGCCCGTGACAATTGATGCATGGACGGTACCTGAAGGAAGTGGAACCTCTGGGTCGGGGCATAACCTACCTAAAACACATAGGTGTGAGGGAGAGACCATGATAGGACATGAGTGATGGTCTTGAACCTCAATTAGGCTTCCTACATATCCCTGTGGTAGGGAATCAAAGTCCACTTAGTTCATGATGGGGGTATAGATTCGGGGTGTATACAAAGGGAAACGACCCGACGATATACTAGGGATTATGCATGGTTAGAATCTTGGGTTGGTCTGACGCCATGTGGGAGGATTAGAGATGTGGGTCCCAATGAAAGGGAATACAAAGTCCTACCATTGGTTGGGGAATATAATTTCATACTGCTCTTTGGGGTTGACAATGACTTACCGCTTATTGGTGTTCCAACAGATTACCACTGAATGGGGTATAATGACATATCATTGATTGTGGTACAACAGATAACCACTTTTTAGGGTTTAACCTGAGGAAATCATCTTATGTACACTATCTAGGTTACATGGGTCAAACCCACATAGTTCGAATGTCTATAGTTTTTCATCTTGCAGGATGAAAAGGGGGTGTACAATTTAACATCATGCGGGATGGTTGAACCATCATGAAGTTGTCGGGATTGATGGATGTTGAGATTGAACCTCAAGGATGCTTCCTATGTACCTTTCATGAAGAGGTAAAAGATCATATTACACATAGTTCAGGATGAGGGGATACAGTTCAACATCGTGTAGTATGATGGCGAATTGAGGCAAAGTGATTGGGACAAGTAGGTGTTGGGCTTGAACTTCAGGGAGGCTTCCTACGTACCGTTCCTAGGAGACAAGGATCAAGGTCCATGTAGTTTGGGATGAGGGTTTGTGGATTACATGATATAGTGGACCGGGAGGGATTTTATGGTCAATGCTTACTCTAATCCAACGTGAGTCATGCTCGATGAGAGAAGCGAGAAGCAGTACAGACCTAACAATCACGTCACAAAAGGTGCGTCAGCAAAAAGTGGAGTGGGGATTACACATGGTTTATGGTCTAAATAGGAAACAAGGGATTATTCCTAGTTATCATCCCAGGGAGTCAGAGATTAGGACTTACTCTATGATGGATTTCTGATGGAAACAATTCCCATAGGGAGAGGGATAGGGTATTGAAGGTCCTAATGCCTATCTCTTCTCTAGTCTATGGCACGAATGAATAGAGGAGGAGATGGGATGCTTCCTACGACAATAAAGTATATGGGATTACACAATGATTTTTCACCTTCCCCTCAGATATAAGTCACCCCAATAAAGAGGATCTCATTCCAGGTGAGAAATATTTCACTACCGTGGAGACTAGTGGGTGTAGAGAATGTCTGAGATGGGGCACCTATACTGTATTTCATGGGGTGATGAAATAGTTTAATGTCATGTGTTTTGGAAGATAGGACTTGGTAGTTTAATGTAATACAGCTCAGATGAGGAGGGTTCACTCTACACCCCTAGGAATTACATGATTGATTCCTACCCACCCTTGGGGAAGGTAAGGCATCAACAAATCTACGATGTGGGGATTTTGTGGAGAGATCCGTTGAGGGGACCACGTTAGTGTGGCTATGAAAATAAGTAATAGATGTTATCATTCCTATTAGAAGAATCATAAGGATAAAAAATGAAACATGAATCACCACCCAAGGGACCTTGAATTCACTTCATACAAACCTCAAGGGTCTTACGAGAGAAGTCTTTGCTAAAAAATGGGTTCACAGGAAAAGAACTTGTGAGGCTCTGGTACCCCATGTAGTGGAGGGAATTTGCGAAGGGATTTGCTTTTCTAAGTAGAGTGTACTTCATTGGGAATAGGGTATATGTGCATATGAAGGGTTCTTTGTGATGTAGAAACGATTTCGTGGAGTAATACTTCACACAGCAAGGGTACCTTGTAAAGCATAGCACTACGAAGCAATGTGCTTTGCAAAGCACAGTGACCCTGCCTTAACCTGTGGTTCACATGTGTATGGAAGGTAATTCATGAATCATGAGTGCTTTATGATCATCCTATTCCACTTGAGGATCTCCTTCCTTCGTGATGGCATGTGGGCTCCGCGAAGGGAATCCCTTCTTGAAGAGGGGTTTTATTTGAGCTCAGGATAAGGTTCTTCAAAAATCTCAGGTACATTGAACATGTCATTTTTTCCAAGGTTTCAAAGAGAAGAAGTTGCTTCATGATTTTATATCTGAGAAGGTTAATGGTTGGGGTATCCATCTATTTAGCTCTAGGTTATCCCGTTATTTATAGGCGAGTGGCGGCGCAAAGCAGGTACTGCTCGATGCGCAACCATGTGGCACTCTACGATCGACCGTTGATTACATCAAGTTCGTTGTAACCACTATGTCAAGTATCATCCCATCCTTATCATGGAGCTCTCCTCGGTTCTCTTCGTGGTGCTTGTGGAGGCTCCCGTGAAGTTACAAGGGATCGCAAAGGTCAATGAATTTCCCTCCGTAGCACGAATCTTCTAGTCAATTGCGTCATAACCAAGGAGCCTCCCACCTCTTTACTCCACAGCAACCAGAACGGGGTCTTTGTTTATGTGTTATTTGTGGTGCTATTGGGCTCATTAAATACCATAGTTCTGGGGGGGGGGGATCCACAAACATGCTTCTCAAGGAAGAACCTTTGAAATTGGGTTCCTCCTTTCATCCCTTTCCTATTACCATATTTTGGCGTAAAAAAATACCCCCACAAAATAGGAGCCGATGAGAAAAAGAGGGAATATGTATGAGGGTAAATCACCAAAAATTTAATGCCAATTGAAAGGAATATCATGGAGTAGGGTCGCTATTATTAGAGTTGAGGTGTGGGTTGAGAGGTTCACGAATATGGACATAGGTAGGAGTGCTGTAAAGCCCGGGGGGGGGGGGGGGGGGGGGTCATCCACTATAAATATTTGAGTATGACCTCTATTTTTTCCTTTCTCATATTTACATTCTCATGATAAATCTCTCGATTTGAAAAGAACTACATTCTTTCCGATCAGTCTTTCTGAATCGACCCTTTCTACTCTATGGTCACACAGTGAGTCTTCAGACTCTGTAGCTATGCACTCTGCATCTTGTATCTGTGTGGCATGTGGAAGGGCTCTATGAACTATTTTCGCAATTGAACTTCATGATCAAGCTCCATGACCCAGAAACAAAATTTAAAAAAACATTGAAGACTGAATGGATTATCAGGAAGATTCCAGGGGGTCCTTACAGATGATGCCCTTAGAAAACAAATGGATAAAAACCTAGGAATTAGGGAGTATGTGAGAATCCATTCGAACCACGAGTCCCTAGTGGAGCTATTTTTGGAGAGTCAGAAGAACTAACCTCTGTTCCAGAGGTTGCCTCTGTATGGATCTAGTTTGTAGGATGATGTTTTCATTCTTGAATCTAGAAGGGATGAGCCGAATTACCGGTAAAAGAGTACATTGTGCCAATGCCCGTGGTTTAGGGAGACTAACGACCATACATGGAATGATTTCACAACCATCAATGCTGATTTTTTGTATAACCAGGTTATTAATGTTGACGGGAAGGCATGGTAGCTAGAGACATCCCCCCATTATACCACACCATTCTGAAGGAATCCCTGGGGAACCTGGAGAAAGGGTGGACAGATGAGTGGGATTCGTGCTAGGGAGGAATCTTCACAGATGATTGGGTATGGGAATACTGGGTCAGTGCATCTTGTAAGGAATTTGACACAGAGATGAGGTGAGTGGACCCATTTGAGGTATCCTAGGCTTCCCAATTCCATATCTACCAGCCCAAACAGCTGATTTTGGACTTGCTAAGCAGGTGGTCGTCGAGGACCAACACATTTACTACTACAAAAACGGGCAAGGGAAGCACCATCTTTTAACTGCACTAAGAAAAAAAACTGACAAAGGTAACTCTTTATCAGCACTATTTAAAATATCTGGTAAAGGGTCACTTTATCAGCGATTTTCTAGTGCTGATAAAGAGCACCCTTTATCAGCGCTACAGAATCCCTGATAAAGGTACCATTTATCAGAGCTATAATTTTAGCGCTGATAAAACCATAGTGCGATTTTTTAAAATAGGGTGCATAATGCCCTCTGTTTATCGCGCCCTTAAGATATCACAGGAATGTAACCCTATGACTACTCCCTACCCCCCCAATCATCACTTTTTCGGCCGCTACTCTGCCGCCACTGCCACTCTGCCACCACTACCCTACTCCACCGCCGCTATCCCTTCTCTGCCATTGCTTCCCTACTCCGCCGTCACTTCCCTACTCCGTTGCCGCTATCCCTACTCCTTGTCCTCCCCATCGAACCCCTTCTGCGGATCCCCCTCCCCACAAATGCTACTTATCCTTTTCTCCACTGGAACCTTCTCCCCGCGAACCCTAATTCAAGTGTTTGAGATTTTTTTCGACGAGGTTAGACAATCAGTATCCCATCTTTGATCTTTGGTGATTTCTCTGCTCATCCGCATCTATTTCTTTTTCTTCATAAGCTAATATGTATTATGATGTAGTTTTATTTAGTCGGATGGTCATGTTTTAGTTGATAAAATTTTGCGATGTGGTGAGTTTGGTTTGAGATTATTGGCATGATTCTGTCCGGAGTTATTAACCTCATACCTTTAATAAGCAATACCCTCTTTCAATTGATACTAAAATATTTAGTTAAATTATTTTCAATGAAATTATTTATCTCTTTTTACCTACAAATTATTCTGAAAATATGAATTTTATTGATTTGGTTAGTGTGTTTGTCCAAATTTAACGAATCATAAGAAAAAAAAGAAGCATATTTCTATTCTACCTAAATAGTTGAGAATTTTTCTAATCTAATGGTCATGCTTTTTGGAAATAATTTATTTATGGTAGGAACTAATATTATGGAAGGTATTAATAGTTTGTGAGAGGAGGTTTGAGAGGAGGTTTGAGTTTTGGATAGGGATTTTCTATGTGGTCCTTCTCCCCCATGTGTGAGTTTCTTAACACTAAGGGATTGTTGTTTATCTCTTTCTATGGGAATGCACATTTTTATATAATGGTTGTATGATGTTTATTTTGATATAAGTTACATGATTGGGGAAGGCGAGGGAGAGTTATTGCATATCCTTTAGATGTTCATGATATAAGTTATGTTCACTAACCTCAATTTTTTATTTCTTATGTTAATTTGGTTAACAAAACCTATGATATCCCATAGAAATTTTGGATAAACCTACGTTATTTGTCTCCCCCGCGAACCCCTTTGTTTTTGGAAATCTATCTACTATATTAGTTTTCTCATCAAAATTTTATCATTGTTTTCATTTTATTTGATTGTGGTCAATAGTTTTGGGGTTTTTATTTTGATTATTTTATTATGAATGAGGTGGCTGGTAGGGGTGGTTAAAAAGATGTTTAATGTTTTTTTAAATGTGTGGTGGGTGCGAGAACTATTGGTAAGGGGTCTAGAAAGTGTGTTAATTTTGATGGGGGGGGGGGGGGATATCCTAGTTCTTTTGATTTAAAAACATTTATTGGGAATGTTTAGGCACTATTAATCTCTATTTTTATAAGTGGTTCTATTCTACAGTATTTGGAAGTATTTTTTTTGGGTTTTTGAATCATAAATAATAATATTTCAGAGTTATATAGGATGTAGATGAATAAATATTGGATGGATGAAAATCATTTGACAATAGAGTATGAGAATGGAGTGAAAGAGTTTATCATGTTTGGAAAGGATCACGCAAAGGATCCATCTCAAATCCCATGTCCATGTTTACGTGGTTGTTATTGTAGACTAATTACTCCAGAGGAGTTGGAAGAACATTTGATATGTCAAAGAATAGATTGGAGTTTTTAAATGTTGGAATAAACATGGGAGAAAAGTGAATTTAGCTGCTGGATGGGATAAAACTGCGTTTTAGGGATCATCAATGATTACAAATATGGATAATGAATAAGACTTTATAGAGGATGTCATTATAGATGTCAATGATGATGATGATCGTATTGAGGAAATGAAAAGGACAGTTGAAGATGAACACCGTGATTGACCAAAATTGTTTGAGACGTTAAAGAGTTTTGCAAAGACACCATTGTATACTGGTTGCACTAAATATACAGCGCTCTCAGCTGTACAGAAGTTATATAAATTGAAAGTAGGAAACAGATTGATTGATTTTATTTTTACAGAACTACTTGCTCTCTTGAATGACATGCTCCTAGAAGATAATGAGCACCCAAGCTGGACATATAAAGCTAAACGAATGCTACACTCGATGGGTATGATTTCTAAAGGAATACATGCCTACCCGAAAGACTGTATATTGTTTCTGAAGGAGAAAAAATCATTTACATAATGCCCACAATGTGGTGCTTCTCGATACAAGAAAGATGAATTCAGTCTTACAAAAGTTATATTGTACTTTACAATCATTCCAAGGTTTAGGAATCTAAATGGAAGTAAAGATACTATAAGACAATTGTCATGGCATTAAGTGAAAAGAAATAAATATTGGAAATTATGTCACCCGACCAACTCTTCTCAATGGAAGATAATTGATCATGAGTATCCTGAATTTGGAAAAGATTTGAGAAACCTTCGTCAAGAATTATCTACAGATGGAGTGATTCCTTTTGGGTTTCAAACCAGCACTCATAGTTCTTGTCCTGTTATTTTGGTAAATTATAACTTTCCACCTTGGTTAGGAATTAAATGGAAATTCATAATGTTATCTATGCTTATATCCGGACTAAAACAACCAGGTAATGATATTTATGTTTATTTGGCTCCGTTGATTGAGGATTTGAAGTTATTGTGGGATTCAGGTGTTATGTTGTATGATGCTTATAATAGTGAATACTTCACATTGAGAGTGATGTTGTATGGTATGATAAATGATTTCCCTACTTATGGAAATTTGTGAGGCTATATCATTAAAAGAACTCAAGGGTGTCCCATGTGTGAAGAAGAAACAGAATCAATTAGGTTGAAAAATTCATCGAAATTAGTGTTCCTAAGACATCATAGATTTCTACCTCATTGGCATAAGTACTGATATTGGACGACATCATTCAATGGAAGTTCATAACAACACACAACACCATCTCCACTAATAGGTGATCAGTTGTTTGAAAAATTAAATAATGTGAATAGTGATTTTGGTAAACTATTTTCGAAAAATGTTACAAAAATCGGTTGGAAAAAAATAAGTTTTTTTGGATTACCATATCGGAATTTTCTGTACATTAGACATTTTCTTGATGGGATGCATGCAGACAAAATGTATGTCACAGTGTTATCAGAATGTTTCTAAATGCCCCTGAAAAAAAAGGATGTAATTAAGGCAAGGTTGGACATGGGAATTTGAGAATATTTGTCTACCATAAAGGGTGAAAATAGAATTTTTCTTCCTCTAACTGCTTACACTCTTTATAGGGAGAAGATATATCAGTTTTTCAACTTCATCAATGATGTAAAGGTATTATAGGGGTATTTATCAAATATAAATTACATTTTTTCAATGAATTATTAGATATTAAAAGGTTTGAAATCAAATTACTGACATATTTTGATGAAATATTCAATACCTATAGCTTTATGTTACATTTGTTCCAAGAATGTTCGTCATACGTTAAACAAACTTTGTTTCTTTTTTCAAATCTATATGCAACAATGTTCTAAACCCGGTGAAATTTTCAGTAATGGAAAGATAAATTTCCATCATATTATGTGAATTAGAAATTTTCTTTCTACCATCATTCTTTGATATGAGGGTTCATTTGATGGTTCACTTGGTGAGAGAGATTCGATATTGTGGTCCTGTGCACTATAGATGGATGTACCCCATTGAACGGTATATGAAGATTTTGAAAGGGTATGTCAAAAATCTATGATGGCCAGAGGGTTGTATTTTAGAGAGATATATTGTTAAGGAAGCGATTGAATTCTGTATCGAATACTTATCTGATGTGGAAATCATTAGACTCCAGAAATATTATCACACTACACACATTGAGGGTGAGGGTATTTCTGGAAGAGATGTTCTGACAATCAATATTATAGATTGGGAGCAGACCCACCTTTATGTTTTTCATGACAGTTGGGAGGTTTCTCCATATATTGAAAACCATAAAGAAATTATTAGGCAGTTAAACCCATCAAGGGATGAAAATGGATATCAAATACACATAATCATCGATTTATATAATGGTTTCAGGACTAATTTTTAAAGAATTTGCTGAAAATCTGAATTCAATTTCAGAACTTCATCAATGTCTAGCGACAGGACCAAGTGTGTATGTATTATCTTACAATGGTTATGTAATTAATGGTTATAAATTATATTCAAATGAACACGATGAAGATAGTAACATGAAAAATAGTGGAGTTACACTTTTGGCTGAAGCGATGCCTGTTTCCGGTAGTAAAGACAGAAATCCAATTTATAAGAATATGTCGTACTTTGGTATTATCAAAAAAATATGGGAGTTGGATAATACAACATTCCAATTTTCACATTCTTAAATGCAAATGGTTTGATTACAACATTGGTGTTAAAATATATGAATTTGGATTTTTGAATGTTGATTTTAGTAAATAAGGGTACATAGACGAATAGTTTATAATGGCATCGCAAGATGTACAAGTATTTTACATTCCAAATCCCACAAATTGAATGTGATCGATTGTTCTTTTATCATCCAAAACTACTGAAGGGTCCTATGAAAATTCAGTTGAGTATGATCCTTTTAGTGGTACGTCGCAATAATTTCGTAGAAGTATCAATGTATATGATGTTTTTTATGTTATTAGAGACCATAATGAAGGGATTTGGATAATTGATAGAGATGTCAAATCCCTTCAGCCTTTGAAAAAAAGAAATAGATTTCAATAAATAGGTTATTTTTTTGTAATATAGATCTTGTTATCTCATGTAATTATCTTAACATTACTAAATTTATGTTATGTAAATTAATCATGCTACCAATTTTGCAGATAATGACTTCTGCACATTCTGGTGCTCCTAACCTCGAGGCTGAACAAGTCTCTCAAGCTGCTACTGCTGCTGCTCACAGTGCAGAGCAACAACATGTTTCTAAACCTATTGATGCTTATAGTATTGAGGTCCAACAACAATCCACACATGCCTCATATTTACAAGACGATGTAGATTTTTTCCGAAATGATTTGGCCACTTACCTGATGGATGATTTTACACAAATATCATGAAGATCTGACATGGGGATGTGTACAAATGGCAGCCATTTTTTAGAGGGGTTAAAGAGACATTGTAGTATGTCATTGTGTGTAGGAAAATTTTAATTTTTATTAAATAAAACATCCATTATCCAATGAGTCATTTTCCCATTTTAATAGATGAAATTCACCAGTAACATTCAAGAATGAGGAACCACTTTTCTTTTGGCTTTGGATAAGAAAAATAAGTAAAATCTAAAAAATACCTTCATATCTGACCAAACGCATTTAGATTGTGTTTATACTTTATGATAAAGATCCATGGGTCATGTGTGATGTGTACGAGTCAACCCCACCTCAATATGAGGCACAGTGTGGCCGGTATCACACAAAGTTTCTCTCTTTTGTTTAAAATTGACAAAATTTAATGTGAAAACAACCAATGACATACGTAAAACTGACCAAAAGCATTTGTAATGTATTTATACTTTTGTAGAATGATCCATGGGTCATTTTTGATGTGTAAGAGTCAACCCCTCCTCAATCCGAGGAATGGTATGGACGGTATCACTCAAAGTGTCTCTGTTTTGTTTAAAATGGACAAAAGTTTAAGTGAAAACAACAACTGACTTACGGAAATCCAACATAATGCATTATAATTATGTTGATACTTTAGTAGAATGATCCATGGGTCATGTGTGACGTTTATGAGTCTACCCCACCTCAATATGAGGTATGGTTTGGCCGGTATCACACAAAGTGTCTTTCTTTTGTTTAAAATGGACATAATTTTAAGTGAAAACAACAACTGACATAAGAAAAACCAACCAAACACATTTGGATTGTGTTGATAATTTAGGATAATGATCCATGGGTTATTTGTGATGTGTGCAAGTCAACCCCACCTTAATACAAGGAATGGTGTGGCCAGTATCACTCAATGTTTTTCTCTTTTGTTTAAAATGGACGAAACTTTAATCGAAAACAACAACTAATGTACGGAAATAAAAACAAATGCATTAAGATATTATTGATACATTAGGAGAACGATCCATGGGTCATGTGTGACATGTATGAGTCAACCTTTCTTTTATCCAAGACACGGTGTGACCAGTATCACTCAATGTGTCTCTCTTTTGTTTAAAATGGATAGAATTTTAAGTGAAAACAACAAACAACATATGGAAAAATGACCATACACATTCAGATAGTGTTTATACATTAGTAGAATGATCTATGGGTCATGTGCGACATGTATGAGTCAACCCTACCTCAATCCGAGACACAGTGTATCCGGTATTACTCAAAGTGTCTCTCTTTTGTTCAAAATGGGTAAAATTTTAAGTGAAAACCACAACTGACGTACGAAAAACCTCTTTCCTACCATACACACCAAAAGCATTAATGTTTTCCTAAATAAACACATACTATTGAAATAAACACTATTCCAAAACCATTTAAAAATACCAATGATCTTAAAATCCTTGAAATTCATTCCATTAAAACCATTAAAGCCCTCCACCCTTAGACACCACCCCACCCTCCCTAGACACCACCCCACCCCCTGGACACCGCCATGGACAGCCCCCCCCCCCACCACCCAGGAAAGCCCTCAACCCCTAGATGGCCCACCACCCCCTGGATGACCCCCACCCCCCTGGACGCCCCCACCCCTCCAAGACACCACCCCACCACCTGGACACCCCCACTCCCTGGACACCCCCACCCAAATGGATAGCCATCCCCACCCCCTGGCCACCACCCCACCCCCCATGGACAGCCCCACAACCTCCTGGACTGCCCCCACCCCCTAGACACCACCCGACCCCCTGGACACCCTCACCCCCACCCACTAGACACCTCCACCCCCTGGTAAGCCCCCCTGGACACCAAACCACATCCCCTGAACACCACTTTGAACATCCCACCCCCACCCTAGACATCCCCCACCCCCTAGACACCCCCACCCCCTAGACACCCCCTACCCCCCTTGGACAGCCACCCAAACCCATGAACAACCCCACCCCCCTGAATTCTGAATTGAATTCATTATGTATTTAATTAACTTATGAATTATGTGTTAATGGTGTATGGGTATACATGTTGTATGAGTATACTTGTTGAATGGGTATACATGTTTTATGGGTATACTTGTTGTATGTGTATACTTGCTGTAATTACCTTATGAATTATGTGTTAATTTTTTATGGGTATACTTGTTGATATGCTGAATTTTCTGCAGGACTAGTTTGGCTCTGTTTCTGCCAAATTTTATGCTACAGTAGCCTAGGAATTTATCCGATCTTTTTGAGGGATGATAATGGGGACCCCCCCTTAATCAGATTTGAGCATTATAATGCTTTTTTATCTCTGTTAAAGCAGGTTTTGAGGGCTGATAAAGCCTGTTTTTGTAGTAGTGTTTCTACTTGAACCATGGAGAGGTTAACATTAGCCAATGGGACCTACAAAAAATCTCAGTGTTCCAAATATTGGGAGAAATTTAGGATGTGTTCCTTCCATCTGCGAATACATGGGAAGAACCAAATAATATGTCACTGCTAGCAAAGGCATTGATGGACCTAGTGCCGGGGGAGGACTAGAAGTCGGTGAATGATGACCACATTAAGATGTGGTTCAATCCATTACTGAATTACCCAAAGGAATGACTATTTCCCATGAGGCCTCAGACCTACCTGATGGGGGTTAAGCACGGAAAGGAGCACTCATATTGGTGACTCTTGGAGGACAATGAGTGGAAGAAATAGGGATTCAGAGTCCGTACAAAGAAGTAACCAATAGTTAGGTTAGAAGCATTTATTACATTGCTTATCTGTAGATAGATTCTTCCAGTGAGGGACACAAACATGGATGTGCGGCCAAGAACATTTATCATGGTGTTCAGGATGGCGACAGGGGAGTGGGCAAACCTAGGAGTCCCAATACATGCGAAGATATATAAGGATTTGTGGAATATTAGGAAGGCGAAAAAGACACAGAGGATATGCAGGTTATTATATCTTCTATATGGGTGGATAATGGTGCATATCAGGGGAGTTTATGAATATATAAACCCAAATTATCCTCCAGGGATGGACTTTCGAACCGCCATTCTGAACGTAATGGAGAGTTTCCTGGCTAAGTTGATCCTGCGACAGGTTTTGAACCGGGTATGGAAGGTGGACAAGATCAACATCCACCTGTTCCAACTACCAATAGGTGTATTCACTGATGAATAATAGGGAATAGAGGAGCATCATTCCTACCTCTTTCCCTTTTAGGGTGGAGTTCTGGTGGTGTGGGTTGACCATGAGCCTCTCTCTGAACCATCACCACGCACCTCTTCGTGAGGTAGTTCTGGTGCATGAAGTCTAACCCTATGGGTTTACATGGGAGTGCTCCAAAAGGATCACCCATGTGCGATGAGGAAGATGTTTCTCATGTTCACACGAGAATATTGAAATAATAAAAATGAGATACCTCTTCCCACAACTATCTATGGACTCTTGAAAGAGTATTCCAAAAGTTGGAAGGCAGCCTACTCGGGGGAGATGCTGAAGCAGCAGATTTGAAATACCGATGATGGGGTGCCTATTTAACCTCTAGGTATGGGTTGGATAGTTTTGAGGACATATTTTGGTGGTGGGGCTATAGTGGCTGTGAGACCCGCACCAACCGAGAGGCTGGTGGCAGCAACAGACCCGGTGGTACAATAGTAGAAAATATATTCTAAAGGGAGGCTTCCTAGGGGGTTCTATAAAATACCCACCCAGGATTCAGGGAAGCAGCTATGCCACATAGATATTCTTCATAATGTTGTATTCCCAGAGGCTTCGGACAACTAGGTTGTCAACAGACAATTCCTCATCCCGTCCGAGATGTGGACCCATCTGAACCATCATGGGATGGATTGGTCGGGGATCGATCCTATCAGGACTAGATTTGCAGTATCCCTGATGGAGGGGGTGTAGTACCTTACCGAGATGGAGGACTTCATGCACTCTTGGGGTGCTCCAAGTCCAATGATAGATCATGTGAATGTGAAGCTTGATCAAATTTCCCCTACACAGTTGGCGGCCGCTAGATTGAGAGATCGCTTCCCTCTACCAGAAGAATCAGATGAGTCCTCCTATGGGGATCAGTCCGGTGGAGGGATCCCCATGGAGGAGGATGAGGTCAGTATCTCATACCCAGAACTAGAAGATTTTTCAGATCCACTTGAGGTAAAACCTTAATTAAATTTTTTGTAGTCCTCGTGAATATAATTTATCACTCCCGAACTAAAATATGACATGCATATGAGGGTCTCATATGCAAAAACTGATTCTTCTCAATATTAGTTACAACTATAGGAACTTCGAGATCTGTGCCCATGACTACATCGATTATCATGTCCAACAGCGCCACGACACCATGGGTGGTCCTCCCGGAGCCTTTGAACACCCCCACCGTATATGGAGGGCCATGCCTTGGGGTCCCGATGGAAACAAATCAAGAACGAGACTGACTATATGAAAACTGTAAGTCTTATTTATAGAATTTGTAGTTTTATTCCATTGATTTGGTTAATTTATGTCCATGTAATTTTGGTATGAAAAGTTATTCAAATGGTGTGGGATGCCTTGGAGAGGTTGGTTAGAGGTCTTAAGGCCGCTTTCCCCAGGAGAGCAACGGTGGTCGGAGAAGAAGACACCTGTTCTGAATAAACTGCAGCACTTATGATCACATATGGGACCATCAGTAGGAGAAAAACTGAAATCGTTTAGGTGGAATCTAAAAAAGAAGATAAATCCAAAAACATGGTTCTTGACCTACCCGATCTAACACCGAAATCATGTCCGACTGACAATTTCCTGGTGGTGTTCACTGCATATGAACTCTACGACCCTTTGGACCAGGATGAGATGGCTTCTGATGATGAGGATTGCAAAATCCTCTATCTCCGGTCATGGAATCTGATCAAGCGCTTCATCGGGGATACCCCTCAAGCGAAATGGATAGACCATATAGAGAGGCTTTATTCCTAGTTGCAAGAACTATTTTCTAGAGTAGTGGATTCCCATCATCCACATATGCTCATCTGAGACTTCATGGTGAGGAATATTTAGAAGTATGATCGTGGCCTTGGTGTAGGTTGGCAGTGAAGGAAATCAGTGAACTACAAGAGGCTTTAGGTGGCTGAAAATGATATCTAATGGCTACGGGCATAGGCGGATGATTATTCCTCTTTTATCAATGTGGAATTGGGGATTATATCACGACAGAAGGCATAGTAGGAAGAAGGAAAAAAGAATGAATGAAGCAAGACTATAAAAAGATGGCCACTATCTGAGAAAACGAGGATTGGGTCTGGATCAAAGATAATGAACTATGCCCCATCTCCATCGAAGAGGAACAAATGTTAAATAGACGAAAATTGATTCTGGATGCCACATACCAGAGGGTGGGGGAGAAGGAACACTTTATTGAAGAGGTCAACCCATTCACAGAGGGGTTAATCCTTGGGTGCTGTACTATATGTAAAATCACACACGTACTTTCAATCTTTGCTTTCTTATATTGGATGCAAGCATGGGATCTATTATTTGTTTTGGTTTACTGCATGCCCATCACATTCATGAAATATCCAGCGATCAATCCCTAAACACACATGGGTCGGGCCCGATGTGAGATACAAGGGATGACCACCTCATTATTCTATCTGAATATGAGAGTGTTAATCAAGCTTCGGTCCTCTAGGGTTTGAACAACTGGTTCGTAATTCTAGGAAAATATGGAGGCCTGATTGGAAAATAAAACTCTCAGAACAGTCGACTTCCCATTTTCCCAACGTGTTGTAGTGCTTTAGCGAGGTAGCTCTAGTAGTGTTAGAATCAATATGAATATAATGGTGCGGAAAGCGTAAATCATGATACCCAAAATTTGGAACACTGTGGGGGCGACATGACAATGAAGGGTAACTATTCACCATGTTCGGAACACATTATACGTATTGCATTAGACTGAAATTGGGATAACAAATGAGGTCTGACCACTAATGATGTTTGAAACATAGGGCCTAACTCAAAATTTCTTCTTTTAGTCTTCCAAAACATTATACCAGTATAGTAGGTGATCTATATTCCAAGCATCCGTATTTTTAGGGTGTTCCTTAAGGAATAAAAGAGGATGAGGGTCCAAATAAAGTGAACCCGAAGCATCAAGGGTAGAGTGATGGGTTGTTTGAATGGATTCCTACACTCATGAAATTAATTGTCCATGATGAAAACATGTTAGGTGGTCACATCAGTCTGATCATGTATCATACCTATTTCCAGAAAATAACTCTCTGGTAAGGACTTGGAATGCCTTGTAGTTTTACATCATATGGATGCAGACGATGAATGGTATAGTTTAATGTCATATGACTGGGATGTTGCGAATCGTTTTAATGTCATACTGCCTGGACTGAGGAAAACAGTTTAAAGTATTATTGCACAGATTGCAGGCTCTTAATTTAAGGTCATTAAGATTGGACTATAATCAGGGGTGAGGGGTTATAAGGGTTAATGACTCTGGGGAAAGGCCCGAGGCAAAAATCTAGGGCGTCTCTACGTATCCCATGAGGATGAGAATCCAGGAAAATGTTGTTATTGAACACATAGTGATTAAAAAAATGATGTCAAGGGGAAATCCTCTCTAGTGAGGAAGATGATGCATCCCATTTTTATCATGGGGCATCATGAACCTGTTAAGGGTAGAAACACAGTTTAATGTCATTCATTGAGGACATGGTTACCCAGAAAATAAATGCATGTCATAGTAAATATCCCGACCTAAATGTGGACAATAGGAGACTATATCAGACCACATGTTCTTGATGGGATTCTATACTCCATAGGCCAACGGTGGCCTAACTTGGGGGCTTCACCCAAAAAGAAGTGTTCAGGCATTCCTGCATACACCATTAAGATGGAAATCAAGGCATACGTAGTTCTGAGAGTGCATTTTAACATCATGTGGGATAAAAGACAAGTGTGTTCTGGCTGAATCAATACACTTTTTATGAAAACAACTAAGCCCAGGGGATTTTTGCTCAATGTAGGAAACAAGGAGTAGTGGTGGGACTTTCCTTAATGAGTGATAGTGTAAAACCGAGTGTGAAACCATTCGACTTGAACATAGGGGAGTGGAAAGATGTGAATCATGGAGCCCAAGATATGGATCACAATTGTGGTGGAATGATGAGAAAGGATTGCTGATGATCATGATTGAAACACATGACCTTTCACAAAATGTCATCTGAGGTCTTCTGTGGTGTTGGCCCCAGACGGTAGGTAATCCAATGTGGCATTTGACCACACTATATAGAGGGTCCCTTTAGATGTAGAAGAGGATGGTGATCCAAATAAAATGATCACGAAGCATAGACACAAAACGAGGGAATTTCCATGCGAAAACTCCACCCTTTGGTTTCTTTTCAACCACACATTTGAGTATACCAATAAGACATGTCAGACAGTGGAGGTCAAATCCCTTTCTGAGGACAACAGTCTAGGGGTTTCATGCTCCTATCATAAGGTCATAGAGTAGACCATTATAAGGGGACCTGGTTTAATGGAATGCATGCAGGGTGGCGAAGTAGACACGCCTGATGCAATGTTCATATAGAGAGATCTATCTTTAGGGCCATGAAATTCAAACCATGTTGGGAAAAGACAAGGGAGGCACATGGTGTTGTTTTTGAAAAAACCGACATGAACGAGAAACCAAGAGGTACTTGAAAAACTGACTGTTCCCCAAAGTGTTTGGGCCAAGGGGCCAACAAAGGGGGGAAAGATGTAAGATTTCTAGGGCTAGACCCAAAAAAGGAATATTTGGGTGTTCTCACATATCCCATGAGTATGGGAATGAAGCCACATATAGTTCCTAGAAATGTCGTGTAGTTTTACATCTTGTGGAAAGGACATATAGAGATCATAGTTTTAAGGACATAGAGATCGAACCATACATTGAAATGATGGAGGGAGACACATGGTGTGGAAATTATAAAACCTGACGTGAATGAGGATAGTAGGAGTCCATATCACCATGTTCTTCTTTGGGAGGTTTTAGGTCATGGGACTGGAAATCAAAGTTAGGCTGGGCCTGAGGCAAATTACGTTGGAGTTTGTACATACCCCTTAATGATGGAGATAAAGTTGTACATATTTTTAGAAGTGGCGTGGTAGGGTACCACTACCAAGTACAACACTATCGTGCGGGTCTGGTCTACACACCAAATGAAGAGGCTTTCGATAGATCTTGTTTGCCTTTCTGGATGGATGTTTTTTGTGAAGCAACTAGCCTAGGAAGACGAACCCATGCATCACTACTGGAATCAAGGCATATGTAGGCCTTGAAAAATGGAATAGTGGGAAACCAATAACAGATATGATGTCCCCTTGAGTGAGTAAATCACAATGTAGTGCTGTTTTTCATCAGGAAACCTGGACGATAATGTCACAGTTTAGGGTCATATGATAGGACCAAATTCCTCTTTTTATCCTCTTGCAGTAAAGAAGCTACAGTCTAAAGTCCTCTGGGACCAGGTAGCATAGTTTATGGTCATATGGATTTGACTCATATATAATAGATGAGGTTTTAGATGGGAATGTGAATGGCTTGACAAAGCATACTTGACATGAATGAGGACGACGCCCACACCACACCACGTGAAATAATGGGGAAGAAGCCTTGGGCCTAGGTGCCAGAAAAGGTCTGAGATTACGTGGTAGGACCCATGGAAAAAACGTCCAGGATTTCCTATGTATCCCATCGGGATGGGAATGAAACAATACATAGTTCTAGGAGTGCAATTTAACATCATGTAGGAAAAAAGGCATGAGAGTCTACTTCTTAGAAGGGAGTAAATAGTGTTGAAATTATTAATCTCGATGTGAATGAGGATGGTAGGAGTCTATATCACCACACCATGGAATCCTATTAGACTTGGGGCCAATAGGCTGAAAAAAGAGGTAATTAGTGGAACATGATTGGGACACAAAGAAAAGATGCCCGAACATTCCTACGTATCCCATGGGGATTGAATCAAGCTGTACGTAGTTCTAGTAATTTCATTCATTTTTACGTCTTGTGGTCATGACACAGAGAGATCCTAGTTTTCAGGTCTTAGAGATCAGAACATAGAGAAGTGAGGCTCTCCCAAATAGGTTCATACCTCGAAAAAATCCCTAAGCCCAAGTGATCTATGATTGATGTGGGAAACAAGAGAAGATAATTTCTTTGAAGCACATGGAATACATGAAAAGGGGGAATCGGTGTGGGGCTCCCGAATGATGCTTCACAACGGATTTTTCCTCCTAATGTGCAAACACACACTGAGGGATAGTGCTAGGAGTGTCAAAATCCCACTTGGACCTGATGAAGTGGAAAAGTATGTGACTCATGAAACCAATATTTGGGGAATGATGGGGGTGGTGTGACGAAGAAGGATAACTGTTACCCTTGTTCTAAACACAACATCCATATCATGTGACCGGAAATGGGAACAACCAATCAGTTTCAATTTCTGAACATATTTTCAATGTAGTACTTATATCATTTTTTCATTTGATATTATCAGGAAAGTTATTCAAAGCCGGTAGGAGAGAACTAGGGCGTAGCATCCATGCCACTCGGGGGTCCTTTCGATAGTGAGAGACAATGAAATCCCAAATGAAGGGGAAAATGAAGCATGAAAAAGGGTGATAACATGTGTATGTAGAATCGAACACTCTAGGTCCTAAACAAGAGTTCTATAGGGTGAATTTGTAAAATTCTAAAGAGTGTTGAGGGGCCCAACTCAAAAGCACCTGACTCGAAAATATGAGTGCAGAATGGGGGAAGGAAGAGCTCTTAAGAGGGAGTGGTAAGTGGCATGGATGATACAAGCATGAATTGAATGATGACATAAGCCAATACCCCACCACGTACCCCCTTCTGAGAAGAAATTAGGCTAGGGGGACATAAAGATGATAGGGTTTTAAGAATTAGGGTCATACACGAAGACTAAATGTCTAGGCGGTCCTATGTATTCCATGAAGATAGGAATCAAGGCACATGTAGTTCTGGAAGATGTTGTATAGTTTTATGTCATGTGGAAAGGATTCTTTACGAAATCTGTATGACATGGTGAGTAACCTGATGTGAATTAGGACATAAGACCACATACTCCATACGATTCATAATTCCTGGACAGAATTCAGACTGGGAGGACAAGATAAAGGGGAGATGAACCTGGGATGGACCTGAAGTCAAAATGTCTGTGTTTTACTACGTATCACATAAGGAAGGGAATCAAACAAAACATAGTACTCAAGATGTTGTTTGGTTTATCTTCATGTGGAAATGATGTTATAGAACATATTTTATGGCCATAAAGGTTAGACCGTAGATTCCCAGTTTAATGTCATGTGCATGGGAAAGATGAGTGGAAAGGGTGAATCGTCATGCCTACTATGCAAGAGGCCACAAAAATAGTAACAATGATCGAGGATAAATACCCACCATGTTTTCAACATAGTATTTTTATTGTGTGACTAGGTATAGGAGAAACAAATTTGAGCTTCGACCATTGACCATATTCGCAACATGGTACTTACATCAAATTTTTGTCCAGGATCCTTATGGACATTTTTGGGAAATGGTAGAGGATCCCTATGTCCTAGCATCAATTTAATTTGAGGGTCCTTTTGGATGTGAATGATGATGGGAACCCAAATGGGGGGACACGAGAAGCATAGTGGAACCTATGAAGTTTAACGTAATGTGGAAATGATGATAGATGATGGAGGGATGTCTCAAGGGGTTATGTGTGGCATGGAGAAAATAGCCTAACCGGAATGTGGACATGGAGTCCATACCACATCACACAATCATAAATGAGAAATTGGGCTCGGGAGATGAAAATGTAGAGGGACCTTATACATGATGTTTTGACTACTTTGTAGTTTAACGTCTTGCAGTGAGGACAGTGGCGATCTTAGTTTAAGGTCATAGGTCTTGAACCATAGAGAAATGACCATTTATGTGGGTATTACCTTACCAATGCTCTTATTCCCATGTGATCAATTCTTTGTGTGATAAGCAAAGAATAGGACCAGGCTCTCTCCAACATATAAGGGTACAGTAATGAGAGAAAGAGATCAGTCAGGGTCAAACCCTACTAGACCACCACTTCTGCTAAAGGAAAATAGATTTTTGAAGGGATTTTAGGGGAAAATTAACCACTGTAACCAATAGATGGGACATATGAGGGTGGTGATAATCGATGGGGGATAGCTGTTGACTGTGTTCGAAACACATCATCCACATCATGTGACCTATAATTGGAAGAACAAATGAGTGTCAACCAATGACCATATTTTCAATGCGGGACTTGTATCAATTTTGCGTTCGAGGCCTTTGAGGAAGTTGTCCCGAAATGGTAGAAGAGACCTAGGACTAAGCATCCATGCAATTCGGGGGAGCTTTTGGATGAGAAATATGATGAATACCCAAATAAAAGAAATGTGTGAGGTATGAATATTCCTATGTAGTTTAACGTCATGGGGGATGAAAAAATAGGTGGAGATCTCCAGGGACTGGGATATATGGTACGATAATGATGCACTCGATTAGAATGAAGGAAAAATATTGCACCACACCATGTTTTTCGACCCATGGGGAGATCCTGATGTTTGGGACAGGTCCTATAGACAAAATGTCTAGGGGTTCTTACATATCCCATGAGGATAAGAATCAAGCAATGCATAGTTTTGAAAGGGACATGCAGTTTAACATCATACAGTGATGATGTTGGAGGATAAAATAAGGGGGAGAGAACATGAGGCAACCATCTTAACCCCTTCATGAGTGGGTCAATGATGCCTACACTACACCATATGGGATCTTTCAAGATAACTACACCCAGGGGGATTAGTCAGCGAAAAGTATTTGGGGGATGGACTCTAAGATGAGGTGTCTGATCATTCCTACAAATCCCATGAGGATGGGAATCAAACCATATGTTGTACCTAAATATGCAGTTTATCATCTTACAGGACGATGGATACTGGGATATCATAGTTTAAGGTCATAGAGCTCGGACCATAATTGTATATCTACCACTCACAGTTTAATGTCGTGCAGGATGAATGTTGGGTAGTTTTAAGTCTTTCATCTTGGAATAATCAGACATGTTAACATCATGTGGAGAAAAAAGAACATTTTATGTTCATGACAGACCATTTTCTCTGGAAAATTATTGCTTTTGTAATTTGGAATTGGTGGGAGGAGTTATATGCTCGCCATCCTTGGTAACTGGGTAACACACACCCTTGGGGTAAACCAAGTGAATGATATAAGGTCCTTATTATTTGTTCTCTTGTTTGAGTGGTTTCTTATAGGGTATCATTGACGTTCTCATAGCTAGCACCATGTCACCTTGCAAAAAAGAGCAGAGGAGAAAATTCTTGTTGAAATATCTAAATATCTTATTCTAATTCATTTTAAGATTGTGTAGGGCACAAATAATGTTTTTTTCAAGAACTTCTAGTTCATCTAGACGGACTCCAGCTAACTTATTTGGTACTTTCTAATTGTAGATATCTGTGAATAATGAAGGAAACTAAATCTAGATGGGTTGGATTGCCTCCATCCCACACACTGGGGAATATAGTGTCACTTGTTTGGAATTGTGAGTCATTTTCCAATAGGTACAGAGTGCGCAGGATAGATTGTTCAGCCAACTATTTTTATTCTAAACAACCATTTTATACAGTATGATAGAGAGTGTATTGTTGAACACCTCGATCTGCCCATTTGCCTGTGCGTTATTGACGGTCTTATGGTTAGAACAACTATTGTACTTGGTGTAAAATTTCATCAACTTGGTTGCCAAAAAGTTGGTGCAGTTATTAGATAGAATGGTGAGAGGGACTCAAAATTGGAGGATGATGTTGGATCAAACCAATTCAATGATAAAATGGTCCTTGACCTCCTTTAGCTAAACTGCCTCTTCCCACAAGGAAATGAAATCCTTAGAAGTCAAGATGAACTTGTACTGGCAAGCTGTTGTCGGTGGATATGGTCCCATGACATTGAGTCCCTAGAACACAATGGGATAAGAGTGCATCATAGTGTAGAGAGGCTATACTGAAAAATGAACAAGATTAACTTGGATTTGGCATGCATGGAACCTCCTGTAAAACTCGATATAGTCAAAAATCACAGAGGGTCAAAAATACCCCAATCTCTAGATCTTGTGAGATAGTTTATGCCCTATATGATGATCCCCACATGAAGTTGAATGAATCTCTTACATGAACTAAGAAGGTTCACCACCTTGAATGCAATAGGATAGGACTCCATAAATCCCACATTTTTAGAGGATCTGCTCAAGACTAGGACCACTCTAGAGGGAAAACTGAAATGTGCGACATCAGATTCACTCATGCTCAGCTCGATTTACTAGGTGACTATCGTGCTAGAGGTACTTGATAAATGGGTTCCTCCAGTTAGAAGTCACTTCCAACACTGCGTCAGGGGGGCCTTGGGATCCTGACGTGGAGGCACTGGCAGTAAGGTGGCTTCCCTGCAGGATATCATTGTCATCTAGAGTGACGGGGGAAATGAATCTATGGTGTGCCATGTGGATAATCAAATCATCCTAAAGATGCTATATAAGAGATTTATCCAAGTTGGCCAAGGCATCATCTTTACCATTCTGTGAATGAGGGATGTGTGTAACTCCTTCTATGATGGGAACTAGGCCATCAACTGGTGGGTGTATTCCAACAGTGGTACGAGCTCAGGATTTTTGACGACGTTGTCAGCAATGATCTGTTTGATGAGTAGTTCATAGTACCCAATCACATGTATGTTTGGATCATCAATCTTGAGGGACAGATCGAGGCCAGTAATGTGGTCTTGATACTCTGCCTCATTGCTGGTACAACCTTCTGACAACACGAATGAATATGGAAGAACATCTTGTGTCGGCGTGATGAAGATGATACCTAAGCCCAGACTATTGAGTTTGGGATCATTCCGTCTTCTTTCAGTATGGATTAACGAAGTTTTATAAAAGTTCATTTTCTATCATGGAATAGATTTATCTACCGATAAGATTACCTCATCCAGAAAATCAAGGTCCGTAAATTGGTCTGTGGGAGCATGATGGGCGACAATGATGTCTACCAATGCTTTCCCCTAAATAGAATTACGGGGGATGAACCTGATTTCGAACTACTAAAGGATAACGACCCACCGAGCGAGACAAAATGTCAATATGGGGTACTTCACGATGTACTTCAACAGATCTGATTGGAACACTAGCTGTATCTCATCGTGCTTCATGTAATGTCACAATTTCTATACTATGAATACTAGTGAGAGGTATATTTTCTTGATAGAGGATTATATAGTCTCCGTATCGGGTAGCATATAGTTGAGATAGTATTGACTATTCTATTTTTTTGGCATTTTTCTTCAGAGCGAGAAGGGAGCCGAGAGATTATTCTAGGGATGTAACAAAAAGGAACAGTGGTTTTACAGAAACAGGTGGCATCAGGACCAGAGGCGGCATTAGGTACTATTTGATTTCCTCAAATGCAGTCTGAAATTACTCATCCCACTGATAGATAATACCTTTATTCATGAGCTGAGAAAAGGGATTACACTTGTTGGCCAAATTCACGATGAATTGGTGTATGCTGGCTAAGTGGCCTTAAAAGACTCACAAATCTTGAATGTTTCTTGGAGGATACATCTGACGAATGGCCTTAATATTCTCTTCATCGATCTTGATGCATCTATATCTGATAAAAAATCCAAGAGACTTTCTAGAGGGGACCCTCAAAGGAACAATTCAATGGGTTCATATTCTGATGGTGAGAATGGAAAAAGGATAATAGTTTCTCATTGAATTTGAGATGTTCCTGGCACCAGAGAGATTTGACCACTAGATCATCACCATAGAATTCCAATAATGTCCCAAGGATTGGATTAAATATGCGATGCATGGCACGCTGATAGGTGGAACCTACATTCATTAGACCGAAGGGCATGACCTGGATGCAGAAAGTACCTTGTGGTGCCCTGAAGGAATTAGAATCTTCATTATTAGGGCCCATTCGGATTTGGATATACCCATAATACCCATCCATGAAGGAGAGAGTCTGAAATCCCGTGGTATCATTAGTCAAAAGTTCCATCATAGGAAGGGGAAAATAATCTTTTAGACAGTGATGACTAAGATCCCGAAGGTCGATGCAGACTCTGATATATATGTTCTTCTTCCTAACAGAAAAAATGTTAGCTAAATGCCTAGGGTAATAGATCTCCTTGATGAAATTGGCCCTGATGAGCTTATCAACCTGATCCTTGACCATGAAACTGTGGGAAGGGTTCATCTTTCTGAGAGGTTATTTGAACCCACGATGAGTTTTTGGAAGATCGATGTGGTAGACGACAACCAGAGGATCTAGTACTGACATCTCCTTATAACTCCCTAAAAAACATCATGATGCTTCTTCAAGAAGTTTACATACTACTGTTTCTCTTTGGCAGTCATAGAGGCACTGACTAATGTGGATTTCAGATCCGTCTCATTACTAAGTTTCACTAGTATCAATTAATATATCGTGGTGGAGACACCCTCTTTGAATGCAGGGGTTTCATCTTCCCAATTCTCTTCATCACTTGTCAGTGAGGGACCCTCAGTAAGAGGCGATTCCTCTAAATTGATAGATCCTGATGGGAAGCTAGTGTCAACCAGGAGCAGCGGTGGACAATGCATCAGAGGGCTCATGTGCTTCCGAAACCATATTAATGAAGGTTGGTGACCTGATCCCATCAGGTCTTCAACCCATGGAGCCACACTTGATGATATCAAATCAATAGTGGCATGTCAACTTTATCCAGTTTTCCTAGCCCTGGTAAACAATCAAGTATGATGTATTTCCATTTCCATGGGGCAGACGTCCCAATACCTTATAGGAGTAGGGGGCTCTATGATTACCTGTTCCTGATTTGTGTAGGAATATGAAGTGATATTCTGGCTTCCACTAGACATGGGAATGTGCTTCCCCCTCTT
The DNA here is from genome assembly GCA_963277665.1 of Viscum album. NCBI lineage: Eukaryota > Viridiplantae > Streptophyta > Magnoliopsida > Santalales > Viscaceae > Viscum > Viscum album. The sequence continues at coordinate 82,378,771 of OY728155.1, read as the reverse complement.
CCTAGAATCAACAAAGAATTTTTCCAGATCATGGGTCATAAACTCCAATTGATGGATTAGAAAAATGTAGTCATCATCTAGATCTTCCCATAGGTCGGTCGCAGCTGTAGCGTCTTCAACCTCAATAGCCTGAATATTCTCGTCCTTTTTCTAGAAATTTTCAGCATCCAGGTAACGAGCATCACGATAGGAAAAGGGAGACGTGCAACCTTGGAGCATGCCCAATTGACCATTTAGGGAGTACTTAAGGCACTGGTGATTCAATGAAGAGACTGCCACATGCTGGTGAAGCCATGAACTACCCATCAATGTGTTATAAGAAATGTCCTGCAAGACAACCATGAATTGATTTTTTACTACTATACCACCGAACAGGATCTTTAGGCAGATTATTTCAATAATTGTTTGTTCCATCCTATCATATCGTTGAATTTTCTAGACAGAAGGACTCATACAATCCTCAGTTTAACCCATTATACATGGTGTTTGGATAAAGATTATGTTTATTCCTCACCCTATGTCAACAAGACAATGATGAACCTCCCCACTATTGAAGCGGTCGGTGATGTACGGTGGGAAGATATTCCCCTATATGGGAGAGCCTTCATCTTCTATAAATAAGGAGATAATACACTAACATTTAGCATGCTCGAATTCCTCAGCCTGGAAGGCTTCTACTGCTGCTACCACCATTTCAAACTAGAGGGGGATTAATAATGCCTTGATAAGGGATTCACACATATCCAATGAGAGGTGAAGAGCCTCAAGGATAGAGAGCCTCGTAGTAATTCCAACAATATTCTTAAGGATGTCATAATTCAGTGTCATGCGTGAAATTCTGCTTACAGGAGGTCATTATGTAGCAGGAGGTATGAAGGGCCCTTCCAGTTTAACCTGTGGTTGACTGGTACTGGGAATGTCCCGCTACTCGCTAGACAATGCTCAAGGAGCAGCTATCAGATGTGTGCTAGATTACTGAGGCTGGTCTTTAAAAGAGCATGGATGATCGCAGTGTGGTCAGTGGGGATCTTCCTGATTAAGTAACAAAAATGGTAGCGAAGGAGGGCCTGATGGCACTAGATGAGAAGGTTGTGCATGCTGAGATCTATGTTGGGCCGACTATCTGGTTTCAGAAGAATGAAATGACTGGTTGGAAACACTGATCGAGGCACTCTGATGGATCATATATCCACGACTCTGTTGGAGATGGTGATAAGTGACGACGTTTGGAGGATCCGTATGGTTCTCCTCAACGTCAGGAATCATGTAGGGGTTTACCAGATCCACGGTGTTAACCAAATCATACCCTTATTTTTCATTTGAAGAATCCCCCATCAATACACGAATTTAGAGGGTATCCTCCATCTTTGAGGGAAACAATTTAGTGAGAGTGTGTGATGATGATGAAATTGGTGTTTTACATTGTTTTAACATGCATCTCCAATGCTTTCTCTTATGAGAAGAGTGAGGCTGAGACGCTAAAGCAGAAGTAGTGGTTGCAGGTGATGTGGCCTCTTCGGAAGGCTCAAGTTAATTCAGAAAATCACAGATAATACCCTGGAAATGGCCGACTTCCTTACAATCCACCCAATCATCATAAATTTGGGAACCTTGGTTAGGAACCTGATGCCACACATATTCATTGTCACTGACTCTGTGTGGATTCACAAATACACATGCCACCTGTTCTTGAGCTAAGCCTATCCTAACTATGTTTTTATCAACCTGGTCTTGATTATATTATTTAAACACATAGTAATGTTTGAGGGTGTTCCCTAGGATCTAGTGATAGGGGAAGTAATTGTCACGATCAGTGAGATCCGTCTCTTATGGCCTCCAATATTTTGGAAACCGTAGAATTCCCTATTCCAAGGAACTTCCGAAATATCCGGCGACCTTAACGTCATTGAATGAGTAGGTCATATTTCTCCAGTATGGAAAGGGGGATCTGGGAACCTATCCCTAATGAGGGGCTGGAGGAGCCTACCAAGGAGGTGGAACCATGTTATCTCGAATGGGTGGTGGCAGTGCATTACGTTTGGGCGCCTTCCAGTTCTGGGGAGATTGATGTTGGGTTGAAGGTTGTGCTTGAGGTGGCGGGTCTCTGTGAGTGGGTATAGGTGGAACCACTATTAGTAACTCTTGTTTTTTGGGGGACTATATTTGGGTCACTATTGTGGGCTCAACCTTAACAGATCTTCTCAGGGGAACCATAGAAGGAAAGGAAATTCCTTCTTGGCATGTTAAAAGGCCACCTCTAGATGATGGGCCTTATCAGAAAAATCCCCGAATCTCCCAAGGTAACTTTGAGTAATTAAAGAGGGGACCATTTTGGTTTTGAAATTCCCCACACACATTGTCAGCAGTTGTTCCTGAGTCAGTGGCATGTCCCAGGAATAGGTAATCCCTTTATATTGGACGACAAAGATCACAACGCACCCGTCAATCCTTTTCTTACACTTGGATAGGTCTGTAATACACGTCTTCCATGTGGTAGAGAGAAACTGGTTAAAAAATCACTACAAAGAACTTCCTAGTAGGCTACCGACCAAATGGGTAGCGAGATGTACCAGATAAACACGGGCCCTTCCAATGTTCGTACAAAACACTAGAGTGTGGTGGCCTCTTGCAGGGATAGAGTTCCCAGCATTGGTCCACACCATGAGATGAAGTGTCCCAGATGCTACAGTGGATCAAAAATCCCATTACAAGGGGAATAAGTGGGGTTTCTGAAACCTAGGGGTGCTAGAATATCATCAAACTATACCGGCTATGGATTGGAAATAGGAAGGATTTCCACCTTTTGAGTTTCCAATGCCCCGAGGTGTGCAATGAAAACCGCCATCAGATCATCTAGGTGGGGATTCCTATCATGATGAGAGTCCCTAAAAACTGGTGCGTTGTTAGGTACATCAACATGATTAGCAGGCACATGGCTCATGGAGCAGCTGGTGAGATGACTTGTGGGGTGGCTGGGGGAACCTGAGTTGGGACCTGAGGATTATCTCTTTGCTCAGGTGCATTTTTGTGGCACATACCATACCGTCTTTCTATAATCATTATCCTCCATATTTTCTATGTGGCTAGGATGTTCTAGGTCAACCAGAAGAAACTCTCTAGGGGAACATTGTACCATCCCTTGCTTCCCTAGTTGAAGATCAATGTGGTCTGTCCGTTGCTCTGCAACACATTCATCAAGGAGGTCATTGACTATATTTTGGTGCTCTGTGAGCTATTGACACAATGCAACATTTTTTAGATCATCATCTATCCTCTACACTGATCTATATGGGTCATAGGTTTTGACGGAACCAAGATGCTCTTTCCCCTTATTGGGATTCCGACTAAGGACTAATGGCTCGGTGTGCACGATAAGGCCCAATAGATTTCCTTACTGGTGAGTATCCCTTCCTAGTGGATCCAATAGGTGCGGACCTCCTCCGAGGGTATGTTCTCTACATGGAGCTCTATCTATGTCTCTTCCTCTGATAGATCAACCTTGTTAACAGCGACTCTACATGGAGGCATATCCTCAATATCGCCTAGAAAGATAGGATGGCACCAAAGAGAGCTGAAATGGAGGGCATCATACTACCACCAACCATGGACCAGAACATGTGGGGAAGACTCCATGATAAATATATAGATCACTTTAATGCCCTAAACCCATTGTTGCTGGAGGGTCTGACAGCGACCAGGTGACTCAGGGCGCTGGGTCATAGTGAGTATAGCCATGTCAACCATACTACATTGATGGTTGATATCTTCAAAGTGTGTCTAAATATTGGGGTAATACACTCACTGATAACAGAGGCAGAAGTACGTTTCCCATAGGGTTTGGTGAAAACACACGACTTCCTCCTGGGTAAGAGATTTGGGTTTAGTGAAGTTTGCAGGCGCAATTGGACAAAACATCTATGGGAAAATGATCCGCTGAAAGGATGCCCTAAAAGATCCTTAACTCAGACTCATGATTTGGACCTTGGTTTCCCCAATCATCTATTGGGGGCAATGGTTAGACCAGAAATGACATTGATGTAGACCGCTGAGACGACAGACCGGCCGATAGAGAATACAGTGATTGAGCTGAAAAGTCATCACATCTCGGGCTGTCCTGTGATGAATTCAATGACTGAGCCACCAAACCCTGGTAAGACAGGCTGGTGACCACATATTCCGGTGCATGGGCTATAGTTACTAATGGTGGACTATGCAGATGCTCATCCTTTTTCTGTTCTTAGAATAACTCTCCGTGATCTCTGGTTGAGGTAGTGAATGACCATGTTGATGATAGGGAGGAATGCATGACCAAGCCCTCAAAAGAGGCTAAATCATCCTCCTCTTAGATGTATCGATAGAGGGAGGTGGGAATCTGGTGGACCTCATATTTTATAAGGATTAGGCTAAGACACCTCTTTCCTACCCCATCCCATGACACAGAGGATTGAGGTGAGGTTTCCATTTTGAAATCACTTTCCACCTCAAAATTTGAGAAGTAGAAGGGATTAGTCACGGTCTAAAACGTCTTTGTATTCTTCATATGGCCCTAGAGACCCTCCCTCATGCCTTAGGGTGGCTCTTTATGAAATGGTAGGTTTTTGACTCGAGGAGGACCTTCATCCGAACTAATGCAGGGGAATAGAGGACTTCTGCTAGGATGAGCTCATGTGCGAGTAACACCTAGAAACATTTCAAAGCGAACATGGGGAGGGCCTCCATGCCCACTGGCTAATGTGTGGAAGGAGTCTCCATGGGAAGTGATGGAGTGTGTAGGGCCTCCGATTGAGCTAGTAAGAACATGTGCAGGGCCTTCATGGTTATTTCCTTTGGCTGAATTGGTATGAAGAGGGTCCTCATAATGGTCGATCTAAACATGAGTAGGACCTCTAGGTTATGTGCCCATGTAGAAAGGAAAACCTATGATTCAATGACTTCTAGGATGAGGACGACCTTCGTCGGTTTCTTTAATGAAATGTGGAAGAACCCCACACTGATTGTGAACCAGACTGGAAGCATCTTCACATCAAAGACCAGTGATAGGAGGAATGACTCCATACCTGAGGTCATGGGGGTGAAAGAGGGTTCGGTATTGGGGGTCAATAAAATGGGGAGGAACATTTCACATATTGATAGTGGAATGGGGAGGACCCCCACGCGGAGTTATGTAGTGGTGAGAACTTCAAATATCATTGGAAATTATATGGGGCAGGACCTCTGTACATGATGTCATTGCCGTGAGTCAGCTAACGATAGATTCCACCTATGTTAGAGACCAAGAAAGTCGACCCAGCCTACCCGTGGGGTGGTTGGGGTCTCGATTCAGGCTGGGGCTATGAGTTACCTATCTTAGTATAAATTGGGGAGTGATATTTTGCACCTACGGTGGCACAGAAAATGGAAACCATTGATGTTTATTCTCCTCAATAGGCATCCTCCTCAGCCTGTGCCTGGCACTGGTGCTGGGTTAATTGGACTGGGGCTGGTCGTGAAAATGCATAACTCACATGCTCCTCAGCTCATGGGTCCAAGTGATGGCACTAACGCAGCCTAGTGGGAGACGTCCTTGGTCACCCTTGGAATGGGATTCTAATGGGGGTGGCCTAGAAATCCCTCATCTCATTAGCGTATAGGATGTAGTTATTGAATTGTTCCGAGGATAGGATCTTGAAATGATTATACGTCAGAGTGGGGAGTAGTGGCTCCTTGTGCGGCCCTTGGGGTTGATAGTGATGACAATTCATAGAAAACTCTAGGTATTTTTAGTCAATATCCCGGGTATATATAATCCTCTCCTCCTCGTATCATCTAACGATATCGTTAATTACCCTTCAAAGAATGAATTCATATGGGGAGATGGGGTGTGGGAACCTATCAGCCGTGGACATGGAGGATTCCATGGGGGAGATGAGGCCACACAGGATATCCATGTTGAAATTTATCCTACCCCTACATTAGTGGGTGGACAATGATTGGTTTCATTTCATGACTAGTTGGGTCATGCAAAGTAGGAAGATTTAACCATTAGTGATTAAAGAAGGAAAGTGACGTCCAGTTCCCTGGTGCCATTATGTATTCCTGTTTGGTAAGAAGGATTCACGCTGACAATGTCACAGACTAGGTTGTCTAACGCTCAACTGCCCCAATTTCTAGTGAGTTTAAGGCTAGGCCCCCTATTTTCTTGGTGGGACCTGGCACCAAATAAATGGACCCGGTAACATTCTAATCTACTGATGTCTGAAGCACTACTAATCTACACATTAAGGAGAATAATTTCATGTCAGGTTCACCATTTATGTTTATGATGCATTCCATGGAGAACATATCCATCCATAGAGGAACAAACTGATCTATTTCTCCACATTACTTCTTTTCAATGGTGGGTGACATCCGTCTCTTATTCAGGGACACTCGCTCCTTGATCGAAATGGGATGATGGTATGTCAGTTCCTACTAATGTGGATTCCTCCTCGGAACTCGTCGCATAGTCCAGTTCTACCATATAGACATAAGACATTGTTCATGAAACTCTTCCCAGTTCCATGTATTCATGGACGTCGGTTAATTACACTGCTTCTGTCTGGGAATTCTAAGGGGTAAATCCAGGGTAGAAACCTTCGATTAGGGAGTTTTCACATTAGACATCGTTGACGTGACTGTAGACCATAAAACTGATGTTTCTGGGTATCTTCTCCTTATGATAGGGATTATCTAGGGTGTGGAAGCCCGAGGCATACCATGTCAAGTGTGGGGAATTATATTCCATAAGAATGTCTCTAAGATTTTCCTCATCTTCAAATGTTTAACATTGGTTATGATGCGATTTTAGAATCTAGTGGAGATGGATCAGATTGATCAGAACACTAATAGGAGTGGAGTAGATGAGTGCAACCCTATGAGGGAACACTAATTCCAGGGTTAATGTTATGTTGGTTACCTGATTGCAACTATGAGTAGTGAGAAAGTGGGTGAAATGATCTCACCAAGATGTGGCGGCCCGGGTGAGAATCAGGATGGATATGGATGGTTGAGAGTGGATGGGGAATGAGATGAAACCATCGTGGGGATAATGGTGATGTTGGATTGAGACTTATAGAGACCTCTTATGTATACCCGTGATATGGATTAAAAGTCCACGTAGTTTGGTGAGGCGATGGGACACCTGAAAAGGTGGCCCAAAAGAATTGATGGATGGATGGTTTCCAGAAGAAATGAAACTTCCAGGTTGGTGCATGACCACCTTGAAACACATAAGTTAAAGGGAGAGACCAAAATAGGACATGAGTGATGGTATTGAACCTCAAGGAGGCTTCCTACATATCTCTGTAATGGGAATCAAATTCAATGTTGTTCAGGATGGGATCATAGAATAGTGGTGTACATATAGGATGACGACCCAATGATATATTGGGGATTACGCATGGTTAGCAGCCCAGGATAGCCTGACGCAACAGGGGAAGATTAGAGATGTTTTTATCATCAAAAGGGAATAAAAAATCCAACTGTTGGATTGGGAATACAATTTCTTACTACTGGTTGGTGTTGACAATGTCTTATCACTAGAATGGGGTTCTAATGGATTACCGCTGATTCGGGTAAAATGGATTACTGCTGATTGGGGTGAAAGAGATTACAACTAGTTGGTGTTGAACATAAATAAGAATTCCTAGATACCATATATATAAAGATAGGGGTCAAACCCATATAGTTCGAATGTTTATAGTATAGTGTCATGCTGGATGAAAAGGGGGTGTACAGTTTAATGTCATGCGGGATCGGTGAACCGCCATGAAGTGGTCTGGACTGATCGAGGTTAGGTTTAAAACTCATGGAGGATTCCTACATACCTTTCTTGAAGATTGAAAGGATCAAATTCCACATAGTTCAGGATTATTGGAAATAGTTTAATATCGTGTGGGACAAAGGTGAACCGACCTTAAGTGGATGGGACAAGTAGGTGCTGGGCTTAAACCTCAGAGAGCCTTCCTACGTACCTTTCCTAGGAGAAAAGGATCAAATTCCACATAGTTTAGAAAGAGGGTTTGGGTCTTACACACTATGGTGTCCTAAGAGGGATGCCAAGGTCAGTGGATACTCTAAGCCCATATGAGTCACACTCAGTGTGAGAAACAAGAAGCATCAAATAATTGATGATCACACTGCGAATGGTTCGTTCATGGAAATTAGAGTGGGGGATTACACATTGTTAGTAGCTCAAAGAGGAAATAAGGGATTATGTGTTGTTATTGGCCCAAGAAGATAGATATTGGTACTTACTCCAGCACAAAAGACTGACAGAGAGAAATCCTAGAGGGAGAGGGACAAGGAAACAAAGGTCCTGGTTCCAATCGCTCCTCTTGTATTTGGAATGGAAGAAGAGAGGAGGAGAAGGGGTGATGCCTCCCACAAAAAAAAAGGATAGGGGATTACACTAGGGTGGATTCTATTCCCTGCAGATAGATACCACCCCAAAAAAAAGGATCTAACTCCATGCGAGGAATATTTCACTCCCTCGGAGACTAGTGGGTGAGAAGAATGTCCGAGATGGGGCACCATGCGAGTATTTCATCGGGCAAGGCTACAATTTATCTTCATGTGTTGAGGACGATAGTGCTTGACAATTTAATATCCTGCAGCTAAGATGAGGATGGTTCACTACACTCCCCTAAGACATAAATGACAGATACCTACCCACCATTGGGGAAGGGAAGGCATCAACAAATCCATGGTGATGTGGTGTTTTGGAGTGATCCATTGTGGGGCCCATGTTATCATGGCTATACAAAAAAGCAAAATCCATTACCGTGCCTATGTGAATAAGAATAAGGCTAAGAAATGAAAAATAAAGCACCACCCAAGGGACAATGATGTCACTTTGTACAAACATGGAGGGTCGTATAGGATAAGGGTATGCAATGCAAATGGGTTCACAGAAAAGGACCCTATGAAGATCTCGTGCACCATGTAGTGGAGGGACTTAGTGAAGGGATGTACTTCATGAAGTTGAGTGTCCTAGCATGGTAATAGGGTATATTTGAATATTAATGGGGCATCGTGAAGTATAAAAGCATTATTGGTGTAAGAATTCTAAAAGCAAGTGTACCTTGTAATGCATTGCACTGTGAAGCAATGTGCTTCACAAAGCACAATGAACCTGCCATAACATGTGGTTCACATGTGTATAGAAGGTACTTCATGAAGAATGAGTGCATTGCAGAGACCCGAGTCCCCTTGAGGATATTCATCCTTCATAATGGCCCATGGGATCCACAAAGGGAATCCATGCTTGATGATGGGTTTAATTTGAGTTACTAAAAGGTTCTTTTCAATGATCAGGTACATTCGAGAGCACATTTCTTCAATGGATTTGTTGATCAGAAGGTGCTTCGTGATTTGAGAGCTCAGTAGGTAAATGGTCAGGGTATCCATCCTTTGGGCTTGAGGGGAGCCCGTTATATATAGGCAAGGGACAACATGAAGCAGGGACAGGTTGGTGCACAACAACGTTGTAACAACCCATTATTTTATGATAAGTATTCTTTTTAATTTATTTTATGTCACGTGTTTTATGCCACAACAAGATTATCTTGTGCTATACGCAACACCGTATTAGTTTGATGTATACGCAACACTATTCTTAGATTGTGTTACACACAATTTCAAATTCGTTTGATAATAGTCATTCTACGCAACATTGAGTATATATATATTCAATGTATAAATAAAAAATGGTTAGATTCTGTTATAACAAAACAAAAAAGGAGTCTTGTACAACACGCAACCCTAACTTGGCTTGCATTACACGCAATCACGACCTTCCTCGATAGCGTGTGTTGTACGCAATACCTGGTTTCACTAAACGACGATATATTTTTATAATATTATTATGGACTAGACTTTATAAATATTATTAACAACATTTTGAATTTTATAACATTATTATTCATCTTATAAATCTTCTAAAACATTTTATGTGAACAAAATAAATTTTTCGGGTAAAATAAGTATTTTTCAAAAAATGCAGTGATGCCTTCTTTCGATGGAACACCCACATTAAATCTAGTTTTTGACATGTTTATAAGTTCAATTTTACAAAATAAACTTATTATTTAGAATCAGGATATAAAAATTTACATTGGATAGAGTTTTTATATTTTTCTTATAACTTTCATATTTTAATGAATAGTAAAAACACGCGATATTTTAATTAAAAACAACTTTTTTCATCGTAATAATTTATATGGTTAAATTATCATATTGAATGATATTAATATATAAATAGAATATATTTTTACCATTTAATATAATTTATGTCATTATCATTTATTTTACCTTGAATTCGTAGGTTAAATCAATTCAATCTTTTGAAATGTGTTAACCAAAAACCCATTTTCTTTCGACAACGAGATTAATTTTAATTTAATTTCTGCAACTTTTGTGTATTGAATTAGGAAAAATGGATTAAAAATTTGGAATCAGTGAATCCAAATTATGTTAATAAGCTACTTTTTATTTTTGGGCATTTTGAATAGTAACTACGGTAAATTTTATTTACCATAGTTAAAGGTAAATCGGGTAATTAAGGGTAAATATAAGATTATAAAATTACTGTAACACCTGCCAAAATTCTATTGGATGACTAAAAGTTTACCCATATCACCTAAGGGTCATAACAGATTCATTTTATGGACTTGTTTCTTTGAAAATAATTTAATTATTATTAAAACCAAAGAAAGTGACAACATGTCAGTATCTTAAATCTTATAAGTATATTAATTTTAATTTCATGAAAAACTTAATGAAACATAAAACATGAATAGTATCCATAAATCTAACAAAATTATCTACATCATATAAATTTATTTATAATTTTTAGGGATTAAATAATTATCATTAAAGGTGACATAATAATGATGTTGAAATTATTTCATTAAGAGAAATATCAAATAAATGGTTATAAAAATATTAAAATAAATATTATATGAACTATTTAATGTGATACACTAATTTTATAGATAAATATGGCATGTTATGAATATATTAAATATTTTATTTTGAATAAATCTTCTGTATATTGTTTATTTAAATTCAAATAAATGAATAGTGTCAAAATTGACACTATTGTTATTTTATAAAAATAACATATTATAAATTTTTTTAAAAATCACAAAAATATTGAAAAATTATAAATTTTAATTCATATGGTCTAATATGTCATAAAGTGTCAGATTATGGAAAATTCACAACACATATGTAATTATTTATAATAATTTAAAATTTAGAATATTATTACCACAAATAAAATTTAATTGATAAATAAGGATAAATCAAGTTGATAATGTTTAAAATAAATTTCTAACAGGTATTAATTTTATTGGTTCATGATATTACAAAATTATATCATATAATATTAGGATATGAGTCATATTTGAAGTTTTTAAGTGGGGTTGGGATTTAATATAAACTAATATTTCTTATATTTCCAAAGGTGATCCTCTCCTCCCTTATAAAAGGGAACCTCCTCCCTCTCATATTTACACAACATTGTGCCTTCAAGATCGGCCAAAACCTGCCATTTTACCTTATAAAATTCCCTAGAAATATTCTAGAGGTCCTTGTCTTCTTCAAAGACCTATTTTAGTGCCCTAAGAGGAGGTTTCAAAGAGGCGTGTCGAAGAAGAGGTAATATCTGTTACCGATTCTTTCAAATTTATTTCTTCTTCTACTTCCTCTTATTTAGTTGTTTCATTATGAAGTAATAACATCAGTATCACTCATATACTTATATGTTATTATAAATATGAAACAACCCTATTTCACCTTCTGTCCATACTACGAAAAACAAAATCATCGCGCGTGCGTACGTACAGAACACTGTTTCCATGCCGTGGTGTAATCTGTTTTTCCACCAACACCTTACATGGTTGGGTATAATGGTGTAAAGAATAACTATATATGGTTATTATAACATCATACTGATTCTGATATATTATACCATCCACTTCAATTCTTTTCAATAATTATGGGAAAGATATCATCGCTCGTGCGTACGTATGGACTACTGTCTCCACGACGCGATGTGATTCATTCTCCATGTTAACCATTCATGAATGATTATAATGTATATATAATGAATAATAGTGAAATATATGACATAATAAATATACTTTATTTATGTATATATGTATTTCATCTACTTAATTCCATTCAATTCAATAAGGAAACGAAAACGGCGTTCATGCGTACGTACGACCTACCGTCTCCATGAATGGTGTATTTCCTTCCATTTACCGATATATTATATATATGTATATTTTTAATATATATTATGTATAAATAATGTTTTATATTCTGTAATTATGTAATCATGATCTAAGTAATCATATGAATAATTACAAGTCAAACCACAGAAAAAAAATGAAACGATTTTACCTAAAACGCTCTTAAACATGGAATTTACAAAAGAACGGGTAATATAAACTCATAAGTGAACCATATATGATATCATAACAATGAATATGATTCTGTAATAAGTCAATTACATTATTTAAATCATTATATAGGAGGTTCGGATCCATACGAATCATATCAGACCTAAGGTAAGGGATAATGTTGCAATCTCAATTGTTTTCTATCCGAGATTTCTTATAAGTAAGTATTTACTGGGGTTATATTTATCATCCATGTCCATGTTTTGCAAAAAATTTCTCATGTATGTTTAAAGTCCTTTTTACCCCTTTTTGACTTTTACTACATATTATGTATGGAATCTTTTTTTTATTTACCATACGAGGTACTTTTTGACTTTTCCGGCAAAAGTACGAGAAGAATATTTTTCTTAACTTATACGGCAAGAAAGGATTTTTACAGTTTTATAAAGCCTATTTTCATGAATCTTTTTCCAAAAGATTTCATGACGATTTTTAACAAAATCTATTTCCTTTAAAATTGCATGACATTTTGTGAAAAGAAAATGATTTTGAAGAATAAAGGATATTTTCCTCAAGAATTCATTTCAAGTCTTTTATCAAAACCATTTTTCCATCTAAGACGACATTATTTCATATGTTTATGTTTCAAGTATAATGTATGTATGATTTACATGTTTTCACTTTTCTTATTATGAAATGATATCCATTTATTTTATATGGATTATGTGATGATTGAATGATGTTTTTGAAACCCATTTTATTCGTTGGGTTATTATGAATGATGTATGTTTATTTTGTGGCACAAGTAATAATGATTTCATTATGAGATGGGTGGGACCTATATCTCCCTATAATGCATTGGGTAAAGATTTATATCTCATGAGATAGACATGGCTGGAACAGTAAGTTAATCCGTTTCAGTAATACAAGACTGGAACGAGGAGTGAACTCGATTAAGAAAGGGACTTTGTCAACTAAGATGGTCTTGGTAGCAATGCCTTGATGACTATGGAAATCAAATCATGTGATTAATGGTTTCCACAATCACATGTTTTATTCCCATGCTATTTTATCATGATTAATGTTTCTTTATGATCTATGCCTTATGTACTGCCATGTTTTATGTCATTGCTCATGATTTTGATGTTTAAACATTATGTTCATGTTTTTAAGTTAAAATGTATATGATTTGTTTTATTTTATTCATTCTTAACCTTACTGAGCATTTGAGGTCACCCTTTATATGTTTTCTTTTCCCCAGGATATAGAGAAAGGTTTTAGGTAAGAAAAAAAGGGGAAGATATTTATGGGAGATGTTGAAGATCTTCCACCATGATTAGAAGATTACGTTCCAAGTTTCCAAAGACACTAAACTCTTACGGTCCTTGTGTGTCTATTTTTGTTATGTATTAAGTATTCTGCAAAAGTAATGTAATATCTATGTATGTCAAGCCTTGGGTCTCTACAGTCGGTATCAGAGGAAAGGTTTAGTTAACCTTTGGAAACTTGGATGTGAAAAAATTAGTGATATCCCTCGAGATATTTCTATGGTATGTTTAGGGAGGTCCCTAAGGATAAGTATATGTACAGGATATAGTCCTAGAACTATGGTAACGATCGTAGAATTAAACCTAAGATGTTAGATATTGACTGTACTCCCCCTTTACTATGTTGTTTTCCCTAGCATGATTTTTTCCTCTCACACTATTCTTTTTGTGTTTTAGAAAATGGCTGGAGACATGGAGATTCACGACAATGGAGGATATGATGGACAATGGAATGATATATTTCATGAGCCACCAAATGAAATGGGATTTGGAAGTCCAAACATCGTTATTATACCTAATAAGAAATCTCATAATGTGATCAATAATCTCAACTTTGGTAAGTTTCCCGACTCAGATAATAAGAGAAAGATGGAGTTTCATGATGATCAAAGAGGAAAGAAAGTTCAATTTCCCTCATGTAAATCATCTGGGAAGAGGCATCAGGGAGATTGTTTCAAAGGAACTGGAAGATTTTTTTGTTGTGGAAAAGAAGGACACAAAGCCTTTAATTTCAAAGTAAAAGGTTTAGTTAACACCATGGACAAGGATAATGATATTTCTAAGACATCAACAACGGTTAAATTTTTTAAATGTGAAATGTACGAACATTATGCAAACCAATTCCATAAGGGAAAATCTCTTGAAGAGAATTATCATGGTCTAATGGGTAGTATTTATGTGGATGATGATGAGGAGACTACAAATGATATATGAGATGAAAGAAGTGTTGAAGTTTAGTCAGTTGTTTAAGAAGGTAGTGGAATGATTGTATGTTTATCAAGAGTGATGTTGTATAGTTAATGGTATTATGGAATAAAGAATCATCTAAGGATTGTTACACTATTGTTTTTCCTTAAGTATTTGAAAGTATATGTTGAATGGTATCGGTAACCATGAATGGTTATTCAGATATTTTTGGAAAGCAGATGATATGAGCATAATGAAGGGATAAGAAGATAATGAGATGTTTGATTGTATCAATGAGCTCATGACTAAAATAAGGACAATGTGATATCATGGTTTGAGTATATAGAAATTTTCGGATTTTGGTATGTATAAAGAGTTAACTTTTGACAGCATTCATGTTTTCTGTAAGGTTAAATGGGTATTCAATTTTTTTTAAAGAGAATACATGATTAAGGTATTCACATGTTTGGAATGTGACCAACAAGATATATCGTATGATATATGGGGGATAAATGATGGTATTAACATGCTTGGTAAATTAAATTTCTAGTAATTTTTTTCTTTATACTATGAGCTTGGACATAAGTATTTTAGATAAGCCTAAATATTGGAATGGATTATGTTGGACATAAGTTAGTATTGTTTAAGGCTAGAACTTTTTGATATTATTTTTGAAATGTTATAATAGTATAGTTTTAGAAAAAGGACAACCTGCAGGATGGATGACAACCCATCGCATCAGACAAGGATGTGGGAATCGAACCCACAACTGAAGTGCGACTGGCCTTTATCGCCTACCATTGGCCTACAGGAAGCCCCTGGTTAGTGGAAAGTAGTTTTATTTTGTTAAGTGGTTTGATAAATAAAGTATAAGTACATTTTTGGAACCATATATGATTAATCTCACCATAAGATGGACTTATAAATTTTGCTAACCTTTTGTTTGAAACAGATGGAATGGCCCATCATTCAATCACATGATCTGCTAACACTTCATGAATAACAAATTCAACTTCATTTCTTTAAGAGATGAAGTGGAAATTGTTCAATTCACGAACAATAGTGAGATTATACCATAATCATGTAAGTATTTCATTTAATTCATCAACTTTAGGGAAATGATCTTGAATACCAAAAATGTTTTCCTAGTTCCCTTATATCCGATGAATCATATGGTACCTTAGATCATCAAAAATATATGTCTTTGTGATTGTTGGCCTTTTCATAGCCATGCTATCTACCACTCTCCATCAGAACATGATGGTTAGATTTCTCTTCCATATCCCTATTTTCACCTATGTTCTCCTATGTGGAAACCCAGTGATTAATTAATTTGGGTAAACGTTGTGTTTTATACTTTAGTTTTTAAAGTTAAGTTTTGGTATTTCATTTTACGATGTGGGTTTCAATTAAATAAACTTTCAAGTAGAAAACCATGTATAACCCCGAAGAATTTCGAGGGAGAAATTAATTTTAAGGGGGGTAGACTGTAACAACCCGATATTTTATGATAAGTATTCTTTTTAATTTATTTGATGCCATTTTTTTCATGCTACAAAAATATTATCTTGTACTATACGCAACACCGTATTAGCTTGCTGTATACGCAACACTATTCTTAGATTGTGTTACACTCAATTTCAAGTTTGTTTTATAATAGTCATTCTACGCAACATTGAGTGTATATATATATATATATTCAATGTATAAATGAAAAATGGTTGGATTATGTTATAACAAAACAACAAAGGAGTCTTTCATAACACGCAACCCTGACTTGGCTTGCATTACACGCAATCACGACCTTCCTCGATAGCGTGTGTTGTACGCAATACCAGGTTTCACTAAACGATGATATATTGTTATAATATTATTATGGACCAGCCGTTATGAATATTATTAACTACATTTTTAATTTTATAACATTATTATTTATCTTATAAATTTTCTAAAACCTTTTATGTGAACAAAATAAATTATTTGGGTAAAATAAGTATTTTTCAAAAAATGCAGTTTTGCCGCCTTTTGATAGAGTACCCACATTAAATTTAGTTTTTGACATTTTTATAAGTTCAATTTAATAAAATAAACTTATTATTTTGAATCAGGATATAAAAATTTACATTGGATAGTGTTTTGATATTTTTCTGATAACTTTCATATTTTAATGAATAGTAAAAACATGCTATATTTTAATTAAAAACAACTTTTTTCTTCGTAATAATTTATATGGTTAAATTATAATATTTAATGGTTTTAATGTATAAATATAATATATTTTTACCATTTAATATAATGTATGTCATTATCATTGATTTTACCTTGAATTCGTAGGTTAAATCAATTCAATCTTTTGCAATGTTTTAACCGAAAACCCGTTTTCTTTCGACAACGAGATTAATTTTAATTTAATTTATGCAACTATTATGTATTGAATTTGGAAAAATTGATTCCATATTTGGAATCATTGGGTCAAAATTATGTTAATAAGATACTTTTTATTTTTGGTCATTATGAATAGTAACTACGGTAAATTTTATTTACCTTAGTTAAAGGTAAATCGGGAAATTAAGGGTAAATATAATATTATAAAATTACCCTAACACCTGCCAAAATTCTATTGGATGACTAAAAGTTGAACCATATCACCTAAGGGTCGGAATATATTCATTTTATGGACTTTTTTCCTTGAAAATAATTTAATTATTATTAAAATCAAAGAAAGTGACAACATGTCACTCTCTTAAATCTTATAAGTATATTAATTTTAATTTAGTGATGAACTTAATGAAACTTAGAACATGAATAGTCTCCAGAAATATAATAAAAGTATCTATATCATATAAATTTATTTATAATTTTCAGGGATTAAATAATTATCATTAAAGGTGACATAATAGTGATGTTGAAATTATTTCATTAAGAGAAATATCAAATAAATGGTTTTAAAAATATTATAATAAATATTATATATACTATATAAGGTGCTCCACTAATTTTCTATATACCTATGACATGTTATAAATCTATTAAAGCTTTTATTTTGATCATATCTTTTGTATATTGTTTATTTAAATTCAAATAAATGAATAGTGTCAAAATTGACACTATTGTTATTTTATAAACATAACATATTATAAAATTGTTTAAAAATCACAAAAATATTTAAAAATTATAAATTTAAATTAATATGGTCTAATATGTCATAAAGTGTCAAATTATAGAAAATTTACAACACATATGTAATTATTTATAATAATTTAAAATTTAGAATATTATTACCAAAAATAAAATTTAATTGATAAATAAGGATAAATCAAGTTGATAATGTTTAAAATAAATTCCTAAAATGTCTAATTTTTTTTGGTTGATGATATTACAATCCTATATCATATAATATTAGGATATGAGTCATTTTGGAAGTTATTATGTGGGGTTGGGATTTAATATAAACTAATATTTCTTATATTTCCAAAGGTGCCCCTATCCTCCCTTATAAAAGGGCACCTCCTCCCTCTCATATATACACAAATTTGAGCCTTCAAGATCGGCCAAACCCTACCCTTTTCCCTTATCAACTTCCCTAGAAATATTCTAGAGGTCCTGGTCTTCTTCAAAGGCCAATTTTAGTTCCCTAAGAGGAGGTTTTAAAGAGGCGTGTCGAAAAAGAGGTAATATCCGTTACTAATTCTTTCAAATTTATTTCTTCTTCTACTTCCTCTTCTTTAGTTGTTTCATTATGAAGTAATAAAATCAGTATCACTCATATACTGATATGTTATTATAAATATGAAACATCCCTATTTCGCCTTCTATCCATCCTACGGAAAACAAAATCACCGCTCGTGCGTACGTACAGAATATCGTCACCACGCCGTGGTGTAATCTGTTCTTCCACCAACACCTTACATGGATGGGTATAATGGAGTAAAGAATAACTATATATGGTTACTATAACATCATACTGATTCTGATATATTATACCATCCACTCCAATTCTATTCAATAATTATGGGAATGATATCATCGCTCGTGCGTACGTACGGACTACCGTCTCCACGACGCGATGAGATTCATTCTCCATGTTAACCATTAATGAATGATTATAAAGTATATATAGTGAATAATAATGAAATATATGACATAATAATGATACTGTATTTATTTATATATTTATTTCATCTACTTAATTCCATTCAATTCAATAAGGAAACGAAAACAACGTTCATGTGTACGTACGACCTACCGTCTTCATGAACGATGTATTTATTTCAATTTATAGATCTATTATATATATGTATATTTTGAATATATATTATATATAAATCATGTTTTATATTCTGGAATTATGTAATCATGATCTATTTAATCATATTAATAATTACAAGTCAAAACACAGACGACAAATGAAATGATTTTACTTAAAACACTCTTAAACATGCAATTTACAAAAGAACGGGTAATATAAAGTCATAAGTGAACCATATATGATATCATAACAATGAATATGATTCTGTAATAAGTCAATGACATTATTTAAATCATGATACAGGAGGTTCGGATCCATATGAATCATATCGGACCTAAGGTAAGGGATAATGTTGCAATCTCAATTGTTTTCTATCCGAGATTTCTTATACGTAAGTATTTACTGGGGTTATATTTATCATCCATGTCCAAGTATTATAAAACTGTTCTCATGTATGTTTAAATTCATTTTTACACCTTTTTTACTTTTACTACATAGTATGTAAGGAATCTTTTTTTTATTTACCATAGGAGGTACTTTTTGACTTTTCTGGAAAAAGTACGAGAAGAATGTTTTTTTAACTTATACGGCATGAACGTATTTTTACGCTTTTATAAAGACTTATTTTCATGAAGATTCCTCCAAAATATTTCATGACTATTTTCAACAAAATATCTTTCTTTTAAAATTGCATGACATTTTGTGAAAAGAAATTGATTTTGAAGAAGAAAGGATATTTTACTCAGGAATTCATTTCAAGTGTTTTATCAAAACCATTTTTCCATCTAAGATGACATTATTTCATATGTGTATGATTCAAGTATAATGTCTCTATGATTTACATGGTTTCACTTTTCTTATTATGAAATGATATCGATTTATTTTATATGGATTATGTGATGATGGGATGATGTTTTTGAAACCCATTTTATTTTTTGGTTTATTATGAATGATGTATATTTATTTTGTGGAACAAGTAAGAATGATTTCATTATGAGATGGGTGGGACCTATATCTCCCTCCAATGCATTGGGTAAAGATTTAAATCTCATGAGATAGACATGGCTTGAATGGTAAGTTAATCTGGTTCAGTAATACAGGATTGGAACGAGGAGTGAACTCGATTCAGAAAGGGACTTTGTCCACTAAGATGGTATTGATAGAAATGCCTTGGCTACTATGGAAATCATATAATGTGCTTAATGGTTTCCACAATCACATGTTTTTTTTACCATTCTATTTTATCATGATTAATGTTTCTTTATGATCTATGCCTTATGTACTGCCATGTTTTATGTCATTGCTCAAGATTTTGATGTTTAAACATTATGTTCATGTTTTAAAGTTCAAATGTATATGATTTGTTTTATTTTATTCATGCTTACCCTTACTGAGCATTTTGGCTCACCGTTTATATGTTTTCTTTTCCCCAGGATATAAAGAAAGGTTTTAGGTAAGAAAACAAAAGGGGAAGATCTTTATGGGAGATGTTGAAGATCTTCTACCACGATTAGAAGATTATGTTCCAAGTTTCCAAAGACACTAAACTATTACGGTCCTTGTGTGTCTGTTTTTGTTATGTATTAAGTATTCCGCCAAAGTAATGTAATATCTAGGTACATCAAGGTTCGTGTCTCTACAAACGTGGTGCTCCGCGATCGACCATGGATTATGTCAAGTTCACTGTAACTATGGAGTCGATCTTCATCTCCAACTTGGTACGTAGCTCTCTTGGGTTCTTTTCTCAATGCTAGCAGAGTCTTATATCATGTTCCAAGGGATCACAGAGGTCAATCGGGTTACCTCCGCGGCGCGAAGCTTCCTGCCAATTGTATCATTTCTGTGGTGCCTCCCACCTCTTTACTCTACGGAAACTAAAAAGGGGGATTTGGATGCGTGATATTCATGGTAATGCGGGGCTCTGCAAATGCCATGTACTGGGGGGGGTCCATGAATAGGCTTCGCAAGGTTTCCCCTTTGGATTTGGGTTCCTCTTTTCATCACTTTCCTCTACCCATATTTTAGCTCTTGCCAGATCAAAAGACCTATTGAGGATATTTGAATTATACTATGGTATAAACTTAGGTTATCATTACTAAAATACTCTGGGCTGAACATGATGATTCTAAAAATTAAATTCCAATTGGATCCTTAATCGCGAGACTTCCTAGATTCACTATTTCTAACTGGGTTTATTTTTTATTAATTATTTCAATAATTTCCATGAACATTATATTTTGTTTGTTATATTACATGGAAAATATAACCACAGTGTCTAGGTTATACTAACCCTTACAAAATGTACACCTAGTTGTGAATTATATGGTTAAAAGTATGAGATTGTGATTATCCTTAGTCTAGAATAAATAAATTATGGTTCACCATTAATATAAATATTATTGTTCTCGGTTGTGAATCAATGTGTGAAAATGTTAGGATTTGGATTGTGCCTATATGGTTAAAAATGATGTTGTACAAGTATGTGAATACATTCAATATTTTCGACACTTGTTATTGGGGGTAGTATACTCTCATCTTTATAGTGTTTATAGTATTTTTTTGATCACCATGATCCGAAAAACTAAAAATATAAATTTTACTATTTCATTTATTTTTATTATAAATATACATAACACTAATATGTATGTAATATTTTCATTTTTTGAAAATGAATCCCCACATGATATGTTTACTATCATTCATTTTGGTTCAAAACAGTACAACAACTAATACCTCGTAATCTACTACTCTTCATAGAGAATAAGATGATGTTGTCTACAAGACACATAAATATTTAGAGGAACCCTCAAAAATACCTCTACCATAGAGATACACATCATAACAGAGCCAACCCACACCATAATCCCTATATTTTTATGTAACATGGATAAAATTATGACAACAAATGATGAAACTCTCATAAGTTGTCATGTAATCCATCTCTTCATGATGAGGTCTATAGAATGACAAAGACTGCTCAATGGACTACTCAATCAAACCAGAGGTCACCCAACGACTACAGAATATAAATGAAAGTAACAAGGGATAAAGTGAACAAAAAATTTATAACCCTTAAGACCATTAAAATGGTTTCATTACATTGAAAAAATAGGTTTATGGTAAGATAATTACTGGAAATTAGATAGATATCCCACATAAATACTTTAAAAATTAAATGGAACAAAACCTCTATGACTAAAACCACACCTCATCATCCAATCCTAAAAATAGTCCACATAACATCCAATTCACTTTGTTTAAATATCTCCTGAGATTTTTAAATGAGTAATCGCAACTGCTACACTCTATATTCAATAACTAATATATCTATTCCACTAACATAGGAAGTCTTTCATCCCTATTGATCATAGTCCAAAACTATGACAATGAAAAGGGCCTTTTAAATGTTGTCTCTCAATAATAATATCTTCAAAATCTTGATCACTAGGGATCCACCATAGAACATAGGACCCCATAGTATCAATATCATTTAAAAGAAAAATATATAAAACTATTCTAGGTTGATATTATTCACACTACACAATAGTTGGCTCAAAATCAACCATCCATGGAATAATGAAAACCTCAAAGTCATTCAACTTAATATAATTATTAAAAACAATAATAACAACATTATAATTGAATCTAGAATCGCCACACCATCAAACCATTACACTACTAATATTTCAACTAAAACCTCATCCTTCCTTATTCAAACCACACATGAAGATATATATCACCCAAAAAATGAAATTTAACATGGAAGATGGCCAAATTCAACACATTATGAACCTCTAAAATAATTCCCTTACCTGATATTCAAAATTTTAGATTGAAAATAAAACATCGACTATTAACCCAACCCTCCCCTAAGAAACACGACTGAAATGGTACCAACACACTACCAACACCCCTAGAAATGGGTGAGCCATAACTCCTTCAATGAAAAAAATACATAGAAAACTAAAAAACTATAA
This sequence comes from Viscum album, assembly GCA_963277665.1. Taxonomy (NCBI): domain Eukaryota; kingdom Viridiplantae; phylum Streptophyta; class Magnoliopsida; order Santalales; family Viscaceae; genus Viscum; species Viscum album. Next base: position 82,355,883 of record OY728155.1, on the reverse strand, counting down.
AATATACCTCTCATACCAGAACACCAATATTAGTTTAACATTAAAAACTATCAACCACATCTACTCAAAACCCACCCCTTACATAAACTCTATTTTCCTCAAACATGATAAAAAATAGTTCTATGTTAAAAAACACCTCTGTCGTATTAAAATATTTTTAGGGGAAAAAATTACAAAAAATATCAATAAAACCCAAATACATAACAGTTAATTGTAAATAAATTTATGATTAGTTAAAAAATAAAATAATGGGTTTCCTGGAAGATATATTTTCTCCAAAAACAATTCCAAAACTAACCATCCAATTATTACTGTGAAACATGTTGAATCTCAGTAAATTCATTCAAATAGTTCCCAAAAACATTAATATATATATATATACATATATCATTTATAAAGTAATAGTTTACCATGGGATAATCAATCCCATTCAATTATTAAACATTTTATCTTTTGAATATACGCTTACCCTCTAATTTAGTGAACTCGATGTCCTACAACTCAAAGAATTATTCTGATCCATCTAAAATCCTCTTGAAGGATATTCATAGAAAAACCCCGAAATAGAAAAAAAACCATATGATCTATACGTGATCTCTATCTTGTTTCCAATAAAAACTCATGATTTATTATAGATCAATGAATCTTTATCTTTATTGAAAACTCAAAATATTGGGATTGTTCTCTCTCAGTAGGAAAAAACACATAACCAAAGTAATCAAGTCCCTGGCATTTGTCCCAATTTTTCTCGCAGACTCAAAATCCTTTTAAGGGATTAGATTTTTTATATACTGACCCTCTCTATTTTTTCAAAATCACATGCATCTCATAGGAGGCTCAGCGGTTCAGTAATGGATTTTGGATACTAAAAGCAGTATGGGGGGAGAATTTAATTCATAATAAGTGGTTTACTATGTATGTGTGTTTATTTTCATAATGATATATTTAGTGCCTAAAATGGTTTTATACATTTTTGGTTTGATCTCGTGTTAGATACGTCATAACCCTGAAATTTTCAATGTGAATTAATATTGGGACTAGTGTTTTGATGCTATGCATTTTTTGGTAAAACAAAATGTTTGACGAGTTTACAATATAAACTATGGGTTTATACTAAATATGTCCCATAATATATAAGTTTAATAAATTTATAACCAATAATATTTACCAAATACCTAATGTTTACCCTAATCTCCAGGTAGCCAATGTTATCAATGTCTTTATGAGGCCCTGCAAAAGCAATCGATTCCTAGTATTCCATGTTAGATCCATGAAAATCTGAGGTTAGTTCTACACCATTATCTTATGGTCCTTTATGATGGTTCCTCCCATTTCTTTCTTTACCTGATATAGTGGTCTATAATATATTATATTTCGATTTTGTTGTTGTTGGAATAGTTTTGGTGTTGTGTCCATGGAGGAATTTAGGTTAATATGGGAGAAGTGACCGAGGACTATAACATTGTTCCATTATTTTATGAAGAATGATGATTTCATTCTGGTAATGGATTCATTTAATATCTTATTTATTTAAAATAAATAATTTTGTTTATATTTGTTTCCATTTTGGGTCAAAATTAACTTATCTAATAAATATTAAACTACGATAATAAGGAATAGGACAACGATTTCATGTTGTTATTTGATACCATCTTATCAGTTTACCACTTTTTTCCATGATAATGTTCTATATATACAAGTAAATTCTTAGAATGTTCCTATATATGGTATATATTGTTGGAATTAATGGGAAATGGTAAATAACATAAATAATTAATTAATTGATTAAATGGATAGAAATTAATGAAGGTGAATGTTTGTAATCTAATTTTCCTTGTAATTTCATTAGAATAAAATTGATGCAAATGTGACAGTTCAATTGAATGTTTCATTCCATGTGTTAATAGAATAAATAATGAAAGTACCGCAAGGTAATTATTTTGGAGAATAAATATAGGGGCTTATTAAATAAGATCATTTATTTTTATGGTTGGTTGAAAATGTATTGATTCAAGAAATAATTTTTATTAGATTCAAGGATTTTAATAGCTGATGCCTTTTGATTCTTATAGTTGGAACCTGTGAATAATATATATGTTAATTTAAAATATAATAAAACTATTAGTTTGATAAGGATCCATATTTGGGTTTATAAGTTCCCATTGTTTTATAAATTATATATGAATTATGTTAGGTGTTGTGAGATCTTGTTATTTATATAAATGATGGATAAATTTTTTTAGGGTCATGTTTCTCTATTGATTATTCGTTATTTCTTAATGATTTTGGATGTAACATGGAAGTTTGACACTAGAATAATAGATGAGATATAGGCACAGTGGTCCAGTTGATGTGGTATCAGTTGATTCCTATTATGGAGAGATTCATTGGGATATGCATGTGAAATTTTACAGTGGAAACATGGATGATGGAATTGGAGGAATTTTGGTTTATCCACTAATTTGGGAATTTTTATTTTTTGGTTGATATGAATCTGTTAACTTGTAGATGTTCAGGTTGTTTGTATATCTATGTCCCTTTCTGCACTTCTTGAGTTATCCAAATGTGATTGGTTGCATGTTTTCTTTTAGTTATACATTAGGATGGTTTTTTTGCGTATAGAGATTATATAATGTTAATAATTACTAATATATAACATAACCCATGGGGTTGGTGACACTATAATATGAATGAGAAGTTATTCTTAAGAGACCATGGACTCAGTTTGAAATAGTTATGGAGGTAATTAGCATGGATTTATGGTTAATGTAATGAAATTAGATTGATTTCATTTAATTGATAATTAATTAAAATAAGATGAATAGTTAAATTTATATAATGTAATTTAGTGTATATATTTAAAATTATTGTTTCTATATAGGATTAAATGATGTTAGCTGTGTAAACATTAAATTTGAGATATATTAGCTACAATGGACTATGAGATAAGGATATTCCCATATTTTGGTAGTGATTTATGTTATATGATGCATATTATTTTATTTCTTATACTACCCCACCCATATAGGATAGGGATACTGACACTTAGTGGGATCTTGGAGGGTGTTTTCCATAAGATCATAATGGTGGGATGTATGTATGACTACCCCATTTGTCCCCAATCGCTTACCATGGTGGTTTTAGGTGTTGGTATACATGAATGTTAGTTTCACTATATTTATGTGTACATAGAGATGTTATTTATTGTGTTTATTTAACACACATGTATCTATGGATATAATTTTAAATTATATTTATAGGTACGATGGTTGTAGGTTTTGATTGATTTAGGTACCATAATCGATGTATGGGGCTTAATGGATTGAGTTATAATTCCTGAAATATGATACACACCATACAAGCAATGGATTATCCCAAAAACTACATGATTACAATATGGAGATATTATATCAGAGGATGTGATGGAGTGATGCATGAAATTCGTGTTATGATAATAATCCCAGGTTTCTATGGGTTGGATTATTTTGGAGATAAATGGATTAGGAAATGCATTATTGGGGAAGAGTATAAAACACATGGGGAAGTGGTAGTGGGTAAACCTTGATGTTTTATTATTATAATTCATTATCTCTTGTATGTTATCTTTTTTTAGTGTTATCCATAGTGATTCCAATAACATAGCATAATAATTTATGTGATGAGTAAGTTTAACTATCTATCACGATAATTTAGTATATTATCATTATCTTTTTCATTAGAGGCTTCAATGAGGATACTACTGAGTATACTATTATAATCAACCCACATATATATCAATTTTTATGTTAGTTAAAGAATCTTTTATATTAAGTAAGATATTACAAGTTAATGGTTTTTTAGGAGTTGTTTGGGATTCGTGGTTGTTGCCTTGTTTATATTTTTGTTAATGATAGTTTTCTTTTTAGTTGATTTATTACTATTTGGGATTGCATGTTTGCACTTTGGATTCCTCTATATATATCAAAGAAGGATTTGATTCGTATATATGTAATATCTATCTCTTTAATATATTTTTTTAGAGTTTAATGCCTCCCATTGTATGTTTATTGTACCATTTCTACTAGACGCCAACCCGAGGTCTACTAGAGGTGGGACTCGAGTAGTCATCATATCCCTTCACTCATTTCCATCATAGGAGGTTCACTCTATGGAAGAAGGGGTCATGAAAAATTGGTGATAAAGGTTTAGGTTGAAATATTTTAATGAGTTTTGGAGTTAGGTAGAAGTTAGAATAACTGGCTTGTTAGAGAAATTGTGTTAGTTATGTTTAGTATGTGATGTAAAAATAGGATACTTAATGAGACATGGGTAGTTTGGACCCCAATGATCTGATGAATAAACCATTGCTTTTAATTACCCTCATAATCATAGTGATATAGGTAGTAGGGTAGGTAAAAAAAATGTATCATGCATCATTCCTACTTTCATATATTTTTTAAATGGGTATACCATGGGATAGGTTAAAATCATTTAAAAATAATAAATTAATAAATCAATTAATGGTAATTATTCCATATTCCTTGTTTTGTTTCTCTAATGATTTTTTATCCTTATATGTATGTCTCCATTTTAAAATCCTCATCATGTTCACACCAAAGATGTTTAGTATGTTGTTTTAGTTGATCAACATAGTGATGAAGTTTAAAATAATCAATCGTGGAGTAGGAAAATATTATAGTTTTACTGGAAGAGTCTTTATAAGTATGAGGGGTCCGTTTCAGTTTTAGTCAGAAACAATTTTGGGATGATGTTTATATTTCTTTAAATTTTATTTATTCTTATATTTATCAATAGGTTTTTTTGGTTTCAAAAAATATGCATGGAGTAGTGAGGTTTTGGTCTATCATAATCCTCAAGGATCGTGAGGATTTAGTAGTCACATGGGAGAAGTTATAAGACTAGTTTCAAGGTGTTTGTTTATTGAAATTCAAAGAAATACAATTTATAGGAAAAAATTTCATTTTTCAAAGGAATTCTAGTGTGTATGAGTTTGTGATCCATTTCTATAAACTTTTATTATATGATTTAATAATGTTTTTATATGAAAAGGAAAATGAAAGGAATTTCAATAAATATTTACATCCAAATAAATTGTTATAGATGACCGCATTTTTGTCAATAAATCGCTAAGTGGTGGTGAGACCAGAGGATGAGAGAGTAATTTTTCCCAAACCAAATTTTTCTGAGAGGGGAGTCATTAGGATTCATCATAAAGGAGATATTATGTATGGGGATCCTTATTTCCAGGAATAAAGAGATTTGGTTTGTTGTGGGTTGGTCCCACCCCTCATCGTCTCATTTATGAAATGATGGATTATCCTAGAACAATGTCAAGGGATCATATTCACATATTTATTATGTATTATATGGTCATTAGTAGTGAGGTTTTATAATCATTTAGCATACTCTATGTATGTCATGTTTTCTTATTTTTATTCCTTCATTAAAGTAGTTTCAGATGAGGAAACAATAGCATGTTGTTTTAGTTTGAGACCATTAGATAATAGATTAGGTTGAAAGAAGATATCCTTCAGAAAAACATCATCCCCATAGATCACGGTGGGTCAAGTGAGGTGGTCATGAGTAGTGTTCTAAAGGCCATTGTGCAATTCATGTCATCCTTAATGCTTTGGGATTGGAAGCACTAGGTGAGATAGACATTGTTTAAGGTACTTTTTCTTTTTTTTAATGTGGTATCATTGTATTTTTAATATAGCTCTATTAAATCCTTTATATGACTTACCCTCATCCATTCATCAAATCTTTAGTTAGAGGGGCTTCCAGTACCATTGGTTCCTACTACACAAGTGGGATGTTTGGTTAACTTGTATGAAGTATATTGATAATATGAGATAGTGTTGGGGAAACACCACTTCTTGGAAATCATTATATATTTACATATATATCCATAAAACATCCTTCTCATCCTGGATTGGTTTTATTAATTATAGGATATCAAGGATTTCTTCTGGGGGTAGGATTTGTTCAATGATACTTATAGATAGCCAGTGATTTTCATTGTTTAACAAGACCCCAATATGGGTTATAGGAATGCTCCATCCTTATCTTCCCGCATAAATAATATTATTTTGAGCTCATCAGAGGTTCTTTATTTCTTAATTACCATGTTTATGGTAGAGTTCAATCATAACATTCTAGATGTGGTTGTATAATATACAAGTTGATGATATACTGAGTTTTGTATAGAGTTACAACCAAGTTTGTCTCCTATATTTACAGATCCATATATGATTTCACATTTGTAGTTTCTAGAGCTACGAGTATAGATTGATGATCTGTTTTAGTGAGGTTTTTTGGGCTGGGTGTGTCATCTTGGGGTGCACAAGTTCTATTCTTGATGAATTTTGATTATAGTTCACCGAATTACATCGAGCAAATTATGTTGAATTAGGTGATATTGAATAAACACTTTACTCTTCTATAGATATATGATTAAATAAATCAATTGAAAGAAAAAATTTGGTTATAAAAAATATATCTACGGTCAGGATATCATCACATGTTCTTTACGAATGAGGATATTCGGAAGACTACCTTCCATTTTCATCATGAAAAATTCAATTTAATTATGATGCTATGAGGTGGGAGGAATTGCCAAGCTATGTTTATTTGGTTTATGAATGCAATGTTCATGGGGGGGGGGTTCTTGATATGTTCATGGTTATTTCTATTAATGGCATTCTAGTCTACATATTTTAAATTAAAGAGAATGTACAAAATTTTCATGATGTTTTGGTATTTCTTAATTATAATTATCTATTTCTTAATTTTTCAATACATGAGTTCTAGGATCTTGAAGTTTTTTTTCATTGGGAATTTCATGTCCCTATAGGGGTAGTTGTGGATCCTTTGATGATAAAATATTTTGTTTGTTGGGAAGACTGAATACCATTATAGAGGTGTGATGTTTTTTAGTCATTTTTTCTAAAACATGAGGCTCATAGATAATTTATCCTTGGTTGAAATACCTCTAAAATACATGACCTTGAAGTCTCGGGTATTCTTGTGGACTATCCAGTATTAGGAATATTTTTTGAGTAACAAAAATAGAAGTTATTTAGTGCTCATGTCAACTATTTCCATTAGATGGAGATTAATTCATTATTTTATGTAATGTTTCATTTCATGGTTTATTCTATATTATGATTCAGTATTGATCATGAGTTTCTAATGGGTTTTGTAAGGTTTATCAAATTTTTCATAAATATTTCACCCTTGATCTTGATTTAGTTACAGTTTTGTTTTCCTTCATCTTTATAAAAAGTAACATAATCTATGTTTTTTTGGGTTTTTAACAATCTTAATAGAATATAGTATGTCTTCTCCCATCATAGCTAGAACGGGTATAAAAAACTATGTATTGAAATATTTCAATATTTTGAGATTGATATTTCATTTATTCGTTACAATGGTATTGTTGTAGTTGATTTTCTATGGAGTACATCATGTTTTGAATCCATGTGTGAATATAGAGATTCTCAGAGAGTGATGGAAGGACTCTATATTATGTATATTAATATAGGGTTCATTGTAATAATATGTAGTATTTTTCATATTATAGTGAAATCATATTTACTGTAGTGGGTGGAGGAGTCCCAACATGAGAATTTTGAGGTGGAGGTATGTAGGGAGAATGTTGTTTTGGGTGATGTGCTTAATGGTTGGTTTGTGGATGATCAGTACCAGGTGTTGTTTTTGAGAAATAATTTTTTCTTTTTATTGATATGTGAGATGATATTCTATGAGATAGTTAAAAAACATATAAGTAAATCCTGAGATGAAAAAGATTTTTCCAGCCCTGAGAGGTCATTTTTGAGGCTATGGTTGAAGTGTGCAGTTATTGATTTTGTATCCCAATGTTTGTTATGTTATAAGGTGAATTTCAATAACCATATTCCCTGTTGTTTTTCAAAGCCACTATATGATCCCACGTCGAACTGGGAGGACAACTCGATTCAAATCATTATAAGTTCACCTTGGGCTCAGCGAGGCTATGACGCTATATGAGTTGTAGGGGATCACTTACTGATATCATACCACTTGATATAGATCAAGGAGTTGACATCATTTGATGTTTTTTCAATTAATTGTCATGAGGAGGTGGTGATTCTCTATGAATTCTCTAGGATGATAATCTCATATCATGTCTTCGTTTTACCTCCAAGGTGTGTAGATATCACAACTATGCATTTGGATCTCAGTTATGTCATATCACTAATTTTCCACCATTGATGGATGGTAAAATAGAGGAAAATATCTTATGTTTTTGGAAATTATTCCTTATAGTTTCTTATATTTTGTAGGTTCATGGATGATGCACCTACCATTGAATTAATTTTCATAAAATAAAAATTTCCACTCCACCAATGATACAGAATAATTATTTTTTTTAGGGAAGACCTTTCCCTACTCCATTGTGTTTGACTATGGTTAGAGATTCATCAACTATCATGTTGATACTAGTAAAAAATATGATAGATACAGTTTAGGAGATTCATAAGAGGATAATATTATTACAAGATCATCATAATTTTATGTAAATCATATGATGATACATCTATAGTTTGATGATGGAGATCATAAGTTTATGAAGGTTACTCCTCATCAGTATTAGCATTTTTTTATTGGTGAAATATTTATCTCTATTTTTCTGTGCCTATAAAGGTGTTGGACCATGTTGAATATGTGGTGTACCAAGAAGTACAATTTATAACATAAAAAACTCTAAAACATTACCATACCCCTGCAGTTATCCCATAACTCTAGGATGTTAGCGGTGCATTTTCTAGGTGTTTTGGGGTCCTTTTAAGGGGTTAAGTTACTAGATTATTGTGATGGATATCTTGGGATATGTGGTTATGTTACCTCATTATACTGTGGTTATTCATTCTTGTTCCTCTTGTATCATTATTTCCATGAAATGGTGGGTTCTCTCAATGTTCTAATGTAGTTTTGTTATTATTGGCATGATTGTGGTGTGGTGTACTTGTAGGGATACAACTTCTTCAAGGAGATGTGACTAGAAAATACGATGGTGGTCTATTATTAAGTGTATAATGTTGACACCTTTGAGGTATGGGATATGATTATTTTTATATTTAATTACCTAAAATCATAATGTTTTCTTGTTTTGTCCCTTTGGATGAAAATGTAATTAACCAAATAAATATGGAAGTGAATAAATAATTAATTGGATAGAGATCAAATGTTGATATTTGATATCATGAAAATGGGTTTCCTATTTTTTAATATGAAAGTGTTATATCTATAGTATTATTTTTTTACTAAGTTGTTAGAAATGGTATATCATGGTGAAATTGATTCAAAATTCTAAAAAAACATTAACCAATAATTAATTTATTAATTGGATTATTAAGTAATGAAGAGGCATTCTTGTAATATGGAATTTCATGAAATTTGATTATAAGTAAATTGATGAAAATTCACATGTTTAATTGATTGTGTTAGTCCTTATGTTAATGAAATTGTTAAAGATCATGTATCATTTTTTTTATTTTATAGAATAATAATAATGGCATGTGAAATGATATTTTTTCATCTCATAGTTTTTTTAAAAATGATTGATAGGAGAGAGTAAGTTTAATAGTTCTTTATCTTTTTATTTCCAATTCTTAGGTTTCCCTTAGTAGGAACCTATTATTTATAAATGGGTAAATTCAATATGGAATTACACTAGCTATTTGATAAAGATAAATATTTGGGGTTGTAGTCTCCCATTAGTTTTAAAAGGTTTTATTCCTTGTACTGGTGTGGGGGTCATGAAAACTCATTATTATATATGGTTGAATTACTTATTTAGGTCAAAGTATCCATCTTAACTATGATTGTTTTTTTTCTTCTGATGATCCTCGGATGGATAATCCTGTGATGACTAATGAGATATTGGTGGGTAGGATCCGATGATGTGGGAGCACTTGATTCATGTTATATTGACTTTAATTGGGATATTCATGTGGGTGACATATATGGAACTAGTCAACATGGAATGGATTGAAGTTTTCCTTACCCATTTATTTGATAAAGTTTTATGATTCATATCATATAGACTGTGATGGCTTTTGCTATAATATCAAATGTATGATTCAGATCATATGGGATGTGGGGGATATCAAAAAATAATTGGATACCATATGGTGACATGATATGGTAAGATGTGATGATGTGAGGAACAATATATATATTGTGATACATACCAAATATGGATGTGGGATTTAATATATTGGAGAGATATGACATAAGACGTACAGAATTGGGATATAGAGGAAAACTAGTGGGGATGAAATTTTAGGTTGTTATTGATGTTTTATTATTATTGTACATGATATATTCTACTCCATACTAGGTAATAGTTATCTATGAATTTTTGAGAACTTAGTATACATGTTAATGTGATGTGTTATATTCACTTTTGTTCACTAGGATTTAGTATGATTTCTTTATATTTTTCAGAAGAGGATCTTTGTAGGATTCTACTGGGTATAATATTTTTCTCACCCCACAAATATGTAAATTATTTTTAGGTCAATCGTAGTAGGTTGGATATCGTGTTAGATATTACTAGATTATGGGTTTCAAGATCTTTTTTTGGATTTTTTTGTTTCTTCAGAGATTACAATTTTATTACATGATGTTTTCATTTCAGTTGATTTAGTAAAATTTGAAATTTATTGTTTTAAAATGGAATTAATTTTAATATGTATGAGTTGTTATTGATTACTTTATTTATCTTATCTATCTATTATGTATGTTTCAGGTAGAGGTAAATTCCTATCATTGTATGATTATTATAAACTACGTGCTACCCTCCATCCTAATGCCCACTGGATATGGAACACGTGAATTCACCATCTCACTTCCCTCATTAATGTCCAAGGATGTCACTATTTGGGAGGAGGGGTTTTTTACCCTCCTTGTAAATCTTCTTAATTTATTTTGTTTGATATTTTATCTTCACCATTAAAAGTAAATCAGTCATGACTAATTCAATAAATTAACCTATGAAATATCTTCCTATCTACCATGATTAGTACCCCATAATATTCAAGCCATAATCATAAACTATCCTACAAAAAATTTAGGTTGGAATTTATTTTAATTCTTCTCCAACTAAATTTAATCATTAAATTATTATAACCCCTTCTCAACATCTAGGATTGAGGCTGAACTGAATAATATATGTACATCCTACCACTAAAATTTCAACATTGGTTTATTCCATAATTCATCATTATAAATATGACTAGAAAATTCCTGATAATGTTATGATGGAAAATAATTAAATTAGAAAACAAAAATTTCATCATAATCCACACAAACCACTTCATCATAAATGATAAAAAAATATTTCAAACAATAAAAAATAAACTAATTAATTAAACATACCAACCAACACAACTACTTAACACTCCAAAAAGACACGTCACCACTCAAAAAAATATACAACTTCATATAACCTATATCTCACAGCTTCCATCTCCACATTGAAAAAATGATAATTAACACATAATTTTTAACACATTTCCCAAAACAATCCATGAATCCATCTGTCGTACCACAAAAACATTCATACCACTGAAATCCTACGCACACTAAAACCCCACCAACACAATGGAGACTCAAAAAGTTATTTATTTCTTCCACATCAAAAATAATTTTTTTCATAAGAACAATTTTAACTAGAAATAGCATTACTTCTTATCACATACCATGCCAAAAAAAATTAGAAAACATTATTTTCAACTGATCATATAAAATTATCATAAACAGAAACACAACCAATCATTATAAACATAATAATAGAACACAACATTCATATTTTTTATTATCATCCTAAGGATTAAATATGGTCAGTAATAACATTGGAATCATGTTTAATATCTATAAAAATCATTATATTTTCCAAATTTTAATGATCATATATTTTTGAGTTGTGATCATTGAATGTTTAGAATGGAAAGAACACACAATTACTATAACAAGAAGCATCATTTAATACTATTAATTATTGATTATTTAAAATAATTGGAATCCAATATTTGATTAATTGTTTTATTTTATGAAAACCTCATGATTCTTTGCCTTCATATCAAATATTTTCCGTATTTAATTTTTTTAGTAAATCACATCCACATATCATTGAAATAATTAATCAAACATGATATCAAAAACCATATTTATATAACATAATATTATGATTTCTTTATTTTAAAATATTTTTTAAAATGCTAATTGTATCTATATTTTTCATTTGTATTTGTAAAAAATGTTATGTTACTCTACCTAATGTCTAACTCTCCTAGACTAATAATATATTTTACAGTTATACTTCCATAGAAGCATGAATTCATACTACATAATGGATAACATGATTTAAAATTATTATTTAATTTTACATTGCATTTTAAACAACATGGTTGAAAAAATAAATCATAATATTTAAATTATAATTTATATAAATAATATTCAAATTTAAACATGATTCCTTCAAAATAAATAAGCATAATAAATTTTCACATGATCATGTACATTTTAAAAATTAATAATGGAATAAAAATCATATATTTTATGTAACACATAATATTTCATCATAACAAAACATTGTTTGTACTTGAAAAAAGGATACATGATTCCTTCAGGTAGTTGTTTTAAAATGTTAATGGGTTATCAATCACCGTGCATATAATCAAAAAATGATTAGAGATTTAAATCTCTATAATTAAATCTCAAAATAAATTATGAAAATATTTTTATTACATATAATGAGTTTAAGGTAATATAAGGAACTACCAAATAAATTAAAATTAAAATACCATTCATCATAAATAGAAATAAAATTATTTCATCTTAACAACAAGGAACTTATTAAGGGGATCATTTTTTATAAAGGTAATCAAAATCAAGATTTATATACCATAATTAAACATTAATATTTAATTACTAAAAACTCTAAATTTTTTGGAAATAGAAAATATAAATTTTACACATCAATAATTAAAAAATAAAATAAATATTTAAGGAAACATGTTATAATAGTATTGAGAAGAAAACGTCTATTTTTGAACAAGGTATTAGAAAATAAATTAAAAAAATAAAATTCCAAATTTTATCATTACAATTAGTTCATGTAACATGTTTTATAAGATAATGAAATTTTTTTGACAATAATACAACAAAAATATAATAATTGAATGAATTATAAGACCCCCAATTAAATTGAAGTATAGATAATACCACTAGTGCATGTAAGTCCTTATCATTTATATACTGAACTAGATACACATTATCATAAACATTCTAAAATATTATTAATTTCGTTGTAACTTATCACATGATTATCTAGAATATAAATGTTCTAGCCAAAATACTTTATTTGAAACACAACATTGGATCAAGATTCACAAAAACCTTATAAATTCTATATAATCCACAATTATTACATAGTCCAGAACTACCCTTGCTTTCAACAAAAATATTTTAAACCATTCTTCAATAACGTTCTCATGATTGAAATCCACTATGAAATCCATGAATGACTTATTGACAACCCCATTATTCACGACAACTAATAAACACTTTTTAGGGATGTAGCGTTGATGATATAAAATATTTTAATAGATAAATTTACTTATTAAAACCTGAAATATTATTAAAACCACTGATCAACACAATCTGAATTTACATCCCCAAAATGAATTATCACTACAAAAATGATACATTTATTCCTAATACAATAAAATAAAAATAATATAAGCATCTCTAAAATAGAATTCCAATGACCAAATACATTGAAGATTCCATACAAAATCACTCAACCCCATTGTAAATTTCTATAAATACAATAGAAACCATAGTGAGAGATATTTTGTGATTAATTAGTATGAAAATATTCCTAAAAAATAAAAATATGTTTTCAAAAAGTATAAAAGATAAATAGAGAGTGTGATCGATAATGAAAATAAAAATCACACACACACACACACACATATATATATAGAATATTCTTGTATAAAATGTCCCTTTATCCTACTGCCATTTTAATTTACCACTATTTTAACTATTTCGAACAAAAATATAATCCAATTATTAACATAGACATACAATTACATTTATAATCAAAAATTAATATTTATCATAAGTCAAATAATTTTAATAAATCAATGTATACATAGGGATTAGATACTTATACCACACTAACAAATCTATATATCCATTTCATCTCAAATCGTATAAAATAATTTATCTAAATATTATATGAAACATGATAAAGGAGACTCCATAACAAATGATATATGTATTTCCTTAATGAAATTTAATGCATTTAAAAGAATAGATTTATTCATTTATTATAATAATATATCATATTTTTCAATGACTTTAATTGGTTTGTGAATGTGGGAAGATAATATGAATATTATAAAAAATCAAAAATAGGTGACATGTTGGTGGTGTGACACCAGATTTTGGAGGATACAACTGAGCTGAAAAACTGTAAGAATGAACTTACATGTTGTATATATAATTAAACAATGTGAAATTTTAAAAATAAGGGCCACTTATTATGCAAGACCTGAAGTCGGTACATGATGTGAAAATAAGATACATGAAGTGTACACAAATACAGATAATGAATTATCGAGACATGACTGATATGGATAACTTAATGCGAGAAGAATTACATGTCATTGTAGTTTTGAGAAACAAGAAAAAATAAATATTCATTGGTTCTTCTATGTGGATGATGGTTTGAAAAAAATCGTTATAAAATACACCCCCTTTCATTCCATGGAGGGAGTATTCAAAAGGAATAGACATGACACAGATGCCAACCAGATCGAGGAGCAGTACTAAAGAGCCCCACCACAACCTCTTTTTGAAAGATTTTATATTATTATTTTATTCACCCTCAACTGGATATCAAGGTGGTTTATTTTTTCATGTCATGGAATATGTGATAAATGATGATTGATTGTATGAGGTATTTTATTTTTGAGTGCAATTGTTTGGGGGGATTTCACATACGTTCATCATTTCAATATCTTTCTTGATTTTTATTACATGACAATTGTGAGTGGGGTTAGGAATTGTGTTTCATTTATTTCATTTTTTCAGAATGGCCATATATGGTGTTGATTGAATACCCTTTTTTAATGTGTGTTTTGAGGTTTAGATTTTCTCCATGACAATTGGGTTTATCTCAACCCTATGTTTAAATAACGTTTTGGGTTAACCATTCTTTAAAATCTAAAGTACATGACAATGATATAATGAGAAAATTAGATGGAGAGTGTTTAGAATGACCATTGGACTATCTAGAACCTAATACCAACCACTGAATAATTAATAATTAATTGTTTTATAAATTTTTATCCCATAAACCCGGATCATTACTCATTATTAACACTTTTCAGTTATTCTTATAACATGGTCTCCACTAATCACCTGATCAATAGTTTAAATTCAATTTTATCAAAAAATTATTAGTTAGGATTATTTTATTGAATTAATATTTTCTCCAAACTTATCTCTATGAGTTCATCCTCAAACATTCATACCCTATACTACCTGGTAGTATAATAGTTTGTTTGTTTTGAGATTTAAATTTCTAAATTTTGTTACCCTGGTGAAATTAATGGTGCCTGTAGGGATATCAACAAAATACCATGAAACATTACCCCATCACATTGATTGACTTGAATCACATTACCAAATATCAATAAACCCAATGACATATCACATTCCAACCTTTCTAATGCCCAATTTTAGGGTAGTGTAAACACTATGAGAATCATACACATTCCAACAGACTTCTATGTATCTTCCTCATCCCCATAACCGCATCCAACTAATTATAATAGTTTTTTGGAACATATCGTGCATCGACCTCATGCTCTTCTCATATTGTGTTTTATTACTCCAATTTATAATTTACGAGCCTCTTTAAATTTTCCATGCCATTCATTCATCAATTCCAAACTAGTCATCCAACCACGTCTACATTACAGTCATATATTCACATTTTATAATATTTATTTTTAAAATATTAAATTATTATAATCATCAATTGTTTTATAACCACCATCTCTTTCTTTAACATAATCATCAGGCGAATAAATTTCTTTTATCACACCCATTCACATATCACATCAAATTTCCCTTATTCAACTTCATTTAGGTTCCACTAACAATCATTCAAAATTGAATAATCAGGATATTTAGTTTAGTAGTTCCATTTAAACCTATAACTATAACATTTCATCCCCATTAATATTAAATTTATCAACCTAGAAATTATTTTAATAATAAATAAACGAATGAATAACAGAAAATAGCAGATTGTTTGTCAAACTGGGTGTCCTAGACCCCAAAAAATAATACTTTTTAATAACCATATCATTTATACAATGAATTTTGGTTAATGAAATCTTACCATAATAGTGTTTATATTTCTTCATCTATAATTAAATTGTAATAACCATTGAAAATTGTTTAATTAAAAAGGTTATATTAGTTCTTAGGCTCTAATGAGTACCATGATATAATGTGTCATTAATATTAAACATATGTACCATTATCGAAATACATCATACTAACTAAACAGTGATTATGTTTTACTATTAATATATGGGGGATCAAATTCAATTCTACTACTTCTCATAATATTGGCATTTGGGGATCCTTAATATATGAGATCATGGGGACTGAGCTACTAATAAGAAGACCAAATGATTAATGAGTCATTGGTACTATCTATCTATATACACATGTAATGGTCCACTTAAATGATATAATTATCAACATATACTATTTTATAACATACTTTTATAAATGTAAAAACTATGGAATTGAAGTCATATAGATGTTTCATGTGTTGGGAAAATAATTGGTAGTATCTTACAAATTTAATAATAAGGAATACTTTTTCACTTTTGAAAGGTGGTGATATATTGGGCCATTTTGACCATGATGGTTGAACCCTCACTAACTCCATGGATGTGGTAGAGTAAGGAAAATTCATCAAGTTAAGTTAGAAAATAATAAATCAAGAAAGTATGGTGACATATATAGGTATGCCAATTTATTAGATATCATGAGGCAAATAGATTATATTTCAAGATGTGTGTTCATAGGAATGTTTATGTTTCTATACCTGATCCTTATCTCTTTGTTTCCTTGATGAATTTCTTGACTCTTCTCATGATCTGTTAATTGTATTCCCTAATATTGAGAAAAGGGTCTATATGAACAAAAAATAATATTGTTGAAAAATCTATCCAATTTTGATAATAATAATTTTGGAAAATGCCCCCCCTCCACAGGTGTCTGAGTGATGTCCAAGAATATACTATGACCCTGGAATAAATAATTTCATATTATTAAATTCTATAAGAATTGGTTAATAATTTATTTATTTACATTATTTAAAATTATTAATTTAAATACATTTAAAATATTACAAGAATTAATATTATTTTAATATTTAATTTTCATTAATATTTTGGGAAAATATAAGTCATTTAAATGGATAGATTATATCATTTTATATATTTATCATATTATAATTACTTGATAAAAATATATATTATATTTATGACTCAAAAAATAATTCATATGATTTTGTTAATGAGGGTAATCAATATCCCATTGCTAGGATATATTTCTGTGTATTTTTGAGCCTCACGGTAAAAGGACGAAAGGGGATCCTATACAGATGACTATTCACTACAATTTTATTATGATCATTGTCTCCTATATAAATTTTAAGAGAGAAAATAGGATAAAAAAGCTACCAATAATTGTTCATTATCCAAGATTTGTGGATCATCAATATAATGATCAGCGAGATATCAATGGTGTCATAAAATATCCTATCAACCACCCAAAATTTTATGATTGATACTCCCACAGACATTCAAAGTGTGTCAGGTCGATCTAGATGGAATCAACTTCAGTTCAATTGATAAAAATATATTGATTATTAGTGGATTTCAAGAAAGTTTTCATAAAGACAGAGGTGATTTTTTATTTAATTTCCATGCTTATATATCTTCACGTTAGATCATTAAGAAATTATCGTGGTTGTGCTTTTATGGACATTTCAAAGTTATGTTGATCATTGGTGAAACATTTTAAATCCTTGAAACATCATATTTAAATTTTTACACTAGTACCATGAATTGGAATTAGATAAATTTTATGTTGTTTTATTCTAATGAAATATTGATGTTTTTGTTAATTTATGATAAGATCTTCACATCGTTCCCAATGATGTAGATGAATGTTCAATAAGTCATCAGATGGGAATTTTTTGGGTGTCCAAAGTGTTTAGATAGATATTATTTTGTGTTTTGAGAGTTGGATTTTGTTTCATATTATTTATATACATATATTTACACAGGAGTCTATTTGTGTTATTTTTTAAAATTTAAGATAGTCGCTGAGATATATTCCATCAACAAACATTTTTTATATCAAGTTTCTGAAAGATATCAGGTGACAAGAATAGTTCTTCACATGAAAATTATTTCACAAAAATGTGTAATTATAATTCTAATAACATTTGTTATAATTTTTTTAAATTTAAATAAATTAAAAATAAGGATTTTAACAATTAAAAACAAATCATATTTTGGAGGCATGATTTTTTTATAAAAAATTAATTCTTAAAGGCACATAGTTGCTATCATGTAATGTCAAAAAATAGGGGAAACTGATGCTTACTCTGGATGATCGATGGATGCACATGCCTCCACACCTGCAATATCCTATCGAATCATATACTATCACCCATGTAATATCTTATGGAAACCTACTTTCTTAACGACTTCTATTCAATAGAAAACACAAGGTAACATCTTTTTCAACAACCAACTCTACATGATGGTTTCTCATCTTGGATTATCTTACCAACTCATGTTCGGGCTCCCACAATGTGACATGTCCCACCATATACCACACACACTACTCTTCCCTGATCATCTTGACCATATATTGGACGAAAGGTGTGGTCTGAACCAAAACAGGTCAAGTTAGGTGCTTCCTAACCAACAATTGGCTAGGTTGAGTCCTATGTGACCTACTTAGCTCTATATATGCTCAAAACCCATTTTAGGGTCTTCTAAGATACACGTGGAACAATGATAGAAATCATAAAAAAATAAATTCAAAATATTTTAAAAATAACTTTAATATAAAAATTATAATTTATTTTATTTTTTTGGATGAGAAAAATAATCTTGAATTAATATTTTAAATTATTATTTTCATTAAAAACCCCTCAAATTAAATTTATTACGAAATTAATTTTTATTAAGTATTTAATTGTACATCTATTGATATTTAGAAAAGACCAAAAAATATATTTTTTATTTAATTTTTTAAAATACTTCTTTCAACTAGGTTTAATTCATTAATAATTGTTTTATATTAGACCATATCTACATACATAGTTTTCTAGATTAATATTTTTATGGGTTTTGGTGTCCACAAGAGTTGTATTTCATGCGTAATATGCATTCTCAATACTCATTATCCTACATGAAAGTATTTATAGACTATAAAAGGATGTTTTAATTCATTGAACAAACTTAGATGATTCTTTATTCTAAGTGAGATGTTAATACATTGGTTTAAGGCATGATTTGGGACATGAGTCCGAGACAACTCAATATTTTTTTCCTTTAGAAATGGTTTATATATTAAGAATAATTAGACTAACCAATATCATATTCTCAATATCAGTTTCATAGTTTATTTATTTTATTTATTTTTTATTATTTTTCATTTTTTACTCTAGTGCAGTCACATAAAAAATAATATATTGAAATTCAGAGATTAAATCAACTTAAGGTAAGATAAATATTATTCTATTTACTAAATAACTATTTTTAGTGTGATAACATGGTATGAAAATGTTTAATATAAAATGATATCCTTAATTAAGAAAAAATAAAAACACCTCAATGATGTATTAACTGAAAGGCCTTTCTTGATTTCAAATTGAAAAATATTAAGTATATAAGGTGCCCGTATATCATATTTGAGGGTTACTCCAACTAATGGGGAGTTCATATGAAAGTGATTGGTCGAATTAAGTAATATGGAAGCAATAAAGTATCAATATTATTCTTTTTCTATAGTAAACCATCTTTAGGATTTCTCGATGTTTGTAATTCACTCAATAGGTTATGGAACCATGTTTAATGTGGTTGGAAAGTCACATACAATCCCTGGAACACACTATGTAGTGGTGTAGCCAAAACCTGTACTATTATAAGTGGTTTAAAAGATCATTTTAACTTGAATACCAAATAGATTGTGTATTTTGTGACTATTAGGAAAGGAAAATAGGATTCAATAAAATAGTGGAAGATATATGATGATTTAATTATTTAGTAATTTCTGATCGGTAATCAATATAAAGGAACTAATATACTAGATATTATTTTTTTTGGAAAAAAAGTAATGTAATACTAGATTTACATAGGTAAAAATATTGGAAAAAGAACATGACATAACTAGCATGAGTTTATAAAGAGTAATACATGTTCTTATATGAAGTAAAATGATTTCCTAAATTCAATGTTCAAGAGTTCCAAATACCTGTTATGATCTCTTAGGATGCAAGGGTGTGAATGTTACTTATAATAGACCCATAAATGACAAAATTTATGTTTACATTAGAATAATACCATCAGATTGAAATTATTTGGGCATACATAATGTGGAAATGGATGGATGTATAATATGGTCTAATCTATGAGAATCTTATGAAGAGAAAGTGAAGAATGATATAAATAATGCGATGTTTAGAATGGATATGGATATATTGAATGATGGATCATGATATTTTGATTCATACATTTCTAATATTTAAATCACCAACTTCGTCCATTTTTTTAAGATTACATAACAAATCATAAAATGTTGAAAACTCTTCTATATCTTTGGTAAGTTTATCAAACATGATGAGATCATATATAATGACTAATCATTATATCTTATGTTAAAACATTAAAATACTAGAAACAAATGTCAATAGAAAATGTGATTCAAAAAGAAACATTTAGAAAATCCATTAAATTAAACATACAATTCATTAATCATGTTGTTTTTTGTGTCAAATGACATGAAAAAATTAAATAGAAGATTAAATAGAATAAAATAAATTAATAAATAAATAGTTTTTCCTTATTCAAGAATATTCATCATTATTTGTGATGTTTCAATCATACTAATTTTTTATCATATACAATATTCCTATCACATATATCTACAAAAATATATTAAACACATATGAAATGAAATTTTTTAACAAGTTAGACGTGTTATCTAAGCAGTTGAGAAATGGTGATTCATAAGTCATCGTTGAGAAGCATGAAACTTTTAATTTTCATGTAAACAGTTCTAGTATATCATTTATTGATTATAACCAAAAAAATAATCTCATCTGTGAACTAGAAACTAGGAAACCTCATTATAGTTTTTTAATGATTGTTTTATATTGTTTTTAAACTCATTGAAATATTAAGTATTATGAAAATCATTTGTAATCACAGATGAATATAAAATGAATAACTCAATTATACTTGGCCGTGGAAATATAATTCTATGTAAAACTTTTTGTAATTTTAATGGACATTACATGTATGGTTTGTGAATTTGTTTTTAAAAATAACATATGTATTATAAAAAAATGTACTTATTTTCTTTTGGAAACAATAATCCTCCAGAAATATTGGTAAACCTCATTTATTTTTAATATTTTTTTTCAGATAACATTGACTATTCCAAGGAGGAGTTAGGGGTAAATTAATATAATTCATCATATTCCTTTTTATTTTTAAAGAATTTGAAAATGAATTATGTTATATGTGTGGTCAA
The DNA here is from genome assembly GCA_963277665.1 of Viscum album. Taxonomy (NCBI): domain Eukaryota; kingdom Viridiplantae; phylum Streptophyta; class Magnoliopsida; order Santalales; family Viscaceae; genus Viscum; species Viscum album. Next base: position 82,333,962 of record OY728155.1, on the reverse strand, counting down.
AAGATAGGATTTTCTTTGGGACCACATTTCAAAGAAGATCATGCCCAATCATTCATTTATCAATGAAAGGAATAGTGGATTTATTAATAAACTCACATTCATTTGTAAATATAGTAGATTTGATTCTAATAATTGTAATTAATGAATTTTTTATAAGGAAAAATTTTTCATTAAAAACTAACATGAATTAATTCTTAAAGGCACATTTCCACATACACATTAGAATCATGATGTAAGTAAACAGGGAATCAATGATGAGATTTATCACATTGCAGACACTATTATTTTTTTATGATACAAATCAAAAATAGTTATGTAATCCCTTAAGCATGTTCAAAATAGAATAGGCATGGGATATCATATGAATTATATTTTATATAAATCCATTATGCCTTACAAACATATGTTTATATGTATTGATTTTTCAATAATACAAAAAAACAAATATAAAAACACAACAAGATTCTAAAGTAATTATCCTTATATTCATATAGGATATATAAAAAATCTCAATGATATAAATGTTATAGTCAAGTGATAGAATATAATTCTATGAAATAATGAACATATCAATTTGATATTTGGATAGAAATATTTACATTGTTTGGTAAATTCCAATGATGCACAAGTTGTTCACATAGGAACAAGTTCCATTAGATCTTGTGGAAATAGATTGATCTAGAGACACATACTACTTATTAAGGATAAAACAATTTCCATGGTATTTAATTCCCAAACCCTAATGATATATTATTCATTGAGAATAATAAAAAAATAAAAATATTAAGTATATGTAAATTTACTAATATTAAAATGATATTTGAAATGTAATAATGGATTACATTAATCAATGTATATGTGCTTATTATTTTTCATTCTGCAGTGGGTATAAAAATTTTACTATATGTGGGTGGTACAAGCATGGTACCAATAAGGATTTATTGGAAATACTAAGTCATTATACATAATTCCATTTCAATTATACTTTTATTATATACATTATATGATCATTTAATTAATAATTTTATGTGCAGACCACAAATATTATAAGGTGTATCTATGGTGCAACAAGAAAGGTTTGGAGACACCGTAGAATTCCAATAAGAAATGGAAGTTGCTGAAATCTGGTTTTCATTGAAGAAAGAAACAAGATCATATAATATTCTTCTAAAATTAATTTTTTCCATATAATTATATGTTTTTTGTGGGAGTTCCACTTTTATCCTAGTAAAGTATGTATGATAACATATAGAAATAAATTATTGGTCTTATAATTAGATAAGGTCATATTGAATGTAACTTTATAGATATTAACATAAAATAGAAAACTAAATTTTAGGGAACAAATTCTACTAAGGTATACTGAATGGTATTATTAGAAAAAGTTAAATGTACAAATATTGATGAGATATAAAAATACTGGTTGGAACAATTATCGAGAGAAATTTTACCAATGTCCCTTTCTAGAAATCTCAACAAAGAGACATGTATGGTTCATAATATGATTTTAATACAGTAGGTAAAATCCCATATGCTTTATCAATTGATCAATCACACATTCCATTAAATATAATAAATTTTATATTTCTATTATATATTATATGGTTCGGAAAGATAATTAGTATCTTGGATAATAGTATTGAAAGTAGTCAAGGCTATCCAATTTAACTTGAGAGAGTATAAGGGGCATGCACATGGTACTTGGTTAGGAAGGGAAAATAGTTTCTTGGGGGCAAAAACCAGTCTTCCTTTTGATTAATATAACCTAATATCATAGTCAGTACTAGGTAATGAGAAATAAAAGTCCATTCTAGACAGTGATATCCAAATCCACTAATAATGAGTTCATTTTATCTTCGAATGTAGCTAACGAAGTAGTGAATATTGTCAAATGAATCATTCTAGTCCATAGATTAACAAATAGAATGTAATGTTTTATCATAACATAAATTATGATAATATTATTAATGGTAGTAACCAAATTTTTAGGTTTTTAGAGTGTACAAATGCAACACACTTAGGGATTTCATCATTTGGGGAGTATAAGTTAAGAAGGTGAGGTATTAAATAGTATAATAACCATGGAATAGATATTGAAAGGCGTAATGAACAATGTAATAACATTGAAGATACATGATCTTATCATGTGATAGAAAACATGATTCTTACATAAATTAGTTGTATTCCAAGTGGGTTTATTGTAAAAGTGTGTTCCTAGAACCAACATTAATAGACATTTTCATTTACCATATCCTATATATTTTTAGTTATACATGATGTACACATTCCATAATAATCTTTATATTTATGATTCCTTTATATTAATGGTAATTTCCATATATTTTTGGTCATTTTAAAAGGTTATTAAAGTTCATCGTGTATAATGTAAACTATGAGATTTTATGACATTAATCATAATCATATACGCTATTGTTTAAATACATCATAACGACTAGGAACAAATTCTGTTTAATTTTAATGTGACGTGGGATCATAATCATTGAGACTTCTTCTTACGAAGTTTTAATATGTAGGTCTTAAAAACATGAGATCATAATAATTGACCCACTAGTAGGAACACCACATGTTTCCGGTGTCATTGGTAGTTACTATATACGATCACATGTAATAGTCTCCTGAATTGATATTATTATCAATGTATTGATCACACAATTTTATCTAAGGGAAAAACTATGGTATTGAATTCATAGTGAGGTATCTTAGTTTGGGTGTCTCATTGGTAATATTTCATTACTTTAATAATCAGGATGAATGTTGTCACTTCTAGAAGAATGTGATATCTGAAGACTAGTTCACAAGGATGGTATTACCATTACTAAATAAGTTACCATGGGAGAAGAAGGAATTCCCATCCTGTTAGGTCATTGAATAATAAATCATGAAAGGATTATGAAACAAGTGTGCATAATGCTTTATAAGATATTGTGAGAAAATGATATTTTATTACAAAGAATGTGTTTTTAGGAATTTCATTGTTTCTATGACTACTCCTAATCTCTTTAGGGGCCTTGTTGGGTTTCTAGAATACACTCATGATATATGAATAGTATTCAATTTTATAGAGATAATTTTATGAAGGGTCACAATATAAGCCTATTCAAATGTTTACCATATTCTTATGAATATAAATTTTGGAGATGGTGGGTCTCTCCACAGGTGTTAGAGTGATGAACAAAACTAAATTATCACAAATGAATAAATAAATTCATATTTTTTTGAGATTAGAATAATTTCAATTAATTTAATTATTAAATGTATTTACATGTATTAATGTAAATACATTGAAAATATTTTATTAATAAAGAATATTTTACTATTAACGACTTGTCTAAAATTTGTTGCAGAAATTTGTCAATTTATTATATTTATTTTATTTAGAAAATATATTTATTATATTATATGATATTATAAAAATATGAATGATATTCATGACCGAAAAAATTATCCACATGATGTCATTTATATTCAGTAATAAAAATCTTGGGGTTTGGAGCCATTTTAAGAAATTTTAGAGACTCATTTTAAAATGATTAAAGGCTGTCCAATGAAAATGAAAATTGAATTTCTATTTATGAGAATAAATATCTTTTTTCTTACATCCTAGAGATTTATTTATACTAAATACCCTCAAAATAAAATTTCTTCTTCCTGGATCGGTATATCATCACTACAGTTATCAGTTTGGATGTTGAAGGAATCATTAGATATCCCTGTTAGAACCAATAATTTAACTATATACACTCCCATGGACATTCGATGTGTATGTGGATGATCGATAGGGAGTAAACATCATTCAATTCATGACATTATCCTCTTTGAAATTTGGATATCTAACACGGATTCATCTGGATCGAGGAAATTTTTGGAATAATTGTTACGCTTAATTTTCTTCATGAGGGATCAATATAGAATTAATTGGGATGTTCTTCATTGACGATGGAGAAGTTACATTGATTAATAGTGAAAATATTTAACTCCTCATCGAATATGCTTCTTTCGTGCACCCCATTACCTTAAACAATATAACTAACATCCCTATTATCATCTATCTCATGATGGTATTGACATATAGAGTCATCATCATTCAATCATTATTTGAATATTCTATCTTGATTCCCCCTTACCAATACATCATCATTAATAAATAAGTACATGTTCATGTAATTTTATAAAAAACTACAACAACATAATAATTAAAAAAAGATAAATAAACTACTATCGCATCTCATATCATCTACATTAATAACATATTACAATTTCAGTATAAAAAAATATCGATTTTTATCATCTTGAAGAAATTATTCAGTTTTATGTTGACATGATTTATTAATGTTTTCAAACACTTGAAAATCATAATAGTAATAATTAATTGAAAATAATCGAGATATATAAATAGTAATGGAAAATATAATGCCTTAAAAACCCATATACCCATTATAAACTATAAATTATCATGTCTATAATGATTCTTTAATTCCATAATTCATAATTTTTTGTTCCCCAAATATTATTTCGTTACCCTATAAAACATAAATTTCCATCAATTCACAAAAATTATATAAAAGTGTTTGAAAGAATAATTTTTTATAGAATCAAAATAAGAATGTAAATACTATTATATTGTATATGATACAAGATTAATTTATAAATCCCATAACTCAAATCATATTTTACAATATTATGTGCAAATTGGGATAAGAGAATGTCAAGGACCATAAGACCTAAAATATACAAGAGAAAACCTCAATTAAAAAAACACACTTACCTCATTTTCTATGATCAAGAATATGTTAAAATACCATAAAATTAGTTTATTTTTTAATATTGTCTTCGAATGATCCCCACCCCATAAAAAATGATTCCACATAGTATATATACTGATATTGAGTCACCCCACACAATAGTGAATGATTTTGTGCCATGGGTAAATGATTTGGACTTTACTGTTGTAATTAAAACATAACGAGATAGAATATATTTACAATGTTTAAATATTATTTTGTGACCTATAACGATGAAAATAAAATTATTTATATACATTGTATGTTTCTAGTTGATAAGGGAAGATATTATTTATACTAACTATTGGATTTATTCTCTTTTTAAAATAGAATTCCTATGTGTTTCCTTTTCGAACCCTCCACACATGGTAACCTCGCCCCCCCACGAAAAGGTCACTACCTTGATGTAGATCCCTAGTGGGGGAAGGAACCATTTCCAGCCGACATAGAAAAGCATCCCAAAGGGTGACAGACTGATTGTTTATGGTTCATCAAAGAAATATGTTAGAAAATAGGGCCACACCTCAATTTTCTCACCCAGTTGAGACCGGTAAACCCGAAAAGACGGGTGGATCCCAGGGGAGAGGCTCGTCCCGAAAGGGTAATGGAAAAGATATTTAAGAAGATGGTGGGTAACTGTGATACTCTATCTCTATAATAATGTCTGTAGTCTTCAATTGTATTAGGATTTGATCAACACAATATAGTTGATGTTATACTATTCAATGTTTGATAAAAAAAGAAGCTCTTAGAATTATAGTTTTCTTCATAAGAATTTTCTATCATTTTGATTTCATCTTTTGATGTTTATAATCATAGAGTGTAAGTGTGTTTACTCTAAATATATAATAAAGTCATAATCATAATTATTTAGTTGAAAAGTAACTATACCATGCATGAATCATAATGTAGGCCAATTATGTGAATCATATAAAATCTTTGGTCTATATTTTCTTATTTTATTAAATTATATTAATTGATGTCATGTGAGAGAAATTATTATTTAATTGGAACATGATAATTAAAAATGTATTAAATTTAAATAATTATACCCAGTTTCACTACCCTTCAAGGTATCAACCATTTTTTTTGTAATAAGAAATGGTATAAAATAAGAATGTTTATGATTATTTGTATCTCTCTAGAAAGTGATTCTAGTAGTTTATAATTACAATGGAATTCATATCAATTTATATAAGAACTTCAAATTATATTAGAATAGTATGATTTTTTTCCTCAATGCGTATAGATATTTTTGTTCCTTCCATGGAAATGATTTCTAATATAATGGAGTGTAGTTCCCTCTCTGATAGGAATTTAATGGAATTAGTTCATGAAAAAATGAAATTATTTCTTCACGGGATAAACTATCTAATGAAATTTAGGAAAAGGTGATATCCTATAAAAAAGTATTATACTGTGAGAAATTCTCATTAACATCAATGAAGGTGACTCTAATAATCAAGAGGCGATGTTAAAACTATTGTGGAATAAAATTTATTTCTTATGGTTGAGATCAAATGAAATAGTTGATTCATTTTTTAATAGAATAAATATTTTCATAAGATACACGTGTAGGCATAGAGATGATTTTGAAGATATTTTTATTTAAATGTATCCTAAGTTTATTGACATTATCTTTCAATTCAAGCGTATCAGTTCATTAAGATTAACTTCCAAACGATGTGACATTGTATAGTAACCATAAATATGAGATAAGGATAATTGGAAATTACATTATTTTAAAGTATAAATTTCATAATGATGCATTCTAGAAAATTAAGAAACATTCAGTGACAGAATATTGGGATAAAAGTTATGATTATGAGGCGACATATATAATTTCATATAAGATGAAGAGGAAAAATGAAACTTAAATGTTAATATTTCAAACATTTTATTTTTTAATTGTTAATTTTTTGCATCTTCCTAAAAGGTACCAAACGAAATTTTAGTCTGATGATGATAATGAGGGGCTTATAAAAAATTATTTTAAGTAGTTAATAAGCCAAAAAAACCCATAGTGAAAGGTATTTAGGGAAACAAACTTCCCCATATTGTTAATTTATAATATATGATAGATTTGGAAGCTGTAAATGAATATATAAACAATTATGAATAAGATATTGTGGCTATTTTAGAAATTTTATAGGTAGAAGCAATAATGAATATGGTTTTGGAATTTTAAGAAGAGTTGACCTTAATGATAAGACTGTGGTAAAAATTAAAAAAATAGTTATTTATCATGATAGATCAATAAATTCTCGTAGATATGCTGATTATTATAATATAAAAAAGAAATAAAAATAATAGAAAAATTCAGAATTGAATATGTACATTGAAAAAATAAAATTTAAAATTTTTAGAAACTCATAATTGGAAGAAAATATTAGGATTTATATTAAAATATAAAATTTATTTATTAATGTCCTTACGTTCTTAAAAAATGACATATCCAATAAAATATAGGAACATGAGGTAGAGATCATGAAATTGTGAAAAAATTTAAAAGACAAAGGGAGAAAAATTAATTTAAGTGTGACGTCTCAATGTTGGATTTTTTTAATCCATGAAAAAAGATATTTTAATGTATATTGAATAATTTTTTGTTTTACCAGAAGTGAATTTTTTTTGAAAAATGAATATTTAATTTTGTACTTACACAAAATATGAAACATGTCATACTTGATTCAAAACATTATTTATAAACATTTAATTCTATGATTATCATGCATAAAACATTAAATATTTTAATATATTATAATAAAGTATAAATAAATCAAAATAATATAGACCAAATTAGGATTTATTGTTATGAGAACATTGAAACTAATCATTATAATTATTTATTTTAAAATGATACACTGAAGTGGAAAAATATCAAATAAAAAATTTATAATTTTTTATTCATGTTATGCTTTGCAAGGTTATTTTTTTATTGTGAAGAATATGGAAATTAGAAATTGTATTACTCAACAAAAGTATGAAAGAGTGTACCAAGGGACACATAGAAGAATAATAATAACTAGGGACATAATTATGAATGCTAGAAACATGTAAAATGGTTATGGATTTACTAGATGAGGAAGATGATATGAAGTTTGTGTTATAATAATATTTTCATCCATAAAATGAAATAATTTAATTGAAAGGGGCCATAATACATGATATTGTGTAGGATAACGTAGATAAAATTTATTTGAGAAAAAAATTAATTTATTTTACATTAATATTGGAATGATAGAGTATTTCCTATATAATAGGAAATATTGACACTTTGTTTTCTATTAAATTTTGACTCGATGGATCTTTATGTTTTGACCATGATAACTGGATATATATTTCTTTCTCTATGAAGGCCTAAATTTGTGGTGAGATATAGGGTACACATAATTTGTTTTTGTTTAAGGTATTGATCAAAACAATATTATCATATTCTAGTTATATTATAAGAGTCATGATGTAACATTCTATAAGAAAACATGAACATTAGATGAAATATATGAATCATCTATATTATATGTAATTTCTAATAAGAGAATTATTTATATCACTGATGAAGTAGAAGACATGCCCATACATTCAAAATATGGTGACTACCAAATGTGGAACCATTGATATTTGATGAAACTATTGAGAAATGAATAATATTGAGACTTACCCAAGATCATATCTATTAACAATTACATGTGTGACACTTGAGAACAAATAATGATCACTTTATCGAACTTAAATAAAAATAGGGTGAATCATCATGGATTCTGAAGATTTTTCTCGTCAATGTCTATTGGATAATGAAACCTAAATACTTGAATAGAAGAACATATTATGAATGATTCATCAATTAATTTAGAATTACGGAATGTATTAGAGGGATTCACTAAACAATTAGGGTGTTTTAGTGCGTTACTCAATATTAAGGGAAATATAAAAATATATTGTGTTCAGAAATTCGAATGATTCACACTAAAAAGTGTATATAATTTACCAAAAATTTGTGAGGTAATATATTAAAAATGGTTGAGCTCTATAAAAAATTTGAATATTTAAAATACTATTTATGGTAGCTTCTTCAACATGTAAACCATAGCATTATAAAAATGCTATTGAACTATATATATAATATTATTAAAATTTATAAATTATAATCTATTAAATAAATTTAAAGGTATGATTATATTTATAATGGTTTTATATAATAATAATTTATTGATGGATTCAAAATAAATCTGTATTATGTTTTTATTAAATTCCGATTATACTTTAAAATGATATTTTCAAAAAATATTATTTTTTTGAATTTTGACCATAGAAATTATAAACAACTTCTTCAATTTTTAAAAAATATAATAATATAGAATTAATATAATTTTTTAAATAATCATTTCAATATTATCTATGGGTGAATGTTGTCGATTTTTCTAATAGAGTTATTTGTAGTTAATAGTGTACACTAATTATTTTAATAATACAATCATTTATTTTCACTAAATAAATTAATTTATAAATGTTGTTATGATTTAATTTTTCTCATGATGTAATAAAACAAAAAATTAATCGGAATGAAAATATTTAATTATATATGAATCATAATTATAAATGATTTTGTTATATGTTCATTTTTTGGATTAAAAAAACATTTTTCTTAATTTTGTTTTACACAAAATATGTCTTTATATTAAAAAATTAAATAAATATTTATTTATTATTGTTTCTTATGAAATATAAAGATTATTTAGTCAATAATATATCTTGATATTCATTTTATTTTTTTCATATTCATGGTATTAATGTAATTATTGTTTATTTCATGATAATGAATTTTTATGAAAATGGGATTTCAATATGTTTAGAAAAATTAATTTAAATAATTACATGAAATATATATTAATTTAATTAGATAAAATGGAATACAAATTTTTAACCTTGATTTCCAAATTTTGTAAATGATGAATCTTTCTTTTTTGTTATAATGAATAGGAAAAGAAGTAAAAAAATTATTCCCATGATAGATGTTAAAAGGATTTATCTAGGGAGTTAAATGAAGAGATAAGGGTATGAGTTAAACTTATACATTTATAAATACAATATTCACATCTATTTTTTACAAAATATAATGTTCTCTTTGAAGAATAGTCACTTAGAATACTTTTGATTGAGTATGAAAATGAAACATTTTACATTGAGGGTAATAAAGATATTTTTAATGAATATATATGAAATTTATGATGTAATAATGATTTTAGAATGGTGAATTGTTATTTACCTTTCATTATCACTATTCATTGAAATGTGGAAATATAACTTATTTGTATACATGAACTATTGTCTCCAAGAATTGATGAAATTAATTTTTCATGACCAACTTATATGAATGGTTAAAAAAGTGTGTAAAATTATTAAATACTATACCTATGACACAACCAATATTCTGGATATTATCAAACCATAAAAAATGTTTAAGTATCAGGACTTCTAAAAAAAATCATGTGAAATGAAATAGTTAACACACATAAATGATATCTGAAATAAAGAATTATTAATAAATAGGATCTCAAATGTTAATAGTTTATCATATATGATAATATATGTATGTAACATAATTTGGTATATCATTATAATTAATTTAGGTTTTGTTATAATGTAGGGTTGATGAAATTTTGAAGTATTATATATTTGTATTAATGGTTTATTTCAAAATATCATTCTTATTGGGGATTGATTATGATTATATTTCCATTATGGGAATTATATGATCTTTATATTATAAAACCCAACTATTTACATGTAATCTAGTTATCTATTTAGAATAAATATTACTTTTGATTTTACACTATTTATATACTCACGATATTGAAAGAATGTTCTTATGGAGAACTGTCATTGTTTTTATTTGGTCAGAAATATTTTTCTTCCATGTTCATGTTTTTAAAACTTCATATAATAATGTTTTAAATATTCTGAAAAATTCTGGTAAAATTGATTATTTCTCAAGTTTTTGTTATTTTAAAATGATTTAAAATGAATATTCTACTAATTTTCTAAATGATGCAATTTTTTCCACCAGTTTGAATTAGAAATTTATTTTAATGTACATTGAAAGAACTAATTTTTCAATCAACATGTCTACTATTTTCTTAAAATAATCCTTTTCTAGTTTCTATAAATCATCCAAATAAATGTTTTATATAATACATTTTAAATTTTTATATTTTAAATATTTTTTTTATTATAAAAAATGTATTTTTCTCTAGATTTCATCGAGAGATATTTCAAAAAAATTTATATCTATACCAACCCCATTTGATGAATATTAAGATTTATAAAGAATATAATATATTAATATCATCCAATATATTTCATTGGTTTTCCTATTTTTATTTTTCATAGAGAATGTATAAAAATTTTGTATTATAATTCTTAATATACAGGTTGTTATTAATTAATATGGAGTTTCAATGATGTTTTCTTATTTATTCATATGAAGAATTTATTATAAATTTTAGTTGACAGGTGGGGACTTTAATTACAAGGACCCTCTATGCAACAGTATGGATTACGGGAAAAACATAGTTGGTTATTTTTTTCATGGCCTTACAAATTTATATATGCTGTATTCCAATGTGCCATCAATGGTATGTTTTTGATGTCCAATTTTATGAAATTTTTCATCATAAAATTATTTATTGATGTATAGGTGAATATTTGATGACTTATGACATATATGTATAAGATTCATTCTTATTAGAATATTTTTATGCAATTATTTTATCATTATTTAATCCTTCCATATTATTCAAAACAGATTTATTCTAAAATATCTTTACATGTAAGAATTCCATTTATAAGAATCATATATCACCATTTAATTTAGTTTTTATCCACATTATTCTATAATGTTACTATGATTGATATGAAAGGATACTCTAGATGGAATAATATTATTCTAAAAGAAAAAACTATGTCATATTTTATGGTTTCAACATTAATGTGATATCCATGAACTTATTAAATTTTCCAGACTAATATACTATTCGATACCTTGAGATATGATTGTTTTAATATAATTACATTGTAAAAATGTAACCACTAGCTCTCAGAAAATAGTCTCATAGTTGTCATAGTTTGTATTATAGTTAGTTTATTAGAAACCTAGTGAACTAGATTTATGAAAACAAAAAATATATAAAATAACCTTTTACATTAATATGAGGATATGTATATACTAAAATGGTTCAAATCATGGTTTTGGTAACCCAAAACCACACCCCTGTAAATTTAATAAAAAAAAGTAAAGGTAACACAAACATGAAAACATAAGGTGAAGACCCCCAAAGATAAAAATGATGTCTGCAAAGACTCCACAAACCACAAGACTCTGACACATTTATTTATCCTAGAGACCGTAAAATGCAACGACATTCCACCCACCATCGCATGTGAACCAAAACCCTGAAATCGAAACAGCTGGCTTTCACTCACTCTGGAGAACCCGTCCAGCATCCTGTCGGGAGCCAGAACTATCTAGATCATGAAGTCAACATCACGCATCCCAAGGAAATATTATCCGAGATCTTCATCACTGTGGCCGCTGTAAACATCACCCTCGCTATAAATATGTCTCCATAAACTCATCCACAGGACGACATAACAACCTTTACGATCGAAACTTTCATCGCGCAACAGATCTGCCTTCATTGCGGCCATCCAGTCGCCATCCTCATCTTGAATCCACCAAGGATCACATCCTGTTCTACACAACTGGATCCTGACAGGTACCATCGCACCGTCCACACACCGCATTCCGAGGTCATGACCTTCGCCTCCCACATCCCAAGAACTCGTGATTGCCGGGTTGAACCATGCACCACTATGCATCGTCGATGGCCAGTTGACGCCGCCGCTACCACCTCCTCAGCCCATATCGCCGACCATCACCCTCTACATCCCACACATACATCATCATCACCTCGCCGCACGGGCGGCCAACACCTCCACGACCTGCAAACTACACACAGACATTTTCTTCTTATTCTCGACATCGTCGACCACTTTACACCCTCGGGATCCCATATCTGCAACATCGACGCATCGTTATTTTCTAGATGAGATGCCAATACACATCGCAAGAGTCGCCAGCCACATCATCGGGTCAGGGCTCCGTTCACCCTTAGATCTATCTCTCCCCTCCTATCGGCTTCTTCCTCACCCTCAAAGCCTGTTTCCATCACTTCACCGACCTTAGACCAAGAAGTTATCCTTCGTAGAAAAAAGTCTCCACCTTGGTCCCTTATCCGAGTTTTAGGAACCTTACCTAGAACGCACTTACCGTTCCCATCCTGGCCGCTGGGAGTAGCCATCGTCAATAGCACATCGAATACCAACCAGACGCTGACGAAATTGCCTCCGTCAATCTTTCTATCTGAAACACCTCTCAGTAACTCACACCTCTTGCATGGAAAACAGAGGGAAAACATCTTCTTGTGTCCAACAATATCCACAATGTATTGATAAAACATGTGGACATTGTTTTATAACAAATTAATTTAATGATAATACCCTTAATGTTGTTAGTCCATTATATATAGACTATCATTATTATGCTTATAAAATAGTCCCTTAGTGCATCTATTTTGATACTCTATGGAAATTATTAGGATAATACACATTTTATTTACAATCCATTATGAATTATTTGATAATATTTTTATGATTTAATAATATTCCAAATTAATCCTTCAAAAATATTATAACATTATCTATGCATAAATTATCAATTTATGTTCTATGTTTCAACATTTTACAATTATATATATTATGATTTATCATCTAATTAAATAATAAAGTGTAAGAGATTGTTTAGAAATGTATCCTAATAGAAGAAATAGAAAATTTATAAATGCCTTTAATCTATGTAGGTATTTTCATCGTAATAAATAAAATGAATTTGTATTTGGAGCTCGAACATAGATATTTTATTATACGTCTGATTGTGATAGACAATTGAATTAGTTTCCTCATAATATAATAAATGAAACATGATCTAGAATATGACTACTAGTGACTATGCGTAATTATTTATCTTGTTATATGATTAACAACCTCATCATTAGTGAGCTTCCTAACACACCTAATAAGAGAATAATTAAATTGTAGTGGGGTTTAGTTGATATAATCCATTGATTGTAAAATATTTCAGTTCATTCATGTCAAATATATCAGATGAATTGTCACGAACCGTCCCCTGGGGCCCGTATCGTGACTACCCCAAGCCTTCCTTCCATAGGCCAGGGGCTGACAACTAGCACCAAAGTCATAAATCCCAAAAGCTGGGAAGTCATTGTTTTTATAACTGTAAAAAAACACAACCAGAGTACAAGCAGAAGAAAACACTAAGTAAAAACCATGTAACAAGTATTCTGAAAGTAAAGGGGCCGGAAATAAAATCCCAACAATAAAGTACAAGGAAAGGACAAACAGGTACAACTAAAAAGGAAAACGGCTGGAAGGTGTATAGCAGCTCCTGGATCATCCACCATGGATCCTAACTGTAGGGTAGGTACAGATAGACTCCTTAGTGATCCACGTCCATCCGCCTCATCCATGTACCGACTCACTGTGAGGTCCACCTCCGGGTACCGTCCAGTCCCCATACACTCTGCCTCGGTCAGCACTGTCTGTAGTCTGCATCCAACACAATGAGGTATGAGCATAGACCGTGTAGGGGTGAGTATAACGATACTCAGTAGAGACCCTGAGACCCTCAAGGTCTCACAAAATACAACAAGGATAAACCAAAAAGTATGATTTCAATGGATAACCATTACTTTGGTATATGCCCATACATATACCAAAGTTATCAAGTAACCCATCTCAATCGTGAGGAATACATAAATATTAATGAGTCAGATCAAACCAGGATTTTCATTAACAAAACCACGGCTACTGGATAACTCCTCCTCTGTAGAGTACAGTGGCTGTGTCGTGACTCCGAGGTTCTACTCACTAACCTTAGACTGCTGAGGTACTCCTATTGTCGAGTACCTCGGGTCTGCTGCCAAACCGGGCGCTCCCCCTAATAGCCGTCAGAGGTACTCCTTCTGTCGAGTACCCCGAGTCTGCTGCCAAACTAGGCGCTCCATCCGTTGTGGGTCTGCCACCAAACCGGGTGCTCCATCCACTAGGCTAGTCGAATCACTCTGAGTCAAAATGATCAAGCAGTCGTCAGGGCTATAGCTACCTTGTCTCAACACTCCGTATGCTCGTCTCCAGGAGGATCCATTCCATGAGCTACTAGTCGATACTCCAAGTGTCACGAAGTCTCATCTATCAGTATCTCAAAGGACTGCCATGTTATAGGGGTCTCAACACAACAGACGGCACGTCAATCGGACGCCCGGTCTGTGAGTTATTAGAATTTTAGTCCTAGGGCCCCGATTGGATTCGTGTACGAACCCAACCTGACCGTGACTCAACTATACCCCAAACTACAATGGGGTATACTAAAAGGAATGGATATGCTCCAAGAATATTGGGGCCGCTGATGGTTCATCAAATGGACGTCTGGTGCCAAAGATATAACCCAAGTATGTAAAGGGTCAGAAATGGGCCCGGGTCCGTGCCGACCCGGTCAGACCGACTCGGCCCAACCCAGTCTGGGCTGACCCGGTCTGGTTTGACCCGATCAGACTTGTTGGTTCTAACTCGGCTCGTTGGATGGGTCAGCCTGCTAAGTTTTGACCCGGTCTGCTGGGCCCGGACGAGCAGACCATGAGGGCAGTTCAGCCCGATAGTCGCCATGTTGGCGGCTTTGTAACTCAGCCAGGGAGACCGAGCCGATTCGGCCAGGGACATCACAGGGGATGCCGCAGGCGGTGCGAGAGGCTAGTGGACGGGAGGCCAGCAGGCAGGCCATGTGGTGCGCGGGCCTGCTGGCGGGCTCCGACAGGCTCCAGGCTCACCGGGCCGGCCGCGGCCGGAGCCTGGCAGGCGGGTAGTGCGCCAGTAGGGTCTGGAGGCGCCGGGAGTGCGCTGGAAGGGGCACGGGGCACTGATTTCACACCGGCAGGGGCGCGGGGCGCCGGGAGTGCGTTGACAAGGGTGCGGGTTTCCGGGTGTGCTCCGGTAGGGGCGGGGGCACTGGGATCGCGCCGACAGGGGCACAGGGGTACGGGTAGCTCCCTAGGGCACCGTGGGGGCGGCGCAGTTCATGGAGGCCTAGGGTAGCATGACCTTTGTTCGTCGCCTTCATCACCATCACCGTGTGTACCACCTTTGTCATCAACAAACTAGAAAAAACAAGGGGAGGGTCAGACCGTGTTCGTGCGGCCCGAACCCTCCTCATTACACTGACGGAAAACGGAAATTCTCATACCATAACATGATTGATGAATAAAGAGGGTTTATTCTAATAATTAAAATAACACAAAATCCCCTACCTTTTGATTAATGAGAGATCGTTCGTTGATGTCACGGTAGGATGGCTGTCGATCGGTGGTAGACAATCCCATCCCACGTCGAAGGGGTCAGAGGAAGAATGTCGGAGAAGAAGATCATCACCGGCGTTCTTCGTGTTCTTTGCGTTCTTTGTTGGGAGAGGCATAATCCTCCATGTGTTGTGCGACACGTCTCTTTCCCATCATTTCACCGCTTGATGAAGTCGTCCCAAAACCTTCCCCCAAGAATCCTTTATATAAGAGATAGAGGGTTTGTCTAAAATCATGTTGGCACGTAATTCAAATGGGAGAATTAATTAACCCGGCTCCACCAAATTAATTGCACAAGGTATGTCACAATTAATTTGGAGGATGTCAAGAGGCCCCCTTAATTAATTCACACGCATTGGCACAATTAATTATGGGAGATGCCACAAATTCAAAGAGGAGGTTTTGGCCGTTAAAAGTGGTGGTGGTGGTACCAGTAATAGGGGGAGTTGAGAGGTTATGGTCTCCTCCCATTAATAAGGGTCTGGTGGCCTCGTGTGATCCCCACCACATTTAACCTCACATGGAAGATTGGGTTCAGGTGGGCCGCACCACCATAACCTCTCATAAGAGGTTAGGGTGTGGCGGTCCCACCACCAACTCCCAAGTGGTGGTTCTAACTACCCGCACTCACTTGGCGGCTGGAATAAACTAAAATCTGGCTATACTTTTTTTATAAATTTTTAAAAAAAATACAAAAACTAAATTTTATTCCCTACCATTCTCCATTGAGGTGAATGTCTTCTAAAGATAATATCGGCGCTGCAAGTTCAACAGTTCCCTCATATTTCAATTCTGAGAAATGGTTCAAAAGTTATAAAACGTCGTTCGCACATTTACAGAACGTACCTGAAAAAAGTTCGGAAAATTATTATTAGCCACCCTCGACCCGTGTTGGTCAAGGTTAGGCTCTACCTAGGTGAAAGAAACCCCAGAGAACCCAATGGTACTCTCAGATTGTCAATCCAAGTTACCGTTTAGATGTTACGAATTTTACAATAAAATAATTTTCACTTAATTATTTTATTTGCGGCCAAAAACTAACATTCTCTGGTGGCCCTCGCGGACCCATGTTAGTATCTTCTTAAAAAACTCCTACCCACATGAGTTAAATGATTGTATCATATTTTTAATCCGAGTTACCATTTGTGAGTTATAAGCATTTGAAAAATAAAATAACTTTATTTAATTATTTTATTTACGGTTATTCCATTTTTGGGATTTTTCACAGGAGGCTCGTGCCGACTAAAATTAATACACGACTAGGGTAAACCCGCCATCCTGAGCACAACAGTGGCCTCATATTTCTGATCTGAGTAATTGTTTAAGATTTATTACACATTTTTTGGAAAACTTATTACGCGCATTAATTTAAGCTTAACAAAACATAAACGGATCATTCCGGGCACTCCGGGCCTCGGAATTTTGCGCCGTTAGAAACTGTGGACTCGTAAAATTACCATGTATTAAAAACAATTCCACAGAAATTCCAGATCTTTAAATTCTTCCCACCTCAGAGACCTACGTCACTGAAAGATACAACTCGATCTAAGGGAACAAATGGGGGGTACAGAGCACACATCTGAGCCTCCCGCTCCCATGTGCTCACTTGGAGGTTACCGTGCTGCCAATGAATGCGCACTATAGGTATCGACCGTCCATGTAGGACCTAATCATGTCGATCCTCAATCTCCACTAGAAAATCCATAAAGTTTTCCCCGTCATCGATGTCCAGTTCCCCGTGGCCGATGATGTGAGATGGGTCGTGCACGTATATCCTCACCTGAGATACATGCAAGACGTCGTGCACCCGATGCAACTGAGGTGGAAGAACTAAGAAGTAAGCCACCTCGCCAACTCTGTTGAGGACCTGGAAAGGTCCGTTGAATCTCGGAGATATCTTGAAAACTCGGCCAAATCTCTGTATACCTCGTCCAGGTGAGACCCGTAGAAAGATATGGTTTCCATCCTCGAACTCCAGAGGTATCCATCAGCATATGACCTTTTCCTGCCCTGTGCAGTCTTCATCCGCTCCTGGATGATTTGTACATTCTCTGTGGTATCCTGTACCATCTTTGGTCAGTAGGAAGTGGTCCGACTTGGTTAGTCAGTCGATGATCACCCAAATCGAATCGTGACTCCTAGATATATGTGGAAGACACATGATAAAATCCATGGATATCCCATCCCATTTCCACTATGGGACCTCTAAGGGATGAACCAAGCATGCTGGTACCTGGTGCTCAACCTTCACTTGCTGAAAAGTGAGGCATCGAGAGACATGCTCCGTTACCTCCTTCTTCATACCTGGCCACCAGTTCTATCATCAAAGGTCCTGGAACATCTTCACAACACCTGGATATACCGCTAGAGGGAAACTTTGAAACTCCCTCAACACTTCCCCCTGAAGTGAAACTGGTACCATGGTACATCCCCTGAAGAGGATGATGTGCTCCCCACCTTCAGAAAATATATCAGATGTTTTCCATGTGTATATCTGAGCGCATCACGTTTCTCACTCTGTGTCCCCATGCTACACCTCCCCAAATCGCTGATGGAGTGGGGGCGTGACTGTATGAGACTGTAGATAGGCTGCTCCATCCATATCCACAAAGGATATCTATAAGCCAGCTAGTTCCTCTGTCGCCTCTCCTAGCATCTGAATGCCAGACCTCCTACTGAGTGCATCTAAAACAACATTCCCCTTCCCATGAGTATATAATATCTCAAAGTCACATCCCTAGAGGAATTCAAGCCATTGCCATTGTCTCAGGTTCATGTCCTTCTGAGAGAGGATATACCTGAGAATATTGTGATCAGATTACATGGTAAAACATTCACCAATCAGATAGTGCCGCCACATCTTCAAGTCAAAGACCACTACTGTTAACTCTAGGTCATGGGTAGCGAATTTCTTCCCATGTTGTCTCAGCTGCTGAGAACCATATGCGATCACATCTCACTCCTGCATTAGGACACACCCGAGTCTGGTCCCTGATGTGTTGTAATAGACTACGTACCCTACGCCTTCCTCTAGAAGCCTCAAAATTGGATCACTGGTTAGCCTCTGCCTCATCTCCTGAAAGCTCTGTTGGAATCTCTCCGACCTCACAAAGGGTTTCCCCTTCATCGACAAGGTTGAAAGTGGTGCTACAACTCTGGAGAAATCTGGATCGAATCTCTGGTAGTATCCAGCCAAAGCAGTCGCCCCTCCCCCCTTTGAAGGCTAATCCTGGAAACAACTTTTGAAAAGATGTCCGCATGTTCTGTTACTCCTGTTCAGAACTGAAAACTCAAAAATCCTGCTGCCACGAGGGTAAGGCTGACCGACTCAAGAGTGATTGAATGCACCCTCCTATGGATGAGTTTAACATGCTGCCTAGGTTTCATTTTTTTTTTCACCGACTAAGTAAAACCTCATCCCAACGTTGTATATAACCACAAACTTTTTTCCTAATACAGTCAATATGTGTATGAACTGTGGTTGCCCAGTCCATAACCAAACTAACGTCGTAAGGCATTGACGCTTCCACCAAGAGGTTCCAACCGAAACTCTCACCTCATGGGTCAGATCACAACATCAACATAAGTGTGATTATCGAGTCTCCCTCCAAAGGTATCTCCAGACGTGAGCTTCATGTCAATAGTTTAACTGGAAACTCTAGGTCTGGGACACGATTCGTGGAAGGAAGGAAGGATTGGTACCTATGTCTATTGATATAGAAACTAGTAGTAGACACAGATCGTACCTCGAATCATTCTTAGAGACCTTGGGTCACACTCCTTGACCGCATGTAGCTAATTTATTCCCATTCCCTATAGATCCTTGAGCCTGGCAGTGACTATAAAGGCGGGTGGTCATAACATGTTGAAATTTACACCAACTCATGCTGCTCTACTAGCTCTGCTTCCACATCTGCTGCCCTGTAGATTCATCTGTCCTCTTCTGAAAACATTTTTACATGCTCAAGTCTATGATATTGGGGCTGGTTTCTTGCTTTCCCACTGCTAAAATTCACTAGCTGTATCTGCTCCGCAAAAGATCATTCAACAAATAAGATTCTCTCTAGTATCCTAACATAAGTAGAAATGCATCGAGGAATTGTGTTGGCTCGGATGTCCTTTAAACACACCTCGCTCAGAAGTTTGAGACCTGAAGTACTGATCATACCATATTCATCATGTATCCGGAATGATCGGTATACCTCGATGAAAACTCATCTACCGACATGTCATCCTACCGAAGCTATAGAAGTTCTCAGGAACTCTAAGCCCATTACTCAAGCCAGTCCTTAGACGCCTGTGAGTCAGGATCACCTCAGAACCTGAGGGGTATCTGATGCTGAAATACGTGTAAGGTACTAAGCCTACAAGTGTCCTCTATCGGTACCGCCAGTAGTCTCTGCTGACCAACGGGCAGTGATACAGTTGGCACACTACCTGAAGGTACCATCTCGGGAAATGCTCCATGTACTGAATCCTCATCACTAAGGGGACCATCCTCATGGTCACTCATTAAAATAAAGACTAGTATAATTGATCAAAATCATCTATACTAGTGTCTCAAATAGGTGGAATTCTATAGAAATTGCCTCCAGCTAGTCCTATGCTGCCTGGGAATCTTCCTCACCTCGAAACCTCAGAAAACTCTTCCGATAGGACTCATGAAACGTGCTCAGTCGGTGTGCACCATCCGCCAGTGTGGATGGTGGTATCTACCACCAAATGGGTGGTGGTGCTACTGGTACACCTCCTGAAGGTGCCAACATAGTAAGAGGGCCCTACACCGGAGCCTCGTTGCTCGGTGGCCCACCATCATGTACACTCTCAGAACTCTAACTGGATGTCTATGTAGAGGCATCCTGAAAGAACAGATGCGACATGATCAAAAGACAATACCTAGTGAGCCGACCTGGTTTAATTTGGCTTAAAGAAAAATTTTTAAAACACACACGCAATCAGTGTTTTTGTGCACTAAGTCGAAAATCATAAGTCAGGGTCCTGGTGTATGGATATGGCCACCGCACCAACACTGGACTCCCTGAACTGAAAACCACACTCGATAACCTTAACCTTATTGCTTCACAGAAAATAAATATCAGAGTACTAAGTTTTGTGGTAGAACTGAATCCTCTGATACTAATTTGTCATGACCCGTCCCCCAGGGCCCATATCGTGACTACCCCAAGCCTGACTTCCATAGGCCAGGGGCTGGAGACTAGCACCAAAGGAATAAATCCCTAAAGATCGGAACGCATTGCCTTTATAACTGTAAGCAAACACAACCAGAGTACAAGCGGAAGAAAACACTAAGTAAAAATTTTGTAAGAAGTATGCTGAAAGTAAAGGGGCTAGAAATTAAAGCCCAACAGTAATGTAAAGGAAAGGAAAAAAAGGTATAACTAAACAGACAAATAACTGGAAGGTGTATAGAAGCTCCTGGATCATCCACCACGGATCCTACCTGAAGGGTAGGTACAGATATCCTCCTCAGTTCTCTACGTCCGTCCACCTCCTCCGGGTACCGACTCATCGTGAGGTCCACCTCCGGGTACCGTACAGTCCTCGTACACTCCTCCTTGGTCAGAAATGTCTGTTGTTTGCATCCAACACAACGAGGTGTGGGCATAGCCCATGTAGGTTTGAGTATAACGATACTCAGTAGGGCCCCCGAGAACCTCAAGGTCTCACAAAATCCAACATGTATAAACCAAAATGTATGATTTCAATGGATAACCGTTACTTAGTTATATGCCCATACATATACCTATGTTATCAAGTAACCCATCTCAATCACAAGGAATACACAAATATCATTGACTCAGATCAAACTAGGTTTTTCATTAACGAAACCAAGGCTACTGGAGAACTCCTCCTCTGTCGAGTACAATGGCCCTATCATGACTCTGAGGCACTACCCACTAACCTTAGACTGCTGAGGTACTCCTCCTGTTGAGTACCGCGGGTTTGCTGCCAAATCGGGCACTCCGTCCACTGTGGGTCTGTCGCCAAACCGGGCTCTGCCCCTAATAGTCGTTAGATGTACTCCTCTCATCGAGTACCGCAGGTCAACTGCCAAACTAGGAGCTCCATCCTCCATGGGTCTGATGCAAAACCGGCCACTCCATCCACTGGGCTAGTCGAATCACTCCGAGTCGAAACGGTCATGAATTCGTCAGTTCTACAGCTACTACGTATCTACACTCTGTATGCTCGTCTCCGGGAGGATCCGTTCCACGATCTAATAGTCAATACACAAAGTGTCACAAATTCTCAGGTGGAAGTATTTCAAAGGACCACCACGTCATAGGGGTTTCAACGCAACAGACGGCGCGTCAATAAGATGCCCGGTCTGTGAGTTATTAGTATTTTAGTCTCGAAGGCCTGGTTTGACTCGTGTACGAACCAACCTAGTCGTGAATAAAATTTACCCTGAACTCTAGTGCGGTATACTCAAAGGGATGACTGTGCTCCAAGAATATAGGCATCGCTGACGGTTCTTCAATCGGACATCCGGTGCCAACGATATGGCCCAAGTAGGTAAAGGGACAATAATGGGCTCGGGTCTGGTCTGACCCAGTCAGACTGACTCGGCCCAACCCAGTCTAGGCCGACCCTGTCTGGGTCGACCTGGTCAGACTCGCTGGGTCGGACTCACCCCATTTGGTGGGTCGGACTGTTATGTTTTGACCCAGTCCACTGGGCCCGACCCAGCGGACCGCGAGGGCTGTTCGGCCCGATAGTCACCCCGTAGGTGACTTGGTAACTCGGCTAGGGAGACCCAGCCAGTTCGGCCATCGACATCGCTGGGGATGCCGCGGGTTGGCTTAGGCTGGCCCGCAGGGCTCCGGCAAGCTCTGGTCGCACCGGGCAGGTTGTGACAAGAGCTGGACAGGCGGGCTGCGCGCCCGCAGGGGGCGCGAGGCGTCGGGAGGGGCGCAAGGCGCCAGGCAGCTCGCCGGAAGGGGAGTAGGGTGCCAGTTAGTGTGCCGGAAGGGGCGCGAGGCGCAGGGAGCACGCCGAAAGGGGGTTCCGGCAAAGGAGCGGGGCGTCGGGAGCACGCCGGCATGGGTGCAGGGTGCCAGGTTGGCGCTGACAGTGGCGTAGGGCTCCGACAGCGGCACGGGGGTACGGGTAGCGCACCGGGGTGCCGCGGGGGTGGTGCAGTTCACAGAGGCCGCGAGTAGCGAGACCTTTGTTCGACGCCTTCTTCATCGTCACCACGTGTACCGCCTTCGTTTTCACCAAAAAACATCAAACACGGGGAGGGTCAAACCATGTTCGTGCGGCCCGAACCCTCCTCATTACAGTGACAGAAAACGACGATTCTCATACCATAACTTGATTGACATAGAACGATGGTTTTTTCTCAAAATTAAAATAACACAAAAATCTCCTACTTTTTGATTAATGGGAGATCATTCATTGACGTCGCGGTAGGTTGGTCGTCTATCCGTGGTAGTTGATCATGTCCCTCGTTGAAGGGGTCCGAGGAAGAAGGTCGGAGAAGAAGATTGTCACCGGCGTTCTTCGTGTTCTTCACATTCTTTGTTGGTAGGGGCGTAATACTCCAGGTGTGGGACGACACGTCTATTTACCAGCGTTTCGCTGATTGATGAAGTCATCCCAAAAACTTTCCCCATGCTTCCTTTATATAGGAGAGGGAGGGTTTTTCAAAAATCATGTTGGCACGTAATTCAAATGGTAGAATTAATTAACCAGGTTCCACCAAATTAATTGCATGTGGGGTGTCAAAATTATTTTTGGAGTATGTCAAGAGGATTCCCTTAATTGATTCACACACATTTGCACAATTAATTAAGGGAGATTCCACAAATTCAAAGAGGAGGTTTTGGCCATTAAAAGGGGTGGTGGTGGCACCATTAATAGGGGGAGTTGAGAGGGTATGGTCTCCTCCCATTAATAGGGGTCGGGTGGCCTCATGTGGTCCCCACCACATTAAACATCACATGGGATATCGAGTCCAGGTGGGCCCCACCACCATAACCTATCCTGGGAGGTTAGGGTGTGGAGGTCCCAACACTAACTCCCAAGTGCAGGTACCAACTACCTGCACTCACATGGTGGCTGGAATAAAATAAAGTGTGACTACACTTTATTTTATCATTTTTTAAAAAAAAAGCCAAAAACTCACTTTTATTACCGACCATCCTCTGTCGAGATGAAAGTCTTCTTAAGAAAATATCGGCACTGCAAGTTCAATGGTGCCCTCAGATTTCAATTCCAAACAACGGTTCAAAATTTATAAAACACCATTCGTACGTTTACTGAACGTACCTGAAATATGTTTGGAAAATTATTATCAACCACCATCAACCCACGCTGGTTGAGTTTAGGCTCTACCTACGTGAAACACACCCCAACGAACCCAACAGTACTCTCAGATTTTCAATCCAAGTAACCATTTAGAAGTTACGAATTTTACAATAAAATAATTGTCACATAATTATTTTATTTGTGTAAAAAACTAACTTTCTCTGGTGGCCCTCGCCGACCCAAGTTAGTAATTTTTAAAGAAAGCCTACCCTTACAAGTTCTGTGGTGGTCTTGGATTATTAATCTGAGTTACCATTTGTGAGTTATAATCATTTGAAAAATAAAATAACTTTATTTAATTATTTTATTTATGGTTATTCCATTTTTGGGATTTTTCACAAGAGGCCCGTGCTGACTAAACTTAATTCACGCCTAGGGTAAACCCGCCGTCCTGAGAGCAACGATAGCCTTAGATTTCTGATCCGAGTAACCATTTAAGAGTCATCCCATTTTTCAGGAAAACTGTTTATGTGCGTTAATTTAAGCTTAACAAAACATCAATAGATTATTCTGAGCACTCCGAGCCTCGGAATCGCATGCCGTCAGAAACTACAGACTCGTAAAATTCCCATGTATTAAAAACAAATACCACAAGAATTCCAGGTCTTTACATGAATCCCCACAGAAAATATACCAAAGGATTGAGAAGATGTTTTAGTTTTGGTAAATAAGGGAATATAGAATGAATTTACCAATGAAAATAATGTGTCCGATGGACAGAAATGATCTTAATATTGAGGTACCATATATATTTCAATGTATTACATGTGGGAACATGAGTGTTATCTAATTCAATTCCCTAATTTAAGGGTTAACACTTAGTTTATGAAAGGGAACACACTATTCTGATCATCGAATTGGAATGAATAAAAGATTTGTGTATTTATACTTGAGGATTATATTAAATTTTTTTTTCTATCAATGTAATTATAGTTATAAGAATCATGAAGAATTTAAAAATTATTATTCACAAATTTTTCTTAAATGATTTGGAATTATAATAGGATTTTTACTCATGATCTATAAAAGTCATTTCCTAATTAAAGGATAATTTTTAAAACATATTGTATACGGATAGTTAACCCTTAATATTTTCTTGATGTTGGTATAATAATGGATTAATGTGAAAATGTGAGGATTGATGTTTAAAAATAATATTTTTTATTTTTTATGACCTTGATATTGATTAGTGATTTAATGAAATTGTTTTTTATTTTATCATTGATAATGTTTCTTTATTTGTTTGGAATAATGGAATATATTATAAAGTAAATTATTTTATTTTAGAAATAAAGAGATAATTTATTTTTTGGAATATACGTTTTCATTGAGTTTTTCGTTATATCATTATTATTATCATGTTATATTAGATTATATGGTCATGTTATTCACATTCTTGTTGTGTGACACTAAGAGTTACATTATTTTAAATAGGGGACTACAGATATATTGATTTTTGAAAACTAGTGAACGTAAATCAAATTATTTTATTTTGGAAATTGGTTAGAAATGATTTAGGGGAATCCTAAGGTAAACTAATTATTCAATTGCTTAAGTTGAACTTTTTGTGTTATCATTAAGGTTTTAATGATTAATTTAATTTTAGTTAGTATAAATAATTACCCACATTTTTTAATATTTCAAAATGATTTTACTTTTGTGTAATATCATTAGATTGGAAGAATGAACTTTATTACTTTTATGGATATAATAATCTATATAAATTTAATTTTAGTGATTTAGGAATGTAATATATTTCATAATTATTCATTTCATGGTTTAAAAAATTCTGTAGAAATTGATTAAAGCACAACCAATGGATGCGATTGTGCATATGAAATAGAAAGAGATCATTTATGAAAATTTTATAGTGTTAATTATCTTGATAATAAACTAATCACTAAGAAATACATATTATAATTAAATTCTTATGAATTTAACTTCATTTCTATTGAATTGCTCTTATTTTCACACCATATGGATTTTTCAGTTTTTTTTCATTATCTTTTTTAGGAACATGTTATCTATCACACTCTAATAATCCTATGATATTATGTTTATCCTTTATATGTAACACAATTTAATGTTAAATCGTTAAATGAATAAATGTTACTAAACATCTGAACATTGTGTAACTTTCATTTCTAGATCCTACTAGATTAGAACTCCGTAGTTATAGAGGATTTTCCATGAGTATTTTTATCTGAGTGACCTCTTGGGAAGTGTCCCAGGGTATAAAAGAGTGATTAAGAACACACAATTTATGTGATGTAAAATGAAACTAAAAGAATATATATTGGAATATGTGGATATTCATTATCCTGTTAACACATTTGGGCTTTTGGGTTGGCCATAGAAAGGGTACAACCCCTATTTTCAGGGAAACTGGGGTGCCTGAAAAGAGTAGTTGTTACATTGATATAAGAGGAGGAACCTCGATTAATGTGTGATTGAACTACCTAGGTTGAGATGTATGGTCCACAAATAGGATTTAAAACATGAAATGGGATTAATGTGATAACATATCAGGTTATTGGGTTAAAAGGATATTTGTTACTACCACTTTCAACGATGATTACATTTTTGTAGATCCTAACTGATTAGAAATAATTCAGTTGAGAATCTTCTCTCAGATAAGTTATTATGAAGGTTGATATCCGCAGATGTTTTCTAGGGTTTGTTTGAGTGAGATAAAATCACACTAAAAGA
Organism: Viscum album; assembly: GCA_963277665.1. Classification (NCBI taxonomy): domain Eukaryota; kingdom Viridiplantae; phylum Streptophyta; class Magnoliopsida; order Santalales; family Viscaceae; genus Viscum; species Viscum album. The sequence goes on along the minus strand of OY728155.1, from coordinate 82,306,631 downwards.
ACATCTGTAGGCATGCGAGGATAATAATTAGGCTTATGTTATAGTTGGGATAGTGGTTGGGATGCATGGAGGGGAAACTCATGTCTGGAAAGAAATATGGCTGCCTATGGGGATCTATTATTATACTAAGTCAATATTTTAACATCCGACCAATGTTATCCTTATTTGGGAATCTAAAAAAATTTACTTCAGTTATCTTTTTTGTTTTTTTCTACCCTTTTTAAAACAATACTTTATTATTCATTTGTATAATTTATGTTTTCTACAATGGACTTTTTCTATAATGATCCCATGATTACCAAGATAAATATTTCAAGGAATAAATTTATTTGGGGGTGGGTATACGACACCCTAATAATTTATAATACTATGAATTATATCTTACTTAAAATGCAACACTATAAATTAATTAAAATTATGATATATTATAAAAATTATAATATTTTAATTTTAGAGTTTCTAATAAGATATTAAAATTGAAGGTATGAATATATATAAAGGATTTAGATAATAAAAATTAATTTATTTATTCAAATTAAATAATTAATCAATTTTTAGTAGATTAATTTTAGGCTTCAAAAATATGTTATCATGAAATTTTTTTTAGTGAAGTATGTGTTTTGAAATTATAATTACTATCTTCTGTTTTAATAAATTATATTATAGGGAATGAAATAATTTTGTTAATGAATAGATGAATATTATCTTTAAGATATTTTTTTCATTGTTTTAATAAATATATTTTTCACTGAATTGTGAAAACAATTTCTTGGAACTATGATTTATTTTAATTAAATTATGAATCTTACAAATACCATTATCTTTTTTATTTGATATTAATGTAAAATAAGTTTCGTTCAATGATTTTTTAATTATATAGATAAAAATTTCATAGAAGAAATTTATTTTAATGGGTGAGAATGTAACACCTAAAAAATTTAGAATATTATTTTTCATAGATTAATTGACACAAAACATGGGGATTAACGTGTATTGCAATATACAATAAAAATAATATTATTTAAATAATATTTTTTAATATAGAAATAAATTTTTATGGCCTGAATATATTTATAAATGTTTTATATAATGTAAATTAATTATCTAATTCATATTAAATAAGTACTCAATTTTTTATAAAATATTTTTATGCTTCAAAAATATGATTTCTTAAAAATTGCCTATTTTTTCCATTTTATAGAGGATTTGTAATTAATTTATATCATTATGATAAATAATACATTCTGCGATATTTTTTGAAATAATCATTTCAATATTATCTTTGGGTAAAATTTTGGGTCTTTTCTAAAAGATTTGGTTTTGAATAAATTGTAGAGAATAGAAATTTATATTAAAAAATAATTTATTTTCATTAAAATAATTAATTTAAATGTAAAATTATGATTTTAATTGGTTAATAATATAACATAAGAAACATTTGAATATAATAATATAATTTATTACTCAAAAATTCACAAATCTGATTTTAGTGTACGTTTATTTTTTTGGAATAAAATCGCATTTATCTAAAAAACTACTTTAATACATAACAAGTCATTTAATATAATATATTAAATGAATAATAATTTATTAAATTTTTATTTAAATTTAATTAAAATATATTCAATCAAATATTTTAACATTCATTTGATAATTTTGAATATTTACGTAATGAATGTAAATTCAGTTTTATGCCTAAAAATGAATTTATCTAAAAGTGGGGTTTCATTGTATTTTTTGGGCATATTTTGAATAAAATTCCTCCTCATAATGAAATTGAATTTAAATAATTGACTAAATATTTGGAATTACTATTTAAAAATTTCCCAATAATTCTACCTTTAGTTTTTTTTATAATGAATCGTAAGAGTTGTAATTCTTTGTTACCACAGTTATAGTTAAAATGTTTTTACAGGGGGTGGTGGTTAAACCTGATGATAAGGGTATTATTTTTACTTAATAAAGCGTAAATTGCATTTTTTATTAAAATTTAGACCATATCTCAAATAAAATTTTAATAGGATTCATTTGGAAGTATATTTTTTGATTAACCCATCGATATATTTTGATGTACTGAAAAATTCAAATTGTTTCCACTCCCTCCCATATAAAAGGGAATCACCAATTATCTCATATCCATACACAAATGATCCCTCTATATCTTATAATTAATAGCATAATTCCATCATATCTTCCATTTTCTTGTCCTGGAGGCCCTAGTTTTGAAAAAATTTAATCCTTTCAATGATCAAGGTCAAAACCAAAGGACGTTTTCACAACGAAGAGGTATTAGTATTAAATGAGTACACTCAATTTTATTTCTTCTTCAACATCCACTAAATATATTGTGTCCATTACGAAATAATTAATTCAATATAATCATTATAATTATTTTTTTATAATGTTGCGTCAAACATTTTCCACCTACTTTATATCAATTGAGAAATGAAATTTATCGGTTGTGTGTACATGTGGGCTACCACTTCCATGTAGAGACGAGAATCATTTTCCATCACCTAAAATCAGGTAGGATAATTAATATATATTTAATAAACATATATATATATATATGATATTATTGAAATAATTATTCTTTTATAATTACATTATTTTATCCACCTTCTTACTATCGCATCAATTTCAAAATTATAAAGTCGCTCATATGTATGTGTGGAAAACCATCTTAATGTAGAAATGTGACTTGTTATTTATTTACACAAAACATTAATGTAAATAAAAATATATTTTTGAAATTAATATGGTCATTATGATATAATAATTACTCTATAATGGTTAATTAATATTTATCTTTCTTTTATTCCATTCATTAAAAAGATAAATTATCTCTTATGCATACAAATATAATATAATTTAAACGATGTGATGTAATTTATTTTTCATCACTGAAATATATTTATGGTTATAAATTAGATATTATTTAAAATAATAATTATAATATTATTCTAATTCTTCATATATTGGATCCAGGATCAATTAATAGGGACACAAATTACCGACCCGATACATTCATATAAAATGAAACAGTTAACACCCTAAAACTAGTATTTTAATTAGGATTTATTCACAAAAGGGTGTTGAAATAAAATAATTGGATCATATATGATATTATAATAATGTAAAATTTTCTAGTATAGAATAATAATTATTTTAATATTTATTATACATGAGGCTAAGGAATCTTTTGAAAAACTTCAAACATGAGGTAAGTGTTTGCTATACAATATCATAAATATATTAGAATATTTATTATTATGTTTCCATTGGACGGAAAATATTATATTATTATCTTTCACCGATTATATTTTATTCTCCCATGGATACCCTTAAAGATTACATGTTTATCATTCATTTTCTTCTTTTTATGTACTAATGACAATAAATTTTTTTTAAGTAAAACCAACTTTGTTTATATTTGGCTCAGAATAGTTTTGACTATATACATGTTTTATAAAAAATATCAACAATTTTTTTCAATATTAAAATGATATAGTGAAATTAAGTTTTTCCAAATGTTGATTTTTATAAAATTATTTAATGTGAATGTTTTTTTAATGATGTAGTTTTTACAAAATGATTGAATTATTTTTTTAGTGTTCAAAAAAATGATTTTCCACTATCATGAAAAATCCTTGATTTGTTGATTCATGTAAAAGTTACTATATTTTATTCCAATGAAAAATTTTTACCTAATATTTTTTTAGTTTTATTTTTTAAAATAAGTGAATTTAAAATAAAAAAGGTATTTTCTTCATGAAATATTTCACTGATTTTTTATGCATTTTATTGAATATAAATAAACATTTATAAATCATATTATCTACTAAAGATATAATATAAAAATATTATCCAACATATTATTTCTAGATGACTTATAATCATTTTTACTGGGGATTTATTGATATTCCATATTATAGTTCTTTTAATATGGATAAATAATGATTATTATGGAATAATTATTAAGTTATATGACTTATTCGTACAATTAATGCATTTGATGTATTAAGTTATGTGTGACTCCTACAATAAAATATCACTTTAATGTAGTTTTTAGTCTTATAAGAACAAATAGGTTGGGTATTTTTACAAGGTCATACCCATTAATGTATGATATCATAGAGAGAGGCCTCTACCATAAGATTTAGTTTTTAACATTATTTATTCTATTATTTTGAATTCATTTGTCAATGTAAATGGGATTAATCAAATATTTATATAAAACATGGATATGTTTCAATATCATTGATTATTTATGTTTAATTATTTTATTATTATTTATTTCATTTATATTATTCATAACTTATTTATTATGTGATAAATTTCACTATAGGAAATTTATTTATATGAATATAATCCAATACTTTTATTTTTTCCTTCTATATGTATACAGGTAGTGTACTATGAATACAATTAAATCATATTATACAGGGAAAAATAATTTTCTCTATAAAATACTTCGTTTTTTATGTTTTAAATTATAATATTATAAAAACTAATGTACTAAATTTAACAAGACTACTAAAATATACGATCCCTTGAGATATGAAAACTTGTATATAGTGAAATTTTAAAGAAGTAAACAATATATTTGTGTACTGGGTTCGAGTTTGTTAGAAACTAAAAATCTAGTTTGAGTTGGGGGGATTCCTAAAAAAATATATTTTGAGAGGTGGAAATTAATAAATAATAAGATTCCATAGGCATCGATCATCATGAAAAATACACCACAGAAATATTGGATGGATTTCATACTCAAATTATTTTATAACTATAATAGTTATTTTTTTATCTCTTTATGATAAGAGAAATCACTATGAAATATAATCCAGGTATATAATGACTCTCAATTATATTCTAATTTTCTAAAGTTGGTGTTTTATTCTCAAAAAAGTGAAGGAAAAATAGTTACTCAAGGAAATGAAGGTACATTTTTTGATATTCTTCTAAAAGAGATTAATTTATTTACTATAAATAGGCTCATATAAATAAATAAAAATAATAATTTATTGTGGTTATAAATTAGTATGATCCCTATAATAGTGATTAGATGTCACAAAAAACTGGGACAACTTTTTAAAAAGAGATTAATGATGATGTTTGTATCCATTGGGGAATGCAAAAATATTAATTTTTTTTAATAGTATAAATGATAAATATAAGATAATAAACTTAATTTATTCCAGATATGAAAAATAATTGTATCATTATTGAAATAATTACGAAGAATATTTTGGGTGACATAATAGCCTCAGTATAAAAAAGAAGGATGCTTTACTAGTAAAAATCATCTATGTCATTGAAATTATCTCATAAAAAAATTAAATAGTATAACAAGTTTGATAATCCTCTTAAGACGATGATATAAGATCTCAAAAAAAATGATGACCATCAAAAATTTCATGTTGTTCCATGGTTAATAGAATAAAAATTCATCAGAATCAAGTTGGTGACCAAGAATAAACTACGAAAATAGTGAAATTATATATTGAATAATACATGACTTTTTCTCTTGTAATATTCCAAAATTAGTCTCATATATGTGGATGTGGAATTTTCAATAGTTCATTTATTTGAAACTATAATAAACTCATTTGATATTTATTTGAAAAGGATCTTTAATTTGTTCAAATTGGATGGTAAATCAAATTTCTTGAATAGAGTCTTAGAAAAAAAGGATAAATTGATAAACTATATGGTAATCCATTAGATGAAGATAAAAATAATATTTTCCAAATAAATTCAAGCATATGTGGAATAAATAATTATAAAGATCATTTTACACTCAGTGAGCCAAAATTAAATGAAGCTAGGATCCCAAGAGGAGGGGTTGATCCAAATCATTACAAAAAAAGGTATATGATCATTGTATTAGGTTTCTCATCTATGATAATTGAATAATTTTTAAAGGATTTAAGTACACATAATATAAACAGTACGTATAGATCAACGCTATTAATTTCAAATATCTTGGATTATGTAATATATATTTTTCCTTTTCTGGTTGGTTTTATAATATTTGGATGGTTCACTTATTATTCAAAAACAAAATACCCCATAGAATTACATAAATGTTTCAAAATGGATTGTTAAAAACCAATATCTACTGATATGGCTCAATTTATGAATCTCTAGATCTTTGACGATTTCAAGGAGGTCATTATGATTGAGTATCAACAGATTACTGAGTGTTTTTTTGGTTGAAACAACATGGAAATAAATAGTTATTTCCCAATATTTTCCTACTTGATAAAAAATCCCCAAAAAAGTAATTATAGTTATGATTGACATAAATCATTGCATTAACTATATAAAAAATTTTGGATAGATTTATTAGAGTATATAAGATCAAAAAAATTTAGGCTGAAGCGATATTGATTAGTATTATTAAATGGCTAACAGTGACACAATATTACGTTGTAAATTCATTCTTGGATGTTATTGCAATTCAAAAAAAATTTAATAAGTGTTAAATATTTTATCATTCATTGTTAATTGTGGATATCTAGTGGCAATTATTGATTACACTCAACTACTATGGTTACATCAACAGCATGAGGATATTAGAGATTATGTGAAACGTATAATACCTATAATGAATTAAAAATAAAATGATATTAATTAGACATATAAACCATTATATCATTTAAGGTCAAATATCATTGAGATAAAATATCATTTTATCAAGTATTAGGTTGATTAAGGTATTATGATGTTTTCTCACTTTCAAACACAAAATAAAATATTGGATATCTTGACCAGGGATTAACATAAGATATAATATGAGTATAATTGTTTTTTCTATTACTCGAATGGACTCCCGTATACAAGATGACATGGTAAAATACACCTAATCCCAAATATTAATTTTTATTTATAATGAATTTTTATTTTTTCTCTAATATAATAATTATTTGTTTTCTAAACCTTTTACGAAGATTAGTAGAAGTGGAATTTGGTTTAATTGATAAGGTCCATATATTTATTATATGTTTTAAGGGATATAATATTTTAAATGATTAAAAATGTAATTCTATTATTACCTACAAGGAGTAATTAATGGGTAAATACTTATTTAAATGTTAGATTATAAGAATATTAATTTTTTTTGCATATTTTTTGAATTAAATCCCATGGCATCAAATAAATTGATTTAATGAGGATTTATTTATTTAATTATGAAACCACACAGTAAGAATGTATCTTATGGGATTAGAGACAATGATCTAGGAATCATATATATCATCCTTACATAAAAAAAGGTTCATATAGTTTTATAGATAAAATTTCATTTACTTTTAAGATATAAATATCATAAAACCTTAATGGGAAGAATATGGTCACAAATCGTTTTAGTTTTTTTGTTTGGGGAGTGTTTTTGGACCATTTCAGGTTAATTCCATTTTTGATATCTCCAATAAGTATTTTCAAATCCATTAATATTGATGAATGAGATTTAGATTTAGCCTAAAAAGTTGTTGCAGAGGATAAAAACAAAACCTCAACACTATTAGTAGTTTCATGTTATATGTTGGGATGATTTTTCTGTCTCTCTAACATTGATGGTATCCACACAACAATAGATGATCATATATTATATTCATAGTTTGTGGGGATGAGTTAATTTGAATTTCTAGTTTTTTCATTGTGGAAATATGGATTACCCTCTAATAGGGATATCATAATGTTTTAAATATTAGTATATTATGGAGGAGAGATGTTTTATTCAACGAAGAATTCCCCCTGATAAAAAATCTCGTAGGAATTTTTCTGTGGATATTTAAAATTTATTACCCCTTCAATATGGTGATGGAAATGTATGAGAAATTAATATTTAATGTATTTCACTAGCTCGAGCCCATCTTATTTTCTTATATCGCAAGAATCATCAATGGTGTACTAGTATAAATCAATATACATGAGAAAAAATAGTGGAAATGATCACATCTTGATCAGTTTGGATTCCAAAGTAATACGTGGAAATCAAGGAAAGAATATGGTTATATTAAAATAAAATAATTTCATTTTTTTATATAGGGATTCAAGGACCTCTATACTAAATAAGGTATACCACACTAATTATTTGATGAAGTAGAGTCACATCATCTTATGGTGAAGCATTATAAAATTATGTCAATGGGTTTTCTAGTTACAATGAGAAATAAAAATTAATATGATAGAGTATATTAAAAAAGTATTGAATCATTATTATAGGATATTAATGACGACATTATAATTTTTGGTACATGTGGCTAGATCTCAGTGGAAGAAGAAGAAAATAATAATTATTCCTAAAGGTAATATTAAGGGATTTTTTATGGATATTATAAAAACTTCTTATATTATTTGTTTTTGAAAATAACTATAACTTTCACAATTTAAGTGTGTACAAATATCATGGGAATAATGATTATTGGAGTGATGGAAAATATTTAGAATAAGAATGAATATTTCCTTAATACACTCTTAGTATATGATTTATATATTTCATCAATTTGAAGAATAATAATTTGATAAAGAACATCATTGGAACTATCATATTCTTTATTCAAAATATAATAATGTTTCAATTTATAGTAGAGCTATTTATTTATTAGTAATTTTAGAGTATTAATATTTTTTTCATTTGGAATGTAAACAATGGTGTTCAGTTTGATCACTATGAACATATATTAATGTAGTGAGATTCAATGTATTAAGTGTATAAACACATTTACATTCAATCTTCTTTTATTATCCTATTTGGATGAACCATATTAATCTATTTGTGACCCTCCAAAAAATGTTTATTTCCATTATTTAATAAGGGGAATAACGTTTAATTCATTAATATATTTAACTATATCATTATAAATCAAATAATTTGAACTTTTCATAACCTAATTCAACCCCTACTTTTAGGGTATCAACCTTTCTTGGGACTAATAGTCCATTTTGAAAAGCCATCAATTTTAAGGTGAAACATTTGTATCCAATTATAAATAATGGATTCTCAAGAAAGTTGATTTGAATCATGAATATGGATAATATAAAATTTAAATTTATAATATCTATATACTAACAGATTATTTTATATATATCATGCCCAAATAATCATGTCTGAAATCCTATAAAATATGAATGAGGTGAGATAATTTAGAATGGTAATCAACCCAAAAAATATTTTTTTAAATTATATGTTTAGCTATGAAAAATAATCTATAGTGATGGTGTCCCAATTTTAAATTATTACAGGTAAATTTTTTCATATTCCTATCAAAATTCTGAATCATTTTAAAATATTCATGTTATATAGAGAATAAAAATGTCTACCATATTATCTATGTTAACATATTTTCTGAACAATTTTTACCCTTAGAATATCTGTACATATTTTTATTTTCATGGTTAATAATGAATAATGGGAAATGCACATTTTTAATAAGATCCATATTTGGTTCATGAAATTAATTAAACACATATTAATGGTCAAGATTATATAACTCTATTTTTCAAGGTTTAGACCTACAGTGTTTCACAACTTTTTATATAGATCCATATCGACATTTTTTGACACCTCCATCATCATATATATGTATGGTTAATAAATAATTTCATTAAGGTGGTATTTAATTCCTTCTATTATAAAAATATTTCTCTTTAATTCTAGACACCCCTTTGCGATATATTCATCCATTATTTTTATAAAAATATAAATTATTATTTGTTGAACACTATATATATAACACTTTTCACCTTTTATATAAAATAAATAAATTATTAATGAAAATATTGCTATTCCTAACTTAATATCATACATATGGTATACATTCATGTAAGAATTTAATTAATGTCTGTAAAATATTATGAAATTTTACATAAGAACACAACCAAATATCTATTATTGAATTATCAAGATATATCACTAGAAATTCACTATATATAGTAGCTTGAGTATATGTGTGGTTACCTAATTGTTCTTATGAACCTTGTATATTTTTCAGAATACATTAGTCCATGGGAGTGATACTCTAATCCAAATAATAAGGTTAATTATAATTGAAAATCGTAATAAATTTCTTGCGATGAATAAATAGTATCATTCCAATGATAGAAAACTATGGTTCTATATTACTATTATTGGTCACATATATTTATTATTCACATCTATTATTTAAGGATCCAAAAAAATCATTCAAATGTTATAAAAAATATTAGTTTAGTATCATTATATTATAAATTTATACTTTCTAAATTTGATATAAAATTTAACCTTTATTAACTCATATTTCAAAATTAGAAATTTTTCATCATGTTCTTCCATAGTCTAGTATTATATAATTATGTCAATAATAATGAAATAAAAAATTTATCCAAGGAATCGCTATTGGACATTTTCAACAAATTCAAAATTATAAAATTGAATTTTTTTTCATATGATAAGAATAACTATTAATTAATTATTCAAATTTTTAAAAAAATCCATTTCATATATATCATAAATTTTTTTGACTATATAATTTCATTTAGATTGACTATATACCAATAAGAAGTAATTAGTCCAAAAAATTGATCAATCAAGCCACTAATATGATTTTAAGTACTTTTCTCAATCATAATTCCATTAATATCTTATTAATCAATGAAAAACACATTGATTAGTCCTTTACAAAAAATTTTTTGTTTGATGAACACCATGTTAAAATAGATTTTCTTATTAATACCTTTAAAAATTCACTTATACTTCATTAGTTAATTATTCCTTTATAAAAAGGGACTTTATTTAAGGACACATTGTTATTGGAATATGTCCATACATGAGTTTAGTTGAAATAAAAACAATATTACCATTTAGGTAAAGCTTGATAACTCAATCTGAAATAAATCATCCCATATCATATCAATTGACATACGATTTCATTTTGAAACTACTATCCACAATTATTTTTTATAAAGAATCATATTAAAGAAATATTTGTTATTCGATTTTAAAAAACATTCATATATCAAAATATATTCCTAGGATAATTTGTGTTATTTAATGAGATTTATATATCCTATAATATATTATGATCATCATATTAAAAAAAAACGACCAAAAACACAATATCACATAATTTTTTTCAAATATATAAATATAAACATTTATAATTAGTATCATTCTAGAGGTATCAGATATTGAAGAGTTATATACATGTGATTTGATCCGTGAAACACTTTTTTTCATCAATTACACTAAATAAAATCAATGAAACAATAAATTAATAATATTATAGAACATTCATGATTTAGATTAATGTTTTTAATAATAATAAATTAATATTTTTATAATTATTTAATGGATATTAAGTGTACTAAAACACACAAAGAATTAATGTATCTTGTTCAATTTGTTTTATAAAATTGAAGTAGTTAGTGTGAATAATCAATATATTAAATAAAACAAGGGTAAAAAGTCATAAAAATGTGAACAATTAATTTTATAATTTTCTACCCATCAATTAATTCTTTTCAACCAAATTTTATTATAAAATTGAAGTATTTAGTGTGAATAATCAATATATTAAATAAAACTAGGGTAAAAGGTCATAAAAATGTGAACAATTAATTTTATAATTTTCTACCCATTAATTAATTCTTTTCAACCAATGTAAATTTCTATTTATGCTTTGTTTTTAGTGATTCAACCAATGGAAATTTCTAAATATCAAAAAGTGTTTAGAGATTCAAAATTAATTTTCTACTAAACCAAATCCTTTATATTAATGAAAACATTCTCGAATACAAAATGATATTACCAAAATAATACACATATATATTTTATACATTTAATGTAATTTAATATTACTTTTCATATTTATTTCAAACTCACAAAATAAAATGTATTAATATCTTTAGTGATTAATTAAACATGTATATTGGAGGAATATATAATATATATTTATTCCATTTCATTTATCATAAATTACCATATTGCTATATTATTATATATATGACTCTAATACATATCTTGAGTAAAATAGTATTATTAAAAATTGATGATCTCAAATTCCCAATAATGGTAGAATGAATTTTAATGAGTCGTATAGATTTTTTCAATTGATTATAATCATTTAAAACATAAACATTAGAGAAGTTATTTCCTTAGTTGAAATTCATATTGGAATTATCATAAGTTATCATGATGTACTATGAGTTATTATTTAATCTAAAATCACGGAATAAAAATATAAAACCATAAAAATGATCATAGAGAATAAAATATACCCTAACAATAAAATGTTGAATTATAAATAAAAAATCATGAACCCTATTTAGGTAAAATAGGGAAGTAGAAAAACAACCATAAAAATTATAACATATATCATAAATCAATTATAATACCATCACATATTATTGAAAAAATTAGACCTCGAACCTCGGTGACTAGAAAACCATCCATGTCATATATGAGTCATCTCACATGAAAAAAATTACCAATTTAATTTGAGAGATATATAATTATTATCCTATTATATGTATAATTTGATATTCAAGAATATTTATGTACATGGGAATTTTCGTACATATGTTTAAATCAAATCATTATTAACCCATTAAAAAAGGTTACATAAAATATTCACATGGTTTTATTTATAAATCCAAAAAATTAATTGATTGATTCAAAATTCAACCACACAATGGAAATATATCATCAGATAATTAACAATTTCATAAATAAATTATAATAGATATTTATAATGTGTTATTCAAAAAAAATCGATGTCAATATAAAAAAAATATACAATTTTTTGGGGTTTTTATTTTATCATAAAAAACAATTTTGTTTGTTTAAAATACTTTTTAAATTGGAAACATTTTGAAATTTAAACATTAATTTTTGTATTTGATCATGTTAATAAGGGAACTAAGATATTATATAAATATCATGTTGAATAATGGTTTTTCATAAGTTATGAAATTTTGTATTTTTTTTATGAAATATGATTAACCTTCCTCAAAACACTATAAAATTACCCACATTGATAAAAATTGATATAGAATTAGATATTAAATATAATTAAATAAAAAAATATAATAGGTATAAATTTTAATACATGTTTACCTATTAAAATAACCAAAATTATTATTTTTTGTTTAAAAAAATATATACATGGGAGAGAAATGATCAATTATTTGATTGAATTCTCTATCCATATAATATTATCTATTATATGGTAAGTGTCAATTAAAACGATTATAATTTTATGAATATATAAAATCCATATAAATTAATGGGAATTTCATTATTATATTTTCAGATGTTATAATATACCAAGCATAAAAGAATTAAATTATAGAAGAATGATAGAGACTCAATAAACAATCAGTGTCTTGAGAAAACATCTTCCTATTTAATCTTGATTGTTTTAATACACTAAAAAAATTATATATAAATCTTATATTAAATATTATTTAATATAAAAACATTTTCATATATTAATATTTACATGAATATCATTTATTTATATTTTTATTACTATTAACTAATCATTCATTATAAATAATATTCATCGTTTTTTATCAATTCAATTTATTTTACACTTAAATTGACATAGCAGGCTCAACCATTATTTGATTGTCATATGATTACTTTTAATAGAATAATCATCATATATAAATATTACTACACATTTATTTTTAGGGACTTCAAAACATTTAATTATTTTTATATCAATTATATTCAAATAAACATTATGACAGACATTACAATTAATATAAAATAATGAACATAAGGTGATTTTATTAAACAATACTCAATTTTGATGTATGATGATACAATATAATAGATATAATAGGGCTAAAAAATATCCAAGGTGGATAAATATGATTAAATAAATGATTGAAGTAAATTTGTAGTCACAAATAAGAACTAAAGTTCACCTTTTCAAAATAATAATTATTTAGAAGACATAGGGTTTCTTATTGTAACTTAGGGATCGAAAATACGAGAAATGCATTTTATTAATTTAATTTTTGTTGGTAATGAATAAGAAATAAAAAAATATATATGGATTAAAATATTTGGATAAAGACCCCTTATATTCATCAATAATAATTGAATTTTTTAATTTTACTCTCCATAATGTATTAGTAATGTAAATATTAAAGAGATATTAATCAATAAAATTAAAAGAATAAATATAATCAATTAATTCCCTAATTAATAATTGTATTGTACATATTATTATCATATTTTATGTAATGTTATTGGCCTTCCCAATGAGTCCTTTTTTTTTTCCAATTATTGGTTTTGAGGATGGAATATTTGGTGGAGTTTTGAGGTCTTTAGAGACTCTTTCTTTCTGAAACAAGCAACACCATGGATTAATACAAGTCATCAAGGCCCTACTGTCCTCCTATCTGAAATTTGTAGCCATGGAATAGACTGTTTAGCAAATTTTAATTAATTTTTAGGGAAAAAACCATAGGTAATTGAAACATGTTATTTCCTAACATAGGTTCTACAAACTAGTTCCCCGAACTGGTAGGTTAGATGACCTCAAGCATGCCTCCCCATATGCCATAGGCTTTCAACGAGTAGAGAGGGTCTAATAGTGATCATGGGGAGACAAAACACTCTTTAATGAAGTATCAAAACATCAAAATAAATATATAATATCATAATAATATAACTAAATAACTATAGGAAGTCCAATATCACAAGATGACTAAAACTTTAGTACAATATCAAAGAAAAAACAATAAATCTTCCATACCAATTACATTACATGTCTGAAATGAAATACCAAAACCTAAGGCACTGAAAACACCATGATGGTCCCAATATATTTTGGTATTCCATCATTTATGATCCATCTCGAATCATCTATCTAGGATATGGATCTTACCCTTATTAGGTCCTATAACCATGAATTCAATTCGAGTACAGACCAGACATAATGAGTAGTGTGTGATTAAAACTCAGCAGGCCTCCACCAATAACATATAAAACAAAATATAGTCAATTAAAATGTATGCAATTGAATAAACAATACATTAAAATTCATAAGTAAGCAGTTACCACAATTTATCTTCCATTAATTAACCACATAAACCCATGGGTTCCCATGAAAACCCGAATAGTCAATAGAAGATTCAGACCATGTTACAGTCTGAACAATGTCATATTACCATGTCATTCTTTTATTATTTCATGAAACATTATATTAAGTCTAATTGGAACCATTTTCTAATGCCAAATCATGGGTATAGAATATCATTTCTAACACCACGTGGGTATTTGAAGCATTAGTCCCTATCCCACCACTCAATGTCACTTTGGTATTTAGAGCCTCATTCCCTGTTCTATACTCACTATCTCATATGGTAATTTCGAACATCATTCCCTAACACACATCTTTTTTTTCACACATGGGTACTTGGATCCTCATTCCCTATACTATAAAATAATAATCATATAAGGGTATTTGGTGAACTGGCCCTTATCCCACACCTCATTTATCACATATGGGTTTTTGTAGCATCATTAACTATCCCACACCTCATTTAGCAAACACGTATACCACATTTATCAAAATAATAAAATTTAACAAATATTAAATCACTCATCACATTTAACATCATTATTTATTATTCCAACTATAAAAAAATCAATATTCAATAAATTTATCTCATGGAAGAAAATGAGAAATTCCCCATTTAAAAAATATACCCCTTTAATCCATTGATGAATTCATCAATTAATTGAACCAATTCCACAAAAACAATTTCCAATCAATTTTACAATCAGAAGACTTCATTAATTAATTATCCATTTAATTAATTTAATTTCACAAATAAAATATTTCATCGATTACACAATAAAAATATTTCATTAACTAATTCACCAGTTAATTCATCCAATTTTAGAAATATAAATTTCCTATCGATTTAGGATTAACCCATACAATTAATTAATTCAAAAACTAAATAATTTAATTTCATTCTCTTATTAATTAATTATTTATTTATTTTAATCAAATGATTATTCAATTTCAAAATGTGAAATTAGAATCGTAACAACTCATACACAATATTGGTATAAATACTATACAATTGAATTCAGAAAACAGACCTCAAGATCGATCATGAATTATCACTAACATAAATCCCCAAATTCAAGTAGAACGATCAAGAATACATTAAAGACAATGATTTAGACTGGAATCCTTGCTCATGGATCGATGGAAACAATATTCTTAAAACTTCGAATGAAATGTGCCATCACCATGAGAAAACTAAAACTTTTTTATACAAAAAGTGATATGGGAGGAATAAAAACCTAATCTGGAAGTAAACACATATTCTAAGAGGTTAATATATGAAAACCCAGCCTTTGATTCGCTATGAATGGAGGTTGTAAGGGGTTGTAAGCTATCTATGAGACTCCTAAAATTAGAGAAATTATTTAAGACCAAGTTTTGATGAAATAGGGTGAATTCCATAGGGTTTAAGAATTTAAAATATAATTCTTTGGTAAATTAAAACTAATCACATTATATACTATGTTGGGTTGAAAACTTTTCTAAATCATGGTCCCTAACAATTCACCTAATCTAGGGGCTAAAAGATTACTACTAAGAGGGAGAAAATTTTAAAAAACTACATTGTATCCCTGATAATTCCCTCTATTTGGGTTCTAATGGTTTTAGGCAGTTGGTGCATAGTTTGGGAAAACCCTATGCTAACCAGGTACTACCCTCCTCCTTCAAATTTTCACTAATTTCACCATAAAAATCCCGAAGATAAAACCCAAAAAAGAAGTACTCCAAAAAGGAAATATTGAACCTATAAAAGAGCTAGAGACATCTCCATAAATTTTCAAGATCTTACAACCTCACCAAATTATAATATTGAATCAATGATTTGTATTCCCAAGCATCTCTATGATTCTGATCCAGAAATATTGATCCACTTAGCCAACATATCCTCTTTTCTCTTGCAAGTTTCCTCCTGAAAATGTACATGTTTCCACAATATATGAACTATCATAACTATATTTCCCTAAAATAATTTCTCACTACAATCCAACAAACGTATTGGATTATCATCAAAGTATTATAAATTCTCAAGTTCAACATCATGCACATCATTCACATGATATAAGTTATACTGATACTAATAAAGTTAGGAAAGATGGAAAATATCATGCATAATACTGTACCTCTATGGGAGAGCCAGTATTTACACTACATTCCCATTTCTCTCTATAACCTCAAATGATCTAAAAAAACCGAGTGCAAAATTTCGATACATTTGTGTCATGTGGTGAACCAATATATATGATACCTGAAAGAATTAATAATCACCCAATATAAAATATAGGGGTATTCTAGGTCAATTATAATAGGACTTCAACAATGTCTGAGGTGTACCCATATTCTATAGAATTAGTTGAACCAACTCTAACATCTCCAATATGAGGCTCAGTCCCAACAACAATGAATCACCTTCCTCCATTCATCATAGGTGTGATCTTCATTTACCACCATAAAGTGCCTCATATGGTCCCATCTGAATAGTTTCCTAATAATGGGTTTTATATGTGAACTCCATTAATTTTAGGTTCTTCTCCCAGGACCCACAAAATTATATAAGACAAGCTGAAAACATATCCTCAAGAACCTGTGTAGTATTATTTGACTACCCATATTTCAATGAGCTAAAATCGATACTTACTAAAACCTATTTACTGAGAAATTTCTTGAAGAACTGTCATAAGAGAAAAGTAAAACACAATTCATATTATGAAAATATACTAGGTGGAACATAATACAGACATATTAATACTCTAATATAAATAACTCTCACATGTTCCACTGAGAATGTATCCCATATCGGCATGAATTATGCTTCCATTTTCAAAGGTCCATATCCACCCAAATATCATCATTATTCTGAGGCTTCCTCGATAGACCCACTTAAAATTCTAAGGTAACCTTATCCCTATTCCATTCTGTAATATGATATTTCTATATTAAACCAATATGTTAGTGATTCTTGGACTTGACATATTGATAGGTGTATAATCATGTCACGAACCCTTCCATCTTAATTTTAAGACCTAGACACAAAAACTATCATCATAGGTCATGGTACCTTTTGGACACACTTGGATGCACCACCAACATTCATACATAAAATCCACAAATTATCTCCTCACACACACTCATAGACACAAAAACCTAATTCTTGACATAACTAATATCATCCTCATCCTTTAAACAATATGATGATTTATCCTTGCCTTCCAGGATTTCCCTGAAGGAAAAATATTATTGATTTGTATACTACCTATCTCTAATCTGAAACAAAAGTATAGACTCTTCAGAAACCGATATGAGATTCTTCTACTCCAAGAACTATTGAACCACAATGTGCATCTCATATATTAAATTATTCATATTTCACTCAGCACTAGAATTCTGAAAAACATGAGTCTTATTTTTCCTAAATAAATAACTAGAAACACTATTTCTTTTTCGAGGAAACTATTCTAGTTCAAAATGAAATGATTGCATATATAGAAACTATCTCCACTTTTAGATATTCAAATATCATTGCAAGAATATATACTTTAATCTATTTTAGTTCATATACATATAAAATTTATTACCCAGTGGATTATGCCACCAACACTTCAAATTATATACCATTATTGCTAACTCAAGGTTGTGCAGAGGGAATTTCCTTTCATGTGGTTGCAACTTCTTAGACCCAAATGTAATAACTCAATATCCTATCACCAACATTTATCCAAGACCTTTAAAAAAAGTATAAAAAAACACCGAATACTCCTCATATAGATTAGGTAGGATCATTATTGGTTTTATTTTCAAGTGCTTCCTCTACTCCATGAAGGAATTATCACATGCTCAAAAACATTTAAACATTAACATTTTTGGTTAATACCAAAAGTGGTTCCTCGAATTGGGAAATTTCTGCTATGATTCTATAATAATAACACTCCAACCCCAGAAAGAAATGGATATTCCAAAACTTATTTGAATATTGCCATGATTCGTCTTCCTAAACCTTATCTAGGTCTATTTACAAACCTTCCACTGAGATGAAGTGACTCATGAAGTGTACATGATCAGTACAAATTTGACACATAGATAGCCTGGTGTATATAAAATGGTCTTTTAGTGTACTTTGATGGATTTCACAATGTTGGTCATGATAAACATGTGCCTTGGAGTACAGTAAGATATCATTAAAAAACAAAACCAATAAAATATATATATATAGATGGAAAATATTGTTCCTCTAGGCCATAAACACCATCAGTGCATTTGTTAGATTGAAAGACATCAGAACGAAATCATATAAGTCATATTGTCTTCTAAAAGTAGTCTGATGTATATCAAAAAGATGAAATATCAATATATGATACCTTGATCTCAATTATATATTTGAGGAAAAACAATCTCCTCTCAACTAGTCCAAAAGAGCATCGATATATGGAAAGGGTTACTTGTTCATCATAGTCATTTGGGCCAACTTCTAGTAATCAACACACATGTGAAAAGTCTTATCATCCTTATTTTCAAAAAACACCAGAGAACCCCAAGGAGACATATTTAGATATATAACCCCTTATCCATCAACTATTCTTAAAGAGTGTTGATATCTTGTAGATTTTATGTTTCCATTTTTTACGGTGGAATAGAAACAACATCATCCCCTTGTATGATCTCAATTGTAAATTTCATATCTCTCTCAGGTGGAAGCAATGATAATTATTATAGAAAATCATCCTAAAATATGTTCACTATATGTGGAAGGAAATAATTTTTTACAACTCCATCATGTAGCAAAAAGTAGAAACCTAGGTAGTGCTCTCTTCTAGTTACTAGTCAACCACCCAACATGGCCCCCATGGATATTCCAATCTCCATGTTGAATATATTTTTCACCCTCATGGGACATAAAATTCATTCTCATGTGGTAACAATAAATGTGGTTCAACACTCTACCAACCATTCCATACATATAATTAGGTAAAATCTTGACATTCCAAGGATATAAATAACCAAGAGAAAAATAAAATCTTCAACCTCGAGAGAAAACCTCTTGCACATACATATGCCTCTCAACCATACTCCTAAAGGTGTTCCAATCATCATCACAGATATCAAAACTAATCATCTATAAGACTCCACCCATTTAGATGTTGTGATGATATAAAATAATTAGAGGTAGTAGTATCAACCAAGGAACTCTCAAGTATAGAAGCTGCAAGAATAGTACCTCTAACTATTGACTTTACAACATCCCTATCTGTAACGCCCCGACCCCAGCTACCCAGAGTCGGTGCATTAATTACATAACATTGGCATGATCACAAGAAAGATCAAATCCCGAAAGACCGATTAGTTTAGTAGCCTTGGTAACACTAGATATATTCATAAGTTTTACATTACATCATAAAATGAAAAATACTACAACAACATAATGTTTCCAACGTCCACACTATAATCCCCTCATAATATCCCTGCAAGTCAATCATAATTTACTTCTTCACTACCTGGGAAAAATAAAACATAGAAAAGGGGTGAGCTCAAATTCCCAGTAAGGATAACAATATAACGGAACATTCAAAATAAGCATAAACATTTAAGGCAATGAATTACTAAAACAAAAGCCTTTTAAAATTGAACTTCAACATGGTATGGCAAAAGTAAAATGAAATAATGCCATTTACTTGTTCACATGGATATTCTACTAATCGAATAATCACATGCAATATCAATAACCACTTTCATAATGTTGGAATGCATAATGCCAGACTATCATAACCACATAGCCAAGGCCTCGTGCCAAGACTACAAATAAGATTGTGTCAAGGCCTTGTGCCAAGACACTAGTTTGTCTCATGAGACCTACCAATGCATCGAGGAGCTATAGCGGGCTCCACCCGTCACATATTAAGTCCAATGCATTCCCATATGAAAAGGTTTAAACATAACATAAACATTCGTATTAAAACTAGCATACGAAATGTCAATAATTTCACCATAAACTATGAATGGTATAAAAATAGCACATCCATAGTCAAACATATCACAAACCCTTCAATACAATATAGAAGTTTTGTATCACAATAAATCAACTTCAAATAAGCGTAAAATCCATCAAAGGATGTTGACATAGATGAAATCAAAATTCTTTTTAAAGAAATATCTCTTTTTATTTTGAAATCATTTAAGATGCATATAAAATAAAACATTTTCTTTGAAAATATTCTTATAAGCTTGTAAGGGAAGATTTGAAGATTTTATAACAGCGGAAAATAGCCACACCCGCCGTATAAGTTAAAAAAAACATTCTTACCTTAATTCTGTCAAAAAGGTTAAAAAGGACCTTGTTTTGAAAATGACGGAAAGATTCTTTTATAAACCACTTATAAAAGTCAAAAAGGGTATAAATGACTTTAACTCATATTCTATTAAATAGTAAAAATATTTTGAAATACATTTTTAAGAAACATGGATGTGGATGATAAAGAGATCCCAGTAGATTATTACATATAAACAACCTCGGATAATGAAGAGATTGTGAAATAACCCTTACCTTGTACTTTTCCTTGGTTGGGGTAGGTTAACCTCCTGTATAATGGTGAAATAGTTGTTATTAAATTATACAAGAATCATATATAATAATATGATATCATATATGATCTTTTAACATTGATTTGTTAATAATATCTTAGAATTATCGTCGTTTCGGGAGTTAACTTACTCATTTTCTTTTATATGTTTTGTTACATAAGCCATGGTTGTTGTATCTTATTCATATCCAGAATGATATCTAGTCCTTAAACATCATTTTTAAATCATCAAATGATAATTATACTTGAATGGATACGATGGAGAATGAATCTCATCGCGTTCGTGGAGACGGTAGTCCGTACGTACGCACGAGCGACAATATCATTCTTTTGATATTAAAATAATATATAAATGGATGGTATATCATATATACAGAATCATTAACATGTTATATTTATTATTTACATGAGTTACACATCATTATTATACCCATCCAAATAATATTATATTGAATAACAATTACACCACGACGTGGAGACGGTAGTCCGTACGTACGCACGTATGGTGACATGTTATTAAAAGGGTGGATAGAATACTGAATATGGTTGTACCATATTTATAATAACATCACAGTATATGTGAGATACTGGAGTTATTATTTTAGAATGGTAAGAACAAAGGAAGAAGAAGTGGAAGAAGAAATGAACTTAGAAAAGGGTGGTGAAATCATTACCTCTTCTTCGGGTTCTTCCTTTTGATTTGATCAAAAGGGCTCCTTAGGTTGGCTTTCTGATCAAACTAAGGCCTCTAGGTTGTAGTGAGGGATGTTGGGAGAGTATTTGGGCAGAGTTTGGCCGAACCAAAAGGCTTTTAAGGTGTGAAGAAATGAGAAGGAGGAGTGCCCTTTTATAAGAGGGGTGAGGGGCACCTTTGGAAAAGCTAGAAATATTAATTTATAATAAATTCATATTCGGTTTCTAATGGCTCCAAAGTTGATTATTCAAAGTCTAAGGTGGGGATAGGTCGAAAACCACTCAACCAATAGAATTTAGACAGGTTTGGGAACTTATATTAACCTTATCTTTAAGTATTAACTCTAAGTTAATTAGTTTCACTTTTACAATGTCTCTTTGTATTTTTATATATTATGGTTAATAAACTTACTATATACATCCAAGCGACCCCCAAGTGGTCCATTAATGATTAAACTATCATAATATAAGTCTCTTGGCCGAACCTTAGATTTTTAGGAATTTAATATCAATTAATAATATAATATTTGTTTTAAGAACTCTTTTATGTCAATTTTGACACTATTCAATAGTTGATTTTTGTGAAACTCATAACAGATTGATTACTTCGAAAAAAGTCCATTAAATCAATCCTAATATATCATATTAGCCTAGAAAATTAGTTTAATTCATTAAAAGTTTCATATTATATTTATTTGGGTATTTATAATATCAATTATTTTAATTTTTAACTATTATAGTAATTACTGCATCATCATTGTGTCATAAATAAAATAACTTATTTAATGTCTAAAAAATTATAAATAAACTATCATTATGTAGGAAATCTTTTTATCTTTCTAATAAATATTTATAATCGAAAATCCAACATGTATAACCCTATGTAAAAATTGTTGTTCTAAAAGATATATGCTTGTGTCATTTTTGTATTCATTTTGACTTAATTAAAATAAAGTGTCATTATCACTTACAAGTGGATCCATGGGGTCCCAAAATAGACCCAAAGATGCCCATGGTCGACTATGTATCAACCAATAGGGTTAAGACACGTTTTAGGGTAATTTAGTATTATTATAATATTATTTTGTTAACCCTTATTTACCGGATTTACCCTTAACCATGGTAAATAAAATATTTACCGCAGTAATTATTCAAAATGTCTAAAAATAAAAGTTACCTATTTACACAATTTGAACATCCTGATTCCAAATATGGAATCCATTTTCCTAAATTCAAAACACAGAAGTGGCAGAAATTAATTTAAAATTAATTCCCGCTGTCAAAACAAAAAGCGTGTTTTTAAGAGATAATAACTATCAAAAGATTGACACTTGTTTATGTTCGGTTTAATTGTAAAATTATGTCCAATGACCAACATTATATTAAATGGTAAAAATATATTCTAAATATACTTTAAAACTACTAAAATTCATAATTTATCACTATTAATTATTTTTATTAAAAAATTTGTTTTTAATTAAAATTTAGTAATTTTCACTATTCATCAAAATATGAAAGTTATCCGAAAAGTACCAAAATTTCACCTTAGGCTAAATTCGATATTCCGAGTCCAAAAATGATGTCCATTTTCAAATATAAAATATATATAATTTCAAAAATTAGGTATTACTATTCACAACGGCTAGTTTAATTAGTTGTGGTGTGTGTTAGAACTCGAGGTTGCGTACAACACACGCTATCGCATTATTCAAAGGGAAACGTACCGTAGAAGCTTGGGGTGTTACATTCTCCCCTCCTTCAAATAATTCCGTCCTCGCAATTTCTAGGGTATTACTGCATAAAAATACTCGGGTGGTTCTTCATCATAAGTTCCTCGGGTTCCCACGTTGCCTCTTCCATCTTATGATTCCTCCACAAAACTTTTACCAGACGCGTCGTCCGGTTTCTCAGCACTTGTTCTCTCGTATCAAGAATCTTGATGGGCTCTTCGCAATAAGACAGATCGGGTTCCAGTTCTAAATCTTCATAGGTGAGTACATGCGTTGGGTCAGGCATGTATTTCCTCAACAGAGATACGTGGAACACATCGTGAACTTTGGAGAGACTTGGCGGCATTGCCAATCGGTAAGCTACAACCCCAATTCGTTCTAGAATTTCGAAAGGTCCGATGTATCTGGGACTCAATTTACCTTTCTTACCAAAACGTATGACTCCCTTCCACGGAGATACCTTTAGGAAAACATGATCACCGACTTGAAATTCCAAATCCTTCCTTCGATTATCGGCATAGCTCTTCTGCCTACTTTGAGCTGCTTTAATGTGATTTTGGATTACCTTCACCTTTTCCACCGTTTCCTCCACCAGTTCTGGGCCTACAAGTTTTCTTTCACCAACGTCATCCCAACAGGTTGGTGTACGACATCTCTATCCGTATAACGCTTCATATGGTGCCATCTGAATACTCGAATGGAAGCTATTTTTATAGGAAAATTCTACTAGTGGTAAATATTGATCCCACATACCCTGAAAATCAAGTGAGCAAGATCTCAACATGTCTTCTAAGGTCTGAATAGTCCGTTCTGATTGTCCGTCTGTCTGAGGGTGGTAAGCAGTGCTCAAATGAAGTTCAGTATCCAGGGATTTCTGAAGACTTTTCCAAAATCTTGAAGTAAAACGGGGATCACGATCAGAAACAATCGATAGGGGTACTCCATGAAGTCTCACAACTTCATTAATGTATAGTCTTGCTAGACGTTCCAGGGGTAGATCTTCTCTTATAGCAAGAAAATGTGCTGACTTGGTAAGACTATCAACAATAACCCATATTGCATCGTTCCTTCTAGGAGTCTTTGGTAGCCCCATGACAAAGTCCATCGTAATATTTTCCCATTTCCACTCCGGTATGGGAAGAGGTTGCATGACTCCTCCAGGATGTTGCCTTCCAGCTTTCACTTGTTGACAAACCATACATCTTGACACAAAATCAGCAATCTCCCTCTTCATGTTGTCCCACCAAAAATGTTCCTTCAAATCTCTATACATTTTGGTGCTCCCAGGGTGTATAGAGAAATTGGAACTATGAGCGTCATCCAGCAATTCCCTTTTTAGATCAGGTATATTGGGAACAAAAAGTCTCTTCCCGAATTTCAAAATTCCATCTTCATACACAAAGTCTCTCAATTTCCCATCATTCCCAGCTTTAATCTTCTTCTAAAATTCTTCATCATCGGTCTGAGAACTCTTAATCCTTTCTAGTAAAGATGGTTTGGAAACCATTTGAAAAAGCATTGATGTTTCACCTTCCCGGGTTATTCCCATGTCCATCTTCACTAGATCCATGAAAATTGGATCCCTTTCAATTCTCATCATGTTCAAAACTCCATGGTCTTTTCTGCTCAAAGCATCTTCCACCTTGTTTGCTTTCCCTGGGTGGTAGTGTATCGTACAATCATAATCCTTGAGTAATTCAAGCCATCTCCTTTGCCTCATGTTGAGTTCTTTTTGTGAGAAAATATACTTCAAACTCTTGTGATCAGTATAAATCTCACATTTTTCACCATAGAGGTAGTGCCTCCATATCTTCAAAGCAAATATCACAGCTGCTAACTCAAGATTATGAGTAGGATAGTTTTGTTCATGAATTTTCAACTGTCGTGATGCATAGGCAATAACTCTATCATTCTGCATAAGGACACAACCAAGTCCTTTTTTGATGCATCACTATAAATAACGAACTCATCATTCCCCGATGGTAGAGTCAATATAGGAGCATTGGCTAATCTTTTCTTCAATTCTTCGAAACATTCTTCACACTCTTTTGTCCAAACAAATTTAACCCCTTTACGTGTGAGCTTCGTTAATGGGTTAGCCAATCGGGCAAAATTCTGGACGAAACGTCGATAATAACCTGCCAAACCAATAAAACTACATACCTCAGTTATACTCGTAGGTGCTGGCCATTCTTGGATTGCCTTGGTCTTAGAAGGATCAACAGAGATTCCATCTTTAGAGACAATATGGCCAAGAAAAGAAATCTCCTGAAGCCAGAATTCACACTTGCTAAACTTTCCATATAATTCATGCCTCCTCAGAGTCTTCAAGATAATGCGCAAGTGATTTTCATGATCTTTGTAGGTTTTGGAGTATACCAAGATATCATCAATAAATACCACCACAAATTCATCGAGATACTCCTTGAAAACTCTATTCATTAGATCCATGAATACAGAGGGTGCATTAGTCAATCCAAAGGGCATTACAGTAAACTCGTAATGCCCGTACCTGGTTCGAAATGCTGTCTTCGGAATGTCTTCTTTCTTTACACACAACTGATGGTATCCAGACCGAAGGTCAATCTTTGAAAAGTATTGAGCTCCATGCAGTTGGTCAAATAAATCATCAATACGAGGTAGGGGATACTTGTTCTTTATTGTTATAGCATTGATCTCCCTGTAGTCGATACATAACCTCATAGATCCATCTTTCTTTTTAACAAAAAGAACAGGGGCTCCCCATGGAGAAACACTAGGGCGAATAAATCCCTTATTACTCAATTCCTCTAGTTGTTTCTTTAGTTCGACTAACTCTACAGTGGCCATTCTATAAGGGGTCTTCGATATAGGCCTTGATCCAGGAATCAAATCAATGGAAAACTCAACTTCTCGTTCTGGAGGATGTCCAGGTAAATCTTCCGGAAATACATCTACAAATTCTTTCACAACATGTACATCCTCTATTTGAACATTCCTTTCCTCACCGACAGTTATTTCATTCTCTTCCTCCCCAATAATTGAATTAAGTTGAACTACTGGGGGTGGATCTAAATAAGAATTAGGTGGTGACGATTCTGCTCTAAAAATAAGGTGTTCCTTATCATTATCATCAAGAATCGTAACCTCTTTCTTCTTACAATAAATCTTCGCATCATAGTCCGAAAGCCAGTCCATACCGAGGATTATATCAAACTCAATCATAGGTATGACGATGAGATCAGCAGATAAAGAAAATTTATGTGCTCTAATGGGGACTGATTCACAAAACTTTGTTGCAACGATACTTCCCTTAGGAGTTTTAACTGACAACTCCCTTATTAAATCAAATTGGAAATATCTAATTTTCTTAGCAAACTGGGAAGATATGAAACAATGCGATGATCCAGAATCAAATAATGCATTTGCTAAACTTGAGGAAACCATTAAATTACCTGCCACCACGTCTTTCGGAGCTTCTACCTCAGCAGTAGTGATAGCATAAGCCTGGCCTTGATCCCTTGGCCTTTTCTGAGGTAAGTTCTCCTGACGCTTAGGACATGCATTTGCATAATGCCCCATCTCCCTGCAATTGTAGCACTGAACGTTGGTAGCTTCCTTCTTCCCCTTGCAATCATGAGCTTGGTGGTCTTTTTCACCACACTTGTAACAGACTCCCATTCCCTTCAGGCAAGCACCGGGGTGTTTCTTCCCGCACTTACCACAAGATGGATATTCAACCTTTCCCTTCTTCCCCTTATTTCCATTCCCATATTGATCAGCAGGTCTCTTCTTCTCTTGCTTTTCTTTAAAGTCATAAGACTTAGAGAATTCCTTTTCGGTCTTGATAGCACATGAGACAATGTCTTCGTACGATGAAAAGGATTGTGAGACTAATGCTCGACGGAGAAATGGTTTTAACCCATCAAAGAAACGATCAATCTTACTTCTTGGGTTGCGAATATAATCACCAGCGTACCTCGCTAACCTTGTAAAGTTAGCCTCATACTTTGTGACATTCTCATCCTCCTTTTGTCTCAGACTCAGAAATTGTCTTTCCATATCTGCTCGATGGTCGCGAGGAAAGTATTTTTCTAAAAACAGATCTTTAAACTCCCTCCATTCCATGTTTGATACTTCATCATCTTCCTTCATGTTTTGAATCAATGACCACCATTGATCAGCATCTCCAGTGAGGCGGTAAACTGCCATGGTAACTTTTTCCCTTTCACTACTCCCCAAAGCCTGAAATATTTTCTCTAGGGAAAATATCCATTGCTCAGCTACTAAGGGATTTGTACTCCCATTGAACGTTGGTGGTTGTTGCCTCATGAATCGATCTAACATTGATCCTCCACGCTGCGGATCAGGGTGCTCCATACGGGTAAGGTTATTGTTCATAACCTGAGTAAGTTGTCCCAGTATGGTGATTAGCTGATCGGCACCAGTTGCATCACCAGCCCAACTATAATTATCTTGAGCAGGAGGGCAATCCCTACATGGAGTACGTGCATTGATACGGTTTCCATTTCTTCCACTAGGCGCCATTTCTAAACAATGGCATAAACTAGATCAGTTTATGAATCAAAATACATAATCCCATACTTATAAAACACTTAACATAAATTGAACTATTTATGGATATAATCCATAATCATAAAAATGTTTTCTTTGAGGAAGTATATACTCATAAACCCTTCATAATGATTTGTAAAGAAAGTGAGAGTTATCCTAAGCATATCCCCCGGGAGTGTCGTAACCAAGAGTGCAGCAAGGCCCGTTGTCGTGCACCAGTTCCCGTTCGAGTCTAGCTCAAAGCGGTGTTTTCGGGTTTTACCCCTAGGTACATCTGTTCCAGAGCCGCCTCTACCTGCTCGTATCCAGACAGGGATGTATTGCTCGGAAAACTCACAAAGTCTCTACAATACCAAAATTCTAGGAAGTTCTTCTATACTAATCCTCAAAGTTCATCTTAGGTCTATGTGCTCTAATCAGAGTTTATCTAAATCTAGCTTCCAAGGTTTGTACTAAACTTCCTCTGATACCAACTGTAACGCCCCGACCCCAGCTACCCAGAGTCGGTGCATTAATTACATAACATTGGCATGATCACAAGAAAGATCAAATCTCGAAAGACCGATTAGTTTAGTAGCCTTGGTAACACTAGATATATTCATAAGTTTTATATTACATCATAAAATGAAAACTACTACAACAACATAATGTTTCCAACGTCCACACTATAATCCCCTCATAATATCCCTGCAAGTCAATCATAATTTACTTCTTCACTACCAGGGAAAAATAAAACATAGAAAAGGGGTGAGCTCAAATGCCCAGTAAGGATAACAATATAACGGAACATTCAAAATAAGCATAAACATTTAAGGCAATGAATTACTAAAACAAAAGCCTTTTAAAATTGAACTTCAACATGGTATGACAAAAGTAAAATGAAATAATGCCATTTACTTGTTCACATGGATATTCTACTAATCGAATAATCACATGCAATATCAATAACCACTTTCATAATGTTGGAATGCATAATGCCAGACTATCATAACCACATAGCCAAGGCCTCGTGCCAAGACTACAAATAAGATTTTGTCAAGGCCTTGTGCCAAGACACTAGTTTGTCTCATGAGACCTACCGATGCATCGAGGAGCTATAGCGGGCTCCACCCGTCACATATTAAGTCCAATGCATTCCCATATGAAAAGGTTTAAACATAACATAAACATTCGTATTAAAACTAGCATACGAAATGTCAATAATTTCACCATAAAATATGAATGGTATAAAAATAGCACATCCACAGTCAAACATATCACAGACCCTTCAATATAATATAGAAGTTTTGTATCACAATAAATCAACTTCAAATAAGCGTAAAATCCATCAAAGGATGTTGACATAGATGAAATCAAAATTCTTTTTAAAGAAATATCTATTTTTATTTTGCAATCATTTAAGATGCATATAAAACAAAACATTTTCTTTGAAAATATTCTTATAAGCTGGTAAGGGAAGATTTTAAGATTTTATAACAGCGGAAAATAGCCACACCCGCCGTATAAGTTAAAAAAAACATTCTTACCTTAATTCTGTCAAAAAGGTTAAAAAGGACCTTGTTTTGAAAATGACGGAAAGATTCTTTTATAAACCACTTATAAAAGTCAAAAAGGGTATAAATGACTTTAACTCATATTCTATTAAATAGTAAAAATATTTTGAAATACATTTTTAAGAAACATGGATGTGGATGATAAAGAGATCCCAGTAGATTATTACATATAAACAACCTCGGATAATGAAGAGATTGTGAAATAACCCTTACCTTGTACTTTTCCTTGGTTGGGGTAGGTTAACCTCCTGTATAATGGTGAAATAGTTGTTATTAAATTATACAAGAATCATATATAATAATATGATATCATATATGATCTTTTAACATTGATTTGTTAATAATATCTTAGAATTATCGTCGTTTCGGGAGTTAACTTACTCATTTTCTTTTATATGTTTTGTTACATAAGCCATGGTTGTTGTATCTTATTCATATCCAGAATGATATCTAGTCCTTAAACATCATTTTTAAATCATAAAATGATAATTATACTTGAATGGATACGATGGAGAATGAATCTCATCGCGTTCGTGGAGACGGTAGTCCGTACGTACGCACGAGCGACAATATCATTCTTTTGATATTAAAATAATATATAAATGGATGGTATATCATATATACAGAATCATTAACATGTTATATTTATTATTTACATGAGTTACACATCATTATTATACCCATCCAAATAATATTATATTGAATAACAATTACACCACGACGTGGAGACGGTAGTCCGTACGTACGCACGTATGGTGACATGTTATTAAAAGGGTGGATAGAATACTGAATATGGTTGTACCATATTTATAAGAACATCATAGTATATGTGAGATACTGGAGTTATTATTTTATAATGGTAAGAACAAAGGAAGAAGAAGTGGAAGAAGAAATGAACTTAGAAAAGGGTGGTGAAATCATTACCTCTTCTTCGGGTTCTTCCTTTTGATTTGATCAAAAGGGCTCCTTAGGTTGGCTTTCTGATCAAACTAAGGCCTCTAGGTTGTAGTGAGGGATGTTGGGAGAGTATTGGGGCAGAGTTTGGACGAACCAAAAGGCTTTGAAGGTGTGAAGAAATGAGAAGGAGGAGTGCCCTTTTATAAGAGGGGTGAGGGGCACCTTTGGAAAAGCTAGAAATATTAATTTATAATAAATTCATATTCGGTTTCTAATGGCTCCAAAGTTGATTATTCAAAGTCTAAGGTGGGGATAGGTCGAACACCACTCAACCAATAGAATTTAGACAGGTTTGGGAACTTATATTAACCTTATCTTTAAGTATTAACTCTAAGTTAATTAGTTTCACTTTTACAATGTCTCTTTGTATATTTATATATTATGGTTAATAAACTTACTATATACATCCAAGCGACCCCCAAGTGGTCCATTAATGATTAACCTATCATAATATAAGTCTCTTGGCCGAACCTTAGATTTTTAGGAATTTAATATCAATTAATAATATAATATTTTGTTTTAAGAACTCTTTTATGTCAATTTTGACACTATTCAATAGTTTATTTTTGTGAAACTCATAACAGATTGATTACTTCGAACAAAGTCCATTAAATCAATCCTAATATATCATATTAGCCTAGAAAATTAGTTTAATTCATTAAAAGTTTCATATTATATTTATTTGGGTATTTATAATATCAATTATTCTAATTTTTCACTATTATAGTAATTACTGCATCATCATTGTGTCATAAATAAAATAACTTATTTAATGTCTAAAAAATTATAAATAAAATATCATTATGTAGGAAATCTTTTTATCTTTCTAATGAATATTTATAATCGAAAATCCAACATGTATAACCCTATGTAAAAATTGTTGTTCTAAAAGATATATGCTTGTGTCATTTTTGTAGTCATTTTGACTTAATTAAAATAAAGTGTCATTATCACTTACAAGTGGATCCATGGGGTCCCAAAATAGACCCAAAGATGCCCATGGTCGACTATGTATCAACCAATAGGGTTAAGACACGTTTTAGGGTAATTTAGTATTATTATAATATTATTTTTTTAACCCTTATTTACCAGATTTACCCTTAACCATGGTAAATAAAATATTTACCGCAGTAATTATTCAAAATGTCTAAAAATAAAAGTTACCTATTTACACAATTTGAACATCCTGATTCCAAATATGGAATCCATTTTCCTAAATTCAAAACACAGAAGTGGCAGAAATTAATTTAAAATTAATTCCCGCTGTCAAAACAAAAAGCGTGTTTTTAAGAGATAATAACTATCAAAAGATTGACACATGTTTATGTTCGGTTTAATTGTAAAATTATGTCCAATGACCAACATTATATTAAATGGTAAAAATATATTCTAAATATACTTTAAAACTACTAAAATTCATAATTTATCACTATTAATTATTTTTATTAAAAAAGTTGTTTTTAATTAAAATTTAGTAATTTTCACTATTCATCAAAATATGAAAGTTATCCGAAAAGTACCAAAATTTCACCTTAGGCTAAATTCGATATTCCGAGTCCAAAAATGATGTCCATTTTCAAATATAAAATATATATAATTTCAAAAATTAGGTATTACTATTCACAACGGCTAGTTTAATTAGTTGTGGTGTGTGTTAGAACTCGAGGTTGAGTACGACACACGCTATCGCATTATTCAAAGGGAAACGTACCGTAGAAGCTTGGGGTGTTACACTATCCACCAGTGTAGAATCAATGACATAAAACATTCATGCCCCTATTACATGTTATGCAGTCTATATACTCTAAGACGGACAACTCTATTGATATGAGAACTATTTCCCAAAAGATCCATGTCCACTACCTCAACTTCCATGGCTAGAAATACACTAAATACCAGACTAATAGAATGTAGAAGATCCCATTCCCACATACTTGTTCTGCATAGCTGCTCCATCAATACCTATCTCTCACAGGACCCTACAAGTATATTATTGTCATACCATACAACCACAAGATCTAAACTATACTAGTGGTTGTGGGCAATGTCTATGATAATGGACTAGCCTACAACGCTAGTCTAAATATACCCGGGTATGATCAGGAGTAACTAATCCTTCCCCGACACCACATATTTCCAAGCCTGTATTAAGCATTTTCATAATAAAGATTCATAACCTTAAAAGACATACCTAATGTTAATATAGTGGAAACAACATGTTTACCATTGGTTGCCTCCTTCTGGTTCCCCTCATCCATGAGAGCCAGATCCAACACCTCAGAAAAATTATTTTGCAAGCAGATGTTCTCATAAGAATTAATCTCAAAATTTGGTCTATATTGGAAATGCATTTCCATAGTTTTTGCATCCCCATAAAATGATGTAAAATATTATTTCAAGTATGTAAAGTGACCAATATAGTCCATCAAAAACATACTTCCCTAAGTCAACTTAATGAACTAAATTTCTCTATCCTATCCAACATCTCTGGATATAGGTTCTCTAGGAACTTCTCAAGAAATTACTTCCAAGATATCTTATTTACAATCCATGTTTGGGTCTAAACATCAGACTAGAAATTTGATGATGTTCACAACCAAGAGGAATCTAACATGACTCTATACATATGAGGATTCTCCAAATGGTCATGTATTTTTTGGGTGGAATAAATCCATAAATCCATTGAATCAGGTTCTCCATACCCGTTAAAAGTCAAAGGTTATTGTAACTAAAACTCATGTTTAAATTTAGGCATACTCATCATAACCAGAGCCGGGTCTCTCTTCATAAACATCATAAAATGATAAATGTTTTCATGAAAATTATATCCTTATTCTTCGACCCGCACTATCGGTGCCTAAATTTTAATTAATAAAGGATCATCTCTAGCCATGACCAATTGTTTTCCTCTCAAGAAGAATTTTCAACGATGAATATATCTACAATTAAAAGAAAATAACCCTTGGCACACTACAAAAATTTAACATAGTTAATGAGATTGTATTCAAATAATACATAACAAGTAATTTCCCCTTTCCTCACCCCTGGGTAAAAAATAAGGTGTTAACACTAACCTAAACCACATTACATATATGTCATGATTAAAAAGTGTGAAATTAGTCTCATTAACAAAGATATCTTATTATACATCTATTTATTCACATATTACACCATTTTAAAATCTTTTAACTCATATTAATAACCTTTTCGTTTCAAATACACAAACAATGAAAAGAAGTTTCATTAAAAAATCTTACCCAAACACCTTATTTTCCTAGGCATACCTAAAATGATGCCTTTTAAATAAAAATCATTATTTCCTCAAATTAAGCATGCATATTCAACTCCCATTCCATACTGGTTCACTAGTCCAATCTCAAAAATATAAGAAACAATAATCACATCAAAAAACAAGTGAATCATTCAATTTGAAATAACACCAACTATAATAAAAGAGGTCAATAACATAAATCCCACATTGGGTACTTGGATTTTAAGCTAATAAATGGGTTATCTATTCCAATGAACAATATATTAACCAAATAATTATTCATCATATTCATTTTTCCACCTTTCTTAAATAGTGAGGAAAACAAATTTCCTTTGATATCACTTTGTAAAATCCCATCCCATGTTCTAAACACCGATTCCTTGAGGCAATAGGTTACATGACCTCAGGTGTGCCTCCCCATATGCTAGAGGTTTTTGACTAGTAGTGAGGGACTAATATTGGTCAGGGGGGGAATATACCCTCTTTATTAATGTATTTAATCCGAATAATAAACAAACAATACCCCACAGATATAATGAAATATTGAGATGGAAACCAACATCATATGATAAATAAAAATGGAATAAAATACCCTTAGAAAATAGTAGATATGTCATTCTATATATGTGCCAAGTATAGAATTCAAAACCCAAAATTATTACATTGACAAATCTATAATGTTCCTGATTCCATGTCTCATTCCCTCATCTATTACCCATCCCATCTCAACCCTCTAACATATTGATGTTTCCCTTATCAAGTCCCACAACCATGAAATAAATTCAGGTACCGTTCATGAATCCCAATAAGGGTGTGATTAAAACATAGTAGGCCAAAAAAATAGAATCTAAAACAATATCCAAACAATAATAGTTTATGAAGTTTTAAATTGAAAAAATTAAAATGCAGAATTAAAAAGTTATAATAAGTCATCATTCCTTAATTAACGACATAAACTCCTGAGATCCCAAGTACATACGAACACTCAATACCTACTTTGTCCTACACTAGTGTCTAAACCATATCAAAATACCATGTTAAAAATCTATTATTTCCTTTAAATTAATATCATAGCCAATTGGACCCATCATTACAATTCCAACTCATGTGACAAAACATTATGTCGAACATGGCGTGGATATTTTGAGCCCCATCACCATTCCCACACCTCATTATGACATATGTATTTAGATCGTCAATCCCTATCCCATATTTAGTATCTCATATGTGTCTTTGGAGAATTATCCCACTCCTTATTTATAACACATGGGTATTTGGAACATTATTCCATGTCCCGTAAAATAATAATCATATATGGGTATTTTTAGCAACATTCCATGTCCAACACCTAATTTATCACATAGAGTAATTTTGATTATTAGTCCCTATCCAATACCTCATTTATCAAAAACGTATACCACATATATCAAATTAATAATTGTTATCAGCATTAACTCTCTCATCACATTTCACATCATGATATACCATTCCAAAAATCAAAAAAAAAATAATGATCCAATAATTTAATCACATTGCATGAAATTATAAATTCATCATTTATAACATATAAAATATTAGTCCCATAATTATTTTGTTAATTAATTAATCAAAAACCATATAAAATATCCCTTTAATTCTATAATCACAAGAAATCATCAATTATTTGAAGAACAATTTAATTCAATTTCAATATTTCAATGTATCATAAATTATGAAATCACATGATTACATTATTTAACTCAATAATTAATTAATCAATTTGTATAAATAAAAACTTCACATCAATTTAAAATGCACACATACAATTAATTAATTCAAAAATTAAATAATTCAATTCCACATTTCTATAAATCAATCAACGAATTAATTTAGTCAAATAAATATTTTATTTTTAAATGTTCCAATTGAATCCTAACAATGCATACAAAAAATTAGATTAAAACTATTGGAATTTAATTGAGACGAGCTACATCAATATTAATGATCAACGCTCACCAACAGAAATTCACACATTAAAGAATAACTTTCATGAAAACATCAAAGATCAATATCTCGATCTAAATCCATGATCCAAGATAAAATGAAACAACATTCAACAAACCAAGATCTAAAATGACTATCATAAGGGGAAAACCAAAAATTTTTATCTTGAAAGAGAGATTGGAGAAAGAGAAACCAAATCAGTAAAAAAACACATACACTAAGAGGTATAAATATGATAATCTGGCTTTTAATTCATCATGAAAGGAGGTCTAAAGGGCCTGAAATCTACGAAGGAACCTCAAAAAATGAAAGGAATTATATAGGGCATGTTTGGGTCAAATAAGGTGATTTAAGGGGGGTTTGGGAATTTATAATCTAATTTACGGGTTAATTGAAATTGTGTGCATGATTTATGGGAAAGGGTTGAACTATTTTCCAAACACTACACCTTAACCATGAGCCTCTTATTTGGGGGGCATGATTACCCCTGAGAGGGTAATGTTTTTGAAAAACCATCTGCCACCATGCTAATTACCTATGTTTTTTTCACCAGTTGCTGGTATGGATGCATAGTTTGAGAAAAATAAATGTTAACCCAGTAGTGCACCACCTCATAATATTATCTAATTTCACCCAAATAATCCCCATGATAAAACATGAACAATAAGAACTCAAAAAAAAGGGAAAATAGAACTTATAATTAGCTCAATATGTCACCAGAAATGTTCAGGATCTTACACAACATTCCCTGGTGTATGTTGCTTTGGGATATATGTAGAAAAACACCATAGCATGGATCAGTTCATGGGGAAATCCATGGGGATGGTCGGTTTTTCTTATAAGAGTCCACAATTGTCTAACTTCTATCTTTATCTCATCTATTTCAATGGGGAATCATGAAAATCACTATTTTTGGGTCTTAAATGTGTTTTTACCTTAATTATCATCTTCTATTATAGATCAATAAATCTACCATTGAATTATTTTGATTTACAGACACATCAGATGATATAGGGTTTAGTCGAAAAATTTCTCCTATTAAGGTTTCCTTGACACAAATTGTTGTCAAGTATGTGTTGGTTCAATATGAATTTGACAAAATTGATATACACATTTTGATTCTAATTCTAGGCTCATGGAAAATTGGAATTTTTTTTAAGGCATACACTCTTCTACTCCCTTTCATGTTTTTGTTTGCTTCTACTTTTCTAGTAAGAGTGTTATAAGGGAGGCCCTGTAGAGGGTGTTTTTTGAGCATGGATGAATAGTTGTTTTTTTGTTCATGGTATCAAAATTCCATCATATGTAAAGACCCCAACCCTTGTAGTCCAGAGTCGATGCATTTAATAATTACATTTTTACTATGAATAAGAATTATCACCCCAAATTATAAAATAGTATAGTAGTAATGGAAAACTAGATACAAACATAATTGTTTTATTACAAGTTAATAGGAAAAATGACATATAAAATCCATTATAAACTTCCAAAATCTCCAAGATTATCCTTAAAATTCATTAATCATACAAATATTTGTATCATTTAGAAAAATAAACATATGAAAGGGGTGAGATTAGATGCTCATTAAGGGTATGAAATATATCTGAA
Source organism: Viscum album (assembly GCA_963277665.1). NCBI lineage: Eukaryota > Viridiplantae > Streptophyta > Magnoliopsida > Santalales > Viscaceae > Viscum > Viscum album. The sequence continues at coordinate 82,268,633 of OY728155.1, read as the reverse complement.
GATATCACAAGTAAACATAATTAACAAGGAATGGTTAATAACTAAAAAGTAACCTAAAACATAATATTGATCATAATATGTATGTAACTAAAGATTATTAATTAATTCCACAAATAAAAACATGATAAATATTCTTATCCATGGACATTCTATTAGTTGAATAATAACATGGAAAATAAATTACTAGTATCATAATGGGGGAATGCATGATATAGTACATCATAAACGTATCATCAATTCCTCATCCAATATTTCTATATAATGGGTAAGTCCATGACCAAATCCTATTATTGTTTTGTCTTAGATGACATACTGATTCGTTGAGGGGCTATTTCAGGCCCCTCCCTTCACTTACTAATCTGAAGGCATTTTTCATTTGTCAAATAATATATTTAAAAATCTATCATTAAGTAAAATTTTCCCATATCAGATTAAAATATTTTAATCATAATCATATATAAAAAAACTAATAAAATCAATTATAAATTCTTAATGGAAATACCCTTTTACTTTCGAAATAATAGTTCTTTTGGAAAGTCATTTTTATTATCATCAAATCAAACTATAAAAATTAATATAATAGAAATGAAATGGTATGGACTATTAAATTATTTTTAAGGAATAAATTATGTCATACTTATGTGAAACCCTATTAAAATAATACTTATGAAAAAATAGAGATGAAACATTTTAGTGAGGTTTAAGGAAAATAATAAAGGGAGTTTATATTGGAAAAGACCCAATAATTTATATAAAAGAATTGATGAACCTTTAAAGTTTTTCATGATACTCTTAGGGATTATATAATACTAATAGAGTCTTAAAATTTATTATTGTGTGTACATGAAAATTGGTAAGAAATTTGGAATTTCCCTTTTATTGGGCTAGCTTACCGAGAGGAATTAAAAATGAATCCTTATAGACCATGTATTTCCACATAAAGGAAAGTTGAACTAATATAGATACAAGATTTTGGTACATGTACACATAATATATAATAACTATATAAATGTAAAGAATAATTTCATTTGGGTAAAGAGAGATAAAGTGTAACCAGAATGAAAAAAGGAGGTTCGTGTATGATCTTATTCCACATGGTAATCAATTGAATCGTATGCCCCATAAAATTAATGATCACAAAATTAAACATTGAATACCATTAAGATAAATATATTAAAGATATTATAAATCAATGGATAGTATACATGCATGACACACACTAAATAGTGGTGAATAAGGCATATCTCACATAAAAAAAGTGAGATGAGAAAACACATACCATATGTACGAAAGAGTTCTACATTTTCATATAACATACTGGATAATGAAATAATATTAATTAATAATTTAATTCAGAATCTTTTTTACATTTATTTTATTTAATATAATCTCATTGTGTTCATTTAGGGTCTTTTTTATGTGTTATAGGATTCAATTTTTTCATTCGCGGGTGTTCATTTCATGGGTTTTCATGATTGGTCACTTGTATACATGTAGAAAAGATCACATGAAATGAGAATAGTTATCTGGAATTAAAATTATAGTTTATGAATTAAATTATTGAATATTATATTTTCATATAAATCATTTTTTCTTTTGGGTGGGGATTAATCATATATGATGTTAGTTATAATCATGTATATTATTTTAGCAGTTTTTTGATCATTGCAAACTATTTTTGTATTATTAATTACAATTATGAATATATGACGGTTAAAAATCATTAAATAAGCTATAATAAATATATAAAAGGTTTTTTAACAAATTTATTTAATGAATTTCATAGACAGAGGTATTGAAAATTAGAAACGTGTCATCCAGGAAAACAGTAAATCAACACCTCACGAATGTTGTTTTCATCATTATAATAAATGGAAGTTTCAAAGAGAATGGATAATGGATTTTTCCATCAACACATTAAAATTATACTATAAAAAATATTATTAAGTTATCATGTCACTTTGGTATAGGTTGGTGAGGTTAAAATAAGAAAATAAAATAACTTTAACAGGATTTAAAAGAAAACGGAAGAGGGTTTTACCTATTGAAATTTTTCTCTTGAGAACCACCGTTGGAAAAATGTATTAGTATTTCATTGAGAACAAAGACTCATGGACAAGAGGGTAGAGGTTTGGAAGGGTATTTTGTAGAAATGTGACATGTTTCATGGCTTTGTTGGTGTGAGGATAAGGGTGGTTAGGGGTGGTATTTACAGTGGAGGAGAGAGGTGTTTTCACAAAATAAACTTTAAGAGTTAATTATATTGGAAAAATACTATGATTAAATTTATAATTAACATAAATTAAATTAAAATAATTAAATTTATTTTGATATTATGGGATTATATCAGCCCTACATCATCTACGACTCGATAAATCATGTATTTTTTAAATACATCAAATTACTATATTTCACTATTCTGAAAAGAATAACTATTTTAGAAAAATCCCAACAATCATCCCTAAAATTTTTTCATCATTTATAACTTGAAAATGAACTCCATTTTAAGAAAATAATTTTATAAATATCATATATTTAATTCTTAATTAAAATGATCATTTATTAGAATAATTCCAATTTCAAAATTATTAAGTATTTTATAATAATATGACTAATTAATTAATTTTTCATTGAATTATATTAAAATAATAAAACATCAATATATTATTTAATGAATATATTTTATGAAATTGAATTTTCTTTTAAATCATTATATTAATTATCGATGTTTAAATAAAATTTATGTTTCACATTAATTACAACACTTAATTTATAATTTTTAAAACATTTATTTACTTATTCCCTGATAAAAATATACCATATTTACATTTATAAGTTGTTTTAATTTAATTTATTCTTTAACAGTTTTGGTAATTGTTCTAACTTTCACATTACAATTCATTACAGTCACATTATTATTCTAAGGGTCACATTACTATTCATCAAAAATAGAACTTATAAAATATATACAAAAAAATTATACAAATTATATTTTTATTTCACAATTTAAAAAATAATTTAAATTTTTTCATATATAATGGATCAAATATTTAAAATTTATATTTAATAAAATTTCTCCATTAAAAGGTGGTAAAAATGTGTTTAAAAAATATAGCTTTTATATGTGTAATGTTAAATTTATTCGTATCTTATGGCTCTATTTTTTTGGATGACTATTTAAAAAATTGATTCAATATATAATATATATTTTTAATTAATATATTTTACTAATTATGTTAAATAAAATTTCAATGTGGTCATATAAATAGTTTTTATAAAATAAATATTTTTGTTCAATTGGTTTTCATTTCTTATTAATTGGTATCTAAGGAATTAACATTATAAAAATGTGTAATAAATATTTTCAAAATTTACATATACCCATTAACAATTTCTATTACTAAAATCTAGTACAAAACTATAATAATTAAATAATAATATTTATTCATTTGTAAATCTCTTATGTTATGGAATAAGTTAAATTTAAAAAGTGGCATACCGTAAAATCATAGGGTGTTACATCCTTTATCATGGCCTTGTTTATTATACTGGTTAGTGTCCCTCAATGGTATTTTGTTATATAAATAATATTTTAATTCTAAATTGAGGTAGGTGATATGTTCCTTCCCAATAATTTGATGTGTAATCGTAATGTTATCATTCATTATAATTTGTTAATAGTGAAAAAAACCATAATGAATATTTAAAATGAAATAATTAAAATAGATAGCGTATGGTTAAAATGATCTCATATGTTTCCACCATGATAATGGTTTGAATGTTATTTTTATAGGTAATGTGATATATTTTTATTATTCTATGGTTAGTATTTTTATTTATCCTATAGATAATCATTTTAAATATTAGGGAAATGGTTATAGAACATAAATGTATTGATTCTTAGATAAAGAACTAAAGTGTCATGTTTTAATGAAAATATACATATCTATAGTTTAATGAAACAAGTATATATATTTGAAAGAATATTATAATAATTATTAGCTATAAATTGTTAATAAATTAGGTTTATTTTGGTTGTAACCTATGATAAATTAATTGGTTAATATAAGATGATAATGAATTAGATGATTAATAATTAAAAATATTTGGAGGAAGGAGAAATCATTATCTTGTGAAGGTCAGATTCCTTGGTATTTATGTCCTAGATTAATCTTTGATTTTATATTAATTAATTGAATCAATTTTTTATTTTTCAGGATGTGAACATGTTTGTGTGACCTGATGGGAAGTTGGGAAATCTTATGGTCGATGAGACATGGTCATGGAGTGCCAGGGAGTGGCAAAATTTGATGCCTGAGTAAGTGTTATATATCCATGGTGATATGCATGGCGGTGTTGGGGATGATACTAGGACTAAGGAAACATGTTTATTTGGTATTTTTCATTGTAAATATGATTAAAGTTGGGATAATTTCTTGTTATAAAATTTATTTAAAGCAATTATAGTTAGGTTACCGGCACCTACTTTCATTTCCCCAATGCGTAAATATGTTTGTGGTGTATAGGTTATGCATATCATTTATAATAGATTATGATGATCCCAAGAGTACCAAAAATTATGAAATCCTAATGAATAATAGTTGTTTTAAACACTTCGGTTGGTGATTCATGGTGTGTTAATAAAGATTAATCCTTTAAGAACTACGTTATTTATTGGATTAAACATGGAGGGCATGGAACTAGGTCGATTATTAAATTAAGTGGGAAGGAAATAACGTAAATTACATATAAATAGTTAATTGATGCATTTTGAATTATTTAATGAAATTTTATAATTTAAAATATTCATGAAATGATTCTGTTCTTATAGAATATCTTATTCTTTGTTATTGTTACAGGGTGTCTGAATAATTATAGATGTTTTCTACCATAAGGATTGGTTAATACTTATATAGACTAATACTTTTCATAAATTTATATTATATAATAAAAAATAAATATTCATTATAATACATTAAATTTTCACGATTAAACTATATAATAATATAATATTGGAAAAATAGATACTAAAAGAACTCGTTCATAAGAGATCTATATAATATCCCACTATGTTCTTAATAATTAGAACAATTCTTCAAAATATCATATTTAATAACTATCTTCATAACCTAGGGTATGTAAATATATAAAACACTGATATCAAAGGATTAGTATGGGTAAAAATGGAGATATCAATGATCTCATAATAATTAAATGCGAATAAGGGTATGAGAATATGACTATAAAATTGAAAATAATTACTATTAAATCATAGATCATATTCCTAAAATCAATGAATATATCATTGACGTTCAAAATATGTGAATCAAAATATAATTTATGAACATGATCCATGAGATAATTACATTAGAATAAGACATATGTTTTTTTATACACATAATCATATAAAATAGTTTCAATAGAAGTCATGGATCACTACTAGTAATGTAATAGTGGATTATGTTCAAAAACCAAACCAATATATCATTAGTGAAGGTTCCCACCAATTTATATCATAATGGATAGAGTCCTAAACTAAAATGGGTTAACACCTCATTCCTCCCTTATTGTCTCTTGACATATCCATCATTACCCAATGAACTGGAAGGATATATAATTCTATGATCACCCATCACATAGTAGAATCATATTTATGTGTTCCACATGAACATAAAACATTCATTATATCAGAAACCATGTAAATAAAATGGTCTTCATAAAAATTTCATTATTTCATCATAGCATAACTCATGAATAAAAAATGGTTTTCATAATATAATCAACACATTGGAAAGAAATTTTTTTAATATAATCATGATTAAATGATCATCTTCATATGAAATCGAAAGAATAAATTTGGATGGAAAAATTGGATGATATTACAACTATATATTACGTAACATTAGATAATGTTATCAATTTTGAAAAATTTCATTAACATTTAAATGAAACATTTCATGGAGAAAATACTCTAATAAATTTAAATAAAATATTTAGAACCATAAAATTTTCCAAATAGTACGGAAACAATTTCAATTTAAAATATCTCTAGAATCATTAAAATGAATACCTAGTGTTTTTTAGAATTAATAACAGTGTGAAATTCTATTTATACTTTACATGTTATAAAAAATTTATATTCAACTTTTACCAAAAAATTAAAAGTTATACATTTTGAAAATGACAAGAATATTCCTTTTAAAACAAATTTTAAAATGTAAAAACATTGAAAAATTAATTTAAAAAAATCATTGGAAAATAATAAATATATTCTTTAATATATTTTTATAAATAATGGAAATAGAGGAAATATGGTTTTCAATTAAGGGGGAAATTACAATTGTTTTCCAAAAAAGAAATATTTTAGTATCTTAGGTCCTAAAAGGGGATAAAATTAATAGAAAAACATTTAATATATTGAAATAAAAAAGGGATAATAATATTAATTATATTATTGAGATATAGTTTTTTCAAATTTATTATAAATGACATGCTCATAATCAATCATGAAACATAATGAGATTGTAACATAAATCCCTTAACTCGCGATCAATTTGAACAAGAAGTTATCTAACCCCTTGTAAAATATATTTTAATTTATTTTAATTATATATTAAAATTACTTAAATAATTATAATATCATATATTATCCACTTATAACATTTCTACACCCCATTATCAATATTTCATTAATAAAATAATTGTTTTGGGGTATTAGCTGTTTCATTTTTTCATGGGAATTTTGGTTCAATAATTTGGATGCTTGTAAATTGACCATCATTATATCATCTCCAGAATATTAATAATGATATAAATATTAAATTTTCCCCTTATAAATATCAAATTCTATCTATTAATTATAGATATAGAAAAATATATCTTTATAATACATGTAGAAGATTTGTCGAATGTATACATGAACATTATTCCCATTTTTTTTATTGATGAAACGAAAGAGAGTTAATATTTATTTACCTTTAAGTAATAATATTTTTGTCCTATTTATATCTTATAATTAATTATATATACCCTTATTACTGTTGATGTAAATAGGTAATATAAATATGAATCACATCACTTAATAGAGATGGTAGTACACACTTACTCACAAGTGATGTTATCATTTTCCAATAGATGGAACGATGATGGATTATTGTTAATCCAAAATAATAAAAAATTTATTGAATATTTTAGATACTAAATTCAGTATTCTAAAATTTATACCTTTTATTTAGAGGAGGTACAATAAGAAACAATATTGAAGACACTCAGTTAAGAGTTTTAAATCATCATTGACAAATATATTTTGAAATACAACATAATCCAGGAATGGATTCTATTTTGGAAAGAACTGAAAAAAATGATTTGGTGAATTAATCTATATAGGTATTATGGTAGGTCCTCTCTAATCTTGAAGGCTCCAAAGGTGTTATGAATAAGGGAGACGATATTACCTTTTATAATTGAAGGGAGGGGAACTCTAAGAAGAACGTGAAAAATTTTATCCAAATGGTTAAAATTAGAATATGATATGGTTATTAGTGTAAATACTCTCATAAAATTAAATTAAGAGACATTTTATTATTTTTTAAACCTTAACTCGTAGTTTTAATACCTCATTTATGATTTTTAAAATACCACAACATCAATGTTTTCTATTATTTAAGTGTCAAAAATGTTATTATAAAAGGAAACATGGGTCCAAAATGGACAATTGCAGACATTCCCAACATTATCCAATTCACATAGATAGTGATAGGACTTGTATTAATTTTAAACCACTTCATTAAACAATATTTATTAAAAAATATCATTATTACAATTTTTGGAACATGTAATTTATTATTAAATTAAAAATAACTTTATATTAATGTATTATAAATACAAACCCTCCACACATCACTAATATCAAATTAATATTTATAAAAATTTTAGAACATAATAATTTATCAAAATAATATTGCTTTGAATATTTTGAATTCATTTATATTATTTTTCTAATTTATGAATTACAATTGAGCTGGTTTTCAGTAAGAATTGACGATAATTAACTAATAATTAAATTTACGAATAAATATCTATGATTAAAAATTAATTTATTGGTTAAATATGTATTTATATTTGATCTCATCATCTTCTTTAATTTTTGTATAAATTTTAGAGATCTTAAAAATGAGGGATTGCAATTTTCTATTTTTTCTTTTTTTTAAATTAATATAATGGATATAATCAAGTAAAAATATAATGTAGAGGCAAAATATTCTTGAAATGTATAGAAATGGATGAAATCCACTCATCTAACATGATAATGTCTTGTGAAATAGATTTTTTTGAATCCATATCCCAATGTTTTACCCATTTTACCCTTACTGAGGAGATGAATATTTATCAAGGTTACTATTTATAATGAAAAAAATAAATGGGAACTAATTAAAAATATTCATCATACTATTTCCAATTTTGGACACCGTTTTTCCAAAATAATTTCACAGAAGTGGAAAATTTAATTAATTATTAAACCCAGAAAACACGATAAAAAGTAGTTTTCTAGAAAACCTTTTTCTGATGTAAACATTATTATTCAACCCAAAATAAGACATAAAATTATTTCCAATTTACTTAATTGGATAATTAATGAAATAAATGAACAAATATGAATTTTTAAAAAAAATTAAAAATAAATTAAACTTTGTAAATTCTTGAAACCAAAATTCAATTGTCAATAAAAATCAATATTTTTCACTATTTATCAAAAAATCATCCTTTTCATAAAATTATCCAAAATTCACTATAACATAATTTTGAAATGATAATTTAAACAATTACGTTAATTTTGCAACATAAATTATCCGTCTTTTTCAAAAAAAATATTTTTTAACTAAAAGATATGAAAACCATTTTTGTAGAAAAATATATTTGTGAAATATATAAGGACTTTACTAAAAATTATTTACATATTTATTATTATATTTTATTTATCTAAAACATTTATTTATTTGTTAAATTTTTTTCCAATATATTCTAAAAAATAGTGATCATATTAAAATATTATATTATATTATTTTTCATTCAGACACGGGGTAGTGTGTATCACATTCTTCAGAGAAAATTAAATTTATATGAAAATTAATATATCATAAAATCTTGGGGTGTTAAATTTTATACCCTATAAAATCAATTATACCTCAAAATTCAATCATTTTGATACTATAAATGAGGATATCTCTATTTCATTGCAACTTTAGGGTCTCATGTTACTTTGTAGAATTTATGATTCCTTCAGAGCACATTATATTTATTAGTAGTCTTATTCTATATAACTTTATCTCTAAAATCTAGGGTTTTCATAGGTTATTAACCATATTAAATATCATTCTCCAGTGGTACGCCATTAAATTAATATACTTGTGGAAGAAATGGTATGCACTTTATTATGATAGATACATTGAACATGTCATAAACTATAGATAGGTTCAGTAGAAGCACCAAATGATAAGATACAATTCATAATCGATCAATATTCTCTAAGTGTTTAATATACCTATATCTCGTATTTCAATTATTTTAATCTCATATCATTATTTCATGGATAATTCACAAAAATAACTTATCACCAACATTAAATTCTATATTTAATAGATGATTTATTGAATACTTTTTTTGTCTAACATGTTCTTCCTTAATGTGATGTAGAATGGATATAACATTCTCTATCATTTCTTCAACTACCTCAAGTTCGGATATATTTCATTCTACAACTTCTTCCAATCACATTTGAGTAATATAATTCCTCAAATATAGGCATTCATATAGAGTCATATAAATTCTTGTGTGAAATCTGTTTTTGGATGAAAACTAAACTATATGATAGTGTTGAACCCAAAAACAATTTAAATACACAGAGAAATAACTCGTAATATCATTTATGGTTTGAATGGTTCTCTTATAATAACTATAGAGACCATTATTTATCTTAAATTACTATTAAATAATATTAATGAAAAACAATATAAAATATTTACACAATGAGGACCGAAATGATTATTGTAGTCAGAAAAACTATGACCATACAGAATATTTAAAAATTAATAAATAATAATTTATTTAATTTTTTTCCCTTACATCTTATTTGTCATTGAATTATCCTTAGTACAAGTAATCCCCTGAGAATATAGATCAAAATGTGGTGATCTAAAATCATAGTAAGAGGATAAATAAATACATCAAATAATATAACATTATGTGAGAATAATCATTATCATCATAACATAGAAAAATGATCATAATCATGATAGGAATATTTATCAAAAGTCATGGAATATGGAAATGCATAAAAAGTAAACATCAAGTAATAGTAGTCAACTACCGCACATAGTTGTGAAAAAATATAGAATCATGTTCATGAATAATTCACTTTATCCCATGATATTATTCATATTACCCAATCAATTAGATGTCTATATAATATTGGATTCACCCATCAGATCATAACATTTATGATACACTACATAACTATAGGTGCACCTGTCACATTATAAAATTTACATTTTCATGCATGCCACATAGAACAAATATAGAAATTGAATATAAAATAACCCATGGAATAGAATTGGTTTCATTTCACAAATAATAAGTTGAAAAATATTGGGTTCCCAAAGGAAATATGGAATAACATACTTGGTATAATAATCTTCAACCTTGATTGATGAAGAAACAATCTCGACAAGTAAAATGTGGGATTTGTTTTTGAAAAAAAAACGTTCTTTTGGAAAACATTATGTATATCATACACTCAATTTGAAAACTAGTATATCCCAAAACAAAGTCATTATATTTATGAAGAAATTATATTTATGGAATATTCATACTCAAAATGAGGTGAAAGAGGGAAAACCCCATGAAATATAGTTGTAGTCAAGAATTCCCATTACATTGATTATGAATGCTTTATTAACATTATTATCCTATATAATCTTATTGGATTCAGTAATTAGAAAATAAATATCCTTTTAAAACATATTTTTCTTCATTATTGTTTTATTTAGTTCATTTTTGTACTTTTTGATGAGTTATAGAGTTCCATTTCATCATTCAGGGGCATTCATTTTCATGGTTTTCATGATCGGTTCACTTTTATACATGAATTGAAGTTCATGGAAAATGTGGATAAATATAAATAATTGTTATTATATGTTATTAATGATATTACATAATTTCAAATTATCATATAATGAATTTGGTTTTATGTAATTAGGATGAATCAATAGATACATGTTATGATGTTGGTTTGAGGTAAATTTTTCATAGTTTTTCAATTAAAAAGGAATTCATTTAAATTTATCAATTAGTATTATTTATAAATTTTAGTTAAAAAACATAATTAAGGTTGTAACAAACACATTAAAATATTATTCAACCAATATTATGGTTTTATTAATATTCTAGAAGGAATTCAAAGAAACTAAAAGTGCATCGCCCACGATGTCAATAAATTGACAGATTAGGGTAGACCATTTAATTTTCAGAATAAGGGAGAGAGATAAAGGATTTTAATAGTTGATCATACATTAACATGATATCATCCTATTATATTAGACATACATTATTTGTAATGCAATTTGGATATGATAATTTTAATATTAGGGAAGAATCAAAGTGAAAATTTAATGAAATTAAAAGAAAAAAGAAGGGGATTTTACCTACTAGATTTATCCCCCACGTGAACATTATTATAGAACTATTTTAGTATTTTGGTGTGAAAATGATCTCTATCATGTGGTATTGGGTCTTGGGAAGAATGTTCTTTAGAATTTGGACAACTCTCAAAGCATTAGAGGAGTGATGAGTTGATGGAGTGAGGGGTGGTATTTATAGTGGAGGCGAGGGGTGTTTTCTTATTATTATATTAATTATTTTGTTACTATGGACCAATAAAATGATTATTCATATAATTAAATATAAATATCTTAATATAATGTATAATGGTTTGTGATTAATCAGCTTACATCAGCATTACATGAAAAATAACTAAAAAGTTCATGTATTTTGCATTTATAAATAAATATCACATTCAAGTATTTTAAAAAAATCCCAAAAATTAACCCTAATCATTTTTTATGTCTAGAATTAAAAAATACAATCTATTTTCTGAAAATAATTTCATAAATATGATTAATTTAACTTCTAATTAAAATCATCATTTAATTGGAAAATATTGATTTAAAAATTATAACTGATTTTGTAACACATTGGAAATTTATTTAACATCTCATAAAATTATCATAAAACCATACTACATAAAAAAAATTAATTTATGGATACATTTTGTGAAAATTTGTTTTGTTTTAAATTATTAAAGTAATTATAAAATTTTAGTTTAATATTTATGAAATAACAAAAATCCAACATGTAATTATTAATTTTTAAAAATTTTAATTTCTTAGTATTTGTAATAAATATAGAATAATATCACTTATTGGATGCTTGAATATTATTTAAAATTTCATAATCATGGTTACTATTCATTTCACTGGTTTACTATTCCTACAGTTCATATTAATATTCTGAGGTTTATGTTACTATATCATCGGTATAGGTTCTTTAACATCGATAAATACTTCATATTTTATTAATTATTCATTTATAAAGATTTTATAATTTCCTATAAGTGATTTTAAGAACTTTATACTATATGAAATTACTATAATATTACTTTAATTCATTTGATAAATATTTATTTCATTACATTCATCTCAAATTTTGAAATCTCACCCTCAAAATTTCAATTTACATAAACTGGTGTTGGTACTTCACCTTAATCACCTCCTCCGGTTCCCTAGATTCTTTTTCATACTTATGGTTCCTCCACAACAGATAGAAAATGTGGGTTGTATTATTGTGTTTAACATTATCTCTTTGTTATATAATCATTAATGGATACTCCTCATAAGAGAGATCTTCATCAATTTATACCACCTCTGAGTTCATAACATGTGATGGGTTTCTTATATACTTCTTCAAGAGTGATACATGAAACAAATCATGAACATGATCCATATTTAGTTTATGTGAAAGATTATAGGCCATGGATTCTATGTGATCAAAGATCTCAAAGGGGCCAATGTACCTTCATCTTACATTTCCTTCCATACTGCATGACTCTCTTCCCTGTTGATATTAGAAGGAATAATTTTTCTTCATCATGGAACACCTAGTCCCTTAAAACATTATTATCGTAGCTATTTTTTTTAACCTGCAGTGGCATTGATATGTTTCAATATGGCTTGAACCCTTTTTTAAATCTCTTTTATAAGATTGGGTCCAAGTATTTTTATTTCTACAACTTCATGCTGACAGGTTGGAGTTCTACATCCTTTCCATATAGTGCTTCATATAGACTCATCTAATTACTTCTGTGGGAGATATTGTTGTATGAGAACTAAACCAATGAGAGATTCTAATCCCATATACCATTGAATTATAATGTGTAGGCTCTTACCATATATATGAGAATTTAATAGTCCTTTCATATTATCCAGTAGTTTGGGGTAGATAGGTCATGTTGGAAATTAATTTTTACACAAAGCATATTGAAGACTCATCCAAAATTTAGATGTGAACATGGGTTCATGGTCAGGGAAAATCGAGAGTGGAATTTCATATAGTCTCACCACTTTTTTCACATATATATTTTCATGTTTTTCAAGAGGTGGATATTTCCAAATAGAAATAATGTTTTTTGTCTTGGTTAGTTGGTCCACTACTACCCATATCTCATTATTTCTTTAGATCTCATTGTGAGACCCATGTTAAAACCTATATTAACATTATCCCATTTACACAAGGGTATATGAAATGGTTGCATCATCCATTTGGACTTCTATTTCTCAACTTTTACTTTATGACATATCAAGAGCCTTGAGATATAATTTGCAATCTCAACCATCATGTAAGCACAACATAAGATTTCTTGGAGATCGTAGTACATCATGGTACTACCTTGATAGATTTAGAATGTTTATCTATGTTAATTTTCTTATTTCTACTTCATTATCCTAGGTGATGAAGGAATACATATCATTATTTCAAACTGAGTCACACAATAATCATCGATATAGAACTAATGCAGATTCCCTTAATTTACAACATTAACCTTCTTTTATATCTTTCGATCATACCTGTGTGCCTACTTAATATTTTATTGAATAGATGGTTAGAAAATCATAGAGAAATTTCAGATTTATTTTCTTCTGTTATGATTACTGAATACATCATATACATCCAAGAATATAGGGTGTTTCTCAATCTGCAACAAGGATAGAGTGGAAGGTTCTTATCTGCTAAGAGCATCAACTACCTTGTTTGCCTTTCCAGGATGATTGTAAATAGAGAGATCATAGTCTTTGATTATCTCTATCCATCTCCTATGATGCATGTTGAGTTTGTTTTTTGTGAATATATACATTAGTCTCCTCATATCTGTATATATGTAACACTTCTCAACATAGGGGTAGTGCTGCTAGATTTTCAAGGAAAAAATCATAGCTGATAGCTCCAGATCATGTGTTGGGTAGTTCTTCTAATGGATCATAAACTAACATAAGGCATGGGATTTCACATTATAATTTTTCATGAGAAACCATCCCAAGACATTCTTTTAAGCATCATTTTATATCATAAAACATTATCCACTTTTCAATAATGTGTGTGATAAGACATCTCTTTAAATCCCTGAATCTTTCTTAACATTTTTTTTCTAGACATACTTTACCCCTTCTATTGTCAACTTAGTTATCAAGCTATTAAATTTTGAGAAATTTCTTAGAAAATTACAGTAGTACCCTAATAATCCATGAAAACTGATGATTTTTATGACATTAGAGGGTCTGGGATATTCCTCCATTTCCTTTTTAATGGTCCACAAAAATTACCTCACATGTGTCCACATGTTCGAATAATGTGACTTGATGCATCCAAAATGCGCACTTTCTAAACATGGAATACACCATGTCATTCCTTAATGTCTCCTATATAAACCTTTTATATTCATCATGTTCTTACTTTCTCTTTGAATAGATGATAATATCATCAATAAACACCACCAAGTCATTTTCAATGTAATGTCTAAAGACTATATTGATCAAATCCATGATGATTTCTATGGAATTATTATTTCTGAATTTCATCACAATATAATCATAGTTCCCTTACTTTTTACGGAAGTTAGTCCCTTAAATATCTCCCGTATTCATCTTTAAATGATGATATCCAAAATTTAGACCAACCTGTGAGAAGTATTGAGATCCACATAACTGACCTAACAAGTCATCAATGATTGGAAGTGGATACTTATTCCTTATGGGGATCTTGTTTTGTTTTGGGTAATCGATACCTATCTATATTGATCAATCATTCTTCATGATAAAGAGAACTGGCACACCCCAAGTTGATGCACTAGGTTGTATGACAACTTTTTCAAAGATATCTTTCAGAAAATTCTCTAAATAAAATAATTTGATAGGGTTCATCATATATATACATTTTGGGATATGAGTAGCTTTGGGTATGAGTTCAATTGATAACTCTACATACTTTTTTTGTGGGGGAGTCCATATAACTCTTCAAAAAAATATCATTCTATTCCCAAATAACAGGAATTTCACCTAGGTTGATAAATTCCTTCAACTCAACCATTTGATCAAGTTATGATTCTTCACAGGGAATCAACACACAAACCATTGAAGTATTTTCAAAAAGATATTCATGATAGTCCATGAATTTTTAGTGGAGCATGGGATGGTTCATAATATGAAAATATATTTCCTTTTACCGATAGTTGATATGTCCTCTATATAATGGGAACCAATCCATTCCTAGTATAGCATTGAATTCTAGCAAGGGAAGTGTCGTGATATTTTTAGGAAGAATCTTCCCACATACACCAATAGGATAAGAGTGAACCACATGGGATAAATTGATTTCACCAGTTGGTGTTTTTACAGATATCTTTACTTCAATGATTTTCAGCTTCGATTCAATAGTTATATAGAATATTCATCATATAAAGGAATTCGTAGAACTAGAATCAAATAAGACATTATCTATTCTTATGTTAATAGAAAGTGTTCATTTTTCAAATTCATTTTCTTTATCTACATTAGTAGTAGTGATGTAATAATCCTTTCCTTTCTCCTTTGTCATTAGTGGATACTGACACTTATTAAACTATAAGAATGAATGTTTAGTCCATAGGATTTCATAGTATAAATTCTCCCTACAGTTTTATCATTGGACCATTCGTGGTTCTCTCCTTTCCTCAGCCACATTGTCCTTCTTCCTCATGTATTTTCAACATTCATGAGCTTGGTGGTATTCAATCCCACACTTCAAGAATTTACCCATCCTTTTCAGGAAATTCCCATTATGCTTCTCCAAACATTTTTTACATGTGGGTGGTTGAGTTTTCTTTCCACCATTATCATTAGATCGTCTAGGTCAAAAACCCCTCTTCTGTTTCTTATGACAATAGCCATGGGACATTTCTATAAACTCCATATAAACTATGAGAGAACTTCATAAAACATCATCATAACCCCCAATGCCTCTATTTTATAGAGCCTTTTTATTGTGTGGTTTTAAACCACCAATGAATCTATCGATTGTTCTATCCTTAATGATAACAAAACTCGAAGAATACTTTGCATGCCATGTGAAATTTTATTTTTAGTCCATGATAGATTTTACTCCCCTGTTCTTTAGCTTTATGTGTTCTTTCTCCATAATTGTGTAAAGATTTAAAGGGGAATACTTGTTATGAAAAATTATCAAAAATTCTTCCCACTAAATCTATAAAACTTATTCCCTCGACATGGTTATTATAAATCAAATATAACCATTGATTAGCTTATCTATCTATATGATAAATATAATGATTCACCTTATCTATCTTAGAATAGTGAATAATAGAAACCATCTTCTACTTTATTTTTCCCACTACTCTGTAACTAGTGGATCAAAATAAAAACTAATTATTGGTGGTTATTTCAACATAAAACACTTGATAGTATATTCCTCCTACATAGGTTAAGGGGGATTTTCCACATTATTCTGGTTATTGTTCATCAAATGAGACTTATGGGTAAGAATCACAATGAAATTTTGACTTCCAACTCCCAAATAATTGGGGATTCCATTTGGAAAATTGCCGGATTGTCCCTCATACATTTTTGTTGTCCGAGTTTCTCCTTGTTCCCTCTATTTTCTGAAATAAAAATTTTTAGAACAAAAAATAATTCCATATGTCATCAGTAATTTACCCCTTTGTTAAATTAACTCTGAAGGGAAATGTTTTGGGATCCGTATTTTTATAATTTTTTTTAAAAAAATATTATTGGGTGCTTACATATAGTTAGCCTCATACTATGGGTTTTCAATAAGGGTCTCTAATTCTAATTACCAAATTAACTAAACCATCCTCTGATGAGAGATACAGAGACCCTACTATATCTTACCTTACAATTACATCATTTTAAAGAAATTCAACATAAAATCATCATAAAAAAGGATCCAAAGGTTTAGTTTCCTGCTAAAATTAAATGTATATATAATATTTATGAAGAAAAAACAGAAATATTTATTAAATTCCTTATTCTCTAGCTTCCTATAGGTCTTCTGATTCTCTTTAGTATAAGTAATCACTTAAGGATATAAATCAAAAAGGGGTGAGATAAATGCCCTTTAAGAGGAAAAATAATAACATGAAACAATATAACATGGTATTACAAAATAATTATCATCATAACATATTCATAGGATCATAATCATGAGATAAATCATTAAGATATGTCATGGACTGTGGGAATGTAAAAAAATGAAACATAATTTCTTAGTGGTAAACTAATACACATAGATGTGAACAAATATAACATTATGTTCATGAAAAATCCACTTTATATCATGATATTGATCACATTAACCAATGAATTTGTGTGATATATAATACTAGAAACACCCATCACATCATAACATTTACTAGGAAATATATAATTTCGAACGCACACATCATATCATAATATTTACATTATCATGCATGCCACATATGTCAATCTTGAACATAATATAACCCATAAAAAAGAATGAGTTTCATTTCAAAAATCATACATTAACACACATTGGGTTCCGAAATGAATCTAGGAATAACATACTTGATATATGAATCGTCATCCTTGAGTAAAGAATAAATATTCTCGAGAAGTAAAGTGTGTGTTTTTTTTGAATGAATATTTCTTTTAAAAAAAATTGTGTTTGTCATAAACACCTGTAAAAACACATATATCCCTGAAAGTGTAAGATAGTTGTAACAAAATTATATTTTTCTAATATAAAATATGAAAATGGGGTGAATGATGGAAAATACAAATAAAGAGTGTTGGGTATTAGAATTCCCCTTACCAGGAGTCCAAATTCATTATTCACCTTAATTTCTTGTATACTCACATTATAATCCTTAATAAACATTGTAAAAGAATGTATACATGAACTTGATTCATTATAGTTTTATTGATTTCATTTATGTGCTTTCTAATGATTTATTATCTTTAATTTCATCATTCGGGATCATTCATTTTTATAGTTTTCGTGATCAGTTCACTAGTATACAAGAATGGAAGATCGTGTAAAATGTGGGAAAATGTCCATAATTATTATTATATGTTATTAATTTTATTCTAAAATTTTAAATGATATTATAAATAATTTGGTTTTATTTTAGGAGGATGTATCATTAGATCCATGTAAATGATGCTTGTTTTAGGTTAATTTTGGCAGTTTTTCGATCACAACTAATTCAATTTATATTATAATTTAGTATTATCAATAAATGATAGTTCAAGAACATAATCATGGTTTTAACATACAATTTAATTCTTTATTAAAAAATTATAATTTTTTAATTAACATCAATTATGTCATTAAAGGGAAATGATAGTGCATCACCAACAATGTTAGTAAAATGACACATCATAGGTGACAATTTCATTTTTTTAATAAGTGATATAGGGGGAGAAGTTTAATGATTTATCTTCTATTAAAATTATATAATTCTAGTAAATTATCCATAATTGAGTTATGAAGGCATTTTGATAAGATGAGGTGAGATTAAGAGAAGAATATAAATGAAATTTGCATGAAATTAAAAGAAAAAGTAGGAGGATTCAACCTATTTGATTTAACCACCTGGAGAAGCTCCATATGGAATATTTTTTTTTGGTGAGACCAAGAGATCTAGGACGTAGTATGGGGGTTTGGGAATAGTTTTTAGCATAATTTTTACAAGGTTTAATGCTTGAAATGATTGACAAGAAGAGGGAGTGAGTGGTGGTATTTATAGTGTAGGCGGTGAGAGTTTTCTCATTATTATATTCCTTAGTTTGTTATTTTGGATTAATACTATGATTATTTTGAGAATTAACTATAAATATATTAAAATATTGATATATGATTTGAAACACTTCATGCTTCCACGGTATGTTTCCCTTTGAATAATGCAATAGCTTGCATTGTATACAACTTGGAGTTTTAACACACCATGACCAGTCAAAGTAGTTGTTATGAATAGTAATACACACTTTTTGAAATTTTATAAATTTTAATTTTCACAATGGACTTTATTTTTGGAATCAGAATATCAAAATTATCTTAGGGTGAAGTTTTGGTATTTTTCTGAGAACATTCAATTTTTGATGAATAGTGAAAAACACTACGTTATTGTTTGAAACTGACTTTTTATTTAAGTAATTATTTATTTTATTTTATCTTATTTTAGGTAAAAATATATACATAATACCAGTATATGTTCAATTTATTTCATTGATGTCATTTTATAATAAGGTTAGATATATAAAATTTTATTGAACTTTTTACCATCTATACCCACCTTCTAGGAGCATTTACAAATTTACATAAAACATAATTTTACCATTTCTATGAGTTGAATTTAAAACATCTGAGAGATACAGTTAATATTAGTATGTTATATTTTGTTCAATAAGATTAAATATATTTTTTTTTCAGTAGTAACTTTTGACTTTTATTTACCAATGTTAAATGTAAATGGGGTAATTAAGGGTAAAAATGATATTATAATTACCTTAACAAATGTTCTAATTCTATTGGATAAGTATAATTCAACAAAAAATAACCTTAGGAATAAAATATTATCCTTTTGGTTCACTTGTATAAGATTGGGACATTTATTTTTATTTTATTTAATGAAGAGTTAAAATTGTAAAACTCAAAGTTTAATAACATAAACATTTTTAATATAGTTTTATAAAGTAGATAAATTCGAATATAAATATTCATTAAAATATGAAACTATTTCATACATAATGGTATTTTATTTATAATTTTTAGGTATTAAATAATTTAATTTATTTATGACAAAATTATGATGCAGTAATTACATTATTAATGAAGTATTAAAATATTTGATATTATAAATATCCAAATAAATGTAATTTAAGACTTTTGATGAATTAAACTAATTTTATAGGTTAATAGAACATGTTAGATTTAATGAAATTATTTTTTTAAAAATAATCATTTTGTTATAATTTTCACCAAAACCAAATACTAAATAGTGTCAAAATTGACATAATTGAGTTTTTAAAACAAATACTATATTATTAATTGATATAATATTTATAAAAGATGAAGGATCAGACAAGGTACTTATATAATGTTATATAAATTAATAATTAACCACTGGGGTTCTTTTTTCTGTTTATAGTGTGTTTATTAACCATATAATATAAAAATACAAAGAGACATGATAAATGTCAAACTTTTTAACTAAGATTTAAATATAAAAGATAAGGTTAATATGGTCACCTAACCCTATCTAAAACCGATTGTATGAGATGTTTTCGAACCATCCCCACCTTATCCACTAAATAAATCATTTTGTATCCATTAGAAACCGAAAATGATTTTATTATAAAATTATATTTTAAGCTTTTCTTTAAGTGACTTTCACCTCTCTTATAAATGGGTACTTCCCCTTATCTTAATTTCACACCTCCAAAGGCATTTGGCTCAGCCAACCCCTTCCCAAATATCTTCCCAAATTCCCTCACATCAATATAGAGTCCTTACCTTGATCATAAATCCAACCTATGAATCCCTTTTTTTCAACTCAAAAGGAAACACCTGAAGAAGAGGTAATAATTTCAGCACCCTCTTCCAAGTTATTTTCTTCTCCCACTTCCTCTTTCTTTATTTTTTCCATTATAAAATAATAACTACAGTACATTCTATATATTTTGATGTTATTATAAACATGTTACAACCATATTCATTATTCTAACCATCATATGAATGACATGTCACCATATGTGCGTGCGTACGGCTTACCGTCTCCACGTCGTTGTGTAGTTTGTTATTCAAACAAATCATTATTTGGATGGGTACAATAATGAGTATAACTAATTTAAATAATAAATATAACATGTTAATTATTTATTATACATGATATACCATCCACATACATATGATTTCACCATCAATATAATGATATTGTCACTAATGCGTACGTACAGATTACCATCTCCATGAACCCGATGAGATTCATTCCCCATCATCATCATTGAAAAATAACATTTATTTTATGATTAAAAATAATTTTGGATAACTTAATATCATTATGGATATTAATAAAATATATCATATCCATAACATGGCTTACGTAACTGAGCATATAAATGAAAACAGATCTGTTAACACCTGAAACGACGATACTACTAAAATATTATTAACAGAGCAATATTAGATTGTCATATATGATACCATATTAATATATATATATAGTTATTTTATAATTTGATAACAATGATTTAACTATTACACAGGAGGTTAACAAACCCTTGACCAAAGAAAAGTACAAGGTAAGTGTTAATTTCAAAATCTCTTTTTTATCCGAGGTTGTTTTTACGTAGGTATCTATTGGGACCTCCTTATCAACCACATCCATGTTTCTTAAAAATGTATTTCAAAACCTTTTTACTATTTACTATACTATGGGTCAAAGTCATTTATACCCTTGCTTGAATTTTTATAAAATGGTTTGAAAGAAATCATTCTGTCATTTTTTAAACAAGGCACTTTATGACCTTTTGGACAAAATTAAGGTAAGAATTTATTTTTTTTAACTTATACGGTAGGTGTGGATATTTTCTACTGTTATATCATCGTCGATTCTTCCCTAAAAATTTTATAGGAAAATTTTCAAAATAAATGTTTTCTTTTATAGTTATGTGACTTTAAAATGATTTCAAAATAGAAATAGGTATTTATTTCAACTAGTTTTCATTTCATCTGTGTAAAAATCATTAGATGGACTTTAAACTTGTTTGAAGTTGATTTATTATGATAAAAATCTTCCAAATTGTATTGATGGTTTTGTTATATGTTTTACTGTGGAAGGGTTCTTTTTACACCATTCATGGTTTATGGATAAAGTATTGTCATTTTGTATGCTAGTTTTAATACGAATATGTATGTTATGTTTAAACCTTCTCATATGAGGAATGCATTGGACATAGTATGTGATAGGTGGAGCCCGCTATAGCTACTCGATGCATCGTAAGGTATCCTAGGACAAACTAGTGTCTTGGCACAAGGCCTTGACAATATATTATTTGCAATCTTGGCACAAGTTCTTGACTATGTGGTTATGAAGTATGGCATTATGGATTCTATCATTATGAAAGTGGCTATTGATATTTCATGTGATTATTTGACTAGTAGAAAACCCATGAAAATAAGTAAATGGAATTATTTTATTTTATAATTTCTATATTGTGCTGAAGTGGATGTTTAAAAATATTAGGTGTTAGTATTTTACATTGCCTAATGTGTTTATGATTATTTAAGAAAGATTCTGCTATATTGTTATCCTTATTGAGCATCTGATCTCACCCAATTATATGTATTATTTTTCCCAGGATGTGAAGAAGTATTTTATGGTTGACCTCCAGGGATAGGCTAAGGATAGAACTATGTTCAAAAGGTGAAAAATGTTATTGATGTTTTTATTTCATGATGGAATGTAAAACATATGAATGTATCTAGTACTTTGAAGGCTACTAAACTGATCGGTCATTCAGGACATGATTCTTTATATCATGCCAATTTTATGTAATAATGAACTAACTCTGGGTATCTGGTTTCGGGGCTTTACAGTTGGTTTTAGAGTATGTTTAGTACAAACCATGGAAATTAGATTTATAAAATCCCTGATTAGAGAACACTACCATAAGAATGACTTTTAGGATTAGTATAGAAGAACATCCTAGAATATTGGTAATTTAGATATTTTTTGAGGTTTCTAAGAAATAAATCATTTTCTACATACGAGTAGGTAGAGGTGGCTCTAGCACATATGTACCAAGAGTTAAAACCTAAAAGCACCGCTTTGATCTAGGCTCGAATGGGAACTGCTACACGACAATGGTCCTACCTGCACTATTAGTTACGAAACTTTTGGGGGATATGCTTAAGATAATTATCATTTTATTTAAAAACCATTATAAATGGTTTATGAGTATATACCTCCTCAAAGAAAGGATTTTTATGATTATGGATTATATCCATAAACTATTCAATTTATGTTAAGTGTTTTACAAGTTTTTAATTATTTATTGAAGTTCATAAACTAATCTACTGTATGACATTGTTTAGAAATGGCGCCTACTAGAAGGAATGGAAACCATATCAGCCCATGTAATACATGTAGGGATTTCCCTCCTATTCTAGATAATTATAGTGGAGCTGGTGATGCAATTGGTGCTTATCATCTTATAAACATAGTAGGAAAACTCACTGGTCTTGGATATGGGGAGTTTATTTATCCTTAATAGAGAGTTTATCTTTCATAAGGATTACTCATTCGATGGAAATATGGTGTAGCGCATTCCGAACGAAGAAATTGTTGGGCATTTCCAGATGTTTGCAGCATGTGGTGCGGGGAAATCTCGGGGGAAATCTAGTGTTATAGAGGGGTTTCTCCCTAATGGGGAGGTCTCAGTAGTTAAAGAGGATCTGGTTCCAGCGAACCCGGATTTCAAAATAGAGGCCAACTGTGTAGATGATGGTGTGGAGCAACATTTTCTCATGGTTCCAACTTCTTGGGTTCATAGAACCCTAGTGTCGGTGAGGGGTGTTAGGCCGAAAATGGATCTGTGTACATGGCCAGAGATGATGCACGATAGGTTTCCAGCGACGTTCGTCGTGAATGAATTTGTTGGTAATGAGGCCACTTAGGAGAGTGTTGAGAAGAGGGTGCTGGTAGGTGATGATGGTTACAAGATGTGTGGAAGGCATTCGGGAGTACTCTCGACCGATAGAGGAGATGATGGTCGTTTTTGGGATTCTAGTGTAGGCAATGCGCCTGCTTTGCAGCGACTGTTAACAATGGTTTTAGCCCGGTGGGTTTTGGATCCCGGTGGTGCCGCTGGAGTTCTGTTCCTCACTGGTGACGATTTTGTTGGGGAGACGACGATTGGAAGGTCTTTTGGTCCTCAGAGGCTGACCAGAGACATTGGCCAACAAAATTGTGTGTTTTCTTCGGCAATCTAATGTCAGCGCCGACATGGCTGTGATGGCCGTGGCGCGTGCCTGTGCTGGTGAGAAATGACTATGAGGATGTGGGACAACTGTTGTAGGCTGGCTATGGATCGCAAGGAAACGTGATTTGCAGAGGCATGTAGAGTATTTTAGTTTCCTTTCTCAGGAGTTTCAGCAGGGATGTTGACCTCAGGTTAGGGATAGTTTGTGGTGCACAGGCTGGCCCTCGGGCGTGGCGGCGATGGTTTGACGCGGGCCAGCGACTAGTGTTGGGACCCATAGACGACTTCGATGGGAGGAGGACTCAGGTTTGGCCGACACCGGCTTTGGAGATCGGCGATGACCTCGGCCTCGAGATGAGTTTGTGATGTGGATAGGTCTAATTGGGATGCTCAAAGACATGTTTTGGCGTGGAAAATGGAATGTGGCTTTTCTGGACGCGTTAGTAGGATGCGACTTCGGAATGCGGGACATTTAGGGTGGTGTGCTGGCGTGATTGGTGTTGGGATTTGAGTGTTGTCTTTGACGGGTTATAGGATGTCCATAGTCCAACGTGATTACCGGTGATGGATGAGGTGGGGTAATTAGATATTATGCGAGTTTTTGGACTTTTTTTTGCCACTTTTGGTTTTGCGGTACTATTTGTGTCGCATGTATGATGTGTGTTGACGTATTTTTATTTTCTTAAATAATGATTTAGGACTGAGCACGCTCGTTTCCTAAGCATTCGTTCTAGGACAACTCACTCATGTTATGAATAATATCCTTACCCTTATGGATCACCCTAATCCACAATGAAGAGGATCAATGTTAGACCACTCCATGAGGAAACAACCACCAACATTAAATGGGAGTAAAAATTAATTAGTAGGTGAGCAATTTATAAATTCCTTAGAGAAAATATTTCATGCGTTGGAGAGTAGCGAAAGGGAAAACGTTTTCAAGGCAGTTTATCACCTCACAGGAGATGAAGATCAATGGTGGTCATTAATCCAAAACAAAAAGTAAGATGAATTAGTATCAAACATGGAATGGATGAAGTTTAAAGATATTTCCATAGAAAAATACTTTCCTTGTGACCATCAAGTGGATATGGAAAGACAATGTTTGAGTCTAAGGAAAAAGGAGGATGAGAACGTCACAAAGTAAGAGGCTAACACTACAAGTTTAGAAAGGCATGCAACAGATTATATACGTAACCCAAAGAGTAAGATTGATCAATTCTTTCACGAGTTAAAAAAATTTCTCCGTTGACCATTAGTCTTACAATCCTTCTCATCGTACGAATATATTGTCCAATGCACTATCAAAATAAAAAATGAATTTTGTAAGTCTTATGAATTTAAAGAAAAGAAAGAGAAAAATATATCTTCTGAACACTATGGAAATGGAAATAAGGGGAAGAAGGGAAAAGTTTAATATCTATCATGAGTTAAATGTGGGAAAACACCTCGGTACTGTATTGAATGGAATGAGAGTCTGTTACATGTTTGGTGAAAAAGGCCACCAAGATCATGATTTCAAGGGGAAGAAATAGGATGTCAATGTTGAATGATAAAATTATATATAATAGGGGAATTATGAAAGTGAATGTACTAAGAAACAAGGGAACATACCTCAGAAAAGGCAAAGAGGGAAATCCCAAGCTTATTCGATCACTACTGCGGAGGTTGAAGCTCCGAAAGATGCAGTGGTAGGTAATTTAATGGTTTTCTAAAGTTTAGACAATGCTTTATTTGATTCTGGATCATCTCATTGTTTCATATCTTCCCAGTTTTCCAAGAAAATTAGATATTTTCAATTTGACTTAACAAGGGAGTTGTCAGTAAAAACACCTAAGTGAAGTATCATCGCAACAAATGTTTGTGAATCAGTTCCCACTAGGGCATATAAATGTTTTTATCTACTGATCTCATCATCATACCCATGATTAAGTTTGATATAATCATTAGAATTGATTCGCTTTCGAATCATGTTGTGAAATTTTATCATAAGAAGAAGGAGTTTTAAATTTTTGATGATGATAAGGAGTAACTTATCTTTAGAGCAGAAATGTTACCACCTGATTCATATCTAGATCCACCCTCAGTAGCTCTACTAAATTCAATTATTGGGGAAGAAGAGAATGACATAACTATAGGTGAGGAAAATATTGTTCAAATATAGGACTTACCTATTGTTCATGAATATTATGATGTGTTTCCAGATGATTTATGTGGAATCCTCTAGAACGGGAAATTGAGTTTTCCATTGATTTAATTATTAGTTCAAGGCCCATATCGAAGACCCATTATGGAATGGCCACTATGTAATTAGAGGAACTAAATAAACAACTAGAATAATTGAGTAATAATGGATTTATTCACCCTAGTGTTTCTCTATGGGGTGCCCCTCTCCTTTATGTTAAGAATAAAGACGAATCTATGAGGTTGTGCATTGAAAACATGGGGATCAATTCTATAACAATTAAGAACTAGTATCCCCTACCTCTCATTGATGATTTATTGAACCAACTTCATGGAGATAAATATTTTCCAAATATTGACCTTCAATCTAGATATCATCACTTGTGTGTGAATAAGGAAAACATTCCAAAAACATCATTTCAAACCAGGTACGGGCATAACGAGTTTACAGTAATGCCTCTTGAATTGACTAATTCACCCTAAGTCATCATGGATATAATGGATAGGGTTTTTAAGGAATATATTGATGAATTTATAGTGGTATTTATTGATGATATCTTTGTATACTCAATAATCTATGAAGATCATAAAAATCACTCGCGCACTATTCTGAATACTCTTAGAAGAAATTAATTATATAGGAAGTTTAGCTAGTTTGGATTCTGTTTTTATGAGATTTCTTTTCTTGGAATTATTGTCTCTATTTATGGAATCGTTGTTGATCCTTCAAAGACTAAGGTAATCCAAATATGGTTAGAAATAACGATTATAACTGAGGTATTCCATTTTATTGGTTTATAAGGTCTTTATCGACATTTTGTCTAGAATTTTTCCCGGTTGGAAAACCCATTAACCAAGATCACACGTAAAGGGGTTAACTTTTTTTTTGGAAAAAAGAGTGTGAAGAATGTTTTGATGAAATGAAGAGAATATTAGTCAATTATCCTATCCCAACTATACCATCATGGAACGATGGGTTTTTTATTTATAGTGACGCTTCAAAGAAGGGACTTGATTGTGTCCTTATGCAGAATGATAGAGTAATTTCATATGCATCATGACAGCTAAAAATTAATGAGCAATACTATCATACTCATGATCTTGAGTTATCAGTTGTAATCTTTGATCTGAAAATTTGGAGACACTGTCTCTATGGTGAAAAATGTGTGATTTATACTGATCACAAGTGTTTGAAATATATTTTTTCACTGAAAGAACTCAACATGAGGAAAACACGATAGCTTGAACTACTCAAGGATTATGATTTCACTATACACTACCACTCGGGGAAGGAAAATAAGGTGGTAGAATCTTTGATAAGAAATAATCATGGAGTTTTGAACAAAATGAGAGTTGAAAAGGATACTATATACATGGGTCTAGTAAAGATGGATATAGGAATAAACATGGAAGGTGAAACATCAGTGATTTTTCAAATGGTTTCCAAACAATTTTTACTTGAAAGGATAAAAATTCTCAGACTAATAATTAATAATTTCAAAAAAAAATTAAAGATGTGAATGATGGGAGATTGAAATACTTTATATATGAAGATGAAATTTTGAAATTTGGGAAGAAACTTTGGGTTCCTAACATAGCTAATCCAAAAAGGGAATTGTTGGATGATGCTGATAGCTCCAATTTCTCTATACACCCTGGGAGCACCAAGATGTATATAGATTTGAAGGAAATGCTTTTGTGGGACAACTTGAAGAGGGATATTTCTTATTTTGTGTCAAGATATATGGTTTGTCAACAATTGAAAGCTAGAAGGCAATAGCATGGAGGAGTCATGCAACCTCTTCTCATACCTGTATGGAAATGGGAATATATGACGATGAACTTTTTCATTGGGCTACCAAAAACTCCTATAATGAATGATGCAATATGGGTCATTGTTGATCGTCTTAACAAGTCATCACATTTTATTTCTATAAGAGAAGGTTTACAACATGAACGTTTCGAAAGTATATATATTAATAAAGTTGTAAGACTCCATGGTGTACCCCTATCTTTTATTTCTAATCATGATCCCTGTTTTAGATCAAGATCCTAGAAACGTCTTCAGAAGGCCCTAGATACTGAACTTCGTTTGAGCATTGCCTACCACCCTCAAACCTAAGTACAATCAAAATGGACTATTGAAACCTTAGAAGGCATGATGAGATATTTCTCACTTTACATTCAAGGTATGTGGGATCAATATTTACCTCTGGTAGAATTTCCCTATAATAATAACTTCCATTCAAGTATTTAGAAGGCACCATATGAAGCATTATACAAAAAGAGATGTTGCACACCAACTTGTTGGGATGATGTTGGTGAATGAAAACTCTTAGGCCCAGAACTTGTTGAAGAAAAAATGGAAAAGGTGAAGGTTATCCAAACCCACATCAAAGAATCCCAATGTTGGAAAAAGAGCTATGGTGATAAACGAAAGAATAATTTTGAAATTCAAGTAGGAGACCATGTTTTCTTGAAGGTATCTCCATGGAACGGTGTAATACGTTTCTATAAGAAGGGAAAATTGTGTTCCAGGTACATCGGACCATTCAAAATTCTTCAACTAATTTGAGTTGTAGCTTATCGTTTGGAAATTCCTTCAAGTATCTCCAACGTTCAGGATGTGTTCCATGTATCACTGTTGAGGAAATACATGCCTGACCCAACGCGTGTACTCAAATATGAGGAAATTGAACTGGAACCTAATCTATCTTATTGTGAATAGCCTTTAAAAAATCTTGATACCAGAGAACAATTTCTGAGAAACCAGATGACTCGTCGGGTAAATGTTCTATGGAGAAACCATAACATGGAAGAGGCAATGTGGGAACCCTGGGAACATATGATGAAAAACCACCTGAATATGTTTATTCATTAATGTTAGAGAAATTTTGAGGACGAAATTATTTTATGGAGAGAATAATGTAACACCCCAAGCTTCCATGGTACGTTTCCCTTTGAATAATGTAGTAGCATTCATTGTACGAAACACGGAGTTTTAACGCAAAATGACCAAAGAAAATAGCCGTTATGAATAGTAATAACCACTTTTTAAAATTTTATAAATTTTAATTTTCGAAATGGAATTCATTTTTGGATTGGGAATATCAAAATTAACATAGGGTGAAGTTTTGGTATTTTTCGGAAGACATTCAATTTTTGATGAATAGTGAAAAACAATGTGTTATTGTTTAAAACCGACAATTTATTTTAGTAATTAGTTATCTTATTTTAATTTATTTTAGGTCAAAATAGATACATAATACCAATATATAATCAATTTAATTCATTGGAGTTATTTTAGAATAAATTTAGATATATAAAATTTTATTGAATTTTTAACCGTCTTTTACCGACCTTCTAGGAGCATTTACAAATTTGAATAAAACCTAATTTTTCTGCTTCTCGGGGTTGAATTTCAAAAATCTAAGACACATGATTAATATCAGTAAGTAAACTGTTGTTGAATAATATGAAAATAATTTTTGGTAAATAGTAACTTTTGACTTTTATTTACCACTGTTAAAAGAAAATAGGGTAATTAAGGGTAAAAATGATATTATAATTACCCTAACACGTGTCCAAATTCTATTAGATATGTGAAATTCGACCAAAAAAACTTTAGGAATAAAATATGATCCTTTATTTCCACTTGGATTAGATTTGTCCATTTATTATTATTTTATTTAATGAAGAGTTAATAGCATTAAATTCAAAGTTTAATAACTAAAAGATTTTTAATATAGTGTTATACAAAAGATAAATTTGACTTTAAATATTTATTAGAAAGATAAAATGCTTTTATACATAATTCTATTTTATATATAATTTTTAGACATTAAATATTTTAATTTATTTATGACACAATGATGATGCAGTAATTACCATATTAATGATATATTAAAATATTTGATATTATAAATATCAAAATAAATATAATTTGAAACTTTTTTTTGAATTCCACTAATTTTTTAGGTTAATATGACATGTAAGGGTTGATTAAATAATTTTTTTTTGAATTAATCATGTTTTTATTAGTTCCACAAAACGAAATACTAAATCGTGTCAAAATTGACATTAATGAGTTTTTAAAACAAATACTATATTATTAATTGATATAATATTACTAAAAATATATGGTTCAGAGAAATGACTTAGATAAGGATATATATATTAATAATTAACCACTTGGGGTTCTTTTGGCTTGTTATAGTACGTTTGTTAACCATAAAATATAAAAATATAAAGAGACTTGGTAAATGTCAAACTGTTTAAATAAGAGTTAAATCTAAATGATATGGTTAATATGGGAACCTAAACCTTTCTAAAACATATTGGTTAATAGGCTGTCGACACATCCCCACATTAGTCTCTAAATGAATCATTTTGGAGCAATTAGAAACTGAAAATTAATTTATTATAAAATAATATCTCAAGCTTTTCCTAAAGTGACACTCACCTCTCTTATAAAAGGGTATTTCCCCTACTCTTAATTTTACACCTCCAATTCCATTTGGCTAAGCCAACCCCTGCCCAACTATCCTCCCATATTCACTCACATCATCATATAGTCCTTAATTTGATCAGAAAGTCATCCTATGGAGCCCTTTTGATGAACTCAAAAGGAAACAACAGAAGAAGAGTTAATAATTTCACCACCCTCATTCAAGTTCTTTTCTTCTTCCACTTCCTCTTTCCTTATTCTTCACATTCTAAAATAATAACTCCATTATATTCTATATACTTATATGTTATTATAAGAATGGTACAACCATATTCATTATTCTATCCATCATATTAATGACAAGTCACCATACATGCATACGTACAACTTACCATCTCCTCGTCGTGGTGTACTTTATTATTCAGACACTTCATAATTTGGATGGGTATAATGATTCATATAACTGATGTAAATAATAAATATAACATGTTAATGATTCTTTATATATGATATACCATCCAATTACATACAACTTAACCAACAACATTATGATATTGTCGCTCGTGTGTACGTACGGATTACCATCTCCACGAACGCGATGAGATTCATTCCCCATCGTAATCATCCAAAAATAATTTATCTTTTAGGAATAAAGATAATTTTGAATAACTTAATATAATTTTGGATATGAATAAAATACATCATATCCATAACAAACATGGCTTACTTAACCGACCATATAATGGAAACCAGATCAGTTAACACCCAAAACGATGATACTACTAAAATATTATTAACAAAACAATATTAGAGGATCATATATGATAGAATATTTATTTATATAGTTATTATATAATTTAATAAACATTATTTAACTATTATACAAGAGGTTAACATACCCTCGACCAAGGAAAATAATAAGGTAAGGGTTAATTTCGCAATCTATTTATTATCCAAGTAGTTTTTATGTACGTATCTACAAGGATTTGTTTATCATCCACATCTATGTTTCTTAAAAATGTATTTCAAAACATTTTTACTATTTACTATACTATGGGTTGAAGTCAATTACACCCTTTTTATACTTTTTATAAAATGGTTTGAAATGAATCTTTCTATCTATTTCCAAACATGGTACCTTTTTAACTTTCCGACAAAATTAATGTAAGAATGTCATTTTTAAACTTATATGGCGGGTGTGGCTATTTTCTTCCATTATATCATCATCGAAGCTTCCCATGAAATCTTATAATAATATTTTTAAAATAAATTTTTTCCTTTTATAATGATGTGACTTTTAAATGATTTCAAATTATAATGAGGTATTTATTTCACATAGTTTTCATTTCTTCTATTTAAACATCCTTTTATGGATTTTAAACTTTTTTGAAGTTGATTTATTATGATAAAAATCTCCCATATTGTATTGAAGGTTTTTTGATATGTTTGACTGTGGATGTGTTATTTAACACCATTCATGGTTTATGAATAATTTATTGACATGTTTTATGCATGTTTTAATACGAATGTTTATGGTATGTTTAAAAATTTTCATATGAGGAATGTATTGGACTTAGTAAGTGACGAGTGAAGACTGTTATAGCTCCTCGATGCATCAGTAGATGTCAAGAGAAAAACTAGTGTCTTAGCACAAGGCCTTGACAAAATCTTATTTTTAGTCTTTTCACAAGGCCTTGATTGTGTGGTTATTAAGTCTGGAATTATGCATTCCACCATTATGAAAGTGGATATTCATATTGCATGTGATTATTTGACTAGTAAAATATCAATGTGAATAAGTAAATGAAATTATTTTATTTTATCTTTGACATATTATATTTAATTTTATGTTTAAAAGCCCTTTTTTTAGTCTTATAAATTTCCTTAAATGTTTATGATTATTTATAAAAGGTTCCTCTATATTTTTATCCTTATTGAGAATTTGAGTTCACCCATTTCTATGTTTTATTTTTCCCAGGATATGAAGATCTATTTTATGGTTGACCTTTAAGGATAGTATAAGGATATACGTGTGTTCAAAAGGGGAAATATGTCGTTGATGTTTTTATTTCATGATGTAATGTAACACTTGTGAATGTATCTAGTACTTCCAAGGCTACTAAACCGATCAGTCTTTCAGGACTTGATTCATTGTATTGTGCCAATGTTATGTAATAATGCACTTACTCTAGGTAACTGGGGTCGGGTCATTACATGGATCTAGATTATGTTTTTTACATCAACATTACATCAACAATGTCTCAATAATTCATGTATTTAACATTTATTGAAAATTATTTTTTTCAAGTATTACAGAAAAATTCAAAAAAATTAACCCTACCCAATTTTCGATGTGGATAATTAAAAAATTAACCCCATTTTATGAAAAAAATTCTATATATGAAAAATTTATTTTTTAATTAAAATAATCATTTACATGGAGAATACAAATTTTATCATTATAAATATTTTTTTAAAACATTAAAAAATTATATAAGGTTTCCTAATATTATATTTAATCTATATGAAATAAAATATTAATTTTTGGATAGAATTTGGGAAAATTTATTTAATTTTAAATTATTAAATTAGTTATAAAATTCAAATTAAATAATTATTAATTACAAAAATTCCAAAAATGTATTAATAATCTTTAAAACAATTAATTAAAAATTATATAATATATATACATCATAATTTCGTTAATAATATGCTTAAATTTAATTTATACATTCATGGGTCGGGTTAATATTCATTTGGTATGTTTACTATTCAAAAGGGTAATATTACTATAACTAAGGTCATGTTTTTATTTCATCAGTATAGGTTCCTTAAATTTTAAAAATACTTGTTATTTCATTAATTACTAATTTATAGGTCATTTATTATGGTCTCTATGTTATTTATGCTATTTTTACTATATGAAATTTCTATAAGATGGATTAAATTACATTGAGAAATTTTTTGGTCGTTACACTAACTATTTATATGAGGATAGTAAGAAGTAAAGAAATGTAACTATTAATCCCTAGATTGTTCAATAATTCTCACAAACCTATTGGTAATCCTCATATCTTGATCAAATACAATATACTGTGGTACACCATGAAACCATACATTATCCTTAATTTATTTTCCTAATTATTATGGTGTTTTCATACAACCTAAATTGCATTATGGAATTTAAATGTTATCAAAAGTATTATGATGAAATCCATGGTAATTTTCCCTATTTTCATTCTATTATATTCCATGGTTGTAACATACCCTTGAACATATTTATATGTTAACCATACCTTAATGGAAATACAAGTACTAAAAAAACTTTATTTTCAATATCTCTCTTCATGTAATCCCACTATATATAATCTTTATGATATCTGTATATTAGTATGTTTCTTGTTATAATAAATAATGATGAACTATGAGCTCTATATAATAAATCCATCATCAAATATGAAATAAAAAACAAATACATAGATTCTAAAACTTATCATTCCATCACATTTAAGGTTTTACTAAAGAAAACTTCTTACCGTCTATGGAATCTCTACATCTTCCTTAGGCACTATATTCATATTCAATTTGATAGATAATTGAACACTCATTTTATTAACATAGTATTTATCCACATTATTCAAAATTTACAAATCCATCTTCTTAAAATATTTAAATGTTTGATCATTTTTTATCCACATCCTGGATAATGTAGTTTGATCCTATCATCTAAATGTATCCTATCACCATGTTCACATTCACAGGGTGTTAATTTATTAATAATTCATAATTTTTAATCCACTCCATCCATATCCTTTGGTGAATATTTTTCTCATTATTAATAGATAAAAACTTCAATCATTTATGATAACAATAAACATCACAACATTATCCACAAAAAATAAACAAAATATCTTTAAGGAAAATAACATTGTATATAACTCCAATTTCTGTGTTGGGTGATTTTTCGCATGTACCATAACTTTTTATGATTTAAAATATACTACCATAAAATTTTTCTTGAGGTCTCATCCTAGTCCCTTATTAGATTAACCATTAAATATCAAAAACCCTTCTCCATGTAGGGTAGTGTAAGAACAATTGGGAAAACTAACATTTTATTCAGTTTCATGAAATTCTCCTCACATTTATCTTTATGAAGGATCTGGGATCCCTTCCATTTAATCAAGGAAAGTTGAATATAAATACATTATAAATTATCTAAAAAAGTTATAATATCAATCAAAAGAAATAGAACTTTATATATCATTCATAATTGTTCATCTGGGCAAATTTCCAATAACATTTGTACGCGATGTATCCATTGATATACCCTCACATTAGATTGTGTGACCAAAAAATGAAACATTTCCTATCCAAAATTCACCCTTTTTAAATTTTTCATAAAAATTATTCTCTAATAGTGTCTAAAGTATAATTCACATGGGATCTTCATACTCTTACATTATCACTAAATATATAAAAATATCATCAAAAACGATAACCAAATATTGATCAAGGTAATATATACACATGATATTCATTAAAATCATGATGATTAGTGAAAAACTAGTCAGATAAAATGGAATGAATTTAAATTCACAGTATCAATACCATGTATAGAAAATTTTATTAGAAATATCCTCCTTTTTCATCCTCAATTGATGATACTCATAATAATGATCAATCTTGGAAAAGTATTGATCTCCATAAATTTGATCAAAAAAAAATCTATATAGATATGTGGATACTTATTATAACCATTGACCTTATTAAGTTCGTGATAGTCAATATAGAGTTTCACTGATCACTCTTTATTTTTAGAAAATAAGTTCACCCTCAGGTGATGCACATGGATGAATGGATCACTTATCAATATTCTACTAGAGTGGACTCTTAAATTTTGATAGCTAATTGAGGAAAATTATATAAAGAGCCTTTAAAATATGTGTATCACCATTTATGAGTTCTATTTAAAACTCAACATCACAGTTCAATGGAAGAAATGAATAGTATTTTGAAAAAAACATAAAAAAACTCTGGTACAATAGGAAAATCATCAATGTAGATTTTATTCAAAACCATTTGTGAGAAACAACCCACAGGAATATAAATAATAACCCATATAATAGATGTAATTTTCAATGGATGATCAAATTTATCATCTCGTATATTAGTTATAATAGGTTGGTTAGGAATATCATATGTGACATCTCTATGTAGGTAATTAATGTTAGATTTATGTAACAAAATCTAATCAATGCTAATGATCACAGAAAATTCAACTACAGGTAGAATACTGAGATATTCAATAATAATATTAACAAACAACTCAATTAGTTAAGAATCATAGAATTGATTTGAAAGAATCATATGAGTGATAGTTTTCACTACTAATTTAAAATTTACTCATTGAGTTGTTCCTATGACACCATTATAAACATTATTAGATATAAAATATTGGTTTGATCTAGAATCAAATATGTAATATATGATTGTAGAGCTAATGATATGTATAAATTTAACAACATAGTAATCCCAAATTCAATATTCATCACAATAAATTTCATTTTTCTATGGTTCTAAGAATCTATATGCATTAATCACCACAATTTTCCACTGGATTTGATAATTGGTTAATATAATTCAAATACTACATTCATTTCAAATGATTGTGTGTGAGTATGGAATTATGTGGTTCATTCTCTCCATCATTAGATAATTTTTTCTTCCCATAACATAATAATTTAATTTCCAAATAAACCACCATTCCATACATAAAATATTTAACAACCCCTTTATAAAATGTCCTCGTTGTTTTATAAAACACTTTAAACATTATGAAATGATTATCATTTTCCTCTATTTTTTGGAATTTCATTGTGATTTCATCATTTGCATGATATCAAAACATGAGATCTATTGGTATCTCTATTCAATATTTTCAAATATAGAGTATATAGATAAATTTATTTATAAATATTTAGGACTCTTATAAGTAACACCCTTTGGATACTTATTTTAAACTAATGAAGAATTGATCAACATTACATTCATTTTTTATGATAATAGAAAAAGTGTACTTCCAATGTCATGTAATATCATCCAAATTGTAAATAAGGGATTCATCATCATTTTTTAATTATCTAATGAAATTATTTGTCTTATTTTATAAAAATATTTTTCTACCATTGATATGATTCGTCTTAAAAAGATAAAAAAGATAATGTTTTTATCTTTTCAACACTAGTGGATGGAAAATATCTTTCAAATGATACTGATCCATCAATCAACAACTAGTGGATTGGTAGAAATACTAAAATAAGGTGGAAATTTCCTCATAAACAACACTGTTTGTGCCAAAAAATTTACCTTGAAATAAATCAGGAAAGGGCGCAAAAATAATTGTAAAGGGGTCTAAATTGGGAAGCGCCTTCTTAAATACCTCATGCATCACGACCACCACAATGTTTTGTAGATGGATTTTATATGAATACTGCAAAGGCAGTGACGAAAGCCTTATCAGGTCCATGTAACTTGTCCAGAGCCTCCCCAACAACTGCAAAGGTAGTGAATGAATCCTACGCGAGTCTTAGGAACTTAACTGGAGCCTTTGAAACCACCACAAATGCAAGGACAGAAGACTCCATGAGTCCAGGAACCCTGATAGATCTGCCTCTGATTTTGAAGTGTGATTTCATTGCAGCACATTCTCATAGAATTGTAATGTTCAGTGCCAATAAATACTCAGCCCACCCCATCTCAAAAGGATCAACATCCAGACCTTTCACCTTCCACACTCTCAATTCGAAAAGAACCATTTTCTATACGAACCATTGAGAATATGAACCATATGAGGTATTTTCGCATTGTAAATCCACCTTTTCATTACTCCACATTACATATACATCATGTGAGGATTCTGTTAATGAATTCTTCTTTCCATCATGAAGGAAGGAAACCCCTTTGGGTACATGGAACAACATGAAGCACTCATTCTTCACGAAGTTACCTCAAAGAACATGTAGACTCCATGCATAGACTAGTTAACTATTATTAACGAACTACCATCCTTCGTGAAACCCCTTCACTTCACGAATTACTGGACTTCAAGAATCCCATCACTATGATGCCTTATGCATCACAAACCCCACTTTTATGAGGCCTTCTAGGAATGTATGTATTGATTTCATGGTCCCCTAAGTTGTGCTTTATGTTATGATGTCGTGACTTAAGCTTATTTTCATAATAATGCTAATGTTTATCACTTTTTTTCACAGCCACACTAACGTGGACACTTCAATGAATC
The DNA here is from genome assembly GCA_963277665.1 of Viscum album. Classification (NCBI taxonomy): domain Eukaryota; kingdom Viridiplantae; phylum Streptophyta; class Magnoliopsida; order Santalales; family Viscaceae; genus Viscum; species Viscum album. The sequence goes on along the minus strand of OY728155.1, from coordinate 82,230,073 downwards.
ACTGCACAACCCCATTAATCAATGGAATTTCTAGTTCCTTCGATTATCCAAGAGTAAAATTTCACAAGTTATGTGTGTCCTAGGGGTGATGAGTGAATCCTCATCATCTGAGCTTACGGAAATTAAACTACCAAGAACCCATTTCCTCAACACATGACATTAAACTGGGACAACTGAATGAGTTGAAGGCCAGAGAGGAACAGGAAGGGGGTGAGACCCAGCACCATCTCCCTCCCCCTCTTCTACTGTACTTTGTCACCATGTTTTCCTTGAGTTATGTAAGCCCTAACACACCATGGTAGGGTGCCTCGTCTACAATGGTAATTCCCATCTCATACATCCATACAACCTCCTAGGGTTTCCCAATATTCCTCTCCCTAGGTTTCTAACCACATGTAATCCCCGCATCACTTAACACTAATGAACCATTTGTGAATTGATCGTCTAGTTTATTTATGCCTCATTTTTCTCACACTGAGCATGAATCATCTGGGATTCGAGTATGAAGAGACCATGAAATTATCCCCGGGCATCTACCCATGCATAATCCCTTCTCTGCTTCTTGCTGATTCACCTTCCGTGATGTGATCAGTAGGTCCATTTCTACCTCTTGTTTCTCACACCATGAATTATTCACATTGGCATAGAGTAAGAATCTACAATGACATCCTCTATGGGACGCTAACCATGCATAATCATAGTGACCCATCCTACCAAAATATGTATATTTTTATCTCTTCCTTATCATCAGGGTACATAGGAAGCCTTTCTGAGCTTCAATCCCATCACTTCCCAGGAACCATATATTCCAGCCATTTAATGTCAGTTCACTATTCACCTTGCATGATCTTAAACTTTATTCCCCATTCATCCTATATAACATTAAAATACATACTTTAAAACTACATGGATTTTGATCCATGTATCATAGACAGAGTACAAAGGAATCCTCCCTGAGGATCAACCTAAAACACTGATAAACTTCATAGACCCCTATATTGGGTCCCACATTCTTGGTCTACCCCTTAGTGGTTTCATACTAGTTCCTGGTTCATGTCAGTATGTATGTCCTAGGCCCAATCAATACACCTCCAACCAAGTGTGTCCCTTTTTGATGGGATGGTAACCATGCATAAGCCCAAGCATGTCTTCAAGTTACTATCATTTTTGTACACCCTAATTCTATGCCCGCACCTCTAAAATATGTGGACTTTTATCTTCACCATTTTCAAGAAAGGTACATAGGATACCTCCCCAATGTTCTATCTCATCTCTTATGTCCAATAATGGTCTCTTCGTCGAGTATTTGGGTCTCAAGAAGATCATTCCTTAACCCATGTGATCCATTTTCTTCAGGCCCACATCCATGTGTCCATTCTCAAGAGCTGCCTCCACAAGTGACTTCTCACCCCAATTATTGAACTACATAGATTGTGGTTCCCATCCATGGGGATACGTAGTAAAACTCTTAGAGTTTCATGAATAGTATCGTTCTCTTCACACTGGTTTTAGGTTCTATCACCATTCATTCCATCCTTAGTCATATCAACAGTATCCATCCTTAATTTTCCCAGGCCTCCACATCCTAGTGAAATCATATCTTCCTATTTGAGAAACTGACCATGTGTAAGCCCCATTAACAACATCTCTCATTGTAGTACCGAGGACACTAACCATTCCTAATCCCGAAAGAGTTTCTCAATTTTTGTTTATCATGTCTACATTAATACCATGACTGACCCTTTCGAACTACGTGGGTTATGATCTATTCCTTCTAAACAGGATATGTTTGATGTCTCTTCGAGTTTCAATAATATTCAATGGCAAACCTTGGTGTTTCCTTTTCATTGACCCATACTCCTATCTAATCTATCCTTTTTGGTGAAAAAATTAGTCTTCACAATGTGAAGCCTTCCCCGTTAAGGGATACACCAGAATAGGTCCTTCCTTATTGGGTGTTCTGATCCACCCATACAGTAAACAATCATGGTGACCCTTCTTAGTGATACACCCTTCTAATTTGATTCCATAATTAATCTGATTAGTTCAATCTATCTCCAGTAGACATTAAAATCATGACATACCCAATGTTAAACATGGGATGTCGGGGAATACCTAAGAGATATGCCTCGTGAATACAATTACCCGAATTCAAAATGGGACGCCTTAGACATCCTCTTCTTCGAGAGGCCCTATGATATAGAAAAATAAAAATGTTACTATGTACTGGCACATAGACATGCCAGAATTTACCAATGTGACTACTCTCCAAACCGAAACTCATGACCCTGACTGGACCCCTTGGGAATTTCATGATTGGAAAATTTTAATTAACCGATGTCCACAAAGATTTGGAACTAGGAAGTGTTTCATGATCCACATATTAATCTTCAAGGGAGATCCAGAAAAGGAAAGAAGTTTTGGAGAGGAATCCATAGAATGAGGAACAGATATCACATAACCCTGTTTTGATCAAGTATAAAACATCCTTCATGAAATTTACAGATTCCTCCCTCATTTGGAAAGCAATAATGCGGCGCAACAACGTGACCATCAGTCGACCCTCACAAAACACATGGCATGACAAGGCACACCATAGTGAAACTATTGGAAATATAAATGGTGAAACAGATGTGAATAATTTTTTTCAATATGAGTATTAGATGCATTTGGGGAATCACCATATGAGTGTGTCACTAGATTTATCTATCTGAAGCCATGTCCGCCATGAAAATAGTCATCCGAGAATGAAACTCAAAATGGTTTGGGGAAGGTAATCCTTGTTCATCCCAGTCTACTAAATTTTCAGTGTGTATCTTTCTATCTATCCATGGAAGACTGAATGTCTCTAGCCACATGTAATCTCTTACATAATATCTATAATGATGGTTCATACTTTTTTCATTATAGGACCCATGACACATTTTTGAAAAACTGATCACATCCCATCCAAAGATGCAGGAGAAAAGAAAATAAGAATGTAGAAATTCCCCATGGAATCACTGCATCCATGATTGCTCCCATGACCATAGCTACTGGGTTCCCAAACTCCATCTCTACCTCAAAATTCATTGAAAGGAGGGTTATCGATATTCTTGTTCATTTGTACAAAAATGAGGGGGTCATCCCAATGATGGAAGTGGGCCATTACGATTTGGAGGCTTCTGTTCCCCATCGAAATCGTAGCCCCAAGGTCTTCACAAGGATCCAATTCTACCCACTCTTATCTTCAGTCAATTTGGGAGGATCTCCCTAAAATTATCTTAGGATTCCATCTCATATGTCGACGAAGTAAGGGATGATCGAGTTCTTCCTATTGCGACTTCATCCATGGAGCCTCTAGGAAAGGATCCCACCAGGCTACATCAGCGACATCAGCTGGTACCACAGACCATGTTTCAGGTGATCCATACACATCCACAATCGGCCCTATCTCAGATGAATTGATGTTAGCATTTTCCGCAAGCTCAGGATGATGCTCTCTAGGGGGCATAATATTTTATGACATCGTAGGACCGACCCACCACCAACATGTGATATCACATCCTATTACTACAGAACAAATGCATGTTTACACTGGATCAGGGTTGAGACCTCACCCGACCCGTGGGTAGGCTGGGTTGCCTCACTGGGTCACTAACCCAAATGGATACTGTCATGGCGCGACCCAAAATGATCAGATTTAGTATGGAGGTCCTCTTTATACCATCATCAGCCAGAGTGGAGGTCATACCCACTCCTACCATCAGCATAGAGATCCTCCCCTTGCATCTATTGCCAGTTACAATAGTTTTCCTCCACATGGTCATAATCACATTTATGGAGTTTTCCCCATATTTTATGTCATCTATTTTAATTTCCTCCTCACATTATCCCCATCTCAAGCTGGGGACCTCCCCATGGAGGCACTAACCAGAACGTAGGTTCTCCTCGCATTATCACCTATTATCATGGAAGCCATCCTTATGTTCCATTCAACATTTTTTAAAGTGTCCCCCCAGCTCATTACATCCTATTGGGAGTACTCTCCACTCCATCCTCAACCCGTACAGAGGTCCTAACTATGTCAAAAATATATCATACCCTGAAATAAATTCCTAGGGAAGGAGTTAGGGTTATTATCGCTAATGGACATGCCTTGAAAAACTCATATCAATGTCACACCCATCCAATTTTCAGACTCTAAAGCGGGGTGTGACTCGGTGATGTAACCTCACCCCGATCCTCTGTATCGGGGTGTGGGGATGGAACTAGGGGTATCATCTTTTCATCCCAGAATGTGAGATGCACCAGATACCTAAATCTTTCCACAGATACGTATAGGAAGTGCAAAATTTGATTCTTTTCCAGGGTCTTATTATGAAATCCTCCCTATCATCATTGGGATCATTATCTACTTGGAAAATAGATCACAAATAATTTTTCTGGGGACCGGTCAGTGAGAAGCACCAGCCAGATCCACTCTGAATGACTACCCTCTATATAGAAAGAAGTGGTGAGAACCCCTTCCTACATGGATGTGGTGATATAGTCAATGCATTCCCCAGAGCACAACCCAATATGTAGCAATTTGTCAGCTCAAGGGCCATACTCTCCACCGAACAGTCCATCATCTCAACGGTCTGTATTAGTTCCATTACCTATTCCTCAACCATCCCCATGAAATGAATGGGGAAACAAAGAGTCGTAATCCAATTATGATCCAAGGCATTTGTGGGACATTCTCACAATTGACCATCTTCCCAAGATGCTATGGATGTTTGCAACTACAATCATCAATATTCGAGAGTCGGTCACCCATTATGTGATTGTATACTTCTACCAAACCATAGGGACAACACATCTCCATCTATGTAATCGTAGATCATCTTACCCTAGAATATAGGATCAATTTGATGACATTGGATTTTAGTGCCTTCTAGTTTAGTTGGATGTACTCCCTATTTATCATCACCATGCATCACCCGGTTATCATTAGATCATCCAGCAACAATGAATTGAAAGCATTGTTGTGATCTAAAGTGTTATTAAGGAGTCTTCACCACATGCCTATATCTAGTGCTGGGGGATGTATGTTTCCCTAAATTTAATTCCTACCTTATGCCAACCTAGTTCACTTGGTTATATCAAGGATATTCCTTCTTGTGGATTCACATTAAAAATGGTTTTTTTAGATATATACATGGAAGGGGGCATCATCAAAAGAGTTAGGGAAGATGAACAACCCACTATGATTGAAAAATACCAGAAAGACCTTGTAGTAGTCCACATTAACCAAGAATGTCAAACACTTGGATATCCTAAACCTAATTTTTTATTTAATATCTATAGAGATACTTGAAAGGGAAAAAGCTCATGCTGGGATTGTCAAACCCTCTAACCCACATGATTCATTGCAGAAGACAGAAGAGGATCCTGAAATGTTCTTACTGTGTCAAAAACACATGAAACAAAGAAGGATCATCGGCAAGCTCCTATCTGAGCTTGCCATGGCACATCATATAGATTATGGTGATCCCTAATGTGATCCCAACCATCCTCCACCTGAGTAGCTAGGGTACATACAACTCCACCCTGGTGAAATTTGCCAAGGTGATTAGGATAACCATACCCATTTAAATAGGGTAGATGCTTGTTATTAAAGAAACATACCTCAGTATACATCTCCAAATCCACCCAAGATATATGAAAATCCACCTTAGTACTTATCTTAGGTTCCACGAGCCACACTTTAGGTTCCAGTAGCCATTCTACAAGTTCGTCCAGTGGTCATTCTAGTAGCTGCTCTAGGATTAGCTCAACTAGATTACTGAATTGAATAACATGACAAAGCTATGGTAGTTTGGATTCCATGTCAATATAGGTATCCTCATCAAGATGATCTAACGGTTGAACTCATCACATTATTTGAGGATCTTGAAACTCAAAAGTTGGTGATTCCACCTAATGGAAAACCATATTTGGAATGGGTAGATGATAGGCCAGATCCCCCCTGATTTGGGAATCCTACCTTCTGTCATTCCAATGGGACAGGTGACCCACAGAAACATCTATCCAAATTCATTTCAAGATTTTTACCCTTGCTGTTAACTCAATCACGATAGGAATATACTAAGATTAGGTGTTTCATACAAACACTGGAAGGGAACACATTCTTTTAGTATTACAAATTACCTGTTAAGTCCATAGCCGGTTAAGAGGACCTTCACTGGTAGTTTATGTAACATTTCAGTTCCACAACCCGCAAGAATATTATTTATGACCTCTTCAAGTGCCTGAAAATTCTGGATGAGTGAGTCGAATACTTTTTTCCATTTGTATGGGCCTCACATATTCACTCGATATTCTGATATGTCCATGAAAGAAGCTAATGATGTGAATAGAAAATGTGAAGACTGAGCTAACACTTTCCCTCATGATTCAAAACATCGCTGGAGGAATCTATTATTTCCCTGATAAACTTCAGTATCTGGAAGAATCATTGTCACAAACCAAAAAAATCACATTATTTGCCTCTAGTATATCATGCAAGAAGAGTTCCCATGTCAGTGACCACTAATGTGGGACATATAAAGCCCCCAAGATAGTTGAACATATTACAAGAAAATCCACCTCCATAGCCTCAGCAATGGATACCACCTCACATTCATCCTACTGCTCATAATTTACCAGCATAGATTTGGAAGTTTCCACCCTGTAATGCACCACTACTGCCTATGCAGGAAAACCAAGTTCCACCACCTCACCAGTCTCCAGCCCCATATTAGGGCCAGGATACCACATTCGCTTTCCCAAATCGAAGAATTAGACATACTAATTCAATGAAATTCATATCCTCATCAATTTCCAATGTTTCGTGGATGATGGAATCCTATAGTAGCTAAAATGACGGAAGCCTGAATAGGTAAATCTCACTGATCACCCCAATTACTTCCCCTATCACCGGTTCTTTGTAGACACTGTCACGTAGTGTTATGTTCTGAAAGATTGGTTCCAAAATAAATTATATAAAAATTTAGTTAGATTGGTTATGGTCCTAGTATAGGTGGAATTTGTATATTCAAACCATGATAGAGACAGTGAGGATGAATGAAAGTAGGTCTTCGACCATCGGTCTCATAAGTATGATGATATGATAGAACACAAGGCATATAATGTTCCGATGGTATTATTCAGGCCTGTTTAAATCAACCCGAGCCTTTGAAAGATTCTATGCTACCCTTAGAAACTTTTTTTATCGTCACCTCACCATTTTCCACCACGAGAGAGTAGGCGACGATGACACAAGGAGAAGAAAAGTCCTTCATTGGTACCAAAGTCATCTCAAACTCTTAGAGATTTCATTCCCTTGGAGATGGGGATTTTCCCTAGAGTCCTCCCAGTATTGAAGGATTTCCCACATGATGATCAAGATTCAACCATAATGAACACCATCTAGTTAGTTGACCAATACATGGTCCCTAATAATGAAGAATGCAAGGAAGACCCTCCTAATGTCCCTAGTCAACACTAGCATTGATGGAGCCATGGGTATGCAATTCACCAGAATGTTCATGTTAGTGATCCCAACTAAGAAATACATCCCACTGAGAAAAGATAGTAGTCACATTTTAGAACTCATCATGCACATCCTTTTCTTCCTGTTTCATTAGATTAACCCCCACTATCATTCATATTTCTTTTTTAGGATAAGCATCCATGGATACACAATGATGATAAGAATTAAATTATGGATAGACCTAATTCATCTGGTCATCATCCGGTGGTCACTCTGCCTGACCCAAAAGATGAGTAGCGGAATATCCCTAGAAGAATCCAAAATTTTCCGGTTCAACCTACAATGCCCAATATATAACCTGTCGTAGAGTAACTAACTTTTGGAAAAAGATTTCACCTCTCTCTGAATAATTAAATAAATAAGCACCTAACTATCATTACTGTAAGCTTATCGATCCACAAGGCTCTTATCCTATCTTCAGACCAGTGTGATTCCCTCACAGTGGCTTCAGGAATCCCCCGCTAGTTTGAAACGGAGGTAGTGCCCATAGAAGTCATTCATGCCGAGGAAGTAAAAAATAAATAATTCTGGTCCATCATTTCATTATTAATATAAGATAAGGATTATCCTGTATAATGGAAAATATTCCCACAGTACATCACTGGCTAGTTCAATGGTGTGGATGTCTGCTGCTATCTTGTTGACACCAGTTTTGGGATTAATCTTATCCAAAACCAAACACTCCATGTACTGGGGCTGTCTAAAATAATTCTTAATCCATCTGACAGGAAGATTCAATGTTATAACAAACAGAGTAGATGACTCTTAGATAAATCCCTTAGAAGACCCAATTTGGTGGCCTTATTACCAGCACAAATTTCATGGTTGTCTTACAAGACACAATCTATAATTTTCTAAAGCATAGAACATGTATTCATCCACATGCATTGGTGACCTCTTCATATCAAAAATGCCCCAAGTACTCTAATAATGATTGAGTGGTCATCCTATAAGGATATGTGTCTCCATTTTAATCTTCTTAATCCCACTACCTAGATGTAGAATACTATAGAAGAAGGGACAACCATGTTCAAGCCAATGAGGTAGAGCATAATACTTTTGTGGTTGGCCTATTGGAAGACTAGGTTGATGCCTATATTTTCCCAATTAACTAATTTGAGGCCATAACCCCAGACATGGGACACTAAGTTTTCATCTCAAGGACACGGGGAAAGGCCATTCCCTAGTGCAGGGAGTGCAGGAAGATCACTTCGTACTATTACATGAATCTGGATCGATTGATCACATAACCCCTTACCCATTTATGGTATCAGTATATTCTCCCTATGGAAACACTAATGCATTATTAATTCTTATTTCGTAGGGATGGGATGAACTGGCTCAAGGTGACATGCCACTACTAAAGTGATATAATTACGAAAGACCAATTGGGTCAATGTCCTGCTGGAATCAAATAGATATCCTTCATCTCCATGATTTCAGCTGTGTAGAAGTCCCCAAATGAAGATTCCACCACCACTAATACTAGAATTAGAATTCCATCAGAATCAGTCAATTTAGAAGAATATTCCTTATTGATGATCATATCTCTGTTGGAAAGGAAGAGACTTTTTAGGATCCCCCTATATTTGAGGAAGGTGTCTCCACCATTATTAATGAATGAGTATTGGTGAACCTCGGCACAAAGACACATATGAAACCAACCTTGGTCAGTACAACCATTTTTGTAGAGGAGAAACAAAAGTATGTGGGTTTCCGGTATTAGTATTGGGATGTATTTCATTGGAGATGTGTTGAGATTCTAGGGATGGAACCTGAGGAATAAAACCACCAATTTGGTCTTCTGATGAACCATCATGGGTTCAAAAAACCTCCAAGAAAGATTCAATATTCTCAAAGTTCCACGGTCGAGGCCAAAGATCATAAGCTCATTAATGACCACATCATTATATAAGGACAGTTCCCAAAATGGATATCTAACATCATTCCTATAAAAAAGAAGAATGGAAATATCAATGTCTGCATCAACTTTAGAGATCTAAACCATTACTATTTGATGGATGATTTTTCCCTTCCTATGACAGATTTGTTGATTGACACTACTACATGATTTCAAGCTCTCTCTTTCATGGATAAGTATTCCAGAAAAACTAAAATCTGAATGGATCCCAAGGATGAAGAGTATACTACCATCATAGCACCATAAGGTAATTTTTGTAACCTAGTAATATCAATCAGTCTGAAAAAATGTAGAAGTCACTAATCAGTATGCCATGAACTACATATACAAGATGATTCTTGGGACATTAGTGGAATAATATGTGGAATAATTGGTGGTCAAATACATCCACCATCTGTACCATTCCAAAGATACCGAGAAAGTTCTTGCCATCCTCCACTGCTAATATCAAAAGTTGATCCCCTTGATTTGTGCCTTCAAGGATACCTCTGTAATGTTTCTCAAAATTTTAATCAGATATAGAGGCATCAAGATCGATCTAGAGAAGATCAAGTCCATCAGTCAAGTTCCTCATCTGAGCAACATTTGGGAGATCTAAGGCATTCAAGGACACTTATCCTATATATGTCAATTCATTGAGAACATGTCTGGAAATTTTAGTCCCTTTTCCTAGCTCATGATGAATGGTGTTAAAAAATTGTGGGATGAAGAGTTTTAAGTATCTTTTGAGGAGATCAAGCAGTATCTTCAACAGATTTCAGTTCTGATGCCCCTATCTCAAAAAACCCACTAAACCTTTATGTGAACATCCTAGAATAGTACCTCAGTGCCCTTATCTCCTAGAATAACAATTAGGGGATAGAGAATAATTTATACAATATCAATGGAATTCTACTTGATACAAAGGCCATATATTCTTCTATCAAGAAGACCCTCCTCGCATTGGAATTTACGGTCCAAAATTTGTGAAATTACCTACAACACCATGAGATACAACTGGTGTCTCATGTAGATCCAATGAAGTGTATTTTGTACCACCCCATGTTAACAAGTCATCTAGCTTGATGTGTAGTGATCCTATAGTAGTTTGACATCAGTTTCATTCTGCAAAAAACTATCAAGGGTTTAGCACTAGAAGACTTCCTTTCCACCCATACAGCCCGCACAAGTCAATTTCTTGATAAATGATTCACGTATGAAGAAATCCTCCTGCTGAACCAAGTAATTCCATGTTGGAATATGCATGTTGATGATGCATCGTCAATCTCAAATGAAATAAGACTCAATGATACCGGGCTTAACATGGTGGACCTGGGTATTGTCTTCCCCAATCCTACATATGTTGTACTACCCTATTCATTTCAATTATCATAATGAATTACTGAAAATGAGGCTATGTATTAATCCATCATCACTAGCCTCTAGATTTCCCTTGAGATTGATGTTCCCCAAAAACATGTAATGTGGGACTCTAATCTAGTCATCAAAAATATCAATGATGACTATATTATAAGGATTCTAGAGCTCGTAACCTTACTCGAACGTACTAGCTAGTTGATGGACCCATTCCCATTTCGGAAAGAAGTTACTCATGTTCCTTAGTCATAGAATGGTTGAGCTAATGCATTGACCAGCATTGCCACATCTTTTATAGAGACTAACAAGGAAGACTGGATTATCCATGTGGTGCATCAATGATTCATTTCTCCCATCACATTGTATGATGATGATAGACAGTAGGTATGTAATCTCACCACCGGTTCATCCACATCATGACTCACATATCCCATTTCCATAGTGGAAGGGTCCCTTAGATGGAAAACTCTATTTATTGAGTATCACAAGCATGGTTATTTCCCGACAGACAGAGCCAAATGTGAGTAAGTCTATTGGAACATAGTGTGGTTCACACTCTAATGTGGTCTTAATAATGAGAATCTCATCTTCAAATGTGGGTTGTATGGGATTATCCTATATTTCATTAATGGAGATGAGATTCCCCATGTTATGCAGGATGTTCATACTGGTTCCTGTGGACCTCATTAGGAAAGATTGAAACTCACTCATCATTTCCAAAGGTTTGGCTAATTTTGGCCCACAATGGTCCATGACTGTACTGACTTCGCCAATAGGTTCTTCACGTGCCAGGCTCACACCAATTTTTTTCATCATCCTCCATATACTCTCTATACCACCAAGTATTCTTGGCCATTTTCAGTCTGAGGACTCGATGTCATGGGACCATATCCACCAGCAATAGCTTGCTAGTATAGGTTTATCCTAACCACTCTATATTTTCTTTCCATGTTGGTAGAGGAAATTCTACTCAAATATGTCAAGCCTCATTCTATCATTTATTTCATGAGATCTAATATCATCCACCAATTCAGAGTCCCTCATGCTGTTCTTACCAATAACAACACTAACATTCAAGAAAATGAGATGAAGAAATTGTACACGAAGTATGATATCTATTCTAATCAAACCTCTCACTGTCATAGTTAAGAGAATATAATGATTGAAGAATTAAACCAAACCCTCTATAACATCTTATAGAATAATGTTTTTTAGAACAAGAAGTTCTAGTTAGACAAGCTTACCAATGCTCTCTGGGCTTACTGGACAATGACTCGTAATTAAACCCAGGTGACCCCATATTCCATGGTGTATGGAAAAAATTCATTCCTTCCCATTTAAATGTATTTTTTGTAACTCCTCTTAGAAGTTTACGATTAGTTGACATAAAAAATGGTTGCAGAAATTTGTCTCACTGAACTGGAATCCCTTGATGAGAATGGTCTTGGTGCCCTTCACAATCAGTAGAGTCATCAGAACAATAAATCCAGAGCATTCACTAAGAATTTTCTCATATATTCCTTCCTTCAAGGTGACACAGAATTGGCCTTGAGAATTCCAATGATACGTTGATGGAAATCAGAAATGTGGGAACCCAAATGGGAGTGACCCAATATCATTTATAGGATTTAACACAATGGTTCATACTCCCTGGTCACCATAGATGGTGAGTGTATCACTCCTCCCATAAATTCCAAATTCCACAAGTAGTACTCCACATGAGTGGTCCCTATCGTCCTGCATGATGATATACTGAAAATGGTCCAAGATCTTAAAACATAAAATAATATTCCATTCATGTTTATTGGAGATAAACCGCAAATGATCCAAGTTCCATGACGTTAAACTAAGATCCCTTTCTTCCTAAAAGATGATAAACTAAAAATAGTCCAAGCCCTAAGACCTTAAACAATTATTCATTTAATATCCCATGATGATAAAATAAAAATTATCTGAGCACTCTGACCTCAAACTAAGACCACTGTTGGATAGTATGACAATAAACTAAATACTTTTCGAGCTCTACAAACCTATCCTAAGATCTGATTCATCCTGCATGATGATAAACTCCAAGCGGTAAACCTACCTCATGATTTGAGCTCTGTGACATTAAACTAGGATCTATCACATCCTTTCACACAATAGGTTAAATAGCACATGTATCACCATGCTTCACACACCACTTTTCATGGGTCTCTATCATCTCTCACATACAAAAGGACCCTCGGGCAGTATGGATGCTTAGCATTATGTATCACCTACCACTTTGGGTCAATGATGCATAGGATCTCGAATGAAAATTTCATACATGTCTTATCCTTTGAATATGGTCATTGGTCGATGATCAATTTTTTGTTCAAATTACAGGACTCACGATATGGATAGTATGTCGGAAGAATGGATAACGGTTATCCTCTATCTTTGTAGAGATCCCCATGGTTTCCCAAATATTGGGTATGATGATTCACATTTTTATACCCTTTTCTCCCATGCACATGACATTAAACTATGCATCTATGGTACGATATCTATGACCATAAACTATGATCTCCCTCATCCATACCGCATAACATTAAACTATGTAAAATTTCAAGAACTATGCATGGATTGATTACCATCTTTATGTGATATGTATAAATTACCAAACATTTTTTCTTTGGGTCTAGCCCTAGGTACCACAGATTATGCCTTCCTTTTAATCTCTTGGCCTAATTATTTAGGCAGAACATGGCACAATCTATACTTTTTTCCCATTCACATTCAATTTATAACTAGCACATCGTGTGTCCCACTTCAATAATCTCCCATATTTTTTCTTACTTCATGACATTAAATTGCACGACATTTCAGGAACTATATGTTTAGTAATTCCCATCCTTATGGGATATGTAGAAATACCCTGACATTTTATCCTTGGTTCCAATACCATTCCCTCGATATATTCCGACCACTTGGCTTGAGGTTACCCCTTTGGATTACACATAGTGTGGTGTGGACTTCTTATTTCATCATTTTCATTAGGTATGATTTATCATGCCATGGACATTCCCTTTAAGACCTCTTTCTTCCACAAGTGTCCTTACCGTTTGATGTTAAACTGCAAGAAATCCAAGAACTATGTATGTCTTGATTCCTTCCATAATTGGATATGTAGGAACACTTGAGTAGTTATCCCCATGGGTCCAACTTTGGCTCCACAAGTTATGTATTTATTTAAAACCCTAGGACATGATTCTTATGGTTTTTGATAGTGTGGCATGTGGAATTATTTTGTCTCGTTCACGTTGGGTCTATAATAGGCACACTATGAACTCTCTCATTGGGGGATTCCTTATATATTTTTCCCCACCTGATGATATTAAACTGCATCAAATATCTAGTACTATGTGTGTCTATATTCCCATCCTTATGGGATTCATAGGTACCCTAGACATTTCTTATTCAAGTCCAGCCCTAGGTTCCTCAACCTTTTCATCCCTTTCATCCTTTTCCTATAGTTTGATTTCTATAACCTTAAACTAAGATCTCACCATTCCTACATTACTTTAATCTATTTTTCTTAATTACAAGTGATTAAACTACAATTCATTTGTGGTCCTTTATGCATGTCCTTAAAAATTAATAACCCTTTCGTCCCACATGATGTTAAACTGCATGCCTTGTTTCCAAAATCTCATTCTTCCAACCCCTTGGCCCGAGTCTCCTTTTGGGAGTGCATGGTATGGTGTGGGTTTCATTGTCTTTATCCATGCCAGGCTATTTTTACATGCCCTACTCATTCCCTTTTTGAGGAATTCTTTTCATCTACATCCTTACCGCAAGGCATTAAACTGCAAAAAATTTTAAAACTATTTATGACATGATTCAAATCCACATGGGATATATAGGAATGACCAGGTATTTTACATTGGGTCTATCCCTTGGTTCATCGACCCATTTAACCTCTTTTATCTTATCATCTCCTCGATTCACCTGCCCCTAGTTGACCCCTTTGTCCTATTCCCTTCCCCATAAATATCTTTATATGTGATGTGGTTTAGGAACTATAGTGTTGGTTTCTGTATGGACATTCTCTCATTAGATTTCCATGCTTCATGCATCCCTTAATTTGGATCTTCATCATCTATCACATATGATAGGATCCTTATGTGGTATATATTCTTATCGTTATGGCTCACCTACAAATTTTGGCAAACTCCCTGAAAGATTTTAAAGTACATTTGGGAGAGGCCTCGCATCGCGAATATGGTCAGCGGTTGACCCACCCCTGTTTTTCCCATCCCAAGTCACACAATGTGGAAATTTTACTTTGTATACAATAAAATTTTATCTTCAATCATTACTCCAACTATATTATTCACTAAATATTTCTTTCATGAGTCACAAACTTGTACATTAACTCATGTCCTCACATATCATCGACACCCTCAATGTTATCCCTCTTTACACCTTTGCACGTTGAGAGGATGAACTAGTGTTTTGGGTTGTCCTTGGCTCCACAACTTCATTCATTACAGTGTTATCCCATGTTATGTATTGATCTTCTACACCCTTGTTTCCCACAACAAGATTGGATCATGCGGTCTTAGGGATTGGGTAAGGTTTGTGCCTATATGGAAGAATCACACTTCCCTATTGTCCGAGTTCTATGATCATAAACTAGGATCTCCAATGTCCCTAACGCATTGTGTTAAACTGAAATAAATTTCATAACTATGTGTGGCTTGATTCTCACCCATGTGAGGTACATAGGGATGCCCAGGAACATTACCCAAGGGTCTAGCCACAAATTCATGAACATTTCCTTCTACCTTATCAGTCAGGTTTTTCTTCTATTGAATGGTGTAGTTCGATGTAACCGTCCATTTTCCTCATTCATTTTTGGTTGCCATAGGATTCTATACTTCACCTCTCCTCCCCATGCGGTATGAACTCCAGATCCTTTAAACTAATACACCCTATGTCCTAGTTCGTATTCCCTTATAATACATAATAACTAAAATTTTCTTTTTTTGAGAGGATATCATTATTTTGGTATTGTAAATCTTCCATACCATCCTCATGAACTAAGTTTGTCTTGATTCCCATTCTCATGAGATATGTAGTCATGCCCATATTCTCTATCCATGGTTCCAACGCAACCCCATTCATCTTTTTTGCCTCTTAAATATATTCCCCATTCAGTAATGTGTTCTTTAGTGGGGTCTTACTTTATCCTCATTCACATATATTTTATGTACTTAACCTTATATCTATACTCTGGGGTGACCATGACCTTCGATGCATGACCTTAAACTGCAATACAACCCCAGATAAGTTCGGGATTCCCCATGATAATTATGGGACACTTCAGTTTCCATGATAAAGGCGATTACCCCCACCAGTGTTGGTTTCTAACCACGTTGTGATTCAATAACTATTTCCATCTTGATTAATGTCGTTATAGGATATGTAGGGATGCCTGGGACCCTCACATCAGGCTCAACCAAAAGTTCATTCACTCTTATGGATCTTTGACCCTAATTATGGTCCAAACTCAATGAAAATTTATTACGAGTCCCTAGACCATGTAACACGACGTTAAAACTATTTACCAGGGTCCTGAAAATAAGACCTTAAACAATGTTTAAAATCGTGACTATATAACACTAAACTATTTTATACATCATCCTTATCGTATGATGTTAAATCTGTATGTCTACCGTCTTAAATTACATGACATGAAACCACAGGGTATTCTAGGTCCTCACTAGAGAGGTCAAATCTATAAATTGGTTTGATCTTTATTCAGGCCAACACACCCAATGATTCTACTTTCATCATAGTGGTGTAGTTTCTATAATGTTGGATATCATTCGAATATCCCATCACCACATTTCCATGTTTTGCATTCCCTTTATATGAGATCCTCATCTACTTCCACCTCCAATAGAACCCTTGGTAGTATGGATTCTTGGCCTCACTGCTCGCATATATTTTTACGATAAAATTCTAGAAAATATAATGAAACACATGGATTGTTGGCCCTATATTTCGAATTTAGTCAAATGATTGGCCCTCTTTTGTTTACATCCATTTCAGGCTAATACAACATGGATATTGTGTTATGAAAATTTTCAGTAATTATCTCCCATTGTTGTACCACCCCCACCATTCCAAATTTTTGGTATCGTGGTTCACATATTAATTTCCCCTTCATTCGAATTTATTCCAACACCCCTAGATTTAACCTACTTGATCTCTAGAGCCTGTTGAGAAAGGGTAGTTTGGATGATTTAAGAACTCTATTCTCTAACAACAACCCCTTATTCTTTCTAAAATTTCTGAGTGGAAGTTCATGCCTCGAGTTTATAGTGATTATTTTCAGCTCTCGTATTTAAGGAGATTAAATACATTTTCATCCCTTTTTTCTCACACTAGGCATGACCCACATGATCTTACGGATTGATCACTTGTTATTTCATAGATATGATTTAGATGTAGTAATCAATGTAGATAATGACACTCACGCATGAAACCAAAATAAACAATTAAGAATGAATGTATGTTATTTTATTAATGTGAATTATACCCCCCATGGATTGACCACTATGATAGATGGGTTGACCACTTCAATGGAGTGTCTCTTCTCTACCAATTTCTGGATTTTGGCCTCAAGGATTTGTTGTCTCTTTTAAATCTCCCACTCTTTTTCACTAGCTATAGGGTTCAGTTCATTCACCCTAATCCCTGTATGATCCTAATTATATTGGATGTCACCCATCTATTGGGATTCTAGCCTCATATTATAATCTACCTCTACCAAATGGGCCTTCAATCACAATCTATGATCTTATTGTGCTTCAATGAAAGATTAGTTTTCATTAACCCATTCCCTCAAGCATTGGATCTCTGGTTCAGCCTTCTAATGTTTATTGGTTTTGATAGACTTCCTCTGGTGCCAGTCAACATTGAGGCCATGGGCATATTCACATATGTTCTGCTTCATATAATCACTAATGAGTATATGAGTCTATCAGGCATCGAATCCTCCATCCCATAGTTTGCACAACCTGGAATGAATTATCCTCATATGGTTTTCCCACTCTACTTGTGGGGTGTCTTTGATGATGCTCTTGATCAGTTTCTATAACTGGAAATACACAACCTTTCTATCTTATTTATCAGAAGTGGTCCCATACCATTCCTCTGGGTCAGTAGGTTTATATTCTCGGAATACATCTAGAAATTCAGTTGTAGGATCTTCTTCTGGTGTCCTGTCAGACTGGTCTTGTTCATCATCATGTTGTTAGTTTTCATCACAAGATCCCATATTGATGATTTCTTGTTCCGTTCAACTAGTCAGCCTACCCAAGGTCGTAGATACCATGGTTTTTTTATATTTCATGTCCAATTCCTTAACAATTTTATTTCCCCTTATGAGAGGAGTGCCATGAGCCACAACCATCATCCATAGTATGACCGATGAAATTTGATGAATAGTTGTGATAGAAATACAAAAATGTTAGTTTTCATGTTTCAATGGAAAATAGTAATGTATTTTATGAGAGAGAGGACATACATAGATCATATAATTGGTATCTCTCTCTAGTAACTTCCATAAGAGCACTAGGATGTCACTACCTGTATATGGTTGGAAGCTCCTATGATTCCAAAAGGGCCCCCCTCATTATCGTAGCCCTACCAGATTCTATGCTCACCATAGTCCCAAGAATAGATCTCGAAGTTATGTCCCCTATTATGTGGTAATGGGTTATCCATATAAGTTTCTTCTATATGGAAAACATTTCAGTTGACGAATCCTGGATGACCTTAATAAGTGCCACAAAATTATTGTTTAGACTTTTACTCAAGAGTCTTGGAAAACTCTTCCACCTCCAAGGTCGCAACCACACATTCCTCCAATGGGATCCCAATACTAGCCTCTTCTCTCCAGGAGGAATCTTCTAATAATTATAGTAAAGGGAAATGTTCCATAATCTCATTAGATGATAGTTATGTTGGGGAAGTTCGAATGAACATCAATTTAACCTGATTCTACAATGGACGTGGGTGCCCTAAGAATTCACCAAAGATCCCAACCTAGCCATGTATTATTCCCTTTCCACATGAGACACTAAAAAAATTCCCTCAGAATGGATGATATTTTATAGATCTATCCTGAGATGGTTAATGTGGCCCCACAATTTGGAGAGATTGAGATATTTCCTATTGACATCCTTGGTGTCCTAAGCCATGAAGAAATTACAATCCTTAGGCATATCTATGTTCTGTAACTTCTTCCAAAGATCATGAGTAGCTATCCAATAGAACAACTTTATGGCCTCCCTTGAAACAGATATACTCATCTGGAATCACGGGGTCAACCTATACCTCTTGTCTCACACCTGGTGTAGACCCTGAAATTATTTTCCTTGTTACTACTGCATCACCACCACCACGACATGTTATTTCCATTTTCTAAACCCAACGTCAAGGTTTAAGAGTTACCCCATCTTCAGGGCAGACAATTCATTATTTTATCATATATCCCAGGTATGATGGTTCCCATATCTTTTAATACACATTAAACAACATATAAACGGTGGTAGGTGAAGGTATGTCATTCGGTATTTTCCGATCATCCCCTGTAAACATAAGCCGAATCTTCCTCATCATGAATGGATGACCCTTGTGGAGTACCCCAGGGTAAAATTTTGGTTTCAATCTCTACATTCACTATATATTCCTCATAAAGTAGTTTGGGTATAGCCTCACAGATGTTCTCACGGTCAACCCATGCCATAGGAAGTCAACCCTAGAAGGCTAGTAGATAAGACCGATTATCCTCAGTTCCCTGTCCATCATGGGTGAATACCCTTGTCGATAGGGGAAATGGATGGAAGATGAATTAATTTTCCTTCATGACCTTGTTCATTGCAACTAGTGATGTATGCTTTTCCAGAAATCTACCTACTACATTCAAGATGGTTGGTTGAAATTCTGACTCGGGATGAGTAATAGGATTTAATCATTCATAGAAATTCAATTCTACCTCTATCCAACCATAAATTAAGTGGAGCAGTCTGCATTCCCACTGTGGTTTCTTCCCCACAATGATGTTCCACAACACCTTCTACCATTTCTCCAGTACTGAGATTCCATGGTTGACACATTTCTACACCCTGAGTGTGGAAACCATTAGGAATGTTCATGGTCACACAACCATGTTTGTATCTATGATCAACAGCATCCAAAAAAAGTATGAATAGAGGTAAATCAAGAAAACCCAACTAAAGGTTGTTGCTCGCTATTGACATTGTACCCCCATAGCTTCCATTATCTAACCTCTAGGATTATCCAGTAATAATTTTCTTTACTGCACTAGGCTTCCTTCAGACAAGTGGAAGTCCTTACTGGTAGCTTTTTAGGTTCCTCCTCTCCTTCAGTGGTATGCTCTGGTGGGAATTTGTGGAAATGTTTAACCACAACATTAAATGGATGTCCCTCACTAACATTTTGTAATCACCCAACACGAAATCAATCAAAACATTTACCAACTATGAAATATTCTATGAAACATCCCATGTGTTCTCCATAAGAAGGAACTCATCATACATTGCCACTATATTGGGAATTCCTAATACTTGATGGAGGTCTCATAGGATAATGTCGACCTCCCCGTGATGAATATGGAATTTGCTGGTCCACATAAACCAATTTCTTATAAAGTACTTTATCACATGTTTCAATCGGTAGATATGGATTTGGGAAACCCATTGTAAAGACCCAGAAATTTCAAGGAAATATTTTTCTTAAATACTTTGGAATTTTATGAGTATGTGGATTTTGACGGCACATGATTCCGAGGATCGGTGTGCCCGGAATCAATTTTCGATGTTTGGCACGGGTACGTTCAGTAAACGAATGAGCGAGTATTTCTATCTTTTGAAACGGTGCTCAGAATTGAAATCTAAGGGCACCGATGAACTCGCATCGCTGGTAATTTCTTAAGGGGACCTTTACCGTAGTTTAATTTTAAGAGGGTTGAGAATTATTATTTGTGGAATTAGATTAAAATAAATAAAATTGGTGTAGCACAATTTTATTTTATGGTTTGTGGTTATTTCCTCCCAAGGGGAGATAGAGGTGGGGCCCACACCCACATAACCTCCCATTAGAGGATATTTATGGGGTGGGGCCCACACGTGACCTAAACCCTTGAACTTCCCATAACTCTCATAAACCCCCATTAAATTACCTTGTTTAATGATGACAACCCTCCTTATTTATGAAATCTCTTCACCTTCCCCTCTCCATTAATTAAGTGTTTTGAATTTTGAACTTTGAATGCTTGGTATGTTTAATTAAAATAAGGGAAAGCCTTATTTTAATTGGGTTGGCACTTGTTGTGTTTTGGAAAATATTTGAGAGAGAGCACTTATGAAATAAGAGGAGAGTTTCTCCTTTGTTGAAGAACACCAATCCTCTGACAAAGTACGACGCACCTTCTTTTCACTTCTACACGAACAGAGAGGAGACACCAATTCTTCTTCAGGTGCACTCCGACGACGACGGAAATGGCACCGTCATCAATGATGCTTGTCAACCGATAACCTTATTCGAGGTAGGGGGTTTGCTTAATTTATTATAGATAAATTACTCCTCCGTTATTGTTGTATTTAAGTGAACATCTTTGGCCGATTGTTACCGCCTAACTCGGAGGGAGCGGGCCGAACAAACATGGCCCGACGACCCTCTGTCGTTCCTTGTCTTGTTTGGAATTGGGAAGCGGTGACGATCGAAGGCGGAGGCCGAATGCCGACTACATGTGGAGGAACCGCTGCCCGCAACCGCGGGCTGCTCGACCGAGGAAGAACCGGCCGGGCCGAAGGGAGAAACTGTGGCGCCCCACTGCGCCACGCTACGGAAGACTGCAGGAAGCCCAAGTGGGCCGCTTAGGTGGATGAACCGGCCGATCCGTCGGCCGGCCGGGCGGAGGGGAGCCGTGGTGCTAGAAGGATGTCGTGCCGGAGAACCGGCCGGCACGTCGGCCAATCGGGCAGAGCAGAACCGCGATGCTAGGAGGGGGTCATGCTAGAGAACATGCGGCCCGCCCGAGAAGGCCGGTTGCGCCAGAAGGCTGGCCGGCCTAGCCGGCCAGTTTGGGAGGGCGGTGCCGCTTGGTGCCGCCGGTTCGAGCAGCCAGGCCCCCCAGACCGCTCGGCCTTCGGGCCGAGCCGATCTGCCAGCGGGCTGAGCCATCCGAGCCCCACCGGGACGTGTCGCGCCGGGTCGGACCGTGCCGTCTTCAGGCTTGGCTACGCCCCTATGTCCGGACCGCGCGAATCTTCAGGCTAGTCCGACACCCCCACCGGGTCGGACCCGCCAAAACTGGGTGACCCGACTCGCCAGCCCACTCGGCTTAATGGGTCGGGCCTGTTATTCACGTAAACGTGAATAACTTAAAGACTGCACGTCCGATCGACGCGCCATCTATGGCACATGGATCCTTTCGACGAGGAGGTCCTTTTGCGATACTCTTAGTGAATTTTGGACAACTTTGTTAAACAACCGGGTTTGGAACGAGAATATTTCCAACCAGGCCCCTGGAATGAATAATACAATATCTCTCAGACCGGACGTCCGATTGACGTGCTGTCTATCGCATTGAGTTCTTTTTGACGAGATGGAACTTCAGGATACATCAACTCTAGACTTCGTGACAATTGATTTTTCGACCACCTTTTACTTGAGGAGCGAACCCTCCCGGAATCGAGCGTACTGAGTGCGGGAAACCTAGAGCTGGCTGCGACTACAACGACTAACGTGCTGGGATCATCCGTGGTTTCGACGATGACGATGACTGTACTTGGATCCTACGTGGTTTCGGCAGTGAGGAAGACTGTACTTGGATCCTCTGTGGGTTTGGCAAAGATGACGACTATACATGGATCCTCCGTGGGTTCGACAATGATGACGACTGCACTTGGATCCTATGTGAGTTCGGCAGCGATGGTTACTGTACATGGATCCTACGTGGGTTCGGCAGCGACAACTTCTGTACATGGATCTTACGTGGGTTCGGTAGAGGAGGTAATTTAGAGGCTACATGTAATCATATCCAACCCTCTTCATGAATATTATTCTTATGTGAGCTGAGTCTTGTCTTTCAAATCATTATCATTGATGTGATTGACTTCTTTCCTGTGTGGACTGGATTGTTCTTGGGCTCGAAAGTTTGAGCCGAAGAGAGATTTATGACTTATGTATATGTATGGGAATATACCAAAGTAAAGTTGGTTGATAATTCGTGTTTCTATCTTACCTTTTTGTTTTAACCATCGTGGATTCTGGGAGACCATTGGGGGTCTTGGGATCCCTACTGAGTATCGTTATACTGACCACTCCACGGGAAATGCCCGCACTATGTTGTGGTTGTTGTAGACAAAGGAAAACACTGATCGTGGTTGATGCTTGTGGAGCTGGACGATATCCGGAGGTGGACCACCTGGCGGGACGTACACGAAGCGGACAGATGGACTCGAGGTACCGACGACACTATCTGTACCCACCCTTCAGGTGGGATTCCCGGAGGATGACTTGGTGGTTGATGCTTTACTTTATAGCTGTTTTACATTCTTTCTCAGTTGTACTGTACTTTTAGTTGGGTTTGTATACTAGCCCATTTACCTTTCAGCACTTACTTTTGTACTTTGTTTTACTTAGTGCTTACTTCACTTGCGTACCATGTTGTGTTTTTTTAGTTTTATAAAGGCAATTCCTTCCCTTTTTTCTGGGATGTACGCCTTTGGTGATAGTCATTAGCCCCTGGCCTATAGAAGGCAGGCCTGGGGTAGTCACAACATGGGCCCCTAGGGCGGGTCATGACAAATTGGTTTAAGAGGATTCGGTTCTACTCCAGAACTCAGGACTCTGATAATTTCTTCTCTGTGAAGCAATACTGTTAAGTGTTTTGAGTGTGTTTTTCAGTCCAGGTAGTCCAGTGTTGGTGTAGTAGCCGACATATCCATACACCAGGACCCTGACTTCTGATTTCCGACTCAGTGCTCGAAAACACTGATTACATGTGTGTTTCAAAAGTTTTCTTTGTGATTACTTTGTGTCAGCTCACTAGGTATACTGTTTGACCGTGGCACACCTGTTTCTCTTCAGGATGGCCCCGCGAAGGTAGCCAGCTAGGGTTCCGAGTCATGTATATGATGGAAGGCCACCGAGTGACGAGGCCTCGGTGGAGGGCCCCATTACAGCGGAGGAACCAGCGGTACCACTACCCACTGAACCACTGATACTACCAACCCCATAAGTAGAGAGTGCACACCACCTGAGTGCGTTGCAAAGGTTTCAGCGACAGAGGCTGCCTAGGTTCTACGGAGAGACAAACCCTCAGGCAGTAGAGGATTGGTTGGAGGCTATCACTAGAGTCTTCAGATTGGTAGGGACACCAACCGACCTTATAGTGATCCTTTCCGTGAGAATATTTCATGCAGCAGCAGGTAGATGGTGGAGCCTAATGCTCCAGATGCAGGACGGGGAATCACTACTTTGGATGGACATCAAGAGCCTATTCCTCTCGGAGTTTGTTTCAACCACCCTCTGAGTGGTGCGCATCCAAGAGTTACTGCATCTGTGGCTGGGAAACATGAGAGTAGCGTAGTACTCGGCGAGATTTACCAACCTCTCACGCTACTCCACAGACATGGTACGCGGCCCATTCTTCTGAGCTCGAACCTTTGAGAAGGGACCGAGGCATGAGATCAGGGCCTTGATGATCTCCCTCAGCATTCCGACGCAGGAAAGAGTATTGGAGTGATCCTTTCTTGTGGAGAGCTTTCTTGCTGAGCTGATGCCAGCAGAAAAACCCACCGCAGGGCGACACGTAGCGGAGTATTATGCAGCCGACAGTATACAGATGTCGTAGATGTCCAAGCGGAACAGGACATCAGGTGGGAGGCCTCAGGATACTGGTTTGTATGTTCGGGGCACACGAATCAGAGCTAACCATACGAGGGGAAGGCATTGCTATGCATGCGGTGGGCAAGGCCACATGGCTCGTGACTACCTGACCCACCATGCAGATGAGCAGCAGAAAGTGGAGGGACCTCCCAGGTAGAGGAAGAGGTTAGACCATGGCAGTCTGCATGGAGCAGGCAGACGAGGTAGAGGAGCTGGCCGAGCAGTGGGTGGTGAACGACGCTTCGAGGCTCTACCACCACCACCACCAGGAGGACCACCCCAACCATAGGGAGTTGGCAGACAGGGAAGGGTCAACTCCAGGAAATTGAGGTCTACAACCACGGTGCACCTGAGATGATTCGAGGTACTATCTGTGTCTACTCCACCCTTTCTACAGTTCTTATAGACACATGATAGAGTCATTCTTTTATTGCCACTACCCTAGTTTGGAGCTTGGAGATTCCGATGGATCCATTGGCTCGATCCATACGACTAGAGACTCATACGGGAGAAGACTCGACGATTACACACTGGTGCTGAAAATGTGAGCTTACTCTAGGAGGAGAGAGCTTCAGCTGGGATCTTCTTGTAGCGGCGTTGAGACCTTACAAAGTTATCTTGGGTATGGACTGGTTGTCTACAGTCTATGCTCAGATTGACTGCATTTGGTGCAAAGTGCGGTGTGTCCGCACATATGGGAACATGTTCAACTTCACCGGTGAGAAGGGAGCCTTTGCAGTGCAGGATAGACTTACGCAAATGAGAGGGCAGCCGATCACACATCAGTTTTCTAGTCTCATCGCAGGAGCGGTTGACGTGTGGAGACCGAGTTTTCTTGTTGTGGTGGATCATTATGCAGACGTTTTTCCAAACAACATTCCAGGACTACCTCCTCGCAGAGAGGTATATTTCTACATAGACCTGTACCTTGGGATAGCTCTGATATCTACTCCATCATATCGGATGGCACCCTCCGAGCTTCGTGAGCTACGAGTACAGTTGGAGGACTTTTAGGGAAAGGGATTCATCTGACTCAGTGTTTCACCCTGGTCTTCTCCAATTTTATTCGCCAAGAAGGTGGATGGGAGCTTACAACTGTGTGTCAACTACCGTCGCCTGAATTAGGTGACTGTGAAGAACAAGTATCCACTCCTGAGGATTGATGACCTCTTTGATCATCTCACGAGAGCACGATGGTTCTCAAAGATAGACCTCAGGTCAGGCTATCATCAGATCAGAGTTCGAGATGAGGATGTGCAGAAGACGGTCTTCATGTGTCGGTATGGTCACTACGAGTTCTTGGTTATTCCCTTAGGCATAACCAATGCACCAGCAGTGTTCATAAGTCTCATGAACCAGATCTTCCAGCCTTACTGCGATCATTTTGTTGTAGTCTTCATCGACGACATATTGATTTACTCAACTACTGAGGAGGAGCACACCTACCACTTGTGGGTTGTACTGGACACACTTTGAGAGCACCGACTTTATGGTAAGAACTTGAAGTACCAGTTCTGGATTCGAGAGGTTCACTTCTTGGGGAACGTTATCTAGGAGGCAGGAGTTTCGGTGGATCCTATGAAGGTAAAGGAAGTACATTATTCGGAGCCACCCTGGAGCGTGACGGAGGTGCAGAGTTTCTTATGTATGGATGGGTACTATTGGAGATTTGTTCCTGACTTCTCCAGAGTTGCATCACCACTTTCAACTTTGAAGAATAAGGGTAAACCCTTCGTGTGGTCAGATAGATGCTAGCAGAGCTTCCAGAAGCTGAGACAGAGATTGAACAGTGCACCCATCTTGAGGTGACCAGAGGAGGGTGTTGGGTATTTGGTTTACTGCGACACAGCAGAGACCAGACTCGGGTGTTTCCAGATGTTGGAGAAGGTAGTGATCACCTATGATTCATGGAAGCTGAGGCAACAGAAGCAGAACTACGCTACCCAAAACCTAGAGTTAGCATCAGTGGTTTTCACCTTGAAGATTTGGCGGAACTATCTGATGGGCGAGTGATTTACAGTCTATTCTGACCACCAGAGTCTCAGGTACATTTTCTCACAGAAGGACCTAAACATGAGACAGCGGTGATGTCTCGAGTTCCTCGAGGACTATGACTTTGAGATAGTCTATTCTCCTAGTAAGGGAAACATAGTAGCTGATGCTCTAAGAAAGAGATCAGGCATTCAGCTACTTGGAGAGGCGACAGAGCAATTTTCCACTTTGTATATATCCTTCTTGGATAGAGATGGGGAATCTTTTCTACAGTCCCTCACATTTACTCCTCCACTACATCAGTAGGTCAGAGAGGCACAACATGGGGATGTTGACTGTGAGATGCGACGTGCTCAGATTTCCACAAGTAAGGTGCCTGATGGATTTTCTGAAGGAGGAGAACACACTATCCTCTTTAGGGGACATACCATGGAACCAGTTTCACTACATGAGGAAGTGCTGAAGGAGTTTCACACTTCCCCTCTAGTGGTACATCCTGGAGTGGCGAAGATGTACCAGGACCTTAGATGACAACATTGGTGGTCATGTATGAAGAAGTCTGTAACAGAGATCGTTTCACAATACCTCACTTGTCAGCAAGTGAAGGTGGAGCACCAGGTACCAGCAGGCTTGGTACACCCCATAGGGGTTTTAGAGTGGAAGTGGGATGGGATATCCATGTATTTTGTGATGGGTATTCCACGTACTTCTAGAGGACACGACTCCATCTGGGTGATCATAGATCGACTCACCAAGTTGGCCCACTTCCTTCCGATCAGAGTGCATGGATCAGTAGAGATCTTGGGACGCCTCTACGTTCAGGAGATTATACAGCTTCATGGTGCGCCATCTTCTATCATCTTTGATCAAGATGCTCACTTTACTTCCCAGCTTTGGAAAGGGTAGTAGGAGGCATTTGGGACGCAGCTACACCCGAGCACCGCCTTTCATCCTCAGACAGATCGCCCAGTGGAGAGAACCATTCAGACTCTCAAGGACATGCTCTATGAATGTTTCCTTGACTTTGGTCACAGCTAGGAGGATCACCTACCCTTGGTGAGTTTTCTTACAACAAACACTACCACTCCACCATCAGGATGGCACCATACGAGGAACTGTACGACAGACCTTGTAGATCACCTATGTGTTGGATTGACCCTAGGGAGTCAGCACTTGTAGAACCAGAGATGGTTCTGGCTACGACGGAGAAGGTGCAGATCATCCAGGAGAGGATGAGGACTACACAGTGCAGACAGAAGTCCTATGCTGATAGGAGACAAAGACCACTGGAGTTCGAGGGTGGCGACCATGTTTTCTTACGGGTCTCACCTCGACGTGGATTACAAAGATTTGGCCGGGTCTGCGAGATATCTCTGCGATTAATCGGGCCTTTCCAGGGCCTTAGTAGAGTAGGAGAGGTGGCTTACCGCCTGGCCCTTCCACCTCAGTTGCACTGTGTTCATGACGTCTTCCATGTATCTCAGTTGAGGAGATACGATCACAACCCAACCCACATCATTGATCATGGGGAGATGGACATCGATGACGGGACTACATTCATGGAGGTCCCAGGGGAGATCGAGGATCGACATGAGCGGGTCCTACGTGGATGGTTGATTCCTCTGGTTCACATTCGTTCGCATCACGGGAACCTCCAAGAGAGAAAATGGGAGCAGGAGGCTCAGATTCATGCTCAGTACCCTCATTTGTATTCCTATTTTATGTTGTAGATTTACGGGGACATAAATCCCTGAGGTCGGAGTAATGTAAAGACCCGGAAATTTCAAGGAAATTTTTTTCTTAAATACTTTGGAATTTTACGAGTCTGTGGCTTCTGACGACACTTGATTACGAGGCCCGGTGTTCCAAGAATCAATTTTGAAGATTATCTTGGGTACATTCAGTAAACGAACGAGCGGGTTTTTCTATCTTTTGAACCGGTGCTCGGAATTGAAATCCATGGGCATTGATGTACTCGCAGTGCTGGTAATTGCTTAAGGGGACCTTTACCGCAGTTGTGTTTTAAGCAGGTTGAGAATTATTATTTTGGGAATTAGATTACAATAAATAAAAATGGTGTAGAACAATTCTATTTTATGGTTGGTGGTTATTTCCTCCCAAGTGGAGTTAGAGGTGGGGCCCACTCCCACATAACCTCCCATGAGAGGATATTTGTGGTGTGGGGCCCACACGTGACCTAAACCCTTGAACTTCCCATAACTCTCATAAACCCCCATGAAACTCCCTTGTTTAATGTTGACAAACCTCTTTATTTATGAAATCTCTCCACCTTTCACTCTCCATTAATTAAGTGTTTTTAATTTTGAACTTTGAATGCTTGGGATGTTTAATTAAAATAAGGGGAAGCCTTATTTTAATTGGGTTCACAGTTGTTGTGTTTGGGGAAATATTTGAGAGAGAGCTCTTGTGAAAGAAGAGGAGAGTTTCTCCTTTTTTTAAGAACACCGATCATCCGATGAAGAACGACTTCTATTCTCTTCTCCGCAACAAGAGAAAAGACGCCAATTCTTCTTCGAGTACACTCTGACGATGATGAACATGAAACCATCATCCACGAAACTTTTCAACCATGAACCTTATTCGAGGTAGGGGGTTTGCTTAATTTATATTAAATAAATTACTCCTCCGTTCTTGTTTTATTCATGAGAACATCTTTGGCCGATTGTTACCGCCTAATGTGGAGGGTGCGGGATAAACAACCACGGCCTGACGACCGTCCATCGTTCCTTGTCTTGTTTGAAATCGGGATGTGGCCACGATCGAAGGCGGCGGTCGTGCGCCGACCGCATGGGAGGAGCCGCGGCCCGCAAGCGCGGGCCGCTCGACCGAGGAAGAACCAGCGGGCCATAGCTGGCCGGGCCGTAGGGAGAAACTGCGGCGCCCCACGGCGCCGCGTGGCGGAAGACCTCGAACCGCTCGAGGGGGCCTCTTAGGTGGAAGAACCGGCCGGCCCATCGGCCGGCCGGGCGGAGGGGAGCCACGGCGCCAGGAGGGAGCTGTGCTGGAGAACTGGCCGGATCGTCGGCCGGCCGGGCAGAGCAGAACTACGGCGCCAGGAGGGCGCCACACTAGTGAACCCATGACCTTCCCGAGCGGGTGGCTTGCGCCAAAAGGTTGACCGGTTTGGGAGGGTGGTGCCGCCTGGCGCCGCCGGTTCAGGCAGCTGGGAGGCCTCCCCCCCTCCGACTGCTTGACCTTCATGCCGAGCCGCTCGGCGAGCTGGCTAAGCCAGCTGGGCCGCGCCCCGCCGGGTCGTGCCTAGTTGGGTCGCGCCCTGCCGAACCGCACCGGGCCGGGCCGAGCCGTGCCCCACCGAGACGGGCCGCGCCACTTAGGGTCAGGCTGCACCACTCAGGCCAGAACACACGAATCTTAGGGCCGGTCCGACACCCCCACCGGGTCAGACCCGCCAAAACTGGGTGACCCAACCCTCCAGCCCACTGTGCTTAATGGGTCGGGCCTGTTATTCACTTAAACGTGAATAAAATAAAGACAGCGTGTCTGATCTACGCGCCCTCTGCAGCACTAGGATATTTTCGAATAGGCGGTCCTTTTGTGATACTCTAAGTGAGTTCTGGACAACTTTTCTAAATGGCCAGGTCTGGAATGAGCATATTTCCATCCGGGCCCCTGGAACAAAAAGGCCAATATCTCTCAGACCCAGCGTCCGATTGAAGCACCATCTATCGCGTTGAGTTCCTTTTGACGAGATGGAACTCCATGATACATCAACTCTGGACTTAGTGACAGTTGATGTATCAACCCTCTTTTACTCAAGGAGAGGACCCTCTCGGAATCGAGCGTGCTGAGTGTGGGAACCCTAGAGCTGGCTGTGAATACAACGCCTACCGTACTGGGATCCTCCATGGGTTCGATGACGATGACGACTGTACATGGATCCTACTTGGGTTCGACAGTGAGGACGAATGTACTTGGATCCTCCATGGGTTCAGTAGTGATGATGACTGTACTTAGACCCTCCATGGGTTTGGCAGTGATGACGACTGTAATAGGATCCTACGTGGGTTCGGTAGTGATGGTTACTATACATGGATCCTGCGTGGGTTTGGAAGAGACAACTTCTGTATTTGGATCCAACGTGGGTTCGGTAGAGGAGATGATTCAGAGGCTACATCTAATCATCTCCACCCCTCTTTGTGAGTTTTATAACTATGTGAGTTGAGTTTTGTCTTTAAAATCATTATCATTGATGTGATTAACTTCTTTCTTGTGTGGAATGGATTGTGCTTGGGCTCGGAAGATGGAGCCGAACTGAGATTGATGACATAGGTATATGTATGGGCATATACCTAAGTACAGTTGGTTGATACTTTGTGTTTGTATCTTTCCATTGTGGTTTATCCTTCGTGGATTCTTGGAGACCTTCAGGGGCCTCGGGGTCCCTACTGAGTATCGTTATACTCACCCCTGCATGGGGAATGCCCTCACTACGTTGTGTAGGTTGCAGACGACGGACAAAACTGATTGTGGTTGAGGCTTGTGGACCTGGACGGTATCCGGAGGTGGACCATCTGGTGGGACATACACGGAGCAGACAGGCAGACCTGAAGTACCGAAGAGACTATCTGTACCGACCCTTCAGGTGGGATTCCTGGAGGACGACTTGGTTGTTGCTGCTTTACTTTATAGGTGTTGTACTTTGTTTCTCAGTTTGTACTGTACTTTCAGTTGGGTATGTATACATGCCCATTTACTTTTCAGCACTTACTTTTGTACTCAGTTTTACTTAGTGCTTACTTCACGTGCATACTCTGTTGTGTTTGTTTACTTTTATAAAGGAAATTCCTTCCCTTTTTACCGGGAATTTTTCCTTTAGTGCTAGTCGCTAGCCCCTGCACTATGGAAGGCGGGTTTGGGGTAATCATGGCATGGGCCCCGAGGGAAGGTCATGACACCCATGCCGCTTCATAGAGGACCAGACTCTCTAGTTCTACCCCAAATACATCATAGGATGTAAAAAATTAGTCAGACCAGGCCTAGTCATCTATGGTGTTTCCGCACTGAGGAAGGTCCCAATAATTCGTCCACCCCTTCTCCAAGTTTTCTAATCCTTCCTTGAGAATGATGTGGTACTATGGGGGAGATTCCTTTGGTTTCATCACCTTCCCATCAACATTATCAATGTGATTATGAAAACAGTTTGGCAATGATAGGTGTATAGGCATCAAATGTATAGCCTTTGGCATCCCTGAACCACTTGCGCTGACATGGAATGCTTCTTAACCAGTAAGATAGTTCATCCCAAATAGCACTCAGGATGAAACCTTCATCCCTCAGACCAAATCCGTACAGTGGAAGTATTTTATATAGTGTAGTAATTTTTCTATTCTATTAGTAGATCCATCAGGGAATTGTGATATGATGTTCTTCGAAAATATTCTTTGATCCTCAGATTATCTGCATCTCTTCCCTTCAAGTGGAATCTGCAAGAACCTCCCAAGTAGCTTCTTGGTTGGCCATCTGGTTTTGGGAATTTTTCAGTTTTTCTTTTATTTACACATATATCAGTTGCAAAAATCATTCATTTAGTGCTTGGTCACAGAGCCTAAGGACTCGAAACACTGTGTATAGAAACGAGGGATCACGGTGCACCAATTCGTTACGAAGCGTTCATGGAGCACCAATCCGTAATGCTTGGTTTGCAACGCATGTTCACGGAGTGCATAAAATCATTTTTCGAGAGCTAAATCGCATTATCGTAGGTATATAAGTAGAGAAAATAAGTTTTCTCACATAATATTTAAAGGTGATAACCTCCGAGGATTCACGAGCACTTGTCCATGGAATGATTTGTTGCATTCTCGACCCATGTTCTGCATACAACCTTCACAATTCAGATATATGATCTATCTAAATTTTTGTGACATACCCTTAGAATATGACCTTCATTTTATCCACATATTCCATTATAATGGGGTATTTTTTTGACCCAAAATTTTGTTCCCTAGAATAAATATTAAAAGGGAAGAAATTGAATTGTAAAAGGATCTGCATTACGAAGTGCCTTTACAAAGACTTCCTTCAACATTACCAAAAAAAATCCTCCCAAAAAAATTCTATTCAAACACTACAAGGGCTGTGACAGAATCCTTCACGATTCCAAGGAGCATGACGGGATCCTCAGAAACTTCCAAAAAGGTAGTGAAGGAATCCTGTGCTAGTCTGAGGAACTTGACGGGAGCCTCTATGACCACTGCAAAGGCGTGGAAGGAAGTCCCTCCATGCCTCGGTAACTTGGTGGATTTTCCATTGATTGTGAAGTATTATTTTCATCATAGCACATCTTCTGATCATTCATATTCCTAGTTCCTATAAATCCTTGGCCCACCCCCACTCCAATGGATTGACACCCTGGCCTTTTACCTTTAATGCTCTATATCCACAAAGAACCATTTTCTCCATGAACCATAGAGAAAATAAACAATATATTTTAATTCTTCATTGAGAAACCACTTTACCTTTCCTCTATTTCAACTCTGATTCAAGTGGTTCTGACCTTCATGTAGCCTTTTGGCCATCAAGAAGGATGGAAATCGCTTTGGGTACTCATAACTTTGCAAGGAGCTTAGTCTTCGTGAATCACCCTCCAAGAACATGTAGACTCTCTGCCTATGCTGGGTCATAAGTATTCAGGAAATTAACAACCTTAATTATGTTTTTCACTTCTTGATTCACCAGATATTTGTGAATACCCTCTCTGTGAGGCCTTCTTCTTCGCATATCCCTCTTTTGTGCGGTCCTCCAGGCATGTTGGTAGTGATTTCATTGTCACCCAATTGATGATTCATGTAACATTTCCCTGCCTCATGATTCCTTGCATAGGAACCCTAATATATATGAATACTTATCATATCCACACTAACATCGACCATTTAATGTATCAATCCACAACCCAGTTAATCCACGATGTTGTTGGTGCTTTCCCTTCACCAAGGATTATAGTGCCCCAATTATGTATGTCCTAGGGATTAAAATTGAATCCTCATCATCCAAGATGCATGATGTTAAAATTACATGTACCCACATTCTCAATATAAGAAGTTAAAATTCAACCACCACATGAGGGGTAGGCCTGATAGGACCAAGAATGGCATGGGCACCATGTAACAGCCCAAGATTTTATAAAAAAATATTCTTTTTAATTTTATTAATGTCTTGTGTTGTACGCTACACCAAAAGGAGCTTGCACAACACGCATCCTTGACTTTCCTTGCATTACACGCAATCGCGACCTTCCTCGATAGCGTGTGTAATACGCAATAACGATGTGCTATTAAAATATTATTAAAACTAGCCGTTATGAATAGTAATAACCACTTTTTAAAATTCTGAAAATCTTATTTTTCAAAATGAACTTCATTTTTGGATTCGGAGTATCGAATTTAGCCTAAGGTGAAATTTTGGTACTTTTCGGATAACTTTCATATTCTGATGAATAGTGAAAATTACTAAATTATAATTAAAAACAACTTTTTTAATCGAAATAATTAATAGTGATAAATTATTAATTTGAGTGTTTTAAAAGTATATTTAGAATATATTTTTTACAATTTAATACAATGTTGGTCATTGGTTGTAATTCCACATTTAAACCAGACATAATCAAGTGTCAATCTTTTGATAGATATTGTTTCTTAAAAACACGCTATTTGTTTTAATAGCGGGATTTAATTATAAAAATAATTAATGAAACTTCTATGTTATGAATTTGGTAAAATATACTTTATTTTTGAATTCGGAATATAAAATATAGCTTAGGATGAAATTTTGGCATTGTTCTGAAAAACATCAATTTTTGATGAATAGTGAAACTACTAAGTGGTAGGTTAAAAAACTGAATTTTTTCATAAAACTTAATTTTACCGCTTCTGTGAATGGAATTTCGAAAATCCGAGAGACACGGTTAATATCAAGGACTAAAATGTGGTTCAATGAGATGAAAATAATTTTTTGGTGAATAGTAACTTTTTACCTTTTTTACCGCGGTTAATAGTAAATAGGGTAACTAAGGGTAAATATGATATTACTATTACCCTAACACATGTCCTAATTCTATTGGACAAGTGTAATTCGACCAAAAACAAACTTAGGAATAAAATATGACCATTTAGGCCCACTTGGATTAGATTAGGACATTTATTATTAATTTATTTAAAGAAAGGTTAAAATAGTTAAAATCAAAGTTTAATAAGTAAATCATTTTTAATATGGGGTTATACATAAGATAAATTCGATTGTAAATATTCATTAGAAAGATAAAAAGATTTCCTACATGATGGTATTTTATTTGTAATTTTTCGACATCAAATAATTTAATTTAGTTATGACACAACGATGATGCAGTAATTATCTTATTAATGAAATATTGACATAATTGATGTTATAAACACCGAAATAAATGTAATTTGAAATTTTTTATGAATTCCACTAATTTTCTAGGTCACTATGATATATTAATGTTGATTTAATCAACTTGGTTCGAACATTTAATTCTGTTATGACTTTCACAAAAATCATATATCAAATAGTGTCAAAATTGACACAAAATAGTTTTTAAATCAAATATTATATTATTAATTGTTATTGTATTCCTAAAAATCCAAGGTTCGGCCAAATGACTTAGATAAGGATATATATATTAATAATAAACAATTTGGGGTTCGTTTGGCATGTTATAGTAAGTGTATTAACCATATAGTGAAAGAAAACAAAAAGACATGGTAAAAGTTAAATTATTTAACTTAGAGTTAAATCTAATTGATAAGGTTAAAATAATATCCTAAACTTGTCTAAATTCTATTGGTTGATAGTATTTAGACCAATCCCTACCTTATATTCGAAATAAGACCCTTTGGAACCATTATAAACCGATTTTGACTTTTATATAAAATAATATTTTGAGATATTCCTAAGTTGCCCCTCTCCTCCCCTATAAAAGGACACCTCCTCCCCCTCCTCCTCACACCAATTTGAGCACTCAAGCTCGGCCAACCCCTGCCAAAATCCCTTCTCCACTTACCTAGCAACATCCTAGAGGTTCTGGTCTTCCTCAAAGACCAATTCTAGTGCCCTAAGAGGAGGTCTCAAAGAGGCGCTTCAAAGAAGAGGTAATTACCGTTACCAATTCTTTCATCTTTATTTCTTCTTCCACTTCTTCTTCTTAGGTTGTTTCATTATGAAGTAATAACATCAGTATCACTCATATACTGATATGTTATTATAAGTATGAAACAACCCTATTTCACTATCTATCCATCCTACGGAAAAAGAAATCACCGCGCGTGCGTACGTACGGAATACCATCTCCACGACGCGATGAGATTCATTCTCCATGTTAACCATTTAAGAATGATTATAAAGTATATATAATAAATAATAATGAAATATATGACATTATAAAGCTACTGGATTTATGTATATATATATATATATATGTATGTCATCTACTTACTTCCATTCAAGACAATAAGGAGAGGAAAAACAACGTTCATGCGTACGTACGGACTACCGTCTCCATGAACGGTGTTTTTCATTTCATTTATCTATATATTATATATATATTTATACTGAATATATATGATATATAAATCATATTTTATATTCTGGAAGTAAGTAAATCATGATATAAGTAATAATGATGTCAAGAACAACAAGTCAAAACACCTACGATAAATGAAACGATTTTACCCAAAACGCTTCTTTAACATGGAATTTACAAAAGAACGGGTAATATAATGTCATAAGTGAACCATATATGATATCATAACAATGAATATGGTTCTTTAATAAGTCAATAACATGATTTAAATCATTATACAGGAGGTTCGGACACTTACAAAGCAAGTCGGACCTAAGGTAAGGGAAAATATCACAATCTCATTTTTATTTGAGATTGTTTATTCGTAAGTATTTACTGGGGTGTATTTTATCATCCACATCCATGTTCCCTCAATATGTAATATTGTTTCCATCCACTTGCAATAGTTTAAATCCAATTTTACCCTTAGGTGAGTTTTTAGTAATGAATATGAAAGGAATCTTTTGTCGTTTTTCCGTACGAGGTACTTTTTGACTTTTCCGACAAAAGTACGAAGAATGTTTTTTTTAACTTATACGACACGAACGGATTTTTACGGTTTTATAAAGCCTTATTTTCATGAACCATACTCCAAAATATTTCATGACTATTTTTAATAAAATCTCTTTCTTTTAAAATTGTATGATGTTTTGTGAAAAGAAATTGATTTTGAAGAAGAAAGGATATTTTCCTCAAGAATTCATTTCAAGTGTTTTATCAAAATTATTTTCCATCTAAGATAATAAAGGGTTCTGTTTCTATCCATATTTTTACATTGATTTGACTATGTTGTGATGGAATTATGTTTATGAATTCCTTTATCTTATATGAATGGTTTTATGATGTCATGTTGTTTAAGAATCCCATTTTTATTACATGGGTTATGCAATGATGTATGATTTATGATTTTGTGGCACACATAAGAATGGTATAATTATGAGATGGGTGGGACCTATATCTCCCTCCAATTCATTGGGTAAAGATTTCATATCTCATGAGATAGACATGGCTGGAATGGTAGGTTATACCGGTTCAGTGAAACAGGACTGAAACGAGGATTACTCGATTCAGAAAGGGACTTTGTCCACTAAGTTAGTCTTGGCAATGAGTCTTGAATAACAAGAAATGATTCTCTATGATTATGTGTGTATTCCACAATGAGTAATGTTTTAAGTAAGGGTTTCATTTTCACTACTATGATTTATCCCATGTTATGAAATTATGCTCTCTTTTGCAGGTTAAGATTTCCAAAAATGTTATGTTCTTATGAAAATTATGTGATTGATATTTCTTTTGTTTACCCTTACTGAGCATTTGAGCTCACCCTTTTATGTTTTCTTTTCCCCAGGATATAAAGAAAGGTTTTAGGTAAAAAAAAAGGAAGATCTTTGTGGGATATTTTGAAGATCTTTCACCAGGATTAGAAGATTACGTTCCGAGTTTCCAAAGACACTAAACTATTACGATCCTTGTGTGTGTATTTTTGTTATGTATTAAGTATTCCGCAAAAGTAATGTAATGTTCATGTACGTTAGGCTTCGGGTCTCTACAGTTGGTATCAGAGGAAAGGTTTAGTCAACCTTTGGAAACTAGGATGCGAAAACGTTAGTGAGATCCCTAGAGATATTTCTAAGGTATGTCTAGGGATGTCCCTAGGGATAAGTATACGTATAGGTTATAGTAATAGAATTACGCTAACGATCATAGAATTAAACCTAAGATGTTGGATATTGAAGGTACTCCCCCTTTATTATGTTGTTTTCCCTAGCATTATTTTTCCCTCTCACACTATTCTTTTGGGGTTTTAGACGATGGCTGGAACCCGAAGGAACCGTGTTGATCAATGCAATGGACAATGCAATGATTGCCCTCCTGAACAAACAAATGTTATGGGAGATGGAGTGCAAAATCTTATTGCTATACTTACACAAGCTATGAATCATTCTGGACTTCCAAATGAGCAGAGAAGGGAACAATATTCTATTTAGTCCTTCATGAGGCAACGTCCACCTTCTTTCAGTGGGTCTTCTGATCCACTTGTGGCTGAACAATGGATCAGTACTACTGAAAAGATATTTTCAGTTCTTCAATGTTCTGAACATGATAAAGTCATCTTAGCAGTATATCGTTTGGAAGGTGAAGCTGATCAATGGTGGAATCTTATCAAGAATACGAGGCCAAGAGATGAAATTGAGTCCATGGAATGGGACAAGTTCAAGAACTTGTTTTTCAGTAAGTACTTCCCTCGTATTCTTCGAACAAAGATGGAGAAAGAATTTCTTGAACTGAAGCAAAGGGACGATGAATCTGTTGGTACCTATGAAGCAAATTTTACAAGACTTGCAAGGTATGCTTCTGGAATTATCATCCAACCTGAAAGTAAAGTTGATCGATTTTTCTGTGGCTTAAAACCAAGTCTTCGAAGGGCATTAGCTATAAGAGACTTCAGTAGCTATGAAGAAATTGTGCGTTGTGCTATCAAGGTAGAAATGGAAGTTGATGTTACATATCCATCTCATGGTTTTGACAAGAAACGAAAGATGGAGTTCAAGGAGAAATCTCAGAATAATGGTGAAAAGAAGATGAATGTTTCCTTATGCACAAAGTGTGGAAAGAAGCATGGTGGAGATTGTCTAAAAGGGACTAGAAAATGTTTTAAGTGTGGAAAAGAAGGTCATCGAGCAGCTGAGTGTCGAAGTAATGGAAAAAGGGTTTCTAATGATGTGAATAAAGCAAACACTGCAGAGAACGCACCGCCAACACTTCAATGCTTCAAGTGCAAGGAAATGGGGCATTATGCTAATAATTGCCCTAATCCAAGGGTTAGTGATGATCAACATGAGCAACCACTGAAGGCAAAGGACAAAGGGAAATCACATGCGATCACTATTGGCAATGTTGAATATGACAACGATGTGGTGGAATGATTAAGTGTTTATGTAATGGGATTCCAAAATAATGTTGTATCATTGAGTATTGCAATATTTATTGATGTGGTATTCAAAGTGATTGAGATATTTTTTGGAAATAAGATGATATGCGCATAATGAAGACGAGAAAATGAAATGTTTAATAGTATTCATGAGCTCATGATTGATATAAGGACTAAGTGATATCATGGTTTGAGTATATAGAATTTTGAGGATTTTGGTATGTGGAAAGTGTTAACTTTTAACTGCACTCATGTTATCACTAAGGTATTCAAGAGAATACACGATTAAGGACTTTGAATGTTTGGAATGTGACCAACAAGACATATCTTATGATATGTGGGGATCAATGACAGTATTTAAATCTCTGGTAATCGTTGTCACTATATTATGAGAGTGGACTGCAGTATTATAAGCCTAAAGATTAGACTGGATTATGTTGGACATAAGTTAGTATTGTTTAAGGATAGAAGATTTTTGATATTATTGATGGGATGTTATAGTAACGTAGTTTTAGAAAAAGGGACAACCTGCAGGACGGGCGACAACCCATCGCTTCGGACAAGGCTGTAGGAATCGAACCCACAACCAAAGTGGGACTGGCCTTTATCGCCTACCACTGGCCTACAGGAAGTCCCTGTTTAGTAGAAACTAGTTTAATTATATTAAGCAGTATGATATATGAAGTATAAGTCCATTTTAGGAACTATATATGATTAATCTCACTATAGAATGACTTATGTATATTTAATAACTTGTGCTTACCTTTTGTTTGAGACAGATGGAATGACCCGTCATTCTATCACATGATCTGCTAACACTTCACGAATAACAAATTCAACTTCATTTATTTAAGAGATGAAGTGGAAATTGTTCAAGGCACGAACAATAGTGATATTGTATCAAAATAAAGTAAGTATTTATTCTAATTCAAATTTTCAACTTTAGGGAAATGATCTTGAAAACCAAAAATGTTGTCCTAGTGATCTTATACCTGATGAATCAGATGGTACCTTAGATCGTCACAAATTTATAGATTTGTGATTACTGGATTTTCCATAGCCATGTTCTCTACCACTCTCCATCAGAACATGATGGTTAGATTTCTCTTCCATATCCATATTTTCACCTATGTGGAAACCCAGTGATTAGTTTATTTGGGTAATCGTTACATTTCATACTTTAGTTTTTAAAGCCAAGTTTTTGTATTCCCTTTTACGATGTGGGTTTCTATTAAAGAAACTTTCAAATAGTAAACCATTTATAACCCCGACGAATTTCGAGGGCGAAATTCATTTTAAGGGGGGTAGAATGTAACAGCCCAAGATTTTATAAAAAAATATTCTTTTTAATTTTATTAATGTCTTGTGTTGTACGCTACACCAAAAGGAGCTTGCACAACATGCATCCTTGACTTTCCTTGCATTACACGCAATCGCGACCTTCCTCGATAGCGTGTGTAATACGCAATAACGATGTGCTATTAAAATATTATTAAAACTAGCCGTTATGAATAGTAATAACCACTTTTTAAAATTCTGTAAATCTTATTTTTCAAAATGAACTTCATTTTTGGATTCGGAGTATCGAATTTAGCCTAAGGTGAAATTTTGGTACTTTTCGGATAACTTTCATATTCTGATGAATAGTGAAAATTACTAAATTATAATTAAAAACAACTTTTTTAATCGAAATAATTAATAGTGATAAATTATTAATTTGAGTGTTTTTAAAGTATATTTAGAATATATTTTTTACAATTTAATACAATGTTGGTCATTGGTTGTAATTCCACATTTAAACCAGACATAATCAAGTGTCAATCTTTTGATAGATATCGTTTCTTAAAAACACGCTATTTGTTTTAACAGCGGGATTTAATTATAAAAATAATTAATGAAACTTCTATGTTATGAATTTGGTAAAATATACTTTATTTTTGAATTCGGAATATAAAATATAGCTTAGGATGAAATTTTGGCATTGTTTTGAAAAACATCAATTTTTGATGAATAGTGAAACTACTAAGTGGTAGGTTAAAAAACTGAATTTTTTCATAAAACTTAATTTTACCGCTTCTGTGAATGGAATTTCGAAAATCCGAGAGACATGGTTAATATCAAGGACTAAAATGTGGTTCAATGAGATGAAAATAATTTTTTGGTGAATAGTAACTTTTTACCTTTTTTACCGCGGTTAATAGTAAATAGGGTAACTAAGGGTAAATATGATATTACTATTACCCTAACACAAGTCCTAATTCTATTGGACAAGTGTAATTCGACCAAAAACACACTTAGGAATAAAATATGACCATTTAGGCCCACTTGGATTAGATTAGGACATTTATTATTAATTTATTTAAAGAAAGGTTAAAATAGTTAAAATCAAAGTTTAATAAGTAAATCATTTTTAATATGGGGTTATACATAAGATAAATTAGATTGTAAATATTCATTAGAAAGATAAAAAGATTTCCTTCATGATGGTATTTTATTTGTAATTTTTCGACATCAAATAATTTAATTTATTTATGACACAACGATGATGCAGTAATTATCTTATTAATGAAATATTGACATAATTGATGTTATAAACACCAAAATAAATGTAATTTGAAATTTTTTATGAATTCCACTAATTTTCTAGGTCACTATGATATATTAGTGTTGATTTAATCAACTTGGTTCGAACATTTAATTCTGTTATGACTTTCACAAAAATCATATATCAAATAGTGTCAAAATTGACACAAAATAGTTTTTAAATAAAATATTATATTATTAATTGTTATTGTATTCCTAAAAATCCAAGGTTCGGCCAAATGACTTAGATAAGGATATATATATTAATAATAAACAATTTGGGGTTCGTTTGGCATGTTATAGTAAGTGTATTAACCATATAGTGAAAGAAAACAAAAAGACATGGTAAAAGTTAAATTATTTAACTTAGAGTTAAATCTAATTGATAAGGTTAAAATAATATCCTAAACTTGTCTAAATTCTATTGGTTGATAGTATTTCGACCAATCCCTACCTTATATTCAAAATAAGACCCTTTGGAACCATTATAAACCGATTTTTACTTTTATATAAAATAATATTTTGAGATATTCCTAAGGTGCCCCTCTCCTCCCCTATAAAAGGACACCTCCTCCCCCTCCTCCTCACACCAATTTGAGCACTCAAGCTCGGCCAACCCCTGCCAAAATCCCTTATCCACTTCCCTAGCAACATCCTAGAGGTTCTGGTCTTCCTCAAAGACCAATTCTAGTGCCCTAAGAGGAGGTCTCAAAGAGGCGCTTCAAAGAAGAGGTAATTACCGTTACCAATTCTTTCATCTTTATTTCTTCTTCCACTTCCTCTTCTTAGGTTGTTTCATTATGAAGTAATAACATCAGTATCACTCATATACTGATATGTTATTATAAGTATGAAACAACCCTATTTCACCATCTATCCATCCTACGGAAAAAGAAATCACCGCGCGTGCGTACGTACGGAATACCGTCTCCACGACGCGATGAGATTCATTCTCCATGTTAACCATTTAAGAATGATTATAAAGTATATATAAGAAATAATAATGAAATATATGAAATTATAAAGCTACTGGATTTATGTATATATATATATATATATGTATTTCATCTACTTACTTCCATTCAAGACAATAAGGAGAGGAAAAACAGCGTTCATGCGTACGTACGGACTACCGTCTCCATGAACGGTGTTTTTCATTTCATTTATCTATATATTATATATATATTTATACTGAATATATATGATATATAAATCATATTTTATATTCTGGAAGTAAGTAAATCATGATATAA
This sequence comes from Viscum album, assembly GCA_963277665.1. Lineage (NCBI taxonomy): Eukaryota > Viridiplantae > Streptophyta > Magnoliopsida > Santalales > Viscaceae > Viscum > Viscum album. The sequence goes on along the minus strand of OY728155.1, from coordinate 82,186,903 downwards.
GTAATAATGATGTCAAGAACAACAAGTCAAAACACCTACGATAAATGAAACGATTTTACCCAAAACGCTTCTTTAACATGGAATTTACAAAAGAACGGGTAATATAATGTCATAAGTGAACCATATATGATATCATAACAATTAATATGATTCTTTAATAAGTCAATAACATGATTTAAATCATTATACTGGAGGTTCGGACACTTACAAAGCAAGTCGGACCTAAGGTAAGGGAAAATATCACAATCTCATTTTTATTCGAGATTGTTTATTCGTAAGTATTTACTGGGGTGTATTTTATAATCCACATGCATGTTCCCTCAATATGTAATATTGTTTCCATCCACTTGCAATAGTTTAAATCCAATTTTACCCTTAGGTGAGTTTTTAGTAAAGAATATGAAAGGAATCTTTTGTCGTTTTTCCGTACGAGGTACTTTTTGACTTTTCCGACAAAAGTACGAAGAATGTTTTTTTAACTTATACGGCACGAAGGGATTTTTACGGTTTTATAAAGCCTTATTTTCATGAACCTTACTCCAAAATATTTCATGAATATTTTTAATAAAATCTCTTTCTTTTAAAATTGTATGATGTTTTGTGAAAAGAAATTGATTTTGAAGAAGAAAGGATATTTTCCTCAAGAATTCATTTCAAGTGTTTTATCAAAATTATTTTCCATCTAAGATAATAAAGGGTTCTGTTTCTATCCATATTTTTACATTGATTTGACTATGTTGTGATGGAATTATGTTTATGAATTCCTTTATCTTATATGAATGGTTTTATGATGTCATGTTGTTTAAGAATCCCATTTTTATTACATGGGTTATGCAATGATGTATGATTTATGATTTTGTGGCACACATAAGAATGGTATCATTATGAGATGGGTGGGGCCTATATCTCCCTCCAATGCATTGGGTAAAGATTTCATATCTCATGAGATAGACATGGCTGGAATGGTAGGTTATACCGGTTCAGTGAAACAGGACTGAAACGAGGATTACTCGATTCAGAAAGGGACTTTGTCCACTAAGATAGTCTTGGCAATGAGTCTTGACTAACAAGAAATGATTCTCTATGATTATGTGTGTATGCCACAATGAGTAATGTTTTAATTAAGTGTTTCATTTTCACTACTATGATTTATCCCATGTTATGAAATTATGCTCTCTTTTGCAGGTTAAGATTTCCAAAAATGTTATGTTCTTATGAAAATTATGTGATTGATATTTCTTTTGTTTACCCTTACTGAGCATTTGAGCTCACCCTTTTATGTTTTCTTTTCCCCAGGATATAAAGAAAGGTTTTAGGTAAAAAAAAGGAAGATCTTTATGGGATATTTTGAAGATCTTTCACCAGGATTAGAAGATTACGTTCCGAGTTTCCAAAGACACTAAACTATTACGATCCTTGTGTGTGTATTTTTGTTATGTATTAAGTATTCCGCAAAAGTAATGTAATGTTCATGTACGTTAGGCTTCGGGTCTCTACACACCAGCACCCTCTCACTCCCTTCTCCATTTGTGTTTTTCCACCATATGGGCCTCCGACAGTCGTTACGTAATCCCCAACACACATTGGTAGGGTTTCCCTATACAATTTCTATATCCTCCTCATATATCTATAAACCCTCTTGGAGTACCCTAATATTCATATCCATGGGATACTACCCATGTGTAAGCCCCGTACCACTCCCCACTATCACATCATTCATGATGTGATCGTCATGTCTATTGATGCCTCGTGTATCTCACACAAAGCATTGCTGACATGGGTTTACAGTAAGAAGCGACCCTGAAATTCTCCTTGGGCTACCACCAATGTGTAATCACCTCTATACTTCTTACTGATGCACCTTTTGCGACATGATCGTGAGGACCATTTCTGCCTCATGTTTCTCACACTAAGCAAGGCTCATGTCGGCTTATAGTAAGCATCGACCATGATATCTTCATTGGGCCACTATCCCTGCATAATACCCATTCCCAACCCTACCAAACAATTTGCAATTTGATCTATACCTTCTAAACATGGTACGTTTGAAGCCTCTCTGAGTTTCATGCCCATCACATCCCACAAACAATCTGTTCTGACCATTTAATATCAGTTCATTGTTCATACCGCTTGACATTAAACAGTATTCACCTTTTTTCACAAATTACGTTAAACTATATTCATTTGAACTACATGGGTCTTTAACCATGTAACTAAGATAGGGTACGTTGGAAGCCTCAGAGAGGTTTAATATCAGTTCATTGTTCATAACGCTTGAATTTTATTATTAATTTTCTCTAATATTAGTGGGAGCTTATCGGAGTTGAATACTCATAACTATCTTTATTAGTACTTGATTACATATTTTTAAGTATGTTTTTATAACAACATGATTTTTACTATAGATACCATATCTTTGTGATAATTACCTAAGAATATATTTCAATCTAAAATGTTATAGTAGTTCCAGTCAATAACGAGATCGAAGAGGTTCTATGACCTCATTCAAGAATATATTTGTTACATCTATATGATATAGTCTGATAGGAAATATGATATAGTCTAAAAGGGGTATGAGAATCCAACTTCATTGAGAATAATTCTCATGGTTTTCACCCTTTGTAATATTAAATATGGGAGGTTTTGAGATTAGACACGTTAATTAGAAATCCACATGTTTATGTATCATTTGATGTTACATTTTCAGTACACATGTATTGATCATTTGAAATTAATTTTTTATTTAACGAATGTCGTGACTCATGTACATTGGTGTATTGATGAAAATAAGAATGACATATGATAATGGTGAGGAATAATCAGATGGGTGGTTTATGAGTGATATTTCATTAATGGATATTGAGGGAAAGGATTTATCCCTTTAATCACATGATATAAGTGGAAATCGTGAGTCATTTTATTAGAATATATATACGTAAATAGATGCATGTCCATGGTCTTCAAATAGGAAATACATTTCCTAAATATCAAAAAATGATAATTTGAAAATATAGGTTAATATAACCAACATACAACCTAATTTCTTTTTGAAATATTTGATAAATGGATTAAATTATGTGGTATAAAATTCATATGATATTGAATGTTTTTATGATAATAAATTATTTCTTTATGGGGTTTTTGATGTGTTTTCTAGATGCTAACCATATACATTATATGATTATTCCTAATACCACTAAAAATAGGCCAATAGATGCAAACAAACTAAGGGTATTAGAAATCTCAATTAAGGTTGCATATTTAACAAAATAAATTCATATAAATAATATTTATTTGGTTTAGGTAGATTTACAAAATTTAATTTCAATATATTCAAAAAAATGAGTAAAATAATAGTAGTAATAATTTATTCTCCAAATTGGTTAATGTAATATTTTTTATATTTATTAAATAATAATTTAGTGATATTTATTTACAAAATAAAAAGTTATTGTTCAAGGATCGATAAATATTGACATGGGAAAGAAAACACAAATAAATAGTCCTGATAGAAATAATATAGATTGTATTTATTTATTTTGTTAATGACTTTCACCTATAAACAGATAAATAATAATAATAACAATATTGGACATGGGGTTAACTAATAAATATTAGGCATCAAAGGGGCTTGTGTGTGATTTTATATCCCTAATCCTTCCATCATAAATATCTTATTATATCGCACTCGATTTTAATTTTATTTTGTTTTAAACATAGTTATAAAGAGATATTGTGATAAAAAACACTCTCTCTCATCATCATCCATATCATTTTCGAGAGAACATCATGATTTAGTTCTCCTTAAACAAGAATTCAACGTTGATCAAAAATGAATAATGAATGTAATAAGGATTAGTCATGCCAGCACTCAACAATTCTATGATGATGTTTAAATATTTTGGTGGATATGTGGATTTCCACTATAGGGATTTTATACAAGGATCCTACAACATGGTGATGGTATAATTAGATCTAGTTAATTTTATCAACAAAGAAAAGAGAATTGTAATTTTATGTTGTTTTATATCTTCTTATAAATTAATTGTGAATTATATGTGATAATTATCATCTTATTGTTCCATAATTTTAATAAAATCATGTACTCTTTGATTCTATTTGGGAATCATGACATAAAATGTGTATAAATGATTATTTGTAAATTCGGAATATAAGACGAGTTGTTTATACTATCAATGGATACTTCAACCCCACCTCAAACATTCACAGTTTATTTAATGCATGAGGTGCATGATTCAATTTGATATCCATGTAATTTTCATGATAGATTATATTTCGAGTGAGATGTCTCATAATGCGGAAAATTGGGGAATACTATCAAACTAGAAGGGAATAGGTATTGGGGTACCATAACAATATTGTCTTTCATATAATATTATTCTTGTATTTGATATATGGGGAGTGATTCATGGTGAGGATACATATTAATTACATTATTTTATCCCCCTTATCTCATTTATGGCATAATTGGGGTTCCATTTATGGGAGGGGATGTTTTATTTTATCAATTTACACATTATTAAAAAAAATAACAGAAATGACCTACTATCCTTATTACACACTTGTCATCCAAAAAACATCTCTTCTACAAAAAATATGATACTGACCAATTTAAATAATTACAATGTAATTATATAGAATGTGAAATAACATTATTTAAACATAAAATATCAAATATGTTATGTTTTACTTTTAGTAAAAAATACATTATACATAGAGAAAATAATTTTATTGAAAAATAAATCATTTCATTAAAAATGTTGTTTTATCTTTGTATTCGTTAAAATTATTTCCTGGCTTTTAATTATTTCTTTTAATTACTCTATTATCATTATTATATTTGTTTTTAAAATTTTCTACCATATATAATTTATTTAAAATGAATAATTTATAAAATTAATAATTATAATATGATAATATCACATTTTATACTTATATAAACCGTTATGAAATCTATGTATTCATGAGGATTGAGATATGTAATGTGGAACTTATAGGTGATAACTTAAAATATTTCATTGTAAATTGATTTATATGACCACGAACATATCTTTATGGTTTTTTTATATAATCCAAAAAAATTGATGTTTTCCTTGTTCTTGTCCAATGTAAAATCATGTCGCCACAACCTCATTTCAAATCAAAGGAATTTGAGCCTATGATGAATAAATTTTAATAATTTATAATATAGAATCGTAATTTTCCATATGTTGTTACCTTGGTTTATAGTCTCTATATAATTGATGATAAATTTTCAATATTTTTTATATATCAAATTAATTTATATATCAAACGATCTTATGTGAAAAAACTATATATCAAATTAATATAGATCCACCATCTATATAATGATCATATAACCCTTTAAAATTCATTTATATTTTCATACACATATATCTAAAATCATTAGTTTTTTTCCATTCATTAAAATTTCTACAATAATTCTAATTTTATCATTTCATTTTATATTTATACTTTCGGTATAATTACTATTGTAGACTATGAAGATTATATTTACATTGTTGTTTTCTATTTAATTTCCCATGGATTCATTCATTTTATATTTTTTATAATTTTTTTCAGCAGATTTATTATACTAATTATTTTATAAGTCTATATTGTAATATTATATCATTTTTTAATAAAGTATTTTATTGTTTTTATAACATGTTATTCAGTAGTTGGTAATTAATTAATGATTATATGAACTAAATCTATATGGTGTTTTATTCCACTTATATTAATGAAAGAACACTGAAATGAAATTTTTTACATTTCACCACATATATTTCCTTATCAAGGTAGAATATTGTATAACTACTCCTTAGAAGCTCGATTCAGATAAAATACAAATACATGAAATTTACTTATTCAAAAGATATTTTCTTCAACTTCAATATAGAACATATCATTATCAACAACATTAAATGCTGTATTGGGGACCTAGGATGAAATTTCATGAATCATCAATGGGATTTTTATAATTTTGTGTTTTATTGAATATCTTCTTGATATATAGGATAATAAATTTTATTATTTTGATACAGGATATTTGGGTAAAACAATTTCATCAATTTTTATACTATATTATAAATATTTTCATCAATTAATTCAATATTTTTTAGAACTGGGTATACTGTGAGTTTTAATGGTATAAAAATATATAACTTCAAAATAAATATTTATAAATTCAGAAAAGTCAAAATTTTTATAAAAATTTAAAGAAACTCTTTGAAATAATGATCATGAGTTTAGAGACCATCCTTTACTTTGGTTGTATTGTATTAATGTAATTAAAAATGTAAATAGTTTATTTAATTAAAATTATTTGATACAAATTCAGTGTCAGCATTGATACAATATTAATTATTATGTGTAGAATGTAGTGTTATGAAGACCATGGAGGTTCTCCGAAGGAGGTTTCCAATAATAAATACTCTTCCTATATTAATTTTTTTAAAAAATTTATTATGTTAGGACATTGTAAATTATAATTTTATTCTTATTATATTAATTAAAACAACATAAAAATAGATTATGTATTGAAATAATATTTTCATAAATAATGGTAAATCCATTATGATTCTTCGTGAAAACTATCATTATAATCTAACTAATGATTTTTTTAAATTATTCTAGATTTCTAAATTAGATTAACAATCATATATTCATCAGTTGGGATAGATAAAAAACACAAGTATCAGTAAATTATAAATGACTTTTTATTTTTCATATTATCTAAAATATAGTCAAATATAAACAATTTAATTATAAAATAAATGATCTAGTGATTAAATGAAAAAAAATTAAAATACTTATAATAAAAAAATTATTGATTTAGAAATTTAAAATCAATTCAATTCATCTAGGTACTTATAACTTCTTCCATGATTTATTCACCCCTTGATTTAATAAAACACCTCACATAATAATTTATTAGAATGTTGGTAATCTAATGAATAATCAGTCAGTGAATGATGAAAATATTTTTCATAACTATACAGATCCAAAATGATAATCTAGATTCTTTAATGATTATCTATAAAAACAAAAAACTCAGATATTTGGGATTAATTATTATAATGATAGTGGGATATTTATTATTATTTTTCCCCTTCATCTGAACCAACCACATGGATTTCTTATCCAATAATAAATGGTGTTAATGGATGGAATGATATATAGAACAATATAGATATAAACATCTTGAAATATAAAAATATAATTCCCATAATTGTGGTTTGTACATCTACATTTATGAATTAAAAAAATTATTTTGGGTTTACTCCATGTCGATTCAATTTTTTTATGATTTCCCCATGAATCAGAAATAGTATTTTAGGCATGCAATCTTCATGATCATCTCCTATAGTCATCTATAAATATTTTATGAGGACCATGAAAACTACCATATTCAATAAAATTATCTAAATCGAATATATTTTTTAAAAATCACGTTCCAAGTTTTAGAATTCATTACATATTACTCTCAATATTATGTGTATATTGGGTTTCGTAGTATTTTATTTTATGAATTTTAATGAAAAAGTTCCATAGATTTTTTTAGGGGTGAAATTATTGGTTCAAGATTTTAGCATAGAATATAGTTTTCCATGAAATATTTATTTACCTGATTATAAAATAAATAATATTGTATCATGATTGAGTTAAATAGGTTTATGACATGATATGTTATAAATAATTATATCATTCATGTAATTCATTTTTTAACATTGATTAATGATAAATTTTTATAATAAATGAAGCTATGAATTTACCATTTTCATATTTGAGAGAATCACCAAATTATTCATTTTCATATTTATCCCACATCTTCAAATGTTTCATAATGATATACCAATAATACCCTACCAGATTCAACAATGAGACTATGGGGTGACCTCTAATTCCTACCACTAAAAAGATATAGCTTATCAAATACACATAATGGTTTCATTAAAAATAATTCTTATTCAATACCCAAAAGATACAAAACCTTAAATATAAATATATGAATTCAAATATCAAATATTATAAATCAAAATATAAAAACATTATGAAACAAGTGTAAAAACTCCCACCATTAAATTCCAATACGTCCATGACCCCTTAACTATGATGAACTTATAATAAATTATTAATTATAAATATAATAATTTTTTATAACATTATGTAATCAATCTATAAAAAACTCATAAAACTATAGACTCGTAACGAATACACATACTCTATGTGATTAATTACGAGAAATTAAATATTTATGTGTGAAAATATATTACTACTAAAAATAAGTATAAACATATTAAATTGAGTAGTTCAAAATTATATATCCTTAAAATATTAACCTGTTATTTATTAAGAAAAACTAATAACACTATAATAAAAAAAACATTGCATTGAAGAAAATTCTTCAAATAGAACCACAGTCAATTAAATAATTAAATATTAGGCACGTATCAGTTTTTATCATCAATATTTTTTTCAATAAGTATAAAAATAACAATGTATATGAATATGTAGGCTTCAATAAACCTTATTATCATTATGAATATCATAAAATACCAATGAAAAAAATTCAGACCCAAAAATTACTTATCAACCATATGTATCTTCTGTTACATGGATACCTAAGTTGATGATCAAAACTCATCATTGTTGAACAGAAGGTAAGCCAAAATGATCTAAATAGTAATACTTCATAACTCCTTTTCTGCTATTAGATACATGAAAAATTAACCACCGCTCTCTATAATGAATTATAAAAATTGTGTTTAGAAAAAAAAACATATAAACCGACTCTGATAATTGTGATACTATTAATCTATTTTTTATATTATTAATCATTCATTTATTTTATGTGTAAATATTTTTTATTTTTTTTTGAAAATTCTATATTATTTAATGAAATAATGTTTTTTTCATTTAATGGTAAATCCTGCATAAAAACCATACAAGGGTCAAACATTATTTTATGAAGAGAATGGACTATTAGAATATTTATTTTTAAACCATGAAACCTAAAATTGTTTTAGGATAAAATATTCCATTATTTAATACATGAACTTTCATGAAAAGCATACCAATTTGAGAGAGTAAGGAGATTTCCATATCAAAACTCATCCTAAGAAGAAAAGTGTCCCAAAGTTCAAAAAGACCATCACTACTGTCTAGTATATCACAAGCCTTCCATTAACACACAATTCTCCAAAAAAAATTCACAACAACATCATACTATCTACTTTGGGTGTCACTAACTCTCCCACACATTTATGGTCACATATAAAAATATGTCTTGGTAGGGAAATCATTTCTCTTTCTCATTAGACCAATCATACATCAAGTCACTTTTTTTCACTATGAAACATAGTCATAGTGGAAAAAGTTCTAGGTATAAGACCCATTTCCTTTTAAAATAGTAGTGTTCGACTCAGTTGGTTGGGGACCCATGCCCATCCGAGGTGGATGGTTCCACTATAATGGTTGAGTACCCATGACCATCCTAGTAATTGAGTATCACTCTTGGTCTTGAGGACCCATTCTCTACCATATATGAGGGTTCCACACCGAAATTAGAGGAATCCTAACGACCAATGTTAGAGGGTTTCACTCTGATGGTCATCAGGGACCCATGCCCAACCTAGCAAGAGGGTTCCACTCTTGAAGCTTTGGTGATCTTGTCAAATCACTATAGTTGATGTGGTCTCCTTATTTGGATTTTATTATAGAACGTTCAACATCATATCTATAAATACACAATGTCATGAACCGTCACATCCTATGTGAAAAACTATCAAGATAGGCCACTAACAAGCCAAATTCCAATTTCAAACGAAGGAGATAGGAAGCATGGTTGTTTCTAAAAAAAGGAACTAGGGGGTACACTATTTTTTAGGGGACACAAACAATGTGTGGACCTGGTTTACAACTTAGATATGTCAATGTAGAGTAAAATTTACCCAGTTCGTGTAGTGGAACATGCCATGTATGTGGACTATATGGCATGTCCGGTCTGATAAGGACTTGTGTCGTATCTCTGTTGGTCGTGTCTATGTATAAGGGAACACGAGTGTGTACGTTACCCCACATAACTCTACATGGGGTTCCATTATTGTGACCATTACATAGTTTTTACATTCAATGAAGTGGTACACAGTGTGCATTGGTGAAAATATGCGATGTTTTTCATTATTTCATTGAAACCCTAGTGTCATCACTGAGGGGTACATGCCCTATGTGATTCATCAAACAAAAGATATAGTCGATATTTTGATAGAAAGTATGATCAAAATTCAAAGTGGTATATATGGACCATGCAATTAATTTCATATGTGTTTTCATCTAAAACTCATTGATCTAAACTAGATCTATCTCCTTCGACCACCACATGCTGGAAAAAGTTCTATTTTGTTCTAAAGTGGATATGTCACTCGTTTATTACAAAACATACACCACCAGACCTTTGTAATTTATTAATCAACAAATTAGTATCCAAAACATCATAAACAAATTGTAAGAATCCTTTACCTAGAATCACATTTTAAATATATTATTTACTCGTGATTCTGTTATGAATCTTGGGATTTGTTCAGGCTCGGTACCTCCCAAAAAAGTACAAATGGGAGCATGAATCTAATCATTGAAGAACATGAATAATTGAAGGTGAAAAGTAAAAATAAAAAAGGTTTAAAAAAATTCATATGTGTTCCTTTCCAGTGATAAATAATTTTCATCAGTGGTTAGATAATAAAACTAAAATTATTTTAGATTTCAATACATTCATGCATGTGAGGTATGAAATTCATATTGATCTATGTAAGAGTATGGATCATCAAAAAAATTAAATAAAAATGAAATTAAACGAAAAATTAATGGATCTTACCTTTATGTTTTTAAATCATCAATTTAGAACACATTTTCTAATAGTTTTATAGGATCTTCTACATTTTCTGCATCCTGATCTATTCGATTCTAGAATTTCATCATTGTTCATTATGATACACCAAAAGAAATGAGGAGAGAGATATTTGGAAAATTCATAGAATTATGAGTCTAACCCGAGGCTATTTTATACAGTGATACATTACATATTCTTAATCTTGGTCAAAGTGATTTGATTTATTAATTTAATAATTAATTGTTTCACTGATCATACCACCATGGAGTAATCAATCTGGATTACCCTCACAATTAATTTTATATTGGTCCTATGGTAAACACCACATTTTGTACTCAACCATGGCCTCAAAAATTTTATCTGATCAACCATTTAAGAGCCATCCGATTTTCTTTAAGAATTTTTTTATAGAAAATATAAAATAAATTTAATATTTTTATAAAATAAGTTTGGGGAACACTAGGCCTCGAAATCCCATGAAGTGATAGCTCCAAACTCTGGAAATCTATAGTGAAATATTTCAAAGGCTTATAAGGGAAAACATTAATCTATAAATCATTATCTACTTAAATTATTTCTTAGTAAAAATATAAAACTAATGAAACAACTAGGGATACTAAGATGAAATTTTTCTCTCCCACTCATAGGATCTATCCTTCATGTTCTTGTGCTGCCAAAACACGTGATGTAATGGTATGGTTCATCCATATAAGGTCTTATCCTACCGATGCACGAAATCAATTGTTTTCTTCGCAAAGAGACTCCATCCTCGCTGTCCATCTCACTCTAATTGATGGTGTGGATGGGGTTGTGCACATATCTCCTCAATTGAAACATGTGGAAGACATTGTGAACCCACTCTAACTGTAGGGGTTGTGTGAGGAAAAAAGTAACCTCAACAAATCTCTACAAAATCTATAACAACCCAATGAACCTCCGGGATAGCATGCCTCCCCATATTAAAATCCTTAGTCTTTGTCATGGGGAGACTCTTAGGAAAACTTACTCTCTTTCTTGAACTCCAAGGCTCTAAAATGACCATATGAATAAGGTTTGTTTTATTCTTTCGGCCATCCTAATATTCTCACAGATGACACATAAATTCTTTATCATCACCTGACCATCTACAGTCCCATAAGATAAGTCTCTCCAATATCTTTCCATCACAAGGGTGACATATCGGGTCTCCCATATAGGGCCTCAAAATGTGACTAAACTACGGTTGAGTGGTAACCGTTATTATTTAAAAACTCAATCAAGGGATGGTGTTCCACATAGCTCTAACTAAAATCCAACAAAAAATATCATAGTGTATATTATATCACCTAGATAATGTGCTCGGTCTACCCATCGGTAAGGGTTGAAAGGTTGTACTCATCTGCAGTTGGTTCCCAAATTTCTCTTAGAGGACTATCCAAAATCATGACATAAACTGAACATCATGATCAAGACAATCACCATGGGTATCCCGTAAAGGTTAATAATCTACCATACCTAAAATTCCCTAAACTCCACACTAAACGCTTCTCACTAATAGAAAGGAAGTGTTCCATCTTTTTCATCTCATAAAATATCTCCTATATGGGGTCATGGATCTTTACTATTCATAGAAGCCCTATGATGAAGTCCATGGAAATTTTTTCAATGTTACACTCTACGATCTCGAGTGGTTACAACAAAATGACTGGGACTTGGTGGTCATCCCTCACATGCTAACAACAGTGGAACCAAGAGATAAATCCAACAATACATTATCTATTTATGGAAAATAATAACTACCATTGTAGGTCTCTGTCAATCCTCCCCACAATTATATATACAACTAGGGGAGAATTTTGGAACACCAACATTACCTCATCCTACACCATGACTAGTTCCATTTCTCCCCATGGAACAAGATGACATGATTCCTTCATTATTCATATCCATATGTTGAGTCTCCTATGGGAATCTGATCATGTAATACCTCAATGTAAATGCATCCTTGCTGATAATTTCTCCAATGATCATGAAGTAAAAGAGTCAACACCATCGACTGAAGAAGTGTAGTACCCTTGTCCTCCTCTTGGGTATGTTTTAGTGAAGGTAACTCCTCTGAATTATTCTTCACAATGAAAACCTATGAAACCCTACATTGGGAATCATAAACAATGGTGGACATCCCTAGAGTATAGACTATCTCGATGCTATATTCTTCCAAGAACTATAACTAGCATCACTGTCTTAAGTTTAGGTCTATCTAAGAAAGGATGTACTTGAGAGTCTGGTGGTCCGAGTAATCCATGATGTGATCTCCAAGAAAATATTCTCTCTACACCCTTATGGTGAATAATACCACTTCTAGTTCTAGGTCAGGATTTATGTAGTTCTACTCATGGGTCCTCAACTTCTTTCACCCATATGCTATTACTTCCTCCCGCTGCATCAATATGAAACTCATCCCATATTTTAAGGCATCAAAATACACTCCAAACATAATACCTTTCTCTAGTAGTCTCATCATTAGAGCTCTTTTCAGCCTCTACCTCAAATGATTAAAGCTCTTCATGAACATCACATACTAGATAAAAAGCTTCCATTTTTGTGTCAGGCCAAGGAAAGGGGCTAAAATCATGGTGAAGCATTCCACAATTATTTTGAAGTTCCCATTCAATATAAGAAATATTAACACTTATAACACTTTCTTGTATGGATTCCAAGAATGAATTGCGTTGATCTTCATTGTATCCCTAGAAAAACCGTGCTCAAAAATTAAATTCCCTAGAATGTGGAAACCATGTATCCAAAACTATAACTTTAAGATATTTATGTAAAGATGGTTATCTCAGTGAAACTAAATAACTATTCTCAAGTTCTCTTTATGATTCTCCTCATATTTTTAGTAGATGAGTACAACTTTATTGATGTCAATAACTAACAAGTCAAAGTACAGTTGGAAAACCTATTTCATCAAATCCATAAACACGGTAGAGGAATTCATCACACCAAAGGGAATCACTAGGGACTCATAATGTCTATAGTGACATAGGAATGAAAAAATGGAATATCAGCCTCACAAACCTGCAACTAGTGGCAGTAAGATAATAGGTCGATCTTTGAGACCCATAATGTACCTCAGAATTGTTCAAAGTGGTCATCAATCCTCAAAAAGTTTTTATATTTCATTATTGTAACCCAGTTCAGGCGGAAATATTCCATGGAAATCCATAAAATGTTTTCCTCTTTTTTCCAAGATAAGACTGGAGGTTCCATGGGGGTAACACAAGGTATCATGAGACCTTTTTCTTGAAGGCCATACAACTAAAAGAATAGATACCAGATCTTGGTTGGGTCCAATCAATATGCCCAAGAATATATTATAGTATTCTTAAGATGTAAGTGGATGAGAAGAATTATCTCCCACCATTGAGGTAGTCATTGAAAGCCCTTAGCGAAGATGTTCACATAATACTCCAAAACTAATGGAATCTAGATTATTGAACATCCTACTGCAATAAGGGATACACTCTCCGAATCATGGGTGATAGGATACAAACTCTTTCTCATATAATCCATTTTCATTACCCTGATATCTCTCCCACAATAAAATAATAATGCTATTCCATAAACATGTATGCATCTGAATTGTCTATGGTAATAGTGAATATGGGCTTGGATCATTGAAACATAATCCATTCACAAGATGACATCATAAGGATCCATCTAGATGACTAGAATTTACCATGTGAACCTCTCTCCACAATGTGATAGATCACACTATCGACAGATGAATGATAGAGAAAATGATTTCCTACAGGAACCACACGACAAAGCTTTTGTACAAGCACCTAAATTAGGAGCTCTAGCTCTCGTACAAAAATTAGAGAGATGATATAATGAAAAAAACTTGTGTCTTTTAATTTAGAATCATGATTAGAACAAACATATATCATACATATTATCATCTCACATAATGTAGGATGACAGACATCCAATACTCGTAGCTATCCGCCACTCCGGCCTCCAACTCCGTAATCCTAACATGGAATGTCTGGTTGTGGTGGTGGAAGGATATCATAGTGTCATAATCCACCTACAACTCCTCCAACTCCTATTCTAGCTTCACCTCTAATTGGATCATCCAATCTACAACTAGGAGATCCCTGATCACAGCACTACCTCTACCATGGTGGTCCATCAGCTATCCACAAAGGCTAATCTATGTGACTTGTCATGAAATATCATGAAATTTGACATCACCCATCAAAAGTAATGTACCGATCCTCTCTGAGATTCCCTAGTGCCCTATGCTACCTCTGACTATGAGCCTGAGTCTGATCATTGAAGGATCTTCTGTATTGATATCTTAAAACCCAAAAACTAGTAGCTGGTACAGAAGACACATCTCTTTGGCACCCAATACCATCTCCAGCTATGTCGGGTCTCTCTGGTAGAGATCAATTTATCACCACATCCCTCTCTAGTAGCCCAAAAAAGGTGGGGAGACACAAGGGTACAATTTTTTCTCAAATCACTATGCAGATTCCATATTCAATTTTCTGTTCTTGGATGTATCTATACTAGATAATGTCAATGGATTAATTATTATGGTCGGTGAACCTCATTGGGTACTATTCCATTCTCATCCCTCCTTGCTCTAGCTCCAGAAGATCCTGGATCTAGAATGTGAAAAACTAGGAGGGGTAGTACTCCTCAGAGAAAAAGTATTGGACTTTGTCCCATGAGTGTATCGACTCATCATGAATCTGCGTAACAAGGCTCCACCAGTTCTCACCTTCTTTTTGGGAAAGTTTAACTTCCAATACGACCACAAAATATATTGTGGTCTAAAAAATCTTGATGATATGGACCATCAACTCTATCAAATCCTCAGATGACCGAGGATTCGACTCACTATAGATCCTCAACAGCCTCTGATGATGGAGCCCATGGAGTGTGCTAAGCCTTCTAGATCCTCATCTCACTCTGTTAGGATGATCTACAACTCGATTGGGGTAGGTGCTGCTATAACCCCACCTAGAGGAAGGGGGTCAGGTGGTGGACACTAAATTGAGGCCTCTTCACTCATAGGATCTTCATCATGAATCGAATATGGTATCGTGGATGTATATTGTCACAGTGGAAACCTATATATTACCAAGGAGAACCGTGGTTAGATGATAATGTACATACATATACATATTACAACAACAGTGGGGAACTGAATCAAGACGGATTGTCAGTGACTCAATCATATATAATGCTTTTACCATTCATCCCTATAGCAAATGTCTCTACATGATGATTCAACAAGTAGGTATTCAAGGTCATGGTGACTGGCAACAATGACCTCCACACCATCACTGGATCTCATAGTCTGAGAGACGCACTCAATACACTTTAACACTACCTCCCAAAAACTATCCAATAATTTTAAAGGGATACATCTGAAAAACTTCTCAAGTAATGAACATGATCTGATACCCAATCTGACCCGACTCAACACAAATTGGCGATCATGCCGAAACTACCCCAAGAACACCACTATATGCCAAGGGGTAGATACAAGATCCAAATGAACAAATAAATCATGTAGGAAATTTAATAAGAACTTAATAATCACATTTTCAGGACACTTCAAATTGATTATGGTTTTAAGGCTGATTATAATATAGTACATACCCTTGGTCATATCTTAAGGATCATTGATAGGTTTAGAGTCTGTATTTTTTTATTTAAAGTACTAAAAGGGAGGTGATTTTGAAAACATTTGAAAAAAATAACATAACATAATGAGTATTATAGTTGATATATTAATGTGTTGTTTTAAGGATTATGATAGAAACTTGTCATTTTGATTTCACTGCACAAATTTCACGTTCACTGTATTAATAGAATCATTCAAAAATGGAGTAATTTTTGGTTGAAATTAATTTGAATCCCAATTAATTCTGAAGCTTTAATTTTAATGCTTAAAGAACCAAACCTTGGCACAGTAATCATATTGACAAGGACCATTACTTTTTCATCAAATAAGAGCTTCCAAAGTAGATGGAAATATCTAGAAGGTGGGTATGAAAAGGATAGTTTTGTTTTCTAATCAAAACTACACAATTCACAAGCTCTAAACCTCACACCGGTCAGTTTGAAATTAATAGCATAACATTCACATGTATAAAAACAAGCATTAAAATATGAAATAATGTAACATACATGTAATGAAATGTTTAAACACCAAAATCTCTCCAAATATGTAGCTAATATATGTTTAATAACACCATTTCCATGTGTGTATATCCCTCACAACAAACACTCATTGTTTAGGCCGACATCGAGAGGAGGAGGATGATTAGGTGGAAATCCTTCTTTATTATTAATAACCCTATGGGGATAGGGTCTTCTTGAACTTCATGGAGAAGGATAGGAACATATTGGTTCTCCAAAATACTAGATCTTTGTTTCTTGAACAAATTTTAAATGATGAGCTTGAGGTTCAATTTTACAGGAAATATGGAACATTGTTTTGGGAATACATATTTCTTTAAACCACATCGCACAAGGTTTTAGACCTCCAGGAAGCCTTATCTCGCTTGGGAAAATACTATAATGTTTTTTCCACAACTATTTATTATCGTTAAAAAAAGATTATATTCATTAAGGAACCTAAAAATCGAGATATGGACATATCACATCACACTGATTCTTATATCATGTAGTTTTGGTGTTCTGGATATATCAGTTCAGTTGGGAGACTTGATGACCGAATGTGTCTTCGTTTCCTTTGGATGAAATGAAACACAATGAAATTTGGATGAGAAAACAAAATATCATCGGATTTTGATGCACTGTTCAATATAAGTATGTGGTTGAGTCCACTAGTTTGCATGGATCTGGTGCACTTTGCCCCATTTTTCTTGGACTTTGTCAAGGGCCCTCCAAATCACCTCCACCTTCAATGAAATTATAAAAAGAAGAAAAATATTTCTTTTTAATAGGGATAAGAATAAAATAATTGAATAAAAAATGATGTAAAACTTGTTATTATTATTATTATTTCAATACAAAACTAGTTTATCATAGTAAGGTTAGGGTAAAAATTAAATAGTGAATCGTGGCGCGATCACATCCCTACCCCTAAACATTTTCACTCCATCGAAAATTCATATTTCCAAAAATAATTCATTTATGTATTTTCATCTTCATAGAGATTTATAATTAAATAAAAATTTAATTCCTGATATAAATGTGATTGATGAAAAGTACCATCAAGGAGTTATTCTCATTGATCTTATAAAAAGACGCCTAAAAAATAGTATGAAAATTAAATTCTAAGAAAATCATGATACCAATCGAATAAAATAATTCAAAAGTTAATAATGTCACTAATTCTTCACTTGTGTGTGTGAAAACCATTTCATGATATTCATTCCACTTTTTATCAAGTAAATATAACTTATTTTAAAACTATCTAGTTAAATTATACATTACACCAAACAATCCCTACATAATTTGCAATAAAATATCAATACCCTCTCACATAAGCATTTTTAGAAGTCAAACTATAAGCTCTCAACCTAGATATTCCCATATTTTGTTCATTTCATCACTCCCCTCATTTAATATTTATTAAAAGAAATCACTTGGATCGAATCCCACACTCTTCTCCCAACCAATGTTTGATCACCTTATGACACTATTTTTAATAGTTATAAAAAGATCAAAAATCAAGGAAGGGTGTTTTTTGACCTGTACAATATTAAACACCTTTTATATTTTTTATTTTGAGGGAGTACAATAGTTGGATAACAGGAACAAATGCATAGGTCAATATGGTATAGTAATTAAATAGATCATACAAGGAATGAACATATGGAAAAAATTTGGAAAGTAGAGAAAAATAAACATAACTGTTATTTACCTTCCATTAAGTAAACATTTTCACACATCAGGGTTGGGTGCGAAGATGTTTGGAGAGATTAAGAGAAACATTTTCCCCTTAAAATATTCACAATAATGGTACCATTCTTCTCAAAGGTTTTGAAATGATACAACCAATTATAACATCGACAATGAAGTAAATTTAAAAATAAAGTCACACCATATTATTGAATTCTTACTAAATTGCACATTTCATCGGAATTATTTTAGAATGATAAAACAACATGAAAATTGGAAGTTCCACATGCATTTTAAATAAATTTCATGATTAAACAGGAATTATTTTCATTGATAATGTGGCAATATAAATTTTAATATTCAGGAACAAAGATGAGGGGGAGGAAAATGGGGAATTTAATAATACTATTCAGGAAGAAAAAAAGAGAAAAATAAGGAAGATGATGAAAATTTATAACTAACCAAGAAATATACCCATCCCACACTCCTAATGTGTGAAGTGTACTCAATGTAATAAAAGGGAATTTGGGATGGAAGGAAAAAACATGGTGGGTTTCATTCATAGATTGCATCTTGAACTTGGAGTTCCTCCATCAGTGTCTTGAGATTGGCTTTGTAAATGTGTTTCAACCACATCCCATTGATAGTTATGGTTTTCATGGTTTCTTTATTTTGAACCTAGACAAAACAAAATCAAGGGACATTAGTAACAGTGTATGGTCCAAACTAGTGGGAATAATGATTACATATATGCAACTTCTACCTTGCATTGTAGAAGAGTATGTTCTTCCCAATATAGAACTGATGATAATGGATGAGATGGTCGTGGGCCGCCTTAGTTCACTATTTATAAATCCACGATTTATAATATGATTATATTCAAATTTTCTCTAACTCATGAATTTGAAACATCCTTTGATAAATTACACTAGAAAGGTTAGAATTGCGTTGTTTAATGTCTTAGTATACTGAGTTCTCAATGTCAATAGGGAGGTGACAACTCTTTCAAACGTCAAGCCGATAGGGTGAAATTCCAATGGGTGTTTTAAAAGAATTATCGTAATCCCATGATGAATCATTTAGTCTAAGACTCCAATATTTTCTAATAGGTTGACCCATTTTTTGAGAATTTATTTTACCTCCCTATTTTACACCTAATATTGACTATTGGTTTGTGGGTGATATGGAGTTGACACTCGATGACCTACCCTATAATGAAAATAAAGAGAATTCATTGTTCAGATCTAGAAATGAGAACCATAGTAATTGATGGTGAACTTAGGAACTCGAAACCTACAAAAACAACTAGTTCTCAAAAATTCCAAAATAATCATGGAATCATCAGTCATAGTATCTCATGCCTCTATCCATTTTGAAACATAATCTACTACCAGAAGAATGTAATGGATCCGAAATGAATAGAGGAATGGTCCCATAATTTCAATTCCCCAAACATCAAAAATTTCATGGAAGATAAATGTTGGTTTTATCATTTCATTTCTTTTAGATACATTCCCCATTCTTTTACAGTGAGGAAAGATTTACCAAAATCTTGTGCATCCAGAAATTTTTTTTTCCAAAAGAGACCAGAATCAATGACCTTGCGAGCTGTCAATTAGGGACCAAAGTGTACTACACAAGAAAGAGTGTGGACTAACCTAAGGAAAAACTGATCCTCGCTATCAGGAACACAATGCTAGAGGACATGATCACTACATGTGCGCCAAAGGAAGGGTTCATATAAAATTTACCAAAGGTACTAATGTTTTATACGGTCATCATGGTATTGGTTGAAATCAGTAGGAATGCAAGAAGATACAAAATAATTTACAATTTCATTATAAAAAGTAATTAAATCATGCACTCGATATAGTTGGTCATCATGAAACATGTCATTTATGGGAATACATAGGGATGAGTCAATATCATAGGATGGGTGGATCCTTCTAATATGGTCATCCACTACATTCTATACAAATTTTTATCTCTAATTTCTAAATTTAATCCCTGAAGGAGGAGCATAAAATGAATAAGACATGGTTTGGATTCATATTGATTAAGGAGATACTGAAGGACTGCATGGTTTAAGAACATAATGAATTTAGACACTAAATGACACGACATGAATTTAACAGAGGAAAATACAACAGAAAGAAATTATTTTCCAGTGGTGGTGTAGTTTTCTTAGGAAGGGTCCAATGTACATGAGGAATAAGAAATGAAATGTTAAGCTCGATCAAACCTTTTTTGATATGACTTCCCCAACTTCATAGTTAGAGGCATCACACATGAGCTACAATGGTAAATCCCATAGAGGTGGACAGATTACAAGGGGTGATGCGAGACTCCATTTTATCTTAGTAAATGCTTCCTCATGTTCTTCCTAAAAACAAATTCCATTTATTTTTTGAGGAAATTGTATAGGGTAGTGAAATTTTACTAATTCCAGGAAGGAAAATATGATAAAATCCCGCATGAACTAGGAATGACCACCGGTCCTGTACATTATTGGTAAATGGTAGGGAAGAAATGATGTAAAATTTTGATTTATCTACTTCGATGTCATCCCCATAAATGACATGTCCTAAATATATACCTTGTCGCACCATGAAATTGAATTCGTCATAATTTAATATGAGATTCCTTTCAATACAGTGGCATAAGACTGAAGTAAGAATACTCAACCATTTATCAAAAGAGAAACCATAAATAGTTAAATATTTCATGAATACTTCCATGCAATTATCCTGGTAATCCAAAAAAATACCAATCATTCAGTGTTTCAAAGTACCTGAATCATTGCACAGTCTAAATGGCATCCTCCTATACGAAAATGTTCCAAAGGGTCTACTTAAAGTTACCTTTTCCAGACCATTAAGGGCAATATGTATATGAAAGTATCCATATTACCCATAAAGGAAACAATAATTGGACTTCAATTCTATCTTCTCTTGCATTTGGTCAATGAATAGAAATAAAAAATGGTATATTATAGTGTGTTGATTTAATTCCTGATAGTCTATACAGTCATGCCAATTATTCTGCACATGAGTTCGAACAAATTAATATTTCCATTTTTAATTACCGTCAGACTTGTTTCTTTTGGAACCACTTATACTGGAATAACCCATTTGCTGTTAAAGATAGGGTAAATGATTCTAGCAGCCAATAATTTTTCTACATACTTTTTAACAAAATCTAAGAGGTTTGGATTCAGTCAACATTATTGCAGCTTCAATGGAATATCATCCACATTTAATTTTTTTTGTCTTAATATAATAAAAAACTTTTTTAAGATTTTAATTAGAATTTTAAAGTCTAATAAAATCAGTTGTACTATTAAAATATGTATTTGTGAAATAAATGGTGATTTTAATTAAAACATAAATTTAACATGATATAGGAATATTTATTATTAAATGAATCCCAATTTGAAATTCAAAATATCAAAAAAAATTGGGATGAATTTTTGGTTTTTTTCTAAAATAGTACAATTTTTGGTGAATAGTGAAATTGGATAATTTATGGTATTAAATGTTTTAGCCAAATACATGAATCATTGAGTCATGGATAATGTATTGATGAGGTAATAACCCTTTAGTTCAAAATCACCTGAACTAATTATTTTAACTACTCGCATGAATCGGCATTATTGATTTTCTTAATCCAAAATAATTAATAATGGAATAAAATAATAATAAAACCCTCTCATCCAACTATAAATACAACCCCACACAACCTATTATACTCACAAATTATAATCCTTGGGTGTTTACAATATTATTAAAAATAAACTTTATAAATATATTATCCACTTTTTGGATCCTTTGGTCTCAATAGAAGAAAAAACCTAATTTCCATAAAGAAGTTCTCAAGGAGATGATGTCCCAAAGGTAAAATAATTTTTCACTTTCTTTTATAATCTATATAAATTATTTTAGTGTATTAACATATCCTCAACTACATATCTCAATGTTTAATGATTAATCTAATATATTTTATATATTTTATATTTATTGTGTTAATGGAATAATTTATCATCCAATCTCTTCCCTATTCCATTTTTTCTAAAAACGAAAACATCATCCATGATGTGTCGATTTACAACCATCATGGACAATGCATTTTTATTTTCGTTTACTACCTTCAATGATTCTCATAGAAATATTATTATGGTCATATAATTTTTTATTATACATATTATAAGTTATATAATGTTCTCAAACCAATATACAAACTTTTTGATAAATAAAATTATATAAATTCTTTAATTTCATAAAAACCATCGAAATAAATTAATTTTTTTGATTAACACTTTATCTAATGAGTCATCCTCAAAAATAAATACCCAAATTATATATAATATCAACGAAACATATATAATGTCATTAATAACATATAATTTTATTTCTTGATAACTATTCTCATGTTACATGATCTTTCATAGATGTACATGTGTGAACCAATCAAAGAATCCCAGGAAACAAACACTCCTAAATGATGAAATTGAATCTTATTACTCATAAAGAATGAGACAAATGAAGTTAATAAGATTTTAAAAAAATCAAATACATATTTATTTTGTGCTTAATTAAATTCTCTAACGAATTGGATATTATAATCTAGGAAAATAAGTTCATATGATGAACACTTGCAGACATAAGGTAAGTGATTCACTTCAAACCTCCAACTTTTCTTTCGAGTTATTAATTATTTATTTTTACGCTAATTTTATACATAATTATTTTAATTTTATTCTAATAAATTTATTTTCTATGTAGAAATATATTTACCTGATACATTTCATCTTTATTTTATGGAAAATACATTTATGTATTGATTGCTTTTCATTTCCTCCCAATAAGCATGCCCGATTAAAGGGTAATTCCCAATTTCATACCCATTTTTATGTCAAATCTCTAATATACTTTTATCCAGAAATATATTTATTAAATCTACCATTTTATCATTAAAATATAACTTTTTTCATTTGTATTTTTATACATAAAACTATTTATTTATTCTCTATAAATCCAGTTTAATATTTTTCCGATAATCCACACTAAAGTGGTTCACTTATAAAGATTCTTGACCACTATATTTGCATGATTTCACTTCATTTGGACATAATTCATCATGATTAATTCTAATAATTCATTATAAATCCCCATGTATGGTTTAAATCTATTATTTTTTAGAAACCTTTATTATACACTCATTTTTTATGCCTTGTTACATTATTATGATTCCCAATTTTTCCATGGGTAACCATTATGTTTATGTTTGATTATTCAAACAAGAATATATTTTTCTTAAGAACAACGAGGGACGAGGACCTTAAATTAAAATAAAAACATGAATACATGATTGGTGATGCAGTTTATTTCACACTGGTCACTAGCCCTCGTCAAGAGGGCACATGCTTTTTATTATCTTATCTACAATCTTACGTTCTGCATCCCGCAAGGCGGCCAAATCATATCCATGACCTTTCCCATGTCTCTAAACTCTATAGTAAAGAACTTCTTGATTCCTTGCCTATTAAAGGAGGCTTTCAATGTCTTCATCTGAATTTGAATCCATAGAGTTTGATTATTCTTGCATTGAGTCAAGTCTACTCGACCTCGTCCTCACCCACGATTACTACGGAGTCGTTCGTGCTTCCATGATTTGGAATGCTGCAAAGAGCTATTATTCTCCTCTTTATAAGTCACAAGGTCTGTCATGGGGTGATCCTATATCATCTATTGAGGTTCATACATCCATGATGGGGAGGGAATCAATGCAGAATTTTTCACCTCAGCTCGAGGATAATCAATAACCGCAACCTTCAAATGACCTGTAACACTACTAAGAACAATTTCATTATCATTGGGCTATTTCACTTGAATATAATACTTTGTATTAGCCATTCTAGTCGAGTAAACCAAGGTTGAAGTGATTGATGCCCCAAATTCACCCTATGGAAGTTATAATTCCATTGAGGGAACCACATCAGATTCATGTGGAACATTAGTGGTGCGGTCAGGCTCTGGGTACAATGGATTTTTCCCAAGGGTGAAGTGTTTTAGCCTTGACCCATGTTTATTTTATATTGTAATTTATTTCCAAATTCTTTTTATTCCATGAATTCATGATCCCGTGTTATACATATTATATATACTTATGTTTATTAATGATCCATTCCTTTATTTATCATCATGTTATTCCTTCTAACCCATGTGTTATTCTTTATTCTTATAGTTATTCCCTTAATGGGATTTTTAGTTCATCCCATTGATCATGTATTCCCTTGGATGACCTTCACAGATGTAAGATCTCGATAGCATTTAGAATCTCATCATGGATATTAAATAAAATATTTTTTATATTAGTTTCATTCATTCTAATGATGTACCTAATCTTCTAAGGACACTATAGTTGACGATCCTTGGTTTGTTTTTGATGGATAGTTATACTTCAGGTCATGTAATAATATGTGTAAGTGGATTAGGTTTTTATATTTTGTATCAAAATATAACCTGGTTATTTTTAGAGATTAGGACTAGAAAACAATATTAATTTCCCAAGGGATAATTCTATTACCATGGATAACAAAGATTTAAAGTTAAAGAATATAAAGTTATATAATATTTTTCATTTACAAATTTTTACTTATATATTCATTGTTTCCATTTAAAATGATTATTGGATACATAATCAAGGCTATTATTTTTATTTTTATTTCTTGCCTATTATGTAAAATGAATTTTCAAGGGTAAACTTTTCATAAGGGGGATGAATGTAATGAACCAAAGTATTATCAGAATAATTTCCCTTATAATAGTTATGTTATATAGTTTAAAAAGTATACATCAAATATAGACCCTAAAAAAAACCTTATTTTAGTAAATTAATAATGTAATAAGTAGTATTTATAGAAATTATGGAACCTATTCCCACGAAATTATAACTTCTTTTTGGATAGTAATATGACTATTTTCAATAATAACATAGCCAATAGAATATTAACACCACATATGAAAGTTTAAATACAATTTGGGTATCATATAAATGAAACATTGATAAATTTGTACAAGTAAATAAATTTATTAAAAATTATAAATTATATGTTGGTATTTTACAAAGCATATATGATTATTTACAATTTTATAATTAATTTAATTTTTTAAAGAAAATATATTTTTAAAATAAATATTGTGAAATTTTATTTTTTTGTCTTTCAATTATAGGATAATTTTATGGGACTTTAAATAGTATATTTACGTGTCAAAAAAAGTAGTCATAAATTTAAAATTGTCATTTTTCAAATAAAATGATATTTTTATTAAAAAATAAAAAACTCATATTTAGAAAATAATTTTCATAAAATGGAATCCATTTCTAAATTAAAAATGTCAAAAAAAAGGGGTGAATTTTTTGGATTTTATAAAATAGTTGATTTGTTTGTGAATTGTGAAATACAATAGTTTTCATTATATGACATTTTACCCAAATACATGAATTTTGGAGTCTTGTATGATGTATGGATGAGGTATGAAACCTTTGGGTTGAGATGAGATGTCGTAGATACATTAATTAGTCTCAATATTCAAAACTATAGATAGTCTTGATCCAAAATAAAAAACTAATGAATAAAATAATAAAAACCACCCATATCCTCCTTAAACAATTACCACACCTCCCCACAACTACTCATCACGCCCTCTATAATCTTTTTCTTGATACTATTCTACCAAATAATCTTCTAAAGTCTTTTAACCATGTATAAAATCATTTGTCTCAAAAGGTACTGAATCTAATTTCCCTAAAGAGGTTATCAAGGAGATGAAGCTTACAAAGTAAATTACACTTTTATTTTATTTTTTTATATTCAATTTGTTTTTTCCTTATACTCTCATAATATGCCTATAATAAAGTGGAATTATAACTCCAGTATGTTTTATGCACTATAATTTTATTTTAATAATGTAATAATCAATCGTAACCTCTCTCTCATCTTCCTTTTATTACAAAAATGATAACATCATCCGTGATATGTCGATTTACCACAATTGTGGATAATGTGTTATAATTTTCCATTACCACCTTCATGGATAGTCATATAAAATTATTACAGTTATGTAAAATTTCATTATGGATATTATATGGTATATAATGTTCTAGAAACAATATACCAGCTTGATATTAAATAAAATGATATAAGTTGGTGTTGGTCGTAAAAAATTCCATAATTAATTAATTCATTTTCTTAGGCACTTTATCTAATAAATCATCTTAATCACATACAACCAAATTATATATGAAATAATTTAAATTTTTAATGTTCATTAATAAGATATAATTTCCATAATAGATAACTATGACCATTTAACATGATATATCACACATGTATACAAGTGATTCAACCATGAAAACCAAGAAAAAAAAGACTCTTGAATGACAGAATCAAATATAATAACTCATAAAAATGGACATAAAATAACTTAATAAAATTATAATAAATTAAATACATGTTTAATAGGTTCTGAATTTTGTTATTAATAAATATGCATTCATAATATAGGAAAGTTTATGCAAGTGAAGAACACTTTCAGACCTAAGTTAAGGGATTCTCTCTGAACCTCAATTTCTTCCTTTGAGGTACACTTTATTTCTCATTATCCCAATGTATTTATTAATTATTATTTTTAGTCATCATAAATTCTTTTTTTATTCTCCAAATAAATTTAATTACCCCAATTCTTCTTTAGTTTTCTATATATACATGTTTTATATGCTTCCATATTCAATTATCCTTGTAAGAACGCCTGATTAAAGGGAACTTCCCATTCCATTACCCATTTTGAAGTACATTATATAATATATATTAACCCACCATTATTTTTCTAAAATCCATAATTTTATCATGAAAAGTATCTTATTGTTTTCTAATTTTATTCAAAAATTATTCATTTTTCTCTCTTTAAAGTCTTTTAATATTTCCTCATAAACTACTCTAAAGTGGCTCATATATAATGATTCTTAAAAAGTATTTTAAACCTTTTTCACTTTATATAGACATAGTTTATCATTATCAATTATTATTATTCTTTATTAATGTCAATTTATAATTTTAATCCATTATTTCATGGAAACCATAATGATACACCCATTTTTCATGTGTTATGACATGATTATGATACCAATTTCATTCCATGGTTAACCCTTATGTTTATGTTTGATTCATAATGAGGTATACAAATGCATGAAAATGTTATAATGGGTATTACCAAATATAAATACAATTCATTGTTCAATGCTTAGTCTCATGAGACGTCATGTTGTGATAGGGAGTTAAAATTATTATTTTTATGGGACTTTGTCTACCTAGTCCAATTGTCTCAAAAGTTATCCTTGAATTATTATTATGTCATGATGTGTGTTGTTTCCAAATTAGTTTTATTGCATGATTACATGATACTATGTTCAATATTGTTTTTATTATTTATATTTATTCATGTTCCATGCCTTTTTATGTTATCATGTTATGCCTTCAAACCCATGTTCTATGATTTATTATTATGTTTATTCCCATACTATCATTTTTTTCTCATCTCTTTGTTCATCTATTCCATAGGTTATCCTATATAGATGTATGCCATCAAAAGTAATTTAAGATATCATTATGGATATTAATTTTTTTTTTGGCATTATGATTTCTAATCATGTACCTAATGTTCCATATACACTATACATTGTTATCCTTGGTTTGTATTTGAGGTATATTTATGCTTAAAATCATCTACTAATATGTGTAATGGGAAAGGGTTATTATACATTCTCTCTATTTTAAACCATTTTGGAAATCCCTATTATTAGACCCATTTAATATAGCATAGGAAATGGGTTCCTTCATGCATCAAAAACCTTTGAATGTGTGGGATGAGAATAATCCAAAAATAAGATAGAGGGGGTATAAAGATAGATAGAACGAGAGTGAGGGGATGTTGGGAAGGACTATGGGGCACAATATGGAGTGGGATGATGGTTTCGAATTGAGATTCACCTGAACATTGATTTCAGGTATGCTGGTAATATTATATTCATTTCACACTAGATTTTATATAACTAGTTGTGAATCAATTATAACAATACATAATTAAGTTGAAAAACAAATTACTATGTTAAATACACACCAAATCCCTTTTTATGATTATTCATTTAGAGATTTAGAAAAAAATATAGGTAAGAAAACACAAGTCTTTCTAGTCCAATAAATATTTAAATAGTTATAAAAATATATCCTAATTTTATTACAATTATTCATCATATAATGAAAATTTCTCCTTGCATGATACACTTCAGGATTTTACATCTTTGTATCTCCTCATTATAACATGTGGAAATGGAAACATAAAAACTAATATCCTAAATGATCTGTAAGGGTTTCCTTACAATTGAAGAAAACTGAGAGAATAGAACATGAATTATATAATGAAGTAAAAAATAAATTAAAGTCCATATAATTGATAACCTGATAATGAAATATATCAATGAAAAATATGAATGATTCAATAGTCATATAAAAATATATAAGAGTCTTCATAGTGATAATATTCATAACTCTCAATAATATAGATTAACAATGAATAACTATTCCAAGACCTCTTTTACACCACAAAGGAATATTTAACATGAAATAATACATTGTATCAATGTCTCTCATCCAATTTACATTTCATTATATGGAAATATATATATCATTTGATGCCAATAATCATTTTTCACTTGTGACCATACTCAGATGAATATTTTAGAATACAATATTGGCCATAATAAGTTTATTAGAAATTTATAATCTATTCATCATATAGAATAAATCATTAATGGGCCTTATCTAACATTATATATTTTTGTTTAATCAACTATAAGAATTTCAATAATTACATAGTATAGATTCATCCTTCCGTAATAGTTAATAATCATCACATATAATTATCATGTATAAGGACAATTAATTTTACCTCATTCAATAAAAAAATATCTTTATTTTAAAACAATCCCATTATGATTTTTTAATAAGTTGTTTACACTGAATATATTAATTATTTTATGGATATATCAATACAAGAAATGATATTAATATGTAATTTATTATGAAGATCATGAACATAAATGAGACCCTCAACTCTTCAAAAATTAACTCATTTCAATAAATATACGTCCTTCTAATTATAGATAGAAAAATAGAAGTAAAAAATTTCAAAATAGAATCGTTTTAAAACTGGTGAATGTTCATTGAAATAAGGAACTCAAAAGTAACATTATAAACTATATTAAAAATATTTCATGAAGTACATTAAAATATTAATCTTAAAATATTTCACAATAATTAAATCTTGTATATATTTTATTTTTAATTTAAAAAAGAGATATGAAGGATAAAAATAAAATAAAGTGTAATGATATCTATTTTCATAACTTTTAAGAAAGTAACACTCATAAATTAATTAATTTATATATTAATTAGAATATATATTACCTTTTACAACTATAAAATAATGGATTGTATGATAATTCATGGAGAAGGGTCATAGAGGCTGGAAAGGTCACTCATGAGGGGAGCATTTAAAAAGAGAATCATTTAAAAAAATTGTAAAAAGGTAAAAAATAAGTTGGTTATAAAATGTTAAAAAAATTATTTATTTATTTTAATAGAAATAAGAATTTACATAAAATTTACAGAATGAAATAGATGATTTAAATATTTATTAAAATAAAATAATGAATACAGATAAGGAAAATGAAGGTTTATAAAAAAAATAAGTTTATATTTTATAATAAAAAATCACTCAGATAGGGATAAAGTTTAATAAATATATGAATAACAAAAAATAACCATATTATAATAAAATATATGTGTTTTAGATGAATATAATATATATTTACACCTAATAAAAATTGAAATATAAATCATCCCAACAAAAGTGATATTATAAAATCAACCCTTACATCTTTGGTAACATTTGAATCAAAATCAATTTAAGGGTTAAATATAAATTTGATATTTATATAAAATTAATAAAAAAATATGTGATATTTCATTCATGAGGTATTTATTACACCATATAAAATAATTAATAGTGTTTAACATGAAATCTGTCTCAAGAAATTAATGTTTCTACAAAGAACACTTACCTATCAGACAAAAAATGAATAAAACCCTATTAAATGTTTTGAAATTAAATGAACTATTAATAAATATGATTAAAATTTGGATAATAATAAAATATTATGAAAAATATGTATAAACGTTCACAATTTAAAATGTATTTCAATGAATGATGTTTGAGATGAAAAAGGCATGCCTTGGATTCTTGGTTAATTGATCAAGATTTAAAATATCTTCATAATAAATTTTCTTTTAATATAATTATCTATCATAATAATATTTATATTAATATTAATTTCAATGAATAAATTATATTTTATTATTACCCATAATTCTTTATCAAAATCAATATTTTTGTGTTAACTACTCAGTTCTCCATAATTGCTTCGATTCGATTGTTTTTACCCTTATATAATGGCCATTGTTCTATAATATGATGTTTAATTATTAATAATTATTAATAATTATTTTTTTGAGTTCATTGGTCCATTAATGGGACTTATGCAAGTAATTCGAATAGAAATCCTGAAAATCTTGTTTTTTAGAAGTTTTTTCTATAAAAAGAAATGATTATTTTAGATTAAAATAGATTTTATCATTAAAAGTAATTAATGAAATTATAAATATGATTTTTAAACATTAAATAAATTTTTACAACATTACATATTTGGATTCTATGGAAAATATAATATCTTTTTTCATGAAGTTGATTGTCCTAACATGATCATGAGTGATACATAAATTTTCTAATGAATGTGAGGGAAGGAATGTTGATAATTATTTATCCTAAAAAATAATAATAATATCATAAAATTCAAAATATTTTCATTATATACATATTTTATAACCTTCTATATGTGTAAAATTTGGAAAATGTAATAAGATGTTTGTCAAGAATACAACCTCCACGCATATATGGGAAACATTTTCATTCTCAAACTGATTGAATAGGGGTAAATGATAGTTATTCCATCAACATAATAAAAATTTAGTCGACTCATGATTCTGATGTTATTATGTTACAATGGTTATTGATTATTTGAATGTCATTTCTGAGTTAATAAATATAAATGACATTGGTTATGATAATAACCACTTCATTGTTTATTATCATTTGGATCTCTATATACACCTTCACGGGACTAATTTTTGGTCAGATAAGAACATTTATATCATTGATAAGTGTGTTATAAATTGTTAGAGAAGAGAATATTTACATAATCCCTTAATAAATATGGAAAAATGAGGAGTTTAGGAGTTATTTTATATTTTAAAGGGGTGGATCTTTTTTAAATTCTCATAACATTAAAATATTATAATGAAATATTCAATGAAAAGTTGAACCAAATGGAAAAATATTAAAACATAGTATAATTTTGGGTATATATAAACCCATTAAAAAAATTTATATACGTTGTAATCATATTTTAATCCTTATCCCTTAGTTTACGCCTACCATTAACCCATTTATCCATTATTATGGTGACTAAAGTTTATTCTGGAAACTTAATTTTGTTGTCAAAAATGAAATTGAACTTATTATTTACTGTGAATACAAGTATTTAAAATATTATATACATTTTATATTATTAAATTTAACAAACGTTAATGAATAAATTTAATATATAACACACAACTCAATGATAAATAATATTTTAAAAAATTTGTATATTATAGAAATAAAATATTTTAAAACATAATTAATGAAGTTAATTGACCCCTAAGACATTTATTGGGCTTTCAATAAGAAATTCAGTTCATATTTGAATTCATAACCAATAGAAAAACCTAATTTATACATTCAATTACCTAATTAACTAATGTGATTAAAATATTTATTTATCTTACAATAAATAATCACATTATTTTTTTAAATGCTAATAATGGGTTTTAAAAATAAAAAATTATGTTTTAAATGTTTTATTTTAACCCTTAAAAAATATTTATACTATCTAAAAGGTTTTATAAAACATAAATTCATTCTTATGTCATATTTGTATAATAAAATGTGTAGTATCATTAAAATTGGTATTGTTTCTTGATTCATGAAAAAAATTCATCGCTCTCATAAGAATAAAAAATTACAACATAAGAAAACATGGAAATCAAGATTCAACAATATTGTTAATTTTATCTAAATTTTTTTTCTAAACACCAGAAACTAAACATTTTAATAAGTCATATATATTTTAAAATAAAATAAATTTTACAATATAATTTGTGTTCATCCATGAATGGTAAATTATCATTCCATATAGTTGATAAATTATTTATTTATTGTAGATAACTTATTATACCATGAATCTCATCAATAAATTATATTGA
The DNA here is from genome assembly GCA_963277665.1 of Viscum album. NCBI lineage: Eukaryota > Viridiplantae > Streptophyta > Magnoliopsida > Santalales > Viscaceae > Viscum > Viscum album. The sequence goes on along the minus strand of OY728155.1, from coordinate 82,153,634 downwards.
TAACTCTCATAAAAACTATTTACATTAATAAAAATATAAATTTTATAAAAAAATACCTTTTGAATTTTCAAAAATTAATAGGTGTAATTTTATATAATATCACATAAAAATAATGTGGATTTACATTCCCCACTTAAATAAATTTCATCTTATATATTTAATTTTTTAACCATAATTAATGTATATTGTAAATGGTATAATATATTATATCATTTTTTTCATTAAATTTCATTATGATGATAACACAATGAAACATAGTATATATTAATTACACATCTCTAAATCAACGTATGTTCCAATATATGGATTATACATGACAATAAATTTCTAAAAAACTCAAAACACTTCTAATACCACCCAATGAATCTTTACCCAAGTGTTATATAATATCCAAATAAATAATAAAATGAAAATTTAATAGAAAATGGGGTATCTATAGTTTCCATCCACTTTCACGAAACAAATGATTTGTTTTATCATTAAACTAGATAATATGTTAAAATATACTAACTTGATTTCATTACATCATTCAAGTGTACATTATACCATAAATTCTGTTTTGATAATTTTTTAACATCATCTGAATCTCACATTCACATTTGGTAATATAAGTTATTAAATTTTCATTCTTTAAGCACAAACTAGATATTTTTAATGGATCAAAAGATAAAAATAATAATAATAAAGTATTCATTATGTTTTATTCAATTTACTAAATAAAAAATTTATCACCAAAGGTTATGAAAATTCCTAATATTAAAAAACCATTATGTGATGAATTAATACATTAATCTCCAAAAAAACATTAATTACAACCACATTTCTACAGAAATCATAAAAAAATAATTATAACATGAATCTCTTTTAAGAATGAATTAGTAAACTAAAACACCCAAAATAAAAAATATTAGATCAAAAATTAGTTTAAGTCCATCTTAACATCTACATATAAAATTATTAAAAATATGTACTAATTAAAACAATCTTACATAATATGTTTTAATACATAAAATAATCTAAATAGATCATCCCTAAAATATATTAATCAAACGACAATGATATGAATCACATTTATAAAAAACAATTACAAAATAAAATTCACATCCAAAAGTTAAAATAATAATTATTCATAAACTAATAAAATCAATATAGACAATATCCAAGATATACCATAACCCTTAAAAAAGAAACTTTCCTCTTGAATCCCATTACAATAATATTTCTTTTTCATCCTTATGACATATCTTTACATTAAAAAATATATAACAACCCCTTAATTAACCAAAACGAATTTGATATAAATTCATAAACTAATGCTAACGGTTATCTACCCAATCAAAATATTAAAAAAAAATCATCTCAAATAACCACCACACTAATGTCCATACTAATCCAATTGGTTTTGTTTAATATATTTGACATTTAAAATAAATCCCTTTGAAAATAACTTTAATACGTTAAACATCCAGTATCATATAACATAAAAAGTGTATATATATATTCGTATATATTGTAAAGCCTAATCATTAAAATAATTGATGATATTTGAGATCATAAATTGTTCTTAATTATTCAAATAATATCCACTAAGATAATTCATAATTTTTTTGAATACAAATGAAGAAACTACAAACCTGAACTCTAATACTTGGTTACAAAAACTGTTATTCAAATACTGGATTTAATTGTAATATATTCATCTCAATGTTATCATTCTATAATTATGACATGAAAAAAATTAGTCATTATATAACCAAGAACATTTCCGGTTTAGATATTTATAGTATTATGTCAAACGTTTACTTACTAATACCCATATATTTAAAATTTAATGTACATTTTTCCATAATATAATGATTTTATAATTATTTAAACAATATTCATCCTGTAACGAAAATTTACCCACGCGAGACACCCTTCTACATATATTATATTTAATAATATTCTTTATAACCTAGGAAGACAAGAACAAAAAAATAGTGTGATGATAATCTCTATACTTATTGCAAACAATTGATGCCATTATTGAGAGAAAAACATGCATAATATGTTATTTTAAATGATCAATAAAAAATTTATATATTAAGAAAACAAGTGAATTTAATATATTTGTGAATAAGATAAAATTTTAATTAAACAAATGGACATCATTAACAGTATTTATAGTGATAAAATTAATAATTTTAGGCATCGTAATCTTACCATCACACACTCACCAAAGAAATAATTCACACAATACAGCCTCTCAACATATACATATTAAATAAACTTAATTATTCTAAACCAAGACATTTTACAATCCAATAGGTTATCATATCCAATACATCATACATTTTATGTTCTAGAATAATCCAAGACACACACAATGTTATTTGTGTAATTAAAAATGAAATGACATGTTGATAATATATATAATATCGGACCCCACAAATCCTATACACATATCCATTATTTTAATAAAATATGACACATGATCAATATGCCCTGATAATCAATATTTATCCATTTTAAATAGAGAATACAGAAATTAAACTCTTCCCTACTACAATTTGAACATTCCATAATAATATATTTTTATACATATAGATCTAAAATGTAAATACAGTTTCAACATATATATTAAATAAATGATTTATCATTCTCGGTAGACACCCATAATATGATTTATAAAAATATGGAGTCTACTATATATAGAATTGTGAATGAAGGGATATGAAAATACAATAAATAATATATAATATTACAATTGTAATATATAATATGGTAAAAATGAAACAATAAATTCATTAGAAATTAAGGTAGCATAGTAAATATAATAATTCTTATTAATAAATTTAAAAATAGAAACATCACATTTAAAATGTTTTTCCATTAATTTTTTTATTTTTGATGAAAAAATGTTGTAAAACATCATATTAAAATATCATTTACTGATATATTAATAATTAATTTGAAACAAAATATGTAAAATAATTTCCAATGATATAATATTGAAAATTAAATAGTATTAATTCACAAAAATAGATATAGAAAAAAAATATAAATTATTGGTTTAATATTCCATTTAGAAAATGTTGGCAATATAAAATCATTTGCATGGGAAAATTCATCGAATATTTGGATTAGTTAATAAATTAAAAAAATATAAGAACATATAAACGAAGGAAAGTCAATATAAAGGGACAATATTAGGGGAACATTCATTTATGTTTTATGTTATTAATAGGTCATTCTTCTCTATCATTCGTAAAGAATGTTAAAAAACTAATTGATTGGAAAACAATAAAGACCCATTATAAAATATTAAAAAGTAAATTTTTATATAGATATATCTGATGAAATCATTGAATTCTATATAACTCCATTCTTGAATGATACAAATTTTTTTGAGATAGGATAGATAGATCTAGGACAAAATTCAAATAATTGTTAGATTATCTCTTAAAATAATACTTGGGAGATTTTATAAAAAATTGGAATAATAGACAAAAAAACATGAAGAAAATATTTCATTACCATTTTAGAGGAAATTATATGGTATTTTAATAAGATAAATATTGAATTTCCTCTAATAAAAGTAGAAAAATAATCAATATTGGTAAAAGTGAGATAGTAAAATAAACTTTTCTGAGATTGGTATCATTCGAATCAAAGGACATCATAATTTTAAACATGATTTTTTAATAAAAACTAATTAAATTAAACAATAATTCAAATTAAATTTATGAGGAATTAATTTCACCATATAAAATAAACTAAGGTTTATAACCTCAATCATGTCTCCATAGATGAAAAATTAAAATAAGAGCCAAAACAGAACTAATAAAATGTGAATGAGAATGTCTTGTAGTGGAGAACATGATATTTGACATTATTTACAATTATTAACATATTTATGATCATATAATATCACATATAGTAATAATATAACCCATATAATTGAAATAAGTGTGAAATTAAAAACATCATTCAAAGAAGGTTGTTTGAGACAAGAAACCCTTACATTTGATTCTTTATTTAAAAGAAAGTAATATAAAATCCCTATATAATAGACATAAATTGTTTATAAATATATATTATATTAATATTAATATATATATATATATATAACAAGAAATCAAAAAATTTTAGTTTCTTATAAATCACATAATAAGAATTCATTGTTAAACTCAATATTTTAATGATATCTAATTTTTTTTCTATTCATGTTTTGATTTAGAAATTATGAACCTTTAATTTAGATCATGGTTTCATCATATAAATAATAATTAATATCTTTTTTAGTATTATTTTAATATAATTATGAATTTCAATGATCACATACTGAAACTTATGGTGATGATTCGTGTGGAATGCTCCAAATTTATATATTTATAAATTTTAATTCCACAAATTTAACTAATATTAAAAATGAATAAAAAATGATTATAAAAATTAATATTTTTCAACATTATTTTAAACATATTTTTTATGAATTTAATCTAATTTTATAACAATTCATCTTGGGTGATGATGTAAACTTAAATACATTGTTCGTGGAAGCCGTACTCTGCACGTACACACAAGTAATATTAGGTCTATCTTAATAAAGTGATTGAATAATAGAAAGTGATTGTTTATCCGTAATAATTAATTATTAAATCATAAATAAAATATTTATCTAATAAATAATTCTTTCATAATATTTTATAAAAGGTTACGTTGAAAAAAAATTTATTTTTGGGGTTTTTCTGCCGTAGGTATGCATGAGATAAGTTTTCATTTTCTATTAAATGGAACTAAGGTAAATGTTTGTTTCTAAATTTAAATACTATATTTTATATAGAATAACTAAAATATAGTTTTTATAACATTTTTATAGAATATTTTGTTAATTAATTAGAAGAAAAATTATAACTGATCTTGGTTATGACAATTACCTTCCCCAACCGTATCCAACAATATATATCTCTTTAATCCTTTTTACGTAAGTCTTTTTCTTAGTCTAGAATATTAAGGTCATATATTAGGGAAAATTATGGTGATTTTGGTTGATATTGGTTAATCTAAGGTGGTTGAGGTTTATAAATAGGTGAGGAGTAGAGATGTGCTTTTAAAAGTGGGGGGATGGCTCTTTAGTATATATTCAGATCCTTAAATTATATATTTTAATTTTCATGGGAACGTTTTAATAAATGACCAATGTGTAAAAGTATTGATATTTTAGGGTAAAAATATATGTTTACAAATAACATTAATGAAAAAAAATTTATATTTAGAGCATTACCTCATATATAAACCACATTTTAACCATCTTAAACATTAACGGCTTGAATAAATTTTGGAATTTTTAATATAATATGATTCTGAAAACTAAATTGGAACATATTAAATATTTTTAATATTATAATACAAAATAATAAATGAATTTAATCATATTAATTTTTTCATTGTGTTAAAAACTAATTTTAATAAAATTACAAATAATACCATTAAAACTAGTTTTTGTTTGAAACGTTTTCTTATAAGAACACAAATTATTTTTTACTCAAACCATGTCCAGAATTGAGACCCAGGAAAATGATTGGTTTATGAAAAAATTGTAGATTTATGTGATATTAAAATCTATATAAAACCAGTTTAATCATTTTAATTACTTAATTAATTAAAATTATTTTAAAATGACAACTAATTAGAATAAAATATTAATAATATTTTAAAATGAAAATTATATGTTTCTAAATTTAAAATAATATTTTTAAATGTTTTATTTTAATCATAAAATACATATTTTATATAAAAAAAGGTTAAATAAAATTTTATTTTATCTTTATATTAGGAAGATAACATAAAATTAATAGTATTTGTAAAATGGTATGGTTCACTATTTAAAAAAATGAATCCTTTTCTAAAAATTCAATAAAATTCAACCTGAGATAATTTTTACATTAATAATCATCCATGGGTATCATGTTGTCCAAGAAAAAGTCTAAAATATATAAAATTGACTTCTAAATTATTCATATATAATATAACACCTATATATAATGTTTAAAAAACATTTTTTATCCCCCAATGAATAAATTGATATTATTTATAGTTAGATAATTATTTAATAGATGTCACTAAATTATAATCCTTTGGTTTTTATTAATAAATTATACACATATCATTCCTTAACTGTAATTACTGCATTGGAAAATCATATTTAAAAAAAATATCTTCAGAATAAATTGTATTTTAACAAATTAATGTGTAGACTTTATTAAATGTAATATATACTAATTTTTTTTACATTATCCTTAACTTATATATATTTCTTCATAATAGTTTTATTTTTTTCTAACCGTATTGATTATATCAAGACATTTTTATAATCTCCTAAAGTAGTTCTATCTTCATAAGTGATTCCTAGTTTATAATAATAAAACATAGTATTTAATAATTAGTTATTTCTAAAACCATATATTTCAGTATTATTATAATCATACATGTGAATAGGATTAAAAATACATGCATTGATACCTATGTAATATTTTCCATGTAAGACTAAATAAATTTACATTAATCTTACAAGTGTTTGAGGATTTCTTTTTCTATAAAGAAATAAAATAAGAAAAAAATAAAATCACTTATAAGGATTTTATAATTTAGTTTTGTTTTAATCAATATTACTCAAATGCTACGTCTAATACTCTAATTAATGAAAAAACATTTTATATCATTCATGAATATAGAAATACATTATTTAATGGATCTTAAAATCCCCAAAAAAATGAAAATATTATTCATACTCTATATAGTCAACTAATAAAAGTAATACTTGTTATCACATATTGAGATAATACGGAATATTAATAATTCTTCTAGTGAAGAATGAATCCATAACAAACATAATAGAAAAAACATTTCCTACATAAATAATTCTACAAATAAATAAATCTTAATCTTCAAAAAATATAATTGAGTACATATTAAATCCATGATATGAAATTGTTAATGAAATACTCTTTAAAAATCAACATAACTTTTATCTCAAAAAAATTTGAAACACAAAAATTATTAAAAAACATTCCTTTCATTATTCTAATATTAATAGATTTATAAATCTATACTCTAATTAATATATTAGTGAACCCCAAAACAATCTGAATCACATTGATATAATATGAGATAAAATAGAATATTTTTCCAAATGATAAGTCGTTATTTTCTCTTCAAATAATAAAACCAACGTACACACTATCCAACTATACCACAATAACTTACTATACTAAACACCTCCCAAACTCTCATATTTTATAGATAAAATTTCAATCTCAAATGACATATAAATGTTTTAGAAATTATAATAACCTATAAGTATCAAATTTAATAATTAATTAATTTCTTGTAAAATTTTAATTTTTATCAATAAATTCAAATTATGCCCAAAATATTTATTCTCAAATTACTCCCAAACTCTGTCACATATTAAACATGCTTGTTATATCTATATGAATTATGTATTCCCGAAAGTTATTATATAAAAACCATAATCACAATAAATAGTATTCATAGAAGACATCAAAAGGGTATCTATACAATTAATGTTATTGTAAGTATTAAAATTAAATCTCATATTATATATATATATACATATTTAATTATCCTTTATTAGAAAATATTTGTCAATGTACTATTTATTTACACCCATGAATAGTGTCTTAGGTGGGTCTTCACATGACCACGGGCATGAATACCCATATATGAGAGGAATTTTACTAGAAGTGAGTGTCTGAGGTGTTTTTTTGAGTAAACTATACACTCATATCAAGGTTTATTAAAATCATTAATAATAAAATATTGATACATGTAGGTAAGTCAGTAAAAAATAAAAAGCAACAGGTGCCAATAAATAAATACAACCCATTACTATATCAAAATGAGCTAAATAAATGTCTTGTAAGTACTAAATTTTAAATATACTATATACAAAAACACACATAATATATAAAAGTAAAAAAATATGGATATACACAAAACATTTTCCTTAGTCATGGTGTGATTTGGATTATCCATAATCTATATTCCAATTAACCAAATCACGAGTCAACCATATTGGGATTCACCCCTACTTTTCAGTAACCATGATGTTTTATCAAGTTCCGAATAGAATCCTATATAGTGTATGAGTATGATTAGGTAGTCCACAACATTTAATATCAAATCAATATATGTTCATAGTATATAATGAATGTTGATATGAAAAAAACTGAATGATGTAAATAAGAAACCCATTATCTATCCTTATTTTCTACTATTACAACTAGTCTTGACAATGCATGGTTTATCCATTTATGGAGTTCTTGAATCACAATGTATCATCACTTGTAAGTGTCAAACTATAGGAGGTGCCATTATGAAGTAATAAATAATAAATAATCTTTTTTAAACATTATGAGTTATATAATAGTCATGGATCATTATTAAATCATTGGCGGAAATACAGGTTAGGTCATAGTACTCAAGAATCATGACCGTTTAAAAGAAAGTAATCCTAGGTGGTCAATGGATATCAATAATTATTTATTTCCATATGAGATTATCCTAGGATGGATTTAAAATTTTAGAATCTTTTCCAACACCTATAAGGTAAACCTTGTAAATCAAATAACTAGGACCTATTTTAAAATACATGAGTGATATTCCCCATGAAATCAAATGTATCATCTTTCATCATTGATTCATTAAGGGTTACATATGGTAATTAATGAATCATGGGTCATAGCTAAATCCAAGGGGGATTTTCCCCATCTAATTTGATAATCATTATCCATTATTCCATTAAATAGGAAAACAATTAATTAACTTATTTAGTTCAATATTATCATTTATTATATAACAACCGAATTAAACCGATCTATGGCCACATACTTGGTATAAATAGTTGCACAAGAATAATAATTACCTAAGAGCATGTCACACTTAATATAAATCATAATTTTATTACCCATTATCTTTATAATATAATGAAAAACCCTTGGTTTGTTAAGTTATTGTTTTATGATTTATAATATAATACTCATGGGATGTTGCGGTGATCTATATCTTGATATTTCAATAAAAAAACATCATAATATAGTAGGTCTACTTCATGGTATGTTGGTGTTACCACATATCACAAACATCAATAATATAATGATACATTGTGTGGTCACATTAACTAAAAACATAAAATTCTCATATAAATATTCTAATTATATATATATATATTAGTCGAGATAAAATGGTGATAATAATGAATCTAGAAGAATATACATGAAATAGTTCATAAATGACCTGAGACATGTTGTCCATAGCTCAAACCCAAAAGGAAAGAGAACAGATAGGTATCCATAAAGGGATACTTATATAATAAAAAAAATCCATGATTAAATGTTGGATAACAAAATATTAATATATAAATAAAGACATGGAAATAAACCTCATAATAAGATAATCAAATAGGGGAGTGGGTTCAGTGTATTTAAATCATATAGGGAATAATTATAACTTAAAAATATATATGAATTTTAAAATGATTCAGGGTTTGGTTCCTTGATTGACAAAACATTTAAACAATTAGATAGTCTTCAATGTATAAGGAACATAACATTTTATGTCTTCATCACCCGATTAGTTAAACCATGCACCCACTGTGAAAAAAAACGAAAATAAATTAATCTTGGTTTTCTAGTATTAATCATGGTTTTATACATGGATTATAGAAACCTATGGTAGGATATCACCACAAAATGGTTGTGTTAAATATTTATGACAAACAGTTCACTAATAGTGGACCCTGAAATGTACCTCTTGTGTTGGTCCTAGACCACCCAGAAAGCCTCCAAGTTAATTTCTATCCACTATATTCTCATCAAAATCACACCAAAAAATGAAAAAAATATACTTAAGGGGAAAATTCAAATGAAACATACCTTAATAGTTTATTTGGATATATAAAATCAATATTTTATAAATGTTCATCCTTGAGTATCACTACTATATGTCACCTATAATCTCCATCAAATGACTATTACCATTGATTTTTCATAACTATATCCTACACAAATTTCTCTTCCTTGTTGTGGTAATACTACCACCATATGTATACCAAATATACTCTCTTCCCACAATTATCCTTTGTAGTCTAATTCCCTATACCAACTAGATGCTTCTTGTAGACTCATCCATCTCATGATAAATAATAGTAGTATTGACCACATGATATGGATCAAGATAATATCATGAAATATTTGATATTTAGAATAAACAATACATATAATTGAAATGTTATGGGGATAAAAATGGTTCAAAATTATCTTTATTTTTCCCACATACCATGTTTCAATGATTACATTTATCTGAATAATAGAATGTCTTAATGTTGGTGAGACTCATCAAAATATATAGTCACCCACCTCCAACTCAAGATTTCGATGTCATTAGTCAACAATAAACCTATGAATATTATTTACGGTCCCTTTAGAATACAAATTAAAAAAATTCTATATTATATGTAAAAAGAGATATATTATGATTAGCTAAGACTCTACATCCTCTATCCAACATATAGGAAAATGACATGGTCAACCGTATTGAGCGTCATGAGAATCTATTTCTATCAACATCAATAATTTTTCTTTTTGTAATGACCCTTAGCCTAATATCCCATTTAATGTTACATCTTTATTACACTTTCAAAAGATAAAATTAATCACAACATGAATGAACAAATAGTTTAGTAGTCATGTTAACGTATATAGATACATGAAATTATGGATACAATTTAAATCATCAAATTTTAAAAAATATTTTCTTTTGAATTAAATTATTCCTTATAGTGTGTCACTACATTTAAATCACAAAACACATCCTGGTATCGTAGGGATAATAAAACAAAAGAAAGGGGTAACATTAGATGTTCAGTAATGGTAAGTGAATAGTAAAATATCTGAATTAATAAGGCACAATTAATATGTCAAGGTAAATAACTAAATTACATTATTTTTAATCAATATCTTGAGCATAATATGGATGGAGTAAATAATTATTAAAAAATTCTACAAAAGTAATCACATGATCATGAAAAATATATCATAGATATTATATCTAATGGAATAATCGTACGGAATACCAATAAATAAATTTACAATGAACGAATTCATAATTCAATAAATCTATACTATATTATCGTAACCTTATACCAAGACAACTAAAAAATGGTTATGGCCTAGCCAAAACTGAAGGTAGTTTGTTTTATGAGACATACTCATTCATTAAGGGGATATAACAGGAACATAATATCCCATAAAAATTATAATTCATTACTCATATTAATGGGGAGAAACATAGTAGACATAATAACATATATCGAGAAACTATGTTAAAAATATTCATACGTACCCCCTTTAAATAAACATATTCTTGAACCATCCCAAGTAAAATGATAAATGATAAAAAAATTATAAATCCTTAGTCAAACTTATAATGACCCAAACATTCATTAATTGAAATCCCTCTTGATCTAATTAAATGAATATTTATGGAAAATTTTTATATAAAATGTCAAATTATTTGGTTTTATGTTTTTGGATTTTTTAAAAAACTATTACGAATTATGACCATTGCTAATATAGCCATTGAATAGTGATCACATGATTAGTATACATATAGGGCTTTAACACATACAATTTACTCAGACAAAGGAAGCGATGACCTCATCCAGTAGACGTTCCCCATATGAATCCCATTTGTCAGACCTCGGAAATGAGTTTGTGTCTTTGGTATTCACTCTTGACCATTCCTGTAAAGACCCGTAAAATTCAAGGGAAATTTTTTTTTCTTAATTTTCTTTAGAATTTTACAATAGCACGGTTTCAGACGGCACCTGATTCCGAGGCCCGGAGTGCCCGGAATTAATTTCCGAAGTTTGGCTCGGGTACGTTCAGTGAACGAACGAGCGGGAATTCCTAACTTTTGATCCGGTGCTCGAAATTGAAATCCGAGGGCACCGATGAACTCGCAGCGCCGATATTCGCTTAACGAGACCTTTTCGGGAGTTGTGTTTGTTGCGGGTTGAAAGTTAAGTTTTGGGGTTTTCAGTTGAGTTAAATAAAATTTGTGTAAGACAAATTTTATTTTTAGTTTGTTAAAAACCTACCAAAGGGGGTTGGAAGTGGGACCCACACCCACTTAACCTCCCTTGGGAGGATTAAGTGTGGTGGGGACCACACGAACCCCTAGACTTTTCAAATTCCCTTAACCCCCCTCTTTATTGGCTTAAGTTACTCTTAATTAATTATGGGAGTTAAGTCTTTTTGAATTTCAAACATTGAAATTCTTTTGTGTTATGTGTTAATAAAATAAGAGGTAGTCTTATTTTATTTTGAGTTCTTTGTTTGTCATTTTGAGAGCTTCCTCTTCATTCTCAAACTCTGACGAAGAACGAAGAATGCTCAAACTCCGACGAAGAACGACGCCTCTCTTCTTCGTCCTCGGTGTCAACAAGAGGGAACGCCGCTCCCTCCTCGGACCTTCTTCGTCGGCAAACGAAGATCCACCAACGACGTGTCTCTTCGGGCATATCTCTTCGTCAACGGATTTGACGAACGACTACCGCGACGCCCGACCTCCGCGACGCCGTCTTCCGCGGACATAGTCAAATCCTCGAACTTATACCCGAGGTAGGGGTTGTTGTTTAATTCTTAAATTATTCCATTTCTTGCTCGTGGATCGCATGTCTACGTGAGGCTTTGAAATATTTTATTTAAGTGTTATAGTTAACGCGAGGGGGGGCCGGACCGTACGAACACGGCCGAACCCCCCCTCCATCATTCTTGTTTAATTCTTGCGGTGGAAGCAAAGTGGCGTGGTGCCGTCGCACCACGCGGATTACAGTACGTTTATTTTACGCGGCGCCGTCGCGCCACGCCGAGGTAGAAACTTCAAGAACGCGACGCCGTCGCGCCGCGTTGAAAAGAATCAAAGTACGGCGAAGTGGCGCGGTGCCGTCGCACCACGCCGGATGACGAACGCCGCGGCCGGTTCCGGGCCGCGGCGGAAGAGAAGACCGGCGGCCAGGCCGCCGGCGTCGGAAGCCGAAGAGGGGACCGGAAATTCCGGTCCCGTTGGAGAAAACCGGCCGGCCAGCTGGCCGGCCGGATGCCGTTAAACCGGGGAATTAATTCCCCGGCCAGCTGGCTAAACCCCCTCTTAAAGAGGGGGGGGGGGGGGGGGGCGGTTTTAATTAAAGGGAGGGGGCAGCCGGCCCCCTCGGTTCCGCACCAGCAGGCCCCCCACGTGGGGGGGGGGGGCTTCTTTAAAAAAAATGGGGCGCGGCCCTTTGTGCCGCGCCGCCCTTCAAAAAACCGCGGGGCTTAGCCCCCGCGTGCGCCGCCACATCGCAGCGCCAGGCCGCCGCGGCCCGCCGCGCCGCCGCCCGCCGCCGCCCAGGGGGGGTCGGGCCGGGTCGGCCCGGACCCGGACCCCCCCGTTTCGAACCAGCTTTGGTTTTTGGCTCATAACTTGAGCCTCAGACCTCCGAATGACGAACCGTCTGCGGCAACGCGATCCTTGGATCGAGACGGTCGTTTCGGTATATCGCACTCAAGGTTTCGGGTTACTTTGAGTTCGGCCGGGTTGGTTCGTTCACGAAACCAACCGGGCCCTCGGAGCGGAAACACTCATATCTTGAGCTACGAACGTCCGATTGACGCGCCGTCAGTCGCGTTGTGTTCCTCTTAGTGAGACGGATCTTTTGGCATACTCCGCCCAAGGTTTGGACGCAGGTGGAGTATGGTCGGGTTGGTTTTGCCTTAAAAACCAACCGGGCCCCGGAGACGAAAATGCCAATAACTCTCAGACCGGGCGTCCGATCGACGCGCCGTCTGTTGCGTTGAGTACCTGTTGACGATACGGAACTTTTGGATACATCAACTCTGGTCTTTGTGACAGTTGATGTATCAGCCTCTCGGCTCGTGGAACGGACCCTTCGAACGAGCTTGCTATGTGCGGGAACCCTAGTGCTGGCTGCGACTGTTCTTCTGCTACGACTGCTACTGTGACTGCGACGACGACAGTACAGAGATCCTGTGTGGATTCGACGACGACAGTACAGAGATCCTGTGTGGATTCGACGACGACAGTACAGAGATCCTATGTGGATTCGACGACGACGACTTCAGCACTCAGCGATCCTACGTGGATCAGTGCTACAGGTCCTGTGTGGGCCCGATCCTGTGTGGGTCCTTGCGCTCAGCGGTTCTGTGTGAGCCAGCGCCTACAGGTTCTGTGTGAGCCCGATCCTATGTGGGTCTTCTGCGGGGGTTAGTTACCTATCGATCCTTCGTGGGTCTGACGACTTAGATGGATCAGTGATCATCTTTATCGTCCTTTGAAGAAGTATACCTGTGTGTGCTGAATCCTGTTGCTTTCCTGTGTGGATTGTGTTGTGCAATCCTGTGTGGATTATGTTTTGCTTTACTATGTGGAATACGTATACTTTCCTGCGTGGACTGAGTTGTACTTGGGCTCGGAGGTTAGAGCATATTTTTTAATTGATGACTTAGGTATATGTATGGGCATATACCTAAGCAGTGTCGGTTGTTACTTCGTGATTGTACTTTTCTTCGTGGTTTATCCTTTGTGGATTTGAGAGACCTTCAGGGGTCTCGGGGTCCCTACTGAGTAGCTTATACTCACCCCTGCACGGGCTTTTCCCGCACTACGTTGTGTTGGTTGCAGACGACGGACAGCGTTGACCTTAGCTGAGGCTTGCAGAGCGGGACGGTACCCGGAGGTGGACCACTGGGCGGGACGTGCTCGGAGCGGACGGCGGGACCCGTGGAGCAGAGGAGCTATCTGTACCCACCCTTCAGGTGGGATTCCCAGTGGACAGCTCGGAGTAGCGGCTTTTACTTTTCAGTTGCTGTTTTTCCCTTTTTGAGTTGTACTTTACTTTCAGTTTGGGTTTGTATTCTGGCCCATTTACTTTTCCGCACTTTCAGTCGTACTCTGCTTGTTTAGTGTTTACTTTCCGCTTGTTTACTCTGTGGTGTGTGTTTACTTTTCAAAGGCAATGCCTTCCCTTTTTACCGGGATTTACGCCTTGGTGCTAGTCGCCAGCCCCTGGCCTATGGAAGGCGGGCTTGGGGTAGTCACGGCACGGACCCCGAGGGCGGGTCGTGACAAATTGGTATCAGAGGAGTTCGGTTCTACCGCGAACTCTGATCTTTTCTATGTGAAGCAATAATGTTTAGCGTATTGAGTGTGGTTATCAGTCCAGGGAGTCCAGTGTTGGTGCGGCGGCCGACGTATCCGTACACCAGGACCCTGACTTCTGATTTCCGACTTAATGCACGAAAACATTGATTGCGTGTGTGTTTCAAAGTTTTCTTTGTGATTACTTATATCAGCTCACCAGGTATACTGTTCTAACCGTGGCGCACCTGTTTTCTTTTCAGGATGGCCCCACGACAGCATCCAGCTAGGGTTCCGAGAGTCGAGCGAGACGACAGCCCACCGAGCGACGAGGCCTCGGTGCAGGGCCCTTTTTCAGTAGTGGCACCGGCGGTAGCTTTACCCGCCGAGCCCCCGATGCTTCCAGCAGCAGCCGCTGACGATGCACGTCGCCTCAGTGCACTGCATGAGTTTCAGCGCCAGCGACCGCCCAGGTTTCGCGGGGAGACGGATCCCCAGGCAGCAGAGGACTGGCTGGAGGCAGTAGTTCGAGTGTTTAGGCTAGTGAGGACACCAGCAGACCTCATGGTGATCCTCGCTGTGAGCCTATTACACGCAGCAGCTGGACGATGGTGGAGCTTGATGCTCCAGGTGCACGATGAGGCATCTTTACTTTGGACGGACTTTGAGAGCCTCTTCCGCTCTGAGTTCGTCCCGGCCACCCTCCGAGCGGTGTGCATCCAGGAGCTTCTACAGCTGCGGCAGGGCAGCATGACGGTCGCTCAGTACTCGGTGAGATTTACCGATCTCTCGCGCTACTCGACCGACATGGTACGGGACCCATTCTTCCGGGCCCGGACCTTCGAGCAGGGTTTGAGACATGAGATCAGGGCATCGCTGATCTCCCTCAGCATACCGACTCAGACAGGAGTACTGGAGCGGGCCCTTCTGATCGAGAGCTTCCTTGCTGAGTCTACACCAGCACAGCGACCCACCGCAAGGCGGCACGTGGCAGAGTCATCTGCAGCAGGCAGTCGACAGATGACTCAGGGGTCCAGACAGACCAGACCTTCGGGCAGACGATCTCAGGGCACTGGCTCAGCAGTGCGGGGCACACAGCGCGGAGCCAGTCTTACGAGAGGCAGACAGTGCTACTCGTGCGGCGGGCAGGGCCACATGGCTCGTGACTGCCCGACCCGTCGTGCCGAGGAGCAGCAGACAGTTGATGGACCACCAAGGCAGAGGCAGAGGATCGACCGTGGCGGTCCGCAGGGAGGAGGCGGACGAGGCAGAGGAGCTGGACGAGCAGCTGGTGGTGGCCGACGCTTTGAGGCTCTACCACCACCACCACCAGGAGGTCCACCCCGACCACAGGGAGCTGGCGGGCAGCGACAGGCACAGCTCCAGGCAGCAGAGGCCTACGACCACGGCGCACCTGAGATGATTCGAGGTACTATCTGTGTCTATTCCACCCTTGCTGCAGTTCTTATAGACACAGGAGCGAGTCACTCTTTCATAGCCGCTGCCCTTGTTCGGAGCTCGGAGATTCCGACAGAGCCGTTGGCTCGATCCTTACGGCTAGAGACTCCTACGGGAGCAGACTCGACGATTACGCACTGGTGCCGGCAGTGTGACCTTACTCTAGGAGGCGAGAGCTTCGGCTGCGATCTTCTTGTAGCAGCGTCGAGGCCTTACGACATCATCTTGGGCATGGATTGGCTTTCTACGGTCCATGCACAGATTGACTGTTTTAGGCGCAAGGTGCGATGTGTACGCACCGACGGGAGCAGGTTCACCTTCACCGGCGAGAAGGGAGCCTTAGCAGCACAGGATGGACTTCCGCGAAGGAGAGGACAGCCTATCACTCATCAGTTGGCTAGCCTTATCCTTGGAGCAGTTGACGCGCGAAGTCCTGGTTTTCCTGCAGTGGTGGATCAGTTTGCGGACGTTTTTCCCGACGACGTTCCAGGGCTACCTCCTCGCAGAGAGGTAGACTTTTATATTGACTTGTACCCCGGGACAGCCCCGATATCCACTCCAGCATATTGGATGGCCCCCGCCGAGCTTCGAGAGCTACGGGTACAGTTGGAGGACTTGCAGGGCAAGGGGTTCATCCGACCCAGTGTTTCACCCTGGGCTTCACCGATATTGTTCGCCAAGAAGGCGGACGGGAGCTTGCGACTTTGTGTTGACTATCGTCGCCTGAACCAGGTGACAGTGAGGAACAAGTATCCGCTACCGAGTATTGATGACCTCTTTGATTAGCTCAAAGGAGCACGGTGGTTCTCGAAGATAGACCTCAGGTCAGGATATCATCAGCTCAGAGTCAGAGACGAGGATGTGCAGAAGACGGCCTTCAGATGTCGGTATGGCCACTATGAGTTCTTGGTTATGCCTTTCGGTGTAACCAATGCTCTAGCAGTGTTCATGGCTCTCATGAACAGGATCTTTCAGCCATACCTCGATCGGTTTGTCGTGGTCTTCATCGACGACATTCTGATTTACTCTACGACAGAGGAGGATCACGCCTATCACTTGCGAGTTGTTCTTGACACACTCCGAGAGCACCAGCTTTATGGTAAACTCTCGAAGTGCCAGTTCTGGATACGTGAGGTCCACTTTTTGGGACACGTTATCTCTGAGGCGGGAGTTGCAGTGGATCCCGCGAAGATTGAGGCTGTGTTAGCATGGGAACCACCCAGGAGCGTGACTGAGGTTCGGAGTTTCTTGGGACTAGCTGGATACTATCGGAGATTTGTGCCGAACTTCTCCAGAGTTGCGGCATCACTCACAGCTTTGACGAAGAAGGGGAAACCCTTCGTGTGGTCAGACAGTTGTCAGCAGAGCTTCCAGGAGCTGAGACAGAGATTGACTAGCGCACCTATCTTGAGGTTGCCTGAGGAGGGAGTAGGGTACGTAGTCTACTGCGATGCATCAGGGACCGGACTCGGATGTGTTCTGATGCAGGAGCGGGCAGTGATCGCCTATGGATCACGACAGTTGAGGCCGCATGAGAAGAACTACGCTACCCATGACCTGGAGTTAGCAGCAGTGGTCTTCGCTCTGGAGACATGGCGACACTATCTGATGGGCGAGCGCTTTACAGTCTTTTCCGATCATCAGAGTCTCAGGTATATCTTCTCGCAGAAGGACCTAAACCTGAGACAGCGACGATGGATCGAGTTCCTCCAGGACTATGACTTTGAGATAGTCTATACCCCTGGGAAGGGGAACGTAGTAGCCGATGCCCTCAGCAGGAGGACGGGCATTCAGCTACTCGAGGAGGCGACGGAGCAGCTAGCCTCTTTGCAGATATCCTTCGTGGATAAAGATGGAGCAGCCTTTCTTCAGTCTCTCACAGTCACTCCTCTACTACTGCAGCGAGTCAGGGAGGCACAGCACGGGGACGCTGACTGTGAGACACGGCGTGCACAGATATCCTCGGGACAGACACCTGATGGTTTCTCCCTTGGAGCAGAGCACGACATCCTTTTCAGAGGACGTACCATGGTACCAGTCGCTTTGCGAGAAGAAGTGCTGAGGGAGTTTCACACTTCTCCTTTGGCGGTACATCCTGGAGTGGCGAAGATGTACCAGGATCTCAGACGACAGCACTGGTGGCCGGGCATGAAGAAAGCTGTAGCAGAGTTCGTTTCTCGATGCCTCACCTGTCAGCAGGTGAAGGCAGAGCATCAGGTACCAGCAGGCTTGGTACAACCCTTGGAGGTTCCGGAGTGGAAGTGGGACGACATATCTATGGACTTCGTGACTGGACTTCCACACACTTCCAGAGGTCACGACTCCATCTGGGTGAATGATGACCGACTCACCAAGTCGGCACACTTCTTACCCATCAGAGAGCAGGGCTCAGTGGAGAGTTTGGGACGTCTCTACGTTCAGGAGATTGTGCGGCTCCACGGCGTGCCATCATCTATCGTCTCCGATCGGGATGCCCGCTTTACTTCCCGGCTTTGGAAGGGGTTACAGGAGGCGTTCGGTACGTAGCTACGTCTTAGCACAGCTTTTCACCCTCAGACGGATGGTCAGACGGAGAGGACCATTCAGACTCTCGAGGACATGCTCCGCGCATGTGTCCTTGACTTTGGTCGTAGCTGGGAGGACCACCTACCTTTGGTGGAGTTTGCGTACAACAACAGCTACCACTCCACCATCGGGATGGCACCGTACGAGGCGTTGTACGGCCGACCATGTAGATCTCCTTTGTGCTGGACAGACCCTGGGGAGTCAGCACTGGTGGGACCGGAGATGGTCCAGGCCACGACAGAGAAGGTCCAGGTCATCCAGGAGCGGATGAGGACAGCTCAGAGCCGGCAGAAGTCATATGCTGACAGGAGGCGGAGGCCACTGGAGTTCGAGGATGGCGACCACGTCTTCTTGCGGGTCTCACCTCGACGTGGTATTCGGAGATTTGGCCGAGGCGGCAAGTTATCTCCGCGCTTCATCGGACCCTTCCAGATTCTCAGCAGGATTGGCGAGGTGGCTTATCGCCTGGCTCTACCACCTCAGTTGCACCGGGTGCACGACGTCTTCCACGTATCCCAGCTGAGGAGATACGTGCACGACCCGACGCACATCATTGACCATGGGGAGCTTGACGTTGACGATGGGGCGACTTTTACGGAGGTCCCGGTGGAGATAGAGGATCGACAGGAGCGGGTCCTGCGTGGGCGATCGATTCCTCTTGTGCGCATCAGATAGAAGCACGGGAATCTCCAGGAGAGCACATAGGAGCGGGAGGCTCAAATGCGTGCTCAGTACCCTCTTTTGTTTCCCTAGATTTGATGTATCTTTACGGGGACGTAAAGCCCTGAGGTGGGAGTAATGTAAAGACCCGTAAAATTCAAGGGAAATTTTTTTTTTTCTTAATTTTCTTTAGAATTTTACAAGAGCACGGTTTCAGACGGCACCTGATTCCGAGGCCCGGAGTGCCCGGAATTAATTTCCGAAGTTTGGCTCGGGTACGTTCAGTGAACGAACGAGCGGGAATTCCTAACTTTTGATCCGGTGCTCGGAATTGAAATCCGAGGGCACCGATGAACTCGCAGCGCCAATATTCGCTTAACGAGACCTTTTCGGGAGTTGCGTTTGTTGCGGGTTGAAAGTTAAGTTTTGAGGTTTTCAGTTGAGTTAAATAAAATTTGTGTAAGACAAATTTTATTTTTAGTTTGTTAAAAACCTACCAAAGGGGGTTGGAAGTGGGACCCACACCCACTTAACCTCCCTTGGGAGGATTAAGTGTGGTGGGTCCCACACGAACCCCTAGACTTTTCAAATTCCCTTAACCCCCCTCTTTATT
This sequence comes from Viscum album, assembly GCA_963277665.1. Taxonomy (NCBI): domain Eukaryota; kingdom Viridiplantae; phylum Streptophyta; class Magnoliopsida; order Santalales; family Viscaceae; genus Viscum; species Viscum album. The sequence goes on along the minus strand of OY728155.1, from coordinate 82,133,137 downwards.
GGCTTAAGTTACTCTTAATTAATTATGGGAGTTAAGTCTTTTTGAATTTCAAACATTGAAATTATTTTGTGTTATGTGTTAATAAAATAAGAGGTAGTCTTATTTTATTTTGAGTTCTTTGTTTGTCATTTTGCGAGCTTCCTCTTCATTCTCAAACTCTGACGAAGAACGAAGAACGCTCAAACTCCGACGAAGAACGACACCTCTCTTCTTCGTCCTCGGTGTCAACAAGAGGGAACGCCGCTCCCTCCTCGGACCTTCTTCGTCGGCAAACGAAGATCCGCCAACGACGTGTCTCTTCTGGCATATCTCTTCGTCAACGGATTTGACGAACGACTACCGCGACGCCCGACCTCCGCGACGCCGTCTTCCGCGGACATAGTCAAATCCTCGAACTTATACCCGAGGTAGGGGTTGTTGTTTAATTCTTAAATTATTCCATTTCTTGCTCGTGGATCGCATGTCTACGTGAGGCTTTGAAATATTTTATTTAAGTGTTATAGTTAACGCGAGGGGGGGCCGGACCGTACGAACACGGCCGAACCCCCCCCCCCCCCTCCATCATTCTTGTTTAATTCTTGCGGTGGAAGCAAAGTGGCGTGGTGCCGTCGCACCACGCGGATTACCGTACGTTTATTTTACGCGGCGCCGTCGCGCCACGCCGAGGTAGAAACTTCAAGAACGCGACGCCGTCGCGCCGCGTTGAAAAGAATCAAAGTACGGCGAAGGGGCGCGGTGCCGTCGCACCACGCCGGATGACGAACGCCGCGGCCGGTTCCGGGCCGCGGCGGGATGAGGAGACCGCGGCCGGTTCCGGGCCGCGACGGAAGAGAAGACCGGCGGCCGGGCCGCCGGCGTCGGAAGCCGAAGAGGGGACCGGAAATTCCGGTCCCGTTGGAGAAAACAGGCCGGCCAGCTGCCCGGCCGGATGCCGTTAAACCGGGGAATTAATTCCCCGGCCAGCTGGCTAAACCCCCTCTTAAAGAGGGGGGGGCGGTTTTAATTAAAGGGAGGGGGCAGCCGGCCCCCTCGGTTCCGCACCAGCAGGCCCCCCACGTGGGGGGGGGGGGGCTTCTTTAAAAAAAATGGGGCGCGGCCCTTTGTGCCGCGCCGCCCTTCAAAAAACCGCGGGGCTTAGCCCCCGCGTGCGCCGCCACCTCGCGGCGCCAGGCCGCCGCGGTCCGCCGCGCCGCCGCGCCGCCGTGTCGCCGCCGGCGACCGCGCCGCCCAGGGGGGGGGGGGGGGGGGTCGGGCCGGGTCGGCCCGGACCCGGACCCCCCCGTTTCGAACCAGCTTTGGTTTTTGGCTCATAACATGAGCCTCCGACCTCCGAATGACGAACCGTCTGCGGAAACGCGATCCTTGGATCGAGACGGTCGTTTCGGTATATCGTACTCAAGGTTTCGGGTTACTTTGAGTTCGGCCGGGTTGGTTCGTTCACGAAACCAACCGGGCCCTCGGAGCGGAAACACTCATATCTTGAGCTACGAACGTCCGATTGACGCGCCGTCAGTCGTGTTGTGTTCCTCTTAGTGAGACGGATCTTTTGGCATACTCCGCCCGAGGTTTGGACGCAGGTGGAGTACGGTCGGGTTGGTTTTGCCTTAAAAACCAACCGGGCCTCGGAGACGAAAATGCCAATAACTCTCAGACCGGGCGTCCGATCGACGCGCCGTCTGTTGCGTTGAGTTCCTGTTGACGATACGGAACTTTTGGATACATCAACTCTGGTCTTTGTGACAGTTGATGTATCAGCCTCTCGGCTCGTGGAGCGGACCCTCCGAACGAGCTTGCTATGTGCGGGAACCCTAGTGCTGGCTGCGACTGTTCTTCTGCTACGACTGCTACTGTGACTGCGACGACGACAGTACAGAGATCCTGTGTGGATTCGACGACGACAGTACATAGATCCTATGTGGATTCGACGACGACGACTTCAACACTCAGCGATCCTACGTGGATCAGTGCTACAGGTCCTGTGTGGGCCCGATCCTGTGTGGGTCCTTGCGCTCAGCGGTTCTGTGTGAGCCAGCGCCTACAGGTTCTGTGTGAGCCCGATCCTGTGTGGGTCTTCTGGGGGGTTAGTTACCTATCGATCCTTCGTGGGTCCGACGACTTAGATGGATCAGTGATCATCTTTATCGTCCTTTGAAGAAGTATACCTGTGTGAGCTGAATCCTGTTGCTTTCTTGTGTGGATTGTGTTGTGTAATCCTGTGTGGATTATGTTTTGCTTTCCTATGTGGAATACGTATACTTTCCTGCGTGGACTGAGTTGTACTTGGGCTCGGAGGTTAGAGCATATTTTTTAATTGATGACTTAGGTATATGTATGGGCATATACCTAAGCAGTGTCGGTTGTTACTTCGTGATTGTACTTTTCTTCGTGGTTTATCCTTTGTGGATTTGAGAGACCTTCAGGGGTCTCGGGGTCCCTACTGAGTAGCTTATACTCACCCCTGCACGGGCTTTGCCCGCACTACGTTGTGTTGGTTGCAGACGACGGACAGCATTGACCTTAGCTGAGGCTTGCAAAGCGGGACGGTACCCGGAGGTGGACCACTGGGCGGGACGTGCTCGGAGCGGACGGCGGGACCCGTGGAGCAGAGGAGCTATCTGTACCCACCCTTCAGGTGGGATTCCCAGTGGACAGCTCGGAGTAGCGGCTTTTACTTTTCAGTTGCTGTTTTTCCCTTTTTGAGTTGTACTTTACTTTCAGTTTGGGTTTGTATTCTGGCCCATTTACTTTTCCGCACTTTCAGTCGTACTCTGCTTGTTTAGTGTTTACTTTCCGCTTGTTTACTTTGTGGTGTGTGTTTACTTTTCAAAGGCAATGCCTTCCCTTTTTACCGGGATTTACGCCTTGGTGCTAGTCGCCAGCCCCTGGCCTATGGAAGGCGGGCTTGGGGTAGTCACGGCACGGACCCCGAGGGCGGGTCGTGACAATTCCCAAGCTGAGATTGAATATGTTAAGCTCGATCGAGACTGCCTACGAGAGAAGTGGAAGTTAATAAAGATTACCACCCGAGCAAAGTTATCTGAGCCACCCCCAGAGTCTGTCACCATCGCGCACCTTACTCTACAGTCATAAGAGAGTGTTATAAGGGGTTCTTTATCAAGACATTATCACTAATATTATGTACATTATTTTTGTATATAATAATTAATATAATTTTATTTTATTATTGTTACCTTGTAAATAGTTTTTAAAGAAAAATAGAATTTGTAGTTAATGTTTAACTAAGAAATATATTTTGATGAATTAATGGATTTTTGAATTAAATAATATTTTAATAAAATATTATTAATATTATTATATTAATTTTTATTAAATATAAATTATCGCATAATTTTATGAATGCAATTGTAATTTTTATTAAGGTTTGAAAGCCATTTTTTTTCAAAACCCATCAATTTTGGATAAATGTCAATTTTTATTTAAAAAATAAAAATTAACATATTTAAAAAATTATTCAGATAAAATGAATATTATTTCTGGAATCAGGATGTCGAAATTATCCAATTGTGAAATTTTCATAATTTTCTGAGATAGTAAAATGTTTTGGTAAAAATTAAACACTGTTTAAATATATAATGTGTTTTATGACATCATAATGACCCAATAGTGATGTAATCAAATACTATAAACTTTATGTTCGGCCCATATATGTTTTACCCTTAAAATAATGTACTTTTGGGTTTTTTTATTTATTTTACAATGCTTTAGCGGACCCCTCAAGACTTATTAAACATTTTGTCTTTTTAAATTATTTTCCTTGGGAGCGTGACACACCTCCACATAAGCAACCCTATTATTTTAAGACGTTAGGACTTTGGACATATAAAATATATTTCTCCACTCGCTTTTAGAAAACACCATAGACAAGAACCCTAGGCTGGTTTGTGGTTTTGATTTATTTAATGTGAGGTGTCACAGACCTAAATAATAAACAATTCCCTCTTATTTCCTATATAAACCCACCCAATCTCCCACATCATCCTCACTAAAAGCCTTTTCAGTTCATCCATCCTCTAATATCATATCTCTATAATCCTCCAAAGGTGCTCCAAGATCCCAATAAGCCTCTCTCAAGCCTCTCTCATTCCTTTGGAAACACACTTCCAAGTAAGGGTTTTTCTTCCTTTCTCATTTCTATCCAATATTATTTAAATTGTTATGATCTTTTAATTTCAATAATAAATGTTGGGGTATAGTTTCTAAACTCCCCCATAATTCCCTGTTTATGTTTGAATAATGGGATAACCCTTTTTCTCTCATTAAATTCCTCCCATGTACACCTGTTATTATGCTGAAATTCTGAAAGAAATTTCCTTCTCCTCTTTTACATTCAAGAAATTCTTTTGTATCATGAATCTAAATTACATACATGTATCTACATGAACCCCATACAGTCCATGTCATTTAAATATGACGAGACACCCCTTTATCTCTCATCAACCATTTTTATGAGTTCTTATGTCACGCTGTTAAGCTGCCGAAATTACATCGTGCTTTTCCAAACCAAAGTCATTGTGTAGTGAATACCATGCCCATTTATCTATCAAGGGTATTTAACTTTATGCACATTTAATTATTGTTTAAATACTTTCATGTATGTATTTAACATTTGTTTATCGTGGAATAATTTATTAGGTTGAATGATTTAATGTTTTGTGATCCATGTGGCACACTTATGCATGAAATGAATTGTTTATAACGGGTGCGCCCTGATAGCGCTCCAATGCATTGGGTAAAGTATAGTATCATGATACATCATGTACAATGGGTGTTTACTCATGCTAATTCAAGTGCAATGAGGGTTTACTCATTCTCCATGGGCAATGAGGTTTTACTAATGGTCCATGTGCAATGAGCCTTGGCTCATGCTAATTCCATGTTAAGTGTTGTTGGCACATTTCCATGTTATTATTATCATGCTTTATCATGCCTTTATGTTTATGCTTCTATTTTTATCTACTGATATGCCTATTTTCTAACATGTATTGTATTCCCCATGTTATTCCATGATTATTCGCTTACTAGGATTTATAGCTCAAACTTTTTTTATGGATTTCCCAGGTTATCCCATGCAATGCTAAGTATGAGGGAATGTAGTGGTCATGTAAAGGATGTTTTCAATAAAGATGTTGTTTTTCATGTTTTAAGTTGTTATGTAATGATCCTAAATACCAAATACACTAGACCTCTCGATCTTCTATGTTGTATCAAATGAATTTTATGTAATAAATTATGTTTAATTGTGTAATAAAATATCAGGGTTGTCATAGTTTGTATCAGAGGATTGGTTTAGTTATTTTTGCGATTAGGATTAGAAAACCCTAGTAAATCCTTAGAGACAAGAATAATTATTATAGAAACATCACTATGTTTTGGTGTGTATTTAGTAAGTCGTTTATCAAAAAAATACATCCCTGTCTAGATACGAGTAGGTAGAGCCGACTCTTGCACAGATGTATCCTAGGGGTAAAACCCCAAAACACCACTTTGAGCTAGACTCGAACATGAACTGGTGCATGACAACGAGCCTTGCTACACTCTTGGTTATGACACTCCTAGGGGATATTCTTTGGTAAATTCACAAGCTTAGTATGAACCCTTATTAAATGAATTAAAAAATTCCCCAAGAATATATGTTAGAATTTGGATCATGAATATCATAGAATGAAACCAATGGATTCATATGTTATGGAAATAAAAATTATTTATAAGTCATTAGTTCTGTCCTCATATTACCCTTTATGTGTTACCCAAAACATTTCTTTTATTCTATCAAATGGACGGTAATAGGAGTACTGAGGTGAACAACCGATTGAAGATCAATGTGATGACTGTGCTAATGAGATGCCCAATCTAATGGGAGCGGGAATTGCGAACATTTTCATGATTCTCTCTCAGCTAACTCTTAATTTGAATAGAAACATGGGTCAAGAGAAATCTTCAACCCCCCCCCCTCCCAAGAAAGAAAAAGTCTTTATCGAGAGATTCATGAGACAATGGCCTCAAAATTTTAATGGATCATTTGATCCCTCAATCGTTGAACTATGGATCAACTCCATTGAAAATATCTTCTCCATCCTTCAATGTTCTGAAGAAGATATGGTTCTCCAATATTTTTATTGTATTGAGGGTTAAGCTGATCAATGGTGTACGTTGACCAAAAATATGAAGCCTGAGGAAGAGATTGAGGCATTGGAATGGAAGGATTTCTGAAAGCACTGGGGATCCATGACTTCGACAGCTATGAAGAAATTTTCGGATGTGCCCTCAAGTTCAAAATGGAGATCGAAGAATCTCAAGGATATCATGGGGATAATAATTAGAAGGTCGACTTCAATGATGGTGGTTCGATGGATAAACCGAATGGTGCTAAGAACATCCAGCACCCACATGGAAAAGGTGCAGAAAGAAGCACCCCAAAAATTGACTGAAGGGGACAAGGAAATGCTTTAGGTGTGGAGGAGAAGGGCTCCAGGATATTAACTGTCAGAAATAAAGACATGTGGGAATGACAGAGGAGTCGAACACTCTGTTCAAACCTCAATTCATGGTTCATTGATACAACTACAAAGAACAAGGGAATCTTGCAAATCAGTGATCTAAGCCAAGGGTTTTTCGAGGCAACCAACAACCTCCAAGGTTTCAAGGCTGAGCTTTTTCCATCACTACTGCCAAAGTGAACCCCGATAATGAAGTGGTGACAAGTATGCTAGTTATTCATTCACAAATATCAAAATTACTTTTTGATTTAGGTTTTACGCATTCTTTTATATCTCGTAAGTTTAGTAGAACAATCCCACCACCACCAAAAATCATGGAAGTAAAGATGTCGATGAGTATGGAAAATGGGGAAATCATTGCATCCAATGAATATAACCCCTCACTTGTCATAATCTGTGGATTGAACTTTCCGGTGAACCTTCTCATACTCCCTCTCATGAAATTTGATGCAATTCTATTTATGGATTGGATTTCCTTATATATATCCCACATAAATTATAGTAAGAGGGAAATCAATCTCCAGGAGAAGAATCGACCTCAATTTCTTTACAAGTGCAAGGAGGAATATGAATCTTATTTAGCTCCATCATCTAAAGCATGGATATTACTTCCCCATTAGAATGTGTATCTGGCTCAGATGATTGATTCTAAGGAGGAAATAATCCTAGAAGACATGCCTTTTGTGATGGAATTTGCTGAAGTGTTTCCTGAGGAATTGTCTGGTCTTCCTCCTAGAAGAGATGTTGATTTCTCCATTGATCTTATACCTAGGGAATTTCCAATATCCAAGACTCCATATAGAATGGTTATTGTGGAGATTGAGGATCTGAAGAAACAACTACAGGAGAATCTAGATAAAGGGTTTACATGCCCAAGTGCTTCACCATGGGGTGCACCAGTCCTCTTAGTAAAGAAGAAGGATGGGTCAATGCGGCTTTGCATCGATTATCGCGAGCTTAACAAAATCAAGATAAATAACAAGTATCATCTCCCACAAATTGATGACTTTTTTGATCAGCTGCATGGAGCATAATACTTCTCCATGGTGGATTTGCGGTCAGAATATTATCATGTAAGGGAGAAGAAGGAAGAGATCCCAAAGAATTATTTTCAGACATGATATGCGAACTATGAATTCATAGTAATGCCTTTCGAACTCATTAATGATATAGAAATATTCATGGAATTGATGAATATAGTCTTTTGAGATTACCTCAACAAATTTATGGTGGTCCTTATAGATGATATTCTGATATACTCCAAAACCATGGAGGGTCATGAAGAGTATCTAAGAACTATATTAGAGACCTTTCAGATGTAGAATCTCTATGAAAAGTACAATAACTGTGAGTTTTGGTTGAAGGAGGTCTCATTTTCTGGTCATATCATCACAAGAAATGGGATATCTGTGGTTCTCTCCAAAACAGATGCAATTGAGGGATGGCCAAGGCCAACATCGGTAACAAAAATCCATTTCTTCTTGGGCTTATATGGATATTATCGTCGATTTGTGAGAAATATATCATGATTTTCCAGCCCTCTTACCAACCTAACACAAAAGTTAGTAATGTTTTCTTGGAGTGATGAATGTGAATAAATCTTCAAGGAGTTGAAAAAAGGCTTATAATTAAAAATGTGCTCACTTTACCTAAAAGTGGAGAACATTTTGTAGTATTCAGTGATGATTTGAAGAAGGTCCTGGAATTTTTGTTGATGCAAAATGATAAAGTCATTGCCCATGATTCAAGGCAATTGAATGTTCATGAACAGAACTATCAAACACATGACCTTGAGTTGGGTGTAGTGATCTTCACTTTGAAAATTTGGCAACATTATCTCTTTGGTGAGAAGTGTGAAATATATACTGACCACAAATTCTTCATGTACATAATCACACAGAAAGAGTTCGTCATGTTCCAATGAAGATGGTTAGAGCTGATCAAAGACTATGACTGCTCAATCCATTACCACCCTGGGAAAACGAATAAGGTGGGAGATTACCATAGTAGAAAGGACCCAGTGATTCTATAAATAGTGAGAATTAAAAAGGACCCAATCTTCTTAGATTTGATGAATATGGAAATGGAAATCATAAAGAAGTTAAAATCATCAATCCTTTCACAAATGATTGGTCAACCATCACTTTTGGAAAGTATAGTGGATGCTCAAAAGGATGATGTGGGAATTCGGGAAAAAGTGGAAGCTATTGGAAACGGGAAATCATTAGAGCTTAATGTTAATCAAGAATGAATTATGATATTTGGGAAGAGACTATGTGTTCCATCAAGTCTGGAGGTGAAGAAGGAACTTTTGGATGATGCACATAGTTAACATTTCTCTATTCACCCAGGAAACAAAAAGATGTATCGAGATCTCCGATAGAATTGTTGGTGGGATAATATGATGAAAGAGATCGCTGAATATACATCAAAGTTTCTGGTGTATCAGCATGTTAAGGCAGAGATGCATAAGTCTAAGGGGATGATGCAACCATTTCCCACACCAGAATGGTATGGGAGAACATCACCATAGACTTTGTCACCGGACTACCAAATACATCTAAAAGAAACAATGCAATATAGGTTATGGTTGATTGTCTTACAAAGGTTTCATAGTTCATTGTTATTTGGGAGGATTTCTCATTAAATCAACTGGAACAGATATATATCAGGTAAGTGGTAAGGCTTCACTAAGTAGCACTATCTATTATGTCCGATTGAGATCCAAGATTCACCTCTAAGTTTTGGAAGAGTCTTCAACATGCGCTGAATACTAAACTAAACTTCAATACAACCTATCATCCTCAAACTAATGTCCAATCTGAGCAGACTATCCAAACACTTGAGGAAATGTTGAGAGCGTGATCAATGGACTTTAATGGAGGATGGGATCAACATCTTCCGCTGGTTGAGTTCTCTTTTAATAATAGTTTCACTCTAGCATCCAAATGGCACCATATGAAGCCCTATATGGGAAAATGTGAAGAACATCTGCATGTTGGGATGAGGTCAGTGAGCGTATGCTGCTTGGGCTAGAAATGGTCGAAGAAATGGTGGAGAAGGTGAAAACCATTCACCAGTATATCAAGGCAGGCCAGAGTAGATAGAAGTGTTAGGCATATAACCGTTAACGAGTCCTTGAGTTTAAAGTTGGAGACATGGTATTTCTATTCATATCTCCATGGAAGAAGGTCTTGAGGTTTAGAAAGAAAGGGAAGTTAAGTCCAAGGTACATCATCCCCTTCAAGATTCCTGATCGTTTCGGGACTAAGGCCCATCGAATAGAACTTCCACCTACCATGGCCAAAGTACATGATGTCTTTCATGTATCCCTCTTAAGGAAGTACATACCGAACCATTCACATGTACTCTCTTTAGAGGTGGTACAGTTAGAAGATGATCTTTCTTATAAGGGGAAACCAGTGAAGATCTTATATCTTAGAGAAAAATTTCTATGAAATAAGACAATGCCCCTCATCAAGGTATTGTGGTGAAACTACAAGTTTGAAGAAGTGACATGGGAATCAGAGGAAATGATGAAGCAGAGTTACCAACATCTGTTTTAGTGTGGGAAAAGAAAATTTCGAGGGAGCAATTTCTTAAGGGGGAATATTGTAACGACCCAAAATTTCATTATTTTAAATCCATCTTCATCCATTTAACTTTTCCTTTATGAAAAATGTTTATATAAAATTTCAACTTGTTTGTATTATGTTTTTGGATTTTAAAATACTGTAAAAAACTATGACCATTGATAATATAGTCATAGAACAGTGATCACATGATTAGTATAAATATAGGGCTTTAACAAATCCAATTTACTCTGACAAAGGAAGCGATGGCCTAATCTAGTAGACGTGCCCCCCACAAATCTCATTTGTATGAGCTCGGAAAGGATGTAGCATCTTTTGGATTCGATCTTGACCAAGCCCAAACCGAGCTTGAATATGTTAAGCTCGAGCGGGACCACCTACGATAGAAGTGGACGTTGATAGAGATTACCACCCAAGCAATGTCATCTGAGCCACCCTAAGAGTTTGTCACCATCACACACCTTACTCTTCGGTCTTATGTGGGTGTTATAAGGGGATATGTAATAAGACCATAGCACTATGGTTATGTACATTATTTCTGTATATAATAACAAATATACTTTTATTTTATCAATGTTACCTTGTAAATAGTTTTTAAAGCACGAATAGTATTTTTAGTTAAAGTTCTACTAAGATAATCTATTTTGATGAATTAATGGATTTTTGAATAAAATACTATTTTAATATATTATTATTAATATTATTAAATTAATTTTTATTAAATATAAATTATCTTATAATTTTATGAATGAAATTGTAATTTTTTAAGGTTTGAAAGCCATTTTTGTCAAAACCCATGAATTTTTTTATAAATGTCAGATTTTATTTTAAAAGTACAAATTAACATATTTATAAAATTATTTCGATAAAATGAATAATATTTCTTGAATCTGGACGTCAAAAATATCCAATGGTAAATTTTTCAAAATTTTCTGAGACAGTCAAATTTTTGGGTAAAAATTAAATAACGTTTAAATATATAATGTGTTTTATGACATTATAACAACCCAATAGTGATGTAATAAAATAATATAAACATAATGTTCGGTAAATATATGTTTTACCACTAAAATAATGTTATTTTGGGTTTTGTTGATTTATTTTACAAGGATTTAGTGGACCCTTCAAGACTTATTATCATTTTTTCTTTTTAAATTGTTTTCCTTGCGAGTGTGACTCACCTCCATATAAGAAACCCCATTTTTTAAGAATTTCGGACTTTGGAATTATAAAATATTTTTTTCCACTCACTTATGGAAAAACACATGAGGAAAAACCTTGGGATGTTTTATGGTTTTGATTATCTTAATGTGAGGTGTCCCAAATATAAATAATATACAATTCCCTCTCCTCTCCTATACAAACCCACCCAAGATCAAACTTCCTCCCCACTCAAAGCCTTTATAGTTATTCCAAACTCTGACCTCATATCTATATAATCTTCCCAAGGTGCCCCATGCTCTCAAGAAGCCTCTTTCAAGCCTCTCTCAAGCCTTTGGAATCACACTTCCAAATAAGGGTTTTTCTTCCTTTATGGTTTTTATCTAATATTCTTTAAATTGTTGTGCTCTTTTAATTTCAATTATAAATGTTGGGGTATGGTTTTTAAACTCCCACATACTTCCCTATTTATGTTTTAATGATGGGACACCCCTTTCCCTCTCATTTAATGCCACCCATGTACACCAGTTACTATGCTGAAATTCCAAAATAAATTTCTCTCTCTTTATTTACATTCAAGAAATTCTTTTGTATTGTGAATATAAATTCCATTAAATTTGTTGGTACATGTTTCTATAGGACCCCTTACTTTCCATTTCATGTAAATATGTTTAGAAACTCCTTTCTCTCTCATCAACCATTTTTATGAGTTCTTATGTCACGTCGTTATGGTGCCAAAATTGCACCGTGCTTTTTGAAGCCAACGTCATTGTGTAGTGAATACCATGACCATTTATCTATCAAGGGTATTCACATTTATGGACATTTACTTAAAGTTTAAATGGTTTCATGTATGTATTCCACAATATTTTATCGTGGAATAAATGATTGTGTTGAATGATTCAATATTTTAGGATCCATGTGGAACACTTAGGCGTGAAATGAATTGTTTAAGAAATATACGCCCTGATAGCGCTCCAATGAATTGGGTAATGTATAGTATCCAGATACATCATGTGCAATTGGTGTTTACTCATGATAATTCATGTCCAATGAGGGTTTAATTGTGCTCCATGAGAAATGAGGGTTTACTCATGCTCCATGTCCAATGAGCTTTTGCTCATGCTAATTCAATGTTAAGTGTTGCTGCCACATTTCCGTGTTTTGATTATCATTATTTATATTGCCTTTATTTTAATGTTTCTCTTGTGCTCTATGGATATGCCTATTGTCAAACATGTATTGTATTCCTCATTCTATTCCATGATTATTCCCTTAATGAGATTTATAGCTCACCCTTTTCTTGTGCATGTCCTCAGGTTATCCTATGCAATGCAAAGTACGAGGGAATATAGTGGTCATGTAAAGGATGTTTTCAAAAAATATGTTGTTTTTAATGTTTTATGATTTCATTTAATGATACTAAGCCCCAGATACACTACACCTCTCAATCTTCTAGGTTGTATCTAATGAATAATGTTTTAAAAATTATGGTTAATTGTGTAATAAAAGATCTGGGTTGTCATAAAACTGATTTTAAAACATTAAGTGAAACAATAAGGATGGTATCAATACAAAATATTCTTATTTTATTATATTTTAAATATAGGGTTTGTATTTTTGATGAATAAAAATTCCAGGAAAATATCATTAATTTGTTTTTGGAAATATAACCTTTTCATTTTGTAAATAACCTTTTGAAAAAAGTTCATAAAACATATTTAAATAATTTTATTTTAAAATAGAAATTTAAAACTTGAAATAAAATAATTAAATCACTAATTGATCCTAATGGTGTTAAATTCTATTCATGACATACACATTAAGGTAAATATTCCTTTCACATTTTTGGTAGAAGAAAAATGTGAACTCTATTGAAACTGATATGAAGATTTAGTTAAAAAACTTTTTACAAATTAAAAATAGCTAAAATATTCTTTAATAATTAATTTTAAAAAGGATAAAAATATATTGGAAAACATTTTAATAAATCATGGGTTTTAGTGAAAAAGTATTTCCGATCAAATAGAGAAATAAATAATGGTTTTCTTAAAAACAATTTTCAATCAAATTAAGTAACAAATGGTGAAAAAATTGCAGTATTACATTAGAACTGTCATTAATAAATATACGTGATAAAAATATATTTATTTTTATATATAAATATTAAATAATTCCATAAATGGTGATATATACATAAATAATACTAAATAATGATGGGATTGTGAAATAAACCATTACAACTCGAGTAACATAAAAATTATAATCCCCAAAAAATAAGTGACATCAAAAAAAATTTAAATATCAGAAATATAAATTGATTCATTCTATAAAATAAATAATTGGAATGTATTTACACTCCAAAATGTAAATAATTTTTGAATATTTCAGTTGTCTCATAGAAGTAAAAGTGAGATGAGAATCCCAAACCATGAGTCTGAATCAGCACGTATGTTCTATATATTTCTGAGTAATAAACACATGTTAATTATATAACACCCAATGAACATTTTTCATGGTTATTATTTGATTAATTTATAAATTTTCTTGTTATAAGAAATTAAAAAATCACTTATGTTTATTCATCTTGTTCCATGATATTTACATCTTTGTCAAAAATGATATATTTACATTGAATATTACTATAAGAGTTAATTATTTCAAAATCTCTAGAAAAATTAATCTTGAAATAATAATCATATATATATAGATAATTTACACCATTATCACCAATTTTCAATTATATTTTGTACGAATTATATATGTTACGATCATGGGGATGGTTGGCCATACGTATACACGAGTAACATTTCCATTTTTAAATGATCATTGTGGAATGCATATATGTAATATTTTCTTCTTATAGAATTATTATAGTGTCATATATACTATTTAATTATTTTAATATAATTATATATTTAATCCATTTAGTATGGTGATGAAAGGAGTTCTACATCACTTCAAGAATGTGGTAGTCCATAGGTACACAAACGACATTAGTATCTATTATTGAAGTATAATGTTATAAATAAATTGATATATTATATATTCATAAATATAAATATTCTATTAATTTAATAAATATTTCATTTATATCATGTATATTCAATATAATTGTCCTTATTACTTTCCATGTAATACATTTGTGAAATAATAATTACATCACTTCACGAGGCTGTAGTCAATCGTACAGGAAAGTCATGTTATCATATCTACTACACAATGGAAGGAAAAAGGTATATATTATAAAATGACACAAGAAATAAAATAATTTTATAATTATATTATATATAATTTATAAGAACCATTAAAACCAACCATGATTAGTTTTGATGGAAAAGGTTTGACATCAGTTCATGAGGAGGTAGTCTACCGTAAATATGATAAACATTATTATTTCAAATTTATAGGAATATGAGATGAATATAGGTAATTTAGTAAACATAATAACCTCACATAAGATTTTTCTCATTAGTTTTATTATACGATTATAAATGAATAATATTTGAATATCGGGTGTTGTGAGGGTATTGTAGCATGTGTGCACTGTAGAAGTACAATTTACCAAATGGGCCTTAGGCTAAATAATTGGGCATATGGGCTATGTAATGGGCTATATACCCACTGGGCCTTCAGGCTAAGTAATGGGTCTCCCTCGACCATGTTTAAACATGAATTTTATTTTCTTTAATGGCAAAATAAGGCTTCAACCCCAACTTTTAAAAAATGAATAATATTTGAATGATGTTGAAAATGTTATAAAACAAAAAGTCATATTTAAAAATATTACACATTCTTGACCACCTCTTTAGAATTATAGCTGATGTATTAATAGAAGAACATTATAAAAATGATTATATAATGATGGAATGGATTTTGGTTACTATTTTTTGTAATTTTGTAAAGAAAAAATTGGGTGTGGTAGTGTGAATAAGATACGATACGACTGCCCTTTTATATGTGATGTGCATGGCATATTTGTAATTTCTTAAAATAGAAAGGTGTACCCATATTTGTTGACATTCCAAAAGGATCAAAAATAGAAAATTATAAAATTGATAAGAAAAATTGTTTAAATATTTTATTAAATAGGTGATATGAATGTTTTTAATAATTTTTAAAACTTATCTTCTTCATTTAACTGTTTGGTAATTTAATTTTACCTTAACTATGGTAAACAATTTTTACTGTTTATAAAATTATTTATTCTTTCAAATTAAGATGATTTTTTTTGATAATATAAATAATTATAAATAAAAATATGAAATCCATATTTACAAATTCCATTCATATAGAAGGAAAAATATATTTTAAAAATAATTTTGTAGATGCGATGAGAATGCCAGTTTACAAAGAGAAAATGTTAAAAGATTAAATTGAACTTTTTTGAAAATTGAATATGATAATATCTATAATAACATTAATTTGATTAATTGATATATAATTTTACTAAATTTAAATTAAAACATATTTAATATATAATTTAACTATAATTATAATTTGAATGAAATATTAGTTTTCTGTTAAAATTCATTATTTTTCACTATTCATCTACACATTAATCTATTTAGAAATTTTTATAAAATGATAGCTGAGATAAATTTTATAGTATGATTACACGAATGAGTATTAATTTTTAAAGTAATGTTTCAAAAAAAAGTATATATTAACTATAAATAAGGTGTGAAAATAATGAATAAATAAACATTTATAAAAATATAAATGTTTCCAAAACATTTGTTTTTTTAAATGTTTTTTATTTTTTCTCTAATAAATAGATATCCATTTTATTTATTTTATTTACATTTAAACCATTTAATTTTCATAAGAATTTTTTTTTATTCTTACTATCCCATTAAATTATAAGGTTATGTGTTCATTATTAAATAATATCATTTTAACAGTGTATGTAGTTTAATTTAAACCTTGTGTTTTCTCTATTGCATTCTATCAAAGAGGTTTAATTAATTTAAAAATGAATATATCATAAAGTATTATTATATTATATTCTTATTATAATATTAGTTTTTTTTTCATACATGCAATGAAACGTGATAATCCAATATTTAAAATCATGAGGTGTTACACCCCCCCATAAATAAATTGTGTCCTCGTGATTTAATATTGATTTAGATAATCAAGGGTTTAATATTTGAAACTGCCATTATTGAAATCAGACATTATTACAATGGTTTATAAAAAAAACTATTTATTATAGATAAAGAGAAGTATGAAGGTCATATGAAAATAAAATAAGTCAGTTTATAAGTATGAGAACATTGGTATAAAGTTAAAATATAGAAATTATAAAAAAGAATAAATAATTATAAAGAGTGATAGATGTAATTGTTCTTAAGAAATTAAATGATCAATGAAATGTTATATACTTAAAAACATAAATCTGTGATGATTTTAATGACCAAGAGTTCAATATAGATGATGTTATTTGGACAACATTTAGTCTCAAAATTCTTTTTCATATATTTAAGGAATTCATATACCATCTAGACTGAGAATATATAAAAATATAGTTATTTTATATCATTCTATTTCATAAGAAACATTTTATCATTGTTTTTACTTCAATCTTTTTCCACATTATTTTTATTATAATATTTTAATATCCAGGAACTGGTTTTTAATCATGAAGTACAGAATTACCCTTTAATGGATCATAATAAACATTAAACAATTACATTTTATTCCACCTTTATTTACTAAAACTAAAATGTTTAGAACATATTAGCCAATAACTAAAAAAGATCAACTTCATCCATTACACAAATAGTTATCCTCATTACTCATCAATTGTTTTTCATTCCCAATTTAATTTCAAAATTCTTTTTGAATGATGGTCGCTAATTCAAAATTATATTTACTAGAAAACATAAAGTGGATTTAATGTCACATTTAAGTTATTAAAATACCTTGTGACCATAAAAACATAATGAATATATGAATGCCTCTAAATATAAAATATCATTTTGTTAAAAATATTAAATAAATCAATACTTATATTAAAATTCTAAAAATAAAACATAAAACATCAACTCACTAATAGATTCCATATTCACCAACACAATATCAAAAAAATAACTTCACTATCATTACATTAGGTACATTTTAAGGCATATATTATATTAAAAATTTTATTTCCAAGAGGTTCAACTTGTCACCAAAACATGTTTCTCGTTATCAGTCTCATTCAACATATTATCTAAAATTTGTAAGGAAATAGTAATACAATACAATGATCATCCTTTTCATGATTATTGTAACCAAAATATTATTTATTAAAATACACTGGCAGCATAATTAATGAAGCTAAACTCTAAAACAATAATAGTTCACATATATCTATTATAATTATTTAATATTGACCATGATCCCTAAGATTATTGTGATTTATATTCCCTTTATTTTAGGGATTTTATTTTTTATAGTGCCTGATATACTTATAGTTAAAAACTTTTTCATTGGAAGATTCACTATTTACCTGAAAATCATTAAAATGGGGAAATGTTTCTCCCCAAAAAAGAAAATTCATTTTCATTTTAATAATGTACCAAACTATTTCTTTTTGTGTGTATCAATTTTTTTTGAAAATCCATCATTCCCATCTTCCATTTTCAATATTTTTCAATACTATTGACTTCTAATATTTCATCCTTTTAAATCCATAAGTAATGTGTAATTTTTCAACATTATCCTACAACAAGATACTATATCTTTATATGATGAAAAAAATTTAAAGGTTATTTCCGTTCATATGATTGGCCAGTTCCCTTCATAAAAAACAAAAATATTTATCTTTTGATTATGTACTTAGTATAAAACATGCCATGTAAACTATGTGATTTTTTGTACATATTTATTGATATTTTCATCTTTAATTTTTCCTAGATGCATGAAATATCCCCCTATATCCCATCATTACACATGAGTAAAATATTTTCCAAAGAAGTGTAACCTAAAATCCTTTCATTCAATGTTTTCTATTTCTTCCATATCAGTAGTGTTTTTAATCCATGACAACCATTGATCATTATATCCTAAGGGATGATAAAACATCATGGAAACATTATCCCTTTCTTTACTACCTAGAGTGATAAATATTTTATCTGTGGATCTTATGCATTACTGAGATACCAATGATTTTTTATTCCCATTAAATGGTGAAGATTGATGACACATGATGATATCTAATGTTATTATGCTACATGGTGAATCATTGGGCTATCCATAGAGGAAAATTCCTTACTCATAAACTATGTCATATTTCCCAATATTATAATAATTTGACCAGTTCCACCTCTAAATCCATCTTCAACTTCATTACCATTCCAGGGGGAAATACCTACATTGGGTATGTACATTGATATAGAACCCAATTATTTGGTAGGATCCATTTACAATAAAATTTAATTCACTTGATTATATCCTAAAATTATTAAAAATAATGTCTAATCTGAGTACTAGTGAAATAGTTGACATTAATTTTAATATCTTTCTAGGGATAATCTCATAATCATAAAAATTGTTTCTGAATGGGTATATGTATTTATAACTCTTTTAAAATAGGTTGTTAGAAAAATGTGGTTTATCTTAACTATATCCCAATAGATTGTCCAAAATGATTCACAATGAAGACTTTTTTCAGGATCTAGTTGATGATAAGTTCATGACTAAAACACCCTATTAAATGTTATAACCCATTGGTACATCAATTCCAGAACCACATCCACTTATATAATCTATAAAGGGATGTTTTTTAATTGAAAAAACACATAATCACTTTATTTCCAAATTATTAGGAAGTTATTCTACACATACCCTCAAATTTTAACAAATGGTTATGTTCCCTAATATGTTTTTTTAGAAATATAGTTTCCAAGGGTTCTATTAAAATTACTCTAATACCAACTATTGTATCTTTATCCCCAGTATCCTAGTGTTAGTGTTTACATTATAGTGTTGGCATAAAATGAAAATAATAACATCCAAAAAGACCAAATAGTTTATTAGCCTTAGTAAAAAAGTTAGAAAATTGGAATTCTTATTATAATGGAAAACCAAAAATACACAATGTATTTCCCTTTAGAATTCCATTATTCCTTATAGTTTATCCCCTTATATGAATTAGAAATAACTTTCTAGTATCACATGGAATGTAAAAAAGTAAGTAATGGCTGAGATAATATGTTGAGTAAGGGTAAAATTATAAATAAATCTAAAAATATTTAAGACATACTTAATATATTAAGGTAAATAACTTAAACTCATTCATTTTCATCAATATCCTTGTCATTATATAGGAGGAATAAATGATGGCAAAATAATTCCATATAAATAATCACATTATCAGGAAAACATAACCATGAATTTTATTAATAATAAAATAGGAACTTGTAATTTTAATAACTGATTTATAAAAAATGGAACTCATAATTACATATATCCAAAACATACATTCATGACCTTGTTCCATTAAATTTTGAATAAATCGGTAATCCCTAATTCAAAACCAAATCTTGTTTCTCTAATTAGACCTAGTGATACTTCAAGGGGATAGAATAGGCCTCTCCCATTACATACTATGTCTAATTAACTCATAATATTAAATGGTTTAAACATAATCAAAAAAAATTAATGTAGGAAAAATTAAATTTGATGTGTCAATACTTACCCAAATCAATAAGCAAAATCATAAACCGTCTCGAGTAAAATGGTGAATGGTAATAAAATTGTACAACAGTAGTCAAAATAATCATAAATCACATTGAGAAATAATAAGGACGATATTAATAAAACATAATCTTAGTGGATCATAAGTTAAATATAGTTTTTATTTCTTTGATAAATTGACATTCGAATAATATATCATTAAAATAGTTTTTTTGAGAAAAATTAACTTCGCATATTGATATTATCAATTGAAAAAAACAAAATATGTGTTTAAAAAAATGTCATTGAAATGACCCTTTAAAAATTTTAAAATAAAAATTAAATTATTGATTCATCATTGAGGTGGTAAATTATGTTCATGTCATAGTTATTGATAAACATATTACTTTCACATTATTAGAAAAAACCCAAATGGACATTGTTTTGTAAAATAGATAAATATTCCATCAAAAAATTATTTAAAAATAAAAAACTATTAAAAAACTATTTAATAAATAATTTTTGAATGGTTAAACATATTTTAAAAAATATATATATAAGACATGGTGTTTGATGAAAAAGGTTTTTCGACCAAATATATAAATAAGAATAAATTTTTATAAAAACATTTCTTCAATATGTTCATGTACCATGAATTCGAAAAATGGTATAGTCAACTAAAAAATATCATTAATATCTATATATGAGTATTATTTATTTATTTTAGAATATAAATGTTATGTAATTTTTGGAAGGAATTTGTAAACATAAACAATCCTGAATAGTGAAGAGATTTTGTAGTGAACCCTTACAACTTTATTAACCTCTCTAAGGTAAGCCCCATAAATTAAATTACATCAAATGAATTAAATGAATTAAAATATATTTTTTATATATCATGTTAAAATGGGATGAATATACACCACCAAAAATATAAGTGTTGAATATGACATTTGTCTAATGGAAGTAAATGTGAGATGAGAAACCCTCACCATGTGTCAAACTCATCATATACATTATTGATCATCTAATATAAAAAACATATATTAGTTTATTAAATTTATTAATTATTATCAATTATTTTATTTCAATTATTAACATGATATATATAATTACATAATCAATTACAATTAAAAAGTAGTTTCAATGATATTTGACTAATCTGTCAAAAAAACCATTTCTAGGTTGACTATTGGTCTATTAGGTATTTATTCAATAATTTATAAAATAATTTCTATGAAATAATTATCATATATATATCTAAATTATAATATTAATTATATTCTTGAATAACGATATTTATAAATTATGTTTGTACGATCATGAAGATAGTAGGCCAAACATACGTATGAGTATCATTTCCATTTTTCAATGATAATTTTTAAAATCAGGTAAGTAATATTTTATCATTATATAATAAATAATATATCATAAATAAGATATTACTAATTTAAATATTTTTATAAATCTCAATGATGTTGTGTGGTGCTGAAAAAAGAGTCACGTCACTTTGTGAAGGTTGTAGTCCACATATACAAGAATAACATTATCATCTTTAAGTGAGTGAAATAGTAAGAAGTAAAATTGTATATTATCATATATGAATGATTAATATGTAATTAATATCAATTTTATTTCATTTATATCACATATAATTCTTAAAATAATCCTCATTTCTTTCTATGTGAAGCATTATTGGAAAACGAATCACATCGCTTCGTGAGATGGTACTATGTCATAGACATGAGCGATGTAATCATATAAACTATGAATGAAACATAAAAATGTTACATATAAAATAATTATTATAGAGATATAATGACATTAAAAATATCATTGATATACTTTAGAACCATTATCATACCCAACCGTGGGGGTTGTTGACCGATAACATGTCACATTGATTCGTGAGGCAATAGTCTACTGTATATACGAGAGACACTATCAATTCCCATTTTGGGGAATATGAGATGGATATATGTCTTTAAAATAATTTAATAACATATATATACATCATATATATTATTTTTTATATTATTATAAATAAATAATATTTTATGGATGTTTAATTTTAAATTAAAAAAACACATTTTTACGAATCTTCTGTCTTTTCAGACCACCTCTTTATGATTATACCTAAAGTATCATGTGAATGTATTTCTGACCAAAAAAATGCTTACATGATCTTATTATTGAATTATTTAATTTTTTTAATTTTCTATATTCTAACCCATTTATATTTGATTAGCGGAAACGAGAGGATAGTTGGTGGCCTTTTATATGTGAGGTGAGCTGCAAACATCTATTTTTTGAAATGAAACAGGTATAACAATGTTTTCACATACAAAATGACTAAATAATGGAAACATTAGAATATATAAGATATAAGATCTATATATTTTTATAAAATTGTGGTCATATAAGTTTTAGTTAATTTTTTACCCTCATCTTCTTTGTTTTACCCTCGGTAAATATGTTTTTACCTTAAAAAAAGGAAATATGTTTTTTGACTTTTACTATTATTTAAGTTAAATAATTATGTTTACATATTTATATAATATAAAATATTTTAATTGAAAATTATTGATCTATTTATTTAAATTACATTCATATAAGTATAAAAATTTATAGAAAATTAATCTCATATATGTGATGAGAAAGCTAGGTTTCAAAGGGATTATGTCCAAATAGTTTCAATGTTTCTATACCCAATTCAATATAAAAAAGATTCATTTTGAAAAAAATTTAATAATAGATAAATAAATGAACTATTATTTTTTTATGACATTGATAATAGAATTTATCTTCATAAATAATTTAAACAGAAATGAATTTTTGAATTAAAATTCAGTATTTTTCACTATTCATCCAAAAAATTCAACTATTCAAAAAAATTCAAAATTTTACCAAAATAGAATATATATATTTTTATTTCAATAATTAATTTTATTTTCTAAATAAATTTTATAAAATTGGAATAAAATATTATAAATTATGCGTGCAAAGCACCACTAAAACTACATTTAGAGAAATACTGTTTTATAGAAAATAATTAATTTTATTTTAAACTTTTCTCATTTTATATCGAAAAATTGGTTATCCATATTATTTATTTTTTAAATCATTAAGACTTATAATTTCTATAATTAATTTATAACTATTCTTACCCTCCAATTTAATGTCATGGTTTTAATTGTAATGTTTAAATAATTTTTTTTAATATTATATCTTGTTTCTTTTAAAATCAATGTTGTGTGCATCAAAAGTTGTCAACATATTTAATATATGTAAAACAAAAGTATAATAATGTCTTATTATATTATATTATAGTCTATTCTTGGTGTTATTTTCCATAAATTATATATAATATGATATTCAAATTTTAAAAATTTCATGTGCAACAATTTCAGTCAAATTCCACATGAGACAAAGTGTTGTCCTAGGAATGAAAAAATACCTTGATGCATGATCTCTTCGTGATCTATGAAATGATAATAATTTTTTTTGTACTGGCCATTTATTTTTATGATAATAAGGTTACAAAATCACCATTATTCAATTTTCCTTTGGTAACCCTTAATAGATACTTTCTCTAAAGATCGAATATCAACTCGAAACATTAGTATGAGTGATCACTTGTAAGGTAACTATATCCTAAACATATATCATATCCATACTATCAAATAATATTTCCCCTAGATCTATAAGAAATGTTCTAATTTCAATAACTAATTCATCATATCCCATATTATACCACTACCTAACGGTTTCCTTAGAAACCATGTTATGATATCTGTTGGGATCTTATACTACTTCCAAAAAATAATGCATAATTGATGTAGAAATTTTGCAATGTATTGATGTTTTACCTTACAATGATGGTAGGTTCAACACATTGTATCAAAATATTTGGAAACGTTCTTTGTAAAACTAATTTAATATGGTTTAAACATTTCATGATACATCATGGTCAAACCTAGGGGTATCGTCCACATTGAGGAGTTAATATACCACATTATATCATCATTCCCTTCCAATATAACCAAAATATACTCGTGAAAATAGTTGACTAGATCAACATCCAAGATAAAACCTGGTGGGGGTTGTACCCTATATATAAATTCCCTTAGTTCTAGTCACTCAGATTCTGATAGTTACCTCCTTATCCCGTTAAAAAGATAGAGTGTAATATGAACTTATGTAATAGTTTCTCAACCCTAAATCTATGGAAAGTAATAACACATCTCTATATATAGAGACATAAAATACCACTCACTTCTATAATTGGAAACCATTGAGTTTTCTTCATTATTCCTAACACACCTATATCTACATTCCCTTTCCCAGGGGTAAAGACTAGAATGATGTCAAAATTATACAGATATTCAACCCCTCATTATTATTGAAGCACTATATCTATTTAAGAGAGTTTGTATTTGAAACTTTTATGGTATATTCACACAAAAAAATATCTACCCTAAACATAATTCTAATATCATCACTAGAAATTCAATACTTTAATAGTACATGAACTTGTATAGGGTAATTCCTCTCATGCAGCTTTAGTAGCATCGTCCCATATGCAATAAGAAAATCCACATGCATCAAGAATTATATTATCCCTTTCGTAGAACATTTAAAATACATGGTTTACTCAATAAAAAAATAGGTATGTTTATTATCACAGATGTAGTTTTTACCCTTTAAGTGGTACTCTCAAAACGTGTTTGACTAGACAAAGCTTCATCCATTTTTATTATAGTGCATCACTATTGATCCTAGAAGCGAGAAGTTCTGGATAAACCTTAGGTAATGAAAATTTATGGAAAAATAAATATTTAAAAAAAAATTTCAGCCAGTAAAAAAATAAATTACTCTAAAATTCAAATATTTCATAATTTTACTAATATCATATATGAAGTGTCACAAATAGTACTCCTTCACCTCAGAAAAACAACTCTTCATAGATTTTTCATAACGATGGTTTTAACTACGTAATCTATAAAGGATCAATTTGTGGGGATAATGTTCCCCATATGAAATAATTTTCATGAAGATTTTATTTAAAATTATGTCCACATACATTTCTATGTACTTGTGCAAAGAATGATTCAGTAGTTTGAAAAACTGTGCCAGTGGATTATCCAAACCATGCAATATCACCAGATACTTGAATGAATAGTTTTTTTCTCATGAATGTATTATATGGTACATTTTAAGTTATTTCCATTTACTATTGATTATAGGATATCAAGTAGATCTTATAAAATACACTAGTTATTCTTTTTAGTCTAATAAATTAATCATCTTTTCTAGCCATAGTTAACTCAAGATCTCATTTATGACTCATTTTATCAAGATGCTTCCAACCATTGGTAAATAACTAGGGGGCATTAGTGGAAGGATATACCTTCGATATAAAATTAAAAAAAATCTTAAATATATGAAATAAAAATAAATAACTAAATCCACAACACCCACCTTAGTATAGACCATGTAATGGAAAATGAAATCTATGTTGAAACGGGACAAACATATAAAGGTAATATTCAACCAATAGGATCCACACCAACGAGCGGTCAATATACAAAAATTTAAAAATAATCTATTGTAAATGAGGAAATATATAAAATATCCTAGATTATATTCTAACATCACCTCACTCCACCTTCCTCCTCCTATGCAACTTACGAACTTGTGACAGTTACCATTATTTCATCCATATCTATAAAATATGAATTAGCAAAAAGATTCTACTATGGGGTGTATGTAAAAAAACATGTATTACACCACCAATGAATCCATTTAATAATTTTTTAATGCATATAAAAATGTTCCATCTAAATTTATGTAAATTAAATGTAAATATAAATACAAAAATATGACTAATTGTGTAGTAACTAACCTTCCACAAACCCCGATCCTGTTTTCTTCATCACTATGTTGGAGTATTTTTCGTATCAATCTAGTCACATAATTTGAATAATATATGAAACTTAATCTAATTAATATATATTCTCATTTATTGATACCCATTGTAGTTTTGGAAACACATTTTAAGTCCCATCGCATAGCTCGATGACGTTACAAAGGATATCAATAATAGAGTTATTGAAAAATAAAATTTTTCAACCAATAACTCAACCATCTCAAGAGGGATATCCACAATATATGTGAACTATAAAATTAAATTAATGTAGTAGAGTTACAACTTGGAAACACACACACCCACATGAAAATAATTCCACACAACATATTTATCCTATGACTACACTCAAACCAATAAATCGATCATGTCTCATAGCAGAGTTCTCACAGGGATACAAATATAGATTAATTACAATCAAGTAACAAATTTTTATATTAAAGTCATAAAATTATAAGGATATACTACATAAATAAAAACTACATTCAATTTGAAGTAATATATACCTAAATCAAAACTCACACAAATAATCATATAAAGTTTACTTAAATTCATCACAATGGGATTATAGCAGGAAGGTTCATGAATAATAAATAATCTAGTTCAAAGATAGGCATTGAAAACCAAAAACATAACCATTGAAACTAATTACACATGATATGGGATGTGATGATAACTAAAGAGAAAAAATAACCATGGAGGGCTACTTATTTCTATATAAGTCAATCAATGACTCAGACGAATGATGTAGAAGTAAGAAAAGGGTATTGATAAAATTTCAAGGATATACTTATTAAGAACCACATCTAATATTCCATAATAGATGTGCTTCCCAGTGCGACTGTGTTGAGGGATCACTGGTGAGAAGGTGAGTCTAGTTAGTCCTTAAAAATCTGGGTCGACCAACAGCTAGTTGAGGTTTCCCCATTATCTTGTCATTGGATCCTATAAAATTTCATATATAGGTCAATATGTATTTCATGAATCATCTCTATAAACATTTAATGTCGATGAATAGACAAAAATGAATTAAATTTACAATATTAAGTAGAAAAATAAGAATTAAATAACACAAAACTAATATGATGTAGCACCCCAATCCCAAAATACCTAGAGGTAGTGTCTAATGTCATTACATTGGCCTAATTATGATGAATCAGATCCATAAGGATTGAATACATTAATAATCTTGTTAAGCTACATACAAAGATGAGTCTTTTATTTCATATAAATAGAGTAATTATAATAAATTATTCTTCATCTATAATTTTATTCCATCTAAAATATACATGTATATATTTCCTTGTACACTTCTAGGAATCCTGGTGAAAGGAAAAATAATAACGGTGGTCTTGAAATCTTATTGGGGGTTATGTATAACAGAACCAATAATGAATCAATTAATGTAATTAATATGGACGGTAAAATAATTGAACACGGATATGATGAAATTAAAAATAAGGAGTGCATAAAAAATATCATGGTATATAACTAATCTCACAAGCCATTTAAATAACACGATAAGGAATAATTTTCTTGGAAATGTAAATAACTGAGAACACAGGCCCTGTAGTGAATAATCAGACAATGAATTTGATTAATATGTTTTTCATAGTGAAAATATAATGGATAATAATTACAGAATCTGAATGAAGGAAATTCTCAATTATTGGACTCCATGATTCCTAGGTACATAATACCTTTACCGTTAAGACCACTCACAAAATAGTTTAAAGTAAACTGGGAGAAAAACTCACTATGGATATCCAAATGACTCATCCCATGTGACTAATGATCAGTTGAGTAACTATCTACAAATGGGATGCATCCATTCCCTACCTATCTAAATAAATTCTTATATATTGATTTGTCGATATAATTCATAAACAACATGCATTATAAAATATCCTAATTGATTAAAAGATGTTGATTTATGAATATTTTTTTAGATATTAAATAGATTTCAAAGTAAAACCCATATATAAAAATGGTATAAAATACAAGATATAATAATATCCATGATAAATGATATTATTATTTGGGGGTAAATGTAATGTTCATTGATGACTGGAAATTGAATATTTTAATTGGACAAAAAAATGAATCAAATAAGTGAATGTCAATATTGTCCTTGAAAACTCAATCAAAAACCATCTAGAGAAAGAATAAGGATGGAATATATATAAAAATTCCCATGTGGATGATAATTCTATTCAAGGGTTCCTAATGATAATAAATGGTAATTCCATTAAAATATAATTAACAAATTCTTGAGGAATAAAATCTTTAAACATTACAAAGTTTCTTAAACAACATTGAAACATTCGAATCATAAACCCCAAATAGGAATTAAATTAAATGAAACATGGAATATTATGAGAATAAATATCCTCATGATATATCAAGTTAATAGATAAAAATATACATATCATAAAAAAATTTAGGTACCTAACATTACAATATACCTTAAAGAAATTAAATTGAGACTCCATTCTTTACTAGATGGTAACTGTCATTAAAACCCAATTAGATGACATTTTCTAATTTTAAAATCGAATACCATGAAATATTAATTATTTATGATATAAAATTTCATATTGTCTATATGTAAACTATATTTAAGATAATATGTTCTATAATGATAAACAATGCCTTAATGAATGTAAATCGAGCAAAATTCCATTACCTTGCATTTCATTTTGGGTGAAGGTCCATCAAAATCCTATATAATGGGTTTAAACAAGTAAATAAATTATTAAAGAACTATATTAATATTCATGATATGAAATATTATCTTTTTATAATATCTTATCACCCTATTCGAAATAATCATTCATTATATTCCCCGTTTCGGGTGTTAATTGCATTGTTTTTTAAAGAATGTTTTGACCGGATAATTTTTGTTGTTACTGTTACATATATCGTGATTTCATAATAATTACAATTTTAACCATCATATAAATATCAAATTTATTCATTATATATTTATTTATAGTAATCCATAATATTTGGATATAGGAAATGAAATACCTCATTCATTGAGATGGTTGGTCGTACAAACACATGAACACTACATCCATTTCCTTACCACATTTCTGATTTATGAGACATATATAATATCATTACGGTATCATAATTATTTTATATATATCACAAAAATTTATTATATCTTTCTTTAATGCATTCAATGTAATGGTTGAATGAAACACATCACTTGGTGGATGTGGTCGTCCACACATCCCCAAATGATATTATCTTATTCCTAGAAAAGTAAAGAATAAATTTATGAGTTATATAGAATAAAGATAGAAACAATAAATTTTAAATATCATATTTATCATATGTAAACTACAAATAAATCATTTTTACAACCATTAAATGTATTAAATGGAAGAACGAACAACACCGGTTCATGAGGTGGTAGACTGCCCTACATTTGAATGGAGACTATGTAACCCATTTTATGGATGTGTGGGAATTTTTATGTAGAAATATTGTCAAGAAAAAATTAAAAATATAATTAATATACTGAGCATATAATATAATAATTAATTAAATGTAATTGAAGTCGTGGATAAGTAAATGAAGAAAAACTGATCATTGAAGAATGTCACCTATTATTCGGGTAACTCTATTTGAATTATAGAAAAAGTATTACATGGTTTTATTTATACCCAATATGAGGATTCTAGGATATAGGTTTGGATAATTTGATCTTATTTTTTCGTTATTTGGATGGCACAATTTTCTTGAGTTTTTTGAATGAGATGGAGGGTGATTAACTTATTATAGTGGAGGATGAGTCACATTCTAATAAATATAAATTGGTAAAAATTAGTGAGAGGTCTCCATGACATAATATGCCTCCAAATATGAATATAATAAACTAAATTGATGTATATATTCTATATATGGATAACCAATGTGTTTTGTACATTTTTCTAGGCAACTTTGGCCCTTAATATCATGGTTTAGTCCCTTGTGATGATTAATCTTACCTTAACCATTATTAATAATTTTAATTACAGCCACCAAAATTTCTTTGTAAAAACTATTTTTACCTTAATATAAATTGTAAAATATACTTATTATAAATGTGTAATATATTTTTCAAATTAAAATGACATATGTGACACAAATTACCTTAAATTTAATCCTTTAGTTGACATGCAAAGGGGGTTTTCGATTAAAAATTGATAAAAGGTTTGAAATGTTTTTATATCTAGTATCAATGTAAAATTAATTAAAATTACTAAATTTAGCTTAAATAATTTATTGTTGAACATTATATACTTTAAACCAATATTAAAAAATAATATAAATATATAAATAAATTAGATGAAAATGATTTTTTCAATCAAAATTCAGTATTTTACACGATTTACCAAAAAATGAAATATACAAGAAAAATAACAGGAAATAAAAATAAGAAAATATTATAAATACACATTAAGAGATATATTTTATTTTTAAATTTAAAACTTAGAAAATTTTCATAATTTAAATAGAAAATAAGTACACCATTAAAAGGGAAAAAAATTTCCTTTAAAAAATACATGGTTTTATTAGTCAAATTGGGATTGTTTGAATCTATTGGATAACTATTAAAAAATATTTTATTGAACGTATAATAATTTGAATTCATTAAAATAATTTACTAATAGTAATTAATTTAATTTATTAAGATAAACTCTTTTTTTGGGAATACAAACATTTCATTCATAGTCAGTTGGATTTTATATTCATTTGAAATTAATTGGTAACCACTAAATTTATTTTATATTTGTGAAAACCTTATATTATCACAAGTTATATAATCCTATTCATATCTAATAATTTAAAATTTATGTCATATCATTATTTATAATGCATTATTTGGTTGGCGTGTGCATCATCAAGGCGGCGTGTTCCTGTGGTCTTGTGTTCCTGCTTTCCAATATTGGGAAAAATTCATCGATTTTGCAGTGATGTATAGCCCTTGATTGAAATAGGATGATGGGATATCTATTCATACTTCCATGTATTCCTCTTGGGAAGTTGTCTACTAGTCTGGGTCTCCCTCTTATATTTGAGTCGTTCATGATTATTATTCTTGATGTAATCACCTTTAGGATGATGGTTAATTATGTGGCTTTCGATTAGAAATTACAAAGGGTATTGACAAGGTAGAAACCATCTGTCAGAGTAGATGGTAAAATCATATGGGTAAGGAATTTCTACATGCTTAACCATTGGATCACCTATATTCTTCCTCATTAGAGGACTTCTCAAGGGTGTAGAAACTTGAGGCATCCCATGTTTATAACAAGGAATACAATGTCGCAGACATGTTTCTGAGTTTTTCCTCAGCCTCTCATGTTTCAAAAATGGTATTACACGACTTTAAAATCTAGTAGTGATGGATCGAACTGATCAGAAAAATGAAGATAGTGGACCAGATTGGTACATATTTATATGGGAACACATTGATGGTTTACTATATAGATGGATCAGAATTCCCAAAAAGGGTGGACATTATATTGTGTGTCCCAAAAAGAATGATTTCACACCATGAAGGCATATTTGGACCTCACAATGGATGGATTAGGGGGTGCACCCTGAAAAGGGGGACACCAAGGATTACAATTGACTTGGATTGAACCCTAGGGAGGATTCCTACACACCCTATTTAAAATACTGGTATCTAAACCCATAAAGTTCAAATGGGTCATTTTGGGGCTTAAACATGGTTAGCTACCCATCGTAAGAAAGGTAATCTAGGTTGGATGGATACGGTGTGTGGGGATTATACATGGTTATCTTCTCAAATGCTACAAGGAGGAGTAATGGGATGAATGTCGGATATTCAAGGATTGATTCCCATGTGGACGATGTGATCCCACTAGGATGTAGTGGCTCGTGTAGAAATCAGGATGCATTATGGAGGTTTGGGTGAAGTATGTGAGATGAATGGGATGAATTTTCAGGATGATGACATTATCAGGATAAAACATCAGGGAGGCTACCCACATTTACCAGTGGCTGGTAATCAAAGTCCATGTAGTTTAGTGGGTTGAATAGAAACCTGAGGAGGTGGATCGTGTGATTGGAATGCATGGATAAGGACCTAATGTAAGTAGAACCTCTGGGATAAGGAATGCTCTTCCTGATACACAAAGGCTCGAAAGAGGGTTATGTATGAAAATATGGTGATGATATTGAACCTTCAAGGAGTCTTCCTATGTACCTGAAATGGATCAATGTTCACATTGTTTATAAATGGGGCATATAATCGGGGTGTACACATAGGATATTGACCTAGAGACATGCTGGGGATTATTCTTGGTTAGCATCCCCTCACAAGAGGGGCACTCTATATTGGAAGAGTATGGGTTTTTAGGGACTATGCATGGTTAGCTGACCATGTGGATTAGAAAAACATCAGTAGGTAGATCTAGGAGATTCTTCCCAAAATATAAAAAGTATTACATTAGGAGGGTGATTCCTTAAGAGGGAGTACCCAAGTTTACCATTGGATGGGATTGGACCTCAATGAAGCATCCTATAAATCTCATAAAGAGTCAAAACCCACATAGTTTGGAGTGTGAATTTAATGGCATGTAGGATGAGTGAACCAAAATGAAATAAAAGGAAGAAATAGGTTATGGGGAGTGATGTTCTTGAACTATAGAGAGGCTTCCTACATACCATGTTTGAAATATATAGATAAATGAACATGTAGTTTTGGAATTATGGGAATGGGGATTCCACATGGCTAGAAACCTAATAATAGAGGTGGATGAGTGTCAAGATCATATGAAGATGTGGAAACCTCGGGACAATCAAGGTGGATGGTGAACATTGATAGACTGGTTAGGACACCATATAAAGGTGGGTCCATGGGAGATTTATCCTTACGGGGGAAGATTTGACATCATGAGTGTACATACCTAGGATAGAGATGTTGAGTTTACAAGGGGTGGGATAATAATTCCCTGAGAGTAGACTCAGGGCGATGTGTACAAAAAATGGATGATGAGACACAATGAAGGTTAATCTAGAAACCATGGAGGTGGATCCGAGAGGGTGCATGGGTGACCAATGTTTACCATTGGTTGGGATTGAACCTTTTAGAGGCTTCTTGCATACCCTCTGTAGAAGAAATCAATAAAATACTATGTATTTTAGAATCAACTAGGAGTGACACATAGGAGTGGACCAGGTGCCACTATGGAGTGAAAAAACTGAATGTGGCTTACATGTGAATGCTGCGTAGGTGCTGCCATGGAGATACGAAGGAGAATGGGGCCTTCTCTAGGAAGTTTCTTGGGTCCCTCTATAGAGTGGAAATATTAAATGGATGCTTCTCATGTGCTCCTATGGAGTGGAGATTGTGGATGGAGAGTACACATGAAATCTACCCAAGGGTTGCTATGTAGTTGCAATGGTGGATGGGGCTTACACATGGACGCTACCTGGGATTCTCTATGGTGAGGAAACGATGGATGAGGCTTTAATGGAAGTTACCAGGGTACTGCTATAGGGCAAAAATGTTGGATAGGGATTACACATTGAAGCTCTCTGGGTCACTTCCTCATGTCAAAGTAATAGGGTATCTTGACAGGAAGACAAGACAATGGAAAATGGTTTAGTAATTTCACCATAACTGGATTCCAATAGAGGTTATTTTCTATTTGTGCCACAATGAGGAATATTATGCCTGATGTACAAGGAATCTGATTCTTGAATTCTAGGGTATGTTATAGTTAAAATTCATGTTGTAATGACTGTTGGAATCTTATGGTTGACACATAAGGCATCTATTGTTTAGAAAAAGAGGTATCATATGTTTTTCAAATAGGGTGTAATACATTTTATTGTGTTCTAGTGAGGACAATTGTACATAAGGCCCCTATAAATGACTGATGGGGGAGATATTTAAGAGAGGCCATATCTGGTTCGACCTGGAATAGGAGTCAGGTGATGAGGTAAGAGGAGTTTCTTCAGGAAATTTTTAAACCAATATACATGGGGAATTTTAGATAAAATCTTAGAACACAACATGGGAAAGGGATTAAAAGGAATATGTATACTCAAGGTGTTTCATTGAGTGCATAAGAGTATATAAATCATGGTTTCCCATGAATGATGTTGGATGTGCATAAGGGATAAAAAATGGGGTTGAATCGGGGTGAAATATCCATGGTGGGAGTCTCAATTTTTCATGGGTGTAAGTGATGGTAGAAAAGGGATAGACTCATTTGGGATGAGAATGCCACTCAACAATGATCTTGAGAAGGGATGCAGGGGTGCAACACCCACGGGATGGATAGATGTGCATGATGGTAGGAGGATCGAGATTGAAAGGGATCTGGGGAGGAGAAGGTGCTTTGAGAAAGTGATTTATAGAGCTAAGGGTATTATGAAGGTTGGTACTTCACAGAGCTCTTGGCCTCACAATGTAAAGGGCTGCATGGAGTATAGGGTCTCGTAAGTCATTCCCTGATTCATCGTGGGAGTGCTTTATGAAAGAAAAATTCCTACCAAAGTTGGAGGTACCTATAAGGGACTTCTTACTTATCAAATGGAATATGCCTTCACGAAGGGAATCTCTATAGGGGGTGAAGACTCTCTTGAACATAAGAAGGGTGGTTTCACAGAGAATGGGAGTTCTAGAAAAGATGTTCTCCTAGAGAACAAGAACTCTATGAATAGAGAGAATGATGGTGAAATACGACGACATTTCCTCTGCTAAAATAGAGGAATGAGGCAGGGTATTTATAGTCTAATAGGGTCTCTTGAAGCTCATATTTTTTTCATGAATGAAATTAGGCTTCATGAAATACAGTTTATCTGTTGGACTAATTGAGAATTCTTTCACTACTCCGTAGAATTCACGGAGCTTGTTGAACATTCATAGACTTTCTTCAATAATTTCTAGTTGTAAAGGGAAATAATTGAATGGGATCCATGAACCAATATTACATACTAACTTTGAAAGACCATAACATCAAATATGTAACTCTATTTAGGATTTACAACAAATAAAATTGAAGCTTGCGAAATGGGACATGCTATGAGATAATGTTTGGCTGCATTTCCTGAATTTTGTTGATACATTTTCCTATTCCATCAATCT
Source organism: Viscum album (assembly GCA_963277665.1). Classification (NCBI taxonomy): domain Eukaryota; kingdom Viridiplantae; phylum Streptophyta; class Magnoliopsida; order Santalales; family Viscaceae; genus Viscum; species Viscum album. The sequence continues at coordinate 82,098,157 of OY728155.1, read as the reverse complement.
TAATATATTAAATTATTATATTATAATAATATTTCCTTTCTCAGTGAGACTTAGTATTTCATGTATTTTAAGATATCAAAGAAACACATTCTGGTGTGCGATGAAAGATAACTCAGTATTGCATGAATATAAAGATATAAAATATTTTAAATTTATTAAAAAATATAAATATACCATAAAGTATCAAGAGGTTATATTCCTTTCTACATTTGGTGTTGTGTGTCATTCACACAATCAAATAAAATATATTCCATTATAATTTTTGGGGTGTTACATTATCCTCCCCATTCGTAAATTGATCCCTAACAATTTAATCTTAATAATAGAAAAATGTGTTTTGAAATTTGACAATTCCTTTATTAAAATCACACATTGTTTGAAGGGTTAATATAAAATCCTCTTAATAAGAGAGAATGAAAATTAAAAAGGTCACCAGAAATAATATATAACTATGTCTCTATACAGGATAACAATAATGGAAAGTGGAGATATGTATATGGAGGAAAAGCCTAAATATTTATAGGGGAGATCTAATCCACTGATCATGAATAAGTGAATGATTAGTGGAATGTTTAGGGCCTAAACCCCATAAATGTATGATTATTTAAAAGACAACATGTTAAAAAAATTGAAGTTATCATGTTAAATTTTCTATTTTAAGTGCCTTTCCCTAATGTTGAAGAATTATTTTATTAAAAATAATATAAAGAAATATACTTAATTGATACATATTAATTTCATGTGAACACTTCCTTATTTTTTTTCCATCAATAAAATTCTTATTCATACCATACTCCATGAAATGGAAATCCTAAAATGAATGGTTTTTTTCCAGATGCACTAAAACTTTCTTTTAATGAATTGTACGATCCATAAAATATGTTTTTACTTGTTTTATAACTATTTCAAAAAATAATATGGTAATTATCATAATCTAAAAATGATAAATTAATACTACTGGTTCATCAGTAATATTTATTTGTCATTTTATTTATTTAAAATAAAGGATATATTAACCCGGGCATCATATAGTTTTGTTTTAGGCGTGAAACACCTATCTTCATTCGTTGAATGGTTCAAGCCCTACCAACTTATTTAATTGGTTGGGTTCTCACCCAACATGCATGTTATCCTTTCAATAAAAAAATATTAATATAAATTCTAAAATAAATATGATGGAAAACATTGATATTTGATAATTAAATATCATTTTTATAAAGGTTTTCTATAGTAGTTATTAATTTGTTAACAAATTATAATAATCTTGGTTTAATATCATCCCTACTATTTATCAATAAATATAAATTCATGTCTATAAAATTTAAATGTATTATTCATCAAAAAACATTTCCGTTAAAATTAGTACTATATTAATATGTTTTATTGCCACAAATTTCTTCTCAAATTTTATTAATATTGGTAGACTCTCATCACATAAAACCTAAAAGTTGTTTTTCAGTCATTGATCTTATTTTCAATTAAAATAACTTTTAGTTAAAACATGGTTAATAATTTTCATAATATAATAAACTCTTTCATAATAGTTTTTAAATAAAAATTGAATTATCCTAAGAATATCACTTAGGAGTGTCAAACTAGGTATATAGTGAGGCCTAATTTCATATACTAGGTTACGCTCGAGGGAACCTCGACACACCTTCTAAGATTTTTTACCCCTAGTTAATTTGTTCCCAAACTACATGCACTTGTTGGATCAATACAATGATTTATTTATAGGAAAACCACAGAGTCTCAATTTGACTAAAACATTGGGATGTTATTCTATACTTATCCTCAAGTTATTACTTAGTAATATGTTCCCTAATATATGATTTCTTAAATATTATTCACGTGGTTTCTACTAAACATCCAATTGTAAAAACTATTGTGCCGCAACCCCAAAATGCCTGATTCAGGTGTCTACTACTATTATATTGGATGATAATAATTAATGAAATACTTAAGGAGTTTAGTTGTATTGGTATAATATATACATACATGAGTGTTTTATTGCAAATAAATACACTAATTACATGATTTTCATTTTCCAAAATAACTTTATTCCAATAATATTGACCTTATATATCTTTATTTGTACACTTATAATTTTCATGGGGAAAGGAAATAAAACAAAGGGTGATATCAATTTCTCAATAAGTGTTTTGTACATTAGAAATAGTAATGATTCTATGGAAATAATCAGTATGGAAGTTCAATAAATAAATAAAATCATGCTATGAGTAATATTTAGCGCGTAAACAATATGGAAAGGAAAATTAATTATGACACAATACATTTAAATAACTTGATAAGTCATAAAAAATATGATAAGGTAAATAATTTATTATACATGTCATTAATTAAATACTCTAATAATGAAATTCCTCTCTAGATTTTTTTTCAAAGTGAAAATATCATGGATAATAATAATTGAATCCGATTGAATGCGGTGCTTAATTATTGGATGATAGTGTTCCTAGGTATGTGATACAGATACCATGATGACCTTTTATAAGAGAGTTTGAAACATAGTAGGTGATAAATCCACTAAGCCTAACCAACTAACTCATCCCATGAGACTACCGATGCCTTATGTGGATATATATAAATGGGCCCCACCCATTTCATTACTATTTAAATCATTCTTTATATATTGAACAATCAACTTAATTCATGGACAATGTGACTTATCAAATTTCCCCATTCAGTAAAAGATGTAGATTTATTAATATATCCACAAATAAAAAATAAACCTCAAATTAAACATAATATGTAATAAAGTTTAGGAAAAATAATATCAATGACTTATGATATTATTATTTAAAAGAAATTTAATATTCAATGATTACTAGATATTGAATATTTCATGGGGACTTATAAAAAGAGTCAAGGAAGTGAATATCAATATATTTTTTGGAAAAAATAAATCATAAGCCATATAAAGGAAGAAAAAATATTTTTTCAATAAAATATATCACTATTTTAGGATAATTAAAAACAATTTTCATTTTTATTTATGAATGTAAATTACGTTAATTGATCATTAAAACATTCCTGAGAAAAATAATCTATAAACATTCCAATGTGTCACATGGAGCATTGAAAAATTTGAATCATAATTACCATGAATGAAAAAAATTAATTGAAACATTTAATGTCATGATAATAAGTGTATTCATGTTATATAATTTCATAGGAGAATTATATACACCTCATAAAATAGTTTACGCATATAACATAATAATATGAATCAATGAAATGAAATTGTAACAAAATCCATTACTACTTGATAAAATTCATCTAAAACCCCATAAAATAAAATAATAAAAGGTGTATATTATTAAACCCTCAAATATAAGTATAAATTATATTATATGTCAAATTGGTAGTTTTTAAATCATATATATGAATTTAGGTTCATAATGATAATGTTTTCCTCAATGAATAAAAATAGAGATGAAGTCCCTTACTATACATTTAGTTTTTTGTGAACATACATAAAACTCATGTATAATGTTTTTAATTAGGTTACTAATTATTATATAACCAAATTAATATTTATTATATCACATATGTTCCTTTTAAAACATCTTATAATCCTCTTGTTAAAAGTCGGTTATTATTTTCAACGATTCGTTTGTTAGTTGCCTGATTTTTTGAGTATGCATAGAATTATTTTTTTAATATTACATTGATAATTATTTAAATATAATAGTAATTTAAAAATTTATATAAATATAATATTTATTCATTATATATTTTTTTATAGTAATCTATAAAATTTGGAGATAGAAAATAAAAAATACTATTCATGGAGATAGCAGGTCGTACATACACATGAATGTTACTTAAATTTCCTTATTACAATTAATGAATAAGTGATATATATATACATTATCATTAAATTATCATAATTATTATATATATCAAATATTTATAATAAACCCATCCTTAATACATTCCATGTAAACTGTTAACAAATCATATCACTTTGAGGAGATGGTAGTCCACATGGCCACAAATGAGGTTATGATATTCCTAAAAAATAAAAAACATCAATGTACATGTTATATAAGAAGATAAAAATAATAATGAAATTATAAATATAATATTCATAATATATAAAATTTAAAATAATCATTATTTACAATCTTTAATGGTGGAAAATGGATGATTGTTCGACATCAGTTCGCAAGGTGATAGTCTCTTGTATACACAAACAATGATTTCCTACCCCATTTGATGGATTTGTGTAAATGTGTAGTTCCAAAACCTATCATAAAAATATATAATTACATTGAATATAATAAAGATATTATTTAATCATTATTATAAATTAATTTAACTGGATTATATGTAAATGAAATGAAAGTGATCATTTAAGAACATTACCTCTTATTTGGGTAACTCTTTTTTGATTATAACAAATGTCCTCATTACATATTATTATGCCCAGTGTTGGGATTTTAACATGGGGTTAGGGAATTTCGGATCATTTTTGTGAAGGTTTTGGATGGTCCAAATAGATTGAGATGTGTTAATATGTAGGAAATATGAGTAACTTTTTATAGTGGATGCTGAGTTGAATTCTTATAAATATCAAAAGGTTAACACTATTAATTTGTATCACATACATCAAGTTCCTCCAATAAAGCACAAAATTCAATAAATTAATGTATATGGTCTACATATAACGATAAAATAGGTTTTTTACATGTGTCTAGGTCATTTATCCCTTGAATATATGGTATAGTCCATTATTAAGAATAATTTTATCTTAATCGTTGTAATTAATTTTAATTTTATTTACATCGGTTTTTAAAAAAAAACTATGTCAAAATTAATATAAATTATAAATTATTATGATTCTGCATATGGAATCCGTTTTTCCAAATCACATCAAAATGGTGATCCAAAATTAAAGAGTAGTTAATCCAGGAGACTGATGACAAAGTGAGATTTTTAAAGTGAAACAATTGAATAGTTTTAAATATAATTATATTAAATGTTATTTTAAATTTGATTAATATTTCATCAATTAAATTATTTTCTCTATAAATTCACAAAAAATACATTAAAACCAAACTAAAATATAATTTAACTATTTAAATAAATTAGATGAAAATGATGTTTTCAATTAAAATTATGCATTTTCCATTGTTCATAAAAAATTAAACATTACATAAAAATACATAAATATAATGGAAAAAAATTTAACATTCAACATTAAAAAATTTTATTTATTTAGACATTATAAATTTTAAAAATGTCAAACTTTTTATTTCAAATTGTTTCTCTATTAAAGGGTAAATAGATTTCATATAAAACAATATATATTTTTTCTGCATAAAATTGTGATTGTTTTTATCTATTATGTGAATGTAAAATAACATTTTATTGAAATTATAATATAAAAATTTCATTAATATAATTCACTAACAGTAATTAATCAATTTATTAGGATAAAATACATAAATTCTCTTAAAAATATTTCCATTATATTCAATTGTTTTTAATTGTCCTTACTAATTAATTTTCAACCAATGAATTCATTTTATTTTGGTGCAATCCATATATTTTCATAATATAGTTAATAATATTAATATAAACTAATTTAATTGTGAGTTTTTATTGAAATTTAATAAATATTAATATTTTATAATATATTGTTTTTCGGTAAAACTCTTTCTTTCATATAACACACACTATCAAAAAAATCATTTTTGGGTACGATGTAAGATAATTAAGTATTGAATGCATTAAAATATGTATAACATATTAAATTTATTTAAAATGTTAAATATATAATAATTTTTCAAGATGTTATATACATGTTTATGTTTGGTGTTTTGTGTCATACATGCTATTGAATAAAGGTAACTCTTTAATTTTATGTATGTTTCATGGGAATTACAATCTCCAATTTCAAAGGCATATCATAAATGATAGGTGTAACTACAATCTTCCTACCAGTACTTCAATCCACTGAACCTGAACATATGAATCCTATTCCAAAACTTTTCTCACTCATGTATAATATCAGTACCATCTGTTTAAAAGGTGACATGTCTACCATTAGTAAAAAATACACTATATCATTAACATATGTTGGGTTGAATTTGTATTTTATATGCATTTACAATTGAAACATATCATACATAACTTGATTATATAGTGGAAGATCCACAATATTATCCACTACAATCAGTCAATCCAAGAGATCGAGATGACCAATAGATAATATGCAAACATACATTATATCCCCAAATACTAATTCTATAACATTGGGGAGACCAACATGCATACTTGTTCACTCATGGTGAACTCCCGTGTTCATCACCTACAATTATTCTATAGAAATTTTCATCTCCGTGTAGTAATAAACTACTTCTATATCATTTACATTAACTCATTAGACTCCAATACTAGGCCCGGCCTGATAAATATTGACTCACATATATCAAGCCAACATTGTGTGGAACATCATGGAAATCCATGATTTTCCTAACATGGATCCATATGAACCATTTCAAGATGTATATTATTATATATAAACTCTAATAAATCAATATTATCATCCCATGATCCAGGAAAACCAGTTACACAATATATGGGCATATCCTCTAGATTTGGTATTTCCAATCAGATTACCTATCAATCTGTGGGGGATATGTTGTCCCTAAATCTAAAAATGATCCTAACACCTCCTATGGGCCTTTCCAAAATAATGATGTGAACAATTAATATATGTATGAACGAACTCCCAAAGTCACAACTAGAAATAAAATGATTTTCTAAATATTCAAATTACAAAATTAATCCACAAATTTTGTATCTGAAGTAGGTAAGAAGGGTGTGATCTTCATCAACTAATAATCACCAACCATCACTAAATATCAAACCCTCATGTTTATGGGTATCCCTATAATTATTTTGATGGCCACATCATCCCATTTCTATTCCAACAATGGAATAGGATGATGTAACCCACTTGGTTATTGATGCCCGAACACTATAGTCTGACAAGAAATGTATAATGGAAAATTTTCTAATAAAGCCTTCTTCATACCTAGAAACCAAACATTTAATAATATTTCATGATACATATAAAGTAATCCTGGTTTCACTACCCATTATGATATGTGTGAGTACAACATAAATTCGTCCATCATTGTAGTCATAACAACCACAAAAAGGGGATTAGAATTACAAACTCTTCATCCAAGGGAAATCCTGTAATATGTTCATCAACCATCATTAATGCATTCCTCACATGATATTTCAAGGTTAATCCCTATATATCATTAACTGGAAAAACATAGAGGATTTAATGACCATGCAATCATAGTATTCCACCCATTTATCACATGACTAAACCATTTAATAAATTATAATATTCTCAATGACACCCACTCCAATACTAATGTTTGATTTTCAACTCGGCACGTCTTTTTATATGAAAATCCATAACAAAATTTTCATTCCCTAGGGAATACTCCATGATAATTTTGAATATTTTCACGTAATAAACCAATTTCTTCTACTATAGGTTTTTAAAAACATTTATAAAATATATTATAGGTTTTAGGCTCTAATTATATTTCAAGTATCTCATTGAAGAGATAATGATGGCAACTATTCATGGAATCAACCAAAAAAGTATACTATCGATTATGAGTAGTATAATCCCATTAATGGGTTTATAGCTGAAGTAGCACATAAGTGATCTCCCAATCCTTATACGTAATGACAAATTCTATAATAAAACTTGAATCATTAATATTGATTGAATATCCGATCCCCATGTTTTGAAGATTCAAAATAAGATCAGATGTTAACCTGCTATTCACTTCAAAAAAACCCTTGTCATGATATTTTTTACATTAAAAAAATCCTCCATTTATTTCTATATTAGTCACTAGATCTTCCAAAATGATAGAAGTCCAGAATAAACCTTCTATAATTAATAGCTAGTCCAATAAAGCACTTAATCTCAAAATAATTTTTGGGCCATTTCAATTTCATCATAGCATTGAGCTTCTATAGATATGATAATAATCTATCTTTATAGATCACATGGCCTTGAATATATTCTTATTTTTTCTATAAATTACTCATAAAGAACATGTTATAAATCTGATAAGGTTGATGTGTACTCAATTTAATATTTATATTTCTATCATGCAACTTTTGGTTGGAATAGTGTATGATTATATCGTAGAACAATACAATAACCAAATAGTGTTGTTGAGAATTAAAAATCATGTTCATGAGATCCATGAACACTGTATATTAATTCATCAACCCAGATGAAATAATTTTATTAATAAAATATATACTTATATTTAAATGATGTTTTTTCATGTCTGTATCCTTAACCTCGTGTTGATTCCAGTCAGACACAATTCAATCTTATAGAACCACTAGGTTCCTCAAAATATATCAAAAAGATCATCTATCCTTGGTAGTTGATACCCATTTTACATTATAACCTTATTATTCTTCTATTAATGAGAATGAAAGTGAAAACTACTATCCACAATCTTGAATAATAGAACATGAATAACCTACCACATGTGGTCGGATGAATTAACACCTTCACCTATAGATCCACTTGTTTCAAATTTTACTATTTTAACATAGCCAATACCATATATTATGGTAGAATTGATATTGGTTATGCATGATGAAAGAGTAGTATCTAATAATTAGTTCCCCTTTCAAAATGATGAATTGATAAATGTTTCCTAATAAATCCTGATAATTTTCCACCACATGAGGATTTTTGGATGGAACAATAAAACTTTCACCTACAATAGATATTGCATTCATCTATATCATAATTTTCCTGGATTAATTGTGTTATAGTACCATTAGATATTATCCTATATCCAATTAACCATTTAAGTCAAATTATAATCCTAGATTATTTTTCAACGAGACCAATATATTGTCAATGTTTGAATAAAACTCATGAACTCATATTCCATATACTTAAAAAATCCCATATATTTCCATATAATTTAGTCAATGTATGAAAATATAAGCATATATGAATATCATCTACTCACATTCCAAGAAGAATTTTGATAGATAAAAATCATGGTGGAAACATTATTGAAAACAATAAAAAACAATTGACTTCCCCAAATGATAAAATAATGAGAATCTCTCTTATCAAACAATGTAGTATATAGATTAAAAAAATCATTTCAATAACTCTATCTATCAAAATCCCCTCTCCAGTATCAGATGAAAACTAGTCCATCCCATAAAATCTACATACATAATATATATGTCCTTTCCACCAATATCTTTGGCCCACTATGGAAACAAAAAATTTCAGATTCTACTACTATTGTTATGATTCCCATCCGACTACAAACTCTAACCTTCATGTAGTATACCAACTATCAATATGATGTCCTCCAAAAGAAGACTATGATGATTACATGTACCCATATACTTAATATTAACCTATCTATGATATCATTTAGAACATTTTTCAATCCTTGTAGCACCACACTAATGGATCTCTCCAAGAATACTAGAACATAACATGAAATAATGTCCCCAATATATATACTAGAAGCATTGAGTAATACCTCCTCCCATAGAAGGAGGTGAATAACCCCAATTATATTATGGCTACCTTCCATAATCTATGGAATCTACTTACATATTCTCTTCCTACTATAAAAATATTCACCCATAATTCCACTATAAATACTACGGTTTGGTCTAGAAATTAATAGGACTAATTTATAATGGATTTTCTTCACTGAGACCTTTCTTAATCATAAGTGTTTTGCAAAGAACAATGATATATAATTCTAAGTTAGTATACCTCTCATAGCTCCTCACCTGGGTTCGTAACTCATTTTTATATTTAGTGGATGTTTAGGAGACATTACTTTATTTAGAGGTTTAATCAATAAAAACTCAAAAAAAATGGGTAGTATTATTGGCCATTGATAACACGTCCTGTTAAAGCTACATAAACAATAAATTTAGATCTAACATTAGGGATTCTAGAAGTAATTCGTTGAATAAGAGAACTCTGAAGGCCCCCATTTCATTACATTATTATTCATCACCTTAATTGTTATAAACCACTTTATCATAGAGGGTTGTTGAAGCATATTTGTATGTATATTCACCATAAAATCATTAGGAAGCTGAACAACCTCAAATATCCCCTTGATGATCACCATTTAGTTTTCTGGATCCTAAATAACTCATATACAATGGAATATTAGATTGTGATGTAAATGAATGTCCGAAGGACAACCCACCACTGTTGGTGAAATCCTATTATATCAAATAATATGAACTTATAACAAAGGAAATACACTAGGATTAATTTTTTTGGTTTATTAGAGTACATACATATCTAATTAAATTTTTTAACTTCATTATTCCAATCCCTAGGTAGAGCAGTGGTATATTTTATAGAAGGAAACACAGAAATGTTAGAAGAGAACATAGAATTTCCCATATGAGCAGATATCATCCTCAAAATATAATCAATTAATATAGATATTATAAACCTATGAAAAAAACCTAATAATCAACCCATAGTTACATGGTACACTCGTCTTTTTCTAACCAAGGATGAAATAGATCTTGGTACATTCAATTTAGAAAAAATTTTATAGAGAACATTTTATAATATGTTTAGTTGATATAAATCACAAGAAAAAGGTTTATGACATTATCACTTATGTGCCTATCCATGATGGGTGAACTCACCCACTCATGAGAATAAGTTAATAGAAAATACCATGAACTATATATACACAATAATACCTATAGAATGACAAAAAAATACTATCACTCAACTCATAACATATATCACACACCCCTAATTAATCATAATTACACTGTATTAATTTTCTCTAGAAAATGTCATAAATATTGTAAACTAGTTATAATCATCTAATATGTACACTAAAAAGTCCCAAAATAGAAATAAAATTTAACACCAATGATAACACATCGTAGCCCCACAACCCGAATCCGTTTATTCTTATAGTGCTTCCAAATGAACACTTTCACACCCCCTATACAAAAGAGTATACTGACTAAAAATGGAGGCCTTTGAGAAAATATGGGGAGAATATTACCTTGATAGAATATATATATATATATATATATATATATATATATATCGATTTTAAATAATGTGCATGAAATGATAAATAACTAGATTAATACCACCCACATGATGAAGTGGATGTAATGAAATAACAACTATATAATAACCATATTTCATTATAAAGAAACATTTGTGTAAATGTTTCCCCAAATATGGTGTATCAATATACCATAAATAATATAATAAATAAAAATTAATGAGGTATGATAATAACAGATTCTATCGTCTACCTTAGTATCACCTCGGTCCGACCTACTACACTCGCTCAACTGCCCAATATAGGGCCCTTGTACTTTCATTGATCCCTAACTATAAATACAGTACAAGAACTCATATTCCCATGTTGTTTCTGAGTATAAATATAGAAGGTATCGACCAATGTGTTCATATGATAAATGGAACATGTGTTTATAAAATTCTATCCAATGAATAAACAATAAATGAAAATAACCATAATACTATACAAGTAAATTTCTACTAACCAGGCTTCTAGAAACCCCAGTCATACATCCTTTTGACCATGATTTATGATATTTTATATTAATATAGTTACATAATCTAAACATGTTAGCACAATTCAGAAAATATCTTAATAGTATCCTCATTTAATATCAAAAATATAATGAGAAGAATGTTACATATATCATCCCATGAAAAATCCATATCAGATTGTATATCTATAATATAATCAATTAAAGGTTACATTTTTCATCCCATGAGTTATCCATTTCATATTAAATAACAATTATATAATAAAACTATAACATTCCATTATCACGTATGATTTTTAACAAAGACCAAACATTCCCACATGTGAATAATTTCCAACAACATAGTTTTCAGAGGGATACATAAGCACCTATATTCAAATAAATTCACACAATAGATTTATCCCAAGACTATACATGAATCCTAAATTTAATCATGCCATATATCTAAATATAAATGTCATTACGTGGTAAGGAATTCCTACCTTTGGTAAAACAGAGTCCAATGTCCAGGAACCACCACCCAAATCAATCCCCACACAAAAAAAGATCATCTTCAAAATAATTACAATTTGATTACAAGTAGAATAATTCAAATGGAGGAATCATATTGTTTTAATATATTCTTATACTCCCTGAATGAGAGATTCTAGACCCAAAGTCACTTCAAAAAGATATTATATAAAGAGGGGGAGTGAAAATTGTAAAGGAAATTATTATACATATATAATTATTGAGTGAGGGTTAGGGAGAATGTTGGTGAATTAAACATAGGATTTTTAGTACAATTACATGTTTTAGTTTATTAAAAATTATTTCTAGTAGAATGATGTATTGAAAATGGTCACCACAAAAGATTATGTGGATCATTGTCCTATTGATTGTTACATTAAATCTTTAGGGATTAAGGTAATCCCACCAGCTAGTAGTTGGTACTATAATGAAGAATAGATGTCCCCTTTAACATCATAGCTTCTTGTTATCCTATTCCACCCAAATGTAATTTGGATCCATCTTGACACAAAAAAAAACCACAATTTAATCAAATCATGAGACAATATAGTAAAAAAAATATCAATTCTACTAAATATAATGGGATGTTCACTCCCTATAAGACAATGATTTTATCAAGAAACTTTAGTTGGAATGTTTTTCTAACCATCATTTGATTTAGAATATGGTTGACCATAGATAGTAAAAATGAAATGACTTCAACATTGGTGAAAAATATAGGATATTCCTATGTTGATGTGTTATTCAATGAAATCCCATTATTTAATATGTCCTCTAACCAGGCCTTAATATTGTGAATCTCTGCTATAGCTATTTGATAAGGTGGAATAAAAATTGTTTTATCACATAAAGGTAGAATTTTTTTTGATCATCATCTATACTGGGTTGAAACAAGTGATAATCTTTAGGAAACACATCCTATAACAGATACACCATAAGAGTAAAATTTATCCACTAAGTCACTTTATCATCAAATATAACATAGGTAACCAGGTTTATATTTATTCCAACTTATCATTGTTCATTCCCATCCAAAAATGCATGAATATCAAATTTTACTATATGATCATTCTCATAAACCTCAATACGTGTGATAGAAACTAGTTACTGGTAACAAATTATGTGTGCTCAAAAATTTACAAACCACTCTTTAATATTTATAACAAAACAAATAATCTCTAACACAATGAGATCCATAATAATTAATAACCATTAATATCTTGAGAATATTCTCCAAATTAGTGAATACCCACATATCATACTTCTTATTGTGTTTAAATATATATCACCTCATTAGGATTTTGTATAGTAAAACATGTTCCATCCAAAAAATGAGGAAATATAAAAGAATGTGAAGCCACTATATTAAATAATGTTTATTTTAGTATAGAGGCTAACAATATCATAACTCTATCAAAATAATACAGTACATCATAATGATTATTTATATTTTCTAAGGTAAAAATATTGTCTACATCATAGACTTGAAAATATTCCCTAGGTCTCTATGATTATTAACCATACTAGCATAGTTTCCCTTTCCAATTAGAACCACACCATATCACCTAGCACGAATGACAAGTTAAACTCTAGTAATTCAGGTAATGTGGAAGAATAAATACACACAGTAATCTATAAAACAATCCATATTCTTTATCACTAAGAATTTTTTGGAAAATCCATTAGAAAATCAATAATTTCCCCATCCTTCAAAACTTGTGATAATCAATTTATAATCGATTAGAATGAAGTTGAATGTGGCATGGAAGGTCACATTAATGAAATCATAATCAATATCATTCCTAATGAAAAAAATAATTTTATTCCATGGATAATTGTCTATACACCAATAAATCATTAATTGTCAAAAGAACACATCATTCCAACATAAGAACCATGATATCTCCACCCATCATTTGACACAAGGATATAATGTCTACTCTCATGTAGGATATTCCCAATAATAATTTATTGGTGAACATTCTTAGATAAATATGTGAGGAGAAAAATTCAATCATATATGAATTTCATACCAATACCAATCCATTATATGTATCACTCAACCTAACTCATACATGGGTATAATAATTAAAAAGAATTGTAAATCAATTAAATGATCATCATAGTCCAGGACTGATAAATTCCCCTTTATGAGGTTCATGAACTCCCTAACCCGCATATCTCTTAGCTCCTCTAAAAAGAAATGGTCAATTAAAAGAATCTATATTTCCTTATAAATATATCCAACTATTTTATCTACATAGACTAGAATGTCCCAAAAATACATCAATGTACTTCTCAACTTATATATATATATCTGTGTATGTATTCACTCTTTTCCAAGGAGGCTTCTCAAGGAGGTCATGAATTTTACAAATAGAATCTATCCAAAACAAGGCATCTTAGTCACTACCTTCACATACTATCCTCTATATATCATATGAGAAAACTTTTCTAACATAGGCTCTCTCACTATCCCCATCAACCCATACATAGGGTCAATATCGTATAACCATGGGTTTTACATTATACATATAATTTATATACCATAAATATTTTCTATGCACCATTATCGATAATTTTTATAATTGTGGGATAGTTAAATGAAATACCAATTACATGATAACATGTTAAAAACCATTATTGTTTTTAATTGGAATTTTATTTTATGGATTCCAAAAACTAATGATAAAAATACATTATAAGTAAATATTCAACCATTTAGAAGATCAGTTATGTGTGATACTACAAAAAATTTATATATAAGGATATTGTATCAACTTTTTCTAACTCTTTATATAGTAAACACTAATACATTATCCATGTAACCAAGTATAAGAAATGAAGAAAATTATGGGTAAATTCTATGAAACCTATATGATACATATAAAATCCCCTTTTTAACATTTTGTTTAAAGGATAAAAATACATTAAATCATTAATTAAATATCATTTATTTCACATAAGGAAAAATAATTCAATTGTAAAAGTAGAAAATAATATTAATTTCATCCTTGACAACAAGTTCATTCCCTGTAGGTAGGAAATATATGCATATTCATGAGTTTAATAACATGTTCTGATAATACCCTATATCTTTTCTACTAGAAATATTTATTCAACCAAAATAATGTTCTTTTGTGCCAAATTATAACATCATAATATCTAACACTATAGATTTTTTTGTCCAACGTACTACCTATGTGGCCTCAGGCATGCATCCTCATATGAATTTGGATTTAAAATAGTATCAGGGGTCTATTATTGTATAATGAAAAGAATATAACTCCATATTAGAGTGAAATAGCTTCAAAAACAATAATAATATCATTCATATAGAAAAAAAATAAGAATACCTCATATAATATTCCTAAAAAACACATTATAATCTATATTAAAATGATTTATGTACTTTTCAAGGATCCCACACATACAGAACAATCCATATAGTCTAATGTTCCAAAAAGAATAGAATATGAAAATAAGAAAACTCTAATAAATAATGTCTGGATTCCCTACCTAGTATTGATCTCCCAGGCTCCACATAAGAACTTCCCAAATAAAGAATCAATCATATGGTTATCTATATTGTCTTGTGTTATATTAATGAAGTCTTATGGTTTACCGAATGGTGACCGATTTAGGTTGTGATTATAACGTTGTAGGTGAATGTAAATGGTGTCTAAATTACATCCGGTAAGAGTTTCTACTGCAAGATGATGGTAATAATAAAATACTATCAATACATAGATCAATATATCAGGATACATAATAAAAAACATGAATTACCATCACTGCATCATCCACTTCTAGATATCTTTGAAATTAGTGTATTATTGGGTATAATAATTGAACCGTAAGAGGTACCATGAGGTGGTGGATTGTTATGAAGCATCAATTCCAACCAATATGAAGTGATCCGAGGTGTTTTATAAAAATAATTCGTTTTGGAAGACCCATAGGTAGGTATATAATGTTGTTAAAAATAGTAAGGATTCACTATTTACTGGTAATAGGTGATCCTTATAAATATAATGTTTTAAAAATCATTAATGAGCACTTGGATATGATGCAAGGTATTTCATATAAATATATCATTATTTCCCTACACTATGATATGATATTATGTGGCCTACTAAAATAAATTATTATTAATGAACCCTTGGTGGTTGACCATAGAATTCAATATATCATACATCATTATAAAATCTAACATAGATTTCCATAAATGAAATATAAGGTATTATGCTTCATCCATGATTCGTAGTGTGTGACCTAGGGAAATTAATGTCTCAATAATTATTTATGAATCCATAAGTTATTTTTAATGACTAATTATTAACCATTAATTATAATTAAATTAAATTATAATGAGAGCAATTAATTCATTTAATTCATCTTCATTATTTCTCACATGACAACCAAGTAAATTGGATTGTAAGTCATGTCATTGTAATACCTATTCACTCACATGTGTTTGTTACATAATAAAATGGCACCCCAAAAGATTCTCGTTTTTATTACCCACTCACATTTCAAAGTCAATTACACTACATGACTAACTAAATTATAACTATAAACACTCTAATGAGATATTTGTGTACTATAGAGAGATTATATATTAGAATATATGGATGAAAAATGTTTAATAACATTTTTGGATGAGTTTTTTTGTGTTTTTCCCACCACAAATCACTTCCATTAATAAGACAATTGGACTAAAAGAGAATAGATTAACCTTTACCAACTATATTCCATCAAATAACCAAGCATTTAATATCTAGAATTAATGTAGGACATAATGTTCATTTTATTTTAAAATATGAAAAAATATTGAAATTTGAATGAAAGGGTGTGGTACTTCTTCAAAGTTTAACAAAAAATGACTGGAATATAAGTGATTGATTTCTTTACCTAATGCTTTGTATCATAATGAAATGTAAATGATTCTTTCAGGAAAAGGGAAAACTCACTATGAAGAATAATAGGAAGAGAGGGGCACATTCCATAGAGAATAAATTTTTAATGGTAATGGAATAAAGAAAGATTTATAGTATTTTATTAATTAGTATAATAAGGTTAAATTTATAATTTTCATGTCATTAAATAATCCTCGTATGTTATATCCATCGCTTGAAAAAATGTACACATACTATATATTCTTATCTATCAAAGGATCCTCAACTCTCATGGTTGGAAATAATGATTATGAAAAATAGGCATCAACTATGTGAAACAAAATTTAAATTTAAATTATTTTTTCAAGGGTTTCCTTGTGTATATATGTTGTCTATAGATCCATGTAGTGAGTTATCTCATCCACATGGTTGGGGTTCATTATTTATAGAGAACATGTTCTAGAATTTTTCCCCAAATTGTAACTCCACATTTGAATGTCTCTATCCTAGACCACCCTTTAGGCCTTTAAGAAAATTTATACTACCCAAAACCATATCCATGACCTACCAAGAATGGGAAAATTTTTACCGTGAAATTTGATAGAAAACACATATTTAAAGTGTTAAGGTTTTTACACATACCATCCACAAATGTTCTCAAAATATTTCTTTGATACCAATAGAAAAGTCGTAGTCCTATACTCTCATATCAGGTTTTAAAAACATACAATTTACCTTATTACATTAATACCAATAGATATGACTCAAATTTAAACATATATAATTACATATTGGAAAAAATTTATTCATTGATTTACATAACCATAAAATTATCATTTCATTCTTTATTAAATTATTGAAAATATTTATTTTGAAAAAACTATATCCTTCCCTTAAAATATAAAATTTTTCACTTATACCCATATATTTTTATTTTGTAATAAGTCTTCAAAATCACCTATAAATTCATAGAAATTTTAGATTTCATGGAAACATTACAAGATAAAAAAAAAGAATAATATAGTGGAGTAAATATTAAATAAATGTTTATTATAATTTATTATGAGTATGAAATATATGATTAGATAATATAAAAAATTAAATAATCACAAGAACATCAATAATTGAATTTAAAGTGATGAAATGTATAAATCTGGAAATCTCTAACATGGCATCAGGGCATATAGAAATACATTTTTCCAAAAATCAGAAACATCCAACCAGTATATGTTATATACCAATAAGGCCAATATAAAATGACATCATACATATATATATATATTAAAACCCACTTAACTGTGAAATATTACATTGTATAACATGAGCCTCAGATGAGTTGGTGAAGACTATCCAAGTGCATCCGTATGACTGAGGTTTGAATCTTGGTGAAGGCATATTTTTGGGTTACTATAGTAGTACAACATTAGGTACTGTAGTTGGTACTATAATATGTATTTTTCGGTAATATATAATCCCGAACTATTCACTTTCAGGCAACTGGTTTGGGCCTAGGATCCTTAAGGCCTTCGGGGAACCCATTCTTATGGGTCAATATTACGTTTGGGCCACCTTCATGCCTTTGGCCTACCTTGTCTCCTTCAGGCCACCTGATTTATAGATGTATACCAAACAAATTCAATAAGGAATATTCTCCCAATGAGGATTCAAAGCACTGCACATTCACCAAAGTAGAGTTAATGTTTTGGAAGAATAAAGGAGTATAGAATTTTCCATCGGTACCAGACTTATGTGTTATTTCACAAGAAAACTAGACAAATGACCATTAAATGTTGGAGAGAGGATCATGATGTAGATGCCTAGGAGGGGCAGTTTCAAGTATTCATAATCTAAGATGTATTCCATTATGTCCTTTGGGTCCTGTAATGTTGCTAAACATATTGGAAATGTAATATGAGGGTTACCCTTCATCCATAAAAGGGGTATTATTCAAAATTAATAAAAAATAAAACACTTATGTCCATTCAGGAAGAAATAATAAATTATAGATACATTCATACAGCAGTCGATAACCATTACTATTTTTCTCATGATACAATTCACAAATCATTGACATATATATAATGTCAAACCCACCTGTATCCTAAACATGTCTAATGAATTCATCATGTGAAAATCATCTTCAATATTCAATATAAACCAATATGTGTCAAACTTTTATCAAGTCTAAATAATATCAATAATTCTCTAGTCTATATTCATCTTTCATTAAATTTTAATAATCATTTATATTATATTTAATTTTAAAATTTCACCAATCATAAAATGAAATATCTTTCATAGTAAACAACCCCAATCAAACTTATATAAAAGAGGGGATTCATAGTATACAAAGTAAAGAGTATAATATTAAGTCAATATTAGAGCAAGTGAGTAGTGAATCTATGATACTAATGAACATAGATATAGATGATTCTATGAGTTCATTAGATTTAAAAAAATTTCAGTAAACATAATTACATTAAAAAATAGTTAGGAAAATAAATGGAAGATATTAAAAAATACCTTCATTAAATGTTTTTTATCATTAAAATAATAATAAAATGATTTATTTTTTAAAATTATTTCTTGAGTTCTAATGAAGTTCATTATTTTTTTTTGAAAAATAATTTACTAAATTAAAATCATGAAAAAGATAATTATTAATTTAGAAAATGAGATGTTGAAAATTTAAATATATATAAGTGGAATGAAAATTATTTTCAAATATATTAATAAAAAATGGATTGTTTATTCAAATAATAATTTAAATATATATTACATTGAAACCCTATAAAAACATGGAAATGGTGATAATTGAATTATAAGGTTATTATTGGTTGGAAATGTCATTCAGATATAAAATTATTAAAAATTATTTATTTTTAAATTTTTTTGAATGAATTTCAAAAACTTATTTTTTGAAAAATGTTAAAAAAGATTCTGTTTTGGATTTTTAATAAATCAGAAATATAGAAATTAAATTAGAAAAATCATTGATCAATTGGGCAAACATTTTTTGGTATAAAATAAATAATATTCATGTGGAATAATGAGGATCCTCAGTAAAAAATAGAAATTATGACATATTTTCTTATAAAAAATATCTAAGTAGTCTATTTTACCAATGTG
Organism: Viscum album; assembly: GCA_963277665.1. Taxonomy (NCBI): domain Eukaryota; kingdom Viridiplantae; phylum Streptophyta; class Magnoliopsida; order Santalales; family Viscaceae; genus Viscum; species Viscum album. Next base: position 82,077,971 of record OY728155.1, on the reverse strand, counting down.
CTAGAAAATATAAATAACCTATCAATAACATATAATTTAATAGTGGTAAAGAGACTATATGGGGTTTAATGTTGAAAGAATATAAAATTTATCCAAATTGAAATTGAATAATGTTGAATCCTATTTAATGTGAGACTGTAAAACAGTAACTAATGTCTTTATTAACATTAAAATATTAATACATAGATTTTTAGAAAATTATATGTTGTTAAAAAACCATTATATAGATAAAATTTTCCATAAAATTATATTTATGGTGTATTAAGAACACCATAGAATAGAAATAGGTGTGGACAACACGAAACTTTTCAGAAGATATCTAAATTGAGGCAAAAACCCTTACAAATAATTTAACACTTGAATAAATTCCTCTAAAAAAGAGGCATAAGAAATGGAATATTAATTTCAATGATTAAAAATTATTTAATCATATTAAATTATTTGTAGGTAGTATGTATACCATATCATTGAAATTGGAAAATAATTCAGAATATATCTAAATGAATGAAATTTGAGATAAGAAACCCTAAAACATTAATTTATTTTTATGAGAGATGATCTAAATTCAATTTCTAAAAAATTCATGATAATTATAAAAATATATGAGAAACATATTTATATTTATCTTACTATTTAATATTAAATTATTCTATATTATTTCCAACATATTGATTATTCATTAATAAAAATCATATTTCTATGGTAACGATTTTGTTTTCTAATCATGCTCTGATTTGAAAGTTACAGCGTAAAAACCATGAGCACGATTTCATATTTAATAGATATTAATCAATTTTAATATTATTTGGTGGATATTATTTTAAATTTATTTCTTTCATTTCAATTATATAGTGAGATTCATTAGTAAATCATAGAACTATCAATTTTTTAAGAATTTCAATTTTATAAAATTAATTGTTTTTATTAGTGAATGAAAATATGTATATAAAAATTTAAGAGACATAACAGTGATATAAAAATAACATTTATACATTAAACCCATATAAAAAATAATCCTTTTTTATGGATGGAAAATGAAATGCATTGTTTGTGGAGGTGGTAGTGTGTTAGTATTCACAATAAACATTTAACTTTTAAAATGAATGGGTGGAAAGAGAGATAATGATTAGTCATTAAAGAATTATAATTATTTCATAAATTTCATATTTATTCATTAAATACATTATTATATACTTATATACATATGGAGGTAAGAAAAATTGTCAACATATTTTGAAAAGGACATAATCTACACATACAAACAACAAACATTTTCATTTTCGACAAGATTGAATGGTGGAAGGCATTTTTTACTTCACATACATAATAACATTTCAATACAATTATAATACTATTGTAATAATGTTTTGTTTTATATAAACTGTTTTCTTGATTTTTATTTTTATATAAATATAAATTAACTTCGATTAGATGACTGCCTACTCTTTTGGAATCCTTAAATAGATCTCTCTATAATCTTTATTAGGTTGGACTTTTAGTGAGACAAGACCCTGAAGCTCCTATATTAGAGTTTTCATAAGTGATTTAGAAATATATTAGATAATATAATGTTCTAAATAATAAAATAGTGTTGACATAAGGGGTCCTTATATTAAACTCTTTTAACCTAAAATTAATTAAAATAAATTTTCAAATGAAAGTTGATGTAGTTAAAATATGTTTCCAATCATGTATTAGGGAAGTCCTAAATCCATTGATGAAATAATTTTTTCAAAAAAAATTAATTATATTTTAATCCTAATCCCTTCATTTAATAACCATCATTATGTATTTTAATATTTACCACAAAGACTATATTTTTACTATGCTAACATAATATTTTGAATAAAAATGAAATATAAAATATTTAATAATTTTAATATTATAATTCAATATTTGAAATCATTTTTACCAAACTAAAATACATGGGTTTTTAAAAATAAATTTTAATATATTTATGAACATTGAAATAATTGTTTTATTTTTTGGAAAATGTTCTTTTTAGAATAAAAATTTCTTCATACCAAAAGAATTTATAGAATTGATCCTCCTGAACATTATTGGTTTATTAAAAATATATGGTGAGTTGTTTACATTATATACCATAAAAACATTAAGTAATTTTATAAATAATTAATTAATGAAAAGGGAAAAAATAGCTCATTTGATAATATAAAACATCTTAGGTTTTAAAATTACAAACATGGGATTATCGATTCTAAACAAATATTTTTTTATCATTTTTTATAATCAATTAAAATGTATTTATTACAAAAAATGTTTTAGAAAAAACAAATTTTTATTATTCTCTCACGATTATTTCATATTATTGATTTAATTTTTATAATGTAATATTCACTATTTATGAATAATTAAAAACTTTTGGAAAAATCATAAAAATTCACTATAATATTTTTTTCAAGATTCTTGAACAAATTAGAATATTTTTTCAATATAAATTTTTAGTTTAAATTATTCATATATAATAAAATTTTAATTTTTTACTTTAATCATGTCATTATTTTTTATCCAAGAATGATTAAATTAAAATTAATTATAGTTTCAAAATTATTTAATTGATGGTACTAAATTAAAACCAATGGAAAAAAATTAATAAATTAAATTGATATCATTATTTAATCATAATACAATGAGTAATGATTAATATTTTTTAAAAAAGTAATTATATTAAATAGTGTTTAAAAAAATTGAATCTACGTAATTTAATTATAAATCAATACAACCTAGAATATAAAGTTTTTATATTCTCTAAATTTAAAATAAATTATTCCCTCAAAATATTAATCTTTTATAACCATATTGAATTAATCTAATATTTTTACAATAAAATATATCTTATTTATCAAGAAAACTAATTCATATATTACTATTTGGAATATTAGTATTCCTTAATTATATATTTATAAAAACATGTATATGTAATCATAAGACTCATAAATTTGAATTGGTCTTTGAATAAAATATCTTGATACCTAAGAAATATTTCCCATATATGACTGTATTTGTTTTTCATCCTTAGTCTTGAAATTTATAATTTTTTTGCATCAAGATGGAGAATATAAGAAAATATACTTATTGTATTCCATTCAATTAAATAATCATAACCTCATCCCCCAATTTGCCACTGATTAGTTTTCCACCTTTATTTAATCTAAATTTATATAAAATGAATAACCATGATGAATTTTTCATTCATAAAGCACAATAATCTACATTTAATGTATTAAGAGACATAAAAGAATTAAAAATTATTCTTCATATCTCAAGTAATTTACTTAAATAAAAAATTGTTAACATATGTTAAGATTATATTAAATATGAATTAATGATCATGTGAGGATGAAACACATTAAATTTTAAAACCTCAATATAATACAAAGGATAGACATAAATTATTCGACAAATTACTAAATCCAAACAATCATTTAATCATTTTTTAATAAATTCATTAAAAATCATACATATTTGATCTCATATTCTTCATAAATGAACGTCACATTTCCTCATAAATTATAGAATGTATACAATCTTTAAAAATTTATCTACTATATTTAAAAAATATCTCATTAACCTATCCTTAAAAATATATATTAATGGATCCAGAAAAATCATAATCACATTTATGTGTAACTTCTATAAAAAACATATATGATTCTAAAAGTTAAATTAATATATAATACCAAAATAATACTAGCCCTATTCACTATATAAAACATAAAAGTAAATAAGTAAATGTTGTATATATCTCCCTAAATTCCTTTTTCATCAAAATACCTTTCAATACAAAAGGTTATATATATATTCCCAAAAATATTATAACCCTTTATATAACCATAGTCACATGGAATTAAATTAATAAAAAATCCGTAATGGATTTCAACACCATTAAATTGGCCCCAAAAATTTAATTATTTTAAAATAACTAACACAAAAAATATAATTTAAATCCCATGTTCTATATTTATCATAATAATGTTTTTTCATATATATATCCATAGGTTTCTATAACTCAACAAAATTATAGTCACATAACATTTCAAATTTTTTTTATATAACTCTGAACATGTGGTCAACCATAATTATTTCAACCATTTATAGTATTAATTACTCTAAAATAATCCAAATTTCAATAACATCCAAACCTATATTGTCATATATACCCCTGTCAAACACCAAAAATGACCCCACAGACCTATATCCTCAGACATTGTGTTGAAAATATTTGTGCAATAACCCTACCCAAATCACCTGGTACAACATGCTAAAATAATATCATTTTTATAGAAGATTATAAATCAAGTATCTCAACTTAATTATAGGTAATTAACTAATGACCTCCAATGATACAGTGTCAATATATGTACAAGAATAAAATATTCAATATGTGAGACACTATAGAATTACTTTGAATTCCTTACCAGTACCACCTTTGAACACCATGATATATCCCCTCTACATCCTTTTTCTGTGTCCTTGTAAGAGAGTATGTGAGTGGAGATTCCCATATTGGGTGCGATAATGATTCCAATTAGTACATGAACAATGCATTATTAACATAATCTAAATCTAATAAGGTGTATATTACAACATTTAAGTAATTAATAAGAAAAAAATTGACCACTTTAGCATTGAGTATTAATTCACCATCTATGCTACCAAATACTCTACACCCACTTGCTTCAGTGCTATACTAGTCAATATGCCAGTGTCAGTGTCTTCATGTCTTGGAACAAGAAATAAAATACATGCATTAGATTACCACCCAACACCCATTAATAATATTTCCACATTCCACCATTCAGAAACACATCACTTCCCACTCTATAATGGTCACCTATCCTCACATTATGGTATGTCCACCAGAAATACTAAAAGAATCAAGTTATAATCACCCATGAATGATGTTTCACCCTTATTGATACTAAAAATCATTTGATACATATCCCCCCTAAAATTGAAACTAAAAATGTTATTGGATATGTCATTGATATAAAATAAGTTTCATTAATAAAGTAATTTTCCTTTATCTCAAAACACAACCCCCCCCCCCCCCTTAGGGGCTTTTTTAGCCAATTCTATGAGTTTCATTCATCAAGATTGTAACACCCCGACCCCTCTAGACTGGAGCTAGTGCATTAATTGTGATATTGGGCTGGTTAGAAGGAATGAAAAATCCTAAAGGAATAATCAGTTTAGTATTCTTGAAGAAACTAGATACAAAGATGTAACACAAATTACATTGAAAGGTCACAAGATGCAATACATAACAAAACTAAAAAATGCAACCATATGAACTCAATAAATGACCTTCGCTTCATCACCAGTAAAAGGTAAACAGTGAAAGGGGTGATCTGAAACTCTTAGTAAGGTTTACAAATACTAAAAGCATGAATACAATAATAAGTGAATCATAATCAATCTGACAGAATCAATATGGCATGGTGAATAAATGAAAAACTAATGCCATTAATAAATTGAGAATGAAACTATATCCACAGATTTTGTCATAGTGAAGACTTCATGGATAATAATAACCTATAATGAATAAAAATAATTCTTATTAATTGGACGTCATGTATCTGGAACATGAAACCATAATACTATTAAAACAGTTTAGTTTTATAGGTCGAAATCCATCTGATTTTTGGAAACAAACTCGAAGGGTTTGTCGTCAAACTGATTTGTCTCATGAGTCCTATCAGTGCATCGAGGGGATATAGTGGGACCCACCCACCACTGCATGTCCAAAGCAGTCCTTACACATTGATTCAATACAAGAGCAATATGTCTTTTCAATATCCCTATAGAGTAGAGTATACAGATTCATCAATATTTCCATTATTAAGATTACATTCCAAATAAACACCATATGTAAAATGGTATATGGTTTAGAAAAAAACATATCCATGATATGAGATAATGGATATTTAATTCAAATATAATTTAATATGAAATGTGATCTCAAATGGGCAGTAGGTACACCACATAAGGATTATTAGATGCACAATAAAAAGTTAGTTAAAACAATATAGTAGTTGAGACAAAGTCTCTCACCACAATGTAAACGATCGAATCATATGACAAGAAAATAATAACCCTCAAATGAATAATTAAATTACATGAATATAAATATAATCATATTATTATATATTAAATGTTAGTACACATATACCACATGCATGAAATAAGTGGCCAACAATGAAAATCTCACAGAAATGAAAGTGAGATGAGAAACTCATTACAAACATTTTGGCATGGTAACGAGTGTTATTTCTAGAGAATAATTTGAGTTAATGGGTATAAATTATTTATATGTCACAACGGTAATATGGGAGGGGTGAGAAAACATACCCCAGCATTAGGAATTAAAAATAAAAGGTCACAACATAGGGGAGATTCTTGAACAAAAGTGAGAGAGAGGATCCCTTACCTTACGCTCGAAGGTGTTCTCATTTGTTTTAATGTCCTGAATAATAAAATTTAGCCTCCTTAATTAATAATTTAATAACCTCATAAACATTTAATTTATATTTTATAAAGTTATTAAATTCATTAATGGAACTTTTTATGGGTTTAAGAGATCTAATTTTATTGTTTTGGAAGCATTTTCTTAATTGGTTTCATGATTTTATTACTTGTATTCATGAATGGAAGTTCATTTGAAATATGGTTAAACATACAGAATTGTTAATATTAATTTTTAGTGACATTAAAGAGATATAAATGATCTTATAATTATTCTATTTATATACCATGAGGATGAATCATTCGATGAGTTGAAATTAATTCTTTGATTTGGCATGGCAGTTGTGTGCACAATAAACACGTTTTGTGTTATTATTCCATATTATGAATGTGTGAAGATTACAGAACATTAATAAAGATAAGATACATATATTTTGACCTGTTGCAACTATAGAAAAGGTTTCATGACCATTATTGAATACAGTAATTCAAATTGAAAACTCGTCTTCCTTGAGTGTGATAAATTTACACATATCGGACGGTGTTTGTATTTATTGTATAAAAAGAGGGAGAAAAGAGAGATTATGATGAAATATTCAATTAGAACTATGAAAATACAGTACATGTAAGGTACTAGAATTATCATGGAATTTTGATGTGGGGATGTGAGAAGAGGGAACAAAACAATGGAACTTTGTAAAATAAATTGAAAGAAAAGAGAAGGAGGGTTCTCCTCTTGAGTACTCCTCCTTGAGAATATTTTTAAGGACTTTTTTTTGGCGTTTTGGGGTGACCATGGACGTGGGGAGAGGGATTCGGAAGAGTATTTGGCAAAATATAGGCATGGTTTGAAGCTTCACTGGTGTGGGAGGAAGAGGGTGTGAGGGTGTAGAGGGGAGAGGAGTTTTCTTAATATTATAATCCTTAATTTTTTATTTCCTCTCAAGACAAAAATAGTGAGTATTACATGACCAAGAACAGTAATATATGCATGTGACCTAGAACCAATTGGACTTACATCATCATATCATCATCAATGACTCAATAAATTCATTATTTAGCATTTATCGTAAATTATCGCATTTTACTGTTCTTCAAATATTTATATATTTCAGAAAAATCCCAAAAATTTACACTAACCATCTTTAAACGTGTAGAATTCAAAAATGAAGTCCATTTTTCAAAAAAAAATTCTACAGATGATTAATTAAATATTTAATTAAAATAATTATTTAATTGAAAAATATAAACACTTAAAATATTCATCTTCATTTTTAAGGTGCCTAAATTCATTTATACCTTCAAGGGCATGGATACCATTCATAAGAGTCATATTAATATTCATAAGGGTATGTTACTATTCACAAGGGAAGGTTACTATTCATAAGGGTGGATTACTATTCCCCAAACATTAAGTTAATTCTATCAGACTCAAAATATAATCTTGAACACAACCATGTATGTCATATTTTTAACATTCAAATCGCAGAGTTAGAAAATTTATGTTTAATGGCTAGGTATGGATATCTCTTATATGTAACCATGTTTTTTCCACATAGGCTCAGTGATTCATTAAATATAGGCTATAACTAGAATGTATTTAAGAGAAACATACCATGAAGTGTTTGCGGTGCTACATTATTCCCTCCTTCATAAATTTAATCCTTGAAGTTTTATGTATGAAACTCACCAAAAAGATGTGGGTGATTTTTTTTCATAACATCCTCAGGTTCCCATGTTGCTTCCTCCATATTATGATTCCTCCAAAAGACCTTTACTAGATGAGTTGTACAATTTCTAAATACCTACCGCCTTGTGTCAAGAATCCTGATAGTCTATTCATAGTATGACAAATAAGGTTCCGGTTCTATTTCATCATATGTGAGTACATGTGTTGGGTTTGACATGTATTTATTTAACAATGACACATGGAACACATCATGAAATCTGGAGAGATTTGGCGGTATCACTAAATGGTAAGCTAATACTCTTATTCTTTCGAGAATTTCAAATGTTCTGATGTACCTGGGGATTAGTTTCCATTTCTTACCAAACATTATGACACACTTCCCTGAAGATACTTTCAGAAATACACGATCACCCACTTGAAATTCCATGTCCTTTCTCTGGTAATACGGGCTTGTATTTTCTTAACCTTTGTCGTGGTCTCTTTAATAAGTTTGTTACCTATAAGTTTCCTCTCACCAACTTTTTCCCAACAATTTGGAGTTTGATGTCTCTTTCCATATAATGCTTCATATTGGAGCCATTTGAATACTAGAATAAAAACTATTATTGTAGGCACATTCCACCAAAGGAAAGTACTAATCCCACATACCTTGGATGTCAAGAGAGCATAACCACGTCATGTCTCCTAGAGTTTGAATAGTCCTTTCTGACTGTCCATCGATTTGGGGGTGATAAGCAGCACTCATATGAATTTATGTATTCAAAGCCTTTTGGATACTTTTCCAGAATTTTGATGTAAACTGGGGATCTCGATCAGACACAATCGATAGAGGTTCACCATGAAGTCTTACAACATCATTAGTATAAAGTCTTTCCAAGCACTGAATTGGAATATCCTCTATTATAAGAAGGAAATGTGCTGATTTTTTGATCTAATAAAAAATTACCCATATTGCATCATTCCTTCTAGGTGTCCTTGGTTGTCCGGTGAGAAAATCCATCGTAATAATATCCCACTTCCACATAGGAATAGGTAGATGTTGCATCACTCCTTTGGAATGTTGTCTCTCTATATTCACTTTTTGACAAACTAGACATCTTGACACGTAGTCAGCAATTTCCCACTTCATATTAACCCACCAAAAATATTCCGTCAGATCACTATACATCTTGGTGCTACCTAGGTGTATATAGAAATTTGAGCTATGAGAATCATCTAATAGTTCCCTTTTTAGCTCACGTACTGATGGACCACATAACCTCTTCCCATATTTCAGAACTCCTTCTTCATACACAATGTCATCCAATCTCCAATCCATAACTGCATTAATTTTCTTGTGCAGATTCTCATCATCAGATTGAGAGCTTCTTATCTTCTCTAGTAATGATTGTTTAGAAATCATTTGAAATAGGAGCGATGTTTCCCCTTCCTTAAAAATTCCCATATCCATATTCAATATATCCATGAATATAGGATCTCTTTCAATCCTCATTTGAGTCAGAAGGCCATGATCTTTCCTACTTAATGAATTTTCCACCTTATTCACCTTTCCTTGGTGGTAGTGTATTGAAAAATCATAATCTTTGAGTTACTCAAGCCATCTTCTTTGCTCATGTTGAGTTCTTGTTTTGTGAAAAAATATTCCAAACTATTGTGGTCCAAATAAATTTCACATATCTCTCCATAGAGATAATGCCACTATATTTTTAGAGAAAATACTACGGCTGATTACTCAAGATCATGAGTTGGATAATTTTTATCATGAGTCTTCAACTGTCTTGATGCATAAGCAATAAATTTATTGTTTTTCATACGGTCTCAAATGATTCCATTCATTGATGCATCGCTGTATATTACAAATCCATAAATTCCAGATGGAAGAGTCAAAATTGGAGCATTGACCAATCTTATTTTCAATTCATTGAAGCATTTTGAAAATTATTTTTTCCACACAAACTTTACTCCTTTAGGTGTGATCTTGGTTAGCGGGTTAGCCAATTAGGAAAAATTCTGAACGAAACACCAATAGTAACTTGCTAAGCTAATAAAACTACTTTCCTCGGTTATGTTTTTTGCAGTGGGCCAATCATGGATTTCCCTTGTCTTCACAGGATCAAATAGGAATCCATCCATAGAGACCATATGTAATTGAAAAGAGACTGATTGAAGCCAGATTTTTCACTTACAAAACTTCCCGTATAATTTATTTCTTCTAAGAGTTCTCAGAATAACCCACAAGTGACTCTCATGGTCTTCATAGATTTTTGAGTAAACAAGGATTTCATCAATGAATACCAAAACAAATTTATCAAGATATTCTTAAAAACACTATTCATTAAATCCATCAAAACAGAGGTTGCATTTTTCAATCCAAAAGGCATCACTGTAAACTCGTAATGGCCATACATGGTCTGAAATGTTGTCATAAGAACATTTCCTTCCTCACATGCAACTAATGAAATCCGGATCGATGTTTAATCATTGGAAAGTTTTGAGCTCCATGAATTTGATCAAATAAATCATCAATCCGGAGCAGATGATACTTATTCTGTATTGTAATAGCATTAATTTCTTTATAATCAATGCAAAGGCTCACGGATCCATATTTCTTCTTGACAAAGAGGAAAAGGGTTCCCTAAGGTGGAACACTTGGTCAAATAAATAATTTTTCACTAAAATACTATAGTTGTTTATTTATCTCTACTAATTCTATAGTGGCCATTCTATAGGGAGTCTTTGATAAATGACTTTCATTAGAAATTAAATCAATAGAGAACTCAACTTCCCGCTCTGGAGGATGTCCAAGTAAATACTATGGAAATAAATCAATGTACTCTTGCATTTTGTGCACATCTTCAATTTGAAGATTTATTTCCTCTCCCATAGTCATTGGTTTATCTTCCTCTCCAAGTATTGAATTCAGTAGAGCTACTGGGGGTGGTTCTAGATAAGAATCTGGTGGTGATGTTTCTTCCCTAATGATAAGGGATCTAGACCATTTTCAAAAATTGTAACTTCCTTCTTCTTACAATAAATATTCAAATCATAATTTGACAGCCAATCCATTCCGAGAATTATATCAAATTTAGTCATTGTTATGATGATAAGGTTAGAATCTAAAGAATTTTTTGGTGTCTGGAGGGGTATTAGTCGACATGCCTTTGTTGCAATGATACATCCCCTTGGAGTTTTGACTGACAACTCCTTTATTAAATAAAATTGGACATATCTAATTTTCATGGAAAACTGGGAAGATATAAATGAATTCAGTGATCCAAAATCAAATAATTTATTGGCTATGTTTGAGGAAACAATTAAAGTACCTTCCACCATGTCATTAGGAATTTCAACCTCCGCAGTTTTAATCGAAATGGCTCTACCTTTTTCTCTTGTATTTTTCTGAGTCAAGATTCCTTGGCACTTATGACACTCATTTTCATAGTTTCCCATCTCCCTAAAATTGTATCATTGAATATCATTGATTTTTTTCTTCCCCTTGCACTCATCAGATCGATGACCCTTTTCTCTGCAGTTATAACAGACTCCCATGCCTTTCAAGAATTTACTGAGATTATTAATTTAACATTTCTCACATAATGGGAATTACATTGTTCCTTTTCTCTTCTTCGGTGCTTCTCATATTCCTTTTTATTAGAGTACCGATTCTTAACTTGGTTTCATTTGAAAAGATTTGATCTAGAAAATTCCTTCTCTGTTTTTATGGCACTTGATACAATTTCATCATATGATGAAAATGATTGACAAGTTAGTACCCATCAATTATTTGGCTTAATACCTTCAAATAAATGATCAATCGTTTCTGCCGATTCATGTATGTAATCTATGGCATACATGGACAGCCTTATGAAGGTATCCTCATACTCTCCAACACTATCTTCTTCCCTTTGTTTTATGCTATGGAAATTCCTCTTCATTTCAGTTCGTTGCTCACGAGGGAAATATTTTTTGAAGAATATTTCCTTAAAATTTCTCCATTCCATATCTTATATTTCTTCTTCTTCCGTGGTATTCTGGATCAAAGACCATCATTGATCTGTGTCACCCTTGAGACAATATACTGCCAGTAATACCTGATTGAACCACGATTCACTGTTCCATTTTCACCCTTACACCATTGTATTAAAATGAATTTTTATTATAAATTAAAATTTTAATAACACAATTAACATAAAGTTTTATTCAAATATTTTGTGTTAAAAACGGAAATGTTACTTGTTTTGATAATTTTATCGAAGGTAAAGATGATTTGGAGGCCCGAAGATTATCCAGAAGAAAAATGGGTCAAACTGCATGGCATCCCATGGACATCTATCCACTGTTTTGAATATTATGCGACATCCGTGCATCTAAATGGGATGAAATATTGTATACATTTTCATAATTCAATAGGCTACAATTCATATCAAGGAACCCAATCTTGATTCGGCTTCTACGAGGCCCATCTGAACTGATCTGTCCAAGCCACCGAATATGCACAAAGTCAAATGTGGCATTCTAAATTTTATCAATATCTCGAGCTGTAGTTGTCCAAATGGTGCCAAACTATTGGTGGTGATATATAATACATGGGTATACAACGTTATAGTTTTGTTAAAATGGATATTAGACTTTCTAATAGCCTAAAAACTTTTATCCAATTGGTTTATCAAAATTTGGGTGCCCAAAACCACTTTCCATTTTGGCTATAAAAAGGCACCTTGGGCACCCATTTGGTAAGTTCGTCCAAGAGGCAAGGTGTTGCCATTTTGGAGTCCCCAAGGAGTCTTCTCAACATCCCTAGAAGATCTGGAGGCTATAGGAAGTTCTAACCCAACATATTTCTCTTCCTCCCCTCTCATGGGTTTCTAAACCCCTTGTGATCACCTGGGGAGGAACGTGATGTAATCCCGAGCTTCATTTTTGTATTATATTGAATGATCATTTTAATTTCAGGTTTTATGTTGTTTTTCTTCATCATATATTTTAATTTTATTATGTTATGTACCGGTATGTCATGCTCAACTCATATGATCATGTTTGGGGTACCCATTCATGTGATGTTTCGCACGCCATTCACCACTTCCTTTTCCCCCTTTCAATTGCGGTGTTTGTGTGGTTTATATTGGTCAATTGAACTCACATAAGCACTGTCAAGTCCATTTACATTTATGTCATGGTATCACAAATAAATAACATACAAACCTGGACAACTCATCAATTTATTCATGTGTTTCCGTGGTGAGTTTCGGTTATGAAGTCAAACACATATCACCCAATCATCGGCGGTGTCTGTTGAATAATTGTGTGTTTTAGACTGAACCCTAGGATGTATCCTAGTATAAACTCAGTAAAATTCTGGTTCTAGGTGATACAAACTTGGGATTAAAATATCATAACCCTATGTCATGAAGTGATGATGGATAAACATCATGAGGGTACCCCAGGTTGATCATGCTTAATTAATTCTGGTAATCTCTACATTGTTTTATGGCTTTCATTTTCTATTTTCATCTTTAATCATAAAACCACAAAGTTTTAAAAAACCTCAATTAAACTTCTACTTTCATAATCAAAAAAATCTTTTTAAATTAATGATCTAAGGATCCGTCGAGAGAGAACCTAGGGTTTCTACTATACTGCAGAAATACTAGTCAAAATTAAACAGTAATTTGATGCGGTCGACAACGCGATCAAATTTTGGCACCATATCCAGGGACCCAAGATCATTTTTTCTTTATTTACTTTCATTTATTTATTTTACTTCTTAATTATTACTCTTTTAAATACCCCACCCCTATTTTATTATTTTTTGGGGTTTTGTCTTTATTATTGGTTGTTTTGGTGTGTTCTTTCTCTCTCTCTCTCTCTCTCTCTCTCTCTTATTCTCCATCTCCCTCTCTATAATTCTGTATTATAAAATTATATTCTATTTTCACACTTATAATGAGATTTTATCCATATTCAAAAAAAACTTCACAAATTATTTGCATGACCCGATCTGGTAAAGAAACACTACTTGAATTTGACCCTGAAATTAAAAATTCACTTCAGACACAAATCAAAGCATCTAGAGAAGGTCAATCAAGTAACATTTAGGAACCCATTTTTGAAACTAATGTGGTCCTAAACAAATCCAAAATTGAAACTAATCAAATGAGTGAATACATGGCTACAAATAATCGAACATTAAAAGAACTGACCACCCCTAATGTGGAGTACCAACCTGCATACATCCAATATCTTGAGGAAGTAGCCAACTTTGAGCTGAGATTAGGACTCATCCACCTTCTTCCTAAATTCTAGGGTCTTCCCGGTGAGGACCCTCACAAACATCTCAAAGAGTTTCATATAGTATTCTCCACCATGAAACCTCAGAATGTGTTTGAGGACCTAATTAAGTTTATGGCCTTCCCTTTCTACCTTGATAGTGTATCCAAAGATTGGATATAATATTTTTCCACCACAATTGGGGGCTGGAATGACCTTAAAATAATATTTTTATAGAAATTATTCCCTTCCTCCCGAACTTCATCAATTAGGAAAGAAATATGAGGAATTAGGCAGTCACAAAGAGAGACCCTTTATGAATACTCGGAAGGATTAAAAAGTCTTTTCTCAAGCTGCCCCCACCCCCAGATTAGTGAAAAACTATTAATCCAATAATTCTATGAGGGACTTATTCCCATGGATCGTGGAATGATTGATCTGCATCTAGTGGTTCCATAGTTGATAAAACGTTTTCCACCACTCATGACTTAATAGCCAACATGGCTCAAAATGCACAACAATTTAGTACAAGAGCAATTGCACCAACCTAAGGAGGTCATGAGGTAAGTGATTCAACCATAGAACAAAAGGTAGATACTAAACTTGATGAGATACATAACCTTCTAAGGCAATTAGAGAAAGCACAAGGTAACTCTCACTCTAATTCTATTTCATTACATTTTGGTATTTGTTCTGATAACACTCATTTTTCTGACCAGTTCCCACAACTTCAAGATTCATCCGAGTCTTGTGCAGCTGTGTTCCCATGACGTACATTCTAACAAGCACCTCCCGTCAAGAAAGAACAATTCAGGCCAAATCCAAACCCCTGGTGGCAAGCACAACCCCAATACTGACAAGGAGGAAACTCAAGCTACCTCAAGTAGAATTGGTATAAAAAGGCCAACGTATGAAACCTTCTTATCCATCAACATCTCAAAACTATCCTCCTCGTCCCAAATCTGAACCAAGACTCAAGGATATGGTGAAGATAATGGCAACCCAAAACCTCCAGTTCCCACAGACCACACAATCAGTAATTCAAGACCTATGAAATCATGTGGGACAATTGGCGAACACCATCGGTGATCTTAAGATGCAAGGGTCTGGAAAACTACCATCCCAACCCATTTCAAATCCAAAGGACACTGGTAATGTATGTGCAATTACACTTCGTAGTGGTAAAGAAGCTTCTCCTTCTACTGATTCTGTGAAACAGGTATATCCCCCTCTTGAAAACACTCCTTCCCAATCCTCAAAAATTTTATGTAATGAAAAACAAAATAAAAAGGGAAATCAAATTATCATTGATGATTCAAATGAACAATCCATTCCCCTTCTTTTCCCACAAAGACACTCTAAATCTAAGAAAAATTATGAAAATGATATTTTTAATGAGATAATGGATACATTTATAAATTTCAAGTTAATATTCCTCTATTATATACGATCAAGAAAATTCCCCGTTATGTCAAATTTCTAAATGAACATTGCACCCATAGACGAAGGCTAATGGGGAATGAGAGAGTCAACTTGGGGAGGAATGTTTCGGCCTTGATTCAACCAGCAATGACAACCAAATTCAAGGATTCGGGCACATTCACAATACCATGTACCATAGGGGAGACCTTATTTTCTGATGCTATGCTAGATTTAGGATCTTCCATTAATGTAATTCCTCACTATGTGTACAATTCTCTACAGGTTGGAGAGATTCAACCAACAAGCATTGTCGTGCAACATTCCAACTGGAGTACAATGCATCCAAAAGGAGTGATTGATGATGTCCTTATCAGAGTGAGGAATCTCATCTTCCCTGTTGATTTATACATTTTTGAGACGAAAGATACCCGAACCCAAGGACACATGACTCTCATACATGGGATTCCATTCATCAAAACAGCAAAGACGATCATCAATGTTCCCAATGGTATGTTGTCCATGGAATTCGGAGGATAAAAGGTAAGTTTTAGAATCCCTGAGGCTATGAAACACCCCGTTGAAGAGCACTCCACTTTTCTTATCTATTTGATGGAAGTGCCCTCAAACGATGCACACAAACACAATTCTCACCTCAACCCAAACTTGGATTCATTTTTTTCTTCACCCATGGATGATTTGAGTTTTGATTCATGTTTTGAGTGTTGTTTGGGTTCTAAAAATTGTAAATTTTATACTTTAATTGATGAGTGTGTTCATTTTGAGGTACCCATGACCGTCGATGATTCTGCAAATATCATTTCTATAGATTCCCTATCTTTAGATAATAAACATGAGCAGATAGACTGTTTAATGGACCTCACTCCCACTAAATACACTCCCTCAATCCAGAAACCACCGGTGCTGGAACTTAAAAAACTTCCTTATATTTTAAAATATGTATATCTTGATGGTATTGACCAACTTCCCATCATTATTGCCAATAACCTCTCTCCACAACAGGAATAGAAACTTCTCAAACATTTGAGAGAGTGTAAAAAGACAATAGGATGGACATTAGATATTATTACCGGGATTATCCCATATATTTGTCTACACCATATACTTTTGGATGATGCGGCTAAGCACGTAAGACAATCTCAACGTCGGTTGAATCCCACTCTCCTTGAAGTGGTAAAATTGGATGATAGTAAATTACTTTCTGTGGGGATCATTTATCCTATATCTGATAGTAAATGGGTTAGCATAGTGAAAATTGTGCCTAAAAAATAGGTATAACAGTTGTTTCAAATGAAAGGAATGAATTGGTTCCAACACATGAGCAAAATAGTTCGCGAGTCTGTATTGACTACCGTCGACTGAATCAAGCCATGCGAAAGGACCACTTTCCTATACCTTTCATTGACCAAATGTTAGAAATATTGGCTGGTAAGTCTCATTATTGTCTCCTTGATGGCTATTAGTATTATTTCTAAATCTATATAGCCCCTGAGGACCCAGAAAAGACAATATCTACCTGTACATTCAGCACATTTTCATACAGAAGGATGCCATTCGGTCTATATAATGCTATTGGTATATTTCAATGATGTATGTTGAGTATTTCATCTGAGTACCTTGATATTTGTATAGAATCCTCTATGAATGATTTCATGGTATATGGATCTTCTTTTGATTACTTTTTAGAACACCTAGGTTCTGTCCTTCGCCGCTGCATTGAAAAAGATCTTTTTTAAAATTATGATAAATTCCATTTTATGGTTAAGCAGGCGATAGTTCTTGGGAATGTCATTTAAAATAATAGAATTCAATTTGATAAATATAAAATTGAATTAATTTCAACCCTTCCATATCCAAAATGTTTTCGTGAGGTGCGATATTTCTTGGGTCATGCTTTGTTTTACTACCAATTCATTAAAGATGTTAGTAAGATTTCACTTCCATTATCCCAATTATTACAAAATTATTCTGAGTTTGTGTTTGATAAAAATTGTGAGGATGAATTCAATTCACTAAAAAAGAGTCTCACATCACATCTCATCATCCAACCACCAAGGTGGGATCTCCCCTTCGAGCTTATTTGTGATGCCTCTAACATTGCAGTTGGGGCAGTTTTATCAAAAAGGGTTGAGAAAGAACCTCGTGTCATTGCGTATGCCTCGCGTACCCTTGACCCTGCCTAGGTAAAATACAAAACCACTGAAAAAAATCCTTTATATTGTGTTTTCCTTGGAAAAAATTCCGTTCATATCTTCTTGGGTCAAAAGTTATTGTGTTTTCTAACCATGCTGCCCTTCGATTTCTCTTAAAGAAACCTGAATCCAAACCCCATCTCATATGGTGGATGCTCTTCCTCTAAGAGTTTGACCTTGAGATTAGAGATATGATGGGGTGGAAAATGTTGTAGCTGACCACATTAGTAGTATTTCCCCACCATTGGACCATCATGTTGAATCACCCCTACCCATTGTATAATTCTTCCCTCATGAGAACCTTTGTGATGTTTCGGACCTTACCCCCTGGTATGTGGACATTGCGAATTTTCTAGCAACATATTGAGTCCCCACTGATTTCAGCATTTCACAATCCCAGAGACATAAGAATGATTCTCATTGGTACATTTGGGATGACCCGTACTTGTGGAGAATTTGTAGTGACCAAATAGTTCGTCAGTGTGTCCCTGACCATGAGTTCACCTCTGTTTTGACCTTATGTCACACTTTGGCATGTGGGTGCCACTTTGGCTCTCAACGTACAGCTCGAAAGGTCCTTAACTCAAGACTTTATTGTCCAAATTTATATAAGTATGCCTATATATTATTCAAGTCATGTAGTCGTTGTCAATTCACAGGGAATATCTCCAAGAGGATTGAAATGCCACAACAGCCCATGTTAATTTGTGAGATCATCGATGCATGGGGCATTGACTTCATGGGGCCTTTTCCAAATTCATTTGGATTTGTGTACATCTTATTGGATGTTGAAAATGTATCTAAATGGGTGGAAGAAAAGACCACCAGGACCGATGACTCTTGAGTGGTTGTTGATTTTTTTAGGTCCCAAATCTTTAATAGGTTTGGTTTACCAAGATTCATCATTAGTGATACGGGTTCAAAATTTTGCAATCGAAACAAGAAAAATTTTCATCGTAAGTATGGGGTTGATCAAAAAGTCTCCACTGTAAGTCACCCTCAAACTAATGGAAAAGAAAAAATATCAAATCGGGAAGTTAAACGAATCTTGGAAAAAATGGTACAACCCAATAAGAAATATTGGTGTTTACGCTTGGATGATGAACTTTGGGCGTACCGTAAAACCTTTAAAACCACAATTGAAATGTCACCATATATAATTGTGTATAGAAAGGCTTGTGACCTCCCAGTGTAGGTAGAACACCGTGCATATTGTGTTTTTAAACAATGTAATATTAACCTTTCATATGCAGGTGAGCAAAGAAATCTGCAGATTCAAGAGTTGGAAGAAATTCGACGTGATTCATATGAGAACTCCCAGATCTATAAAGAGAAGAAAAAGGCTATTCATGATAGCATGATTCACTAGCGGAAGTACTATATTGGTGAGAAGGTACTCATGTACAATTCTAGGCTTAATCCTTACCCAGGTAAGCTTCGTTCCTGATGGATCTGTCCTTATAATGTTACTAATGTTTACCCTTTTGGTGAAATACAGATTTTGCATGAGCAGAGTGGACGATGTCTTACCGTCAATGGGAAGTGACTTAAAAACATCTATGAGGATTTTCTAAATAATCTGGTAGAGGAAATCCACCTTCGTGATGCATCATACCAATAAAACATACCAGTTTTTATCCTTCCTTCTCATGTTCTCAATTATTTCAGTGAGGACACAGCACATTCTAGGTGTGGGGGTGGATACATTCCTGGGTTAGATAGGAATTTTCATCTTTTTTTCCTTTTTTTCCTTTTTTTCCTTCTTTATGGTATTTTTATTTTTCCCCATCAAAAATTTAAAAGTTCCATGATGTGGTGACCATAATGGGGGGAAAGTAAAAATACCATAACGAAGGGAAAAAAGAATGTATATATGAATATAACATACGTGAATGATTTTTAGTTAATTGGTTTTCTGTCTATGATATAAATGGTTTTATCACTGTGAAACATTTGACATGATTGATTCCCCTTGTGTGAGTAGTTTTGGGAAAACTGTTCCACTAATATCTCCATACATTTTTTCACCAAACCATGAAGTGTGAATATTTCTCACTTAATATAAGGTAAATATATGTTAGGTTAAAATTTTTCAGCTTTAAATGATATTTTCATATGTTCAATCCTTATCCGATCTATTTCATTACTGTACCAAATTGACCTATGCGTTTGTACCTAATGTCCAACTATTGTACGCCCTCAAAAAAAATTGTGTCGTGGGCAGGTCAAGAAACCACTCCTCCTCAACCTTTGATATTTTTATAACTGTTGCAACTAGTGTCGTGAGGAGATCATACAAGGGTTGATAGATGAGTGTGAGATTTATTCCAAATGTAACTTCAAAAAAATATAATAAATGAGGGAAGTGATGAAATGTGAACCATATGGGGATATCTAGGCCAGGAGCTTATGGTTTGACTTTTAGAAATTCTTAAGTGAGTGGGTCATGAAATATGATTGCAA
This sequence comes from Viscum album, assembly GCA_963277665.1. Taxonomy (NCBI): domain Eukaryota; kingdom Viridiplantae; phylum Streptophyta; class Magnoliopsida; order Santalales; family Viscaceae; genus Viscum; species Viscum album. The sequence goes on along the minus strand of OY728155.1, from coordinate 82,057,433 downwards.
AGGATGTAGGACAGGTTCGGCGAAAAATCATTTAAAGCTGAATAATGTTAAAATAACCTATATTTATTTGATAGAAAGTGGAAAGAATAGCATGGAATGGTTTTCACACACACACATGGAGAGTTAGTTGAATGGTTGACTTTCTAATTCCTTTCTCATGTTGGTGTCATGAATCTCTTTGACTTTTATTGTGATATGATTTATAAGACATCTTTTTCCATTTTCACTGGGAAGAACTCCTTGGTTCGGTTTTTCCATTGATCACATTACATTGGTGAATTAAAAATTCCTCAAATATTAAATCTTCACGACGTTGGGAATATATATATACATATATATATATTTTAATCATTTTATTTGGATATGTGACTTTTCCTAGGAGTGAAAATGTTTAGGTGTGGGGGTGTGATCGTACCACGATTCACTGTGTCATTTTCACCCTTACACCATTGTATTAAACTGAATTTGTATTCTAAATTCAAAATATAATACCACAATTCACTTCTTGTTTTATTTAATTATTTTTTGTTAAAAAGGCAAATGTTACTTGTTTTGATAATTTTATTTAAGGTAAAGATGATTTGGAGGCCTGGAGATTATCCAAAAGAAAAATGGGCCAAACTGCATGGCATCCCATAGACATCTGTCCACTGTTTTGAATATTACATGAAATTAGTAAATCCAAATGGGATGATATTTTGTGGGCAGATAAAAACATCAATAGGCTACATTTTATATCAAGGAACCCAATCCTGATTCAGCATCAAAGGGGCCCATCCAAACTGATCTGTAAAAGCCACCGAATTTTCACAAAGACAAAAGTGGCGTTCTATATGTTATCAATATCGTGAGCTGTAGTTGTGAAAATGGTTCCAAATATTTGGTGGTGATAGATAAGACGTAGGGATACAACTTTTCAATTTTTTCGAATGGTATATTCGACTGTCTAAGATCCGACAACTTTTCTCCAAGTGGTTTATCAAAATATGGGTGCCCAAAACCACTTCTCATTTTGGTTATGAAAAGGATCCTTAGGCACCCCATTTGCATGTTCGGCCAGGAGGCAAGGTGCTGCCATTTTGGAGACCCAAAGGAGTCTTCTCAACATCCCTAGAATTTTTGGTGCCTATGGAAAGTTCTACCCCAACATATTTCTCTTCCTCCTCTCCCATGGGTTTCTAAACCCCCTGTGATCACCCGGGGAGGAAATGATGTAATCCCGAGCTTCATTGTTGTATTATATTGAATGATATATTTAATTACAGGATGTATATTGTTTTTCTTCATCATATATTTTAATTTTATTGAGTTATGTACTAGTATGTCATGCTCAACTCATATGATCATGTTTGGGGGTACCCATTCATGTGATGTTTCACACACCATTCACCACATCCTTTTCCCGCTTTCAATTGTGGTGTTTGTGTGGTTCATATTGGTCAATTGAACTCACATAAGCACTATCAAGGCCATGTAAATTTATTCCATATTATCAAAAATAAATAACATACAAACCTATAAAGCGCATCGAGTTCTTCATGTGTTTACTTGGTGAGTTTCGGTTATGATGTCAAACCACTAGTCCAAAAAACGCTTTTTACGTTGGTTATTTTTTATTTTTTATGTCAGTTTTCAACCGACATTAATATAGACGATGTTATAAATATTGTTTTTTACATCGTTTATTTAAAAACCGACGTAAAAAAATAACATCGCGGTGTTTATCACGTCTGTTATTAAATAACCGTCGTGGAAAAACCAAGGGGGAGGGTTTATCACATCAGTTATTATATAACCGATGTGATAAAACAGTGAGGGTGTGTTTATCAGGTCGGTTATCAAATAACTGACGTGATAAACTGGGGGGGGTTTATCACGTCGGTTATTATATAACCAACTTGATAAAAAAGTGTGGGGGATGTTTATCACGTCAGTTATTAAATAACTGACCTGATAAACCCCTGGAAAATGTTTTATTACATTGATTTTATAATAACTGACGTGATAAACAAGTGTGGGGGTGTTTATCACGTCGGTTATTAAATAACCAACGTGAAAAACCATTCCACAGGGTTTTATCATGTCAGTTATTTGAATAACATACGTGATACAACCTCCCCCATTCCATTATCACATCAGTTATAAAATAACTGATGTGGAAACCCGATTTTTTTTAAAAATAGAATGTAGTCTTCTGCTCTCCCCAGAAACAACCAAAAACCAAATAAATAATTTGTACAAGAAAAACAGAAGTAGAACAAAACTAGAACCAAAGAAAAATTAATCATTTACATTGATAACATTTAAAACTTACCCCACTTGAAATCCCGCCACAAACCCCCTGAACAGCCCCCTCACCCCACTGGACAACCCCCACCACACCCCTGGACACCCCCACACCCCTACACTACCCCTGACCCCTTGTAAATCCCCAAACACCCCTAGACATCCCCACCACCCCCTGGACAGCCCCCCACAACCCGGGAAACCCCCCCCCCCACCCTCATGTATACCCCCACCCCCTGGAAAGCACTCCCACACCCCTGGACAACCCTCCCACACCCCTGAAATAGACCAAAAGGTTACAAAAAACAAACCAGAACCCCCTCACCCCACTGGACTACTCCCACCACACCCCTGGACACCCCCACACCACTAGACATCACCACCACACTAGAAATCCCCCCACCCTCATGTATACCCCCACCCCTTGGACAGCACTCCCACACCCCTGGACAGCCCTCCCACACCCCTAAAACAGACCAAAAAGTTACCAAAAACAAACCAGACCCCCCTCATCCCACTGGACTTCCCCCACCACACCCTTGGACAACCCCCACACCCTTGTAAATCACCACCACCCCGGAACATCCCCCACCCTCTTGTATACCCCCACCCCCTGGACATCACTCCCACACCCCTGGACAGCCCTCTCACACCCCTGAAAAGGACCAAAAAGTTACCAAAAATAGACCAGAACCACCTCACCCCACTGTACAGACCCCACCACACCCCTGGACCCCCCCCACCACCCCACAACCCTGGACTGCCCCCACCCCATGGACAACCCCCAACAACCATGGACAACCCCCCCCCTCTTGGACAACCCGCACCCCTGGACTTCCCCACCACCCCCTGGATAACCACCACACCCCTGGATGACCCCCACCCTCTTGGACACCCACTAGACACCCCCATCCACCTGGACACCCTCCTGGACACACCCTCGGGGGGAATGACGCTGGAAGGTACTCATCACTCCCACATGCGAAGCTTGAGCTCTAAAAATGTTTTACATGTGTGAGTGATGAGTACCTTCTAGTGGCGTATAGCCCCCTCGAGGGATGGTGGTGGCTCCTCTCCCACCCCCTAAACTACCCCCCCCCCCCCACCCCACCCCACTAGACAGCCCCCTTGCCTCCCCCACCCCACTGGATAGCCCTCCCACACCGGTAGAAACCCCCCTCACCCCACAGGACACCCCCACAACCCTGGACACCCCCTGGACAGCCTCCCACCCCCTGGACTTCCATTCCACCCTCCTAGAAACGCTCAAACCCCATGGACTACCCCCCCCCCACTCTCATGGACACCCAGGACCCCCCCCCCCACCCTACTGTCAGCCCTCCCACACGCCTGGACACCCCCACCCCACTGAACACCCTCACACAGCCTTGGAACCCCTCCCCCCAGACTAGAATCCATACCAGAAAAACCATCATAAGTATACCAAAACAAGATGTAGAGAAAAATTAAACATTCACATATATAACATTCAAAACTTACATTGTCAACTTCAAAAAAAAACTAAATCCAACCTGAACGACTACCAAATACCCAATTATAATGACAATATTCAAAATTACATTTTACACTATAAACAACTACAATTCAATCAAACCTGTAAAATAATTTGACCATTCCACTTGTAATTGTTTGATTTCTTGAGCAGTATAGGGTTGAGGGTCATCAAATAGCTACAAATTAAAAAGTTAGTAGTTAACATGTATAATTAATAAATAAAATTGAAATATTATGGAAAAGTTTAAAAGGAAATCATACCAGGTCAAAGTTCACAACTATCCCAGTTGTTATTATTTCATATATAAATCTTAACATATAATATACACATTCTATGACGCCTTGTTGTTCAAGAAAATTCTGTTTGAATGAGTGTAAATTCAATATATTTTTTTTGTAATAAATCAAAAAGTAACAATTTATAAATAGATATTTACCTTCGCATTTATATATTTTATCTTTGCACTCCTTTTCTTTGTGTTTTTTGAAAGTAGACCCATCCCATGTTAGAAAATAATACGAATGGTGTAAATTTAAAATTAATGATAATATATAAAACTATTGAGAAATTGAAACTTACTTTTCGAATATGTTCTTAAAACATTCCAGCACATCATCATGGATAGAGAATATCCAATAAAGTGTTTTCTCCCAAGGGAAAAAACCCCTAACATTTAATGATCGTTGACAAAATAAAATTTAAGGTTAGTGGTTTTTTATGTTAAATGATAATGAACTCTAAGAGAGATGTGTTTCATACCTCTCACCAAAAGGCATCATCAAACATTGTGTGACTATATTCTGTTCAATAATTTCAGCATTATAAAGCATTCTTTGTTCCTCGTCCAATGCACATGCTTTAGGGGAAATCAATTGCGGGTCCATGAATCCATATACATCTATCCGCTCATTATTCTCACAAATGTTATAAAGATACCTAATACAAAATAGATATAAGAATACATTTTTAATAAATATAATGTAGGGGAAAAGTGTTAAGACTTACATGGAAAAAATTTTCACCATGTTGATGCCTAACTTATCTCTAGTAACATGCTCCATGATATCAGTTTTCATAATCCCCAGATTTATTGCACGTCCAGAAACATGAGCTTCCATTGGAAACTCATAATTACCCACTAACAAATTTTAATATCTTGAAAATCTGTCAAGACTACTAGAATATGTATCAGATGTCATAGTCATTTGTCTTTGTTATTGTCTATACAATATTTCTTTACCTTTAAAGTATTCCTGTAAAAATAAATAGAAAAATATATTAGTTTTCATATGATAAAACAACTATAATAAAAAAATAAAATAAAATATATAACATTCATACCTCTATGGAAATGAGTAGAAGATGTTTGGATGTCCAAATTAAAAAATGGCTGATACTATGTCCAACTATCGTCACCTCATCTATAGGTAATGTTACTCGAGCTGGTCAGTCTATAATATCCTATACAGTGACCCTCTGATTCTCTACCTCTAATTTTTGATGATGTACTGTATATCATATACAATATACCCACCCATACACAACTATATGATGTTGAGTACAATAAACATACAACTCCCAATAAGTTGGAAGCTGTGGCGGAGGAGTTGGATAAAAAATGGGGTCCGTAGGCTGAGGTGGTGGAGTGGGAACTACTGGTGGAGGTGGAGGATAAATAATGGGGTCTGAAGTGGGAGGTGGAGGAGTGGGAGCTGCAGTCGGAAATTATCTGTACATGTCTACAAACATAGACTATACCGATGATCTAATCTTTTCCTCCATCGTCGCATTAATATTATGAACTTCAGCCTCCAAGGATTATATTTTTTTTTCATAAACACCCTCAATGTTAGAAGTTGAAGAATGTGGAAACACTTTTATTACTGATACACCTGCCATATATCCTCATACATGACCAGGATGTTCGGGATTTCCCAATGCTACAGATAAAATATCTTACCTTTCTGTAGCTGTAAATTCCCCCTGTGAGCTCTACTCCTCAAGAGAGTCATGTACTAATTAATTGAACATTTATTTAATTATTGAAATTATATGAAGAAAATAGTAAACTTAAATAAATAAAATATATATCTTACAATCCTCTCAGCTACAATTCTCGATTCTTCCAAAAGATATTTCCCTTTTTTCCCATCCGACCTCTTTTCCATTTTTCGTGTCAAACTGGAGGAGATGGAGGGGCCACCTCTCCAGATCTTGAAGACTCAGCTCTTAGTTTTTGAAATTTTTCCGCCATCATTTGTTCTTCAAAAAATCCATACCCTATATGAGATAAAGTATGAGGGTATACATTTTTAGATTGGGTCGCTTGATAATATTTCCTTGTTTTCTGAAAATTAAGAATAATAAATCATTAACAAAACATTAATAAGATCATTTATATAAGAAAGATTATAAAATTTTACAATGCCCTTACAAAAAATAACTCTTTTCTTCTACTTTCAACAAACTGTCTCCATGTGTCTTCATCTATAAAAGAATATATATGACATGGATTTTCATTACTCCTAGAACCAAAAATGAAATCAGATGAGAGGGTTGATTTGAATTCCCTCCATCTCCTAGCAGCCATCGATAAGCAATTCTTCCTTACTCCTCCAGTGTCAGGAATATCAAATGTCGTCAGATAAAGAAGAGGTTAAACATAATATATATACTAGAAATATTTAAAGAATAGTCAAAATAGAAAAAGATCTTACCAAAATCGTCTCCCACAAATGAGAGATTATCTCTTTATCCCCACATATGCAGTCAGCATACAAAATGCTTACATTGCTCTTAGCTTGAGTTGATACAAAACTCTTAAGAGCATTTGAATTTGGACCTCTAGGAATATCATCCTCATCAAACTAAACAAGTATCCTCTGATCATTTGTACAGGAAAGTGATAATTTTGGTAAATGTGTGCACCCACATTTAAAAACTCTTGAACTCTTTGTCTTAATAGGAGCACATGAGGAAGATTGGGGAAAATCAAGAGGAGTATGTGATTTTTCCTCCCTAGAGGTATGACTGATATGCTCATCTCCAGAATCATGTGGTTGATCAACTGATTGATCTATCATTATCCATCAAATCGAAAAAACAAACATTATTTCACAAATATACAAATTCAAATATTTTAATACTACTGTAATCAGAAAATAGAAAATTGTACAAAGTTACGTAATAGTAAACATAGTTAATATGGTTAGTATGTTAAACAATGGTAAATATGGTCAAGATGGTCAAGATGGTAAAGATGGTAAACATGGTAATCCTGGGAAACCTGGTAAACATGGTAAATTAATTGTCACTAAAAAAATAAAAGATATATAATTTACATAATGGTAAACATGATAAAGTAAACTAAACAAACTTAAAACAATAAAAAACTTATACTTATTTTGTTTTAATAAATGTTTTAATAAAGAAAAAACTTACAATATCTAACATTTTATGAAAAAAATAAATTTAAAAAGGAAATAAAAAAATGTTACCTGTAATTTTAGGAATGTAAAAATGGATTGTTTTCCCAAATTCTTTCGTCGTGATCGTTCCTTATGGCACAAACCATGTAATAAACATGCTCGTAATTATGTTTTGTTAATCTTTCCATGGAAGTAGAGTTCTCACATAAATTAGAACCTTCATCAAGTTAATCCTCACCAAAATATTGTTTTTCCCTTGTAAAACAACAACCCACTGCATATCTAATTGACCAAATATATAGAAAATTTGTTTTGCATGTGTTGCCATTATAAAGAATCAGTTGTGTCTCCCAATCTATTCAGATTAAAAAGTGTCATTCCAAATTCATCGTGTCTAACACTGTTGTTAACGATAAACCATTTACAATTAAAAACAGGAAATTCAATTTTAATGTAATAAACCTCCCATATGTGTTCAATCACTCCATAATATGCAGTTGATGCAGAAATTGGATTTTTGTCCTTAGCATTCGAAAAATGCATTGCTTCTGCAAACACCAATACACCACTATTCTGAACTACACTTCTGTTATCCTGAGATTTTGTATGAAATGTATAGCCATTAATTTCATAACCAGACCATGTTATCACATTTAAATAAGGACCACCCACTATACATTTTAATGTCTCTGATACATCAAATCTACCATGCAAGGTATTTTTAAACCATTAAATTTTTTTTGTTGTTGTGCTCATTCAATATCCACATTTCTTTCTTATTTGGATGATATTGTTTCAACTCATTAATATGAAATGTGATATACGGTTTAAAATCAGCTATGTTATTCAAGATGTATGATTATAACTTCTTCATCTGTTCAGCTGACAATGATTTTACTTTCAAGACACGAATCCCCTTTCCCTCATTACTAACTCGTTCATGTCGAGATGGAGGAAAAACTATGTGTTGCGCCCCAGCCAAGTATCTCATACAAAACTCATCAATCTCCTCAGAAATATACTTTTCAATAATGGAGGCTTCAGGTCGATATAGATTCTTAACATACACCCTCAATATTTTCATATAACTTTCAAAAGGATACATCCAACAAAGATATATAGGTCCACAAAGCTTTATTTCTCGAACTAGATGTATCATTAAATTCACCATTATATCAAAAAAAGTTCGAAGAAAATACATTTCCAATTGACAAAGTATAAAAATTGCATCTTTTTCCAAAATGTTCAAAGCGTTCACATCAATCGCCTTATTACAAATTGAATTGAAAAAATAACACAACTTCATTATAGTATTTCTAACACGGATGGGCAATATTCCACGCAAAACAACTGGTAGAAGTTGTTGCATCATAATGTGAAAATCATGAGATTTCATACCTATCAACTTCAAGTCCTTCAATGAGACAGAATTTTTTACATTTGAAGAATAACCTTGAGGCACTTAGATATCATGAAGACACTGACAAAAGATAATTTTCTCACTCTACAATAATGTATGACAAGCCGAGGGAAGAAATTTTCGTCTTCCTTTAGGAGTGGGAGATAACTCCAAACGTATTCCCATTGATAGTAAGTCTAATCTTGCATTCAAACAATCTTTTGTCTTTCCTTTAATATATAACAATGTTCCAATCAAACAATCACACATATTATTCTCCACATGCATGACATCAATATTATGCTTAACTTCATGATATCTCCAATATGTTAGATCAAAAAATATTGACCTTTTCTTCCAAATATGTCTATCATTTACAGATTTATGTATGTTTCCCAATGTCACATCAAGGGTTTTCACCCTCTGAAAACACAGATCATGGGATAATGGTTTTGGAGTAATATCAAATTCTTGTGAGCCGTTGAATGCCTTTTTTAGTATTCTATAATAGTGATCCATAGGCAAAAACGTTCGATGACCCATGTACTCTATTTTCCTCCCATGATGCAATTGACTATATGACATCTGTTGTTTCTAAATTGGACATTCTTTATGACCTTTAACACTGTATCCAAAAAAAATTCCATATGTTGGGAAGTCATTTATAGTGAACAAAATTAGTGCATGCAGTTGAAAATATTCCATTTTATAAGAATAATACACCCTAATACCATCCACCCATAAAAGGTTCAAATCATCAATAAACAGTGACAAGTAAACATCAATATCATTGTCGGGTTGCTTTGGACCAAAGATCATTATACTCAACATGGCATATTTGCGCTTCATACAAACTTTAGGAGAGAGGTTGTAAATTACCAATAAAACTGGCCATGAACTATGTGTGCTACTGAGGGTTTAGTATGGATTCATTCCATCTATGCACAACCCTAGACTGAGAATTCTAATTTCATTTCCAAATGTAGAATACTTCTCATCAATTTTCTTTCATTGCGTACAATCAACTAGATGAATTATTTTTTCACCACATAACCTCTCATCAGCAATCCATACTAACCGTTTCGTATCATGTGAATTAGAAAATAAACGTTTCAAACGATGAATTATAGGAAGATACCAAAATACCTTTGATGGGATTTTTGTAATCTCTATATCAACCTGTGATTTTTCTTTCACCTTATACAGTGATGTCCCACATTTAGGACACTCTGATAGAAATTCATATTCCTTCCAAGATATAATATAGTCATTCTGATAGGTATGTATTTTCTTGTATCCCAATCCCATCATGCATAATATTTTCTTGGCCTTATAATCTGAATCTGGAAGATCGTTTTCTTTTGGAAGAATTTCTTTCATCAATTTTAGTAGCTCTGTAAAACTTCTATCACTCCATGCATGATTCTCCTTCAGGTTAATCAATCGTAACACCGCCGAAAAAACTGCAAAATTTGTACAACCAGGATATAATGGGTTTTTAGCATCACCATATAAATGTGAAACTGTCGGTTCTATCTCAATTTGTTCTGCTGAAATATCGCGAATCATTTCTTAAATTCTATTGGAGTTTCCATCTTACGAATCATCATCATATGTGAAATTTCGTCCAGTTTCACCATGTTAAATCCATGTGCTGTAACTCAGATTAAAACCATGAAAAATCTGATGATATTTTATCTCTATTCTTTTCAACTTCTTCATATTCAAACATTTCACGAATGGACAGAAAAAAATTTCACTACTTGGAACATTTTATTTAGAAAATTCCGAAAGGGCATCAACACCTTCCTCATATTCATTTCTCATTCGATGTTCCATAATACAACTTCCAATAATTATTACCTATAACAAATACCAAAATTATACATCTTTTTAATATAAGACAAATATATGTTTATACAAAAAAATCATAATTTGAATGTAAAACAATTTTGAAATATAAAAAAAATCTATGCGTATTTAAAACAATGTTGGAATATGATTTTTAAAAGAAAATATAGTTAGATATAATAGTTTTAAATTCCATGGAATCAAAGAAAACCATGGGGCCTCCAATGGTTGATAGAAAATTGGAGAAAAGAGAGTAAACCCGAGAATCAAAACAAATTTAAAATAAAAACTCGGATGGAGAAAATCACAATGTAAATCTAATCATCACGACACAATGGGGCCAGGATAACTACACATTTTTGAAAACCATGACATGGTCTCCCCCATAACCCATAATTTTCATATATCGATGACTGGTCAAAATATATATAACCAAATAGAATCATATTGCAACACTAATATCCATGAAACAATACAATCATCATGTTATAGTCTCAGAAACCACGATGTAGTAGTCAATCCCTACTGACACTTATCCCCCACCCCCTTGGACACCCCCTAGACACCACCACCCCCTTGGATAGCCCCCACCCCCTGGACACCACTCCCACCCCCTTGGATACCTCTAGACACCACCATCCCCTTGGATAGCCCCCCACCCCCTGGACACCACCCCCACCCCCTTGGACAACCTCTGGACACCACCACACCCTTGGACACCCCCCCACCCCTCCTGGACAGACCCACCCCTCCTGGAAACCACCACCCACCTTCTACCCCCTTGGACACCCCATGCACACCCCCAACCCTCTAGACAGCCCCCCAAGAAAACTCCCAAACCCTCATGTTTTAAATTCATTAAATGATTAAACAATAATTGAATTATTAGGTATAAAAAATAACATATCAAGACATACTAGAATAATAATGATATCATTACCTGAAATGATTAAAATGATGATAGATTATTAATGATGGGTTAATAATATATTTTAAAAACATCATATATGATATAAAAATATTAATCATAGACTCTTAGTAATGGATCGTGTAAATAATAATCTATCATGTAAAAATATTAAATAAACAATATGTTAGATTGAAAAAAATTAATTTTCAATTACTTGATCCGTAAATATATCCATAGATAATGTTGAAATGTAAATAATCACATTAATGACCATAAATTAGTCATCACTGATATAATGAATACTTTCAACAATTATAATTTTTTTAATGGGACCCCATACCAAAAGTAATATTTATATTTATAGCTATATCAAATATCTCATTATTACTATTGTAAATACAGTGAAAACATTATTTTTAATATCATGACCACATTTGACACAATATGAATGTCATCAAGACTACATCCATGATATTATTCATACTATAATTATAATAATCAATACATTATTATTTTCATAATGACTACATAAAATAACATGATCTTATCAGCATGAAAAAAACTATGTGATTGTTCTTAATTTCTTGAACATCGCTAAGACATCATTAATTAATGGGAATTCATATATAAAATAACTAGGCTTATATATCTCATGATACCTACCAATACATTGAGGGGATATATAATTTTGGACCTCATATTTCACATTGAAATTTCCAATGATTTCTCATATATTTAATTATCAAAAAATATAGACAATAAACATGTAATAGTAATAAATAAATATCTATATTGGAATAGTAAACATAAAATATTGATATACATAACAATGTAAATAAATATCTATATTCTAATAGTAAACATAAAATATTTTAATACATACCAATTTTATGGTGTGTCTTTAATGAATTTCACATATAGATAAAATATTTTAATACATACCAATTTCATGGTGTATCATCAATGAATTCCACCCCTTGGACACCACCCCCACACCCTTAAACTCCCTTGGACACCACCACACCCTTGGACATCCCCCCCTAGACACAACCCCTACCCCTTGGACACCCCCTGGACACCACCACACCCATGGACAACCCCCCACCCCTCCTGAACACCCCCACCCCTCTTGGACACCACCACCCACCTCCTACCCCCCTGGACACCCCCAACCCTCTGGACAGCCCCCCCAGGACAACCCACAAACCCTCCAGACTGACTCCTACCCCCTTAGACAGCCCCCACCCCCTTAGAAACCCCACCCCCTTGGAGCCCCCCCCCCCCACACCCATGTACGCCCCCACCTCCATGGACACCCCCTAACCCTCTGGACAACCCCCCACCCCCCGAACCCTCTGAAAACCACCCCCACCCCCTTGGACACCCCCTGGACACCACCACCCACTGGACAGCCCCCCACCCCTCTAGACACCACCCCCACCACTCTTGGACACCCCCAACCCCCTTCACCCTTGGACACCCCCTGGACACCCCCAACCCTTTGGAAAGCCCCCACCCCCGGGACAACCCCCCAAACCCTCTAGACCAGCCCCCACCCCCTTGGACAACCCCCCCCCCCCCCCCCCACCCCATTGGATAGCACCCCGCCCCCTTCGACACCCCCACCCCTTGGACCCCCCCACCCCACCCCCCAAACCTCCATGGACACCCTGGACATCCCACAACCCTCCGCACAGCCCCCAACCCCATGGACAGCCCCCACCCCCCTGGAAAGCACACAAACCTCTAGATATCCCCCCAAAACCGTGGGATTTTAACCTCAAGATACTAGTTTGGACATATCTAGGTTTTTTAACATCAATCTACTAGTTTTGGTATCATACCATTATTCAAAATGAGAACCATGAACTGTATCTCCGACTAGTCTAAAATTATCTATTGTTCAATTAATCAGGTTTTAATAGCATATGATGTCTTATTATAGTCCATGGAAATAAGAAACATAAATAGATTATGGAACAACAAAAAGTGATACCCAAATAGAAACAACCAAGGATCCAAAACAAACATTCCACCATGAAAACCCATATATACTTATAAAATAAATCACAAGGGTACACGGAATGGTTGTATCACAATGGTTTATATATAAATTGAATTAATATATGTGAATGATATCATTAGTTGTCAATGAAAATAAAAATAATCATCAATGTAGGGCATCCGCGAAACAAAAAACAAATGAAATAGAAGTAGGTGAGGTTTATTTGAATATTGCGAGTCGATCTAATAGATCTGGTGATAATAAATAAGATTATGATGGAAAAATGTGGTAAGAGGGTTCGAAAACAAATAATCTTACCTTGTTTAAAGAAAAAAATCGCAAAACGTAAATATAGACTATCCGGGAATAAAATGAATGAAATCATGTCGTGCGAGGTTTACCTAAGTGTTGCGAGTGGAGATGATAGATCTGAGGAGAGTAAAGATGATAAACAGTGATGGAAAACAAGTTTAACAAAACGATATCAAAGTGTCGATTCTAGGTTTTCCATGCGAGAGAGACGTGTCACAGGTCTTTCAATCGAAAAATCAGCAATGACAAACAACAGGGCGTGATAATTTTTTCAAATGTTTTCTAATGTCGGTTATCTAATAATTGACTTTATAAAATTTTCTTATTAAATTATTAACGTCAGTTATTATAATAACTGACGTCATAAATATATCAGATACCGCTTTTTTACATCGGTTATTTTATAACCAACGTAATAAAAGGCACTTGTTGGTTTTTTACATCGGTTATAATATATCTGATGTTAAAAAGTTTGTGGGTTGGGTTGTTACGTCGGTTATCAAATAACCGACATTAAAAAGGCCTCTGATGCTGCCTTTTTTTACGTCGGTTATCTTATAATTGAAGTAAACAATTCATAGATACCTCATTTTTTATGTTGGTTATCAAATAACAGATGAAAAAATGCCGAGATTTGGTTTAACGTCTGTTATTAATTAACCGACGTGAAAAACCAACGCGCAGGATTTTTTACGTCGATTATTATAATAATCGACATAAAAAATTTACTCTAAGTATTTTTTACGTCGGTTATTTTATAACCGACATAAAAACCCATGTATCATAGATTTTCACGTTAGTTATATATAACCGACGTAAAAAATCGTGACTTTAAAAACGTTTTCTGCACTAGTGAACACAAATCACCCAATCATCGGCGGTGTCCGGTTAATCATTGTGTGTTTTAGACTGAACCCTATGAGGTATCCTATTATAAACTCAGAAAAATTATGGTTCTTGGTGTCACATAACAGGGATTAAAAGATCATAACCCTATATCATAAAGCGATGAAGGATAAACCTCCTAAGAGTACCCCAGGTTGATCACGCTTAATTAATTCTGTTAATCTCTACATTGTTTTATTGCTTTCATTTTCTATTTTCATCTTTAATAATAAAACAAATAAGTTTTGAAAAACCTCATTTAAATTATACTTTCATAATAACAACCCACGTTTTAAATTATTGATCTCAGGCTCCATCGAGAGATGACCTAGGTTTGCTGCTATAATGTAGAAATTCTAGTAAAAAATAATCACTAATTTGTTGTGCTTGACAACGCGATCACTACCTTCTCATTTTCATCACATCTTAATTCCATGAATATCATTTCAAGTGAATTTATCCACTACTCAGCTACTATTGAATTAGTAGTCTGACTGAAAAATGGTGGCTTCTGCTGCATGAAATGATCCAACACTTGTCTAGCATGGTTATTCATCATAGCCTGGGTAAGTTGTCCCAATATGGTCATAATTTGATCTGCTCTGACATTGACCGTGTTGAATTTATTAGTGGGGAAATCCCTATATTGTCCATGTGTAATGAGTCCCCTTCTTCTATTAAGAGGCATTTCTAAATAATGGCATACATTAGATCAGTTTATGAATCTAAAATAGAAATAACTTAATATAGATTAAAATTATATGTGTAGTTAATCTCATAAAATGGTTTCTCTGAGGAAAAATTTACATTTTAATCCTTAATAATGACTTGTAAAGAAAATATGAATTATCCTATGAATATCCCCTACTAGTGCCATAACCAAAATTTCATCAAGACCCATTGTTGTGTACCAGGATACCTCAGATCAAGCCTGAAACTCCTTGTCGGAGTTTTCACTCTTAGGTGAATTTGTTCCAGAGCAACCTCTACCTGCTTGTATCCTGACAGGGATGCATTTCCATGAAATATTCACATAATCTATTAATTACCAAAATACCTGGACTTTCTTGTACATTTATCCACAAATACTACATTAGTACTTTGTTCCTTACTATATATTTCCTACTCTAGTTTCCATGTTTCCTACTAAACTTCCTCTAATACCAACTGTAACACCCCGACCCCTACAGAATGGAGCTGGCCCATTATATGTGGTATTTCCATGGTTATAAGGAATGAAAATTCATGAAGGAATGATCAGTATAGTAGTTTTTAAGAAACTAGATACAAATATGTAGCACAAATTACATAGAAAAAGGTTACAAGATATAATACATAACAAAACTTAAAACTGAAACCACATGAACTTAATAAATGAAATTCTCATCATCACCTCTTGAAGGTAAAAAATGAAAGGGGGAGCTCAAACGTTCAGTAAGGGTTAAAAATTGTGGAAGCATGAATACCATAATACGTGAATTGTAATCAATACAACATAATCAGTATGACATGGTGAATAAATGAAAAACTAATGCCATTAATAAACTGAGAATGAAACTGCATCAATTGATTTTGTCATAGTGAAAACATCATGGATAATAATAATAACCAATAATGAATAAAGAGAATCATTATTAATTGTATGTCATGTATCTATCACATGAAACCATAATACCATTAAAATGGTGTAGTTCAATGGGAGAAACCCATCTGATTTTTGGAAACAAACTCGAAGGGTTTGTCTCCAAACTAATTTGTCTCGTGAGACCTACCGATGCATCGAGGTGCTATAGCCTCCCCCCGCCACTTCATAAAAAAATAATTATTTAAAAATTGATTCAATACCAGAGAAATATGCTTTTTTAATATCCATATTGAGTAGAGTATACAGATTCATCAATATTTCCATAATTAAAATAAATTTCCAAAAAAACACCACATGTAAAATGGTATACGGTTTAGACAACAACATATCCATGATATGAGATTATAGATATTCAATAAAAATATAATTTCAAATTAAATGTGATCTCAAATGGGAAGTAGGTACACAACAAAAGGATTATTAGGTACACAATACAAAGTTAGTCACAATAAAATAGTAGTTGAGACAAAGTCTCTTACTATAATGCAAACGATCGAATCATATGACCAGAACTTAATAACCCTCAAATTAATCGTTGAATAAAATGAATATAAAAAGAATCATGTTGTTAGATATCAAATGGAAGTACACATATACCACATACAAGAAATAAGTGGGGAATAATGAAAATCTCACAGAAATGAAAGTGAGATGAGAAACCCCTTACAAACATTTTGGCATGGTAACGAGTGTTATTGCCAGGGAATAATGTGAGTTAGAGGGGTATTCCATTATTTATATGTCAAAAGGAAAGTATAGGGGAGGTTCAAAAACATAACCCATAATTAGGAATTAAAAATAAAAGGGCACAACATATGGATGATTCCAGAACAAAAGTGAGAGAGAGGATCCCTTACCTTACGCCCGAAGGTGTTCTTGTTTGTTTTAACGGCCTGAATAAGAAAATTTAGCTTCATTAATTAAAAAGTATATAACCTCATAAACATGTAATTGATATGTTATAACCTTATTAAGTTCATTAATGGAATGTTTGATTGGTTTAAGAGATTTAATTTTATTTTTTGGGAAGCATTTTCTTGCATGGTTTCATGATTTTTCTACTTTTATTCAAGAATAGAAGTTCATTTGAAATGTGGTTAATCATCCAGAATTGTTAATATAAATTATTATTGAAATTAAAGAGATAAAAATGATCTTATAATGATTCTGATTATATACCCTGAGGATGAATTGTAATGCCCCGACCCCAGTTACTTAGAGTCGGTGCATTATTGCATCGCATTGACATGATCACAAAAGATCAAGTCTCGAAAGAATGATTAGTTTAGTAGCCTTGGAAACACTAGATACATTCATAAATGTTACATTACATCATAAAGTTAAAAACTAAAATAACATGGTCTCCATAGTCCACACTCATATCCCCTTCCGACTATCCCTGCAGGTCATTCAAAAAATACTTCTTCACATCCTGTAAAAATTAAAACATTGAAAGGGGTGAGATTAGATGCTCAGAAAGGATAACAATATAGCTGAAACTTTCATAAATAAACATAAACATTTAAGGAAATGTATAACTGAAACAAAAGCCTTTTAAACTTGAA
The DNA here is from genome assembly GCA_963277665.1 of Viscum album. Classification (NCBI taxonomy): domain Eukaryota; kingdom Viridiplantae; phylum Streptophyta; class Magnoliopsida; order Santalales; family Viscaceae; genus Viscum; species Viscum album. Next base: position 82,039,631 of record OY728155.1, on the reverse strand, counting down.
CTTCAGTATAATATGGAAATATAAAATGAAATAATTCCATTTACTTATTCAGATAGATATTCTACTAGTCGAATAATCACATGAAATATCAATAACCACTTTCATAATGATGGAATACATAATGCCAGAATATCATAACCACGTAGCCAAGGCCTCTTGCCAAGGCTAAAAATATGATTTTTTCAAGGCCTTGTGCCAAGAAACTAGATTGTCTCATGAGACCTACCGATGCATTGAGGATCTATAGCGGGCTCTACTCATCACTTATTAAGTCCAATGCATTCCTCATATGAACAGGTTTAAACATATCATAAACCATAACATAATTGTATCACATAAAACATGCATAAAGGAAACATTACATTTCCACATTTCAATCACATGATATCAATACAACACATTGATATAATAAAAACACTTTCAAACCATTTTCAATACCAAAATAAAAAAAACTAAAACATGGTATTTATTTTTCATTTTAAAAAAGTTATGGCTTGTAGAGGAAGCCGAAACTCAAATAATGGTCATGGTGGCGGAGAAGTCATTGTCGCCGCATACGTAAGACAAAAAATTCCATTTTTTGTTTAGTAAAAACGATTCGTATAAAAATATTCATTTTTTATAAAAGTAAAATTCAATGGGGTGTATACACCATATAAAGGAAAGTTGTGTATAAAACAAAATATGCCTCAATGAAAGGAGATTGAGACGAAGTCCCATACTTCATGTCCGACTTGACTCAGACATTCTTTAACCTTCTGAATAATAAACTAGAGTTAATTTCTAATTTATTAAGAACATTTTTCATGTTCATTATTCCTTTTATATCACTTATTACCTTTTTATGAACATTATGTAATTGTTTATGTTAATAACGGTACTTTTTTCGTTCTTTGGTACTTGAGTCAAAAATAAACATCTTATAATTACAAGTTGTTAATGTGGTAAGAAATACATTATATCCAGAAATATATTCATGATTTAGATTTCATATTTATCATATATATCCAGTATATACATTCATTCCTAATATTACGTAACATTTAGAGGTAAGAAATTAAATGCACTGTTCATGGAGACGATAAGTCATACGTACGCAGGAACGCTACTTTCATTTCTATTTCATATTTAATTGATGAAATCATAATGATATAAAGGTGTATTATAATTCCATTATAATATCATATATAATATCATTTACTCTATCCTTTACATGTCCCACATATGGCATTAATGATTCAAATCACTTTGAGGGGGCGGTAGTCCGCAATTCCTAAAATGAAATTATCGCATTTACCCATAATGGAAATCATAAAGGTATGCCATAAATGAAAAATAAATAAGCATAAGGAAAACATAAACATAATATATATCATATATAAATATAGTGACATCTTAATGGCCACCATGAAATGTGTTAAAAGAAGATTGAACAATCATCGTTTCGTGAGGCAGTAATTCGCCACCCACAGAAATAGTATGTTCTTTAACCATTAGACGAAGTTATGTTTAAGTGTAAATAGAATAATTCTCATTAAAACTTCCTAGTATATTTAAGATACTAGTTTTGTTACAAAATAAAGGAATAAAAAGTGTTTAAGGGGTTGGAGAAGCAAAATAAAACAAAAGAACATAAGAGAAGACATTACCTTAAAATCGGGTAACTCTTTTTGATTTGAGCCAAAGGCTTCATTGGGAAGAATTCTGCCAAAAGTGAGGCTTCTAGGAGTAATATATTGATTTTTAGAGAGTATTTTGGTGGAGGATGTCCGAGCCAAATGGCTTTGATTGTGTGAATATGGTGGTAGAGGTGGGGGCCTTTTATAAGCGTAGAGGAGAGGCACTCTTGGAAAGTCATTGAATGTTACATTATTATATAATGAGTTTCGGATTTTAAAGGTCCCAAAATTATATATATCAAGGATACGGTGATAAGGGTTCGAAATATACTCATCCAATAGGTTTTTTACAAGTGTATGTTATAGATTTTACATTATATTTTTATTTTATTTAAATCGTTAATTAATGAGGTAATCGCTGCATCATCATGGTGTCATAAAAAATTTAATTTATTTAATGTCTAAAAATTATAAAAAAAATATCATGATGTAGGAAATATTTTTATCTTTCCAATTATTATTTATATTTTAATGGTTACTTTATATAACCCCATGTAAAAATTGTTTTAGTAAAAGAACACATGTTTGTGACAATTTTATTTTTACCTTAAATAAAAAGTTATTAATGTAATTTTCTTACCCAAGTGTCTCCATGGGGTTCCCAAGCTGACCCATGGATTTTATTGTTCGTCCATGACTCATACAATAAGGGTAAGACAAGTGTCAAGTTATTTTCATATTTTTATAATATCATTTTTACCTTAAATTTCACTAATTAACTTTAATCGTGATTAATAAAACGTAAAAGTTATTATTCACCAAAAATTATTTTCATCTCATTGAACCAAATTTTACTTCGTAATGACAATGATGAATGTCGGATTTTTGAAATTCAAATCACGGAGGTGGTAAAATTTCATTTAAACAAAAATTCAATTTTTTAACTACCACTTAGTGGTTTCACTATTCATCAAAAATCGATGTTTTTAGAGCAATACCAAAAAATAACCCTAAGCTATAATTGATATTATGAATTCAAAAACGATGTCTATTTTAAAAAATTTCGAACATATATGTTTCATTAATTAATTTTATAATTAATTCCCATTGTCAAAACAAATAGCGTGTTTTTAAGAAACAATATCAATCAAAATATTGACAATTGTTTATGTCCAATTTCAATGTGAAATTAATTCTAATGACCACTATTGGATAAAATGGTAAAAATATATTCTAATAATAGTTTAAAACCACTAAATAATATACTCTATCACTATATATTATTTTAATTAAGAAATTTGTTCTTAAGTATTTTTAACTATTCATCAAAAATTGGAAGTTCTCGGAAAAATACCAAAAATTCAACATAGGATAATTTTGATATTCTGAATCCAAAAATGAAGTTCATTTTAAAATATAAAATTTATATAATTTCAAATGGTTGGTATTACTATTCATAACAGCTACTATGATTGGTCACGGTGTGTTAGAACTCGAGGTTGTGTACAACACACGCTGCTCTATTATTCAAAGAGAAGTGTGCCATGGAAGCTTGGGGTGTTACATTCTACACTACTTAAATAAATTTCATCCTCAAAATTTGAAATTGTTCTTCAAAAATAAAAGGTTGAAAATATAAAATACCTTTGTGGAAAACCCACATCAGAAATAAGGTTAATAAAATTTAGCCTTAATAAGAGGGAAAGTGAAATGAAAAAGTCACCACCAAATTATGATCCCAATTATGAGAACATTGGTGGAAATTAGAGAAATATAATAGGAGGAAAAAGGTAAATTTTTTTAGGGAGTGATTGAGGTTATCAATAAAAAACAAGTGTAAAATTGTGGTCCTCAAATCATTCAATCTATGTTGATTTAAAATATCATCAGTTCAACAAAACATAAGTTATTAGGATAACAATTTTTTTTAATATCCCTTTCCTAAGGTTTAAGAATTAATTTATTCATAGAATAAGAGATAGATAGATATATATACATATACTTGACAAGTAGAGTTTCAACCTTCAACTAATTTCTACCAAAAACTCATCTTTCACTCAAAAAGATTGTAGAACTCAAAAATATTATATTTATTCTAATCGTACAAGGTTCAGAATATTAACACATACTATTTAGATTAGGAAAACTATTTTGTAATAACCAGGGACTTCCTGTATGCTAGTGGTAGGTAATAAAGGTATGTCACACTATGGTTGTGGGTTCGATTCCTACAGCTTTGTCCGACGCGATAGGTTATCCCCCGACCTATAGGTTGTCATTTTCCTATTCCAAAAATAATTTTCATAAATTTTTTCTTCTTAAACAATACAATACAATGTTCAACTTAATCCATTCCAACCTTTATAGTTATCCAAAATACCTCTATCCAAAATTTCTCTAAAAGGTCTCTAATTTCCAAAATCAATTGTAACATCAGATTCGCCAAAAAAATGTAAAGTGTCCCTTATTGTCACGTACTAAAAATATGATTACCTTCATCATATTAAAACCTTATTGAAAACAAAAAGTACTGCAGTACAATCACATTATTCTAATAACCAGAATATAATCCTTGAGTCCAAAATCACCAATACATTAATTATTCCACTTCAACTGTAGTAACATCATAAGATTGGCATTGATCCCTTGGCCTTTTCTGAGGTATGTTTCCCTAAATATTAGGAAATTCATTTGCATAATGCCCCATTTCCCTACAATTTTAGAATTCAACATTGATAGCCCCTTTCTTTCCCATCCAATAACGATCCTAGTGACCTTTTTCTCCACATTTATAACAAACTCCCATTGATTTTAGGAAAGTACCGGGGTGATTCTTCCTACAATTATCGCATAATGGAAAATTATTCTTTCCCATTTTCCCTTTATCTATCTCTTGTTCCACCGTACTTTTCTTCTCTTTCTTTACTTTATTGTCATAAGATTTAGAGAATTTATTTTGTAGTCTTGATAGCACCTGAGACTATATCTTCATACGTTGAAAAATAATGTGATACTAAATCTCGATAGAGAAATGGTTTTAACCCATCAATGAAACGATCAATCTTACTTCTTGGGTTACGTATATAATCTGCAGCATGCCTCACTATCCTTCTAAAGTTAGACTCATACTTTGCAACATTCTGATCCTCCTTTTGCCTCAGACTCAGAAATTGCCTTTCCATATCTACTCAATGGTCATGAGGAAAGTATTTTTCTAAGAAACTTTTCTTAAACTCCCTCGATTCCATACTTGATACTTATTCATCTTCCTTTGTGTTTTGAATCAGCGACCACCATCGATCGACATCTCCAGTGAGGCTGTAAACAGCCATGACAACTTTTCCCTTTCGTTACTCCCCAAGGCATGGAATAATTTCTCTAAGGAGTTTATCCATTGCTCAGCTACTAATGGATTTGTACCCCCAATAAATGTTGGAAGTTATTTCCTCATGAAACAATCTAACATTGATCCTCCACGTTGCATATTAGGGTGCTCCATACGAGTAAGGTTATTTTTCATAACCTGATTGAGTTTTCCCAGTATGGTGATAAGTTGATCAGCACCAGTTTTATCACCAGCTCCACTATAATTATCCTGAGCAGGAGGGAAATCCCTAAATGAAGTGCGTGCATTGATATGGTTTCCATTCCTCCCACTAGGAGCCATTTCTAAACAATTGCATAAACTAGATTAGTTTATGCATCAAAATACATAATTCCGTACTTGTAAAACACTTAACATAAATTGAAATATTTATGGATATAATCCATAATAAAAAAAATGTATTCTTTGAGGAAGTATATACTCATAAACCCTTCATAATGGTTGGAAAGGAAAATGAGAATTATCCTAAGCATATCCCCCAGGAGTGTCGTAACCAAGAGTGCAGCAAGGCCCACTGTCGTGCACTAGTTCCCATTAGAGTCTAACTCAAAGCGGTGTTTTCGAGTTTTACCCCTAAGTACATCTGTGCCATATCCGCCTCTACCTGCTCGTATCTAGACAGGGATGTATTTCTCAGAAAACAAACAAACTCTCTATAATACCAAAATTCTAGGAAGTTCTTATATACTAATCCTCAAAGTCTATCTTAGGGCTATGTCTTCTAATCAGAGTTTATCTAAATCTAGCTTCCAATGATAGTACTAAACTGCCTCTGATACCAACTGTAATGCCCCGACCCCAATTACCGAGAGTCGGTGCATTATTACGTTACATTGGCATGATCACAAAAGATCAAGTCTCGAAAGATCAATTAGTTTAGTATCCTTAGAAACACTAGAAACATTCATAAACGCTACATTACATCATAAAGTGAAAAACTACAATAACATGGTCTCCATAGTCCACACTCATATCCCCTTACGACAATCCCTGCAGGTCATTCATAAAATACTTCTTCACATCCTGGAAAAATTAAAACATTGAAAGGGGTGAGATCAGATGCTCCATAAGAATAACAATATAGCGGAAACTTTCATAAATAAACATAAAAATTTGAGGCAATGTATAACTAAAAAAAAGCCTTTTAAACACGAACTTCAGAATAATATAGAAATATAAAATGAAATAATTCTATTTACTTATTCACATGGATATTATACTAGTCGAATAATCACATGCAATATCAATAACCACTTTCATAATGATGGAATGCATAATGTCATACTATCATAACCACGTAGCCAAGGCCTCGTGCCAAGACTACAAAAAAGATTTTTTCAAGGCCTCATGCCAAGACACCATTTTGTCTCATGAGACCTACCGATGCATCGAGGAGATATATTGGGCTCCACCCATCTCTTATTAATTCCAATTCATTCCTCATATTAACAGGTTTAAACATATCATAAACCATAACATAATCGTATCCCATAAAACTTGCATAAAGGAAACATAACATTTACACATTTCAATAACAAGATATCAATACAACACGTTGATATAATAAAAACACATTGAAACCCATTTTCAATACAAAAATAAAAGAAAATTAAAACTTGGTATTTATTATTCATTTAAAAAAAGTTATGGCTTGTAGAGGAAGCCGAAACTCAAATAATGGTCACGGTGGCGGAGAAGTCGTTGTCGTCGCATATGTAAGACAAAACATTACTTTTTTCATTTAGTAAAAATTCTTCGTATAAAAAGATTCCTTTTGAGTAAAAGTAAAATTCAAAGGGGTTTATACATCGTATAAATGACAGTTGTGTATAAAACAAAATATGCATCATTGAAAGGAGATTGAGACGAAGTCTCTTACCTCGTGTCCAACTTGACTCGACCATTATTTAACCACCTAAATAATAAACTAGAGTTAATTTCTAATTGATTAAGAACCTTTTTCAAGTTCATTATTCCTTTTATATCACTTATTACTATGTTATGAACATTATGTATTATTTAAGTTAATAACGGTCGTTTTGTAGATCTTTGGTACTTGAGTCAAAAATTAACTTCTTATAATTACTAGTTGTTCATGTGGTAAAATATCCATTATATACAGAATTATATTCATGATGTATATATCATATATATCATATATATCCAATATATACATTCATTCATAATATTACGTAACATATAGAGGTAAGAAATGAAATGCACCGTTCATGGAGACGGTAAGTCGTGCGTACGCATGCACACTACTTTCATTTCTATTTCGTATTTAATGGAATGAAATAATAATGATATAAAGGTGTATTATAATTCCAGTATAATATCATATATAATATCATTTACTCCATCCTTTACACGTCCCACATATGGCTTTAATGATTCAAATCACTTTGAGGGGCGGTAGTCCGCACTTCCTAAAATGAAATTATCACGTTTACCCGTAATGGAAATCATAAAGGTATTCCATAAATGAAAAATACAGAAGCATAAGGAAAACATAAAAATAATATATATCATATATAAATATATTTACATCTTAATGTCCTCCATGAATGTTGTTAAAATAATATTGAACAATCATCGTTTCATGAGGCAGTAATTCGCCACCCACATAAACAGTATGTTCTTTAACCATTAGACAAAGGTATGTGTAAGTGTAAATCAAATTATTCTCATAAAAACATCCTAGTATATTTAATATACTGTTTTTGTTACAAAATAAATGAATAAAAATAGTTTAAGGGGTTTTAGAAGCAAAATAAAACAAAAGAACATAAGAGAAGAAATTACCTTAAAATCGGGTAACTCTTTTTGATTTGATCCAAAGGCTTATTTAGGAAGACTTCTGCCCAAAGTGAGGCTTCTAGGAGTAAGATAGGAAAGTTTAGAGAGTATTTGGGCAGAGGTTGGACGAGCCAAATAGCATTGATGGTATGAATAAGGTGGTAGAGTTGGGGGCCTTTTATAAGAGGAGAGGAGGGGAACTCTTGAAAAGTTATGAAATGTTACATTATTATATAAAGATTTTCTGATTTTAAAGGTCCCAAAATTATATATTTCGAGGATAAGGTGATAATGGTTTGAAATATACTCATCCATTAGGGTTTTGAAAAGTGTAAGTCTTAGATTTTACATTATCCTTTCATTTTATTTAAATCGTTAATTAATGAGGTAATCGCTGCATCATCACGGTGTCATAAAAAATTTAATTTATTTAATGTCTAAAAATTATAAAAAAACTATCATGATGTAGGAAATATTTTTATCTTTCCAATGAATATTTATAGTCTAAAATTTACTTTATATAACCCCATGTAATAATAGTATTAGTAAAACAACACTTGTTTGTGACAATTTTATTTTTACTTTAAATAAAAGGTTATTAATTGAATATTTTACACATGTGGCTCCATGGGGTCTCCAAGTTGACCCATGGATTTTCTAGGTCTTACATGACTCATCCAATAAGGGTATGACACGTTTCGAGTTATTTTTATATTTTTATAATATCATTTTTACCTTAAATTTCACTAATTACCTTTAATCGTGATTAATAAAACATAAAAGTTACTATTCACCAAAAATTATTTTCATCTCATTGAACCAAATTTTACTTCCTAATGACAATGACATATGTAGGATTTTTTAAATTCAAATCATAGATGTGGTAATATTTCATTTAAATGAAAAATCAGTTTTTTAACTACAACTTAGTGGTTTCACTATTCATCCAAAATCGTAGTTTTTCAGAACAATACCAAAAATTCACCCTAAGCTATAATTGATATTCTGAATTCAAAAATGATGTCTATTTTACAAAATTCAAAACATATAAGTTGCATTAATTAATTTTATAATTAATTCTCATTGTCAAAACAAATAGCTTGTTTTTAAGAAATAATATCAATCAAAAGATTGACAATTATTTATGTCCAATTTCAAAGTAAAATTAATTCTAATGACCACCATTGTATAAAATGGAAAAAATATATTCTAATTATACTTTAAAACCACTAAATAATATAATTTATCACTATAAATTATTTTTATTAAGAAATTTGTTTTTATGTAGTTTTTCACTATTCATCGAAAATTGGAAGTTCTCGAAAAAATAACAAAAATTCAACATAGGCTAATTTTGATATTACGAATCCAAAAATGAAGTCCATTTTGAAATATAAAATTTATATAATTTCAAAAAGTGGGTATTACTGTTCATAACAGCTACTTTGATTGATCACGGTTTGTTAGAACTCAAGGTTGCGTAAAACACATGATGCTCTATTATTCAAAGTGAAGCGTACCATGGAAGCTTGGGGTGTTACATGAATCATTCGATGTGTTAAAATAAACACTTGGATTTGGCTTGGCGGTTCTGTGCACAATAAATATGTTTTCTATTATTATTCTATATTATGAACATGTAAATAGTACAGAATATTAATCAAGATAAAATACATATATTATGACATGTTTCAACCTTTGAAAAGGTTTCATTACCATTATTGAAGATAGTAATGAAATTTGAAAACTCGTCTTCCTTGAGTGTGATAAATTTACACATCCCAGATGGTGTTTGCATTTATTGTATAAAAGGAGGGTGAAATGAGATATTATGATGAAATATTCCATTATGAGAATGAAAATCCAGTACATGTAAGGTACTGGGATTATAATGTCATTTTGATGAGGGGAGGTGAGAAGGGAGAACAAAATAATGGAACTTTGGAAAATAAAATTAAAGAAATAAGAATGATGGTTCACCTCTTGAGTACTCATCATTGAGAGTGTCCTTAAGGCCTTTGTTTTTCGCCTTTTGGTGAGACCAGTGGGTCTTGAACGTAGGGAGAGGGCTTGGGAAGAGTATGTGCCATAATTTAGGGAAGCCTTGATTCTTGTGTGGTGTTGGAGGAAGAGGGGGTGAGGGGTGGTATATATAGTGGAGGGGGGAGGAGTTTTCATAATATTATAATCATTATTTTATTATTTCCTATCAAGACAACCAATAGTGAGTATTCCATGACCAATTACCCTAATATATGGATGTAAATTCAAGCCAATTGGCCTTTCATCAGCATATCATCATCAATGACTCAACAAATTTCTTATTTATCATTTAACGTAAATTATCACATTTTACTATTCATCAACAATTTATGTATTCCAGAAAAATCCCAAAAAACCACCCTAACCATTTTTTATATGTAGAATCCAAAAATGAAGTCCATTATTCAAAAATAAGTTTCTATTTATTATTAGTTAAATATTTAATTTACATATTTATTTAATATAAAAATATAAACCCTTTAAAAACCATCATCATTTTTAAGGTGACTAAATTCATTTATACCTTCAAGGGCACATATACCATTCATAAGAGTCGTATTAAAATTCATAATGGTAAGTTAAAATTAATAAGGGTTAGTTACTATTCATAAGGGTGGGTTTCTATTCCCCGAATATTATGTTAATTCTATCAGACTCTAAATATCATCTTGAACACACCCGTGTATGTCAGATTTTTAAAATTAAATTGCAGAGTTGGAAAATTTAAGTTTAATGGCTAGGTTATGGATATCTCATATAAGTAACCATGTTTTTCTATATATAGGATATAACTAGAATGTATTTAATAGAAACATACCATGAAGTGGTTGGGGTTCTACATCGATACTCAATGAATGTTCAACATCAAATTTAACCCCCACCAGTTGTTCACATATTTGAATGATAATTTTGTTTTATCCACCATGGTTCTCATATGGAAAGACACATGACACAAAAAACACATATCAGGCATGGGTCACAATCCAAAAAACATCATACCATCATATCAGGTCAACACCCCCATATAGTTGTCCAATATTGTGAGGATCCTAATACATGAAACATGATGATTCTGTTGTCAAGAATCATTAATCATCGATTTAAAAGTCCTAAAAACAAAACTAATAGATCAAAACTGCATGAAAAGGGTCCCTAAAATGATCCTAATCACTGAATAAAACTGATTTAGAATTAGCATGGGAAATTTTTCATTCTATGAGGGTATGACCACATCAGCATACTCAAGGAGGTATACCAAAAAGTGTAGATATAGATTCACTCTAACATAGATAAGTGATTAATATCCTCATGATCCAAAATCAAAAAATACAAGGATATGAATAAATTGATCATTTTAGTCCATTAGTCAATCGATAAATAATGTGTAAATGATTCCCTAGATTAATCTAGATTGGAGGGGATAAAAATAGGATATGGGGTATGTTTTATAAAGGAATAAATCAAGACAAAAACCATCACTAAATAACAAAATTAATTTCATTTGAATTCCTCATTCCAAAACAAGATACACAAGAATATATTAATTTGATTTAACCGTTTAAATATTAGAACCAGCAGTTACCATAGTGTTTTGTTTCCCTACACGGACATGGTGGCCTCTAACTTGTGAAGCCCTAAAATCCATACCTGGTGAACCTCGATAGATATTTGAAAACCCCTATACATTTTTTACCCACAACAACTTTCACCATTTTGTGGTGATGGCACACTACTCAGAGCTCACTAGAGGACTTACTATTCTATATACCAATGACCGCACCCCACTACGGCCATGTCAATCCCATATTTTTTCATAGGAATTTTAGAGGGTTAATGAATCCTACCCCATAATTTGGTCATCCCCATCATTCACTAAAAATCTCCCCAATCCCTTTTTATTCATCCAAGAAACATCTAATGCATACCAAACCCAAATTAATCCCTCACAATTCAATAAACATAATTTTTTGTTCATCAAAAAATAATATATTATGCCTTGTGAAATTTACGTTGCTACCAATCTCTACCTCCAATGATTACTAATCCTAATAGCATAGCTATAGTAATCTTTCTTTAATAACATATTCCATTTAACTTGCACATCATATTTCTGCACCTAATTATCATCTCGGATTTATCCATCATGATAAAAAAAATTAAACTATTGGTACCACCTTATCCCTGTAAACATTTTCACTCTAATCCATAATCTGTATCAATCACTCCACATATGATGAATTTAATTCCAATGCAATGTTCTCACTATAAATGACATGTGCATGATCTTTATTATACCTCTAAGGATGAGACACATAATAATTACATTCATATATCTAAAACATAGAGGATGATTCAAATTGTAGTCCACTATTCTAATATACCCATTGATCTCATATAACCCTAAACACCATGGTGCATGTTTTCGTTGGTTCATAAAATGATGATTCCCCAACCTAGGTAAACCCATTAAAGAAATCATCACCATCACAAAATTATAAGGATCATATCCTCTAGTAAGTACATGAATACTTTATGGCCTAGTGGATAGAAAATTGATTCCATGTCATTAAAAAACTGTTAGTGGTCTAATCTACCATAATAAACCTGACAAATGGTTTTACAAACATTGATCAAACATAGAGGTGAGGGCCACGACATAGATAAAAGATCCATAATATTTTCAATATGAATGAAAACCTACTAAATATTATTATACAAATAATCTACTAATGATAGATAATCGTCCCAAGATCCACTGATTCCTATAATGCATGAACAAATCATATCCTCTTAGGCCTGCATCATCCTCTTTGGTAGTATATCAATCTATATATGGTACATGATATGGTGCATTAATGGAGTCACAAAATCCTTCTTCAAGGATTTCCAAATTTTTAATGTAAAATAAAAATCAATATCTAATATAGTACTTCAAGGGACACCATAAAAACATTTATCACCTAAATTTATAGCTTTCCCAACTCATAAATTGAGTTATTCTATCAAATAATCGTGAAATATGGCACCAAAATCATCAAATGAACTATTTTAAAAATGATGTACTAACATCTGGGGGTCTTGAGTAACCCGATCACAATTTCCAAAATAACATCATACCACTTCTAGATAATAACATGATGCCTCTGATGTAATCCTCTTATCATTGATATTTTACTTGATCCCCTAATAGGTCATTTAATGAGAGATAGAGCCAACAACATCTCTCTTATTTATTTGAAACCAAAATTATCATCATATTTACCAATATATCTTTATCAAACATGGGTACATTTCTCAGTGAGTGGTATTAGAGGACTACACTCTCTCTTACCTCATTAAATAAAGAACTACAACTATCCTATAAACATAGATCACATCTTCAATTCCAATCTTCCATCATAGATATTGTTTTCTTACATCTAGTTGTTTCAACATCCCTGAAAATTCAGCAAAAAACTCAATACATGTCTTCACCAGGTCCACCATCATTGACATGAAAAGCAATGGATCATATGGTATCACCCATAAAACTCATTTATTTACAATCCAATTCGTATTTCTCTATTTTTACAAATTTATCATTTTAGATAATATGAATTTAAAATATACACAAAAATGTAGAAATATTTTAACCATATACATATATCACATGTAATAATATTATTCATTACCTTGTAAAATCGAAAATTAAGATGGGTGAGCTCAACTGATCAATAGGGGTAACATGAAGTGTAATATTTAATTCATAAAAATGTTTAATATTGATATTTTATAGTTGATAAATGTTACATACAATAAATAACATGAAAAAAATTCTATCTATCAAATATTATTATATGGAATCACTTGAGAAACAATAATTTTCATTATCATGTTAAAAAACATAAATCTATATGTGTCAATCGAAAAATCATGGCCTTATCCAATAAATCATTAATATCGTCATAAGAAATCAAAAAATACATCATACATACCATCAAGGTCTCTAAACCAAGAAATGTTACATACCATTAAGGCCACATGACCAATACATCTTACATTGTATGGAGTATCATAAAACAAAAAATATATATCCTTTTCTTTTCATTAGACCACACCTAATTCATTTAGGGGGTATATAATGTTTGTCTGAACCCATATCATACACATCCCAATTTCATTCATCATATAAAATACATTAAAAATATTCCATATCAATAAACAATATAGGACATCATAAATCCACAAAAAAATAATACATTCTTAGCAGTCAATATTCATCCACATATAACTACAAATTACAAATATTTTCCATGACCCCCTGGTTAATAAATGATCTCTATTTTTTATTGTGTCTGAATATTTGATTTAATCAGAATATAGTGTTAAACCTTTTATTGTAATAAATATACTACTATTTAACTACTAGAAACAATGTTGAATACACACATGATAATGAAAATGAGCTTAAATGTGGTCATAATTTTATAAAAAATTAATTTGGTGTAGTAATAAAAAGTTAATTATAAATTAGTTTGTCAAATATAATTGAATTTTTTTAAAATATTTTTCCTTAAATAAATATCTAATTTTTTTATGGAAATATAAAAGAAACATTAAAAACAATCTTCACAAGTTGGAACTAATTCCATTAAAATAATTATAAAAATTTAAAATGAAGAAATATAAAAAAAGGTTTTTCTTTATTATGAAATATAGAAGTTAAAGACAAAAACGTGTACTAGTGAAAATAAATATATTATCAAATGTTTTAACAAAATCTTATTTCTCTAAAAAATTCATATAATAATGGGAATATATAATACTTTTTAAAACCATAAAAAATTGGAATGTAATATAAATCATGATGAAGGGTTTTGTCATAGAGAAAATCATTCCTATATAAATTGTTTAAAATAATATTCATTTAAAAAGTTTATTATGATTGTGAAAAATGAAATTTTATGAAAATATTAAAAATAATCATTTTATTGTAGGAAATATAAATTTAATGTTAACTTAAATTGACTATAATAAATGTAGGATTTGTAGAAAACAAAATTCCTAGAATTAAATACTTAATATCTATATGGAAGAGGAAGTTTCTTGATAAAAAAGTATAAATATGGATAGATTCTCATATAACAATTTAATAAGATGTTTTTAGAATTTTAGGGAGGGAGATTGAATTTACAATTCATATCATTAGAATTAACCAGAAGAGATGAAAATACATGTGGTGTAGGATGGATTAATCATATAATATACTAATAGATGGAAATAAAGTAGATAATGGTCATAAAATAAACAAATTAACATTTTGAAAAAATATTTATATAGATATTATTATTATTATTATTACGAGGTTATATAATATTTTAAGGAGTTTTAAGATGAAATAAATATAGAAGAACTATGTTCAGGTGATTACCTCTTATTTGGGTATTCTAAATTTTATCACCTCACATGCCTTACTGGGTTATACTTTTTTAAGGAAAGAACCAATATTCTTTATCTAATGCTATTATTAGGATATTTGGGTTGATATTGGACACAATTATGAGAAATTCGTTTTTGTATGTGTGAGGAGATGAAGGGTCATATTATAAGGGAACATGGTCATACTTTTTTAAATAATATTAACATTAAAATAAAATATATTCATTTGCATGGAAAAGTATAAGGTGATAGAAACAATTTCAAATTAATGAAATGGTTAGATCTAAGTATACTTTTTTAAGAATTGTTTTATGTTTTAGGTATATTTGATAAATTATCTCTTAGTTTAATGACATTTTAAACACTATTATCTTTTACAATGTTGACTACGTTTTACTATAGTAACATAATATTATGACTTAAAATGAAATTATTATTTTTTAAATTGAATTTTAATTAAAATTCCAAATAAAAAATTAGATTTATAATAATCTACTTATTGTGGTTTAAAAAGATAATTTTTATTTAAGTATGAAAAAAACTCTAAAAGATTGATTTTTTTGAAAAATAATTTTTAAGCCTAAAATTAATTTTTCAGTAAAACATTATTCATAATTGACACCCTGTCAATATTTTGGATTATGACTAATTATATTTATATAATTTATAACCAACCAAAAACTAAAAATAACCTTGAAATTAATTTTTTAAACAAAAGAATCAAAAAGACTTCATTCATTATGATAAAACATCAAATAGGATTTAAAATGTCAATCATTGATCTCTAAATTGAAAATAATATATTTAAATGTATTATATAAATAATTAAATGTATATTTGGTACAAAAAAATATTTTAATAACTTTTATTCCTTTATTATTTCATTATGATTTTTTAAATGTAAATGTATTGAAAAAAAATATTTATCACTATTCTAAAAAATCCAATGTCTTAAGTAAACCCCCATAATTAAACCAATTGAGAATTTTTACATGATAAATAAAAAATAGAATTTATTTTACCAAAATAAACTATAACAATGAGATAATTTTAATTTAAAAAAATATTATATAATATACAATAAACACATTGAAATTATATAATACATTTTTGAATATCCATTAATGATTAAATTAATTCTCTTTATTATTTACCAATAATTTATTGGGTGTTACTAATATATGGCCAATTTAATTTCTTAAATTAATTATATATATGTATATATTTTATAGTAATAATAACATTAAAAAAATCATAGTATATAAGAACAATCCTATGAGAATAAATCATGTACTCAAAAATTAACTTTTATAATTTATTTAGGGTGACCCATAAAAAAATATCTCTTTGTGAGATCTTTCATAATTTATCCAAAATTATTCCATTCAGTGAAATTTATTCTGGATCTTTGTTCGAATAAGAAAAAGCTAACAGACATTCCATAATAGTAATTATATTGAAAATATGGAGATAAAACTTTTAAAATTGAAAAATAATGAATGATCCAAAATACTTATTATATAAAATTTCATGATGCGGGAGGGAACAGTGAAAAGAATAGACCAATAAAAATTCTTATTATCTAAAGAATCATTGTATTACTATAGTTCATGATATTTTGTAGGATCCTAAAAGAAGTTATTCTCTAATTTCTATATTGGTGATTCCATTTATTTTTTCATTAATTTATCCATCAGTGAGATTATTGGAGTTCTTATACCCCTTTTGTTAGTATAAGTACATATTATAATAATGACTCAAAATATTATATCTTGGGTAATTCTAACCTAATATATTATACCCATTGATATCGTCCTAAGGAATTTTTTATGTTTTGATGTTGGATTTAAAAAACGGGCGTAAGATAATAGATAATTATAATTTTACATCATTTGTAAGCAACCATAAAAATAATATCATATTTTAAAATATTATCTATTTTTTATGGAATTTAATGTTTATAAAATAATACAACAACCAAAAAGAAATTAATTATATATTTAGTTTAATTGTTACAATGAAACATTCAGTCCACTATATCCTCTAAACGTTCAGGTATTTTTAAACTAAAATAAACAACTCAATTAATGTGTTGATGGTACTAACATCACATATGTATCATCTAATCCATTTATTTTTACTAATTATTCTATATTATGTACTAGTTGATCAATATTTATGTAACACACCCTAAAAGTGTATTTTCATGCCACTATTGATCACTACCAGTTAGTCAACAAAGGGGGTGCATTTTTTGACATGTATCTCACTATTGTTTGTAAGGTGTGAAAGGTTATAAAGACACCTATTTGATTATGACCCATGGAAAATATTTATCACATTTTATAAATATTATGTAAATTATATTTCTTTATAAAACACAAGTCCTATATTTAAGATATATAAATTCCCAAAAAACATTATAAGATTCATCTTACACTTTCAAAACAATTAAAACGGTATTATTGAGGGATATTTATGAACACATAGTCTTCCCACTTTAACTCCAATGAAAAATATTAATGGTCTTTATAGGAACTATAATAGCTCTAAAAAATCATTATGCACTATTTACTCTTATACATAATATCTATCATCAACTAATCCAGATCATTACCAAAATGATATTACTAGAAAATAATCAAAAACTAATGAAGATACTATTAGTATATCCATTATAAGGACATGAAATGTTTTATATAAATAGATAAATTATTGTTATTATTTAAAATACATCAATAATTGGTATGTGAACATCACTGATCCTTCCAAAATAATTCTTATAATATCAAAATCTAGCATCAAGAACCTATATAATGCACCTTAATTATACATGTTCCATTAGATAAAAATCCATAAACAATTTGAAAAAGGTCATAAAATAGAAAATTAACATTTTATATCACAGTGATATTAATTGACAAAAACAACCTGCAACCATCATCATAGAAAATCTATGTATCTATTTGATCACATCCATGTATAGATATCTTAATCTCTCCAATAAACTCTGCTATAATATAATAATGATATGGGATGTCTTATTTTTATGGATTACTATATTCAAGAAATAATCATTATAGATTAGAAAATGTGGAAGTATTATCCAATAAGTAATATTGACTACAAATATGTTTTATCATTCTAAAAAAAGTACATGTTATTTCAAATATGTTAATCATGGATGTTATTTTTTTCCTCTACATTTTGATAATTATTTTAATTGTGTGGTAACATAGTCTGTAGTAAAAACTGTTTTCTCTCAGAATTTCAAACTAAATATTTATTATTATATATATAAATTTTGATGTATTTTTTTTAGAAAAACATTTAAATAATGTATGAATTAATTGTAAATATAAATAATTTTCTTATTGTATTTAGGATGTAATTGGATTTATTTGTATCATATACCTTGGTATCTTTTATTTTTCTAAAAAAATGATATTATTTCCCTATTTTAGAACATTTTTATACAATAGTTTAATAACCCTTGACAACAAAAGGTATAATTCTTTATGGGTAAGTAAATATATATTTATATTTTTTTATTTCATGGGTCATGGTTTTTTTAATTCATTTTTATTTTATTTTATTTATATTTGTGTTTGGGCTTAATGAACATTTTTTGGACACAATTCAACAAGTGTTATTAATTGTATTCCATTGAAAATGTAAATATTGTTGGTAATTATACTCATTATACTTAATTTAATGTCCCACAAAATTTTATTTAAACACAAACACTAAACCAAATAATATTTTTTAGTTTAACCACATTTGGTAGTTTAATAGAAATCTCACAAATTCACTAATAAAGGGAAAAAATTATAAATCATAGAATACAACTATAACATTCCTATAAAATTTTAAAATTATTTAGTCATATTTTTTACCTCTTATCCATTGTATATAAAAAATATTTTAATCTAATCATCTTAAATGAACCAATTTTGGAAAATATTATTTATTTATTATATTTAAAAATTTTAGTGCACGTTTTTTCATAATGATAAACAAATGGGATTTTTTTTAATAATCACAAATGAAATTTTTTTCTATAAATAGTTAGATTCCAATCATAATAAATTATTTTTATAAAATGATGTGACTAAAAGGATTGATTCATTTGTTTTAAAATTTACAATATGTGTTCTTTTTTTTAATGTTGATTTAAAATCCTTTTTAAATTTTAAATTCATCCTTATTTTATTTATGATACATAATTGTGTTGTTTTTGTATTATGTTAAAACTCATATTATGTTAATTAATTATTATGAGTTGTATTTTGTTGTTATTGGACCTTTTTGTAGAGTTTAATTTTTCAATTTTGATATTTAATTATTATTTGGTTCAATAATTTTTTATATTCAATGTTTTAGAGAAGTTATATGATGGAGATAGATTCAAATGTGAATGGTCTATAGACTCTAAAGACAAACATATATATATTTATTTATAAAAAAAATTATTTTTGTGGTGTTTACTCATTCTATATAAATCATTCATCTTTCAATGAATATTTGTGGAAATTTATGGGGTTTGAAAGAGGAATGATAGGTATGATTAGGACACTATAATATCAATTTTTATTATTTTCCATACTAATAATTCATGTCGTTTAATATGGATGAATTTTGGAATATAATTAAAAATGGCTTGAGTCTAATTATAGAGTACATAATTTTTTCATATTATAGTAAACCATTTAGCTCTGTCATGTAGGGGGTTGATGCTATATCATAACTGTTTCGCAACGAATCGGATGGAGTAAACCGACATACCCGACTGTCGACCTCATAGAGGGCTGAGCTCCGCTCAATCGCTAAGGTTGGGTATATGGATCTTCGTTTCGAAACACCCAATGGTTCTATATCTAACAAAACTTTGACTTTCTTTTCAAAGGCATGCGTTCCCTGGGTGATTTGGCCAACGATTCTTAGGAACTCACATTGGTCGAGAGGATGGGAAGTCGAGCTCATCGCACCCTTTTGGGGGGAATTATTGCATGTTCTGTGACTCTCTTATAGATTTAAGACATATTCATATGTTCGTGAATATTTGGATTATACCCAATCATAGTATCAATGGATTACTCCAGGTTGGAAATGGCCATCGGAACGCAGGGATTCAAAATCATTTAGGCTCGATGTTTACCATCCCTCATTGGATTAATGACTCCGGGGAGTTTGGACTTAATGAGACAACACTTGTTTGAAGCCTCATAACTGGGTGCTCTGGAGTTTATTGTCATACAGGGGAGACAGATAATGACTTGAGCGTTTGGATTGAACCTGTTATATGGGATTCCTACGTATCCTCATGAGAGGAATCATGATCTACGTAGTTCAGGAGTACAATTTAATGTCTTGCAGGATGAAGGATGGGGATTAAACATTGAGGTGGCCCAAGATGGTGGGGCTCGGCACACTGACCCGGTGATGGTCGGGGCCAATTTTTTGTTGGGCATGATCCTCGTGGAGGCTTCATACGTACCATGCCTTAACATGGATCAAAGTTCACATTTTTCGAGATAGATTAGGGATACAATTTAACATCATGCGGGACAGGGTTGAACCAATGTGAGGGAGGTTGGAAAGACTAGGTGGTCGGATTGAACCTCTTTGAGGCTTCCTACGTACCATGCCTTGACATGGATCAAAGTCCTCGTAGCTCAAAGGAGGTTGGGGACAGGGTCGGTGCTTACTCTTAGCCCACACGAGTCATGCTCTGTGTGAGAAACAAGAGGCATCAGAGACTTGACGATCACGTCACGAAAGGTGAATCCGTGGGAAGCTGAGTGGGGCTTATGCATGGAGAGGACCAGAGAAATGGATATTGGGACTTACTCCAAGATGGAAGCCCGATGGTGGAAAGGCCAAGAGGGAGAGGGAAAGGATGATCCTGTGTCCACCTCCCCTCTTGTTTCATGTCATAGGGGAAGTACGGAGGTACATGGGTGCTACCTCCTACAAGAAAGGCTAGGGGATTACACCAAGGAGGCTACCCTGTCTCTCTCAACAGATGGGAGAATTACTCACTGTTGGCATAGAAAGGAAACGCATGTGGGTTCCCCCACTCCTGGCCAGTGGAGAGGTATAAAGGGGACTCTCGGGCTCGGACCCTGCACTACTGTGGGTATGTGAACCCATGACTATTTTTGGAACCTACCAAAGGGCTGGAGCAACCCATTTTCTCTCATCTACCATGGGTATGTGAACTCAAAACAGTGTGCTGATACGCCTGAAGGTTGCACGATACAGATCCGATGGCTTCGGTAGAGGCCTTGGCAAGAGGGAGATTAATATGCCAATAAGGGGGTTGAAAAGGATCAGGTTGTATTGGAAGGATTTTATATGACTCGGGGAATGGGAACACCGAAGGAGTTGGTGGGCCAAATGGGTGTATGAGGGGTGGAGCTCTTCGCATAGGGGGTGTTACGCATCTGGAGAGGTCCTCCGCATACCAGGGTGGTACGCTGACTAATAGGCATCCCACGTACCATGGTGGTACGTGGCTTCGGGTTCGGCCATCATACTAGGTTGGTACGCGCGGAGTCCGAGCGAGCAACAGTGTCCAAGGGTGACGTCGGTCAGGGGTTCATTAGTCAGGGCTTCACCCACGTAGGAGGGTCCTATGTGGTGCATCAGATCGCAAAAGGGGCATAAACTCCCTGGTCCGTAGGGAGTACATCCGCGGAGAATCCATGGCTCGCTGTCTCCTTTTTCTTTCTATTTAAGTTTTCGGTTCACCAATTTTTTATTCACTTTTTGGTTCCTTATGAATTCGTTTCTAGTTTCATAAATATTCTGGTTCATGAATTGGAACTTCGCTGTTTGTGAAATCCTAAGCTCCTTCCTTCGAAGTCCTTCCACCTGAATCTGATCGATCCATCTCTTCTCCCCCTTTATCTCCATTTATAGAGTGGGGAAATAGATGTATATGTGGTCATGTGGCACCTTTTTTGGAGTCCCATGACCAAAAATATGGTTTACGGATGACTTGGTCAATCCACAACTTACGGGGGGGCTTTGAATGCACCTTCCCCAAGAACCAAACTGAGAGTGCTTCGCGGCCGCGTAGGGCTCTGCCTCTATTCCGCGAACGGCGACGTACGCGGTCTGTGCTGGTTGATGCAGTTCGCGGATGGGGTGGTTTTTAGTGGTGGACCAGCCTGGCGACTGTTCTTCTTCGCACCTGCGGATAGTCCCCGCCTCTGTTCCACGAACGACAACGGTCCGTGGTGGGGGCGGATTTCTGATCCAGCAGCGTACCATCAACATTGGACTGGTACACAGACCGGTTCATCTTTTTCCATCCTTTGTGTATTCTACACATTTTTTTCCCAATTCCTTGAGGAAAATTGTGTAGAATCCTCTCTTGATTTAAGGGGACTCTCATTCTCCTTTGCGGATTTTTTTAGGACCCTACAAATGCCCCCCATCGAAATGGGGTCCGATCTTAATGAAGAGGAGACTATTCCGATGTAGAGTGGTCCTGAAATGTGTATAGTTTTTGGTAGAGGTGTGTACCCAGTAGGGGACCACACCTATAAATACGGGGGGACCTTCTCTTGTCTTTTTCCGGATTCCTCGTGAACACGAAGATCTTGCTTTTCGTCTTCGCGTGACTGATCCTTCGTGAAACTCCTCTTCCATGAACCAGCTTTGATTTCCATGAACCATTCCTCATTCGCGCCTGCCTTCACCCGAGGACCAATCTCCCAACCATGACCTAACAATTTTAAGCAATTAAAAAGTAAGTTACAATAGGTCACGTAGGAAATCTCTACGCAGACTTGATGGTCCGCGAACTGAAATCTTTCAGACTTTGAAAATTTCTTAAGTCTCCTGAACTTAATAATTTAAATCTAGGATTGAGATTCTTCGAAGCATCCTGGTTCGTGGTTTTCTGTCCAATGCTCCGCGGTCCAGAGTACCGCGGACTTCTTCCGCATAGGGTTGGTTTGTGGGATTCATCTGTCGCATACCTCCTTTTGAGGCCTTCTCACAGACCTCATCATGAAGGTTCCTTGATGGAGTCTTTTTCCATATACTTGGTATCTTTTTCCGGATTTTATTATTATGGACTAACCATTTTTTTGGTTTTTATAATGCAGGTAGAAGATATGGTTCCTTCTCGACCTACATCCAGGCCTGCTGTCGAGCCTCTTCCAATTGTCCCGGGGAGATGTCTAGCTATGCTTCATATAGTTGAGAGCATCAAAGAGGACCCTATCCATCCAATCATTACCGACGATGGTGTTTTGAAAGACATAATCTCCCCTGGACTTCTGGGATATCCGCTATCGAATAATCTTCAACATTATGGTTTCGGCCTTCAAGGCGACATCCCAATCCCCCCTGTCTTCTCAAGTCATCTGTCCCCATTCTTAGAAGTGTTGTCGAAGTGTACTCAAGCGAACCTTGCCAAGTGAAGAGAGACGATCTCTAGTTCCGACCCAAAAGATGCTTTTAATTTGGGAGGCTCCATTTGTACTCAAAGTGATCGGTATACTCAGGACTTCTCCCAAGAAACGGTCCTGAAGAGTTACCCCTCCTTGATCAACCTTTCCCAAGTGGATCCTGAGACAGGATGGATTCCCAGGTGGGATCTTCGGTCTGGTTGGATTTTCTCATATGACTGGGCATGGGCCTTCTGGGTCCATTATCATTGCTGGGAATTTACCGAGTCACTAGAAGTGATGAATATGTATTCCTTTGTGTGGGCTTCCCAGTATGTTGTTTAACCACCATCTTTGATCCTACCTGACTTGCTCTGTCACTGGTGTTCAAGCACTAATACTTTCCACCTTTCCCATGGTGAAGTTGGTATTAGTTTATGGTACATATAACAATTTGGAGGGCTTCCGATCATTGGTGAGATGTATGAAGAGTTATTTCCCACCCCTGATGCATGGGACGATGCCGAACAGGTTCCTTCATTGGCGAGGGATCTACTGGTTATGGAGGAGCGGTCACTGGGTCACCCCTTGCTTGCTCTCTCTCTTATTCTCTATAACACCTGGATAAGGTTATTTCTGAAGACCAATGGTCTTGTGGCAAAGATCAAGAACCCCAGGACACATCCTTCTCAACAATCATGAACTATCCAAGGTTCCTACTGGGCGGTTATAGAGGTGGGCGACTACCTTTCATGGGGTAATGAGGTGTGCCCCGGTGTGCCACCTATACTTAGGTTGGCATGTCTTTTCACCATGTTTTTGAGCGGGTGGCTATTCCCATCTCAGGATATAAACTCAGGTGTCAGAGCTCACACCCTGATGGTGGCAGCTGAGCTGGCGGGAGGCCACCTGGTGAATCTGGTCATGCCCAATTTGGCTCGCATTTACTAATTACTGAGCCACATGAAGGAGGGCAGGTCACCTTATAGTCTGAGTGGGCCATTTCAATTTTTATATGGCTGGGTAGCGGATCATTGTTGTTGTTATGAGTATCATCATAACACAGTCATCCCGATTCCTACCCTTCCACCTACCATGCTTGATTGAGCTAGAGTTCCTCTAAAGTCCCTCAGCTCTGATGAAGTTGTCAAGCTTCTGAGTGACTTTTCGCAGTTTTCTTTCACTCCCTACCCCACTCCTTCCGGTGTTGTGGTTGACAACCACAGGGGGATCATAGAAGATAATTTTATCATGATTTTGCTGCGGGACGGGTATTTATCCACGCGGATTGACGAGGTTTCTTTGGGTGAGTTGTATTCCCCATATCATTTTTCTCGCCAGTTTGGATGTATTCAACTCCAAGTTTCCCTTCCCCATTCTCAGGCCCGAGGACTGCCTCCGGCCACTCTCTGTTAATGGTGGTTGATGTTGATGTGGGAGGGATCAGACACAAGCATTAACTTTCCTAACATAGGAGCGGCTGCCAAACTTTCCTCGAAATATGAGAGAATGTGGATAAATAATTATCCAGATGGGATTTTGGGGAAGGCTATCCGGAAATTTCACAAATTGGGGGTTACTGCGGCTGTTGTACCTACCAAACCTTCCTTGTCGGCTTTGTGGGAGGACCGACTGATGGTTCACAGGTCGAAGCGGCTCAGGGAATCTTCCTCTTTCAACCCCTCTGCGGCTGAGTTTCAGACAGATCCAATCCATTTGAGTGTAAATGAGGATGGCCTAGTTACTTTGGGGTCCCCATGATGCAATTCTCGAAGCTCCACCAGTCAATACTGGACTTACCAGCTCAACTCCCATGCTCGAACCAGGGCTAGAGGCTTCTGACCCTCCTGTCTCGAAACCATCTTCTAGTGCACACATGACTGTTCTGACCACAATGCTAGTCCTCATTCCTGTGCTATCTAGAGATTAAACCAAAGATCCTCATGTCATGGCAGACCATTGAGCAGTGAAAAGGTGGGCCTAGCCCCAGATCTATGAGATTGTTTCTGAATCTCCTTTGACTAAAATGGCGACTAAAACTGAACCCCTTCGGAAACTCTTCCTACGCTTGGGGTCAGGTGGGTTCCACTATCGACAACTTCATTTTCTCAACTGTCCGGTCCTCATTTCCCGTGGGGAGGCTTCCGCTAGTTAACAAAAACATTCTCACCTTGTTGCTTCTAATTGGGGACCCGAGCCCTTGAGGAAGCTACGATGAAGATCCATCAGCTGATAGCAGTATATGTGAGCTCTCAATATCAAGAGACCCCCTATCAACCGAGCTGCACGAATGCGAAGCTCGAGCAGCGATGCTGAGGGATCAGTTGTCATCTATGACTGGTAACCTTGATGCTGCCAGGAAAGGGATCAAAGATCTCCAAACGATGGTGTAGCATACTCGTTCGGTGGCTGATGTTGGGGCCAGGGAGAAGGTCGTTCTAGAGAAAACTTCCAATAACCTTCATCGCACAGTAGCTGATCTAATGGAGAGAGTGAACCGGGCTCCTTTGGGACCATCATAGCTATTTTTTTATATTTTGTTTTACCTATTTTCTTGTGGAAAAGGAGAGACTCCATCTTGTAGACATCCTCCCCCTTTTTTGTCCAAATGGAATACAATCAGCTGTAGATCTCCCCTTGCTATAAAATTTGATTGTTACCGGAACAACTATTGCATAAATAACAACTCACTGAATTAGAATTAAGAAAAATTCAGGAAAATGATAAAAAAGAAACGAGCTCTAACTTTTTCCAGGACCATGGGATCTAGAGAGAATAGTTGGACTGTTACTAGGGTTTTTTATAAAAACCCCAAAAAACTTTTTGTCTTTTCTATTAATACCCTAATTTTGCCTGGGTCCATTTGGTGTGGACCCAGCGGGTGTGGATCAGCTTTTTCATAGGTCACCCTTTTCAGGATTTTGGCTTAATGGGCTTTGCACCTCTTTTTGTGAGCGGTTTAAAGTCCCACCGAGAAGATTATCATTACTGATGTTTTAGGTCAAACAACTTTGACTAGATATGGTGGGGGTGAGGTCCCCAATGGGATTTGGTTGATTAAAAGATGTCTTAATACCCTTCAGAAGCATGTGGGGGGGGGAACATGTTTAGATTTGAGCGACATGCAGGGCATGTCTCAAGGCGTGGGATCTGTATCGGCGTGCAGAGGTAGGAAAACCATCACCAAAGGAAGACTTGCCTTTGTTAGATGGGCCCAGGGTGAGCAATATGCTGATCCTCTAAGGGCATGGTATGCATAGTCATGCAAAGGTGTCCTTAAGTTAATGACTGTCCATTTTTTATGGCCTGAGGACTTCATGGAATTCCACGTTATGGAAACCACCATGGGTGGCTTGGAGAATATGAAAACCACCAGGGGTGGGTTGGAAGTGTGTGTGACGTCTGAAAGGGTTTGGGAACATATTTATTAATCAGGAATGTGGACTTAGGGTCTGTTTCCTACGAAATTAGTTAGCATAGTGGATGGATGGAGCTTGGTGTAGTTTTAAGTCATGCAGCTGGGACATTCTTTAAACTGGAACGGCTTCTCCTGGTTCTCGGTAATCTCATCATAGGAGTAACAACGTATTCTGGTATGGTTGTGAAAGTGGTTGGTAAACTGTAGCTTAGAGGGTTTCCAAATCCCGGGGTGGATAAGGGGGCTCAGAGGCCAAGAGACGTACGAAGAGAAGCATTACCTAAGGAAATATTTCCTTAGGTCGACGGGATAGGGGTGATCAATATGCCGAGCCACTGATGGCATGGTATTCATAGTCATGCAAAGGTGTCCTTAGGTCAATGATTTTATTCTCTCGATAGACAAGCATATTCAGGGAATATGAGACTCTGGACCACCAGGGGTGGCTTACAAGGGTTCAACTCCTTCTGGATACAGAGTGTGATTTATGAGGATATGGTGCCTGGATACAGGAGAAAATCTAGGCTAAATTTCCTAGGAATGGGTGAAGTCATCCCTTCTCATGCTGGTCTGAGATGGTGGATTGTGCAGGTCTAGCCCGTGCACTGATGGACAGAGTAAAACCTCCATTCCTGACTGAACCCATGATAGGTTCAACCATGAAGTTTAACTTCATGCGGCAAGGATGGAGGGAATTTTAAATTCTGTACAGTTTAACGTCATGTGGTGAGGATGAGGAGAATTTTTGGAGATGCTGTGCAGTTTAACATCATGCAGCGAGGAAAGAGATGATGTGTAGTTTAATGTCGTACAGCGAGGACAGGGGGAATTTTTAAACCTATGAAAAATTCTTGCAATTGGATGAATTTATATGGATGTTTATTTCTTGGTCATTGTAGTTTCACGCCAATCGGCAAAGACATGTTCTGTGTAGTTTTAATTTTCATGTGGTATGGATGTAGTTACAAAGGCCACTCTTGATCAAAATGTAACTGGGATTGAGCATCTCGGCTTATCCAATACATGGAGAGGGGTTAATGGTGTAAATCGTGGTTCCAGGGCTTCTTGGATCAGGAGAGATGATATGGGGCTCCAAGGATGGGAAGCGTATGGGGCTAGGAAGAGTGTCTCCCGAGGAAATCTTGTCATTGGTAGATGGGTCAGGGGCTATCAATATGCAGAGCCACTGAGGGAATGGTATGCATAGTCATGAAAAGGGGTCCATGGATCAATAACTTTCTACTTCCAAAGGCCATTAATGATTATGAGGATCCGCGATTGACCGAACCACGAAGTCTGTCATTTGGTAAGGAAATATATGGACATTTCGGGGATGTTCGTCCCTGGTTGCTGTTAAAACTCAAAGAGTTCACCACAATGATTTACCTTGCGCATGGGGTGTACCTTTACTCCATGCAGTTTAATGTCGTGAGGTAAGGAAGAAGTACTCTTAGTTTAATGGTCATAGAGTTCGGACCATTGGGTGACTATTGCTACAATTACCCAGAAGGAAACCGAGTTAGGAGGCTCTGGTATACTTTGAACAAGTGTGAGGGAATGAGGTTTTAAACTGTAACTATGGGGATTCTTGGATCAGGAGGTATGATATGTGGCTCTAAGGCCGGTAAGCGTACGAGGCTTGGAAGAGTACCACCCTGAGGAAATCGGGCCTTTGGTAGATGGGTCAGGGGCTATCAATATGCAGAGCTGTTGAGGGTATGGTATGAATAGTCATGCAAAGGTGTCCACGGGTCGATAACATTCCACTTCCGATGGCCATGGATGATTATGAAAATTCTATATTTCTCACAGTACAAAGTTCGGCATATGTGGATAATGGTGTCCAAGCATTCAAAAAACATCTTCACCATAATTTCCAATCAAGTCAAAGTAGCCTAGCCCTGAATTGATGTTTGTAGATGAAGATAGTCATGTTAACCATGGGCGGATACATAGGCTAACCAGGCAGGGATACCCTAGAAACGCTTGGATGTGAGAGGGGAATGAACTTGTAAACCACTGCTCCATTATATTTTGGATCGGGAGATATGATACGAGGGCCCTGAGGCTGGTAAGCATACGGAGATAAGAAGAGTACCGCCTGAGGAAATATTTCCTTTTGAAGATGGGCCAGAGGCTATCAATATGTAGAGAGGATGAGGTCATGGTATGCATAGTCATGAAAAGGTGTCTGCTAGTCGACAACCTTTCTCTTCCGATGGACATGAATGGTTATGTAGATCCGCAATTATCTGGGTCGTGGAGTCTGATGTATGAAGAGGATGCATCAAAATGTGCAAGGAGTATTCCCATCTCATTTCACCAGATATCTTGGGTGGGTCACGATGAAGTCCGTGCAGTTTAATGTCATGCGGAATGGATGAGGGGTATATATACCGGTGTTTTATTTTATCGGAAGCTGGGATAGGAGGTAAGATCTCGGTGTCTCTATGTATCCTGTGAGGGTAAGAATCAAGACTAACTTAGTTCTTTTTTGGGAATACACCCCGTGCAGGTTTGGTCTATATACTGGGGAAAAGGTCATTTTCAATCCTTCTTATCCATGCAGTTTAATGTCATGCGGTAAGGACGAAGAATACACCTCATGCAGGGTTAGTCCTTAAATGGGGGAAAAGGTCATTTTTGACTTTATTGGTGGATGGATGGGCCAGGATACAGAATCCTGGTGTTGCTACATATCCTGCAAGGGAAGGAATCAAGCTGAACATAGTTCATTAAAAGAGAAACACCCAGTGCAGGGCTGGTCCATACACGAGGGAGGAGGGAATTTTTATTCTTCATTCGGGGGTGGATGGGAAAGGATACAGAATCCTGGCATCGCTACGTATCCTACAAAGGTAGGAATCAATCCGTATGTAGTTCTCTTGAATGGGATACACCCTGTGCAGGGCTGGTCCGTACACGGGGAAAGAGGGAATATTTTCTCTTCTTTTTTATTTTGGGGCGGCTGGGCCAGGATACAAAATCCTGGCGTCGCTACGTATCCTGCAATGGCAGGAATTAAGTCATACGTAGTTTTATGAAATCCATGCAGTTTAACATTGTGCGGTAAGGACGAAGTACTCTTAGTTTAGGGTCATAGAGTTTGGACCATTGGGGATTAGCAGTTTAATTTCCTGTAGCTTGGACGATAACTGCTTTTGATTATGCTAAATACTTCTTTAGAAATCTCGCATTGGTAGGAGCGGTAGTGAATTGCCCATTCATGGAGATCAGGGCATATGCTCCATTGGAGTAGACCTTTTATATAACATATGGTCCCTCCCCCTTGGGATACAACATTGGAGGCTTCTTTCCTGGTATCATTGGGGTCCGGCGGACCAACAC
Source organism: Viscum album (assembly GCA_963277665.1). Classification (NCBI taxonomy): domain Eukaryota; kingdom Viridiplantae; phylum Streptophyta; class Magnoliopsida; order Santalales; family Viscaceae; genus Viscum; species Viscum album. Next base: position 82,009,196 of record OY728155.1, on the reverse strand, counting down.
CAATTCTCCTTCCAATAAAGACTGATGGAGAACCTTTTTATTGAAGGCTCGGGAGATCCGATTCTTATATACCTTTAGATGGTGAAAAGTGTTTAACCGATTCTCATCTAGATGTTACAATTCACCTAGATGTTTTTCTGATTGCTCATCATTGGATAACTGATCACAAATGGAAACACGGAGCGAGGGAAATTGGAGCTCAATAGGTAGGACCGCTTCCGTTCCGTACACTAATGAGCACAGAGTAGTCCGATTAGCGGTGTAGATTGTCATTCAATTTGGCCACAATGCATGAAGAAGTTTATCCGGCCATGATTTTTAGTCTTTCTCCACCATTTTCTGGAGAATGTTAGAAAGGGTCTTGTTGAAAGCCTTTATCAGTCCGTTGGCCACTGCATGGTAGCGGGATGAGTGGTTATCAATGATACCATATTCTTGGTACAGTTTCTCCAATTCAACAGAGTGGAATTTGGTGCCGTTATCAGTTAATACAGTATGAGGGATGCCAAATCTGGTGATGATATTGGTTTCCACCAAGCTGAAAACATTTTTTTCCCCGACTTCCTTAAGGGGTACAGCTTCTGCCCATCTGGAATAGAATTCGGTTGTTGTGAGGATATACTTCAATTGTTTGGCCGTGGAAGGAGGATATGGTCCCATGACGTCCATTCCCCAGATTAAAAATGGCAAGGAGTACTTAGCCTGATGAAGTAACTCTGGGGGTTGGTGTATGAAGTTGGCCTGAATTTGGCATGAGTGAAATTTTGCTATAAAGTGCTCGCAATCTCGTGCCATGGTGGGCCAATAGTACCCAATACATCAAACTTGATTGGAAAGCTTGGACCCTGACTGGTGTGCTCCACATACTCTGGAATTCACTTCAGTCATGATGGCAGTGGTTTCTTCTCCATCAATGCATCTGAGGAGTAATCTGTTGAGGCCTTGTTTGTAGAGGGCCTCTTGCTAACCAGTACTGCCATATAAGACAAAATTAATTTCCCTTCTCTGTATTTTCTCTCGTTCAGCCCTGCCTTATGGGAGTTCTCCCCTTTGAAGGTAGTTTGCAGTGGGGGTCATCCAGTTGGTGGCAAGATCATATGACTCAAAAACATGACTGACATCTTTTATTTCTTCCGTCTTAGGCTAACCAAAAGGCAAGACTATTTGACGATGAGCAATACTGATAATTATTTCATCCGTGTCTGGGTTGTCTAGGGTTGTGGGAACATTATCTAATGCATTGGCATGGGCATTCTAAGACTAGGGAATATAGGTCAATGTTGGTTCTGTGGAGAATTCCTCCATTAACCCTCGAACATGGTGAAATAGGGGAATAAGATCCTCATTTTTAATAGCGTAGTCACCATTGACTTTCTTGATGACAAGTTCTGAGTCACCATTTACATTAAGGTGTTGTACTTGTGCCTAGAGTATGAGCTTCAGGCCTGCAATGAGGGCTTGATACTCCACCTCATTGTTTGTAAATCCTTCTGACAGGAGGAATAAATATGGGAAGACTACCTTTTCTGGGGACATTAGTATAATCCCCAAACCCACCTTGTTAAATTTAGGATCCTCCATCATTTTCCCTATCTGTCTTCAGGATGCGTCATCGAAGTACATTTCCCAGGTTGGGAGCTCCTCTTGAACTGAGAAGATTTATTCATTAGGTAACTCGACGTCTGGTGTGGTGGTACCTATCAAGGGGTGATCTTCCAGAAAGTCTACTAGTGACTGGCCTTTGATGGCTTTCTGAGGCACAAACCGGATGTCAAACTGTTGTAGGATGACTGCCCATCGGGATAGGCGCCCTCTCAACATTGGGAAGCTGAGGATGTACTAGAGTGGGTTACTACACGAGACCAAATAGACTTCATGATGTTGCAGATAATGTCTCAATTTCGTAACTGTGAATAAAAAGGAAAAAAACTCTTCTCGATGTTTGAGTATCGAGTTTCATCATCGATCATGGTTCGAATGATGTAATAGAGACTGTTTTATCTGTCAGTGTAATTTTTCTACGCAAGGAAGGCTCCCAATGACCGCTCTAGGGCCATCCCATATAGGATAATAGGTTTTCGTTCAACTGGGGGAATGAGAACCTATATGTTTAAGAGGTACTTCTTTAGACTATCGAATGCCTCTTGGAAATCATCTGTCCATTGATATGTAACCCCCCTTTTCATTAACCTAGTGAAGGGAAAACATTTTCCCACCAGGTTGGCTATGAACCGCCTAATGTAAGCCAAGTGTCCTTACAATTCTCTCAACTCAGTCATATTGTGGGGAATTGGCAGGACAAGGATAGCCTTTGCCTTTTAGGGTCTACTTCGATGCCACGATAGCGTACGACGAAGACAAGGAATTTCATTTAGGTAACTCCGAAGGTGCACTTCAATTGATTCATCTTCAGGCTATGTTGTCGAATTTTTTTGAAGAGGATTCAAGGTCTGACAAGTGATATGAGTGTTTTCTGGACTTGAGCACGATGTCATCCACGTAGCATTCGACGAATCTCCCCAGGAATGGTTTAAAGATATGATGCATGGTGTGTTGATATGTGGTGCCATCGTTCTTGATACCAGAGGGAATGACCGTGTAGCAGAATATTCATTGAGGGGCTTTGTAGGCAGTGGCTTCTTCGTCTTCTCGGGCCTTCCATATTTGATTATACCCAGAATAACCATCCATGAAGGAGAGAGCCTCATACCCGGACGTTGCGTCGATTAATAACTCGGTAATAGGGACCAGGAAATCATCTTTTGGACAATGCCGATTGTGATCTATGAAATCAATGTAGACGTGGATTTTTCCATTAATTTTCTTTACGGGGACAATGTTGGCCAACCAGATGAGGTATTGGACCTCCCGAATGAATCCCGATTTAATAAGCTTATCGAATTCAGCCCCTATTTTTGAAGCATGTGAGGGGTGCATTCTTCTGGCGGCATGTTTATATCCCAGGTGGTCTTCTGGTCGACCTAAGTGGTGCCTTGCAACTTCAGGATCGATTCCCCGCATTTTCATGTAATTCCAGGAAAAAACATCCCGGTGTTGCCTCAAGAAAGAGGTATACACCTCATGCTCATCAGGAGTCATGGATGTACTAATGAGATTGGGCCTCAGGTCTTCCTCGGTACCCAGGTTTATTTATCTGAGCTCATCCATAGTGGTGGAGATACCTTCCTCAAATGCGGGAGGTACATCCCTAAGATCTTCCTCCTCTTATTCCCCCACATTCTCATCTTCTTGATCTGATGGTGGGAGAGTTCCCAGCACGGGCTCTTTGGGGTCTAGAGGTGAGGTATCATGGGAATCCCATCTCAAATATTCATCCCCAAATTGAGTGTTAGCGGCCGTTTGTGCATTGTCATGCTCGGCCGTTATGGCTGAAGTCATGAGGAAAGTTGAGTGTGTGTCCGAGCTTGAATTACTGATCTCAACATGGTTTATGGGAAGTACGTAGTCTCCGCCGAGCAGTTTGAAGGGATCATCCAGAACCATTTCCAAATCATTTGAAGCGGGGATCCAGTCAATACCATCGATCGAAGGCTTCTTCTTCTTTTTCTCATAATACCCTGTGTCAATGTAGTGTGACTCGGAGAGCTCGAAATGGGACTTGTGGGCGTGAAATGTCCCACTTTTTCCATTGACGAAATACTTGATACAATGATTGTAGGATGAAGGAGCAGCCATATGCTTATGGATCCACAACGTTCCTAGAGGAGCATTGAATGCTATGTTCGGCCGTACCACCAGAAATTCAGAGTAGGCCACAAGGTCTCCAAAATTGTTTTTTTCTTGATTTGTCCCATTGGATTCTATTCACTCTTGTTGTAACCCAACAGAGTTGTGGAAGAGGGTACTAGGTCATCCTCACTATAGTCTGACATTAGAAGTGTCAGTAGGGGAAGGAGGTTAACTCTAGAGCTGTTGTCAATAAAGGCTTTGCAGATCTCAACATCATTTAGTGTTCCGGACACATATAGTGCTCTGATATGTCCTTTCATGATGGCATCTTCATCCTGATCAGGGAAGGAAATCACTACATTGCATTCAGTCGGGCTAGTCTCCGTCCGTTAAATTTCTGCAGCAGATACCTCGGCTTGAAACTCATGGGGGCTGAGCAAGGATTCTATAAGCACCTCTCTAAGATCTGCTGACAAACTCAGGGCATCCAGGATTGACAGTTTGGCTAGTACTGACGCCAGCTACTTAAGGATATCTTATTTTTGCTCCAACGGATGACGATTCTCCGATGGCAAGAGAGTATTAGAAGGCAGCTTGGGAGCTGGAATACGTGACGAGGAGGGACCAGCCATGGGGTAAGATGTCGACGGTGTTCCCACATTCTGGGGACTTGGTCTGTCCGGTCTGTTCGTGCACACTAGGCGGCTAGAAACTTGTTCCTCCTCTGACGAGTACCGCATAATGACGGGGCTAGAGTGGACACTTTTGGAGGTTTAGGGTTTTTCATTCCCCTATTGAGTCTGTCGAAGGGCACTCCCATGGGTTTCCGTGATATTAACAGTTTGGGCTGGGGGAAAACCATAGGGTTTGTTTCAGCCGCGACTGTGCCTCCCCTGGTATCCCCTGCTTCTGCAATTCCTCCTCCAGGCCCCTTGTGTTGGAAACTCAGGTTCATAACCATACCCTTCATTAGGGAATGATTCCATTAGATGGATGAGGTTGATGGAACCAAATATTAGCTCCTTATCCAATGACAGGTCAACCTGGTCGGTTTTCCCGGATGATGCCGCTTGGTGGGTTGGTGCCCATGGAACTAAGTTTGGGGGCATAAAATCCGACAGTGTCGGGGCTAGCTTCGGCCTCATAGCAGGCTGCTCCTATTGCGCTTGTCTCCTCCCTACTTGATTATTCCGGGATGATCGGCTCGTGGGGGGTTGTGAGGTCGATATTGTCAGCTGTGCAGCATTACGGGCTATTGGTGGCAACACTGGATGCTGTAGTTGAGCTCGGAGTATGCCCTGAGCTTGGTTGATAGTCTTCCAAGTCACCCAGTCATCAAATTTCTTCCCCTCTTTCTGGTCACTTCCTACCACCCCTCTCCTTTCTCGGAGTAGGGGGTAGAAATATACATCACATGTGATGGGAGTGGTCCCATCTCAACCTTCTCGGAGTCTACCATCCTTTGCAGGAGGTATTTTAAGACGACCCATTCCTCGATACTTTGGCCTAACATTCGATGGTAGGGACAGTAATCTGGCCTATCATTGCGGCCTACTTCTTCGGGCTTCCTTGGCTCTGGGAGGTGATGGAAGTTGCAATTCATGGCGGTGATAAATTACCCGCATACTTGGTCCTCTCGGAACGAGTATACATTGTGTCTCCATTCCTCTAAGTAGTTCCACTTCGATCCTCTTTTATCGTCCTGCTTGGGCGAAGGCGGACACTGATATATAGGGGGGACTTGATGATTTGGTGGGGGCCTAGGTAGTGGAACAGCTGCAGGGGATGATTTGAGCATGACGGAGGACGCTTCAGCTCTAACTATTCTCTTTGTAGGAGCCTGTGAGGCTATTTGGGACTTCATATTGGTCTTCTGTAGGGAGTCTTCAATTTTTTGGGCAATGGAAGAGCGATTTCGGAAGCCAGTGGTGCACTCCATTGGTATAAGCGGTGTTCACATCTCATCTCGAAGGTTATAGATGCATATGGATAGTATCTCATCTTGGGGAATTGTCCTATTCAGAGAGTAGGTCAGACCCTTCCATCTGGCGATGAAATCCAAGACCCTCTTGTTCTCCCTCTATTGGCAATTCATGAGGTCGATGCCCATTTTTTTAGGTAGTGTTGAGCTGAAGTGGAAAAGGAACTGTTTCCGAAGGTCTTCCCATATTTTAATAGATTGAGCTGGTAGATTCGTATACCAGACGAAGGCAGGTCCTTGCAAGGTCCGCACGAAACATCTGAGTTTCACTACTTCTTTTTGTTCTGGAGTTCCCATCATAGGGTCGCAATAAGACATATAGTGCACCAAATGTTGTTCCGAATCACCTGATCCATTGAAAATAGGGAATACAGGGATCCCAAAATTGGGTGTAGGAGGCGTGTTGCTCGCCCAATCTAGGTAGGGCTTTCGCTCGGGCTGTATCAGAGCACGTTGACCTTCTATTTCTTCCAATCAATCTTTCAGTTCCTCGATGGTGCTGGTAAGTCCCTGGTTTACATCCTGTTGGGCCTGGTCTTGGGCATGTGTCACCCGAGGCATTTCTTGAGGATCCGGCTCAACCGACACCAAGGGAGCATATGCCTTTTGTGACACCTACAGAGGGTTCAGACGTACCCACTCCGGTTTCTTCCTGAGTAGAGGGAAGTCTTGGTATTCACCCGAATCAATTTTCAGGTAGTTGGATGTACTGGGTGCCTCATTGGGTGGTGCAAACCTGGGTCATTGAAGTGCACTTGCTGGGATTGCAAGGTGTGGCTCTTCTTGGGAGGTTCTTTCAATAAGACGATTCCTCTGGAGTATCTCGGCATTGAGGTGACTCAATTCTTTCATTTCCTCTTCTTGTCGAGCAAATATCTCTTCAAGCGTAAGCGGATCGTTTTTATCGAGAGTAGTAGGCATGTTAAGGGTAAATGGTCCTTTTTTCTTATCCTTGTTAGAGTCATGCAGGGTAAGTGGAGGAGGGTTAGCTGGAAGGGTGACCATATTTAAGGTGGCCCTCTGGTTCCGGGTGTGCACACCTGGTGGTTCGTTGTGAGTCGCAGCCTGACCAGAATCATCGTCTCCCGATCTATCTAGATTTTCATCATCTATGGCATCACCCATGGGGTTAGCCTCTATGGCGTTGATGGATGCATATCGTGGGGTGGAGGAGATGCCATCCTCCAAATAGGAAGAGTATCTCCCGCACCTTTTACTAGTCCTCCCCATCTTGTCCCGGGATTGGTTTCAGACTCCTTGATGGAGGGTGACACAGAGAGTTCCTTGATGCGTCCTCATGGTACACCTCCCTTTCGAAGGGGATGGCTATTCAAAAGACGAGATAGGGCATGAACCTCCTCTTCTGACTATCCTCCCTAGAAGATAAAATACTGATTCTTGTGGGGGAGGTTGTTGTTGAGGTGGTCAAAATTCCCCCAGCCCTGAGGGCAGGGGATGGCTCCATTCCATGGGTGTCGAGTCTCTTCCCATTTTTATTGGTATTATGGTGGAATTTGTTATTAAAAATTTTCCTAGCCATACAGGCTGGGGTTGACCTTGGATTGCGGCAGCAGCTGCTGCTATCGCTACTTTCTTGATCTTGGGTGCCCCCATTCAGGGGTGAACTGGATCTGATGCTCAGTTCACCTGTGAATAAATCCCCTTTGGGGAGGCAAGCAATGATTGCTGATTGGCCTCTATCAGGGGAGAATCCTGTCATATGATTTAGGTGGCTTGATTCAGGAGTTCGTGAATGGCTTATTCCCATCTGGCCTGATGCTTCTGGGACTTACTCAAGGCATATCTATGATCAGTGTGCCTCCTTTCCCGAACATAGAGACCACTCGATCGCAGTCTTGACGGTATGGCGTTGCAAGATATTACACCGAACGGGTTCTTCTGGGCGAGGAGAGGAGTGAAATGCAGAGCTCCATGTTCTCCCCATCCTCTGATATGGACTCCCGTTGGAGTGTTACCAATGAGGTGGCGCAACTGATGTAGTGCATGGAGGCAGGCTAACTCAATGTTTCCTTTACGCCTCTCAGGTCGCGGTTGTCACGCCAGAGTAAGAGCTTCCAGGTCGATGTGACACAGGAGGTCTCCTATTATCTTGATGTGGTCTACAAACCCATCGTAGGGTTGGGAGCATGATTTCAGCCAGTGGAGGTTTGTCTATATATTGGACTGGATGTTATGCACACATTCTTCTGAAAACTTTCTGGGTATGTCGAATTGAGAGGTGTTCATGGGCCAAAACATAACTGGTATATCATATCTGGCCATTCATTTCCTCAAGTGAAACATGTCAACATACTCCTCCTCTAGTGATTCCTCTGACTAGTCAGCCCAACTGAGGTGCTCAATGATAGTGTGGTAGGATGCAGTGGGGCTGGTAGGTGTTGAATTACCATGTAGGCGATTCCGAGGTGGTTCAGAAGATGAACATGGCCCCGAACCATCTCTTGATTTAATAAGGGTGTCGTTGGTGACTAGCCAGGAATCTGACATGCTTGATCCCGTTATTCTGAGTGCCTCAGCATATGAGGGCTTTTCTGTGCTTAATTCGGCAGGGGGAGGACCTTCATGTCGATATGATATGTCACTGTGGGGGGGACCTTCTCAATGGTGGTCGCAATGGTGAGGACTACCATTACAGCTACCGCAGGGAGAGAACCTGCAGGGTACACTCTGGGGAGGGCCTTCAGAATGTACCACAATGAGGGAAGTCCATCTCGTTGATTGACGTCTGGCGGGGAGGGCCTCTGCTATCTATGTTTTAATGGAGAGGGATACCATTACTACTTGACGCCTCACTACATAGATGAATTTTGCAGTGCATACTCTGGGGAGGACCTCCAAGGAGTATCGCAGCGAGGGGAGGACCTTCTGGCTGCGTAGCGTTGTCACGGGGATGACGTTTGCAACAACTGCTATCATGGTGTGGATGAACATCATGGTTTGGCGTTCGATGTGTATCCTGGGGAGGAACTTCAATGCACACTGCAACAGGGGGAGGACCTTCTTGTTTCATGGGTCTATTACGGGGAGGACCTTTGCAATGGTGGTCATGGTGGCGAGGACTACCATCATAGTTGCGGAAATTGCGAGGACTACCATCATATCTACTGCATGGAGAATGTCTATGGGGTACACCTTGGGTAGGGCCTTCAGAATGTACCACAATGATAGGAGATCCTTCTCGTTTCTTGACGTCTTTACGGGGAGGACCTCTGTTACCAGAGTGGTGAGGACTACCACCGTGATCTGATGCCAGGCTATGCGGAGTGTCGTTGCAACGTAACCCTTGGAGAGGACCTTCAGGGTAGGCCAAAATAAGGGGAGGTCCTTCTTGTTGTGATGAGATGTTACTGTGGGGAGAGCCTCTGTAGTATTGACTACTATTGCGAGGAATACTATCATAATATGTTGTCCCAATGGACGGAGAGTGTTTGCATTGTATACCCTGGGGAGGACCTTCAGGGTGGACCGAAGCAAGTGGAGGGATTTTCTGCTGCTCAACCTTCTGTTCATGGAGAGGGATACCATGACCCTCATCATAAGAGAAGCTCTTGTGATCGATCGTCATATGCCCATAGGGGAGGCCCCTGCGGGTGCTCTGGGGAGGGCCTTCAGAGCTGCTGGTAGAGACATTGTGGGGAGGGACTTCACAACTGGTACTACCACTCCCATAATATGGTAATGGGAGGGAAGGGTTCTGAGCCTTCGATATGTGCTTAGCGGTATTGGGAACCCCAACTTCCAGTAGAGTGGAGTCATGAAACTGCTCTTTATTTTTTGGATGCCTTCGGCGCGTTCAGGGCGCTTTATTGCAGGCAGCGGGGACCGTCAACTGTTGATAACGACCTTCACCTTTCGGTCCCTTTCTAATTGGGTCTTGTGATGCTTCCAGGATATGACCACGAACATTTTGACTTTTAGTAGGGATATATGCCTGCTCTAGAGCATCCATCGTGATGGACGGGTGTCCCCCAGTTGGACCGAGTGAAGTTACTCGATCTGGTTGACCTTGTATTGTGGAATATGGCCAACGACCCTCTTGGGCAGAAGCAGGGATAAAGATCTACTCTGAGGCGGGAATCCCATCTCTTAGATGAGTCGCTTCAATTGGGGAGACTGACTCATGGGCCCGAGTCCTTGCTTTTTCCACTGATGCAATTACATTCTGTAAAGTCTACAAGATATGATCTGGGATCGATACCTGCTCCTCCATCATTTCCAAGATATGCAGAGAGACATCATTGGCTGGAATGGGTATGAAGGTCCATTCTGATATCGGCGTAGGAATATCCTGCTCCGGTCATTCGGTGGTCAGTGGGTACTGAGAGTTCTCCTGTGTCGGGGCAGGTGAACGAATCTGCCACTGTGCCGGGATATGCCAATTTATCTCTCCATTAGTCGCCTCATCGGGATGGCGGGATTTACTTTCATCCACATGGAGGTATCCCTGTATATGTTGGTTTCCCACTGTATCGGGTCGGTGGCCTCTGTTGTTAGGGGGAAATTCCCGCCAATTAATTGCCTCAATATCTGTATGGTGGTCTTTATTGATCACCACCATATCAGGATGGTAGGCGTTAGGGGAATCTTCTAGGAACTCGTCCTGCAAGCGCAGGGTTGCCACCATGTCTGGTTGGTGGGCTTCACGACCCTGGGTAGGGAAAGGTACATGCCGGGTAGGTGCCGTCCACTGTGAGTGACAGGCTTGATGGAGCTCAGTGGGGATGTGTGCCTACTCGTATGATGCCGCCATGTCTGGATAGCAGACTATGGAGGAGCGGACATGTGTTTGTGCTTGCTCCTGATACGTCTACCTGACTGGGTAGCGGAGATCCTCCTCAGGGAAAAGGGTGATGACTGGTCCCTGGTTGTGTGTTTTCCTCCCTCGTCGGGCGGTCCGAAGAGCCGAAGCTCGAGGAGCATGGGCCTGGATCCTCAGGGTGACGTCCTCCTTAGCGTGAGGATATTGAGTCACGGCGTAACCGCAATGACGCCTTCTGATGGGGTCCTTAGAGAGGAACCCCCATTCAGCAGGGATGAAGTCCTCAGTGTGGACCTCATCCACCTCCCTAAGATAAGGGAGGTATGCGTTGTCTCGTTCCGGGGATAGACTCCCGAAACGGTTTGAGATGGAAACAGGAGCCGTTTGGATCTTCTTCCGCGGTCACTACTGCGCAGGCGACCGACGGGTCTTGGCGGATTGGAGGGCGTGCATGGACACCTCCACCGTTGGGAGAGTACCATTTAATTGGTACTATCGGCTCAACGCATCTGAAACCCAGCATTGAAGACGCTAAGTCGGTGACGGGTTCCTTCGTTGGTGAGGAATTCCGGTCATTGTGTTGCTTAAATCACGTACCTGTGAGCTCGTCTGTGATGCCATTGGATCGATGGGAGTTTTAATTGGTACCTGTAAAAATATTTTAATAAATTCAAATATCCAACCCTTCAAAGAATCATCTCATGATCCCATGCATAATTAATGGCCTTGCTTGTCCCTCCTTGTGAGTATAATGGGACACAAAGTGAGATTAGGTTAAATCCATCATGCTTGGTTAAAGATTCAGGTCGGGTTCACCATTTTTTGTTTTGAAACGAATCAGATGGAGTTGAGCGATGCACCTGACTGTCGATCTCATGGAGGGCTGAGCTACGCTCAATCGCTAAGGTTGGGTATATCGGTCTTCATTTTGAAACTCCCAACGATTCCATATCCAATGATACGTGGACCTTCTTTCCAAAGGCAGGACTTCGCTGGGTGATTTGGCCAACAATGATTAAGAACTCACAATGGTCGAGAGGATGAGAAGTGGGTCTTGGCACACCGGCATGGTGACGGTTGGGGCCAATGGTTTGTTGGTCTTGAACCTCATGGAAGCTTCTACGTACCATGCCTTGACATGGATCAAAGTATGCGTAGTTCGGGATGGATTGGGGATACAGTTTAACGTCATGCAGGACGGGGGTGAACCGACGTGAAAGTGGTTGGAATGACCAGGAGGTGGGATTGAACCTCAGGGAGGCTTCCTAGGTACCATACCATGATAGGGATCAAAGTCCTCGTAGTTGACAGGAGGTTGGGGTTCGGGTCGATGATTACTCTAAGCCCACGTGAGTCATGCTCAGTGTGAGAAACAAGAGGCTGTAGAGATCTGACAATCACATCACGAAAGGTGCGTCTGTGGGAAGCGGAGTGGGGTGTACGCATGGAGCGGCCTAGAGAAATGGAGATTGGGACTTACAACAGGATGGAATCCAGATAAAGACAAAGCCCGGAGGGAGAGGGAAAGGGTTCCCCCGTTTCCACATCCCCCCTTGGTTCTTGGAACTGGGGAAGTACGAAGGTGCATGGGTGCTACCTCCTGCAATAAAGGATTGGGGTTTATACCAAGGGGGCTGCCCTGTCACTCACAGAAGTGGGGAGAAATACTCTCCATTGGGGTTGAAATTAAATTCAAGTGGGGTACCCCTCTCCTGGCCAGTGGAGAGGTAGAAAGGGGACTCCTAGGCTCGGACCCTGCACTACCGTGGGTATGTAAACCCGGGAGTGTTTTGGGAACCTTCCCAAGGGCTGAAGCAACCCATTTTCTCTCGTATAACATGGGTATGTGAAATCAAAACGGTGTGATGATACCCCTAAAGGTTGCATAATATAGATCTGGTGGCTCCGGTAGAGGCCTTGGCTCAAGGGCGATGAATAGGCCAACGAGGGGGTTGTGCAGGATCAGGCCGGATTGGAAGGATTTTATCTGACTTGGGGAATGGAAACACCGAAGGAGTTGGCGGGCCACATGGGTGTGTGAAGAGTGGTTCCCTTAACGTAGGGGGTGCTACGCGGCTAGAGAGGTCGTCCTTGTACCGAGGTGGTACGTGGACTGATAGGCATCCCATGTACCAGGGTGGTACGCGGCTTCGGGTTCAGCTCGTGTAACAGGTTCGTACAGGGTGGAGTCCGCGCGAGCTACGGCAGCCGGGGGCGATGTCGGTCGAGGGTTCGTCGGTCAGGGCTTCGTCTGTGTAGGAGGGTGCTACGCGGTTTGTTGGATAGAAAAAGGGGGATAAATTCCCTGATCCACAGGGAGTACATCTGTGAAGAATCAATGTCTAACGGTATTATTTTTCATTCAATTTTATGTTTTTGGTTCACCAATTTGTTATGAGTTTTCCGGTTCCTTATTAAGTCGTTTCCATTTTCATACCTGTTCTGGTTCGCGAATTAGAACATCACTATTTGTGAAATCCTAAGCTCCTTCCTTCAAAATCATTCCACCTGAATATGATCAATACCTCTCTTCTCCCCCTTGATCTCCTTTTATAGAACGGGGAAAGAGATGTATCTGAGGTCATGGGGAACCTTTTGCAGAGGCCCATGTCTGGAAACCTGGTTTACGGATGACTTGGCCAATCCGCAACTCACGGGGAAATTGAATGCACCTTCCCCGTGAAACAAACTGAGAGTGATTCGCGGCCGCACAGGGCTCCGCCTCTATTCCAAGAACGATGGCGTACGCGGTCCAGGCCGGTTGACGCATTTCGCGGCTAGGGCGGTTCATGACGATGGACCGGCCTGGCGGTCATTCTGCTTCGCACCCGCGGAGGGTCCCCGCCTCTGTTCCACGAATGACCGATGTCGATGGATGGGGTGGCTTGCTGATCTGAGCACGTACCATCAGCATTGGACTGGTACATGGACTGGTTCATCTTTTCCCAACCTTTGAGTATTCTCTACATTTGTTTCCCAATTTCTTGAGGGAAATTGGGTAGAATCATCTCTTGAATTAATAGGATTCTCATTCTCCTTTGTGGATTTTTTCAGGACCCTACAATAACGATAAGCATGGGTAATGGAAATTTTCGTAAAACATGCATCCTAACCTCATATAGTGTATAAAAACCCTCAAATGGATAGTATACCTCGATAATTTGGGATATCATGTATCCTAAAGATGAACTGTATCATTAAATATTTATTCAGTTAATTATCAATCATTTCTAAAAGATTTATATTAAATTTCATAATATCTGATATGGGGGATAGGCCTAGATATTAATAAAGAAATATTCATCATCAACCTCTGATTCTATGGATGATAAATATTATTTATTTTATTTTTACTGAACCAAATTACTCTCTTGAGTCTCCCATGATCACATACTTCTATCTTCTAACATTTCTTCGTCATTATTATTCATCTACTAAAACAAAAAAAAATCAATGTGGGTTGGTTTCATGAGTGAGGGTGTTACTTTTTTTATATTTTTTTCTTATTGATGTGTTCATTGTTTATTTCAATAGAATATATCTCAACATGAATGGGGTAGGATTACATTGATTAAAGTAGATATTTCTTTATCTTGAACTTCATTGGCTTAACTCTTGATTATTGAGTATTTGAAAACATATTTTTATCAATAAAATGTATATAAAAATGATTACAAGTAATTTTTTAATCGTTTTTAATTTCTATGTGATTTATTGGTGATAGAAAAAATGTAACACCAATATTATATTAACAATTATATAGTCAGACCTTTATATATTTAATCTTTTTTTTGTAAAATATTCATGATTTCAATAATCAATAAAATGATTCTATATGTGATGGATTGTGTTTTTTTATATTTTTAAAATTGATATTTTAATAATTCAAATTTTAATTTAGTTTATAAAATCTTCTTGTCCCTATAATGGATGGGTGGTCTTTATATTAGTTTTTTTATTTCTATTCTAATTAGATTAAATATATACTCTCATATTTCTAATAGGATAATAGTTTTAGAGATATAAATGTTCTAATTGAATATGTAAATTATTTTATATATTTGTTTAATGAAGCATTTTATAGTTTTAATTTAATTTACAAAAACTAAAATAAAATTTGTTCAATGAATACAGATTCTTCATTATGTTCTTTAACAAACCTTTTTTCATTTCCCCCTTTAAGAAGTAATTTTTATTAACTCATTTTTACCAGTTAAAAAATGTTCATTATTAGATATCAATGTGAAAGGGGATGTTTCATTAAATGGTATTCAATTATGAGATGATATTTTGTTTCTTTTATTTTATTTAATGGTAAAATCCAATATTATTTATTCACCCTAATCTAGAACAATTTCTTAATTTCAAGGTTATCTCTGTGGGAATTATAGGGATAAGTGCTATAATAGAATAAATTATATGATGTATATATTCCCTAATCTTTATCATGACCTAATTATAATTTTTTTAACCCAGTGATTTTCATTACGTAAAATAATGTTGTTTATTCCATTAGGGCCACCTCATAGTATGGTAGATATATCATACTATTGAAATATATGAATACATCCTTAATACATTTAGAGTTTCAAATAATACAAACTTTGTTATATTTTTAAACAATGATGATTATAATGAAATAGTTATTAACCCCTATTATTGTTACAATTTTACAAATTTTTAACTTTATGATTGTAGTTTCATTATGAAAACATTTTTACATAGTGATTAAGATATATTGGATCGCCTTGTTTAATTTATTTTTTGACCTTTTTTATTTTTTTGATTGATTTTATATTTATTATTTGATATTATTTATACTTTATCTTTTTACATTATAGATAATTTGAGTGATTTTGGGAATCCAAATTGGAATGTGTGTTAGTTATCACAATTTTAGACGTTGAAATTAAATGGTTCCTACCGTATCTAAATGGTTCTCAACTTACTAAGAATATTTATTAGTTCATAAATATTTCAAATCCATTTTTAATGGAATATAATTTTTTTAATTTTGAATTTTATAGTTTCAAAGTAAAAAAGATAATTTTTTAAATTTATAGAAATTTAGGGTTGTTTATCTGTATCTCGAATAAACATCTATTTGTATTTTAAGATAGACCAGGTGAGGAAGTGAGATCCATATTAAATGGGGTTATGTTCCAGTTTTCCAAGACATTTTAAAACCAACCATTCAAATCCCAACTCATTTAGGTTCTAACAAAAAACATAAATTTTTCTAAATCACATAATTCAAAGAAAACCCACAAAACCATTCTATATTAAGTAATCTAAGAGAAAACGAACCACCTATATATGATTATACAAAAACATATTCCACTAGGAATGTATCTCCACAACCATAGTGTGACCACCCATCCATTATGATCCAGTAATTAGGATCATAAAACTTTAATCCCAATTTTAAAATTTCATTATATACATCCCCATTTATAAGGAGCATCGTGCATCATAATAAATAACTACCACTACAAAAATAAAGCTGAAATAAATTATGTAACAAGATATTAATAGAACAAATTTGACCACTCAAGGAGATTAACAATGAAAAACTATTTTAAAAATTAATACCAATTAAAACATAATCTGATAATTCACCACTCATACCCAAACTCTTTCATTGGATCCTATATATAAAAAACCCCAATTGGCATTATTTTGGTGCCAAAATGTTGGAAGAAAAAAAAGAAGAGAAAGTGGCCCCACGACCGGCCTCGGGAAGCCACTTCGCGGAGTCCCCACTAGCAACGCGCCCGCCACGAAGCTAGGGAGGCAGGACGCTCCACAAGCACCACGGACATTCGTGAGCCCGCCGCGAAGCAATGGAGGCGGTACCCTCCGTGAACTCCCCTAACGTTTGCAACCCACCGTTAAGAAACGAAGACGGTACCCTCTGCAAGCTCCCCTGACGTTCGAAAACAGACGCGAAGCAACCGAAGCCCTCTTCGCATCGCATAAGATTTACTTCGTGGCGCCTCTTACCTATAAATACCGGGCTCCCCCCAATCCCACGAGATGGAAAATCCAACCTTTCAACTTTCTAGCTCAAAAATTGAAAATTACCCTTTTCTCTTCGAATCAAGAGCTACGCGAGGTACTTTTGCTTCGTGAAGTGCCTTCCCATTGTCTCATTTTGATCCGCTCTTCTGAGAGGGATGCCTTTCGCAAAGCCTAAGGGCTTTATTAAAGGAAGGGGATCACCAGCAAGACCCGGGTCATCGTGGAGCATTTATGCTTCACAAAACACCCCTTATGTACATGTGATTTACATACCAAGGCAAGGTCACTATACTTCGTGAAGTATATTGTTTCACGACACTCTTCTTCGTGAAGCGCCTGTGCTCCATAAAGCAGTGCTTCGTGAATTCCTTTACACTTCCCGAAGCACCTCCCATTTGCACCTCCACCCCATGCTCAGGCTATGTCACCCCACTTTGCGAAGCACACCCCTTCGCAAGTGCCCTCTACCATGCAGTGCAACCGAGCTCTACAAGGACCCTACCTATGGACTCCTCTACTTAGAAATTCTTTTTCCCGAGCGACCCTCCAGGTTTGCACGATGTGACTTCAAAGTCCCCTGGACGATACTTCCCATAGCGTTGTTTCACCTAATGCTTCTTGGAATATGAACGCTAATGGCTATTGCTTCATTGCATAGCCATGCTAAGATGGACCCCTCGAGGGTTCGCTCCACGACACCCCTTCACCACGGCATTTCTGGTACCTTCCCTCCCACAAAGAGTAGAGGGTACTAGTTATGCAAGTCCTAGGGGTGCAGAGCAAGCCCACCTCATCTGAGATGCATGCCATTAAACTGCCAAGCACCCTCGTCCTCAACACACGGCGTTAAACTATGATATCACCCCGTGCCTCTCAGGTGGGGTTCCCTCACATTGGACATTCTCTACGCCTCCTGGTCTCCACAAGGGATGATATCCTCTTTCTGGGAGTGTCGTTTGTTCGTGGGGGAAGGGCAGCCACCTTGGTGAAAGCCCCTAGATTTTCTTGCAGGAGGCACCACCCTTGCCCCTCCTCACATCCTCGGTGCCAAGGCTGGAGGAGGGCGTGATAGGGAATGAGGATACTCCTTTATTCGGTCCCATGTCCCTCTACCGCTATGCTTTGTCACTCATGGGCCTCTATCCTAGAGTAAGTATCGACACTATGGGTTGCTCAACGCGTGAGGCTGTTCTCGTTTCCCATGGACTAACCCTTCGCGACATGATCGCCAGGTCTCTGCTGCCTCTTGTTTCTCACATTGAGCATGAATCACGTGATCTTAGAGTGAGCGCCGACCATGCCGCACCATGGGCCACCTTAGAGTGTATTCCCCAAACCCCTTGTCCGAGATACATGATGTTAAACAGCCAAGCATCCCCATCCCGCATGATGTTAAACTGTACCCCTAAACTATGTGGTCTTTGATCCATGTCAAGGCATGGTACGTAGGAAGCCTCTCTAAAGTTCAAACCCGTCATCCACCTGGACCAAGGTCCTCATTCATGTTGGTTCATCGCAATCCATCTTGAACTATGTGGACTTTGATCTGTGTCCAGGCATGGTACATAGGAAGCCTCACGAGGCTCAAGCCCAACACCCATCGGACCCCCGGTCCATCTTCACGTCGATTAACCAGCACCCATCCAAACTACATGGACTTTGATCCATGTCAAGGCATGGTACGTAGGAAGCCTCACGAGGTTAAAGCCCACCATCCAGTTGTTCCAACACCCCTTCATGTCAGTTCAAAAACCCCTTATCCATCCAAACTATGAGGACTTTGATCTATGTCAAGGTATGGTACGTAGGAAGCCTCCCTGAGGTCCAAACCCATCATCCACCTGAACCAAGGTCCTCATTCACATCGGTTCTCTGACCCTGCAACCACCCAAACTATGGAGAAATTGATCCATGTCAAGGCATGGTATGTAGGAAGCCTCACGAGGTTCAAGCCCACCACCCGGTCATTCTGACCTCATCTTCACGTCGGTCCACCCTCCACGTTGGGCAGCCTAGAATATAATCCCCACACATCCATCCAGTACTACGAGGACATTGATCAATGTCAAGGCATGGTATGTAGGAAGAATCCTCGAGGTTCAATCCCATCATCCATCGGACCCCCCCGGTCCATCTCCACGTCGGTTTTCTGACACATACCCCCATCCCACATGATGTTAAACTGTACACCCAAACTACGAGGATTTTGATCCATGTCAAGGAATGGTACGTAGGAAGTATCCTTGATGCTCAAGCCCAAAATCCTATCTTTCATCCTGATTCTTGCCCGGGCCGCCACATCCCCGTGAGATCATGCCTCCCCATTATCCTTTTCAGCATTCGAGAAGCTGCCCATGGGCTGGCCCCAATATCGGTGTTCCCTCTAGGGGGTTCTTCAATCTGATCCACTCTAGCTAGTGTTCTGATCAGCCCGATCCATCTCTGATGGATGTTAAACTTGCAGCATACCCTGTGTTAAACATGGGAAGCTAAGGAAAACCTCAGATACATTCCTATGGAATATGATTCCCCACACACGATGTGGGATGCCTCGGGCTTCTGCGCCCTCGAGAAGCCCAAAAATAAGGGGCAAAAGACAGACACGCCAATTCCCCAGCGTCCAGACACGCTAGTGATGCCTCAACGTGACTACTCTCCCAATTGAAGGTTTCTTCCTGGACCAGACCCCTTGGAATTTCCTAACAGAAGCATTGTAATTAATCGGCATTCATGGAAACATGGCACTAGGAAGAGTTTCACGAACTACGTCTTAATTTATAAGGGAGACCTAGATTAGGTGACTAATTTGGAGGAGGAATCCACAGAAGGAAGAACCAACATCCCATCATCCTATTTCTGTCAAGGAGAAGATGTCCCTGAATAAGGAGCGAATGCCACCCGCCTTTTGAAAGTGGGAATGCGGGGCAGCAGAATAGCGCTGACGTCCCCTGAACGTGACAGACACGCGTGCTCCGGTGAAAGCGTCAGAAATAGAAATGGTGAACCCGACATAAAATTCTTATCCTCAATGTGGAGATTAGTAGAAATCATGGCATTAGTAGAGTGACGTGTCACCAGATCCAGATATCTGGCGCTGGGCCCCTCCAGGAAAATAGCGGGCATGGCGTGAAACTCACTCGATGTTGGGGCAGTCAAAATGTTAGGCATCTCGGTCTGTGACATTGTTAGCGTGGATACCTCTTACTGGTCATGGATGAAGGAATGGTGTTAGGGCATTGGGTGTCAATTTCTTTTTCTTTAGATGATCTCCCTACCTTCAGGAACCCAGTTCCTGCAACCGGAACCCGATCAACTCCTGCCCACTGACACGGGGGCAGGGGAAATCTCAACGCGGCTACCCCGTGCGGTTCTACCTCTTCTATGATGGCCTCAACTTCCGTAATTACTAGGCACACATGCCCGCTCTTCCTATCATAAATGATCCAACGGAGGGTAATCACTGACCTTGTACATAGGTACGAGGAGGAGGGGGTCATCCCTACGAAGGACATGGACCGCCTGGATTTAAAGGCGTCTGCGCGTCACTGTCAACGCCACCCCGGAGCGCCGCATAGGGAGCTGATGCTCCCCACTCCAACCTTCAATCGTTTTGGGAGCCTGTCCCCATAATGCCTCAACGAATCCATTCCCTATGCCAGTGAGGTAGGGGATGTTTGGGCCAGGCCGACCAGAGTTTCGTCCTAGGGGTTCTCAGTGAGGGCCCCCACCAGGCCATGCCAACACTGACACCCCGGTTCCCGGAGCTGAAGAGCAGGTAGCCTACCTATCTTCACCACTGGTACCGGCCCGACTGACCTGATGCCAGTGTCGGGCACATGCCTAGTGGAGCGCCCATCAAGGGGTGTCAACGTCAGCTGCTATTATGGCCCAACCCACCACCGACATGCATCATCAACCCCCTAGACACGCCGAGAAGGGAAAGCTATACGCCCGACCCAGATCGAGGCACCAACCACCCCACGGGAAGGCTGGGTCGACTCTCCTGATTGCAGGCACAAGCGGTGGCCACCGCGGACTAACCCGCAACAATGCCACCCAGTACCAAGACCCTCCCCGTGCATGTACCATGGAGGACGCTGGCCCTTCCCGCTTCCAAGCCCAACTCGGAGGTATGCCCCGTTCCAGCTTCAACATGAATGAGGGTCTTCCCTGTGGTAGAAACACCCCACTGAGGAGCCTCTCCCGCACTCATTACACTGTATACAGAGCTGTCCCTTCTGCCACGAACCGTTGGGGTGGAGGCGTTGAACCTCTAGTAACTCTACGATGTGAGGACCTCCCTCACATCCTCATAGCATCCGAAGAAGCTCCTCCTCGTCCTAGTAACAAGAGGGCTGGAGATCAACATCACTTCACCAGCACCCAGCACAGTGGTCCTCCCTGTGTCCCCTTTGACATCTTCCCCGGTGCTCCTCGCACCCCAGCCTACTCAGGCGGAAGTGATCCTCGACCCAACACCAGTATGGCCGGAGGGACCTCCTCGTGTTGGGAATCTTTCCTTCCCCGAAGAGTCATTCTAGGGCAGGAGGGCGGGTCGTCGTTGCCGCAAGAAGAACATCGAAAAGCTTCAGACTAAGATCAAACTGTAACACCCTGAGATTTTATGAAAAATATTCTTTTTAATTTCATTAACGTCTTGTGTTATACGCTACACCAAAAGGAGCTTTCACAACACACATCTCTGACCTGGCTTGAATTACACGCAATAGCGACCTTCCACGATAGCGTGTGTTGTACGCAACACCAAGTTTCGCTAAACAACGATATGCTATTAAAATATTATTAAAACTAGACGTTATGAATAGTAATAACCACTTTTTGAAATTTTGTAAATTCTATTTTTCAAAATGGACTTCATTTTTGGATTCGGAATATCGAAATTAGCTTAGGGTGAAATTTTGGTGATTTTTGGATAACTTTCATATTTTGATGAATAGTGAAAATTACTAAATTTTAATTAAAAACAATTTTTCAATCGAAATAATTAACAGTGATAAATTATTAATTTGATTGGTTTTAAATTATATTTATAATATATTTTTACAATTTAATACAATGTTGGTCATTGGATGTGATTTCACATTTAAACCAGTTATAAACAAGTGTCAATCTTTTGATAGTTATTATCTCTTAAAAACACGCCTTTTGTTTTGACCACGGGAATAAATTTTTAAATTAATTAATGCAACTGATATGTTTTGAGTTTGGTAAAATAGAAATCATTTTTGTGTTCATAATATCAAATATATCTTAGGCCTAATGTTTGGTATTTTTCTGAAAACTTTCAATTTTTGATGAATAGTGAAACCACTAAGTGGTAGTTAATAAAAATGAATTTTTTCATAAAACTTAATTTTACCGCTTCTCTGAGTGGAATTTCAAAACTCCGAGAGACATGGTTGATGTCAGTAAGTAAAATGTGGTTCAATGAGATAAAAATAATTTTTTGGTGAATAGTAACTTTTTAATTTTTTTTACCGCGGTTAAAAGTAAATAGGGTAATTAAGGGTAGAAATGATATTATTATTACCCTAACACATGTCCTAATTATATTGGACAAGTGTAATTCGACCAAAAACAAACTTTGGAATAAAATATGACCATTTAGGCCCACTTGGATTAGATTAGGACATTTATTATTAATTTATTTAAAGAAGGGTTAAAAGAGTTAAAATCAAAGTTTATTTACTAAAACATTTTTAATATGGGGTTATACATAAGCTAAATTCGACTATAAATATTAATTAGAAATCTAAAAAGATTTCCTACATAATGGTAGTTTATTTGTAATTTTTAGAAATTAAATAATTTAATTTATTTATGACACAACGATGATGCAATAATTATCATATTAATGAAATATTGACATAATTGATGTTATAAATACCTAAATAAATATAATTTTAGACTTTTTATGAATTAAACTAATTTTATAGGTTAATATGACATGTTAGTAGTGATTTAATTAACTTTGTTAGAACTTATCATTCTGTTATGATTTTCACAAAAATCAATTACTCAATAGTGTCAAAATTGACATAAAATAGTTTTTAAAACAAA
The DNA here is from genome assembly GCA_963277665.1 of Viscum album. Taxonomy (NCBI): domain Eukaryota; kingdom Viridiplantae; phylum Streptophyta; class Magnoliopsida; order Santalales; family Viscaceae; genus Viscum; species Viscum album. The sequence continues at coordinate 81,986,643 of OY728155.1, read as the reverse complement.
TATTATATTATTAATTGTTATTTTATTCCTAAAAATCTAAGGTTCGGCCAAATGACTTAGCTAAGGTTATATATATTAATAATAAACAACTTGGGGTTCTTTTGGCTTCTTATAGTAAGTTTATTAACCTAATAGTGTAAGAACACAAGAAGACACGGTAAAAGTAAAATTATTTAACTTAATGTTAAATCTAAATGATAAGATTAAAATAGGAACCTAAACTTGTCTAAATTCTATTGGATGAGATTATTTCGACCCATCCACACCTTATCCTCGAAATAAATCAATTTTAAGCTATTTAAAACCGAACCTGACTTTATAATAAAATAATATTTTTAATTTTTCCAAAGGATCCCCTCTCCTCCCTTATAAAAGGGCACCTCCTCCCTATCTTCCTCACACAACTTTGAGACTTAAATCTCGGCCCACACCTGAAAAATTCTCTTCTCCACTTCCCTATAAACATCCTAGAGGTTCTGGTCTTCCTCAAAGACCAATTTTAGTTCCCTATGAGGAGGTCTCATAGAGGCGCTTCAAAGAAGAGGTAATTTCCGTTACCGATTATTTCACCTTTATTTCTTCTTCCACTTCTTCTTCTTAGGTTGTTTCATTATGAAGTAATAACATACGTATCACTCATATACTGATATGTTATTATAAGTATGAAACAATCCTATTTCACAATCTATCCATCCTACGGAAAACGAAATCACCGCGCGTGCGTACGTACGGAATACCATCTCCACGCTGTGGGGAAATCTATTTTCCACCACCACCTTACTTGGATGGGTATAATGGTGTAAATAATAACTATATATTATTATTTTAAAGTGATATTGATTCTGAAATAGTATACATACACTCCAATACAGTCCCACGATCATGAGAATGATATCATCGCTCGTGCGCACGTACGGACTACCGTCTCCACGACGCGATGAGATTCATTCTCCATGTTAACCATTTAAGAGTGATTATAAAGTATATATAAGAAATAATAATTAAATATATGACATTATAAAGCTACTGGATTTATGTATATATGTATGTCATCTACTTAATTCCATTCAACTCAATAAGGAAACGAAAACAGCATTCATGCATACGTACGGCCTACCGTCTCCATGAACGGTGTATTTCTTTCCATTTACTAATTTATTATATATATGTATATTCTGAATATATATTATATATAAATCATGTTTTATATTCTGGAATTAATTAATTATGATCTAAGAAATCATATGAATAATTACAAGTCAAAACACGGACGACAAATGAAACAATTTTACCCAAAATTCTCTTTAACATAGAATTTACAAAAGAATGGGAAATATAAAGTCATAAGTGAACCATATATGATATCATAACAATGGATATGATTCTTTAATAAGACAATAAAATTATTTAAATCATTATACCGGAGGTTCGGACACTTACGAAGCAAATCGGACCTAAGGTAAGGGAAATATCACAATATCATTTTTATCCGAGATTGTTTATACTTTGAAATTTACTGGGGTGTATTTTATCATCCACATCCATGTTTCCTCAATATGTAATATTATTTCCATCCACCTACAATTTTTTAAATCCAATTTTACCCTTCAGTGAGTTTTTAGTAAAAGATATGAAAAGAATCTTTTGTCGTTTCTTGTACGAGGTACTTTTTGACTTTTCCGACAAAAGTACGAGAATAATGTTTTTTTAACTTATACGGCATGAATGGATTTTTAAAACATTATTTCCAAGAAGCTTCCTTTACAAGTTTTCAAGTTTATCTTTAACAAAATTCTTTTAGTTTAAAGTTGTATGACATGTTAAGAAAGGAAAAATGTTTTTGAAGAAGAAAGGATATTTTACTCAAGAATGGAGTTCAAGTGTTTTATCAAAATTATTTTCCATCTAAGATAATAAAGGGTTCTATTTTTATACCTATTATTACATTGATTTGATTATGTTGTGATGGAATTATTTTTATGAATTCATTTATCTTATATGAATTGTTTTATGATGTCATGATGTTTAAGATTCCCATTGGTATTACATGGGTTATGCAATGATGTATGATTTATGATTTTGTGGCACACATAAGAATGGTATCATTATGAGATGGGTGGGACCAATATCTCCCTACAATGCATTGGGTAATGATTTTATATCTCATGAGATAGACATGGCTGGAATGGTAGGTTATACCGGTTCAGTGAAACAGGACTGAAACGAGGGTGACTCGGTTCAGAAAGGGACTTTGTCCACTAAGATAGTCTTGGCAATGAGTATTGACTAATAAGATATGATTCTCTATGATTATGTGTGTATGACACAATGTTTCATGTTTTTTGTTATGATTATTGGGATTACATTTCACTACTATGATTTATCCCATGTTATGAAATTATGTTCTCTTTTACAGGTTAAGATTTCCTAAAGATATGTTCTTATGAATATGATGTGATTGATATTTCTTTTGTTTACCCTTACTGAGAATTTGTGCTCACCCTTTTATGTTTTCCTTTCCCCAGGATATAAAGAAACGTTTTAGGTAATTAAAAAGAGAAGATCTTTATGGGAGATGTTGAAGATCTTTCACCATGATTAGAAGATTACGTTCTGAGTTTCCAAAGACACTAAACTATTACGGTCCTTGTGTGTGTGTTTTTGTTATTTACTATGTATTCCGAAAATGTAATGTAATGTCAATGTACGTCAAGCTTCGGGTCTCTACAGTTGGTATCAGAGGAAAGGTTTAGTCAACCTTTGGAAACTAGGATGCGAAAAAGTTAGTGAGATCCCTAGAGATATTTCTAAGGTATGTCTAGGGATGTCCCTTAGGTTAAGTATACGTATAGGTTATAGTCCTAGAATTGTGCTAACGATATTAGAATTTAACCTAAGATGTTATATATTTAGGATACTCCCCCTTTACAATGTTGTTATCCCTAGCATGATTTTTGCCTCTCACACTATTCTGTTTTGGGTTTTAGACAATGGCTGGAACCCGAAGGAACCGTGTTGATCAATGCAATGGAAAATGAAATGATTGCCCTCCTGAACAAAAAAATGTTATGGGAGATGGAGTGCAAAATCATATTTCTATACTTACACAAGTTATGAGTCATTCTGGACTTCCAAATGAGCAGAGAAGGGAACAATATTCTATTGAGTCCTTAATGAGGCAACGTCCACCTTCTTTCAGTGGGTCTTCCGATCCACTTGTTGCTGAACAATGGATCAGTACCACTGAAAAGATATTTTCAGTTCTTCAATGTTATGAACATGATAAAGTCATCTTAACAGTATATCGTTTGGAAGGTGAAGCTGATCAATGGTGGGATCTTATCAAGAATACGATGCCAAGAGATGAAATTGAGTCCATGGAATGGGACGAGTTCAAGAACTTGTTTTTCAGTAAGTACTTCCCTCGTATTCTTCGAACAAAGATGGAAAAAGAGTTTCTTGAGCTGAAGCAGAAGGATGATGAATCTGTTGGTATATACGAAGTGAATTTTTCAAGACTTGCAAGGTATGCATATGGCATTATCATCCAACCTGAAAGTAAAGTTGATCGATTTTTCAGTGCCTTAAAACCAAGTCTTCGAAGGGCATTAGCAATAAGAGACTTCAGTAGCTATGAAGAAATTGTGCGTTGTACTATCAAGGTAGAAATTGAAGTTGGTGTTACATATCCATCTCATGGTTTTGACAAGAAAGGAAAGATGGAGTTCAAGGAGAAATCTCAGAATAATGGTGAAAAGAAGTTGAATGTTTCCTTATGCACAAAGTGTGGAAAGAAGCATGGTGGAGATTGTCTTAAAGGGACTAGAAAATGTTTTAAGTGTGGAAAAGAAGTTCATCGAGCAGCTGAGTGTCGAAGTAATGGAAAAAGGGTTTCTAATGATGTGAATAAAGAAAACACTACAGAGAACTCACCACCAACACTTCAATGATTCAATTGCAAGGAAATGGGGCATTATGAAAATAAATGCCCTAATCCAAGGGTTAGTGATGATCGACATGAGCAACCACTTTAGGCAAAGGACAAAGGGAAGTCACATGCGATCACCATTGGCGATGTTGAATATGATAACGATGTGGTGGAATGATTAAGTGTTTATGTAATGGGATTCCAAAATAATGTTGTATCATGGAGTATTGGAATATTTATGTATTGGTCTAATGTGGTATTCAAAGTGATTGAGATATTTTTGGAAAAAGAATGATATGTGCATAATGACGGGAAAACGAGAAAATGAAATATTTGACAGTATTCATGAGCTCATGATTGATATAAGGACTAAGTGATATCATCGTTTGAGTATATAGAATTTTGAGGATTTTGGTATGTGGAAGGTGTTAACTTTTAACTGCATTCATGTTTTCACTAAGGTTCAATGGGTATTCATTATTCAATAGAATACATGATTAACTTATTCACATGTTTGTAATTTGACCAACAAGATATATCTTATGATATATGGGGGATAAATGATGGCATTCACGTGATTGTTCTGTGACATTTCAAGTAATCATTTTCTTTATACTATGTGCTTGGACCGAAGTATTTTAGATAATCCTAAAGATTAGAATGAATTATGTTGGACAGAAGTTAGGATAAAACGTTTTTCGATATTATTGATGGGATGTTATAGTAATATAGCTTTAGAAAAAGGACGACCTACAAGACGGGCGACAACCCATCGCGTTGGACAAGGCTGTGGGAATCGAACCCACAACCGAAGTGCGACTGGTCTTTATCGCCTACCACTGGCCTACAAGAAGTCCCTGTTTAGTAGAAACTAGTTTTATTATATTAAGCAGTATGACATATGAAGTATAAGTCCATTTTAGGAACCATATATGATTAATCTCACTATAGAATGACTTATGTATATTTAATAACTTTTGCTAACCTTTTGTTTGAGACAGATGGAATGACCCGTCATTCTATCACATGATCTGCTAACACTTCACGAATAACAAATTCAACTTCATTTATTTAAGAGATGAAGTCGAAATTGTTCAAGGCACGAACAAGAGTGAGATTGCACCAAAATAATGTAAGTATTTATTCTAATTCAAATTCTTCAACTTTAGGGAAACGATCTTGAAAACCAAAAATGTTGTCTTAGTGCTCTTATATCTGATGAATCAGATGGTACCTTAGATCTTCACAAATTCATGGCTTTGTGATTTCTAGATTTTCCATAGCCATGTTCTCTACCACTCTCCATCAGAACATGATGGTTAGATTTCTCTTCCATATCCATATTTTCACCTATGTGGAAACCCAGTGATTAGTTTATCTGGGTAACCGTTATGTTTCATACTTTTGTTTTTAAATATTGGTTTTGGTATTCCTTTTTATTATGTGGGTTTCTATTAAAGAAACTTTCGAGTAGTAAACCATTTATAACCCCGACGAATTCCGAGGGAGAAATTCATTTTAAGGGGGGTAGAATGTAACACCCCGAGATTTTATGAAAAATATTCTTTTTAATTTCATTAATGTCTTTTGTTATACACTACACCAAAATAAGCTTTCACAACACACATCTCTGACCTGGCTTGAATTACACACAATCGCGACCTTCCACGATAGCGTGTGTTGTACGCAACACCAAGTTTCGCTAAACAATGATATGCTATTAAAATATTATTAAAACTAGACGTTATGAATAGTAATAACCACTTTTTGAAATTTTGTAAATTCAATTTTTCAAAATGGACTTCATTTTTGGATTCGGAATATCGAAATTAGGTTAGGGTGAAATTTTGGTGATTTTCGGATAACTTTCATATTTTGATGAATAGTGAAAATTACTAAATTTTAATTAAAAAAAACTATTTCAATCGAAATAATTAATAGTTTTAAATTATTAATTTGAGTGGTTTTAAAGTATATTTAGATTATATTTTTAAAATTTAATACAATGTTGGTCATTGGATGTAATTTCACATTTAAACCAGTTATAAACAAGTGTCAATCTTTTGATAGTTATTATCTCTTAAAAACATGCCTTTTGTTTTGACGATGGGAATTAATTTTTAAATTAATTAATGCAACTGATATGTATTGAATTTGGTAAAATAGAAATCATTTTTTAGTTCATAATAACAAATATACCTTAGGCCTAATTTTTGATATTTTTCTGAAATCTTTCAATTTTTGATGAATAGTGAAACCACTAAGTGGTAGATAAAAAAACTGAATTTTTTCATAAAACTTAATTTTACCGCTTCTGTGAGTGGAATTTCAAAACTCTAAGAGACACGGTTGATGTCAGTAAGTAAAATGTGGTTCAACGAGATAAAAATAATTTTTTGGTGAATAATAACTTTTTACTTTTTTTACCACGATTAAAAGTAAATAGGGTAATTAAGGGTAGAAATGATATTATTATTACCCTAACACATGTCCTAATTCTATTGTAAAAGTTTAATTTGACCAAAAACTAACTTAGGAATAAAATATGTCCATTTAGACCCACTTGTATTAGATTAGGACATTTATTATTTATTTATTTAAAGAAGGGTTAAAAGAGTTAAAATCAAAGTTTATTTACTAAAATATTTTTAATAAGGGGTTATACATAAGATAAATTATACTATAAATATTAATTATAAATCTAAAAATATTTCCTACATAATGGTATTTTATTTGTAATTTTTAGACATTAAATAATTTAATTTATTTATGACACAACGATGATGCAGTAATTATCATATTAATGAAATATTGACATAATTGATGTTATAAATACCTAAATAAATATAATTTTAGACTTTTTATGAATTACACTAATTTTATAGGTTAATATGACATGTTATTAGTGATTTAATTGACTTTTTTAGAACTTATCATTCTGTTATGATTTTCACAAAAATCAATTACTAAATAGTGTCAAAACTGACATAAAATAGTTTTTAAAACAAATATTATATTATTAATTGTTATTTTATTCCTAAAAATGTAAGGTTCGAAAACATGACTTAGATAAGGTTATATATATTAATAATAAACAACTTGGGGTTCTTTTGGCTTCTTATAGTATGTTTATTAACCTTATAGTGTAAGAACACAAGAAGACACGGTAAAAGTAAAATTATTTAACTTAATGTTAAATCTAAATGATAAGGTTAAAATAGGGACCTAAACATGTCTAAATTCTATTGGATGAGAGTATTTCGAACCATCCCCACCTTATCCTCGAAATAAATCAATTTGGAGCTATTTAAAACCGAACTTGACTTTATAATAAAATAATATGTTTAGTTTTTCCAAAGGAGCCCCTCTCCTCCTTTATAAAAGTGCACCTCATCCCTCTCTTACTCACACAACTTTGATCCTTAAAGCTCGGCCAACCCCTGCCAAATTCTCTTCTCCACTTCCCTAGAAACATCCTAGAGGTTCTGGTCTTCCTCAAAGACCAATTTTAGTGCCCTAAGAGGAGGTCTCAAAGAGGCGCTTCTAAGAAGAGGTAATTTCCGTTACCGATTCTTTCACCTTTATTTCTTCTTCCACTTCTTCTTCTTAGGTTGTTTCATTATGAAGTAATAACATCAGTATCACTCATATACGGATATGTTATTATAAGTATGAAACCATCCTATTTCACCATCTATCCATCCTACGGGAAACGAAATCCCCGCGTGTGCGTACGTACGGAATACCGTCTCCACGCCGTGGTGAAATCTATTTTCCACCACCACCTTACTTGGATGGGTATAATGGTGTAAATAATAACTATATATTATTATTTTAAGGTGATATTGATTCTGAAATAGTATACATACACTCCAATACATTCCCACAATCATGAAAACGATATCATCGCTCGTGCGTACGTACGGACTACCGTCTCCACGACGCGATGAGATTCATTCTCCATGTTAACCATTTAAGAGTGATTATAAAGTATATATAAGAAATAATAATGAAATATATGAAATTATAACGCTACTGGATTTATGTATATATGTATGTCATCTACTTAATTCCACTCAACTCAATAAGGAAACGAAAACAACGTTCATTCGTACATACGGCCTACCGTCTCCATGAACGGTGTATTTCTTTCCATTTACTAATTTATTATATATATATATGTATATTCTGAATATATATTATATAGAAATCATGTTTTATATTCTGGAATTAATTAATTATGATCTAAGCAATCATATGAATAATTACAAGTCAAAACACGGACGACAAATGAAACAATTTTACCCAAAATGCTCTTTAACATAGAATTTACAAAAGAACGGGTAATATAAAGTTATAAGTGAACCATATATGATATCATAACAATTAATATGATTCTGTAATAAGTCAATAACATTATTTAAATCATTATACATGAGGTTCGGACACTTACGAAGCAAATTGGACCTAAAGTAAGGGAAATATCACAATCTCATTTTTTTCCGAGATTGTTTATACTTTGAAATTTACTGGGGTGTATTTTATCATCCACATACATGTTTCCTCAATATGTAATATTATTTCCATCCACCTAAAATTGTTTAAATCCAATTTTACCCTTCAGTGAGTTTTTAGTAAAAGATATGAAAAGAATCTTTTGTCGTTTCTCGTACGATGTACTTTTTGAATTTTCCAACAAAAGTAAGAGAATAATGTTTTTTTAACTTATACGGCATGAATGGATTTTTAAAACATTATTTCCAAGAAGCTTCCTTTACAAGTTTTCAAGTTTATCTTTAATCAACTTCTTTTAGTTTAATGTTGTATGACATGTTAAGAAAGAAAAAATGTTTTTGAAGAAGAAATGATATTTTCCTCAAGAATGGAGTTCAAGTGTTTTATCAAAATTATTTTACATCTAAGATAATAAAGGGTTCAGTTTTTATCGCTATTATTACATTGATTTGATTATGTTGTGATGGAATTATTTTTATGAATTCCTTTATCTTATATGAATTGTTTTATGATGTCATGATGTTTAAGATTCCCATCTGTATTACATGGGTTATGCAATGATGTATGATTTATGATTTTGTGGCACACATAAGAATGGTATCATTATGAGATGGGTGGGACCAATATCTCCCTCCAATTCATTGGGTAAAGATTTTATATCTCATGATATAGACCTGGCTGGACTGGTAGGTTATACCGGTTCAGTGAAACAGGACTGAAACGAGGGTGACTCGGTTCAGAAAGGGACTTTTTCCACTAAGATAGTCTTGGAAATGAGTCTTGACTAATAAGATATGATTCTCTATGATTATGTGTGTATGCCACAATGTTTCATGTTTTATGTTATGATTATTGGGATTACATTTCACTACTATGATTTATCCCATGTTATGAAATTATGATCTCTTTTGCAGGTTAAGATTTCCTAAAGATATGTTCTTATGAATATGATGTGATTGATATATCTTTTGTTTACCCTTACTGAGCATTTGAGCTCACCGTTTTATTTTTTCTTTTCCCCAGGATATAAGGAAAGGTTTTAGGTAAAAAAAAGAGAAGATCTTTATGGGAGATGTTGAAGATATTTCACCATGATTAGAAGATTACGTTCCGAGTTTCCAAAGACACTAAACTATTATAGTCCTTGTGTGTGTGTTTTTGTTATGTACTAAGTATTCCGCAAATGTAATGTAATGTCAATGTACGTCAAGCTTCGGGTCTCTACACAAACCGGTCTGTTTCTCGGATTCTGAAGCAGAGTACGACTCAGCGGTGGAACCCTCCCCTCAGTCATCTGTGTCAAGTAATAGGGAAGGAACAAGGCGTATCAGCCTCATCCTTCCAGAGTGTCAATTCCTCTGGATTCCACCCTCTCTTCTCAGGTAAATCTAGAAAGAGAAAATTTTGGGAATCCCACGGGTTTCGACCGTGCATTCACCCCCATCATCACTAGAAGCGCCCTCTACCTCGACCAGAGATCATGGAGAGCTATTTTTGGGACCAATGGAGGTCGAGAAATAGCGTGAACCATCGCCGGGAACCACGATCCCTGCACCAGAAGTTGTGGCCGTCAGCCCATCGTACTATGACATTGTGGTTAGGTCACCACCCTCCATTTGATGAGTAGGTCAATACAGGGCCAGACCCTGAATCCAATACCAGGAACTTATGGAACATTCTTGCAGTGGATTGCTTCCCGTATAAGTTCTGGTCGGCGGTGACGTTAAACTTCTATTCACCGGAATCCCCCACCCCACAAGAAGTCGAGTGCTTACGTCAAACCCTATGGGTGACACACTTCCGTCTTTATTATCATCGGGTGGTGTACCCCAGGATCGAAGTGCACATTGAGTAAATAGGTGAGCAATGACGTCTGGTCGATTTGGTCGCCCTCCCTGTGGCCTAGTGCCCTGAGTCATCAGGTCGCCAGAGGACCCTCCAACAAAGATGCATTCAGAGTTTCAAGGTAATCTGCAAAATCATTAGGGAGCCTACCCCCCATGTGCATGTCCAAGGCTGGGGGATGTACGCTGCCCCCCTCTTCAGCCCCATTCGATGGCATCCCGACTCGTAATGCGATATTGAGGATGTGCCATCGGGAAGGGTCACTGTCTACATGGCTGACGTCGTGGACAAGGAGGACGAGATGTAATTTCTTGATGGAGACTTACCCCCTTAGGGTGTGCCACTATTGTTGGACCCATCAGGGAGGATTACTTGTCAGCAGCGAAACCTCTTTGGCCTCCCTTTTCCCATCGAGTCGTTGGTACTCATTCGGAATGCCGGTAGGGGTAAAGAGCCTGTTGGAGCTGTCAAGCACTCCGAACCATCCGCCGTAGTGTAGAAGACGGAGGAAGATCCCAAGAAGGCCACGTTGCACCAGTAACTTGCTGATCAGAAGAGGTTTCTCGACGAACTCCTGGCCGAACGTGCTATAGAGCGATGACCTTCCTATGGTGATCCTAGGCCGGGGCAGAAGGGGCAGGAACAACTTCCCCCCCAGCGAGATGCATCTGGGAAACCCTGATCATACCACTCACAAAAACAAGTTTTAAGCCGTAACTCCTGGCCAGAGGGCATGATAAATTTCACCAAACCCTCCCTAACGGCACAACAATCCGAGGAATCGAGGACGGGTTCCCCCAGTTGCCCCGCAGGCCGCTCCGCCAGTCGCTCCATGAGCCGTTGAGCCCATCTACCATGTCAAATAGCCCGGAAACGCACTCGTGGTTAGGGATACCCGTCAAGATAGGTACCCCCGCCCGGACGATCCAATGGCGGAACTCATCGCCTACCTCAAGGCATTGGAGACGCGACAAGTGACATTTCCACCAGATGGAAAGCCATATCCAGCGTGGGTGGATGATATGCCTGCCCCCCTTGAGTTTTGGAAATCCCACTTTCTCGCCCTTTAAGAAGACAGGGGACCCGCCGCAACACCAAGCCCAATTTTCCTCCAAGTGTGGCCCCATGATGGGGATTCCAGCACAGCAGGAAGCCGCCACGCTCTGATGTTTTGTGCAGACATTGGAAGGCCCTGTGTTTGTTTGTTACAGCCAAGTCCCCATTGGATCGGTGACCGGCTTGGAGGATCTTCGACAGCAATTCATATACCATTTTATCTCCACCACACGGAATACCAGCATCGTAGACCTTTTCAGGTGCAAGCAAAGGCCCGATGAGCCGGTCGCAGACTTCATCTCCCGGTAGAAGGGGATCACATACTCCCTCGACATGTCTCTGACTCATGAGAAATTACTGACGATTCATGTAGGGAATGTCAAAATAGAACTAGTTCCTTCCCTGATCACTCAGAACTACCCTGGAGGGTTCTGAGAATTATCAGATAAGGCCCAACCCCTCGAGGAAGCTCTACAACAGGTTAGTCAGGAGCATCGGCTACCCCCTATGATCCCAGAAAGGAGGGCTGCCAGAGCTGATCCCACCACGGTGGCCTAAATAGAAGCCCCTAGGCAGCTATAATTATTGTCGGTAGCATTGGATCTACAACCTCGCAGAGGCCCGCCACCACAGGTGCAGCCTCCTACCCATCAGCGACCACCTCGGAATCGGCAGGTTCCCCTGCACAATGTGCCACCGCTGCCTAGGTGGGATAATCAGGCTCTGCCTCCTCAGCAAGATCCTCTGGCCCCTCGTCAGGTCTAGGCTCCCAGAGCCCCCTATCTGGAAAAAAGACACCAGACTTACTCGTTCAGTGAGGACCAGGTCCCCGATTACTTCCACAGTGCCCTAGAGCAGGGGATTTTATGCTTACCTGAGTGCGGAAGTCCGGTAGTGGAAAATCTCACCAATAGCCCCAACTACTACCCCTATCATCGGATTCTAGGGCACACCCTCAAGAAGTTCTATGTGTTTAAATACTCTCTCCAAGACCAGGTCGATAAAAACATAGGAAGGATGGGCCTAGCCCAGGCACCAGTGGAGGGTGTCTTTGTGATTTCAGAAAGCGGTAGTGACGATGATGGTGAGTGGCAGCAGGTTCCCATCCGCGGATCCTGGAAGTACGACATCGGGATGAATCGTAAAATAGTCGCTCACGTCCATGGTTTTATTCGGGCATGCCTGAATCAGTTGGAGCCTTCAGAATCTGCGGCAGCACCTCTGCATCATCATCTAAGTCAGCCTCTTCTCAGAAGGGCAAGCATCGATGACACAAGAAGAAGCTACATGCTCCACCAATGTCATCTTCATCCCTCACTCTCGGTGACTTCATGCCTCATGATATAGGGATCCTTCCTAGAATTCACCTAGTGGTGGATGATTCATCATGTGAAAGTTAGGGGTACGCTTTAGTTAATACCGTGGAGTTGGTAAATACTTATATGACTCCCGACGAGGGGGAATGATATGCAAACCTCCCCAACGCCCCCAGCCGATGCCAATGTCGGTGGAACCCCGACCATATGGGTCATCAAGGAACCTCAGCTCGCACCTTCATCTAGGTAGTGCATGCCACTGAGACCAGACAGCAGGTCCAGTGCAGATCTCAGCCCATGCAACCTCCTCATCTGGTGTCCTCAGATCTACCTCCACCACCGTTTGTGAAACTAGACTAGGCAGAGCTACCTCATCTGCACCGCGACCAGTCTCGCCCTACTACAGGCCAATCTCATTTGTTCGGTCCTCATCCGGAAGCTACTCTTCAGGCCTCGACTAGTGAGAAACGAGACATGCCTAGCACTAGCCAGCCGCTGATGCAGCTGGAAAGGCCTGTTGTGCCTCCAATTGTAGAGCGGCCTCCTGTGAGCAGAAGTTCGTACTTGGCGCAGAAGTATGATGTACTCAAGAACCTTGTCGGCATCCCAGCGAGGATTTCTATACTTGAGGATCTTTTCCTGTAATCAGACAGGCGTGAGGCGCTCGCCGAGGCTCTAAGGAGCCCCCTCCAGTTTGAGACAGAGGTAGCAACTGCATAAGACTTCCACACTGAGGCAATAAAGAATGCCAAATTCCAGGAAGTTATCTCATTCTCTAGTGAAGACAAAGACCCTCCCATACATGGGAACATTCTCCCATTGTATATCACTTGCCAGTTCAATGGTGTGGAAGTCCTCTGCTGTCTTGTTGAAACGGGCTCTGGGCTTAACCTAATCCTGACTCGGAAACTGTGAAAGGGAAGGCTGTCTGAGGATGATTTAACTCCCTCCGACCTATGAATCTAGGGATACGACAGGACCGAGAAGACCCCGGTCGGAAAAATCCTTTTGAAGACCCAGTTTGGCGGCCTCGATTACAGTACTGAATTCATGGTTGTCTCCCAGGACACCGCGTACAACGCATTGATGGGCATTCCATGGATCCAACTATATGCAGCGGGACCTTCATCGTATCACCAATGCCTCAAGTACTCCTTCAATGGTCGAGTAGGCGTGCTCCAAGGAGATGCGTCTCCTTTTTCCTCTTGTGAATCCCACTATCTTGACATTGACTATTACAAGATTAAGGATAATCATATTCTGGAAGGTGACTTTGAGCACAAGAGCCTCATCCCAGTTGGTGAGGACTCGCTAGGAGCATCCATGAGACCCAAGATCAAATCCTTGTGGAGGTATATATTGGAGGGTACTGTATCAGTACTGTAGTAGTAATGTAGTAGGCACTGTTTCGTACTATAGCAGCAGAAACTATTCATCAATCTGGGCCTTTGGGCCACCGGTTTGCTCCTCGGGTCCTGCAAGGCTTTTGGGTAACCCGAAGACTTCGGGCCAGTTGATTCTCAAGGCCTTCGGGCCACCTTAAGGCCTTAGAGATACCCCAAGGCCTTCGGGCCTTTAGAGACCCGAAGCCTGATGTACATTGACATTACATTACTTTTGCGGAATACTTAGTACATAACAAAAACACACACACAAGGATCGTAATAGTTTAGTGTCTTTGGAAACTTGGAATATAATCTTCTAATCGTGGTGAAAGATCTCCAATATCTGCCATAAATATCTTCCCCTTTTTTTTACCTAAAACCTTTCTTTATATCCTGGGGAAAAGAAAACATAAAAGGGTGAGCTCAAATGCTCAGTAAGGGTAAACAAAAGAAATATAAATCTCATCGTATACACAAGCACATAACATTTGGAAATCTTAACCTGCAAAAGAGATCATAATTTCATAACATGGGATAAATCATGGCAGTGAAATGTAATCACAATAATCATAACTTAAAACATGAAACTTTGTGGCATACACACATAATCATAGAGAATCATTTCTTGTTAGTCAAGAGTCATTGCCAAGACTATCTTAGTGGACAAAGTCCCTTTCTGAATCGAGTAACCCTCGTTCCAGTCCTGTTTCACTGAACCGGTATAACCTACCGTTCCAGCCATGTCTATCTCATGAGATATAAAATATTTACCCAATGCATTGGAGGGAGATATAGGTCCCACCCATCTTATAATAAATCCTTTCTTATGTGTGCCACATAATCATAAACCATACATCATAGCGTAACCCATGTAATAAAAATGGGATTCTTAAACAACATGACATCATAAAACAATTCATATAAGATAAAGGAATTCATAAAAATAATTCCATCACAACATGATCAAATCAATGTAATAATAGGGATAAAAACAGAACCCTTTATTATCTTAGATGGAAAATAATTTTGATAAAACACTTGAACTCCATTCTTGATGAAAATATCCTTTCTTCTTCAAATTTTTTTTCCTTTCATAACATGTCATACAACATTAAAATAAAAGAAGTTGATTAAAAATAAACTTGATAACTTGTAAAGGAAGCTTCTTGGAAATAATGTTTTAAAAATCCATTCATGTCGTATAAGTTAAAAAAAACATTCTTCGTACTTTTGTCGGAAAAGTCAAAAAGTACCTCTTACGAAAAAACGACAAAAGATTCCTTTCATATTCTTTACTAAAAACTCACCGAAGGGTAAAATTGGATTTAAACTATTGTAAGTGGATGGAAACAATATTACATATTGAGGTAACATGGATGTGGATGATAAAATACACCCCAGTAAATACCAAAGTATAAACAATCTCGGATAAAAATGAGATTGTGATATTTCCCTTACCTTAGGTCCGATTTGCTTTGTATGTGTCCGAACCTCCTGTATAATGATTTGAATAATGTAATTGACTTATTAAAGAATCATATTCATTGTTATGATATCATATATGGTTCACTTATGACTTTATATTACCCGTTCTTTTGTAAATTCCATGTTAAAGAAGCGTTTTGGGTAAAATCGTTTCATTTATCGTAGGTGTTTTGACTTGTTGTTCTTGACATTATTATTACTTATATCATGATTTACTTACTTCCAGAATATAAAATATGATTTATATATCATATATATTCAGTATATATATATATAATAGATAGATAAATGCAATGAAAAACACCGTTCATGGAGACGGTAGTCCGTACGTACGCATGAATGCTGTTTTCCTTTCCTTATTGTCTTGAATGGAAGTAAGTATATGACATACATATACATATATACATAAATCCAGTATCTTTATAATTTCATATATTTCATTATTATTTCTTATATATACATTTTAATCATTCTTAAAAGGTTAACATGGAAAATGAATCTCATCGCGTCGTGGAGACGGTAGTCCGTACATACGCACGAGCGATGATATCGTTCCCATGGTCGTGGAATTGTGTTGAAGTGTATGTATACTATTTCAGTATCAATATAACTTTATAATAATCATGTATAGTTACTCATTACATCATTATACCCATCCAATTAAGGTGGTGACGGAAAATAGATTACACCACGGCATGGAGACGGTATTTCGTACGTACGCACGCGCGGTGATTTCCTTTCTCCGTAGGATGGATAGAAGGTTAATTAGAGTTGTTTCATATTTATAATAACATATCAGTATATAATAAATACTGATGTTATTACTTTATCATGAAAAAACTAAAGAAGAATAAGTTGAAGAAGAAAGAAATTGAAAAGATCGGTAATGGATATTACCTCTTCTTTGGAACACCTCTTTGAATCCTCCACTTAGGGAACTAAGATTGGTATTTGAAGAAGAGAAGGACCTCTAGGATTATTATAGGGAAGTGGATAAGGGATTTAGGAAGGGTTTGGCCGAGCTTGAGTGCTCAAATTGGTGTGAGGAGGAGGGGGAGGAGGTGCCCTTTTATAAGGGAGGAGAGGGGCACCTTAGGAATATATCAAAATATTATTTTATATTAAAGTAAAAATCGGTTTATAATGGTTCGAAAGGGTCTTATTTCGAAGCTAAAGTGGGGATGGGTCTAAATACTATCAACCAATAGGATTTAGGCAGGTTTAGGTTATTATTTTAACCTTATCAATTATATTTAACTCTAAGTTAAATAATTTAACTTTTACCGTGTCTTTTTGTTTTCTTACACTATATGGTTAATACACTTACTATAACATGACAAACGAACCCCAAATTGTTTATTATTAATATATATATCCTTATCTAAGTAATTTGGCCGAACCGTAGATTTTTAGGAATAAAATAACAATTAATAATATAATAGTAGATTTAAAAACTATTTTGTGTCAATTTTGACACTATTTGATATATGATTTTTGTGAAAGTAATAACAGAATTATATGTTCGAAAAAAGTTGATTAAATCAACACTAATATATTATAGTAACCTATAAAATTAGTTGAATTCATAAAAAGTCTTAAATTACATTTATTTTGGTATTTATAATATCAATTATGTCAATATTTCATTAATAAGATAATTACTGCATCATCTTTGTGTCATAAATAAATTAAATTATTTGATGTCTAAAAATTACAAATAAAATACGATAATGTAGGAAATAGTTTTAGCTTTCTAATTAATATTTACAATAGAATTTATCTTATGTACAACCCTATATTAAAAATGTTTTAGTAAATATACTTTGATTTTAACTCTTTTAACTCTTCTTTGAATTAAATAATAATAAATGTCCTAATCTAATCCAAGTGGGCCTAAATGATAATATTTTACACTTAAGGTTGTTTTTGGTTGAGATAAACTTGTCCAATAGAATTAGGATATGTGTTATGGTAATATCAATATCATTCTTACCCTTAATTACCCTATTTACTTTTAACCGTGGTAAATAAAAGTAAAAAGTTACTATTCACCAAAAATTATTTTCATCTCATTGAACCACATTTTACTTACTGACATCAACCGTGTCTCTCGGATTTTTGAAATTCCATTCACAGAAGCGGTAAAATTAAGTTTTATGAAAAGTTCAGTTTTTTAACTACCACTTAGTAGATTCACTATTCATCAAAAATTGATGTTTTTCAAAACAATGCCAAAATTTCATCCTAAGCTATATTTCATATTCCGAATTCAAAAATGAAGTCTATTTTACCAATTTCATAACATAGAAGTTGCATTAATTAATTTTATAATTAAATCCCGCTGTTAAAACAAATAGCGTGTTTTTAAGAAACAATATCTATCAAAAGATTGACACTTGATTATGTCTGGTTTAAATGTGAAATTACATTCAATGACCAACATTGTATTAAATTGTAAAAATATATTCTAAATATACTTTAAACCCACTCAAATTAATAATTTATCACTATTAATTATTTCGATTAAAAAAGTTGCTTTTAATTATAATTTAGTAATTTTCACTATTCATCAGAATATGAAAGTTATCCGAAGAGTACCAAAATTTCACCTTAGGCTAAATTCGATACTCCAAATCCAAAAATGAAGTCCATTTTGAGAGGTAAAATTTCTAAAATTTAAAAAATGGTTATTACTATTCATAACGGCTAGTTTTAATAATATTTTAATTGCATATCGTTGTTTCGTGAAACCCAGTATTGCGTACTACAGACGCTATCGAGGAAGGTTGCGATTGCGTGTAATGCAAGCCAAGTCATTGTTGCGTGTTGTGAAAGAATCCTTCGTTGTTTCGTATAACAGAATCCAACCATATTTCATTTATACATTGAATATATATATACTCAATGTTGCATAGAAAAACTATTATCAAAATTGTGTGTAACACGATCCAAGAATAGTGTTGCGTATACTGCAAGCTAATACGGTGTTGCTTATAGCGCAAGGTAATCTTGGTGTAGAATACAACACAAGACATTAATGAAATTAAAAGAATATTTTTCATAAAATCTCGGGGTGTTATATTCTACCCCCCTTAAATTGAATTTCTCCCTCGAAATTCATCGGGGTTATAAATGGTTTACTACTTGAAAGTTTCTTTAATAGAAACCCACATCGTAAAAAGGAATACCAAAACCAATATTTAAAAACAAAAGTATGAAACGTAACGGTTACCCAAATAAACTAATAACTGGGTTTCCACATAGGTGAAAATATGGATATGGAAGAGAAATCTAACCATCATGTTCTGATGGAGAGTGGTAGAGAACATGGCTATGGAAAATCCAACAATCACAAATCCATAAATTTGTGACGATCTAAGGTACCATCCGATTAATCAGATATAATATCACTAGGACAACTTTTTTTTTGGTTTTCAAGATCGTTTCCCTAATGTTGAAGAATTTGAATTAGAATAAATACTTACTTTATTTTGGTACAGTCGCACTATTGTTCGTGCCTTGAACAATTTCCCCTTCATCTCTTAAATAAATGAAGTTGAATTTGTTATTCATGAAGTGTTAGAAGATCATGTGATAGAATGAAGGGTCATTACATCTGTCTCAAACAAAAGGTTAGCAAAAATTATATACATAAGTCGATCTATAGTGAGATTAATCATACATGGTTCCTAAAATGGACTTATACTTCATATATCATACTGCTTAATATAATAAAACTAGTTTTTACTAAACAGGGACTTCCTGTAGGCCAGTGGTGGGCGATAAAAACCAGTCGCACTTCGGTTGTGGGTTCGATTCCCACAGCCTTGTCCGACGCGATGGGTTGTCGCTCGTCCTGTAGGTTGTCCTTTTTCTAAAGCTATATTACTATAACATCCCATCAATAATATCGAAAATCTTCTATCCTTAAACTAACTTATGTCCAACATAATCCATTCTAATCTTTAGGCTTATCCATAATACAACAGTCCACTCTCATAATATAGTGAAAACGATTACCAGAGATTTAATACTGTCGTTAATCCCCATATATCATAAGATATGTCTTGTTGGTCACATTCCAAACATTCAAAGGCCTTAATCATGTATTCTCTTGAATACACATTGAACCTTAGTGAAAACATGAATGCAGTTAAAAGTTAACTCTTTCCACATACCACAATCCAAAAATTCTGTATACTCAAACCATGATATAACCTTCTCCTTATATCAGTCATGAGCTCATGAATAAAATCAAACACCTCATTATCTTATTATTCCTTCATTATGCGCATATCATGTAAATTCTAAAAATATCAGAATAACCTTTCATGGATAGTGGTACCATTAATCATACACTTTCATAACTCAAGGAAAGACAACAGTGTAACAATCCTTAGATGTCTCTTTATTCCATAGTACCATGAGATTTCTTATACAACATTACACATGATAAACATGTAATCATTCCACTACATTCTTAAACCATTGACCGAGCTTCATCAATTCTTTCATCTCACATATCATTTTTAGTCTCTTCATCATCATCAACATAAATACTTCCCATACGACCATACTGATTATCTTCATGAGACTTTCCCTTAGGGAATTGGTTTTCATAATGCCCGTACATTCCACATTTAAAACATTTAACCATTGTTGATGTCGTAGCAATACCATTATCCTCATCCATGGTGTTAACAGAACCTTTTCCTTTTCACTTACTTGCTTTGTGTCCTTCTTTTCCACACCCAAAGCATCTTCCAGTTCTTTTGAAACATTCTCCTTGATGCCTCTTCCCATATGATTTACATAGGGGAAATTGAACTTTCTTTCCTCTATGATCATCATGAAACTCCATCTTTCTCTTATTAGCCGAGTCAGGAAACTTACCAAATTTTACTTTATTGATCATATTATGAGATTGCTGATTCGGCATAATAATGATGTTTGGACTTCCAAATCCCATTTCATTATGAAGAATATCATTCCATTGTCCATCATATCCTCCATTATTGTGAATCATCTTGTTTCCAGCCATTTTCTAAAACCCAAAAAAAAAGAATAGTGTGAGAGGCAAAAATCATGCTAGGGAAAACAACATAATAAAGGTGGAGTATCCTCAATATCTGAGGTTAAATTCTATGATCGTTACCGTAGTTATAGGACTGTATCCTATACGTATACTTATCCTTAGGGATATCCCGAGACATACCTTATAAATATCTCTAGGGATCTCACTAAAGTTCTCGCATCCTAGTTTCCAAAGGTTGACTAAACCTTTCCTCTGATACCAACTGTAGAGTCCCGAAGCCTGATGTACATTGACATTACATTACTTTTTCGGAATACTTAGTACATAACAAAAACACACACACAAGGATCGTAATAGTTTAGTGTCTTTGGAAACTTGGAATATAATTTTCTAATCGTGGTGAAAGATCTCCAATATCTCCCATAAAGATCTTCCACTTTTTTTACCTAAAACCTTTCTTTATATCCTGGGAAAAAGAAAACATAAAAGGGTGAGCTCAAATGCTCATTAAGGGTAAACAAAAGAAATATAAATCTCATCGTATACACAAGCACATAACTTTTGGAAATCTTAACCTGCAAAAGAGATCATAATTTCATAACATGGGATAAATCATGGCAGTGAAATGTAATCACAATAATCATAACCTAAAACATGAAACTTTGTGGCATACACACATAATCATAGAGAATCATTTCTTGTTAGTCAAGACTCATTGCCAAGACTATCTTAGTGGACAAAGTCCCTTTCTGAATCGAGTAACCCTCGTTCCAGTCCTGTTTCACAGAACCGGTATAACCTACCGTTCCAGCCATGTCTATCTCATGAGATATAAAATCTTTTACTAATGCATTGGAGGGAGATATAGGTCCCACCCATCTTATAATGAATCCTTTCTTATGTGTGCCACATAATCATAAACCATACATCATAGCGTAACCCATGTAATAAAAATGGGATTCTTAAACAACATGACATCATAAAACAATTAATATAAGATAAAGGAATTCATAAAAATAATTCCATCACAACATGATAAAATCAATGTAATAATAGGGATAAAAACAGATCCCTTTATTATCTTAGATGGAAAATAATTTTGATAAAACACTTGAACTCCATTCTTGATGAAAATATCCTTTCTTCATCAAAAACATTTTTCCTTTCATAACATGTCATACAACTTTAAAATAAAAGAAGTTGATTAAAAATAAACTTGATAACTTGTAAAGGATGCTTCTTGGAAATAATGTTTTAAAAATCCATTCATGCCGTATAAGTTAAAAAAAACATTCTTCGTACTTTTGTTGGAAAAGTCAAAAAGTACCTTGTACGAAAAAACGACAAAAGATTCCTTTCATATTCTTTACTAAAAACTCACTGAAGGGTAAAATTGGATTTAAACTATTGTAAGTGGATGGAAACAACATTACATATTGAGGGAACATGGATGTGGATGATAAAATACACCCCAGTAAATACCAAAGTATAAACAATCTCGGATAAAAATGAGATTGTGATATTTCCCTTACCTTAGGTCCGATTTGCTTCGTATGTGTCTGAACCTCCTTTATAATGATTTAAATAATGTCATTGAATTATTACAGAATCATATTCATTGTTATGATATCATATATGGTTCACTTATGACTTTATATTACCCGTTCTTTTGTAAATTCCATGTTAAAGAAGCGTTTTGGGTAAAATCGTTTCATTTATCGTAGGTGTTTTGACTTGTTGTTCTTGACATTGTTATTACTTATATCATGATTTACTTACTTCCAGAATATAAAATATGATTTATATATCATATATATTCAGTATATATATATATATATATAATAGATAGATAAATGCAATGAAAAACACCGTTCATGGAGACGGTAGTCCGTACGTACGCATGAATGCTGTTTTCCTTTCCTTATTGTCTGGAATGGAAGTAAGTAGATGACATACATATACATATATACATAAATCCAGTAGCTTTATAATTTCATATATTTCATTATTATTTCTTATATATATTTTTAATCATTCATAAATGGTTAACATGGAGAATGAATCTCATCGCGTCGTGGAGACAGTAGTCCGTACGTACGCACGAGCGATGATATCGTTCCCATGGTCGTGGAATTGTGTTGAAGTGTATGTATACTATTTCAGTATCAATATATCTTTATAATAATCATGTATAGTTACTCATTACATCATTATAACCATCCAATTAAGGTGGTGACGGAAAATAGATTACACCACGGCGTGGAGACGGTATTCTGTATGTACGCACGCGCGGTGATTTCCTTTCTCCGTAGGATGGATAGAAGGTTAATTAGAGTTGTTTCATATTTATAATAACATATCAGTATATAATAAATACTTATTTTATTACTTTATCATGAAACAACTAAAGAAGAAGAAGTTGAAGAAGAAAGAAATTGAAAAGATAGGTAATGGATATTACCTCTTCTTTGGAACACCTCTTTGAATCTTCCACTTAGAGAACTAAGATTGGTATTTGAAGAAGAGAAGGACCTCTAGGATTATTCTAGGGAAGTGGATAAGGGATTTTGGCAGGGTTTGGCCGAGCTTGAGTGCTCAAATTGGTGTGAGGAGGAGGGGGAGGAGGTGCCCTTTTATAAGGGAGGAGAGGGGCACCTTAGGAATATCTCAAAATATTATTTTATATTAAAGTCAAAATCGGTTTATAATGGTTCCAAAGGGTCTTATTTAGAAGATAAATTGGGGATGGGTCGAAATAATATCAACCAATAGGATTTAGACAAGTTTAGGTTATTATTTTAACCTTATCAATTAGATTTAACTCTACGTTAAATAATTTAACTTTTACCGTGTCTTTTTGTTTTCTTACACTATATGGTTAATACACTTACTATAACATGATAAACGAACCCCAAATTGTTTATTATTAATATATATATCCTTATCTATGTAATTTGGCTGAAACTTAGATTTTTAGGAATAAAATAACAATTAATAATATAATAGTAGATTTAAAAACTTTACATCAACACTAATATATCATAGTAACCTAGAAAATTATTGGAATTCATAAAAAGTCTTAAATTACATTTATTTTGGTATTTATAATATCAATTATGTCAATATTTCATTAATAAGATAATTACTGCATCATATTTGTGTCAAAAATATATTAAATTATTTTATGTCTAAAAATTACAAATAAAATACCAACATGTAGGAAATCTTTTTAGATTTCTAATGAATATTTAAAATAGAATTTATCTTATGTACAACCCTATATTAAAAATGTTTTAGTAAATATACTTTGATTTAAACTCTTTTAACTCTTCTTTGAATTAAATAATAATAAATGTCCTAATCTAATCCAAGTGGGCCTAAATGATAATATTTTACACTTAAGGTTGTTTTTGGTCGAGATACACTTGTCCAATAGAATTAGGACATGTTTTAGGGTAATATCAATATCATTCTTACGCTTAATTACCCTATTTACTTTTAACCGTGGTAAATAAAAGTAAAAAGTTATTATTCACCAAATATTATTTTCATCTCATTGAACCACATTTTACTTACTGACATCAACCGTGTCTCTCGGATTTTTGAAATTCCATTCACAGAAGCGGTAAAATTAAGTTTTATGAAAAGTTCAGTTTTTTTACTACCACTTAGTAGATTCACTATTCATCAAAAAATTGATGTTTTTCAAAACAATGCCAAAATTTCATCCTAAGCTATATTTCATATTCCGAATTCAAAAATGAAGTCTATTTTACCAAATTCATAACATAGAAGTTGAATTAATTAATTTTATAATTAAATCCCGCTGTTAAAACAAATAGCGTGTTTTTATGAAACAATATCTATCAAAAGATTGGCACTTGATTATGTCTGGTTTAAATGTGAAATTACATTCAATGACCAAAATTGTATTAAATTGTAAAAATATATTCTAAATATACTTTAAAACCACTCAAATTAATAATTTATCACTATTAATTATTTCGATTAAAAAAGTTGTTTTTAATTACAATTTAGTAATTTTCACTATTCATCAGAATATGAAAGTTATCCGAAAAGTACCAACATTTCACCTTAGGCTAAATTCGATACTCCGAATCCAAAAATTAAGTCCATTTTGTGAGCTAAAATTTCTAAAATTTTAAAAATGGTTATTACTATTCATAATGGCTAGTTTTAATAATATTTTAATAGCATATCGTTGTTTCGTGAAACTCAGTATTGCGTACTACACACGCTATCGAGGAAGGTTGTGATTGTGTGTAATGCAAGCCAAGTCAGGGTTGCGTGTTGTGAAAGAATCCTTCGTTGTTTCGTATAACAGAATCCAACCATATTTCATTTATACATTGAATATATATATACTCAATGTTGCATAGAAAAACTATTATCAAAATTGTGTGTAACACGATCCAAGAATAGTGTTGCGTATACTGCAAGCTAATACAATGTTGCGTATAGCGCAAGGTAATCTTGGTGTAGAATACAACACAAGACATTAATGAAATTAAAAGAATATTTTTCATAAAATCTCGGGGTGTTACAGGGCCACATGAATGCAGACCCCAGACACACTACATAAAAGGAGTAGCCCCAAATGAGGATTTAGAGGAAGTACACTCACCAGAGCAGATCCAAATAGATTGTCAGAATGAGAGAGTATGACTATTCCATCGGTACCAGCCTGTGCTTGCACAAGAAGACTATCCAGACGGTCATGCAAAGGTGGAGATCTACTATCAATATACTGATTCTGGGGAGGGGCAGTTCCCTGTAGATAGTCTGTCTTGAATTCCCTAAGACCTTCAGGTCATGAAATCTCTTAAGCCTACGTGGCATGTAATCTCTGAGCCTATGGGTCTTGTTAGGGTTCCCCATCATCCCTTAAAATGGGGGTTATCAAAAATCAATAAAAAATGAAGGCCTTTAGTACATTCAGGCCAGGAAGGTGAGGTTGAACCCGCCACGGTCACAAGTGATCCCTCGACAGGTCTGGATGACACCTACATCTTTCCGATCAATCGGTTGGAGGCCACGACCCCCCGACATGGGGAAATGATTTTTCGTTTTGGCTATGAGAGGAGGGTATATTCACAAGTCCATGCAACGATGAAAATTAAACTCGCACTCCTACAGAAACCAGGCTCAAGTGATCCCAGAACCTTCTACCCCCGTACTGTATCGGGAAGTCCGACTCATGGCAATGGTGGTACGTCATACTTGTATGTTTCGATGGGATAGAATTAACTAGCTCAAGGAGACGTGCCACTAATTCTTTGATGTTATCAAGCATGGCCTCATGGGCCGAAGACCAGATGGGATCGGATCAACTGCCTTCATCTCCATGGTCTCAGTAGCACATGAATCTCACGATATGCTGACCACTACCGCTCAAGCCGGCACCGGCCTCCCATCAGAGTCTGGTGGATCAATATCAACTCCCCCCCCCCACAGAAGATCCCTCCCTAAGTGGAGAGGAGGATCTAGAGGATTCTCCCCTATATTTGAAGAAGGCGTCTCTACCACGGTCGATTAACTGGTATAGGTGAACCTTGGTAGTGAGGTAGATCTGAGACCCACATAGATCAGTGATGTTATGCCCCTCAAGGAGCAGAAGCAGTATGTGAAGTTCCTTAAGCAACACCATGATGTTTTTTCCAAGAGTTACAATGAGATGCCAGGACTAGATCCCCAGGTAGCCGTCCACCGCCTTGGTCTCCCGAGAAACCATCACGGGTTCAAGCATCCTCCGAGAAAGATGCACCATTCTCACGATTCCATGGTCGAGGCCGAGGTTGACAAGCTCATTAGAGCCAACATTGTCATGGTGGTCCAGTACCCCATGTGGCTGGCCAACATTGTGCAAGCCTGGAAGAAGAATGGCCAGATCAGAGTCTCTATCGACTTCCGTGATCTCAACCGCCACTGTCCAAAGGATTGTTTTCCCCTTCCAGTTATAGAATTGTTGATTGATTCTATGGTCGCGCTCCAAGACCTGTCCTTCATGGATGGGTATTATGGGTACAACAATATCCGGATGACCCTTGAAGACGAGGAGTCCACTGCTTTCAGGGCCCCCCAAGGTACTCTATGTTACCCTGTTATTCCCTTCGGCCAGAACAATATAGGTGCCACCTATCAATGGGTCATGCACCGCATATTGAAGACAATTTTAAGAACATTGGTGGAGTGTTATGTGGAAAATCTGGTGGTCAAATATCGCAAGCACCAGGACCATCTCAAGGACCTTGAGAAAGTGTTCGTTTTCCTCTGTTCCCACTATCTAAAGATGAACCTGCTTAAATGTGCCTTTGGGGTCACCTCCAGTATGTTTCTTGGCTTCTTTGTCAGATATCAGGGCATCGAGATCAACTGAGAGAAGATCAAGGACATCATCCAGATGCCCCCCGGGTAATATTCAGGAGCTTCGAGGATTTCAAGGCCACTTATCCTACATATGCCGATTCATTGAGAATATGGTTTTCAAGTGTATTCTCTTTTTACATCTCATGAAAAAGAGAACCACATATGAATGGGATGAAGAGTGTCAGACCGCGTTCATGGAAGTCATGTGGTATCTGATGCAGCCTCCGGTCTTGATGCAACCTATCGCCGGAAAGCCTCTGGTCCTTTATGTGACCGCCTTGGAATGGTCTCTCAGTGCCCTGATTGCCCAGAAGAACAATAAGGGATAGAGAACAAACTCTACTACCTCATCCTCATGATCCTAAATATGGAGACCAAATACACCCCCATTGAAAAGTGCTGCCTTGCGCTCGTGTTTTCCATACAAAAATTGCGACATTACCTGCAAAATCATAAGGTACAGTTGGTCTCTTGGGTAGATCCACTGAAGTACATTCTGAACTGCACCATGTTGACTGGCCGACTAGCGTGTTGGGCGGTGATCCTCTAGCAGTTTTACATCAGGTTCGTGTCTCAAAAGGCTATCATGGGGAAGGCATTGGTAGACTTTCTAGCTTCCCATTAAACCTCTGCAAACCAGTCACTGGACCTTGATTTTCTTAATGGGGAAATCCTCTTGGTAGATCACGTCATCCCATGTTGGTATATTCATTTTGATGGTGCCTCCCGGATTCCTACTGGTAGGAGGCTCAATGATCCCAGGCTCAACAGAGTAGGCATGGGTATCGTCTTTATCAACCCAGTGCAAGCTATTCTGCCATACTCATTCCTGTTGTTAGAAGGCTTCACCAACAATGAGGTATGGTATCATGCTGTCATCACTGGTCTCAAGATGGCCCTTGAAATCAATGTGCCCCATTTTCTTGTGAAAGGGGATTCCGAGCTATTCATATAGTAGGTCAATGGTGACTATGTTGTTAGGAAGTTAGAGCTCGTGCCATTGTTGGAGTGCACCCTCCATCTAATGGTTTAGTTCCCTTCTTGACTGGAGGTTACCCATGTCCCTCGGACATAGAATAGCCGAGCGGACACTTTGGCCAGCTTAGTTGCATCATTTTCAGAACCCGAGCAGGATGATCTGATTATACATGTGGCCCACCAGAGAGTCATTTCCCCCTTCACCCCAAAGGATGACGACAGCCTACGAGTAATCCATCTTACCACCGGATCCTCCACGTCTGGAGCCCCAAGTTCTTCTGATGCAGTGGTTGAGACGACTCCCGACTGGAGATCCCCTTTTGTCGAGTATCTGCAAAATGGTTTTCTCCCTGATGATCGGGCCGAGCGCGAGCGAATCCTATGCCGCGCACTGCAATTTACCCTCCAGAGTAGTCCCAGTCTTGAGAAGATCCTCTATAAGCGTGGTTTCAATGGTGTTCTTCTTCATTGCAGTCAAAGAGTCGATATTTCTCAGGTCATGCAAGAGGTTCATGTAGGTTCCTGCGGTGCCCACCAGGATAGGCCGAAGTTGTCCCATCAGATCCGGAGACTGGGGTACTTCTGGCCCTCGATGATCCAAGGTTGTATAGAGTTCTCCAAGAGATGTCACATGTTCCATGTTCATGCTAATTTCCTGCATCAGCCGCCATAAACACTCCACTCTGCCAAGTACTCTTAGCCTTTCATGGTGTGGGGGCTCGATATCGTGGGGCCGTAGCCACCGGCGACAGCTCGCCAGTGCAGGTTCATCCTGACCTCTAAGGATTTCTTCTCCAAATGGGCAGAGTCAATCCTACTCAAGGAGGTCAAGGACCGTTCCATCATTGACTTTCTGAGCTCCAATATCATCCACCGGTTTGGAGTCCATCATGCTTTTCTCGCCGATAATGGCACCACCTTCCGAGCAGCCAAACTAAAGAAACTATACTACAAGTACAGTATCCGTTCGAACCATACCCCCCACTATCACACCCAGGAAAATGGGCAGATTGAGGACATCAACAAAACCCTCTCTAGCATTTTGAAAAAAATGGTTGGCCAGAACAAGAAGAGTTGGTCGGAAAGGCTCCCCAATGCCCTCTGGGACTATCAGACGGTGACTCGTAATTCCACCAAGGTAACCCCATATTCCCTGGTGTACAGAGCTGAGGTCGTCCTGCCGATCGAGATCCAGCTACCTTCGTTACACACAGAAGTCTATGACCAGCAAGCGCCAGATAAGGTGGCCGAAATCCATCTAGCTAAATTGGAACCACTTGACGAGAGTAGCCTCTGTTCCATGCACAATCTAGAAAGGCATCAGAATAAGATATCTAGAGCCTTCAACAAGAAGGTTCTCCTCCGCTCTTTTCTGCAAGGTGACCTGGTGTTGGCCCTATGAGCGCCAAAGATCCCTGGCAGGAAACCCCCCATGTTGGAGCCCAAATGGGATGGACCTTACATAGTCCACAGGGTTTACCAAAATGGAGCATACTCCTTGGTGACCATGGATGGTGAGTGCATAACTCCTCCCCCCAATTCCAAATTCCTCAAGAAATACTTTTCCTGAGCCCTATGGTCCTGCATGACCTTAAACTGGACGGTCTCGCATGACCCTAAACTACACGATGGTCCTGGATGACCTTAAATTGTCCAATCCCGCATTAATTTAAACTACACCTCGTCCTATATGACATTAAACTGCATCTTTAGAACTATGTATTTCTTGATTCCCATCTTTATGGGATACGTAAGAATTCTCAAATGCTTCGTTTTGAGCCCAGCCCCAAAACTCTTCTCTTTCGGCTATCCCTCTAGGTATAGTTCTATCGGAGGATACTTGCATGATATGGGATCCCTCAGCCCCACTCATAAAAGGGATATAATGGTCACACCATGTGCCCAGTCCCATTCTTCTATCCTCCCACATCTTCACCACAGGACGTTAAACTGCATGGCCTTCAAAAACTATGTATGGCTTGATTCCCATCTGCTTGGGATATGTAGGAACGCCCAAAAATTTCGTCCGTTGGCCCAGCCCATACATCAGAACCTTTCCCTAGGTCAAGATGAACAGAAAGGGTTCAATTTTTCCCCAATTCACATCGATCTATTCTAGATCCATCCGTACGTCTTTATCACTAGAGATGTTCACCTATTTTGGAGATGGGTGCAGCTAGGCTTCACCTACTTGTTGACTGGGATTCCATCACCTTCCTTGTCCGAAAGCGCCCATGAATTATATGGATTATAGGCCTAAGGGCTCTCTTACCACTTCGGGCCAACGCCCTCGAAGATGTCGAGAAACAAGACAATACAAGTCCCGCGTTTCAAATGTGGTCATCGATCGATTCTCATTTATTGCTCCCATTTTAGGGCAGTATAGGGACATCGTGTTTCAAACATGGTCAACAGATGACCTGGATCATTAGGGCCACCCCGAGATATCCCAAACATTGAGTGTAGTGGTTCATTCTGCCCCGTTGTATCCCAAAGCGATGAACTCCCTCCGGGTGACGCCAACTGTCAGGCCCCTTGGCTTTCTCAGGCCCCGACCCAAGTTTTCTGTTATGGGATTGTGAGGTGTGATATGGGATTATGCCCTCATCCATGCCGGCTTCCTCACCATGCCGTACACATCCCCCGGATAAGACACCTTATCCCCCCCTCATCCTCACTACAATATGTTAAACTACAAGTAGGTTAGGCCTTCCTGACCAAGGCCCAGCCTCAGGCCCCTTGGCCTTTCAGGCCCCCAACCCGAGTTCTCTTATGGGAGATTACGGTGTGGTATAGTATTACGTCTTAATTCATGTACCATACACCCCCCTCGTTGGGATATCTTCCACCCGAATGTCTAGAGTTCGGGTGCAGCCCCATATCCCAGAAACCTCCATTTCACATTGGCACCTGGGCCTACCCTTCCCCAGAGAGGGGAGTATATGGAGTGACATGGGATTATGTACTCATTCACATCGGGCTTGTAATGACCACGCCATTTACCTCTCCCTCATGAGCATCTGCATCGACCCTCTTCGGCGGTTCATCAATGTGCCTAAGGGTACTCTAGTTTAGTACCTGGAATGTTGGGTTCTACTCGGACATGCTTCCACCCAATTCACAGGCTTCATGTTCTCCTTCATTAGGGCTTCCATCACTCACACCCGAAGGGACCCGCAAAAAACGACAAGGATACTACGCCTAAGGTCAATCCTACCATTATGGGCTAACACCCCAAAGGGTTTCAGACAAAAAATTGATACAAATCCCGCGTTGTGAATATGGTCAGCGGTCGATGCTTATTTGTTGTTCCCACTTCAAGCTAACGCAATATGGATGTTGCGTTTTCGCCACGGTTAACAGTTATCCTCTATCACCATGACAACCCCATTAAGACCAAAATTTCGGTTGCGTGATTCACATCCTTCCCCACCTTCTCATGTCCAGGTAGATCTTCAAAACCCTCGGTACTATTCCTCAGTGCACACCTGCACGTTAGGAGGACCAATGCCGTTATAGGGATGTCATTCGGGGCTCTACACCGATTCCCCGCTGACATGCATTCCAGGTATTTAAAAAGACATATTCCTCCATTGTTTCCAACACAGAGTTTGACTCACGTGGACTTAGGGATCAGTACGAGGTCTACACTTACTTGAAAAGCTACCATCCCTCCATGGTCTGAGCTCTAAGACCATAAACTAAGATCTCCCCAGAACTACGTATGGCTTAATTCCCATTCTAATGGGATTCATAGGAACACCCAGACCTCTTGACTATGCGTCCAGCTTGAGTTCTGCTAATTTGTATTTTCTATCCTACCTTTGAGACTTTGACAATGAGACCGCATGGTATGGTATGGGATTATGTCCCCATTCCTGTTGGGTTTTGCAATAGCCGCACCATGCACACCCCGTTATAAGAATTAGACCTCCTGTTTCCTATCCAAAATGACATTAAAAGGCACCCTCTATAACTATGTGTAACTTGATTCCCATAATTATGGGAAACATAGGACCACCCGGATGTCTCGTTTTCAGGTCCAGCTCAGCTGGGAATAGTTTATCTGACCCCTTTCACTTCCACCCCTATTTGGGCCCCTTGGCCCAAGGTTCCCCTCTTGGAATTTCATACGGTGTGATGTGGGATCATGTCCCCAGTCACGACGGTTATGTTCCATGGCAACATACACATTCCCCACCTTGCATCATATCTGCTACGTCTGCACTGCATGACATTAAAATGCAAGCTTGGTCCTATCACATGACCCTAAACCGTGACATTATCGTCCTGATCTCACGACGAGAAACGATATTGCATTGTGATTACCTCAACCATAGGACGTCACATTGGGTATTGGTCATACACCATGCTGTTTTTCAATCCCTGCTAAGTCTTGACTCTTGTGGCGACAGCAGGTCCTTCTACCCTAGGCTTGTTGCTTCACAAAAAAAACCACTCACCTTAAAGAAAAAAAAATTATTTATCAAATACCGCTTCTTTTGGTGCGTGGGCCACACCCTCACACCCCTTTTATCACTGGCACTGGTACCTCACTGTTCCCCCTCTTCATGAACTACGTGTAGCTAGATCCCCATCCTCATGGGGTACGTAGGAATGCCTTTTCAGTTTGCTTCAGGCCCAGATCAACTCTCGTTTTGTCCCATGACCTAAAACCTCTCCCAAGGAACACATAGTGGTTGGAACCCCCGGTCCCCATTCACGTCAGGTTGTTGTAATTGCTCGCCATGAGTCTCCTGTGTTTCCTCCCATCCTTGGTCCGAATCCTACGACCCTAAAATTAGATCTCCCTATGAGAAGGGACTTTACCTCCATTATCTAATATATCTCGTTATCGTATTTAGATGTGTTTTGACAAAGAGATCTAAGTGTAGAATTTTCATGGATCCATTCCTCCTGTTCCATGTCCGAGCTTCATGGGCTCGCTATTTGGATCCTCATCCTCTTCCACATCCAAAAGGACCCTCGGATGACATGGATGCTAGGCTTAAGGGATCTCCATGGATGATGGGCCTATGTGCTCTCCTATCGTTTCAGGCCAACGTCCCTAAGGATCTTGGACGACATTTGTGACAAGTACCGTGTTTCAAACGTGGTCAACGACCAACCCTCATTTGTCTGTCCCAATTCCAGGCTAATGCGATATGGATGCTGTGTTTCCCCCATGGTCAACAGTTATCCTCCATCGCCATGCCACCATCATTGTGATCTAGATTGCGAGCATCATGATTCACTCCTTTCCACTTCCTCATGTTCAAGTGGAATTATGACATACTCATCTTTATCTCTTAGTGCGTCTAGGTTTCCTACATAGACGTGTTAGCATCATTGGGATGGTATTCACCAAGCCTCCCTTAAACCTAACATATTCCTTCCTATGTTGGGAATGTTCCCCATTACATATTGTTTCCCACATTGGGCATGACTCATGTGGGCTTAGTAGTTTTGGTGGGATATGTACCAGCACAACCAAGATTCTCCTCATCCCGCATGATGTTAAACTGCGATTCAAGAAATACATCTAGCTTGATTACCATCCTCATGGGATACATAGAGACACCCTAGTATTTCGCCTAAGGTCCAGCCACAGGAATAATAATTCTTGTTCATTCCCCTTACTGGCCACCTGGCCGGACCCCCGTAGAGAGCAGTACAATTGTAACTTTTCCCCGAACAAGTTCGGGATGCCCCAAGATGACATTGGGAAGTGACGAATCCATCGACAGAGAGGCTCTGTCTGAAAGAAAGAATGATCCATGATCAGACCGATGCGCCGTCTAGTGTGATTCCACCACGATGGCATACCATTAAGAGTATTGGATTCTATTGAAACAAACCCTCACTCCACATTCCACACTTTGCATGCCCCTTACTCAGACCCTCATCCTCTTTCATGTCTGGAGGAACCCCCTAACAATATGGATGCCTGGCCTATGTCCTGCCTATTGTCCTAGGCCAACGTTCTGGAAGACTAATGGATATAATTTTGAGTTAGGTCCCCTGTTTCAAACATGGTCAACGGTCGGCCCTCATTTGTTATCCCCATTGCAGGCTGGCGCAATAAGGAGACTGTGTTTCTAAAATGGTCGACATTTATCCTTCATTGTCACACCACCCCCATAGTGTTCCAGATTTTGGGTATCGTGATTCACACCTCCCACGTCCCTATATTCGGGTTAATCCCAATGCCACTGGAGTTACCCCGCTCGTGCACCAGAGCACATCAGAAGAACGGCTCAATTATTGTTATGAGGTCCTAATCCCTTGATCGGGCCTCTCCCATGTCATCCCGGAAGATTCGGATTGGTTAAATAAACCCCAGATACCCGAAGCATGGTTGACGCATTATGTTCAGATGGAATAGCATGGTGATCACCCCTTGTTTATCACATTGGGCTTGACCCACGTGAGATTTGGTATTGACCACCGAACATTTCACGAATATAACAGACACATATGAAGCCATCCTCGATAACGAAACTCATGCATGCTATGAAATCAAATAAATCAATACATGAAAGTACATTTGAGAGTTTGTGATCCTTACAACACTCAGGGGTTTATCCCTCCCATGGATGGGTTCACCCTGTTAAAAGAAAGTTGCAGTTCTGTCACCCTACGACTTGTGGAGTCTAGGAGTTACTGCCACCGACTCAACTCCCGCTCCTCCTCAGCAGCGATGGGCCGCAGTTCATCAGCCTCAGTTTGGGCCCGCTCTATGTCATCTTGAATGACGACCATTTCTTCAGAATATTTCTTCATATGATCTTCTAACTCTGACAGTTGGGCCTTCAATCACTAGATCATCTTTGATTGTGCATTAAGAGAGGTTGAGGGCTCATCCTCCCTGATCTGTAGCCGTTTGATCTCATTTTCAGCCTCCAGGAGCTTCTTGATGTTCACCACCTTCCTCCGCTACCGACCCACACTAAGGCTGCGATCATACTCCCGGATCATCTCTGCCATAGAATCTCGGATGAGCAGATGAGGGCGCTGGGCATCCACTCCCCCAACACATAGTTTGTGCTCCCGCGAGCGAAGTCTATCCATCCCATCGAGCCATAATGCTTGGGGGTCTTTTAGATAAAACACACGATCAAATTTCATGATTGGAGGCATACTATATCGATGTCCTCTTTTTCAGAGGTCGTATCATCCCAGTGTGCGGGGTTGGCAGGCTCGTATGCGGGGTACGCCGTCAAGAAATCTTCAGCGGGATCTGTGTTTGGCGTTGGATCGAGCGCAACATCTAGCGTCAGATCAAGTGTGGTAGGAAATGGGTTGACAGGTCTATCCTCATCATCGGACCCTACCTCAATGTCCTCAGACATTACCCCGCTAGTGGTCCCGCCAATGATAGGGAGCGTTCCAGCTCGGGTGGGCTGGGTAACTATCTCCACAATTACTGGAATGCCCCTAAGAGGGGCCCTTCCAGAAATCCTGACCAACCTCGCCGTAGGAGCCCATGCCAGTCGAATAACTGTATGTAATAGAGAAGGTCATGCACGTTAGTTGGCATGATCAATGTGTGGCTGTAATGAATTCAGTAGAGAGGACTTATAGAGATCAAAATATTGGTGCCTCTTCTGAGTTTATGTTGATGGGACCTCGAAGCGTGGCTCTCCGTATATTGTTGGAAGGTCCGGAGATTCTGGAGGAGCCACCTTGGGTTCCCTATCCCTGCCAGACATAGAACTAAACGCGGCCACATGTGTGAGTTCCGAGGGTCCTGCATCAGCACCCTCCAAGGGGTGAGAACGAGGTCTATGCACAAGGTCCTCCTACACAGTTCAGATGTTGGTAACAAGTCCATACTGACCTGAGAGCATACCCCAAGGGAAACAAATCTTGGAATGTTACCTCAAGAGCCTTCATGAAATCGTCGAGACCTGAGTCTTGATCACCGACTTCGCCTTCCTCTAACGGGCTCCCTCCATCGGCCTCGTCCCCCCAAGAGGATTCGTCTGATTCTTCCGGTAGGGGGAAGAGCTCACTCAGCTCAGTGGTTGATAGATGTGGGGGAACCATCTGATCCAGCAGTACCCTCACCCAGTATGTCATTGGACGCAGGGCACCCCTGGAATGCATGAAATCCTTCAGCGCAGCCAGATATTGCTCCACCTATGCTGAGGATGCTGCAAAACCAACCAAGACAGGGCCTATACTTGGTACGTCCATCCTGAGATAGTTCAGGAGTTCCCACATCCCGGGCGGGCCGAGGAATTTCCAGTTGACATCCCAGATGTCCTAGGACTCCAGGAAAACAACATTCTCTAGCATAGAAATATGGAGTAACCGTTTCACTAGAGCCTGAGTGGATATCCTACGGAATCCCCTCAGTAGCCGCCCCTCTGGATGGCTCTACTCTCTTGGGACCACCGGATCTGCTCCCGTTATTGGATCCAACGCCGCTGCCTCACCCTCAGCTGATCCAGGTCTCACCGCCATGGTAGCCCCGCCACCGCGGGAGGCCCTTGACACCTTCCAGCCCTAACCCCGAGATAGGGAAGGCCCGCCATCACCAGGTCGAACAGTTGGCTGCTTCAGCATTTCCCCTGGATAAGCTGCCTCCCAGCTTATGGCGTACTCCTACACCATCCCGAAGGTGGCAGTAGGTGGAGGCAATGCATTCTCCATTTTCCTATCTTCCCATGATAACATGGGTCACAATTGCCTCATCACACACAGATGATCCCTGTGGCGCACCTCCATGTAGACCCGCGAAGTCAGTCGCTGCCCGCATCAGAATTGCCCTCATAAAATGGTGTGGGGTGTACAGCTCGCATAGAGGCTCGCGGTCGACCCTTGCTACCAAGACTCCACCTCGAAAGGCCATGAAATATGACCAGTGCTCCTCCATCTCCTGACCGTCATTCGTGAGTACCCCCATCAGAAATGGAAATGGGTGAAAATGAAACTCGTCCACCTCCCACACCCGATTTAGTACTAATATTATGGTTAATTTGGTTGGAAAGCTCCTGACAGCATTTAGAATGGATGGGCAGATGTTTTACCCCGAAGGCGAGATGGGGTTCAGATATTCGTAAACCCCCCTGATGTGCACCGTGATCCACCCATACAGAAGATGGAAGGGCCCACATATCCTCTTCAACCTTTTGACCTCGCTAACATGCCATATAATCTTGTACAATCTGGTGAGCATCAGAATCCCTAGACTTACCCACCCTCCTGTTACCAGCATGGATGCCATGATAATTGTGCTAGGCTGCACCCCCATGTTGGTATCCCTCACTGGTAGGATCGAACCACAGATAAGGGCCGCGATAAATGCCGCTAGCCTGACTATCAGCTGCTGTTCAGTATTGACAC
Source organism: Viscum album (assembly GCA_963277665.1). NCBI lineage: Eukaryota > Viridiplantae > Streptophyta > Magnoliopsida > Santalales > Viscaceae > Viscum > Viscum album. The sequence continues at coordinate 81,949,362 of OY728155.1, read as the reverse complement.
TAAAACCCTAGGTCTTCCACTGCCTGTCCCCCAAGAGCCACAAATTACGAGTGCTCCGTGACCTGTTGAGCCCCATTCGGGAAAGTCTGGGTCCTCGTGGGAAACTCTCGATCCATCGGAAAGTTCATGAACTTCTTGAACCACCGCCTAATGTAGATGTCTCTCAATGATTCTTTGTCTTCCCCGGGGACCAGCCTCATTAGTGCCATCGCCAGCAGCGACATCTGCTCCAAATCCTCCCATGCACTCATGATGGGGAGGAACTCATCATACATAGCCCCAAGATCGGGACCCCTAAAATTTGATGGACATCCCACAGACTGATAACGACCTCCCCATGTTGCTGGTGAAAAGTGGTGGTCCTAGACGACCATCTACCCAACAGCACTAGCATCAGCTGTTTCGGTTAATATAAATTGAATTGGAAGGCCCATGCCACCTCATACAGGCCCACTCTCTTCATCTCAGCTCCAAACTCCTCACATGAGGCGCCTACCCAGTAGGCCTATTCCCAATCATCTGTGAAGTTGCCACCCTGGCGTAGGTCCCACTTCTCGGACCACCACTTCTCCGAATCCCTCAAGGATGCCTTCAGTATTGTGTGTACAGAGGAGGAGACGTCTCCAGCTGCAATGCCTTCCCATCAATGTTGTTCAGGTGGTTGTACAGGTAGTCAACAATGATGGGTGTGAAGTCGTCCTGCGCATGACCATCAACCACCCTGAACCATTGGCTCTGGCATGGAGTGCTCCTGAACCAGCAAGCTGGTTCATCCATACTCACCTCAAGAATTACGACGCCATCCCTTAGCCCGAATACAAACAAGGGAAGCCTCCTGCATAGTTGATAGTTCTTTATGCTCTCCGATAAAAGCTCTATTAATGAATTATGGTCCGAGTGGCTACGAACCAACACTCCTAGGCCCAGAATATTTTTAATATCCTCCCTCAGGTTGGTGTCTGCAAGCACTCCCTGTGAAACATCTTGATGGGGCATTTGGTTTTAAAGGCTCGAACTATTTTCAGCTCAGGTCACGAAGACTATTTTTGGAGCTCGTTCACAAATACAAATCACAGAGCCTGGCCTCGGCCTGCAAGCGCACGTTTACGTGGAAATATCATGGAGTCAAAGACTCATGGTTCACTGCAAATCCCGATTCACCGAGAACAGGCGCGGAGTACGCGGAGCTTCGTGAACCGAGAGTGAAAAAGGACAAATTCACAAAGAAGGGAAAGGAAAAAAATAAAGGTCTACCTCCCCTATTTATAGGCGGAGGCCTTCGATGCTTCTCGGCACGTCTAGATTGTGGTGAGCTCCGCGTCGCGCTCGGCTTGCGCGTCGGTTGTCCGCCTCGCGAGCCCCATTCGTGATCCATCTCCGCGAACAGCCGAAGATTTTGGCGATAGACCCTCAGATTTTGACCCTTGATTTCACCTTGGCTCCAAGTATGAGGGGGGAATTTGATGGCGCAAAAATGTCAGAAGAAAAGAACGAAGAGAAAGAGGCCCCGCGACCGGCCTCACGAAGCCACTTCGCGGAGTCCCCACTAGCAACGCGCCCGCCACAAATCAAGATAGGCGGGACGCTTTTCGAGTTCCACTTACATTCGTGAGCCCACCGTATAGAAAAGGAGGCATTACCCTCCGCGATCGCCCCTGACGTTCGCGACCCTCCGCAAGGAAACCCAATCCCTCTTTGTGTCGCGTAAGCTTTTCTTCGTGGCGCCTATTGCCTATAAATACCGGGATCCCCCCGAGGCCACAAGGTGGAAAATCCGACCTTTCAACTTCCCAGCTGCCAAATCATGAAGCACCCTTTGCTTTGTGAATCTTGAGCTACACGAGGTACTTTTTCTTCATGAAGTGCCTCCCCATTGTCTCGTTTTGATCCCCTCTTCCAAGAGGGATGCCTTTCGCAGAGCCTAAGGGCTTTCGCGAAAGAAGGGGATCCCCAAGGGGACCCGGGTAATCGCGGAGCATTTATGCTTTGCGAAACACCCCTCATGTACACGTGATCCAAATTCCAAGGTAGGGTCACTGTACTTCATGAAGCACACTGCTTCACGACACTCTGCTTCATGAAGCGTCTGTGCTCCGCGAGGCAGTGCTCTGCGAATTCCTTTCCACTTCACGAAGAACCTCCAATTTGAACCTCTGCCCCATGCTAAGTCTCGCCCCACTTCATGAAACACACCCCTTCATAAGTTCTCTCTACCACATAGAGCAACCCAGCTCCATAAGGCCCCAACCTATGGACTCCTCTTCATGGCAATTCCTTTTCCCGTGTGACCCTCCAGGTTTTCACGATGTGACTTCAATGTCCCCTGGATGATACTTCCCATTGCATTGCATCACCTAATTCTTCTTCACATAGGCACACTAATGACTATTGATTCTTCGCATAACCATGCTAACATGGATCCCTCGATGGTTCACTCCGTGACACCCCTTCACCATGAAATTGTCGGTACCTTCCCTCCCAGAATGAGTAGAGGGTACTGGTTATGTAAGTCCTAGGGGTGCGGAACAAACCGGCCTCATCTGAGCTGCAAGACGTTAAACTGACAAGCACCCTCGTCCTCAAAACATGACGTTAAACTATGATATCACCTCGTGCCTCTCACATTGGGTGCCCCCACCATGGACATTCTCTACGCCCCATGGTCTTTACAAGGGATGATATCCTCTTTCTGGGAGTGGCGTTTTTCCGCGGGGGAAGGGCATCCACCTTGGTGTAAGCCCCTATCTTTTCTTGTAGGTGGCACCACCCCTACCCCTCCATACTAGAGTAAGTCCCAGCACCATGGGCCGTTTAACGCGTAAGCCCCTTCTCATTTCCCACGGACGCACCCTTCACGACGTGATCGTCAGGTCTCTACTGCCTCTTGTTTCTCACACTGAGCATGACTCACGTGAGCTCAGAGTGAGCGCTGACCATGACGCACCCTAGTCTGCCTTAGAGTGTAAGCCCCAAACCCCTCATCCGAGCTGCAGGATGTTTAACTGCCAAGCATCCCTGTCCCGCATGACGTTAAACTGTACCCCTGAACTAAGTGGTCTTTGATCCATGTCAAGTCATGGTACGTAGGAAGCCTCCCTAAGGTTCAAAACTGTTATCCACCTAGTCCAGGGTCCTCATTCACATCGGTTCACCAAAATCCATCCTGAACTATGGGGACTTTGATCTGTTCCAAGGCATGGTACATAGGAAGCCTCACGAGGTTCATGCCCAACACCCATCAGACCCCCAGTCCATCTTCATGTCGGTTCACCGACACCCATCCGAACTACGTGGACATTGATCCATGTCAAGGAATGGTACGTAGTAAGCCTCATTAGGTTCAATCCCACCATCCAGTTGTTCCAACACCCCTTCATGTCAATTCAACAACCCCTTATCCATCCGAACTACGAGGACTCTAATCCATGTCAAGGTATGGTACGTAGGAAGCCTCCCTGAGGTTCAAACCCATCATCCACCTGGACCAAGGTCCTCATTCACATCGGTTCTCTGACCTTTCCACCACCCGAACTATGGGGACTTTGATCCATGTCAAGGCATGGTATGTAGGAAGCCTCACGAGGTTCAAGCCCACCGCCCGGTCATTCCGACATCATCTTCACATCGGTCCACCCGCCACCTTGGTCAGCCTAGAGTGTAAGCCACACACATCCATCATGAACTACGAGGACTTTGATTCATGACAAGGAATGGTACGTAGGAAGCCTCCACGAGGTTCAAGACCATCATCCATTAGACCCCCGGTCCATCTCCATGTCGGTTTTCCGACACGTACCCCCCGGTACATCTTCAATCTGATCCACTCTAGCTAGTGTTCATATCAACCAGATCTGTCTCCGCTGGATGTTAAACTTGCGGTATACACTGTGTTAAACATGGGAAACTGAGGAAAACCTCTGATACATGCCTATGGCATATGATTCCACGCGCTCGACGTGGGATTCCTCAGGCTCCCACGCCCTCAAGAATCCCTATAATAAGGGACAAAAGACAGTCACGTCAATTTTCCAGCATTCATACACGCCAGTGATGCCTCAACGTGACTACTCCCCCATCTGAAGGTTGCTTCCCTGATGGGACCCCTTGGAATGTCCTGGAAGAAGCAGTGTAATTAACCGGCGTTCATGGAAACATGGCACTGGGAAGAGTTTCACGAACTACGTCTTAATCTATAAGGGATACCTAGATTAGGTGACGAATTTTGAGGAGGAATCCATGGAAGGAAGAACCATCTTCCCATCATCCTGTTTCGATCAAGGAGTAGAAATCCCTGAATAAAGAATGAATGATGCCCGCCATTGGAAAGCGGGAATGCAGGGCAACAGAATAGCACCGACATCCCCCAAATGTGATGGACGCGTGGGCCCCGATGAAAGCGTCGGAAAGACATTCACAATATTTTATTGCTATCATGGAATAATTATTATTGGTACACTACCTAATGTTAATGAGGATGTTGTGAAAAATTAAAACTCACCGATCCTATATTTGATCTGTAACTAATTTTGAATGGCATAAAAAGTGAATGAAAAAAGAAATAAAACGATGATAACAGAAAAAAATGACACAAATAAAAACATAATAAAATAGAGAATTAGTGTTTATAAGGAATCCTTTATACACATCAAACCTTATAGTCTGACCTCCACGCACTATCATAATTTTCCTCTCCTCCACACACTGACTCCTCACTAATACACCCCCAATTTTAACTAGTTAGAAACTAGTAAATTTTTATTCCTCCACTACCAAATAAAATTTAATATTATAAATAGTAGATAAATATAAATAAATACACATTCAAATTACAAATGATAAAAAATATCAAAACAAGTAGTAAAAAACTAAGTAACTATGACCATTATAGACTATTTTGAAGGTTTATGGAAACAAGGGGAACTAAATTCCCCTAATAATAAGGTTTCAACATATCCTATAAAAATATTTTTTCACATGTGGTGAAAAATATAAAATTTTATATAACATTATAAAATATAGGATATCAAATATTAACTAAAAAAGTGTAAAACTAGATATATCATGAAATTATGAGTAGTAAAATAACATACATATTGCCTAATTTTGGTTCACTTTCCATGGTATTGTGTTCAGTCCTTATAATAATGACAATTTAATTCGTTGTGGAAGTGATAATGGGTTAAAAAACATATGAATTATTTTAAATTTTATTCTAGGACACATGTATGATTAAATTTGATTGTGTTATGTTCATATTCTTGTATTCTACCATTACCCATAAAATTTTGGATTGTTTTTCATAAAATATGGATTTTTTTACATATTTTCCTTAATTTTTTTTATAATTTTATATAAAATTTATAAAGGAAAAATAATTCAATAAATTATTTGAGATATCCCTGGGAAATGTTTTATCCTATTGTGATCGTGAATGAACAAATGGACAATATAATACTTATTCATGTTTGGTCTCTTAGTTTTCAAAGAGTGATAAAAGAAATCTCCACATATCAATTGTATTTCCTGTAGTTTATATATACTTTCTTTAGTAAAAATAAATGAGTGGTTTTCTAGAATCAGGTATTATAATACCTATATATTAATAATAATATTTCATAAAACCGTCACTATCAGGAACTACCCATATATAATAGTAATGAATGTGACGAATATTAAATATTCATAAATTACCCATATAATTTAGATTAATCCCATACTGATATAAAACCACACTGGGTATCAACCTTTTTATATCCAAATAATGTTTTGAATAATTTTTATAGAGGGAAATAATCCCCCATACCGTTTTTCCATGCCTCCATAATTTTTTTTATAAAACTAAAAAAATAATTTTTCAAAAAATGTCATTAACTAATTATTATAATATTGATTGAGGCTAACTTCTATAATATATATTTAAGTCCATATTAACATAAAAAAATAATATTTTAATTTAAATAATGATAATTTTACACAAAATTAATTGTAATATTTTGAAATAAAAAAAATATGGGACATAATTGGTAGGGATGTAAATAGGCAAAAGAAAAACCCTACTACTATATTTTTGGTCCAATTAGAATTTTTTAATCCTATTAATAAATAAAATTTATTGAACATAAGTTTGTTCATGTAGAAGGAAACTCTAATCTTCTACACCTATTGTGATATATTTTTCTATTTAGAAAAAAATATGAAAACATTAATTATATGATATATTTTTTAGTCAAATGGAAGGGAAGATTGAAAACATACATATATGGATAGATACATATATGAAATGTATAGTGGTTTTACTCATGATATTAAAACTATGGTGTTTCATTAATATCATTAGTTGATTATCCATGTACTCGAAAAATTTTCAATCTCCATCTTATGTATGAACATACTTAATTCCATTTAAAATGCATGAAAGAATATATAACTTATGTACCCTAATTACTACTTCTAATCTGCATACTCTATGAAAAAATACCCTTTTCTTGAACAACAAAAACATTAACTCCAAATGATATAAACCACTCATGATTATCCACTTAATCCACCATTTATATCCAATAATGATAAAATGAATGAATATAAGACCATTAATGGTACAATGGGAGAAATTAATAATAATCAGACAAGGGTGATATGAAATATCTCTAACCTCATATCCCTATAACTACTAGAATACTAACATATGGAATTGACAAATGGAACTAAAAGTATGGGGACATATAAAAGTAATACCACCTCTATAAGAGAAATACTAAATTAGGATTTATAAGATCATTTAGGTAGAGTTAATTGTTACTATAAACTGAATACTAATGAGAATAAGAATATTAAAATATATATTAATGAATTATGAGTACTAAAATATAAAATATAGTCTATGTCGATCTAATCTGAGGATGAAGTTCCATATTGTAGTGTAATCCATTCATCATTATTGTATTATTTCCCTTAATACTATACAATGATTATAGAAAATTCGAATTAGTTACCTATATCTATCATTTAAAATTTATTATATAAATATGAAAATTTAAAAGATGTTTCTTTATTATCAAATTTTAGTAATTCTTTAGTTTAACACATTTAATATATTCCCCTAGAGTTTGTATCTAAATGATGTGGTTTCAGTATATCATTAGCATTAGTGATCAGTTTATACATCATAGATAGTTAAATTGGATTATAGAACTTTTATAGTTATTGGTCACATGTTTGTAATGTCCTGGATCTAGGTGCCACTAAACTGATGCCCCGTACATGGTTAACAATATCAAATAAATTACATTTCTCTAAAATCCAGAGGCTACCTACGAGTATGTTGGTCCTTGGATTTGATATTAGGGAAACTATGACCTCATTAGAAAAGACTAACATAGAGGAATAATAATATTCAATAGTAGAAGTAGTAAACAATATAAAACATAAATAAATAGCATAAGACTGATAAGGTAAATAACTAAGCATCATTCAATACAAAAGATGATGCATCATGTCACATGTTATAGGAAAGCATCTAAAAAAGTACACTGCTGTAATACACAATATATGTCTCAAGATTACAAAAGAAACAAAAGAGAATAGTAATAATCACAAGCCTCAGCTTATTCCCATACACTCCAAATGCTATGCAACACATAGAGTACCTGTAGAAGGGCACATTCTCTGATCAACACTTGCAATCATATAATCTATTTGGCCCCAAAAGCATTACCCAAATTGTTTGGGAGACTAAATCCCTGTATAAAACCACCAATGTGAAATTTTAATACATCAGTTAATATATATATATATATATAATAGGTAGTGTACAATAGTGAAATCAGAAAATAGTAGGTACTCATAAGTAAGAACAAAAATGTCACAGAAGACAATCCAATCATGTATGGGTAAAGACTGAATCCAAGCTTGTGCATTGGATTGAAAAATGTGTCAATAGTCATATCATTTCATTATTCGATTTTCACCTGAATTCATTCCTGATATCCAAATGTAGAAATCAAGTATCACTCCTAGTGCGTTTAACCCAACCATATAATCATGGTATAAAATAATACAAAACTGGAACAAAACTAACTATATAATCATTTCAATAGCCAATCAGGGTCGAAACTGGTGTATTATCATTTTAGAATTTTCTAGGGTCAAACCCTGATGTATAGAAATTTCATCATGTATGCTAGCTATGCCCGGTGTATAAGAATTTCACAATTTATACATCACATCTAACTTACACTATTATATGGCTAACAATAATATAACTCACATGGGGAAATAATTAAATAAAAAATTCCTTTCTAAATAACCGATAAAATAATTTCAATGTAATTCTCAGAGGCATCCTATACCAAACGGCTAAATATTGATCATCAAAGAGAAAACTCACCCACAGGGTCACCCTCGAACAAGTTAAATATTCTCAAAACTGCTTTTGTTAAAAATAATCAATTACCAAATCACCATTAGAAAACACATGAATCAATTCCACTAAAGGAAACACCCTATCCATGGGTGTGTGAAACTTTGGTGAAAATAAGCAACATGAAAATTCACGAATGGCACTAGACCATCTACATCATGGTAGTAAGAATCTCCACATATACTGTCAAGCTCTATTTCAACCTAGAATGGGGTAGATAAACAAAATGATAAAAATATCTAAAACCTTGATAACTCAATCGAGAGAAGAAATCCGAATAGAAGTCATAAGAGGAATTGAGTGCATGATGATGGGAATCCAATTTATCTGAAGGTTCTCGAATCAGATATTAGACAACGAATCCGAAGAAAAAACTCATTAGGATCTCCTAGGCATAGATCTCATCGAAGGAGATGTTTGTTTCTATCTTCCTGTAGAAATTATGTACTACACAACATATTAATCAATTAAATAAATGTACATTATATATACTTGAGATTACATGATGTCTCCATATTGTTGTCTAGACTAACCTTTACATGGCCATTTACTTGGATTACATGGCATGTATCCTTAAATATGCAGCATCTACCTATATGTTCATAACTTTTACTTCCTAGTCACACAGTGTAACATGCCTATATCCATCCCATCAACCTAGTTTCACCTAGTTTCTTAATTACAAACAAAAAATAAATGATTCATACCTCAAAGGAAGAACCAGGTTCTTAAAAAACACTCCCCTTAAATCAATTCGTCCAACAATATCCTTTCTAATGGTGGTAAATAAATATTTTAGAACAAATCCTCCCACTGTGATCTTATGTTGGCCTCCCTATCCCATGTCTCATCTTGCACTCGGTCATGCTACCATATCCCCCGTACCAAAGGAGCATACTGACCATAGAGAAATTTCGTGCTATGATCCATAATATAAGTGGGATTCTTCTCAAATGATTCATCTTCATGAAACTCAACTTCCTTTAGAAGAAAGGTGTGATACAGTTCCAAAAAGTAATGTCGCAGTTGAGAAATGTGGAAGACAACATACATAGCCACGTACCTATGAGTTAACATCAATCAATGAGAATATAGTCTGACCCTCCCAAAAATCTCAAATAGACTGACGTATCTCAGTGAAAGATTACCATGTCTCATGATTCTCTTGGGTCCCTACCTAAGCGTGACAGAAAATAAAACTCAATCCCTGACCTCAAAACCTAGAGGTCATCAAAGGTGATTAGCATAATATTTCTGAAAATCCTACATTGTACCCATCCATTTGTAAATCAACTAGACCTGCTGAAAAATATGATGCATTAAACGTGGTCCTAGTAAACCTACCTCACCCACCTCCAACCAGCACATGGGTGATTGGCATGGCTTACCGTACAAATACTCAAAAGGATCCATATATATAGTCACCTGGAAACTATTATTGTAGGAAGATTCAAACAGTGAAATATGATTCTCCCAAGATCACCCTAAGTCTAGGCTACGTGCGCGCAACATGTCCTCCTGCACCTGTATTGTATGCTCTGACTGGACATTTGTCTGAGGGTGGTATGTTTTGCTCAGAATCACCTATGTACCTAGAGCCTTATGAAAAATCTTCCAGAAACGAGATGTAAAGCATGTCTCCCTATCTGAAATGATAGAATGAGGGACCCTAGGATGTCAAACCACCTTGTGAATATACAGCTTCCCATGCTCATCCACATAGAAGGTCTAGATGATCAACAAGAAGTGAGCGACCTTCATATGACTATCAAACACCACCCATACTAGTTCATTACCTCGAGGAAACCTTGGTAAACCGATCATGAAATCCATCACAACATCATCCCATTTTACACTACGGAATAGGTAACTACTATAAAATCCCGGATGGTGGAAGATGTTTATCCGTCACCTACTGATAGGTGACCACCTCGTAACTATAACTGTCATCTCCCTCTTCATACCTGGTCACCATTATGGATGACTCATGTGATGATACATCATGGTAAATCTAGGATGTGTTGCCCAAGATGAAGCATGAAACTCCCGCATCAACACCTCATGTATTCCAATAGAAACCAAGACACGTACCTGGATCCACAAGATGTCATCATCACCCATCATCCAACCTAGAGGTAGATCCACACCTTCTACACTTTCCCATAGGACTAAGCCCTTAGAATCTGATAGTTGTCTCATCCTCACTATGTCGAGTAGGGTATAAGTCATAGTTAAGGAAGAAAGGAATGTATATCCCTGACTGCATGCACGTGAAAATTCATCTTAGAGAACAATTCCATATGCGGACACTCGATATATTCATGCAGCATTGCCTGCATCCGAGACCTCCTTCTCAGTGCATCCACCACTACATTTATTTTTCTATAAATTTAAGCAAGAACGATGTCAAAATACTGAAGGTATTCCATCCACTTTTACTACCTCATTTTCAGTTCACACTGAGTAAATATGTACATGAGACTTTCGTGGTCTGTTTCTACTAAAAAACTCTCTCCTAACAAGTAATTTCTCAAAACTTTTAAGGCATGAACAACCACAGATAACTCAAGATGATGTGTCGGATAGTTTGACTCATGCGGCATCAACTGTTGAGAGCCGTACGCAATGATTCAGCCCCCAACATAAGAACTTCTCCCATCCCGATACCTATTTCATTGAAGTACACAATATAACTACTCCCTGACTCTAAAAAAATCAGTATTGGTGCTGACATTAATCTCCATTTTAACACATAAAACTCTTTCTCACAAGAAGCATGCCATATATACAACACAAAATTCTTTTTCAAGCCTGTCATTGGTGCTTCTAAGAGTGAGAAGTCCAATATTAAATTCATGTAGTAACTTTCCATACCTTGAAAACTCATCACCATAATGATGTTCATGGGATGCTCCCATGTAACTACTTATCTCACCTTCTATGGGTCCACTGATACTCTTGTCACTTAGATGATGTGACCCATGATGTGAATCTCATGCATCAATAGGTGGCACTTTGAGATATTAATATAACTAATGCACTCTCAGTGTACTCAAAATGATCTCAAGATTGATGGAATTGTTATGTCGATTGTGAAAATATACCAAGATATCATCGACAAAAACCACAAAAAAAGAATCATGATACGGATGGAACACTCAGTTCATCAGTGCCATGAAAAATGATGGTGCATTTGTCAGACCCAAGGGAATAACCACATACTCATACAGACCATACCTACTAAGAAACACGGTATGATGTATGTATGAAGGTCGAACATGTAAATGGCCATATCATGACCTTATGTTGATTTTTTAGAACACCTAGGATCCACGATGCTACTCAAAAAGGAAATCTATTTTTAGTTAGGTATATCGGTTCTTAACCATCAATTGGTCCAATTTCTGAAAATCCATGCATAGCCTAAGGGTACCATCTGCCTTTTTTGCAAAAACTACCAGCGTACCCAAAGGAGAAGTACTATTTTGTATGAATCTCATATCCTTGAAATCCTCTTTGTGCTTCTAGAGTTCATGAAATTCTATCGTTGTCATTCGATAAGGAGGAATGGATAAAAATTCAACTTTGGGAACTAGCTTGATATTGAAATCCAACTCTCTCTCTCTCACTGGAGGTAACCCTGGAAAATTGTTCTAGAAAGTATCCCAACAATAATCAACTATTAGAGGGAAATATACTAAAAATGTTCCCTGGTGAACCAAATATATACTGGCATTATGTTCCCTCATTCTTCTCAACCACGATGCTCAGTTCTAGCTCAACTTTCCTAGACATCCCACTCTCCCTTGTATAAAAAGGTTCCACCCTATGGTGACATGAAACTCACCATACGGTGATCAAAATTGACAAAGGCTTGAAAAGAGACTAACAAATCCATTTCTATTATAACATCAATGACTGTAATCTCTCTTACATATATATTCCAAATGAAGTGACACCCACCAACCTCAAGGGGGAACTCTGTAAACAAATTCATACCTACTATCCTTACCCCTAATGGAATTTTTAGCATCATAAAATCATCATAAGAGAAGTCACATATCCCAAGACTCTCTATAATATGAAATAATATAAAACTATTTGAAGATACTATATCAAAGAGTTCATATGATAAAACAGAGGTGACTAGAATAATACCCTTGATATTAAAAGGTATGGGATCCAGCTCCTACCAGGTCTGCTGAGCTACAAAATTTGTCCTATACTACAGCCTTGTAACATAGCCTGGCTACCCTAAGCAGATCGACTCTGTCTCCTCTAAAAAACTAGGGTTTAAATACCATGGCCACAACCACTCCCTATGCATAAATGGCCTAATGTATTTCAGTTCCCCAACTAGTGAGATTCTTCTGGAACTACTCCAAAATGTAAAGACAATGCAGATCCTATCTCACTAGTATCCAAGGGAAACTTCATAAAAAAGTATAGTAAATGACCTTTATTTCCACAAGATTATCATTCTATTAGTCACATATGACAATAAGGTTTCATGTTCCAAAACATTACACTCGGGTATCAATACACCTAGATAGGTGAAGAAACATTTTGACTATATGCTTCTCTTCATGTAAACTCCTGAGGATGCTTTATAATACCAATTGAGATAGTACTAGATCTCAGTGCCAAAATTCCCTGGCCCACCCCTCCAGTTTTCCTCTGGTTCAACTTGGTTATTAATGCCTTATTTACTATTGTAGATATATTAGTCAGACAGAAGATATTTACCTATGGTTGAATGTCATAGCTAGTACCCTCCTTGAATTTCCTAGCTTGTGATACTTCATTACCCATATGATCAGGTGAGAATAACCAGAGCTCAGAAAAATTAGCTTTGTACTCCATAAATGATTGATTTCCCTACTCTAGATTCTTGAACTCCTAGGATTTGTCAGCACTCAACATATCAAGATGGAAATAGTCATAGAAGACTCTATTGATGTCTTCCCAAGGAATATCTCGAAGATTCCCCATTTGAGTAACCACAACCCACCACCTCTTAGAGGAATCATGTAGCATATAAGTCACAAGCTTGACCCTCCACAGAGGAGGTGTCTTCAGATGCTCAAAGATAAATAACATGGCCTCTATCCAAGACTCTGTAGCTTGTGGACCCACATACCCAATTAAACATGGGAGGATGTTTTTGTTGGAACACTGTAGTCAGATCATCCATAGAAGTGGTAGGTTATGGACCTCACTGGTGATTCTACATAAAGCGTGCGAGGTAGTCGTGAAACTGTGCATCAGCACCTACATCTGTTATAATAGCTGGTACAAAAACTAGAAAAACTGGAGGGTCCATTGGTAACCCATGTACTTCCACATCTGAGGATTGATCATCACCACCCTCCTAGAATACTACAGGTGGTCGTCTTGGTGGAATTGTCATGTAAATTCTAGCAAATACACCTCAATATAAGCTTATTTTTCATGGTACACAGTTCAAGTGCGCAATAACTAAATCACAGAAAAAAATTCTCAGATGTTTAAAGTTAACGTACATTGTGTGTATAATCCAAACACATCATGTAACCTCAGGGCCTTACATCGGAATCTACTCCCACCAGCGTAGGCGTGTAACCATCCCAGGTACATGGCATGTCCTCCCCACACGTGACATGTCCATTTTAACTCTCACATGGGTGGGTAATTCCCTTGCATTAGACATTTAAAACATCCTAAATACACGTTGTGTAGAAACCACACATGGAATATAATCAAATTATCCCTCCTAGCTAGGTACTCTCACATGGCTAGACTCTTCCGATTACTACCTTTGTAAAACTACAGTTGTGTGCGTTTCTCGGATTGTAAGCCTCAAAAATTTCCCCAAAAACCATTTTTTTCAAAATAAAGAAACAACATTCCAAAATGAGATCTTTCAAGTCACATACAACCCACCAATCAAAACATAACATCCACATATAATGCATAACAAGACAATTTATATTACACGTCTGAAACATGATCCACTAGTTTTTTATCCAAAAGGGACCATACTCCTCAAGGATCAAATTTTTGGGTCCATAAAATTCAAACATAACATTTATCAATACACATATCACAACAACATGAATATCTATAATGTTATCTATCAAACATCATACATATCTTGAATGACATATATCATAATGGAATCCAATTATTAATACTCTATAAATGGAATGGAAAGAATGCATGGAATGTGATTCTAGATAGTTTCTATGTGATGCATGAGATGGAACACCCTCGTCTAATTAGGATGTTACAAAATATAACAAGGATATCAATAATAATACCACAAAAAAGTGTGTCACCTAATTGTGTAATCGAATCAATTAGAATATCTCAAAATCAAAAAATCACAATTCAATTATAGGTAATTTGTCTTTTCCGATACATGTGGTAGCTACTCCCTAGATTATATAATTACCAAATTTTATTTCCATTTATTTTATCCAAAAACAACAATGAAAACCAAGATATAAATATTCTAATACCACTTTGTAATATCCTGGATCCAGGTGCCACTCAACTGGTTTCCCATACAAGGTTGGAAACCTGGCGTCAAGTGCATTTCCCCAAATGCTAGAGGCTGTTAACTAGCAGTGAGGTCCTAGGGTGTGATAGTGGGGAAACTATTCCCTCATTAGAAAATATTAACATTGAATAATAATAATATACAATAGCGGAGGCAGTAAACAACATACAACTAAAATAAATTTCCAAAGACCGATAAGGTGAAAAACCAAGAATTATTCAATACAAAAGATGATGTTTCATGTCACATAATCTAGGAAGGTAGCCAAATATATAAACCATAGTAATTAAAAATATATGTCTCTATTGTAAAAAAATAAACAAAAGAGGCTAGGTACCATCACAATCCTCGGCTTAGTAGAATGTTGTCTGACTCCTAAGAAACACCTCATGTTCCTATAGCAGGTTTCTTACCCGGATCAACACCTGCAATCATATAATATGTTTGGTCCGAAAAGAAAGACCCAAAATGTGTGTCAGACTAAATCTTAGTAGGAAACCATCAAACATCTATTCCAATATTTCTATGAAAATATATAACCTGAATTGTACCATAGTGAACGCAGTTAATAGTAGGTACTCAAAAGTTAGAACAACAGATGTCTCAGAAGACAATGTAATCAAGTATGGATGAAGATCAAATCCATTCTTGTGCTTTGGCTTGGCACATTAATCAATAATTTTTTAATTTTGATATTCAATTTTCAACTAAATCCAGTTCTGAAATCCTAATGTGGTGACCATGTATCATTATTAGTGCATTTAACCCAACCATATAACAATGGTATAACATAACACAAAACTAGATCAAACACAAATATATAAGTATTTCAATATTCAATTAGTTTCGAACTCAGTGTTTAATCATTTCAGCATGTACAAGAGTCAAATTCTGATTTTTAAGCATTTCATCACGTATCAAGGCCAAGACTAGTGTAGATGCATTTTATCATTTAAACATCACATGTAACTTACACTGTTATATGTCTCATAACAATATAACTGAGGTAGAAAAATCATTCAATCAAAAATTACATTCTAAATAAGCCATGAAAGACATTCAAATTCATACTGATAGGAATCCTAGTCCAAACAGTAAAACGTTGATCATTAATGGAAAAGTTCACCCATAAGGTGGCCCTCAAACAAGTAAAACAATCTAAAACATGGTTTAGCTCAATTAATCAATTAAAAAATAAACATTAGGCAATACATGAGTAAATTCAATTCATTGTGATACCCTATCCATGGGAGCATGGTACTCCAACACAAATAAGAATCATGAAAATTAAAAAAAGGCATAAGGCCACCAACTTCGTCATAGTAAAACTCTCCTCATATAACATCAATCTTTGATTTCATATAGAATGTGATAGATCTAAAAAACAAGAAAATTATCTCAACCCCTGATAACTCAATTGAGATAATAAATCAGGAATAAAGTCTAAAGAATAATTGATGCCTCATCGAGGGGAATCCAATGAATCTGAAAATGTTGGAATCAGAGATCAGACAATGAATCAAGAGCCAAAATCATATTTGGATCTATTGGGTTCATAGCTCATTGAAGGAGATGTCTGTTTTGTCCTGACAAGAGAAATGATGTGCTGCCCAACTTATTAATCAATTTGAAAAGTACACGGTGTGTACTTGAGTTAACACATTGTGT
Organism: Viscum album; assembly: GCA_963277665.1. Classification (NCBI taxonomy): domain Eukaryota; kingdom Viridiplantae; phylum Streptophyta; class Magnoliopsida; order Santalales; family Viscaceae; genus Viscum; species Viscum album. Next base: position 81,932,734 of record OY728155.1, on the reverse strand, counting down.
TCGTATAGTTTTTTATCTCGACCTATATGTGGAAGTGTACTAGGAAAACATGGTGTGTATCCTTAAGTATGGGATGTGTAACTATAAGTACACGGCATGTAGATCCCAGTCACTCTATGTAACAGGCCAACAACTAGACCCTAAACCTATTTTCCCCCATTTTTTAAGTAAACACTTAAAAGGAATGATTCACACCTCAAAGGAAGAACCCGGTTCTTACAATGAAAATGTTCAATTTTTAACAAAATATTCATTTTATCATAGTCATGTATTTTATTAATGAAGGATCATACTTTAGGATTTGACAATGTGTTTTATGTTGATGGAAAATACATTGGGAATGTTGCGATTCCTTTGGATATAATAGATGATTCATTTGGATAGGAAATAAAATTTTCCAAAGGGAGATTAACCACTGATACTCTATAAGGTTTCCACAATAATGAAAAATTTAATGCTACTTATGTCACATAGACATAATAATAAGTGGTGGCTCATGGGACTATGTTGATGTGTCTACAATGTATGTATTGGAGTTGTAGGAATTGTTGGATTTCTGAAATGTTTTCATGAGAACATGAGACTATGATGATTTATTTTCATTTTCCCAGTTTTTTATCAGTTATATATTTTAATGTAACATATTTTTAAAATGAAGTAAAAAGATCCATTGCCATTACGGTGAATTGGGTGGATCCAAGATGGGAGAATATTAGAATCTTAATATACCCATTAGTTTTTTTAGAGATTGTTTTTGGGATATTATTTTGTTATAAAAGTTAGATAAATATTATGTTGGGTGGTGAATACGGACTTGTGATACAATGGAGGGTTCATTGGCCTCGATATGACTTTCCAGGTACCAATGTCTGCAATTTTCAATTTCTCTCACCATGTTCAATGCATGTCATTTTGTCACATCATATTATCTCTATGATATCCCCTTGGTTATAATATAATTTTAACCTAACATTCATAAAAATATAATATTAAAGGAATATATGTAAAAAATAAAAACAGAATATCAATGTATTACTTAAATTGATATTTCTAGGATATATTTTTACAAAACCCCTAATTGAAATAATCTATGGAATGATCTATATTAATATATATATTATAATAATTAAAAGGTAATATAATTTGAATTATGGTACAAAATTTTTAAAATTTCAAATTGAATATATGTGTTTAATGTGATATTATTTTAGTTATTGAAAATATATTAATTTACCTAATGAATGAATAACTATGAGAATCACCTAACCATAGTTGATTCCTCTTCTTAATATCAGTTTTATCTACCAATAACTAATAACTACCACTATAGGGAATTAAACCAAAAGGTTATTTATATTTTTTATGATATTAGATAATTATTCATGATATTTTTTTGGCTCCCATAATTTTTATTATTATAAATAATTTTACATCTAACATCCATATCAATATATGTAATCTTCATAAATTAAATCAATATATTTAAAATATAGATTTTATTTATTAATTAAATTGCTATTTTAAACCATTAAATCTAATAAAAACATGTTATATTTAAAATATTTTAGTTAAGGTAGTTCCTTTAATTGTAAATTGTTACATTTCATTTAATTATTTCAGTCAGACAAAATTCTTGAAGAATTTATATTCAGTTATCCAAATTAACAGTTACCCATCCTAAAAATATGTTTATTATGTACTGGAATGACCTATAAAATTTAATTAATTACACATTCTTCCAAAAAATATAATTTAATAGCATAAAGTTTTAAAAAGATTTAATATAAAATTAATATTTTACACAAACAAATTTTTATGATAGAATTTTTCTTAAATTTCCTAGATTCTCATTAATCATAATAATTTCAGTTATTTAAGAATACCTCATTTAATTAAGTTATATAAAAATATAATAAAATGTATTTATATTTCATAAAATTATATTTATTATAAATATTAATTTTTGAAAACAACCACAACATAATATTAATTTTAATTTAGTAATTGACTTTTTTTCCAAATTAACACTTAAACACGTTCATAATTCTTATGACCTTTTAAATTATTAAAAATAATATTAATAAGATTTTATCTAAAGAATATTCATTCCTAAAAAATATATTATAGTTTTTAAATGTCATCAAAGTTGACTAAAATTTTATTTTTAAATATTCATAATATGAATAAAATTTAATATATAAAATTTATAATAAAATATAATGTACAAATACAAAGTATTAAATAATTTTTTTATTTAAAATTACATTACACTATAAATAAAAACAAATTTTATTATTATTCTATGTCAAAATAATATAAAAAATCTATGAAATTATGATACATTGAAAATTTAATCATTCATTTTTAATTTCTTTTACATCAATCTAAATTCTTTATTGTATATTATATATAAAGTTTTAAATAATTTATTTTATAATGGATCCCATTATTACTTATTTAATGGTATTGGAATTTGTTTAGTGTAGTTAAAGCATTATGTTGAGTAATAATTATCAATTCTATTTGAATTAATCATAAAAAAATATAAAAATATAATGATTATTCTACATAATTGTGTAGACTAGGTCATGGAAATAAACTATATAATTAACTTATTACCCAGGTCCATGAATTTATCACTCAAATTGGGTCAATTAGTGATAGTAAATTTATGATTTCTTCTTTTATTTCAACATTTTTTTTAATCTCAAACCACCAATTTCTTAAAGTCTCCCTCACTCTCATATAAAATATAATAATTGAACATCAATGCACATGTGATATTTTAAAATTTTAATCCCGAATGTGGGTAATTAATCCTTTATATTATCAAGTAATTTTTATGAAGTTATATAAACTATTGAAAATATTGAGTAAAATTATAGACTATCATTAAAAATTTGTAAACAATGAAGAAAATAGTGGGGTGTTTTCCTATGAAATCCCTCATTTTTTAAGAAGATTGATGTATGATTTGGAAACCCAACACACACTTCCCAATAATTAATTAATACAAAATAGGATGAAATGTTTACAAAAGGTTCCATGTGCATGCACAAACAATGACATATATTAAAAGAGAACATACCCATGAAAATTGAACACATGTCAATAATTGTAATTTTGTTTTGATCATCATCCCCTCGACAAATATTCCCATTCCAATGTCGTTCATATATGTTCACCATAATTCTGAGGAAACATCCAAATCATAACCCTAAAAAAGTGTCCAAAATCCCTAAGCTGGCATCAATGCAGTGCCAACATGAATTACTCATGGAATCAGGATCACCCAATACTAGAAAAGTAACAAACATCCCTGAATAAATATTCTGAGGTCCAGAACACAAGAAAAAATCTCACAATTCATTCCATGAAATAATAAAAAATATGACCTAATATAAATCTTCAGTAGAGGAAACATAATTGAAATAGAAGACCCAAAAGTATAAATAACACAAAAAAGTGAAGAGAGAGCCATATTCCACTTGTTCATTACAAATAATGATGTTATGATAAGTGTTATATATCCTCATCACAATCCATACAAAGGATCTGCAAATGTTTCCTCAAACATGGATAAATCAAAATCATGATTTCATCACTATATAAGAAATAATTACATTCATTTATATCGATCTATCACCTCATAAACATAAGAGGAAGATAAGAGAGAAAAACTGGATAGCCTTTAGTAAAGATACAAAACCAAAATTTCTGACCGAACCAAAGCACAAGCAAACAAACCAGTGACCAAGAAAACCAGTGCTCTAAAGAGTCTTCAGAGATGTAGATCCTCTTCAATAGAAATATTTATTAAAATGATAATCTTGAACAATGACATTTATATAAGATAAATCAATTAGAAGTCATTTCCATGAGATTGAGTGGATATAAAAGTCTGTATTTTTGATAAATTCCTACTCCACATTGATGAACATTTTTTTTGAGTTGATGGTAGGTTTCACTAGACATATTTCCATTTATATATTTATAGAAATCCAATGCATCATCTTCCTCTATCCAAGAGTCCAAGTATTTGGAGAAGACCAATTTCTCATCAATTTTATTTGCATCCCTCACTATGGGGTCATCATCATCCTCGCAATTGTGGTCCTTGGAATCAGATTCATCAGTGGATATAGACAAATGTTCAGAAACCATATATTGAGGGGATGTGATGGTCTTTTCATTCCTATAGGACTCTAATGATCTATTGATGATTGTTATTTCAATATTAGTGTAGTCTCTACATTTTCAAGACTTTTGGTATTTTTATTGATGAAACTGTTTGCATCAACCATTTTTTTTTACATTTTTTCCCTCGATTTAAATACGAAATCCTAAATTTGATAGGATTTTTTAAAATATTCATGTGGAGACTTAAAATAGTATGTCTGGTCACTCTTTTTCTCTTTATGCAATTTGGTAGTCAGTTTTTTGTTCTCTATTATAGGTGGATCAGTTTTATTATGAAGCAACTTGTCCTTAGGTTTAGGTAGTCATTGGGCCCATTCTCTATGAAATCCAAGATATTATCAGAGGGAAGTTGATTAGTAGAATAAGAGAAATTTTTTTCATCAACTTTATTAGCAGAAACCCCCTTTTAACTTATGGAAGTAACTTCCATCCCTTTTCATTTATATTTTATTTGTACCCAAGATGATCTAAAATGTAAAATGGGGCATGTAACATGAGTCTCACCTTTACATTCCTTTGATGCATGCCCAATTGAATAAAAATCATGGAAATATGTAGGTAAGATTTCAAAAAAACGTTCATGAACAAAAAAATAGTGTCCATATTGAATAGAAAAAAAGAGATTGAAATTATTGTGAAATATCAACTTTAGAACAAATTCTAACTATTGAAGTTCATGAAAGGTTCTTAGTCACTAAATCTAATTTAAGGGGCTGTCCAAAAAATCTAGAAATCAAAACAAAGAATCTTTCTTGAATGGAGGAATAGGTAGGCCAAGTAATTCGTTCCAAATAGGGATAACGAGGGGTTGGAAATCAATGCTGAAATATCGAGGCCACTTTAAAACCATCATTACACAACCACTAAAATACCAATTTCCTCTCCTATAGAGTCTATAGTATTCATTTTCAATTGTAAGTGGAAAATAGAAAATAGTGGATTTTAGTAGACCTATACGAAAGTTCACAAATATGATATTTTCTAGGGTCTTTCTAAGGAAAACAAGTGAAGGAATTATTTTGATGACAATTACAACAAGAAAAAAATGAATATTAAAAGAGTAATTGAGTAACTCTTATAATGAAAATGAGATAACTAATAAACATCTATACCATAATATCATCAGATCAACTACCGATGTCTTTAGAACCTCATGATCCAGGGTATTTCACCCCGCAGTGACATCTATAAAGGATTGAAGCACATGGCTAGGGTTTCATCCATGTTTGCCCAAGGGTGGGTTATCCAACGTGGATTCCATCTTGTTACATCTCAGGAAATACCTTATTATATCCTGAATATATCATTATAATTATTCATTATAATGTCTGTTATCTAACAAAATCCTCTAGAAGGAACCTAAATATCTATTTATATTGTCTTGTTCTAGAAATTAATTTTTTATTATAAATATTATTGGGAATATAAAATTGATTATTTTTCGAATATAGAGGGGTATCTCATTTTCTATTAACTTCGAATACTACATGCACATCAATATAAAAAATTGGATCATAGAACATGCTTACTCAAACACACATTGATCAATAGTCATATAAACTTATCTTCATATTCTTATTATTTGATATAATGGATTTATTACCTTTTATAAAAAAAAATTATCCTATTATCAATACAAAGAAAATTTTACAATTGATGTTCTATATTAGTTGGTTTTTATGTTTTTTCTCTTTATCTTTGGAAATGTTTTTAAAAATATTACCTCATTTATAATATTTCACATATTTTAATATCAAAATATATTTATTTCAAGATCAATGTTTTGTTCATATTTTAATCAAGAAAAAAAATCCAAAAGTTCATTCATATTGGAATCCAAACCAAATGTTCTAGAAATATCATGATATAATTAATCATTATAATATTAATAATGTTTAATCATTATAGAAAATAAATATTCATTCATTATTCCATTATGTAATAAGGTTTCACATAAAATGAGCTTCACAACATTGAATTCTTTCTATGATGCAATCATCTCACACTAAACATAACCACATTTAGTTTTTTTAAATTCTCAAATGGATTACTTTATTAGATTATTCATCTCTATGTGAGGATAATATCATCATTTTCAAAATATAACATTAATACTAATTAAATGTTAGTAACATTTATTTTTGTCTCTCTCACACAATTTTCCATCATATCATTTCATTATTACAAATGCATCATCCTCACTAATCCAATAATTTTTTTATTAGTAGGTGTATGCATTAGAAATACAATTTCTCATGGTTTACTTATTAAATCATAAAAAATTTTATGTTTACTCGAAAAAAATACTTATTAACTGTGTTTGTTTTAAAAATTATATTATTCTAACTCCATTACAAACAAAAAATATAATAAAGCACTATAAAAAAATTAAATATCAATAATATATACTATATTTCATTCATTTTACCCAAATCCTCAGTCCCTATTAAATAAATTTTGGTATACATAAAAAAGTTTAGTCATTATAATAAATTTCAATATTTTTGTGCATTATGTTATGCATAGTTTTTGTGTGATGTGATAATTTGAATTAAGTGTGATATATCTGTACTATTATTGGTTAATCAGTTGTAGATGAATTAAAATATAAAGGATCTTAAAAGAATTTGATTAATAACTACATAATTTTTATAATGAATGAAGTTACATAGTTTTTTTAATATTAATTTACTCTAATGAAATTGGATGGAGATTTTTGTAGGAGTAATGGTAGAAAATTATTTTGATATTTTATTATAAATAAAAAATTTTGATTCTTTGAAGTCATTTAACTAAAATATATTAATAATTGAAAATGCATTTTTAGATTCTATATTCCATGAAGGGGTTACTGTTAGTATTATTTTTTATTTATAATTATGTTCGAAGATATAAATAATTATTGATAAAGATGAGCTAGATGGATATTGTTTTTATTGTTTTTAATAACAACTACATTTTCTTATGAATTACTAATGTTGCTTTTGAAAACAAATATTTAAATTTCAAGGTTAACTCCATAACCTAACATCTAGTCCACCTAATCGAAATACCACATATGCTCAAAGGTTAATATATCATAGAGAAACTATGAAGGTGGAATATAGAGTGTCTCGTTATAATTATAATAAGAGAGATCTGGTACATTCTTGGGTGGTTTCTAGACCTCTTAAAGTTAGTCCGTGTAGAGGACCACCACAGAACACATGATTATATCCAATTACATAGATTAGATAAGGAATAATCTTGAACTAAAAGTAACAAACATCAATTTTTAGTTTTCTTTATGTTTTTTGGAAATGCAGTAAACTATTCATACTTAATGTTTCTTAGAAGTATGAAGCTTAGATAGCCCAACTTATCGTCTTATGCTTCTTCATCTTACAAAAAAGGTGGAGATTTTAAATCTCACCACATGATTGACCATTTTTGTTGTTATGAAATTGATATTAAAATTATTTATTCACATCAGAGTTCGTAGAATATTAGAGGTTAAAATTTCTTATATATTGATTTACAGGATCATGTGATGTGTAATGAAATCATGGTTTCAATGAATATGGGAAAAATAAAACAGTTCTCAAAATATAAGAGACGTTATTTGGTTGTAAAATAGTGTAATTAGAAGTTTATGGTGATATCAAAAAAACATAATGGTTCATTAAAATAGGTATAATAATTCATTATTATGAAAAAACAAGATATTTTTGAAGTAGGAATTGTATATGGAATCTCTATGGGAATTATAATGGTTGTTTAATATAAAAAACTTCTATAGACCATGATGTGGTGGTCCCAATAGTGAATATCCATTACCATCTGATAATAAAAAAGAAAACTATGTGTGTCTTGGTGAATTTATTATACATTTTCAAGGTGAGAAATAATGTCTAATAGGATGAAATAAAATAAAATTGGATTTGGTTATTGGTGTTTTAAAGGGTGCTTTTATAGATATTGACTACAACATTCAATATTTTTAATAAGCATGGAAATCATATAGGTGTTTTTAGGGATTCATAATGATGATTCTATGTTGATAGTGAATATTTCCATATTATTGTGAGAAAAACAATATTCTTGATGATTCTATTTATAATGATCTTAAACTCAAATAATAACACTATACATAGTCTTATACTGGTTTAGGAAATTTAATGAATACCAAAGAAGAAATAACTCATGAGAAGTTTTTGTTGTCAATGGTGATACAACTTTAATTATTTCTAGTATGGTAATATAATTATATGTGTTTTTAAAACATGAAAATTAACATAGAAACAATAAAAATAATACAATTATTATGGAAACATACATAAGAGGTAAGAGTTTCTAATAATCTTATTGAAATTGTTTTTCATGTATTTTCTATATAGTTGAATATATAAATCATGGATTTTAATGTATTTTAATAATCAAACATCATCTTATTTTAAAACATTTATTAATGGATGTTTACTGAATGACGATAAGAAAAAAGTGCTTATAATTTCTAAGGTTATATATAAATATCTATAGGTTATAAATAGATTGTTGATGGAGACGTAATCCAATTCTTCTAAGAAAGAATCATGTGTTTATCAATGAAAAAAGAACCAAAAAGTATCTATCATGAAGCGCCACTATGTGTCAATGTTAAAAAAGGGGTGATTTAGTATCGTTTCTATTTCACTAAATAATATAGGAAAAATATGAAGATACAAATTAATGAAAATTAAATCATGATGGATATCATGATCATTGAAAAAAGAATTATACATTCTATTTTGAGAGTAAATATAGTGATAAGTGAAGTGATTGTGTCATGTATGATTTTGAATAAAGACATAGTAAATGTTTATAAAAAATTAATAACTATGTATTTATTCTTTGAGAGTTTTAATTCTATTTTTCAGTGTTTATTATTAAAAATTATAATTACAATGGTACCTTTAATTAAAAAAGAATAAGTAAGAAAAATCAAAAATAAATATAAGTTATATATTTAAATTGTTATCATAATCTCTTTTCAAATAACATACATTTTATTATATAATATGTGGTTTACCTTATTGTAGGATGAACCAGTCCCATATACAAAATTCACATTCTACAATCTATATAATGTAGTATAACAGACATAGTGTTTTATTAGTTGGAAATGTAATATTTTTATAGTTCCTGATATGGATTAACAAATCATTTTAAAAAGTGTTAATTATATGTCATAATCATTTTATTTTATTTGCGTTAAATATTTTCTATGAATAAATTATTGATAGAATATAGAACATGAATCGACTCAACTAATAGTTACATTGGTAAATAGAAGGATATAATAAAGAGGTATTGTATGGTTTAAATTTATTAAAAATGATTCAAACCCCTTATAATGTTTTATATAATTTATTAATTGAATATTATATTTGAATCATATCTAACATCACCTAGGGTTGGATTCTCTAATTCAGGAATTTTTTTATTTAGAATATTTAGGAATTGATTGAAGATATATAATAAAGTTTTTTGTAAATATATATTTATTCGTGATTAGAATACTATATCTAAAAATACTAATATAAAATTAAAAAATTCAAAGAAAAAAGAAAAATAAGATGTTACTCTTGTAAAAATATAAATTTGATTATGTCCCATTAACCAAAATCATTAATGAAGAAAAATATAATCATTATGGAGAACAATAGATGGTTTTATCTATATACAAGTTATTGGGTAAACATTATTATTAAATAGGATTAATGAATTATTGTTATCTTAATGTTAGTGAACATTTTATCTTATGATGTGGTAAAGAGGATCTAAGAATCATTGTGAGTGATCAAATCTCATTGGATCCATCTATTTATTCACTAATGTATATAATTATTAGATTTCATAGTTAATTATTTTCTCTTATTAGTGTCATCATTTAAAGCATTTAGGATGAAGTCACCAATCATTTATTAGTGTTTGATGAACTGGAGAAGGTATAGGAAAATTAATTGCAAAAAATTAAAAACTCCATTAAATAGTTGGGTAAATTAACAATATTAACATATTATATAGTGGGATAATTACTATGTTACTAATAAAATGTTTCAACAAAGATCAATACAAAAAAAAATTATTAGTAATTCTCATGAAGATGTGATCCATGTTTCCAAATATAATAAAAATGATAATATTACCCAAACATCAAGTACAAGTTATAATTAATAGTATTTTATAACATGAAGAATTTTTAAATGAAAAAAATTAAAATTCATGTTAATTGTGTTTTGAATGAAGAAAAATATTAGATCACATAAAATTATTATAAAAATAGATAATAATAAAATGATATATACTGGGAACTTGAAATCAATATGGAAAGGGTGAATTAACTCAAAGTGTTATAAATATGATTATTATGTGAAACCTAATCTACATATTATACATAATATCTTCACATCATATAATCATAATTCACAAGAAGACTCTAAAAATAACGATCCATTCATTGAAAATAATTTTATTAATACTAATTTTTTAATTATGTGTTTTTCAAATCCAAAAAAACATTATAAAAATATTGATGAAAATATTTGAGGAAAATATTAATGTTATGAAAATGTTTGACTAATTAATTAGTGGGATTGATCATTCCCTAAGAAGAGATCATCAATTTATTTATCATAAAAGCTCCTTTCTCATATTTTTGGAAATTATAAATAGAATTATTTTAAAAAAAGTAGATTAAGATTATTTGGAAATTATAGAAATAAAATTCATATGGTAATTGTTTATTATATATTTTTTATAATCTATCAGTTCTTAGAGATCATATAAATACCATTTCATGGGGTAAAAACATTGATGTGAATAAACTTTTATGGATAGATTAGATTAATCAATTACATTCAAATATATTTTCATTATATAATGATCTCTATGGTAATTTATGTGTTTGTGATAATAAAAATGTTATATGGTTATCTCTAAGTATACCAAAATGAAATTTGAAAAGAATACCATAAATGTTTTTGAATAAATAATATAGTTCCATCTGAAGATGACATAATAAAATGAAATACAATAATTCTCTACTTGATAACTGAAAATAAGTTCATGTTTTCCTTTTAAATAAAGTATAATGAAGATAAATGTCAAATAATTTCCACGATTTTGTAAGGGAGTGCATCAATTAAATGGATAGATTTGATAAAATACATTGTTGAGAAGATAAGTGGTCAATCCACAAAGACGACTTGGTATCTAATGAATATTTGATTATGTAGTAATATAATTTATATAATTAATTGAAAATGGAATAATCAAAATAGAAGTACAATACTATATGTAAATATAAAAAAATTAATATTTTTTATTTCTGGATACGTCTCTACAAATGAAATAGAAATATTGAAAAAAATGAGTGGGTGATGCGAGAAATGATGAAAAAAATAAAACATTTTACTAGTCTTACAACACATAAAGAATCCATAAATAGGAAGATGGTTATATATAAAAAGTATTACCTCCCATATAACAGAGAATAATAGGATATGATAATAGTGTTAACAAAGGATAAAATTGATCTAAAAATCAGATTTTGAACCATTCAAAATGGAGAAATCTAGATGAGAAGGCTCACTCAACCATGCTCCTCACATTAAGGTGGATGAAAATCATCCATATTTGATTATATTTTTGTGTCGAATTAATGTGAAAAAATTTGGACATTAAAGGTGAAGCATGTTCTATTGGGATGGAGAAGGAGGAAAAAATGTAAAAACCAGAATAAAAAATAGAAGAAAAAACCATACTAGTTTCATTTCATATTTATTATTTTTATTGAAATAATATAAATGAAAATTTCATAATGGTTCTTTTTAGTCTCTTTATAAGTGGGGGAACATTTATCATGGTAGAAAAGATTAAAGGATAATTTATTCAGGAAAATATATATATTCTATAGGGATCTTCAAATGAGTATAATAGACTTAGTATTATTAAATATTTTCTAATCTTGGGATATTTAATTTAGATACAAATATTAAGGGGTATAAATTGAATAAAATTATTACATACAATCTAATTTTTGAATATGTTAAATGGATATTGTAAAACATGTTATCTATTTCATGTCCTAATCCATGCTTTAAAGTGGATCTAGAAAATATATATTGAAATTTAATGATAATTTTTAATCTTAATTATTTTCTTTAAGAATTCAAAACAATATAATGTTTTCAATATACCTGTTGTAAAATTTGTTGATTTATTTCAATTCAATTAGTTGTATATTAGTTTTATAATTTATATCATTTTGGTGCAAAAATAAAACTCTCTTATTTCATATATCAACCATAGGTCATATAAAATTACAGAATAATTATTGGTGTAACCTTACTTAATTATGAAAGGACACCTACACACTCATAGAAGTTTTATTTCCTATCAGTAAGTGAGTAAGACTGTAAAAATGATATGATTTATATGAAATGGGAGAGAGTAAAATGAATTGAATTTTTGAGAGAAGAGAAGTAAAATTGTAAATAATATATATTGACATGATATCATTAATAGGGTATTGAAAATAAAAACAATGGATGAATTTTTCTCCCCATATTATGTTTTTTTAGTTCTTTTCAATAATCATGGTTTATATAAAATAGATTATTTAAATATGATTTATAATAATTTAAGGATGATATATCTTTTATGATTTTTAATGAGATTCCAAACTTGTGTAAATATAATGAACTTATAACTTCATGTGTAGCATTGAATGAGTGTATATAAATTTGAAGAAAAATATTGTATTATTAATGTTTTATTTTTCTTAGAATATTTTAAAATAAATCAAAAATCCTATTTGGATTTAAATATTTAAAATGACCATACATTATTAAAGGACGTGTAATTTAAAAATTTAAAGTCAACTGGATGGTAATTAATAAGAATTTATATATATTTATGGGATCATTGGATGTTTAAAAATAATTATTGATGAAGCTAGCACAATCGGTCATAAATCTATATCTAGACATGAGAGGACATTAAATATAATACAAGTTGTAGAGTTTCAAATAAAAAAATGGAGTGAAGATATGAGCATTCATGGTTCTTATCCTTCTAAATATAAGTTAAGATAATGGACTATAAGATATCACAAACAACAATGGGATTGGATCATCCAGTTAGGGATAATCAGTGCTTATACATTAGTGGAATCCCCTATAGGTTTACAATGTTGGATTGTGAGACAATAGAAATTTTAAAATTTTTAAAAAGTCTTATAACATCATACATAGTGAGTTCAACTTATTATTATTGGATTATTTGGTCTACAAAAACGTTATTATCCAACAAATCTAAGACAAATAAATTCAAATGATGAAGTAATGAAATTATAATTAACATTAATATTCATATAAGAGTCCTTTTAAGATAAAATGTAATACATGGTTTCATGAATAGTTATATTATAATATAAAATATACATAATTAATAGTATATGTGAATATATAATAATTGAAATGAAACTCAAAAGGTATGATGAGTTCCTTAATTGTTAATGTGAGTTACTAAAAGTTATTAGTAAGAGAACCATGCCATTATGGTTCATTAAAACATAAAAATGATTAAATAATATGTAAATGGGATGATATTCTCTTGAAGTGTGATTTTTTTTGTGTTTAAACAAGAATTATTTATTTTGAGAAAATAATCATCCTAAATAACCTATGTCATGGATTTCCTTATAAAGTATTTGGATTCTAGTGGTATAAAAATAGAAGCTCTGTACATGTGATTTGGGGGTTATATGGGAAATGTGAATAGTGAGAATAAATGTTTAAAAATAGAAAGGGAAAATAAGAATGTGTTAGTAGTGATGGGCATTTCAATGGTAATTTTCATATATATCTACTACACATCACTATGGTTTCATGAAGTTTGTAATTTTAGATGGAGTTTTTATATAGAATCAAGAAACAAATGTTATTCATGACAAATATTTGATATTGGTGGTTTGGAAAAAATTATTTAGATGATGAAACATATGATATTTATTAATTATATAGATATAAGGATGCATTATTTTATCATTATTTATGGAATATAAATTATTTAATGAAGGAATAACTCATAGAATACCTGCATAAATAATAGTGTTTCCATATTAATTTTGTGAGGAATGTGTATACATTTATATTTATTTTTAATAGATTTTATTTATCATTGATGTAAGGGGATGAATAACATGATATGGGATGATATATAAGGATGATATTCCCGCTAGGTATCTGCTAATATCTCTATATATACAATGGATATAGATGATTCTATAAGGTGGATATTAAAGAAGATTTCATTTGTAGAAAGCTATGTCAATTCAAATATAATGTTCTCATTGTTTACTGAATAACGATAGAGAAGAAACATAAAGTAATATTTTATTTAGATATATATATAAATAGTATATCTATGGAATATGATAGGTGACCTGATATTGTTCCTTAAACCAAAAAACATGTGATTTCTAAGGATAGTGGACTCAGAATAGTTTTTTCCATAAAACAACTATGCGTTAGAGAAGAGAAAAACTGGGGGATCTTGTTCTATTTTTGTGGAACTGAATAACATAATAAGTGTATTAGTGAGGTTAAAGAAGAATAATACATGTTTCTATGAATATTATAATAGAAGTAATTGAGAACTATATTTTCAATGAAATAAGTGGAGATAAGAAATTCAAGAAATTTGCCTGCTATTAGAAGAATATTTCATGCATCTTAGCAAGAATTCAAGAACATTAGAATGATAATTTTAAGAAAAATATGATATTTTATGGCAAGATTTTCATTCAAAAAAAAATATATTAGATGATAGAATTAAAGGGATTATGATGAATAAAAAAATTTCAAATCAAACAAAGGAAACTTTTAAAAATGGTGTTAAAACACTGATTGAATCACTTAATGTATTATTGTATGGGATGTGATATATATTAGATAAGGATAGAACAAATAAGTTAATGGGATGAATATATATATATATATATATATATATATATTAGAGACAATAGTGTCACTCTAAAAGGGTATTACTTCTTGTAAGTGTGATACTATATTCTAATAGTTCACTCCAACAATTATTCTCTTATCTAGAATGGATAACATTGAAAATCGATACAACCATTTTTTTTTTCTGTATTTCGTTTTTTGGATGAATTAATATAGGGGAGAATATCTAATGGGTGATCCAAACATCAGACAAGGACATATGTAAAAAAAGTTATATAAATAAAATTAAAATATTGTTTAAATCCATCAATACTAACCCACTATTATATGAGATTCCATTTCATTCCTAGCAAGACCATTCATATTCATAAGATAAATATTTTATTTTACATATAAATATGATATATATAATATAACATCTTCGAACATTAATAATATAAATATCTAGAAAAAAATTAAATTATTCCACTAAGAAACTCTTTAATATAATGTACCATTATATTTATTATAGCACCTCAACATACAAAATATATTATGTATCTCAATTACAATATTATATTTTAAAAATAATGTAGACTAAGAAATATATTTTATATCTTTTACATATAATTATTTTTTATACTCTTAAATAAATAAGTTATCACAATTTTTATAAAATTGAATGAAATATTTTAAGAAATTCCTTATAACACAAAAAATATCATCCATAATATATTTTTCTATATATATGTATTATTCATGACTAAATATATATATATATATATTCACTTATTTTTTAGAACACATTATTCTCTTTCATACAAATCTTATCATGTTTTTAGTATCATACTCCCCAATATTCATGAAAAATATTTTATATTTAATGAATTATTTTCTTTAAAACATTAAGTTTATATTAACATTAGTTTAAAAGTAGTTAGATTTAAAGGGATAATCCCTTTAATATATTTTCTAATGAGTGTTTTGTAGTATTCATCCTCATTTTCACATTATTTATGAAAATCATATAATCTCATCTATAATTACTGCTGAAATTTTCTCATATCATAAGGCAGTCAATAGATTCTCAAGAACCACAGTATTATTTTTTTACACATCATGTGAGATTAGTAAATATTGAATGTATTTCTATTTGATATATTGATATCCAATTAAACCACTATATATATTAATAATAATAAAAATTCAATCTACAATATCCTATATTGGACATTTTTACAATACCAACATTACCTATAAAGTACACACACTTCCTTCCTTAGTGGTAATAAATGAAAAAGTGTAAGATTAGAATATCATCATGAATAGTGAGAAATCCATGAGATAGGGGAGTGAAAAATAATTTATTTAATTTTTTTATATTTATTCTTGAGAAAATCCATCCCAACAAATAATTGTGATATTTATGATTATTATCACATGCTTCAAATTACATTTATTGTAATAAAAAATGATATAAAGGGTTCACCACGAAAAATTAAATGCTAGTCCATGACAAGATACATATTCACTTTTAATCATACAATCTAATTGTATAAGCTATTATATTATATCATGTATTGTTAATACATTTACTCATGATACACTAATGTCGTAGGACAATGCAAAATATTCATCCCAAATACCTATAATTATTTGAAATATGCCTGTTAAAAATAGTAGAGTCTTCCATAAATTAAAAAATAGACCAATTTGATCTATTATACTTATTTATATACTTCTAATATATGATCCATATTAGGTCAACACATTTTTTGCATTCTTTGATATTTTTTATTTTTTTATCATAAATATATTATCTTTTATCCTCAATTTTTAATATTTTTATTTGATGAGAAATATTAAATTAAAATAGATAATAAATTTTTCATTCCAAATAATATATTTCCAATTCAATATAGATTTGAAAACATATTTATCCACATCAAACAGTTTTCATCATCTTCTAACATCTTACATCTTCCATAAAATTGATTCTTGTTTGTCAAAATTGGATGTATTCCTTTACTAAAATCTGTTTATTTTTTTATATTTGAATCACAAAATCCCTTTCTAATATTTATCCCATGATGTTTAGAAAATAATTAAATGATATAATCATTTATAATATCCTCATAACTTAGTAAACTTAATGAAAATGTATCAATAAATTTCAAGTAATTTATATCTCAAAAAAACAGTACATTATAGTAATTCATAAAATATATGTGTTCCCATATAATTTCAATATTTTTAAAATTTAAGACCATTATAAAGATAGGACCTATTGTATAATGTATGATATAAACAACATATTTTCATTCCATTATCATTTTCTCAATTATCATTAATTTTATCATTTCAAATGAAAGATAGGTTTTCTAAAGAACCATTTGATGTTTTAATGATAACTATATAATGTAAGACAACCTTTGGACATCTTGAAAAAATCTAACAAAATTACATTGTTGAGGATTAATAAGGTTGTCATCATAATTAATTTTATTGAAAATAGTAATACATCATAAAATTGAACCAAATTATTTTTGGCTGATCATTATGAAGTAATAATAAAAACATTATGATTTTTCAAATAAAATAAAATTTTCCATTTAACAATTAAATCAACCATATTAATATTGGAATAAACTATATAAACTCCATCATCTTCTATTTATCACAAAAATATAATTTGGGTCAACATTATAAAATAAGAAATGGATAGTAAAATGTTTCATTACATAATTTTAACATGTTAATCCGTTTAACTAAAATACGTAAAAATTACATAGAAAACCCAATACTAGTTCATTTTCGTCAAAGTATCTCAAATGAAACAAATCTAATAGTAGATATAGTATCAAAAATGTTTTAATATGAATTTATAAACAATAAAAAATCCAAATGAATAAACATATCCCCTGCTTCTTCCACTTTTTATCTCATTAATTTCGTCCTGGATCTTTAAAATCTCACCCAATCAACAATATTTTTCATGATTTACAAGTATTACACAAGAATCTATTCAGTTTAACAGTCCCCAGCTAGGAATGTTTTTTCAAAACCAAAGAATAAATATCAAATTTAAGAAAAATATTAGAAATAAATCATCATTAAATAACAATAATACTATATAATATAATATGGTGTAAGGAACATGATTACTGATCAATGAAATATTTACTTACAAAAAGTAACATCTTAAAAAATACTTGCATAACTCCTTATACTATTATAATTAAATATAAACTACATTTCTATCTTCCTGTGATACCAAATTAGATACCACATGAGAATTAATTTTTATTCCATTATTTATTTTATTTCATAGTAAGATAGAATACACATTCTTAGATTCATATTCACCAAAATTTTAAAATTAATTCAAAATTTTGAAATACTAACAACCATAATATGACCTTATAAATTCTATCTTTTTATCACCAAATCTCAATATTTTCTCCACAAATGGTGTAAATATCTACCTTGTCTTGCTAAATAGATATGAATGGGGTGTAAAAAATATATATTCCCCTTGATGTACCATAATCCTATGCATTTTATTTTATTCAAAAATGATGTAAATATGTTTTTATTTTTGATGATGGTGTTGGGTGATTGAGAATGATTCCTCCAACCAAGTTACATAAATATGGTACATATTCATTTTGAGAAAAATAATATATTGATGTTTTCCTTGTATATATTTAGAAAATCCATACATATGATACAAAAAGAAATAGGTAGATGTTTTTTCCAGTGAATATATTGTTAGACTTGCTCTAGATAATATCCTTTTTAACATAACTATTTTTTTTATGGTCCTAATTTATATGAACATCGTTAACTGAATGATGAAATTATTCTGTAAAACAACATTTGATATGTAAAGAGCCGGCTATAAGACATTTTTAGGAACAAATATATATTAACCTAATTGGATATTTTGATGAATTGTAATTAATTAGATGAGTGAGGTGTACAAATTTGAAGAAATAATCAAAACAATTATGAATGATTATTTGATGGTAGTAGAGTTGTGAAAAATACATCATTGAGATATATTACTTGACAGTTTCTTCAAATACTATCAATTTTCACATCGATTAGGGAGGATTTGAATGGGGTTGAAGAATAAATTATTATGTCTAAATTTTTTTATTGGGGTACACTATCATAAGAAAAATTAATGAAAATACCTTGAAAATTATCTAAATGGGTTTTAAATTCTTCCCATATTTCAAATAATTATTTAATGTTATTATAAAGTTTTTTAAGAGACTTAATATTCTACATGATGATTTGAATTGTCTATATTATTATTTTAATAGTTATAAAATTCTGAAAATGAAACTGGAAGAATGGATATTACTTTCTATTTCTATATAGATGATATAAATCTATGTAAGATTAATTTTGGATCTAGAGATATCAAAAAATGTTAAAGGCATGGATTTTTATAATTAATACATTGAGGAAAATGGGAAATATATCGGCATGTAGTGACTATGAAAGAATAATTCAGTAACTATATAGGAGTTTCCATATGACTCATTTCATGAAACTAACTATGGGAGAAGAAATATAATATTTCTAAATAAGGAATATTTGAGTCATATGAAGAATATTTTATTTATTGTGTATGGGATATTTATGTAGGTGTTATCTATTGTGGTGAAATATGACAATGGAACAGAGGTACCCAAAACCAAGTAAGTGTGATGTATCACATAAAATATATCTTTTAGAATCTAAAAAAACTGTCATTTCAGGTTTCCTTTGAGGGTGATATAGTAGTAATTTGACAGTTACATTTTTATTTTTACTAAGAACATTTTATGTGTAAGAAAAATTGTAGAAATTCGAGATTAATTATGATAGTATATCACATAGATTTCTAAAATTTAATATTTTTTATCATTATTAAATAGAATGATTCTTAAACTAATATATCAAGATCAAAAAATAATATTTCTACCCTATTCCATGATTCAATTCCCAATTTGATATTTAATAAAGGGATATAATATGGGGATATCACTATTTTAAATATTTATCAGGTGACCCAAGATAAAACCATCCATTATTGCACATCGCATTATCAATTTACAATTACATTACATAATAAACACTACATATATATAATAATAAAATTAGTATCATTGGATAATAGTTAAATAAGTATTATATCTCAAAATTCTATTGAACATTTCTTTTTTATTTTTTTTATACTATGTATTCTTCTAAACATATAGCATATTAAATTGATCCACATTCCCTATGGAAAGGAAACAAAAAAAATGATTTGGTTCAAATGCCCAACAAGGATTAAATAAATATCTCAACAATTTACACTCGGTAAGATCATAAATTGATGAAAACCATTTTTATTAAATAAATCACTTATTTAAAGTACATGTATTCAAAAACTATTCATAGGGTAATATTAGAAAATAAATAAACACATATTATAAAAAATATAGCACGGTGTAATGACTTCGAAATCATGAAACCTATATCATAAGAAATTGTTTATATCATAATCACATATCATTGTTTCATATAAAAGGAGTGTGGTACCTACATGGTTATAGAAACGACACATATTGGATTAGGAATCGTTATGTGATTCACATAGTGAATTCGGCACTAGAAATCGTTACCTATAACTGATCAAGAATCACAATTTTTTCCCATTACATATTAGTGATCAAAACATATTCCTCAATTTGGATTGAGATTCATCATAGGTTTAGTAATTATTTAATGAGTTGATATCATTAACTCATTCATTGGAGGTCTATACAGAAAATACCCATCACATGATGATTATTAATACACATGTGCTCCATAGTATTACATATATCCACCACATTATTAATACCCAAGAATATAAATGGGATTGAAATTAAAATTTCTAAAGGTATTATATATATAATAACATAAACCTTATCAAGTAATACTATATTGAATTAGTCAATATAGGATTCTCATAAAATCATTTAAAGGATTATTTATAAAACAAAACTTCCATAAAATTAGGCCCCATTTGAGATAAACAGGAAAATAGAAATAAAATCATAAAAGATATTAAACAGAATATCATTAAATACAAATTATTAAGTCCAAATTAATTTATATATACAGTTATTTTAAAGTAAAGTAGGACAAAATTTAGATGTGAAAACATAAACATGAAATAGAGTGTTATTAATGTCAAATAATTACATTGGTGGATGGGAGTTATTCAGAACCTATTATAATTTTCTAGAAAAAAAATCATTTATGGATGTGTATTGAAATTAAGAACTCATTTTACCTAGTGTGATAAATGTGGAAATTTTATTAAAATTTTACATAATTGATTATAATGAGCATCGATGGATGAACATCAAAGTAATTTTCATAACACAAAGAAAGGGATTTGTGTTACCAATGTACCTTATAGGTAAAGGAAATATTGAATAAAAATTTAATGATAGGTAGTTCTTGAAATGATTCCTAAAATTTAATGGAAATTGAAATTATTATCCCACATGATAGAAACAGTGATGTTAATGCACCATATAAAAATTTTATGCAATATCCAACATGTCTCATGGAATTGAAAATGGAGAGAAATAACCCTTACCATGTATATTGAATTATAGAAAGTAGTATACCCGCCTTTATAAAATACATTACAAGAATAATAATTTATTTTACAACTATATTTATTCAAAAAGCTATATATAATTATCAGTTATAATATTTATATATATAAAACAAATTTAGTTTTAATATAACTTTCTCTATCATATATTTAATGTTTTGACCATATATACTAGTTTCATAATAGTTGTTTTAGTGATTGTTCTCAATAAAAATTAAATCAATCAAATAACATTAAATTTATAAAAATTGATGAATAATAATGATTTTGAAATTACAATTACCATTTTTTAGTGTTTACTTATTGGTCATTTAATATGATATTGACAACTAGATTACATTATTGATTTCTTAACCAATGAGTTGTTTTTTTATTATTGAGAAAAATATTGATTTATCCATTCCATAACAAATTTGAATCCTTATTTAAATTTTCATATCATATTATACCATTAAATATGTATTCATAGTCATTCATAATATAATTTCATATCATTGTTTGACTATGGGGTCAAACCGACTCAAACAAGAATATATCTTGATTAATGTTTGATTATGAAGGTATTTGTTGTAATATCATTATACTAGTAAAATATTGATATACATTATTATTTATTGGGGTGACCGATATGAATTATAATGAATTAGGAGAATAATTTGTGGTATGAAAAAGTATATATGATAAAACATTATTTCCCTTATTTTTATTCTTGTTTAAGATGGTTATATCAAGATCCTCCTCCCCAAAAGGTCCCCATACTAGGATTAGAATGGGGGATACAAGATAATGAAACCTCAATACCGCCAGCAATTTTCCATGGGTCAGAGGATTGAATCGAGGCTACATCATACACACATATGGGAGTAATTACCCTTTAATATGAAAAAGAGATATTAGACAAAAACCCCAAACAACACCATTTAAATGTAGAAGAAAATATATCAAATATACTTTCATGTAATGCAATTGAACTTAAAAACTAAAAAAAGGGATGGAAATTTACCTAAAGATAATCCTTAGCACCAACAAAGAAATCATAAAAAAATCTGGAAAACCCCCTTACCTAGTAACGTATATCTAGATCAAAAACTATCTTATATGAACATGAAAATAATTTATAAACACATTAGGAAATCAAACATATATAATCAATATAATCCTTCTCAGTGACACTTTTGGAAAATGTAATGAAATCATACTAAAGGCCAGTGAATAATAAAATGAATCTAACTGATCAACTAAACATGTACAATATATTAAAAACCTCACCAGATATATCTCTCACCATTTATCACATTAAATATATCATTAAATATTATTTCAAATAAATTTACACTACATCCACTTACCCATTAGTTTTATTCTATACCCAAACACCACTTTTCTTCAGTCATATGCCTCTAAAAGTAAGATACCCTTATGTCACCTTAGTTATGTTTTATATCATACATAATGTGAAACATTCTATATCCTAATCACATTTCATGAACCCTATATATCACAGTATCATATCCTCCCATACTAAATTTATGTATAGTAACTACATACTTTCATTGATCCATCATAACCTATATTTCATGTATTATAACTCAAACCACGAAAAATTAATCATTTCATAGCATAAATTTAACATATGATGCTATATTTTAAGATATAAGTGTCTGAAATGACCACATCCATTATAGCCGTTGAAACATGTATATGGGAAAGGTAAACACTATTCATACCAGTACAAAATACTATATGGGGAAGAGGCTGGGGAAAGAGGGGAAGCCATCCATATTTTACACACTAACCAAGATGTTGGGGAAAATCCCTTCCAACCTCAACTAGGTATCAGTTACCACAATAACTTTGGTGTGTATCATAAGAAAAATTGGAACCTACAATATATAATATATCTCATATCCATGCAATGGGAATTATCCTAGTCTTAGGATCAATTGAAACAATAATATAATAGAATCCCATCCTCCACCTCTGTGATCTTTATATCCTATAAAGACACAAACATTCAGGCATTGTCAATTAATTACATTTTTTCTTTTTAAAATTTCACTTTATGTTTACTAATTCATTAGAAATTAATTCACATGAGTCTATTGAAATTTAATTATTCATCAAGTGAATTTCATACCCTTGATGAAAAATCCAACTGATTCCTTATTTCCACAGTATGTTGAAAATTTTCATTCAATTGAAGCACCAACCCCATGAGGTTAAAAATTTATTTTCCATTATCATTCCATTATTCTAGTAATATTAGGAAACATCCTAATATCCATAAAGAGATTCATAAAACATGAACAACCAATTGCTTCAAATACTGGGGGAGTGAATAAAGGTAATTTGAAAACATGTTCATATGCACTTCAGAGTATTACATTGTAAATAAATAAAAACATTTTCATCACAAGAATATGGAAAAATATTATTAAACCCTTCTATGAATCCTAGTGTATTCCCAATAGTACCATCCAAATCACCATGTATATTTCATCATGGGTGTCAAATACTTCAATAGACTCTGGATTTCCTTTCCAAAAATTCAAAATAAACCATATATCCTAATCCCACATCATGTCACATTGATATTATCAAATTAGTGAAACAAATAATACAATAAGGAAACAAAAAATAGATCCAACATGGAATCTGGGCCCAACCATCACGTTTGAAAAAAAACAGAGTCAATATGGAATCATTACCCTAAAAACCAGGTTATCATGCCTTTGTAATAAAACTGACATTATCATTACTAATAGTTTATGGTTATCATAAAACCATTTCATTACCATATAAAAATTAACTTATTAATTTATCAACGTATAAAACCACTAGAAACACAAGGAATCATCTATTAAATGTTATAATTTAGTGAAACATGATCTAAAGTACAACTTCAAGTTTCAAACAACTTTATAGATGAAAAATTCCATTAACATGCCTATCTTATTAAATACTAAAATATATTACAAACTTACAATGATAACCATTTTCATCAAATTAAAATGATAAACCTAATCATTAAAAACATTCTCACCAATGTATAAACATTGATAAAAAAATATAGTAATATAAGAAACAAATTTTTAATATGATGGAAACACATGTGATTGAAATAATACACAAATCTAATCATTCATTTATATTGTTAAATTTATATTATGGTCAATTCCACTATCATAAAAAGAGATAAATCCAAACTAAATTATAGTATGAGCAAAAAATAATGAAAACCAATGAATATACTACCTTAAGGAATTATAAATCAATGAACTAGAATGGATAAAAAACAGTAAACTTAAGATATCCACTTCCCATGGAATGTATAGGCACACCATAACACTATACTACAAAAATGATCTAAATAAAAATAGAAGAGATGATTCTCCATAACATGGAAAAATTAAATAGAAAAAAAAGACACATTAAAGATGAAACTAATAATGACGAAGGGAATACTCAACTAAGATCACCATAGGTTGATCAAAGATAATGGGGATTAATCCTTATCAATTTGTATTCAAGACACCCGAAAGAAGTACCTCTTACAACATATATTTCAGAGAAAATTAAATGGTTTGTTGAAAACATTGAAAGGAATTATATTTATAGGAACACTACTAGTCACAATTTCATTATTTTAATGGAAAATTCATTCTAGAAATATAATTTATTTTAGGGATCCTTAAATAATTCATATACTCACACCAATATAGAAATATAAAATCATATCATGAAATTTGTGTTCACATCATGAGTTTTTCGGGTGAGATTAATTAATACAAATCATCCACTCTTATACATCATTAACCAATGGTTCAAATCTATAATCACACGATAAGAATTTCTATATTCATACTATGGATTCTGATTTGGCCCATGAACAAAACAATCAGATTTTGAACTATATTTCACATTTTGAAATTACATTTCTCTAAATTCCATCACAAAATATTCATTAACCATTTTCTAAAACATCCACAAGAACTATGATCCTTAGGAACATTAAATGTAATCGGATGGGAGGATATGGTCATTTCAATTAAATACCTCTCGAAAAATTAACACCCTTGAGAAATTAATCCAACCCCATGTGTATGGAAAATAAAAGTGGATGTGTGAACAACCACCCCATGAGATTCCCTTCTTGAATCATTTTATCATACAAGTTCAAATACCTCATATATATTAATATAAAAAAAATACCCCAAAAAATCTCACAAGATATGTACCACTCAAACAAGATATAGGCCTCAAAAAAGGAATCATGGAAGGGAACAAAATTTCTTTTCCCAGATTAGGGACAAAAAACATCGATACTAAAGAAGAGATTAAAACAAAATAGACCAGGATAATGATCACAAATATATAAATCATATTTATAATTATTATCATCAATGTTTTATTCCTCCTGTTGACACAAAAAAGGAATAGAATAACTTCTCAATACCTTATCCTAGTGGTCATGGATCTATATATGTTTTTCTTAATGGCATCATCATGGTTAATGTTTATCTAACATCGGTAAATTACACGAGAGTCATAATAAAGATACTGGAAAAGTTGTAACACATGTATGGAATCAAATATCATGATCAACCATGGGGGATGTTCTATATGATTATTAATGGCTCCAACACTAGCCAAAACCTCAAAAGGATGATCAAACCAGAGAGAAAGCTTACCCCATATAAAAACCTTTCACTCCCATTGTGATTATTAATATATAGAAACACATGATAACCAATTTTAAACCATAAAGGTATCCTTCTTTGATATACATTGGAATTATTATTGTCATGCACTTCCATTATTCTCTCATGAGTAACCCAAACCATCACTATCGTTCTCTACAATATTTCCAACCAGAGAATTGCATTCTCTAAGTCACCATTCCATCAAAATAATAATAATTTTTGTTACAAAAACAAATAAATTATTCCATAATAATGGTTGAGTGGAAATTATTATTATAAGAATATTCTATCAAAAAATTATGCCTTATTATCGAACCTCAAAAATCCAGGACATAAGTGAAAAACATTCCCTCAATATTTAGAATGGTCCACCCAATTTGGCTCTCCATATACTGATTGAAGGAAGTGATAAGGAATAACTTCTTGTCATAATAATACTAGAGAAACATCCACTATGTGGAGGTTAAATGAGAATCATGATCATAAGTGATCACTAACTAGTATCCTTACAGTCACACGACCTTATGTGGGTACTTCCTCGACAATACTCCCAACTAAGGTTGGCTTCTTTGTTACTATAAAGATAATCTATTTAAAAAATTTGTCAACTATCACCCGCATAGATTAAAATCATACATTATATTGAGATATATAGTTATTATTTCGAATGATATATCCTACAACATCTAACAATGAAAAATGAATGGATATATTAAACCACCAATAACAAAAATCAAAACCTGAAACTTCTTGTAGACAAAAAATAAAGGCACAAACTCTACAATAAAATGTTTCATCCCAAGCCCCCAAAATAGACCCCATAGAGATCAAGAAATTATTTTCACCCGAGGGTGAATAACCAAGGGTGAGAAATGGATATTGTAATGAATATCCATAGGCATCCAGAGAGGGTGAAAAATCATTTGTCAAATAATTCATAGGGCTATTCTTATAGAGACAAACATTTAAGGGAATCAACCAAGAAAATTAAATCTATCTTGACCTCTATCTGATGACCCCCCATCTAGTAATTCTACACTTAATTTTAGTTAATACGATTGAACAACCATTTGAAAAAGAAAATAAAATAACCCAAACTCTCTCATATAAATAAACATTACTCATAGATCCTCTATTGCTATTCATGTTTCTTTTTCTAAACACATTACATCACTTGTAAATTCTTTCTCAACTTATCCGTTAAAACATTAATTTTTTATAGTTCATATAAAATTATGATATTTTATTCTTACATTAATTATATAAACTACCATTGTAACACTATTAGGATAATATTAGAGAAGAAATGACTCAGGATCTTATGAATGGTAAAACCCACAAAATGATCACCAATTAGATAAATTCACTATAATATCATTGAAAACACTACTGCATCCTAATCAAGATAATATGAGGCATAGTAAATTTCATGGGGATGAAAATGGTGAGACCAATTAGAAGAAACTTATCATTTCTTCATCCGAACATATACAAAACAGATAATCAATTTTTCACATAAAATGCAATGGCCCGACCCTAGAAGACAAGAGTTGGTGCACTACATTATTACATTGTCATTATTACAAATAATAAAATACCAAAGGATAAAACAATTTTGTAGTCCTTGAAAACGATATAACATATATCATACGCATTTTTTATAGGGAGAAGAATATAACACATAAAAAATTAAAATAAACTCCATCCTTGAACCACATTAAAATAATTCTACTTCGTTACCTTCAGAAAGGAAACACAATTAGGGTGTGATAAAACTCTATGTAAGGGTATGTAAAGTAAAAAATGTAATGAATTTAATAGAATAAAATATCTTATAATGGTAAATAAAATAGAACACATGACATTAAAATAACTAGATAAGGCACAATCAATATGGTGAGGAAAATAATTTAAACACAAGCCATTTAATCAATGACATAAGAATGAAATGTATATATATATATATATATATATTCTGATGAAAAATATTATGGATAAATAACAAATAAAATGATAAAAATGATATATTATTGGATTTCATATATCTGGAACATGAACCAATACCATCAATTCCATTTACAATATGCTTTAATTTTGTGGCTAGAAACACATATATTCTTTATAGAAACAATCTCAAAGGGTTTTTCACCAAATTATTACATCTCATCATACTAGTGATTCATATATGAGAATTCAAAAACTGTTCTCAAACCCATGTCTTACATAACCAAATAAATTCTGATAAATTGATGAATCAATTTAAAAAAATAGATTTTCATAATCAAAGTATCACATATAACTTTGACACATTTGAATCATAAGACCCATAGAAATAAATAAGTAACAAATAAAAAATTTAAATTCATGAAGATAAAGAGATTATTTATATGATATATCAAATGGGGAACTAGGTACACTCGAAAAAACATAAGCGGTGAATATCACAGTTATCTCATAGATTTAAATAAGTGAGATGAAAATCCCTTACATTGCACATCATTTTAAGTTTTAAATTCATTATTATCATGTATAGTAGTTTAAATATTTTTACTAATTTATTTAATAAATTATTGAAATATATGATATCAAATATGACCTTATTATATTATTTTATCACATGTTTATTAATAATCTTTCATTATTTTCACTATTATGGGTGTAAATTTTCCAATTTCTAGAGTATGCTTTGACTTGTAATTTTATGATTTGATTAAATAGATCATGATTACATCATCTATAGAATCTAAAAATGAAGTTAATATAATATATTTTCTAAGAAAGGATACACCATTTGTGGAGATGGTAGGCCGTAAGTACGCATGAACGTTACTTCCAATTCGTTTCTATGTTAAAAGAATGTAATGTCAGTGATTTATATATATACACACACATGTATATATTATAATTAACATATCATATCTATTTATTATATTTCCAATATTTTTATTAAAATAATTATTTATAAGTTCCTCTTATAGTGTGAATGAATGACATCGCTTGGATGAAGTGGTAGTCCACACTTCCTCAAACAATGTAATTATATTTATAAAAAATAGAAATCATGGAGGTATGTGTTATATAAAAAATAAATAAGTATTATTTAATAATAAATATCATATATATCATATAAAAAAATCATATATCATAATGAACAACCATGAGATGTGGTAAAGGAAAAACAAACAACATCATTTCACAAGGTGGCAGTTTCCCATACATATACAGTAAATTTGTTTCTCATCTTATGAATGCGTGTGTAGATATAGGTATAGAAATTAAAATAAAATTATTTTTGTATTTTTAGGATAGATATTTTATTATATAAGAGTTTAATAATAATAAATGATGATTGGAGAAATAAATAAACTAAAGTGATCTTATAAGAACTTTACTTTTTTACTTGAGTGACTCCTTTTGGTTTATTCTAAAAACCATCCATCGTTTTCTTTCTGCCCAAATATATGATTCTATATTTAGAAAATTTAATTTTAAATCTTATTTGGGTAGGTTTTGGTTGATCTATAATGCTCAATTTGGTATTAGAAAGTGATGGAGGATGTTTACTTATAAAATATAGGTGACTGACACTTTTTGAAACTCTCAAAATATTAAATTATATAAAATAATTTTCAATACCAAGTTTCTAAAAACTGACTTATTTAAAAGATATTATGATATTGGTTCTAAATATTATAGTATAACAATTATTGGTAATTTATAGGTTATATTATTACCATTATCTTCATTCTTTAACCCCTGGATAAATCTTTTAACTCTTAGAGTGATAACATAGATTTTTACTCATTAAGGCTTAATTGAAATTCCTATAAAATTATACAATAACCATAAATGAGTCATGAATTAAATTTATCTATTTAATCAATATTTTTAGTAATTTTATATAATTTAAAAAATTATTAATTATTTAAAAATATCATAATTGTCAATTTTAACACTATTCATTATGAGAATTTTTAAAAATATCATAAAAACATGATAACTTAGAAAAATATAATAATAAAACCATAATATGTCTAGGTAATCTATAAACTGAGTGGATCCAAATTATGTATATAGGTTCCTTTTATTAGTTAATTTAGACCAAAACCATCATTTTAGTGTCTTTGAAAGACACTAATTTAATTATTTATTCCATAAACATTAAAAATAAATTATCAAGATGAATATAAACATTTTATATTTCTAATGAATATTTATATTCGAATATATATTCAAAATTACCACACATAAAAAATTTAATACGCAGTAAAAACATGAGTGTGAAGTTCTTGATATCCATTAGAATAAAATACTTAAAATTGTATAGAGTCATTCTAGTGGTTCTAAGACTCTATAAAATCATAAAATGATGGTTTTGGTCGAAATTAACTAATAAAGTATTTACAAAGAATCATTTAGGTTAGTTCAATAAAACTTATAATATTATTTTTCCTGTTAATTACCTGACTCAACATTAACCTTGGTAATTAAAAAACATCAATGTTACTATTAGTATTTACCAAAAATAAAAGGAACCAATATTAATAATTTGGATCCACTAATATAAAATAAATAATCCATTTTTAAAAATACAAATCCTTAAATTTTCAATAATAAATTTATAATCAATCCCATTGAGGGGATGAAAAAACACGTTCGGAAATTGAAAATAGTCAAATGGTTGAATTGTTTTTATATAATATTTCAATTTAAAATTGATTAAAATTATTAAAATTATATTATATAATAATTTTTTTATCTAATTATATCTTAAAACCAATGAAAATTTTAATTTATCATAATAAATTATTTAGATGAAAAAAAAAATTTCAATTATGAGGTAATATTTAATCTATATCTTTGAAAACGAGAATATTAACTAAACAATATAAAAAAATATACCAAATTAATTTTTCACATTTTTAAATATAATAATAACATAATTTTTTTAAATAACATATATAAAATTTTAACAAAATTAATTTAAAATAGGTTTATCATTAAAAGGCTGTAAAATCACCTTTAACAAAAATTTGGTTATTATTCATACCACTTAGTTTATTCTTATATTTTTTATATTAAATCAATCAGATTAGTTTCTATATTATGTTATTGAATTTATATTTCATTAATATCATTTAATAATTCTAATAAATTAAATTTATTAGTATAAAAAAACTTTAGGAGCATAAAATAGTTATTTATAAAAACTTTTATTTTATTCTCCATTGGTTCTTATATTCATTAATAATTAATTTTTATCCAATTAATTGAACAATATATTTTCATAATTTAGTTAATAATATCCAAATCAAAAACATAACATCTTGGTAATAATTTATTATATTAAATTAAAATATTTTCATAATTTTGTGTTGTTCGTTAAAATTGAGCCCTGCGTGTCATGCAATACAACTAATTGTTCTGTATAATATAATATAATCATGGTGATGCTTATAATGATATATGGAAACAAAAATAAATTTATTCAAAAATTAAAATATTTTAATGTATTTGGGTGTTACATTATCCCTTCCTTAATTAAATTTCTTCCTCACAATTTAAACTTTATTATAGAATTTTATGGATTGATATTAGAAAATAAACACTTGTTCAAAATCCCACATCATAAATAGGGTTAATAACACTTATTATTAATAGTAGGGAAATATACAAGTGAATATTAATTCCAAATATGGCATTTAAATAGGTTACAATTACTGAAATAAAGGATATGGAAGACAAATATAAAAATAATGTTCCGATGGAGAGTGATGGAGAACATGTTCATGAGAAAGTTGTTGACTGCCAAACCATAAACCATAGGTTATAATAAAGGTAATTAATAAAAAAATAATAATAACAGGTCAAAATTTTTTAAGAAACATTACCTATATTTGATATATTATGTCACTTTTTTATGATATATGTAAATTTAAATATACATGATATGTTTACATACACACAGTTTTATCATTGTGTCTTGAACTATTTAAACTTATTTTCTTAGTATATGTTTAATCACATGGTGAAGTAAAAAAATAGTCTCTAAATACTCATGTAAAGTTAAATTTATACAATTTCATAAATTTTCAACCTTATGACCCTTCCAAGTATCATGCTCCGAAACAGTAGAATCAATTCCAAGGCTGTAATTAGTATCCAATTTACATTATCCATATCAATAACCTTTTTATCCATCCTTCTTATATCATCCTCAATAACTTATTAAGGCTTACCAATAACTCAAATATTTTTATTCAAAAAAGATAGAACTATTTTTACATCAATTTTTATGGTTGTTGGTACCAATCAACGCCATCTTTCAAATCCTTGATGAAAATGTTATATATTTTAATCCTTATAAATTCTACAACACATATAACCAGGATATCATAAAAACATACATTGAAAAAATTATTTAAGGATACACATATAGGATAAAATTAATTATTCTCCTTTATCTATATCAACAACATATGATTGACCTTGATCCATTGGATTCAATTGAGGTAAGTTCCCTTGATTCTTGTGAAATTTGAATGATTTTTTTCCTAACTAATAGCTATTATAACACTGAATAATAGTGTTTTAATTCATCCATTTTCATTATTGGTCTTTGTGACATTTATCTCCACACTTATAACATGCTCCCAATCAATTCAAGATTTTCCCTATGTGATTATTTAGACAATTAGCACATGTAGGAAAATTTGTTATTCCTTTCTTCCCTGTATCTATTATTTTCTCTTCCTTTATATACTTATATTTATTATAATTATATCCATAAAACCTAGATAACTATTTATTTATCATAATATAACATAAACCTATTTCATCATATGAATAAAATGTTATAGACACCATCACCCTTTAGAGAATCAACTTATTTCCTTCAATGAAATGTTCAATTTAACATAATGTTTTGTTTATGAAATCTATAGCATACATTTATATCATGGCAATGGGAGATTCATAGTACACAAAAAATGCTTCCTATATTTTCATTAAACGATGTAAATTTTACATTATCTTAGTTTTTTGATCATGATGAATGTTTTTATCAAAGAATCTATCTATAAATATTCTACATTCCATGAGTTATACTTACCCTTCCTCCCATATATTATGGATCAATGACCACCATTATTATGAATCCCTATATATACAATACAAAGGGATTGTAACAATTTCTTTTTCACCACATCACAATTCTATAAATATCTTATCAAATAACATAATGCATTCCTCATCCACCAATGGTTCCGTAGTGACATTAAATATTGGGGGGCTCTATCATATGATGTAATCCATCATTTTAAAATCTCATTATGGAACTGGTTTCACCATTCAAGAAATGTGATTTTCCATAAACTCATTAAGAAGCCCTAGTATGGTCATAATTTGTTCCATTCCCAAATGAACATTATTGTTTCCTCAGTAGGGAAATCTCCACATTTTCCACATGTATTTATTTCATCCATCCATCTATGATCTATTTCAAAAAAAATAAACTAGAATTGATCATATAGTTAAGAAATATAATGTATAATCCCCCAAATAGTGAAATACATAACGTTCGTATAAATAGTTATGTGTAGATAGTATCATAATAATAAGTAAGGGCTCTTTTGGGTTGTCTTTAAATTCAAATAATTTATATTGGATTCTAAATCAAATTTAAATTATTTTAAGTTTATCCCCCCATGAGTGTAAAATAATGTGTGCATTAAGGCCTAGTTATGTGTACTAGGTTACACTCATTTCAATTAAGACACACCTTTTCATAGTTTTTACCACTATGTATATATGTACTATAACAAAATCCACTTGTAATATCTAGGAAGATCCATATTTCTACAATGAACCACATAATATGTATATTATCGAAATTATAGAATGTTTTTATATAATAATCATTGATGTCTATCTTAGGGTTATGTTCCTTAATCATTGTTTTCTAAAACTATTTTACTGGGTTACTGCTTAAATTCTTGTGATACCAAATATAACTTCCCTAACCCAGCAACATTGGGATATTATATTACATTATTACATTGGCATGATTTCAAGGAATAAAATCCTAAATGAATGAATAATTTATAAATTTTTAAAAACCATTCAACATACATGATACCGATTTTAAATTATGACTATAATATAATAAATAAAGTAAAATTAAATTGGATTCTCGAAACCAATTCAAAGTATTCTTCTTCATAACCTAGGGACAAAAAAGATCATAAGGGTGAGCTCAAATTCTCATTAAGTGTATTTAATGTTGATGACATAATTAATTAAATACAATAAATCAACATGGGAAGCTAAATAACTAATAATATATGAATCCAAATAAATAGATATGGTATAATCAATATGGAAAGGAAAATAATAGAAACACTTTTATTTAATCAATAAAGTTAGAATAAAATGTATGAAAATATATGTTAATATAAAATATCTTGGATAAATGATAACTAAAATAGAAGAAGTATTTAATTTTTGGAAATAATTTACATAGAATATGGGCTACTTCCATCAAGACCATTCATAATATGGTTTATGTATACGAGTAGAAACCCATATATTATACATGGAAAAAAATCAAAAGGATTTTTACCGACTGATTTTATATCCTAATACTAGTAATTAATCATACTTCTTTCATTATATTCTCTAAATCCCATGTCATAAATGTCCAAATCCTTCCCCATATATTTAATAATCAATTTAAAAATATATTTTTAAAATCAATGATTTTCATACCACCTTAAAACATTTATATCATAAATCAAATACATGTAAATAGTTATCAAATGAAAAATTTAGGTCCCTAAATATAAATTGATTCATGATATTATGTACCAAACACTGTATTAGATACACTAGAAAAAATTAGTAATTGTTGAATGTGACATTTATCTCACAAATGTAAAATCTGATATGAAAATGGCATACCTCACACTTCCTATATAATTGTACATTATTTATAATCCTATATAATGTTTAAAAAAAGTATATTAATTTATATATGAATGTTATTTATATATACATAATCCTGTATTCTCATATAATTTTATTTTATCACCTGTTAGTTATTAACAATTCATCATTTTCATTACTCCATGTGTTAATTGCCATGTTTCTCAAGTATGTTTTGACTTTTTATTTATTGTTTCTATAACATAGATGATGATTTTATCTTCCTAATAATGTTAAACATTATGAAATATAATATATATGTTCATTATATTTATATTTATAATTATATATTATATTTTTATATAATAAAAGAAATTCACCATTCATGGATACAGTAGGCCATATAAATGTATAAACTCTACTTGAGTTTAATTTTCCTATTAATGAAATGAAATGTAAATGATATATATATATATATATATATCTAAATTATAATTAAAATATAATATCATGTCATATATATAACTTTTTTTATTTAAAACCATTGTTTATATGATCTATGTATAATGTGAAGGAATCACAATTCTTTTAGGAGGGGGTAGTCAATGCTTCCTCAAATGATGTTATCGTCTTTATAAAAATTGGAATAAATGAAGGTATGTGTTATATAAAAATTCATGGAAGTATCAGGGTTTCATAAGAATCATATATATCATATATAAATATTTTTTCTAATATAACTACTAACCATGAGAGTTGGTAAAGGAAAAATGAACAATATCATTCTGCGAGGCAGTAGTTCTCCGTACACAAATGGTAAATTCGTTACCCATTTGATTGAAATGTGTTTATATGTATGTAAAAACCATTCCATTAAAACACCTCAATATATTTTGGCTAATTATGTATTTATATGATAATTTAAAAATAAAAAATGATGTATTGTACAAATAAATAAAACTAATGTGAACATTAGGGAACACTACATTTTGTTTGGGTATATCTTTTTATTTTATACACAATTCATTCATTTGTTCGAATTATTAAAAAACTGAGTCTTCTAATATTAGATTAGGGATGTTGGTAGATTATTTTTTTAGGATTTCATGGATCTAGAATAGTCAATGTGGTATTAGAATGTGAGGGTGGATGTCAACTTTTATAAATGAGGTGACATGAGCTTTTGGAAACTCAAAAAATAAAATTTTAATTTTAATAAATCATTATTTTAAAATGGATAAAAATTTTGGTATGACTTAAAAAATTATAATATGGATCTACGTACTCCTATCCAATTTATTTTTTCATGTTTTGGTCACATATGTACCCTTATCTTTTAGTATTAATCCTTAGTTATACCCATTAACTCTTACCATGAAAACATGGATATTAACACATTAACGGTTGATATAACTATTATAAAATGAAAAAATAACCATAAGTGAGTCATTTATGGAATTTAAAACTTTATCTAAATCCTTTGGGAAATTTTTATATTTTTCATGAGTTGTATATTATTTAATAAATTATTATATATTTTAATATATCATTAGTGCCAATTTTGACACTACCCATTACCTAAATTTTTAGAATTATTAGAACAACAAGATAACTATAAAAAAAAATTAATACATACATAATATTTATAGGTAATATATTATTTTTTGGATGTTATTAATTATATTAAACTATATTTATTATAATATTTCTAATAACATTTATTTGATATGTTCATTAATTAATCAATTAGTGCATCAACATTGTGAAAGCCTTTAATTTAATTATTTCATCCCTAAAAAATAAAATTATATTTTCTTGATAAATATAATAATTTGGAATTTACAACTAATATATATAGTCTAATTTATCCTTATAATTTATATATAAAAAATGTAAACCTTATTAAAACCAAGTGTGTGACATATTGGACTTCCCTTGGAATCCAATACTAAAAATACTAAAATTCAACCAATTTTATGAAAAGGGCTTT
The DNA here is from genome assembly GCA_963277665.1 of Viscum album. Lineage (NCBI taxonomy): Eukaryota > Viridiplantae > Streptophyta > Magnoliopsida > Santalales > Viscaceae > Viscum > Viscum album. Next base: position 81,895,300 of record OY728155.1, on the reverse strand, counting down.
AAGGTTAGACCAATGTTAATTTTGGTCAACCCAAAATAATTAAATTAAATTAGTAAAATCTATTATGATAGTTATATAATACTTATAATACTATTTTTATCCTTAATTTCATAGTTTACCCTTAATTATATAAATAAAAAAATATCAATGTTACCATTTATATTTAACAATAATGAATGGAAACTATTTAAATAATGTGGAACCACTTATTCAAAATATGGGATCCATTTTTAATATTTAAAATCACTAAAAATTTAAAAGATAATTTAAAATTTATCATGTTGATGGAATGAGAAAACATTTATTTAATGTTAAAACATTCCAAATATTGATTTTTTTATATCCAAATACAATATAAAATTTATTCCAATAACATAAATTAGAATAATTTATAAAATATTTTTCTAATGGTACTAATAATCTAATAAATTATAAAATTTAATACTATAAATTATTTTTTATGAAAAACTATTTTTAATTAAAATTTAATATTTTACTACTATTAATTAAGACATGAAACCTATACAAAATTAAAGTAATTAAACCATTGAAAATGATTATGTTATGATTTCAAATTAAATGTTCATTTTTTCAAATAACATATATATAAGTTCCAAAAAATGGATTTAAAATATGTTCTCCATTAAAAGAAGTTAAAACTACATTTAGAAAAATATCTTTTTAGATAAAATTCATTTTGTTCTTATGTTATGCCTAATAAATAAATTGGAGTAGAGTAAAAAATTATTGGGTATATATTATATAAATTTCATTCAATAATTTTAATATATTTAATATAGTCAGATAAAACAATTTTCTGGGAAAACATTGTTCTTCATAAAAACATTTCATATATATTCACTTGGTTCCTATATGAATTTCTAATAAATTTGTAACCATATAATTTAGACATATATTTTCATAATTATTTTTGGAATTATTCATAACCTCCATCTTAATGGAAAGATTATATATTATTATATTACATTATAATATTTTAATAATATTTTGTTGTTTGGTAAAACAAGGGATTGTGCGTAAGGAAAGACAACTCATTGTTGTGTTTAGTGTAATATTTTCATGGTGCTGCATATAAATAAAGAAATAAAATATTAAATATACTAAAGAATATAAAAAATTATAATGTCATGGGGTGATTAATATTTCCTTTAACGAATCTACAACTTACAGAGAGTGATGAATTGTAGTTCTGACCAACATATCCTTAAAGTACTCAAAAGTTTTAGAACACTAATTTGTCCACATAATTCCTAATACTTTCTAGTTAGTAGATTAGAGGATTCATAACTATTGATAAATTAGATAAGACCCTAATATAATAGCATGAAAGATCAAGAAAACACTACCCCAATGTAACATTATTTGAATATTCCTATGAAAAAATAACCTTTATCATCGAAGGATAAAAAGATATACCACACTGGGGAACAATATGTCCTCGTAAATGAAATTCACTATCGTAGATGTAAGAAAACAGATCTTCGTTTTAGGTATGCCATTCCTTTTTTCTGGATTTTTTAAGAAAAATGGAGTTTCTGGAAAATTTTGAAGTACACGCCGTGTACATTCTTAGTACACACCCTGTACTCTTTTCCCACTCGAAGCAGTGTGATGGCCATGTCCGGGCCACACATACGGTGTGTAGGGGTGACGTGGAGGCCAATTTTGGCGGAGTAAGGAAAAACATAGTACACGCCATGTACTCTAAAAGTACATGCCGTGTACTTTTCTTTTTTTCACTAAACGCACAGGGGTCACGCCTGACGCACAAGAGCATCTTCTTCTAGGTTCTGTTCATCTGAGAGCAACCCATACGACCAGATCTTCCCCGATCTCCCGTGCCTTCGTCTGATCTTTGTTCTAGCTGCCGTCAATTGCGTTGATATCGCCTCGGTAAACTCTCTCTTCTGCTTTATCCCTGTTCCATGGTTCCTCCTTGTTTTCAGGTTATAGTGGGTTGAGCATTTTGTGTGTTTTTTAGATCTACATAGTTCTGGAGAGAATTAGGCATCTTGGTTCAAGTATATCCATCCCTTAGCTTCAAGGTAGGTGGTTTGTGCCTTTCTGTAGAAAGTCTGTGAATATTTTTTGCAATTATGCCGATTTCCTTGAACGGGAATTGTGGATTTTCCTGTTTTCCCCTTGTTTGATTCCCTGCTTTCTTGATTTCTTAAGTAGAGGTAATTTCTTGTGAATTTTGATAACTTATACGGGGTTTAGGTGCTTTGCCTTGCATGTTTTTCTTATTAGGCATTTCTCCAGTTGCCATGCCTAGTTGTAGGATAGTGGAACTGTTACATTGTTATGTAGTTGCGCCTTAAAATGATATCCAAGTAGTTCTTGAGGTTTAATTTGGTGATATACGCGCGTTGAGCATGTTATTTTTCACACAGGACTGCGAGAACCTAGTGTAGTAGACCATTGGGAGAATGGACGTAAGGGCTTATCTAGAGTGTCTTTTAATATGATGCGAGACCACAGGGGGAATTGATGATGAGTGATTCCCCAGAGAGTCTGTAGTTCCTCGACGCAGGCCACATGGGGAATGAGACGTTGAGTGCTTCCCCAGATATCCTTTAGCATGATACGAGACTATAGGGGGAATTGATGGTGAGTGCTTCCTCAAAAAGTCTACTCTTAGCTGATCCAGAGGGGTGAGACTGTGTGTGCCTACTAGATGGTTGCTAGTACTTGTAGGTTAAACCGTAGGGGTTAGTCTATGAGAGCTACCCAAAGGGTTACCTTTTTTCTTCTTATTGTTGGTTGTTTAATTGTGCACTTTATATGATAGAACTGTGGATTGTAGATGCTATGTGCTTTTCTGTTTACTGCTTCCTTCACATTTACTTTCCTTGTATTCATTGACTATTAGGGCCAGGTCTTTGGGTGATTGCCTATCGGGATTATATCTCACACCCTGTTTGGTCCATACTTTTGGGCCCAATCAGACTTTGTTGTTGCAGTAATAGATAAGGGAAAGTGCTCTTCGACTTCTGGTACTTGATTGCTTAGAGCATGGGAGCATGGGACCGAGCTGTGGCTTGTGATGCTGAGGAGTTTACTTTTTTTTCTATTGCACTTTGTTTTTCAGTTGTACTTCAGCATGCTGGTTTGTTTACTGCTTTCCATAGACATATGTACCATGTTGCATCATTATTATTTTATTCTTTGCTTTCATTATTCAGTTCAGTTGTTGTATACTTTTTATTGTTTCCACTATTGTGTCTGGTTGTTCTTCCGCTATATAATTTACCAAATGAGGGCATAGTTTCCCCACCAACTCACCAAGGCCCTCACTGCTAGTCGGCAGCCTCTGGCATTTGGGGAAACACGCTTGAGGTCATGTGGAGAACCGGGAACGGGGCACCTCTGGGTGGCTTCCGGAACCGGGATGTTACAAACTAGTATCCGAGGGGTCTCTTTTCTCTTGAATTACTGTTTGGGGACTTTATCCAAGGATAGGACCAATTCAGTACTTGGTATTAAGCTATTCTCGGGAGTAGCTAACCCGTGTACAGGGAAATACAATACAACCTCATTTATTGTAGTTTTCTAGTTTTGAGATTTACGGTTGATATGATTTTACCTATAGTGATACACATTCCTTGTGTTGTTACTTTCTGACTATTACGGTTCTATTTCTGTCTCAACCCAATGAGATGAGGGTATGCCATCTCATGCATCATATATACATTTGTATAAATCACATTCCATGCATTTTTTCCATGCCATCTAGGGTTCATTAGCGATTTCATGCTGTTGTGATATACTTTGTATAGATTATGCATATTTTTGTGATAGATGCTTGATAGAATCTCTGTTGCCCTGTTAGAGGATTTTTTTTATTCTAATTTTCTTTAAATAAACGTCATGTTTTGATTCGCGGGAGGTATGAGCCCCCACGAATCGGAATTTGGCTCCTCTCTGCCTTGTTTTTTGTGTTTTCTGGTCTTTTATTCAGTTTCTGGGCTACTACCCTGAAAAACCCAGAATACATGGCGTGTACTATTTGGCTACACGCCGTGTAGTTTTTAGACTGTGTCACTGACCGTGTGACCAGGGACAGGCTGTTGTAAAAATAACATCAGGAACACGCCGTGTACGGTTGGTACACTCTGTGTAGATCGGATCTGTGTACCCGGCCGTGTCACTAACAACACGGGTCGTGGAAGCTCGAGTAGAAAACAATGTGTTGTAAAGGAACACACCATGTAGTCCCGTTCATGTACCAGGTCGTGTCATGAACAACACGGGATAGTGTCACCTTCACCTATACACGCCGTGTTTGTTCAGAACACACCGTGTAAGATCCAACCATGTAGACAGCCATGTATATAACAACACGGGCTGCCGAAGCCTTGTCTAGTACACACCGTGTTATCCAAGAACACGTCGTGTAGTCTTGGGTTAAGTCAGACCGTGTGGGATAGCCATGTCAAGTGACTCGGGCAGGGGAATAGTTTTTGAATACACTTCGTGTAAGGGGTCAACACGCCATGTAGTTTGAAGTGTTTCACGACCTGTAGGGAAGGGGTACACGACCATGTTAGTGGCTTAAGAAGACACGCCAAGTAGTTTTTATACACACTGTGTAGTCTTGTTTTGTAAACATGTGTGTTTTCCTTCCCCTGTTACCATTTTTTACTCTTGTGTTCTCTATCCTTGTTTTTTTGATATAAGGTGTGCTTTTGATCTTCCAGTCCTATGCCACCGAGACGTCCTCCAGTTGTACGTCTGTCATCAGGTAGTGATCAAATGCCAGATATGGCTGATCTGGGACTTCCTGCCGATCCTCCAGTCATGCTAGCCTTAGCACCAGCTTTCATACCAGTTGCAGGAACTGATGCATAGTTCAAGGAAGGTTTTATGAGGATGATGCAGACCTTTCAGGGAGTACCGCCTCCTACATCGACTATGGCAGACTTGACGCAGGTTTTTCACCAGCAACATCCTCCCATGTTCTCGGGGGATGGAGGACCTCTGGCTGCAGAGTCATGGATGGAATCCATGTTGACCATCTTTGAGAATCTGTAGACACCTCGAGAGAGGCGGGTCAAGCTCACTACCTATATGCTACGAGTCTCCCCCCCAGAGGTGGTGGGCCATGATCTCATAGGCGGGTCACTAGCAGGTTATGGGTTGGGAGGAGTTTCAGCATGTATTTTATAACTACTTATACCCGGAGACCCTGAGGGCCAACCGAGCCTGGGAGTTCATGAACTTAGAGCAGGGTACTCTTTCTGTGATGGATTATTACTCTCGTTTCACCGAGCTGTAGCATTTCACACCCTTTCGGGATGGGAGTGGATTGTTCATAGCAAGGAAGTTCGAGGATGGTCTAAGGAGGGAGTTTCGCTCGCAGGTGAATATCTTCTAGTTGACTTCCCTCACTTCCATTATCAACCAGAAACTTATTGCGGAGCGCAATCTGAGACACTCTGGAGCTGCGAGCCAGGGTGGTTCTGCTTCCAGAGCTAGTTTTTCTCTAGATGACATTAAGAAGCGCCGTATAGAGTCTATACGCGGTGATCTGAGGAAGCGAGATGCATCGTCAGGAAGCCAGGTGATATGCTACCAGTGTGGCTGGGCAGGGCACATGAGGCCGCAGTGCCAGAGAGACCCCGTGGAGTGCCAATCTTGTGGAAAGATGGGTAACCGTTAGCGTTTCTGCCAGGTTTTCTCACTAGCAGCTGGTGACTGGGGTTCTTCCATGACTCCTCATTCAGGAGCAGCACCACCAGTTTCTCAGAAGTCGGGGAACTAGAGTTCTTCTGGCTGTTTGGGCTGAGGTGGAGGTTGAGGTCATGGCGGTCAGCCACCAGTCCCTCAGCACCAGCAAGGGGGATCAGCTTAGAGTGGTCAGATAGGGGTGCAGGGTCGTGGCGCATGCCAGTCTTTCGCCGTGGAGCAGACCTATCAAGAGAAGGATCTCGAACCTTCTACAGTTCGAGGTACAATTTTAGTTGCTTCAGTTTTATTTTCAACTCTTTTCAATACTGGTGCTACACATAGCTTTATATCTATTGATTTCGTGGAGAGCCTTGGGCTCTACATCTTTTCTTCTGCCGACTCGTTGATACTAGACACACCTTTGGGAATGAGGAAATCTAGTGTACGCCAGTATAGAGAGTTCCCTACCGAGGTTACAGGGTATCATTTCTTATGAGATCTCTACATCCTAGAGATGACAGGCTATGATGTCATTCTCAATATGGACTAGTTGGTTCCCTTCCAGGCAGTCATCGACTATTATCGCCGCAGAGTGAGTTTCATTTCACCAAAGGATGAATCTTTTATTCATAGAGGCGAATGGGATGTTCAGGTGAGTCGAGCAGGACTTGATCATCATGGGCAAGGAAGGGTGACATCCCAGATTGATAGTCTTTATCTGGATGATCAGGGGACTTCGCAATTGGTCTTTCCTCCAGTGGTGGATCATTTTAGGGATGTCGTTCAAAATGAATTTTTGGGTTTCCTTCTAGAGTGTGGGGTAGACTTTTCTATTGAGCTCATTCTAGGAGCAGCACCGGTGTCCATTCCTCCCTATAGGATGGCCACACCTGAGTTGCAGAAGCTCAAGAAGCAGTTGGAGGAGTTACATGCAAAGGGGTTCATCCAACCCAGTACTTACCAATGGGGTTCGCATGTCCTGTTTGCGAAGAAGGCAGACGGTACCCTTCAACTTTGTGTGGATTATTGGAAGCTGAACCAGTTGACACTCAAGAACCGATATCCCTTGCCAAGGGTCAATGACCTATTTGATTATCTTTGAGGATCCCAGGTGTTCTCAAAGATCAACTTGAGGTCCGGTTGTCATCATTTGCGCGTTAGACCATCAGATATACCTCTGACAGGATTCATGACAAGGTATGGTCTATACGAGTATACAGTCATGCTGTTTGGTCTCATGAACGTGCCTACAGTTTTCATGGAACTGATGAACAGTGTTTTCCATCCTTACTTGGACTCCTTCGTCGTGGTCTTCGTGGACGATATCTTGGTGTACTCTCACACTCGACACGTCCATGCTACCCATCTTGAGATCGTTCTGAGTCCATTGAGAGAGCATAATATTTATGCTAAACTCTCTAAGTGCCACCTTTGGATGGTATAGATTCACTTCTTAGGTCACATCATCTCAGAGGTAGGAGTATCTGTGGACCCAGAGAAAGTGAGAGCTGTAGTTTCCTGGGAGTAGCCGAAGAATGTTTATGAGGTACGGAGTTCCCTAGGGATGGCTGGATACTACCGACGTTTCATTCAAGACTTTTCGCGCCTAGCAGCACCATTGACAGGTCTGACCAAGAAGGGGGAGAAGTTCTAATGGTCATATTCTTGTGAGTCAGCCTTTCAGGAGCTGAAGGGAAGGTTGACGTCGGTATCGATACTAGTCTTTCCAGAGCCAGGAAAGAGCTATACAGTCTATTGTGATGCTTTAGGTATCGGGCTAAGAGCTGTGCTTATGCAGGGAGATCGAGTCATTGTGTTCCGGTCTCTATAGTTGAGGCCACATGAGAGGAACTACCCGATGCACGATCTGGAGTTGGCAGCTGTTGCTCATACCTTACGGTGTTGGAGACACTATCTTCTGGGAGAGCAGTTTGTGGTCTTCACTAACCACAAGAGTCTCAAGTATATCTTCACTCAGCGTGATCTGAATCCGAGGCAGCACAGGTGGGTCGAGTATCTTCAATATTTTTATTTCGTGCTTTCCTATACGCCGGGAAAGGGAAACACAGTGGCAGATGCGTTGAGCAGGAGAACTCAGATTCAGGCAGTTCAGGAGGCCAGTAGTGAGTGGAAGCATATGGATATGTTCTTTGAGATGCATCTGGAGGTGCACGACAGATAGGGAAAAACCTTCGTATCTTCTGTACATGTTACCTCTACACTACTTGATTGGGTAAAGATGAGGAAACTATCAAACTCAGAAGGATTAGTCCTACGGGAGAGTGTTTCCGAAGCGGACCCTATTACTGGATAGACAGTGGGTGAGGATGAGATCTTGTGTTTCCAGGGACGCGTATGGGTTCCATCAGATATATGTGAGGAGTTGATACAGGATTTTAATTCCTCTATTTGGGCAGTTCATCCTGGCATCACAAAGATGTATCGAGATCTTCATCGCCAGTACTGGTGGCCAGGTATAAAGAAAGATGTTGCTGGTTTTGTCATGAGATGTTCTACTTGTCAGCAGGTGAAAGAAGAGCATCAGCAACCAGAGGGGCTTTTACAGTTGTTACCCATTCTGGAGTGGAAGTGGAACGATGTTGCGATGGACTTTGTGACCTATTTTATGAGGGTCTCCTTGGGGGAACGATGTGTTTTGGGTTGTCGTCGACAGGCTAATGAAGGTAGCTCACTTCTTGTCGATCAAGGAGACCTTCAGTGTCGATGAACTAGGACGACTATACATCTGGGAGATTGTACCTCTGCATGGAGTCCCATACTCCATTGTTTTAGACAGGTATGCACGCTTTACCTCTCGATTCTGGCAGGGACTTCATAAGGCATTGGGTACACAGTTACTTTTAAGTACAGCATACCATCCCCATACAGATGGTCAGTCCGAGCATACGATCCATGTGCTAGAGGATATGCTCAGAGCATGCATTCTGGACTTTGGCGGTTCTTGGGAGAAGCCTACTCCTCTGGTGGACTTCGCCTACAACAACAGTTTTCAGGAAACTACACAGATTTCACCATACGAGGTTATATACGGTAGTCCATGTCGATCACCCTTATGCTGGTTGGAGGCAGGAGATGAAAATTTGCTGATACCTCGTCTTGTTCAGGAGACTTTGGAGCAGATAGAGTTGATTCGGAAGAGGATGGCTACAGCACAGTCTCGACAGAATTATTATGCTGATCAGTGGAGACGACCACTGGAGTTCGAGGTCGGGGATCAGGTTTTCCTACGTGTTGCACCGAGGATGGGACACAAGAGTATTCAGAGGCAGGTTAAGCTTTCACTGAGGTACGTCGGGCCATTTGAGGTTTTGAAGAGAGTTGGGTCGGTCGCCTATTGGTTGAAGCTACCCCAGAGGTACCGGGACATGCACGACATCTTCCACATCTCTCGGCTCTGACGTTACTTTTCAGACTCGTCTCATGTCTTTCAGCCTGAGGAAGTTGAGCTCGAATCGGATGCATCGTTTGAGAGGCATCCCATCCGGATTGTCAATCGCAGTACGAAGGTTCTCTGTGGGCAGTCTGTCCCTCTTGTACGGGTGCTATGGTAGCATGGGCGAGTACAGGACGAGACCTGGGAGAGGGAGGCCGATGTATGATCACAGTGGTCGGAGCTATTCGGGGTTTCTTATTCTATTCTTCTCTAGGAAAATTCCGGGATGAATTTCTTTAAGGGGAAGTTTGTAAGAACCCAGATCATCATTTCAAGTACGCCTTTCCTTTTCTGGAGTATTTGAGAAAAAAAATAGTTTTTGGAAAATATTGATGTACACGCCGTGTACTCTTTTCCCACACGAAGCTGTGTGCTGGCCGTCTCCGGGCCACACACACGGTGTGTAGGGGTGACGTGGAGGCCGATTTTGGCGGAGTACTGAAAAACCTAGTACACACCGTGTACTCTAAAAGTACACGCCGTGTACTTTTTTTTTTCACTAAACGCACCAGGGCCGTGCCTGACGCACAGAAGCGTCTTCTTCTAGGTTCTGTTCATCCGAGAGTGACTCGTATGGCCGGATCTTCCCAGAGCTCCCGTGCCTCCGTCCGATCTCCGTTTCAACCCCCATCGATTGCGTTGGGATCGCCTCAGTAAGCTCTCTCTTTTTCTTTATCCTTGTTCCATGGTCCCTCATCATTTTCATGTTATCAAGGGTTTATCCTTTTGTGCGTTTTCTTAGATCTACACAGTTCTAAGGAGAATCAGGCATCGTGGTTCAAGTATATCGATCCCCTAGCATCAAGGTAGGTGGTTTGTGCCTTTCTGTATAACATCTTTGAATATTTTGTGCAATTATGCCGATTTCCATGAATGGGAATTGTGTGTTTTCCTGTTTTTCCCTTGTTTGATTTCCTTCTTGCTTGATTGCTTAACTAGAGGTAATTTCTTGTGAATTTGGATAACTTATACGGGTTCATGTGCTTTTCCTTTCATGTTTTTCTTATTAGTCATTTCTCCAGTTTCCATGCCTAGTTGTAGGATAGTGTAACTATTACACTGTTATGCTGTTGTGCCTTTGAATGATACCCAAGTATTTATTGAGGTTTAATTTGGTGATATATGTGTGTTGAACATGTTTTTTATACACAGGACTATAAGAACCTAGTGTAGTAGAACATAGGGAGAATGGACGTAAGGGCTTCTCCTGAGTGTCTTTTAATACGATGTGAGACCACATGGGGAATTTACGATGAGTGATTCCTCAGAGAGTTTGTAGTTCCTTGACGCGATCCTTAGGGTGAATGATACGTTGAGTGCTTTTCCAGATAGCCTTTAGCACGATATGAGACTATAGGGGGAATTGACGGTGAGTGCTTCCTCAGAAAGTCTACTCTTAGCTGAACCAAATGGGTGAGACTGTGTGTGCCTCCTAGAGGTTTTCTAGTACATGTAGGTTGAACCATAGGGGTTAGGCTGTGAGAGATACCCAGAAGGTTACCTGTTTTTTACTTTTTCTTGGTAGTTTACTTGTGCACATTATATTCTATAACTGTGGATTGTAGTTGTTGTGTGCTTTTCTATTTACTGCTTAATACAATTTTACTTTCCTTGTATTCATTGACTGTTGGGCACACATATTTGGGTGATTGCCTACTGGGATTGTATTTCACACCCTGTTTGGGCGATGCTTTTGGGACCAAAAAGACTTTGTTGTGGCAGGAATAGATAAGGGAAAACGCCCTTCGACTTCTGGTATTTAATTGCTTAGAGCAAGAGAGCATGAGACCGGGCTGTGGCTTGCGATGCTGCGGAGTTTACTTTGTTTTCTTTTGCACTTTGTTTTTCAATTTTACTTCAGCACGTTGGTTTGTTTACTGATTTCCATATAATTATGTACCATGTAGCATCATTATTATTTTATGCTTTGCTTCCGTTGTTCAGTTCAGTTGATGTATACTGTTTATTGTTTCCGCTATTGTCTCTGGTTGTTCTTCCACTGTATACTTCACCAAATTAGGGCATTTTTCCCCACCGACTCACCAAGGCCCTCACTGCTAGTCGGAAGCCTCTGGAATTTGGGGAAACGCGCTTGTGGTCATGTGGTGAACCGGGTACGGGGCACCTCTGGGTTGCATCCGGAACCGGGACGTTACATAAGAACTCACACATAGAATGATTCTTAAAATTATACTATTGATTATGAGATCTTAAAATGTAATATTATTTCAATGAGTGTCCTACCTCTAACATAGAATACATAAGGATGTTTTTGAAAAAAACTCAATGAATTGATCATGAATGTATCTGAACACAACATTCGTCAAAATAATGAATAAAAAATGTGTCAGTGTCATAAATAATGAAATTAAAACAAAAAAATAATTCCCATAACAACATCGACAAATTATTATTTTATATATCCCCATTTTTTACCCATTTCTAATGATATCCTAACTGTATATCGATCATAAAAAACCAAATACATCCTTTTGTATAATAGAATAAATTTTCAATCAATAGATAGGGATAGTAGTTTTTCACTATTACCTGGTTTAAAAAAATTATAACTGGTAAAAATATGTAGACATTTATCATATATCCTCAAAATAGAACTACATCACTTAAATATTATGTACTCAGTTAAACAAAAACTCAGTGAAAATGATCCTCAAACTGTACTGTAATCTCTCAGAACATAGAAAGTGTCATCCTATAAGGGGGTATTAATATCAATGAAGAACCTTTTTGTTGATCTATTCCAATATCCATCTCCAATCATGGTCGTGATACTACAAAATCATTCATAAATACATCAATTTACTCATCCACAATCTCGGGAAACATCATTGTATAATTTTCCAAACTTCTTAGCATTACCTTGATCATCATAGATGATAAGGAAGAAACACCCCTATAATCCATTTGAGGGGATTGATCACCTATGAAAAATTTATTCTATCCATCATCTTTATAGAAAAAAAATTATCTCTTAAAGTAATCCAAAGTTTTCTTTATGGTATACATTCAGTCTATTCCAAGTATATTGTGACATGCCTATAACCAAAAACATAGGAAGTCTCACCATGAGAGATGATGCCCCATATATAGCTCACAATCTCTAAAATTATTATTTAGATAAGATTGATCTACAAATTCTATAATCATTACTAATTGAAGAATAATATTCTCTACCTCAATTAAATAATCAAGGACTATGGAAGGAGATATAAAGGAGTGTGTATAACATAATTCAAAAAAGAAACCACCCAGGTAGAAAAGAAGAAATAGTACCAAAAAGATGTAAGGATTTCCTAGAGCTAGAAACCCCAAAACATGTAGTTTACCATGAAATGATTCACAGAAACTATGGTCCTGTTAAAGTCTAACACTAGGGTTTTACTCTAATATCTTTGTGTGTTGAGATTCCTTGGTCCATCCTCTTCCTATCCCTTATCCTCTCTACTGATACAACTCTAGAAAACACTATTATTACCGCCTCAATAGAAATTGAATCAATAGAAGAACCTAATGTAAAACATCTGTTATACAATACCTTCTAAAAACGCATAGGCCGTATCACTATTGATGACACCAACCACCAAATTAAAAATAAGCGACTTGAACCTTTCCTGGGGTGGAGATATTTCACAACTGGATGAATTTTTTGAATGGCCCGACGGCCTTCATTTTTATTTATTTTTAATAACCCCATTTTAAGGGAGGGGACCTTATCCCATCTATCTATGAAATATTCTTTCTAGGAAACTAGTGTCCCAAATATACACCATACATTCGGGAGGAACCTTGAGGAAACCCTTGCCATTATAAATTGGCCCTATCTAGACCCTCGTTCCTATACCTCAACATATGAAAACTACATAAATGGGGTAACTTGAAGACACATATCTATATATAAAATACACATAAAATGACTCATCATGGCCACTATATCTATAAATAGGTGCTAAAAATAATGAATAAGAATAAAAAATGTATTATAATTTCTAGATGATAGAACTCCCCGATTGAAGGGTAAGGAACTCATTGAAACTAGACACCTTTATAGTCAATGGATTAAAAACTACTCAGAACAAGTCTTTGAACTTCTATGATGATACATATTAGACATAATTATACATATGGAATAAAAACCAGCACTACCCTAATTATTTAACCTATATCATTTCCCCTAAAAATCGAGTTATCCCTCTAAGAATTGATATAACCATTGCATATCTCAACCACCTCTATCCAGTCATATGTTAATGAGTCTGAAATGAATCCCTCATACTCTTTTAGATTGTATAACTAAAATTGTCAAACCATCCTCAACAAATTTTTATCATCATTCACCACTACTCAATGGTGATCTACTACCACATTCTTCTAAATATCTTCACTCCAAACCAAAAAAATACATCAACCAATGTCTATTACAAGAGAAGACCAAATTATTTGCAAATCATAAACATATAATAGAAATAAATTTTTTAAATAATTATATAATGTTAAAACTTATCCCATGGTTCACCTATTTAAAACATAAGTATAATGAAGAATGATGCATGATCCTTTCCTAGTACTCATCTCTTCTACTAATTTCAAATCACCTTGTTGCCTTAGTAAAAATAAAGGTCCATTATTCTGATCAAAGGAGTCCCTAAATACCCATGTCACATCAAGTTTCCCTAGATTTTATTTCCTACTAGATATACCTAAAAAAATATTCCCTAGAAATACATATAATCCTCACATGTTCCCACATCCAAAATCAATTCAATGCCTTATTTATTATCATTTTATACTAATTATCATGAACCCTCCACCGAATGGTACCCCACCAGGAAATTACAGATGATAAATAATGATTCTTAAGCTAAACCCTAATAGGTTATTGGTTGGTGACATGCAGCAATGGTATATCATAAAATAATATGGGAGTCATTTCCCAACATGATTTGATGGTAAATATATATGATTTAAAAACACAAATCACCTTCTAAGGGTAAAATTAAAAGATCCAAAATACATTCACATAATTTCATATTACTAAAATAACTACAAAATAGAAAATTTCATGTATAAAAAGGTAATCCTCGGTATCGAACATGAAAGCTAAAACAACTCATGAACAACTCCCAACTAGTAATTTCCTGAACAATTACAAAATATCACATATAGAACTGGAAACATTTAATATATTATATGTGTGAACAAATAATTTATACTTAGAAGAATCCACCTTGGAGCCTTTCAAGGAAAATATAATGAAATAACGCTAAATATTAAGCAATAATAAGAGGAGAAAAATCATCAAATAAATAGGTATACTATAATATGAGACTCTCTGTATTTATCTATCACCAAGTGTTACACACAAGAGATCATATAATATAATATAAAAAATTATCTCTATATCTCCCCCCACTAGTATTTTGATCTACACTAGCATCACACATCTTGATCCATATCTATCATATTGTAAGTCCTTCATAAGGATACCAGGATAAGTATAATACCCCACAACCAATGAAGCACGTCATCTCATCATCACGTAACATGTTCTAGTGAATGACATCATATCCTCATTCTATTCAACATCACTAGATAGTAATCATCGAGTTCCCAAGATCCAACTAACCTTGTTTGTCATGAATTATACCTCAAACAACCACAACCCAGACACATCATAAATATGATAATCCATAGAATACTATATAAGAGGATACATGTATGTGAAATAAGAAAAAATCCATTACAAAACACTATAAACATATATTTAATCAATACTTATACTAGAATAAATTAATACCATGAGAAGAGAGTATGGGTAAGAGTTGTTTTCAGCTATCCTTTCACCACCAACCTTGATGTTGGAAAAAACCTCCTAGATTACACTAGATGGAAGCCTCCCAACTGAAGTGATTAGGGTAAAATATGAAAAAATAGAACATAAAAAATATAATAGATATCATAATAACACAATGTGAATTACTTAGTGTTAGGCATAGTTAAAACTATCATCTCGCGACCAAACATATATTATTATTAATAACTATATATCCAATAATCCCACAAGAATTAAATAATATTAATTCAGTTAATTATTTAATTTTAAAACATTGATTTTTGTTATTGGATACATTAAATCTTAATTATAATTATTACATTTAAATTTCATAATCTACCAATTCAAGTCCATACCAATTATGAATAATCTAATTGATTTTGAGGATCCACAGGATTATCAACATTTCAATTCCTTTCAATCAGAAAACCCATGGATATAAACATTTTTATTCATTATAATTTAATAATTAGATGTGCGATATGAAAAAAACCTAAGATACCATAATGGAGATTCATAAATCAATAACAACTAGCAACCTCAATCAGTGGGAAAAGTAATCTGGGTTAATAAACTACCAATCCAACTATCATTTAAAGACATAAAATTTATATAAATCATATATTTTTCAACAATGAAATGAAAAATCCTAGAATAAACTCATTCCATAAATCAATGATTAATTCATAACAGCACCATTCATATTCCCATATATCCGTAATCACATGTATCAACTACTACCATAATCATCGCCCTCCCTACACATCTCTCGACCCACCATCTACCATCCCATGTTTTCATAATTTTACAAAACAAATCTCACATAAAAACCACAAAAAATAAAGGCTGAAATATATGAATATAACCAACAAGTAATTTTGTCTCTAAACAGTAGGGAATACAACAATTATAAGGAGAATAGCATTCATAGTCCCAAAATGTTTAGTTTATCAAACAATTCGTTCATTAATATCATTAATTAACTAATTAATTTATCATATGTTACTCCAAAATAAACCTATGGAATCATCTATATAAAGCTATAAATTATAAAAACATTCTCAAAAACATATCTTATAGTTTAAAAAACATTATGGTTGAGAAATTCTGATGACATTAATCTTTAATTATTTAGCCAAAAATGGATATTTATACATTCTCAATAATTTTCATCAATATGAAATTATTAAAAAAGAATATAAAACATTCCCATAAAATTATAACCATAGATATCACGCTACAGAGTAAACAATGTGGAAAACTCTTAGCCCAGTGGAAACCAATAAAATCTATAAAATCATAAACCACATATTTCGTTAATTTCATTTAGTCATTACTATCACTACTGGAAATATACTATATCCCAACGGTTCTGAACCGTTGGGAAAGCCCCTCAAACCGTTGGGAAAGGTTTTCCCAACGGTTATGAGAACCGTTGGGAAGTAAGCCGTTGGGAAAAGGTTTTCCCAACGGTTTACTTGAAACCGTTGCAATAGCCCATAGAAATTTAGTTTTTCCCAACGGTTCTCACAAACCGTTGGGAAAACTCAAATGCCACACATTTTCCCAACGGTTCCAAACCGTTGGGATATACCATGTGGAACAATTTCCCAACGGTTTTAAACCGTTGGGAATTGGTGAAGTCTTTCCCAACGGTTTAGAACCGTTGGGAAAAGACATGCTAGAAACTTATATGCCAACGGTTTGAAACCGTTGGCATACCCTATGCTGCAAATTGCAGCACCCTGCAATTTGCACCACCGGTCATCAGGCCTCATTTTCACCTCATTTTCACCTCATTTTCACCTCATTTTCGATCCAACTATTGTACCAGTAATAAAATAAAACATACATATTCAATTACGAACAAATTCATACACATTTAACATATAATGGATCCTGAAACTATACAAATCCATAATTAAATTACAATTCATAAACATACATAATTCATATAGAATTCAATTTAAAATTTAGATGACAATTATACGTGGAATCTGAAATTCAATTCATAATATGATCGGTTTTTTCTATACCATATATTTTTACCTCAAATGATGTCCATTTTAAACAAAATACATACACCTGAAGTGATACCGGCCACACCGCACCTCAGATTGAGGCGGGGTTAACTCGTACACGTCACATTTGACTCATGGATCGTTGTGCTAAAGTATCGACAGAATCCTAATACGTTTGGTCGGTTTTCCGTATGCCAGTTGATGTTTTTCACTTAAAATGGCGTCCTTTTGAAACAAAAGACGGACACTATGAGTGGTGCCGACCACACCGCGTCTCCAATTGAGGCGGGGTTGATTCGTACACGTCACATATGACTCATGGATCGTTCTCCTAAAGTTTAAATGGAAACCGAATGCGTTTGGTCGGTTTTCCGTATGTACCTAAAATGTTGTACATTTTAAACAAAAGAGTGACACTTAGACTCATCCCGACCACACCGCGACTGAGATTCATCCCGGGTTGGCTCGTACATGTCACATATGACCCATGGATCATTGTGATAAATTATAAAAAGATTCCGAATGCGTTTGGTCGGTTTTGCGTATGCCAGTTGTTCTTTTCATTTATAATCATGTCCATTTTAAACAAAAGAGACATAGTTAGAGCGGTGTCGGCCACACCACATCTCAGATTAAGACGGGGTTGACTTGTACACGTCACATATGACCCATGGATCGTTGTGCTAAAGTATCGATAGAATCCGAATGCGTTTGGTCGGTCTTCCGTATGTCAGTTGATATTTTTCACTTAAAATGACGTCCTTTTGAAACAAAAGACGGACACTTTGAGTGGTGTCAGCCGCACCGCATGTCGGATTGAGGCGGGATGATTCGTACACGTCACATAGGACCCATGAATCGTTCTCCTAAAGTTACAATGGAAACCGAATGCGTTTGGTCGGTTTTCCGTATGTACTTAAAATGGTGTACATTTTAAACAAAAGAGAGCCATTTAGACTGATCCCGGTCACACCGCGACTCGGATTGACCCGGGTTGGCTCGTACACGTCACATATGACCCATGGATCGTTGTGATAAATTATCAAAAGATTCGGAATGCGTTTGGTCGGTTTTGCGTATGCCAGTTGTTCTTTTTCACTTATAATCATGCCCATTTTAAACAGAAGAGACATAGTTAGAGCGGTGTCGGCCACACCGCGTCTCGGATTGAGACGGGGATGATTGGTACACGTCACATATGACCCATGGATCGTTCTCCTAAAGTTTCAATGGAAACCGAATGCGTTTGGTCGGTTTTGCGTATGTCAGTTCTTTTCACTTATAATCCTACCCATTTTAAACAAAACAGACACAGTTAGAGCAGTGTTGACCACACCGCGCCTCGGATTGTGGCGGGGATGATTCGTACACCTCACATATGACCCATGAATCGTTCTCCTAAAGTTTCAATGGAAACCGAATGCGTTTGGTCGGTTTTCCGTATGTACTTAAAATGATGTCCATTTTAAACAAAAGAGAGCCACTTAGACTGATCCCGGCCACACCGCGACTCGGATTGAGCCCGAGTGGGCTCGTACATGTCACATATGACTGATGGATGTTGGGTCGGAGGTGAGTGTAGTTGATGTAGAGGCAAGGGATTTCTCTGGCTCCACCGGCTGACCGGTGCTGAGCCACCGGCTGGCCGGTGGTCTGGACAGAAGCATGATATTCTGTCTGGGTTCCACCGGCTGGCCGGTGGTCAGGCACCGGCTGGCCGGTGGTCTGGACAGAAGGTAATCCATTCTGTCTGGGCCCACCGGTTGGCCGGTGGCCATACACCGGCTGACCGGTGGCACTTGGCAGAGGGCAAGGCCTTCTGCCTTGTCCACCGGCTGGCCGATGGGCTGGATCCGGCTGGCCGGTGACCTTACCGGCTGGCCGGTGGTCTCACACCGGCTGGCCGGTGGACTTAAAATGACGTCTTTTTGAAACAAAAGACCGACACTTTTTGAGTGGTGTCGGCCACACCGCGTCTCCGATTGTGGCGGGGTTGATTCGTACACGTCACATATGACCCATGGATCGTTCTCCTAAAGTTTCAACGGAAACCGAATCCGTTTGGTCGTTTTTCCGTATGTACTTAAAATGGTGTTCATTTTAAACAAAAGAGAGCCACTTAAACTTATCCCGGCAACACCGCGACTCGGATTCATCCCGGGTTGGCTCGTACACGTCACATATGACCCATGGATTGTTGGGATAAATTATCAACAGATTCGGAATGCGTTTGGTCGGTTTTCCGTAAGCCAGTTGATTCCTTTCACTTAAAATGACGTCCTTTTGAAACAAAAGACGGACACTTTGAGTGGTGTCGGCCACACCGCGTCTCCGGATTGAGCTGAAACCACCGTGAAACATTCTAATTATTATTCGTGACGTGTACGCGCAGACGGCACGTCAATCGGACGTGCGGTTTGCGCGGTACGGCTCAATATTAGTGTTTTAAGTGATGCGCGCGCTTCGTAAACGCGCGTGAGGGGGGTCCAAACGGGCCGAACGATGTCGGAATGGCCTGAAATCAGACGACAAATACGGGTGAGTGATTTCTGAAGTGGTCGAGCAGACGGCACGTCAATCGGACTTGTCGTGTGCCCGCGGTGACCGACAACGCAGTTATGGTGTCATAAACGGCCAGAACGGGCGTCCAACGGTCAAATTCATAGCGGACGGCCTCAGATTGATCTGAAACCACCGTGGAACATTTTAATTATTATTCGTGACGTGTACGCGCAGACGGCACCTCAATCGGACGTGCGGTTTGCGCGGTACGGCTCAATATTCGTGTTTTAAGTGATGCGCGCGCTTCGTAAACGCGCGTGAGGGGGGTCCAAACGGGCCGAACGATGTCGGAATGGCCTGAAATCAGACGACAAATACGGGCGACTGATTAAAATAATTCAACTCCAATACTATACTACGAGTCTAGATAAAACCAACAACTAGAATAGATTAAACATCACATGTCAAGTCAAAAATGTAACGGATCAATATGTCCCACATCAGCATCACCATCTCCATCATCATCATCATCATCGCCCTCGTCATCGTCCTCCTCATCGTCATCACCCTCCTCAACGCCTTCCTCCTCGCCTTCGCCCTCCTCCTCGCCCTCCTCATCTCCATCCTCTTCCGAATCAGACTGCTCGCCATTATCATCTTCAAGCTCGACATCGGCCTGACCACCACTGGAACTGCCACCTGGTGCACCATATATAGAATGTATCGACGACATGTATTCATCAATCGCTGGGCTGGCCTCTGCTGGAAGTGTTGGACGTAGAACTTCAATAAATTTCATAAATGCACTGTTTGCCCTTGCAGACTGTTCTGCCGTCTCTGTGGCCCTTTTCTCAGCCTGTTCTGCTTGTGCCCTAACTTGCTGCAGCTCGGTGGCACTACAACTCGTACCTGAGGCAGGCCAATACCTCGTCGGGGCTATCCTAGGTCGGCAGCGTACTCTGCCAGAATGATCATCTCCCAACACCTGATGTAAGTGATCAGATGGCCCAAAATTGTCTGCTTCTTGGGCATCGAGGGCCTCTAAAGCATCCTGTTACAAATATAAATATATTGTTAAGTTACGAAATAGATATTAAAATATAAAATCAACAGATTAAAACTTACAATCTGCTGCTGAGTCGCTTCGTTGACAGCACGTCCATCCTTTTTTCGTCTACTCGAGCAAAACAGTTTTGCTCGAGGCACACGTCCTTCAATATTTTGTACTTTCCTCTACAATGACATTGAAAACAAAATTTATATAAAGACTTCAGCAAATAATTAAATAATTGAGGAAAAAAAAGAAAATGTAAGTCGTAAAGAAAACTTATAAACAATTGTCATACCTGCTGCCTCTCATGATCCGGCATCGTCGTGCGTCCTAGTGTATGGAGGTATTTTTTTGCATCAATGTTTTTTTTATTTTTACCAGATGATTCCTAAATAAAATTCGATAATGCAAAGGATAATATTAATGCAAAACTTGAAAGTTATTATTTAAATACCTCAAATGTAATTCATACCTTAAACTGAGTACTCGTCCAATGAGTAATCATCTGACGATACTGCTCTATAGGACAATCATCCACGACTGGTACCGCCTCTAACTCAGTGCCAACTCTAGCACGCCAGCCAATATACAGCTCATGCTTGTAGGCTCTCCAAAGCTCGCCTAAATCCTTTAGACGTTCCATTCGTGCACCCTCACCATCAGGAAAATTAAATCGAAGCTGAAATGAAAATATTAATTTATATAAATACAAAAAAAATTCATGGCATTAAATACAACAGATTTTTTTACCCATATCTCTGACCAAGCTCTATCTTTGACCTCATGTGGCAAATGTCTCCACGACAGCGGGCTGACGGGAATGATGTCGGAGTATTTGGCAAGCGTCGCCATAAAACTCCGACATTGCTGCCCTGTTTTCTCAACCATCTGATTGTCTTCATTATATTCCACCATAACCTGTGTGCGACGGTTCCACACCGAACGCATGCGTGTACGGCCCCGCCCCCGCCTCCTTTCAGTAGATGTATCTGTCATGAAATAAAAACAAATATTTTATCAAAACATGTTATAATGAAAATAAATATTACTATAAAAATTTGATAGGGTTTTATAAATATACCTGTGCTAGTCTGATCAATGAGTGGCGCCGGATCCACAGAACCTGATGGAACACCCTCTGGTGGAACGGGAGTCGAAGACGATGGAATATAAAAGCTCGGAGAGACAGAAGTAGAAGGAAAAGAAGATGGAACAACTGTATGACCTGATGCTGACTGGGGAGTGGGAATCATCATGGGATGTGAAAATGATGGGGCAGAAGATGCAGAAGGTAGCGAAAACATGGGAGGTCTAAATATCCCGTGTGTCCCTAACGACACACCGGGATCAGAATGTGGGAAGGCTGAAATGTCAGTGGGAGGGGCAGGGTCTAGTCGGGCACGCGCAGCTCTACGTCCACCTCTGGTACGAACCCTCCTCGTACCACCGGCCTGAGTACTCGGACCAGTACTAGGCTCCTCGTCGAATAACTGTCGACGTAATGGTGGATCCTACAAAAAAGTTTACAAAAAAAATTAATCACATGACATTATATATTCTGTAAATATATATATATATATTTGAAATAAAGTACTCACTGTAGGCACTAATGGTGGAATGCCCAGCTCCTCCATCCGACGATTGTTCTCCGCCATTTTTTTTCTTCGTCTCTCTTCAATTGGCTTCATTTCCTGCATTGGAAAACAAATATGTAATTAATTAGAAAAAGAAAATTAATGTGTAAACCAAAAAACTAAATATATGAGGGAATGAGGGGATTCATTGGTAATTTACCTATCAATTGTTTTAGAAGAGCTTGAATGAATTTAATAAAACATACAAGTTGTAATGTTCACCAAGTTTGAAATATTGTTTGATTTGGTTTGAATACAGTTCAATTCCAAATTAGAAAATGCAATTCAAATAAAACAGCAACCAATAAACATTGAAAATTCACATAACGGTCAAGTCAGCTAAAACATATTTGTGATCAATACTAAATAAATATGAATATTACCAACCTTAACAACCCAACTCGAGGTAAACCAAAAGAATTGAGAACATGGATGAATGATTCTATATATTTCCAACCACAACTTCAGGTTCACAATCAACTCTGACAATTGAGCTATTGGAGTCATCAAAAGAAATAAATGGATTGGTTCCAATGGCAATAGGGACAGTGTCAATTCCATCATCAGCATCATCAAAAATATGTCTTGGAATTACTTCAACTACGACACCAAATTCAGGTTGAAGTTGATCTTTGACATAAAAAACTTGTTTAGCCATTGATGCCAACACATATGGTTCTTCGGTTGCAAGAGTGCGGGTCATATTAATTACTCGAAATCCACAATCATCAATAAATGTGCCATGTCTCGTCATCGAATCAAACCAATGGCATTTCATCATTGTGACTCGTCCATGAGAGTAATAATCCAATATTATTATTTTCTCAACGACTCCATAATAACCCACATTTTCAAGTCGCGGTCTACTATCTGATGCGCTGGCATAACAATCTGTTGTGGCAGTAACCATAATACCATCATGTTGTGTTCTCATGTTTTTGGCTCGTTCAGTGACAATAAATCTGTACCCATTGATAACAATTGATTTACAGTCACGAACCACGGTATTAGGACCAAAAGCCAAAGCTCTTATTTCCTCAGAGACAGAGTCAGCAGACAAACTCAATACCTGCAATATAAATGACAGCTAAACTTAAGTAAATATTGAAATAATTAATTTAAACAGTAATATTTTTACCTTCAATTTTAACCAAGCAGAAAACTCTTTGCTATGCAAAGTCTCTCTCCTTCTCAAAGATAAAGAACGATGCTTCCTATTTATCATTGTTTTATGTTCCCTGTAGATAAAAAAATATGAATAGTTTAACAGATATATATGTAAGATATACATATTCAATTTTGTTACCTGATATAGTCATCGAACAAATCACAGTTGAACAAAACTGTGCGATGTGCCATCTCCCGCTCTTCATTGCTTAATGTCTTCAATGTATATGATCCAGGAATTCCTCCTGTTTGAGGAAGTGATGGAAAACTGGGTTCAATTTGCTCATATTGTTCTTCTTCATTTCTCATTGGTCTGCTCATTCTTGTAGTAAGATCAGACAAATACATTGAACAGAAATCCATACATTCTTGAGCTAAGTAACCGTTCACGATAGAACCTTCGGGATGATTCTTGTTTCGAACATAAGACTTTAATGTGAACATATTTCTTTCAGTTGGATACATCCAACGAAAAGAAACAGGTCCTCCGAGAAGTATTTCAGTTGGAATATGGACAGTCAGATGCAGCATGCATGTGAAAAATGATGGGGGAAATATTTTCTCCAACTCACACAAAATTAATGGGGCATCTGTCAACATTTTTTGCAAGAAAGACTTCGACAACTTCTTAGCACAAAGATCTCTAAACAAATGGCACAACCGAATAACACCCACCCTTACATTATTGGACAAAAGATGACGGATTGCTATTGGAAGCAACTCATGCAGTAGAACGTGATAATCATGAGTCTTCAAAGATTTTAGCTTCAACTCTCTTCTGTTGACCCGTTTAGATATGTTGCTTGAATAGCCATCAGGAACTCTAATAGTCTCTAATACTTCCAAAAATTGTTTTTTTTCAATAGGTGTCATCACATAAGAAGCACATGGAAGTTGCCATTTATTTTCACTGATACGCACAGGATGCAATTCTGGTCTGATGCCCCAATCCACCAAGTCACGTCGAGATCGTAAATCATCTTTTGTCTTCCCCTTGACATTTAGAAGAACTGAAAGCAACATTTCACATATATTCTTTTCAATATGCATTACGTCTAAGCAATGACGTAGCAAATTGGTTGACCAATAAGGCAAATCAAAAAAGATACTCCTCTTCCTCCAATTGTAACAGGTTTCTGTGGAAACATTCTTTCTCTTTCCAGATTTCATTTGACCCTTCCCGAACGAAAAACTGAAATCTTTCAATTCATTAAGCACATCAGTTCCAGACATACGCTGAGGTGGATCATCGGTCTCTATAGTATTATCAAATCTTCGACGATTCATTCTATATGGATGATCCTTTGGCAAAAATCGTCGATGTCCCATAAAACTGAAACTACAACGATGTTTCAGTCTTCTGGATCGTGTATTCTTCATACAAACTGGACATGACAGTTTCCCCTTCGTGCTCCATCCAGACATCATTGCATAAGCCGGAAAATCATTGATTGTCCACATAAGCGCAGCGCGCATCTGAAATATGTCTTTCGAACATGCATCGTATGTGCGCACACCCACATCCCAAAGAAGCTTCAACTCTTTTATTAAAGGTTGCATGTATACATCAATATCAATGCCAGGATCAGAAGGACCAGATATGAGTATACTCATGAAAGTGAAAGGTTTTTTCATACACAACCATGGGGGAAGATTATAAATGTGTATAAAAACTGGCCATGTGCTGTGCGAAGTAAGCATCTGCCCAAACGGATTAAAACCGTCGCATGAAAGACCCAGCCTCACATTACGCACGTCAGCTGCAAAATCAGGATGTCGAGCATCAAATCTCTTCCATGCAAATCCATCTGCAGGATGAACCAACTCATCATCAGTCTTCTTTCTCTCGGTATCATGCCATCTCATTTTTATTGATATGTCATCAGACATAAAAAGATTCTGGAGTCTGGGAATCAATGGAAAGTGCCACATTACTTTCTGTGGAACGCGGGATGGTGTTCCATCAGATTTTGACTTCCAGCGGGATGTGCCACATTTTATACAATCATTTCGTTCAGCGGTTTCCTCCCAGAATAAACTGCAATCTTTCGGGCAAGCATGAATTTTGTTTCTTGAAAATCCAAGTTCCTCAACTAACTTCCATGCCATATAGTGGTTTGAGGGAATATCTGCATCATCTGGAAGTAAATCCTTCAAGAGGGTAAGAATGTAATCGATTGCTGTATTAGAAATCCCATACATAGTTTTCCCATGAAATAATCGGATTAAAAATTCCAGCTTTTTCATTTTATCGCATTGCCGATATACTGGAGTCGTGGCAGCATCATTCAATTTTTTCACCCTATCAATATCATCATTTTCACTAGATGCATCAGCTGTCCTCATATCGAAGTCTTCTTGAGTCGAAATCCTTTCTTTTTCATGATGACGAATAAACGGAAACCGATCATCTAACAAATTCTCCATTCCAGTCTTTTCATTTCGATCATCACCAATTTGAGATTTCGTTTTCTCCCCATTGTGATACCACAGAAAGTAGTTTGCTTGAAACCCATTTTTGGTTATGTGGTAGCTGACTTCTTCACGGCTCAACCAAGGTCTACCAACACAATTGGAACATGGGCAGTGTATGCGACCACTATCTGAAGCATTGTCAAATGCAAAATCTATAAAGCTCTCCAAATTGTTTTGAAAATCATCTGAGATCCGATCGGTTTCATACATCCAACTTCTGTCCATTCTGTAAAAAGAATTTATATAAGTCATTTTGTCATAAACAATTCAATAGGCATTAACTATAATAGAATATACATTTAAGTAAACGATAAAGGAAGAAAATAATCAAGGTATCAACTACACATGTCAAAAAAACATACAAATGTGTTATTGAAAAAATGTAAAACCAACAAGAACTTAATGTGTTATATCACATAACAGCATGACTCATCCCATAACCATATTAGTAGGGTATCATGAACATGAATAACATCAACCTTGTGCCATCCTCCTACCCTACATGACCCCAACCACATGCCACATCTTATTATAGCCTTATCACATCACACCTCATCGAAAAACACTAGGGAAATCATAGTACATCTCACCTGAAGACACATGGACAATCACATCGCATCTTGCCTAAAAACACATGGTCAATCACTTTTGAAGAAAGAGTAGGGAATGTTGTACCCCACTCTCTTGGATTTTAATGATCACAATCACTCTCATAGTGATCTAATGTTGTTTCAAGTGTTCTTGTTAATAGGCATGATTTCAGGAGCAAGAAGTGGCAAAAAAAAGGAAAAGTGGACTTTTTTCAAGTCCACCGGCCAGCCGGTGTAGGACCACCGGCCAGCCGGTAAGGGCACCGGCCAGCCGGATCCAGCCCATCGGCCAGCCGGTGGACAAGGCAGAAGGGCTTGCCCTCTGCCAGGTGCCACCGGTCAGCCGGTGTCTGGCCACCGGCCAACCGGTGGGCCCAGACAGAATGGGATGTCTTTTGTCCAGACCACCGGCCAGCCGGTGGCCTCCTCACCGGCCAGCCGGTGGAACTCTTTGGAATAGTGAGACCTACTGTCTCACCACCGGCCAGCCGGTGGCCTTCCCACCGGCCAGCCGGTGGCTCCTGGGCAGAAGCTCTCTCCACCTTCCAAGGACAGCCCCGCCCACCCCCATGGACAACCCACCCACCCCTATGGACACCCCTACCCCCTAGACAACCCAACCACCCCCGTGGACAGCCCACCCACCCCCCTCGACACCCCTTCTCCCTATGGACAGCCCCCCACCTCCTTGGATAGCCCGCCCACCCCCCTGGACACCCCTACCCCCTGTGGCCAGCCCACCCACCCCCCCTGGACAGCCCGCCCACCCCTCCTTGAGAGCCCGACCACCCCCGTGGACAGCCCGTCCACCCTTGTGGACAGCCCGCCCACCCCCGTACCCCCCTGGACACCCCGTACCCCCCCCCCCCCCCCCGGGATAGCCCCGCCCACCCTCCCAAACAGCCCACACCCCCCTCCCCTGCAACCCCACCACCACCACCTAAACATACCAACCCCCCTGGACACCCCACACACCCCTCCCCCACCAGGACACCCCACCCAGACCCCCAGGACAGCCCACACCCCCTGGACAACCCCACCACACAACAACTCACCATCTCACAATAACCATCGACACCATGTTACATCGACCAACCATCTCACCAAAACAACCACATATCACAATAAAAATATTGCACATCACAAACCACCGCACAACCAAAACCACCTCACCACATTATACACCACAACTTCATCACACAACACCTCCACACGACACAACACCACCACACATCATCACTATCATACAACTTCATATGACACATCCATGCCCACTAACCATCACATTACAACCCCACATATCACAAAGCCCAACTGGTCACCTCAATCCCCATAAAACAGCCTACAACATACAATGAAACACAACAAAAAACCTCTCATAGAGGCAACATACCCCAACTTCCACAAATTATTTATTCAAGGTCTTTTATTACATTACCCCTTTATTTAGCATGGACATTATAACACAACTGATATTCTAGGGGAAACTAATTAATTAACAAAATATTTATTCATTTCCCTATTTTACACGGTGAAATCACATCAAAATCCAAACTTAAAACTAAAATATTAGATCAATAACAATAAAAACAAGGTACCATATGTGTATAAAGAAAAAATTACTTGATTTGAGATGATTCAAATGGGTTTTCACCTATTCGGATGGGGGATTTGGAGAGCAGCAGAGAGCTGGTGGTGGATTGATAACTTAAAACTAAAATACTAAAGCAATAACAATAAAAATAAGGAATTATATGTGTATAAATGAAAAGATACCTGATTTCAGATGGTTTTCACCTCTTCGGATAGGGGATTTCGCGAGATGAGAGCAGTGGAGCGGATGAAATTAGGTTCTGTGCGAATGGGGGAGAGCTGGATTTGGGGGAAATAATTCCCAACGGTTTTAAAGAACCGTTGGGAAAGAGATGCTAAGGAACCCTTTCCCAACGGTTCAAAAGAACCGTTGGCAAAAGGTGATTAACACACCCCTTTACCAACGGTTTCTTCAAACCGTTGGCAAAGGGGTGGCTTTTCCCAACGGTTTCAATGAACCGTTGGGAAAGGCTTTCTTGATCCTTCAAACCCAACGGTTTTAGCAAACCGTTGGTAAACTCCCGTTGGGAAAAACAGCATTTCCAGTAGTGTATTATTAATTCCCCCACCACTCCAAGGGATAAATGATGATATCATTTATATTTTAAATGTACAGAAGGGGAAAAAATTATTACCATACTTCATTCTATGTTATTGAATGAGAATAAAACAAAATTGAAAAAATCTAATGATTTCAGCCATAAGATAACTACATCACAATTAAAAAACAAATAAATCAAATATAGAAACACTATGAGAATAAATGAGATCATTTTATAGACAATGAAAAGAAAAATTTGGAAGAAATAAGACTAACCAATGAATAATCAACAATAGATATATAGAGAACTCAACTCTGATCACCATACAAAAAAAATGAGAATTGAGGTATCAAAATCTATCGAAATGGATTCAAAACACCGCAATGAAGAACCTATAACCAAATAGATTTGGAATAGAATTGAAGGGTGTCTCATAAAATTGAGTGTGTGATTATATTTATAGGAATCCATCCATAAATATATACATTATATGAATGGGTAATTCATCTCATGAATGGAATGAGTTTTAAGACTCAGTGAAAAATGAATAACATTGATTGAATAAAACTAGATCAATTTAGATCATTAAATTCCTGTTCATATCATTATTTTTTGTTGTTTTAGGATTTTTGAAATCCAATCCTATATTCATTTACACATTTAACTGATAGTTTACATCCTAAATCACAACATATAAATTTTCCTCCATGGGCCATTAATTTATATTTAGTCCACGAACCAAACTCTTACATACTGATCTATTGTTCACTTCATGAACATCCCTAGATTATATATTCGATATAATAAACTCAAGAAATCAATCTCTAGGATTTATCTAATAATAAAAGACCTCATAAAAGCACAAAGAAATATGGTTGGTGATTTTGGTTCTTTATATGGTTGATTTATAACGATTTATTTGCATTCAAATAGATAATATGATATTCAATTTATATTTCATGAACAATAATCTTATCATAAACATAAAATATATACATTAAATTTTTATAACCATTAATGAATCATTGAAATGGAAAATAAAACATCAATTCAAGGAGGTAATAGTCCACACAAATACATGGATGATGATTTCATTTTTATAAGTAGGGAGGAAGAATAAATATGTTATATCACTTAAAAATCATAAATAATAAATAAATATCATAACTATAAAATGAATTTATTTTTAAATATACATGTTATACAGTGTAGGAAAATGAACACATCACTTCAAAAAGGATGTATCTCAAATATATTCCTGTTTAAAGTTTATGACTTTTCGTAACGAAAATGGGAATATGTGGTTAATTATTATTCCATCATAATAATTGTAAAAAAATATTATAGTGATATTAATGTTATAATATTCTTATAATGTAATTGAGTTTTTGTAACAATATGGTCACAGAAAGATATTAAAAAATATAAGAAGATGTTAGAATATTCTAACTTACTAAATAGATTATCATTTTTAAGGAGATTAAACCCTTAATGGTTGATCTTTTTATAATATTGGGACAATATTAAGGTGTATAGGATGTTTTAGGAATGTATTTTTCATTGGTCGGATCTAAGGGGTTTGTGGAGTGATGGGATGTGAAGATAATTTAATCCTTTTGATATGTGAAAAGGGATTCTATTTTTGTATATACCTATAAAATTTAAATAATGGGTTGTCAAACCTAATGAAGGTGGCACAAAAATTGTTGAATAATGTAGAGGATATTTGATAATGTCATGAAAGTAGTTTACCCCTCATTTCTAGAAATATTTTAATAATGCTCATAGAACGTCACTCAACAAATTTTATTATTACCATTTTAGCACTGGACACTATAATCTATTTTCAGCTAAATTATCTTATTTACATATTTGAAATAAATTTAATTGGATTCAATTTCTAGAAATAGATTATTTTTAATCTAATTGGTATATAGTGTATTAAACAAAAATTCATGACTCTAGTATTAAATATTTTATAAAATAACAAACATATGTTTGTAAAATAGAATCAATCTTATAAAATCTACAATATAACATATAAAATGAATATTTTTGTTTTGAAATGGGTTTCATAAATTTCCAAATCATTCATTTAAATTAATAATTCCATAAAAGGAGCAGTATTTGTAAAACTACACATCTTACTATTCATCTACAAATCAATTTTTTTTTGAAATCTAAAAAAAATCATCTTCAGAAAAAATTTCCATGATAAATTGAAAATTGTAGATTTGTTTCAAAATTTACATGATATAATGTAAATAAAATTAATCAAAAATAGAAAATCTATTGAAAATATATTTTTACAAGAAAAATATATTTTATTTTTAAAATATTGTTTTTCTTGAAAATTAGTAATCAATCATGTGTTATATTATTATTCATACCATCAATATATTCAATAATATGATATATAGTTCTATGAATTAAAATTCTAATTTTCAGAAAATTTACTTTGTTTGAATAATGACAATTGAGAATAAATTCCCATTTAGAAAGTATAAAAATTCATGGTATATTAATAAATATAAATAAATTATTACATGATGATAAAATAATAATATATACATATATGAACCCATATGATCTCCTAATATGACCTAAGAACTAGATAAGTGATAGTTTTAGTTTTTGGTGGTGGTTCAACTAGTGTGGATGTTGTGGTAATATCCATGACTTTAATCTTCTCCAATAAATGGTTTTCCTAAAACTATAAATTATGATGTTTATCTTGTGATAGGTGATTAGAAAACTATATTTAATCTACTACCCATATAACATATGAAAATGGGATTCATAATGAAATCCTCTTATTACATATTCCAATTCATCTTAAATTCTTTATTGATGTTATGTTTTGGTTACTTAAATTTAAACCATCTAATTTTATAGCTTTTTTTAAGAATCATATTTAATATTAAAAATATTTCATTGTTTATTATTTTTGTTTGGTATAGTTTCAGAAACAATATTTAGTATATAATTATTTATATAGAGAAAATTCATTGAAATTTTAAGTCACCACATTAACCCACAAAAATAAATTACACACTAAATTTTTTTAATAATTACTTAATAATAATATTAACTAAGAGAATCTATAAGATGGATCGAGATTTAATTTTATATTGAGGTGTCAATAACATCTATTCATTTATAATAAGAACAATCATATTATTATGTTTCTTTAAAATCATTTTAATTAAATATATCCAATTTCCACTTGTAAGAAATATTTTATTATTCATTTATTTTATAGTAAAACTTCCAATTATAGCATATAATTAATTGGTTTTAAGTAACGAAATATGATATAATATTTTTATAATTTATCCAATAAACACACCTATATATCACATCCTTTGATTCATAAATTTGGTGGTGCTAGGAGAATATTGAGGTAAAATTATGTTGTTGAAGAAGAATGCTTCTCCTCATTATAAGGTAAATAAGAAACAAATTTAAACCCCTATCAATCCTATTTGTAGATATTGACTCTATTGTAATGGAATGTACCTTCTACACTATATCCCCCACCTATATCACCAGAATCCATATATATGAAATCATATCCACCAACTATTATTGAACAATACCCTAGGCTACCCGCTCAATGAATCCCTCTATGCCAAATATTAGGGAGGAATGAATTCACATTCATTTAACCTTATAGTGGATACTTTTGTTACAAAATAGGCCCTTTGAGGAGCTAAAGAATTTCCTTGACAAAATTTTTGGCCTCATGTTCTCTATGCCATCAATCCTAATACTCTAACTACCCCAAGACCAAAGGTCATTCTAGATCATATTATTTAACTAAAACACCATGTATTGTTTCACAAGTGGTGGAGGAGGGTGTTATATTCTACATAGAACAATGGAAAAGTTCTTTAAAATTCAATAAAAATATTGAGTCCTTCATGTGGATGTGGTACATGTTTGATGATGATGAGTAAGATCTATTTTTTCATCTATTATTATAGTGATATTATGATCCCTCTAGGGAAGCTATTGTATCTTCTCCCCTATTATTTTTCTATATTTTGGATGTTGTGGTTAAGTTATCAATGATTTTTCAATATAGTGTATTTTTTGAAATAGTTTATTGGTTTCCATAATCACTTCAAAACCATTAAAATACATATTTTAACACTTATATTCCCATATACATAAATTTTCAAATGAAAACATATTTCAACTAGATGATTAATTTGATAACAAAAAAATTTATGTGGTTCACATAAAAAATACTCTTTGGAAATTAGAGTGTCTATAATAAAGATAAAATATTCAAAAATTCTATGTGAAGGTTTTTGTTATCATAATATATGGTATTAGTATTAATTAAAAATTATTCAACTTGTTCTATTGGTTATGGTGGTTATTCATTCATATAATCCTTATCATCCTTGGGAGTTTAACAATGACATATTTAATGTCTGTGTTTTAAAAAATTAATGCATTTGAATTTTAGTTGTGATTTTGGATGTATGTTTTTCACACACATCATACTAACTTCAATATAAATTTTTCTACATTATTTTTATACTAAACTACCACCATTTCCACATTTAAATAATCTTCTAGTACCGCCGAGGTAATTAAATCTACAATTCATATAAAACATTTTCTTATATGGGGTTGATTAATTTATCATTAATCATATTTATTAAATTAACTTTTAGAGTCATCACCCTTATCTTCTCTAGCGAACTTGTCATTACAAATATGGATATATTTTTATTCATATTTCATGATTGTTTGTATGTAATATTTACCAGAATTCTCATTCAGTCTTCCATTCTAATGAGTCGATCACTGAGACATTCATTATGCTTTCCCTCACACCTATAGTTAGCCTACTTCCATCTGGTTTCTTTATTCACTAAAAAATGGTCAAACATAGTGATGAAAAATCAAAAAATGGGAGAATTATCGTAATCATAAATTTGATTAATTATTAAAATTTCTTATTCATTTATATAATAATGATTTAATATAATTCCTTTTGTTTAAAAAATATTAGTCATAGTTTATCCTTGGTTATCTAAACATGGTTCCACTTTCAAATTATACTTATAAATTAATGTAACCAAGACATAAATCCTTCATAGTGTTTTTAAGGGTATATTTTTAACCAATTCATATCCCATATTAGTTTCTAACCAAATGTTAAATCTAATATTAACTCATCATTCATCAAAGTGATCATCATGCTGGAGATAAAAAACCTTATATGGGGTCATTACCCCTAGTGTGTTATATAATATAACCACATTATCAAGTAATTATCTAGATGGGTATGCATTTTAAGTAAAATAAATTAATTGGGACTTTACCAATATTTGAGTATATAATATGATACAAAAAATCACCTCTATGGTTTTTTCAATGATTCTATAACCCTAATAATATATGTAATTAAAATAATATAAAAAAACTAAACCTTTATTTCGTACAAATTAATATGAACCAAAATAAAAAATCTATTATTTTATATAATCTTAATAATAATATCATTATATATTAAAACCAATGTCTTTGGAATTGAGAGGTTGAGTTTTTTTGGAGACCAGCTATAAAACTAACTTATTTTATAATATATGTGAACATTTCCCTATAATTACAATATAAAATGTATTCTTCTAATAATATCCCATATTAATTAATTCTCATGCCCTATGGTTTGGAATCGTATGAAATAGGTGACAAAATATTCCCATTAAGGGTTAAATAAACATACCACATGTTTCCCATGGTGAGATCAAAATAATATGGGAAAATATATGCTGGTGAGAAATATCATATGAAAAGATCAAGGAATCATAATAATAGTTTATTAGGAAATATAAGAGAATAAATAATCCAATATGATCAAACATGTACCAAAACCTAAAGATATGAGAGAAAAGAGACTTAGATCTTGATATATGGATAGTATTATAGTCACATAACAAAGGATTATGAAACCAAAAAATGAATAGAATCACAAATTAGTTGATAAAGAGTCATCACTAGTTACTTATAATGGACTAGTAATCATAACCAATTTCCCATAGAAGATTTGGTATCAAAAACTGGTACTCATATAGGATAAATTATCACAACCTATTTCCCATTTTGGATCAAGAATCAATACATATTAAAATATTATATCCTGATATTAAAAGGATTACCCATCTGTTTAGAGGAAAATAAAGGGTCCATTATTTATATAATGATTCACCAAATAGATGACTTCTAGAAGAAAATATCTAACCATCAACTCATTACATCCTAGGAATAATTATTTTTCCACATTACATTTCAAATGGTATCCCATAAATATACACATAAAATAAATCACTTGATACCTAATATAATTTCAAAATATAATATCTTCATAAAATAAAATAAATTATGATTTATAAAACAATTATGTGAAATAGTTTCCTTTTGAGACAAATAGGTAATTAAAAGAGAACTCCTAAAAGCGAGTAAAAGGACATATATTTAAAAGAAAGTGAAAAAGATCACCAAAATAAAAAAATACTTAGATTTAAAAATTATAATCAAAAAAATTGGTATGCGAAAATATAGACCTGAAAGAAAGAACAATTTAATAGAAATAAAAACATATTTGAATGAAAATTATTCCCATCATTATATAATTTTATAGGAAATAAAATGACTAATAGATAGGGATTTGAATTAATATCATATTTTACAAAGGGATAAATATGCAACAACCCTTATTTAGAAAAAATCTAAATATAGTTATTTTTTCATTTTTAATACATTAAACTATCCTAATAATTATTTCTAATCATGTAATAGAGGTCACATGAGTATCCGGGGATCGTTCGGAGCCTAATGATTTGAAATGGGAAAAAACAAAATGGGCTTCATGGTTTTTGTACAACTGTGAGAACCAATGGACATGATCATGTAGCTAGTTGCGGACATTGGAAATATCCATTCTAGATGGTTTGTGCATGGTTAGTCAAAATATTCACCTAACAATGTATTATTCCATTCTATATAGATAATCATGTATGTTTTTTTACATATTTTTACAAACCATATGTCTAAACCGTGCGTTTTGATATTTTGGAGAGAATTATCTATGTTATCCCTCATTTAATTTATATGATTATTTATTATTTTCCCATATTCCTCTATCATCCAACACCTCCTATATTCATTCTTTGAGCTTGATAACACCCAATGATGGGTATTTATCTAGTTCATCCATCTGGTTATAATTCTTCTATCTATTAGAAGCATTGGATGTGTCTCAATAAGCTCCCGTAGTCTATCAACTCTTATAAATTTTTATCTCTTTATTCATCGCATTGTTTAAGTGAAGGGTCATTTCCCTTTTTCTGGGCATTAGAATTTTCTCATATCTATTCCAACCAACATGAAATACGATTCCTATACTAAGAGAAGTGTCAAATATGACTTTAATATAGGTGGTTGTATTTTTTTCTCATTGTGTTTGGTCATTTTGTAATTACACCATTGGGTTGCATGATTACATTTTGATGAGATTCCAAATAATATTTATTCTATCATTTCTATTTGAACTTTTTACCTGGATATATGTTGTTTTATTATCATTTGATGGTTTAAATGATGAACATACCACATATGGACACCCCATGAGTGTGACATTGAAAACAACCCTTTTCGTTAATATGCATCAAAGGTATACAAATCCTTTTATTAACTGAATAAGTTTTTATCTAAAATTTCCCTTGAATCAGGGGTATGAAATGAATACCAAAGTACCTATTGGGTTTTTGGTTCACTTTTATTTATAATTTCTAACGTAGACATACACCATGATTCCCATGTCAACTCCTATGTGATCCCTTGAGCCATATGAATTAAATTTTCATGAATTAGTGAATTTAATGGAATGGGATGTATAAGATGACCTAATATTGATGGTTACACAACATTATATGAATTGGATTTATCAAATGAAATTGGATAATTTGAATGAAATATATAAGATTACGAGAACATGCATTTTGATTACGTCTTATTAAATGGTAATTTTGAATTGCATTACCATTAATGGAATTGAATTTGACTAAAGGGACATGTAAGAGGTATTTCCTCACGTGTGAAGTTATGTATATGATTATTCATGTTCTATGTATATGGGTTATGTAGAATAAATTGATTGAATGTAATGCCCCATGAAAGTAATAATTATAATAATTCATCAAATAGATTTTGGGCGATGGTAAGGGGTGTTGATCCAAGATGGAAATCACACTCCGTTAAATTAGGTGTTGATCATGGAATCTCATACCAGTGATGAAATATGGGAAATGAGATTTACATTCCACATTCCATGGTAGTGTGTTTCCACTGAGGCTCACTCTCTATCCCGAGTATTGGTTTTTGAAAATTTTCATCCAGGTGCGCATCTGTCCATTGAGGATGTGCTGATAATTTCCATGCATTTCCTCTTTCCCAAGGCAGACGGCCTGCTTTGGTTATTTAAGGATTTTTTATCCTTGATCGAAACTAGATGATAGGATATCGGTCTCTCCTTCTATGGATTACTCCTCAAAATTCTCCACCTAGTCAAGGTCTCCCTCATAGATTTAATTCATTGTTAATGAATCTTATTCCAGGTTCCATATTTTTGTGGATGCTAGTTAATTATGTTGATCCTGTCAAGACATTCCAATGGGTCTTGATAGCATAGAAACTTTCGGTAGGAGTAGATGACAGCATCAGGCATGTCGGGAAAATCTCTGGATGTGTGGACATTGGGAAACCTATAATATTCTTCATGATAGGGAATATCAAGGGTGTAGAACAGGAGGCATCCTATATTGGACACGGGGTTTCTTTTACTGAAGGAATTTCTAAAAGGTTTTCCTTAGCTTCCCATGTTTAACACGGGGTATGTCACAAGATTAATGTCTTGCAGAGACGGTTATGCCAGAGGTCTGTCTTTTGTGGTTTTCCTCAGGTATCTCATGTTTAACATGAGGTAAGTCACGAGTTAAATGTATGGAGGAGGCATTTATTCAAAAGGCATGTCATACGAGGTTTTCCACAGGAATATCATGTTTAACATGAGTTAGAAACAAGTTTAACATCTTGCGGAGACAGAATGAGAGTGATCAGAACATCCCATTGAGACAGAATAAATTGGTGTATCCCTATAAAGGGGCACATGGAAGGTTTACCAGATAGATGGACTAGAATGTCTAATAATGATGGATACATGGTTTCTTGGGTCCCTATAAAGGGGACTTCAGGGTTTGTCATTATTTGGGATTAAACCTCTGGTAGGTTTCCTACATACCATGTATTGAGAGATAGGGATCCAAACCCGTATAGTACGAAGGGGCAATGAATCAGGGTATGCACATAGGACAATGATCTGACGAAATACTAGGGCTTGTGTGTGGTTAGCAGCCTATATCAATAAGGGAACTCTATTTGGGACGGTTATGGATTGTGTGGGTCTTATGTGTGGTTATCCACCTAAGGGATTGATGTGATATCACCGGGATGTGGCGACTTGGGTAAAACAAGGATGGATGATGTGTGGTTGAGTGAATTAGATGGATAATGAGATGGAACTAATGTGAAGATGATAGTGATATTGGGATTGAACCTCAGGGAGAATACTATGTATCCCCATGGTGGGGAATCAATGTCTATGTAGTTTGGTGGGAGAGATGGAATGCCTGAGGAGGCGGCCCTTGAGGATGGATGCATGAATGGAACCCGAAGTAATTAGAACCTCTGGGTTAGGGAATGACATTCCAAGATCATAAAGGCTCAATGGAGAGACTCGGATAAAACAAGAATGATGGGATTGAACCTCAGGGAGGCTTCCTATGTATCCATGTAGTAGGGAATCAATGTACACATGGTTCATGATGGGGCATGGAATTAGGGTGAACACATAAGATAGCGACCTGACAACATGCATGGGATTATGCATGGTTGGCAGCCCAAGAGTTGGTCTGACACCACTAGGACGAACCATAGATGTGGGTCCCAACAAAGGGTACGACAACGTCTTACAATCGTTGATATGATTTCACCATTTTGTGATGCATTTGGTTTAATAAGGTATTATTATTGATGTTATTAAAGATTTTATTTCATTGATATTTCTCGATGAATTGAGGGAAATTAATTTCATGCATCACTATAGGCAAGTATGATTTATATTCCATGAATGTTTATATTTCATGTCTATTTTAAGCATGCATTTGTCTGTGGAATGTTTATTTTTCCTTCTGAATATATTAAGTTGTGCTCAAAATTATTATAAGAATTGGGTAAATTAATTGGTTCTTAAGGTGACTACTATATCCTGACATTATTATTTTTATATGTTCATGTAGGGTCCATAGTAATTTTATTATGTAAAATTGATCTATGGACCATCAGTTCCCTGATATAGAACATGTTATGGTGTGGGTCGAGTGGATGTTCGGATTTGGTTCATGAGGAGTATGAGCTATTATGGATTGGAAAATAGAAAAACAAATCTGATTAAACAGTTGTTTTAATGATTTTTAACTATGTTTCAGCCATAATTTTAAAATTTAATATGATTCGCAATCTCAATTATCCATATTTTATATCTATTATAGAAATATTGACCTCAAGCAGGCCTTAGTAGTGGGTAGTGAGAATACGTTGCGTTATTGTGGCCAGTTATTGTCTCTTATACTATCTAGACCAGCCTTTTGATGTCGTAAAGTGTAATGGTCATATATATATATATATGAAGGCGTTACAGTGGTCCTATTTTTCCATCGGCATTTTTTATAGTTTCTTAAATATCTTCTAAAGTATTTTTTTGGAATTTTAGTGTCATTACACAAATACATCATCTTGTTTCTTTCCCTCAAGGATGTGATGGTCATGTTCTTGAGGTGGAGTGTCGTAAGCCGGTAGTTATTCATCCTATAGAGCCACATTTTATTCCTCATCTAGTTTATAATGTGGAATAAATGCCTAGTTTTTATAAGGGTTCGTTCGTATGATTAAGTCTATGATTGGTCTAGTTCTATATGACCTTAGTAAAGACTATTTGAGTCACAAAATCAAGTAGCAGCTTCCTCCCACCTTTTTAGGGGTTGGAAAAACATGTGTTGCATAGTCTTATATTGAAACAATCTTCTATATATTTGAGAATCATGAGATTCCTCTAGAGTATAGGTTAATGTTAGCTGCCTATATGATATGAGATTCTAACAACAGGTGGTGGGATATAATCAAAAAAGCTGGAAAACATCATGATATAGTATGGGAGGACTTCTTGATGATCCCCAATGAATAAATATTTCCAAATAATCCAAGGGATGATAGAGGTACAAAATTTATGATCCTCCATTAGGGGACCATGTTAGTTATGTAATACTCTACACATTTCATTGAGTTGTATCTATTCACTCCCACTCTAAAAGCTGATGATCTAATGTCCAATTAGTGATTTGAGGATGAGTTGGTTTAGGCCATTCTGTCACAGGTCAAAGTGTTCTTGGAGACTACCATTTCATAAATCATCAACCAGGACCTAATTATTGTGTAGAATATAAGGGATGTTGAAGGTGCAATTCAGGTTGTTTAACACCTTGGGATTCCAGAGGATCTTCTTTTGTGTGAAATAATGACTTTGAGACTAATCGTCGTGGTAGTTTTGGTAAGGCTCTGCATACATTGTGTTTTATTCTCTTTTACATGTATGGGAATATGAGACACATCACGTCATAGTTTCCCAAATATAAAATCAAGTGTAGATGATACATCCAGATGGGGTATCCCCAACATTTCAACATGATTTTTTTAACAATGCGTAGAGAGTGGAGATATGCACCTACTCTTTTGTTAAGAGTGGGGTCAACAAGAGCACCAAAGCCAAGTTACTGGAATAATATCTGTCGATTATGTCAAGGTGGAAGTAAACATAGAGAAAATTAGACTTATGATTCTCTGTGTTAGAAGAGTGGGCTTGCTCAGGGTAGCCATGTAGTGACTTAGGTCTATTGTTTATGCCAGTTACATGAATTATAGCCTATACTGATGGAGTAGAGTGCTAGAAATTCTAGGGATTAATGTACTATTCTCATTAACATAATATTGGTGTATAATTTCATTGACACTGGCTAGTATCACTAATTTTTATTAGAGGCCATCAGGGAGAGTCTAGGCATTGAGATCGAGAAATTTTATGGTGTTATGATACTAGATAAAAAATTAGGTATATGTTATGGGGGGATATCTCTATTTTAATAAATTTCCCAATGAGATATGTGGTAAAAGTTTTTTATGGAATATTCACATCCTTGACGTGAAGTGCATTGAAATAATCATCAAGAAGGACTGGTTATTTCTCTAATGATCATATATACACTTCAATCATCCTAGGGTGACATTTATAAAACCATATTGATATAATAACATACATAAGAGTGGTTTTTCAGTGCGACCCAAGTTGGGATGGAGTAGGAATGTCTAAGAAATATGATGGTACATAATTCCTATAATTTTCATAATGTGTAGGGGTAACATCCCTCTATATTTTTTCTTGTATTGGATCATTTAGTAGAATTTTTTTGATGTGTTATTTGGTCCACATATTGTGGGAGATGTAGAGTTCCTTATTGAGTTTATTCCAGGAGTAGCACTGGTTACCATTCATCCTTATAGGATTGAAGCTCATGACCATTTAGAACTCAAGATGTAATTGTAGGATCTTAGGGATGAAGGATTTATATTCACCATCACCTCTACTTGTGGTTCACCATTCATTGTTTCCATTATGGTTGAAAACACCCTCACGCTCTTCATGTATTTTTGGCGTTTCAATCGTCTCATATTGAAGAATCAACACCTATTTCCTAGAATATACAAAATCATTGATCATCTACGAAGAGTGAATATTTTTTAAAAGATCTATTTGTGGTTGGGATATCATCAGGTGCATTTAAAGACATTATACACACCCTAAAAATCTTTTATAATAATTATGTTTTATATGAAAACATTATTATGTTGTTAAAACTCCCAAATGCACATATAGTATTAATATCTCTTAGGAATTGGGTTTTCCACCCATATCTGGATTCATTTATGAATGTATATGATGAAGATATATTTGTGTATTCAATCTCTAGACCCAATCAAGAAATCCATATTGTGATCATGTTGAATACATTGAAAGAGCACCATCTCTATCATGAGTTAAGAAAATGTCAATTGTTGATTGAAAAAATACACTCAATAGGTCATATCATCTCAAAGTCATGAGTTTTAGTATAGTCATAGAAAGCGAGTGATGTAGTATCATGGTAGTAGACCAAGAATCTAATTTATATTTTTAGTTTATTAGGAATAATAGGATATCAAAAATGCTTCATCCAAGATTTCATATGCATTTTAGTACCATTTACAGGCTTGATAATGAATGGTTTCAAATTTTCATGGCCAGAATCTTGTTAAGAAACCTTTCAAGTGTTGAAGGTAAGAATGATTTCATTGACGATATTAATTCTACTAATTCTTGGACACATTTATGCTATATACTATGATGAATCATTTGACATGATTGGAGCAATTTCTATGAAATATTGGGGAGTCGTCGTTTATGGTCCTTGTTAGTTGAGGCCTCACCACCATAATTATACAACACATGATCCTAATATCACTGCTGTTTGGCATGCCTTGTGATGTTCAAGACACAATTTACATGGATGGTATTTTGTGGAACTCATGGACTAAAAAAATAATCAAGTAAATCATTACACACCTAGATCTCTATCTCAATAAGCTTAGGTGGTGGAGTACCTATGGTCATTTGATTTCAATATTGACAAGATTAATGTGAACGCAAATTTATTATATGATGCTCTGAGCTAGAAGACTCAAACACATCTAGTCTGGGAATATAGTAGAGAATGGATTCCTATTGCTACATTCTCAGAGATGCATGTTGAGATTTAGGGGGACCATGGTTAGACAATCCTCTCAACTATAGAAATTACATATAATCTTTTGGAATGGGTAAGAATGAGACATTTATCAAATCCTGATGGAATTTTTATAAAGGAATTAATTTTGAATGAAAATTCATATTCTGGTAGGACTATATATGGGGATGAAACCATGTTGTTCCATGGGTATGTATGGGCCCAATTATAAATCAGAGAGATGTTAATTCTAGAATTATTTGGCCCAACATAGTCAGCTCGACCCGGTGTATCCAAAATGTATCATGATCTATGATGCCAGTAACGGTGGCCTGGTAAGAAATAGAATATGTTCAGCTTAATCTCTAGGTGTTCCACTTTTCAACAAGTGAAGGTAAAAAATAATCTCTCAACAAGTTTATTAAATCCACTTTCTATTATAGAGTGTAAATTAGATGATGTTTCAATGGATTTCATGACTATTCTATCCATATCACCTAGAGGCAATGATACAGTGTGGGTTGTCATTGATTAGTTGAAGAAGGTCTCAAACTTCTTACCTATGTGATAGACAATCTCAATAGATGAGATATAAAGTTATTATGTCAGAGATGTTATATGCCATCATGGAGCACCTTGTTTTATCTTTTTTTATAGAGGTGAATGTTTCATTTCATGGTTTTTGTAGGGATTACAAATGGAGTTGGGTACGT
The DNA here is from genome assembly GCA_963277665.1 of Viscum album. Taxonomy (NCBI): domain Eukaryota; kingdom Viridiplantae; phylum Streptophyta; class Magnoliopsida; order Santalales; family Viscaceae; genus Viscum; species Viscum album. The sequence goes on along the minus strand of OY728155.1, from coordinate 81,852,067 downwards.
AGGTACTTCTAAGAACTTATTATTACCCAAAGACTGATGGATAGATAGAGGGAAAAATTCATGTTTTTGAGGATATCCTCTATGATTGTGTTAATCAATTTGGGTGATTTAGGGAGAAACACATTCCCCTTATTGATTTCTCTTATAATAACATGTTTTAGCCAAATATAGAGATGGAACCCTATGATGCCTTAGAGGATAGGCCTTTCCAGTCAGCTTTGTGCTAAAAAGAGGTAGGGTAAGTAGAAATGCTTTGACTATGTCTTGTTTAAGAGACTATAGAGAAGGTCCAATTGTTTAGAAAGTGAATGTTGACCGCTCAACCCAAACAACAGTCATACTCCAAAATATGTTGGAGAAATCTTGAGTTCATGATTAGAGACCAGCTTTTCTCAAGAGTCTCATCCATGTTAGGGTAAATACGTATTTTTATGTTAGGTAATCTCTCACCAAGGTTCATTGGAACCTTTGATGTTGTGAAAATAGATCATACCATTTTCTTACTAGCTGGTACATCACCAAAGATTCTGATCAATGAAAAATGTTTTTTATGTACCTCAGCTTTGCTGGTACTATCCCAAACCAACGCATACCTACTATCCTGATGAGGTCCAATTGGAAAAGGATGCTTCGTCCAAGAGTATCATATTACTATTGCTAATTATAGTGTGATGACACTTCGAGGAAGGTTATTTCCTTCAGTATCGGTGCTATGTAATCATGACTGATTATAGGATCAGATATTGGAATGTGAAAAAGATATATGATCTCAATGGTCACAACTCTTCACTAATGATACCTATTTACCCTCAGATGTTCATCTTGGGGATGATCATCTTTATTGAGGGGAGTTTGCAATGACCACCTTTTCAATGAAGGTATGAATCATTAATTTTCCAATTTTCATACCTTAAATGTAACAATAAATTATGTATAGTCATTTCATGGAGGTCATGGAAGAATCCAGGGCTCATTCAGATCCTTGAGCTTTGAAATTGGAAGAACAACAGGGCCACACTGTTTGTCTACAACCATGTGCCCACGACGCATAATCATTCATCTGGTTGGAGACATGGTACATTTCCATTTTCACAGTTTTTACACGAATAGTCAAAACCATATTCATAAAAAATCTAGGTGACCTTCTCTATATATAAATATGCATGATTTATACATCAATTGAATAACCACGCACCTCAACCATACACTTTCATATTTTGGGTAAATTTATAATTTCCATTTGATTTATGTTATATGAATATTTATTCATTTCCTTTATTACTCTAGTTTCCATCACCTATCCTCCTCCACCTTTGAGCTCAAGAACACCGATGTCATGGAATTGAGCTAGTTCCACTTTTTAGTGTTTGTTCTTCGATCACCCAGAAGCATTGGATATCTATTGATAAGATCCCCTATTCTGTCAACTCCTAGAATGGGTTATTATTACATCCATAAAATTATTTTGGTTTATATTTATTTCCCCCATTTTATGGGAATTCGATATTTCCTCAGATCTCTTCCAACCTACTAAAAATTTGAGGCAGATAATGAGCGAGGAATTGTCTGTGACCTTGAGGTAGGTGGCCACATCATTTTTCCATGGAGTATTGTGGATTCATAATTATTCCATTGTGTTGCACATCACCTTCTACCAAGCATCCCAATTATATTTATTCCTACATGTATAATAGACACTTGTATCTAGATACACATTTTTTTGTTCATGTTTTTTGGTTTAAAGGTTTAAACATTGAATACACCACATAGAGGATTGAGATTTTGATCGATATTCTATGGAGTAAATTTTTGTTATTTTTTTCTTATTATATATAATTTTACCCTAAATCCCTTTTGTATTATAATTCAATGAATAAATTTATAAAACATCAAATTAGATGCTTTTGATTATATATTATCATCTATTTTGTCATATTTATTCATCTACAACTTTTCTTTTTATTTTATATGATTGTATATTCATCCAATATTGTTCATTTTTATCTATTACATATGTTGGTATAATCTGACATGAGATTATAGTATCCCCACCATACCACCTTTACACCATCTCTTCTAGTTGGCAACCTTTGACATACAAGGAGGCACACATGGGGCATGTGACCCACTGGCTCAAATCACATGTTTTGTGGATCCTGGGTCAAATTTCTATAATATAAATGAAAATAATATATAAAAATAAGATAATTAAATTTTGGGAACATCGAAAGAATATTTTAAAAAATCTACATTACTTAACGAATGAGATTTCAGTTTATGAAGTCACAAACAACACGAGGAATGTCTGAAGCAAAATAATTTGAGAGGTTCTTATAGAAATATTGTTTACAATATCTTAAAAATTAATACTATTTTTAAAAATTAATATAATATGGTAGTTAATACATCTTATTTAAATTTTTTTTCAATATTTAACATGTCTCATGGAAGTTAAAATAGATACAAATAAACCATAAATTTTGACATTGTCATCCATGAATGTGATCAAACCTTATTAATAAAAAATAAAACCTTTTTATTAACTGATTTCAAAACTATATTAAAACAAAAGGCTACTAATAATTTTCTTTTATAATAATTATCTACATATAAATTAGTTATTTTAGACATATTTTCTCCGACCATGAGTATATAATTTTAACCATTTTTAATCGTTCCTACAAGATGTGTAGTGATTAATTCATTAATAAAATATTATCTTGTAAAATAATTAATGTTAAAAAATGGATCAATTATTATAATTTTTTAATTTTTAATTTCATTTGATGATGTTCTCCATATTTTTACTCGATGTGTAAATCAATAATAATCAAAATTTGGTGATTTACTAACCACCGAATGTTGTTATAAAATTTATTGAGTTAAATAGTTTTATATCCTTTTTATAATTAAGAAAAAAATATTTAAATTTTTTATCATATTTTACCATTATTTAGGTTCTGATATTCATCATTTTTATAATTTCATATAATTGTTCAAGTAGGTCAGTATTGCATACCATCTATGAACATAATCTAATTAATGAATGATTTTGGGTAGGATTTGTTGCAACATAATTATAATAGTATAAAAATTACATCATTTAGTTTTTTATAGAGTGAAAAATCAAAATTATAATGATCCAGTAGAAGGAATTAGGGGTTTTAAAAATTTAATATTATGGATAAATTTGTTTTCTATATTTTTCAGTTGATTAAGATGGTCAAAATTATAACAATTAGTAGTTATTAATATTATTAATATAATATTAATTTTTTTACTAGAACCTTTTTAAAATCATAAATAAAATATTTATCATTTAAATCCGTTGTTATAACCCTCTAAGAAAATATATATTGAGAATATAAATAATTTGGTCCATGGAGGCGATAGTCCGCACACACTCTTAGATGATTATTAAATTTTCATGGAATGAATGAGATGAGTTATATTATTTATCATTTAAAAATATTAAATAAGTAATAAATTTTATAATTATCCATCAAATTACCTTCTTAATGGGATAATTTAGGTGGTGAAGGAAAATAAACATGTTACTTCATTGAGGCAGTTGTCTACACATATTCATATTTCACATTTTTTTAATATAAATAAGAAAATTATTTTCATAGTTTTACCAACATTACTATGACATAACCTTATTCCAATGATAACAATTTTACTATTTTTAGAAGAATTATTATAAATTTAACAAGAATAAGTTCACATAAAGTAATTAAAAGGAGAAGTTATTAAATTTTTAATTCACTACATGGGTTATGTCCTTTGAAAGGGAGATAAATATTTGAGGAATAGCTTTTCAAGAATACTATAACCTATTTATAGTGTCTATGATTTATTATGAGTTATTTGGGGGGAGTTTATCGAAAACATACGGTGGTATGTTATGAGGGTATGTTAGGGTAGGGGATCCCCATTTATATGTGAAATGAGACAAAAAATTAAATACCTATATTTTTTAATAATGGGAAGTCATTATCAAGGATTGTGGTTCTCAATTTGAGAAATATTATATATGATAATTGAAAATGTTAATAATGGCCTCATATAAAAATTATGACATGTGTTGTAAAAAATGTATGTTATTTACACATGAATTGTACTTTTTCAATTTTTACTTTTTCCATAGTAACTATTTTATGCCTAGCTTATTATTTAAGAATAAAAATAAAATAAACCATATTATATAACAGAAAAAAAACCAAATTTTAAATATATATAATTTGATTAAATATATATTTTTAACATATTATTTTTAAAAATAATATGTTTATAATTTAATAAATATAATTTAATAAATATAATTTAATGAGATAAATATTACATATTTCCTAAAACAATAATGATATGTTTCTAAACAAGAATAAATTTCTAAAATTTGTAATACAACTTATAAAATTGAAAATATTTCATCAATTTGGTTTCCTACAATTCCAATTAATTCTGATATTCTATTAATTAAATTAATAGAAAAATATTTATAAAAATATATATTATACTATTCACCCACAAATAAATATTTATTTAAAAATAACAAAAATTAATCATAAAAAAATAATTCCATGATAAATCCTAAAAAAATATGTTAATTTTTTCAAATTTATATTCTTATTAGTTTTCATTGTATTAAATTCAATAAATAAGAGTGGTAATATATTTTTAGATGTAAATTTATTTACATTAATTAACTATTAATTTTCCTATAAAATAGTAATTAATCAAGTTATAAATTGTTAATACTATGATATAAAATTTCATCATAACAAAAAAATATCCATGAAATAAAATTATAATTGGGAAAATATATTATTTCAGTATTAAAAGTTATGAAAAAAAATGATATTTCAAAAATCATAAAAAAATGATGACACATATATAAATATAAATATATTTTTACTTGTTTTATATTCTTAAGTTTTACTTAAATAAAAAATATTGATTATTATGTGATACATAAGAATAAGATATTATATGGTTGTGGTTTCAGAAGATGTTACGACATATATGTTTCCTAAGGAAAAATTATTTATCATGAAACTATCTCTTATATTTTTTTAATCAATCCATTTTTCTTGATTTTAGATTTTTTTGGGTGAGGGAAACCCTAAAAGAAAATCTCTCTCACTTGATCTCATAAAAAATCCTTCATAAAAACCACATCAATTTCAAAATTATAATTCTTCTTACTTTCATTGTTGATATTTTAATATGTTTATATTAATTTATAAAAGATTATTTAATGTCTATACTTTAATGAAAATATTTACTATAAAAATATATATTAATTTTATTCATTTAGTTTTCTATATTTTATTAAAATCGCTATTTAATATATTATTTATTTATGTAGAATATAAAATGAATTCTTAGGTTGTTATAATTTTTTATTCTCAAATCATAATATTTAAAATTATTATCAGGTGATCAAAGTTGAAAATAAATCCAGTCATTTTGGTTCATATCATTATTTATTATTTTATAAAAAAGTTATTATTAGTAATTATTTATCGTGAAGAGAATATTAGTGATATAGAACTAGATGATCGAAGTAAGTTAAATTTATCTAAAAAAATTCATAGATATAATGATAGAAAATAATGAAAATATACATAATTTAAATAAGTCGACTCTATAATTGGTCACCATTATTCATAAATATCATGATATAAATTTTTATGTGCATTGGTATTCAGATTAACAAGATCGGTGTTGATTTTCATTCGAAATTTTAGAGATTCAAATAGATTTCTACAGTAGATTTGTAAAAGTAATCATGAAATAACAAAGAGTAACATACTGAATGAAAGATTTGTTTCATGATTTCTATATATTTATAGAGATTATTCATGCTTTAATTCCTTGTGGTATATTTTATATAATAAACATCAAATGGATTATTGTCTAAATAAATGTAATATTTATTTATTTATGATAAATTGAGAAAATTATAATGAATAGGAAAAGGGTATTCCTAATATTTTCAATGAGGAAATAACACGAGTTAAATGAAATAATATAATATTGGAGAAAACACATTTGTTTTTAGTGAGATAATGTGAGTAGATGAGGGAACACTCACACATGGTTCAGTTGATGACAAGTCATTGGAGGTTCGTGGAACTAAAAATAATTTATGGGTTTTATTTATTATATATATATATAATTAATTATTTGGTATAAATATTAATGTTTAAAATCATAAAAGATATTGGGGGTGGAAATGTAAACCAATCAAGAGAACCTATGATGGTCATGTGGAAAAATGAATAATAATATTATACTCAATTGAGAAAAAGGTCACTCAATTTATAAAAGAATAAAAATATAGAGAACAATAGAATACTATAAAAAAAAATTATTGTATAATCATAAAATGAAGACTAAGGATTAAGTATATGTGTTATAGATACCAACACTATAACTTATATTCTTATTTATTTGTTAAGAATATCTGAATATGGTCCTACTAGTTCTTGAAGATCATAATTTCTCAATAGATAGATATTATAATAAACATACTATAAACATGATCAATGACTTCGAAAGAAAAAATATGTATCTGCTTGATTATATTCATGATTATTGAAATTTATTTGTGGAAAATTATTGTTGTAGATAAATTCAAAAGATGTATATGTAGTGACATCATATGATAATATATGATCAACATCATCATGATTAAAATAAGGCATTGGACTGGTTAAAATCTCTATGAATGAGGAAAACAATATAAAAATCTATTCACATATATCATATAGAGAATTATAACATATTTAATATACTAAAAATTATTTCCATATATTTCCTAGATAAGAAACTTTTTATTTTTGATAATATTACTATGTAAAATATATAATTTGGATGATATAAATCACAATAGAGTAGGTTTCCCAGGATTAGTTGAACTAGGTAAAAAATATGTGTGTTTCTACTTCAATATATTCACAATTTTATATAATTTTTGTGATTTTGTGAACAAAATAGATAAGGTAATAATTTTAACTACTAATAGATGATCAGGTAATAAAGCTGTTTTAACGATAAATGTAGAGTATTAATTTTAGATAAAAATAAGCCACATTGATTAACCCCCTCTCGGGTATGTTTTGTAGAATATATGGGATTTTTATATGTTATAAATGAAAATCGTCCATCATATTTGGACAAACATTTATTTCCATTTATTTATAAATTAAAGATATGAGTTCTAGATTTCGTTATTGTTTCTATGAAACTATGTTGAAATAATATAATTCAATTATTTTCCCTATGGAAGTATATGTTTAAATATAAACATTATGAAATATGAATTTTTTTTATTTAAATAAGAGAAGCAATAATGAAAATGATAACTTTTAAGTACCACTACATGATAAATATTTTATTGGTAGATGTGTTATTAAGTTTTTGGAAAATATTTCTTAAGATGTGTCATGTTCTTAATGTAAGTAATTTTTTTTATTGAATAACTACATGGTTTTTATAAACCATTAATGCATGATTGATGTTGGGATAATAGTTCCTAATTGAGATATATCTATTATTGAAATTTATAATGTCAAGTGGATATTATTTATGACCTTGGAATATATATTTGAGTTTATGAAAAATTTATTTATAGGGATGTTTATTGTGTTTTTTTGTTTTTTAAATATATTTTATTTTCTATGATTTTATTTATGGAATAGGGATAGAGTTAATATTTTAAATCATTTAAATTTGAATTGATATTTTATGGTGAGTCTTGTTTTTTTTAAAGTATTATATTTTTAAGATAGTATAAGATCATGGTATTTATGTTTTTAGTGTGTGGCATTATGATATTATTTATGTTGTTTGTGGATATATTTTAATGTTGATCATAGAAAAAATATTTGATTAAATATTTTATGATTTTTTTAGTGTTTATATTTGTTAAATTTTATATTTAAATATATTTGAGGATAAAAAATTATGTTATGGTTTATGTGGAACATTTAGAGTTATTATGTATGTTTAGGGATTAATGAACTATTACATGATATATGGATTTATCAATATTGGATAACATGTTCTAACCATATTTCTATAAATATATTGAGATATAGGTAATGAAATTGTATTATTTTATGTATCAAAATATATGTTAAATGTTTATTTTAGTGAATTAGCCATGAGAATTTCATACTGATTATTCATTTCCCTGAGTAAGAGTTGAGATAAAAGATGAAATTTGTCGAAAAAAACCCAAAAGGGGAAATTAAGATTATTAAAGGGTAAAAACAAGTAATTATATTTTCTCATGTTATCTATTTTAATAGTAAAAAAATTTCTCCACATGATGAAATTTTTCCTTCAAAACAAATTTTTTTCCTTTTTAAATTTATTTCTAAATAATCGATGATATTTTCACCCCTTTCTAAAATGTTGTTTTATGTTCATTATGATTCTAATTATCACATTTATCATCACTTTATAATAATATTAGTGCTATATTTTTATCATCCATGGCCATATTTTCTCTTCCCATATATTTTCTTCTTCTCCATGATCTTGATTTTCTGTTATTTGAGGTAAACTTTATGTTTCCCACTTCCAATTTCTAATGGACGTTTTTTACCACCTATATATGATGTGGGTTGTCAATAATGGTATTTTAATTTATTAAACACATTACTAATAAGATAAAAATATTCTGAAGAAAATTATTAATGTGTTTAGAATATATCATGTTGAAATATTTTGTTTTAAATAACACTATGATTGATAGATTTCATAACACACAATATTTATCTTTTAAGTGAACTATTATATAAAATAAAAATGTAATTATTTAACAATTATTATTAAAACCTATATGTTATATTAGAGAGTATGAATAGTAATAACCGGATTTTGAAAAAAAAATTATATTTGGTTCAAATAATTCATATTTGTCATTTGATTCTTAAAAAATAAATATATAGCTTTAGTGTAGTTATTTTTTGATTAAAAAATATGTCTTCGTTAAAACAATTATTTAATATTTGTAAGAAAAATTATAATTAATTTAAAAAAATTATAAATTGTATTCTAGGGAATAAATATATATTTTCAAATATTTAGGACAATATTATCAGAGGGTAAATATTAGAAATTCTTATAAAAAGTATTACTTTTTAGTGAATAATAAAAAATACAGTTTTCCTGAAAATTGTTACATCTTTTAAATAAAATGTCTAATTATGCCTTAAATATTATTTCAATATAAAATAATTATCATTTTATTACAAATTTTAAAATTAATTAGATAAAAATCATCATTATCTTTTATTTTTAGTCTAAAATAATGTTTTATTCAATTTCACTGAATTATTTGTAAAAAAGATTATTATACCAACAATTTTTTTTCACCATAATAAAAAAAATTCTACTTATTAATGTTTCTATTCAATGTATATATTAAATATTAAACCATAAATTTTAAATCATAAATTATGAATATAAATACAAAAATTATAAAAAAATACTTATTGTGGGATTAAATAGGTGAAATAGATTTATTGAAGAAAAATAAATAAGTACCCAATTTTATGTAATCCATTTTATGCTGGAGAAATGTATTTTCTTTAAAAAAAGTTTCATTTTATTTTGTGGAAAAATTATAATTTACATATAAAATTTTTATAAATTGGGTCATATGAAATCAATATAATTTTTCATATTTCCATGTTAATATCATCTTAGGGTTAAAATTTGTGATTATTCTAAAAAGGATAATTTTGCAGCAAATATAAAAAAATACCGATTTTAGGTAATACTATCGTGTTTTTTTATCTCAAATTCCATATATGTTTTTTAATTGATATGAAAGTAATATAATTGTATTTAAATTATAATAAATGAAACATATTATATATGAATCATCATTCTAATTTACCATGATATACAATTATTTTTTTGATTGAAAACCCATTTTTCAAAAAAAAATTGTATAAGAAATGTATTTTTTCTGTTAATAAATTAAATAAATTTATTTTTAATAATTGTTTTTAATTTTTATAATATATATATATATATATATATTAATTCATTTTATGGTATTTATAAGGCAATGAATGGATGTAAATTCAGTTTTATGTTCATAATTCATTTTTAAAAGGTGTTATATTTGTGTTTTTCACACTTATTTAAAACTTAATTCATACAATTATAGAAATTTATACTCATAAAATTTATTATATATTATTAATCATCATAATTAGTATAATTCAATTAGGTAGAATTAATATTTTGTCATATTGAATTATATGGACGATAAAATCTTATTACTACGGTTAATGTCAAAATGTACCTACATTGGGGTTAAAACCATAGATAAGAGTAGGAATGCCACCCAAACCTATATTATTTTATTGTTCAAATATATTGAAAATTAATAGGATCATAAAATAAATATAAATTACATATTTATCCCTTTTCAAAATAAAATGACATTATATTATTGTAATCTTTTAGTACTTTCCATGTGTGTTCCTCCCCTCAATAAAAATTGGGCTACTCATCTCCGACCAGATACATAGCGTTTGAGACATATTAATCTCCAAAGTACTAGTAAAAATCATTTTTATGTTTTTTAAATTAGTCTTATATATCATTTTATTATCATAATATTTATCTTTCAAGGAAGAAGTCGTAAGAAATAGGAGGTCTCCAAAAGAAAAGGTATAAGCCTTATCTAAGTGCTTTCAATTTTATTTACTAAACCATCATCTATACAAATTTTTATCCCCTGCTAAATGTTTAATATATAATAATAAATAAACTTGGTGGTTTTTATTATGATTTCACAACTACGTCCCACCTCACATCTATCAGATGGGAGATGAATGTTTTAGTCATGCGTACTTGTGGACTACCGCCATCAGATAACAACGTGAGAGATTTTATATCACCATATTTCATTGATGGATATTATGATGTATTTAATGTTTAATATAATATATATAAAATTTTATACCTATAAAATTATAATATATTATTTACATTATAAAAATACGATCTATTGAGAAATCATAACATTTCTCGTTCATACGTGCAGATTAGCACCTCTATGAAGAAATGAGATTTGTTCTTCATTTCCACGTAACATGGATACAAATAAGGATATATATTTTGATAATATAAAATATTTATTGTAACACCCCAAGATTTCATAGTGTGTTATTTCTTCAATTTAATTCAATAACTTGCACTACACACAACACCGAGTTCAATCACACCATGACTTACAAAAAAAATCTATTCAAAAGAGGTTATGAATATTATTATCTAAATTTTAAACTTTATATAATCCTTATAATTTTAGAATCCATATTATGAGTTTCTTAGATATAATGCAAGAACAAAATCATTTTCAGTATTTCACTTTTATCAACTTTTAATAGTGAAACCTTTTTAAATACAATATTTTAAACTTTTTAACTAAATGGGGACATCAAAAAAAAATTTAAAATGAAACATCCCAAGCTTCCACGGTACGCTTTCCTTTGAATAATACAGTAGCGTGTGTTGTACGCAACTTCGAGTTTTAACACACACCACAACCGATCAAACTAGCAGTTATGAATAGTAATACCTACTTTTTGAAATTATATATATTTTATATTTCAAAATTTACTTCATTTTTGGATTCGTAGTGTCGAATTTACCCTAAGGTGAAATTTTGGTACTTTTCGGATAACTTTCATATTTTGAGGAATAGTGAAAATTACTAAATTTTAATTAAAAACAACTTTTTAAATCAAAATAATTAATAGTGATAAATTATGAATTTGAGTGGTTTTAAAGTATATTTAGAATATATTTTTACCATTTAATATAATGTTGGTAATTGGACATAATTTTACAATTAAACCGAACATAAACAAGTGTCAATCTTTTGATAGTTATTATCTCTTAAAAACACGCTTTTTGTTTTGACTGCGGAAATTAATTTTAAATTAATTTCTGCCACTTCTGTGTTTTGAATTTAGGAAAATGGATTCCATATTTGGAATCAGGATGTTCAAATTGTGTAAATAGGTAACTTTTATTTTTAGACATTTTGAATAATTACTGCGGTAAATATTTTATTTACCATGGTTAAGGGTAAATCCGGTAAATAAGGGTTAAAAAATAATATTATAATAATACTAAATTACCTTAAAACGTGTCTTAACCCTATTGGTGGATACATGGTCGACCATGGGAATCTTTGGGTCTATTTTGGGACCCCATGGATCCACTTGTAAGTGATAATGACACTTTAATTGAATTAAGTTAAAATGAATACAAAAATGACACAAGCATATATCTTTTAGAAAAACAATTGTTACATAAGGTTATATATGTTGGATTTTAGATTATAAATATTTATTAGAAAGATAAAAAGATTTCCTACATAATGATATTTTATTTATAATTTTTAGACATTAAATAATTTATTTTATTTATGACACAATGATGATGCAGTAATTACTATAATAGTAAAAAATTAAAATAATTGATATTATAAATACCCAAATAAATATAATATGAAACTTTTAATGAATTAAACTAATTTTATAGGATAATATGATATATTAGGATTGATTTAATTGACTTTGTTCGAAGTAATCAATCTATTATGAGTTTTACAAAAATCAACTATTGAATAGTGTCAAAATTGACATAAAAGAGTTCTTAAAAAAAATATTATATTATTAATTGATATTAAATTCCTAAAAATCTAAGGATCGGCCAAGAGACTTATATCATGATATGTTCATCATTAATGTACCACTTGGGGGTCGCTTGGATGTATATAGTAAGTTTATTAACCATATTATATAAAAATACAAAGAGACATTGTAAAAGTGAAACTAATTAACTTAGAGTTAATACTTAAAGATAAGGTTAATATAAGTACCCAAACCTGTCTAAATTCTATTGGTTGAGTGGTTTTCGACCTATACCCACCTTAACCTTTGCATAATATGATTTGGAGCCATTAGAAACCGAATATGAATTTATTATAAATTAATATTTCTAGCTTTTCCAAAGGTGCCCCTCACCCCTCTTATAAAAGGGCACTCCTCCTCATTTCTTCACACCTTCAAAGCCTTTTGGTTCGGCCAAACTCTGCCCAAATACTCTCCCAACATCCCTCACTACAACCTAGAGGCCTTATTTTGATCATAAAGCCAACCTAAGGAGCCCTTTTGATCAAATCAAAAGGAAGAACCCGAAGAAGAGGTAATGATTTCACCACCCTTCTCCAAGTTCATTTCTTCTTCCACTTCTTCTTCCTTTGTTCTTACCATTCTAAAATAATAACTCCAGTATCTCACATATACTGTGATGTTATTATAAATATGGTACAACCATATTCAGTATTCTATCCACCCTTTGAATAACATGTCACCATACGTGCGTACGTACGGACTACCGTCTCCACGTCGTGGTGTAATTGTTATTCAATATAATATTATTTGTATGGGTATAATAATGATGTGTAACTCATGTAAATAATAAATATAACATGTTAATGATTCTGTATATATGATATACCATCCATTTATATAATATCAAAATAATGATATTATCGCTCGTGCGTACGTACAGACTACCGTCTCCACGAACGCGATGAGATTCATTCTCCATCGTATCCATTCAAGTATAATTATCATTTGATGATTTAAAAATGATGTTTAATGACTAGATATCATTCTGTATATGAATAAGATACAACAACCATGGCTTATGTAACAAAACATATAAAAGAAAATGAGTAAGTTAACTCCCGAAACGACGATAATTCTAAGATATTATTAACAAATCAATGTTAAAAGATCATATATGATATCATATTATTATATATGATTCTTGTATAATTTAATAACAACTATTTCACCATTATACAGGAGGTTAACCTACCCCAACCAAGGAAATGTACAAGGTAAGGGTTATTTCACAATCTCTTCATTATCCGAGGTTGTTTATATGTAATAATCTACTGGGATCTCTTTATCATCCACATCCATGTTTCTTAAAAATGTATTTCAAAATATTTTTACTATTTAATAGAATATGAGTTAAAGTCATTTATACCCTTTTTGACTTTTATAAGTGGTTTATAAAGGATCTTTCTGTCGTTTTCAAAACAAGGTCCTTTTTAACCTTTTCGACTGAATTGAGGTAAGAATGTTTTTTTAACTTATACGGCGGGTGCGGTTATTTTCCGCCGTTATAAAATCGTCGAAGCTTTCCATACAAGCTTATAAGAATATTTTCAAAGAAAATGTTTTATTTTATATGGATCTTAAATGATTTCAAAATAAAAGGAGATACTTCTTTAAAAAGAATTTTGATTTCATCTATGTCAACATCCTTTGATGGATTTTAAGATTATTTGAAGTTGATTTATTATGATACAAAACTTCTATATTGTATTGAAGTTTTTGTGATATGTTTGACTGTGGATGTGCTATTTTTATACCATTCATAGTTTATGGTGAAACTATTGACATTTCGTATGCTAGTTTTAATCCGAATGTTTATGTTATATTTCAAACTTTTCATCAGATGAATTTGCTAAACAAGTATGTTCCAGGTTGGGGACCGGTAAAAGTAAGCCCTCCAGGTTGGGGACTGGTTAAAGTAAGCCCTCCAGGTTAGGGACTGGTAAAAGTATGCCCTCCGGGTTGGTGTCCGGTTATTAGAGGCACTCCGGGTTGGTGTCCGGTTATTAGAGGCACTCCGGGTTGGTGTCCGGTTATTAGAGGCACTCCGGGTTGGGTTCCGGTTAGAAGTAACCCCTAGGTCTTGGGATGAGGCCTAGACAATGAAATTAACATTTGACATTATGCACTCCAACATTATGAAAGTGGTTATTGATTTTTGCATGTGATTATTCGATTAGTAGAATATCCATGTGAATAAGTAAATGGCATTATTTCATTTTATTTATGCCATACCATGTTGAAAGTTAATATTTAAAAGGCTTTTGTTTTAGTTATACATTGCCTTAAATGTTTATTCTTATTTATAAAAGTTTCTGCTATATTGTTATCCTTACTGGGCATTTGAGCTCACCCCTTTTCTATGTTTTATTTTTCCCAGGATGTGAAGAAGTAAGTTATGAATGACCTGCAGGGATTTTATGAGGGGTTAATAGTGTGGATTGTGGAAACATTATGTTGTTGTAGTAGTTTTTCATTTTATGATGTAATGTAAAACTTATGAATATATCTAGTGTTTCCAAGGCTACTAAACCAATCGGTCTTTCGAGATTCGATCTTTCTTGTGATCATGCCAATGTTATGTAATAATGTACCGACTCTGGGTAGCTGGGGTCGGGGCGTTACAGTTGGTATCAGAGGAAGTTTAGTACAAACCTTGGAAGCTAGATTTAGATAAACTCTGATTAGAGCACGTAGACCTAAGATGAACTTTGAGGATTAGTGTAGAAGAACTTCCTAGAATTTTGGTATTGTAGAGATTTTGTGAGTTTTCCGAGCAATACATCCCTGTCTGGATACGAGCAGGTAGAGGCGGCTCTGGCACAGATGTACCTAGGGGTAAAACCCGAAAACACCGCTTTGAGTTAGACTCGAACGGGAACTGGTGCACGACAACGGGCCTTGCTGCACTCTTGGTTACGACACTCCCGGGGGATATGCTTAGGATAATTCTCATTTTATTTACAAACCATTATGAAGGGTTTATGAGTATATACATCCTCAAAGGAGACATTTTTATGATTATGGATTATATCCATAAATAGTTCAATTTATATTAAGTGTTTTATAAGTATGGAATTATGTATTTTGATTCATAAACTGATCTAGTGTATGCCATTGTTTAGAAATGGCGCCCAGTATAAGAAATGAGAACTCCAGAAATGCACATGATCCAAAGAGAAGTAAGGATCATATCTTTCATGGTCTTAAGCTAGAATTTATAAGAGGAATAGTCTCCCATGTATTATCATCATGTGAAGAAATAATATCATGTGTTGATAAGATAAGTAAAGAGTTTACTGAGTCCTATGGCTTTGAAGGGAAGCAAGAGATGAAAAGGATGGAAGAGAGAAATATGGATAAAGGGAAGAGGGAAAAGAAGAATTTTCCCATATGTGGTAACTATGGAAAGAAACACCCTGGAACTTGCCTGAAAGGAATGGGAGTTTGTTATAAGTTTGGAGGAAAAGGGCACAATGTACGTGACTGCAAGGGTAAGAAAATGGTTTCAAATGTACAATGCTTCATTTTCAAGGAGTTTGGACTCTACGCGAACCTATGTCCCAGTCATCAGACTATGCCGCAAATGATGCTATTGGATAATAATCAAGTTATGATACTACCACAGATGAAGAGGAATGATTAGAGTTCTTATGTTGATTATGTCAATTGAGTGTTGCATCAACAATGTACTTGTTATAATAATTATGGAGTATATAAGGATTGTACTGCAGTACTATTTCATTAAGGACTTGAGATTGTGAGGAACAAAGAAAAGTGACTCAATAGCAGGATAAATTTTTGGAAAATACATGGTTGAGAGAATGATAAATCATAATATAGTTCTGATACTGAGGTAGTGATTTTGGAATAATACATGATTGTTTTGGATAAATTAAATTGGATATTCTTGACTACCTTGGAACTGATTAATGATTTGTATATTCCATCATTGTTGGGGTTTAAAACATTTTTGGATTAATGAAGTATATCCAGCATTCTATATGGAATAAGGGAGCATGAATGTAATCAATAAGGAATATGGTAATTTTAGGACGTTTCAGTATATTAAAAGAATACATGATGAAGGTATTCATATTCTATTACGGGGTAAAAAGGATCTACATTATGTTTACCTCCCTTATAAATGTTGTACTGTGAGTTTGGACAGAAGTATTTTGGATAGTTCTAGTTTGGATTATTTTGGATTGCCATAAAAGGACAACCCGGAGGTCGGGCGGCAACCCGTCGCGTCCGGCAAGGCTGCGAGACTTGAACTCGCAACCGAAGGGCGACAAGGGTGTATCACCTACCACTGGCCCACGAGATGTCCTGGATTAAATAATGTAGTTTTTTTAAAAAATATCTGGTAGATTAATTATAAATTCATTTATTTTGGAACCCTGTACGAATAGTATAAATAGAAAAAAAAATTACATTCTATTATCTTTTAGAGTGAAAGATGAGTTTGTGGTAGAAATTTATTAATGGATAAAACTCTAATTATAAAGTATGTATATCTCCTTATGATCTTAGCCAATCTCATAAATAAAATCCTCAACATTAATAAAAGAAACTTAGAACAAAAATGTTGTCCTAGATGGTACCTTAAATCATCACTAATTTATGGCTTTGGGATTGTTGTCCTTTTCATAGCCATGTTCTCTACCACTCTCCATCAGATAATTGATGGTTAGATTTTTCTTCCATATCCATATTTTCCTACATGGAACCCTAGTATGTGTTAATTTCGGTAATCTTCATACTTTCGACTCTTTATTTTAAATAGAGGCCTCATTAATTCATTTTTCGATGTGGGATTTCAACTAAGATATTTTGAAACGTCAAAAATGTGTTATCCTAATACCCTATGATTTGTTGAACCGATGGTATTTCAAATCATCATAGATTGATGAATTTAAGGACCTCAATTTTATACTTGTTTGTGATTGATGACCTCAATCACTACCTATAAATATTTACGTTTTTCCTCCAATTATATGTCTCTAATTTCCATGAATGTTCTCCTAATCGAGATCATAATTTGGTGGTGACCCTTTCATTTCTCTTTTCCTCATATTAAGACTAAATTTTAGTAACCCAATTTCCGTTGTGGGTTTTCCCACAAATATATTTTCTATTTTCAACCTTTTATTTTCGAAGAAAAATTTCAAATTGCGAGGACGCAATTTATTGAAGGAGAGGAGAATGTAACACCCCAAGATTTCATAGTGTGTTATTTCTTCAAAATAATTCAATAACTTGCACTACACACAACACCGAGTTCAATCACACCATGACATACAAAAAAAATCTATTCAAAAGAGGTTATGAATATTATTATCTAAATTTTAAACTTTATATAATCCTTATAATTTTAGAATCCATATTATGAGTTTCTTAGATATAATGCAAGAACAAAATCATTTTCAGTATTGCACTTTTATCAAATTTTAATAGTGAAACATTTTTAAATACAATATTTTAAACTTTTTAACTAAATGGGGACATCAAAAAAAAATTTAAAATGAAACATCACAAGCTTCCACGGTACGCTTTCTTTTGAATAATACAGTAGCGTGTGTTGTACGCAACTTCGAGTTTTAACACACACCACAACCGATCAAACTAGCAGTTATGAATAGTAATACCTACTTTTTGAAATTATATATATTTTATATTTCAAAATTTACTTCATTTTTGGATTCGTAGTGTCGAATTTACCCTAAGGTGAAATTTTGGTACTTTTCGGATAACTTTCATATTTTGATGAATAGTGAAAATTACTAAATTTTAATTAAAAACAACTTTTTTAATCAAAATAATTAATAGTGATAAATTATGAATTTGAGTGGTTTTAAAGTATATTTAGAATATATTTTTACCATTTAATATAATGTTGGTAATTGGACATAATTTTACAATTAAACCGAACATAAACAAGTGTCAATCTTTTGATAGTTATTATCTCTTAAAAACACGCTTTTTGTTTTGACAGCGGAAATTAATTTTAAATTAATTTCTGCCACTTCTGTGTTTTGAATTTAGGAAAATGGATTCCATATTTGGAATCAGGATGTTAAAATTGTGTAAATAGGTAACTTTTATTTTTAGACATTTTGAATAATTACTGCGGTAAATATTTTATTTACCATGGTTAAGGGTAAATCCGGTAAATAAGGGTTAAAAAATAATATTATAATAATACTAAATTACCCTAAAACGTGTCTTAACCCTATTGGTGGATACATGGTCGACCATGGGAATCTTTGGGTCTATTTTGGGACCCCATGGATCCACTTGTAAGTGATAATGACACTTTAATTTAATTAAGTTAAAATGAATACAAAAATGACACAAGCATATATCTTTTAGAAAAAAAATTGTTACACAGGGTTATATATGTTGGCTTTTAGATTATAAATATTCATTAGAAAGATAAAAAGATTTCCTACATAATGATATTTTATTTATAATTTTTAGACATTAAATAATTTATTTTATTTATGACACAATGATGATGCAGTAATTACTATAATAGTGAAAAATTAAAATAATTGATATTATAAATACCCAAATAAATATAATATGAAACTTTTAATGAATTAAACTAATTTTATAGGATCATATGATATATTAGGATTGATTTAATTGACTTTGTTCGAAGTAATCAATCTATTATGAGTTTCACAAAAATCAACTATTGAATAGTGTCAAAATTGACATAAAAGAGTTCTTAAAACAAATATTATATTATTAATTGATATTAAATTCCTAAAAATCTAAGGATAGGCCAAGAGACTTATATCATGATAGTTTCATCATTAATGTACCACTTGGGGGTCGCGTGGATGTATATAGTAAGTTTATTAACCATATTATATAAAAATACAAAGAGACATTGTAAAAGTGAAACTAATTAACTTAGAGTTAATACTTAAAGATAAGGTTAATATAAGTACCCAAACCTGTCTAAATTCTATTGGTTGAGTGGTTTTCGACCTATACCCACCTTAACCTTTGCATAATAATATTTGGAGCCATTAGAAACCGAATATGAATTTATTATAAATTAATATTTCTAGCTTTTCCAAAGGTGCCCCTCACCCCTCTTATAAAAGGGCACTCCTCCTTCTCATTTCTTCACACCTTCAAAGCCTTTTGGTTCGGCCAAACTCGGCCCAAATACTCTCCCAACATCCCTCACTACAACCTAGAGGCCTTAGTTTGATCAGAAAGCCAACCTAAGGAGCCCTTTTGATCAAATCAAAAGGAAGAACCCGAAGAAGAGGTAATGATTTCACCACCCTTCTCCAAGTTCATTTCTTCTTCCACTTCTTCTTCCTTTGTTCTTACCATTCTAAAATAATAACTCCATTATCTCACATATACTGTGATGTTATTATAAATATGGTACAACCATATTCAGTATTCTATCCACCCTTTGAATAACATGTCACCATACGTGCGTACGTACGGACTACCGTCTCCACGTCGTGGTGTAATTGTTATTCAATATAATATTATTTGGATGGGTATAATAATGATGTGTAACTCATGTAAATAATAAATATAACATGTTAATGATTCTGTATATATGATATACCATCCATTTATATAATATCAAAAGAATGATATTGTCGCTCGTGCGTACGTACGGACTACCGTCTCCACGAACGCGATGAGATTCATTCTCCATCGTATCCATTCAAGTATAATTATCATTTGATGATTTAAAAATGATGTTTAAGGACTAGATATCATTATGTATATGAATAAGATACAACAACCATGGCTTATGTAACAAAACATATAAAAGAAAATGAGTAAGTTAACTCCCGAAACGACGATAATTCTAAGATATTATTAACAAATCAATGTTAAAAGATCGTATATGATATCATATTATTATATATGATTATTGTATAATTTAATAACAACTATTTCACCATTATACAGGAGGTTAACCTACCCCAACCAAGGAAAAGTACAAGGTAAGGGTTATTTCACAATCTCTTCATTATCCGAGGTTGTTTATATGTAATAATCTACTGGGATCTCTTTATCATCCACATCCATGTTTCTTAAAAATGTATTTCAAAATATTTTTACTACTTAATAGAATATGAGTTAAAAGTCATTTATACCCTTTTTGACTTTTATAAGTGGTTTATAAAGGAATCTTTCCGTCGTTTTCAAAACAAGGTCCTTTTTAACCTTTTCTACTGAATTGAGGTAAGAATGTTTTTTTTAACTTATACGGCGGGTGCGGTTATTTTCCGCCGTTATAAAATCGTCGAAGCTTTCCATACAAGCTTATAAGAATATTTTCAAAGAAAATGTTTTATTTTATATGGATCTTAAATGATTTCAAAATAAAAGGAGATACTTCTTTAAAAAGAATTTTGATTTCATCTATGTCAACATCCTTTGATGGATTTTAAGATTATTTGAAGTTGATTTATTATGATACAAAACTTCTATATTGTATTGAAGTTTTTGTGATATGTTTGACTGTGGATGTGCTATTTTTATACCATTCATAGTTTATGGTGAAACTATTGACATTTCGTATGCTAGTTTTAATCCGAATGTTTATGTTATATTTCAAACTTTTCTTCAGATGAATGTGCTAAACAAGTATGTTCCGGGTTGGGGACCGGTAAAAGTAAGCCCTCCAGGTTGGGGACTGGTTAAAGTAAGCCCTCCAGGTTAGGGACTGGTAAAAGTATTCCCTCCGGGTTGGTGTCCGGTTATTAGAGGCACTCCGGGTTGGTGTCCGGTTATTAGAGGCACTCCGGGTTGGTGTCCGGTTATTAGAGGCACTCCGGGTTGGGTTCCGGTTAGAAGTAACCCCTAGGTCATGGGATGAGGCCTAGACAATGAAATTAACATTTGACATTATGCACTCCAACATTATGAAAGTGGTTATTGATTTTTGCATGTGATTATTCGATTAGTAGAATATCCATGTGAATAAGTAAATGGAATTATTTCATTTTATTTATGCCATACCATGTTGAAAGTTAATATTTAAAAGGCTTTTGTTTTAGTTATACATTGCCTTAAATGTTTATTCTTATTTATAAAAGTTTCTGCTATATTGTTATCCTTACTGGGCATTTGAGCTCACCCCTTTTCTATGTTTTATTTTTCCCAGGATGTGAAGAAGTAAGTTATGAATGACCTGCAGGGATTTTATGAGGGGTTAATAGTGTGGATTGTGGAAACATTATGTTGTTGTAGTAGTTTTTCATTTTATGATGTAATGTAAAACTTATGAATATATCTAGTGTTTCCAAGGCTACTAAACCAATCGGTCTTTCGAGATTCGATCTTTCTTGTGATCATGCCAATGTTATGTAATAATGCACCGACTCTGGGTAGCTGGGGTCGGGGCGTTACATTTATTATATATTAATTCTACGATAATAAATAATTAAGATTAATTTTTAATTAGTTCAATCTATTTAGAAGTGTAATCATCACTCATGTGTATGTATAGATTACCATCTCCTCAAAGTGGTGAAATTTATTTTTCAACTACACACTGAATAAATTGATATAGAAGTATATATAATTATTAAAATTAATTTTTATGGTATTGATATTTATATTTATATGATGGTACCATGGTCAAGGAACTTGAACCAAAACTTGCAAGAAAAAACCATACATGTGAAATGATAAAATTAGCACATTGAATGCTGAATTTAATATAGATTTGTTATTAAAATGTCATTAAAATGTTATAATATGATCATATATGATAGTTAATGTATTTATATATATCCTTTTCAGAATCATAATAAATCTATATATTTTATATAGTATGTTATATTTCTTAAGAATCATGTCGGATAGAAGGTAAGGGTTCATTGCCTCAATTTTTCTTCATTGATACATCATTGATATTATACATTTATTTATGATTATGAGGTGTATATATTGATATATTATCATTTTATATAAATTATCCATCTTAATTAATGGTATAAACATTTTAAATAAAATTATTTAATACAATGTGATTTTAAAAGAGTCGGACCAATGTAGTAATGGTTAATTATCTCAAATTATCTTTTTGAGAAATATGCTATGTTATACACATATCCTAATTTATGAATGGAATATACTCTCATTTGATATTTTTATAAATAAAATAATTATTTTTATGATAATTAAACATTTAATCAATGATATTTCATTCATGGAGGTTTTGTATCAAATTATATGACATTAGTAAGAGTTTTATGTTATAATACCATTCTCACTGAGATTTTTTAATCTAAAAATTACAATTTAGAAATTATATGATAAATATATATAATATAATATAATTTTTATACAAATATTTATTTTTGGAGACATCAATTTATTTTTAATTTTACTCTATTTATTTACTCAACATAAAAAAAATATTTTTAAGGATATCTGACATTATTTCTCTCTTCATTTCTATATCCTTTCATCTACACCATTATTTTTTAAAACAAGTTTCCCAAATTTTATTTCACTTATAAATATATTTATTAGTGTCATTTTAACCCATTTTTTACATTCTAAAAAATATTTATTATACTAGTCATTTTTTAATAATTTTATACAGAATATTGTACTCAAAATACAAAATGAATCATTATATTAATGTACATTGGGTGAATCAATATTCATTTCATTATGAAAACTCATTACTATAATGATTCATGTACACGATTACTTGGTCATTTTTAATAAAAATTTTTCCTATTATATATATTTTTATATTTTAAATAATTGAGTTCCAAATGAAATGGGATTCTTCCTTAATAAATGTTCATATGATATTTAAAAGGTATTTTAATCTCAAAAAATTATATTTTTATGATTATAATTCATAACTATATATAAGAACTAAAGTTACCATATTTACTATATCTCTTTATTGTTTATAACTTTGATGATGAAATTTTTGTGAATCCAATTTTTTCATTGTTTTCTTCTATTATGAAAAAATTATTATTTTCTAATTTTGAGGCATACATATTCATGGTTTTGTAAATTTAATGGGTGAGCCTGATATATCTTAGGACGGTCGGTGGGAATGCCATATCCCATTAATTCATTTTTAATGATTAAATAATTGGTAAAACTCATATTGTTTGAGGTATTTAATAAAATCCATACTTATGAAAAAAATTACTAAATTGAAGTTATATATAACAGAATGTTGAAGATGATTGAGTTGGTATTTACATTATGTTAATTTTTTTACAATGATTATCTTGGCAGTAAATCATGATTATGTAAGTTATTTTCAATGATTATGTGTATACAAAAAATAATAATGTCTCATTCTTATGTTATGTTGTCGTTGATCATGACTGATTATTGACAAATGTATATTTTTGTGACAAACCCTTATTACTAGATTTATGATTTATTATATTTGAATTATTTGGTAGGATTGTTATATTAAATTAAAATGTTACTAAACCCATAGGATTATGAAATTATCACTAATTTCCATTTATTGATATCTCTTATGTTTACCCATTATGAACATATGAGCTCACCAATTCTTATGATTCCTTTTTCTCGGTAATGGAGAAAGGATTTCTGAAATATATATATATATATATATATATGATATGGGTTGTAGTTGTTAATAATGTAATGGTAAATGGTGTACATGTTTTATGAAACAATTTTTTATATATCAATGTTTACAAAAAAACCATATAGTAGTTCTTTCATGGATTATAGTGATCTATATTGAATATTTTTCACATATAGTAATATTTTCGTTTCAAAATTTTGGTTTCAAAATTTTTATTTTCAAAAAATTCAAATAGAGCAAGTGTTCTTTTTCTAACATACATCAACGAAGTTATTTAAATACAATCATCCACTTGAAATGTATTATCCCTGATCATTCTTCATATGAAAATTAGATCGATAAATGTAATCCTATCAATATTAGGGTGAGATGATAATGTTTCACCATCCTCCTGACTAGAATCATTTTGGAGATCAATATCATTGATAAGTATATGTTTACTTGAACCAAAAAAATATATTTTCATTTTAAAAATTATCCAAACCCCCTAAATAAATTTTTTATTTTTTATTATCTTTTAGTTAATTATTATTGATACATATTGATTATTTATTATTTTATACTTGTATTATTATATTTTGAATCATACATTTGTGTTGAGAAACTATTAATTATTTGATATAATCATTATTAATTATTTGGATAAAAATGATATTTTTTAAAATTAAATGATCTCTATGATGTACTTAGACCCAACATTTGAGGTGAATGTAATGTTTTTAAAACCACGTTGGTAATCATTCTCATGTTTGGAAGCACACATTTGGAATGGAAATTAGGAAAACAATTCTAGTTTAGAACCCAATATTTGGAATGAAACTCACATTGGGATCATTATGTTTGGAATGAACCTCAATTGTATAACCATGTTTGGAATATACCTAAAATTTAATTTCTTCATGTTTGTGATATACCTCATGTCATTTATAATTATATGAATTCAGAAGACAAGGGGTGTTGTTAAGAATCATTAGAATAATGATAAATGTTATAGGTTGTTTATACGATCAACATTATTTTATTATCACTTACATAATATACCATTAATTAGTTATATATTATTGTATAGAATTTAAAAATACTGATTGCTTGATTATTTATCTTCTTATGTGTTTCTAGTTTTTTAGATATTTTTATTTTGATCTTAATTTGAGGTGCATTTTTTATAATATGTGGTCAAATTTGAGATTAATATCTAACAATTTGATATTCACTTCAATCACCTGTGAAAAAATATGAATCATTCATTTTATCTTCTATTTTTTAGTCACAATCCACTACAATGTTCTAGAGTTTCTAGATTATGGTGGATAATGTTATTTTATGATATCTCATGCTCTATAATTATTATTTATTATTATTTTAATCTATTGTAATGATATTTAATTTATATATATATATATAATAATAGACTTAAAAATAAATTATATGTGTTGGGGTTGTAGAAATAGATTTAATCATTATATATCATTCACCTTCCTATTTTCATAAAATTTCAACTGAGATAATAATGGTATTATTTATACTTTGTTTAAATTTCAAATTTAAATATTTTTATAACAATATTAAAATTTAGATAATTTATTTTCATTTTATAATTTAAATGAAATTAATAACGTGTTGATTTTGGAAGAAAATATTCCAAATTCATATTTTAATTTTGAAGGGATATGTTATTGGGTAAATTTGATAGATTTCAATTTGTAAAATCATGTTTACATTTGGGGGAAACAATATTTTTAATAACATAATAAAATTTGGATTGTTTATCACTACTATAAATGAAAATTTGGTAGATTATTTTAGGTGTAGAATCAATATATTGGATTAAGTGTAGAGATATAGTTAGAAAATATATTTAAATTTTAAAATTGATTATCTATAGTATTTATTGAGGATTAGTTATAGAATTATCAAAGAATAGATATGGGGTATATGTTTTTAAATTTAAAATAAAAATGATTTAATTTTTCAATTCCCATACCTAAAATATAATTGTGATTTTTTTGGTTGTATATTTTTAAGTAGTAATGGAATATTTTAACTAGAAAATATAATATGTTCAAGATTTTATTATTACATTAAGAGTTTTTTCATGAAGGCTTTATTGGATGTAGAAAAATTACATAGATATTTGGGTAATACCACTAAATAAATTATGTCACGACCAATCCCCTGAGGCTCGTTCTGTGACTACCCCACACCTTCCTCCCATTGGCTAGGGGACATAGACTAGTGTTGAGAAGGAATATCCCACCAAGGGGATGAATTTTGCTAAAAACTATTACGCAAGAACCTGTTGCAGTGATAAGGTACAAAAACAGAAAACACTTAGTAAACAAATAGGCATCCCAGTAAGACAACCACTGAGAGTAACTATGAAAAATTGAAAAGTTAACGGGGCATAATGATCCTAAATAAAAACAGAAAAAGTGGAAGCTCTAGAATTCTGTCAGTAGAAAAACCCTACCTAAATTGTAGGTATAGTAATCTATCTGAATGACTCTAAAGCATACCACAATCATTGGGTCACCCTGGAGCCCCATCTATATCTGGCCAACCAATAACTCTATCAAATTTTACTATAATTTGAAAATGACAAAAAAAATGTAGGTGAAGCTCGTGAAGTGTTGAATAAAGAAATACTCAGTAGGCACTCCAAACAATAACGGTATACCACCAAGAAATACCCAAAATAATACCACCAAAGAGGTACACAAAGTGTAGCCTCTATTAAGTACATTCAAGAGAGTCATAAAGTCATCTCACACAAGGTATATGTATATATAATGAATATAAATAAGAATTTATAGGAACAACGAAATTTAATGAGACTTACAGTCTCTGCATGAGACTCACTCCACGTATTTATAGAAGACCTACTTTGGGTCTTTGTAAGAGACCTAATTTGCATATTCACAAAATACATACTCTGTGTCTTCCATGATAACTACCTTGTGTCTTCACACAAGATGTACTCTATGTATTTGTAGGAGAATTACTCCACATATTGTTTTTGTAGAATTACTCCATGTATTTCAAAGTTCGCAGGAATCTTACTCTGTATAGGTCTAAGACACAATATTCTCCTCTTATCTTTCTCATTATGTGAGAACCTACTCCTAGTGCCAATAGTTCTAACAGAAACATTCATTAAAACTCATGTAGTGTATCCAAAAATGGCCGATAAATTATTAGGGTCCAATCACTACAAAAAACTTATCAAACGGATGAACGGTTTGATAGTTATAATAATTTTACTAAAAAGGGGTCAGTTGGGTACAGGTCTAGCTCGAACTGGCCTCACACAAAGGCCAAACACATTTGGATGCTTGACCACAACACGTAGGGACATGTGGTCCATCCCACTAGGCCTCCCAATAGCCTGGTTTTCCTCCATTATGTCGCACCCATGTGGGATGATTCATCCAGATGGGAAACCACACATGATTTGTACCCCTCCCACCTAGCAGGTGATGTTGGTCGACCACATCACTTAATCCACATGGCGAGCCACAGGCTGGTCACTCCTCCAGTATGAGGTCCAGGAGACCACGTGCTAGCTAGTCATCATGGATCCCCACCGAGTTGTCCGTCTGCCCCACTGCATCCTACCCTATCCATGACTCCCAATAACTGCCCATGGATACATTGTTACGACCCCATCCTCTATCTCATATCGAACCAGTGGTCACTTGCAGCCGGGTGGCCATGATGTCGCACACCACTACCCACACCATCATGCACCGTTACCACTAATTATTCATCTATGGGGCTCCACCTTCACTATGGTGGTCTGTTTTTTAAAATGAGATCTTTTCTTTCATACTTGGGTCACAACCATCACTAAAGTGGGCTACAATTCATCTTGTCATAACTCTGGGTGTCCGACCTCATTCAGAACCTCCCATAAAATCCAAACATGACCACCAGGGTCCATTGAATAAGAAAACATTACAGAGATAAGTAATAGGCACAAGAACACTGATGGAGCGAACATCATCCTTGTCCATTTCAACCTTCATTTGTTCCATTAAAAAAGGGAATAAAAAGGATTAATCAAACGAATTAATCCCCTAAATCACTAAAATTACCATCCCACAATAACTACTTAAATGTGGATCCACTTGTTCATCGGTTGGTCTGTATTTTTATTTCTGTTTAAGAACGAGGAATAATAGTCACAAAGAAATAAACCCCGTACCTAGAGTTTTGAGCGATCATTGACAAAGGGAAAATATGTTTCACATTCATTGATCTTTGATATCGATTAATCTCTTCCATTTGTCATTATCTATTCTCAATCTGCAGGTTTTTTGGATTCATTTTATTCACTTCTCTTTAGAGGAATTCTATGGTCTCATAACGATGGATGCATATTCAATTAAGGAGTGAAGAAAAGCGCATTACCCCATTGTTGCATTGAAGTGTTGCAGCATCACCATGCGGCTTCATTTTAGAGAGAAAATTGGATGCCCTGTCATAGTGACATAGTGTTTCTACATCAATAATAAGAATTAAAATAAAACAAAATCAACTTTTTATGTTTATTTTATTCACCATTAAAACATCAAAAAATTATTTTTCATAGACGGGTTGTGTGGTCAATATTAGGCACAACTTAAGGAAAACAAAACATTACAAATTCAATGGTGGTATCATATTTATAATCCATGTCACTATTCAAGAGTTATTAATATTTTAAAATAAAATTATTTTATGAAATTATTTTTTTTACGATTTCATCCTTTATTTGTTTTCCCACTAGAGACCTACACCAACAAATGTTGAGTCACTCCTATGGTAAAACTACCATTTTGAACACAATAGTTCCCCCATATTTCTTATCCATAAACCCAATTAGATGTTATCAAACTTTTTTAGGAAAATCACTTAGGCATGATATTGAAAACATAATATTTTTTGTCAAACAGTTCCTGGAAAACCAGGCCTCGTAATCATGAACCATCTCAGTCTGTGCTCTCAGAATTATCCACAATATTTTCCAAAAAAGGGTAAATCAGTGTCATTAAATTCTCTCCACCATAGGTATTTATATAGAAGCAGTCCAAAGTAAAGGATACACAAAACAAATATGGGGGTACTGAACCCAAATCTGGGAGTCCAACTCCTTGGTGATCTCTTAGAGATTTTCATGCTACCACAAAATGTGAACTAGTTGAATCGACCACCCATGATGTGTACCCTCATATCGATCCTCAATCTACCCTGGCTACTCCACGAAAGTCACACCATCATCGATGTAATAATATCCCCATTAGATGACATGCGATGGGTCGTGCAAGTATCACCTCTACTAGGATATGTGGATGATGTTTTGAACCCTCTATAACTGAGGAGGTAGAGCCAAGCAGTATGCCACATCACCAACTCTATACATTATCAAAAAAAGTTGGATGAACAGTGAAGATAACTTATCACCCTAGCCAAATATATGTATCCCACACTGAGGAGACACCAGAACAAACACATGGTCTCTTTACTCAAACTCCAATGGCATTTGTCGCCTATCAGCATAAGACTTCTAGAATCTCTATGCAGTTTTCATCTACTTCTGTATGACCTATAGCTTATCTATAGTTTCATGAACAAAATTCAGTCCCAAGAGTTTGGACTATATATGAACTACCCTACAATGTGGAGACATGTAAGGATTTATGTAAAAGGCCTCAAACGGTGCCATACAGATGGTTGAGTGGTAGCTGTTGTTGTATGATGACTCCACCAGATATTGGTGATCCTAACAAATTCATCCAAAATCAAAGATGAAACCATGTATAATGTTCTCTAGGACCTGAAGGGTTCACTCCACATGGATGTCTGTCAGTGGGTAGAATGTTGTGCTTAATCGCAGATAAGTCCCAAATGCTTCCTAAAATAAATTCCAAAACTGATATGTGAAACAACCATCATGATATGAGACTATCGTCTATGGGACTCCCAGGAGTCAAAATATCTCTTATACATAGAGGAATTCCATGCTCATTATTGAACCTTGTTCCTGAATCGCTTGGAAGCTGGCTAACTTTTTGAGAGAGTCAACGATCATCTATATTGTATCATGCCACCTAAATGTGCATTGTAAAACCATCACCAATTCCATTGATATTTCATCCCACTTCAAATTTTTCACCTCAAGTGGTTTTGTCAAACACACTTGAACTTGTAACCTGACCTTCACTTGTTGGCAATTGAGACATCTAGGGACAATCTATTCCACTGCCATATTTATCCTAGGCCACTAAAACTAATGTTAGAGGTCATAGTACTTCTTTGATTCAACTGGATGTAATTACAAAGTGGATATATATAAATCCCTTAACACCTCCTCTCATAACACCGTCGATACAATTGGTTGTCCTCTAAAAATAATTATGTTCTCCCCACCTTTCGAATATCCATTAAGGGAATTCCCTGGGGTCACCTGAGCATGATTAGTCTCACAGAAACAATCTCCAAGTTGTGCATCCCTAAGTTTCTTTAAGAGAGGAGAGGTAAATACTGTTGATAAGAGATAATATTCACCATATCCATCCACAAATGATATCAACAATAAGGCTAACTTCTCAGATTCCACATTCAGTAGTTGTGAACACTTTCATTATATGAGATAATCTGCCACCACATTACTCCTCCCAAAAATATAGACTATCTCAAAGTCAGAGTCATGGAGGTATTGTAGCTAGCACTACTATCTCATGTTCAGATCCTTATGAGTGAAGATATACTTGAGAAACTTTTTGTCTCATGAGATGATAATCTTCATGACCATAAGATGGTATCGCTATATCTTCAATGCTAAGAGCACCGCTATGAACTCCAGATCATGGGTTGCGTATTTATACTCATGTGGTCTCAACTATCGTGAAATGTAATGAATCCCAGCATTCCCCTATATCATAACACAACCTAGCCCAGTTCCTAATTCATCACAGTGCACTACATACTCTACACCCTCCTCTGGAAATCATAGGATTAAAGTGCTCGTCAATCTATTCTTCAGCCATAAAATTCTCGCCTAACACTTCCTAGTACACACAAAATATCTCCCCATTTGTGTCAAAGCTATTGAGGATGATGCTACTCTGTAAAAGTCAAGAACAAACCACTGATAGTACCTAGAAACCCCAAGGAAACTATGAACCTCAGTAACACTCTTGGGTGGCTCCTAAGAAAGCAGTGTCTCTGTGTTCGTCGCGTCTACTATATAACGACCCAAAGTTTTTTCAATGGAATAACCTTCTTATAATTATTTCATAAATTATAATATCATTAGGAAACAAAATTAAATGATACTAAAAACATAACTTTTCCATGTCTATGTTTTGAATTTTTTAAATCTTCCACACACGGTTGCATTCCGGGTAATTTTTGGATTCTAATAGAACAAACATCATTTTTGTGAAAAATAACATTCATTTATGAATAGTAATGTTACCCTTATGAATAGTGACATACCATTATTAATATTAAACTCACCTATGATAGTATATATATATATATAGTATTTATGTAAATTTATGATGAACATATGCTTTAGAATAAGTAACTAAATGTTTTAAAAACAGTATTTTTCATGTAAATTATGTTTTAAATAAAAATTAAATTACTCATATTTAAAAAATTATTTTTCAAAAATGGACTTAATTTTTGGATTCTACAAGTCAAAAAATGGTTAGGGTAATTTTTTGGATTTTTCTAAAATACATGAATTTTTGGTGAACAATAAAATACATTAATTTACCGTATAAATACATTATAAATTAAATCCACTATTCCTAAAATCACAAGTGATGTTACCACCCAAATATTGAACTCACATTTCAAATTTACTATTATTGGTCATGTAATAATCACTATTTCTTATCATGGTATAAATTAATAAACTAATGATTAAATTTTTTAGAAAACCCCTCTCTCCTCCCCTATAAATACCACCCCTCACAACCTCGTTACTTAAAACCTCTAAATCTTCAATCCTTTCCTATAATATGCCCGAAACATTTCCCTAGCCCCTCCCATATGACTAGTATCTCTTGGAATCATCAAAATACCATTCCTAGGTTCATTAAGGGGGACTTCAAGAGGAGGGTTTAAGAGGTAATTCATCTCCCTCTTTTCCTTCAATTTCCTTTCAAATGTTATTTCTTTTCTTCTATTATCCTCATCATCACTTATCCAAATTTTAAGAAAAATCCAGTATTGTTGATATAAAGGTATTATATCATGTTAATTTAAAATTATTCATTATGCTCCCCCACTTTATGATAATAAAAATGAAGCTATTTCCCGTGATTTCTTAATTTGCCTACATCATGGGTGATGAAATTCCATTTTCCTTCAAATACATCAAGGATGAAAATAAAACCATAAAATGGTTGAAAAAGTATTTTATATTTTATTTTTATCACCATTTCTGTTCTGACCCTAAGTGATAAAATGAAACAAGTTCATTATGATATAAAAATCACCCAAATTAACCTAAAACGATCATTATTAAATTTTATCTAATGATTCATCCACTTGGTATATATCATAATTCATTATAAGATCATTTAAAATAATTTTATATAATTAATAACTTTAAATATCTATTTTTTATATTTATCCAGGTTCTACACAAACTTCCATTTATGAATACAAGTGAACCGTTTAAGAATAACATAAAAAAAGACATTCCCAAAAAATGGAATTAAACACTATAACTTATCCAAAAGCCCATAAAAACATAGTGAAACCATAATAAACCATATTTATGTACATAATTTTTTTAATAGTTTATTAATTAATTTAATGTGGTTATACAGGACAATAAATTGAATAAATCATTCAAATACAAGGTAATGGGAAAATTTTGAACCCAACTTTCATTCTTCGGGTTCACCCTCTTTCACTCCACGTTCATTATGGGTTCCCCTTAAAAATAATAGGTTCATCATTATCATACCTTTCATGGGATATTAATATTTTATAAAGGATTTAATTTCAATAAAATGTTTTTCAATAGAACTCTTCTTTCTAAAACACACCTTTCTCTTCTCAGTCAAGGTGGACGATTCATGTATCAAGTATGTTATTCCCACATTCTTGTTGGGAAACCATATTTTATGAATGTGTTCTTATGATATGAGACCTATTACATACCATGGGTCATTTATATTAATTTTTTATATATTTTCTATGTTTAATGCATGATATTGATAATGTTAAGATGTGACTGGTGCGCTCGAAATTATATAGTGCTAAATGAATGACTGACTATGGCGGGTGTGCCGAGAATTATATAGTGCTCCAATGCATTAGGAAAAGTAATGAATCTCAGAAGTTAAATTGAAGTGATTTTTGAACAAGATGATAGGTTTTTTCACAAATATTTGTGGTAGATCACCACGAAGACATGATGTTTCATTTTTATGCATGGTCACATTTCAAGTCTTTTATTAATGCTTCCTATCATGATCATGATCCTTTTCCTATGTCATCATTATGATCATCAGTTATTATATTGTTTATAACTGTCATCCTACTGGGCTTTTAGATCACCCCTTTTTGATGTATATCCTTAGGTGACTACATGTACTTAGGATATGTCAAATACTTACAAGAATATTTAGAAGAAGGACTTAAATAAATGTTCATGTTTGATGTTGTGAATGTTATGTTTAGTCCTAGTTTTCCCAAGACACTAAACCTCTACATCCCAATAGTGTAAAAATGTTATGTTTTTTATCTTTATAATGATGTAATAGTAATTTATGAAAAGGATGGGGCACTATAGTTGATTTTAGTGTAACTTTTTCTTTAATTTTGGAATTAAGATTAGTGAACCATAGAGAAAACCTCTAGCATGAGACTAAGTATAAATATGCATCAAAGAAGATTTACATAGGGATTCTATAAGTTATGGTTTTAGTGTAAATTATACAAATAAATAAGTTATTAATGAATTGATGAGTTCTATTTTGTTCTATCCTTTTCTATTTTAGAAAATTGTGGGAATGAGGAGAAACCAGGCCAACAACCCATGCAAGGGCCAATGCAGTGATTTCCTGAATGACATCCCCAATTATTTGGGATGTGGAGTTAAAAACATCCTAAAGATTATTACCCAACTATCATAGGTTCTGAACAATAACCAGAATAATGGGGAACGTCTTCCTTCACGCACAAGGTAGAAACTGGTTGTCAAGTGTTTTATTCGGAAATGACCACCGATGTTTAGAAAATATTCCTATCCACTTGTTTCAAAATAGTGGGTCAACTCCATGGAGAAGATATTTTCATTTCTTCACTGTTATGAGATAGAGTAGGTGACACTCTCCATTTAACATCTAGGTAGAGAGTACAATCAATGATGGGATTTGATTAAAAAAACTAATCCATGTGACGAAATTGAAGAGATAGAATGGGAACACTTTAAGATCATGTTTCGTAATAAGTATTTCCCATGAAATCTTTATATGAAGATGTGGAGAATATTCATAGAGCTCAAGAAAAAGGAAGGTGATTCTATCATGACCTATGAAGTGAGTTTTTCAAGGATTTGAACATAAAAATATTGTTTTTTTATCACCAATGATAACAAAATTGATAGATTCTTTAGTGGGTTAAAAGCACACCTTTGAAAGGATCTTTCAATTCAAGACATTGGGAATTATGAAGAAGTTATTCGATGTGATCTCAAAGTGGAGATGGAGTTTGGTGAATATTCCCATGTATATATTGATAAGAAATGAAAGATTGAGTGTCAAGGTGGAGGATCTAATGATAAAGGAGGGAAGAAAACTCAACAACCCACATGCCAAAAATGTGTGAAGTTGCGTCATGGAAACTACCTCAAAGGGATGGGGAGATGATTCAAGTGTGGGAAATAAAGACACATGGCTTATGAGTATTGAAAATACATGAGAAGGGAGAATAATGTAGCAGCTGAAAGGGGGCCCCACCCATGGTTCAACGCTACAACTGTAGGGAGCAAGGGCACTATGCAAGCCAGTGCACTAAACCTCGAGTTCTCAAGGGTAATCATTGTCACCAGCCACCAAAGCCAAAGGAAAAAGGGAAGGATTATGCCAAAACTAATGTGGAAATAGGTAAAGATAATTATATCATACAAGGTACACTTCTTATTCAATAAACAATGGGAAAAGTATTATTTGATTCTAGTTCTATGAATTCATTTATATCTTCAAATCTTGCTAAAACTATAGAATCAAATCCATGAAACCTTGATGTAGAGAGTTCTGTAAAAACACCAAGTAGTGAAATCATTGCAACCCAAGTGTTTGACTCATCTCATGTTGGTATTTGTGGGAAGATTCATCCAGAAAATACCATAATACTTCTCTTAGTGGAATTCGATGACATAATTGAAATGGAATGGCTCTCATTATATAGAGAACATATCAACTATCAGAAACATGAAATGTCTTTTTATATTTTGAAAAATCACATTCTCCTCTAAAAATGAATGGAGTATCATGAATCTCTTTAGAAAAATACTTCAACTATCTGGGTGTTGATACCCTATGAAGAAGCATACCTCTCCAAAATGGATGAGTCAAAAGAATGTGCCAGCCTTGAAAAATACTCATCGTGGGGGAACATGGTGACATATTTCCTAAATAGTTACATGGACTTACCCCAGACCATTAGGCATAATTATCAATATAACTCATACCCATAACTACTCTTATCTCAATGTGTCTCTATAGGATTTATCTAATTGAACAGGGGGTGTTAAAGAAGAAGCTTCAAGTGCATTTGGGAAAAGGGTTCGTACCCCTTAGTGCATCACCTTGGGGTGCACTAGTGCTATTTTTGAAGAAGGATGGAACAATGAAGTTGTGTATCTATTTTTGGGAACTGAACAGGATCACCATAAATAAAATTATTCTTCTTCCAATGATGGATGGTTTTTTTGGTCAATTTAGTGGAGCCCAATACTTCTCAAAGGTGGATCATCATTCTGGATATCATCAGCTAAGGGTGAAGAAGAAATATATTAATAAGACTACCTTCCGTACATGGTATGGGCATTGTGTGTTTCTGGTGATTCCCTTTGGACTTACTAATGCCCCAGAAATATTTATGTATTTGATTAATATAGTCTTTAGAAACTACCTAGAAAATTTTTTGGTAGTATTTATTTAGGATATTATCATATACTCAAATAGAAAGGGAAACATAAATAAAACATAAGACTTGTGTTGGTGACATTGAGAATGGAGAAGTTGTATGCCAAGTTAAGCAGGTTTGATGTTTGGATGAAGAATGTAACATTCTTGGAACATGTGATCACAAGTGAGGTACTTTCTATGGAACTATAAAAAACAATGTCAATAGAGGAATGTACCAGACACTCTAGTATCACAGAAATCTGTATATTTCTTAGATTAGCAGGGTATTAATGACGTTTTGTGAATAATTTCCAACAATTGTCAAGATCACAAACTATGTTAACATAGAAAGGGGTAAAGTATGTCTAGACTGAAGAATATGATGGAAGATTCAAGGAGCTAAAGAGAAGGCTGGTCATTACACCTATACTCGCACTACAAAAAATGGAGAATGTTTTGGGATCTAAAGGGATACATAAAAGAATGTCTTTTGAAGTATAATCATGAAAAATTATAATGTGATAGCCTACACCTCACGACATTTGAAGATCCATGAGAAGAAATACTCGACATAAGATCAAGAGGTGACAACCATGATTTTTTCCTTGAATATCTAGTGGAAATGCCTTAATGGTGATAAGTCTAACATATACACCAACCAAAATAGACTAAAGTACATATTCACACAAAAGGAGAACAAAATATGTCAAAGGAGATGGTTAGATCTAATCAAATATTATGATGCATCAATTAATAATCATATTAGAAAGGAGAACAAGGTAGATGATGATCTAAGAAGAAAAGAACCTTATTCTATATCCATGATATAGATTGACAATTCCACCATATTCATGGATATTCATAGGATGTATTTGGAAATCATAA
The DNA here is from genome assembly GCA_963277665.1 of Viscum album. Lineage (NCBI taxonomy): Eukaryota > Viridiplantae > Streptophyta > Magnoliopsida > Santalales > Viscaceae > Viscum > Viscum album. The sequence goes on along the minus strand of OY728155.1, from coordinate 81,814,703 downwards.
GGGCATGGGATACATCCTACCTTTCCCAATTGATTGGTCAACCATCTATCCTAGAGAAGATTCAGGAGGAATAAAGGGAACATCTAGAGTTTCAAAAGAAGGTGAATGTAGTAAAGGAAGGGAAGTTCCATGAGCTCCATATTGATGATAACGCTGTGATTCGGTTTGGAATGCGGCTTTGTGTGCCTTAATCACACGGGATAAGGAAGGAGCTATTGGAAAACACACATAGCTCAACATTCTCTATCCATCCTTGTAGAACCAAGAATTACCATGATATCAAGGAACACTTATAGTGGGATAACATGAAGAAGGGGATTGAAGAATATATCTCAAGGTGATTTGTATGCCAGAAAGTTAATGCAGAGAAAAAAAATGTCAATTGGGGTGATGCAACTGTTTCCTATACACATTTAGAAATGGGAGAATGTCACTACTGAATTTTTCACGAGTCTCCCAAAGACGTCAAAGGGAAATAATGTGATTTGGGTTGTGGTTGACGGACTCACCACAAATACCCATATTATCGCTTTTGGGAAGATATTCCTCATTAGAAACATTAAAAGTTACATGTGACGGAAGAGGTGTGACTACCTGGTATTAAACTATTAACGGTCTCTAATCATGATCCAAGGTTCACATCTAAATTCTGGAGGAGCCGTCAAATTTTTTTGAGTGATGAATTAAATATCAGTACGGCCTATAACCCTAAACCTAATGGTCAATTTGAAAGGATTATTCAGACGCTTGAAGATATGCTACGATCCTACTCTCTTGAATTTAAAGGTGGATGTGATCATCATCTCCAATTGGTTGAGATATCCTAAAACAATAGCTTGCACTCAAGTATTAATATGGATCATATGAATCTTTTTATGGAAATCAATGTAGAACTCCAACTTGTTAGGATGAAGTATGAGAAGGAAATGTACTTGGACCCGATAATGCGCAAGAGATGATAGAGAAGGTTCAAGCCATCCTGAAACACATCAAAGGTACTCAGATTCCACAAAAGAGTTATGTTGACAACCGACGAAGGGACTTTGAGTTTGATGTCAGAGTAAAATTCTTTCTTCAAATGTCATCATGGATTGGATTGATGTGGGTTGGAAATAAAGGGAAGCTAAGCCTAAGGTACATTGGCCCATTAGAGATCCTTGACCGCATAGGAGAAGTGGACTATCAACTAGAACATCCACGGAATATGGCTCTAGTTCATGATTTGTTTCACGTATCACTCTTAAAGAAGTACATACTAGACCCCTCACATGCACTGAACTCTGAGGTTGTACAGCTGGAAGATGATCTCTCTTATAAGGAGCCACCAGTAATGATTTTGGATAGGAAAGATAAGGTCATACCCAAGAAGACAACCCCCCATTTGAAAGTATAGAGGACGAACCTTAAGTTAGAAGAAGAAATTTGGGACTCGGAGGAGGCGATTAAGGATATGTACCCTCACCTGTTTGTGTAATATGAAATTTTGAAGGAAAAATTTCCTAAGGGGGGAAGAATGTAACAACCCAAACTTTTATCAATGGAATTACCTTCTTATAATTATGAATTAAAGTATAATCACATTTGGAAATAAAATTAAATTTTACTAAAAATATAATTTTTCCACTTCATTATTTTTAATTTCAAAAATCTTATATACACAGTTGTGTTCAAGGTGTTTTTTTATTCTAATAGAATAATATTATTTTGTGTGAATTATAACATCCCTTATAAAGTTAATTTTACCCTTATGAATAGTGACATAGCCTTATGAATAGTAACCTCACTTATGGTAGCATATATATTTGATTTAACTAAAAGTATGATATACCTATGTTTTGGAATTTGTAAACAAATATTTTAAAACATGAATTTCTCAAATGAAATATGATTTTTAAGTAAAAATTAAATTAATAATATTTAGAATTTTCTTCTTTAAAAATCGACATCATTTTTGGATTCTACACGTTGAAAATTGGTAAGAGGGAGTTTTTTCATATTTTTATAAAATACATGAATTTTTGGTGAATAGTGAAATACATTAATTTACCATATAGATACATTATAAATTAAATGCACTATTTTTGACATCAAAAGTTATGTAAGAACCTGAATAATGAACTCACATGCCATATTTACTATTATTTTTCATGGAATCTTCACTATTTCTTATCTTGGTGTTAATTAATAAACTAATGACTAAAATATTATGAAAACCCATCTCTCCTCAACTATAAATACCACCCCCACACAAAAATTACTTCACACCTTTCAAGCATTAACCTCAAAAAAACTATTCCCAAATATCTTCCCTATATTCTCCCCCAAGACCAAGAGCTCTTGGCCTCATCAAAATCCCAAGCCTAGGTTCCTTATGGGGGATCTCCAGAGGAGGACTTAAGAGGTAATTCCTCTCTCTCTCTCTCTTTTCGATTTCCTTTAAAATGTAATTTATTTTATTCTATTATCCTTAAATTCTCTTATCCAAATTTAATTATAACTTCATTATGATTCATATACTAGTATTATATCATGTTAATGTAATATTATTCAATATACTCTTCCCTCCCACTCTTTGTTAATAAAAATGTAATTGTTGTTTGTGATGTCTTAATTTACCTACATCAGGGATGAGGCAATTCCATTTTACTTCAACTCCTTCAAGTATAAAAACAAAACTATAAAATGGCTGAAATATGATTTTAAATTTTATATTTTATCACATTTTATGTTCTGTCACTATGTGATAAAATAAAACATGTTTTTTGTGAACGAAAAACCATACAAATTTACCTAAAATGATCATCATTAAATATTAACTAATTTTTCATCCACATGGTTTGTAATATAATTCATTATAAGATCATCTAAACTAATGGAATATCATAAATAAAGTTCATGTTGTATTTTTTATGTTTATCAATGTTCTACAAAAACATCCATTTATGAATACAAGTGAATCGTTCAAGAAAACCATAAAAACAGACATTCCCAAACAATTGATTTAAACACTATAAATCATACAAAGGCCTATAAAATAACATAGTGAAATCATAATGAACCATATTTACATAAAAAAAGTTTTTTGGAAATGTAAATTAATTAATATAATGTGGTTATACTGGCCTTTTAATTAAAGAAAGTGTTCAGATACAAGGTAAGGGGAAAATCTCGAACCCAAATTTCTTTCTTCGGGTACTCCCTATTTTACTTCATGTTAATTATGGTTTCTCCTTAAAAATAATTTTTTCATCATTATCTTACCTTTTTTGGGATATACATTTTTTCCACTAGTGTTTATTTAAAACTAATGTTTTCAAAACAAAATCTTGTTTCAAAAACACACCATTCACTTCTCACTCAAAGTGGATGGGTATTACAATAAGTATGTTATTCCCACTTTCTTTTGGGAACCCAATGTTTATGATGGTATTCTTATGAGATGAAAACCATTACATACCATGGGTCATTTATGTTCATTATTGGTATATGTTCTATGTGGCATGCATGATAATGATAATGGTATGATGTGACGGGTGCACCTGGAATTATATAGCGTAAAATGAATGCTTGAATGAGACAGGTGTGCCCAAAATTATACAACACTCCAATGAATTGGGTAAAGTGAAGAATCTCATGAGTTGAAGTGATATTATGTGTGAATTAGATGCTATCTTTGTTCACAACTATGCGGGGAAGATGATCACTAAGACAGGATGTTCCATTTCTATGCATGGCCACATTTCAAGTCCTTTATTAATGATTCCCCTCAAATTCATGGTCCTTCGCCTTTGATGTGAATTTTCTCACCCACTGTCATATTGTTCATATCTACCCTCTTACAAGGCTTTTATCTCACCCATTGTTTATGTATATCCTTGGGTGAATACATGTACTAAGGAGTGGTCATGTTCCAATAAGAATAAAGAGAACAAGGAATTAAATAAATGATTATTTTTTAAGTTGTAAATGTTATGTTTGGTACTAGTTTTTTCAAGATAATAATCCTCTGGATCTTCATGGTGTAAAACTATAATGTTGTTTATCTTTATAATTATGTAATGTTAATTTAGGAAAAGGATGGGTCATAATATACTGCAACTCCATCCTACAAGATGATGTGTCCCATAAATTGACCCTCTCGTATCTAGAACTGATATATTGAAAGCTATCCGTAAAGATATTTCTCTCAGACTAAGTCCAAGGCCATCCTCAAGTGTATTGCAAGCACCTCCTTGCATGTCTAGAACACTAGGATATCATCTATAAGGACCAGTAAAAACTAGTCGAGGTATAGATAGGGGGTCCTTTTCATGAGTCCCATGAACACTTCCTAGGGCATTCATCATGACCAAAGGAATCACTATATACTCATAGTTCCCATAGATAAATCTGACTAAGTTCTTCATAATTCAATCATACCATACATGAAGGAGGTGATAGTTTGATCTTATGTCTATATTCAAGAACCATCTCCCTCCCTTCAAATGATTGAAGAGGAAATCAACCATTGTTAGTGGATACTTGTTCTTCACGGTCACCTAGTTTAGGCATCAGAAGTCAATACATAGCATCAGGATACCATCATCCTTCTTGGAAAACAATATTGGGGCTGCATATGGTGGAACACTTGTCCCAAAAAAACCCTTCATCTACAAGTCATCCAATTGTACCCTCATCTCACAACTCACTGTGGGATCTAACTGATTTTCTAGGGTAAAAATCGATAACATCCTGAGGTCAATGTCATTAAAGAATTCTACCACCCGGCAAAGATTTTGTCCAGAAAAAACTTTTAGAATGACGTCCTTATCCTCATCCACCACTGTAGGAAAGTAAGGTCTCATCTTATCCACTTCACTAATGTTCGTTATAAACAAATGATGTCTGATCAGCTACACCCTCCTACATGCATGTCCATACTATATTGTTTGTGTTTATCCTTCACTAAAAAAGGAAGACACGGTCTGATCTTTGTGGATACACCACACTGTGCTCCTAAATTAGTCAATCTAAGCATGGAATGTGGATAACCAGTCCATACTCAGAATTCATTGTAAGGCCTCAAGACACTACATGGAGATCCCTACCAAAACTCTCACCCCCAAGAGTATGGGCATAATGTTAGCAGCAGTGGGTGATCATCGAATCTTCTACTATAGGGGTCTCTAAGAGTAGGGATCGACTCAAGCATTCCACTGGAATCATCATGTAAGAAATGAAGGACTTGGTGAGGAAAGTGTGAATGACACATATGTCCATAATAACTAAATATAGGGTGGAGAAGACACATATCATACCTATATTCATCTTGGGTGTCTCGAGATCATAATCCTCCTTCACCTAGAGCTGGCCTCTCCCCTACCCACTAGCTCTTTGAGTTCCTGGTGGACTACCTAGGTGTAGTTTTGGTAGATCCCTGAACCTCCATCCACCTCTTTACGCTCGTGGAACTCTTCTTCCACCTCCTCCACCCGGAAGACATCATTGTTCCTACCTCTGTCGTTGCCTTGGTAGTACCTCTACCATCTCCTGGTCAGTTATACTAATGTTCAGACAATCTCTACCCATAATCCCATAATTGCCGCATATGTAGCATGTCCCTTTCATCAGACATCCTTCTCTACCCTAAAAGCCCCGTAATACTAATCGGGTGTCCTGGGGTCATCCCTTGTACTTTCTGGTCCACTTGGACACCTGCGTCAGCTGTTGGCTACCTTTTAATGAAGACGTAGACACCTGATGCCCAGCGGTATAAACTACCGTTGGTGCTTTCTATGTAAAAATATATCTACCAGTAGTTCTTACTCCAGCACTCCAGCATGTGTACGAATTATAAGGGATGTGATCGATTCGATTATCTCCCGGTGTAGTCCTTATTCGAAGGATCTAGCCCTAAAGAATGGGTCACACACTGCGTCTATAGAGTAACGAGAATGATCTATCAGTCTTGCTAAGTACTCTTCTTCCATTAGGTTTTCCAATTGTATGTGCATTATCCCCTGTATATGTATAGAGAACAACATCACCAGAAACAAAATCCTCCCTGATGATGTTCTCACTGCCTGCCTGGGTGAGAGACACCTTGTAATACATTTGGATCATCAAACCTTACCATATCCCCATAGAACCTTGTAGAAGACTCACGACATCGACCGTCATCTAGTTGATAGGAGTCCTCGCTAGACCCAAAACACACGTAAATGCCTCCAATAAATCCTCATCTTCTTGAGGATGTCTCTCACCTAGAAACATGGGATGTCACTGCCTCTAAAATTCAAGCAGTGCACTGAGCCTGTGTACATCCTTTATTAGTACTGTCGGTAGGAACGACTTCTATAATGACCCTACTCCAAGAATCCCAAAGTAGTTACCTAAAACTTGGTGTGTAATGTTTTTCATAGAAACATGCAAACAAAAATTACACATCTCTTCAATTACAGATGATCATTTCAATTTAATTTCTGGAAAACTAGATGTTGTCGATACACATCTTCCAAAACATTAAAAATTAGGCTTCTAATTGTTTCCATCACTTAAGGGTATACAAATATTGATAAATATACTAGACTCTCTAAAATAAATTGAAAATGTAGGGTGATCATAATAATTCCCAGTAATGGGTTTTAAAACAATTTAAATAAATTCCCTTTTGAAAAACAACAACCATTGAAATAATAACAACGCATTTTATTAAGAGAAAAAAACATTTCCTAAGTAATTTCATCATCGTTTTTCAATGGGTACATGATAATGTTTTCAGAAAAACCTCTTTCAAGATAATAATATGTTTTTATTTAAAAACTAAAGGTAAAACATATATCAAAGTGCGCATACTTGTACAAAAAAATGCATGGAATTTTGCATAATCAATAAAATTATTAAACCAATTTTAAATGTGACATGAAAAGGTTTAAGAACACATCACCACATAAATTTATCACCTATATAAAATTTAATAAGTAAGAAATTCATGATTCCCTTAACACTTCATATGAAATTAATGGATTGACAAATAGAACATCAGCTTTAGTTTCAACAATTTCATTATATAAATTTCCATTTCTATACATAATAATGCCACATGAATTCATCACCATTGTCATAGAATATTATTAACCAAGGGGTATTCTAGTAGTTGAATAATCACTTATATGGTCATATACTAATACAAAATGAGGGAATTTATAATACTAGACTTTGTTAAGGACATTCACAAAGATTGTACATAATCATTCTATCATAGCCCTATGCCAAGACCATACATGTAAAAACCCAACATGATTGTGTTCAACTTACACACATAGTTGTGAACAAAGATAGCATCATTTTCACACATAATTTCACTCTATATCATTATATTCACCACTTTAACTAATTCATTAGGGTGCAGTATAATTCTAGGTGCACCCATCACATCATTTAAGTCCAGTACATTTCTCATATGTCTTAGTATTGTCTTATTTTCATAGTGTCCCATACTACAATGGAACTTTCATTCTTAATAATTAATATTTTTCATAAATACTCATAACAAAAACAAATTACCCAATAAAAGTAAAACGGGATATATTTTTTAGTTTAATGTTATGGATGCATCAGATTTAACAATGATATGTGTGGACTAAAATGATATAATTTTTCACATGTTGTAAGAAATAGTACACATAAAATAATGGGTTATCACATTAAATAATAACTCTTGTATTAGACATGAATGTTAACCTTTTCATGCCATTATTTACATGTTCTAATTATGAGATACCTGTTATTATTTCTTAAACCATGCACTGTTAATTGTTATATTAAAATAGATTAAAGAATAAATATAAATAATTAGATGCATTTCTTATAGAAAATTTGAATACAAAACATGGATTATATCATTTAAAGTATTTATTCATAAAATAAATAATTAAACACATGTCCTTACGAATATAAATATATTTATGGTTAAACATTAAAATAATCGTAAAACCTACTTAAGGAGTCAAGATTGAAATACGTATATGTGTACATGTGGGTTTGAAAATTATATAAAACCATATAAATATTCAAAAAGTTTATTTTTGGGATCTGCATAACCCAAACCAAGTTTTAATAAATCCTTATAAATGTTTTATACTTCAAATACATTATTAACTACTGAAATAGATTTTAAGAAAACCTAATTAACAAAAACCATATATATATATTCACATAACCACATGTGCACATATAAGTTTTCGTGGTAAAATTAAAAAAACCAAGTCGATTCCTTACATGATTTATAAGTACTTAAGGACATTAATTTTAAAAGCATATTTTCATCGTTTGAAAACCATACAAACAGATTGGGTTTATTTTATAAATATACATTGGGTTTAATTTAACACAAAACATAGTGAACCCTATTATGTATAACATGTATTATGAACACTATCTAGGAACAAATATATTTTGGAAATCATAAAATCCGAAAGGACTTGTTATATAAAAAAACATATATATGCATAACCATATATACAAAAATTTATAAGCAAGGGTTTTCTATATTAAAAACAATATGAACTAAACCCCTACATGTATTTCATGTTTTAAGAACATAATTTACAAACAATTGATCTCCATTCAAAAATAATAAACCCGAATTGATTTGTTATATAATGAAATCGTATATATGTTTATATATAAACATAGTTTAAAAAAACATAAAACAATTTTAAGACTTAAGAGTGTTTTATACATTAAAACCTCAGTTTAACACTGATGATATTTTATTTGAAATCCTAAATCAAGTTTTAATAAAATTATATACATATAAATATAACCATGAAATATAAAAATAGATACAATGGGTTTTCAAATTGAATGTGAAGAAAAATGATCCCTTACCTGGCTTCAAGTGAGAGACAAGGTCGGGCTGTGGAAGTTAGTGAGTTGAGATGAAGTAATCGGGTAGAATTGTGTGTTTAAATAGGTTATATATAGGCTTTATATATATATATATTATATAGAGATTGATACACAAATTATAAACAAAGACCCATGAAAATTTACTGAAACAAATTAAGTCCCACATCTTAATTAAAAAAATATTGAAACTAATTGGAAGAAAATGGAAGGCCAAAGAAAATAAAATAAAAATAAATGAAATAAGTCTAAAGGTGGGCTTACAGGTACAAATCAATGTCTGGCCTGAAGAGTGGTGGAGGATCTCATGAGAGGAAGATGAAAAGAAGGAAAAACGGTGGGTCAAGCCACTTGTTTGGAACAAGGATGAAGAAGAAGCGTGGAGAAGATGAATAAAAATGGAGGATTGCCTAGATCAAGAAAAGTATGATCGGATGGATATGGGTGTTTCTAGTAATTAGATAATGGATGGGCAGTTTTGATCTGTCCAGGGATTGATCGGATGAATATGAGAAACCTGTGAGTTTTAAAACTATTGAACGGTGGATATTACATCGTGGATCTGATTAAACGTCTATGGTAATACCATGGTTTTAAAAATTGATGAAGGGTCGAGATCAACCACATCTGTGATCGTGTAGTCTAGATAAAAATGACGTTAATCAACAGTGGTAGAGTTTTGATCCCGGGACTGGATCATGTGGTCCAGATATCCCGCGGTGAGATCGAACGTCTGAGATTCGGTATCTGTATAATGAACATGTCTTAAATTAAAACGACGAGGTTTTAGAGCACGATTTATATTCTTGGAGAACCCAAAAATCACATTAATTCCCTCTCTCACTCTCTGGTACTGCCTCTTACCAGTTCACCTCCCTGTGGGCGCACTTTGCACCCAAACTCTGCCATTGTGCCGCACTTCACGGTGGCGTGCTGATGCGGTTCCTTCTTGTGTGCCTGTAGGCTTGCATACATACCCTGATGGGATGTCTTGTGTTGTGGATGAGGGGTCCAGGCTCGGCCTCCGACTCCTAAATGATTAGTGCGGGCTGCCTCCCTCAGCTCAGCGAGAGGGCTGGCCTATAGGTGATAATTTTTTTATAAACCCAAACATTCAAAAATAAACCATATCTAAAACTGTAGAAAATAGAAATGAAATTTCCAATAATTAATTTCATTAAACAATTTAATTATTTTTACTAGTATAAAACACCATTTCAACTCTTTTTAATCTTTGGTAGAATAATATACACAATACAATATATAAACTATGACACTTATAACTTTTAATTTTTAAGATTAAATAAAAAAATACTTATTTTCCAATATAAAAACTCTTCAAATTTATTGAAGTAAACATATGTACATCTCTTCATATTTTCATTAAAACAATAAGTTATTGATTTCAAATTCACTTTTTTAGACATTATGCTTTCAAAATCTAAACATCTGTCTAAATAAAACATCTTCTAAGAAATAACTTTAAAGAATTTTAAAATATACTCAAATTCTTAGAACATTTAAAATGATTATATACATAACATAATTAAATATATCCAAAAATACCTAAAATAAATAGAATAATCAAAATTCATAAACAATAGCCATTTGTTATAAGACTTTATGACTGTTCCAAAAATCCAATGGTCACCTAAGGACCCAAATAGCTTCCAATGATCACATAAGGCCTTATAAAAATATGTTTAGGGTATTCAAAACATTATAAATGACATGGTGAATATGGTTTTCCATATACCCTTACTGCTCTTTATAGCGAACATTGTTCATTCCATTCTATTTTTCATCGTGAAATATCCAAATTATATTAATTATTTTCATGGAAAGTTTGTGGTATTTGGGGGTCTCTCGGTAATTTTGATTGGTCTACAAGTAAGAATTCTGGGTTAGTTATGGTCCTTTGGCCTTGTTGAAGTGTAAAATTTTTGTGTTTAATTGAATAAAGTCTATCTTATTTTTATTTTTCAGAATTGTTTTTAAATATTTCCAAAATTAAGAAAGGTCAAACAATTGTAACAATTAAAATATTATTATTTCACATAAAATATGTTCAGAATATCACATTATCCCCCTTTCAATGAATTTCACCCTCACAATTATATTACAATAAAACCCTTCAAACATCTTCCCCAATGTACCTTCACTAGTACCACAATAGTTGGTGGTTTTATGATTCCATGGTGTCTATGGATGCTCTAAATTCTTTGGTTTCTTTGGTCCAGACACATCTAAGAGATTCAGAGTTATAATCATGTCTACAACGATCAGATATTATATAAAAGTAACGGGAGATGAAATTCTCAGAAACATCAGAGGGACTTGATTCCTATAAACCATCTGAACCACATTGTTTTATAATATTGTGAAATCATAAATCCTGATATAGACACAGAATATTATGATTTGAAAAAGGTAAGTTGTAGAATGGTCACCTACATAAGTAGCTTACATAAATTTTTCTATAGATTCTTATATTTCAATCATGGTAAAACATTTTAACAGTCCCTCAAAATAATTTACACATTGTGCATTGAATGTGAGTTATTCATATACTAAGAGGAAATAAACAAAACCCGATCCTTGAAATAATAAAATCATATTAGGAGTGTTGGATAACTGATAAATATATTTGCACGATAACCAATGATTTATGAGGGGTTCAAACATGTCCAAACATGAATTTAGAAATATGTGTTTTAGTATATCAGTTGGTAGATTCAGAAGGATAGTTAGTGACCTCACATCTTCTATCTGAAATTTTTTAAGAAAAATGATCTACTCAGTAAATCATAACCATATTAAATTATAAATGTTTTTTTTCAAATATATATTAATGTAAAAAATCAAAAAATTATAACATCATTCATTTAAGTCAAGGTTCATGAAACTTGGGGTGATACATATTGATTTTTTCCCTCTCACAGACTCACTGGAATGAACTTCTAAACTTCCACCATGATGTCCCTTCATTGGTTCTAATAGCATCGATGATTTCCCTAGTTCCCAGTTAAATATATTCCTAAATCAATTTCAAACACTTTGATCTCTCTAGCCCAGATGCAGTATGGGAAAATTGGATCAATCACATGAGGACATATAAATTTTCATTATTGAAAATAATTATGTGTACGAATTTGGGTGACATTATCATGAATGTGATGTCTATAAAAAAATTGAATACTCAACCTCAATAATTTTTATGTCCCTAACATGACTATAGAGATAGTATGTCATGATTGGATAAAGATACACTGCTCATAGGTGAACCTCTTGTGTGGACTCATGGATGTCCTCTAAGGATTGAAAGTTCTCTTCTAGGGTAAAGTATTTAAATAGACCCTCAAATTACATTCCATTACATGCATCGAATAGAATTTGATCATGCATCATAAGAAAATAGTCAAATCATGGTCCTTGGTGGAGTTGAAGTACCCACGGAGAGTCCAATACACAGCAGAGATGTTTACATGACAGACGAAGGATTTCAAATGTCACATAGCCTTCTAAAATTGACTTGGAAACTATAATCTCTAATATTCTGTTCAGAAGAGACAAAATAATAGTTTTATCTACCATTAGATATTTGAAGAATGAATTCTACTTAGTAAGACATAATCAATTGTTTTTTGTTTTTCTAATTTTCTAGAGTTATCTAAACCGATCCTCTAATACAAACTGTAATTACCCCAACCCCAAATTCCTGGAGTCATTTCCTGAAACATGGTATGTAATGTTTTTCATTGAAATATGCATACAAAAATTACTCATCTCATTCCATTAAAGATGATAATTTCGATTTAGGTTCTGTAAAACCATATGTTGCTAATACACTTCTTCCAAAACCTGAAACAATAGACTTCAAATTGTTTCCATCACATAAGGGTACTCAAATATTGATAAATAAATTGATCCATGTAAAATAAGTTGAAAATGTTAAGTGATCATAAGAATGACCAGTAAGGGGTTTTAAAAAAATTTGATGAAATTAGCTTTTTAAAAACAACAACCTTTAAAATAATCGAAACATATTATCTTAAGCGAAAACAACACTTATTGAGGAACCTCATCATCTTTTTTCAACAGTTACTTGATAATATTTGTAGAAAAATCATTCACACAAGAATCATATGTGTTTATTTAAAACTTATAGGTAAAAAATATATCAGAGCGTGCATACATATAAAAAAATGCATGGAATGATAGAATATCCAAATAATGATAAAGCTAATTTTAAAGGGGACATGAAATGTTGTATGTAAACATTAGCCCATAAATATATCACTTCCATAAAATTGTGTAATTAAAAAATTCATGATTCACATAACACTTCATATGCAATTCATGGATTGATAGTTGTAACATCAACTTTAGTTTCATCCTATTCTTTATATAACTTTCCATTTGCATACTTAATCACACCATATGCATTCATCACTATTTTCATAGAAGATTCTTAACCAATGGGTATTCTAGTAGTTGAACAATTACTTGGATGGTCATATACTAATATAAAATAAGGGGATGTATAATTCTAGACTTTTTCTTGGCCTTTCTCAAAGATTGTACATAATTATTCAGTCAAGGCCCCGTGCTAAGGCCATATGTGTAAAAACCCAACATGATTTTGGTAATCTACCACACACAGTTGTGAACAAATCTAGCATCATGTTCACGAATCATTTCACTTTAGTTAATGAGATTAATCACCTTACCCAATGCATTAGAGAAATGTATAATTCCTAGTGCACCTATCACATCATTTAAGTCCAACACAAACCTCATATGTCTTAGTTTGGTCTTATTTTCATAGTTTCCAATACTATAATGGAACATACAATCGTAATCCCTAATTGTTTTCATACATACTCATAACTGAAACTAGTTATGAAATAAATGTAAAAAGGACTAGATTTGTTAGTTTTTGGTTATGGAAGCAACATATTTAACAGTGACATTTATGGACTAAAACGATATATTTTTGCACATGTGGGAAGAACTAGTACACATAAAATAATGGGTTGTCACATAAAATAATAAATCATGTATTAAAAATGAATTTGAACCTTTTAATTCCATGATTTACATGTTCTGAATTTGAGATACCTGTTATACTTTTTTAAAACATGCAATTTTAATTGTTATATAAAAATTGATTAAAGAATAAACATAAATAATTGAAGGCATTATTTGTGGAAAATTTTAATATAAAATAAATATTATCTCATGTGAAGTATTCATGAATTAAAGAAATAATTAAACATGTGTTAATATGAATATATATATATATATATAATCAAATCTGAAAACAATCCTAAAAACAACTTAATTTGTCATGATTGAAATAAATATACGTATAACTTTGGGTTTTAAAAATATATAATTCCATATAAATATACAAAAAGTGTATGCTTGGGATCTGCATAATCCAAAATGAGGTTTAATAAATCGTTATAAATGTTGTATACATAAAGTACTTAATTAATTACTAAAATTGGTTTTATGAAAACCTAATTCAAAAAAACATATATTATATTTATATACACAAAACCGTATGTGAACATATATGTTTTCTTGGTCAAATTATATAAAACCAAGTAAAAACCTTACATGATATATATATACTCAAGGACATTAATTTCAAAAACATATTTTCATTGTTTGAAAACCATAGAATCAGATTAGGTTGGTTTTATAAATATACATAGTGATTAATTTAACAAAAAACAAAGTGAACCCTTGTATCTATAACATATATTATGAGCACCATCTAGGAATGAATATCATTTGTAAACAATAAAATTAGAACAGACTTGTTATATAAACAATGGTATATATGTATAACCATGTATACTTAAGTTGTATGCACTATTTTCACATATTAAAAACAAGAAGAATTAAACCCCTACCTATATTTCATATTTTAAGAACATCATTTAAAAAAAATTATTGACCTTCAAAATTAATAAACCCGAATAGATTTTTTATACAAAGAAATCATATATAAATATATATATATACAGATAGTTTAAAAAAATATAACAATTTTAACCCTTATGAGTAGTTTATACCCTAGAACATCACTTTAACACTGATAATAATTTATTTTAAATCCTAAAACAAGTTAGGAAAAAATTATATATGTATATATATAACCATGAAACATAAAAAAAGATACAAGGGTTTTGAAAAATGAAAGTGAAGAAAAACGATCCCATACATAGCTTCATGTGAGATACACAGTTGGGCAGTTGATGTTTGTGAGTGAGGAGACTACTCGGCAGATCTGATCTAACAGTTGTGGAAATAATATTGTTTTTAAAATTAAAGAGGGGTCGATGTCAACTCCGTCTGTGATCAAACGGTCCAGATAAAACGTGACATTAATCTGCGGTGGTGGAGTTTTGAACATAAGACCGGATCGTGCGGTCTGGATCTCACCTGACGAGATCGAACAGTTGAGATTGGATGTCCTTTGAAAAAACTCATCCCAAATCTAAATGAAGTGTTTTTTGAGATGGATTTATAATCCTGGAGATCCAGACACTCACCAGAATTATCTCTCCCCCTCCCTAGTACTGCCCCGTACCGATTCACCTCCCTGCAGGCGTTCTCTATGCCAAAACCCTTCCATCATGCTGCTCTGCATGGTGGAGTGCTGTTGCAGTTCCTCCATTCATGCCTACTAGAACACATACATTCCCTAATCGGATGGCGTGTTTCATGGGTGAGTGGTCAGACTTGGCCACCTACACCTGAATTAGTAGTGCGAGATGCCTCCCTCAGCTCAACTAGAGGGCTGGCCTATAGATGATACTTTTTTTATAAACCCAAACATTCGAAAATAAACCATATCTAAAACCATATAAAATAGAAATGAAATTTTCAATAATTAATCTCATTAAAAATTTCATTATTTTTATTAATCTAAAAAATCATTTCAACATTATTTTAATATTTGGTAGATTAATATATATTATCCAATATATACACTATACCATGTATAACTTTTAATTATCAAGAGTATTTTTTTAAAAAAAAATATGTATTGTTCTAAAATAAACACTCTTCAAATTTATTGAAGTAAAGAAATGAACATCTCTTCATATTTTCATTAAAATAATAAGTTCTTGATTTCTAATTAGTTTTATTTTTTAAAATATTATGCTTTCAAAATATAAAGATAAGATTAATTAAAACATGTTCCAATATTTGTCTTCAAAAATTTTTGAAAAATAATAAAATACATAGAACATTTAAAAAGCTAATATACATAAAATAAATAAAATATTCCAAAATAACTAAGATAGAAACATTACCAAAATTTATAAAAAATAGCCAATGGTTATAATATTTTACGACCGTTGAAAAAACCAATGGTCACTTAGGGCCTGTAATGGATACCAACGATCACAAAAGGCCTTAAAAAAGATGTTTACTGTAACAAAAATTTTAAAAAAATGACATGGTGAAGATGGTGCTCTATATAGCCTTGATGCTCAACAGGGTGGCTCTTGTTATTTCCATTCTATTTTTCATCGTGAAAAATCCAAAGGACTTTCATTATTTTATTGTCATGTTTGAGGTGATTGGGGGTCTCTTGGTAATTTTTCTTGATCTATTAGTAGGCATTCAATATTAGTTATTGTCTTTTGTCCTTGTTGAAATGTAACATTTATGTGTTTAATTGAATAAAGTCTATCTTATTTTTATTTTGTAATCATTATTCTGGATGTTCTAGAATTTAATTAGAGTAAAACAATTAAAACTAATAAAATATTATTATTACACATAAAATATGTTTGGGGTAGCACATTATCCTCCCCTTCAAGAAATTATTGCCTTGTAATTCTATTACACTCCAACCCTTCATAAATCTTCCCCAATGTCCCTTCACCAATGCCACAAGAGTTGCTAGTTGAATGATTCCATGGTGTCCATGAGATCTCTAAATTCATCAGTTTCTTTTGTCCAGACACATCTCAGACGGTCATATTTATACTCATGTCTGTAGAAATCGAATCTCATAGAAAATTAATAGGAGATGAAAAGCTCAAAAACATCAGAAAGGACTTGATTCCTATAATCCATCCAAACCATTTTGTTTTCTCAAAATTTTATATCAGAAATCCTCTAATTACCATTGAAGTTTAGGAGTTTAAAAATGTACGTTGTGAGAATTTCATGTGCATTAGTGGATTCCCAAAAGTTTTCTGTATCTTGATATCTTTCTAACATGCTAAAACATTTAAAGAGTCCCTCAAAATAATTTCCTCATTGCGCATAGAATGCGATTTGGGCATGTACTAAGAGGAAATAAATGTCAATTGACCCTCAAAATAATTAGATTATATTAGGAGTGTTGGATATATAATAAAGATATTTTCATGATGACCATAGATTTCCAAAGGGTTCAAACATGTCCAAACATGAATTTAACATTATTGTTTCCAGTATCTTAGTTGGTAGAGACAAATGGATAGTTGGTGGCCTTTCATCTTCAATCTAATTTTTTTATGAAAAACGTTCAACTTAGTAAAAAATACCCCTATTAAAATAGAGATGCTATTTTGAAAATATATATAAATGTATGAAATAATAAAAATATAACATCTTTCATTTATGAAAAGGTTTATGAATCTCGGAGTAATACATATTCATTTTTTCCCTATCAAAAACCCACTGGAACAATCTTCAGGACGTTAATGATGATGTCCCTTCATAGGTCCGACTAGCATTGACTATTTCCCCCATTCCTGATTAAACATATTCCTAAAATGGTTTTAAACTCTCCGATATCTCTGGTCAAGATGCAGCTTGGGAAACATGGATCAATCATAGGTGGACATCTACTATTCCATGAGAGAAAAGAAAGATGTGTATGAAGAAGGGAGACACCAGCATGAACATGATGTTTATAAATCAAATGGGAAGACTTTTCCTCAAGAATTTTTAAGTCCCTAACTTGACCATAGAGACCATAGGACAATATTCGATAAAGATATGCCTCTATGAGCACACCCTCTTGTGTAGCCTCTTGGAAATTCTATAGTGATTGAAAATTATAGGTCAGGGTAACGAATTTAAACAAACTGTCAAAGTACTTTCCCTTATGTGAAAAGAAATTAAATTGAACATGCATCGTAAGGAATTAATCAAAGAATGATCCTCGATGGAGTTAAAGTACACGATGAGAGTTTCATACACAGTGGGGATGTTTACATGACAGATGAAGGTTTTAGAATGTCTCATTTCCTTCTAAAACTGACATGGAAACTATAGTCTCTAGTATTTCTGTTAAAAGAGGAAAAAGACATGTTTTGTATGCCATATGAAAATTGAAGAAATAATTATACTTAGTAATGCATAATAAAATTTTTAGTGTTGTTTTAATTTTTCATAGTTGTCTCAACTGATCCTATTATACAAACTATATCAACCCCAACCCTAGATGCCCAAATTCATTGCCTGAAACATGATGTGTAATTTTTTTCATGGAAACAGGAATAAAAAAATTAAATATCTCGTTCCATTAAAGAGGATCATTTTGGTTTATGTTTTGGAAAACCAGATGTGACTGATACACTTTTTTCAAAACATAACAAAAATAGACTTCAAATTATTTCCATCACTTAAGGGTATGCAAATCTTGATAAATATACTAATCCCTATAAAATAAATTCAAAATGTAGGGTGAGCATAATAATTCTCAGTAAGGGGTTTAAAACATTTTTTAAGAAATTCCTTTTTTAAAAAAACTTTTTAAATAATCACAAAACTATTTATTAAGAGAAAACAACACTTCCTAAGGCACGTCGTCATCATTTTTCAAATGTTTCATGATAATATTTACATAAAATATTCCTACCAAATAATCATATGTCTTTATTTAAAACCTATAGGTAAAAAATATATCATAGTGTCCATACATGTACAAAAAATGAATGGAATACTACATAATCCATAAAATGATTAAATCAACTTTAATGTTGACATGAAAAGTTGTAAGTACACATTAGAACATAAATTTATGACTTTCATAAAATTAAATATTTAATAAAGTAATGATTACCTTAACACTTAATATGCAATTCATGGATTGATAGATGTAACATCAATTTCTGTTTCATCATTTTATGTATATAACTTTCCATTTTCACACTTAATCATGCCATATACCTTCATCGCCATTGTCATCAAATATTCTTAACCAAGGGGTATTCAAGTAGTTGAATTATCACTTCGGTGGTCATATAATAAAAAAAAATAGGGAATGTATAATGCTTGACATTGTTAAGGCATTTCACTAAGACCTTACAAAATCATTCTATCAAGGCCTCGTGCAAAGACCATAAGGGTAAAAATCAAACATGAATGTGGTCAACTACAACACATAGTTGTGAACAAATCTAGAATCATGTTCATGCATTATTTCAGTTAAACACATTAGATTCATCACTTTACCAAATACATTGGAGTGGTATATAATTCAGGGACCACCCATCACATCATTTAAGTCCAATACATTAATCATATGACTTAGTATGGTCTTAATTCCATAATGTCCCACACTAAAATAAAAAAGTTCATTATTAATCTGTACTTTATTGCATACATACTCATAAATGAAATGAATTATGAAATAAATGTAAAAAGGAATAGATTTTTTAGTTGTAGTTTATGGATGCATCAGATTTAAGAGCGACATGCATGAAATAAAATGACATAATTTTTCATATGTGGTAAGAACCAGTACATGTAAAATAATGGGTTGTCTCATAAAATAATAACTCTTGTATTAAACATGAATGTGTTCTTTTTCATTCCATGATTTACATTTTATGACATTAAGATACCTGTTATTCTTATTTAAACCATGCACGGTTAATTTTTATATCAAAATAGATTACTACATAAACAAAAATAATTAAAGGTAATCCTTGTGGAAAATTAGAATTAAAAATATGAATTATCTCATTTGAAGTGTTCGTGAATAAAAGAAATAATTAAACACATGTTCTTATGAATATATATATATATATATATATATATATGTATATATATATGCATAAACAGGAAATCAATCATAAAAACAACTTATGTAGTCAAGATGGAAATACATATATGTATACATGTGGTTTTGAAAATTTTATAAAACCATATAAATATTTATAGAGAGTTTATTTGGGATCTATATAACCCAAAACAATGTTTAATAAATCCTTATAAATGTTGTATAATTAAAATAAATAATTAATTACTAAAATCAGTTTTATGAAAACCTAATTAAAAAAAACACACACATATATATATATATACACATAATTGTATGTGCACATATAATTTTTTGTGGTACAATTAAATAAAACCAAGTCGATCCCTTAAATGACTTACATGTATATAAGGAAATTATTTTTATAAAATTATTTTCAACATTTAAAAACCATAGAAATAGATGAGGTTTGTTTTATAAATATACTTTTTATTAAAAAAATGTAGGGGTAAAAGCCTCCTTTATTATTAAAGAAAAGGTAAGACCAATTTTAACTGGGTAGAGGGAGACCCATTACATATCCTGAAGGCCCAATGGGCATTTAGACAATTACATGGCCCGTAATCTCAAATTTTTGGCCTAAGGACCATTCTGGGAATATTATTGCTACAATACAATGCTTTCTATTATACCACACAATACCCTGCCTATATGTATAACCATATATACATAAGTTTTAAGAAAGTGGTTTTTATGATAAAAACAATATGAAATAAACCCATACGTCTTTTCCATGTTATAAAAACTGCATTTAAAAACAAATGATCACCATTAGAAAATTATAAATCCAAATGGATTTTCATTTAATGAAATCATATATAATTATATATGTACACATAGTTGAAAACAAAAATAAAACAATTTTAACCATTATAAGTGTTTTATATCTTAAAACATCACTTTATAACTTAGGATTTTTTTTTTGAAATCCTAAAAAATGTTAGGATAAAATTATATACATATACATATAACCGTGAACACATAAAAATAGATAAAAGGGGTTTGAAAACTAAACGTGAAGAAAAATGATCTCTTACCTTGCTCTAAGTGAGAGATACGGTCATGTAGTGGATGTTGGTTAGATGAGGTAAATGAATCAGGTAGAATTATGTGTGAAAATAGGGTTTATATAGTCTTTATATATATATATATATTTATAAAATTATTTATACACAAATATAAATAACGACCAATGAAAATCGATAGAAAATAATTAAGTTCCACATCTTACATAAAATAAACCTGAAACTAAACTATGATTAATATATATATATATATATATCATGTTTGTGGAAATGAAAACAGATATCCAATTAAAATAAAATAAATATAAAGAATGAAGGCCAAAGAAGGGCTTATAGGTAGAAATAGAAGGCTGGTTCGAAGTGTGGTAGGGGATCTTGGGAGAACAAGTAGAAAAGAAGTAAAAAATATGGGTCATGCCACAGATTTGGCATGAGAAAGAATAAGAAGTGAAAAGAAGGCACAAAAAAAGGGTAGACGGTCTAGATCAAATGGGGTCTGATCAGATGGCTTTGGATGTCTTTGGGATTTTAGAAACAAATGGGCAGTTGTGATCTATCAAGGGATTGAATGAATGGCTCTGGGAAAGTAGTGAGTTTTCAAATGGTTGAATGGTGGATATTACACCGTGGATCGGATCAAACGACTATTGATATACCTAGGTTTTAAAAACGGATAAGGGGTCATGATCAATCGTGTCCATGATCAGACGGTCCAAAGAAAACGAAACATTAAACGGTAGTAGGGGAGTTTCGAATCTGGGACCAGATCATGGGGTCCAGATCTCACGTGATGAGATCGAACGGCCGAGAATCGATCTCGGCTAAAAAAAACTCGTCCCACATCAGAACGAGGTGGTTTTCGAGCCAACATTATAATCCTAGAGATTCTAGAACTCACTAGAATTCCCTCTCCCCCTCTGTGGTACTTCCCCATTCCGATTAAACTCCCTACGGGTGCACTCTACACCCAAACTCTGCCGTAATGGCTCTCCCCATAGTGTCGTTCTACTTTGTTTCCTTCATGCATGCATGTAGGTGCACATACTTACCCTCACGGGCTGGTTTGTGATGTGGTTGAGGGGTCCAAACTTGGATTCTTACTCTTAAAGGAGTAGTGTGAGCTACCTCCCTCGTCTTAACTAGAGGGATGGCTTATGAGTGATTTTTTTATAAAGGAAAATATTCAAAAAAAGGAAGATATCTAAAACCATAGACAATGGAAATAAAATTTTTAATAATTATTTTACCTAAACAATGTCATTTTTTATTAGACTAAAACATCGTTTATACATTATTTCAAACATTGGTACAATAAAATGCACAGTCCAATATATACACTATTAAATGTAAAAAATTTAATTATCAAGATTATATTAAAAAATATGTATTTTTCAATATAAACACAATTCAAATTTATTGAAGTGAACATGTTCACATCAATTCATATTTTCATTAAAACATTAAGGTCGTGATTTTGAATTCATTTTGTGTTTTAAGACATTATACTTCATAAATCTAAATATATGATTAATTAAAACGTCTTCCAATATATAACATCAAATAATTTTAAAATATACTCAAATATATAGAACATTTAAAATGCGTATATAATTAAAATACGTAAAATATTCAATATACCTATGATAAACAGAAAAATAAATATTTTAAAAAAATACCCAACACTTATAAGATATTATGAATGTTGCAAAAAACCAACAGTCACCTAAGGACCGTAATGGCTACCAACAGTCACAAAAGCCCTTATAAAAAGATCTTTAGGGTATTCAAAACATTAGAAATGACCCGATGAAGATGGTGCTCTATATACCTTTGATGGTCATCACAGTGGTCGATGTTCATTCCATTCTATTTTTCATCATGATAGATCCAAAGGACTTCCATTATTTTATTGGAAAGTTTGTGGTGTTTGTGGGTCTCCTGGTAATTATGATTTTTCTACAAATAGTCTAGGTTAGTTATGGTCTTTTGGTCTTCTTGAAATGTAATTTTTCAGTGCTTAATTAAATAAAGTCTATCTTATTTTTATTTTTAAAAATTGTTTTAGATAGTATGGTAATTATGAAAAGTAAAAAAATTAAAAAAAATAAAATATTATTATTACACATCAAATATTTTTGTGTGTATCGTAGCTTCTCTCTTGGTTGTGTAATCACGGGTACACAACCCTGAGTTTCTATCTCTGGAATCTATCCTTGGACCGATACCTCATCACTCGGTAGACCATCCTTGTGGTCACACCTAGAATCCTTGTTGGAATCCTTTTGGAAGCATCCTAAAATTGAACAATATGTACAATGGTCTATAGAGTATTCTAATTGATATGAATATGACTCACGAATTACATGAGAAAATACATAATTCCTATATGATGCATAAAACGATTTTTTTCTTGTACAAAGTCAAAAAGAATAATTCACAATCCTGGTTTATGGATACATCGACCTCCGCACCAATACTGGAATCCCTATCTGGAATTCTGAACTCAAAAACCCTGACATTGTTTCCCTAAATCAAAAATAAAATTGACTGCACTCTGATACCACTCTATCACAAACTGTCCCCTGGGGCCCATGTCATGACTACACCAAGCATTCCACCCATAGGAAAAGGGTTGGTGACAAGCATCGGGTAGGCATATCCGAACAAGGGGTGGAATTTTTCTAAGAACATGTACACATGCACTCGTCTCCATGAAAATGTATTGAAACTAGAAACAATAATTAAAAATATTCTCAACCCACTAAGACAACCACAAAGAGTAATAGTACGTAATTGACAAGTATACTTTTCCATAATAATTTGAACCAAAATCTGAAAAGATCCATGCCCATGAGGTCTGTCTGTAGAATAACATACTTGAAGGTTATGTACAGTAATGTGTCTAAATTTGTATAATGCATACCACTTTAGTTGGGTCACCTCAAATCGCCACATATCAATGTCCCACTAAGGACTTCATCAAATTTATAATTCGTTTGCAGAATACACATCACGTGTGGGCGATTCCTGTGTAGGGTTGAGTAAAACAATACTTCTTAGGGACCCCAAACAATAATGTCATACCACAAATCCATACAAAAATTCATATTACCAAATAGGTACATGATGTGTAGCCTCTAATAAGTACAATTAAGAGAGTAATTAGAATAATCTTACAATAGGTACATGTTGATATCATGAATATACATATGAAATTCCAGAAACATTCAAATATAATGAGATATACAGTATTTGCAGGAGACTCACTCTGCATCATTTCAGGATACATACATTGCGTCTTCAAATGAGGCACAATTTTCCTCTTCATAAGAGATATACTTTGATTATTTTCAAGAGAAACAATCCATGTACGTCATAGTTATCTTTAGTCTTACTCTACGTTGGTCTCAGAAACACGATTTCTCTCTTAGCATGCTCGTTTCGGGAGCACATCTTCCTTGCGACAAAAGTTTATACTCCAAAATCTATGAAAACATCCATTGAATATCTAAAAAGGAACATGCCATTGTGAGGGTCCCGTCACCACAAATAGATCATCAAAGAGATGCACTATTTTAGAGTTATGGGAATTTGAGAAAAAAGGGGTCGGTTGGGACCGGGTCTGACCCAACCCGACCTGGTCGTGTCCAGACAGGCCTGAACCGTCCTGGCCCATTAGGTTTCATGGTAAAACCCATAGGTCATTCTAAAGGCCTAGTTTTCCTCATGTCATTTCCACCTGTGCAGGCCGGTCCGTCTAGCCTGGCCTGGCATGTGGGATGCACCCATCTCACATAGTAGACACAATCGGGTGACCACGTCGCCCGATCATAATGGGTAGCCCTGGACCAGTCGGTCCTCCTACACAATGTCCATGAGACTGATTGATATCCCTTTACCATGTAACCTCACAACGATCCTAGTATGAACTGTCGTAGATGATATTTCCATGGCTCTCGGTCGCCACCTGCGGTCGCGCCGTCGCATGCCCCTCCGCCACCGATCGTCAAGATGATGGCCACCTATTGATGGGAGGTCGCATCGACAGGTGACACTATCGGCACATCCACTTTTGCAGGATACCACCATCACCATGGTGGTCCATTTTACGAACCGAGAACATCGTTGCTATCTTTGGCTCACCTTCATCACTTTAATGGGCTCAAATGCATCCTATCGTCACTCCAGGGGTTAGGCCAATGATTGGTACCACCCATAAAATCACAACAAGACCATTAGGTTCCATCATCAAAAAACAATTATTGGGGTTAAGAAATAGGAATAGGAAAACTCATAGATTGAATGTCGAATATACTTATTTCACCCTTCATTAATTTTGATAGAAAAGGGGACGAAACAATAAAGATAAATAACTAAGATTTAATCACTTAAATCCTAAAAATTAACAATACCTTAAAAAATATAAAACCATGGATCAACATGTTCATGGGTTAGCCCTTGTTCATCGTTGGATGTATGAATGTGGAATAAAATTCATGAAGAAATAAACCCCCACCTGTAGTTTTGATCAATCATTGATTAAGGGTGAAGTTGTGACATCGTTTTTGTATCCGTCGGTCTTTGATCATGATTCCCCTCTCCAAATCATCATCATTGATTATCTATCTACAAACATTCATTAGAGATAGTTCATTTTCCACTCACTAGTTGAATTCCAGGCTTTTTCACTTAACCCTTTTTTTTATTCAATTAAAGAGGGAGGGAAAGCATGTTTCTCTATCACTGCATTGCAGTAATTCCATGCTAGTTCATTTAAGAGAGAAAATGGGCTGCCCCATCGTGGTGATGCAACATCGTTGCATCACTGAAAAAAGTTAAAAGAAATCAACATAAAAATTTTATGTTTATTTTATTCCCCTTTAAAATCTCTATTAATTATATTTCACAGTCATCCTGCATCAGTCAATGTTAGGCCCCACCTATGGAAAACACCACTTTACTAACTCAATGGTTGTCTCAAATTTACAATATGAGTCTCCTTTCTATATTTATTAATATTTCAAAATAAAATAATTTTATTCACATATTTTATTTATGGTTATGTACAATTCAGGTTTCCCAACTGATAACCAGCGCCAACTAAAATTAAGTCACACCCAGTGTAAACATGCCATTATAAACGCAACAGTGACCTCATATTTTTGATCCATGAATAGTTTAAATGTTATCCCTCTTTTTCAAAAAATGAACTTATGCACTTTATTAAAAGCATAACAGTTTTCATTGAACCGTTTCAGGAAAAATAGGCATAAGAATAATGTGTCGCCTCATCACCTAGTCTTGAAATTTTCCCATATAAATTCTAAAAATAAAGTAGGTAAAATCGGAGATGTTACAAATTATTTAGAATTAAATTTTTTTGAATTATTGAATACAGATATATAGCCAAAAATGGAATCAGAATTTATAATAAAAATTCATAATGAAAAAGAAATAGATGTTTCCACATGTTTAATCAAATGAAAAAGAATTAGAAAAAAAATGTACTATCCTTTTTTTATTTCTATGAATAATGGAATCCTTTACACATTGACGATATATTGGATGTTTTTTTGATTAGTTGAATATAATTCCATCTATTACTTGTGGAGAAATATTTGAGCCTATAATTTTAAATAATTGTTCAAAACATCTAATTTCATGAAGTTTTATCTTCATATACTCAGTTGTGGTGGATTTTTAGCATCACTGAATAACTTATATAGGTTACATGTAAATTAACGTGAATTGTTTTCTAGTTTCAACTATCGGAACTTTTTTATTGAAGAGTCCAGATTAATGGACATACATAGTAAAAATCAGCCATTTCATGGATTGAACAACATTGGAATGGAAAATGGGATCTATATGCCCCAAAAAACAATACATCACATTGTCCTACTATTTATTTTTTATACTATGTTATATAAAATTTTGAGAAATGGAAATAGTCTCTTTATTTATGAAGGTATGTTTTAATTTCTTAAACATATGAAAAAGGAAACAATTCACCAACCTCTTTTTGTGTCTTCATCTTCTTCATAGTCAAAAAAAAGTGATCAAAGGATATGATTTATTGGATATATTTGATCTGCCCTTTTTTTGTCCACCTGAATGGAATTTTTAGATTATTCTAATACTTATAATTGTTATCAAAGGGAAGTATCTCTCTCTATAAATATTTAATGAAAAATGATTTTTTCCACCTGATAATAATACATCATATTATATTAAGGTAACTTTTAGAGGATATTAATCATTTTTACCTAATAAACATGATTTAATGATCACAATGAATAAACATTTCCATGGATTTTGGTGTGTCAGTAATATTTTCACATAACATTAAAGGGTATAATTATATTTTTTTTGAAACGATCACATGATTATTGATTTATATAATCATTGATTATACCTGTATTTGAATGAAATAAACCCATATAAGATTCTTGAAGATAAAATATAAGGAACCATTCCTATTACAAATATTATTACAACATTTTTAAACATAAAATATCATATAAGTAGAACATCATTGATCATGGTTCCTAGTGTATTTCAAAGACTAGGTTCATGAGACCTCAAAGTGAATCATAAAGTTTGATATCCATACTTCATCGAAAAAAATGAGCTCCAAAATCCATTTGATCTCTTTAAACATCATAGGAAGACCTGGGAATTACAAAAATGAAATTTTTAATCTAAAAAAACTAGAGAAGAAATAATAATGATAAGGAAAAATAACATCTGAGTCAAAGGTAAAATAAGATATCATTGAAGAGGAGGGTCATTAGTATTCATGTGGGTCCATAACATAATGAACATGTTATCATAAAATGATTTTAAAATATAAACTATTTAAGAAAAAACTTAATTTTATATAAAAATGAGTAAGGATAAAATCATAGACAATATAATATGTTGGAAAAATTCCCATAGTGGATTAGGCTTACTCCTTAGTTCCATAAATAATGTCTCATGAGATAAAATCATTACATAAGGCATTAGAGCGCTATCAGTGTGAAAACATCATAACATGTTAATGATTTTTTCTATAAAAATGAAATGAATCAAATGTTATAAACATATTAATTATCCATCAAAATAATATGTGTTCCATAATCTTCTATCATATCACAGACAAATGATAATTCATAATTAAGAAATTTTAGAAATGGTCATAGGGAGTGTTTTACAATAGAAAAGAATGGAGAATAAAACTAGAATATATTTGATAGAAATATATATGTATATTTATATATATTATAAAATCTCTATAATATTAATGATAAATAAAAAGTGAATTCATCAGAGAATGATCATAACCTGAGAAACAATGGTTTAGAAGCTTCTCTTACCTCAACATTAATTAGTCATGTGTATTATTTAGATTCATGAATAATCAAGTTATTTCAATCATTTACATCATTGATAAAATTATTCATATTTATTATTCCATTTATTTTATTTATTAGCATGTTATATTTGAATACATTATTTTTTAGGATCATATTTGAGGATATGATGATGTTTGACTCATATATAAAAATAAAATTGGTAATCTATATAATGTCAAGGAGATTATTATGTAATAAAATTAAGAATAATAATAATAATATAATTATCATTATTATACATTAATTATACTTTTTAAATGAATCATGGAGGATGGATATAAAAAATGAGCACTGTTAAAATGACTGAGATGGTATGTCATACGTATACATATTCCATGTTAACATTTCTCAACGATATTGATGGTACGAAGGTAAATGTTATTTTACCTTTTCATAATTTTAATTTTATAGTAAATATAGTATTATTTATTTGAAACCAATTATATATATCATTCATGTGATGAGGTAATTTAAAAAAAACACATCACATCATTGAGGTGGCAATCCACACGTACACATGAATGTCATTATATTTTTTCTATAATGATAAATATTTAATAAATATTATATATATATAATACAACCCCATAAAAATATGTGAGAGTTCGTGATGGAAATATTGATACATAGGTGTTGGAGTTTGTAGTCCAACAAGCACACGAAAGATGGTTTTTCTTCCAATTTTGTAGAAGAGTAGATGGATTCAGTTTCTTCCATTAACATAAAAAAATATTACTATGTGGTAGAAACTAATTTTATTTACTCATATTGGTTTAATAATAATTTTTTGGATCTGGTAGATGAAATAAAAAATGCATGATTAAGAATGATATATCTTCTTTAGAGACACTCTTTAGGCTTGTACCAAAATTCATCAAAGGGGGTTTTCAAATAAAAATATGGAATCTATGTCATGGGAAGATGTACTAAGATGGAATATTTCTATAAATTTCCAAAAAAATTCTTTTATGTTTTAATAAATGGGGATAGGAGGTTCCCTTTTATATTTGAGAGGAAGTCACATTTCTTAAATATCGAAACAATTCCATAATGGGAAGTCACTCTCTTTGAAAGTGCCTCTAAAATTGATAAATAAAATAGTGTATAGAAGATATGGATGATATAACAACCCACAATAAAAAGGAAACATGTTTTAATCATGTAAATCTATTTACCATAATGCTTACTCTCATATACCATTTGAGTTTTTCATCATGGTAACTAGTATTTTACCTAGGAAGTAGGTCTATAATGCCTAAAAAATATTCAATATTATATTATTAGGTCACATTGAGTATAAATATTAAACATAATTTATAAAATGAAAATACTTTTTTTTAAATAAATTTTTTCACAAGCACATGTCATATAGAAAAACATATTTTAACATCAACCATAGTAATTAATTTCATTGAATCATTGTGAACAAAATATTTTTTAAAAATATTACCTAAAAATAATTATTATGAAAAAAATATGTAATCCATTTCCTTCCATGAAATTTATAAAATTGAAATAATTTTTTTAAAATAAACCCCCAAAACATATCTATAATGAGTTTCCATGAAATACATTTTTCAAACAAAATTTGATATTACATTAAATATATTACTAGTAATAATAATTATAAGAATTTTAATTCGTATTATTTTTTATATTATCAATAAATTACATTTTAATATGTCTATATTTAGGTTTATTTATTAAATAAAAATGATAGACTTTATGGACATACAAACAATTTTCATAACCCCAACTTTTTATAAATACAAATAATTTTACCAAAATCATGAAAACTTATGATTGGAATAAAAATTATTATTTTATTCTTAAAAAAATGTGGCACATATTATTTTAACAGAAAATTAAAAATATAGTGGTACTTTTTAATTACTTTATTTAATGAAAATAAATGATAGTAATTGGAAAAATGGTAATTTTCACTATTCAGTGAAAAATCCATCATTTTAGAAAAAACCCAAAATATCTCGCTAATTAAATTTTAATATGATTATTTATAAAATAATTTAATTTTTTTGAGATTGAAATTTCAAGTATTCTTATAAAATATTTTTTATATTTATTCTAAATAACGTAATAAAATTATTTTTATAGATAAAATATTTTTTATGATTGAAATGTATTCATTAAAAATTGAGTAGTTATTTACAGGAAATTTATAAATGAATTTAAATAAATCATTAAAATTGTATATATTTTATAAAGTATTCAAAACTATTCGTACGTTCAAATTTAAGGGCATACAATATTATTTTCATAAATTATCATGGTTCATTTAGGCTTTGTGTCATGTGTCGTATAAACTATCAATCATAATTTTCATTCAAAAAAATATGGTGTTACATTCTTCACCCCTTAAATAATTTCACCATCAAAAAATCATTTCACATACTAAAGTGAAAACATATGAGGGTACTTATATTTCATGGATTCCTCTGTTTCCCCGACCTCTTCTTAGAATTTTGTGGATTGGCCAATACACTTTTGACTAGGTGATTGATCTTTTTCATATGGAATTATCTTTATGTTCTAATATCCAAAATAGACACTACTAGAAATTTGTGCTATAGCCATGGTTCTAAACCGTGGCTATAGGCCCCAAAACTGTGGATATAGGTTATAGCCACGGTTTCATGATCTGTGGCTGGTATTGGTGTGGCTATAGGTCTGACCCTATAGTGACGGTTTTGAACCGTGGCTATAGGGTCAGCCCGATAGAAGCCAGTAAAACCCACTGTCACCATGGCTAAATTCCTATAGCCATGGTTTGGAACCGTGGCTATATGGCGTTCCACAGCAGAAAAAAAAGCCAGCACCGTGAACCGTGCTGGCTGTTGGGAGGACTGCACCAACACCCCCACCCCCTGCTCCTACACACCTCCCCTGTCCCACCCCCCTGCACCGCTAGAGTGCTTGTCGGTGTCGGTCGGTCAGCTCTGCTATAGTGGTAATCATTGCTACAGTACTTGTCGGTGTCGGTCGGTCAGCTCTACTACAGTTGCAGGCCACAAGCATTCAGCCCAACCGGATCGCGCAACACCACCCTATTAGTCTACTCTGAAAAAAAGGGATGGCATCAAAGAGATTAGAATGGCTCCTTGGGTAACCCTCAAGAATGAAGGTGTTTGGGTCATCCAAAATAGACTGTAAGTTGGTAACATCAAGGCCTCAAACATAATTTTGATCAGCCATAAAGGATCCATATTCTTGGATTATGTTAGGCCTAGTATGATGGTGTCTCTCTTTAATGCATGCATGAAAAATTGTAGAGTTTTTCCCTCTCCACAATCCATTTAATTGGATCCCATTCCCGAGAAATAAATTCCTTTCCCAGAAGGCATACCACCAAATCATTATTCATTGAGATCAAATGACTAAACAAGTCATTATTATAGTTTTAGAATAGTTGTGTTTCTAAAAATATAACATCTGCTCAAAAGTTATCCACGTTTTGACATAATAGAAGTAGGTTCTTTAACCATTCTTGAAGATCATGTTGAGGTTCCATCACCCTGTTAGGAAGACCAATCCATAGGTTATCATGAACTGGCATGGACTAGGACTCAGAAATCATGTCGAGAGAACCTGGGTCAGAGATCTATATGTGAGAAAAGATGAAGCGATCACCTCTATTATCATTCTAACAAAGGGTCACAAGAATCTGTGAATGGTCTGAAATATCACAAGAAAGGTGAAAAAATTAACACTTAGTATGAAATAAATGGAATTCAATTTTTCTGGTCTCGGTTTCTCATCCACATGGAGGATGGAGTTGAAGTCACCAATTATAGTCCATGGATCTATGATAATGCTGCACAGATTCTTGATTTTCATCCATAGATATCTCCTGTCCATATAGCTGTTAAAAGCATATACAATTTAGGAGAAAATGTTTGGACAGATATATCAAAACTACATGTGATGATGTCTCCATATTCATGGATAATGATTGGGTTTTCAACCCTTCTATGAACCAATATCCAAATTCCTTCAAAGATGGATTCAGACAGAATAGTTCACAGCCTAGAGTATCCCCTGTTATTGAAAAGAGTAGTTCGATCTGATGAAATAATCTTTGGCTCGGAAAAACCAATATTATTAGGTTTGTAAATACCTGTAAGGAGCCTGAGGTATCCTTCCCTGCCAGGGTTGAATATTCACTGGCAGTTCCAAAAGAGTATCCTCATTTTGGTTTCGGTTGGGGGTGATTCCTCCATTACCTTTCCTATCTATTTGCCTTTGTGATTTTTTGACAACAGTTCCTGCCTTTGTAGGATTCGCAACAGATTTAGAATCTTTGGGATCATTAGTATATTGAGTTTGTGCTGAGGTAATGTTATCATTTATCAGAGTTTTTCCATAGGAGAGTCCTCATTGGGGATGTCAGTTCTTCTCTAGACCTGAATATTGTCTAGACCCTCCTTGTCTTCTAGCATGTGTTGGTTTTGTTCACAATTTTTTACATCCTCTTACATTGGGATTTGAATGGGGATATCTTCACTGAGAATTTCATTTATGGAATGTGCATGAGTCACTGTTTTCTCCTTATGATTTTCATGGTTTTGGTGATTCATACCCACAGTACCCAAGAGTGCATCCACCTGAATTTCCGCATCAATGTCTGGGGAGACCAGAGCTAGAATAAACTCCTCGGGTTAAATATAAATAATAGTAGAAACAACATCTGATGAGATGTCTAAGAATCGGGATTTAGGATCACAGTGCATGTTAATTTTAGGTGTATAGATATTTACTACATTTTAATTCTTCTTCTCTTTCTCCTCTGTTAGAGCTGCCCATGAAAAACTCATGGGAACAAATTTGTTATCCACAGCTCATTTCAGAGGATCGAAAACACCCTATTTCATATAACTCATTTGATTAGACTTTTTTCCTTTGGGAATTTCCTTCCAAGAAGTGGTGTTAGAAACTGACTTTACCATTTTATTAACCACTCGACAGTTTTTAATATCATGCCCGACCATCTTGCATTGATCACAAAAGGGAGGAAGATTCTCAAACTCATAGTTGATCTCCATTTGATGCTCATCTGAATCCAGGGATATGCATTTTGGAGGATATAATTCCATATTGACCGCATTTATCACTCTAGCATAAAGACCAAGATCTCCACTGATAGTGTGTTGATCAATCTTAAGAGGATTGTTGATTCCAGATGCTAGATCACTTAGTTTTTTTTGGGTGCCAGTAAATCAAAAAAGTCCATGTATCCTGGTATAAACCTGAGGAAGAGAGCACTTTTTCATAAAAGGATTGAAGTTATAATCCCAATCCAAAATCCTGGGGAACCCTGGTTTGAGGTTAAGATTACCAGCCCGCCAGACCATCTCAAGGTTTATTCTTTCTCCAATATGACATTGAAGTAGCGATTTTTCCCTGAAGATCCCCCAGCACCTCGGACAGTACTTGGACACCCCACCTATACCCTTCCCTGCAGACCCCTCGGACAACCCTTATACACCCCCCTAGACAACCCCTCC
Organism: Viscum album; assembly: GCA_963277665.1. Taxonomy (NCBI): domain Eukaryota; kingdom Viridiplantae; phylum Streptophyta; class Magnoliopsida; order Santalales; family Viscaceae; genus Viscum; species Viscum album. The sequence continues at coordinate 81,780,802 of OY728155.1, read as the reverse complement.
TTGACACCCCACCTGCACCCTCCCCCTGCCCTGCAGACCCCCCGGCACCCCCCCCCCCCCCGGACAGCCCTTGGACAACCCACCTGGACAACCCCTTCTAGAAAATTATATATACATCAGTGCCTTCACTTCATTATGAAAGAATGCTAAATGAACAATGCCTTGAAACAATTCCAAGAATAGTCTTTGTCTGGCTTGGTCTGAATAATAGAATTCCACCACTTATAACTCGGACCCTCTAGTGAGATGGTTACAAAAATAACCTTAAGAGACTCATAAATATAAAGCTGGATAAAAATATCCTCAACCTTCAGTACCAAAACCAATTCATCCTAAGAATATTGTTACCCAGGAATTATTGAGAGGCTAGTATCATGATTCTGGGGGGCAGTTGCAGGCTGAAATGAAGGTGGAAGGGGGCTAGTGTGGACTGGATATGGCTGGAGCAGGGCTAAATCATGCCATAAACGTGGCATGACTGGAGCATGACCACAGCGTGACCGTGGCGTGACCGTGGCATGACCACGGCGTGACCGCGGCATGTTGGCCCGATCCAGTGACATTCGCGGGGAATCATCTTCCGACCCGGAGCGAAGGGAGTGAGAGGAGGCTCGAATTCTGGTGTAAGGGGGCTGGTTGCAAGTGCTGGAGGGATGGTGCAGGCCGATTCAAAGGTTACAGGGGGCTGTTGTGGGCTAGAATGCTGGTGGCAGTGGGCTGAAATGAAGGTGGAAGGGGGCTGGTGTGGGATGGATGTGGCTAAAGCAGGGCCAAATCACGGCATTAACGCGGCGTGACCGCGGCCTGACTGCTGTGTGTTGGCCCGGTCCAGTGACATCCGCAGGGAAGCATCTTCCGGACAGGAGCGAAGGGAGCGGGAGGAGGCTGGAATGTTGGTGGAAGGCGGTTGGTTGCAGGTGTTGGGGAGATGGTGGAGGCTAATTCGAAGGTGGCAGGGGGGCTGTTGCGGGCTGGAATGCTAGTGGTAGCGGGATGAAATGAAGGTGGAAGGGGGATGGTGTGGGCTGGATGTGGCCGGAGTAAGGCCAAATCATGGCGTGACCGAGGCGTGACTGCGGCGTGACCGCGACGTGACTTCGGCGTGTTGGCCCGGTCCAACGACATCTGCAGGGAAACATCTTCCGACCAAGAGTGAAGGGAGCGGGAGGAGGCTGGAATGCTGGTGGAAGGGGACTGGTTGCAGGTGTTGGGGAGATGGTGCGGGCTGATTCGAAGGTCATTGGTGGGCTATTGCGGGCTGGAATGCTGGTGGAAGCAGGCTAAAATGAAGGTGGAAGGGGGCTGGTGTGGGATGGATGTGGTCGGAGCAGGTCCAAATCATGGCGTGACCATGGCGTGACCGCAGCATGACCACGACATGACCGCGGCGTGACCTCAGCGTGATCATGGCGTGTTGGCCCGATCCAGCGACATCCACATGGCAGCATCATCCAGCCAGGAGCGAAGGGAGTGGGAGGAGGCTGGAATGCTGGTGGAAGGGGGTTGGTTGCAGGTGTTGGGGAGATGGTGTGGGATGATTCGAAGGTAGAAGGAGGGGATGTGCGGGCTGGAATGCTGGTGGCAGCGGGCTTAAATGAAGGTGGAAGGGGGCTGGTGTGGGATGGATGTGGCCGGAGCAGGGCCAAATCACGAGGTTACCGCGGTGTGACCGCGACATGTTGGCCCGGTCCAGCGACATCCGTCGGGCAGCATCTTCCGGCCAGGAGTGAAGGGAGTGGGATGAGGCTGGAATTTTGGTGGAAAGGGGCTGGTTGTAGGTGTTGGGGAGATGGTGCGGGCTAATTCGAAGGTGGAAGGGGAGGCTATTGTGGGTTGGAATGCTGGTGGCAGTGGGCTGAAATGAAGGTGGAAGGGGTCTGGTGTGGGCTGGATGTGGCCGGAGCCGGGCCAAATCACGACGTGACCGCGGCGTGACCGCGGCGTGTTTGAGCATTCTAACTAAAAGTTGTTGCTCCCCCACTGGATATACGCACCTTCACACATTAAATGTATTTTCTAGAAACCATCAAATTAAATGGGCAATGTCTCACATACAATTTAAAGAGGAAGGTGGAAAACATAAAAAACATTGAAAACAATGTAGAAACACGAACCTGGATGTTTTTATGCTTCCAACAACAGTATGATTCGATCTTTAATAGGTGCATGAGGTGTTGTCCACCTTTTTTTGTGCCTAGAAAACACAAGAAAAATGTTATTAAATAGTAAAATAACTAAACGAAATAAATGAAAATAAAAGGGAAAAGAATTTTTATGTTTCAAACTCGGAATAGGGGATGTTGTTAACCTCTCCACAGCTGCACCCCACCACCCTCCACCCTGCCCCTGACCCCTGCCCCCCTCCAACCTGCCCCCATGCCCCCCTGCAACCTGCCCCCCTTCCCCCTGCCCCCTACCCCCTACCCCCTACCCCATGCCCCTGCCCCATGCCCCCCCCTGCCCCTGCCCCCCTCCAACCTACCCCCATGCCCCCTGCCCCTTACCCCCTTCCCCCTGCCCCACTCTAACCTTCCCCCCTGCACCGCTCCACCCTGCACTATGCCCGCTGCCCGCTGCCCCCCTCCACCCTCCCCCCTGCCCCTACCCCCTCCCCCCCACCCTTCCCCCCCTGCACCCCTCCACCATACACCCTGCCCCCTACCTGATGCCACCCTCCACCCAACCCCCTAGCCTGCACAGAAACCCCAACACCCCCAGCACCCCCACCCCCTACCCCCTTCCCCCCTCCACCCTCCCCCCTGCCCCCTATCCCCTGCCCCCCTATACCCTGTCCCCCTGCCCCCTGCCCCCTGCCCCACTCCACCCAGCCCCCTAACCTGCACAGCCATCCCTACCCCCCTCCATTCTTTCCCAGTTGCTAAATAATGTTTTTTTATAATGTGCAAGTGTTTTATGAAACTAATTTTCTTACGATACTGAACATTTAGATCCTTGAATGTATTATTATGTCAAAGGACTCTTGGTATTCAGTGACTCACTAGCCAGAGAAGCATAAAACACATGTTTCCCATCATGATGAGTGCTATATTAAGCCTGGAATATACCTTTGGACCGAGACTCTAGCATTTCACTATGGAATTTCCTCTGTTTCCTGGACAATGTGTTGTTTAACTTTAAACTATCTTTCAGAAGAGAACCAAATAAACTCTAGATGTTTCTTAGACGGGTCAAGATCTACAAACAAAAAATAATAGATGATATGTTTCCCTTTAAGCATATTTTGATCGACCTAAAATATTTCCAAGAATGTTGCGGAAAATAGTAAGAAAAGACGGATTTTAAAAAGACAGATGAAATCTGATAATCTAAATCCATTGGGATGAAAACCAAGAGTCTCTCCTAGAGTGAACAATTAGGTTCCACTGGTAGGGGAAACATGGTTAACAGTTGAAAGAACATTAATATTTTGACAAAGACAAAGCCAGATCCACCACTTCATGAAACCTGAGAAAGAATCAATGAGAACTCATTTTAGTACACCTATAGTGGATCAATTCTTCAATTAGGGAAGTAAAGAATTAGAAAATTTTAAGGAATATTTTTCGACTGCTGGAAAACATTTGAAAAATACTGAAACATTCTGGTTAACCGGAATACTAGTGATCGATCTTAGAAGAAGTGATTTCAAAAATTGATGCATGTTGAACCCTAGGAAAAAAGACGTAGAAGTAAATGAGACATCAAGGTACCAAATAAAAGATAAGGTGAATGATGGGAAACTATGAAGGGAAGGAGTTGGCCTGAAGGCAGCTCCAAACCCCTAGAACCTCAAGTCACTAGTGATGCTTAGTAATGTTTCTCATGGATGAGAAGTCGTATAGTGGATATTTTGTAATGCCTATGGATTTCATTTTTGGGTTAATTGAAATTTTTTGTTTCAGGTGGATGGATTTAATAAAGGGGGGATGAAGTATGTGGTGTTCCTAAAAAGCAGTATATGGGGCCACCCGTTAGCTATTATAAAGCACCATGAACATATTAATATTTATAGAGGCGGAGGGTTGGATCTAGACTAACTAGAGGACGGTTGATGGTTGGAACCAAAAAATTTGTGGCCATTGGTCGGTTGGTGGTTTTCCACTGGGTATTCAGTTCCTTCCTTGACCTTGTTTTCCATAAGGGCAATTTATGCCATTTTTATCATGGATTTTGAAGGTGGATTAGAATGGAATTGAAGTATTTCTTCCACTTAGTTTCAAATAGGATGATTACCATGAATTTGTCAGGGATTTTGGTTCTATACTGAACCACACTTATGTAACTTTGATTTGGTTCAATTCTTGTTATGCATCTCAATATTAAGAAAATTCATAGTAATTGCATTCCATATATCATGTGTTTAGGTGTATCTTTTATTGGAGACTTAGTGATTTGATTTCTAAATAATGAGAGATAAAATAAAGATGGTGGTTTTTTCCTGTTATCTCATGTCACAGACCTATTATCACCCATTACTGGACTACAAGTTAGCACTCCCTCAAAAGTACCATTCAAAGCATGATGTACTTCAAGTTTCTTTGATGCACTAATACTCTCTAGACACAACACATGTTTTTTCCCTGATGAGTATTAGTAGGATGTAGATGCTTCATTAGAGGATTATCTCATTCATATTGTTAATTAGAGCGTGAAGAAACTCCATGTTAAATCAGTTCCCTTAGTACAGGTGCAATAACAACATTATCAAGTACAGGAAGAGACCTAGGAAAGGGAAGATGATATATGAGTTTCGAATCTAGAAATATTTACTAACAATGCCTTTTTGACCTTCATAAGATCAACTCGAGGATGCGTTTCATTGATGGGAGGTTGTAATTACCCGCCTTTGCCGGTGGCAGAGGGCTGGAATGAGTGTTTTGAAGGAGGTTGGGGGTGGTGACTGGTGTGGTGGCTGGTGCGGGATAAATTGAAGGTTGTTGGAGGCTGGTGCGGGCTCGAATGTAGGTGGAAGGGGGATGGAATGCTGGTGGAAGGGGGCTGGTTTCATGTGCTGGGGGGATGGTGTGGGATGGATGTGGCTGGAGTAGGGCCAAACCATGGCGTGACCGCGGCGTGACAGCGGTGTGACCGCGGCATGACCGCGGCGTGACGGTGACATGTTGGCCCGGTCCAATGACATCCTCGGGGCATCATCTTCCGGATGCAGGTGGAAGGGAGCTGGGATGATAGTGGAAGGGGGCTAGTTGCAAGTTCTGGGGGGATGGTGCGGGCTGATTCGAAGGTAGCAGGGGGGGCTTTTGCGGGCTGGAATGCTAGTGGCAGCGAGCTGAAATGAAGTTGGAAGGGGGATGGTGTGGGATGGATGTGGCTAGAGCAGGGCCAAATCATGGCATTACTGCGGCGTGACCATGGCGTGACTGCGTCATGACCACGACGTGACCGCAGCGTGACCACGGCTTGAGCCTCATTGAGAATTTTATTGGGATACTCATTGAGTCTACCCCTAGTACCAAGTCCTGACCTTCCACATTCTTACTAGTGTTGAAACTCATTGTTTCCTTCACTTCATGTTTTGAAGCAACAGATGTGTCGGTTCCTAGCACAACTTTCTCCTGTATAGCAACAAGAACAATATATTTAGCAGCTAACTTGAAGTTACTTATAACCTTCTCTTGAGTTTTTTAGTGTCCCCTAGATAGCTTTCCTTGTTGTAAAAAACAATTGTGAATATAACATAGAGAATAAATTTCCTCCCACTAGTGTCATCTCTAACTGAGGGTACCACCAAACCATACTAAAACCATGTACAACCCATTCCATCCAAATCATGCTATTCACTTAGTGGTGACTTGGTCATTATGGGCAATTCAATATTAAAAGTCTAACGACGCTTAAAGGGTTTCTTGGTTCAAGCAACAGTTTTAATAAAACGAGGGAAACCCCCTACAGGGATATAAAAAGGGTCAAGTAAGATGTGTGCTTTATGACTAACAACGACATCAAGTATAAGGAAAACATCAATGCAATAATGAGAAGCAAGGTACACCACAGTGAGTTTTCACAGACAGCGCACCTCTGTTGGAGGGGTTTTATTACAACACCATGACTTATTTATCAAACCAAACAATTATCTTAACTAACACTTATTAAATAATTGAAATAAAATATGAACATGCAGAATTAAGAAGGAAACTTAATGCAATTTAAACATTCTTGAATAAAAGAGGCTAGGAGAGGGACCCTACCTCAATCTCAAGGCATGTTTGATTTTGATGACGAAAACTCAAATCTTCTTTTTTCTCCTTGCACGCATATGCAACTTCACATATATATAAGGACACCTAGCCCCTATGTATATATTTTCCTGTAAAAATACGCACAAGGGGGTCCCTAAATATATGTTTATACTTGCATATACCCCTTTACACTTACACATGTATGCATTTTTAATATCCATATATAATCACACCTAGCCCCAATATATATATTCATACTTCCATGGGTGAATATATATATAGGGGGAACTTATATATGTATATTCCTAACTATGCATACACATGTAATTCTTCATCAACGGCGACTCAAATCCACCTCAACTTAATCTAAAACGCACTGCAAAATTATAAGGAACCCAAAAATCACAAATGCCCTAATTAAAATTGGGCCAAAGAATAAAAACAGAATAAACCTTACCCAAATCTGATGTTGAAATCATTGTCATCGATGGTGGTGGATAGAACCAGCCTCATCATACGAAACCACCTATAAGAAAATAGTGGGAAATAATGAGATATAATGACTTCTTATATATATGTGATTAGTGTGTCAACTGTACATGATAAATGATACGTGAATCAATAACCAACAATGAACAAATATATTCAGATTTATATGTACATCCCAATACTAAATAACATGATCATTAATAAACCTCTTAATTTTTCAAACATAACCTTCAATTGCCTATTCAAAAATCAAAAATCACCAAAATATGGGAATAAAGTAAACTTCCATCAGTACTTAAATGAAAAAAATAGATATTAAACATTGTTCTTAAGCTAGGGCACTTGAATAGTGTTGTTAAGGCAGTGCCACAAGGTTCTTCTATCTTGATATTTATTGCAGGCATACACAAAAGTACATCAGAAAGTATTATCAAGAAAGTTTATTTCACATGCCAAATACTGAGAATAATCATTAACAATATTAATTTTATCTATAGAGATATGTGCAAAGACCCACAAATAATCATGATTGTTATTATTGGAAGTTTCTCCTACAAAATTATAACTATATTTGTCAAGACTATTAAATCCAGAAGTAAAAGTGACTTTAGGTTCAAGGATAGCAAAAAGAATCGGTTTATGAGTAAAACGAGAATTTTTTAAATTTGTGATGGTGTCAGGGTTAGCAATAACCTGACAGTTCAAATATAAAATATTCATTTATACTTATTTTTGGGTCTAGACCCCTTGTTTTTATTACCTAAGGAATTCGTTCAGCGCTTGGATTTTCTTAATTGCTCGGTAGAATTCTCTTTAGGTGTCACTACATTTTTTCCCTGCAAAGTCATTGAAGGGTTAGGAGGACTATGCTTATTTTTCATACCTGTGAAGACCTCTTCTTGGTGCATTTGTTTCTTCTCAGTTGCCTTCTGTACCACCATCCATTCTGTTTCTGGTTTTATGTGATCATATTCCCCAGATTGGTCACCCAGTTTTTGAGTTGTGAATTCAGCCATAGCAGGGGTTGCTGGTTATGTCTGTTGTAGTTCCAGAGCTTCGTCATCATCTTGCATGTGTTGTTATTTGCTAATATCAGTCATCTACATATTGAAAAATAGATTCTGAACTGCTACTTTGTCCAGCATCTCATCACTGTGTGAAGGTGAGGAGAGTTGATGTTGTTTTGCACTGTCAGCAGTCGCAACATAGGTGTCCTGTAGACCCACCTGCAGACCACCCCCCGGCCCTGTAGACCTCCCCACACCACCCTTCCCCCTCCCCTTGCCCTGCAAACCTCCCCCCCTCCCCCCTCCCCCTTCTCCCGTCCCCCCTCACCCTGCACCCCTCCACCCTGCCCCCTGCCCCCCTCCACCCACAGCTTTCCCCCTGCCCCCTGCCCCATGCCCCCTGCTCTACAGACCTGCCCCCTGCCCCCTACTCCCCTCCACCCTCCCCCCTTCCCCCTGCCCTGTAGACCTACCCCCTGCCCCCGTGCCCTGTAGACCTTCCCCCTACCCCCTGCCCCTGCCGCCTGCCCCCCTCCACCCACACGTTGCCTCCTGCCCCTACCCTCTGCCCCATTCCCCTGCTCTGCAGACCTTCCCCCTTCCCCCTTCCCCTCTCCACCCTCCCCCGACCCCCTGCCCCCTGCCCTGTAGACCTGCACCCTGCCCCCTCCCCCCTGCCCCCCTCCACCCACACCTTGCCCACTACCCCTACCCCGTGCCCCGTGCCCCCTACTCTGCATACCTGCCCCCTGCCCCCTGCCCCACTCCACCCTCCCCCTTCCCCCTTCCCCCTGCCCCCCTTCCCGGGTTGAAAGGAAGTACTCATCTTGAATATTGTATACAAGACAAAAAAAGGAACCTCCTTATTTCCTATTCTTATTTATTAATTATTATAAATTTTATGGTAATTAATGTATGGGGTTTTTGGGATATACACACTATATAAAAAATAAGATGATTATTTTTTAGGAAATTCAATTGAAAATAAGATATCATGGTAAAAGAAAGGAGAACATCCCTTATAAGGGATAGAAACTAAGAAGGAATGTAATATACTACTACCTAAAACCATTGAATAGTTACCAAAAAATTTGAATGATACAAGAAATCAAGCCCAACTACCTTTATACCAGAGGCAACCAACTAGAAAATAGGGTTTGATAGGAGTACTTACTGAGACTATTACCCTAACAACTGAGTGAAAAATTGAAGTAGATAAATGAAAAAACATATATCACATAACATCATAGGATAACTTCCATAAATTTTATCATCAAAAAACATAATTCAAGAAATATTAAAAATAATGGAATAAGGTAGTCAGAGGAAAACATTCCAGTATACACATGAAAAAGGTAAAAAAAGTACAAAATGGATAACAAACTACATGACTCAAAAATGTGACCGGAGCTCTATTCTGATACCAATTCCTTATCTCCATCCTAACATAAAGTCATACACCAGTCATCAAGTTATTTCCCATATCCCTATATGAAATGATGAAATCCACTATGGTACCAAATGATAAACCAAGTAGGGTGTGTTTACAACATAGTAGGCCACCACAAAAGGCATTCCTATAAAATCTAGGATGGAAAAATAAGTTCATTTAATGGTTGAATATATAAGTTATTATCATAACTAGAATAATAAATAACTAAAATAAAACCGATCATGGGCTCCATGGTGATACTTTAGGCTAGACCCACCTACTATAGACAATGTTGGATGTCTCTAAGTGTGTTTTAGAGACCAATACAACCTAATAAACTCCCAATGGTAATATAAATGTCTGTAGTCCAAACTAACACTTATTGTTAATATACCCATCCACAAGGCCCTGTGTCCACATGGGATATGTGTTCATTCTGAATTTAATAGTATATCTTAGTGCCCACCCAAGGTCCATGTTCATCTTAGGTTTAATAATAAATACCATCAATTGCATTAGTCAATAACATTTAATAAGTTTATTATCAATCCAAATAACCCTTTTGAAACTAGATTCAACTTTAAAACACATTATTAATAGTAAAAAAATTCCAATTCTACTTACTATGTTTTACCTTCCAAAAGTCAAAACACAAACCTATCCCAAATTTCCAATTCCAAAGTTATATTTAATGGAATAATCACAGTATACGGTTCTCATTACCCAAACCATTCATCCACTGTAAGAAAATTATATTAAATTGATTTATAACATAACATAAACTTAGTTCAATGCTTATAATGATAATTAAGGATACAAATTGAAACCAACTAATATGTCCTCATAAGAACATAATGAAAATTAATTTTACTATGGGAAACACTTTGGGACCAACTACCTCATGTATGATAAGGATTAAATTACAAATACATGCGTTTTATTTGGATAAGAATAGAATATATAGAATTAGTAGAGAAATTACTTGAAAACTAGAAAAACTGGGCAAATCTTATAAAACACACCCCTCATAAAAAACGAGATATGAGACAAGGGGATTCATACATTTACCAGAAGAACAAATTTTGATAGATAAAAATTCAATACACCAGGGATCTATATATCTTATCTATGGAAGGAGAGGTAGGAGAGGGATAGTATAATGAAGGTGTTGTTGTGTAATTTGGGGAGAAAAATTAGTTGAGGGGTATTAAATAATGAAATGGAAAAAATGGAAAAAATACCAATTATAAAACAAAAAAAGACTGAATTCCTGGATAGTGGCTCTCATGTTCTTGTTGAAGGGCCTCCATTATCTATATATAGCTACTGGAATTCCACCAGCAAATTGGTGGTTTACAAACTGTTAGTCGATGACACTACAACCTCTTAGCTATATGCCATGTCTTCCTCTCATGCACCCCGTATACTCTCGAGACCCTCTGAACCCCCATATGCATTCATAAATGAGGAATTTCATTGAGGATAAAAATAATAATAAATAAAAATACAATACCTAGGAGAGGAGGGTGCTGCGGTGACAGGTCGTTGGAGAGAAGGGAACTGCGGTGAGAGAGGTCTCCGAGGAGGAGGTTGCTATTGTGAGAGAGGTCGTCGGGAGGAGGGTGCCGCAGTGAGAGAGTTTTTTTGGAGAGGAGGGCGCCAAGGTGAGGAGAGGATGACGAGGAGAGGTTGGGAAGGAGAATCCATTGGGGAGGAGGGTGTCGCGGTGAGGAGAAAGTGTCGGGGAGGAGAAGTCATCGGGGGAGTAGGGCGCCATGGTCAGGCGAGGTTGGGGAGGAGGGCGACACGGTCAGGCGAGGTCGGGGAGGAGAACTCGTCGGGAGGTGAAGGGAGGAGAAGAATTCGGAGGAGCGCGAGAGGTGAATCAGGGACCCAAATACCAAATAAGAAAACATCGTATTACCATAGTTATTAAATTAAACCGTGGAAATTATGAATATATAGACACGGACCAATAAACCTATGGCTATAGGTCTGTGGCTATAGCTTCACTTTCTAGTAGTGAGATAATATTCATATGAGAGATCATTTTTAGATATAACACCACTAAATACAGTTTGTGAATGGTATAACTTATTTAATTACACAATATGGATACATGAAATCCATCATTTTCATGAGAAAGTGTTTGATGGAGTGGAAGCCGATATAAACTGCTCCTATTTGATCAAAAATATCAAAGGAGCTAATATAAATGGGGCCTAGCTTTCCCTTCTTCCCAAATATCATTAAAATCTTCCATATATATTTGGAGAAATAACTTATCCTCAACATCAAGATCTAGTACACATTGATGATAAAACATCATATTAATCTACATTGGTATTCCCAAATGAGTTTCTAAAGGTTCATAGATTTTATAATATTTATTCTATCATTGTAGGTTCCAAAATATTTGGTTCACCATCTATATCCTAACATGATCCCTTCCCATTAAGGTATTTATGTGGTAAAATTTTTATTACTATGTAGAAGAAATTATTGTATGAGAAATCAGTGAATGGTTGATATTGATCCCGTTATCCAAAAAATTCCATCAAACAAACTCTCAACTTGTCTTCCAATGTTGAAATAGTCTTATCATTTTGGTAGTCAGTTTATGTTTGATAATATAGACTAAACCTTCACATAGTATTTATAGAATTGTGGAGACTCTTCAAAATATTGGATCTCAGTCAGGTACAATCAATATTGTAATTCCACGTTACCTCACCACCTCCCTGATTCATATCCTTGAAATTTGTTCGTGTGAGTAGTCCAATTGAATATAAGTGAAGTTAGTAGCCTCAGTAAAATTATCTACAACAACCAACATGTCAATATTTACTCTTTATGTCTTCAGAAGACTGGTGGAAAAGTCTCGGGTGATATCTTCCTATTTCCCTCTTGGTATTTTTAATGACTTTATCATCGAATCAGATTTTTTCCATTCAGCCTTCAATTATAATCATACCCAAAATTTTGATATATATTCCATGATATCCTTCTCCAAATTGTCTCATGAATTGTTCTGGTGTAGATATTGATATATCATCATGTTTCCTAGGTTCATAGAGATGTTTGACCTATGTGCATCATTAAACATCTATTTATTTATCTTCATATTTGATTGTAAAGAGAGGAATAAATAAAATATTAAAACCATTTTTTACCATATATGAAATATAATAATTCCCCTTATGTTAAAATGTATATATTATTCTAAATTTAACACATCATCTACTTTTCAATCAATTTTATTCTCCAGACTGGATGGATGAGAAATCATTTTTGAAATGAATGAAGATATTCAACTATGACTAATTCCCATGCCCATCCATTGAATGTGTAATAATATTGGATACTTCTCAATTATCACCATTGATGATGTTGTCATATCCTTTCAAATTAATGTGTCTATAAATTTTTTCTTGATTAGGATTGTAGTTGATTGATAATTCATACTCCATGATCATCTCTATACATATTTTATTTGGAATATTAATATTCTTTTAGGATAATATATTTCTTAGACTCCTATGATCCATATATATTTCGAAACATTACCCATAGAGATATTTTCACAATATTTCAGTCAAAATATATCTACGAAAAAATATAGATCATGTGTGGGATAATGATTTATATAAAATCATAACCTAATTAAGGAGTATGATATTATTTTATCTTTTCTCACTAATACATATCCAAATAAATTCATTTAATAATAATTATATACATTGAAATGTTTCTGACTGGAGGGAAGTCTGAGTAAAATTGTAGTGAAAATACACCATTTCAACTCCATAATGATTTATTTGAATTTACTGGCCCAAATAATCTTTACACACATTCATGTTATGATGGTTAGTGGGTTTTACAAAACTAATAATTTTCCAAAAAAATCATCAATGATACATAGATAGTCTAAGGAAACGTTGGATCCCTATTATATGTGTTGTTCTAGGCTTGTCCTCGATTTCCATTATTATGCAAGGGTCCATAAATATTTCTTTTCTAGAAACATTATCCAAAATATATACTATTACATTATCTATAAATAACATTTATTATTATTTTCATATACGATATCTCCTTTAAATGCATCTACCTCAATTTTAAATTTCTCTAAACTCTCCACCTTGATTATAGATTAAACTAGAATTTCATCTATAAAGATTAAAATATATTTTCCAAGGTAATATATAAAGAATCTAATCATTAAATTCATTAAACTCATAAATATTTATGCATCATTAATGTGTCTTAATAGAACCATTATGAACTCATACTGATTATACATTGTTTAAATTAATGTTTGGGAATATCTCCCTTCTTCAACCTTAATTGGGGATATCCAAATCGAAGATCAACCATAGTGAAAAACATGACCTCATTTAGATGATTGAATAAGTGTTCTATCTATGGGAGGGGATACTTGTTATTTATGATTATTTTGTTTAGTGAGATATAATAAATGAAGGATAGAATTCACGCATAATTGTTTCAGGACAAATAGAACTTACTCGCCCGAATTTGATGCACTTAGGAATATAATAGCATTTTCCAGTAACTCATATAACAAAATTTCCAGCTTATACAACTCATTGATGGGTATTCCATAAAAGGTGTTCAATATGGTATGATGTCTATGTATAATTTAAATTAAAAAGTCATCCTTTTCTAGGAGGAAGTCCAAGAAACATATAGAGTAATAAATCAATATTATCCATAAAACGGGTATGTATGCAATCATGATTATCTCCATTTTATAAGCAATTTATTTTATATATTCTTTCACATAATCTAATAATTCTCATTCTTATGTAGTGTATTACATGGGGGGTTCATCCTAATCCTTACACTTGTATAGAATTGGAAAAAAACTTGGGATATGGAGAGTGATATATCACTCTTGAAAGTTGATGTTTGATTTATAAAAGGATAGCTAATCCAAGCCCAGTGTAGGATTAAAATACACTAAAGTTTGTAATAAAATATTTCATAGAATATTCTGTCAAAACGTTGAATGGATAGGGTTTATCTAATTGAGATACAACCACTACATAGACTTCTATTCTCAATGATAGCTCAAGCCCCAGGGTTTGATGTGATGCTGGAATATTTATACCAAAATTGAATGATATGAATGAAAAATTATATATCCATAGTTAAATAGTGTGATAACTATTCCTGAAAGAATAGCTAGAATATATGTAAGCAAATTTTTTTAGGATCCACCTCAATATTAGTGATAACATATTCCCTTCCTTCCTCTACAAGATTTGGAGGTTTTTTTTCAAATATTGTAATTGATAAATCCTTCTATAGGTTATAATATTACATAATAATCACATTCCATGATGTGGAAAAATTGTATTCCAAGATGTATGTTGATATGATACTTATTTTTATTTTCCCCATCTGTGGGTTTTATCATTTTTCAAGGAAACGTATTATAATAATTCCCCTCTTATCTATATTTGAATCATCTCCCATTTCACATGAAACATTTTACAGTATGATTTTTACCACAATTTTAAAAAGTGGGATGTCATTTTTTATTTATTCCATGGGATTTATCTATTTATAATCATAAATTTAACTCTATTTTGATTTCTATCCAATCCAACATTCCAATGATAGTCACGGATTTGAAGTCACAATAGGAAACATCTTAATAAATATTATTGTAAAGAATAAATAATAATTTTAATAAACATATATTGAAGGAACTAAATAAATGGTTATGTAAAATTAGTACTGATGATAATTTCATATTTATACCATGAAAGTATTATGATGTTTGTTTCATATTCCCCACAGACTCATATTTAATTTTATTTAGGCTAAAATGAGAATATTTTGGGGAAAATATTTTTTAAAATATAATTTATTGAATCCTTCATATTATAGGCAATAAATATATTATTCATAAATTTTGTTCTTTGATGAGTTTCCAACACTGATCGGAATCACCCTCAATGTGATAAAGTACCAACCCAACAACATGCTTTCAATGTATTGGAGGAATGGAAATATATTTTCTATGGATTTAATCCATTTTTCAAGGATGATGGAATGAAAAGATTCTATAAAGGTAAGAGATCATTGTCTAATAAAATACACAACCATAACTTTTTCATTATTATGAGGATAATTTTGTTATAAATGATTCGATTAGTTATTCATAACATGAGTTATTTTATATAATACTTAGATGAAGTCCTACAAATATGTTCCTATAAGGGTAGGGATATCATTGGGAAAATCATCACATCTATTACAATGATAGTTTTGTTTTTCTGTAATTCTATATTTTATAACAATTTAACAGAATGAAAAAACAAATCAAAATACATTATAATATAAAAGGAAAACATTTAAACCACGAATGAACATCTAATAAAGAATAAATATATAATAACTAGTGAGTCTATAGGTTTCAATATAGGTTATCCATTCTAATTTTCCAATTCGGTTTTCAATGCTGATTGTTTCCATGACATTCATAATGGTTTATAATGAGTTTTGTTGATTTCCAAAACATATCCCCTAGAGGATTCAAACATTGTGTTTAGAAATGACCATTTTCATGCACCAAGTGACTATCAATTCCATCATAATGTTCCATTTTACTCATATATTTACATTTTGTTTAAACATAAATATCCAAATAAGTACAACCATAATGACCATGAAATGTGATGTATTTGGATGAATACGCTCATGATACAACAAAAGGAAACACAAAACATGAAATAGTTAATTTATAATCAAATGTTTTCACCTTAATACATTTGAGAGCCTTAAACTACATAGGAAAACCTATGAAATGCCCATACTAAAGGGTTATGCTAAAAATTCTAGTAATGATATGAAAGTGGAAATGAAACATAATGTGAGTCAAATATAAAACATGATATCATAGAATACAAATTACACGAGTAATCAAATGGAATCATAAAATAAATAAAAGGGAAACAGAATATAAAAAAAATAGGAATGGTGGATGTAATAAAAAAACATTTCATAAACCTGAGAAAATGGTAAATATACATGACAATATCACATGGAAAACAAAGTCTAAAAATAGATTATGTCTTCTCCCTATTTTCATACATAAGGTATCTTAAGGAAGGATATTTAAAAAATAAATTGGAGTTCTATTTAGGTGAAAAAATAATTATATGTTATTGATTTATGTGTTCTACCAAAAATAAGTAAAGCATCAGGCATGAAAATATGAATTAACCATGGAAAAAAATGGTTCAAAATATTGACTCAGATCATATCATTAAAATGGAATTTTAAAAATGAACATAATATATATTTTACCCCATAAAAGATGGGATAATTTGATAGTAATATATCTGAGAGACATAAATAAATAAATTTTAAGCACTCTAAAATATTAATGAGATGGATAAGGTCAGCTAGAGGGATATGGGTATATCCTGATGAAAAAGGTGGTTTAGAGAGATCACATACGATGAGCCTGATTCATCATGTCCAACATTTTTCATGCAAAATAATAAAATAATTCCATTTATATACCTTATTATTAAAAAAAATCTTGTTTATTATTTATTAAATTTTTTTTATTTGTTTATATTTTATTACTTGATCATTTCATTTCAATTGATATTTTTTTGACAATATGCAACTCACAGGTTTAAAATCACATTGGAATATTATCTAAGGTAATATATATTTTTATTTTAACACATTAGGATTAATAATTATTGAAGAAATAACTTTCTATATATCAATTATATATTTAAATAAAATATTATGGATGGTTATTAAAAATTACCTATATTATAATCCTTAGAGATAGAAGGCCACATTTATTATTAGTAATAAATCTAGTTTCAATGATCTTGATTAAAATAAGGTAAATATTATGTAAAATATCTAGAATTATAATTATTTAAAAAATATAATTTTATTTATTTATGTAAACATTTATATTCCATGTATATTACATAGAAATTTGAAACGAATCACATCACTTTGTGCAAGTTATAATCCACTTGTATAGGCAAACAACATTATCATTTTTTCTATGAAAAGAAATGTAAGAAAATATATAATATATTAATTTAACATGATTATAAAGATTTCATGAATAACAGGTACGTAAATTAATTACATCAAGAAAAAACATCTTCTATAGGTAATGATGGAAATCGAATTAAAACGGTTCGTGAGGTGGTTGTCTATGGTAAACAAGGACAACAATATTTTTTTATGGAATATGAAATGGAATTTTGTTATCATAATAACATAATTGAATATATATATATATATGAGGCAATAATTTCAATAAATAATTGTGGTTTAATATTATTTGATGGTTATGTAAATGGAAATAAAATAAAACTCCCTATTGGGAACAATACCTTTTATTCAGACAACATCTTTAGGTTTTCACAAAAGCCTTCCGAAGGGGGTTTTATGAAACAAAAGACTAAATGATTTGGTAAGGGAGGTTTGTAATTGTTTTTGGTTGGGATGTTTTACAAAAAATCTTTTTTATTTTGAATAAAATAGTAGAGGATTTACACTTTTTCATGTTTTAGGTAGTGATATTTTTTAACGTTCTAAAAACTAACCAATAATTAGAAGTTAATCTCACAAAAACTACCCTAAAAATAATAAATTAATTATTGTTATTAATATCATGTCTATAAAGACCTCCAAAATGAAAATTAATCATGTTGTATACTTTTTGTTTTCTATACCTTTGGGGTTATCTTATTTCTTGTGGATAATAATTTTTATTAAATTTAATGAAAAAAATATTTTAACCCTTACAGCAATAATTAATTTTTACTGAAAATTAATAAGAAAAATCAAGTTCCATATATTTAAAAAATTCCTTTATATGCATTAGAAATATGTGATCCATATTTTCATGTTAAATTAAATGAATTATCAGAATTTATTTTAAAAATAACATCATAAAATGTGTTAGAAAATGGTTCTATAAGAAATTCATTTTTCAAGACTTATATGGTCTAACATTAATAATAGAAATGGGAAAAATATATATATTAATTTAAAGTAATGTAACAAGAATTATAATTTTTTTATTTAATTTAGTTAATTATTTATTATAAGTAATTTTAATTAATTAAGCATTATGAAATTTATGGGATTAAAAATAGTTTCCATAAAACCATGTTTTTAAGAATAAATGTATTCTTGTACCAAAGTCATGAAAATTAACAATTCAAATTAAATTAATATTATTATTAGAAATAGAATGGTTCATTATTTATTTTAATACCAAAAACAAAAATATAAATGGATCTTGGGTGTTGTTCTTTGACTATCCTTATTATGGACCTTCTTGGTTTGGTCGGCAATGGTTTAGTTCACTATACACCTTAAATTCATTTCTTTAAAAATAAAAAAATAATTTTTGTTGTAATGGGAAAAGGTAAATGGGATTTTAAAAAATAAATTTAATAAATATAAATATAAACATTTGAGAAATCATTATTTTTTTTAATTGAATAAAAATGATTCATTTCTAAAAAATTAAACATCAAACACTATTGAAATATAAATATGGTGATTTCAAAAGTGTTCTTATTTTAATAAATTATCATTACTGAAATTTAATGAAATTAATTCGAATCCTTTCTCTTAAAAATAAATAACAATCATTTCTGAAGAAATGTAATATTTAAAGGTTAAAATGTATCAATAAATACTTCATTCATGATTATTATTAATTTATACATACTTTTATATTAATTAATACATTTATATTTATTACAAAAAATATTTAATACAAATAATACCCAACAATTTTAACTTTTATCTTATAAGGACCATAAAAAATAATGGTTCATTTAGGATCGGTTTTTGGGTGTTGTATACAATATGGAACATAGTTTATTAAAAATATTTGTTGTTACATAAAACAAATAATATTATGGAAACTCAAGTAGACTATTATGATGATAATTAAATGGATATGAATTATATTATTTTTTTGATAAGGAATTGATGATTTAAATTGTACTTTTTAGTTTGATATATCTTATGAAATATGGGATACCATTATAGTTTCTTAGGAAGATACTAATAATTCTTGAGAAGTGGGGTACAATATTAATAATCCTAAATAAGATACATTTATTATTCATTAAGATGAAATTATTATTCAGATGACTGTGAGGTGGATATAAATTTTCAACAATGATGCTACCTTGGGAACTCTAATTTTAGACATAGATCTTGCAATTACAGTACTCTGAGTATTACCTTTCAATTTGAACATAATCTATTCTTATGTTCGAAAAGCCAAACCTAATAAGTATTTAAAGAGAAATTAGTTAATCATAACATTGATTATGTATGGATTTAAAATGAAAGTTGTATATGGATATCAATTTTAAAAAATCACTACATTGAATGATTCAAATGATTAATATTCATATTATAATTCTAATGATATAGGTTTAAGTGATGAGTTAAAATATCACTTTAGAGATTTCAAAGCACTATAAAAAACAAAAATGAGAAATTAACAACTAATAATAAAATGTATATATTACTCTATAGATGTAACAAATAAAGGTTATGTAAGAACTCACCACTCTCAACATAAGAATAAATAGAAATATTATTATAAAATAAAATTCAAGAAATTGATTAAAGATACATATAGTGAATATTATGAATCATGTGATGAATTTATATCAAAATTTAAAACTTGGAAAGAAAAAAAATGTAAATCTATGTCTTATTTCTCACACTAATGAGGTACAATCATCCCTCTCACATAGTTTTGACACTGAAAATATTTCCTTTATAATATTATTGAATATTTCAATATATTTAAAAGTAATTTTAAATATTCAATGAAAGATCAAGTAAAAGTAAAAATATAGTATGCTGATATGTCTATTGAAATGAATACATTGACTATTCAGATTGTGGATTAATGATATTTTTTTCTAAAAAAATATTGTGATTTTCATGAAAATAAAATTATAGAATTATTGTCTAAAGTTGATTCTTAAAAAGAATATGTTATTATGATTAAAAATTGGAAGAACTATTTGAATGAAATTCATAGTAAGAATAAAATTAATAGAACATGACTTGGAATTGGTAGTAAGGGTTAAATTCCTAAATTATATATAAAATGATTTGTTTCTGGTTCTAAAAGAATTAGAATGTCTATAGTTAAATATTTTCTATGTGAAGTTAATGGACATAATTATAATGATTGTTAATGTATAAATGCTCAATTTTTTGGTTTAAATCATATCAATTATTCCAAATAGTTATCAAAATTTAAATATGTACTTTCTATACCAAAAATAGATTTATTTATCCAAATCATTAACTTCAAGAATAGATAGGCTAAAATAATCTTTGTTCAAAAAAGAATATGTATTCGATATTTTGATAGTTTATGCCACTAAAAATTGTTGTTATATCAATACCTATCTTCAAAAAATGTATGTAGACATATTAAAATTTTATGTATTATTATCATAGTGGAGGATGATGAAATTAATTAAAAGAAAAGATCAATGAATATGTATGTGTTAAAATTCAGTAAGTAATGTATTTAAAATGAAATTGTAACATTTTATTCATTTATGGAAAGCCTTAAAGATTAATAAAATTCAATATTCTTATATTTTTAAATATAAATTTTTTAGTTTTTTGTTGAGGATATTCTTAAATTTCATATCCCTAAGCATGAATTATTATTTTAATTAATTATTGTAATATATTTTTTCTATTCCTTAAAAATAATTTTTAATTTGTTTTAGGATCCTTTAATTTGAATATTATACTAAGGGGGATTCAATAGTTTCAATGTTTTAGGGTTTTTATTGATGAAATGATTTTAAATTTACAAACACATTTAATGAGGAAAAACAGATTTTCATTTTTCACATAGAAAAAATAGTAATTTATTAAAAAAATTAATCTTATTTCTTCCCCGGTAATCTTGAAATTACTTTATAATTATTTTCGTTAAATGTATATTTTTTTATTTCATGTTCAAAAATGTAAAATTATTATGTTATTAATATTTTTTTATAAATTTATGGAATCTAAGGAATAATTTATATTTAAATTCCTAGAAAAGAAATATTTCATTATTTAGATATATTTAATTTTATTTTCTTAAATATAATTTATATCCATGCTTAATTTAAGGTGGGATTATTTTAAAAAATTTCATTTTCATAAATGTATTTTTTTAATTCCATATTATTACATTTTTTTCAATTTATATTAATTAATTTTAAATCCATTAATATTAATGAAAAATAATTTTATGAGTTTCATTTATCCTAAAATTTCACTATTCTCATAAGGAATTTTTTCCTAAAAGTGATTTTTAGTACTCCATTGAAACTTTATGTTAAAACGTTTTGGTGACATATTTCATCGTGTGTTCATTTAAACCAACATTATATTAGCTTTGTGACCATTACCAAATGGGGGGAATTTGACTAAAATGTTAGAGATTTTAAATTATAAAAAATGGGGAGATTGTTGATTTTATCCTCGCTGAGTTATTTTTTATTTTAATAATTAAGAAAACACACACATATTTATTATTATATATTATTCACCATTAATTACTTGTTATTAATATTTATTTTTTATTCATTTATTGAAACATGAATTACTATATTGTTATTTTTACTATTATATAGAGAAATTTATAATGTTAACATAATGTTCTAATCATTAATCGGGATAAAAATAATATTTTTTTAAAAGGAATCTTATGCTATAATAGTTTTCAAACACACATTTTTAGTGAATGTTCAATTTCAAAACCCCACATTTGTAATCCATATCATGTTTGGAATATATTTTTCGAAGAAAATTTCTTTTGGAACCTCAAGATTTGTATGAAAATTTAGAATATACCTTATTTGTGGAACCTGACATTGGGAATGAAGCTCATATTTGGAATCAAACATTTCGAATATAACTAGCATTCATTATCATTATGTTTTTGATAATCAATATGTCATTGGTAATTCAATGAATTCTGTTGACTTAGAATTTAATAAGAAATAATTTCATTCATAATTTAGGAATCATGATATTTATACTATCCTGATTATTTTATTATCAATTATATAATTTATCATTTATAACTTATCTATTATCACTAAAAATTTAAATATTATAATTCCTTGAGTATTAATCTACTTATCATAAGTGTTTTCAATTTTATGATATCTTGATATTTTAATCATAATATGAGATTCATTCTCTAGAATTAAGCTATTATTATAGAATTGATAGCTAAGAATATTATGTCCATTTTATTCAACTATGATCAAATCAAAATTTATTTCTTTTCATTCACCTTATGTGTTTAATGTCAGATTAACATTCTATAATTTCTATATTATGTTGGATAATTTTTTTTATTATATCTCATGCTATAGAAATCCAATTAATGTGTTTATTAATTCATTTGAAATATATTAAAAATATATAAATATAAACCAACTAGAATGAAAACTTTAGGAAATAAAATTTGAACAAATATTGTGATTTCGATCTTCCATTATAATTATAAAAAATTTATGTAACAAAATAATGGGTTTTTTAGAGGGTGTTTGAAATTGCAATTCAAATATTTGAATAGAGATGTTCATATTTTAATGTATTGTAATGAGATAATTTTATTATGATTATAATTTATACAATTTTTACGATGAATTTCAATATTAAAATTTGAATAATTGAATTTAGAATACGACATTTTTTAGAAAATTAAAGTGTGCTTGAATTTCTAAAATCATGTATGTATCTGGGTGAAGGTATTGATTATAGTTCAAATATACCATTTTAATTATTTATAAATATTAAAATAAAAATATTATGAGATTATTATTTTACTAGATTCAATATGTTGTATTAAGTTCATTGATATTTTTAGAAACTACCTTCAAATGCGAAATATAAATATAAATATTATGCTTGGAGAATTTGTAAAGTAATTATTAAATAATATGTCAAGGATTAATTATTGGAAATTAAAATTAAAAAGTATTTTAATTTTTTATTCGATATATTAATATTATCATGGATATTATTTTGCGGAATATTTTAATACTCTAATAGAATATTTGAATTTTCTAATATTATTAATATCTATGGATATTATTACCTTATGAATTTCTTTACCGTAATTCTTCATGGGTAGGGCTACAATTATAGAGATATTTTTAGAATCCATTTCCATCAACTATATTAAAACTATAATTTTCAGATTATTAAAGAAGGTAATGTAGTCTACAAAAAAATAGATGTTATAATATATATTCAGAATGATGATTTTGGGGATATTATATGATGTCTAAAAAAATAAACCTTCATATAAACAAAAATAAATGTTTTTTATTATTTTTTCCACAATTTTTATTCAAGAATGACTATACCTGCTATGATTGTTTTAATATGAATCCATCTTTTAGTTTTGATGACAATTTTTTGATAATGATATTCAATTATGAACATATCATATACATTATTAAAGATTCAAATGTTTGTACTTTAGGATAAAGTAGTGTTCGTCTAACACCACAAAATTATCAAATAAGATCACTATATTTGATAGCATATATGACATGACACACCAAGATTTTAGGAAAATATAACACCCCAGGGATTTATCATATTTTTATTTTTTAATAAATTTAATATCATCAATTTCTTTAATTAAACATATAAGTAAGTTAATCTTGCCTTACACACAACATAGAGTTTATAATGCGTTACAAACAACATCGTGTTTAAATGAATTATGATATATTATTAAAAAATTATTATGTAATACGAATACTACCTACAAGACTATAAATTGGTGTGTAAAAATAAAAATAAATAAAAAAATGTAAAATTACAAAGATCTAGTAATTAAAAATAAAATAACAATCACATGGATGAAAAAAATGTTTGAGGGGAAAAGATATTTTTTCCAAAAATATGTTTTACCCATGATTTGAGAACAAAATTTAAAATTAATTATTTAAAATGATTTTGAAATTTTAATTTTTAATACGAAATTCT
This sequence comes from Viscum album, assembly GCA_963277665.1. NCBI lineage: Eukaryota > Viridiplantae > Streptophyta > Magnoliopsida > Santalales > Viscaceae > Viscum > Viscum album. The sequence continues at coordinate 81,756,590 of OY728155.1, read as the reverse complement.
TGTTTGAAATCAGAATATCATCTTTAGATTCAGTTGAATCTTTTGGATTTTCTGGTAATGTTTCATTTCTAAGGAATAATGCGAAATAATGAATTATATTTGAAAAATTCATTTTCATTTAAATAATTTATAACATTAAATTATATTTTTAATTTATTATAATTTAAAATTAGTTAAATTTTATATATCAATAAATAAAATTTTGGGCTTTAAAATCAATTTAATATTGAATTTCGATAAAAAAAATGTAATCTTTTAAAGATTTTATCTTTGAAAACCCGCTTTCTTGTCCAGTCTTTGGGATTAATTAAAAAATTATTTTCTCCACTAATGTGATTTAAATTTATAAAAATGGATACATATTTTGAATTAAAATAATATATAAATTATAGTAATTTGAAAATAATTTTTAACAGAATGAATTGTGGAAAGAGTACTAATTAATTACAACGGTTAAAGTAAAAGTTGATTAACATTGGGGTTAAACAAAATTAATAAGGGTTAAAATGAACTGAAAACTCATCAAAATAATATTGGATAGAGATATTTTCACATTATTCTTCTCGTGTTTAGATATGTGGACATTTTGGAGCATTTTCCATTTAATGTCTTTATCATTTTTTATTCTTTTGGGAAACTTCCTAGTAATTTGAAAGAGGGTTCCATTTTGCCACAAATAAAAGGGAACTTCCTCACCTCACCTATTCTAAAATATAGTGAAATTTGTATTAAATTAACCAAAACAATTATCTATAAAAAAATTTAGTAATGTTATAGATTTTTGTATCCCCCCAATGACCACTCATAGGGTCATTAGAAGGAGATCCAAACGAGGCTCCTCTTAGAGAAGGTAATTATGATAACATATATCATTCATTTTTCTTTTTAAAAATTCAATTACATATCAATAATAAAAATATAAAAACACTAGTATATCCCAAATACCTATATGTCATTTTATTTATGACAAAAATAATTATCCGTCTCAATATTTATCAAATGGGTTACAGAATCATCATTCACGCGTATGGAGGACAACCACCATGTGAACTGATGTCTTTAACTTTTTCAACATCACAAAAAATAGTTGTATATAATAATAGATTTAAAAAATTCATAGGATATTTATGATAAAATTACACTATAATTTTTTATAACATAATCCTTTTTTATGTTCCATGTTGTTTAATGGATGATCATGTTACTCGCCTGTATGGTGGACAACCTTCTCATAATGCGATATGATTTATTTTTCAATTTGACATTACAATATATATCATAAAGATAAAATTATTATATGTGATATATTTGATATTATATTAATTTTTAAAATTATATACCACCCACATCCATACCCTTTCACACATTAAGGGAATGATATAGTCGCTCATGCCTACATTCGGTTTATCATCTCCACAAACCGATGAGATTAATTTTACATGTTAATCATTCAAAAATGGTTATAAAACATTATTTACGTAGTAAATGAAATAATTAAAATTTGAATATAACTATTGGGATTATTGATATAAATTTTTTCATGTGAACAGTAAATTTGATGACAAATTCGAATGATAAAAGAAGGAAATTAACACACAAAATTATGAAAATAGGAAAATATTATTAACAAATGGGTGTTAAAATGAAATAAAAAGATCTTATATGTCATTATAATAATAAACTATTTTTTTATAAATTTATAACAGTTTTAAAGGCATTTTATAGGTGGTTAAACCTTTTTCAATTTAAAGAAATCATGTTAGAATGGATTTCGTCTAAATTTCATTTCATTGAGGCCCATTGTAGGGGCATGCAGCTAATTTTTTATATGTTCTATATACATCTTATTTTATATATAATAAAATAAATAACTAATTATTCATGGTATATAAAGCATAAATTTTAATTATTTCATCTATGGTGATTTGATTTAAAATTTACCAAGTGGTAAATAATTTCATAAATCATTTTATTTTCATCTGGTTATATTACTAAATCATTATATTTTATATTATTATATTACGCGTGAAATGACTCATGACTACATTTTTTACTTCCACTAGATTTATGGGGATTTATAATTGATTAAACTAATAAATTCATTGACTAATTTTTACTTTAATGTTATAATCATTTTAAAGGGTTAATTTGATAATATAATTCAAATAAAGATGGTTTATTATTGAATTTTGGTTGAATGAATGTATTTGATCACTGTATAAATAAACCGATTTTATTTTATTCTCCACTAGTTTTCAAAGATACTTTCATGTAATAATACAATTTTAAACCCTTTCTTACTTCAAATAATTGATAAAATGTTTTTTGAAAATATGATTTCATTTCTCTCTTCGGTCAGAAATCTATTTTCATCCAAAATCATATATTCTCAAAAAAATTTATAAAAACTTTTTTTACCTTTTTAAATAATTTATTAATGAATTTTTTACCCACTTTCCTTTTTACAAGTTATTTTTTATGTAATATTGTTCTAGTATACTAAACAAGGAACTTTTATACCATTTTTATGATTCTAAATGAATTTACTTTTTATTATTTAGGTGTTGTACATAATTACCCTCTAATATGAATTTCATTTTGTTGAATATTTCGTTGATGGTTTTCATAGTTATTTTATTAAATATAATTTTTTCTTTTTTTTAATTTAATTTTTTTGATAATTTATTTTCCAATAAAAATATTTTAAAAAATTATTTGGTTTTAAATTGTCATGTTCAAAATGACAGGTACATATTCCCCAAAAACATTTTAAAATATATTTTTATATTATTTATATGCTTTAATTAGATCAACCAGTTTTTTATATATAATCCACTAGAATTATGTTTTAATTAAACCATCAATATTTTTTATCTAGATGGTTTATGATTATTTTCTCCAGGGATAGATTTGACATTATCTTCCTTGATTAAATTTTGTAGTCATTAAATTCCCCTTAGAGTAGTCATTTTCCAATGCTCTTTAGTGTAACGACCCAAACATTCATTAATGAAAATTACTCTTGATCTATATAATTGTCTTATTATGTGTTCATAAAACTTTTTGACTTGGTTTTATGTTTTGGATTTTAAAATATTGTTAAAAACTGTGACTGTTGATAATATAGTCGTTGAAGAGTGACCACATGATTAGTATAAATATAAATCTTTAACAAATCAAATTTACTCAGAAAAACGAAGTGATGGCCTCATCCAGTAGACTTTCCCCATAGGAATCCCATTTTTTTGGAGCTTGTAAACGAGGTGGATTCGTTGGGATTTTCTGTTGACCAAGACCAAGCCAAGCTTTAAAAAGTTATGCTTGAGTGGAACCACCTATGGGAGAAGTGTAAGTTGATAGATATTACCACTCGAGTGATTTAATCAGAGCCACCCCAAGAGTCTGTCACCATCGCGCACCATATCTTAAGGTCTTATGTAGGTGTTATAAGGAGTTATGTAACAATACCACATCACTATAAATATGTGAATTATTTTTTTATATAATAATTAATATGAATTAATTTAATTATTGTTAATTTTTATATATTTTTTTAAGTGTAAATAATATTTTTAGTTAATATTCAACTAAGAAATATATTTTTATGAATTAATGGATTTTTTAATTAAAATATACTTTAATAAAATATATTTATTATTATTAAATCAATTTTTATTAAATATAAATGATCATATAATTTTATGAATGCAATTGTAATTTTTTTTAAGGTTTGAAAGCCGCTTTTGTCAAAATCCATGAATTTTTTATGAATTCCATTTTTTATTTTAAAAGTAAAAATTCACAAATTTAGAAATTTATTTAGATAAAATGAATATAATTTTTGGAATCAATATGGTGAAATTATCCAGCAGTTAATTTTTCATCATTTTCCGAGACAGTCAATGTTCCGGGTAATGATTAAATACCGTTTAAATATATAATTTGTTTTATGACATCATAGTGACCCAATAGTGAAGTAGTAAAATATTTTAAATGATATGTTCAGAAAATATTTGTTTTACCAGTAAAATAATGGGATTTTAGATTTTTTGATTTGTTTTACAAAGCTTTACTGGACCCTCCAAGAAATATAAAACATTTTATTTTTTAAAATTCTTTTCCTTGATAGTGTGACTCACCTCCACTTAATCAAACATATTATTTTATAAATTTTGGCCATTTTCCTTATAAAATATTTCTTTTCACTTCTCTTTGGAAAAAACCATGGCCAAGAACCTTGGGATGGTTTGTGGTTTTTATTATTTTAATGTGAGGTGTCCCAAACCTAAATAATAAGGAATTCCTTCTCCTATCCAATATAAACCCACCCAATAACCCACATCCTTTTCACCCAAGGTCTTGGAGTTCGTCCAAAAACTACCCTTCTCTCACTATAATCCTCCCAAGGAACCCCAAGCTCCCAATAAGCCTCGTTCAAGCCCCTCCCAAGCCTTTTGGATCACACTTCCAAGGAAGGGATTCTTTTCATCCCCTTTTTAACCAAGTTTCTTAATATTTTTATGCCATTTTATTTTCAATTATAAATTTGGGGGTATGATTTAGAACCTCCCCCATACTTCCCTATTAATGTTTGAATGATGAGATACCCCATTTCTCTCTCATTAATTCCTCTCATGTACACTTGTTACCATGTCAAAATACCTTAAGGAATTTCTCACTCCTCATTTACATTCAAGAAATTATTTTATATTATGCATATAAATTCCATTCCATATGTCGATATATTATGTCCCATGATCCCCTTACTGTCCATTTATTGTATAAATTTGAGATACCCATTTCAATCTCTTCAAACCATTTTACAAATTTCTATATGACACCGTTATGCTGCTGAAATTACACCAAAATTTCCATGCAAAAATCATTGTGTAGTGAATTCCACACCCACTCCTCAATAAAGGGTATTCACATTTATGCACATATACTTATTGATTTAGGACATACATTTATTTATTCCATATCTATTATTTGTTTAATGAATTATTATGTCAATTAATCCATGTTGTATGATCTATTTGTCACACTTATAAATGAAATAAAATGATTAATAAGGTTGCACCCAAATTGCACTCAAATGCATTGGGAAAAGTATAGAATCATTACATGTCATGTGCTATGGGGTTTCACTCATTCTAGTTCAAGTTCAATAAGGGTTTACTTATGATTCAAGTACAATGAGGTTTTACTCACGCTCCATGTGCAATGAGCCTTGGATCATGCTAATTCCATGTTAAGTGTTGTTATCATATTTCCATGATTTGATAATCATGCTTTATCATTATTTTATGTCCATGTTTATCTTTTTCATTATTTATATGCCTATTTTCTAACATGAATTTCATTTCTCATGTTATTCAATTTTTATTCCCTTATTAGGATTTAAAGCTCACCCTTTTCTAATATTTGTCCTCAGGTTATCCCATGCAATGCAAAGTACGGGGGAATGTAGTGGTGATGTAAAGGAAGCTTTAGATAAAGGTGTTGTATTTCATTTTTTAAGTTGTTATGTGTTGATCCTAAGCCCCAAAGACACTATACCTCTTGATCTTCTATTTTTTTCTCAAGTAATGTTTATGTAATAAATCATGTTTTAGTGTGTAACGAAGATCATGGTAGATATAGTCGGTATTAGAGGGAGGTTTAGTCATTTTTTGTATAAGGATTAGAAAACCCTAGTGAAGCCTTAGAGACTAGACTATGTATAAAAAACATCCCAACGTTTTGGTGAGTATTGTGAATTTGGTTTATCAGGAAAATACATCTCTCTTTGGATACGAATAGGTAGAGGTGGCCCCGGCACATATGTACCTTGGAGTGAAAACTCAGAAAAGGTGTTTTGGGCTTGACTCGTGGTATCCTAGTACACGACAACGGGCCTTGATACACTCTGGGTTATGACACTCCTAGGGGATATTCTTTGGTAAATTAACAAGATTAGTATCAACCATTATTAAAGGAATTTAAAAAAAATCCTCTAAAAATACATGTTATAAAGTATATCATGGATATAATAGATTGAAGCTTATAAATTCATAAGATAAGGAAATAAATTTAATTTATAATTCATCTATTTTAGTTTTTGGATTACCTGTTATGTGTTAACCCTAACTTTTCTTTTATTCCATCCAATAGACACTAATAGAAGTACTCGGGCTAACAACCAATGTGAAGATCAATGCGATGACTGTTCTAATGGTATCCCCAATCTGATGGGAGTGGGAATCTCAAACATTGTCACGATAATCTCTCAGTTAACTCAACATTTGAATAGAAACATAGGTCAAGAAGAACATTCAACCCGCCAATGAAAGAACAAGATGCTATCGAATGCTTCAGGATACAGAGGCCTCCTACGTAAAATGGATCATCTAATCCCTCAATTGTCGAACAATGGATCAACTCCATTGAAAATATCTTCTCCATCCTTCAATGTTCTGAATAAGAGAAGGTTCTTCTGTATTCTTTTCATACGGAGGGTGAATATGAACAATGATAGACATTGACCAAAAATATCAATCCTGAGGAGGAGATCAAGGCATTTGAATGGATGTATTTCTAAAAAAATCAATAAATATTTTCCACAAAACCTATGGATTAAGATAGAAAGGGACTTCCTGGCCCTCATGAAAAAAGACAACGAATCTGGTAGAGTGTATGAGTCAAAATTCAATAGGCATGCATGATACACTTCTGGCTATGTTGTTATCCCTTGAATACATGGTTGACCGCTTCTTGGGTGGTCTAATACCAAGCCTATGGAAAGCCCTTGTGATCCATGAATTTGAGAGCTATGATGAAATTCTCCAATGTGTCCTCAAATTCGAAATGGAGATGGGAGTATCTCAGGGTTATCATGGGGATAATAAGTGTATGGTGGACTTCAATTATGGTGGTCTAATGTATAAATCCAACGGTTATAAGAAAATCTAGCCCACCAATTTCCAAAGGTATGAAAAGAAGAACCCTGAAAATTTCATTAAGGGGATGAGTAAATTCTTTAGGTGCGGCAGAGAAGGAAACCTAGATATTAACTACCAACAAGAAATACTTGTGGCTGCAACAGAGAAGAGGAACGCTCTGTTTGAACCTCAATGTATTGTTCATTGCTTGAACTGCAAAGAACCAGGGCACCATTAAAATTATTTTCCTAAGCCAAGGGTTTTTTGAGGCAATCAATATCCTCCAAGGTAGCAAGGGAGAGCTTTTTCCATCTCTACTGCCAAAGTGAACACAAAAAAAGAAGTGGTGATAGGTATTATTCTTGTTATTCATTCAAGAATAGTGAATGCACTTTTTGATTCAGGTTCTACGCATTCTTTTATATTCTAAAAGAATAGTAGAACAATGTCAACACCACCACAAATAATGGTAGTAATGATGTCGGTGAGTATGGAGGAAATCATTGCATCCCAGGAATATAAATCCTCCCCTGTCATAATTTGTGGATTGAACTTCCTAGATAACCTCATCATACTCCCTATAGTATAATTTGATTAAATTCTCGGCATGGATTGGATTTCCTTATACTGAGACAACATAAATTGGTGTGAGATGAAAATCACTATCCATGTGGAGAATCAACCCCTGATTCTGTACAAGTTCAAGGAGGAGGATGAATCTTCTTTAGTTCCATAATATCAAGCATGGATATTACTGCCCTATGATAACGCATATCAGGCTCAGATGATTGAGTCTAGGGAATTATCCATCCTTGAATACATGCCTAATTTGATGGAATTCGCTGAAGTGTTTCCCGAGGAATTTCTTGGTCTCACTTTTAGAACATATGTCGAATTCTCAATTGACCTTATAACTGGAGAGTTTTCAATATCCAAGACTCCATATAGAATGGTTATTGTGGTCCTTGAGTAGATAAAGAATCACCTACAGTAGAATCTGGATAAAGGGTTTATAAGCCTAAGTGTATCACTAGGTGGTGCACGAGTCCTCTATGTCAAGAAGATGGATGGTTCAATGATCCTCTGCATTTATTATCATGAGCTCAAAAAAATCACGATAATGAACAAGTATCATATTTCATGAATTGATTACTTGTTCGATCAGCTGCATAGATCACAATACATCTCCAAGATATATTTGTGGTCGGAATATTATCAAGTAAGGGTGGAGAAGGAAGATATGTTCAACACTGCTTTTCATAATAGATATGAGCACAATGAATTCATTGTAATTCCTTTCAAACTCATTAGTACTCCATAAATCATCACAGACTTGATGAATAGAGTATTTAGATATTACCTTTAAAAAATATTTGGTAGTCTTTATAGATGATATTCTAATATACTCTAAAACCAATGAGGATCATGAGGATCATCTAAGAACTGTACTAGTGACCTTGAGGAATGAGAATCGCTATGTAAAGTACAACAAGTGTGAGTTCTGGTTGAAGGAGGCCTCATTCTTGGGTCATATCATCACAAGCAATGGGATATCAGTGGATCCCTCCAAGACAGCTACAATTGAAGAATAGATGAGGCCAACATCGGTAATGGATATTTGTAGCCTCTTGGGGTTTGCTGGATATTATCACTGATTTGTGATAAATTTCTCACAATTTTCCAACCCTCTCACCAAGAAAACTCGGTAGGGAGTATAGTTTTCTTGGAGGGATGAATGCGTAGAGAGCTTCATAGAGTTAAAAGGGAGTCTTATCACTGCCCCTTTTCTCACATTACCTATGAGTGGAGAATTTTTTTTGGTATTTAGTGATGCTTCGAAGAAGGTCCTAGGTATTTTGTTCATTCAAAATGATAAAGTGATAGCCTACGTCTGATGTCAGCTGAAAATCTATCAGAAAAATTGTCCCATGGATGATCTGGAGTTGGAGGTCAAGTTCTTCGCGCTGAAAATCTGGCGACATTATTTCTTTGTGGATAAGTGTGAGATATATACTAATCACAAGAGACTCAAATATATATTCACATAGAAAGAGCTTTATATGCGCTAACAAAGACGGATAGAACTCATCAAGGATTATGACTGGTCAATCCTTTTCAACCCTGGGAAAGTGAACAAGGTGGATGATTCTCTATATAGAAAGGATCCAGGAATTCTTTCATTGATGATAATTGAGAAGGATCCAATCTTCATAGATTTCTAAAAGATGCATATGGGAATCATTAAGGGAGTGACATCATCAATCCTTTCTGAAATGATTACTCAACCATCCCTCTTGGAGAAAATTAAGTATTCTCAATGAAAGGATATCGATATTCTAAAAAGGGTTGAAGCTATCAGAAATGGAAAATCCTTAGAGTTCATGGTTGACAAGGATGGAATTGTGAGATTTGGGTAATGATTATGTGTACCATCTGATCCAGAGATAAATAAGGAGATTCTGAATGATTCACATATGTCAACCTTTTTTATTCACTCAGGGAGCTCAATGATGTATCGAAATCTCCAAGAAAACTTTTGGTTGGACAATATGATAAGTCATGTTGCTGAATATACATCAATGTTCCTAGTAGGTCAGAAAGTGAAGGCTAAGAAGAAAAAGCCTTAGGGGATAGTGCAACAACTACCCATACCAACGTGGAAGTGGGACAACATTACCATGTACTTTTTCAAAAGACTTCTAAGGACAACCAGAAGAAACAATGATAAATGTTTCATTGGGGATCATCTTATGAAGAAAAATTACTTTATCATGATTCAAGAGGACTTCTCATTGGATCAACTTGCAAGGATTTACATTGAAAAAGTGTTAAGTCTGCATGGAGTACCACTATATATTGTATCGATTGTGTTCCGCGATTCACCTAGATATTTTGGAAAAGTCCCTGACATTCTCTAAGCACTGAATTGAACTTTAGTGCAACCTATCATCCTAAAACCGATATCCAATCTGAGAAAACTATTCAGACACTAGAAGATATGTTATGATCAGGCTCTGTGGACTTTAATAGAGGATGGGACCAACATCATTCACTAGTTTAATTATCCTACAATAACAGTTTCCACTTGAGAATCTGAATGGAACCATATGAAGCCCTTTATCAGAAAAGGTGCAGAACACCGGTGTGTTGGGATTATGTCGGTGAGCGTAAGATGCTAGGACCTGAAATGGTCGAAGAAATGTTGGAGAAGGGGAAAACCATTCAGTAGCATATCAAGGCAGTCCAAAGTGGGAAAAATAGTTATACAGATAAACGTCGGTGATACCTTATGGATAAATATATAGACATGGTATTTCTAGGAATATCTCTATGGAATAAGGTCACGAGGGTTGGAAAGAAAGGGAAGTTAAGTCTCAGGTACATCGGCCCCTTCAATATTCTTCATCGTGTTAGGGTTGTGGGATATCGACTAGCACTTCCACCTACCATGACTAAAGTTCATGCTGTTTTCCATGTATCAATCCTAGGGAAGTACATACCAGACCCTTCACATGTAGTGTCTTCAGAGGTAGTAAAGATAGAGTATGATCTTTCTTACAATGAGCATCCAGTAAAGATCTTAGCTCATAAAGAAAAAGTTCTACGAAATAAGACAATTCCCCTCGTCATGGTGTTGTGGTGAAACCAAAAGTTTAAAGAAGCGACATCGGAATTAGAGGATCTAATGAACCAGAGTTACCCACATCTATTTTAGTGTTGGAAAAAGAAAATTTGAGGGTGAAACATCTTAAGGTGGGAAGATTGTAAAAACCCAAACATTCATTAATGAAAATTCCTCTTGATCTATTTAAAGGTCTTATTATGGGTACCTAAAACATATGCACTACCATGGTTTTATTTTTTGGATCTTAAAATACCATTATGAAATGTGGCCTTTTTTAATATTTTTGTTGAACAATGATCACATGATCAGTATAAATATAAGGCTTTATCAAATCCAATTTACTTAGGCAAATGAAGGGATGGCCTCATACAGTATACTTTCCCTATACAAAGCACATTTCTCATAGATTGGAAAGGAGGTGGTGTCATTGGGAATCAATATTGACTACACCCATGATGATATTGAATATGATAAGATTGAGTGGAACCACCTATGGGAGAAGTGGTTGTTGAAAGAAATTAACACTCGAGCGATGTTATCCGAGCCACCCCAAGAGTATGTCACCATCGCGCACCTTATCCTAATTCTTATACATCTGTTATAAGGGGTTATGTACCAATACCTTATCACTACGAATATGTGTATTATTTTTGTATATAATAAGGAATATACATTAAATTTTTTATTGTTACATTGTAAATAGTTTTTAAAGCGCAAATATTATTTTTAATTAATATTCAACAAAGAAAACTATTTTGATGAATTAATGGATTTTTAAATTAAATTATATTTTAATAAAATATTATTATTATTATTAAATTAATTTTTATTAAATATAAAAGATCGTATAATTTTTTGAATGCAATTGTAACTTTTATTAATGTTTGAAAGTTGTTTTTTTCAAAACCCATAAATTTTTAATAAATGTCAGTTTCTATTTTAAATGTAAAATTTCACATATTTAGAAATTATTTAGATAAAAAGAATTTTATTTTTGGAATCATGCTGTCAAAATTATCCAATGGTGAATTTTTCATAATTTTCTGAGACGTTCAAACTTTTGGGTAAAAATTAAATACCGTTTAAATAAATAATTTGTTTTATGACATCATAATGAACCAATAGTGGTGTAATAAAATACTATAAATGATATTTGCATCCAATATTTGTTTTACCATTAAAATAATATGATTTTAGGTCTGTTTGATTTATTTTAAAAAGATTTAGTGGTCCCTCCAAGACTTATAAAACATTTTATCTTTTCAAATTGTTTCCCTTTAGAGTGTGACTCACCGCCACCTAAGAAACCATATTATTTTAAGAATTTCGGACATTGGTCTTATAAAATATTGTCTTCCACTACCATTTGGAAAAAACCATGGGTAAAAACAATGGTCTTGTTTTTTGTTTTGATTAGTTTAATGTGAGGTGTCCCAAACCTAAATAATAAAGAATTACTTCTTCTTTCCTATATTAACCCACCCAAGATCAAACTTCCTCTTCACTCAAAGCCCTTGTGTTTCTTCCAACATGTGACCTTATCTCCCTAGAATCCTCCCAAGGAATCCCAATCTCCTAAGAAGCCTCTCTCAATCCCCTCTCGATCCTTCGGTATCACACTTCCAAGTAAGGGATTCCTTCCTTAAACTTTTTATCCATGTTTCTTAATATTGTTATGACCTTTTATTTTCAATTATAAATGTTGGGGTATGATTTCAAACCTCCCTAAAACTTTCCTTTTTATGTTTTAATGATGAGAGAACCTATTTATCTCTCCTTAATTCCTCCAATGTTCACCTATTACCATGCTGAAATTTCGTACAGAATTTCTCTCTCTTCATTTACATTCAAGAAATTATTTTATATTATGCATCTAAATTACATACCATATATTAGAATATTATGTCCCATGATCCCCATAATATAAATTTAATTTATAAATGATGAGAAACCCCTTTCACTCTAATCAACCAATTTAACGAATTTCTATTTGACGTCGTTATGCTGTCGAAATTACCCAAAATTTTAATGCCAAAATCATTGTGTAGTGAATACCATATCCACTCCACTGTCAAGGGAATTAACCTTTATACACTTTTACTTATTAATTAAGGGATTAAATTTATTTATTCTACATCATTCATTCATATAATGAATTATGATGTTAATGAATTCATGTTGTATGATCTGTGTGGAACACTTATGCATGCCATAAAATGATTACGAAAGGTGGGCCCTAATAGAACTCCAATTCATTGGGTAAAGTATAGTATGATGATCTGTCATGTGAAATGGGTGATTACCCATTCTAATTCAACTAAAACTAGGTTTTACTCATGCATCATGTGCAATGAAGGTTTACTAATTCCCCATATTCAATGAGCCTTGGCTCATGCTAATTCCATGTTAAGTGTTGTTGACACATTTCCATGTTATTATTGTCATGATTTATCATTCTTTTTTTTCATGTTTCTCTTTCTCCCCACTGATATTACTATTGTCTAACATGTATTGTGCTCATCATTTTATTCCATGTTTATTCCCTTATATTTATTTATAGATCACTTTTTTATTATTCATGTCCTCAGGTTATCCCATGAAATGCTAAGTATGAGGGAATGTAGTGGTCACATAATGATGTTTCCATTAAAGATGTTTTATTTCATGTTTTAAGTTGTTATGTAATGATCATAAGCCCCAAAGACACTATACCGCTCGATCTTCTATGTTGTATCAAGTGATGTTTATGTAATAAATCATGTTTATGTGTGTAATAAAGAGCATGGTTGTCGTAATTATACATTGGAATTAATATTAATATCATTATTATTTAAAATAGATATGCTTATTTCTTAGACCATATAGCATTTCTAGGTAAATTGTTTTACTTTGATAGTTATTTTATTTACTTGGGAAATGTTTATAAATCCATATATTTTACTCAATACAAATATGTCATGTCACGGAATATTGATAGATGACTTAAATATAGTATTCAATATATGTGGATTGATTTCAACCAAATGTGGGGGGTGGGGCCAGTTATTATATATTTCATCAATTCATCAGTTTTTCTCAAGAGAAAAATTAGTAAGCTGACATTAGTAAGGACTTTTCATGTAGTTTAAACCATATTGTGAATAGTATTGAAGGTATAGATTTCTTATTCTATAGACATGATGTTAATTATTTATGAATTTTCATCATGTAGAATTCAGTTATTTTTTCCATGATATTTTCACATTAACAATATATGTGGATTCATTTCATTCATAGATTAGAGACTAAAAAATCAATTTAAAAATATATATTGATTCTACCTTATCTAGTTATAAAAATAGAATTTGTATTCATTTATATATCATAACATATTGATTACTATCCATGATAGTTTCTAATTGGTCTTATATCTAGATTCACTTCCTTCTACTTTATTGATTTAATGGAATGTGTGTTCATTTATTTTCCATACAATGTTGATTATTCTTTTTCATTAATTATATTTTCTATGGTAATTGATCCTTACTAAGAATTTGATCTCACTATTTTTTTTTATATTCTCAATAATCCAGGAAGTTTACTATATTTTATATAAAGGATATTCTAGAGGAAATAATGTGTTACTAATAAAATATTTATTACATTTTATGATTGAAAAATATAATATGGGGCTCTTGTATGCATCTATTTTACCGATATGTAATATCTCATAATTTCTTGTAATTTTTTGAATTTTAAATGGGATTATTTCGGGACCAGACTCTATGACAGAACATGATTCTAAGGACTAGAGTGGCTAGAATGTATTTTTGAAATATTTTTATAGTTAATTAAATAATCATGTGAGCATGATTTTTAATCACTTAATTCAGTGCCTAGATCAAACATCAGAGGGCACCATGGAACATAGATAATTAGAACTCACCTAGGAAGTTCATATAATCGACCGACAAAGGTTGATCAAAAAAAGTAGTTTTCGGGACTTTGAGATGAAATTTAAAATAACATTATGAAATTATTTCATTATTTTCTCTTCATCATTACTTTGTGACTCGTCAGTGCTATGGTACATTAATGAGGAGATACTGAATCAATTAATAAACATCATTAATGAATCGTCTTGGTAACACTATAACACGCCTCGTGTCCTATTTTTTTAATTAAATTTGGAATTCAGGTTGACAAACAACCCTAAAATTCTTCTGACGAACGACGAAGGAAACATCTCCAATGGAGAAAGTCAGAGAATCCAAAAGCGTTAATGACACCCATAGGGAGCTAATTCGGGACCAAAGATCGATAAATTACTCAAGACAATCATCCTCAACCAATATTCTTTTTCCCAAGGTAGGGGTTGTTATTTAAATTATGTTCTTCCCCGTTATTAGATTTAAATGATGAATGTGGATCAACCCATGAATAGGTTGACCCATGTTTTGATCATTCTTGAAGAATGATTTTGAGAAATGGATACTTCTATTTGATTTCATTATTTATCCTTCTAACATGAGAATATTAAAGCTCTAATGGACAACGGTTTAAGATCGTTCCTCATTTTGTTTTCTTACAACTCTTACCTCTTAATCCATGCATGTTATTCATTATCCTCATTAATTTGAATGAAGGAACATCATGCAATCCCATTGTTGGGAAAGATATGATATCACGGATCATAGATGGTCATGGACTGAAGGAGGTGCAACGACAATGAGAACAAGTGGATCAAAGTGACCCATGAGATACCACCAATCAGGTGTTTTTCACATAAACAGATGTCAATAAAGATCCGAGTACATGGTAGTAAATATCATGACTCAAGGGCCCCATAAAATCTTTTGGATTGGTGAACAGACCACCGGAGCAGGTTCTATGGTCCATAGAAGAACCTTCCACTACATGGAGGTGGCATCCACACAGTGTAGCTTCCCATGTGGAGAAGTCATGGCTCCAGCCTCGGCGGTGAGCATGAACCATGAGTGTTTGTGGGTTATACGGGAGACCTGGTCCTCATGAGTAGACCGTCAGGATGAGGCACCAATACCACCCTAGAACCGTGTGGAATATAATGGACGTGGAATGTTATTATGTCTGAGAGGGAGGATTGGGACCACTTCGATATGGGTAGGGCTTGTGCTAGTGGGTCACAACCAGCAAGGGTGGGTCGGACCGACAGCTGGTCAGACCCGATCCCTGATAGCCAAATCCACATCCCATAATGTCTGGGCCAGACCCAAACTATGTCGGATCTGAGTCTGGTCAATCCCATCTCGAGTTGGTGGACCCTGGGCCATGTTGGGTTGGTCTGACTGGGTCAAACCGGACACAGACCAAACCCACCCATGTTTACTAAAAAGCCAATATCATTCAGACTAAGCATCCAATTGTTTTACAGTCTATAGTGTTCTGACCCTTGAGATAATATGTTCTTTTGGGAATACTATAATTGTTTTCTTGTGGAATTCTAGGTATGACTAATGGCTTGAGGAATAGATTCTCCTTGATTCAAGTGCACTAGAGAGCAGGAATCCTACAGATCTTTGTGACACAAAAGATTTGTTCAGTGGATTTCAGTGGTCCATTAGACAAGAAGACCTCAGTGGCCAAATATCCAATGAAACATTTGTGGTATAGTTCTCATCAGACTCTCGTGGTCCAATAGATGAGCATACCATAGTGGTCCAATAGCTCAGCGGACCACATTGGTCAAATAATGGAGCAGGCCCCAATGGTCCAATAACCGAGCAAGACCTTAGTGGTCCAGTAGGTAAGCAGACCTCAATGGTCCAATGCCTGAGCGAACCGCAGTCACACATAAGGGATGATTCCCTCAGTAGTACAAGATTATTGAGATTTAAGCCTAATAATCATTCATTTAATACTTTGAGTTATCTCTAGGGTGAGTTGTCTTTTCTTTGTGGTGTTTCTTTGTGGTGTTTCCTATCTATTTTGGGTTCCCTACTGAGTATTGTGTTACTCACCCCTGCACGGGATTCTCCCACATTTGTCATATCTCGTGCAGGTGATTGATGTTTCAACAAAGGCATTGGTGGTTAGGGACCAGGTGGTTCTTAGTGAGATGAGATAGACGTGTGTACATCTATGACTAAAAGAAGCTAACCTTTAGTTACCCCTCAAGTAGGGTCTCAAGTGGACGAACTATGGAAATTATACCGTCTTCTGTGATTTTGGGCTTGTATTCTGTGCCCTTTTTTACTATTAGTTTGTGTTGTACACTCCGTACTTGTTTGAGTGACAGATATGGTTTAAATGTTTTTTACTCTCTAAAGTTTGTGCTTTGTGTGTGTGTGTGTGTGTGTGTGTGTGTGTGTGTGTGTATAGGGTTTAATACAATTCATTCCCTCTTGGGATATTCCTACCCACTGAGATTCTCTAGCCCCCAGTCTATGAAAGGTGGGTTTTGGGTAGTCACAACATAGGCCCTGGGGGATAGATTGTGAAAATGTTGAATCATAGAGAGGCAAAATCTACCATAAGAACTAAGAGAAAGATATTTTTATGGTCCAATAGTGTTATGTTTCTCATGTTTGGATTTATGTCCAGGGAGTCAAATCTTGTTATGGTGGAAGAATTTTCCATATCCCAGGATCCTGAATTATTGTTTTCAACTTGGTAGAAGAAGATACTAGTTTCACGATTCTATGAATTATTTATCGTGATCTTTCTAAGTCGGAGTCAGCTCATGAGGTATAATCCATTAATCTTAGTTCATCATTATCTATTTTAGGACGCCCTCACACATAAAGAAACCCAATATTTTATTGTGTGACCTCAAGGATGGGACATTGTGTGATGAGGCTTCGGTTCCAAGATCGTTTCATGTGATGGTACCTAATGGTGGTGTCCTCATGATACCACCACCCATTGGTCAGTAGTTATTAACGGCACTACCGGTAGAGGACGCATGTAGAATAATTTCCTTATACGAGTTTTGGAGATAGAGACCTACCATGATCTAGGGATAGAGAGATCCTTAGGTCACTGAGGATTGACATGAGGCGGTGATATGAAGCTTCCTCTTACTGAGGATGCCCCTTGACCTAATGGTTGTTTTATGAACGATCCTCCTATAGGGCTCGAAAGAGATATGGTGGAGTTTAGTGATCCAAATGCATGAACTGGTGACCCTCACCTGGACTTAAGTCCAGAAAACTTTCAGGGAGGAGTTCTTCCTCGAAACATTGTTCTCAGTCCGCATATAAGAGAATATTCACCTACAACAGGGCAACCTGACACTGGATTTTTACTATATGAGGTTAAAAAACCTATCCTATTACTCTATGTATATAGTATGAGACCGTTTTTTCAATGCCCAGACCATTGAGTAAGGACTCCGAAAAGAGATAAGGGCATCAATGATTTCCCTCAGCATCCCTACATAGGTTGGGGTAATGGAGTCAGATATACTAGTGGGGAGATACCTTGCAAAGATTGAACCAATGGTGGGAGCTACGATTTGGTGACAGGTGGGTGAATCATCCATGGCGATTATCCAATAGATGACGCGGAGGCCCAAGCGGGCCATACAATTCAAAGGATGAACCTAGGACTATGGGTTGATGGTATGATGCTCCTAGGGTAGATGGAGTCAACATAGGAGCATAGTATGCTACGTGTACGATGGGTATGGTCACCTAGCCCAGGATTTCATAGCTCACTTCCTAGAGAACCGATAGACAGTCGAGGGACCGCCGAGGTAGTAGTAGAGATAGGAACATGGCAGTCTGCGAGGAGGAGGAGTTGGAAATGAAGTGGGATGAGCAGCAGGAGGTGGGTGTAGGTATGAGGTACAACCACCACCACCCCCATTTGTTTCACCATGGGCTCCAGGAGCAGGTGGACAGGGGTTGGATGAGCTGCATGTAATCGTGGCCTACATTCTTGATGTGCTAGAGAGGATATTATGTACAATCTGTGTCTTATCTACATTAGATTCAGTTCTTATATACATAGGTCCCATTCACTCTTTCCTTGCTATGGACCTTTTTTGGAGGTCAGAGATTTTGGTTGAGTCAATGGCTTGATCTTTACGATTAGAGACTGATACGAGAGGGGATTCGACGATCACACACTGGTGTAGAAAGTGTGTGCTTACTCTTGGATATGGGAACTTTGGCGTGGATATCCTAGTAGTGGCATTGATACCTTATGATATCATTATGGTTATAGACTAGCTATCATCAATTCATGCTCGGATCAATTGTTTTAGACGCACAGTGCGGTGTGTCCATGGAAATGGGAACTTGTTTTCCTTGGTCGGTGATAAGGAAAAAGTATTAGTGCTTGATGGGCTTGACCATAAGAGGGTTTATCCTATCACTCTCCAGTTGTCTAGCCTAATCCATGGTGTAGTGGATGATATGATTCCACAGTTTACTATAGTGGTGGACAAGTACAGTGAAATCATTCAAATGATATTCCACAACTACCTCCTCATAGAGAGGTAGACTTCTGCATTGATCTATACCCTAGTATGACACTAATATCTACATTTTCATATCCAATGGCTCCTGTATTGTTCTGGGAATTGAGGGTATAGTTGGAGGAGTTATAGAGTAAGGGGTTCGTAAGGCCCAGTGTTTCACCATGGGAAGCCTCAGTATTGATTTCCAATAAGGCTTACAGAAGCAAGAGGTTATGTGTGGACTTCTGGAACCTGAACCAGGTGACTATGAAAAAAAGGTATTTTCTATTGAGGATTGATGACCTCTTTGATCAGCTGAAGGGAGAAATATGGTTCTCGAAGATAGAGAACATATCAGGTTATCACCAACTTCGCATACAAGAAGAGTACATCTCAATGATGGAATTCAGATGTCACTATGGCTACTAGGAGTACTTAAAGATTCCATTTGGCATGACAAATTTTCTATTAGTGTTTTTAGGACTCATGAATAGGATAATCCAGTCGTACATAGACCGGTTTATAGTGGTCTTCATTGATGACATCTGAGTGTATTTAGTGACTGAGGAGGATCATGTGATACACCTAAGGATAGTTCTTGACACACATTGAGATCAACAGCATTACTGAAATCTCTCAAAGTGTGAGTTATAGAAACAAAAGGTCCACTTCCTAGGACAACCCTTATCATAGGCTAGATTTGTGGTCTATCTAGTGAAGATCGAGGTAGTTCTTGCTTGGGAGAAACCTAATTTTATTACTAGAGTGCGTAGTTACCTTGGGTTGGCTGGGTATTATTGGAGGTTTGTACAAAACATATCTGTAACACCCCGAGATTATATGTAAAATATTCTTTTAATTTCAGTAATGTCTTGTGTTGTACGCAACACCAAAATGAGCTTGCACAAAACGCATCCTTGACTTACCTTTTATTACACGCAATCACGACCTTCCTCGATAGCGTGTGTAGTACGAAATAACGAGTTTCACTAAACAACGATATGCTATTAAAATATTATTAAAACTAGTCGTTATGAATAGTAATAACAACTTTTTGAAATTTTGTAAATTTTATTTTTCAAAATTGACTTCATTTTTGGATTTGGAATATATAAATTAGCTTAGGGTGAAATTTTGGTACATTTCAGATAACTTTCATTTTCTGATGAATTGTGAAAATTACTAAATTTTAATTAAAAACAAACTTTTTAATAGAAATAATTAATAGTGATAAATTATTAATTTGAGTGGTTTTAAAGTATATTTAGAATATATTTTTACAATTTAATACATTGTTTGTCATTGAATGTAATTCTATATTTAAGCCAGACATAAACAAGTGTCAATCTTTTGATAGTTATTATCTCTTAAGAACACGCTATTTGTTTTGACGACGGGAATTAATTTTTAAATTAATTAATGAAACTGATATGTTTTGAATTTGGTAAAATAGACAACATTTTTTAGTTCATAATATCAAATATAGCTTAGGCCTAATTTTTGGTATTTTTCTGGAAACTTTCATTTTTTGATTAATAGTGAAACCACTAAGTGGTAGTTAAAAAAATGAATTTTTCATAAAACATAATTTTACCACTTCTGTGAATGGAATTTCAAAAATACGAGAGACACGGTTGATGTCAATAAGTAAAATGTGCTTCAATGAGATGAAAATAATTTTTGGTGAATAGTAATTTTTTACTTTTTTTTACCACAGTTAAAAGTAAATAGGGTAATTAAGGGTAAAAATGATATTATTATTACCCTAAAACATGTCCTAATTCTATTGGACAAGAGTAATTCGACCAAAAACAACCTTAGGAATACAATATGACCATTTAGGCCCACTTGGATTAGATTAGGACATTTATTATTAATTTATTTAAAGTAGGGTTAAAATAGTTAAAATCAAAGTTTAATAAGTAAATCATTTTTAATATGGGGTTATACATAAGATAAATTAGACTATAAATATTCTTTAGAAATCTAAAAGAATTTCCTACATAATGGTATTTTTTTTTGTATTTTTTAGACATTAAATAATTTAATTTATTTCTGACACAACGATGATGCAGTAATTATCTTATTAATGAAATATTGACATAAGTGATGTTATAAATACCCAAATAAATATAATTTGAGACTTTTTATGAATTCAACTAAGTTTATATGTTAATATGACGTGTTAGTATGGATTTAATTAACTTTTTTCGAACATATCATTCTTTTAGGATTTTCACAAAAATCAATTACTAAATAGTGTCAAAATTGACATAAAATAGTTTTTAAAAAATATATTATATTATTAATTGTTATATTATTTCTAAAAATCTAAGGTTCGCCCAAATGACTTAGATAAGGTTATATATATTAATAATAAACAACTTGGGGTTTTTTTGGCTTGATATAGTATGTTTATTAACCTTATAGTATAAGAACACAAGAAGACACGGTAAAAGTAAAATTATTTAACTTAATGTTAAATCTACATGATAAGGTTAAAATAGGAACCTCAACTTGTCTAAATTCTATTGGATGAGAGGATTTGGACCCATCCTCACCTTATCCTCTAAATAAATCAATTTGGAGCTATTTAAAACCGAACATGACATTATAATAGAATAAAATTTTTAGTTATTCCAAAGGTGCCCCTCTCCTCCCTTATAAAAGGGAACCTCCTCCCTCTCTTCCTCACACCACTTTGAGACTTCAAGCTCGACCAACCCCTGAAAAATTTTCTTCTCCACTTCCCTAGGTACATCTTAGAGGTCCTGGTATTCTTCAAAGACCAATTTTAGTACCCTTAGAGGAGGACTCAAAGAGGCGCTTCAAAGAAGAGGTAATGTCCATTACCGATTATTTTATCGTTATTTATTCTTCCACTTCTTATTATTAGGTTGTTTCTTTATGAAGTAATAACATCAGTATCACTCATATACTGATATTTTATTATAAGTATGAAAAAAACCTATTTCACCATCTATCCATCCTACGGAAAACGAAATCACCACAAGTGTGTACATACGGAATACCGTCTCCACGCCGGGGTGTAATCTATTTTCCACCACCACCTTACTTGGATGGGTATAATGGTGTAAATAATGACTATATATGACTAATATAAAGTGATGTTGATTCTTAAATAATATATATATACTCCAATACAATTCCACAATCATGGGAATGATATCATCGCTCGTGCGTACGTACGGAATACCGTCTCCAAGATGTGATGTGACTCGTTCTACATGATCTTCATTGCATAATGAGTATATAAATGAATTTAATGAATTAATATGATATATATTACCCTAATACCACTCTGGAAATGAGGTATCTATAACCTAAAAAGAAAAATAATAATTTATTTGATAAAACACGCATAAGAACAAAAAGTAATAAGCACCTGAATAACAAGTAATAATGAAATATTACCAATAAGAAGCTAAGAATATGACCATATATGATATCATTAAAATAAGTATGATTCTGGAATAAGTCAATAACGTTATTTAAATTATTATATAGGAGGTTCGGACACTTACGAAGCAAATCAGACCTAAGGTAAGGGAAATATCACAATCTCATTTTTATCCGAGATTGTTTATACTTTGAAATTTACTGGGGTGTATTTTATCATCCAAATACATGTTTCCTCAATATGTAATATTTTTTTCATCCACCTACAACTGTTTAAATCCTATTTTACCCTTCGGTGAGTTTTTAGTAAAATATATGAAAGGAATCTTTTGTCATTTTTCGTACGAGGTACTTTTTGACTTTTCCGACAAAAGTACGAGAAGAATGATTTTTTTAACTTATACGGCATGAATGGATTTTTAACATTATTTCCAAGAAGCTTCCTTTACAAGTTTTCATGTTTATTTTTAATCAACTTCTTTTAGTTTACAATTTTATGACATGTTAAGAATGGAAAATGTTTTTGAAGTAGAAAGGATATTTTCCTCAAGAATGGAGTTCAAGTGTTTTATCAAAATTATTTTCCATCTAAGATAATATAGGGTTGTGTTTCTATCCCTATTGTTACATTGATTTGATTATGTTGTGATAGATTTATTTTTATCAAATCCATTTTCTTATATGAATTTTTTTATGATGTCATGTGGTTTAAGAATCCCATTTTTATGACATGGGTTATGCAATGATGTATGGTTTATGATTCTGTGGAACACATAAGAATGGTATAATTATGAGATGGGTGGGACCTATATCTCCCTCCAATTCATTGGGTAAATATTTTATATCTCATGAGATAGACATGGCTGGAACGGTAGGTTATATCGGTTCAGTAAAACAGGACTGAAATGAGGAGTGAACTTGGTTCAGAAATTGACTTTGTCCACTAAGATAGTCTTGGAAATGAGTCTTGACTAACAAGAAATGATTCTCTATGATTATGTGTGTATGACACAAAGTTTCATGTTTTATGTTATGATTATTTGGATTTCATTTCACTACTATGATTTATCCCATGTTATGAAATTATGCTCTCTTTTGCAGGTTAAGATTTCCAAAATGTTATGTTCTTATGAATATGATGTGATTGATATTTATTTTGTTTACCCTTACTGAGCATTTGAGCTCACCCTTTTGTATGTTTTATTTCCCCAGGTCAGGAAGAAGGTTATTAAGTAGAATATGCCAAAAAGGGACTCTAGATATGATGAAATAAATGGGAGGCAAAGTAGATGCTTTATGAACCAGTTGTTTATGTTTCCCAGTTTCTAAAGACACTATAACTATACGGTCCTTTCTTGGTTTTGTTATATGTTGTAATAAGTGTGCTTTAATTCTGAAGTAATAACAATGTATGTAAATTATGGGTCATTATAGTTGGTATCATAGGAAAGGTTTAGTCGACCTTCGGAAACTAGGATGCGTGAACGTTAGTGAGATCCCTAGAGATATTTCTAAGGTATGTCTAGGGATGTCCCTAAAGATAAGTATACGTATAGGATATAGTCCTAGAACTATGGTAACGATTTTAGATTAAACCAAAGATGTTAGATATTGAAGTTACTCCCCCTTTATTATGATTTTTTCCTCTCACAGTATTCTTTTTGGGTTTTAGAAAATGGCTGGAAACAAGATGATTCACGATAATGGAGGATATGATGGACAATGGAATGATATTCTTCATGATCAACCAAATGAAATGGGATTTGGAAGTCCAAACATCATTATTATGCCGAAACAGAAATCTCATAATATGATCAATAAAGTAAAATTTGGTAAGTTTCCTGACTCGGCTAATAAGAGAAAGATGGAGTTTCATGATTATCATAGACGAAAGAAAGTTCAATTTCCCCTATGCAAATCATGTGGGAAGAGGCATCAAGGAAAATGTTTCAAAGGAACTGGAAGATGCTTTGGGTGTGGAAAGAAAGGACACAAAGCCAGTAAGTGCAAAGGAAAAGGTTCAGTTAACACCAGGGATGAGGATAATGGTATTTCTACGACATCAACAATGGTTAAATGTTTTAAATGTGGAATGTACGGGAATTATGCAAACAAATGCCCTATGGGAAAGTCTCCTGAAGAGAATTAGTATGGTCGTATGGGTAGTATTTATGTTGATGATGATGAAGATACTACAAATGATATGTGAGATGAAATAATTGTTGAAGCTCGATCAATGGTTTAAGAATTTAGTGGAATGATTACATGTTTATCATGTGTAATGTTGTATAAGTAACCTCATGGTACTAAGGAATAAAGAGATATCTAAGGATTGTTACACTGTTGTCTTTCCTTGAGTTTTGAAAGTTTATGATTAATGGTACCAGTATCCATGAAAGGTTATTCAGATATTTTTGGAATGTAGATGATATGCGCATAATGAAGGGATAAGGAGAAAATTAAATGTTTGATAGTATTCATGAGCTCATGACTGATATAAGGAGAAGGTTATATCATGGATTGAGTATATAGAATTTTTGGATTTTGGTATGTGGAAGGAGTTAACTTTTGACTACATTCATCTTTTCACTAAGGTCCAATGGGTATTCATTCTTCAAGAGAATACATGATTAAGGTATTCACATGTTTGTAATTTGACCAACAAGATATATCTTATGATATATGGGGGATAAATGATGGCATTCACGTGATTGTTATGTGACATTCCAAGCAATAATTTTTATACTGTGAGCTTGGACCGAAGTATTTTGGATAAGCCTAAATATTGGAATTGATTATGTTGGAAATAAGTTAGTATTGTTTAAGGATTGATGTTTTTTCGATATTATTGATGGGATGTTATATTAATATAGCTTTAGAAAAAGGACAACCTGCAGGACGGGCGACAACCCATCGCGTCGGACAAGGCTGTGGGAATCGAACCCACAACTGAAGTGCGTCTGGCCTTTATCGCCTACCACTGACCAACAGGAAGTCCCTGTTTAGTAGAAACTAGTTTTATTATATTAAGCAGTATGATATATGAAGTATAAGTCCATTTTATAAATCATATATGATTAATCTCACTATAGATGGACTTATATATTTTTTGATAACTTTTCTAACCTTTTGTTTGAGACAGATGAAATGACCCATCATTCTATCACATGATCTGCTAACACATCATGAATGACAAATTCAACTTAATTTCTTTAAGAGATGAAGTGGAAATTGTCCAAAGAACGACCAACGGTGAGACTATACCGAAATCACGAAAGTATTTCTTCTAATTCCAATTTCATCAACTTTAGGGAAATGATCTTGAAAACCAAAAATGTTGTCCTAGTGCTCTTATATCTGATCAATCAGATGGTACCTTATATCGTCACAAATTTATGGCTTTGTGATTGCTGGATTTTCTATAACCATGTTCTCTACCACTCTCCATCAGAACATGATGATTATATTTCTCTTCCATATCCATATTTTCACCAATGTGGAAACCCAGTGATTAGTTTATTTGGGTAACCGTTACATTTCATACTTTTGTTTTTAAAGATTGGTTTTGGTATTCCTTTTTACGATGTGGGTTTCTATTAAAGAAACTTTTGAATAGTAAACCATTTATAACCCCGACGAATTTCGAGGGCGAAATTCATTTTAAGGGGGGTAGAATGTAACACCCCGAGATTATATGTAAAATATTCTTTTAATTTCATTAATGTCTTGTGTTGTACGATACACCAAAAAGAGCTTGCACAACACGCATCCTTGACTTGCCTTGTATTACACGCAATCGTGACCTTCCTCGATAGCGTGTGCAGTACGCAATAACGAGTTTCACTAAACAACGATATGCTATTAAAATATTATTAAAACTAGCCGTTATGAATAGTAATAACCACTTTTTGAAATTTTGTAAATTTTATTTTTCATAATTGACTTCATTTTTGGATTCAGAATATCGAAATTATCTTTGGGTGAAATTTTGGTACATTTCGGATAACTTTCATTTTCTGATTAATAGTGAAAATTACTAAATTTTAATTAAAAACAACCTTTTTAATAAAAATAATTAATAGTGATAGATTTTTAATTTGAGTGGTTTTAAATTATATTTAGAATATATTTTTACAATTTAATACAACATTGGTCATTGGATATAATTCTACATTTAAACCAGACATAAACAAGTGTCAATCTTTTGATAGTTATTATCTCTCAAGAACACGCTATTTGTTTTGACGATGGAAATTAATTTTTAAATTAGTTAATGCAACTGATATGTTTTGAATTTGGTAAAATAGACATCATTTTTGAGTTCATAATATCAAATATATCTTAGGCCTAATTTTTGCTATTTTTCTGGAAACTTTCATTTTTTGATGAATAGTGAAACCACTAAGTGGTAGTTAAAAAAAATGAATTTTTCATAAAACATAATTTTACCGCTTCTGTTAATGGAATTTCAAAAATCCGAGAGACACGGTTGATTTCAGTAAGTAAAATGTGGTTCAATGAGATGAAAATAATTTTTGGTGAATAGTAACTTTTTACTTTTTTTTACCACGGTTAAAAGTAAATAGGGTAATTAAGGGTAAAAATGATATTATTATTACCCTAAAACATGTCCAAATTCTATTGGACAAGTTTAATTCGACCAAAAACAACATTAGGAATAAAATATGACCATTTAAGCCCACATGGATTAGATTAGGACATTTATTATTAATTTATTTAAAGAAGGGTTAAAATAGTTAAAATCAAAGTTTAATAAGTAAATCATTTTTAATATGGGGTTATACATAAGATAGATTCGACTATAAATATTTTATAGAAAGAAAAAATAGTTCCTACATAAGGGTATTTTATTTTTAATTTTTAGACATTAAATAATTTAATTTATATATGACACAACAATGATGCAGTAATTATCTTATTAATGAAATATTGACATAATTGATGTTATAAATACCCAAATAAATATAATTTGAGACTTTTTATGAATTCCACTAATTTTATAGGTCAATATGACATGTTAGTATTGAGTTAATTAACATTGTTCGAACTTATCATTCTGTTATGATTTTCACAAAAATAAATTACTAAATAGTGTCAAAATTGACATAAAATAGTTTTTAGAACAAATATTATATTATTAATTGTTATTTAATTCCTAAAAATCTAAGGTTCGGAAAAATGACTTAGATAAGGTTATATATATTAATAATAAACAACTTTGGGTTCGTTTGGCTTGATATAGTATGTTTATTAACCTTATAGTATAAGAACACAAGAAGACACGGTAAAAGTAAAATTATTTAACATAATGTTAAATCTACATGATAAGGTTAAAATAGGAACCTAAAATTGTCTAAATTATATTCGATGATAGGCTTTCGACCCATCCCCACCTTATTCTCGAAATAAATCAATTTGGAGCTATTTAAAACCGAACTTGACTTTATAATAAAATAATATTATTTGTTATTCCAAAGGTGCCCCTCTCCTCCCTTATAAAAGGGCACCTCCTCCCTCTCTTCCTCACACCACTTTGAGACTTCAAGCTCGGCCAAACCCTGACAAATTATCTTCTCCACTTCCCTATAAACAATCCTAGAGGTCCTGGTATTCTTCAAAGACCAATTTTAGTACCCTAAGAGGAGGACTCAAAGAGGCGCTTCAAAGAAGAGGTAATGTCCATTACCGATTCTTTTATCTTTATTTCTTCTTCGACTACTTCTTCTTAGGTTGTTTAATTATGAAGTAATAATGTCAGTATCACTCATAAACTAATATGTTATTATAAGTATGAAAAAACCCTATTTCACCATCTATCCATCCTACGGAAAACGAAATCACAGTGCGTGCGTACGTACGGAATACCGTCTCCTCGCCGTGGTGTAATCTATTTTCCACCACCACCTTACTTGGATGGTTATAATGGTGTAAATAAGGAATATATATGACTATTATAAAGTTATATTGATTCTTAAATAGTATATATATACTCCAATACAATTCCACAATCATGGGAACGATATCATCGCTCGTGCGTACGTACGGAATACCGTCTGCACGATGTGATGCGACTCGTTCTACATGATCTTCATTGCATAATGATTATATAAATGAATTGAATGAATTAATATGATATATATTACCCTAATACCATTATGGAAATGAGGTATCTATAACCTAAAAAGAAAAATAAGAATTTATTTGACAAAACACGCATAAGAACAAAAAGTAATAAGCACCCGAATAACAAGTAATAATGAAATATTACCAATAATAAGATAAGAATATGACCATATATGATATCAAAAAAATAATTATGATTCTGGAATAAGTCAATAACATTATTTAAATCATTATACAGGAGGTTCAGACACTTACGAAGCAAATCAGACCTAAGGTAAAGGAAATATCATAATCTCATTTTTATCCGAGATTGTTTATACTTTGAAATTTATTGGGGTGTATTTTATCGTACACATCCATTTTTCCTCAATATTTAATATTGTTTCCATCCACCTACAACTATTTAAATCCAATTTTACCCTTCGGTGAGTTTTTAGTAAAATATATGAAAGGAATCTTTTGTCGTTTTTCGTACGAGGTACTTTCTGAGTTTTCCGACAAAAGTATGAGAAGAATGTTTTTTTAACTTATACGACATGAATGGATTTTTAACATTATTTCCAAGAATATTCCTTTACAAGTTTTAAAGCTTATTTTTAATCAAATTCTTTTAGTTTAAAATTTTATGACATGTTAGGAAAGGAAAATGTTTTTGAAGTAGAAAGGATATTTTCCTCAAGAATGGAGTTCAAGTGTTTTATCAAAATTATTTTCCATCTTAGATAATATAGGGTTCTATTTCTATCCCTATTATTACATTTATTTGATTATGTTGTGATGGAATTATTTTTATGTAATTCTTTATCTTATATGAATTGTTTCATGATGTCATGTTGTTTAAAAATACCATTTTTATTACATGGGTTATGCAATGATGTATGGTTTATGATTTTGTGGCACACATAAGAATGGTATCATTATGAGATGGGTGGGACCTATATCTACCTCCAATTTATTTGGTAAAGATTTTATATCTCATGAGATAGCCATGGCTGGAATGGTAGGTTATACCGGTTCAGTAAAATAGGACTGAAACGAGGAGTGACCTCGGTTCAGAAATGGACTTTGTCCACTAAGATAGTCATGGCAATGAATATTGACTAACAAGAAATGATTCTCTATGATTATGTGTGTATGACACAAAGTTTCATGTTTTAAGTTATGATTATTGGGATTTCATTTCACTACTATGATTTATCCCATGTTATGAAATTATGCTCTCTTTTGCAGGTTAAGATTTCCAAAATGTTATGTTCTTATGAATATGATGTGATTGATATTTATTTTGTTTACCCTTACTGAGCATTTGAGATCACCCTTTTATGTTTTCTTTTCCCCAGGATATAAAGAAAGGTTTTAGGTAAAAAAAGGGAAGATCTTTATGGAAGATGTTGAAGATCTTTCACCACGATTAGAAGATTATATTCCGAGTTTCCAAAGACACTAAACTATTACGATCCTTGTGTGTGTGTTTTTGTTATATACTAAGTATTCTGCAAAAGTAATGTAATGTCCATGTACGTCAATCTTCGGGTCTCTACAATTTATACAGTGGATTCACCATTAATGGCATTGAAAAAGAATTTTAAACCCTTCATGTGGATAGAATGATGTTAGTAGAGCATTTAACAACTGATGCCAAGACTGCAGAGTTCTCCTATCTTGAGGCTGCTAAAGGAGGGCACTGACTACATGTTGTTCTATGATGCCTCAGGAACCATCCATGGTTGTGTCCTGATGTAGGTAAAAGTAATGATTGCATATGGCACACAACAATTGATTCTGAATAAGTAGAACAATGTGATTCAAGGCCTTGATTTGGCAGTGATAGTCTTCCCACTGAAGATGTAGCGACACTAATTTATGGGTGAATGATTCATCTTCTACTCTACCCAAAAGAGTCTCATGTATAGATTTTCATAGAAGGATCTGAATATGAGACAGTGTTATTAGTAAAGTACCTCCAGAACTATGACATTATTATTTTCTATAGTCCTGGGATGGGGAACGTGGTGGAAAATGCTTTCACCATGTGATCGAGTTCACAACTTCTGAATGAGGCCTTAGAGATGTTGGCCTCGCTTCATATATCCTTCGTGGATAGAGAGGATTCACCATTTCTTTATTCGATGGTAGTTGACAATCCACTCTTATAGTGAGTTTGGGAGGTGTAACATGGATATGCCAGCTACAAGACTATACATTCCCAAATGTCTATAGGGAATTCCCCTGATAGATATTCAAAATGTTGGGTGAACATCATCATTTCCATAGGATGATCCATATTACCAGTGGCATTGCGGGAGAAATTGTTGAGGGAGTTCCATATATATCCTTTTGTGGTATATCTAGGTGTGTGGAAGATGTACCAGGACCTCCTACGTATGTACTGGCAGTCGGGGAGAAAGAAGGTAGTGGGAAAATTTTCCTTAAGATGCCTCGCTTGTCAAGAAGTGAAAGCTAGGCACTAGGTTCCAACAAGTTTGACACAACCCCTCTATGTACCATAGTGGAAGTGGTATAGGATATCTATGGGCTTCGGGATGGGATTACCCCCTACATTCAAAGGGTGTGATACCATCAGGGTGATTGTAGAACGACTCACCAAGTCGGCCCACTTCATACCCATTTGGGAGAAGGGTTCAGTAGAGAGATAGGGATGACTCTACAGGTATGGGATAGTTCAACTCCATGGATTACTATCTATGATAGTCTAATATCATAATGAACACTTTAAATCTTGCTTATGAAAATTATTATAGGAGGGATTTGGGACTCACCTATGATTGAGCGCAGGCTTTCACCCACAGATGGATGGACAGAAGAAGTAGACCATACAGACCATCGAGGAAATGATTCATGATTGTGTTATTTATTTTGTTCATAGTTGGGAGGACCACCTACCACTGGTAGAGTTTTTGTAAAAAAAGAGATACCACTCAACCATCGGTATGGAACCATTTGAGGCACTATTTGGATGACCATGAATGGAATCGTTATACTAGACAGACCTAGTGGAGTCAGCACTCATGGGTTGAAAGATGGAACATGATACCTTTGTAAAGGTGCAGGTTATCCGAGAGAGAATGAAGACTACATAGAGGCAACATAATTCCTATGATGATAGGTGAGAGAGACCCTTGGAGTTCGAGGAGGGGTACCAAGTGTTCCTAGGGGTCTCTCCTCAATGAGAGATACAGAGATTTGGCCAGGGGAAAAAGTTATATCTGAGGTTAACCGGACCATTATTGATACATTGTAGAGTGGGTGAGGTGGAATACTACTTATCTCTACCATTATAGTTAGAGAGGTTGCATGATGTCTTCCACGTATCCTATTTAAGGAGATATGTACACGAACGTTATCACATTTTTGCCCTTGGGTAACGGGATATTGATGATGGTGTGACATTCATGGAGTACCTAGTGGAGATAGATGATCGATAGGAGAGGATCCTGCATGGATGGTCGATTCCTCTAGTTCATGTTGACTAGAGGCATAAGAATCTCTAAGAGAGCATGTGGGAGCGGGAGGTTCAGATTCGT
Source organism: Viscum album (assembly GCA_963277665.1). Classification (NCBI taxonomy): domain Eukaryota; kingdom Viridiplantae; phylum Streptophyta; class Magnoliopsida; order Santalales; family Viscaceae; genus Viscum; species Viscum album. The sequence goes on along the minus strand of OY728155.1, from coordinate 81,724,514 downwards.
GCTTAGTACCCCATTTTCTTATCATCACTTGTTTTGTCTTATAATGTCATAAATCCCAAAATATGGGGCTAATATAATGTCCCTAATTACATGAAAAATATTCCAAAAAAAATTGTATAATTTTGAGACCATTATCTAATATGTAATGTGATTTGGTGGCCTAGAGTGGTCATAGTAAATTTTCAAACTATTTTTAATGTTTATTAAAAAAATATTACGAGATGGTTTTTTTATCTTTTAAACCGGTGCCCAGATAAAACATTTGAGGGAACCATTGAAATCAAAGCATCAACATTCACCTAACAAGGTATTAACATCGACCAGTGCGGTTCGATCGAAAAATATTGTTTTTCAGAATTTAAGAGGAAAAATAAAATAACATAAAGAAATTCATTTTATTATGTTCTCTTCATCGGTACACAATGTCTTGTCAGCATTAAGGTACAGTGACGAGGAGATGCTGAATCCATTAATGAACCTCATTGAAGAATTAGTGTGGCAGTGCTACATTGTGAAACGTCTCTTCCTTCTTTAATTAAATAAGGATCTTGGGATGAAAAAAAACCTTGGAATTCCTCTCATGAATGATGAAGGAAACCTCTCCAATGATAAACACCGGCAAATAAAAAAGCATCGATGAACCCCCTGGGGAGCATATTTGGGACTAGAGATTGATGGATAATGACGAACAATCAACCTTGACCAATATACTTTTCCCTAGGTAGGGGTTTTTATTTAAATTATGTCCTTCCTCATTCAATGAATTAAATGAATAATGTGGATGAACCTAGGAATTGGATGACCCGCGGTTCGATCGTTCCTACAGGATGATTTTGAAAAATTGAGACATCCATCTGATTTTTTTCATGATTTTTCTAATGAGAGAGGATTAAGGATATAATGAAAAATGGTTGAAGATTGTTCCTCGGTTTTTTATGGCTCTTCCCTCTAATTACCCACATGTTCTTCATTCTCCATGGGAATTTGAATGAAGGATCAACGCGCAATCACTGTGTGGTGAAAGATCTGATATTGCATATCCCGGATGCTAATATCATGAATGAGGGGTGATAATGATGATGAAAGGTGGATCCAAACATTTTGTGAGATAACACAAATTGGTCACTTTCTAGTGGAAGGGGTCACAAGTGAGATCTGGTCCCATGTCAGTAAAGAGAACGATCCAAGGGCCTCAGAACGTCTTATGAATAAAATAACGGACCATTGGAGCACATCCAGTGGTTCTTGGAAGAAAAAACTAGAACACTGGCAGCAACGGTATGCACTAGTGGCCACGTGTCAGACAATGGAGGCAGTGGGAACACCCGGGGGCGGATGCCTATCAGACAGTGGGGGCGGCGCACCACTTCGGTGGCGGTAGCCACGTAATGTGGCTGCCCGCTTATAGATTACGTGGCTCCAGCCTCTGTGGTGAGCTAGACCTATGGCTAGTTGCAGGTCATATGAATGGCCTAGTCCATGTGAGTGGACTAGATGGTAGAGGAGTTGGCACCACCATTGGGCCGAGTGGCCTGGAACAGACGTGGCATGTTACCCGTCCGGTTTAGATGAAATGGTCTTCTTTGATGTAGGTCGGGCTGGTGCTGCATGGCCGCACCCATCCAGGGTGGGCTGGGCGGGTAGAGGGTTGAACCGAACCCTAGTAGGATAGAACCATAACCCAGCTGGTATGGGTCAGTCACAAATCAGGTCGGATCTGGGTAAGGTCGTTTTAGTCCGACAGGGTCGGACCTGACCTGGTCCCAACAAGCCCCTATTTACTCAAATGAAAATATCTTTCAGACCGGGCATCCGATTGATTTGTTTTCTATGGAGTTTTTACCCTTTATATGAGGCTCTCCTTTGGGTATACTTAATGTGATTTTTTGAGGCAGTCGAGATATGACCAATGGATTGACGAGTAGATTCTCTCGGAGTCAAGAACTTTAGAGAGATATAATCCTATGGCTAGTTGTGACATGAGGGATATTATGAGGGGACCTCGGTTATCTATTAGTCAAGTAAACCTCTATGGTCTAGTAGCCATGCGGACCTAAGTGTTCTAGTATCTCAGTGGATATTATTGTTCTATTAGAAGAGCATACCTTAGTGGTCCAATAGATCATAAAACCTCAATGGTTCAGTAACAAAGCAGGCATAAATTCTCCAGGAGATTAGTAGACCTCAGTGTTCCAGCAACTGAGCAGACCTTAGTAGTCCATTAGGCAAGTGAATTTTAGTGATTTCATAGGGATAAGTCCCTTAGTACTAAAATATGTTTCAACTTGACAACTAAAAATCATACATTATATACTTTGAGTTATACCTAATGTGAGTGGTCTTTGCTTTGTGGTCTTTATTTGTGATATTTCCTTTGTTGTTTGGGGTCCTTACTAAGTATTGTATTTATCACCCTTTCATGGGCTTCCCCTATAGGTTTCATGTCTCGTTCAAGTGATCGACGCTTTGATAGAGACCTTGGTTGTCCGGGACCAGATGGTGCTCAGTGAGATGCGACGGGTGGGCATATATCTACAACTATATATAGCTACCCTTCACCTACACTTCATGTAGGTTCTTTTGGGGATAGACCATGGTAGTTGTACCGTATTTTTTGGTTTTTTGTCTGGTATTGTAAACCCCATTGTACTTTCATTTTGTATTTTTCTCTCAGTAGTTGGCTCAGTGAAAGTTGTGGTTTACTTTGTGTTTACTTTCTGCAGTTTTTTCTTTCTCTGTGTGTAATGGATTAAAAGAAAATTCATTCCATTTTTGGGATATTCCTTCTTAGTGCTATTCCCTAGCTTATGTCCTATAAAAGGCGAGATTAGTGTAGTCGCGTCACCGGCCCTGGGTGATGGTTCATGACAGAAGGCAATTAAACTATTCGGTCTATCATGATGTGATTACTTTTATATTATGGAAATGTTATAAATCAAACATAGACTCTAGGATATTTGATTATGGGTCTCTAAATTTTTTATTAGATGAATTTTAGTAGAATTCATGTGAACTATATTTTGGATAACAAATATTAAGGATCATAACATAATTGTATAATTTTGGAATAATTATAGAAGAACATAAAATTTCTTTGGTATGGTATATATTATATTTTTTATTGCAATACATTCTTTTCTCAATACTAAAACTACAGTTGGTTCTAAAAAAATTATACCGAGGGGTAATAACTCTAAAAAGAGTGCATTATGATTATACTGATCATCACTTTGTGCAGGAAACATGCCTTATTACGCACCTAGTTTGACACTCATGGGGGTTTTTCTTTTGAAAATAAAATTTTCTTTAAAAAAATTATGAAATATAAAAATATATCTTGATAATGAATGACATATATTAAACCAAGGTGTATTAAATTGAAAAGGGGATTTCTCCAAAGAAAATGAATTTTTTGGTGAAACATTATGGAATAATGAAATGAAATTTTAAAGAAAAATGAATAGCATGATGGAAGGGAAAAAATATCATCCTAGGGATCTATTTATTTTCTTTATTGTGTGGAACTTGAGAATTATCTGATCCAATCCCCCCTTCCAAAGGTTAACTCCAATAACATGAATGGAACTATGTTTATATAAAATGGATGATGTATAAATATATTGTGATTTATGAATTAAATTATTGATATATTTTACCATTGGTATTTTGGTTATAAGAATTATTAAAAATATAAGTATATTGTTAAATTTAATAATCCAATTGTCTTCATAAAAACAATAATTATGAATATGATCATCATATTCTGAGTTTATGATTGATCAAAATTTTAAATTCTTAAACACCAGTTTTTTGGAATTATGTGATTGATGTCTTACAAGATATTGTGTGTGAAATTTATGGAAATGAAACTGATTGGGGTAGTATATGTTTTCGTGAAATTTTTTTATTTGGAATAATTCCTTTACATTTTATTGACATAAGTTTTTGGGTATTGATACCCTATAGGGTTAATATTATCATTAATTACATTATAATAAAATTCAAATAATATTATTATTCAATATAAAAATATTCTATCGACAACCTTAGTTAAAATTTTATTTAATTATTAATTTTAATTCAAGATGTCCTCCAATTTTTAGAAGCATTATATTAATTATATTAATATAGGTATATAATAATGAAATCCAAAATGAAGTGTTTCTTCCCATCTCATGTAAAAAGGTTGTTGGGATTGAACACATGACCAAAGAAAAATAAGGAATTAGCCATTACCATTGGCCTACATGAATTACTAGTCAATACATCCCTATTAGTTAAGATATTCAAAATTAAATTTTAATAATGACATTGTAGTGTTAAATTTGAGGGTTAGAGAAAAATCTATAATATTAGATAATTTTTTCTAACCATATTAATTTTAAAAATTTGTTTGAGGGTGCGGGAAAATCATGTCAATATATTATGAATCCTATTATAGATAAAATGTAATGGTTTGTGCTTAATAGAAAAAAAAAATTTGTGTTTATTTATTTGATTAATTAATGATTTAGTATTTCATAAAATAATAAAAAGATGATGAATTTTTTTTTATGAAATGGTATCATAACATGTAATTATATTTATATATATTATTATGTAGTTAAATAACACAAAAAAGTAATGAAAATTAATTTGAAATAAAAATGTAATCCTATTAGGTTTTTATCTGATATATTATATTTTCTTTTACATAATTAATTATTTCTAGTTTTGAGGACCTTAACATTGAATTTGTAATTAAATTTCATTTAATAAATGAACTCAATCACCCTACATACTTATTTATTCTTTTCTTAAATTTCAATATCTTCACTTTCCACCAATGTTATCCTACATACAACCCTAGTTATGTTTTATTTCATCTCAACTTTATACTTACCTTTCTTACTCATTAAGAGTTTTTTTGTTAACTATTTCACTATATAGGTTTTTCAGTTAAAATATTCTCAAATATCATACCCTTTATTACCAGGATCAATTTTCAATTTGGAGGAAAATTTATTTAAGGTTGGGAGAATCTATCACCCTGAAATTTTAATAGAATAAAAGAATATTCTATAGTGTATATGTCAGGAACCACCAATAATGAATGAAAATGTAACAACCCAATAATTAATGATAAACTAAATTTTAAAAAAAATTAATCCCTTATTTACATTTCATTACATGGAGCACATAGATTAGCATGTGTTAAACGCAACAATGAGTTTAAATGAAGTGTAAAATATTATTAAAATACTAAAATTTAATTTGATACTTTTTTCTTGGATGATTAATTTTCTTGTATGAATATTAATAATAAATTTAAGAAAACTATGGTTATCTATTAATTAGAAATAAAATAATACTCAGTTATAAGAGAAAGAAATTCTTCCATGAAAAAAAATATTTTTCATAAAGAATTGTATATTAATTAATTGTGAAAATAATTTAAATTTTATTTAGTAAAATTTTTAAAAAAGTCTCTTGAATAAAATGAAAATAATTTTTCAATCCATATTTTCATAATTATGTTAAGTTTAATGTTTTGGTATATTTTTGAAATATATCATTTATCGATGTACTATGAGAAAGAATTTTTTTTAAATGTGGTTTCATTTTAAAAATTGATAACATCAAATTAATTTGTTAATTTTTTTATGTAACATTAGTTAAACTTTGTATCAGTTAGTCCAAGACATTTCATTTCAATCATTTTCATTTTTAACTTTGTTATAAAAATTTATAAAAATTTGAACAATTTCTCTTTAAAAAGACGCATTCTCATTGCATCCATGAGATTCATTTTAAAATAAATTTTTTGAAATATACATATTGAATTTTGAAAATTGGATTCATTATTTGTAATCAGAATAATTTTTAATTTTTAATTTTTCAAATGTAATTTTTTAAAAAATTAATACTAAAAGTAGTAAAAACTCATTTCCACGGTTAAGGTAAAAATGAATTTACCTAGTGGATATACTAATAGAATAATGGTTTAAATGACTGAACATCTAGAATAAATAATTTTGGAAAGAAAAAATTCCAACATATCCTTCCCAGTTTCAAATCTATCACAATTAGGAAGATTTTTTTGGTTAATGACTTTATAATTTTGGAATATTTTTTTGTAACTTTCCATGTAATTTTCATAAGGGATCCCTTTCCCCACATATAAATGGGAACTCCTTCCCATTAATTATTTTCACAACCTAAGACCTTTGTATTTATAAAACCATAACTAGTACTCTCCACATCATATTTATTTACTTTATAGAGTTTTTCCTCCTAAAAGAAAATCTCTGTGGTCCATATGTGGAGATCCAATTGAGGTTTCTCTAAGAGAAGGTAATAATACTCCGAAATATCATCCATTTTTCATTGATCACATTAAACTATGTCTTAACACCTATATATTAAAATAACTTATCTCTAATACATTGATATGTCATTATATTTAGGTAATAATAATTATCAGTCAATATTTCCATTAAAAGTTTTATGAAATCATCCTTTGTATGTATGGTAGACTACCGCCTTACGAACTGATGTCATTCAATTTTCCATCCACAAATATCATGGATGTATATAATGATTTATTTAAGAAATGTATTTTATATTTATTATTTTATTATTTATATATAATTTTAATATCATATATATCTTAATTACATTCTATGTTGTTTACAATACGATAACGTTGCTCATGTGTACAATTGGCCACATCCTCACAAAGTAATGCGTTTCATTTTTCAATTATGATTTACATGGAATTATATGGATAAAATTAAAGAATATATGCGATATATATTATATTAAATTGAATCTAGTAATTTCATATATCACCCACTTTATTTCCCTTTCACTTATTAAGGGAATGATATCTTCACTCGAGTATACATATGACTTACTTTCTCAATGCAAGCTTTGTGATTAATTTTCCGTGTTAAACATTCATAAATAGTCCTAATAATTTAACTACTATGTAAATTTAATATTTATAACATTAATATAATTCTATAAATTATATGTATATATTATTTTCAATCAAATTGGGACTTTCATGTAAAAATGTGCATGGTAAAAAAATGTAATTTCAATCAAATTGGGACTTTCATGAAAAAATGTGCATGGTAGAAAAATATAATTAACAAATGAATTAATGAAAATAATGAAATATTATTAACAAACCGGTAGAAAATGTAATAAAATGATAATATGTGATATTATTAGTATTAATATGGTTTCATAATAAATTAATAACATTATTAAAACCATTATCTATGATGTCAAATCTCATTAAACTAAATGAACATATGAGATAAGGTATTTCATCTCAATTTCATTTCATTGGTGCACATTGTAATGTTATACAGAAAATTTCATTTATACCTTGAATATAATTTAGAAATGACATGTAATAGCATCAATAATTTCTTATTAATGTTATTTTATGTTTTAATTTGAGTAATTTCATCTATGGATATTTGAATTAAAAGTTACCCAACTGAGAATACTATTATAACTAAATTTATTTTTTGGGCTATATTACTCCTTTGTCGTCTTTAATATAATATGATTATATGTTCATTGAAATTATTAACTATTTATTCAAATATTCCAACATTTTTTATGTGGATTAAAATTTGGTATAATTAATCAATTCACTAAATAATTCTCACTTCCACATTATAATCACATTAAATAGTTTATTTAATAATCTTATTCAAATTTAGATTGTCTATTCTTGAATACCAACTAAAGTAAATTATTTGATTATTTTATAAAGAAAGTAATTTAATTTTCTTATATTGGTTTTTTATGATAGTATAAAGTAATATAATCATCTTCTAAATCATTGGTATATATAATGATTGTAAAATTTATTTAACAAAAATCATATATCACTTCACTATTTAGTTTGAAATCTATTTTCTTACAAACCATTTATTCAAAAAATTATTTTAAAATTTTCATCAAAAATTTATATTGATTAATTATTTAATTTTTGACTGAATTTATATTTTAAATTATTAAAGGGAATATTCTTATGATTTTCAAATAAAGTATCTTTTAAATTTTTTTTATAGTGCAAAATAGTTTTCTTTTCTTCTTGTTCAACATGTGTTGAATTAATCACTGACATGAACATATCTTATTGGAAGATTACTATTAAATTTTATTAGGATATTTTTAATGAACTTTTTTCTAATAATATAGAAATTTATTTTATTTCAATGTGGTATTTAAATAAAAGGATCTTTAAAATGTTATTTATTTTAAAATATTTAATTGAAAAATGGAAAGGATATTTTCATTAATAATGTCTTTAAATATATTTTTATGATATTTCAATTCTTTAATGAAAATAAATTAATTTTACAAATAATCAAATGGTGATATGTTGTATTAATACCATCTTTAATCTTTTTATGTATGGTTTATGATTATTTTTACCATGGATAATACTGGAATTCACTTCCTTAATTAATTTTTGTAGTCATTAACTTCCCGTAGAAATAATCACATTCATGCGATCATTATACATTGAATTTTCCATAAATAAGCATATTATTTATCATGGATATTATTATTTACTAATAAATATATATTTTATATGTCTGATGTTATAATTTAAATGATATTTGATTAACTGACGAAATATCGATAAATTCATATCATTTAATCAATATAGTTATATCATATGAAGGCATATTGATTAACAAATTTAGTTGATTATTCAATATATGACAAATTCTTTGGTCATGTAGAGATATGTGGGGACCATTATTATATAGTCCCTAATTTAATTAGTAGTTATCATTAGATGAATTAGTATGATATAATAAAATGGGGTTTTCCAATAGTTTAGAACATATTACAAAACTTATTGATAGTAGTGGTATCATGTGTCTAAGACATGGCATCAAATAATAAATCATTTCCTTCATTTAGAATTCAGTTATTATAATCCAAGTCATTTTGAAAATTATATTAATTCTAGAGTCATTTGATTCTACGTTTACTAATTAAATGGAATGTGATTCTAGTTATTTACCTTGGAATGTTGAATATGACTTATCCAATAATTTAAATGGAACTTTTTTTAGTTATTGACCATTCCATATTAATTAATATCTAAGATACTTTCAGATTGATAGTATCTTTCAATGGAATTCCATACCTATTTCATGATTACTTGCAATATGTGTTTAGTTATTTACCATTCCATATCGATTATTCTTTTTTGATTCATGAAACCTTCTAATGTACATAAACCTTACTGAGCATTTGATATCACACATATTTTTTTCACGCACAGGAATATATGACGTGTAAAATGATTGATATGTGAGGATATTCAAAGGTTAATAATGTTGTTCTCATAAAAAATATGTTTTATTTTTGGTATTCAAATTAAAAATGGAAGTAAAGTTTGTATCTATTTTATTAACACTATTAAACAATTCAATCCTTCTAGATATGATTCCTTGTTTCTTATACAAATGTAAAAACATTAGACACCAACTTCAAGATATTGGTGTCTAGGTGCCTCTATTTTTTGTAAAAGACTATAATATTGAGGTTCCCTATAAAAAAAATAAATTTATGTGGTTTTAACTACCATCTCGTTGTTGTAAAGGTATTTGGATAAAAATAAATTCTTACTCAAAATCACAAATCTTAGTGAGGGAGAGTGATTGTGGAGTGGACTCTGGGTTCAATATGACATGTACTGTTAATCATCACATTGAATAAAGATTCATTTCATTATATTCCAACATTCTAATTCATATTAAGAGAGTAGTGCACGATTACATTATTTTAATAGTGATGATTTAATTCATTCAGTATGTTTAAAATGGAACAATTATCCCCTATTGTGCCTTTTTAATTTTTATGACTAACTAAATATAGATACACAACTCTATATATTTCAAACTTTTATAAAACAATTATAAATCAAAATTAATATTTCATTAGTATTGTTATATACCTAACATGTAGGGAAGGTTTTAAATTACCTTATCCCATTTTCAGATGATATATGAAAATTTAAGAATGAACATATTTCATGACCATTTTAGAGAAAATATGGTTCCCTTTATCATATAAACTAGTTTCTTAAAATGTGTTCCAATTTCGTTCGGGGCTTGAAAATTTCTAGCAATAAAATTTAAAAATATCAAAGGGAATCCAAAAACATTGGAATAGTGTGAAAATTATATTATTTATCATTATACTCGGATCAAACATTTAGATTTGTGGGATTTGACACACTGGTAAAAATTATTACATAGGATCCACTTTCCTTGCTAATGATTAACCATACATTGTAATGATGGATTCTATATAATAGTATAATATTCAACTTCTTTATCATTCAATGAATTTTCATATATCAATATATTTGAAAAAATTATCTAATCCTAAATTTTCACATTTTTATCAATCATATTACTACTTTTAATCATCAACATGATTACCAGAAGACTCAAAGGAGGTCTTCATTCAAATTTCTAATTTAAAATTCTTTTCTCACAACATGTTTCCCCACAATAACCATTTTAAAGGTAACACTATCTACTAATCTAGAAATTTCATTTCCTTCTGATAATTTATATTTTTATGAAACATAGTTTTATTTCAATTAAAAATTAATTAACTATTTATCCTAGATGATGAATTTATAATTTTAACTAAAAGACGTTTTTATAATGGAAATATTATTACTTGGAATTTAAGGGAATAATTTTTAAATTTATAAACATTTTTCCATTAAAATGGATAATTTCAACATACACTGATGTTTTATTAAGGTCCTTCTTAGTTAGTAAAGCTAAAGGGCATAATATAGGATAAATTTTTAATATGAAATTGCGGTAAAATTTGATATTTCATAGAGAAATAGATAAATGATCTTAGATATACCTCCATTGCAACCCAAATTTAACAGATATTTAGATAAATATTAACCACCCCACTCAAATAGGTGTATAAGGTACAATTCTACTACAACCATGAAAACTATAACATACAAAATTATAATAATATATTTAATATAATTCATATCCTTTTTATGTAGTGGTTCTTTATATTACAAGTCCTCCTTGCTGACCATATAATGTAAAATTTTCTTTTTGATGTTTACTGGAGCTATATATTGTAGGTTTTTATATTAATAAAAAATTATTGAATATTTCTCAAATTTTTCATTATCTTATACCATATTGAAGGATGTATAAATATATTAGCATTGGAATTCTTTTAAAAATAGTTCAAATACAGTCTTTGGACATTTATTCTTCCATTTTAAAAATTATTCACACCATACAACTTAATAATTGTTTTGAATATGGTAGTGAATTTTATCTATATATATATATACTATTATCCTCCCCTGAATTTAATTAGTTCTTTTAAAAATGTATACATCCATTAAAATAATTGAACACGTACTTATATTTTAAAATTTATATCCCTTCTTCTAATAAATCATATGTTTCTATTACATTTAATTCAGGTGATGCTAACTATTCTGATAATACCATCTATTAATTCTTTTCTATTTTTCAAGAGTCTAGATGGATTGTATTTGTCATATCCAGTGTAATAGTTGATCTATGAACCGTTGATATCCTAAAATCTTTAGAATAATATCCCCATGATGATAGAACAACTTAATTTCATCCATAATTTAATGTTATATTGTCTTTTTTCTTTTTCCATATATTCATTTCAATTGGAATTTTATAGATACACAAAAAACATGAGATGGTATGGATCCTAAAAACCTGACAGATTCTAATCTATTTCATAGAGGATGTTTATTTGATTTGGGCATCACCTAGTGACATATTCATCATCATATTATATTCTTTCTACTTATAAAGGTGTATATTCATCCATTACAAAAAAACAATCCATATTCTTTGAAGATATGGGTTATTATTCCATATCTACCTCTCCGCTTCCAAAACCATTCTTCTATAATAATGTTAGAGAGAGATGTATTATTTTTCTATGTATGGACTGATGTACTAAGACACAATTTCACCCCATAGTCCCACACCATTTTATAGATGGATATTTTTCCAAACCCAATGCCTTTTATGTTTGTTGAATTATAAATTGAATACATATAAAAACCTGATGTTACTATGAATATTGGATATATTTATTCTTATATTGTCATAAAAAGATAAAACAATTATAGGAAATCTTGAACATGCATAATAGTACTCATATTTGGAAATATTTATTCTAATAATAGATTCCCAGACATTGATAAAGCTGTATATTATGAAAACATTATCAAATCCAATAACTAAAAAATGTTATTTGATGAATCCTATATCATTGGAAGAATGAAATTAACTTGGTGTTTAGGAATTTTTCTAGGTCACTTGAAGAAAAATAAAAAAGACCACATAATTATATTATTATTCTTGGATTTAACATTGAACTCTATTGGGAACACATACATGAGATTTTGTTCAAATTTAAAGCTTGTATAATAGGTCTAAAATTTGATGGGTTTGAATGGGGTAAAAACTGTATGAAGGAATCGGGTGCTAAAAAATATTGACTCCATTTAAATGGTGGAGGAATGATTATTTTGTTATTTAAATTAAGGGAAATAATGAGGACAAAGACTAGTAGTCTAGAAGAACCAGTCTATACCTATTTCACAGGAACTGTGAAATCTCTTGACCTATAAATATTAATTAGTGTACCAATCCACCATTAATATTGTAATACAATTATTTTACATTGAAAAAATGATATGTTTTTTACTATATTATAATTAAATATTTGGGGGATTCTCAATCTTTGAATATTGTTCCTCTATAATAATTGAACTGCTATAGTGATCTAGTAATGTGTAGTAAATTGACTATAATATCATAGTAATAGTGAAAAAATTGATTAATTCAAAATTATTCCCCAATTATTGTTTTTAAAATATTTTTAAATAACAAATATCTCATTATGACTTGTGACAGTAGTTACACATTCACCTAGAAGCACATCAACGATAAGAATCTTCTATATAATCATGATGATCCACACCCTTGTCTATATATGAGGTCCTATAGTCTTAGGAAAAAATATATTTTCTCTTATCAGTCATGATTAATTAAAATGATAAAAAATGTATTGGAATAATTATTTAGGGTCTCTTATAAATATTTCATTAAATTAATGAATATACCAAATAAATTAATTTCATCTTCAAAAAATTAATCATTTAATTTTTAAACATAAAGGATATTTAGTATTCATGTACTATATTATCACTTGTACTAGAGAAAACCTCTTCCATGACCCATAACATTTCTTTAAATCATTTTTGGTAAAATTTGTATCACCCTGCCTATTTTGATATTTGAAAATGATTGTTGGTATTCTTTTCATTATATTTCATTGTATCTTATTTATCCTTTATGTTTCACTATACATTTCTTGTATAAATTCCAAAAATATATAAAATTATAAAATATATAGAAATTGTTTTTGATTAAATAGATTTACAAAATTAAAAAATTAGTAAATTTAATAAAAAGAGAAAAACCTTAACCCCCCCCCCCACACACACACATAAAATCAACAATATTCCCATTTTTAAATAATTTTTTATTGGAAGTGTACGTAATAGAAAAATATTCGAGAGAATAATTTCATAGACTGAGACACATAAAATTAGAATAATATTTATGAACATTATTATATTAGAATTTATAAATATTAAGAATATTTTATAAATTATTAGTTAATTAATTATCAAATAATTTAAAGTAGAATATATTTATAATTATAAAAAAAATACACATAAAAAGAAAAAAAATTAAGCACACAAAACAAATTTTCTATTTAAAAGAACATAAGTACTTGTTATGACACGCTAGTTATAAGAAATCTACTATTTGCGAAACAAATACTACAATTAAATTTATTAAATTGATAGAAAATAGATAAATATCACAAATATTATACAATTATAATTTATCATCTATATTTTTCATAGTATTAATTTATTAAATATGAAGAAAATTGTATTTACAATAAATACTTTTTAGAAGGATATTTAATTAATTTTTATAAAAATAGTATTGGAAAAAACATTTTATAATTATGGAATTCATATCTTATCTAAAAAAGTAAACCAAATCAAGGAAGTGGTTAATCTAAAAAGTATTCATTACTTCTAAAAACAATTAAAATATATTGATTAACAATGATTAATCTAAAAATTAAATTTTTTTCAAAATCGGCCTATAATTATTTTATTTATAAATATTAATATTTAAATAAAATTTCAGCAAAATATTAATTAAATTATTTCAAAAAATTATTCACAATGTAACGCCCCGACCCAAGTTACCCTGAGTCAGTTCATTATTACATAACATTGGCATGATCACAAGAAAGATCAAATCTCGAAAGACCGATTGTTTTAGTAGCCTTGGAAACACTAGATATATTCATAAGTTTTACATTACATCATAAAATGAAAAACTACTACAACAACATGATGTCTCCATAAACCACACTCATATCCCCACATAACATCACTGCAGGTCATTCATAATTTACTTCTTCACTTCCTGGGAAAAAGAAAACATAGAAAAGGGGTGAGCTCAAATGCCCAGTAAGGATAACAATATAGCGGAAACTTTCATAAATAAGAATAAACATTTGAGGCAATGTATAACTAAAACAAAAGCCTTTCAAACATGAACTTTAAACATGGTATGAAATAAATAAAATGAAATAATTCCATTTACTTATTCACATGGATATTCTACTAGTCGAATAATCGCATGAAAAAATCAATAACCACTTTCATAATGTTGGAATGCATAATGCCAGACTATCATAACCACATAGCCAAGGCCTCGTGCCCAGACTAAAAATAAGATTTTGTCAAGGCCTTGTGCCAAGACACTAGTTTGTCTCATGAGACCTACCGATGCATCGAGGAGCTATAGCGGGCTCCACCCGTCACTTACTATGTCCAATGCATTCCCATATGAAAAGGTTTAAACATAACATAAACATTCGTATTAAAACTAGCATTCGAAATGTAAATAATTTCACCATAAACTATGAATGGTATAAAAATAGCACATCCACAGTCAAACATATCACAAAACCTTCAGTACAATATAGAAGTTTTGTATCATAATAAATCAACTTCAAATAATCTTAAAATCCATCAAAGGATGTTGACATAGATGAAATCAATATTCTTTCTAAAAAAATATCTCTTTTTATTTTGAAATCATTTAAGATCCATATAAAATAAAACATTTTCTTTGAAAATATTCTTATAAGCTTGTAAGGGAAGCTTTGAATATTTTATAACGGCAGAAAATAACTGCACCCGCAGTATAAGTTTTAAAAAAAACATTCTTATCTTAATTCTGTCGAAAAGGTTAAAAAGCACCTTGTTTGGAAAATGACGGAAAGATTCCCTTATAAACCTCTTATAAAAAGTCAAACAAGGGTATAAATGACTTTAACCCATATTCTTTTAAATATTAAAATTTTTTTGAAATACATTTTGAAGAAACATGGATGTGGATGATAACGAGATCCCAATAGATTATTACGTATAAACAACCTCGGATAATGAAGAGATTGTGAAATAACCCTTACCTTGTACTTTTCCTTGGTTGGGGTAGGTTAACCTCCTGTATAATGGTGAAATAATTGTTACTAAATTATACAAGAATCATATACATTAATATGATATCATATAAGATCTTTTAATATCGATTTATAATAATATCTTAGTATTATCGTTGTTTCGAGTGTTAATCGATTCGTTCTTCTTAAATGTTTGGTTACGTAAGACATGTTTGTAATGGATAGATTATATCTTAATCATAATCAGAATGATATTAACATTATTTTTAACCCTAAAATGAGAATAAGACTTGAATGGATACGATGGAGAATGAATCTCATCGCGTTCGTGGAGACGGTAGTCCGTACGTACGCACGAGCGACAATATAATTCTTTTGATATTAAAATAATATATAAATGGATGGTATATCATATATACAGAATCATTAACATGTTATATTTATTATTTACATGAGTTACACATCATTATTATACCCATCCAAATAATAATATATTGAATAACAATTACACCACGACGTGGAGACGGTAAGCCGTACGTACGCATGTATGGTGACATGTTATTCAAAGGGTGGATAGAATACTTAATATGGTTATACCATATTTATAATAACATCACAGTATATATATGATACTGAATTTATTATTATAGAATGGTAACAACAAATGAAGTAGAAGTGGAAGAAGAAATGAACTTAGAAAAGGGTGGTGAAATCATTACCTCTTCTTCGGGTACATCCTTTTGATTTGATCAAAAGGGCTCCTTAGGTTGGATTTCTGATCAAACTAAGGCCTCTAGGTTGTAGTGAGGGAAGTTGGGAGAGTATTTGGGCAGAGTTTGGCCGAACCAAATGGCTTTGATGGTGTGAAGAAATGAGAAGGAGGAGTGCCCTTTTATAAGAGGGGTGAGGGGCACCTTTGGAAAAGCTAGATATATTAGTTTATAATAAATTCATAATCGGTTTCCAATGGCTACAAAGTTGACTATTCAAAGGTTAAGGTGGGTATGGGTCGAAACAAACTAAACCAATAGAATTTAGACAGGTTTGGGTACTTATATTAACCTTATCTTTAAGTATTAACTTTAAGTTAATTAGTTTCACTTTTACAATGTCTCTTTGTAATTTTATATAATATGGTTAATAAACTTACTATATACATCCAAGCGACCCCCAAGTGGTCCTTTAATGATGAACCTATCATTATATAAGTATCTTGGACGTACCGTAGATTTTTAGGAATTTAATATCAATTAATAATATAATATTTGTTTTAAGAACTCTTTTATGTCAATTTTGACACTATTCAAAAGTTGATTTTTTTGAAACTCATAAAAGATTGATTACTTCGAATAAAGTCAATTAAATCAATCCTAATATATCTTAGTATCCTAGAAAATTAGTTTAATTCATTAAAAGTTTCATATTATATTTATTTGGGTATTTATAATATCAATTATTTTAATTTTTCACTATTATAGTAATTACTGCATCATCATTGTGTCATAAATAAAATAAATTATTTAATGTCTAAAAATTATAAATAAAATATAATTATGTAGGAAATACTTTTATATTTCTAATGAATATTTATAATCTAAAATCCAACATATATAAACCTATGTAACAATTGTTTTTCTAAAAGATATATGCTTGTGTCATTTTTGTATTCATTTTAACTTAATTAAAATAAAGTGTCATTATCACTTACAAGTGGATCCATGGGGTCCCAAAATAGACCCAAAGATGCCCATGGTCGACCATGTATCAACCAATAGGGTTAAGACACGTTTTAGGGTAATTTAGTATTATTATAATATCATTTGTTTAACCCTTATTTACCGGATTTACCCTTAACCATGGTAAATAAAATATTTACCCCAGTAATTATTGAAAATGTCTAAAAATAAAAGTTACCTATTTACACAATTTGAACATCCTGATTCCAAATATGGAATCCATTTTCCTAAATTCAAAATACAGAAGTGGCAGAAATTAATTTAATATTAATTCCCGCTGTCAAAACAAAAAGCGTGTTTTTAAGAGATAATAACTATCAAAAGATTGACACTTGTTTATGTTCGGTTTAATTGTAAAATTATGTCCAATGACCAACATTATATTAAATGGTAAAAATATATTTTAAATATACTTTAAAACCAAAAAAATTCATAATTTATCACTATTAATTATTTTGATTAAAAAAGTTGTTTTTAATTAAAATTTAGTAATTTTCACTATTCATCAAAATATAAAAGTTATCCGAAAAGTACCTAAATTTCACCCTAGGCTAATTTCGATATTCCGAATCCAAAAATGAAGTCCATTTTGAAATATAAAATATATATGATTTCAAAAAGTAGGTATTACTATTCATAACGGCTAGTTTGATTGGTTGTGGTGTGTGTTAAAACTCAAGGTTGCGTACAACACATGCTACTGTATTATTCAAAGAGAGCGTACCGTGGAAGCTTGGGATGTTTCATTTTAAATTTTTGATGTCCCCATTTAGTCAAAAAGTTTAAAATATTGTATTTAAAAAGGGTTCACTATTAAAAGTTGATAAAAGTGCAATACTGTAAATGAATTTGTTCTTGCATTATATCTAAGAAACTCATAATATGGATTCTAAAATTATAAGGATTATATAAAGTTTAAAATTTAGATAATACTATTCATAACCTCTTTTGAATGGCTTTTTTCTTGTATGTCATGGTGTGATTGAACTCGGTGTTGTGTGTAGTGCAAGTTATTGAATTATTTTGAAGAAATAACACACTATGAAATCTTGGGGTGTTACATTCTCCCCTCCTTCAATAAAGTGCGTCCTCGCAATTTGAAATTGTTCTTTGAAAATAAAAGGTTGAAAATAAAAAATATATTTGTGGGAAAACCCACATCGGAAATTGGGTTACTAAAATTTATTCTTAATATGAGGAAAAGAGAAATGAAAAGGGTCACCACCAAATTATGATCTCGATTAGGAGAACATTGGTGGCAATTAGAGACATATAATTGGAGGAAAAACGTAAATATTTATAGGTAGTGATTGAGGTCATCAATCACAAACAAGTATAAAATTGAGGTCCTTAAACTCATCAATCTATGATGATTTGAAATACCATCGGTTCAACAAAACATAGGGTATTATGATAACACATTTTTGACGTTTCAAAATATCTTAGTTGAAATCCCACATCGAAAAATGAATTAATGAGGCCTCTATTTAAAATAAAGAGTCGAAAGTATGAAGATTACCGAAAATAACACATACTAGGGTTCCATGTAAGAAAATATGGATATGGAAGAAAAATCTAACCATCAATTATCTGATGGAGAGTGGTAGATAACATGGCTATGAAAAGGCCAACAATCCCAAAGCCATAATTTAGTGATGATTTAAGGTATCATCTAGGAAAACATTTTTGTTCTAAGTTTCTTTTCTTAATGTTGAGGAATTTATTTATGGGATTAGCTAAGATCATAAGGAGATATACTTACTTTATAATTAGTGTTTTATCCATTAATAAATTTCTACCACAAACTCATCTTTTACTCTAAAAGATAATAGAATGTAAAAAAATTCTATTTACACTATTCGTATAGGGTTCCAAAATAAACGAATTTATAATTCATCTACAATATCTTTTAATAAAAAATAAATTATTTAATCCAGGACATCTCGTGGGCCAGTGGTAGGTGATACACCCTTGTCGCCCTTCGGTTGCGGGTTCAACTCTCTCAGCCTTGCCGGACGCGACGGGTTGCCGCCCGACCTCCGGGTTGTCCTTTTATGGAAATCCAAAATAATCCAAACTAGAACTATCCAAAATACTTCTGTCCAAACTCACAGTCCAACATTCATAAGGAAGGTAAACATAATATAGATCCTTTTTACCCCGTAATAGCATATGAATACCTTCCTCATGTATTACCATATTCCTTATTGATTACATTCATGCTCCCTTATTCCATATAGAATTATGGATATACATCATTAATCCAAAAATGTTTTAAACCCCAACAATGATGGAATATACAAATCATTAATCAGTTCCAAGGTAGTCAAGAATATCCAATATAATTTATCCAAAAAAATCACATATTATTCCAAAATCACTACCTCAGTATCAGAACTATATTATGATTTATCATTATCTAAACCATATATTTTCCAAAAATTTATCCTGCTATTGAGTCACTTTTCTTTGTTCCACACAATCTCAAGTCCTTAATGAAATAGTACTGCAGTACAATCCTTATATACTCCATAATTATTATAACAAGTACATTGTTGATACAACACTCAATTGACATAATCAACATAAGAACTCTAATCATTCCTCTTCATCTATGGTAGTATCATAACTTGATTATTATCCAATAACATCATTTGCGGCATAGTCTGATGACTGGGAAATAGGTTCGCGTAGTGTCCAAACTCCTTGAAAATGAAGCATTGTACATTTGAAAACATTTTCTTACCCTTATAGTCACGTACTTTGTGCCCTTTTCCTCCACACTTATAACAAACTCTCATTCCTTTCAGGCAAGTTCCAGGGTGTTTCTTTCCACAGTTACCACATAATGGATATTCAACCTTTCCTTTCATCCCCTTATTTCCATTCCCAGATTGATCAGCATGCCTCTTCATCTCTTGCTTTGCTTTAAAGTCATAAGACTCAGTAAACTCTTTACTTATCTTATCAACACATGATATTATTTCTTCATATGATGATAATACATGCGAGACTATTTCTCTTGTAAATTCTGGCTTAAGACCATAAAATATATAATCCTTATATCTCTTTGTATCTTGTGCATTTCTAGAGTTCTCATTCCTTCTACTGGGCGCCATTTCAAAACAATGGCATACACTAGATCAGTTTATGAATCAAAATACATAATCCCATACTTATAAAACACTTAACATAAATTGAACTATTTATGGATATAATCCATAATCATAAAAATGTCTCCTTTGAGGATATATATACTCATAAACCCTTCATAATGGTTTGTAATGAAAATGAGAATTATCCTAAGCATATCCCTCGGGAGTGTCGTAACCAAGAGTGCTGCAAGGCCCGTTGTCGTGCACCAGTTCCCGTTCGAGTCTAGCTCAAAGTGGTGTTTTCGGGTTTTACCCCTAGGTACATCTGTGCCAGAGCCGCCTCTACCTGCTCGTATCCAGACAGGGATGTATTGCTCGGAAAACTCACAAAATCTCTACAATACCAAAATTCTAGGAAGTTCTTCTATAATAATCCTCAATGTTCATCTTAGGTCTACGTGCTCTAATCAGAGTTTATCTAAATCTAGCTTCCAAGGTTTGTACTAAACTTCCTCTGATACCAACTGTAACGCCCCGACCCTAGTTACCCAGAGTCGGTGCATTATTACATAACATTGGCATGATCACAAGAAAGATCAAATCTCGAAAGACCGATTGGTTTAGTAGCCTTGGAAACACTAGATATATTCATAAGTTTTACATTACATCATAAAATAAAAAACTACTACAATAACATAATGTCTCCATAAACCACACTCATATCCCCACATAACATCCCAGAAGGTCATTCATAATTTACTTCTTCACTTCCTAGGAAAAATAAAACATAGAAAAGGGGTGAGCTCAAATGCCCAGTAAGGATAACAATATAGCAGAATCTTTCATAAATAAGAATAAACATTTGAGGAAATGTATAACTAAAACAAAATCCTTTCAAACATGAACTTTAAACATGGTATGACATAAATAAAATGAAATAATTCCATTTACTTATTCACATGGATATTCTACTAATCGAATAATTACATGCAAAAATCAATAACCACTTTCATAATGTTGGAATGCATAATGAAAGACTATCATAACCACATAGCCAAGGCCTCGTGCCAAGACTACAAATATGATTTTGTCAAGGCCTTGTGCCAAGACACAAGTTTGTCTCATGAGACCTACCGATGCATCGATGAGCTATAGCGGGCTCCACCCGTCACTTACTAAGTCCAATGCATTCCCATATGAAAAGGTTTAAACATAACATAAACATTCGTATTAAAACTAGCATTCGAAATGTAAACAATTTCACCATAAACTATGAATGGTATAAAAATATCACATCCACAGTCAAACATATCACAAAACCTTCAATACAATATAGAAGTTTTGTATCATAATAAATCAACTTCAAATAATATTAAAATCCATCAAAGGATGTTGACATAGATGAAATCAATATTCTTTCTAAAGAAATATCTCTTTTTATTTTGAAATCATTTAAGATCCATATAAAATAAAGCATTTTCTTTGAAAATATTCTTATAATCTTGTAAGGGAAGCTTTGAATATTTTATAACGGCGGAAAATAACCGCACCCGCAGTATAAGTTTTAGAAAAACATTCTTATCTTAATTCTGTCGAAAAGGTTAAAAAGCACCTTGTTTGGAAAACGACGGAAAGATTCCCTTATAAACCTCTTATAAAAAGTCAAACAAGGGCATAAATGACTTTAACCCATATTCTTTTAAATATTAAAAATGTTTTGAAATACATTTTGAAGAAACATGGATGTGGATGATAACGAGATCCCAGAAGATTATTACGTATAAACAACCTCAGATAATGAATAGATTGTGAAATAACCCTTACCTTGTACTTTTCCTTGGTTGGGGTAGGTTAACCTCCTGTATAATGGTGAAATAATTGTTACTAAATTATACAAGAATCATATACATTAATATGATATCATATATGATCTTTTAATATCGATTTATAATAATATCTTAGTATTATCGTTGTTTCGAGTGTTAATCGATTTGTTCTTCTTAAATGTTTGGTTACGTAAGACATGTCTGTAATGGATAGATTATATCTTATTCATAATCATAATGATATTAACATTATTTTTAACCCTAAAATGAGAATAAGACTTGAATGGATACGATGGAGAATGAATCTCATCGCATTCGTGGAGACGGTAGTCCGTACGTACGCACGAGCGACAATATCATTCTTTTGATATTAAAATAATATATAAATGGATGGTATATCATATATAAATAATCATTAACATGTTATATTTATTATTTACATGAGTTACACATCATTATCATACCCATCCAAATTATAATATATTGAATAACAATTACACCACGACGTGGAGACGGTAAGTCGTACGTACGCACGTATGGTGACATGTTATTCAAAGGGTGGATAGAATACTTAATATGGTTGTACCATATTTATAATAACATCACAGTATATATATGATACTGAATTTATTATTTTAGAATGGTAACAACAAATGAAGAAGAAGTGGAAGAAGAAATGAACTTAGAAAAGGGTGGTGAAATCATTACCACTTCTTCGGGTTCTTCCTTTTGATTTGATCAAAAGGGCTCCTGAGGTTGGCTTTCTGATCAATATAAGGACTCTAGGTTGTATTGAGGGAAGTTGGGAGAGTATTTGGGCAGAGTTTGGCCGAACCAAAAGGCTTTGAAGGTGTGAAGAAATGAGAAGGAGGAGTGCCCTTTTATAAGAGGGGTGAGGGGCACCTTTGGAAAAGCTAGAGATATTAGTTTATAATAAATTCATAATCGGTTTCCAATGGCTCCAAATATGACTATTCAAAGGTTAAGGTGGGGATGGGTCGCAAACAACTCAACCAATAGAATTTAGACAGGTTTGGGTACTTATATTAACCTTATCTTTAAGTATTAACTTTAAGTTAATTAGTTCACTTTTACAAAGTCTCTTTGTAGTTTTATATAATATGGTTAATAAACTTACTATATACATCCAAGCGACCCCCAAGTGGTCCATTAATGATGAACCTATCATGATATAAGTCTCTTGGACGAACCTTAGATTTTTAGTAATTTAATATCAATTAATAATATAATATTTGTTTTAAGAACTCTTTTATGTCAATTTTGACACTATTCAAAAGTTGATTTTTGTGAAACTCATAACAGATTGATTACTTAGAATCAAGTCAATTAAATCAATCCTAATATATCATATTATCCTAGAAAATTAGTTTAATTCATTAAAAATTTCATATTATATTTATTTGGGTATTTATAATATCAATTATTTTAATTTTTCACTATTATAGTCATTACTGCATCATCATTGTGTCATAAATAAAATAAATTATTTAATGTCTAAAAATTATAAATAAAATATAATTATGTAGGAAATATTTTTATATTTCTAATGAATATTTATAATATAAAATCCAACATATATAACCCTATGTAACAATTGTTTTGCTAAAAGATATATGCTTGTGTCATTTTTGTATTCATTTTAACTTAATTAAAATAAAGTGTCATTATCACTTACAAGTGGATCCATGGGGTCCCCAAATAGACCCAAAGATGCCCATGGTCGACCATGTATCAACCAATAGGGTTAAGACACGTTTTAGGGTAATTTAGTATTATTATAATATTATTTGTTTAACCCTTATTTACCGGATTTACCCTTAACCATGGTAAATAAAATATTTACCGCATTAATTATTCAAAATGTCTAAAAATAAAAGTTACCTATTTACACAATTTGAACATCCTGATTCCAAATATGGAATCCATTTTCCTAAATTCAAAACACAGAAGTGGCAGAAATTAATTTAAAATTAATTCCCGCTGTCAAAACAAAAAGCGTGTTTTTAAGAGATAATAACTATCAAAAGATTGACACTTGTTTATGTTCGGTTTAATTGTAAAATTATGTCCAATGACCAACATTATATTAAATGGTAAAAATATATTTTAAATATACTTTAAAACCACTAAAATTCATAATTTATCACTATTAATTATTTTGATTAAAAAAGTTGTTTTTAATTAAAATTTAGTAATTTTCACTATTCATCAAAATATAAAAGTTATCCGAAAAGTACCAAAATTTCACCCTAGGCTAATTTCGATATTCCGAATCCAAAAATGAATTCCATTTTGAAATATAAAATATATATGATTTCAAAAAGTAGCTATTACTATTCATAACGGCTAGTTTGATTGGTTGTGGTGTGTGTTAAAACTCAAGGTTGCGTACAACACACGCTACTGTATTATTCAAAGAGAGCGTACCGTGGAAGCTTGGGATATTTCATTTTAAATTTTTGATGTCCCCATTTAGTCAAAAAGTTTAAAATATTGTATTTAAAAAGGGTTCACTATTAAAAGTTGATAAAAGTGCAATACTGAAAATGAATTTGTTCTTGCATTATATCTAAGAAACTCATAATATGGATTCTAAAATTATAAGGATTATATAAAGTTTAAAATTTAGATAATACTATTCATAACCTCTTTTGAATGGCTTTTTTTTTGTATGTCATGGTGTGATTGAACTCGGTGTTGCGTGTAGTGCATGTTATTGAATTATTTTGAAGAAATAACACACTATGAAATCTTGGGGTGTTACACACAAGTTAATGTTAAATGTTTTGATTATTTTACAAAATTATTCTAAAAATAAAAATAACAAAATTTCTTAAAAATGCTTGATGGACTTCTCGGAATACATAGTGGACTACATCAAGTGATTCTAATCCTAATGTCGTGGAAATATTGATTTTAAAAATTACATACTATGAAAATTAGTCAGAGAAAATAAATATAAACCCAAATTTTAAATATATATGAATTAAAATTAAATTTATGTTGAATAAAATAATGATTGTAGAAAAAATAATATCTTCAATGTGAACATATTTGATCCCATAATTTAATGACATTTTATAGAAATCTCATTGATTTTTTCTTGTCTATATGATGTGAAAACATTTATATCACATAAATTAAATACATAAATCCACTAACAATTGAAGAAACAAATCCTTTTAAGAATATTACTCATGAAAAATAACTGGGGAAACAAATATGTAACACCCCTTACCTTTCTATCAAGTTTATTCTAAATTTCATTTTGGGTTTCTTTTTATGGTGGCTGGGTAATGGGAAGAATGAATAGGGTGGATACCTATAATGGTGAACTCATGGATTTTATTATAATTTTAATAATATAACCTTTAGTTTCTATATTCTACTAGGGATATAAATTACCTGTAATGGTGTTACACAATTTTTAATCATCTATAGGGAGATTCTGTGAAATGGGTACATAGTGTGAATAGATACATGTTAAGTAAAATTTAAACATCGTGTAAATTTTAAAGAATTATTTTTAAGAAAACTCAATGGATTTTTTAGCATTTGTAGGACTCAATTATTAAACTACATGTAATGGGGTTATACACTATCTAAAATCTTAAGTATCAGTTTAAATAATGATAATAAACTAAAAATCACAATTCATTACTCTGTTTTTCCTTCCCTATCCACCTAGATCCATCAACAAGTGATTTGAGTGTTTTCTAGTCCATCGAAATCATCATTTCAGTGATTTATTGTCATATTTGTTGTGGGGTATCAATCTAGTTAAGATGTCTCCCAAAAAATTTTGTATCTCACCCTTTTCCTTCTTATCGTTTGCTAGATCTTCTTGGGATATATGGATATAAAATCTATGATATTGAATCTTATTTATCTATTAGTTTCCAAGATGTTTTTTTTCTTCATTTTTACTTTAGTGAGTCATGTAGTAGGAATTGTGATTCAGTGAGAAATGTATTTGGTTCTATTTGACCTTGGCCAATTGGTATAAGCTTGAGTTTCATTGTGAAAAACTTCATTTCAATAGAATTTTGAATACCCAATTTTTTTTTAATATGGAGGGAATTTTATATGGTATATATATGAGAAACAATCTCCAATTCCAATGGAATTAGAGATTGGGGTACATTTTGAAATTGAAGGAATATGAATAAATTCTTTTGAAAAATGGTTTAAATTGAATTTATAAAAACCTATTAGTGTTTTTTATTTGAAATGTTATGAAAAATTAAAAAAATATGTTTTAGTTTAGGAATGAAATTTGTGTATTTAAAATGAAAATAAGGAATTTTAAATTTTAAATTGTTTAATATAATTTTCCCATTATCAATTAATTGATTTAACAAAAGAGAGCATAGATAGTTAATGGTTTATTTGGGAAAAGGATGTTGGTATTTTAATTCCATAAAAACATATTAGATATTACAACTCAAATCAAATCCTAGTTCAAAATATATTCTCCACAATGGGATATTTATTGAGATATATTTGGGGTGATCATGTGGGACAAGTTTATAAAAACTTTTCATGGTCACTGAGATGAGATTTCTATAGATTCCATAACTAAAAACTATTATTCCAATGGGTATATGACCATTTTTTTTCTTTGTAAATTTTTATTTATATTTTAAGGTTTATGAAACCGATTTACTCATGACTACTGATTTATAAAAACTATTTTAGATAAAATGATTGTTTAATCAATTTTGACATGATTTCCATCAATTTTAAATGAAAATCATGTTTTGATTTAGAGATGAAATTGTATCCCTATACATTATTTTACTAAAATTGGAAGCATGTTTTGGATAATTATTATTAAATCTAATTTTGAAACACTTTTTGAGACCCTAATGATATTTGTTTGTCAAAAAATACCTTTTCCATTAATAGTTATTTGACTTTCTCTAGCCAGGCCTAGTAAAGGCAATAGACATCTTTGGGTAGGTGGATGTTCTTGACACATAGGGAATTGAGTGATACATCAATTAGGAACTAGAGTTATTTTATTATACTTATCATTCATTAATGATGTAATTTTTTTGATTTTGATATATATTTTTTATAGTGTTATGTCTCATTGGTGTTTTTGAAAATATTAATATGTATCTATTATTTTGGTGTGTTTGAGGAAAATTTGTTCATAATTTTAGATTGTATAATACCATGTACTAGTTTTTAACCCATGGGGATCAAGAATTTCCTTTGGGTCTGGTAAAAATTATATTGATTATCAATGTACTAGGGTAACTGAGTAGGTTCAAGAAAAATTAGCTTCAAATGTGCATGTTGAGAATCATTCCTTGATTTTAGTATTCCATTTGATACATTTCTAAGACATAAGATGTTTTGTGAGCGAGTTCCTGGAAAACATTCATCATAAATATCCTCAATACACCATTTATGGTTTTATAAAGTTATATTTAATATTATTTTTCCCTCTTTTCCTATTATTGATTAGGATAGTTTGAAATTTAAATATCATTTTCTTATCTAATGAGATTAATTTCCCTTGTTTCTTTTATTTGAGTTGTTGATCTTAAAAATATTATAATGTATTCAATGTTGTTTCCTGATGTTTTGTAGCATTAAAAATTTGAAAAAAAGGTGAATAAGATGTATGTGGGATCATCCAACGAACCGCCATGTGAAAATCCTCTCATGGAAAAAAAATATGGTTGAGGTTGTGTGTGTTGTTCAATATATGGGAAAAGAACCCACTCCTGTACCCACTCAAGCTCTATATCTGGAAACTTGGAGAGATGAATCTCATTATTGACATCAAGAGTTACATCACCATAAACCACCTAGTTTTAAAGGATCTAATAACCCTCAATAGACTGAGTAATGGATGATAATGATAGATCTTTTTTTTGTGTATCCGAAAACTCTCGATACTATTAAGGTAAAGTGTTCTACCATTTTGATGGAGGGACCATGTAAGAGATGGTGGGATTATGTGGTTATGGATAAGAATCATGATGGAATAATGTAGATCCATATCAGGGTTCCCATCACTGACCAGTTCTATGCAGAGTCCTTGGTAATAACAAGGCTATTGAGATTTTCAAAATTGAGCAGGATGAGAATACTGTGATAGTGTATGAGAACAAATTAGCGTATTTTTTTGTATATTTCACCCAATATTGTATCGAATGAGAGGATGAAAACTCAACAGTTCAAGATGGGATATAAATTATATTCATTCTTATGTTTTCATGCCGAATCGTTTTTCTTATGATGATGCCATGGATAGGATATTGATGGTTGCAATTGATATGTATTCTAATTCAGGATTGATGACCGTTCATTTTTCTTCTTGTGGATGTTCAGGGAGTTCCCATAAAGGGAAAATAAAACATGATGAGTCTTATAGTTGATCTTGATAGTATGGTTCTTCTATACCTCTTGACGTTTCTGAATAATTGACTTCTACTGGCTTCAACTGTGGGAATCCAGGGTATTCAAAATATATTTTCACTAAATCACACATAATATGTGGTTATTGTATAAATTTAGGACACTATTAGAATTTTATTTATATTTATCCTACTATAAATTGTTTTAGAGAATCATAAACACCAAAAATTACTATAATTCAATCATAGGATTCTTGGTATATTGTTTTCAAAACACTAGAAGATGAAAAAAAAACTACTTTAAGTAGTGGAAGAGTCTACAAATGATGTATACAAGGGTTCAGTAATTTTGAGTGGTACCATCACTATAGATTCATCTATAGAAATATCTTTATTTTATAAAGTTTCTTATCACTCATTTATATAAACCCATGTTGTGAATCTTCCAAATCTTCATATGGATATTTTTTCATATGTGATTATTATTACAAAACCCCTTAGAATGATGAAATATCAGGGTATTCGTTGTCATTCTTGTGTGTTATCTTAAGCAATGATTGATCTTTTTTGGGATTTTATGATTCTCAATATGAATCCTATATATGAAATTTTAAATATGTATTTTATCTTTGATAATAAATCAGGAATTAAATGATATATTTGATGGGTATCATTCATTGCGCCGGATGAGGTGTGTCGTATTGGTTAGGGAAAATAGTACCCGAGGTAGAGGAGAGATATACCTACTTGTATAGATTTGGGTAAAATTATATATGTGTGTTTTCTTTTGATATAGATCAAGAATCCTTGAGAAGTGTCTTCCCTCCAAGTGACATCATGTTTTATGACATTTTTTCTTCTAATTTACATGTTTTTTCATTGATAAAGGAGGTATATTTTAATGTTTTTTTAGTCCCTAGAACTCAATCAGTGTAAATTCCTTCTATCTATATTTCATAAGAAAAAAATGAAAGAGTTGATGTCTTAATTAGATGATCTGATAGTTAAAGGCTTTATACACCTGAGTATGTCACCTTGAGCGATTCCTGTTCTATTTGCTAAGAATGATCATGGAGGACTTCACATATGACTTGATTACTAGAAACTCAATATAGTCATCTTAAAGAACAATTTTATATTACAAAAAATTGATGACATGTTCAAAAAATTTAATGTGGATAAGTGGTCTTAGATGATTGATCGTCAATCTGGTTATCAATAGTGGATAATAAAGGAAATATACTTTCACAATACCTCCTACTAGGGTAGGTATGGAAATTATGAGTACCTTTCAATTCCATTTTTTATAACCAATTGTTCTTCATTTTTTATGGAATCTATGAATAAGATTTTTATTGGTAACTTTTCACTTTCATTATTGTATTTTTTGGATGACACAATGGGTACTCCATTTATGAGGAGGATCATGTGCATTATTTTAGAGAAGTTATAGCATTTTGAGATGTCACTAAAAATATTCCATGCAATAAAAATGCAATTTCTGGATTTATGGAGTGAAGTTCTTGGGACACATAGTTATATATCATGGTATTTTAGCTGATATTGAGAATTTTAAAGCTGTTATAAAAAGGGATAAAATGTGTAATGCTTTCCATATTTTCATTATGATGTGTTTAGATGGATATTATCATCGTTTCACATATAATTTATTTATTTGGGATTCTAATATGACCGCTCTAACATGTTATGTCATCCATTTTAGTAGGATGAAAAATTTTATATTTAATTTGATGATATGAAACATATTTTTAATTATACACTTGAGTTGACTCTTCTAGATACTGGACAAATCTATGTGGTATTTTATGATTCATCAAGTTCCAATTTGGATTGTGTTCTTATTTGGTATGATCACACCATTTCATGTGGCTCTCAGTAGCTTAGGCCACATGAGAGGAATTATCCATCACATGACCATTAACTGGGAGACTTCATGCATGCTCTTAATTATTGGTGAAATTTCATTTATGGGGAAAGGTTTACAATTTATTCTGAAAATGATAAATTGAGTTATATATTCTATAAAAACTATTAGAATGTTCACTAGAGGTGTTGGGTATAGTTCCTACAATATTCTGAAATTGATATTTCATATACCCCAAGGAATATCATTTCGGATGCTTTTCATAGGAAAATTCCAACTTAAAAATGAATGAATCATCATAATAGTGAAACATGGTGAATATATTTTCATATTTTTATATTGGAGTCATGTAAATAGTGGATGATGTAGTATTGGAAAATGTTCAGTTGAGATCTATTCTTCTTGAGATAGATCTATTAGAACAAAATCTTCATTATGAATTACATAATATTATAGACTCTCCTTATGATGGGGATACAATTTTTTGAGTTTCTGTTCTCCATGTAGGATTTTCCATGTTTCCGAAAGCGGTATATTGTAATGTTTCTAGTGAGGAAAGTTGTTGTGGTATATTTCACTAATTTCTATTAGGATGTGCACCCTGTAATGAATAATATGTTTCCTGATATGTGGTGTCAATTATGTGGATGGTTATGTGATGATACAATGTTTATTTTTATCCGGTTATTATACTCTCTATCCTGTAAAGGTCAAGCGACAAATACCATTGTCTTTTATTTAGTTAGTTATAGTGCCAATGTAAAAATGGGATGTGATCACTATGCAGATTATGGTTCGGTTTCCACATAACCAAATTACGAAGAATGTGATATGGGATTTCATAGATAGGGTGAACAAATAAGACCAATTTACTCCCATTATTTTTGTAGACAAAATTTAAGAGATAGAAAATATCTATGTGATACTGATTGATCATTTTAATGGAGTCCCATCTGTATAGTCTCTTATAGTGATCCCATTATTATATACTACTTTTGGAGATTCCTTTAAGAGTAACTTGGAATTCATGTTTCTTTGAGTATAGAATACCATCCATATATTGATGGATGGATAGAGAGAGATATACATATTATTAAAGATATGATTCTTACCTATGTCCTCAATTTTAGTGGACCATGGGAATTTGATTTGGTTACAGTTCGGTTTTTGTATAAAAATAGGCACCAGTATGTGATCGTAATGGATCATTTTGAGTCATTGTATGAAATGACGTGTAAATCGATGTCTTATCAGTCAGAGATTGGTGAATGGTCCTTTTTTGAACTAATCATGGTATAGGATAATATATTAAAGGTTTAGTCAATTTTTTAGTGGATGTTTATGGTATAGAGTTGGTTTTAATCATATACTAATCATCGGCATAGATTGTCATATTTTCAGTGGGTGACTTGGTGTTGTTGATTTTTCCACCACATTTTTTCCATTAACAGATTGGGTGGTAAGGGATTCTTCCTCCTCTTTTATGGGAACTTTTTATATTTTTTATTAATTTGGAATATCGGTTTACCATTTAACACTTCATCCATATTAGATTTCGATGCATAAAATTTTCCATGTATCACATATACAATAAAAAATCATTCCAATTCATCTCTTTTTTGGAGCTTGTATGATATTGATGATTTTTATGATTTATCAGTGAATGAAAATCTAGTTAGGTTAGTTGATTTTTCGGCCAAGGTACTTCTTGGAAGGATGATAACATTATTTCATATTCTATGGAATCATGTTTCAGATTCTCATGAGAAGTGGGAGCATGAGGCTCTAATGTGAGTGTAGTGGCATCACCATTTTATATGGAATCTTATTGACATTATTTCTGGGGACAATAAGTTTTTATGGATTGGAGTTTATAACACCCTGTTATAATTTAGTTAGGTAAAATTTAGACATTGTTGTGGTTTTACATTTCTTCAGATAGGAAATGCCAAGAAATAATTTCTAGGATACCTATACTAGTGATGTTCGAGATTGGTTATATTTTTCAACATAAAACATGTTGTTTATCTAGTCTTCTAGAGGTTTCCATGTTCTGTAATGGATTTAGAATATGATAAATCATTTTTTGGAAGATTTCGTGAAATGGGTACATAGCATTAAAGGTTACACACCACGTATTGTATAAATGCCTTGAAAATATTGAAATATATTTTTTAGTAAAAGGAGATGAATTTTTTAGAATATGTTGTACTCAAAAATTACATGATGGGTAATGGGGTTACATGTATTGTATAATTCTGAGTGTAGGTTTTAAGAAGGTGGATTGGCTGAAAATCTTAATTATTTCATCTAGGTGTCATTCTCTCTCACACTGTATCCATCTCTATTTAATTTTGCTGATTTCAAATCCCATTAGATCATCAGTTCTATGAATGATTGTTTTGTTGTTTGTGGTGTATCTATCTGGGTATACAGACACCATGTCTCATAATGATATTTCTATTCTATTCCTTGTAGATTGATAGGTTATAGTGGGATTGATGTATCTAGTATCTATGTTGTTGAATCTTGTTTCGACTTTGAGTTACTAGATCATTCATGCCTTCATTTTCTATTGGAATTCACCTTTAGAGGCTTTGACATTACATGAGAATTTTAGGTGGTTCCTTCTAATATTGGAAATGCAATTTAACAAATAATTAGTTTGTGAAACATATTTCTTAAACTAAATTCTAAAAATCAAATTCATTGTGAATGTGTATTGAAATAAATATGGTAAAGATGTTGTTAAAACCTAACAATTAAAATGGAACTAGAGAGTTGGGAGAATTTAGAAATTAATGGATTATTAATTTATTTTTCATGATAATAGATTATATTGAATTAATAAAAACCTATGAAAAGTTTTGGTTTGAAAGGAAATGAAATGATGAAAAAATGTGTTTTGGTTATTGAATGAAATTGGAATATTGAATCTAAAAATGGGGAAATTTTATTTAGACCTAATGTGAAATAATTTTCCCATTATTGATTGATTGATCGAGAACATAGAGGCCATGGTAGTCAGTGTGTTATTTGCGGAAAACATGATGGGATAGTAACTTCATATAAATGGATTAAGGATTAGAAATCTAAAAAACATATCTCGGCTGATATTATCCATGATGGGAAGTTGATGATAATTTTTCAGTGTGATTTGATGGGACATGTCAACAAATACATTCTATGATAACTAATATGAGATGTTTGATGATTTCATAACTAGAAACTATTATACCATGGGGAAGATTACCATTTTTATTGTTGTTACAATATTGATATATATTCCAATGTGTGTGAAACTTATTTACTCAGGTTCAGTGATTTATATATACATTTTTATATAATTATTTTTAATCAATGTTTTAAAAATATTATATAAATTTAAAATAAAAGGAATGATTTGTTTTAAATATGCTGTTGTATCATAATGCCTTGTTATATTGAAATTGAAATCATGTTTTGGTTGATTATTATGGAATATTATTCTGAAACACATGGTGGGACCCTACTAGTAATTTATATCAAAACCAAATATCTTTCCTTGTGTGTTTGTTGATTTTATTCTTCCAGTTATGGGTAAAGGGAAAGAACCTCTTGGAGGAGGTGGATGTTCTTGATCTCATTGGTCTTGTAGTTATGTTTCATTTAAGGTATAATGAGGTTATTATTAGAATTATGGTACATTAATGATATAGTTTTTGGGGTTTCCATATACCTATTTGGACTCTATAATTATCCTCATTTTATTTTTTGATCATAACGATAAGTATATTTTTTCACCATTGATTTTAAGGAAAATGTGTTCCCACATTTATATTGTATGATTTTAGGTGATATTTTCCAACCCATAGAGATCATGTCTTCCCTTCTGGTCATGTAAAATTTAGATCCTTTATTAGGGTACTATGGTATCCAGGCAGGATTGTGGCAGCATACATATAACCAATAATAGATTATAATGAAAATTTATTAGTATTATACTAATAAGGATAATCCATTCATGTAAGATTAAATAAAAATATTTATTGACGCGGAATAATGGGAACCATTGATGACATGTAGAGTGGTTTGGAAAACTGATGATTGATAAATGAAGAGTGATTAAATCTAAAATACTTATGATTACTCAATATCAATAAATATATTCTAATTATATAAGAATAATCATTTAGATATGTATTTTTATTTTTAGATAGGTATGTTTAATATGTGTCAACATTAACATGGAGTGCCTGATAATGTTGATCCACATTTTCATAATTGTTTTGAACGATAGTGACATGATTTTCATGTGATTGTGGTGTGGGTTACATCTCCTGAAAGAAATGATTTAATAATTGGTGGGATATTATTGTTAATGTAAATTTTAGATTCAATTAGGGAGTAATACAACATCATGGTGACTAGAGAAAATATATATTTGGTTTGAATAAGGACAGTGAAAGTTAGTATCTATGTACGTGGAAATATTATGGCCAATCTCATGGAATTTAATAAAGATATATGTTATCAATAACTCAAACATGGATATTTTCTTCAGAATAATATTAATCATGGTTATATGTTGGGATCTTGTTTCGAATGAGTGTGTTATAATTTTCTTTATCTCTATGGGTATTCTTGGTAAATAATGTAGTTTATAAATATTTTAATGGTGCACTAATTTAATATGAATAGGATAATAATTAAATATAGATGGTGGTAGTGGAAAATAATTGATTCATAATATATTACAGTTAGTAACACTAATCCCATTTTTTCAATTATTGATTGATACAGAATTAGGGTATAAAAATCCAAAAGGGTATCATTTCTTGTGATAATGTAATGAAAATTCCTATAAATACTAGTAGAGATACATGTTCAATGAGGTCTTGTTTTATTGTAGAGTAAATATAAAAATAAATCCATATTATAGAGATATAATTTGAAAATAATTCATAGTTGATTCAAAAATTAAAAATATGTACTCAAATAAAAATAAAAAATACGAATATATAATGATATGAATTCTAATTTGATATGGAATCATCCTTACAAAAATAAGATTTTCTTTTATAATTACCTATAAGATTAAATATACAATTTTCAATGAAAATCCCTAAATATGAATATAAATTCTATCAAAAAATAATACATGATATAAACATATGCTATTGTCAACTTATTTCGTAACAAATGGCCTTATAAAATTAAAAAGAGTAATTGAAATATCATTATCATAATTAATTTTCACAATAATAATATAAAATAATTGAATAAAATATACACATTCCCAAATTAATATAAATATGTAATAATTAATATTGATATGACATAACAATAGGGAATTTTCTAATCATTAATAATAAAACCAAAAATCTCAGAATACTAATTCTCTTGATCAAATTACTCATGCATATCATTAAAATAGAACACTATATCACTAGAATTTTGAACATACTCATCATGATAATAATTATTATCTCAACTTACACTCATTATAAAAATTAAATTCATCTTATTAATGTAATATAATGATTCAATTAAACTGTTAAATGGGTGAAAATTATTATTGAACAATAAAAAAACATATATTTAATAGATGTGAATAGCCCGAAAGTTAGTTACTCATGATTGAAATGAATATCCTGACCAAGATAAGGTAGTTGAAAAAATATCCTTACATAACTAAGTAAAATTTCATGTTTTACTAAACCAATAAAGGTTAAAGAGTATCATTCTAACTAGTTTAGTTTTAGGGGCATAGTAAAAATACATATAAAACATAATTATAAATTCATAAAATATAAATGAATGGACATTTAGAGAAAATCCAAAACTAATATAAATATATTAGAAATGTCTTTCATAATACCATCAATATAATTATATTGTTAAAACTAGGATGTTTCATAGGGAAAATTTGGATTGTTTTTTAGAGGTTTTAAAGTATGATAAATTGGATTAGAAAGTTAATAATTCCATTCAATACTATAATTAAACAATTGATTCCATGAATCATAGTTTTATTCTAGCTAACTCTAATTTAGTGTTATATCAGTGGTATTATGATTGTTAACTTGAAAAATCCATCTGGAAACTAAAAATTAGAAAATATTATCATCACGTAATAACATGTAGAAGATGGTTGGTTTACAAAGTTTGAGGTTTTTAAGTGTTTTTAGACCAATTATACTAGAACATTTTGAATTAAAGATCATGTTCAGACTTGATGATACAATCACTTCAAACCTATAGGATGATGAATAATTTAAATGAAATCCCCACTTTATCCCTTGGATGATCTATATGATTTTTCCTATATGGAAGAAACTCCAAGATCCTACCTTTAAAAAATGAAGAAAAAAGGATTTGATGTGGTAGTTAAGGCCTGCGAAAATAGCCTTGATTTCCCAGTATAAGAACCTTTCATATTCTCTAGAAAACAGTTCAAGACCTCCCCCTATGAATGATAAACTAACAACCAATATTCTTAATTATTAATTATTAAGTGATATTGATTCCAGCATCTATTATACTTTTTTATCTATTTACTGATTATTGTTTGAGTTAATTTAACATAAGAATACAATGTTGAGGGACAAAAATATCATCAAATGAGGACTAGTACTATATTAATCAATAATTCATCTTCAAATAAGAGTGTAAGGACCTTGTTACATGATTCATTAAGTTTACCTCCGAAAAGATCCATGAGAATATGAAATTTCTATATATCTTTGGCACACATTTTAGGGTGAATTGATTCCATCCAAAAATAATTATTGTTTCATGAATCTCAAAGAATTTAATCACTCATGAAAAATTAGTAATGGTAAAATTTAAAAAAAAACTAAGAATACCTCACCATAATATTTTTGGAGGGATAAAGATGATATGATAAATTGTAGTGACCAAACATTAAATTTTTTCAATTTTCATTAGCTGATACAATGATATGTTGATGTGTGGCATGCTACAGTTTATGGGTTCCAATATATGTTGGGAAACCATGAATATTTGATGTTAAATCCTTACTAAATAGTTGATAAAACACCATGTATTGAATAATGTAATGTATTATTTTTTAACATTCTTCCTAAATAGTCATGATCAACATTCTATACTCTCACATGTCTTCACACACTATTCCATTATCATATCTCAACATGGTAGAACCAACTCTCATTTTGGATGAAAAATCCACATAAATGGAAAATAAAACACATCAAACAAAAATTAAATTATAATTAAAAAATTCTATATTCTATGAGTCATTATGGTATGGATTACAAAAATAAAAAACATAGCAGAAAAAATTACCTCTAAAGTGTTTTAGAAACCCCACAGTCAGATCATATACTCACCTATAATTAAAAAATCATCATTATTTATTCTTAAGTAATTGTGGATTTTGATGACCTGCATCTAGTGTGTCTCAGTAGGATTACATTTGTATCTTCCAATTATTATCAAATTATAAGAGAAATCATGTTCAATAAAGAACATGAAATACAAGATAGATCCAATGATAGATGTTAATTGGATCTTATTGATGTATTTTATGTCATTAGAAGAACATTTTACCTTCCTATGATTTCTTCCACAAAATCATCATGGAGATACATTTTTCGGGTTCTTCCTACAAAATGAAATTTTCACTATAAAAATATATGTGTTATAACTACAGCCAACCAATTTCTTAGATATATCTGTATAAATTTGTATACAAAGTATGTAG
Organism: Viscum album; assembly: GCA_963277665.1. NCBI lineage: Eukaryota > Viridiplantae > Streptophyta > Magnoliopsida > Santalales > Viscaceae > Viscum > Viscum album. Next base: position 81,686,212 of record OY728155.1, on the reverse strand, counting down.
TCTAATTATTTGATGCCTTGTATTGGGAGTAATTGTTCCAACATCATCTTTATACAGTGTAATTTGTTAATATAATTTTTATTTGGTGGTATTTATTCTATATAAAATTTTATAAATACAATCAAAATCCCTTTAATATTATAGTATAGAAGAATATCCTTTGTTATATTTGAAATCAAAGGCTTTGATTTTATAATTAAAATGTTATTACAACTATTAAAACGTCCATAAATCTATAAATATACCATTTCTACATAAAATTCTATTCATACTCCGTTGGAATGTAAAAAAATCATATTTCATTACATATTAAAACATGAAAAACATTCATGTTATGGAAATTCATTTTTGTACCCTTTAAATATATCACATAATTATATTGTTCTACATTTTCCAGTGATATTTTATGGAAAATTAAATCACATATGGATAATATGTGTTCTCATAGTGAATAAAATGATTTTTATGGAATCATTTTTCCACCATCCATTATTTATAGTTTTCCACTCTCCACCTATGTCAACATTTTTATTTAAACCACACTTGAAGAATATTTAGCTCACTCATTCATGTGAATCGACCATTTTTAATCATTGTTAGTGTTCATGGTGTCATATTAGATCATAGGTAATTCTATAATGCTAAACAAAAGAGTCATTTTTGAAATATAAATTTATAAAATCTGAATATGGAAATATAAAACATTACCAAATTACATAAAGAAAAAAATTCCCCTAGGGAAGACCATACCTAGGAGATTTCTGATGCTTCTGGACTATATATTTGAATATAAAATAATATCCATACAACCTCCATAGAAACAATATCCCTAATTAAAAAAACCTAATCAACTACTAAATATACCTTCCTATATAATCAAAACATGTAGCTATTTATATAAAAACACAACACCAACCCTTGTAGTTAACCTAACATATCATTATCTAAATTATATTATGATTCACACTTTGGATATTTAATTCACCATCCTCAGTGACATGTGATTTTCTACCAATGTCTCTTTTATGTGTATCCTAATATTCAATATTCAGATTATTTCCTCTCTTATGTAATTTTTTTTCCTCAAATTAAAAATATAGAAAACATTTAATCATATTTTTTCCAAATCCGTTTTGAAAAATAATTGGTCCCAACAATTCCTCTATAAATTTTATGGAGGTAGTAACATCATATAAAATCATTGAATCATATATAAAAAATTTATGAATTTTATTCAATGATCCTTATAATATATAAATGTTTCACCTTCCATTTTTTTCATTTCATAAAATACTCAATAACTACTCGTACTATCCTCTAAAAAATATGGTCTATCATATAACCTCCTTTCAAATATTTTCAAACATTTATAATTTTGGTCCACCCAGTGGCTTTACTATGTATTTTGATATTATGATTTCATATATTATATCATAATATGTTCCATATATGATTTTTGAATGTTTATAAAAACATCCAAACATATCCCATTCAAACATCATACCAATGTTAACACATTCCGTAAATGAAATTCTATCATAGTAAGAATGATATTCCAAAAATACACAAGATTCATGACCAATAAAAGTTAGGATATTAAGAATATTTCTAGGTATCCACACTTTCCTATACACTTCCTCATAATCCATGAATGTTATATATGGTAATTCAAAATTAATCTGTATTTTTTTGATCTAAAAATATGGTCTGGGTTCCTCTTTCACTATGCCCATCAATAATGGATGGCTCAAAATTTTGGATCACTGAATTGCAGGTAATATATAAATTAAATATGGTTCTCTTAAATATACCAATTCTTTGAGGAAAATAAATTTATATCTATAATTAAACATTATGTATTTCAGAATTATAAATTCCAAGTGATTTACTTGAACCTAGGTTTCTTGGGATCCTATCAAAATCCCATGAAAAATTCGTATACACCACACACACATGTAACATTTTTATAATGAAAAAAGTATAATACATTCAATTAGTGGATCCATTTCTATGTTAGAAATGGAAAGATCCCTGATTTTTTCAAGTGTATATTCTGAAATTCATCTATATTCCCAAATAATTATCTTTTATTAAAGGGTTAAATTTCTATATATTTTTTAAAAAATATTAACCTACATCCTTACTTATTCTGTGAACATATATTATCCGAATATTTTGAACCTTATTTTTAAAATTGTTACATGGTTACTTTTACCAAATTTCTAATTTTATACTTTAGGTTTCACAACACTAGTCCTTATAGAAACCAAGATAAGAGTGATATTATCTACTAATTTTAGGAATTTGTTCTCTAACACAATGTTTCATTTATATATAAATTTTCCCCCATTAAAAACTCATCCTAATGTTCAAAACAAGTGTTGAATTTATGAAAACAATAAATATTCACTCATGTAAAAAATGAACATTGATTTACAGGAAGGTGATGGAATAATTTGGTAAATTCAAAAAAAGATAAGTTATGATGGATAATTACAGCATAATTATATGTTTTTTACCCTACATTTTTAGTCATATTATATTATCTAATTCAAGAAAACCCTTTGGACAAAGACTAGATTTTTACACCATGAATTCAAGTAATAATTTTCCTTCAAATCAAACCCTTGATAAAATCGGTTGTTAATATAATAAATAATTTATATCCCCATATAATGTGTTTTTAAGGTATGTCTATCCTAAAAATATATTACCCATTACATACCCCATATAAATAACATTTCTAATATAATTATTCCATTTTTTATTTTTTGATACTCTGTCATCATTCCTTTATTATAGATTCCATCACATATAACTTCTTAAATTAACAGTTTTTATGGTATTTTAATGAAGGATCGCGTGATAAAAATAGTATTTGAATGATGATGTCTAACTTTTTAAGAGACTTATGAAAGTTAAAGGGGAATGATTTTGTTGAGAAAAATTATCCCATAAACTTCAAGAAAATCATAATAATTTTACATAAGTCTAAAAGAAGGTATTTTACATTTTACCAATACACTATAGGAATTAAATAAAGAAAGAGATAGTTAGAATAGATGAATTCCTCATGAAAAACAATTTTACTCTCAATTCCATCAACAAGAGTGGTGTCTTTATGAAAGAAATCTATTATAATATAAATCATTGAGGATATCTTTATATGGTAGTTTGTCTTTCTAGTCATAATATTTCTTGAGAGATATTTTTTTTTTGAGTTTAATGACCTTCACAATTGTTGTGGAGTCACATCCACACAAAATATTATTCTAATTTATTTTCCATTCGATGTGAAAATAAATGATCCCCTAAATCCTTTTTTCTTCCAATGAGGTGGAAAAAATAAAAGGGCCATGAAGAATAGTAATAACATCATCATTATAGGACTTAAAGATAAACCTACATCTCACTGGTCTGGGATATGCGCAATAAGATCCATCAGAGTATCATTTAAACTAGAAAATAAATATGGGAGTTAAGAAAAATCAACTATGTCTAGAGGAGGAGGGAAGATACCTATAATTTCATACATATAATTTTAGTGAAATTGTGAAATTTATTGTTTGAAAATTCATTTTATTGTGAGTTCCCATTCTGGATGGCCCCAATGATCTCATTAAAGGCTAAGGGAAATTTTATGGGTGTTTGGCCGTGAATGAGCTTGTTTCATCCTTTATATATGGAGTGAATGATTTCTTTATTATTGAACCTAAATTGATTTTATAGTTTCCAATACATCAAAATGAATATAGAATCCTTCAGCAGGTTCTCGATTTTTCCTAAGTGAAATAGGAGTACCTCAATGACCTTGAACACTGCCCTCTATTGAGTTGAGGCTATTTCACAGCATAAAAATAGATGACCCACATCTTTTCTCTTCTCGTGATAGATAACACACCATGAAAAAAGATAAATTTGGACTAATTAGAGGTTGACATAAATAGTACCATTAGAGAAGGATATCCTCTATAACAGTAAAAACATGGATAGAAAATACACTTGGTATAGAATATCCAATTCATTAGGGGGTTCCCTAAATATCAGGATTTTAAAAAGTCTTAGAATGATGCAACCCATTAAAATCTGGTTCTCATATTAGTAAATCATCTATTTTTAGGAACTAATAATTTTAAATCGCTAATATAATGTAATTTTAGAGAGAGTCAACACCTTCCATTTATTCTATTACTATGATAGTAGAAAAGATTTATTTGGTAGCCTCAATAACATATTCCTAATGAGATGGGTTCACATGAAATCGATAGTAAAAACATATGGTAGTATCCCTCCTATGAGGATTGTAAATAACTATATATATGTAGTTTAAATATTTTTACATACCCCAAATATAGGGTAGGGTGTCTTTATTTTGACCCTAGTATAGTAACGTATTATAATTATATTTTTTGACTAGATATAGTGGCTCTCGTACAATCATCATTTTCTAGGATAGTCCATGATGCATCATCTCTAGTAGTCTCTCTCGTATTACCTCTATGTTTTAAATATCATAATTTATGTGGTATTCCATAACAAGGGTACTCATCACCAGTTATTGAATATGATTTGTAAGTGACAATGTCTTATTTTCTAGTTAGTCGACAATAATTTTCATAGTTGAGGCATACCATAGACTCCTCAAATATTGATGTTATGTACCATGAGGAGATCTATGATGGATTAAAATTTATATCAACATCATGAAATGATATGATATATCTTATTATTTCATATTTAGATTCAATTAACCACTAGATGGCTTCCATGAGTGTAAAATGAAAAATATGAAACTCATTTGTGTTGTATCTCAAGAATGGCTGAATGGTATATCAATCTCTATCAGGTGTAAGGGATTCATGACATTTTCACAACTCTATTTTTGATGCTCTATTTATATTGGGTAAAAAAACTCATCATTGGTTTGTGAAATATTCCCTTAAACATTAGGAACCCATTGATGGGTTTTCTACAATAGTATTTGGGACTCTATTAATTATCTATTAGCTTTTCAAAATTGGATAGACAAGCATAAATTTTTTAATATATGTTTTTTGATCTTAAAGATCTTAAATAATTTTTCTGCTCAATATAAATTTAATTTGAATGAAAAATTTATCTAGAATGCATATATTGGTGAAATTTGTATTTTATTTATGGATAGTTATTTTCCCCATTTTCTTTGTAATGATATCCCCATTTTTTTTCCAAAGCAGTTAGACCTTAAATGATAAATATTTTTATCTTTCTTAAATATCCATAAACACCCATAAAATGAAGAATGGAAAATGAATAGTAGAAATCCCATAAATGTAGTTGTGGAAAAAATGACTCTCTACTTGTATTTTTTGTAACACATTTTCTCATATAAAATGTTTTGAGAATTTAATGAAGAAATAATAACAAAAACATTCCAAATTAAAATATAGGAAACCCATGAGGTCCACAATATAACCCCTAGGAATGTCAAGGTTCACACTCCCTATGTTCATTGACAATTGAGATGAAAGGGATCAAATATACTCCAGACATATTGGTTCAGATGTTTCATTTGTAATGCATGAAGGTGTAATTTGATGGTAATTGATCCCTCTGGAGAATTTTATTCCTCATTCCAAAATACACCTTAATGATTTTTTATACAATTGAATAAATATTCTATCTAAATATAGATAGTCAACCATTAGCTTATGAAAGAGGTTTATATGCCACCATATATGGACTACCCATACTCATCCAAGATCACATGTCTAAGAGAAAACCATACCCTCTATCTGAATGATATATCCTTAGCATAAATTGATTCTACATATACCTCAAACTCTATAATTGCTACATTTTTTCAAGTTTACATGGTCAATCGAATGCCGCATTTTTCAGCCTCTCATCTCATAGGATCACTAAACATATAGTGATGGAATATATGTCTCTATATCCATCATAACTATGTCTATATAATGGAATGTTTCAAATAGATAATGGGTTAATACACATTTCATTATTTATTCAAGATTCTAAAAGATAATATTCAATTTTTCCATTATATAAAATATTTATATAGATTTATTTATCAATAAATTATTATTTTGGGGATATAGATTGTCTTGTATGTATGGTTAAACTATATGGAAATATTTTTAATTAATTTTGATTTAAAAGGATTATCATTAATTGTTAAAAATAAGTCAAATGCATCCAAATTCTTGAGTGTCTATCAATTTATAGAGGGAAAATTGAATTTGAATACTAGTTTGAAGAATTCTCAATAATCTCAAAATACTAAATCTTCCATTTCAAATAATTATTCATTTCCTTGAATAACTCATCTTGCATGTAATCAACAACTAATTTGCATCATGTCATAATGAATATTCTAATGAAATAATTTTAATTTTTAATTTTGGGGTTTATTGACCAAATTATTCTCCACCTCGATTTCCAATCATATAGTGGAAAAATTTTGAAGTAGTTTTTCCAATAAGGGCCTTATTTCCAATACATAATCACACCGCTAAACTGATACTACTTACTAATGGTAAGAATTTTTTTTACTATGTTCAAAATTAAATGCAATATGCCTTGTATTCATCACCAAACGCCTTGAATTAATCACACTCATTAACTATCGAGAAGTTATCAACTCCTTCACACCATTATAGGAATCACAGTAATCATATGGAACAAAAAATATATTGAAAATCATATATTAGAAGTGATGAAACTATCCACTAAGACCATTTTATGGAATCTTGCAGACAAACATTGAGATGTTTTCTATTCCGAAATAAATATGTGTTGTGTCATTAGGGCATAACATTGGAATAAATCATAGCTAATATTAGGGATAAAAAAATAATCAACGAAAGTGTAACATAATTTTATTATTTGAAACCTCTCAAGTGAGGTCATAGTAATTCATTCCACAACATTGATGATTCTATTGACTAAGACACGGATATATCGAATCTGATGTCCCACAACGTTTTTTAGGTTAATTGAAATTGAAAACCAAATTATATAATATATAAAAATGGAGAAGAGAAAAAAAAAATTTGTGGATAATCATCATAATTCACCATAATTTCAGACTATTTTATTATTGAAACAATAATGGGAGGTATATTTGGTGGACCTTCTCATGTTGATTATAAAAAGGGACTGTATGAGATGGTTTCCACTTAAAAGGGGGATAAACTATCTAGGGGGTCCACTAGATCAAAGGAAATATCTTACCTAGTAATATATAGTGAAATTATTTAGAGGTGTACATATAGATAATAAAATTAACTATCACATTTGGTAGGAGTAGTTCAAGTTATTGAATAACTCATCTTCCTCCAAAGACACACAGAGTGAGGATAGATGAAATTAGAATAGTTCTCCATGTATTGAACCTATATATGATCATCCACTAGATTTGAATATTCTAGGACACTGGATGGTATTTTTAGTTGAAGCGTTATGTCAAATATATCATGTTCATCACCTTTCACGACATCAACACAAAGCCCTTCAAGTAGTGTAGGGGTTATATCATCCAGAGATGATGATTTCCTCGATCCCATGATTCTTTTCCCAGTGTCTATATATGCTAATAAATTTTAATGGAGATATTAAATCATCAAAAAAAATATGAGTTAAAATATAATTTTTACCTAATAGTTTTCAGTAAATACACATTTTTATAAACATTATTTTCACTCACATATAGATTCCCATGGAAATTAATTTTTTTCGAAGAACTTATGGTCCCAAAATCAGGAGTAGTCTAAGGTGGTAAAAACCCATGAATAGATTCTCCCCATTGGTATAGGAGAACCCAACTCATAGATCTTATCCATTTATTAAGCTCCTAGGATAATAACCATTCATTCAAGAAAATATCCCATCATAGCAAGAGAAATTTAGCTAATGTGGAATCAAAAAAATGTAATGAAAACATTTAATTAAAAAATCGGCGATTGAATGTTATGTTAATATTAAAACTAATCTAACATAATCTAAATAATAATTCTGATAATTATCATCCCCTCACCACATGAATCATTACCTTAAAGATCAAATACAAGGACCATGTAAAAGTGTATGTTTTACGATTAGTTGATTATAGAATATATATATCTTTTATTAGATATCACTTGATTGTGTTGATACATGTTAGAGAGGTTAGATGGGTTTTCCAAATTTTAAAACCCTATAAAAATATCTCTTCCACCTAGAATATATCATATATCTACCAAGTAAATGGTGTCAACCACCATGAGTCCCACTCTTTTGAGGCCTCTAGAAAGAGAAAGTGAGTAGGGACTATAGGAAGGGAATATTTCTCACTCAGTGAGTGCATATTATGAAATTACATAACTTATTAAAAGTAATTTAGTCAACAATAATCATTTTTTAGTGATTGTAACTTTCTGTGTCACCCTGCCTTTACATGGAGCTCCCACTCTTCTTCTCCATCAGTCCCCGGTATACCCATGTAATAAGTATCCTAAAAAGATAACATTCCATCAATATATGACTATATATAAGGAGGAGTTAGTTTATTCATGATAATCACAGTAGAATCAAATGGGTGAAGAGTGACTTATATTCCCATTTATTCTCATGTCAATATCATTATAAATTGGTCTGCTTCCATGGGGTGTCTATTAAATTATATGCTGTAAATTATTGTTGGAAATGATTCCTACATGAATGAAAATTAATAAATGAATTTAAAATATTATATTCATCACAGATTATGCACCATCAAATTTTCCACCATAATACCCTCTAATGCGGATATAAAATTTCTGTGTTCTTGGTCAGTTCTATTGATGTCTATGATGATGACTCTATTCAGAGTGGAATGTGTCACATATATGAACTTGTTCTTCCAAAATAATATGTTACCAACATCACAGTCTATTAGCTTCCTTGTCATAGCACCACCTATGATCATGTGGTATGATATAAATAATGCATCTTAATTGGTTTGGGAAGGTCCTAGGGCTCATTGACTATATATAATGACCATTATACATTTTTAAGAGATTAAACTAAATTTCAAAGGGGTCATCAATCAGTTGGTGATGGTCTATTACCTTGGAATCCCACACTAGTGAATATAGGGTCACTTTCTATTTCCTGAGTTCATTATTTGTTTTTATATATTAATTTCATAGGAATGAATCCATTATACTTCTACCCCAATATTGATGCTCTACTAATTTTGCACTAATCCGAAATAATTATTCCATCATCTGAATGAACTAAATAAAATTTTATTATATATAGGATCCATATACTGATTTGGTATAGGATAATAGTCTAGTTGAAATGGTAAATTGAATATGATCATGACTGACTTGAAAAAATCTACCAACTCTATTTTTGGTTGAAAATCAATGATTATTTATATCTCCTAGAAGGGATATAAATTTTGTATAAAACAAATACCTATAATGAAAAGTTATCTACTTGAAATTAATCCTAGAATCTGGTGTATCATAGATTTCTTCAAGTTGGATATGTTATTGTGGAGTTTTTGATCTAGTATATTTCATCGGTTCTTTAATGAAAATATAGTATAACCTGGAAATGATTCCCCATGATTGGAAAGAATAAATAATGAAAATATATATGAATTAATTGTTGACCCATATTATCTATCGATGATGATCAATCTAGATGATTGGTTAATTTACCAATAATAGTATAACGATTTTTAAATCACATAGAAATGTAAATCCATATATTGACATTCAATTAGACACTGGGTAATCCCATATATGTTACCCCATAACTTCTTAAAGTAATAAATGTTATGGATAAGCATTGTGCTTTTGGAAAAAACAATGTTAATGATATTTTATTTCCTCCTCCCATTGGAAGATTATGTATCTTTTTATAGTTTAATTTCCTATAATAAAATGGGATAATTTTGATTCATGAGGGATAGAGTATAATTAAACAAAAGAAATTGAAAAGGGATAAAATGTTTCAAGATAGTTTTGTGTTTATATAAGACATTTATAATCACATAACACTTATAAAATAACAGAATGATTTTGAAAATGAATGATATCGTATATGAAGTTCTTGAAGAGAATTCCTCATTTCAATTTTATGATTCCACATTAAAAAAATTTATAGATAAGTTATTTAATAAAATATTTCAATTGAAAAACTAATTCATTAGAGATGAAGTAAATTCAAGAAGGGATTATTTCCCATAGAAATTTTTTATTGACTTCATATGCTTATTTAATTTTTGGAATAGGCTACCTCTTGACATATAAATAAGGTTAGATAAACCCAAATACTGAAGGATTATATCAATTTTTTATTACATCCTTTAATTTAAATTCTCTATATGTCAATCCAACATAGTTTTATGTAGGGGGAATTTGTAAATTGAAACAAAAATTGTTGTGGAATTTGAATTTGATCATTATGAATAACGATAAAAAGAAATAATAGAGAAGGGAAATATGGATGAATATTATTGAAATAAACATTAAAATTGGTACATAAGATAAAGTAAAAAACCTTTTTTAATGCATAGAATGTTCTTATCCAAAGTTCTTTTATTAATGAGTGAGGTGTTTCGTTTATGTTTTTGTGGTTCTTTACAATTGGTGCTCAATTTTAGTGTAATGATGGGGTCCTTTCACACTCGTTTGGTCACTTCAATGTAGAAGGCTTATATGGTAGAGTAATATGGTACATTCATAACCGTGTTGTTTTTTCATAGCTGGAATTAATTTGAAGAGTACTGAATCCAATACATTATGGTATTGTACCCTTGAATGGAAATATTTTTCAGATCAGATCATTTAAACTAGGAACCATTAAGAAGATGAAAAACTATATATTACTCATTCCCATTAATAAAAATACACTAAGTGACCCGATTTTGTTTCCTCATCTTTGAGTAGTAACTATTGACAGAGTATCACAATGTTTTCCTTGTGGTTCCTCCATGTGATCCATTGAATAATTCCCTTCAGTAATTATTGTGTTGAATTCTGATAATAAAGTGGTGAAAAGGGGTAATGAAGGAACTCTTACATTTAATTTGACATAAAATTATAGGGAAAAGTGAGGGTAACATGGGCTATGAAATAAATATCATCTTAAAATATCATGTTTTGAAGTAGTATGATTTTATAACCAATGAATTGATGATTATTATAATTATTATGAATTTTTCATTCTATAGTTTCTCTACCCTCAGACACTTTAATAATTTTCCATTCCATATTTATCGACCTCTCAGAAATGTAATAAGTATGTGTTATTAAATATATTATAAGAGTGAACGAGGAAAGTATTTTATTAAATATTTCCTAAATAATACTAAATTTTTTTATTTGAAAGATGTCAATGATCACAAATTTCATTTACATAACAGGTTTTACTAAATGGTTGAATATATTTCACTAGATTGAGTTTGTGCTAGTCAAAACAACATTTTATGGATCATGGGGGGATATTTAAAGGCAATTTTTTCAATGATATTTCAATTTATAAAAGAAATTATAAATTTTTAACTACCACCCTATTTAATATATGTGGTTTTATAGTGGAGTAAATAACATGAAAAATAATCAATTTCATATGAGGATCATCCCCTAATGGCCATCTAAATTTTGAAAGAGTTGGAATCAATTAAAGTATTTTCTCTATATACACATTGACATTATGATATTCAATTGTTATAATTTGATTATAAAGAAATACAGGAAAACTAGAAAACTGAGATATTTATTACAATTTTATTAGTCAAATTTATATATGTTCAAATGTTTTGAGGGTGAGTGTTTTCAATTTTAACATGTTTTCTAATACAAGTGATTATTTTCATAAATTCATGGTCAAAATGCATGTTTAATTATTTTATCACTCCTAGTTATAAAATATATAACGATAGTAATCATAATAGTTTGGAATATGTAAACATCATCACAAAATTAAAAAATTATCATGTTAACATAATAAATAATGGAAGTGTATCAACAAGAATAGTGACAAAAAATAATGCACAAATATACATGATCATTTTGTAACTACAATATCCAATATTGTAAAAATAAATATTTTTTAAGTTTATAATATTAAAATATTACGAAGATTAAAAATCAATATTACTATTTTAGTAATTACTAATGGATGTTAGAAAAAAATAAAAATAAATTCCAAAAAACATAAAAATCTAATTTTTTACATAGTGTTGGAAAAGTTATTAAAATTTTATAATTTTTTATGACCCTTCTCATGAATTTATGATGTTTTCCAATTTATGGAATTTTATATATCAATTTTTTGAAATGTTTTTAAATTTTTCATGTTTACTTAATTATTTATATTTTATTTTATTTTATGTTGTCATATTCTAATTTTTAAAATGTTTTTATTTTTATTTTTTTAATGTTTTTATTTCTTTAGAATTTATATATATCTTTTATGATATAGTATAATATTATTTTTAAGATTTTTTTCAATTAAATTTTCTTTTATTCTTGATTTTGTTTATTATTTTAATGGTTTTCTTTTTTTTATGGATTTCATGAATATATTTATTTAACTATATTTGTATGAAATCTTTTACCTTTCATGGAAATAGAACTAATCATTTATGTAAGAAATTGGTGGTAGTGTTTTAAACATGATTGAATTGTTATTTTATCCTACACTATATTACTATTAGGCTTCCCATAGTTTTATCTCTCATTTAATGTTGGGATAAAAAAATATAAAAAGATTATTTTAAATTACGTTTAAATAGGTTTTAGATTATACAACACATAAAATAATGTTCATAAAGAAGGATAAGTGTTGGGTTTACCTTACTAATAATGTTTTTGATCAAATATTTAATGTTATAAAATTGTATAATCATTAATATAATTGTCTAATACCTTAATAAACATAATACTATTGAATCAAATTATATTTTAATGAATCGATTTTAATAATTTAATCTCATAATTAACAAATGAAAATTATCTTCTCTAAAGTAAGTATCACATTAGTCTATAATATATGAAAACTCCACCATCATCTCTTCAAAAATCCTGAAAGAGTGGATCAGTTAACACTAAGAAGTAAAATGTTAGAAAATAATGTATATTAAATCCACCACTACTTCAAAAACATAAAACTGAATATAATCATACATATATTACTCATTAATTTACATTTTCAAGAAAAATTATTCATTTTAGGTTTTGACAATATAAGGATTGAAAAACATTGATAAATTATAATGAAATTGTTAAACAAATACCTTATTTAGAAAAGTTAAAGGTGTTTGTATGTAATAAAATATTGGTTATTGTCGAAGAAATAAGATCATGATATGGTTAAAAAATGTACTATGAATATACAATAACAAAAGATCATATTTTTTTTAGAGTAATCAAAACAATAATGATAATTTAGAATTTAAAAACTAAAAATTATAAAATGAAAAATAACTAAATTTACCTATGTTTATTATTTATACAAGAAGTATAAAATGATTTTTTATATCATTAAGAAGAATATATGATCATAATATTTTTACAGATAAATATAAAATAATATAAACTATTTTATAATTAATTTTTAGGAAAAATAATAGTAATTAAAAAATAATTTTACATATTCAATTCAACGTCCTATAAATATATACACTAATAATAATATATAATGAATAAATAATTTAAAAATAATGGATGTGATTCAAATACTTCATAGTGAAAAATGAATATTATATGAACCCAAATTTCTCTCTGTCATATTTCTAACGCTTCTTCATATGGTCCCTTATCTCTTGGTTAACTCAATTTTTTTCTCCCCCTCTATATGATCTTTCAATTTAAATAATATAATCATCCACCTTGGGGATGGTCTCAAATTCTCATCATTAAAAAAATGTTTTTTTTAAATCTATATGTTTTTATTACTTCATAGAATACTCAAAATACTTCTTATATAAATAGATCATGGACTATGGACTAGATTAAAATATATTTTCTCAAATAAAAAAAACATCAATGAAGAAAACCTTATACCTTAAATAATATTTTATTATATGATTAAACCTTATTAAATGAAAACATAAAATATTGATTAAAATATAAATCAATGACCACCATCAATAATAAATCACCAAAGAAACTTTAGTCATGGATTGCAAATATTACACAACACAAGAAACTCAAACATCCCCCTTTGGGGTTAACAACAAGCAAATTATATCTCCTTCAAAAATTATGAGCATATTTAGATCATGATGTTTGATCAAATATGAATATTGGATTTTTTTTTGGAAATTACTTCTCTAAACTATCTCTTAGATTTTATAGTGAATTAAGGCATATGTTGCACTATATTGGATCGACACCACATGGATCCCAGACCTGAAAATGGATTAAGTTTTAATTTCACTATAATAAAGAATTTATTATCATAAGTATTTTTATTAAAAAATTATTTTTATTATTTTTTAATATATTATGTTTCTTAGAATGAATGTTTTTATTTAAATTAATTAAATAATTTTAGTCTCTATTAAAATCAAAATGAATTTTTTTTGATAAATTAAAAAAAAATCAATTAAAATAATTGTCCCCAAAATTGTATATATGTGGGGCATATCTATTTTTGTGGAAGACGTGTGATTTTACCATCCAAAATTTTTAATGACATGTGATCTCTGCGTAGATTATGTCAGTTAATACTAAATGAGTCATGAATGAATGATTCTGTTTTTGAAATTGATGTAATTTGTAAATAATTGATTTTAAATGTCTTGGGTAAAGTGATCAAATGATAATGTGTGAATAAAAATGATAAAGTTGTTGGATTCAAGTATAGAGAGACATATATCTCCTATAGGTTGTATCCAATACCTTTATAGAATCAGTATCATTGATGAATTTATAGAGGTCAGAATTTTTATAAACATACGGGTTTATAGATTCATATTATTTTTCAACATAACTATAGTTTACAGGGACACACTTTTTATTAAGATAAATGGGTATTTATTTTGACTTAGGTAGAAACTCTAAAATTATTTTAGAGATAATACTAATTTTTTTTAAATGGGTATAAAATAGGTCTTAGATTTTATTAGATACATAAATAAGTTGATGATATTATACCAAATTGTTTTTAGAAAATAAAAAATAGAACTTTTAGGTTTGGTTTCATAAGTTATTGTATTTGATATAATATAAGGTGAATTTGTACAATGTCTATAATATTTTTTTGAAAATTGGTGAGTGAAATATATATTTGTTAAATCCTTTAAAAATCTGATTTGTGTTACTCTATATCATAGTGTATAATATAAAAATTTCTTATATTACAAAATTTATCAAAAAGGGTATATAATATTAAATTATTTTTTGAATATTATCTAATAAATTATAATTTTATAATATAAATTTTATTGGATAGTTTTATTATATTATATAGAGGAATCAAAGAGTAAGGAATCAAAAGGATTATATCATTAATCACTGAAGGTAGTGAAGTGTTAATAATTAAATTTTAATGTCTTTTATAAATAATATATTATTTATTAAAATTTAATGTTGATGAAGAGGAAGATATTCCATAGTTTTTAGAAAATAGTTACATGAACTGTAATATTATAATTTACACATTCCTTATATAGTGTGGGTAAAAAAAAGTAAATTCAGTAATTTCCATAGTGGATTAACAAAGTATAATTCCTAAAGAAATGGTGTGTCTGAATTACATCCCAATCCCTTGATGATAACACATTTTGATATCTCTATTCCCCTTATATCATGAGTCTATATAATGTATGGGATGGTGGATAATCTCACTCAAATTTCAAGTGATTCATAACTGCTCAAAGATTAATCCAGGAGAGGAATGTATTTTGGCTACCTACAATGTGATCTTCTTCAACCGTAAATGATGTAAATGGATATTTCGGTGAATCTATGATGAAAAATATAATTTTTATCTATTTTATATTTTTCTTAATTTCAATTGTCTAGAATTTCCAATCTATAATAACTCTCAAATCTAATATGTTAAAAAATTGTTTTATATACTTAAAAATATAACAATAATGATATAGTCCCATATATTACATTAACACATATTTCTATAATTAACAAAGGAGTGTCATCTCTAATTATTAATTTTCATGATTGTAGGTTCAATAATAATTGTGTTATGTTACACATACACTCATCTATATATATATCATCATTAATGTAATCCAAATATTAGATTGAGTGTTATTAATTAATAGTATGTGTGTCTTATTAATAAAATCTATTTTTAATCAATTTTATGTAATTCATTGTGATTGACTAAGTTGGACTTGGTTTTCTATTTTCACATTCTTATAACATGATTAAAATTATCGATAAGTATTATTTCATTACTTGATGTTGATTATACAAGATTAGAATTCTATTTATAGTTTATTATTTTCTATGTTTTTATTATATGTGGTATATCTAAAAAAATAATTATTTAGTTAAAATATATGTTCCACATAGTTTACTATTTTCCTACATGATATTTCATATTGGTTTATATAATATATAAGATATAAATTTCAATCATTGGCATTTCTAGATATTTTCATTCATGTGTTACCGAAGCTTGTCTTGGAACCTGTTTTAATACGGGTTTATGATTGGTTTTAGATTCATATTTATATGATAATTGATTTTCATTGTGTATATTGAATGTATTATATTTTTGTTGTAAATAACAGGAGTATATTTTCAATATATTGATATATATGTTATTAGGTAAGGGATAAGCTCATGTTGTCTTCAGTTATTATACCATTTCCTATTGTGAAATGTTTGAGCTGTATTATTTCAAAAACTATTTTGACACCATTCTATTTTCAATTGGATGTGAACTATGCCTAGAATTTATTTTCAAGAATTTTTATATGAAGGAAACTATGTTTATTTACTATATTCACCATATGGATTTTTTGTGGGTCTGATGCATTTAAGATTCTCTTGGATCCTCCAAATAATGTGATATAATTATTATAGTGGTTATATTTGTCCAAAACTATGCTTGAGAATTCCACTTGTTTGTATAATCAAATACTGATATTTATTATTTTTAACTTTGAATTATTTATATATGCATAATGTAAATTATTTTAATACATAACTTTGAATTATTATCTGAACCAAAATGTATGTCATAAATTTTTTAAATAAAATTTTGAATATTAATTATTAATTATAAATTAATTAAATTGTATTTATATTTAACTTATAAATATTTAATTTTGTTTAATAAGTAAAAATATCATTTTATGACATATATATATACTATATAATTTTCTTATATTATATATAACTATGAATACATTCATTTAATATTTAAATTTTATATTTTCAAAATAAATAATGAAATACAAATGAATAATAAAATGTTACTTTAAAATGATAGATTAATTTATTTTAGTAAACAAATACAAAATATTGAAATTTAATTCAAATTTTATATTAAGTCAATAAATTTAACTTTAATGATAATTTTAATGAAACAATAAAGTTTATAAATAACGAATTATTGTTTTTCAATGTAAATTTATTTTATTTTAATTTTTCAAATAATAATAAAAAATTATTTATTTTAATTATAATGTCATTCCCAGGTTTAAGTGAAACGTTTAGATCATGATAATCATAAAGAACAATAAATAATAATAAGAATAACAATGCTAGTATAAACTCATATTATACTTATTTATATATCCATTCCTTCAATACCTAATGTATAAACATTAAACATAGGTCGATTTAGTTGTAGATCCATTTTTCATTATTTTTCAAGTCTATAAATTTTTTTCTTCTTGATTACTTTGGATTCTAAAAACATGATTTTTTGTTCATGAATTTCTATAAACCTATTGTGAATAATATTTTGATCTTATTTATTCAATACTATCATGATGTTAATAAAAAATCATTATTTATTTCTATATGGGTTATTATCTAGAAACCTTAAACAAAAATTCGCTACTTTTTATTAATACACATGTTGTCACATCCTAAAATTATGAATTTTATATGTGAAATGTTGATCTGTTAGAAAAATATCAAAAAATTTATTTGACTTTGGGTTCAAGAGGTAGGGATAGAGTTATTATATAATACTTTTTCAATTTTTACATCTAATTCCACACATATCCACCATTCATGTATTATTAATTAAAACATTTGGGATTACGTTGATAATGTTTCACTATAATACTTGAATAAGATACCACAGTTTGTATTTGATAATACATAAAATAATATTTGAATAATGATTCATTTTTATCAATCGTTTGTTGAGTAGTATTTTGTTTGCTGAGAAAATAGATAATTATCATAAGGATTTAACAATTCTATATCATTAAAAATTTTAATTAATGACATGTTATGTGAGATAAAACCATCAATTTTCTGTTATTGATGTATAACGTTTGAGTGATATTCTATTAAAAACATTAGTTAATTTAATTTAGAAACTATAATGATATTTTTTAATTCAATACCTATCTCAAGAGCTCCAAAATAAGAAAAATAAATATTTACATTTTACTGAAAAGTACAACAATTTGATATTGTTAAGCCCGTAACAACATAATCAATGTGTAAAGTCATTGACCCCAGTTTTCCAGATCCTGTTCCTTATATTATTACAGTGGCATAAAAGAAAGGAATGCACATCTTGAAGGACTGAATAGTTTAGTATTTTTGGAAGACCATATACATATAGATGTTTAATATTACAACATGAAATGAAATAAAATATTTAAGATCCATTGGTAACTTCCATAACTCATAAATTATACCTATATGTCATTCAGAATATACATCATCACATATTTGGAAAAATAAAACATAAGAAGGGGTGAGATCAGATGCACAGGAATGGTATTAGATACAATGTAAGTTATCATAATTATAAACCTTATGCATGATGAGTAAATAAAAACACCTTCCTTTATAAATAGACATAAGCATAATATGGAAGTAATAAAAGATGAATAAATATTTCAACAATAAAACATAACCCTGGATACTCTACTAGATGAATAGTCACATGCACGATAAATTACTTGATTCATAATGAAGGAATTAAAAATATCAAACCTTATAATCACACCATCAAGGCCTAAGCAATGACACCATACATAATTGTTAAAAACCTATTCTAGTCTGTCTCATGAAACTTATCGATGCATCGAGGGAATATTGTGGGCATGATAGATCACTTATTCCATCCAATTCCTTCCTTATTTGAATTAGTATAAACATAAAAAACATACACATTAATATTGAAACTATCTTATGAAAGGTAAATAACTTTCCCCAATCCTTAAATATAAACAAAAACCGTTCGGAGTAATAAGCTGAATGGTATCAAGATAGCACATCCATATTCAAACTAATAATAAACCGTGCAATAAAATATGGTATATTATATCATAAAATATTAATACCAATTAATTATAATAATCAGAAATTGTTTTCAAATAGATGGAAATACTCTTATAAAATCAATGAGTAATTCTTGAGAGAAATCCTCTTTTAATTGGAAAAGAATAGTGATTTTGGAAAAAACATTATTAAACCAGAAGTGGACGGATATAGTTATTGAAACTAAAATGAGTTACTTTATAAAAATAATGGTTTCTTAAAATAGATTATATAGTTCTCTTTGAAAATAGGTATGAATTTGAGAATATCCCTTGAATCGGGCTTGTTTAAAAGGAATAATTTTTTTAAGACCATTTTAAAAAATGTAACTCCAAATAATGAAAAGAATTATTATCTTTCAAACACATATATAGAAAATTATAAAATAATTTATGATGAGTAAATATTAATAATTAATAATTTAATTTAGGTAAGTATAGTATAAGAGTAACCAGAAAGAAAATGGAGGTTTGGGTAGAAAACCCTAACCTTATGTCTGAAAGTGTTCTGCACTCGGCATTAACATCCTAGATAATAAAATTCAATCCATTAATTAATTAAATCATAAAATTCTATATATGAATTTGATTTAGTACAATTTTATTATGTTAATTTGTTGACTTTTTTATGAGATATAAGATTTAATTGTTTCTCTTTGGAGCGTTCGTGTCATTGGTTTTCATGACCAGTATACTTGAATATGAGTTCGAATGTTCATGTGGGAAAGATATAATTATCTAGAATATATTTCATATATTATTATTTCAAATTCAGTAGTCAAAATGTTTATTTATATAACTTGGTTACATGGTATGAGGATGAATCATTAGATAAGTCATTTTGTGATAATCGTTTAGATAATTACAGTGTTCATTCGATCATCGCGAACTTGTTTGGTAGTATGAATGAGTATCTTTCATATATACTAGTCATATAATAATAAAATATGACACAATAAATTTTTAATAAATTTCTTCATCTATAAAAATGGTTTCATTGCCATACATGAAAAATAAATTGAAGACCATATATTCGTTGTCCACGAAAGTTGTAAATTAGCACCTCCTATAAAATTATTTCTTTTTTAAAATAAGTGTGAGAGATAGTAGTTTTATGATGGATATCACATTTACATGATATCATTCTATTGTATTAATGATACTAGAGTTATTAGGATAATTTTGAAATATGAAGTGAGTGGAATATATGAAAAAATAAATGAAATGTAATTAAAAGAAAAAAGGAAGAGGATTTCCATCTTGAAATATCCTCCTTGAGATCATCTTAAAGGAAAGGGTTTTAGTCTTTGTTCTAGACCAAGATCTCTTAGAAACGGTGAGAGACTAGATAAGAGGATTTGGATAGCACATTGACAGGCTTCAAGGAGTAGAAGAGTAATAATATGAGGAAGTGAGGGGTGTGTTTTAATAGTGGAGGAGAGGGGAGATTTTTGAATTCCATATTCATTATTTTAATAGTTTTATTAAGAAGATATAAAATGTTGATTTCAATAAAAATAGTAATATCTTCATTTAATTTTGAACCAAAAGTTCTTACATCAACCATAAATAACTAATGACTCATGAAATCATGTATTTAGCATTTATCATTAATTATCATATTTTAATATTCAATAAAAATTCATGTATTTTAAAAAAATCCAAAAAATTCTCTGCCACCATTTTTTTAATCTGTATAATTCAAAAATGTACTCCATTTTATCAAATTAATATTATCAATATGTGAAATTTAATTTTTAATTAATGTCATTACTTGTTTGAAAAATAATGATTTGAAATTGAAAACTGATTTTATTACACTCGAAAAAATTAACAAAGGTCTCATAAAATCATCATAAAATCACAGAAAAAAATGTATTGATTTTTCGAATAAATTTTATGAATGTAAATTTTCATTCAAATAATTTTTTTAATTATATAAATTTAATTAAATATTTCTGACCCACAAAAATACCAACACTTAATTAGTAATTTTTAAAATATTTTGCTTACTTTTAGCATAATATAATTATATCATACTTTCACTTATGAGATTCCAATTTTTTTCATGGGTATTTTACTATTCATTAGGAATATGTACTATTCATAAGGGTAATATCAATCTTCTTAAGGGAAAGTTACTATTTCATCAGTATAGGATCTGTAATGTCTCAAAATATATCTTATTTCTTTTGTTATTTATTTATAAATATTTTATAGTGTTATATATGTGGTTATATATGATTGATACTATATAAAATAAACATAAAAGGGAAAATTTCATTGGTACAATTTTTGTTCATTTCATTCTCCCTGGGTACAGGAATATCATCCCTCAAATTTCCAAAGTGTCACCTCACAAAATGATGGAACGCATAGTTCCAGTTATTATAATCATGCCATCAAGGCCTTGTCCAAGACACCATATATAATGAAATATATGGAAATAATATTATAAAATCACAATTTATTTCTTGAGAAGATACCCTTTTACTTTACAAAGATGATTTATATTTGAAAAATCATTTTATAAGGGAAGAAGTTATATAATATTTTTTTTCTTAATTATATGAGTTAATTTTGAACAATTGTGGTGTCTTAATATTAATTATAGAGTTCACTTGAAAATGATTAATAATTTTATAATTTCCCTTGATTTGGGATTGTTTATCAAGAACAATTTTTAAAGAACCTTTAAAAATATGTGTATTCTTTTTTTATATTCCATGGTAATAAAATAAGGCATTATATCTTGAGAAAGGTGGTCAAAGTGTTTACAAAAATGAAAAATATCCATAAAAACATTGAAAAAAATGTTTTTAAAAAAAATTATGAAACTAAAGGTGAAAAAAATATCTAAAACACATATCAATAAAATACTCATTATAGAATAATAAAATTTTAAAATAATTAAAAAAATATAAAAAATACTATAATGTACTAAAAAGTTAAAAATATGTGAAATTTATAAAAAAATCATAAAATAGAAAAATAAAAAATATAGCGAAATAATGACGTAAAAATATTCTTAGAGAATTTAAATTTCAATAATTTATAAAAAATGTATAAAATTTACCACAAAACCCTAGAAATGTGAAAAATACTAGAAAAGGTTTCCACCAAAAATAATTCCACATTAGAAAATGGTAAAACATTTTATAAAAAAGAAGTATATTTATTTTATTTTTTTGGTGAGAACATATTAATACTACTTCATTTCATTAGTTATCACTAATATTTTGATTCAATGTTTCAAAATTCATATTAATTTAGTTCTAGTAGTTGAAAAAATCTTTGTTTGTTATAATTATTATAAGAGTTCTACTAGAAAATGATTAACTCATATTGTTTTTTCCTACATATATTTGATATTAAATAAAATTATTTTACAAAATTTTAAATTAAATAATAATATGTAAAACTATTATACTAGCTATATGATTGAGTTTGTGCCTTAGTGTGATAAAATTTATTAATGTGAATGTTTTGACCCTAAATCTGATAAATCCTCACCAGTATTAGAAAAATAGTAAGAAACGGATTTCCTCAAACTCAAGTGAAAATATAAAAATGGATAATTCTAGTAATATGAAAAATATCAATTATCTAGATTCTCATGATTCTTATTATCAAACACTTATAATTAAATATCCCCTTTTGAATGATCCCTTTTAGTTAAAATAAGAAATGATTTAACTTATTTGTAAATTCAACGGTTTATGAGAGGAGGATAATAATACAAACATGAATGAATTTGATGTGACATAACCTACTATGATATCATATGTAGTCAATTAGGATCAAGTTAAACATTGATTCATTTTATTTTCTTTTGAAAACTATAAAAAAATATCGAACTATTATATTCCACAAGGTTCCATCACATGTTAGGTAGAAATGAACAAAATAATACCTTTAAAAACATTCATGAAATTAGAAAACCACTTATTGGAATGATATAAATGAAATTAAATTTTTCTAAATGAGACTATAGAGGATTAATGAGAATGATTAAATATGGTTATAACGTCTTCTTCATATCAATAAATTTTTAAGAAACTCCTCACTCAAAACATTTATAAGGCATTGTAATATATTAAATGTGGAATTATTTATATATCTATTGGAAGATAAATAATGTGATAAAATCCTTCCATCACAAGAACACTCTTAAGTAATATAATTTTAAACTAATTAAATTTTCAAATAGAAAATTACATTTTAGATTTCCTTTTCATCCTTCATTCGCTACATTCATTTCGAACAATGGTTCATGTATTACTTTTGATATTTCTCCAAAGGATTATGAAAAGGAATCATTTTTTTAGTGATTAGGTCCTCCACTCAGGAGAGTACATTTTGTACTTTGGGAAATGTGGTTTTCCTCCATTTTCAATGTAAGGGTAAGAAATATATATGCACTTCTTCATTGTGGTCCTTAGGTTAGGTGGTATGATATCAAACATGTGGATACAGAAGGATACGTGACTTCAAACTTTTAGATTAACTCTAATGTGGAAAAATCTATGATGAAACCAGGATATCATGAGGGAATCATGTGAATCCATCACTAAAAAAATATATTATTGAAGAAACCCTAGGATTATGATGTGACCACATCACTCTATTGTAAAATATCAATATCTATGATAGAATTAGGTGTGTGTGAAGGGATCACATCATTATACTATAAAAAATATTCTATAATACACTTATGTTATTTTGAATGTCATAAGTTTTATTAATAGACTATTTATGATGACATTTACACTAATTAATGAACCAATAATAGTTCTGCGATCTCATATGTGTCATATGATCACGTAAATATTTTTCGAAATTCATTCCATTGTTCCTTTTTTTCTCTTATACCTAATCCAAATTAAAGCCTCATGACCCTATTTCATTAAAAAACAACTCAATAAAATACTCAAACATCATATGTTATAAGAATAAATATGTTAATTGAGTTAAGTATGACCAATGTCATCGTATCCATGGTTAAAATTTATTACACTCACAGATGATAGGGTCATGGTTGAATAATTAACCTAATATGATATATTAGCAATATATGGATTTTGGATACTATGAGATGTGACCATTCATACACCAGAAAAAGGAAATCAACTAATTAGGATGAATAAGTAGCCTTGATAGATAATCTAGGCCAATAATTCATCGATAGGATGTTCAATTTGATTGGTCCACTACTCAAATGGATACATTAATGTGTATACCCCTGTATCACTGGTTGAATGATTAAAGATACCATATACAATGATCTACTTGATAAGATTCATTTCAATGAAATATAACATGGAATAGTTGTTGAGATTGATATTAGACATGACCATCACCATGAAGGGACCTTCTATATGCGTTACGGATATCCCTTATGGGTACAACATAAATATATACACATCATTTGGGATTTTTTAGATTTTGGGAACTATGAACTAATTTTATTCTCCCAATATTTATGTTATCACAATAGGACTATCATATATGACTTAATTAGAAAATGCAACTCAGAAGAAAAATATTTTCATCAAGTTTATAGAGAGGGTGGAATAATACACTTAGATGTGTGTTTTTTATGAATATATTCATGTGGGGGAGATTTATATTGAATTCATCCTTGTATTATTCTCCTAGGACAACACCTAAACTAATTATCTATTATTAGGGGAACTGCTTCATCCATATTTTCATTCCAACATTAAGGACAGATTCCAACTGATAGATGCTTTATTCAGTATTTTTATTAAAATATTCATCAGGTGGAATGGGAATAATCCAAAAACATATAGGTATGGAAACATCCCAACCATTAAGACCCATGGAGTTCATGTTTAATTTTATTTGATGATATAGGAAGTCTAATTTTTTAAAAAGTTTAGGGATTTAACCACCTAATTAATCCTGTTAATCATCCTAGCTGCATTTCTCGTGATATACGTCGATGAATACCTACCACTAGTGTGGGAGTCGCATACTAGGTTAATGGTTGGAACATTTTTATTAATGGGGAAACTGGAGTGTATAAAATATATCTACATGTAAATAATAGTTTTCCCAAATTATGCCAACAATAAAGATATATCTTTAGTGTATGGTCCCATTTAGGATTATAGGCTCCTTCTATGTGCTATTGGGTTGGATCGTCGCCTATATATAGGGTTATGAGTTCATAAATGATAAAACCAAACAAGATCCCAAATTAATCAAATATATTGAGTGTATAAAAATGGTTTGGCCATTCAATTTGAATCATTAATATAACTAAAATATTTTAAACTAGTACAACTACTTTATCTATGTGTTATACTCTTCCCAAACAAGCATCATCACTAATAAAATGACCAGAATCCTCCCAGTGTGTGCATACATGATATATTTATAATTGGTTGTGTTGGAATCCAGAATATAACTGTAGATAATATGTATGGATTATATTCCATTTAGGTTCATAATGTTTTTTTGATACATACAATATAAGGGTTCATTACCACCTCATAGTGTGTAAGATAAATCAAACCCAATATGGGAACAAAAATTTGGTATTTTGTTTATGTGAGATGAAATATTATATTATTTATTCTCTCTATAGTTGAGACCCCCATCAGGATAGTTAGTGAATAAACAATTATCTATATTCAATCATATCCTAATGGGTAGTTAACTGGTCGGGTAATACAATTTATGGGTCATGTAATGACTAAGGGTGAAGATTGTCAGGGGTAGCATGCATTGGAAGGAAGATTTGATATGTGTATTGATCTAAAAATTAATATTATGTCCCAATTACCTTGTAATAATTTGAGGTAATTGTACTCTCAACCATTATGGACTTGTATGTATTCCTTACATTATGTCCCTAATTTGACTCGACTATGATAGGACATGAAATGAGTTGGACTCATCAAGGTGAAATTCCTCAAACAAGATGATTGTATGCACTCTAAGTGACTACCATCACACTAATAAGTTTCATCCATGTAATAAGAATTTTTATGCTCTCCTATGAGGATCTCCATAAATAAGTGGAAGTTAAAATTAATGATATTAAATTTTAAATCCGCCCTTTGTAAAATATATTCCTTTAATTTGGTAGAGTATTTGATCCATTATAGATCAATTAAATTATTCCACGTGTGATAATAGTCAATGACCTTATGAAAAATAGGTATGATGGGTTACCATATACAATTACTAATCCCTTATTGATATCACCATTGAAAATTTTCTTTATGATTTCATGATTTTACATGATCTAAATATTCTATCATGACATAGGAATTTTATGTTATTGAAATTGGAATTATATTGAAAAAATAGTTAGTTTAAATGGAAATAAAGTTATATACACAACATTAAGGGAGAAAATGAAAACAATGTTCTATGAATCTCTTTAGGGGGGCCTGGTGCCACACTTAAATCTTCATGTTGTATTTATTTGAGAAAATAATTAGGTGGGAATCAGAGAGATCCCTAAGAATATGTCTTCATATAAAACTAATAAGTTATGTTTTTATTTTAATTCTAGAAAAACAAATTTCTTTTATAATTTTGTAATAATTCATCAACTTGATCCTTGATTAGTGTGAGATCTATTGAAATTGCGAAATTATTTTCTCTGGATCATCTATACCATAATTTACTTCAATGTATATTAATAGAAGATATGATTGGTGAATCCAATGAAAGATCAATACCAATACCTAACATTTATGTTTCAGCCACATAATGTATAGTTCATGGATAATAAGATACATTATAGTGGTTTTATGTACATTATTTATTCTAAATTTTTTTCTCACAATATATGATATATCTATAGAGGAAGGTATGTTATGTGGGATTTTTACTTCATCACATGGTTTTGATAATTAACTCTAGTATACATATTAATCCCTCATTATTGAAATTCAGTAGATACCATGGCGATATATTTCCATTTTCTTTATACCCTCCCCCCCCACCGGGAAGACATAATGTCATTATAAATGTATAAAATGTACTACAATACTATGCATGAATCCTTATGAGAAGATCCTCTCATTGCGCATTCTATCACTATGGTAACTATAAAAGATAAAGACATTCTAATTATAAAGTTGAGCATCTACACATACTATTATCTGCCTTATTTTCATATATTCTAGGTATTATAATTTGGAAATTAGATTAATTGTCCCTACCCCAAATCATTGATATTTAATATGTTAGCTCGTTGGTGTCTAAATTGGTCGATGTTATAGAGTTATTGGCTCACTTGCTATCTGTTTACTAAGGAGGATTCTTGTCTATACCCTCTATGAGTGAATTTCTCCTAGATTATTTGACAACCCATGGATAAACTCAATATTTATCCCGATGTACACATCAATCCCACAATAATTATATAAGTTAGTTTAAAACAATATCTTGAATCCAATTTGTGAGAATCCACATAGAGTTCTCCATAACTAGTTACATAATGTCCCTTTAATGTTCATTAATCTATGATTTAGTGTTTATAACAACCACACAATATATATCTATGTGTGTGTGTGTAAAGGAGGTGAACATTGATCAGAAGTGATTTATTTCACTCTATTCGTGGATTTTGGCTATAAAATTCATAGGTTCTACATCATTCTCAGAACCACAGTAATCAGAAAATCTTCGAAATATGAATCCTTATCCACTGAGTGGAAATATTTTTTCATATAATGATGTTCCCACATATAATAACTCTATAAAGAGTTTTATAAAACTAAAAAGTCATATAAGGAGGTAGAATATCTATTTCTGGTTGTCTAAAATGAGATAATGGATGTTGGTATGACAGTATATGCCCTATATCATTGTGATAAATTATAATCAATTCCAACAACTGAACTACACTATGCTTTGAATAAAATTGAGAAAGATAATATTCAACATCATGAATCTATATATCAGTCATTACTATAGCATTCCAATGCATTCCCCATTTCATAAAATGAGAGTGACTCCATAATTTGGATGTTACTCTATTATTTGGATATCTAAAGAACACCAAATGATTTCCAATTGTTTTTATTTCCATGAAATTTTAATTTTTTGGAATATTGGACTATATTAATCTTCCAAATGAAAAATATTTATATCATAACTGTAACAGCCATAAATTTTACTATGTATTTATCCATAAATAAAAATTTAAATGGTTTTGTTCACACAAAATGATGACCTAAATAAAAACCACATAAATTTTATAATTATTAAATATAATTTTTCTAATTATTAAATGTTGAATTATCAGGTAGATATAAAATATTCCACATTATAAAAAATATAGAAATGTAATTAAGAAGTATAAATATTTCATAGGAGGCTCCTTTTTCTAATTTAGTAATTGAGGTGGTGTTACTATATATTTCCCAATACCAATCCCAAGTTGGTATTTAACACGTACCACTAGAAAAAAATAAAATATAGTAGAATTTTTTGCTGTTTGAGATCAATATGAGATCCATGTTAGCTGAAATACCACGCAAGACTTCCAACAAAACCTTCCTTACCATTATATCATATATAGAGGTCATTATACAGGGTTTTAGTTGATATTAATATGAAATAAATAGGTAATTATTATCATAATATCTTTTATATGTTTTCTATATTATTTTCAGTATTATATGATATATTTATAGAATATTCACTATAATTAATGTTATCACATTTTAATTATGATATAAATAGAATTTATTAATTAAATTCAATATATGATAAATTAGTAACATCCATTAATTAAGTTATCAACTATAAGTAATGTTAATGTAATTATTCCTGTTTATACAAAAATGTTTAGTTTGAATAAAAAATTTATTTTCTTTCAAAGATAAATTTATAAATTCTTATTTTTGAAAATTTTAAAATGAAAATTTTTAATTCATTATTTAAATATCATATTATAATGATTTTATTCAGAAATAGATGCATTTATTAAAAAATAGAAAAAAAATGACATTTTTATAAATACCTTAACATTTATTAAATAATTAGGTGATAAGATTGAATTTAAAATATAATATAACTTTTTATATTCCAAATGGGCATTAATTTTGTAAAAATATGAATTTAAAAAATTTATTATTATTTTAGAGTCATATGTTTGACATTTTTTGAAATTTAATGATATTTTACTCTCATAAATTTTTTTTTCATTTTCTATTAATTGAGGGTGAAAATTTTTACTTTCTTATTTTTCCTGATTTCATTATTAGAAAACATGTGTTATTTTAATAAATAAATAATCAATTTGGTGTAATTAATTAAAATACATGAATTTTTATAATATATTTTTCATGATTGAAAGAGAATTTTTTAGCTAATAAATTCATTTCATTAAGAATAATTTTTTTAAAATCAATATTTATCATATATATTAATTGATATAAAAAATTGATAACAAAATTGGATTCATAATTTTCTAATTATGTAATATTTCCCATTTCAAATTTGATTATAAATATATGTTACCACAATCAATTTTAGTCACCACGTAGAGGTTTAAATGCTTTATAAGTGGTTAAAAAAGTGATAAGAACATATATATCACAAAACAAATATCTAAAAGTTATTACATGAGTGGATTAAAGATATAGCTAGTAGTATAGTTGAAAATGTGATAATTTTGAGACACTTTACTCGATAATTTCTTCCCTTTTTTCTTTTAAAATGTATCGATATAAATTACACTCCTCTCATTTAACAAATTATCCTTCATAAACCCATCTAAAAATTAAAAAAATATATACAAATTCACTATAATACTCTAAATTTTATTCACTGTTAATAACAACTCTTCTTCATGAGCTTATGGTCCCAAAAAGAAGACATCAACCTCTCATTTCCAAGAGTCCCTATAAGTGGAAATTAATGCTATCAATGTAAGTTATATATTATTATTGATCATTATCCAAAAATCCTCATATAAATAATATTGAATATTATTTATAACATTAAAAACATGTTTCATAATACCATTAATCTTCTATGAATGATATATTTAAATTCTATAATAACTTGCTCTTACACATTTAGACATCATTACAAGTTATTGTTTTCATCGGTTTTACTTCCTACATGACCATTGTTAAAATTATTATCATATAGAATACAAATAAAATATAATTATTGGTTATAATATATAATAGTAAATATTTAATATTTTTTTATAGTTTTTTTAATATTAAAATTATTTGTAAAAATATATTCAAATATATTAATAACACAATTAACATCGAAAAATGAAATTTATAGGGGATTAATGTGAACTATCAACACAAGTTCCAAAAATTTCCTATGTAAATAAATAAAAGTCATGGTAGTTAACTTCAAAATATTATCATGAAATGGAAAAATAATAGTTAACAACCAAATAGTAATTTTAATAATAAACAATTAACTAATGTGTAATAAGGATTTTTAAATGGATGGTATAATATAAAATTACTATTAATAAATTTATTATTTATATAAAAAAAATTATTATCAAATTAAGTTATATTTTTTATTAACTTAAATATTATGGCATGTGTTTCTTGGTCTCAATTGAACCTCTTAAAAATATGTTTCTAAACAAGATAAAATATCATTTATGGTGTAATTTTGATTCAATGCCACATAAAGATCATTTATTTCATTTTTATTATAATTAATGATATTTAGAAACATAAACCATATTAATTCTCATATCAAATTTGATTAAAGCTTTATAAAATACACAAGGGTTCTTTAGCTCAGTTTTCATTCCTAGTGGCATATTATATTTTTCGAACTAATTTTCTATTAAATGGAGAATAATATTTTTATAATAGATAATATATAAACATTCCTTCCAAATACATGGTATTTAAAATTTAATGTTGATTTATCTAATTTATGGTGTTTTAATTTAGTGGATAAAAACACATTATAGGTTGCTTATGACAATTTCACTTCATTGAGAAGTGTTTTATAACATGATGTTATAATTCATTTATATGGTGTAAATAATTCCTCTTTGATATATTATATAATGAATATAATTATACTCTTATAATATTAAGTTAATACTCATGCACATTATTGTATGGGTTGATTTATTTTAAAAATTATAAAGGATATTAATATAAATCATTGTTTCAAAATATTGAAAGTCATTTACAATAATATTTTTCTTTAATTTCCATTTTCATTATAAAGTTTCATTAATTTTTAACAATATATATTAATGATTTTATAAGTTCATTTTAACTAATTTTTAAATTATATAAACTAATTTGGAAAAGAATATATTTAATTTTTTCGATATGGGAATGTTTTGGATTTATTTATAATGGATTTAAAAAATTGTCACTAAATGATTTATGGCTGTGAAAATTTTCATATCATAATGACAGATCATTGATATTCGGATTCATTCATGAGATTCTATGGGGGTTCAGAGAAAATATTCTTTATATTATTATGTGATTATTTGTTTGTTAATCTTAAAAAAAGAGTAGGATATTATTCCTTCTTTTTCAACTAAAATATTAAATTCACTTATAAAAGTAATTTTTATCTATATCTACATACATTAATGTATTTCATGATTTTGTAGGGATTTTATTTAATGAATCCACTAGACATCTTTCTATGTATGTCTTATAACGTTATTTTAATGAAATTGTCCTGAAAGAAATTTCTCAAAGGAATTTTTTGGCTATCAAGAAATTAGAAATTATCTTATGTTCTTTTAGAATAAATTTGTATTATTTGACCATATGTGATGTGTGTATCCATTATATACTTTTAATCCATTTTTTAATGTTTATACATCCAGATATATGTTTTTAAAATTATTATTTTTCAGTATTCCATTATGTTATGATGTTTGATTTTTCCAGTTAGCTGATTCCATTAAGATACATTATGAAAAATATCCAGTTTCATAATTAAATTATGATATATTGTTAGAATTATCTAGTCATTGGATTCTATTAAGATATGATGTTGGAATTATCTTGTTAGGTGACTCCATTCTGTTATAATAGTGTAATTATCTAGTTATGGAATTCCACTAGGATATAATGTTAGAATATTCTGGTTAGGTGATTCAATTTTGAATAATATAAAACATTGTTGAATATGGTAGTGTTGGAATCTTTGATGATTTTAGTTATTATTTATATTCCACATTATTATCCCTTACTCTTATTCATATGTTATTTTTTCATGGATCATTATTATTACATCATGATTTAACGCTAATTCTATTAATGTATTATAATAATCGAAAGTATTATTTCTTGGCACATTCCTTTTGATAATTCTTCTATAGGGTATTAATTCATAATTCTATAATAACAAAATTTACCCATATGATACTCTTATGATAAATTTTTTTCATTGATTTTTAATGATTATGATTGTTATATCTCTATATTTCATCCTTTATAGGTGTCCATTTCCACCGATTATTAACAATGATAATGTATATGATTTATATATAAATATATCATTTTTTTTCAAAGAATTTGTGGGATATTTAAGAGACTTATTGCAGAATAATAATTTTTTTATGCTATAACAATTCTATTTTGTATGGAAATACATGGTATTTCTCGTACAAGGGGTTTTTTTTACAAATAAATCCAAACCTAAAATTTATTTTAAATATAGGTGAATCAATATTGGTAATTGATATAGTGATTATGGATGGTTTTATTTAGGTCAAATTATTTTGTATGAAATATAATATATAATGTATGTTTTTTTCATTGAATGTGTGTGTATGGGTTTGGGGAATCTAGGTTAGTATTGGATCAGGGTTTAAATAAAATTAGAAGTTAGGATGTTATTGGTTAAATATAATGATTTGTTTTTGATATCATTATGGGTTGATAAATTTAAAATCGAACATATGATCGAAGTCATCGGTACCACTTTTGGGGTATTGCGGGATTGGATTATGTGGTGATTATTGATATTTGTGGAGTTTTTTGTTTGGTTTAAGAATAATTTTTCATCAAGGGAGTAGTGTCTGATATGGTTAGAATGTAATTTTATTTTCATGTACATATAGTTAATTGAGGAAATGGGATATTTGAAATTTATAATTTAATTTGTGAAATATAGATTACTAAGGGAGTTGAAATATTATTTTTTTGACCCAAACATTCAAGTTATTCTCAAAATGGTTTAGTATATTTACGGAAGTATATATAATTAATGTATATATGGATTGGAATGTGATTTTTAAACTGATTAATGGTTTTAGTGATAATGATTATATTGAATTATGGGAGAATAGTTTTCCCAATATAATTTGGTAAATAATGTGGATAGAAAGATCATGAAAATTTTGTGTTAGTTAATTTTTAGTGATTAATTTAATGATATTATTAACCTAACAAAAATGTTCATCAGAGTTTAACATGTATAAATTTATAGTAAATATTTATAGTGAATATGAAGTGGGTTTAAATTATGTTTTTATTATAAAAAATATCTTATGATTGTTTTTATTATTAAAACTTTTAACAATTTTTATCATAACTATTTGGTTTAATACTTTTGTTTGAAATATAATCATAAAATTGTTATGAGTATATGGTATGATTCTAGAAAAAACTAATTCATATAATGAAGAAATAAAAAATTGGTCATTTGGTTTCTGTAAATTAAATTATAAATATATTTTTATTGCAAGAAAAAAAGTGGTTCCCA
Organism: Viscum album; assembly: GCA_963277665.1. Classification (NCBI taxonomy): domain Eukaryota; kingdom Viridiplantae; phylum Streptophyta; class Magnoliopsida; order Santalales; family Viscaceae; genus Viscum; species Viscum album. Next base: position 81,652,020 of record OY728155.1, on the reverse strand, counting down.
TTATATTTTGGTAGATAACTCATTACATCATGAGGTAAGACTATTCTAATAATATCCCCATATGATTTCCACTATGAGAAAAATTAATATTATTTTGTTGTAATTACTTTATAATTGATTTATATGTAAATAATTAATTTTAATATGTATATATCCTTATATAAATATTGTTCAGTGTATTGTTTCACACATATAATTGAACTATGTCAAAATATACTAAATTTTATAAGTATTAAATATAATGATTTTAATATTTCCATTTAATTATTCAGTGTAAATCAATGTAACCATAGTATGAATTATATATTGATGGAATAAAATAGTAGTAGTCTTCCATATGTGGTTCATTTTAAGAGAATGGATATGAGGATGTGTCACTCTAAATTTCGTCCAATCCAAACAAAAACATCAATAAGATGAATTTTGAATAATCATCAGTAGAATAATTTCATTGTCATGGAAATAAATACATGATCAATGATTATAGAAGCACTATCTCAAATACTACCAATTAATACCATACCCATAGACCTTATGAGAAGTTTGTGATTGGTAATAAATAATTTTATTTTCAAATTTTATCATGAAGAAAATAGTGGTTCCTTTTTATAGAATTTGGAACTCTAGGATAATAGTTTAAAAAACTATTTTGGTTGTCGATAAACAGAAATGCGTATAATATTTTTCCATAATTTTTAATGTTTTATTTTTTAAAATATATTATTATAATTTTTTAATTATTTTATTAGGAATGATATGTTGTGAAAATTTATAAGATATTGAGAAAACATTACATGGAAAAATCATAATCAATACATAATGTTTAACTACTTATATTATGGTTTATTTCAGTGAGAAAAAATTTGAAAACCTAAAACAAATCATAGTGACTTATTCTATAAATTCATATGCATATAAATAATACATAATATTTAAGGAAGAGGCTCTTATTCTATGAATTATAATATTAACATAGGAAACCCTAAATATTATTAGATCATTTTTAAGAATATTATTATGTAATTATCATTATATAATGAAAGAAGATCAACCCATAATTAGAATGGAGGGGTCGAGTTGCCTATCCAAAACTTTTCCTAAAACAAATTGAATACCTTCATTGTATTATTTTACTAATAAGATTTTAAATGATAAAATACATGTCTATATTATTTTTGAATTTCTTATTTTTATTTAGGGATTCGAATTCATAGAAGTACATATAAGAGAATAATTTTGCATCATATAGAATTGCATCATTCTCAATAAAATCTAGTTGATAAAAGATATGAGTGATACATTAATCATTGTGTTTTTATTGTCATTTTTGTATGATGTAGTTTTTTTTATAATTTTTTTATCTTTTGTACTATTGAGATATAATAGAGTATGTTGATTTCTTCCATTCTATAGAGATCTTATTTGAGACGAAAATTACTGCGGGGGACCAACATCGTTGTTTTGAAATAATTATAACTTATTAAAATTTCATCAAATAATTTTTATTATTATTATCTTCCATAACTTTATCAGTTTTATACATCTTTAGATGAAACTATAACCTATGATTGATTTTCAATTAGGAAATAGTGAGTATTAACTTAAGAGATGCTCAATAAAGAGTTATGTTATTGTTGATTTAGAACAATTTATTATGTTTTTAATGAAATAATTAATTTTAATTTAGTAATACATTATTTATAATTCAAATATCTTTTCATATTTACTTTTCATGAGTTTTAGTCGGTAATATTTTAAATCTAATGTAGTAGTAGGTAATTCAGAAAATAACAGTGATATTGAGTTCTTTTGTGGTATATACAAGATCAGAATGATTTCATTGTTTAGTATGTTTTTTTATCATACATAAATGAATGGAATATGATTTCATTGATTGATATATATGTACTAAAAATATAGTACCTTTAGGAATCTCATAAATTACTAAATCACTTTTATATATAAAATAATAAAATAATTATTATATAGTAAACTTTCTTTCAAAAATAATTCATCGCCATTTATTTTTAACCAAACATTCCTTATTAAAATTTGACTATATTACTTACTAATTGGTTTCAATAAACATTAAGACATATTTTAATTCTAAAATCATGTCTTAATTATTAATAAATACTATAGTTTGACTTATATATATATGTGTCTTAATAATGATTCGATCTTAGGATTTCCAATAATACAGTTCTCCATAGTAGTATTTGTATACAACCAATAAAATTAATCTAAAATTTGTCTTATGTTATTTCAAGGATTGAGTTTATTGAATATGGGGAAGATTTTAGAATGAAATTTTATTAGATTTTTCGATTTCATTTTTTGAATTTTACGTCAGATCAAATAATTTTTTATTAATATTTCATAATTATAATTATTTACAATATTTTTCATTATTATTTAAAATTTTATTATCCCTTAAATATTTAAGTATTATGTTGTTTTCAGTTTAAAAATGTTGAATTATTATTATGAAACTATAGTTTTAGAAAATATTAAATATCCTTACATGAATTCACTTTTATTTGGGAACGAGAAATACATATAATGATTTGAAACATAGGATTTCATAAATATTTGTTTTTATTTCTATATAATTTCAAAATGTTATATGAATATGATTATAATACCAAAACAATCAATTCTATCTTGAGATAATATTCATCTTAACATATATCTATTTCATATATGGGAATGTAACATACAAATATTTACAAATTATTCGAATGTTTACTATTTGTATTTATTTTTCTTTTATATTTGATTTGTTTTCCTTCATTGTTTTCCATTAGTTTTGGATCCTCTTCAATGGTAATATGGGGGGATCAAAATGTGGAAGCTCATGTGAAAATGATTCTTCAGATAATTACCCGAATATTATGAATTGTTTAATAAATTAATGAACGATTGGAAATACATGACAATGTTATGATGAAATCTATAATGTTGAATCTATTCCATTATGACTTATTTATTAATTATAGAATAAAAATTTAAATTCATTGAGTAATATTAGTATTTATATGATAGATCTACACAAATAATCTTTTATTAAGTTATTTTTCTATTTTTAATGTCAGAAATATATTTAGTTTTGTTAGTTCTATAGTTGTTAAATTATTTTTTCTCCTTTGAAAAGACGATTTATTGTTATACCTCCTTAAATATGATACACTATTAAGGTTTCTAAACTCATCAGAATCTATGTTATTTTTTGGGTCATGCCTCTATATGTGAAAAGGTAGTTATTGTAAAATATTATCACATCCTTGAAAAATAGATTTTATCTATGTGGGTTTAATTTGATTTGTGGTGAAGATAAATATGAAGAGTAGATGTACAATAACATTTAGCTGATCAATTATATATTTTTGGGGGTATTTTTTAAAATTTTGAGAGCTTATCTAAATTTCATTTTTCATATTATTTCATAAAATTCTATGTTTTCCAACATGTTTATATAAATTTTGTCTCTACTCTAATTTAATTATTTTGATAAAATTTTCAAAAGAAATATTAACACCAACGATATCATATTATAATCATAATCTAGGAAAAAATGGTATCAATGCTCCCATGTATATAGTTTTGGTTTATTCGAATACATCATTTAATATTCTTCTATATATTGATAACCAAATCTGAGATATTATAATCTAAACTTTTGTTGAAATAGCAGTAATTAATTCTTAATATTTTAAGATCCCCTAAAATAGATATATATTGATTGTATTGATTTTAGTTATGGGCATGGTATGACGGAATCATAAACTAATCATCTATTTAAAAATCACTTGATGATAACATTAAAACTATACAGTCTACCTAACGCTAATCCAAATAATCTTATAGGTAACGACATGGTCAATTATTTTTCATATTATAAATAAATTTATATAGTATACTCTGTTATTATTCAATGTTTTTTAACCATTTATTATCTTGTTGGATAGATCATGAAATTGGGAGGATGATACAAGTTATACACTACATAATTGAGAAGATCAAGTGAAAAACACAGGGAATGATGTTTTTAGAATATCAATATTTATGGGTGGTAAAGTAGATTCATCTTGACATATGTTTCAAAGATTCATGAGAATCATAAATGGAAACAATGATCTTGGAGAAAAATTTGGATAACACTATTATAGTTTAATGTGTGTGGTATTCAATTTTCAATAATTTTCATGTGTATATAGAAACTATATATTAGTGGATAAGTTTTATGTATTATATCTTTGATGAAATGATTTGTTCACTGCAATGCTCTAAAATCAAACACCAGAACACAACAGATGATAAGACTACTTCATATTTGTATATTTTGATTAAATATAAATATAAATTCTTTGACTAACTCTTTTGTATTTTAGTTAAACTGAAGTGAAATGATGATATATCTCACTTAACTAAAGGTTCTTATTTAATGATTATATGAATGAATTGATCACTAAATGTTTTTTGATAAGATACTATGATATATGGTTGAGAGAAGAAATATATTGCTAGAAAATATATCAATGATTCAAAACAAAGATTTATTGATTTCATATAGAAGAAACATATTAAATCTTAATGTACATAATTGAATAGTTAAAAGAAATGAGATATATATTGTTGTAATGAAATGTGAACAATGAGGTACTTATAGAGCTTTATAAAATATTTAATATCAATAATTGATTTAATATGTTAAAGGGAAGTGGAAAACTTATGATTGATGAATTCAAACATGAATGATGGTAGAAGTGAATAATGTTCTAGATTTATATTTGATTCAAATTAATAAAATATTTTTGTTATATTTTATATGAAATAAATTGTAAAACTACATAATTTTACAACTTAAAATCATATTTATGGATGATATATGATATTTTGTGACCTCTCTAAAGACATGATCAGAGGAATTGGTAAAATGTCTATGATATATTAGGGAATAGGAGGCCTATATATGATAACTTTTTATTATTACATAAATTCTATAAGAATGTAAATTTTATAGGTTTTAATGTAAAAAAGTAAAGCAAGTTCCATGTTTACAATTAATTATTAAAAGAAAAAAAATCCTACATAGTCATTCACATATATTTACAAATTTAATACTATAAAACATCTTCAACATATTCATTAAGATTTATTAGATGATTTTATTTCCTTTTGTTGATGTTTATTTGTCAATACTATTTTTTTTAATAAATTGTTAATATAATTTTATAAAGGTTGCGTCCTAGGTGATAAATTTAGTATCATCAAAAGTAAGTCCAATACCAACCTATATTTATAGGGTATTGATGATTTTTCCCTTGGTTATCTATATCAATAAATTCAAATGCTATAATTGAAATCATAATATTAGAAACCAATTTCTCAAGTCAAGGAAGAGTTTTCACGATATAGGGGAAATGTCTGCAAAATTTTATAATAGATCATAGAAGTTGAGGTGTATGGAGATAGATACTAAGATATATGCATATTACGAAAATAAAAAAAGTTGTTAAAAAATAATGGTAAAATTTATCAAACCATCAATGATGTTTTGATTATGAAGTATGGTAAGATCAATATAGTATACACTTTGAGGAAGGTTTTAGAAATCTTTTATTAAAATAGAACTATAATTCATTCATGATGTTTTGGATTTTTGTAGAGATAGTATAAAATTATAGTGGAATGAAGTCTACTAATTGTGTAATTATAGATTAATATTTGATTTTTAATTTTAAATATGAAATTTATATTAGATATCATTCATGAATTTTGTGGAATCATGTAATTATTCATATGCATGTATGAAATTTCCAAGCATATAAGTATTTTTCTTTTTGATAGTGTATAAATTTTGTTTTATTCCATATAAGATTATAGTAAAAACAATTTATGAAATTTTGAACTAGGAATCTGTGTTTCAATAAATATTTTAGGATGTTTTGTACCACATTAATTTGGGAATAAGACTTTAGATAATTTTACATGGATTCGTATTGTTACAAAAAATATGGTAACATTATATTCCTTTAAAGGTATTATGAAGTGTCTTATATCCAAATCATATTAATTAAAGATCATTGATGATATTAAATTCATAAGAATTCTGTTCCAATTACTTATTAGACATTAATCATAGCTAAATTTCCATTTTCAGAAGGTGAAATTTTTTATTTTCTCAAAAATTATTATTCTAAAGTGGAAATTATTTTGAATGATACTTGAGTAATATATTTTTGTTAAGCCATTACAGATCATGTAAAATTCATTACTCATCTTTGATTTTGAAAAAATACATGAAGATTATAAGTTGGTTAATGAAATAAAATCATGAATGTTTTTAAAAAAACACAAAATTGAGTTGTGCCTCAAGTAATTATATACTATCCAAGTCTTTGAGATCTGACCTATTTGAGTGACCATAAAATCTTCAATAAATTAGAATAATATAAAAGGTATATTGAATATCATATAATTTATTTCATTAGGAAATTAAGGAATACTATATTTTCATAAATCAATAAAATGTAAAAATGAGAAAATGAAATTGACATTATTAAAAGGATTAAATATCACATAAATAATTTTAATTAATGATTTTGAAGATGAATGTGATTTTGAGATTATACTCATGTGAACACATTCAACAGGAATCCTCATAGGTATTCTGAATATGCACAATACTATGAATGAGTAGGGCACCACCGCATATTATATTTTTTATATAATTTATATTAAATATACAATTTGATATAAATGTGAACTTCTCAGAAGAATTATACTTGGTAGAAAAGCATTATTATATTAGGGGAGAAAATGGATATCCATTTATCCAGTAGAATAAAATTAGAAAACAATTAAAATGTTTTTTTGTAAATTATATGAGAAATAACGGGGATAAATCCCTATATGATATACTTTTTTATAATATTATTTAATTTGATGGGGAACACATAAATTATTATCTAACAAAATTTCCTTAAATATGGTGGAAATGTTATCTAATAGAAATAATTCTATAGACATAAAAATAAAAGGATAATTAAATGAAACTACATAAGGAACTAATAATATCATATAAGGTATAATAGAAAAGAGGATTTATAGATTCATATAGTGTATATTTTCTAGTTAGATAAGAAAACTTGTTAAAAACTCTAGGAAGAAGAATCAACACTGTTCAGAGTAGTGTTGATTTAGAAAAAAACTAAAATATTTCAAAAATGAATAAGATAAATAAATGAAGAGGAAGATACTAACCAAAGGAAGAAAGAAGAACTAATGAGTTAATGTAGGATGGGAAAGAATAAAAAAATAATTTAACAAGAAATCTTTTAAAAAATATCTCAATTCAAATTTTCCATGTGATTCTCTTAGTTGGTTTGATCTAGAGTTGTATCCTTGATGAAATAAATTATCTTACATGTTGAAGATGTTAAAAAATATTTAGCTGAATTAGATACCTAAATGTTTTAATTTTATAAATATAGGAATCACATTCTATAAATAAACTATGTGCAATGAATTTTATGGAGGTTGAGTTATAAGATTAGTGTATGAAGATATCAAGGAGTTTGATAACATTTTTAGTGATAAAAAAAATCAATTTGTGGGTTTAGATATCTCTTTATACATCATTATAGATCATATTCCATATGGAAGGAAAAACACGATAGGACCAGCTGGTGGGATTGAAATCTTATGGATATTAATGGGATGTTTCACTATTCAAATGTGTAATACTGTGGACATATACACCTATGAAACATGGTGAGATTGAGTTAGTATAAAATAACCACAATCCACCAATTTTTGTAACATTATTCATAGAATAAATTATATGGATAGGAATATTAACTAATATAGCATGGAGTGTGATAAAATTGAGACTGAAACATGTAAAAAATCATATTCTATATTAAATACATGTCCACATTTCATATAGGTGAATACAAGTTTATACTTCATGAGATTGATATTTCATATTTGTATTATATTATTTAATAAACAAATGGGTAAAATGATTAAAGTAATATTTTGAATTAAAAAAATGTAAAATAATAAATTCCCCCAACCATAAACTATTTCTCTAGTGATCTATTAGGGAAATCAATTGGTATCAAATCTTAGTTTACTTGTTATTTGAATTAGTTATATTAAAGGTGATACCAAAATAATATTTTTTGTTATATTTGTATTTTTGGACTTTTCTACATGAATATTTGAAATAAAAATTTTACATTGGTGTTCTTGAGATAAAAAAATAAAATTATTCCCATATTAATAAATATTTGTATGATTCGACTATGACTATATAAAATATGAGGATACCTAAAGGAAGTAATCATAGAATGATCTCAACGGAAGAAGGTAATGCACCACAAGATGAAGGTAGTTAGATGTTTAAAAGTCTTAATAAATTTATTTATGATATTTCATATTTATTTCGAGTTCAAAATATGATAATTGATTCCTTGAATATACCAAATACATATTCCCTAATCTTGATGATTTTATGCAAAGTTCCATAATAAAATTAGTAACTTGTATAGTTAAATTCAAATAATTATAAAATGATAAAAACATACTATATAAAAACAAATATGATGATATAAAAGATGAATTTTCTTAGAAAATATAATAAAGAATCACCCTTAAAATTATTTTTGAAACACAAGAATGATTCATCCATAATTAATAATGTAATAATTTCTATTAGATGATGATGATTAAAAAATATTCATTTGTGAGAATGAGGTATTTGATTTTTTTTAAGTTTTGATCCATGTATTTTGGATGTCACAATAAGTGTCTATGAATGTAACTGATGCATATCTAGAATACATTGAGTATAAGGTTATAGTTAATAAATATAGAAATTTAATAATGAATAAATTAAAATTATTAAAAGAAAACAGGGGGAACAATTGTGTTTATTTATGGCCGAAAAGTATACTCTAGATATTATGTTCCAAGAGAATAGGAAAAAAAATAAAATTTAAACATAAAATATATTATACCTACCATTGTGTTGAAAATAAAATTGATTCCAAAAAAAGAAAAAAAAATCCATTCTTATATAAAAGAATAAAATATTGGTTGAAAGAGCATGGGATTATATGTATATGATTCCACCTCGACCTCCCACCATCCTAAAAAATTCATTTATATAGAATCTATTTTTTCTGTATGTGCTTGAAAAGCCTAAATTCAGGGAAATGTGTAAACAAAAAAATAAAATAACCTTTCAATATCATCAACAGTGAATATGAACATGTTTTAGAATATTATATCCCTGATGAATTATTATTAAGGATGTTCTTACATGATAAATAAAAGAATAAAATCTGAAAAAACGGTCAGGCTGATCCAAAATGAATAAAATAGTGTTTCTTGGATGTTTTTAGTGTTCCTTGGGTTTTAGACATATGTCCATGGGCTTTTGAAAAAATATTTAAAATGTACATGTTCTAAAAGGCTTCAAGTGGGGATGATAAAATATGAAAAAAAAATTATTCAAAAAAATAATTCTTAATTGAAGAAGAATATATCCATGAGGAACATTTTTGAATAATAAGAAGATGTATTTTACTTTTTCATGAATTTTGGCCACTATTATAATTCCTATTTTTATGTACCAACCCAAAACCACCCTCATTATAATTTGACGAAAATTCCTCAATAGTGGAGATTGGAGATGAATCATAATGATATGTCTTCTTGGTGAAAAAAACAAAAGAATATAGTTGAATAATCCATTCATAAGAACATAGTTAAGAATGATTAACAAACAATTCAATATATTGGGAGAAGATTCATTAACTGTAGCAAGAGAGGTCACATTAGTAAGTATTTAAATATTTCCACTAATGGTAAACTAAAAGGAAATAATAATGAAGTTTGAATTGAATACATCCAATATTGAGATTGTATTATTGGATTAGACGATTCAACGTTATATAAAGTTATAGAGAGGAATCCCAGAAGAGGAATATCAAAGGATTGTAAATATGTTTTTGTAAGTTTCCAACATGACCGAAATATTACTACGATTTTTATGACAATATATATGAGTCAAACTAAATATATGACCAAAGAACGCAAGATTTTTATTTCCAATAAATACATTTGAAATAAATAGTTCACACATGTGAATGAGACTAAAAAATGACAATTAAATTTACTAATTATATGCCCTTAAAAATTGGAAATTACCTATTGAGATAAAGTAAGGTAAAAGAAATAAAATTTCAATATTTCCTTTGTTGAACGGAACCACTATGGATTATTATAATATTGAAACTAGAAAAAAAATCATGTACTAAAAAGGTGAACATATTAGTAAACTCAAAAATAAATCAAATATGAAGGGCTAAGCAGACTCTATATCTTTACAGAAAGGATTCTATAATTTTGGAAGACCATCTCTCACTTGTGTCATAGGTTGATAAAATTATAAAAACCACACATTTACTATATTTTTTATTTATTCATAATAGATGATGAAATCTAAGGTGAATCATGAAATTGGATAAATGTTTAATTTTCTATTTTCTAAATATATTAAAGGATTAACCATAATATAATTTCAATTGGAATTCATCTCATAATTAACAGCATACATCTAAAATGATATCACACACTCTTATAAACAACCATGTTGAATAATATTTTATGAAAATTCCTGGAGGATGAGATGTAAAATATTTTATGGAAGTTATAGATTTATAAATTTCTGTTGAATTCTCAATTTTACTCATTCCCATAAAAATATAAATATTAATATATGATTTTCATTCTCACATAACTTATTTTACTCATTTGATTTAGTTTTATCATGGGGGGAGGTTCAATTAACAAAACTATTTAATATATATTATATAATTGAATATTATTTGACTCTGTGTTCAATTTAGTTCCACTTCACATGCCTTATTGAAAATTTTCGTGATCAACCCCCATGTTTTGAAAGTGATAAGTTTTATAATTTTGAGGTTGTTTGTTAAAGATGTTTTTTATATCAATTAGTCCCTCCTTTTTTTACAAAGTGTTATCCCACATATACATTGAAACGATTGTTTAATGCATCATTACTAAATATAGTTCCATCATTCATTAAAATATAATTTTAATGATTCTATTAAAGGGGGATTGGAAGAAAATGGATTGATGGTGAGTTTCAAAAAATTAGATAATCCAGAATGAGATGAGAACATCCTCCTATAAAACTATACTACAATAATGGGGTGACCAATTTTACTCCCTTATCATTTATTTTTATCTATGAGGAGGGAAATTACATTGAATATTGATGTAAATTTTGAATTTAAATCAAATATAGAAGGAATATATTAGAGAGGAATTTATTTGAAGTACTGTATGTTTTCAATACCATTTTTATGAAGAACGTATCAATTTATTTATGAAAATGTGATATATTTTCTATCATATTTAGTATCCACCTAAGGAAATTGCAGTACAATCCCATACAAGGTGTGAAATAAATTATTTACCCATGAAACAGTTTCTATACATATTGAAAGGGTATCACATACGTCATATGAGTAGAGAGTTTTTCCTCAAGCCAGTGATACATTATGAAGGTATAGACTAATGGTCTAACAAATGTTATATAATATGAAAA